>OY728129.1:98749753-101458503 GCA_963277665.1 Viscum album | reverse complement strand
TAAATATTAAATAAATAATAAATATAAATAATAAATATAAATAATAAATATTAATAATAAATATTAATAATAAATAATAAATAATAAATAATAAATAATAAATAATAAGTAAATATAAATAATAAATAAATATAAATAAGAAGTAATCAATAAATATAAATAATAAATAAATATAAATAATAAATAATAAATAATAAATAATAAATAATAAATAATAAATAATAAATAATGAATAATAAATAATCAATAATCAATAATCAATAATAATTAATTAATTAAAAAATATAAATAATAAATATAAATATAAATAATAAATACTAAATAGTAAATAGTTAATAATAAATAATAAATAATAAATACATAATACATAATAGATATAAATAATAAATAATAAATAATAGATATAAATAATAAATAATAAATAATAAATAATAAATAATAAATAATAAATAATAAATAATAAATAATAAATAATAAATAAAAAATAAAAAAATAATAAATAATAAATAAATACAAATAATAAATAAATATAAATAATAAATAATAAATAATAAATAATAAATAATAAATAATAAATAATAAATAATAAATATAAATAAATATAAAGAATAAATTATAAATTATAAATTATAAATTATAAATAAACATAAATAATTAATAAATATAAATAATAAATAATAAATATAAATAATAAATAATAAATTGTAGATAATAAATATTAAATATTAAATATTAAGTATTAAATATTAAATATTGAATATTAAATAATAAATAATAAATAATAAATAATAAATAATAAATATTAGATAATAAATATTAAATATTAAATATTAAATAAAAAATAATCAATAATCAATAATCAATAAATATAAATAATAAATAATCAATAATCAATAATCAATAATCAATAATAAATAATAAATAAATATAAATAGATAATAAATAATAAATAATAAATAATAAATAATAAATAATATATATAAATAAATATAAATAATAAATAATAAATAATAAATAATAAATAAATATAAATAATAAATAAATATAAATAATAAATAATAAATAATAAATAAATATAAATAATAAATAATAAATATTAGATAAATATAAATATTAAATAAATATAAATATTAAACATTAAATAATAATTATTAAATAATAAATAATAACTAATAAATAATAACTAATAAATAAATATAAATAATAAATAATAAATAAACATAAATAAACATAAATACATAATAAATAATAAATAATAAATAATAAATAATAAATAATAAATAAATAATAATAAATAATAAATAAATAATAGATATAAATAATAGATATAAATAATAAATAATAAATAATAAATAATAAATTATGAATAATGAGTAATAAATAATAAATAATAAATAATACATAATACATAATAAATAAATAAATATAAATAATAAATAAATATTAATGATAAATAATAAATAAATATAAATAATAAATAATAAATAATAAATAAATAAAAATAAATAATTAATAATTAATAATTGAATATAAATAATAAATACTAATTAAATAATAAATAATAAATAATAAATAATAAATACTAAATAATAAATACTAAATAATATATATAAATAATAAATATAAATAATAAATATAAATAATAAATAATAAATAAATATAAATATAAATAATAAATAATAAATAAATATAAATAATAAATAATAAATATTAATAATAAATATAAATAATAAATAATAAGTAAATATAAATAATAAATAAATATAAATAATAAATAATAAATAATAATTAATAATTAATAATTAAATATAAATAATAAATAAACAATAAATACTAAATACTAAATAATAAATAAATATAAATAATAAATAAGAAATAAATATAAATAATAAATAATAAATAAATATAAATAATAAATAATAAATAATAAATAAATAATAAATAAATAATAAATATTAATAATAAATATTAATAATAAATATTAATAATAAATACTAAATAATAAATAATAAATAATAATAAATATAAATAATAAATAATAAATAATAAATAATAAATGATAAATAATAAATAATAAATAATAAATAACCAGTTACAAATAATAGATAATAAATAAATTAAAGTATATTATAAATAATAAATAATAAATAGTAAAGGAAACACATGAAAAAGTATGAAAAGACGTGATAAAGGATGAAAAATCATGAAAACGCATGAAAAAGGATGGAGAAGCATATGAAGAATGAGGCATTAGAAAGAATGAGAATGCATGAACTCATGACAACTCTGGAAAACTCCTTAATAATTCAACATAATCATCATCATAACCCACAAAAAATCATTGATAAAGATAACAAGTAATGGAAACCCAAATAAACAGTAATAAATGGAGCAACCGTTAAAACCCGTCAAAACAGTCATAAAGAGACAAAAACATTGGACTTACATTAACGAAGATAACTTATGATCCGAGAGCCTGTTTTAGATCCGCGACCTGTCAAATCAAAGATCCTGAAACAATCTTCGACCTAAAAGGTGAAAGAGTCCGGATGGACAGGCGGATCAGAAGTTACGACCATTTAAAAAAAAGCTGACGGGGAACGGATGCTAAAAACGAGGCATTGAAAAACATAACAAACCCGATACCCACTAAAAAGGCCACAACATATGATCTAGGAGTGCATGTGGGCATCGCGAATAGTCAAACTGAAGCTCATGGAACGAGCTATGATTTGGCAGGTGAAAGAGACCGAACTGACACGCGGATCAAAAGTTAGGTCCGTTTGAAGAAAAGTTCGACGGGACACCGGTGACAGAAACGAGGTTTAGGAGGCCTTCATAGGGGTTTTTGGGGTCGAAAAACACAACATAAGCTTTCTTGTGTCGCATTAGTACGTAGCTCTCTTCGCTGTCTTCGATTTGATATTTGGTAGAGCCCAAACGGACACCCGGAGCGAATGTTATGGACGTTTGAAGTTGGAGAACTTTTTTCAACTTTCTTATAACTCTAATATCATCCGCACCTTAGACCATCTCATGGTTTTGATTATATGTTCCTCTAGATATCTTCATTATTTTCGATTTGACTGGTCGTGGCACTTCAACGGACACCCGGATCAAAAGTTATGGTTGTTTTAGTGATTTCGGGGTTTCTCGTGTTTTTTTATTTTTTCATTTCATTTCGCGGCGGTTTTACCGAAACCATAGCTATTTCGTGGCGGTTTTTTAAAAAACCACGGATAATCCTCGAATAAAATTAAAAAAATGGTATTTCGTGGCAGTTTTTTCGCCGCGTTTTTTAAACCGCAGCGAAATGGCGGCCCGAAACGCGTTTAGCGGCGGTTTTAAAAATCGCCGTGAAAAAACCACCGCGAAATGGCTGTTTTCTTGTAGTAAAAAACGTCCATATGTATTTTATAATATTTTATTTTAATATTATAATTGTTGGATGTTTTATATTGGGACACATTTCTTAGTATCATTCCATAAATGAAAATTTTATGTTCATAGCACTGGGACTGGGATTGCCGATCATGTGTTGTTGTAGTTGATAATAATGGAAGGTTTAGAAAACATTGGAGATTAAGATATTTTCATGTGATGGTATCTTAATATTTATGGATACCATCATGGGTTTATAATTTTATGGTTGATCATAAGATATAAGAAATATAAATATCTTTTTAGGCTATATGTGTGTGGTTTTAAGAATATTAATGATGTTTTGAGAGACATTAAATTAAGATGAGATATATGTAACCCTTTGGTTTAAAATGAAGTATTTTTTTAGTTTAGTTCTATTACAGCATTGGGGCTGTATGTTTAAAGTCATGAGAAAAATTATGAGGTTAAAAATTCATTTAATGTTGAGGTTATTAAGGATAATTTGGATATAGGGTTAATTATTTGTTGAAGGATTTAATTTAATGTTTTGGTGTTATTGTAGAAACTTTTGAGATTAATGTTTTATTTCATCATATGAGAGTTTATAAATTTTGGATATTATATTAAATTATGTTGAGAATTTTGGTTTTGGTTAATTTCTATAGACATTATAAATATCTTTTTATCATTTTATGAATTATGTGATCCATTAGAAGTTGATTTTAGTACTTCATGCGTGAAAACATCACCTAGAATTCTCATCATTTGGTGTAAAAGATGAGAATATGGAAGAAATCGATTAAAGGATGAAATTATACATATCAAGTATGTATATTTCCTTATTTTATTAATTTATATATTTAATTAATTACTTAAATATATGAAAGGATCTTTAAAAAAATTATCTTATTACTTATATTTCTAATGAATTGAATTCCTTCTTAATCCCTTAATAATTTGTTGTTTTATATCCAATAAATTTCTCATGAACCCATTCTATGTCACTTTACATCATTTTAAAATTTATTTTCTCCTCCATATCCATATTTAAAATTCCCATTAATGTTATCTTATTTGGAAATATAGTTATTTGTTATTCTATATGGCCTTCATATTTCTCATTCCCTCTTTTCAAAAAAATGTTTGGTTAACCCTTTTTATGACTTGGGTTTTCAACTAAAGTATTTTAAAATTTCAAACACATGATTAAAAATATCCATTTAAAATTGAAAGGATCAGATTTATTAAATGGGGGATAATTTAATATCTTAATATTTAAACAAATAACACTTTGTTCGATTGAATATACAATACGCAACACCGAGCTTAAATGAACCATGCAATATTTTTATTTAAAATTTATTGTTATAACATAGTCATTAAATTGTATGGTATGAATAGTAATATTTATATTATGAAAAATTTTACTAATGTTTTTTTATAATTAAAATTTATTTTTTAATTAATAATAATAAAAGTACTGAATTTTTAGAAATATAATTTTTTTCAAAAATATTTTTTCTTCAGAAATTATTTTTTGTGCATGGCTAATTTAATAAATTTATTAAAAATTTATATAAATTTTAAAACCATTTTATCAAAAATGTCTTAGAGTGTAATTTTGGTATTTATCTAAAAATATTGATTTTTAGTGAAAACTGAAAAATTTTGCTTTTTGTAAAACTGTCATTTGCTTTGAATAAAAATTAACATTATGAATTGAATATTATAAAAAGTTAACATAATTATTATTTAATTATAAATAAACTAATCAATTAAATTTTAATCATCATTATTACTACTTTGGATATATGGACATTTTGAGGCTTAAAACATATTTTTTTTAAAAATTGTTTTTGTTGTGTTTTGAGTCTTTTTCTTAGATTATATTTTGACACTTATATCAATTAAATATTAAATAATGGATTCAATTTTTGGAATCATGAGGTCCAAATATTATAAATATTTTCCTTTTTATTTATGGTCATTATGTATAGTAACCATAGTAAAATTTTGTTAATGTGGTAAAGGTAAATATAGTAATTAAAGATTAAATTAATATGAAAAGTTATCAAAATCAACCCAAATAATTACTATATTTTATTTCATGGGTATATTTCGTCCATAATTCCCTAAAATTATAAAATTCTTCAATTCATTAACACGTTAATTTTATTATAACATTTATAATCTTTTCAATAAATATAAGTTCAAAAAATGTCACTTTCTTTCTTTTAATATCGATAATATTTTTTGATAAGGATAAAAAAAATTATGTTTGGTTATAAATAGTTATTAGAAATATTAATTACTAATTTTTAACATTATTATTTACTTTTTATTTTTAGTGATGAAATTGTTGCCGTAAACGTTTACACAACACCAACATAGTGCTTGTGCAAGAAGTAGAAACATCAAGTAAATGATATCAAAAACCCTTAAAGTAATATTTTTGGGGTGTTTTAAAGTATCCCTTGATTTATTAAGATAAATATAACTTATTAATAAAAACATTAATGGTTTACATAAACATTTCATTTTTTTTATTTTGTTTTTAATGTCAAATTATTTGAATAGTTCTAGAAATGATATTAATAATATTTTTTGTTAAATATATTTTATTAAATTATTTAAAAGTCATAAAGAATGTTGAATTAAGATAATTAGGATGATAAATGTTCAAAAACACTCATCCTATGTATATTTATAGTCAAATATTTATCTTTAAGGTAAAATTACAAAACATTAATATTAACAAAGTCAGTATTGCGGTTCAGGTTAAAATTGGTTAACTCAGGGGTTAAACCAAATGACATGGAATAAATTGATACATAAACCTACCTATATTTGAATTCATGTTTAAAGTAATACCATATAATCCTTATCTTATAATCCATGAAACATTTTAATCATTTTACATCTTCTAGACACATATTACAATATAATATTTCATATATTTCCAAAAAAGACCTTAATGGTATTTTATATTAAAAAATATTTTATTAAATGATTTAAAATACTTAAAAAACTTATCATCATCCAATTTAATTTTATATTTTTAAAAATATCATCCATGGTCAATTTATAGGTCATTTTTTCTTTTATTGAAACTTTCTTTACCCCTAAAGGGTAAAAAACAATGATACTACAGTTATTTTCAAAAGGGTCAGCGGGGGTTAAAACAAAGAGATATGGGTACAAAAATCACCTAAACATGTCAAAATTTTACTTTATAAGATTATTTAAACTCATTTTTATACATTATTATAGTTATATCAATTAGTAAAAAAAATTAAATCATAATTAATTTATATTAATTTAATACTTTAAGAAATTATAAGATTGCCCCTCCATTCATTTATAAAAGGAAACCCCATCTTCTCTTCTATACACACTCCAAGAGAAACTTTTTTCTGAAAATAAATAAAAAAATACATTTATATATTACATATACAAATTATATTGTTCTTATTTTAGGTATAATACCAACCTCAGGGGGTTTAAGTTGAAGAAGGTTGTTTGATGACGAGGTATAGCTTTTAACCGAATGTTTTCATTTTATTTCTTCTTATACAACCTTTAAATATTATTAAACCATGTGGAGTTAATAAAATAACTATATTCCATATACTGAAATATTTTTCTATTAATGGAATAAACTATATCTATCTCCACTCCCATCTAATTATAAATTAAACAGTCATTTGTATGTACGTCAAAAGACCACCTTGTTAACAGGTGTAATTCATTTTCTATCATAATCTCTTATGGTTTTTTATAATGATTTATTTAAGTTATATATATGATATTATATTAATTACATTATTATCTTTCTATATATTCAATATATCATCTATTTTTTTACCTTTTCATCCATTGAAAAATGATAACGTCATCAATGTGCATCTATGGATTACCACCTCTACGAAGCGATGTGGTTCACTTTTAATCAACACATAAGGTGGATGATATATATATAAAGTATTTAAAGATGTAATATGGTATTTATGATACAAAACATATATATAATGAAAAAATAATGATTATCTGTATTTCTTTAAAATCGTCAAAAAACGGAAACGTTACTCATGTGTTCGTACGACTTACCATCTCTATTATTGTAACATAATTAATTTTTCATATTCATATTTCATGGTTAGTTTTAAAAATAAACATAATGTGTAGAAATGATAAATGTAAAATTATTATTATTCTAGGGATTATATAACAATTACCATTTTGACCACGGTCAACATACCGAAATCATTTTGAAATTATGAACAGAACATCATCAAAATACCCGAAATGGACTTAGCTAATTAAGTAATTAAATATTTCATTGAAATAAATGGTTTAATTATAAATTTATAAACCTTTAAATATTTCTTAAACATGAAAATTATTTAAATAAGAATATTATATAAGATTTAAATAAAATACATGGAATATCTAGACTCGAGGTAAGGGAATTTTTCGCAATCTCACTTCCTTACGACATGTTTTAATGTTATGAAACTAATTTATATTATACGGTGTATATATAGAATTTTTATATTTTATATAATTAATCCTTCATAATTCATGGAATTTTATGTTTCAATTCAAGTTATTTCAGCCAAGGGGATTTTACTTGAATGTAACCAAGTGGTAATGGGATTTCATAACTCAATATCCATTAATTGTGTAATATCACATCTTCATTGATTACAATATGTCAAGATTATGTGTAAAATGGACATTTTTTTAATTATGTTTTGTTTACAATTAGTTCTTATGTATTTAAATTTGTTTCATATTTTCACTCAATTGATTAATTCTCATTCAAATTATATGATCTTTGTAAGGGTTATTCCCCCTAAATTTTCCTTCTTTGGGGAATATGTTTTTGTAATACACATGTCATATTTTATAATGAAATGCCTTTTATTTTCTATGTATTATTTCTAAATATTAATAAATATTTTTCAAGACCTTTTGTTGAGATTATGTGTGATTCTAAGGCCCGGTGTGCCCGAAAAAAAATGTTCAAAATTTATTGAATATATTAAATAACATGCACATGAGGATATCCTAAAAAGTTTAATAACTCATAAATGAATTCTTAGGTAAAACAATTGAGGGCATTGTTATGGTCATAATGATGTTTTTAACCTAGGCATGACCAAACATTGGTTGGTGAGAGTCGTTTGTGAAAAATCATTCAAGGTCATAAAATGAGTAAAATTAATTAATTATTTTGTTGACGCAAAAATTCAACAATATAACTTTTTAATCTTTAAATATATTCATATGTCATGGCTCCAGGATTAAACATATAAACCTATAAATCCTCTAGTATTTATTTAGAGATATATCAAGAGAATTCATCTCAATTAATGATGGTGAATAAAGGATCAACGATCGATGCATATCAATTAACAACGGATCCTAGATATGACAAAGACGTGGTGATCATTCTTCCATAGCGACCAAACCAAATTGAGGTATGGAATTTATTTTATGTGTATTCATCCTCATTCATTATTTCTATGATTAATGTGAATAAATTGTTGAATTAATGGATTCACATATCATGTGTATTATAGGATGAGATTTATATTGCGGGAATTTGTGGGAGAATTTTCTTTGGCTTAGTTTTTGTTGTTGGATTCATTTGTCATTATAAACGAAATGAACCAATATTGACATGGAAATTGATCGAGATTCATTACTATTGATTGATTGTTATTTTATCCCCCAATATTCGTATTTCCCCATGGGTGTTCTTCATTGGCCCGAGGTTCAACCCATCAAGATCAATCTACCGTTACACGCCAGATTCCTCTCGAGACAATCAAATATTGTCTATCTGGGATCAATACGATATGACAGAGGTTCCATGGTGGTTTTGTAAGTGAATAAAATTATTAATGATTCCCTAAATCATGTTCTTCAGTGTTATTTGGTGTGAGACAAAGAACAGTGTTCTGATCCGATCTAGGAGAGGATCTGGTGACAAAATGAATTGTTTGGTTAAGGCAAGGCTTAGACGACCTCAGATCCCCATTTTTCAAGGAAGGCGATGCCAGAAATCCAAGGCTGGAGTGTCTAAGACGTTCATGACTATAGATATAGAATTATGGGATGTCTCATAACACGTGGCATGTAATCCTAGATTACACAGCATGTGGGGCCCCTTCATTGGTAGTCAGGGTTTTGGTAAGGATTTGATGATCACATGGCTTGTGACACCTATCAAATGGCATGTTATGATCCCTATTTAACATAGAGTGTACTTCAGAATTACACAAACATGTGTTGGAGTACACTGGAACAAACACACTGTGTACTCCCACAAAAACATGTCTTGGCTTACATGGACTAGTACACGGACACAACTTCGGTACACAGACATAGCTAGGAAACATGAGCTGGAAACCAGGTTTCTTTAAACTCAATGCACATCCTTATACAAGTCGTATATATGGATACTACATATCATGTGAGTTTTTCCCCACAGACATGACTTGGGATATAGGGACACACCGTGTACCCTTGGGACACATCGTCTACTCCCATAAAGAGTGATATAGGCTCTTTGTTTTCCAGGATTGGACCATTATAGGTTGAGTGCATTGCCTTGATCCATTCCATGATGGTATAGTGTGTAATTACATTCACATATCTATATTGTTATCCCCTCTAGATGTCTAGTATCATATAGATTTGTGGTGTCCCTTTGTGAAACTTGAGTGTTATCCTCCATCATCCCTAATTAAAGTTTGTGGAATTAGTGTGACCTCCTTGAGTAGTTAATCGATCCTCCATCTAAAAGGCCATATTTGTAGGGTTCGAGGAATTGTTGACATATGATACCCTATGTAGTGGGTTTATCTAGATAGGGTTTGTGGTGTCCCCCAGTGGTTCTTGGTGTGACCCCATGTCTCAGTATCATGGTCCCCTTAGACCAGTGAGCTTCATTGGGAAGGGCCCAATGACACAGGCCTCTTCATCGAATGTCTCTTATGGTATCACAACTCGTTGAGTGTGTTCTCCCATAACAAGTATTTCTTGGAATATAATTCTATGGGTATCAGTTTGTTATGACCGCCTGATGAAGTGGTGTCTCTTCTAAGTATAACTGGGTTTTTCTCTCTTTTTTCTATTATAATTAAATTTTTATATCATGTATTGAGATTAATATACCTGGTGCTTCATGTTTAGTGTTTCTGGAGTGTCCTACTGAGTATTGTTATACTCACACCTATATGGGATTTTGTCGCACGTGTCATGTCTTGTGTAGATGATGGTATTTTCAATGGTTTCTTATATGGATGGGGAGTGGGTGGATCATAGCTGGAGGTTGGCTATTTACTGAGAGTATTCCTTTGACTTATTCCTCTACCTTGTAATAGGTAAGACTTTCTATAAAATTATTTGGACTTGTGTTATAGACTATTTATAGTGGGGTTGTATTTAGAGCTACTTACTTTCCTTTACTTCATGTCGTACTATGGTTATGGGATCTTTATTGTATGCATTCATTTATTTTAGTTGTATTACATTTCATCATTGTGTGGGCTTCAATATGTGTGCATCGGTATAGTTACTTTAGGCCAATTCCTCTCATTTCTGGGATATGCCTACTTGGTGCTAGTCACTGGCCCCTGGCCTATATGAGGTGGGATTGGGGTAGTTGCAACATGGCCCACCAGTAGGTTGGGTCATGAAATAGTTGTATCAGAGTTGTTAGGTTCTACTTTAGGACCAAGAGTCTACGAGGTTGGTTTCAAGAAATAGTGTTAATTGTTTTGAGTTCATATTTCAAGATAGGGTCTCCACTGTTGGTGTGGAAATAGATGTATCCACACACCAAGACTCAGATCACCTACTTATGGACATAGTACATGAGAACACTAGTTTCAGGGAAAACGATGGAACATACATCATGTAAGAATGGTTGTTTTTTCCATGTCCTTCTTGAACCAACACCCCAGATATACACTTTTGATTGTAGTACATGTTGTTTTATTTCAGAATGCCTCTATATATACAGCCATACAGGATTCCCCCACATGATCATGAGGATGGTTTGCCTAGTGATGATGCATACGTACAAAGGTTTTTTACCAAAGATTGAACCTATGGGTGGGTTACCTATTATACCACCACTCATTGAGAAATCTTTATAATCAATAATACTAGTTGATGATGTATATAGACTAATTGTGTTTCATGAGTTTCAGAGGTAGTGAACTCCTAGGTTTTGGGGGATCCAGGCCCCCAATTGTCTGAGGAATAGAGAGAGGCAGTCACTCGCATTTTTTACCTTACGAGGATGGCAACAGACCTAATAGAATTCCTCCTAGAAAGTTTTTTTTAGGGATCTGTTAAGAAATGGTGGATCTTGGTGACTCAGTAACATGAAAAGATGACATTATTCTAGACAGATGTCAAGAATATCTTTATTGAAGTGTTCTATTTGGCCACATTTTGATCGTTATGCATACAAAAGCTTCTGCATCTATAACATGGGATTATGAACGTGGTTGAGTATTCAGTGAGGTTTACTGATCTCTTGCATTACTCCGTAGATATGGTACGTGAATAGTTCTCCATGGATCGGTCCTTTGAGTAGGGCTTGTGTCGGGATATCAGAGCATCATTGGTATCTCTTTGCATTTCCATATATGAGGGGGTACCTGAGTGAGCACTATTGGTAGAATGTTTTCTCGAAGATAAGACACTAGTATTTTGATCTATCAATGGAAATCCAGTAGATGAGACCCCAACATAAGGTAGCCAACTGTACTCACACGGATCCAAGTGGGTTAGGTGCTTAAGGAGGAGATCACGAGACATAGGGTCAGTGGTGTAGGGATCTCAGGGTGGCTTGAATAATCTAGGGGATGGTCTATTTTTCTCTGGCGATGGTTAGAGAAATTTGGCATGAGATTTCCTAACATTTTGTAAAAATGATCGAGTGATGGTCTAGGAACTACCAATATAGATACTGAGGGAAGAGAACGGTGGTCTATAGGGTGGTGGCTTTGGAAAAGGTGACTAAAGAGTAATATGATGTGGTAAGAGGTTTTTCTTGTTACCACCACCAACCTTAGGTGGTCCACCTCAGGCTTATGGAGCTTGTGAGAAGGGATGAGGCTAGCTACATTCTACAGAGTTCTATGACACCAAAGCTCTAGAGATGATATGAGGTAGGATTTGTGCATTTTCTAAATTAGTTGTGGTATTGATTGACACGTGTTCTATTCATTATTTTCTTTCCATGATTCTTGATCAAGACTCAGAGATTCTCATTGAACTTTTGACTCAAACATTATGCTTGGAGACTCCAAATAGAGGAGAATTAATGATCACACATTGGTTCTCAAAGAGTGACCTAAATATTGGTGGAGAGAGATTTAGTTAGGATCTCTTGATAGTGGAATCGTGGCCTTTTGATGTCTTTCTTATAATGAACTCATTATCAGTAGTTCATAATTAGATTTATTGTTTTATGAAAAGGGTATGGTGTGTCCATAGTCATAGAACTAGGTTTTCCTATTTTCAGTTAAAGGGAAACCTGGACAATATAATATGGGCTCATGCAATAGAGGGTGTAGTAGATTACTCATCAGTTGGCCAGCCTAACCCTCTGCGTAGTGGATGTTATGAGTCCTCAGTTCCCGGTAGTGGTGGAGGAGTATGAGGATGTCTTTCTTGAAGATGTTTCAGGTTAACCTCTTTGTTGAGAGATAGACTTCTACATTGATCTATTCCCTGAGATGACATTGATATCTACACCTATATATCATATGGATCCCATAGATCGTTGTGACCTGAGTGTGTAGTTGGAGGACTTACAGAGGAAGGGCTTCGTGAGACCCAATATTTCACCCAGGGCAGCCCCAATTTTGTTTTCCAAGAGGGCATATGGAAGTTTGAGGTTTTGAGTGGATTATTGGTGCCTGAACTAGGTGACCTCGAAGAATAATCATCAACTACCATGGATCAATGAACTCTTCGATTAGTTGAGAGGGGCATGAGGGTTCTCAAAGGTTGACCTCAGATAAGGCTTTCCCTAACTATATGTATGAGAGTAAGATATATCGAAGGTGGCATTTAGATGTCGTTACAACCACTATTAGTACTTCATGTTGTTTTTTGGTGTATAAAACACCCTAGAAGTGTTCATGAAACACATTAAGTGGATAGTTAATACTTTATTAGACTAGTTATAGGTGGTCTTTATCATTTACATCCTTGTCTATTCATCATCTGAGGAGGACCTCACGATCCACTTAAGGATGGTCCAGGAAACAATATGAGAGAAGAAAATTTTCAGGAAGTTCTCGAAGTTTATATTTTTGATTTGGGAGCCCCATTTTTTGGGACACATCATCTTAGAGGTTAGATTTATAGTGGATAAAAATAATGTTTAGGTAGTTATTTCTTGGGATTGAACCAGGAATGTTACCAAGGTATGGGTTTTCCTTGGACTAGCTGAGAACTATTAATGGTTTGTACCCAACTTCTCCAGAGTCGCATCACCCTTGACTGCCATTGTAATGACCCGACCCCAATTTTAGATAGTTGGTTACTTATTAAATTACATTTTCATGATTAAAAAATATTTGTATCTCTAAGGATCAAGTATTTTATTATATTTGGAAAACCAGATACATTACAAATTTCAACATTACAACTTGAAATGAAAAAAAACAAATATGTTGTAGTGGGAACATCAATAACTCTATGTTTATCCCTATAATTAATTCATAATAAACCTCTTCACATCCTAGGGAAAAATAAAAAATAAGAAAAGTGTTGATCTCAGATTCTTAGTAAGGTTAAACAATAAAACATAGGATATCATAAACATAAACATTAGGCATGGTGAATAACTAAAACAACATGCCAAAAAAACATGAACATACTTTGGCATGAATAAGAGATGAATAAATAATTCCACAATAAAACATAATAGTAAAATAACCACATGAAAATTCAATAACTAGCTTCATAATGAGGGAATTCATAATTTGGACATCATAACCATACCATCAAGGCCTTTTTCCATGACTGTAAATAATCATACTTGGAAGGCCTCGTGTTAATACCATAATTTCTCTCATGAGACCTACCGATGCATTGGGGGGATATAGTGGGCCCCACCCAACACTTACTAAGTCGCATGAATTCCTCATGTGAATGGGTATAATAATAAACAACATATACAGTCATATTTAAGCTAACATATGAAATGTAAATAACTTTACCTAAACATTAAGCAGAAACACTAACCATTATGAGTAAATTGCTGAATGGTTTTAAGATAGCACATCCATTGTAAGACTAATCATAAACAATTAAAAACATGTTGGATGATATCATAATGGACAAACCTCAATTAAATACAAAATTCAATAATGTATGTTGACCTAGATGAAGATACTTTTAAATGAGACCACTGAAAAATACTTGATGAAATAATCCTTAAACATTCCAAAGTGTCTTGTACCACAATATAAAATTAAAATCATAATATCATAGAATATCATGAGAATAATTGGACTTTTGATATGATATTCCAAAGGTAAGTACATACACCACAATAAAGGAATAAGTTTTGAACATGTCATATATCTCATAAAAGTAAAAGTGAGATGAGAAAAATTCTTTTTTATTTGGAAAGAAGAGTTCTTTTGGAATATCATTTGTACTGGTAGTGAAATCAAATTGTAAAAATTTATATCCCAGAAAATAAAATGTAAGGTAATTGAAATTATATTTGAGGATTAAATAAATTCTTATTGAGGTGAAATCATTTATAAATATTTTTTAAAGTATATTTATAAATAAAACATTTTAGTGCGGTTTAAGGAAAATTTTAAAGGATTTTTAAGCGCAAAGGCATGTTTGCTTTCATTAAACCAGAAATTAACCAAAATATATTTTCATATAAAATTTTTTATTTTAAAAAGATAAATATGACATAAAATATATTATATTATGAACTTAAAAATAGGTAATAATTCAAGATGTTCTTTGAATCTAACTTCCTTTTCAGAACAATGTTTTTGAAAGATTGTTTTATAACATGTATATCCATATAAAATAAAGAAGTATTATGATTGGTACACAAATATAACACTTTCTAAAAAAATTATGAGGAGTATATAAGAATAAATAATAATTTTATTGAGGTGATTAGAGAATAAGAGAAAACCGAATGAAAATGGAGTTCGGGTAGAAAATACTCAAAACATTGTAGTCTATTGAATCATACACCCAAATATTAATAATCATCAATTGATACATTGAATATCCTTCAAATAAATATATTCATGATATGAAACATAATATTTTAGAATACATACACCATACATAAGTGGTATCATTTAATATATAATATCTTACAAAATTGGAAGTGAGATAAAGAAACCCTTACCTTAAGTCCGAAGGTGTTCTCCACCTGATCTTAATGACCTAAATAATCCAATTTAGGTTCATTAATTAATAATTAAATAACCCAATATCCATTTAATTGATTTATTATAAACTTATTATGTTCATTCATGTCCTTTTTCAAGGGTTAAGAGGCTTAATTTGTTTTTCGGGTCTCTTGGTTTCATGATCGATATACTTATATAAATGAATAGAGGATCATGTAAAATGAGTATTGCAGTCCAAAATTGATTTTATATGTTATTAGTGCTAATAAATAAGGTTACCAAGTTTTAAATTTAATTTTTTTACTTGGAGTAATGATGAATCATTATATAAATTATTTAATGATAACTGTTTGGGTTAATTTGCAGTTTTTGAACACAACAAACTCATTTTTCTTTATAAATCCAAAACACTTGTAAAAAAAGATTCCATAAACATAAATGATACATTATAAATATATTATAGTCTTTTTCAACCATAATAATGGTTTGATTTTTCTAATTGAATATTGAAATATAAATTTAAAACCCATCATCCTTGAATGTGGTAAATTAGCACCTCTCGGATGATGTTTTTACTACAAGAAATAGATAATGGAATAGGAGAGATGATAATAACTTATTCCATAATCATAACAACATTATAGTAAATGTATGGTACTTGAGTTTTCATAAAATTTGGATGATGATAGGTGAGGATAGAGGATAAAACAAAGGGACTTGAAAATAAAGTAAAAAAATTGAAAAGAGGAATTTACCTCTTGAATTAATCTTCCTTAAGATCCTATTTAGGGGAAAGGATTTGGTATTTTTATGATACTAAGGGCTTCTGTACGTAGGGATAAATCTTGGGAGAATATTTGGGCAGAATTTATACTTTTAAAAGGCTTTATAGGAGTGAAGAGAAGAGGTAAGGAGGGGTGGTATTTATAGTGGAGGAGATGAGGTGTTTCTTATTATTTTAATCATTAGTCTAAAATTTTTTCTTAGGACTATGAATAGTCATTATTAATGTGATAAAAAATAGTAATAAGTGCATCTAAGTTCAAACTAAGTGTTTCTACATCATCTTTACATCACCTATGACTCAGTAAACCATGTATTTATCATTTATCATAACTTATTGTATTTTACTATTCAAAAAAATCACGTATTTTAGAAAAATACCAAAAATTCACCCTAACATTTTTTTGATATGAAGAATACAAAAGTGGAATCCATTTTATCAAAATAACTTTATAAATATAAGAGATTTAATTTTTAATTAAAATCAATATTTACTCAAAAAAATACAGTTTTAAAACCAAAAGTAATTTTATAATGCCCTGAAAAATTAACTAAGGTGTTATTAAATATTTCTAAAATAATAAGACAAAAAATATATATTTAAGGTTATGATACTATTCACCAAAAAAATAAGTTTATTCTATCATACTACAAAAATCACCCTGAGCTCAACTGTTTCAGTTAGATTTTTGAAATTCAAATCCCAGAAGATGAAAAATTTTGTTTATTGGATTGTTTATAACAATGTTTTGTTTTGTAGAGACTCAATGTCTCATGAAATCAATATTAAATTTATTTTTAAATACTTGGGTTGTTACATTCACCCCTCCTTACAAAACATTTCATCCTTGAAATTTTAAAATTTAATTCTAAATGTTAATGGTTGATTCTTGAAAATTCCATTATGGGAAACCCACATAAGAAATATGGTAAAAATATCCTCTTAATAATAGGTAAATGGAAAGGCATAAGTTACTAGAAAACCCCACATTTTAATTTGATAACATGGTAACTGAATAATAATGAAACCATCATGTTTCTATGGAAAGTGATAGTAAACATGCTCAAATGAAAGATCATTACCACAAAACCATAAACTACAATTAAGAAAATAAGATAATGGGAGAACATTTTTGTTTAATAATATGTTCCTATTTTGGAGGAATTATTTCACTCTCTAAAAGTTTAAATATACATTTCGATATCCTAAACTCAATCTTATCCTTTTTTCCTTGTACTATCTATACTTCATCTCTTAGCATAGGTTACATCATATGGTGACATTAAACTCTAAATAATCATACAATTATCAACTTAAACCATTTCATAAATGGTTTAATTTAAAAAATATCATGATCCAACACTTTATAATCATTACCATATCCATCCTCACTAGATCCATGTTCACAGGGTCCTTGGAAATCCACATTTTGTTTAGAACTCAATGATTCATCTTGCTTAATGCATCTGGTACCTTATTTTCCTTTAACCAATATGAAGCATCCCTAGATTTTAACATTAAATACATATGAATATCTCCATCATGTATCCTCTTAAAATAAGGAAATAACTCAAATTACCATAAAACCTAATTGGAAATATACACTCATCCTTACACATGATATTAGATATATTCCTTATATCCATAAAATTTGTAAACTCTGTCAATGATAGCATAAACCACTTGTAGAAAATTCTATAATTAGTAACAAGGTAGTGAGTATATATCCAAATCAATAATTTCATAATAATTATCTTAATTAGTAAGAATATAATTAGGCTTTTCTTTCCCTCATCTATATACTTTCCCAAGATATTAACTTTTTACTAAGTCACTTATCCTTGGTACAATTCATCATATGACCTCAAATTCAAAATGAAATAGTATTACTGTACAATCCTCATATATTCCAAAATTATTATAACCAGTATATTGTTGATAAAATATTAAAATGATATGATTCTATATAAGGCATATTAATCATTCACTTCATCTTCAGAAATATCATGACATGATCATTATCCATTAACATAATTTAGGGAATATTCCTTTGACGCTTGCGACATTGATTAGCATAGTTTTCCATTTCCTTTCAGTTGAAACATTGTGAACAGAAAACCATTCACATACCCTTGTGATCATGAAAATTTTGTCCCTTTCATTCACACTTGTAATAGACTCCATTTCTTTATAAGTGTGTTATGGGTTGTTTCCTTCCTCAAGTACCACATGTTGGAAAAATACCCTTTTTATTCTTCCCTTTATCTATTATTTCCTCTACCACCCTCTTCTTATCTTTCTTTCCTTAAAATCCATAGGACTCAGTGAATTATTTATATTACTTTTTAACACATGATATTATCTCCTCATATGATGAGGATGATTTTGAGACAATCTTCCTTCAAAATTATGGCTTAATACTACAGGATATTTGATCCTTCTTACTCATTGCATCACGTGAATTAGTGATGTTCTAATTCTTTCTACTAGGTTCCATTTCTAATCAATTCCATATACTAAATTAGATCATAAAATTATGAAATATATATAACCCAAAACATGGTATATTAAAAAACATAAATTTATGTATCAAAAATCATAGAACCATATACATTGGATACTTTAGGGGCATAAATCCTTCATAATGGATTGTAACAAAACATTGAATTATCCAAAGTATATCCCCTAGGAGGGTTAGAGAAGTTGTTTACTAAGTCGTATTTTCATGTACTAGTTTACCATGTATCAAGCCCAAAACACCTTGTCAAAGCTGTTACTTCATGGTACATCTATGCTAGAACCACATCGACTAGTAGATACAGACAGGGATTTATTTTCTTGGAAGATCCAAATAATCTATTCTTTATCAAAATTCTAGGATGTTCTTGTATGTGTATCGTCAAGTCTATATTAGGGCTTTGATACCTAATATACATTTTCTTAATCTAGTTTCCATGTTTTCTACTAAACTTCGTTTGATTCCAAATGTAAATACCCATCCCTTGTTGTTCGGAGCTGGTGCCTTATTACATTACATTGGAATGATTACAAGGATTTTGTATCCCGAAAGACCAAATATTTTAGTAGTTTTTGAAAGCCATATATATATAAATAGGCTTAACATTACAACTTTAATTGAAAAATGACTTATATGTTTTATTGGGAACATCTACAACTCTAAGATTATCCATGCAATTCATTCATAATACACCTCTTCACATCCTAGGTAAAAATAAAACATAAGAAAAGGGGCGAGGTTATATGCTCAGTAAGTGTAACCAATACCATAGAAGATATCATAAGCATAAACATTAGGAATGGTGAATAACAATAAACACATTCTAAAAAACGTGTACATATTATGGCAGGAATAAGAGATAAATAAATTAGGCTATAATAAAACATAATCATGGGTATTCGACAAGAAGAATAACCACATGAACATTAAATTACTAGCTTCATACTGAGGTAATGCATAATGTGGGACATCATAACCATACCTTCAAGGCCTTGTTCCAAGACCATAAATAATCATACTATCTAGGCCTCATGCCAAGACCACAGTTTGTCTTGTGAGACCTACCGATGCACTGAGGGGCTATTGCAGGCCCCTCCTGACACTTATTATGTCCATTGAATTCCTCAAATGAATGAGGATAAACATACATAGTATATACATTCATATTGAAAATAATATATGAAATGTAATTAACTTTCCCCAAACATTAAGCATAAACACAAACTATTCAAAGTAAATTGGTGAATGGTTTTAAGAAAGCACATTCATAGTCAAACTAATCATAAAACATTAAATAAAAAATTGTTGTTTGTATCATAGGAGATAAATATAAATTAATTAAAAGATTCAACAAAGCATTTTGACATATATCAAGATACTTTTAAATGATACCATTGAAAAATCCTTGAAGAAATAATTTTAAACATTCCAAAGTGTCCCATACCACCTGGAAACATTCAAATCATAATCCCTTAGAATATAAATAGAATAAGGAGACTATTGAAAAGATATACCAAAGGGTAGTACATATATAAAAATAAATTAATAATTTGTGAATAAGGTATATATCTCATAAAATTTTAAGTGATATGAGAAAAAACATTTTTACTTTCTAAAGAAGAGTTATTTTGGAGGATACTTTGTATTTGTCATGAAATCAGATTTTAAACATGTATATCCAAGAAAATAAAAGTTAAGGCCATTGATATTATATTTTATTCTAAAATAAAGTCTCATTTAGGTTAAATGATTTAAAAAGTTTTTTTAATACATCTTTGAAAATAAAACATTTTAGTGCTATTTAAGGATAATATTAAGGGATTTTAAATCACAGAGGCATGTAGGATTTCATTAAATAAAATATGAACAAAAATTGATTTTTCATGTCTAAATATGTAATTTTAGTAAGATTAATATGTCTTAAGACATATTATATATTGAACTTCAAAATAGGTAAGATTCCTAGAAGTTCCTTGAATCGGGCATGCATTTCGGAACAATTTGTTTTGAAAGATTCTTTAAAAACATGTAACTCACCATAAAATAAAAAAGGATTATGATTGTTACAAATATATAGAACATTCACACAGAATTTTTGAGGAGTAAATAGTAATAAATAATAATTTCATTGAGGTGATTAGAGAATAAGAGAAACCCGAAAGATAATAGAGGTCCGGGTAGAAAATACATAAAACTTTGTAATCCATTGAATTGTACAACCAAAAATTATTAATCATAAAATGATACATTTAATATCATGAAAATAAATAGATTCGTGATAATAAATAACAATGGGAAGTATAAATACATCATACACAAGTTGTAGTTGTGAATATAAAATATCTCACAAAAAAAGGAAGTGATATGAAGAAACCCTTACCTAAAGTCCAAAGGAGTTCTCCACATGATCATAATGAACTGAATAATACGATTTAGGTTCATTAATTAATAACTCAAGAACTTTATATTCCTTTAATTTATTTATTATAACCTTATTAAGTTCATTTGTGACCTTTTTTATGGTTAAAGAGGTTCAATTTCATTATTCGGGTATGTTTGTTTCATGATCGGTATACTTATATACATGAACAGAAAATCATGTAAAATAAGGATTTCTTTACAAATTTGAAGTTATATGTTATTTTTGATCATCTAGAATTTTACATGGTTGAAAATTTAATTTGTTTACTTCTAGTTAATATGAAACATTATATAAATAATTTAATGATGACCGTTTGGTTTAATTAGCAGTTTTTAAACACAAAGAACTCATTTTTCTTTATAACTAAAAACCATAGATGTTACATAATAAATATATTATATTCTATTTCAATTATAATAATGGTTTAATCACCATAATTGAATATAGTAATAGAAATTGAAAACCCATCTTCCTTGAATGTGGTAATTTAGCACATCTCATATGGTGTTTTTTACTACAACAATAAAAGAAAGGTAAAGACGATATGATAATAAATTATTCCACAATCATAAAAAATTTATAGTAAATTTAATCTACCTGAGTTTTCGTAACACTTGGATGAGGATATGTGAGGATAGAAAAGAAAACAAAGGGACATGAAAAAAAAGTAAAAGAATTGAAAAGAGGAATTTACCTCTTGAGTTAATATTAATTTAGAGCCTCTTTAGGGGAGAGGATTTGGTCTTATTATAAGACCAATGGATTGTGGAAGTGGGGGAGTATATTGGGAGGATATTTTTTCATAATTTATTCAAGGAACAATTCCTGAGAGTAGTTAAGAGAAGAGGTAAGGAGGGGTGGTATTTATAGTGGAGAAGAGAAGGGGTTTCTCATTATTTTAATCATTTGTTTAATTTTTTTCTCAAGACATTGAATAGTATTGATTTATGTGAAAACAATAGTAATAATTTCATGTGATATTGAACCAAATGTGCCTAAATTATTTTTACATCACCTTTGACTCGATAAACCATGTATTTAGCATTTATCTTAAATTGTGGTATTTTACTATTCATTCAAAATTCACGTATTTTAGAAATATCTCAAAATTTCACCCTATACATTTTTTGATTGTATAATACAAAAAAGGACTCCATTTTATAAAGATAATTCTCTAAATATTTGAAATTTAATTTTTAATTAAAATCATTATTTACTCAAAAAATAGAGTTTTAAAACCATAACTAATTTTATAATACCCTGAAAATTAACTAAGGTATTATTAAATTATCCTCAAATAATAGGAAAATAAAAAAATAGAAACCCATTTTATGAAAATTAATTTAACTATTAATTTGAAATATTTATCCCTACCAAAAATACAAATACTTAATTAATAATATATAAAATATATACTTCATTTATTAGGTGCCTATATTTTATTTATACATTCATGGGTGAGGTTGCAATTCATGATAGTCATATTATTTTTCATAATGGTAAAATTACTATTAATAAAGGTATATTGCTTCTTATAAGGGTAGGTTACAATTCATAAGGTTAGTTCACTATTCACCAAAAAATATGTTTGTTCTATTAGACTCAAAAAATCACCATGAACGCAACAATGTATATCAGCTTTTGGAAATTCAAATCACAGAAGTGGAAAAATTTTATTTATTTTCATTGTTATAACATAATTTTTTTTTGTAGGGACTCAATGTTTTAGGAATTCAATATTAAATTTATTTGTAAATCGTTGGTGTGTTACATCCTTGACTAGGAAATGGTAGCCTTTTGTGTGGATTGAAAAGTTACATCAGTGATTTCAGAAGCTAAGTTATAGGTTGATGAGTGCTCCCATCTTTAGGTTACTAGATGACGGTGTCAAGTACATAGTGTTCTATGATTCATCAGCGATCAGACTTGGTTTTGTTCTGATACAGAGGAAACAATGTATTTCCAATTGTTCATGCTAGTTGAGACCACATGAGTAGAATTACGCGACCCATGACCTTGAGTTTAGAGCAGAAGTTTTTTCATTAAAGATGTAGTGACACTACCTAATGGGAGATTGATTCATCATGTAATCTGACAACATGAACCTCAAGTATATATTCCCTCATAAGGATCTTAACTTGAGATAGATGTGATTTCTAGAGTTACTCCAGGACTATTACTTTGAGATTAATTATTCTCTTGGAAATTGGATCATGGTGGAAGATGCCTTTAGCAAGAGATCTAGTTCGTAGTTTCTAAAAGTGGAATCAAAGTTGTTTGCCTCATTATATTTATCCATTATGAATGGAGATTGAGTATATTACCTCCATTCAATTGTTTTCACCCCTACACTCTTACAGTGATACATGGAGGCACTGCTTGGGGATTCCGACTATGAGACCCTACATGCTTATATATCCATAGGGAAGGCTCCTGGTGGATTTTCTAAAGTTAGGGAGGATTTAATTCTTTTAAAAGTATCCATGATGGTGCAAGTGACATTTTGGGAGGTGGTTTTAGTAGAGATTCATACATATCCATTAGTGATACATCTAAGAATGGTGCATATTTACCTAGACCTATGATGTCAGTTTTAGTGTCCAAGGATGAATAAAGGAGTTGTAGAGTTTGTCTCTCTTTTCCTTACCTATAAACAAGTGAAGGATGAGGACTAGGTTTCAATAGGTTTAGTTAAACCACTTTAGGGAAAAAATGTAACGCCTTGACCCTAGTTACCCAGAGTTGGTGCATTATTGTGTAACATTGGCATGATCACAAAAGATCAAGTCTCGAAAGACCGATTAGTTTAATAGCCTTGGAAACACTAGATGCATTCATAAGTCTTATATTACATCATAAGGTAAAACAAAACTACAAATACATCTTGTCTTCATATCCCCTCATACGATCCCTGTAGGTCATTCATAATATACTTCATCACATCCTGGAAAAATTAAAACATTGAAAGGGGTGATCTCTGATGCTCAGTAAGGATAACAATACAGCAGAAACATTCATAAATAAACATAAACATTTAAGTCAATGTATATCTAAAACAAAGGCCTTTTAAACTTGACCTTCAGCATAATATGGAAAAAATAAAATGAAATAATTCCATTTACTTATTCACATGGATATTCTACTAGTCGAATAATCACATGCAATGTCAATAACCACTTTCATAATGATGGAATGCATAATGCCAGACTATCATTACCACGTAGCCAAGGCCTCGTGCCAAGACTGAAAATAAGATTTTGTCAAGGCCTCATGACAAGACACTAGTTTTGTCTCATGAGACATGCTGATGCATCAAGGAGCTATAGAGGGCTCCACCCGTCACTTATTAAGTCCAATGCATTCTTCATATGAACAGGTTTAAACATATCATAAACCCTAACATAATCGTATCACATAAAACATGCATAAAGGAAACATAACATTTCCACATTTCAATCCCAAGATATCAATACAACAAATTGATATAATAAAACCATTTTCAATACCAAAATAAAAGAAAATTAAAACTTGGTATTTATTTTTCATTTTAAAAAAAGTTATGGCTTGTAGAGGAAACTGAAACTCAAATAATGGTCACGGAGGCGGAGAAGTCGTTATCACTGCATACGTATGAAAAAAAACATACCCTTTTGTCGTTTAGTAAAACATTTCATATAAAAATATTCCTTTTGAATAAAAGTAAAAGTCAAAGGGGTTTATACACCGTATAAAATAAAGTCTTGTATTAAAACAAAATATGCCTCAATGAAAAAAGATTGAGACGAAGTCCCTTACAAAGATAATTTTTTAAATAAAATAGATCTATTATGTGTATTCACTATAATTACACATAAATAAATTAAAAATACAAGATAGGACAAAATAATATCATGACATAATTTGAAAGTTGGAGATTAACCCAAAGAACGGAAATTGGGTTAAGAAGTTCCCTTACCTCGTGTCCGACTTGACTCGATCTTTCTTTAACCTCCTAGATAATAAACTAGAGTTAATTTATTCTTGCATAAGAAAATTTTTCAAGTTCATTATTCCTTTTATATCACTTATTACCATGTTATGAACATTATGTAATTATTTTAGTTAATAACGGTCGTTTTGTCGATCTTTGGTACTTGGGTCAAAAATGAACTACTTATAATTACAAGTTGTTCATGTGGTAAAATATCCATTACATCCAGAATTATATTCATGATGTAGATATCATATATATCATATATATCCAGTATATACTTTCCATTATAATATTACATATCATTTAGAGGTAATAAATGAAATGCACCGTTCATGGAGACGGTAAGTCGTACGTACGCATGAACGCTACTTTCATTTCTATTTTGTATTTTAATGGAATGAAACATAATGATATAAAGTTATATTATAATTCCAGTATAATATCATATATAATATCACTTACTCCATCCTTTATACATCCCACATATGGCATTAACGATTCAAATCACTTTGAGGGGGCGGTAGTCCGCACTTCCTCAAATGAAATTATCGCATTTGCACAACATGAAAAGCATAAAGATATGTTTTAAATGTAAAATACAGAAGCATATAGAGGAAATAAATATAATATATATCATAAATAAATATATTTCCATCATAGTGACCACCAGGAGAGGTGGTAGGAGAAGATAGAACACTCATCGTTTCGTGAGGCAGTAATTCGCCATCCACGGAAACAGTATGTTCTTTAACCATTAGACGAAGGTGTGTTTAAGAGTAGCTCGAATAATTATCATAAAAAAATACTATTATATTGAAGATACTGGTGTTGTTACAAAATAAATAAATAAAAAGAGTTTAGGGGGTTGGAGAAACAAAATAAAACCAAAGAACATAAAAGAAGACATTACCTTAAAATCGGATAACTCTTTTTGATTTGAGCCAAAGGCTTCATTGGGAAGACTTATGCCCAAATTGAGGCTTCTAGGAGTAATAGAGGGAAATTAAGAGAGTATTTGGGTAGAGGTTGGCAGAGCCAAATGGCTTTGATGGTGTGAATAAGGTGGTAGAGGTGGGGGCCTTTTATAAGAGGATAGGAGGGGCACTCTTGGAAAGATTGAAATGTTACTTTATTATGAAATCATTTTCGGATTCTAAAGGTCCCACAATGATATATTTCTAGGATAAGGTGATAAGGGTTCGAAATATGCTCATCTAATAGGTTTTTGACAATTTTAAGCCTTATATTTTACATTATCTTTTCATTTTATTTAAATCGTTAATTAATGAGGTAATCAATGCATCATCATGGTGTCATAAAAAATTTAATTTATTTAATGTCTAAAAATTATAAAAAAAATTACCATAATGTAGTATATCTTTTTATATTTCCAATGGATATTTATAGTCGAAAATATAACTTATATAACCCCATGTAATAATTTATTTTTAGTAAAACAACACATGTTTGTGACAATTTTATTTTTACTTTAAATAAAAAGTTATTAATGTCATTTTCTTACCCAAGTGGCTCCATGGGGTCCCCAAGTTGACCCATGGATTGTATTGGTCGGCCATGACTCATCCAATAAGTGTAGGACAAGTGTCAAGATATTTTTATATTTTTATAATATCATTTTACCTTAAATTTCACTAATAACCTTTAATCGTGATTAATAAAACTTAAAAGTTACTATTCACCAAAAATTATTTTAATCCCATTGAACCACATTTTACTTCTTAATGATAATTATGTATGTTGGATTTTTTAAATTCAAATCACAGAGGTGGTAAAATTTCATTTTAACAAAAAATCATTTTTTTTAACTTCCACTTAGTGGTTTCACTATTCATAAAAAATCGATGTTTTCAGAAAAATACCAAAAATTCACCCTAAGATATAATTTATATTCCAAATTCAAAAATGATGTCTATTTTACAAAATTTCAAACCTATAAGTTTCATTAATTAATTTTATAATTAACTCCCTCTTTCAAAACAAATAGCATGTTTTTAAGAAACAATATCAATCAAAAGATTGACAATTGTTTATGTCCAATTTCAATGTGAAATTAATTCTAATGACCAACATCGGATAAAATGGTAAAAATATATTCTAATTATACTTTAAAACCACTCAATAGTATAATTTATCACTATAAATTATTTTGATTAAAAAAGTCATTTTTAAGTATTTTTCACTATTCCTAAAAATAGGAAGTTGTCAGAAAATTACAAAAAATTCAACTTAGGATAATTTCGATATTATGAATACAAAAATGAAGTCCATTTTAAATGATAAAATTTATAAAATTTCAAAAAGTAGGTATTACTATTCATAATGGCTAGTTTGATTAGTTGTGGTGTGTGTTAGAATCTCGAACTTGCGTACAATACAAGCTATTGCATTATTGAAAGAGAATCATATCATGAAAGCTTGGGGTGTTACATTCTCCCCTCTTTCAATAAATTGCATCCTCGAAATTTGAAATTGTTCTTCGAAAATAAAAGGTTGAAAGTAGAAAATACCTTTGTGGAAAACCCACATCGGAAATAAGGATAATAAAATTTAGCCATAATAAGAGGGAAAGGGAAATGAAAAGGTCACCACCAAATTATGATCTCGAATAGGAGAACATTGGTGGAAATTAGAGAAATATAATTGGAGGAAAAACTTAAATATTTGTAGGGAGTGATTGAGGTCATCAATCACAAAAAGTGTAAAATTGAGGGCCTCAAAGCCTTCAATCTATGGTGATTTAAAATATCATCAGTTCAACAAAACATAAGGTATTAGGATGACACATTTTTTGTTTTAATATCCATTTCCTAAAGTTTAAGGATTAATTTATTCATATAATACGAGGTAGGTATGTATATAAATTCTTGAAAAATAGAGTTTCAACCTTCAACTAATTTATACCACAAACTCATCTTTCACTCAAAAAGATAATAAAACTCAAAAATATTATATTTATCCTAATCGTATAAGGTTCCAAATATTAACACATACCATTTAGATAAGGATCACTATTTTGTAATAACTAGGGACTTCTTGTAGGCTAGTGGTCGGTAATAAAGGCATATCGCACTATGGTTGTGGGTTCGATTCCTGCAGCTTTGTCCGACGCGACGGGTTATCCCCTGACCTATAGGTTGTCCTTTTCTTAAAACTATAGTATTATAATATTCCAAAAAATAATATTCAGAAACGTTTTAACCTTAAAAAATAATATCCAAAGTTCAACTTAATCCATCCCAACCTTTATAGTTATCCAAAATACCTCTGTCCAGACTTTCTCTAAAAGGTCTCTTAATTCCAAAATCAATTTATCAGATTCCCCAAACAAAGTAAAGTTTCTCATATTGTCACATACTAAAAATATGATTACCTTCATAATATTAAAACCTTAATGAAAACAAAAAGTACTACAGTACAATCCTTATATATATCACATTATTCTTATAACCAGAATCTAATCCTTGAGTCCAAAAGCACCAATACATTAATTATTCCACTTCAACTGTAGCAGCAGCATAAGATTTTCCTTGATCCCTTGGCCTTTTCTAATGTAATTTTCCCTGGATCTTAGGGAATTCATTTGCATAATGCCCTATTTCCCTACAATTGTAGCATTCAACATTGATAGCCTCTTTCTTTCCCTTGCAATCATGAGCCTGGTGACCTTTTTCTCCACATTTATAACAAACTCTCACTCCTTTTAGGCAAGTACCAGGGTGATTCTTCCCACAATTATCGCATAATGGAAAATCCTTCTTTCCCTTTTTTCATTTATCTATCTCTTGTTCCACTGTTCTCTTCTTCTTTTGCATTAATTTATTGTCCTAAGATTTAGATAATTCCTTTTCGGTCTTGAAAGCACACGAGACTATATGTTCATATGACGAGAAGGTTTTTGAGACTAGTGCTCGACGGAGAAATGGTTTTAACGCCTCAAAGAAACGATCAATCTTACTTCTTGGGTTATGTATATAATCTGCAGCATATCTCGCTAACCTTGTAAAGTTGGCCTCATACTTTGCGACATTCTCATCCTCCTTTTGTCTCAGACTTAGAAATTTCCTTTCCATATCTTCTATATGGTCACGAAGGAAGTATTTTGCTATGAAAAGCTATTTGAACTCCATCCATTCCATATTCGATACTTCATCATCTTCCTTTGTATTTTAAATAAATGACCACCATTGATCAGAATCTCCAATGAGGCAGTAAACTTCCATGATAACCTTTTCCCTTTCACTACTCCCCAAGTCATGGAATATTTTCTCTAATGAGTTTATCCATTGCTCAGCTACAAATGGATTTGTACTCCCATTGATTGTTGGTGGTTGTTGCCTTATGAGTAGTCTAACATTGATCCTCCACATTGCGGATCAGGGTACTCCATACGAGTAAGGTTATTATTCATAACCTGAGTGAGTTGTCCCAGTATAGTGATAAACTGATCAGAACTAGCTGTATCTCCAGCTCCCCTATAATTATCTTGAGCAGGAGGGAAATCCCTACATAGAGTGCGTGCATTGATACTGTTTCCATTCCTCCCACTTGGTGCCATTTCTAAACAATGGCATAAACTAGATTAGTTTATGAATCAAAATATATAATTCCATACTTGTAAAACACTTAACATAAATTGAACTATAATCATAAAAATATTTTCTTTGAGGAATTATATACTCATAAACCCTTCATAATGGTTTGTAATGAAAATGAGAATTATCCTAAGCATATCCCCCGAGAGTTTCGTAACCAAGAGTGCAGCAAGGCTCGTTGTCGTGCACCAGTTCCCGTTCGAGTCTCGCTCAAAGCGGTGTTTTTAGGTTTTACACCTAGGTACATCTGTGCCAGAGCTGCCTCTACCTGTTCGTATCTAGACAGAGATGTATTTCTCGGAAAACTCTCAAAATCATTATAATACCAAAATTCTAGGAAGTTCTTCTATACTAATCCTCAAAGTCTATCTTTGGGATATGTGCTCTAATCAGAGTTTATCTAAATATAGCTTCCAAGGTTAGTACTAAACTGCCTCTGATACCAACTGTAACACCCCGACCCTAGTTACCCATAGTCGGTGCATTGTTGCGTAACATTGGCATGATCATAAAAGATCAAGTCTCGAAAGACCGATTAGTTTAGTATCCTTGGAAACACTAGATACATTCATAAGTCTTATATTACATCATAAGGTAAACCAAAACTACAACAATATCTTGTCTTCATATCCCCTCATACTATCCCTACAGGTCATTAATAATATACTTCATCACATCCTAGAAAAATTAAAACATTGAAAGGGGTGAGCTCATATACTCAGTAAGGATAACAATATAGAGGAAACATTCATAAATAAACATAAACATTTAAGGCAATGTATAAGTAAAACAAAAGCCTTTTAAACTTGAACTTCAGCATAATATGGAAAAAATAAAATGAAATAATTCCATTTAATTTTTCACATGGATATTCTACTAGTCGAATAATCACATGCAATGTCAATAACCACTTTCATAATGATGGAATGCATAATGCTAGACTATCATAACCATATAGCTAAGGCCTCATGCCAAGACTACAAATAATATTTTCTCAAGGCCTCAAGCCAAGAAACTAGTTTGTCTCATGAGACCTACCGATGCATTGAGGAGCTATAGCAGGCTCCACCCGTCACTTATTAAGTCCAATTCATTCCCCATATGAACAGGTTTAAACATATCATAAACCATAACATAACCGTATCACATAGAACATGCATAAAGGAAACATAACATTTCCACATTTCAATCACAACATATCAATACAAAAAATTGATATAATAAAACCATTTTCAATACCAAAATAATAGAAAATTAAAACTTGGTATTTATTTTTCATTTTAAAAAAATTTATGGCTTGTAGAGTAAGCTGAAACTCAAATAATGGTCACGGAGGCGGAGAAGTCGTTGTCACTACATACGTATGACATAAAAAACATACCCTTTTGTCATTTAGTAAAATTTCTTGTATAAAAAGATTCCTTTTGAATAAAAGTAAATGTCAAAGGGGTTTATAGACCGTATAAAAGAAAGTCTTGTATTAAAACAAAATATGCCTCAACGAAAGAAGATTGAGACGAAGTCCCTTACAAAGATCATTTTTTAAATAAAATAGATCTATTATGTGTATTCACTATAAATATACATAAATAAAGTAAAAATACAAGATAGGACATAATAATATCATGACATAATTTTAAAGTAGGAGATTAACCCAAAGAACGTAAATTGGGTTAAGAAGTTCCCTTACCTCGTGTCCGACATGACTCGATCGTTCTTTAACCTCCTGGATAATAAACTAGAGTTAATTTATTCTAGCTTAAGAACCTTTTTCAAGTTCATTATTCCTTTTATATCACTTATTACCATGTTATGAACATTATGTTATTATTTAAGTTAATAACGGTCGTTTTGTCCATCTTTGGTACTTGAGTCAAAAATGAACTACTTATAATTACAAGTTGTTGATGTGGTAAAATATCCATTATATACATAATTATATTCATGATGTAGATATCATATATATCATATATATCAAGTATATACTTGACTTTATAATATTACATAACATTTAAAGGTAAGAAATGAAATGCACCGTTCATGGAGACAGTAAGCCGTACGTACGCATGAACGCTACTTTCATTTCTATTTCGTATTTTAATGGAATGAAACCTAATGATATAAAGTTATATTATAATTCCAGTATAATATCATATATAATATCACTTAATCCATCCTTTATACATCCCACATATGGAATTAATGATTTAGATCAGTTTGAGGGGGCGGTAGTCCGCACTTCCTGAAATGAAATTATCGCATTTTCACAACATGCAAAGCATAAAGATATGTTTTAAATGTAAAATACAGAAGAATAGAGAGGAAATATATATATAATATATATCATAAATAAGTATATTTCCATCATAATGGACATCATGATAGGTGGTAGGAGAAGATAGAACAATCATTGTTTCGTGAGGCAGTAATTCACCATCTACGGAAACAGTATGTTCTTTAACCATTAGACCGAGGTGTGTTTAAGTGTAGCTCAAATAATTATCATAAAAACATCCTAGTATATTTAAGATACTATATTTGTTACAAAATAAAGGAATAAAAAGAGTTTAGGGGGTTGGAGAATCAAAATAAAACAAAAGAACAAAAAAGAAGACATTACCTTAAAATCGGGTAACTCTTTTTGATTTGAGCCAAAGGCTTCCTTGGGAAGACTTTTGCCCAGAGTGAGGCTTCTAGGAGTAAGAGAGGGAAGTCTAGAGAGTATTTCGACAGATTTTAGCTGAGCCAAATCTATTTTATGGTTTGAATAAGGTGGTAGAGGTGGGGGCATTTTATAAGAGGAGAGGAGGGACACTCTTGGAAAGATTGAAATGTTACTTTATTATGAAATGCTTTTCGGATTCTAAAGGTCCCACAATGATATATTTCGGGGCTAAGGTGATAAGGGTTCTAAATATTCTCATCCAATAGGTTTTTGACAAGTTTAAGACTTAGAGTTTACATTATCTTTTCATTTTATTTAAATCGTTAATTAATGAGGTAATCACTGCATCATCATGGTGTCATAAAAAATATAATTTATTTAATGTCTAAAAATTATAAAACAATTACCATGATGTAGTCAATCTTTTTATCTTTCCAATGGATATTTATAGTTGAAATGTTAACTTATATAACCCCATGTAATAATTGTTTTAGTAAAACAACACATGTTTGTGACAATTTTATTTTTACTTTAAATAAAAAGTTATTAATGTCATTTTCTTACCCAAGTGGCTCCATGGGGTCCCCAAGTTGACCCATGGATTGTATTGGTCAGCCATGACTCATCCAATAAGTGTAGGACAAGTGTCAAGATATTTTTATATTTTTATTATATCATTTTACCTTAAATTTCACTAATAACCTTTAATCGTGATTAATAAAACTTAAAAGTTACTATTCACCAAAAATTATTTTAATCCCATTGAACCACATTTTACTTCTTAATGATAATGATGTATGTTGGATTTTTTAAATTCAAATCACAGAGGTTGTAAAATTTCATTTTAATAAAAAATAAGTTTTTTTAACTACCACTTAGTGGTTTCACTATTCATCAAAAATCGATGTTTTCCGAAAAATACCAAAAATTCACCCTAAGATATAATTGATATTCCAAATTCAAAAATGATGTATATTTTAAAAAAATTCAAACCTATAAGTTTCATTAATTAATTTTATAATTAACTCCCTCTTTCAAAACAAATAGCAGGTTTTTAAGAAATAATATCAATCAAAAGATTGACAATTGTTTATGTCCAATTTCAAAGTGAAATTAATTCTAATGACCACCGTTGGATAAAATGGTAAAAATATATTCTAATTATACTTCAAAAAAACTCAATATTATAATTTATCACTATAAATTATTTTGATTAAAAAAGTTGTTTTTAAGTTTTTTTCACTATTCATAAAAAATTGGAAGTTCTCAGAAAATTACAAAAAATTAAACTTAGGATAATTTTGATATTCCGAATACAAAAATTTAGTCCATTTTGAATTATAAAATTTATAAAATTTTAAAAAGTATGTATTACTATTCATAACGGCTAGTTTGATTGGTTGTGGTGTGTGTTAGAATCTCGAACTTGCGTATAATGCAAGTTATTGCATTATTGAAAGAGAAGCGTATTGTTAAAGCTTGGGTTGTCACAAAAAAAATGGAAGTAGGATGGGCTATTTGTGTAATTCGTGATAGTCATACCACATACTTACAGGGGATATGATTCTATCTGGGTGATCACAGACTGACTTGTCAAGTTAACCCACTTCTTAGTTATCTGAGAAAAAAATTTGGCAGAGAGATTGGAAAACCTATATATTCAAGAGATAGTTCAGATACATTGATTTCCATCAATGATTGTTTTTTTTGTTATGCTCACATTACATCTTGGTTTTGGAAGAGATTACAAGAGGCATTTGGGACCCAGTTACGCATAAACACAACATTTCACCCACAAATTGATGGTTAGACTGAGCAGACCATTCAGGTTCTGGAGGATATACTGTGACCTTGCATGTTATAATTTTTCAATAGTTGGGAGGATAAACTATCACTAGAGGAGTTTTTATACAAAAAAATCTACCATTCGACCATTATTATGGTACCGTTTGAGGATTTTTATTGGATACCCTATAGGTACCCACTTTTCTTGACTAACCCAAGAGATTTGACACTAATGGGCCCAGATTTTGTGTGGGATACTATAGAAAAGTTGGAGATCATCCATGAGTGTATGAAGACTTCAAAAATCCATCATAAGTCATATAATAATATGCAACAGAGGAATTTGGAGTTTTGGGAGGGAGACCATGTGTTCTGACAGGCTTATCGCGATGGGAATTATGGACATTTGACCGGGGTGGAAAGTTAACTTAGTGTTTTATGGGCCTTTCTAGATACTGCATACAGTTTGTGAGGTTGAATACCTCTTTTTTCTACCCCCGATAGTTAGATCATGTACATGAAGTCTTCCACATATCACATCTGATTAGGTACATGTGTGACCCATCACACAATATCGACTAGGGAAAGATGGACATTGAGGATAGAGAAAAAATTTCTAATTTCCATGTGGAGATTGGGGATCAGCAGGATATGATCCTTTATGGGTGATTTATTCCTTTATTGTGTGTCTAGTAGAAGCATTTGAGTCTCTTTGAGAGCACATGGGAGGGGAGTCTCATATTCATGCTCATTACTGAAATCTTTTTCTCTATCCATTTTTTCCTAGATTTTTGGGGATGTAAATCCCCCAAGTGGGGATAATGTAATGTCTCATATTTTCCATGTATTAATTTTAAATATTATATGGATTATTTTCAATACCCATCACTAATACGTTGTCTGATTATGAGGCCTAGTTTTCCTGGAATAATGTTAAAAATATGTTAAATAACACAAGTTCTTAGTTTTCATGAAAAAGGTGTAATAACTCCTAAACAGATTCCCGGATCAAAAATATGATGGATCCATTGAGATCAAAATGGAAGTTTTACACTAGGTGTGACCTAACATTGATCTGTGTGGGTCTTTTGTGAGAAATTCTTCAAGGGCGTAAAATGAATAAAAAAATTTATTTATTTTATTAACGCAGCAATGCAACGACCTATATTTTTTCACTTTAAATATATCCCTATGTGATAATTATAGGGTTATCCTCACAATCCTATAAATACTCTAGGAATTAATTAGAGACAGATGCAGATGATCCTTCCTAACGAATGATGATAAATCGAGGATCGAAGATCGATGCATATCGATTTTCAATCGATCATGCCTACAAAAATGACACTGCAATCATTCTTCTTTAGAGACCAAACCAAATCATGGTATGGAATTTATTTTATATTGATTATTCACTATTATTTATTTTTATGATGAATTAATTGATTCCCGAATTGTGCATATTGCGGGATGGGATTTATATTATGGGGATTTGGGAGAGAATTTTTTTTATTTAATTTTTTGTGATGAATTCATTTACCATTCTAATGGAAATGAACCAAGATCAACGCAAACATATATCGAGGTTTTTTACTCTTTATTGATTGTTCTTTAGTCCCCAAATTTATTTATTTCACAATGGGTGTTCTTCATTGGAATGGGGTTTGACATATCTCGATCAAAAGATCATTGCGCAAATGATTCTTGGTGAAACGATTTGATATCATAGATCTGGGATAGGCAAGACGTGATGATGGTTGCAGTATTGAATCAAATGATGAATTATTCCAAAAATATTATTCTTAAATGCAAGACAAGTAATGGTGTTTTGATCCAATTTGCAAGAAGATCTGATGAAGAAATATGTTGTTCGAATATGGAATGGTTTGGATGACGTCGAGTCTCCAATTTTTCAGTGATGTGAGGCTAGAAACTAAATGCCTGAGTAAAGAGGATGCACACAACTATAGATCTGAGATTATAGAGAATCCCATAACACACAATGTGTTATCCGGGATTACATGGCCTATGGGACCACCTTTGCAGCTACTAGGGTTTCATGAAGAAGATGATGATCACACTGTGTGTGACCTCTATCACATGGAATGTGACCCTACCTAGATGACTTGACATGTACTTCATAAGTAAATGGGAATGGGTTGGAGTGCATGGGCATGAACATGATGTGTACTACCACACAAACCTGGTTTGGAATACACTGACCGATACACATACAAGGCTTTGGTACATAGACACATCTAGGATATATAGGAAGGAAACCGGGTGTCTCTGCACACTGTGTACGTCTTTCTACATGACATGTATATGGAGACTACATGGAGTGTGAGATTTTTCCACACTGTAAGGACTTGAGATGGTGGGACACACCATGTACTTCTATTAAGAGTGATTTAGGAACATCATTTTCCTAGATTAGATCAGTATAGGTTGAGTGCATTACCTTGGTCCATTTTCTCTTTGTTAAAGTGTGGAATTACATCCACATCACGAGATTGTGATCCCCTCTAGTGTCTGAGTCTTAGATAGAGTTCTGGTGTGCCTCTGTGAGACTGGAGTGTGACCCTCCATCATCCCTAGTTAGAGTTTGTGGAATTAGCATGACCTCCCAGGGTTGGTAATCGATCATCCATCTAGAAGGAAATATCAGTATGGTTTGAAGAATTTTTTTCATACGATATCCTACGTAGTGGGTTGATCCAGATTGGGTTTGTGGTATCCCCCAATGGTTTTGGGTGTGACACCTCTCTATGTATCATGGTCCCCTTAGACCAATGAAATTTCTTAGGCAGGGACCAAGACATAGACATATCCATTATGTGTATCTGATTCTATCATGGCTCGTGGAGTTGGTTCTCCCAGAATAAGCATTTCTTCGAACTGAATATTGTGGCTAATATTTGGTTATGACCGCCTGATGGTGTGGTGTCTATCCAAAGTATATATAGTGTTTTCTCTATTGGTTTCCATTATACATATATTTTTATATCTTTTATTGAGATTATAATACATGGTACTTTGTGGTTAGTGTTTTTAGGTTATCCTAATGAGGATTGTTATACTCACCCCTACATGGGACTTTCCAGCACATGTCGTGTATTTTGCAGATGACAGCCTTCTTGATGGTGCCCTAGGTAGATAGGGAGTGGGTGGATCATAAATGGATCTGGGATGGCCAAGGTGCTTGCTAGGAGTATATATTTGACTGATTCATCACCCTTAGACTAGGTTTTACTTTCTACAATTTCAATTAGATTTGTGTTACAGACTCTTTATGGTGAGAATATATTTTTTCTTTTTTACTTTACATCCTATCACGCTCTGGTTGTGGGATCTTAATTGTTTTCATGCATTTCATTTAGTTTTTTTTTAATTTCAACATTGTTTGGGATTGGATATCTGTGTGTTTACAGGTAATTTAGGTTAATTCCTCCCATTTGTGATATATTCCAACTTTGTGCTAGAAAACATCCCCTGGACAGTTGGAGGTGGGATTAGGGTAGCTACGACACAATCCCCCTATCGGGTTGGGTCATAATATATGAGATGTATATACTGATCATTTTATATTTTATATAATGAATCTACTTATTTTTATGAAATTTAAATTTTCATTTGAAATTATCCCTTCATGGGGATCATGAGTCAATATTTTCCAAAATGGTAAGGGATTTATGTTTCAATCCCATTTTAATCGGGACTGTATATACTTGAACTTCAATTGATAAATTATATGTTCCTTATTTGATAATATCATTTAATATTAATTCACCTCTAGTTATTTTTGAATTTTTATATTTTAGAACCATCTCCCCCACTTCTATATTATGAATGGTTCATAAATTATTTTAAAAAATTCTAATATTATTTCTCATTTTCTATCGTAAATGTTTTTCTACTACATTAATGTTTTCTAAAAAAATTCAATTTTTTACTATCATTAAATAAATATTTAAATTAATTTTCACCCATGTTTTAATTTTTATAAATCATTTTAAAATGATCATTCTTATATTTTCCTAAATATGTTTCTTTTTACCTAAGGTGTGAACATAATATTTGTTTTAATGATTATACATAAATAGAATTTAACATTGTCATGAGCTTTCAATGCTTTGAATATTTCTATAAAATCATAAATGGATATTTTAAATGAAACTTTTTGTGCTAATATAATATAAAATTTTATTTTTAAAAGTGATTTTCAAATTTTAATGTTTATTTTCTTCAATAAGGTTTTCAATGATCTTTTTATGGTGCTTTTATCTATCAACAACTGCAACCCTATATTTTACATATGATACACTCAGGATATATTATAATGGTTCCATACATATTATTTATCTAGATGGGTTAAGATTATTTTTTTAAAGATATTTTCTAGAAACACACTTCCTTTCCATTGGTTAACCAAGATATAAAATAAAGAAGGTTGTTTTTATGGGTGTAATGTTTTAAGGTGAAAGGTTATAACTATTTAATTTATGAATGGTAATGGTACTTGGACATTATTGATGATGAAGAGTTTTCCTGATATAGATTATATTAATATGTAAGCCTATTACAGCCTACATGAATAGGTGATCCCAATATAACTTATCTTTATGGGTGATCCATAAAAACCTTTTATAAATGAGTGAACCCAATATAGATAATATTAATGATTGATCCTGATATAGGGTAAACAATGGGCAAGCCCGATATAACTCTCCAGTTCATTGGATAATGTTCCTTGAATTCAAAGTAAAGAAGGGAGTTAACTAGTGTGGTTTCTCCTATGGATTAATTGGTCTATAGTTTTTTATAACACATATTTTGAATATAATTTTCCAAGATACCAACACGTTTTATCTATGATTTCAATGTGTTTTTAATATTTCCTCTAATCAGGATTTAAAACCCATTGAACATGATTATTTATTAATAATTATGTTGAATTTTAAATTTTTTTATGCCATGTATTATTTTTTATGATCTAGGTTTTGATGGGTATGAATTCACTAATGTTATGCTCAGGTATATTGATTATTTCATCATACTATTATTCTCATATTATTCTCACAAATGACATTAAATTATTAATGCTTATTTTTAACCTTACTGTGATTTTTAGCTTACTCTTCTTTTCCTTAATTTTCTCTAGATTGTGAATAATTTTTTTAAGTATGTTTTTCAAATAAGGTTACTAGATATGAAGAACTAAGTGTGAGATGATTGTATATTTTTATAAAACAATTATTTAACTGTTCTATTTTTTATATAAGAGTTTATCATAATCCTCTAGAACACTACACATAAATATTACTTGGGTGTGTAAGTGATCCAATATTTCCATTTCATCTTTTAAGTTTTAGATTGTTAAAATTGGGTCACATTTATTACTTTTAATCAATAAATGTAATGTTTATGTTTTTAGCACCAAATATGGGTGTGCAGGACTTGGGGATATTATATCCCTCACCTCTAACCGTGTGACATAGGGAAGAATAATTTCAAATGGTTAGTGCCTAGTTTTAGAACCAGTTTATTAAAATGTGTATCTTTTTTTGTATTGGGGTGCATAGTAGGTTTATGGGTTTACTAACCATGTATCCAAATCATGTGACATGAATTATTTTTTTTTTTTAATATCTAAAACCACATATTTTATCTATAATCTTATCTCCCCCAAACATAATTTTTCCTTGGAGTCTATCTTGAGGAAATATCAGTTGTTTAAACTCAAATCATAATATATCAAAAAATAGATTTAAGTGTAGAATCAGTTTCGATAAGTGTAACCTATATCTGATTTTGAGTTCCACTTTCCATTGATTTTATTCTTCTTTGAGTGTTATGGATTCTTTTGTAATTGATGGATATAGATCTTTATTTGTAGTTTTTGCTTATATGATCCATTATTTTGTTTTTTATCCCTTATTCCATTAAATTAAGGATCCCCTTTAGGTGTTTGAAGATATCATGATTGAGGTTAGTGGTTTCGTAAGGCAATTCCTTTCAATTGAAACCATTATTACTTTATTGATTTTAAATTTATTTCCAATTTATTTCCCAAGCATTAATTGAGATTCTTGATAAATCTTTTATAAATGTTCTTGTGTTTGTTAATCCCATTGGGAAATAATTTTCAAATAAAGTGATGATTTTGTTAAAATGGTTAGAAATGGTATTGAGTTATTTGAAAACAAACATTGATAGTGATTATTGAATAATGAAGGAATGAAATGTTTTATGGATTTTGAAAGGAATTAATTGTTTTGAAATCCATGTGTTTTGATGAAAATAATTTTATTTTGGATTTTTTAATGAAATGGAATTTTTGAAAACGTGATTTGGGGATGTATAAATGATGATTGAAGAAACTGATTTGACATGATTTATTTTCCCCTCGATTGATTTACTTGAGGGAGATTGGATCCTAATTATTTAGGTTGTGCTATGAAATGAATTTTATGAATGTGTTAGATCTATCTATCCATGTATTGATGATGAAATTGTGAAATTATATTTCTTAAGGGTTGAGATTTCAATTTTTGGGGTGTTATCCTATTCCCCTAGGCATAAGATCGAGGGTTGTGTTCACTTCTAGAGATATATTTAACTAGGATGTGTAAGGATTTGTAATCCTTGATTTAACTAACCCTAGGACTAGAAACCATGTTGAAATAGTCAAAAATAATTTATACATTCCAATTTTGTTGAAATTATTATTCATTATTTTTTGATAGAAATTATTTTTCAGTATTATTTGGATGGAAATTGCTTTTTTTACCAATTTTATTCTTTCCATTGAAATTATTTGAGAGACATATTTTATTGTAAATTGTAAATTATATTACCTAGCCATGTTTTATATATAATTGATCATATTTTTTATTTTATATGGATTTCTCATAAAAACAATGGGTGAAATCCTTTTGTGTTAGTGTTTCTCACAACCTATATATTTCTTTTTCCTTCTATAGACATTATTTTGTTAAGTCCATAAAAAGGGAAATTACTACTTAGAGATGGTGGGTGTTCTTTATTATGGGACCTTAGGAGTAAGTTATTACATGAGGAGTATGTGATCCACCTATTATAAGGATATCCTGTGATGATGTCATGTTTTTTTGGTGACTTGGGTTGTTTTACTGATTCATCATTTATACTGGTCTACTTTTTGGATTTTTTATCTTCATTAATATATTTGTATACTAACTATATATGGATTTTTATTCAATACTTTCATAATGTTTTTTGTGTTAAAACCATTACCCATTATCATTTCTTGATGTCCATGTTCTAATACCCAACACATAAAGAATGGTAACACCCATCAGGCCATGTTGGGATCAATTTAGATACAGGCATAGCAATTTATATAGGTTGGCTCATGGAATTACCTATTTAAATGGTAATTTTTTTTTCATTATTTAATTATTAATAGTGAATGAAATTATTCATGATATTTTTAATAAAATTTTTGTTATCAACCATGAATACTTTTAGTGACCATAGAATTTTTTCTTCTAATTTTTTCTTCATTTAATGAAGTTAACAAGATTAAAAAATCATTCTATGACTTATAATCATGGTATAAATGAATGATGTGTTATAAAACATTAATATTAATCTATTTTTACTAAATATAATGGGGGAATCCCCACCCCCCTTTATTCAACATAAAAACCCATCTTTTTTTCTGGGTAGAGTAGAACCCATTACAAAGCCCATAGGCACAGGGAAACTATGTCCCTATGAAACACACCTAAAGTCACATTACGCATAGATATTAAATCAACCTAAAATAACTATATTATTTGGAAATTTATAGAATCTTCCAAACCTCTACCACATCCTTTTCATTCTTTCATAACCCCATCGTCCCTATAATAACACTGGTCGGACCGCTCAAGACACTCCCACCTATAAGCATCAACACTGTTGAGTCCCTCCATCACCATTAGCATGGTTCCTCTATCATTAACTACTCATACAATCATCTAACATATTTCCCTCCATGATCATCTATCAATCCTCAATCTAATGTAACACCACCACTATAGTGTCCAACTGATTTCATGGTCTGCCTCGTGTGTTAGTAACCTAGACTACAACTTGTCTCTATGCATCTTGAAATTTCTAAAAATTCAAGGCTTTCAGGATTGGATTCTTGGATGATGTATTATTATAGGTAAACCTTTAAACTAGGCCAAGAACCTAACTAAAACTTTAATATTTATTTATGTTTCTTCTCACACCATATGCATACACCTTAATTAAATGTGGGGGGTTTCCCTCCTTTGATAATGTATCTTAAAATTATTTTTTCAAGATGTTTTAAATTATACAATATCTACTATTTTATTTTCCTAACTAACTAAAATTATATTTTAAATATGTATTTATAATCAACTTTAATTGGAAATAATAATAATAATGATAAAAATTATGAGAATTTTAGTTTTCATATGAACATGTTATATATTTACAATGAATGATCATAGAAAACTTATATATATATATATATATATGTATGTATATAAATATATATATATATATATATATATTGTAGAAAAGTTTTATAAATATTATTTTACTTTAATAAACTCATGTGTGATTATTATTAATCAAATATCTTAAAAAATTTATACATTCTTGAGTATGTAAGATAACTAGTTCTGAAAAATTAATCAATGGTTATAGATGATAGGATATATAAGTATATAGTTCTGCACAATTATCAATAAATAATTCATTTTTTTCTTAATAATTCATGAAATATATTAAAATTTAAATATATTACTGAAAATGGATATTATATAAATATAATGGATGGAGGAGGTGCTATATTCATCAATATATAAAAGGAATTTATAATTGAAAAAATATGATTCATGGAAAAGGCTTCCTTTTATTTTTTCCATGTGAATATATAAATATTTAAATAAAATATAGTAAACCATAAGTGTACTAATTTCCCAATGGATTGCTTTATATTATTATTAATTGAGGTTTGGGTTGATTAATTATTATCTGTGGGGGGTTTAAGTAACATTATTTGATATAGGTGTTGTATTTTCTCCGAACATAGTTAATTTGATTAAATTGATTGATTCTAACACAATATTTATTTCAATGTGATGTGAGGTGCCTAAGATATTAATCATACATCAATACATAGATAATATACACCATCAATTAGCTAGAAAAAATGGTACTATAGAATATTTAGTGTGTTTGTTTCTTATCTTTATTCTCCCTCCCATATCCTCATAATATGTGACCATGCCTCAATATCTGTTAGCCTATTATGATGTATCCATTTAGAATTTAAGAGTTTTTTAACCAATTGATCATCCCAACTATTTCAATCTCTCTTATCCATCATTGTTTCTCTATGCCACCATTAATTCCATTATTAAAAAACCCTTTAATTATGTGATATTACAAGAATATTTTGGATTTTTTCATTTTTAGAATCTATGTTCTAAGGAAACACACACATAGAGTGAGATATTGAGATAGAAAGGTTGAGAGAGATATAGACCCGTTAGTCTTTGATGGTTCTTGTCATAGTTGTTCCTCTTAAATTTTTCTCCTGATTGAGTTCTTAAACCATGAGATATTTTTTTAGGATGAATTTTTCTTCAAAAATAAATTAATTTTGATAGTACCAATCCACTTTATCATATTTTAAATCTGGGTTATTGTTGAGGGTCTAATATTACATGAATTATTCTATTTTAATTATTGATTTTGTGTTATATTTTGTTTGACTATTATCATTCAAAAATTTTATGTGTTAGTCCATATAGTTTGGTAGTGGATATTAACATTCTTATAATTGGGTTTACCACTAGATCTTGGAGGACTCTATTCTTGGATAGATTTTATAGCCCTGTGTGTTTTAACTTTCTACACCCTATATCTATTAAAAGTATCCTTTGCTTATTTTTTCATAACAAAGAATTGTGGAGGTGGTATTTTATTCAACGAATGTAGTACTATTTTGTTTTAAATCATTTAAAATAATCATATTCTTTACATTTTTACAGATTCTTTACCATTGAAAGGCTTCCACTTGATTCTACCTTCATTGCTTGAATTTTTATTTTCTTTTTTTTTTTGTGAAGAACATTATTAAAAATTAACTTTCATGTTCCTCTATTGAGTATAGAACCATTTTTCATGGGAACCACTCCACCTACATAAGAAAATTCAAAGATCATTAAGTTGGAAAGAGAAGATATTAGATTCATTACTTTTCTATATAATCCATTGTTTCTGAGATCCAACATTATGTTGATGGTTATAAACTCTCCGACACATACTTGGGAAAGAGGGAAAGAATCAAATTCATAATAGAGAATAAACATGGAATCCAAAAACTAAAAATAAAATAACTTTAATGTTCTAAAACAAAAATCATAAAACAACATATTTAAAAAGGCGAAGAATAGATTACAGGTTCTATGCCAAAAATTTTAGGGAATTTGAAATGGTAAAATCAATACTTTGGTTCCTATATTTTGGTACATCCCCCTGGAAGACTCACTCAAATAATTTTCATTGTATTGTTTTGTTAAAGAGGTCATGATGGAATTATATATGGAATTGTCTTCTTAATTAATACATGGATCTAGATCATGAACACCTAACAAATGTTTCTACATTTTAAGATTCACATTTTATTGTGTCATTGTTAGTGTATTCCCTCATTTTTATATGGTAATAAAATACTAAACTACATTTTTTTTCTTTTACACACACTAATTAATGGAATGGAATAACATGTAAATTTAATTACTCAAACCATGAAACATGAGTTTCTTATAAAAAACATAATCCTTGAAGGTCTCAATGGTGTCACACATTCTTCATATAATGATTATTCAGGTGAGCCTTTCAAAGTGGATCATATCCTGAATTTCAAACATAAAACCCAAAATTCCTTCTCTGGATTGGATCTGAGTCCATCTACAAAATTAATTGATAAAAGCTTCTTCACTACTACATAATAATTTAAATCAAATACCTCTGGTTGCATTGATGAAAAGGTGAATTCATGGTATATGCATATATATATATATATATATATATATATTAAATATAAAAATAAATTATTATTTATATATTTTTAAGTAGAATGTGTGAGAGGCATTCAGGCATAATTTTATATAAAGAGAACACATGAAATCCCCTAGAAAAAACTGAAGCCATGAAAGTCTCAATGGTTTCACAACCTTCAAATTATTTAAGAATAAGTTTTTTAAAAAAAATAAAACTTATACCTATTTATTTTAATTTTTTTATTTGAAAAACTGATAGGAACTCACAAAATTACTTCTGACGCAACACATGTAGCCAATGATGGGGAAGAACTGTCACCATGCACAGTACTTGCACTCAACAATGGTGATCATGTTGATTGCAGTAATGGGTATGAAATTGAGATGGATTCACATGTTTTGTTATGAAATACACTGTTCCATTGTATTTACAGTGGTGGGGGTCATGTTTGATGAAATTATATGGTTGGGAGAGAGTCACCTACATGAAGACTTTAATTACTAGGTTAGTGTTATTTTACTTTAGTTTTATTCTATGATAGGTTATTGTGGCATTTCTTGGTGTTCTATCTAATCACTATATATTGTGTTTCAAATATTCAATAATGATTTCTTTTTCATAGCTAAGATAAAAAATCTTTAGATATTTATTTTTAAATGTATGAATAACTATTCCTTTCCATATTTTTGGTCCCATTTCCCATTTCAATACTTGGAAAAATTTTGGGGACATTTTCTTAGGGTGAACATATGTTTTCTAGAAAATGGGTTGGCCTATTTTTTTGTATGGGATCAAATTTTGACAAGGAAGAAATATTACAATGTCTTACTCTACTTGTTCTTCATATCTTTCTGCCCCTTATTTTTCTTTTTTTATAAATCATTTAAGGGTTCTAGGTGAGGTTGAATCCCAATAAAATCCACCTTTTATTTAACTAAGGATCACCACCAACCATGAAATTAGTCGGTAAGTTTCAAATTCAACTGTGAGTAAAACCTTGTTCACCATGTCTATCCCATTTTCATTTCTGTGGATGTTCTCATGATCCAACTGTCTCGAATAAAAAACATCATGGATCCAATGATACCAAAAAATAGTATTTTTTTAACTACCTTGGAAACTAAGATTCTTTCTCAAAAAATATCACTATGTCAAAAAAATAAAACATACAAGTCCTGATTAAAATTGAGCTCTTGAATAAAAAATTTCATCCTGAAAATTGATTACATGCATGGATTGGTGCAATAAACTCAGACTCAGCGGTAAATAAAGGAAAACTACACTGTAATCAATACTGTCTAGATATAGATCCCTATACATAACTGATTGTGAATTCATAACCACAAATTTACATAAGGGATGTGCTTTGTTTTATCGGTGTTAAAGAAAAAACGCAGATAAATGTACCATTTGTCAGTGCTTTCTTTAGCACTGATAAAGGTTAACATTATCAGTGATGTTCTTAGTGTTGTGAAAAAAATTAATAAAAAATATAATTAATATATATATATAATTATTATATTTATATTAAAAAATAATTTTTCCTTATATACATAAATTAAAAATCACATGTTTATAATTAAAAATTGCATGTTTATATAAAAATCAGCTGGTAGGGTGGGTTAACCCTTAGGGGGGCTATAAACTATCTTTTAAGGTTGTGTGCATGTGGCATGTGTGGGTTTAAATGTAATTATATCCCCAAGAACCTAATATGATATATAATTAATATAAATATTATATATTAATGTATATTTTTTAATATTTCAAATAAATATATATATAAATATTTAAAAAGTATTTAGAAGATGATATATATATTAAAATAATTATAAAATTATAATAATTTTTTTAAAATATTAATTATATTAATTATGTTTATAATTATATATTTATAATTATGTATAAATAATTTTCAATTATATTTATTTATAATTATAAATAATTTTTAAAAAAGGTGGGGTCAAAGCCTCATTTTATTATTAAAGCAAAGCAAAGACCTCTTTTAACTGGGTAGAGGGAGACCCATTACATAGCCTGAAGGCCTAGTGGGATTGTATCCCATTACATAGCCCGTAGGCCCAAATTTTTGACCTAAGACCCATTTTGGTAATAGTAACCTAGCTGCTACAGTGCCCGCCGCTGCTACAGTACCCTATTGCCGCTATAATACCATGTCACTGCTACAGTACCTGCTGATCAACAGTACCACTGCTGCTATAGTACCGTTATAGTACTGCTACAGTACCTTCACCCCATGGGTTTTGAACCCATATTTTTCATGTAGGATTACGGGGTGCTTACCACTAAATATAAATAAATATATAAGACCTCAATCTTAAAACATCACATAATCTTGAGATAAGTCAATAATTTGACATTAATTCACATCATGGATCTACTCATGTTTATAATTTTTAATGAATTGGCCATTATTAATACATATCATCCCATAATCAAACAAGAGGATACTATCTAATCATAATCCTTTTTTTCACAAAATTATATCCTTTTAAAAATAAAACATGATTTCTTTTATTGATAAAAATATTCTTTACTTCTTTCATTCTCTTACTTATCCTTATACCCTATAAAATCATTTTAAAAACTTGGGATGAGTATAAAAACTCAGTAAGGGATAAAATAAGGAAAGAAAACATTAGTCCATGAATATTTATAAACCCATGAATTCAGAAGAATCATGAAAACTTCATAGAACTCATAAATCATAAATGTAACTTGTGTCATCCATATCGTACTTACATTTTTTTCTTTCACACCTACATAGGTAGTAACCATCATGGTTTTGTTTAGAATTTCCATCACATTATATTCTTCAAATCTATTAGGGTACACCTTAAAATTTACCTATGTCACGTTACCCAATGCATTGGAGAGATATAATGGGCTCACCTGCCCTCGGTTTATCACAGAACCACCCATATACATAAATAATGACCAAGAACCACAACATAATTATAACACATAAACAAGCATAAATGAAATATAACATGTCCACCTTGAAATAATAAGAAATATTTTCAAGACATTAATATAGTCAATCCAATCACAAAACCATTTTCAATACCAAAATACCAAAAATAAAAATATGGTTTTTACATTTATTCTTTTAAAACATTACATCTTGTAGAGGAAGTCAAATGCCAGATAATGGTCACGGTGGCAGAATGGTCATTGTCTCCACATACGTTAAAAACAAACATTCCTTTTTTTATTAGTAAGAAACTTCATATAACGAAATTCCTTTGGAAAGTCGTTGAATGAAATTAAAATTCAAATGGGTTTATATTACACCATATAAAATATGGAGGAGTATATTATCAAAATATGCCTCAATGAAAGGACATTGAGACGAAGTCTCTTACCTTGAGTCTGAATTGTATCGTTCATTATTTATATTCCTAAATAATAAACATAGGATAATTTATAATTTCTTAAGAAACTTTTTAAAGTTTATTATTCATTTTTTTAATACTTATTACCATGTTATATCAATTAGGTATTTATTTGAGTACATATCGGACGTTTTGTCGATGTTCAATACTTGAGTCAAAAATGGATTGTTTTGAAAAAAAAATTCCATGTGGTCATAAGTCCTTTATCTCCAGAATCATATTTGTGATTTAAATATCATATAGATCAAATAAAAATTTATTTATAAAATTCCACAGCATTTGGATCTAAGAAATGAAATGCACCATTCATGGAGACGGTAAGTCGTACATACGCATGGATGACGCTTTCATTTATTTGTCATATTAAAGAAATGAAAAATAAATTGTACATAGTTATATTACAATTACATTGTAATATAAATGATATATATGTTAAATAAGTTCATTAACACCATCCTTTATACATTCCATGTATGGAATGAATGAGTCATATCACTTTGAGGGGGCGGTAATCCACACTTCCTCAAATGAAATTATCATATTTATACATTATGGAAAGAATAATGGTATGTTATAATAAAAATTATAGAGGTATAAAGAAAATATAAATGTCATATATAACATATATATCCTATATAAATACAGTTCCATCATAATGGCCACCATGAGAGGTGGTAGGAGAAAATTGAACAATCATCGTTTCTTGAGGTAGTAGTTTGTCATACATAGAAACTGTATGTTCAATATCCATTAGATGGAGGTGTGGGAAAGTGTAGGTATAAAACATAGTATAAAAATATCCTAGTATATTTATGATATATTTATTGTAAAAAAATTATGTAATAAAAATAGTTTAGTGGTTGGAGAAGGAAAATAAATGGAATAATCTTGAGAGAAGATGTTACCTCTAAATCGAGTAACTCCTTTTGATTTGAGCCAAAAGGATTTATTGAATTACCTAATGCACAAGTTAAGTCTTCCATGAGAATTTTTAGGATGTTGGTAGAATATTTTAGTAGAAATTGGATTATTCAATGGGCTTGAGAGGTTTGAGTAAGTGGACTGATGTGGTGGCCTTTCACAAGAGGGAGGAGGGGAACTTTAAGAAAGTGTTGAAATTTTATTTTATTTTATATTTATTTTAGAATTATAAAAGATCCAAAGTGATATTTTTCTAGTATAAGATGAGTTTTTGTTGAAATAATCTCAACCAATAGATTTTAGATAAGTTTATATCATAAATTTAACCTTATTGTTTAGCATTAACCATTAGTTAAATAAATTAACTCCTACCATGTCTTCTTGTATTTTTACACTATATGGTTAATTTAGTTACTAAAAAAATCCAGACGAACATAAAGTGGATCATTAATGACATTTGTAAAATTATATAAGTCATTTAACCAAATATTATATTTTTATGACTATTATATCATTTAATAAAATCGTATTTTTTAAAATACTCATTTATGTCAATTTTGACACTATTTAGTAATTTTTTTAAGTCATAATAACTTGATTAATTTGAAAAAACTATATTAAATCAAAGATAAAATGTAATAATAATCCAAAAAATATATTTTATGTCATCAAAATTTCAAATGTAATTGTTTTTATATCTATAATATCATTTATTTAAATTTTTCATTAATAAGGTAATCACTCAATAACCATTGTGTCATAAATAAATTTATTTCGTTAATGTATAAAAATTATATATAAAATAACTTGATGTAGGAAATATTTTTATCTTTATAATTAAAATTTATATTCAAATATATCTATTATATAAACCAATATTAAAATAATTTTAGTAAAAAGATAAATGTTTATGTTATATTTTTCTTTACATAAAATTAATTATTATAACATGTCATTATCGCACCCAAGTGGCTCCTAAATGAAAAAATATCAGTATAAGGATTTCTGTGGTCACACATAACTCATCCAATAATATTAGGACACGTGTTAGGATAGTTTTATATTATTGTAATATTATTTTTACCCTTATTTTCTTAATTTACCCTTTAACTATGGAAAATAAAAAATAATTACTGAAGTTACTATTCATAATGTCCAAAAATAAAAGGTACCCATTTACATAATTTGTACCTTCATGATTCTAAATATGGAATCTATTTTTTTAATTCAAAACACTGAAATTTCATTAATTAATTTAAAATTAATTCTAGTTGCCAAAACCCAAAAGCAGGTTTTTATGAAGTAAAAATTATCAAAAGATTGACATGTGTTTATGTACAATTTAAATTTTAAATTACACAAAATGACCAAAATTGGATTAAATGATAAGAACATATTACAATTAATCTTTAAAACCTATTAAAAAGATAATGTTTCTATACAAATAAATTAGATGAAAAGGCATTTTTGAATTAAAATGCAGTATTTTTCCTTATTCATTAAAATGTGAATTTCATCAGAAAAATATCAAAATTTCATCCATGGTAAATTTTGATGTCCAAATTCAAAAGAATAAGTTTATTTTTTCAAATAGAACATTTATAATTAATAAAAACTGTTTTTGAAATGTTTTCTCTATCAAAGGGTGGTAAAATGACCTTTTAAAAATATTAGAGTATTTTATGCTTAAAATTGAATTCATTGTCATTTTAAGACTCTAAAATTTATTGGATAAATGTAAAAACATTTAATATAAATTTTTAATCATATTTTAGTTAGTTATTTTCATTCCATCCAATGCAATGGCTAGGCATTAACTACGAATTAAATTAATAATATTAGTATTGTATCATTTTTTGGTATAACTCAAATTGTGTGTAACTTATGATTTCGGAGAAACCCATTGTTTCATTTTTAGTACGATATCAGACAAAGAAATTCATTAATGTAAAATTAATATCTAATTCATAAATATTAATGAAAAATTATTATTCAATAAATACCTAGGATGTATCATGCTTCCCCTATTTTGGAAATTACATCCCTGTAATTTAATTTACTTATTAAATAAGTGGGGGTATTTATCCATCATTGAATTATCATATTATAATGTTTCCTCTTTAACCATATGGTTTTACCACAAAACCATTACCTGATGAATCACATTATTCCACAACACTTTCTCTCTATGGTCAAGAATCTATATTTTTTATCCTCATAAAAACGATTCTCTTCCAACTAAACTACCTCTGGACTCAAAACATGGGACGGATTTGACAAATACTTTATCAACATTAAAACATCAAAAACATTGTGTACCATGGATAAAAATAGAAGTTAATCCACTCTTTAGGAAATTAGTCTATATTTCTATAGGATTTCATAGGGTCCAATGAACTGCAGACTCATCTTTTCCTTCTTACCAAAACACATCACACTTTTCCATAGAGAAACTTTGAGAAAAACATGATCACCTACCTTGAAATAAATACCATTCCCCTAGTTATCAGTACAACTTTTCTACATGCTCTAAGCTATCTTCAGGTGATTCTAAATAAATTAAATTTTTTTTGCTACCTCTTCAACTAATTCTAGCTCCATCAACTTTCTTTCACCTACTTCACCCCTAAAAATATGGAGTTCGACACTGCTTTCCATATAATGCCTCAATTGGTGCCTTCTGAATCATGGAATTAAAACTGTTATTATAAGAAAACTCTACCAAAGAAATATGTTGATCCCAACTTCCTTGGTAATCAATTGAACAAATGTGTGTCATATCCTCTATGGTCTGAATTTTTCATTATGACCACCCATATGATTGAGGATGAAATTTTTTACTGAAATATAGTTTCATTCCCTATGACTTCTGAAGGACTTTTCAAAAGTTTAAAGTGAACCTTGGATCGTGATCAGATACAATAGAGAGGGTAAACCCGTATAAACTAACTATCTCTTTAAGATAAAATTGAGGAAGTTGATCTAGAGACAATGTATCTTTAATAAAAAGTAAATGAGAAGATTTAGTCAATCAATCAACAATAACCTAAATGGAATAGTTACCTCTAGAATTATTTCATAATACCACTATGAAATCCATGGATATATATTTCTATTTCTACTCTGGTAATAGCAAAGGCTGAGGCATCCCTTTCATTAACTTCTGCTCTATTTTAAACTATTTAAAATTAAAACACTTCATAGTAAAGTCAGAAATATATCTCTTCATTTCATCCCACTAGTAATACTCCTGAAGATCTCTGTAAATATTTTCACTATTAGGATAAAATAAAAACGAAGAACTATGAGCTTTATATAACAACTCTTTCATCAACATTAAATCACAAGTAACACATAATCTCTTTACAAACCTCGAAAAACAATATTTATTAATGTTAAATTCTAATACCTTTCCCTTCTAAACCCACTTGACATTTTTCTTCAACTCACTATCTTCCTTCTCTTCTTGCTTAATTCTGTCTAATAGAGAAAATTCCACTGAAACCTGAAACAAAATAGAGGAATATCTTGCACCAAAAAATTCCATGATAAATTTCATCAAATAATTAATCAAAGGGTCACGTTCCAAATATATCATAGTTATTGTATCATTACTTTTCTAACTCATAGAATCAACCACATTGTTTGCTTTTCTAGTATGGTAATGAATCATGCAATCATAATCCTTGATTAATTCCATCCAAATTCTTTGTCTCATGTTCAATTTTTTCTAAGTAAATATATACTTCAAAGTTTTATAGTTAGTATATATTTCACATTTTAATCTATACAGATGAATCCTTGAAATTTTTAAACAAAAAAACAACAATAGCTAATTCCAAATCATTTGTAGGGTAATTTAACTCATGAATTTTCAACTAACGTGAAGCATAAGAAATTACTTGATAATTTTAAATTAGGACATTGATAAGTCCTTTTAATAAAGAAACACTATAGATAAAAAATTCACCATTTCTAGAAGGTAGTGTCAAAACTGGAGCATTCACCAATATTCGTTTTAATTCTTGAAAACATTATCTACATTATTTTTTCTATATGAACTTAATTCCTTTTCGGGTTAACTTAATCAGTGGGATAGATAACTGTGAAAATTTTTCAACAAACCTCCAATAATAACCTTCTAAACCATAAAAACTATGAATCTCATATATATTTTTGGGTCCTGACCATTCTTTAACAACATTTGTTTTAGAAGTATCAATAGTTATGCCATATTTAGAAACAATGCAACCAAGGAAATTAATGTTTTGTAACCAAAACTCACACTTATTGAATTTTCCATATAGTTTATTCTCTTTTAAGGTTTTTAAGAAAACCCTTAAATGACTTTCATTTTAATATTTACTTTTATAATATACCAAAATATCATTAAAAACACAACCAAAAACCTATCCAAGAACTCATGGAATGTTCTATTCATAAGATCCATGAATACAAAAGGTGCATTAGTTAACCAAAATGGTATAACTAAAAATTCATAATGGCCATATCTAGTGTGAAACGACATCTTCATAATGTCTTATTCTTTTACTATAAACTAATTGTACCCCGACCTCAAGTCAACCTTCAAAAAAAATTATCTCCCTGGAGTTGATCAAACAAATCATCGATATGAGGAAAAAGATATTTATTCTTAACAGTTATTTTATTCAAGGCTCTATAATCAACGCAATGTCTCATTGAACCATCTTTATTTTTAAAAAACAAGACAGGGTCACCCCATGCTGATCTGCTTGGTTGAATGAAACCATTATCTAATAACTCCTCTAATTGCTTCCTTAACTATAAAAGTTCAATTTTAGCTATTCGATAAGGGGGTTTTGAAATTGGATTAGCATAAGAAACCAAGTCAACAGTAAATTCAACATCCTAATCAGGTATAATAATAAAAAAATAATCATGAAAAACATCATAAAACTCATTTACCACTAGCACATCATTAATCATAACAGTTCCCTTATTTTCAGCAATTTATGCAAGGTAACATTCATTTCCACGTTTTACTATTTTCTTAGCTTCATGATATATTATCAATGGTAAGGGATCATTCTTGTAGAAAAACTGAAATTATCTTTGAAAATAAATTTTTTATCTCTATTGTAAATAATAGCATGATAAACAAAAATCCAATTCATACCCAGAATAACATCAAACTCTACTAGAGGAAAAACAATAAGGTTTACAGGTACATTCATTCCACATACAAGGAGAAGAATATTCTTATAATTTCTTTTTGGCTCAACATTTCCCCAATGTGTTATTATCATATGTTATGGATCCTTTTCTTGAGATTAAATTCCCAATTTACATGAAATTTTATTAGAAATGAAATAATTTTTAGAACTAGAATCAAACAAAACATTGGAATAATATTAATTAACAAACAATGTACATGATACCACTTCATTTGATGTCCTAACATCTACTAAAGTAGTTGTAAAATATTTCACCACACCATTCTATGTATAGTTTGGATGCTTCTCATAATTAAAATTATTCATCAGAACCTCATTCACATAATGACCCATCTCATTACATTTAAAACATTTCACTAATTGTATATTTTATTTTGTCTTACCATTATCTTTTTCATTGCAGTTATGTGCCTTATGCCCAATTTTACCACATTCGAAGCACTTACCAAAATTCAAAAGGAATTCTCTGGTGTGCTTTTTACCAAAATTTTCACGAATTGTAATCTTAATTTTCATACCATAATACTTTTTTAAAGAATTTCTCCCCTTTTTCAACCATCTCAACCTCTTATTCCTCTTGTTATCACAGAACACATGATCATCAGAATGCTCCATTTCCACCTTATCTGTACATCGAACAAGTTTTTCATAACTTTTGAACTCTTGAGAATACAATGACCTTCGATAATTTTGTTTTAATATTTATTAAGAAACTATTGAATTTAATATCTAATACCTTATAAATTTTGGAGTATACCTTTCCAGTAAAGTGTATTTTTCTTCATAAGCAGCCACTGAGTCATCATCCTTCCTCATTTCCAAGAATTTTTCTCCATCCTACATCAAACCTCCATATGAAAATATTTCTCAAGAAATATACCTTTGAATTAATCCCAATAAAGAGTATCAATATCCTCACTATCCCTGATATTATTAAAAACTGACCATCACTGATCATCTTCACCTTCAAAATGGTAAACAACAAGGCTACCCTTTCGATTTTTTGAACACCCTGTGGCATTAAAAACATATTCTAGGGCTCTAATCCATGCTTTAAATATCATAGGGTTAGATAATCCTATTAATGTTGTAGAATGTTTCCTAAAAAATGCTACACTACTGATATGTTCATTTGTGGTTAATCTGGATGATCTCATGCATGGCTACCACCTCTATTTATAGCCCGAGTCAATTGTGTCATCACTGCAACAAACTATTCAGTTCTGATTCTGATAATCTCATGTTTCTTATTTGGATGGTTTTTAGCTTTGGATGTCGTCCTATCATAGCTTCCCTATTCTTCTGTGGAAAACCATTCTGAATAGACATATCTTAGATGAAGTAACATGGTAATCCTCAAATGTTGTTTCAATTTAAACACAAAGTAAAAAAATAATTTATGGATATTCTATTAAAAATATCCTAACCCTAAAAGATATCTAAACCAACCTATGATAACATCTATAAGGACCCATCCTTATAAAATTACATAATCTTGTATTAATTAAATAATTTGATATTAATTCACATCGAATATCTTTTCAGGTTTAGAGTTTAAAATAATTTGTCCATTATTAATACATAAAATCTCAGAATCATACCTGAGGATACTATCAAACTAGTCTCAATTTTTTACACTAAAGGAAACCCTTTTAAAAATAAAACATTATTTCTTTTCTTGATAAAAATTTTCTTGATTTCATTCTTTCTCTTACTCATCCTAATACCCTGTGAAAACATTTTAAAAACTAGGTATGAGCATAAAAACTCAGTAAGGGATAAAATATGAAAAAAAACATTTGTCCCTGAATATTTATAAACCCATTCAATAAAAAGAATTATGAAAACTTCCTATAAATCATAAATCATAAAGATAACTTGTGGCATCCATATCATACTAAGATTATAGCTTTTCCAACTACATAGGGTGTAACCTTCATGTTTATGTTTAGAAACACCATCATAGTATATTACCTAAATATCTTAAGATAAACCTTAATGTTTACCCTCATCACATTACCCAATACATTGGAGATATATCACAAGCTCACTCACCTTGGTTTATCACAAAACCACCCGTATAAATAAACAATGACCAAGAACCATAACATAATAATAACACATTAACAAGCATAAAATAAAAATAAAATTTCCATATTTAAATCATAAGACATAATTACAAGATATTGATATAATCAATCCATTCTCAAAACCATTTTCAAAACCAAAATACCTAAAAATGGAAATATGGTATTTTCTTTTTTTTAAAATACATTACAGCTTGTAGAGGAAGCCAAATTCCAAATAATGGTCTTGGTGGTGGGAAGGTCATTGCTGACGCATATGTTAAAAAAATATCCATTTTTAAATTTAGTAAGATTCTTCATAAAGATATATTCATTTTTTAGTTATTTTAATTACATTAAATGTCAAAGGGGTTTATATTACACCGTATAAAAGAAGAAGGTGTATATTATCAAAATATTCCTCAATGAAAGGAGATTGAGACGAAGTCCCTTATCTTGAGTCTAACTTGTCTCATTCATTATTTATATTACAGAATAATAAACTTAGGTTAATTTATACTTTCTTTAGAACCTTTTTCATGTTTATAATTAATTTTTTTATTACTTATTACCATATTATATCAATTAGTTAATTATTTTATTTCATATCAGATGTTTTGTTGATGGTCGGTACATAAGTCAATAATGAAATTATTTTTATGAAAGTTGTTCATGTGGCCATAATTCCCTTATATATATAATTATATTCATTATTTATATATCATATATATCAAATATATATGTTTTTATAAGATTCCATAACATTTGGAGATACGAAATGAAATTCATCATTCATGGAGACAGTAGGTTGTACGTACGCATGAATGATACATTCATTTCGTTATCATATTAAACAAATGAAAAATTAATGAAACATAGGTATATTATAATTAAATTATAATATATATGTTATATATGTTACATAATTTCATTAAGACTGTCATTTATCCATTCCATGTATGGAATGAAAGAGTTGTATCACTTTGAGGGGGCGGTAGTCCACACTTCCTCAAATGAAATTATCATATTTACACATTGTGTAAAGCATAAAGGTATGTTATAATAAAAAATGAAGAATCATAGAGATAATATAAATATAATATACATAATATATAAATAAATTTCCATCTCAATGTCCACCATGAGAGGTGGTAGGAGAAAATTGAACAATCATCATTTCTTGAGGTAGTATTTTTCCGTACACAGAAACAGTATATTCTATAACCATTAGATGGAGGTGTGTGTAAGTGTAAGTAAAACCCATAGAATAAAAAAATCATAATATATTTATGATACTAGGGATTTTATAAAATAATGGAATAAAAATAGGTTAGGGGTTTGGAGAAGGAAAATAAATGAAAGGAGCTTGAGAGAAGACATTACCTATAAATCGGGTAACTCCTTTTGATTGGAGGAAAAACGATTTATGGAATTACCTTATACCCAAGGTAAGGCTTGTAGAGTTAATGGAGGGATATTGAGAGATTCTTTGAGCAGATTTTGGATGAGAAAAAGGGCTTCATATTTTTGATTATGTGGGTAGATGTAGTGGCCTTTTATAAGAGGGGGAGGGGCACTATAGGAAAGTCTTGAAATATTATTTTATTATAAATTTATTTTATAATTTTAAAAGCACTAAATTATTATATTTAGATGATAATATGATTATGGGTATAAATATTCTAAACCAATAGGTTTTCGACATGTTTAGATCACAAATGTAACATTGTCTTTTGGCTTTAACCCTTAGTTAAATAAATTAACTCTTACCATGTCTTCTTGTATTTTTACACTATATTTTTACTATAGTTACTATAAAATTACAAGACAATATCAAGTGGGTAATTAATGAAATTTTTAACATTATCTAAAACAGTTGGACGAATATTATATTTTTATGGCTATTATATCATTAAATAAAATAGTATTTGTTTTAAAAACTCATTTATGTCAATTTTCACACTACTTAGAAATTGATTGTTGTTAAAGTAAAAAAAACTTGATTAATACATAAAACTATATTAAAACAAATATAAAATTTCATAATCTTATATAAAATACATGGATGGAATAAAAATTTTCAAATTACATTTATTTTAATATTTATAATTTTATATTTTGAATCGATCATTAATATGGTCATAACATCATCATCATTGTTTCATAAATAATTTTTTTTATTTAATGTATAAAAATTATAAATAAAATACCATGATATAGGAAAAAAATTTATATTTCTAATGAAAATTTATAGTAAAAGTGATATGTTATATAACCCTATATTAAAATTTTATTAGTAAAAATATACATGTTTATGTTATATTACTCTTTACATTAAATTAATTATTATAACTTGTCATTATCACTCCCAAGTAGATACCAAATATCAAACGTTTGGCCTAAGGATTTTATTTGTCTCCCAGGACTCATCCAATAATATTAGGACACATTTTAGGGTAGTTTTATATTATTATAATATTATTTTTAACCTTATTTACAAAATTTACCCTTTAACTGTGGTAAATAAAAAATAATTACTGAAATTCCAATTCATAATGTCCAAAAATAAAAGGTACCTATTTACATAATTTGGACCATATGATTATAAATATGGAATCTATTTTTCTAAATTCAAAATACATAAGTTTTATTAATTGATTTAAAATTAATTCTCATTGTCAAAACCAGAAAGTGGGTTTTTAAGAAGTAAGAACTATCAAAAGATTGACATGTGTTTATGTCCAATTTAATTGTGAAATTACTTATAATGAAAAAAAATGAAAAAATTATAAAAACATAACCCAAATACACTTTAAAATAAAATAAAATTATAATGTAACTGTATAAATAAATTAGATGCAAAGGAAGTTTTGAATGAAAATGGAGTATTTTTTAAAATTCATTTAAATATTAATTTCATCAAAAAAATAGAAAAATTTCAACCAATGAAAATTTATATGTCCTGATTAAATAAAATAAGTTTATTTTTTCATATATAATATAAAAAAGTGACAATAACTATTTTTAAAAAGTTTTTTCCATCAAAAGGTGGTAAAATGACCTTTCAAAAATATTAGATTATTTTATGCTTAAAATTGGATTCATTCTCATTTTAAGCCTCTAAAATTTATTGGATAAATGTAAAAACATTTAAAAAAACATGTGTAATAATATTTTAGGTAGTTCTGTTCACTCCATCTAAAAAACGGCTAAGCGTTAACTACCATTTAAAATTATAATGTTAGTATTGAATCATTTTTTCATATAACTCAAAGTTATGTGCAATGCAAGATTTCAGAGAAACCCGTTATTATGTGTTGAGTACACTATCAAAAAAATCATCCCCTTAACATAAAATTAATATCTAATTCATAAATATTAATGAAAAGGTATTATTCTATAAATACTTCGGATGTTACAATATATATAAAAATATTTGTCTCCAATGAATTGAGTTAATAAGTATATATATATATCATGATATAATAATGATATTCAAGGAAATATTTGTGTTTATATAATGATATGAGAGAGTATAATTGGAAAACTCTATGATCGTAAGTATATTTTTGGATATGATTGGGTTGTTATATATGTTCCAAATATTAGATTACATATTCTTATTATGACACATGCATATGTTTTGTATTCATGACTCATGAAATGTTCATTTATACATTGAGACCCTTATTATTCATGCTTCCATGTATGTGATGACTCATTGTTTATGATCTATAATTTTTATTCATGTTATTTTCATGAACTTATTTATGCCCTCATAAATAATTATAAAATTAAAATAAATATATTTATTATATTTATAATTATATATTTTTAATTATATATAAATATTTTTAAATTGTATTTATTTATAATTATAATTATAAATATATATATATATATATAATTGTAAAATTATAATAAAATTATTTATTATATTTATATTGTATATATTTGTATTCAAAAGGTTAAGGACTTAGTGTACTTGATCTGTAAATTTATTAATAAAAAGTAAACTGTGGAAACAAAGTAGGGTGCAATGTGAAGACATGTGGCGCAATGCCACCCAGAAAAAATGGAAAATACAAAATAAACTCATATTACTTTTTATTGACCTCCTCTTCCTTGAGATATTGGGTTCCAACCACTCCTCTATTGTGAAGTATGTCGATAGTTTTACCCATCTATATCCAAAGTCACATCATCCTTACCTTGAAAATTCTCCATGTTCCTTTAGATATTTAGCTTCTCTAAGTTTCTTAAGGGATCCTTGAGCTTCTACAGGTTCCATTAGGGATCTCGTATGGAGCTCTAATTCTTCATCACGACTTTGAAATCAACTTTTCCTAACCAATCGTGAGAAGTTTCCCAAGATGCATCCATGTGAATATCCTTGGGTGACTTCACATCCAATTTTTTTAGAGATGGATCTATAGAAGAATATTCAAGATGATTCATGCTATTAATTTTTGAACCCTCATTCATCAATGGGGTAGGTACACCCTACAAGGAATTATTAAAAACAGAATCAATAATATGTATGATCCTCTTCTTTATACAAACCTTCTTCTCAAGACTCTCAAAGTTGAGTTCATCCAGTTTTGGTAAAATTATAGATTCCAACATGGAAAATAAGTTAGTAGAACTCCATCACATATCTTTAGCCATAGTTTTTTCATTATCTGCTAACGATTGGGTAATGGCTAAGAATTTTTGAGAGGTTCAGACACCTACTGCATACCTCCAAAATTCTGATTATAAACTTTTAAAGATGATACCAACTAAGTATCAAGAATGGTATGAGTGGTTTTCAAAAGAGAATAATCATTCTCATCATCCTCATCTTCCAAGAAATCCCTAAAATTATTATATTGGGAACTTTTATCATGAACACCATACATTTTTTTTAACACAGTCTAACATATAGTGGATTAGAAGATGATTTTAGATTTATCCCTAACCATTAGAATGAAAAGGCAACATTCATGAAAAAATATTTTTTTCCCTTGCTATTCCCAAATGACACGTACATATCATCAAGCATGGTAGAATCATCCTTCTCAGTTTCTATCTATGTTTCACCATGCACCTAGACCACAGCATCATAATCTTACCTCACATTTAATCCACAATTATAGACATGTGTAGACCAAGTTTAGTATCATAAATGTTCAGAGAGTTAGTCTGAATTTCATAAATAGAGAACAATGCTAAAAGGGTCGCTTTACACAAGAGGATGCACCAGGAATCCCCAGGTTAGGCCCTTTGGCATAAGAAAACCTAGGATTTCGTGACTTAATCTTCTTGGGACCATATTCCACCAAATTGTTATCAAAAGCATGCTTCATGAATTTATATTACTCAATCAAATTAAAAATATTTGCAATTGGTAAAATTTAAATTCCTACGACATCACTCAAACAGATGTCTAATAAATTGGTAGTTAACAAAAAAGTCTGGCAGTCCCTCATACACTAGTGAGAGATAAAGACTGATTTCATTGGTAGCTGAAAAAACAGTTTTAATGGGAGGATTTCTAAGTAATACCTCAATTATAATTCTAGCCTAATGTCCATACCATTAAATCTTAGTATCCCTGTCAAATTTGATGGGTTTTCCAACAGCTGAGGCCACTTCCCAAAAAAATATTTGATGCCATAAAAGCGAGTTGAGGCCCCTAATTTTGATCCATTCTTGGAAAAAAGAATTTTTAACCAAATTGGGATAAAATATAGGGCCCTAGTCTCGAATTCTCAATAAACCAGGCTTAAGAGAGATTGATTTGAGGCCAAAGGCTTTGATTTTATGACCATTCAATGGGAAAACTATATGATAAAAACCTTTACAAATAGAAATCATCCTATAATAATTAAAATATTATATGTGGATGAGTAAGTTCTGCAAATCATCCACCCTTTAAGGGTGGTCCTTTGATGTTTTCCAATGACAAAAAATAGAGAATCTATAATATTTAATACAATCTGTATGATTTTTTGGATTGGCTTCGACGAACATCAGGGTTCCATTTTTCATGATTCTCTTATGATGGGAGGTTACTCGTTATGAAAATTTGAGAAAAACTTGTTTTTAAAAGAATTCTCTACCTACGAATCAAGAAGATCCTTTGAAGATCCTCAATTCATAAAAATAGAAGAGATTTTCACTTTATACTTTTTTGCGATGACCTTCACTTGATCATTCACATCCCGACTAATGGGAACAACATCAGCAGAAAGAAAAAATGATTATCTCAAACTAGAATTCACATCATCCCTCTTCATAGGGCCAATGAAGACCATCGAGAGAACAAAATATTCAACTGAGATTTGGATCATCAGTAATAAAAACCCTAAATTTCATTATATTTTAGAGAGATAATGTCCTGATACATTGTAATCCCATGTTCTTATTTAAAAAAGGTTAGGATTGTACCAATTCTCACTTCATGGTATATATATTAATATATTGACATAAATATATACTATTATAAAAATATTCTAAAATTGGTTTAGACCATGTGGAATAATTATATAAATATATTTATATTTATATAGAATTATTTTTAAATATATTTATTTAAAATTAAAATGAAATATTTATATTTATTTATTTATTTATAATTATAATTACAAATAACTATATATATTTAAATAATTATAAAATTATAATAAAGGGTTTTATTATAATTTTATAAATATGTATATATATATATATATATATTAGGTGTTTGGGGGTACAATTACAATTAAACACAGACACACCTCACACGCAGATTAGAAAGGTCGGTCATAGTCCCCCCAAGAAGATAACCCACCCATAAAGACTTATTTATTCAGTACATGGCCCATAGGCTTAGTGGTTATGAAGCCCATTACATGGCCCATAGGCCCAAATTATTTACCCAAATACCCACTACTGTAGTGATACTTAGTTCCCAAAATGATATAGTACTAGCTACAGTGCTACCACTGCTACAGTTCCTCTTACAATTCCCACCACCGGTACAGTGTCATTGGTGCTACAATGCCTCTACCCCTACATTTTCTATTGTAGTACTGATACGCTGCTACTAAAAAACCTGCACCCAATGGGTTTTGAACCCCCAACCTCCATTTAGTATTTCGAGGTTCTTACCACTAATCCAAACCCCAACTACTGTATAGATTTATATATTAATAAATATATATATATATATATTAATATATATATATATATAATTATTATTAAAAATACATATATATAATTATGAAATTACAATAAATACTTTTATTATAATTATATATATATATATAATCATATGCAAATATTTATAAATATATTTACTTATAATTATAATTATAATTATAATTATATATAGTAAAGTAATTATAAAATTAAAATAAATACATTTATTATAATTATATATATATATATATATATTAGGTGGTTTGGGTTACAATTACGTCATACACACACACACCTCACACATAAACCTAAAAGGCGGGTCATAGCCCCCCAAGGGATAACCCAGACATCCAGCCTTAATTATTTGTTTATTGTGAAGGCATGAAGTCCCTATAGACATGAATCCCATTACCTAACTTGTATCCCATGTTACCAACACCATTATTCATTTGTCACAACTATTTGGGTCCTCCACCTCTTTAAGCTCATTGCAGGACCTCGGTCAAAGCATCCCCAGCCACCACCTCACCGCCGCCCGAGACAAGTCGTCTTGCCCAACCTATCGTGTCGCTACACTCGAGATGATGAACCCAAGATACTCTACAGTACCTTGAGTCTTAGTTTCTCTTAGTATCTGTCTGTCATGATGACACCCTCGAGCCTCCCTACTACCTGAGCCGAGTTGTCCCTCCCAATATGTCATGTCGTTGGACCCACCATCATCATGATTCTATGTTTCCCCCGACCACCATTCTTCATGACAACGCCCCTCAGGCACACATGCCTAGGCGACGACAAAAACCAACCCATATTTGGGTGTAAATCTATCTTAAATTTATTGTCATCTAGACACAAAACCGAGTTTGTGATATAGGATTATAGGGTTGTTTCTAGTAGGCTACAGCCCCAACTGGATATATATATATATATATATAATTATATAAAAATATTTTTAAATAAATTTATTACATATATAATTATAAATAAATAAATAGATATATTTTTTATCATTATAATTATTAATAAATAATTATATATTTAAAAAAATTATAAAATTAAAATAAATACATTTATAATAATTTTATAAATATATATTTATATATTAATATATATATAAATGTATTTATTTATAATTATAATTATAAATAAATATTTAAATATTTAAATAATTTTAAAATTATAATAAATATATTATTTGTATATATAATTTTATAACAATATAAAATAATGTAAATAACTACAAAAAATTACTTATACTAACATAAATTTATTGATAGATAATATATATGTCGGTAAAAATGAGTAATTCTAACAGATATTAGATTTTATTAGTATTAATTTTAAATACCAACACTTTTTTTACCAATGAATACATCTATTGTTATTGATCACTTAACACCAACAAATTTTTTACTAATAGTTAAATCTATTTCTTTATCATACTAATATAACATTTATTTTACTAACACATAAATATGTTATTAATAAATAATATTACTAACAAATATTTGTTCCTTAAATAAAAAATGTTATAGTGTTCCCGTTCAATAAAGACATATATTTTACCAATAATAAATTAAAACAAACCATGTTTATATATATATATTTATATATATATATATATTACCACAGAAGTCAATATCCGTTTCCTAAGGATTTTTTAAAAACAACTTATTAATTGATTTTTATTTTCAAATTTATATAAATATAAATAATATTACTAATTTTTAATATTATTTATTATTTAAACATTTAAAATAATTTTTATTAAACTAATAAACCATAACTCATGCCTCCACCCCACTGTCACCACCTCTACCCTCTTTCATTTGGCCTCGCATCCTGGTGCCCCACCTCGTGTCCCACTGCCCCACCTTTCATCCCTACCCTATTCTATCATCACCTTCCAATAGATCCCTATGATGTACTTTAGGATGGCTTGTATTGTGAGGCTACCTATGGTTGAAGCTCCGGTGAAGAATTTTTTTGCATTCACCCATCCATTATCTGATTCAGAGAAGAGGGACGAAGCAACAGACCCAGTCAAGAACAACAATGGCATTGGAAGAAACACATACATCAAAATGGTCAACATAGGCCCCAATTATTGTAAGGTGCACATGCAAATACTTGCAAAACTATTCCTCTCGATACTAAATCGTGAAATATGGAATATGTGAAATCTGAAATTTTCATTGTGGGGAGAGTGTGTTCATCAAAGATCTGGCCTACATAGTCTGTGATTGTGAAACAACATTGAAATCTTCTTTAGGAGGTATGAGGCCACAAATAAGTGTCTAGATGTCCTACCCATATGAAGATACATGCTAAACTGGTAGCTTGACAATTTATTTGATGGAGGAATCAATATTGACATACATTTTTTCAACTAGCAGGTACAGGAAAAATCCATCCATGAAAGAAAAGGTACATTCACTTATCCTTCTCCTAATTAATCAATTACCCAATTTTAAATAACCACTTGAATTATGAAATGTGCACTAGTTTAGAATGCATACATCAATTGTAAAAAAGGGCGCATATTTTTAGACCTGTGCATGTTATTATTTGGTATAAATACATCGTGATGTGTTATATTTGCAATTTATCCCCTCAAATGTTTTTTATCCAGGTTTCTTAATGGTCTACTTCGCATGCATGGCCTGGAATCTTCCTAGATTGCACACCTAGCATGTGTTTGAAATTTGGAATTTGGAAAAAAAATTAGTGTTCCCATTTCATTATCTCTAGAATTTCGAATCTATTTTAGTGTTCTCATCGTCATTGTTGATAGGGAATGCGAATAAGAGAGTGATTTATAGTAAAGTGGGCAAGTTTTTTAACCAACAATAAACCGGTTTCATTATTCAATCAATAAGAATGGGAGCACTACCTAGGTCAGTAACATATAGTTTGGACCAAAAAACATTATCATTGAACTGCCAAACCATCACCATCACCATCACCATCAATGAAATAAAACTAAAACATGGGAAAATAGAAATCCATATAGGTATTTAATCATTTTATTTTAATTAAAATCGAACTTCTTGTTCTTTTTTCACAAGATGGAATGCCCTTTGTTATGATGGTTTTGTGTTAGTGCCTAATATTTTCATTCAAATAATCACTTTACTAAGTTTTTACAACTTGTTTATTACAAAACTACCTAGTTCCTTGTAAAAAATGTGGTGTGTTTAGTATAAAGGTGTTCTAGTGTTGTTTTGACATGTATTTTTTATGGGTTGTTTATTTAAAATCAGATTGAATATTCATTTGTTAAAATCAAGTACTCTGAAATACCTTCCTACATAATTTTAGAGCACTGTTACAAGCTGATTTATTGTAATCTTTATGGTAAAGAGAATTTCTTACATGATGAATCCATGCATGTTGGATATACTCATGAGCTGTAATTATAACAAGAAATATTTTCCTTATATTAATTTCTCAATGGTTGTATTTGAAATTTATTGACACCTTTGTGTTAATTTGATTCCCACTCAACCAGGAGGACAAAGCTACACTTTTAAGGAGTTATTTTTTTCTGTACCTTTTTTATCTTCTCAATTTCTTAAAACATTTTTCACCATATCTCAAAATATCAAAGGATTAATGACTTGTTTGGATGAAATTTTTATCAGAATTATAACATCAAACTTCATGGGTTCAAAATATCACATATGGGATGAGGTATAGTTCCCTTTCATACTAAAATCTGCATGTTCAATGACAAAAAGTACACAAAACATCGAATAAACATACTCTTTAGTAACATTTTCATTTCAAATTTAGCAAATAAAACTTATCATCGCAGGGTGGCTGTGCAGATACCCTAAGAAGAAGTAGTCTAAGCTTCTTCTTGGTGCTGTAACATGAGAAGACTTTCCCTTTCCCATTCCCTCCACCATTCTCTTCTTCACTCTCACTAACTCATCATTTTTTTATGTTTTTATAGATTCATGCCCACCATAGACATGTGGACTAGGATTTAAATAATCATGGGGGCATGGGTACCAAAATAACAATCCATGTTGGTGAAGAACATTACACGGGTGATAATGATGAATCAAAATATGGCCTTTATGTATTAATTTTTATTGGGAATTGATCCTACTACTTTGTCTCTCTATGTAGACACAACACATTAAAAGAATTCCATGTGATTGGGAGACGAGAAAATATAGATTCCATCAGTTGTTCTTAAGTATACCACGCTATAATAAAATTTCAAGTCATTATGAATTCAATTACAATGATAAAGGAAGAGACGATCTTCCGATTCAATGATCTGTAAAAAATTTACAATAGATTTTGGGGGATGGTGGAAAGAAGACAATATTGTAGCCAGCATGGAAGGGTGAGGAAATAAAAGTAAGTGATGGATTACAGGCATCTTTAAACTGGTAATCAAGAATTCTACATGTGCCTTGCGTCTATGGATTGAAATCTATGTTGAATAGTTTAAAAGTGTTATTCTCTTTGAATAGGGAAGAGTTTCATTCTTCTTGTATTTTCTGTGTTGAGTTCAATAAATTATTTTCGTGTGGCTTGCGTTTTTTTATACTTTTTTTTGTTTCAATTCATGTAAATATTTTTCTCGGATTTGTGGGTATGTTTTTTAACTTCCTGTGGTGTTGATCGTGGAGATGAAGGATACATCATAACATTGACTTTAGGTTCCTCAATGGTACTAAAGTTGACATGGTTTGTTTCTTCTAGTGACTTACTGGGGGGTGATGAATGACCTTTTACAAAAGTAACTATTCTTCTACTATAATGAATGTTGGAGGATTGTAGTCAAGAGATGACAGTGTAGGAGGATTTTAGTCAAGAGACGACATGGGTGGTTGGGGTGTGGTGGCAGCAACTAAATAGATAGGTATTGGGTGTTTGTGTTTTTTTATAGTCTTTTCAATCAACTTCAACAATTTATTTATTTTTTGTATTAAATTCCATTATTAATATAATTAAAAAATTTCAATGTTTGAACATGTGTGAAAATCGTCTTTGACATGATAATTAAAACAGGTGTATTATTTATGATAAATTAATAAATATAATATGAAATTTTAATAGCAATAAAAATTAATAATTTAAATTTAAATTTAATTTATAAACATATAATATAAGTAAGTAAAATTTTACCAACAGATATATTTGTCACATGAATCCGTTACTAAACACTTTGAAAAACATATATATTATTTGTGGGTATTATTTTAATAGTAACAGAATTATTCTATCTATCGCAATAAAATTTAGCGACAGAAATTTTACCAAAAGGTTAATTATAGGACCATTTTTATTGGTAAAAGGTTTTACCAACAGAAAATGCACTTTTACCAACAAATATACCCTTGTTTGAAAAAGAAAATTATTTTTTAGTGAATATATTTATAAATATTTATAAATATATACAAATATTTATACATATATAAATATTTGTAAATAAATTTATTATATATATAATAAATAAATATAGTTTTTATATATATAATTTTATGAATATATAAAATAATATAAATAAATTATTAACATTATACCTTTATCATCACTTTTTTAGCACTCATAAAGAGGTTCCTTTTTCAGTGCTAAAAGAGCGATTATAAAGGTTAGTTTTATCATTGCTTCTTATTTTGCATTCAATTAAATGATCCTTCATTAGTGATTTTTGGAAGGAACTGATAAAATTATGGGTTCTTATAAATTAAACCCTAAGTGAACCCTTCCACCACTCATCCCTCAAGATTTCGTGGTACCAGAACTCTATCGCCAGAGCCTGTTGTAGCCACTCCTATTTCTCATCGAATCCTCAAATCTATGGTACGTGAATATTTATCTTGTTTCCACATCTGCCAATAATATTTTTGTTCAGTCGCACCTCACCATGTGCACATCTTCACTTCTTCTCGACGAACTGAAAGCTCCCATCCTTATTTCATGGGATGTTTCTATATCATGGATGTGTGGGGTTTTCCTGTGGCTCGGGAATTCTAATTTGAGGGTGCCTTATACCATATAATTTTTCCCTTCCACTACCTATAGATACAATGTAGATTTTAAGTGTGAATATTTCTCTCCAAGCACATGTTTTGATATATTACATTAGAAATATAAATTCCATATCACATACTACTTGGTGTGCCTATATTTGAAGAGTTATAATATAACTCAGAGTAGGAATATGATGTAAAAGATACAAATGAGGATAATAAATAGATATATATGTTTTCTATATACCAGGAAATTTTAGGACTCGAGCAAGCACGGTCCTAAAAATATATTTAAGAAAATAGAATTACAACTGAACACGACAATCATGCAGTACAAACGCACCACCAAAACAAAAAATTGGAAAAAAAATGCCAATAAAAAGCATCAAAGATAACAAAGAACCACAAAATAAACCAAGCAAGAAATCTATAATAAAGATCTCATGGTGCAAAAAATGGACTTTCACAAACCACCAGCGGTCAAGATCTCTTCTCTTTAGATCGCACATTCTTGTGCCATGGAGTTCATCGCATCCCCCCACCGGCCGAATGCACAACCTTTTTTTCTGCCAAAATATTCATGGAGGGAAAACCCCGATACGGTCCCACCCGGGTCATCCACCTAGTAAGAAACTATACAAACACATGCATCCTAAAACCCACATTCCAAGGTTGTGCCCAAAGTCATCTCGCATACCAAGGTCGCCACCCTCCTTTTCATGATGATAGCTAGAAACCCTAACTCACCATCCCAAAGTCACCAAGATTGATTAAATAACCACGTCCAACACAGACATCCTCGCTGGTGCACCTTCATCTGACGCTGCCATCCTCAGCCAGCGGCAAGCACCTCCACATCCTGGAAGCGGCACCCTTGCCCTCACCTTTCAACGTCGCTCGCCTAGGTCTCACCACCTACAAGTAACTCCTCATCTCCATCCCATCATTACCACCATCACGAAGGAGGGACTCCTTCGGCACCTAGCCCGCATGCCCGAACATTTCCCATCGCCAGCCAAAATTCATCACCCGAGATCATCCTTCTATGCCATGTCATCATGAAGCTGACTCACCAACCACCATACTGTGGAATAAGATGCCTCAAGATGGAAACCAAAACTGAAGTGCCACTTTTGAGGGCCAACCAATGAGATCACATCACCGGGATCCCATGTCATGATCTTCCAGTTTAAAACTGACATCACTCTATGTTGCTCTGAAGATGCTAGTGATCGACAAACACATGGCCTGACGAGAATCACCAACTACTCAGATTTTTTCATGGACCCCTCCAATCATGCTATCTTCAGCCCATCGGCAGATTGACAACCAGACCACAAAGTGAAAACCCCCAAACTAGGGGTCCTCCACATAAGATTAAACATATCTTCCAAATCAAAACCACCATCACCAAAACAATTTACATCCGTCTCAAGATCAACCTTGAGAAACTCAACCCTTTTATGTGGGAAACATTGGGAGAAAAGATCTTCATGCCCTATGATATCAAACGATGTTCGATCATCTTCTAAAATGATCAGATAGAAACGATCGTCGTACCAAGATAGTAAGAGAATCTCTCTCCTTGAGAGAGAAGCCATAAATTTTCAAATGATTCATAATTTTGGATATATATATATATCACGTGTCATTAAATATTTATTCATAGAGATATGTAAAGAGAAAAATTCACATAGTATTCACATGTACATCTAAAAATATGAAGGCTGATTCAAGATGGATTATAAAATGGAGGAAATATAAGGGAGTTATTAGATTTATGACTGGAGATATAAGAACTATACTTTCTCTATAAATATAGTGATTATTTGTACAATGAAGAGATTTTGGGAGACTGACTCAATTAGAGGCTAGATTTGGGAGACATTTCTATTGTGTTGGAGTTTTTCTACCTAGGTTATTATTTTATCTCACTCTCTCCATAGAAGAGTATTTCATTGATATTTTGAAGGATGGAAATTCAATATATAAAATATTGTTATTTTATAATTTTATATTAATGATATAGTGTTCTATTACAATGAATATATTTTCATTATCTCTAATTCATAAAAAATCATTTTAAATCAAATGAAGTAATTTCTTTAAACAACCAATTTTCTATTAAAGTATTTTATATTCATTTAAAAATTAAAAACATTAATAATTAGTCTATGGACCATCTATCAATTTTTTAAATAATAATTATTGGATGCACTAAAAAAGAATGGCATGAAATTTTTTTTTGACATATCCAAAGTGTTTCATGTTTATAATTTTATTGATTTATACAATTTTAAATTTATATAATTTTATAAATTTTATAGAATATCATATTTTAATAATATAATTTAATAATACATTTTATTAAATATTTATAGTTTTATAGTTTTATTCATTTATAAGTTTATATACTTGTATAAATTTTATAGCATATCATATTTACATATATAGTTTAAATATAAAATTTTATAAATTATTTATACTTTTATAGTTTTAAATATTTATAAATTAATATGAAATTATATTTTAATCCATTTAAATTATTATACATTTATACTATCATAAATTTTACTTTTTTATATTATAATTTTATAATTTTATAAATTTTTATAACTATACACTTGTGTAATATTGAGAGGCATTAAAATTAGAATACTTAGAGTGTGATTTGAATTCAGATGTTCTCTCTCTACACCCATGGTGATTAGGGAATTCTCCCATGATGAATCTGACCTCCGATGTGGTCTTCATTGCAATATATTCTTCCATATGTTCCTCAAAGAGAGCATATGTGGATCCTAGTTTGGGTGATGCTCATTTTCTTCATTCTGATGCAGATTGAATTTCAACGATGTTTCATGTCCCTTATTTATCGGAACCAACAAATATGGTTCATGTCAGACTCATCTCTTCACCACCCGATTGGGGATCTGAAGATCATCATTCATCATGTTCTACTGGTCCAATGGCCATTGAATCTGTGAAATTGGGGTTTCAAAAATAAAAATTGGATACCATGCAAAAACCTGTGTTTTATTAATTTCATGAATTTGGAATATTTATTTTATATTTTTATGCAATTGGGCTGGGCCTCCATGTTTTGGTATTATGTTTTTTCTGGGCTTCTGGTTTATGACCCACTGGTATTGTGGGCTTGTTGTCCGATGGACCATTTTACTTGTGTATTGCCACCGTGGTGATCCTGCTACTTCGATTCATCCTAGTTGTTGATGTTCCGCAATCCAAAATTCTTTATTTTCTGATTAGTGCTTCTTCGGTGATCTGATCATCACCACTCGAGCATCTCTGGCCGTCCGTGTGACCCGGGATTTACGGGATTTGTTTGAACTGTCGCTGCTTCGTGATTCTTTTATTCGTTGGGTTGTTTCCGCATGGACCTTGCCTGTTATGCCAGTTAGTGGCGTCACTTCATTCTTTCAACCACCATTATTATTTGGCATGTGTTTTTTATTTAGGTTGGTTTGACGTCTTAAGAATTTTTGTCCCAAGAGCTGGGTGAGAAGAGGAACCCTTGCAGGTTCAGAGACCCTCCACCTGTACGCCGCCATCTCGATGACTGTTCTGGTGGATTTCTGGTGGAATTTACTTCATAAATCTGGAAGGCAGCCATGGATAAGATCTGTGATTCTTGGATCTTATGTATTTTTGAGTCCATTCTTTATTTTCTTTTTTGATCTTTGAGTTGTGTGTTCCTGGTTTCTATTCTGGTCTGTTTGTAGTCATGGATGCATGAGTGAGTCCATCCAGTTCGAAAGATAACTTCACTAACTCCAAGCAAGGATTAATCATTGGCTCTTAGGGTGGAGAGCTCTTCGTTCTTGGATAGTTTTTGTGGTCCACAAGCATGGTTTGTTTTTTGCTGCTTCTCTTCTTGTATGTGCTATGTTATTTCATTTTTCATAATAATATAGAAACTGTGGTGGTGTTCTTGCTGTGGAGTAGGACCATAAGGTCCGAACCACATAAATCCTTTTGTTCATTTTACTTTTCTGTAACCTTCGTTTTCTATTATCCGACTTTGTTAATAATACGTTTTATACTCAGTTCTGTTTACTTTGTGTTTATCTCTGTAAATGTTAATGATTTTGCAACAATTGGTATAAGAGTCTGTTACTCATTTTATTAATAATTTCTATCAAGTTTGAAATTGATAAATTTGACAGAGAAAATGATTTTAATTTGTGTAGAGTTAAAATGTGTGCTTTACTTGTTCATAATAGTCTTGTTGATACTTTGCATGGTAACAAGAAACCTGTTGTGACTGTCACTACTGACAGTTAGTCCACCACTACCTTTGTCGATATTGATCCTGGTATATTGGAAAAGGCTCACTATACTCTACTATTTACTTTGGGTGATAAGGTGCTGCGTCAAGTAGCACATGAAACTACTGCTAAATCAACTTGTGTTAAACTCAAGCATTTTTATATGACTAAATCCTTGCTTGGGCGTTTGTATAAAAAAATGCGTTTATATAATTTTAAAATTTCACCTAGTTCTTCTGTGCATGTTCATATAGACGAGTTTAATAAAATTCTGTTAGATTTAAAAAATATAGACATTGATGTTAAGGATGAGGATCAACCTTTAATTTTGTTAACCTATCTTGATGACTCTTTTAATTAATTAAGAGATTCTATGATGTATGGTCGAGATTCCATTATGTTGGAAGAGGTTAAGTCTATTGTCCTATCTCGTGATCTTCAAATGCATAGTTTGAAGGAAGAGTTGATTTCTGTTAAGAGTGAACCTCAAATGTGATATACCAAATCTCTTATGAAAAATAAATGCAGGAAGGATACGAACTAGTTTAAAGGTTTTCGGTGTTTTGAGTGTGGTAATATCGGCCACATTAAACGTTATTGTCCTAATTTGAAAGGAAAAGATAGTATGGCCCAGTCTCATGTGGTATGTCTTGATTATGAGTCTGTTGAAGTTCTTTAGTCTTGCAGCCCCATCGTTAGAACTTGACATAGGTTTTGTGTAGTTTTTTTCTTGCGTTCCTAGGGCTGGCTCCACTTGTCTTTGTGGTGGAATCGCGGTTAAGAAAAAGGTTTTCTATGGGCTGGTCTATGCCGTTCGGGCTTAGGTGGAGAATCTGTTCTACTGGCGGTTTTCTGTTCTGTGATTACTGTGTTTAGTTCTATACTATTTTGATTAATGACGCATTATTTTATAAGATTTATTTCGATTTCATGTTTTTTTCATTACATTTTACCCCAGGAAAGGATGTTTGAATTTCAGGTTGTTGGTGCATATGAGACCAATTTCTCTAAGTTTAATCAATGGTATATACTGGGTAAATTTATTAAAACTGATTTCTTAGTTTAAATTTCTGAGCATGTTTAATCTGTTTAGTAGTAGAAAGGTAGTGTGGGTAGGACATGTGTCACTTCTAGAACATTCTAGGTGATGTTCATACTGGGTGAACATTTGTAGACTGAGGTTATTCTGTTATAGAGAATCTACCCACACTAGTGATAAGTTTTATGGTAGATTAGTTGTTTTCAACAACACCATCAGTGTAGTTTTTTTTAAATATTGAAAAGGTAGAGATTTGTGAAAGTGGGTTTTCAAAATTAAAAATTGGATTCCATGAAAAAACTCGTGTTTTATTAATTTCATGAATTTTGCATATTTATTTTATATTTTTATGAAATTGGGTTGGGACATCGTGTTTTGGTTTTCTATTTTTTCAAGGCTTCTGGTTTATGACATGTTGGTTTTGTGGGATTGTTGTCCACTAGCTTGTTTTACCTGTGTATTTCCACTGGGGTGATCTTGTTGCTCTAATTCATCCTAGCCATTGATGTTCCACAATCCGGCGGTCATGATTTGCTACTTTTTTCTTCTTTGGTGACCTGATCAGTGCCGCCCGAGCATCTCTGGCCATCCGCATGTCCCAGGATTTGAGGGATTTGTTTGAACCACCGCTGCTTCGTGATTCTTCTATTCGTTGGGTAGCTGTTGTGTGGACCTCGTCTGTTACGCCTGTCAGTGGTGTTGCTTCGTTCATTCATCCACTATTATTATAAAGCATGTGGTTTTTACTTTTGGTTGGATTGACATCTTCAGTATTCCTGTCCCGAGAGCTGTGTGAGAAGAGGAACCCTTGCTAGTTCAGAGACCCTCCACCTATACACCGCCATCTCCATGACTGTTCTGGTCGTTTTATGGTGGAGACTCCTTCATAAATCAGGAAGCAAACCATGTCTATGATCTGTGCTTCTCGGTGCTTATGTATTTGTGAGCCCATTTTTTATTTTCATTTCTGATCTTTGTGTTGTGTGTTCTTGGTTTCTATTCTAGTCTGTTTGTAGTCGAGGTTGCGTGTGTGAGTCCGTCCAGAGAACTTTGCTAACTCTGAGCCAGGATTCATCACTGGCTCTTGAAGTGGAGAGGTATTCGTTCTTGGATAGTTTTTGTGGTTTTCATGTGTGGTCTGTTTTTTGCTTCTTCTCTGCTTGTATGTGCTCTGTTGTTTTGTTTTTGCATAATAATAAAGAAACTGTGGTGGTGTTCTTACCGTGGAGTATGACCATAAGGTCTGAACCACGTAAATCCTATTATCCATTTTACTTTCCTGTAACCTTCATTTTCTGTTATCCAACATTGTTAATAGTAAATTTTATACTTAGCTGTGTTTACTTTGCATTTATCTCTGTAAACTTTAATGATTCTGCAATAGAATCTTTGCGGTATGTGATGAAGGCAACCTTTGGATTTCATAAATCTATATCTTCCTCTGTGCCATCTACATGGAGATATAAAGGAAATGATTCTTTGATGTATTCTATGTTGTTGGACGTGATGAAGGTGGACTTTGTATCTCATCGAGATGAGCCCATTTCCTTGCTGCCTTCTCAGATATCTGAAGGTGATGTTGCATTGTGGTCTTCTGTGGATCCCACAACCGTAGAACCTATGTTGTATTTGGTGGAGGCGGATGATGGATCTCATCAAACTTGGCCCCTCTCTTCTACTAATCAAAAATTTATGAAGTCTCTTGATCAGAGTGCTTCATAGCCTGGTGATAATGTCAAATTCTTCCTTCATCCTTGACATGATATGGTTCCTAAGAAGAGTCATATTTTGAGAAATTGTGTAATTTCTTTCACTGAAGTGAACCAAAAAAAATTAATGACCGGATTAAGGAATTCAAGAATTCTATTATTGCACGGATCAGTCATTTCTCATTGAATGGTCTATGTAAGTTTATTGATATGAGAAATCAGTTACTATAAATTTTGGGTTTTTATGGTTGCTGAATTTTATCATTTGGATTTGGATTTTTTCCATATCACCTTCTCTTAGCAATATCTTAAATTGCATGCATGGTGTTGCGGCTTTGTGAGTCTGAAACTAGGGGTCCTTCACTTTCAGGACTAGGACCCCTAGTATGATTAATCCCAAGCTAGGAACACCATTGGATTATAATTAAATTTCTGAACTTTTTCTAGAATCCACACATCTTATAGTATATTACCTTGGTTCTGGGATCGCTAATCAAGTTTTAAAAAGAAACCAATTTGTATATATATGGTAATTATGCTATAATTATGGTAGAATTGAACTTATTTCAACATTCATTGGGAATTTTTATCTGAATGCTAGTGATTTTAAATTTGAATTGGTTATTTAGTGTGATTCGGTTCCTGATTTTTTTCCATTGCATTTCAATTGGAAATGTTTGAGCTAATTGTTGAAGGGGTTGAGGTTATACAGTTGTAGAAATAATGGAAATCAGACTAAGGATTCTAAATCTATTCTTCTTAATGATTCCATAAAGGTAATTTTGTTAAGAAGAATGGTGGTGGTAGGTTTAATAGGGATACATTTAGTAGTCGTTCTCTTGCTACACATGACGGTGCAGTTTTTAAAACATCCTTTACCATTGTGGTTTCCTCAGGATCCAAAAATCATGTTGAATATAATGCTTCTATTGAATGTTTTTGACTTTGATATTCCCATGACATATAAGGGTGGGGTCCAAATCTCTATACTAGGTATGGATAATGAAGGTAATGCTCATGATTATGGAGTCTATTGTGCCTTTTCTAGAGGTGAAGATGTCGCAAGGGAGGATCTTGTGGTTTCGTCTTAGTCTCCACTACCTTTAGGACTGATGGTTGATAAGGAGTCATAAAAGCAGAAGGAAAAGTCGCGAAATTTGTGGATGATAAGGGCTATCAAATGGTCCTTCCAAGAAATTACAGGTCTCCCATTGCATCTGAGAATTGGATATTTTTTATAAATGTTCATTGGTGGATGTACCTACTTTGGTGCCTGTGACAATGACAACAAGAAGTTTTCTCATGTGCTGGGAAGTATGAACTTGGAGGCAGTGGTGAGCCTCTTGTTTGTATGGCCTCTCATGTTGTTGATGATAAAAAATATATTTTAGTGTTTCAACCTCCATCAATTTTTGAGGTAAAAAATTATAATGCAAAGGCTTGAAGAAAGGACATGGTAAGTCTAAAAGGGTGAGTTAGGTGGATGTCCTTGAATGAAAATTTAGATTATTCTTATCCATCATAGTTTTCTTATCCCATGAAATCTACTTATGACACATTTGGAAAGGCCTTACATAGAGAATGTGAATCTCTTAGGGAAAAAATGTTTAGGCTCCTCTTCTATATTATGGGGGTGATAGGTACCCCTGGGCCTTATAGATAAAGTTTAAATGATTTTACATACATCTTGAAGTTACCATCAACAAAATGGAAGCAGATGTTTTTGGATACAAGGATTATTTGACATTACAACAATTATTATCAAAGAACATAAAAGATGGTTTCTGGCATAATATGAGGCTTGAAATTCATTATGTTTTATGGAAATACATTGGAAACATCATTCCATAGTAATCCTCATACTTATCATCGAGTGATGAGTTTTTGCTACCCCACCAGACTTAGATATGGTGGAGAGGTAGACACCCAAAGAACAAAGGTTAGTATCCCAGGAACTTGGGGTCTAGAGGGAGTGGTAAGAGCCGACCTATTATTTTATTTATTTGTGGGTGTTTCTAACACAATTTTGAGTTTCTTTCCTCTCTTTTTCACACTTTACTATTTTTATAATAATTTTGGTGGGTGCGGGTTGGCTTTCCAACTCATACTCGGACCTTTTTGAGTACACACATCTATAAATTATGTATACTTTTATGACATATTTATATTTTTATATAGTTTTTATAATTTTATATAAATTTATAAATTATGAATATTTCTTTAATATATATATAATTTTATAAATTATATATAAATTTATACTTATATATATGCCTATAATTTTATATACAGTTTTGAATGTGTATACATTTTTAATTTATACTTTTATACCTTTATACTTTTTCAAATTATCGATAGTTTAATACTTTTATACTTCCAAAAAAATTAATTATATAATTTATGATAATATTTTTTTATAATTTTGTAATATGGTTATTATTTTTCAAAAAAACATTTGACTAATTAATAGTTATTTTTATATGTAATATATTATGTTTTAAATAATATCATATATATTGAGAGTCAAAATTAGGATTGATTAATTCCTCTAAAACTGATGTCTCATCCTTTAAAATTTAAGGTTCATTGTAAGTAATTGTCATAGACTCTATGTTCATGATTTCTCTCAATAATTTAGAAATTAGTGATCCTAAAAAATAATAAAAGGTGTTATATTCAAGAGAGTCAATCCAAGAAGAAGAATTTCCCTCATTTGAATAGATTAAATCAATATCTTATCCTTTAATAATTTCATAATATTCCCCAAGACCACTTTAAAATTATTGAAACGAATTATCCTCAGGAAAATCCTTATCATCATCACTAATTTGAGTGATTGGATTATAGATGTTGAGATCAAGGATCATGTTGTCAAAGGTTCTCATATTTCCATTCCTAAATTATATGGCTGCGTTGATTTTTTCTAGGAAGGGATGACCAAGAATAATGGGTTTTTCATATAACTAGATTCTGCCTTAAAGGTTATGAAGGGGTCAAACTAAGTGGTCTTGCGTTCTTTTTCAGTTTTAATTATTTTTAATTCAAATTTTAGTGATTAAACCTTATAATCCATTTTTTCTATTTTATTACGTAATTTATCAAATAATGGTTATGTAATAAATTTGATAGGGGGTTGAGTTGGTTGGTTTATCTCAAGAGGAAATTTAAGTTTCTAGACAGATCAGTTCATGAGATTTTTTAATTACACTATAGGATATTTTTATTTTTCTTGTTGGGATTAAAATAGGTTATGAGTTAGAATGTATTTTGGAGGATAAGGATTTGGACCCTATAATAACTGGTTTGTTGATTGTCCTTTCAAAACAATCATGGATGTTCATTGTACCTTAGACTAAAATTGATTTAATTTTGATGATTTTAAAATTTTAATTCATCAACATTGATATATTTTCCTCCCAGAATGACCTTATTATTAAATTAATGATCTGTTAGTTATCAATACTGTAGTTATTTTTTCACAAATTGTGAAAACAAGGTTAATATTTTGAACTCTATATACCTTCCTATGGTCTATCTCTTTATCCTTCATAGGGAGGGGTAAAATTTTATCCATAAGTATTTCATTATACCTAAGAGTATTAATCAAACCATATTTGGGAGACTTCTCATAATAGGATTGGGTTCCCCATTTTTTGGTTTTGTTCAGTAAGACGTTCTAGATATTTATAAGCATAATTGGGGGTTTTTAAGTTCATGTTACACATCATATCAATGAAATGTTTTCTTATTGGAAATAACACTTTACAAAATATTTGAATTATTTTGTGATTGAATAACCATTGTGAGTTACCATGTGTAGGGTATCTTTAAACCTTTCCCATGTTTTATAAAAATTCTCTCAGTCTTTTTCAAAAAAAAAATTGAAAACACTTTTTGATTTTAGTTTTTTCTTTGTGGTGGGATAAGTATTTTTTGGATGAATTCATAGGATAACACCTATCACTAGTGGACTAATTATTTTATTAATTTTAATTACCCATTTAATTTCAAGCGTGATGAAATTATTTGAAACATTCACATATTGGGTTCGCTATATTTGAAAGGCCCTTTTGTGTATTTATTTTGTTAAATATTAATATTACCAAATTAAATAGGATGGATAGGAATAAAAAATTTATGTATACCAATATCATGAAAAAAGAGTATAAATATGGGGTGAAATAGTTCATCAACTTTGTGTAATATCATGCATATGACCCTTCTTAAATCATTTCCCCATGTTTACGCTTTTTTTATTCAAGACTAATTAGTCCAGAGGAGTTGGAAGAACACTCTATCTATCATGAAATTGATTAAAATTATAAATTTTGGAGTAAGAATGGGGGACAAGATAATGTAACTTGTAACTTGGATAACACTGAGTTTTATGGATCATATGATATGATTACATGTGTGTATAATGAATAAGACTATATCGATGATATGATTTCAACAAAGATGAATATATTCCTACGAAAGTTGAATGGTACTTTCTAATCATTGCAAGGTTTAGGTGCATATATATATATGAGGAGAATGAAAGGTATTTGATGTGTCACACATATAAAATAAAAAAATATTGGAAAAATCATCACCAAATAGAATATCCTCAATTTAATAGAATATATCATGACTATCCTGAATTTTTAAATGATCCCAGAAACCTTCGTCTTTCATTATTTACAGATGGAGTGAATCCTGTTGGTTTTTCAAGAAGCACTCAAATGAAATGCCTAATTCTATTTATAAATTATAAAATTCCACCATGGTTATGTATGAAATGAAAATACATTATATTATCTATTCTTACATCAAGACCAAAACAATAGGGTAATTTTGATGATATTTTTTTAGCTCTATTGATTGATGATTTGAAATTATTGTGGGATTCTGGTGTTGCGTTGTATGATGCATAAAAAAATTAATATTTCACATTGAGATCCATATTGTATGGGATTATAAATTAGTTTCCTTATTATGCAAATTTTTTAGGATATATAATTAAAGGAACTCGAGGGTAAACCATTTATGGACAAGGTACATAGTAAATTAAGATGAAACATTCATTAAGACTGTGTTTATAGGACATCATATATTTCTACTTTGACAACAAAAGTACTCATCTTGGTTGACATCATTTTATATAATCATAGAAGAAAGTAATGCATAAACTCCACTAACTAGTGATCAACTATTTGAGAAAGTAAAATATATGAAAACTTTTTTTGGTAAACCTTTTTCAAAAAATCATATGAAAATTGGTTGTAAAAAGGGAGTATTTTTTTAATTATCATACTATAATTATTTATAAATCAGGTATTTTCATGATGTTATACATTATGAAAAAAGGTATGTGATAGTTTCATTCTAACATTACTAAATATAAATATAGAAACAAAGGATGGAATTAAGGCTAGGTTTGACATGATTGAAAAGGGAGTACGAGAAGAGTTTGCACTAGTGAACGGTGAAAAATAAACATTTCTTCGTGTAGTTGCTTACACTCTTTCTAGGCATGAGAGATATCGGTTTTGAAACTTACTAATTAATGTAAAGGTTCTAGAGGGGTATTCTTTTAATATAAATAATATCGTGTCAATGAATGATTTAATGTTAAAGGGTCTAAAATCACCTGACAATCATGTTTTGATGTGAGATCTAATTCTTATAGATTTAAGATTCATTTTTTCCAATGATGATCATCATAAATTAACCAAGATCTATTTATTTCTCAAATCTATATGTAGATAAGTTATAGACACATAGAAATTTCCAATTATGGAAAAGTAAATTGTCATCTTAGTATTTAAATTGGAAATGTTCTTCCAGCTATCATTCTTTGATATGATGGTACAATTGGTTAGAGAGATTCTACTATGTTTATACATTATATATAGATCTACCCCATTGAACAGTATATGAAAATTTTTAAAGGGTATAAAAAAATCAATGTTGGATAGAGGGTTATATTGAAGAGCAATAAATTGTTGAGGAAGTCATTGAATTCCACACCGACTCCCTACCCAGTGCAGAAAGCATTGGTCTACCGAAATATCATCACACCGGGTGTCTTGTGAGTTAATAAATTTATTAAAGAGATATTGTTACATTAAATATTATATATTATAAGAAATCCCACCTTTCTGTTTTTCATAATAGTTTAGAGCCTTCCCCGTATATTGAAACTAAATAATAAATACTTATAAATTTGAATCCATCAAGGTCTGAAATCTAGACATGATATTCACATAATAAATAGTTTATTGGATGCTTTCATGGATATATTTTGAAGGAGTTAGATGAAAATATATATATTATTTTAGAATGACTTTTATGGCCACCCATAGGACCAAGTGTGTATGTATTGTTTTACAATTGTTATTTAATTAATGGTTAAACATTCGATATAAATGAACATGGTGAAGGCAGTACCATGAGAAATATTAGAGTTTCACATGTGGTTGATGTAATGAATGTTTCTGGTACTATGTACATAAATCCAATTTATGTGAATATATAATAATTTGGCATCATCAAAAAAATATGAGTTTTGAATTATACAACATTCCAAATGTCGATTTTTTAATGCAAGTGGGTTGATAAGTGGAGTGTTGCTAAAATAGATTTATTGGTACTAGTAAAATTTGATTTTAGTTAGGAACGGTACAAAGATGAAATTTTTATAATGGAATAATAGGTATAATATATATTTTATGTTACAAATCCTATAAAATTAATGTGGTAAATTTGTCTATTATTGACCAACACCACTAAATGGTCAGATGAAAATTCAAATAAGGATGACCCTTTCATTAGGATTTCATAAAAAAAATTTAGTAGTCCCAAGGTAGATGGAGTTTCTTGTGTCATAAGAGACCAAAATGAAGATATTTGTATACTTGATAGAGTGTCAAAATCCCTTGAACCTATAAAATAAGATATTTCAATAATCAGATTATATTTTTTCTTATATACATTGTGTTACCTCATGTTATTATTGTAGATACCTGAAGCTTAACGTACATGGACATTACATTACTTTTGCGGAATATTTAGTACATAACAAAAACACACACACAAGGACCGTAATAGTTTAGTGTCTTTGGAAACTTGGAACATAATCTTCTAATCGTGGTGAAAGATCTTCAACATCTCCCATAAAGATCTTCCCCTTTTTTTCTTACCTAAAGCCTTTCTTTATATCCTAGGGAAAAGAAAACATAAAAAGGGTGACCTCAAATGCTCAGTAATGGTAAGCATGGATAAAATAAAACATACCATATACATTTTAACTTAAAAATATGAACATAATTTTTAAACATCAAAAGCATGAGCAATGACATAAAACATGGAAGTACGTATGCAATAGATCATAAAGAAACATTAAGAATAATAAAATAGCATGGGAATAAAACATGTAATTGTGGGAACCATTAAGCACATGTTATGATTTCCATAGTAGCCGAGGCATTGTTGCCAAGACCATCTTAGTGGACAAAGTCCTTTTCTGAATCGAGTTCACTCCTCGTTTCAGTCCTGTATTACTGAACCAGTTTAACTTTTCATTCCAGCCATGTCTATCTCATGAGATATAAATCTTTACCCAATGCATTGGAGGGAGATATAGGTCCCACCCATCTCATAATGATATCATTCTTACTTGTTCCACAAAATAAACATACATCATTCATAATAACCAAACTAATAAAATGGGTTTCATAAACATCATCCCATCATCAAATAATCCATATAAAAGAAATGGAATCATTTCATAATAAGAAACGTGAAACCATGTAAATAATAGATACTTTATACTTGAAACATACACATATGAAATAATGTCATCTTAGATGGAAAATGGTTTTGATAAAACACTTTAAATGAATTCTTGAGGAAAATATCCTTTCTTATTCAAAATAAATTTCTCTTCACAAAACATCATGAAATTTTAAAAGAAAAATATTTTGTTGACAATATTCATGAAATATTTTGGAATAAGCTTCATGAAAATAAGTCTTCATAAAACTGTAAAAATCTGTTCATGCCGTATAAGTTAAAAAAAACATTCTTCTCGTACTTTTGGCGAAAAAGTCAGAAAGTACCTCATAAAAGAAAGATGACATGTAGTAAAAGTAAAAATGGGTAAAAAGGACTTTAAACATACATGAGAACACTTTTATAAAACATGGATATGGATGATATAAATAACCCCAGTAAATACTTACAAATAAGCAATCTCATATAAAAATTAGATTTGCAAAATTATCCCTTACCTTAGGTCTGATATGCTTCGTACGTATCCAAACCTCTTGTATAATGATTTAGATAATGTCATTGACTTATTAAAGAATCATATTCATTTTTATTATATCATATATGGTTCACTTATGACTTTATATTACCTATTCTTTTGTAAATTCCATGTTAAAGAGTGTTTTGGGTAAAATCGTTTTATTTGTCATCCGTGTTTTTACTTGTAATTATTCATATGATTACTTAGATCATGATTACTTAATTCCAGAATATAAAACATGATTTATATATAATATATATTCAGAATATACATATATATAATAGATCAATAAATGGAAAGAAATACACCATTCATGGAGACGGTAGGTCGTACGTACGCATGAATGCTATTTTCGTTTCCTTATTGAGTTGAATGGAATTAAGTAGATGACATAAATATATATACACATAAATCCTGTATAATTATTATGTCATATATTTCATGATTACTTATTATATATACTTTATAATCATTCATGAATGGTTAATGTGGAGAATGAATCTCATCACGTCGTGGAGACGGTAGTCCGTACGTACGTACGAGCGATGATATCGTTCTCATGATCGTGGAATTGTATTGTATTGTATGTATACTATTTCAGAATCAATATCACTTTAAAATAATCATATATAGTTTTCATTTACACCATTATACCCATCCAAGTAAGGTGGTGGTGGAAAATAGATTACACCACGGTGTGGAGACGGTATTCCTTACGTACGCACGTGCGGTGATTTTGTTTTCCGTAGGATGGATAGATGGTGAAATAGGGTTGTTTCATACTTATAATAAAATATCAGTATATTAGTGATACTAATGTTATTACTTCATAATGAAACAACCTAAGAAGAAGAAGTGGAAGATGAAATAAAGTTGAAAGAATCGGTAACGGACATTACCTCTTCTTTGAAGTGCCTCTTTGAGTCCTCCTCTTACGGAACTAAAATTGGTCTTTGAAGAAGACCAGGACCTCTAGGATGTTTCCAGGGAAGTGGAGAAGAGAATTTTTCAGGGTTTGGCCGTGCTTGAAATCTCAAAGTGGTGTGAGGAAGAGAGGGAGGAGGTTCCCTTTTATAAGGGAGGAGAGATGCACCTTTGGAATAACTAAACATATTATTTTATTATAAAGCCACATTCGGTTTTAAATAGCTCCAAATTAATTTATTTCGAAGCTAAGGTGGGTATGGGTAGAAATACTCTCATCCAATATAATTTAGACAAGTTTAGGTTCCTATTGTAACCTCATCATTTAGATTTAACATTAAGTTAGGTAATTTTACTTTTACCGTGTCTTTTTGTGTTCTTACACTATAAGGTTAATAAACATACTATAAGAAGCCAAAAGAACCCCAAGTTGTTTATTATTAATATATATAACCTTATCTAAGTCATTTGACTGAACCTTATATTTTTAGGAATAAAATAACAATTAATAATATAATATTTGTTTTAAAAACTATTTTATGTCAATTTTGACACTATTTAGTAATTGATTTTTGTGAAACTCATAACAGACTTATTAGTTCGAAAAAAGTTATTATATCAATACTAACATGTCATAGTAACCTATAAAATTAGTTTAATTCATAAAAAGTCTCAAATTACATTTATTTTGGTATTTATAACATCAATTATGTCAATATTTCATTAATAAGATAATTACTACATCATCTTTGTGTCATATATAAATTATATTATTTAATGTCTAAAAATTACAAATAAAATACCATTATGTAGGAAATCGTTTTAGATTTCTAATGAATATTTATATTAGAATTTATCTTATGTATAACCCTATATTAAAAATGATATACTTATTAAACTCTGATTTTAACTATTTTAACCTTTCTTTAAATAAATTAATAATAAATGTCCTAGTCTAATCCAAGTGGGACTAAATGGTCATATTTTATTCCTAAAGTTGTTTTTGGTCGAATTACACTTATCCAATAGAATTAGGACATGTGTTAGGGTAATAATAATATCATTTGTACCCTTAATTACCCTATTTACTTTTAACCGTGGTAAAAAAAAGTAAAAAGTTACTATTCACCAAAAATTATTTTCATCTCATTGAACCACATTTTAATTACTGACAACAACCGTGTCTCTAAGATTTTTGAAATTCCACTCACATAAGTGGTAAAATTAAGTTTTATGAAAAATTCATTTTTTTAACTACCACTTAGTTGTTTCACTATTCATCAAAAAATGAAAGTTTCCAGAAAAATACCAAAAATTAGGCCTAAGCTATATTTGATATTATGAACTGAAAAATGATTTCTATTTTACCAAATTCAAAACATATCAGTTGCATTACTTAATTAATTCACGTCGTCAAAACAAATAGCGTGTTCTTAAGAGATAATAACTATCAAAAGATTGACACTTATTTATGTCTGGTTTAAATGTGAAATTACATCCAATGACCCACATTGTATTAAATTGTAAAAATATATTCTAAATATACTTTAAAACAACTCAAATTAATAATTTATCACTATTAATTATTTCGATTAGAAAGGTTGTTTTTAATTAAAATTTAGTAATTTTCATTATTCCTCAGAAAATGAAAGTTATCCGAAAAGTACCAAAATTTCACCCTAAGCTAATTTTGATATTCCGAATCCAAAAATGAAGTCCATTTTGAAAAATAAAATTTACAAAATTTCAAAAAGTGGTTATTACTATTCATAACAACTAGTTTTAATAATATTTTAATAGCATATTGTTGTTTAGTAAAACTCGTTATTGCGTACTACACACGCTATCGAGGAAGGTCGCGATTGCGTGTAATGAAAGGAAAGTAAAGGATGTGTGTTGTGCAATCTCCTTTTGTTGTAGTGTACAACACAAGACATTAATGAAATTAAAAAGAATATTTTTCATAAAATCTCGGGGTGTTACATTCTACCCCCCTTAAAATGAATTTCGCCCTCGAAATTCATCGGGGTTATAAATGGTTTACTCCTCAAAAGTTTCATTTATAGAAACCCACGTCGTAAAAAGGAATACCAAAACCAATCTTTAAAAACAAAAGTATGAAATGTAACTGTTACCCAAATAAACTAATCATTGGGTTTCCACATAGATGAAAATATGGATATGGAAGAGAAATCTAACCATCATGTTCTGATGGAGAGTGGTAGAGAACATGGCTATGGAAAATCCAGCAATCACAAATCTATAGATTTGTGATGATCTAAGGTACCATCTGATTCATCGGATATAAGGGCACTAGGACAACATTTTTGGTTTTCAAGATCATTTCCCTAAAGTTGATGAATTAAAATAAATACTTACATGATTTTGGTAAAATCTCACTGTTGTTCGTTAATTGAACAATTTCCACTTCATCCCTTAATGAAATGAAGTTGAATTTTTTATTCGTGATGTGTTAGCAGATCATGTGATAGAATGATGGGTCATTCCATCTGTCTCAAACAAAAGGTTATAAAAGTTATCAAAAATACATAAGTCCATCTATAGTGAGATTAATCATATATGGTTCCTAAAATGGACTTATACTTCATATATCATACTGCTTAATATAATAAAACTAGTTTCTACTAAACGGGGACTTCCTGTTGGCCAGTGGTAGGCGATAAAGTCCAATCGCACTTCGGTTGTGGGTTTGATTCCCACAGCCTTGTCTGACGCGATGGGTTGTCTCCCGTCCTGCAGGTTGTCCTTTTTCTAAAACTACATTACTATAACATCCCATAAATAATATCAAAAAAAAAAGTTATATCCTTAAACAATACTAACTTATGTCCAACATAATTCATTCCAATCATTAGGCTTATCTAAAATACTTCGGTCTAAGCTCATAGTATAAAGAAAACAATTACTTGAAATGTCATCAACCAAGCATGTGAATACCATCATTTATCCCCCATATATCTTGTTGGTCACATTCCAATCATGTGAATACCTTAATCGTGTATTCTATTGAAAATTGAATACCCATTAAACCTTAGTGAAAACATAAATGATGTCAAAAGTTAACTCTTTCCACATACCAAAATCCAAAAATTCTATATACTCAAACCATGACATAACCTTCTCCTTATATCAGTCATGAGCTCATGAATACTATCAAACATTTAATTTTCTCTGTATCCCTTCATTATGTGCATATCATCTACATTCCAAAAATATATGAATAACCTTTCATGGATACTGGTACCATTAATCATACACTTTCAAAACACAAGGAAAGACAATAGTGTAACAATCCTTAGATGTCTCTTTATTCCATAGTACCATGAGATTACTTATACAACATTACACATGATAAACACGTAATCATTCCACTACATTCCTAAACCATTGACCGAGCTTCAACAATTCTTGCATCTCACATATCATTTGTAGTCTCTTCATCATAATCAACATAAATACTACCCATACGACCATACTGATTCTCTTAATGAGACTTTCCCTTAGGGCATTGGTTTGCATAATTCCCATACATTCCACATTTAAAACATTTAACCATTGTTGATGTCATAGCAATACCATTATCCTCATCCCTGGTGTTAACTGAACCTTTTCCTTTTCACTTACTGGCTTTGTGTCCTTCTTTTCCACACCCAAATCATCTTCCAGTTCCTTTGAAACATTCTCCTTGATGCCTCTTCCCACAAGATTTACATAGGGGAAATTGAACTTTCTTTCGTTTATGATCATCATGATACTCGATCTTTCTCTTATTAGCCGAGTCAGGAAACTTACCAAATTTTACTTTATTTATCATATTATGATATTGCTGATTCAGCATAATAATGATGTTTGGACTTCCAAATCCAATTTCATTTGGTTTCTCATGAAGAATATCATTCCATTGTCCATCATATCCTCCATTATCGTGAATCATCTTGTTTCCAGCCATTTTCTAAAACCCAAAAAGAATAGTGTGAGAGGAAAAAATCATAATAAAGGGGGAGTAACTTCAATATCTAACATCTTTGGTTTAATCTAATATCGTTACCATAGTTCTAGGACTATATCCTATATGTATACTTATCCTTAGGGACATCCCTAGACATACCTTAGAAATATCTCTAGGGATCTCACTAACGTTTTTGCATCCTAGTTTCCAAAGGTTGACTAAACTTTTCCTCTGATACCAACTGTAGAGACCCGATGCTTAACATACATGGACATTACATTACTTTTTCGGAATACTTAGTACATAACGAAAACACACACACAAGGACCGTAATAGTTTAGTGTCTTTGGAAACATGGAACATAATCTTCTAAACGTGGTGAAATATCTTCAACATATCCCATAAAGATCTTCCCCTTTTTTTTACCTAAAACTTTTCTTTATATCCTGGGGAAAAGAAAACATAAAAAGGGTGAGCTCAAATGCTCAGTAATAGTAAGCATGGATAAAATAAAACATACCATAAACATTTTAACTTAAAAACATGAACATAATGTTTAAACATCAAAAGCTTGAGCAATGACATAAAACATGGAAGTATGTATGGCATAGATCATAAAGAAACATTAATAATAATAAAATATCATGGGAATAAAACATGTAATTGTGGGAACCATTAAGCACATGTTATGATTTCCATAGTAGCCAAGGCATTGCTGCCAAGACCATCTTAGTGGACAAAGTCCCTTTCTGAATCGAGTTCACTCCTCGTTTCAGTCATGTATTACTGAACCGGTTTAACTTGCTGTTCCAGCCATGTCTATCTCATGAGATATAAATCTTTACCCAATTCATTGGAGGGAGATATAGGTCCCACCCATCTCACAATGAAATCATTCTTACTTGTGCCACAAAATAAACATACATCATTCCTAATAACCAAACGAATAAAATGGGTTTCATAAACATCATCCCATCATCACATAATCCATATAAAAGAAATGGAATCATTTCATAATAAGAAATGTGAAACCATGTAAATCATAGAGACTTTATACTTGAAACATACACATATGAAATAATTTCATCTTAGATGGAAAATGGTTTTGATAAAACACTTGAAATGAATTCTTGAGGAAAATATCCTTTCTTCTTCAAAATAAATTTCTCTTTACAAAACATCATGCAATTTTAAAAGAAAAATATTTTGTTGACAATAGTCAGGAAATATTTTGGAATATGCCTCATGAAAATAAGGCTTTATAAAACCGTAAAAATCTGTTGGTGCCGTATAAGTTAAAAAAACATTCTTCTCGTACTTTTGCTGGAAAAGTCAGAAAGTACCTCGTAAAAGAAAGATACCATGTAGTAAAAGTAAAAATGGGTAAAAAGGAATTTAAACATACATGAGAACACTTTTATAAAACATGGACATGGATGATATAAATAACCCCAGTAAATACTTACGAATAAGCAATCTCGGATAAAAATGAGATTTGCAAAATTATCCCTTACCTTAGGTCCGATATGCTTCATACGTATCCAAACCTCTTGTATAATGATTTAAATAATGTCATTGACTTATTAGAGAATCATATTCATTGTTATTATATCATATATGGTTCACTTATGACTTTATATTACCTGTTCTTTTGTAAATTCCATGTTAAAGAGTGTTTTGGGTAAAATCGTTTTATTTGTCGTCCGTGTTTTGACTTGTAATTATTCATATGATTACTTAGATCATGATTACTTAATTCCAGAATATAAAACATGATTTATATATAATATATATTCAGAATTTACATATATATAATAGATCAGTAAATGGAATGAAATACACCGTTCATGGAGACGGTAGGCCGTACGTACGCATGAACGTTGTTTTCGTTTCCTTATTGAGTTGAATGGAATTAAGTAGACGACATACATATATATACACATAAATCCTATATAATTATTATTTCATATATTTCATGATTACTTATTATATATACTTTATAATCATTCATGAATGGTTAATGTGGAGAATGAATCTCATCGCGTCGTGGAGACGGTAGTCCGTACGTACGCACGAGTGATGATATCATTCTCATGATCGTGGAATTGTATTGGACTGTATGTATACTATTTCAGAATCAATATCACTTTAAAATAATAATATATAGTTATTATGTACACCATTATACCCATCCAAGTAAGGTGGTGGTGGAAAATAGATTACACCACGGCGTGGAGAGGGTATTCTGTATGTACGCACGCGCGGTGATTTCGTTTTCCGTAGGATGGATAGATGGTGAAATAGGGTTGTTTTATACTTATAATAATATATCAGTATATGAGTGATACTGATGTTATTACTTCATAATGCAACAACCTAAGAAGAATAAGTGGATGAAGAAATAAAGTTGAAAGAATCGGTAACGGACATTACCTCTTCTTTGAAGCGCCTCTTTGAGTCCTCCTCTTAGGGCACTAAAATTGGTCTTTGAAGAAGACCAGGACCTCTAGGATGTTTCTAGGGAAGTGGAGAAGAGAATTTTTCAGGGGTTGACCGATCTTGAAGGCTCAAAGTGGTGTGAGGAAGAGAGGGAGGAGGTGCCCTTTTATAAGGGAGGAGAGGGGCACCTTTGGAATAACTAAAAATATTATTTTTTTTTTAAAGCCAAATTCGGTTTTAAATAGCTCCAAATTGATTTCTTTAAAATATAAGGTGAGGATGGGTCAAAATAATCTCATCCAATAGAATTTATACAAGTTTAGGTTCCTATTTTAACCTTATCATTTAGATTTAACATTAAGTTAGATAATTTTACTTTTACCGTGTCTTTTTGTGTTCTTACACTATAAGGTTAATAAACTTACTATAAGAAGCCAAACGAACCCCAAGTTGTTTATTATTAATATATATAACCGTATCTAAGTCATTTGGCTGAACATTATATTTTTAGGAATAAAATAACAATTAATAATATAATATTTTTTTTAAAAACTATTTTATGTCCATTTTGACACTATTTAGTAATTGATTTTTGTGAAAATCATAACAGACTGATTAGTTCGAAAAAGGTTAATTATATCAACACTAACATGTCATATTAACCTAGAAAATTATTTTAATTCATAAAAAGTCTAAAATTACATTTATTTTGGTATTTATAACATCAATTATGTCAATATTACATTAATAAGATAATTACTGCATCATCCTTGTGTCATAAATAAATTAAATTATTTAATGTCTAAAAATTAAAAATAAAATACCATTATGTAGGAAATAGTTTTATCTTTATAATGAATATTTATAGTCGAATTTATCTTATGTATTACCCTATATTAAAAATGATATACTTATTAAACTTTGATTTTAACTATTTTAACCCTTCTTTAAATAAATTAATAATAAATGTCCTAGTCTAATCCAAGTGTTCCTAAATGGTCATATTTTATTCCTAAGGTTGTTTTTGGTCGAATTACACTTATCCAATAGAATTATGATATGTGTTAGGGTAATAATAATATCATTTTTACCCTTAATTACCCTATTTACTTTTAACCGTGGTAAAAAAAAGTAAAAAGTTACTATTCACCAAAAATCATTTTCATCTCATTGAACCACATTTTACTTAATTAAATCAACCATGTCTCTTAGATTTTTGGAATTCCACTCACAGAAGTGGTAAAATTATGTTTTATGAAAAAATCATTTTTTTAACTACCGCTTAGTGGTTTCACTATTCATCAAAAAATGAAAGTTTCCAGAAAAATACCAAAAAATAGGTCTAATATATATTTGATATTATGAACTGAAAAATGATGTCTATTTTACCAAATTCAAAACATATAAGTTGCATTACTTAATTAATTCCCGCTGTCAAAACAAATAGCGTGTTCTTAAGAGATAATAACTATCAAAAGATTGACACTTGTTTATGTCTGGTATAAGGTGAAATTACATCCAATGACCAACATTGTATTAAATTGTAAAAATATATTCTAAATATACTTTAAAACCACTCAAATTAATAATTTATCACTATTAATTATTTTTATTAAAAAGGTTGTTTTTAATTAAAATTTAGTAATTTTCACTATTCTTCAGAAAATGAAAGTTATCCGAAAAGTACCAAAATTTCACCCTAAGCTAATTTCGATATTCCGAATCCAAAAATGAAGTCCATTTTGAAAAATAAAATTTACAAAATTTCAAAAAGTGGTTATTACTATTCATAATGGCTAGTTTTAATAATATTTTAATAGCATATTTTTGTTTAGTGAAACTCGTTATTGCATACTACACACGCTATCGAGGAAGGTCGGGATTGCGTGTAATGCAGGGAAAGTCAAGGATGCATGTTGTGCAAGCTCCTTTTGGTGTAGTGTACAACACGAGACATTAATGAAATTAAAAAGAATATTTTTCATAAAATCTCGGGGTGTTACAATTATATGGTCGTTGATGCATTTTTATAATCTAAATTAAATATTCACCACTTCTGAAGATAATTACTTTTACACAAGCTGATTCTCCCAATCTCTAGGAATAATAGGTTTGTAAACCTATTGTAGCTCCCATTGTAGAGGAATATAGACCTTATTCATATTCTGATATTACCAATCCATAGGAACAACATATTGAAAATGTTGAATCTAAGGAAATGGAAGATGATGAAGAACTAATGCTGCAAAAAAAACAAGATCATCATAGCATGATGGTATTAACTAAAATTATTAAGGTTAAAATAAAACTCATCATATTTGAGGTTGGATGAAATGAATGTGGCCAACTTTTTAACCTCAATAAGGCCATGTTCAGTAGTTACATTGGACTCATTACTTGGCAATGTGTAACGATTGATGTAGACTCATGGAACCATACTGTTCCCTTGATTAAGGTGCTGATTTGGGAAGAGATTATGGTAACATTATGATATCCTTTGTTTATTTTTATAAAAAATAATGAAATAATTAATTACTCTTCATAATCCCTTGAAGAGTGCATTTATAATACATAACTCCCACAAGAAATATATATTAATTATTTCTGGAAGTATTCACAGAGGATTTCGCAAAAATTATTATGATATTTCATCTTAACGATATTGAGGGGGAAATAAACCCACACCCACCATTTATGTATGCACTCCTGATAATCCAATTAGTGTGGAATAAATTTAATGTCCGTCATACAAAGATATATTTTAGGTACATTGTGGCTAGTAATAAATTGTTTTAAAAAATGTGCATTCATCACTTTGGTTGATAATTTTTTTATGAAATAGCTACTGAGTGTTAAAAATAAATATCAAGTGTTGAAACCAATGTAACCATATCATAAATAAAGGTAGTGGTATACTTCACTTGAAAAAAAATGTTACATATTTTAAATGTACTGTAATACATTTATCTTAGATGAAACAATAAAATAATTTTGTTACTTGGTTTATATGCAGATTGATGAATCCAAATCTAAATCCACCACCATCCCGCATCGTGTTCTATGGTTAGAGGAATGTTTAAAAAAATATGGGATACTGATATATGAAAATACACAAAAATTGTGGGAAACATGTGTATGTATGACATAATAAAAAAATTCCTTAAATCATTATTACATAAAAATGGTTACATATTTTACTATATTTTCTATCCAATATAGACACGGGAATCATAAAAACCTATACTAGATAAAAACCTACCATTGATGGGCTTGAAGTAGCCAGAACATTATGGACGTGTGAATGGTGCGGGTTTTGGGGTGACGCCCCGAAAATATTTTAAGGATGAAATAAAATATAACGATAAAGATAAATAAATTGAAGATATTAAATAAATGTTATCTCCCTTTGAAGACAATTTTTTTTTAAGTTTCAGTTGCTTAAAATGTTTTGACGGTAAGAAAATAAAAGAAACAACTCAAGAAAAACCATTCCGTGAAGATCCCTCCCCCCCAAAAAAACCCACCATCTTTGAGGTGAAACATTACCCTAAAATAGATGTCTTAGATGAGGGAATCAATATTCTAATAATTATATCTATGAAATGTTAATTATATAAACATTGATAAATTTTATGTACTGATATTATATAAGGTGAAATGACTATGATTTATATCTATCAACACCCACACATCGCCTTGTTGCGAGGAATACCATGTTCAAATACAAGAATACACTCAACACAACATAACACTTCCAAAAAGTCTTGTGAGAGTGGAAATTAACATAGATCATGTGTTCATCACCGAGGTATATGTTCCACATGATGATGTGGATATTCATATGGTCAACCAAGCTATTGTAACATTCATAGCATGGCCATCAGATCTTGTAAAAAACACATTGATAAAGAGGTATTCATTTCCAATTAATATTTCATTATAAACCTATAATAATTAATGAAAACATGGTATAAAGTGATGAATTTTATTACAAATAGAAAAAATTGAAGGGGTGAAACAAAAGGTTAAATCAAAATCATCTATATGATTAACCAACCGGGAAAAAATATATTCAAAAAGCACCATTACCGCACCCTTTCAACATCTGCATTTACTAACATTGAAAGATCATGCATATACAAAGTTACAAAGGGGTAATAATCACATAGCTTATTTAGAAGAAAAAATTTACATAGAGGATGTTATAGACTACATTTTTCTTGATAAGCTAAATGAAATCCTAAATTATGAATGGATAGGATTCTATGATTTAAATGCATACATTAGGTGTGTTTTGAGGATTTGTTTTTTCAATAGATGATGTTCTATGTTAACTATGACTAAATACATTTCATATTTTCTACAGGAATATATATCATTACCAATTGAAGGTATTTCCCCATGAACATAAATTTGGTCTCATTAGTCCTCACATCACTTCTATAGAACAAACAAACATTGAATTAAAAAATTAATGAAATACTAGAAAAACTGTCCAAATCATTTGAAACCAAAACTAGATATGAAAAGAAATTATTATTACCAATGATAGAGGTGTAGAACTCCACAATTTAATCGTTTTAAATATATTTTCATTTCATTAATTACAATTTCCTTTTTTTAGGTACCATTGGATTCTCATTACTTTCAATTTGGATACTCCAAGTATTTATTTCTTGGATTCTCTATATGGATACCTAGAAAAATGAACACACATAATGACGGTTGTCAATTTGTAATACACTACATCCAACATATTCAAACTAAAATTTAAGTTATATATTATATATTATTTTTTTAATTGGATTTATATTATGATAGAGTGGTTTAATAATATTTTCAAAATCATGGCATGATGATAGTTCATGTGCACAAAGAGCCTGACACGTTATACAAGTGGAAAAGTATTAGGGTATATATAATAATATTTCACTATCCAAACACAGATAAAAAACAAATTACATGGTTTTTTCAATTTCTCTATAGTTTCTAAAAAATGGAAAATATTGGGGTTATAATGTTTTTCTAAATTTTTGAACAATATCATATTCCCTAAAAAACTATCATAGTTGAAGAGTTATTTTCAAAGATAATTTATATTTCATTTTAAATATTTAAGAATCATTTTGTATTAATATTTTTCTTATACAACTATGAATTTTAAAAATTATCATATTAAAAAGATGACATAAATTTTTTTAGAAAATAAAGGGTATTATACCAAATGGTATAATGTATACATATATCATGAAGATGTTACTTCCATACAAATAATAGATTGTTTCATATTTATGTTTAATTTATTTTTTAGTGTTAATCACATAAGAATTTTTTTTCTTATATAGGTTGATTCTTTTGTTCGAGTTGGAGTTGATTTTTCGAAGCTACTCATGATGATGAAAAATTAGACTTCAAGTATGCAACAAAGATAATGATAATAAGGAAATGGGTCAAGAATGTATACAACCATCATGAAAAGGTGAATTCCTACTAATTATATAAAAAGTTTTTTTATAATTTTATCTACTTTTTTAAAGTTAATTTCCTTATCTTTTTTATCAAATAATTATTTAGTTTTTTTCACAGATTTTTTGGGAAGTCATATTTTTCTTTTAGTAATTTGTGACAATCCAGAAAAGGGATAACATGTTCAATTATTCTAATTTAATCATGATTTATGTTTCTTTTCTTTGTCGAACATCCAACACCACATATTGAGTCGATGTTCTAAGCTTAAAAACCATTCTTTTTGTTGAAAACTAGAAGAGTATAGGAAGGTTTTTCAGTTAAGAACATAAACTTGGTATGCATTTTTGGCAGTTTGACAAAGAAAAAAAATTGGACTGTGTGATCGGTATGACTCCAAATATATGTTTTTCTTTAAAATTGACATTAATTTTATTAAAAAAAATTAAACACTCCAAACATAGAAAATGAATTTATATTTTTTGGATACTTTAAGAAAATTACCCATAAGTCATTTGTGATGTTTCAGTATCAAATCCTCAATCTAATGCTGGATGTAACCGATATGAAACTAAGTGTGCCTTTTTATTTAAAATTTACATTAATGTTGGTAAAAAACAAGTGAAATACTCAAAATTGATAAATCGCATTAATAATGTTTTGATACATTAATAAAATGATCCATAAGTCATTTTTGTTGTGTAGGATTCAACCAAACCCCAACCAGATACATGGTTTGATCGGTATTACTCCACCTCTATATATTTTTTTAAATTGAAATTAATTTTAGTAAAAAGAAAAAGTCTCTTACTTAAAACTGATAAAAAAACATTCGTATTGTTTTATGATTTTGGAAAATGATCCATAAGTCGTTTTTCAGGTGTAGGAATCAACTTCACCTGAATTCGATGCACAATGTGACCAATATAACTCAATGCATGTATTTTTATTTAAAATTGAAATTAATTTTTTGTAAAAACAAAATATTACATTTTGAAAATCAATAAAACACTTTATTGTTATTTTGATACATTATTACAATGATCCTTATGTATTTTTTGACATGTATTAATCAATTAGAAATCTATCTGATGCAAGGAGAATCTGATATGACTCAAAGTGTCCATTATCAGTTTAGAATTTTTATTTTAGTTCAAAACATTTGTCACTCACTGAAAACCAAATAAACACAATCATATTATATTTATGATTTAGTAAAATAATACATAAGTTATTTTTTACATGTATGAAGTGTAATGTCTTGTAATTTCAAAGAATTTATTATTATTATTATATGGAATTATTTCAAGACTGCACACTTGACAGTATGTGATTCTGAGGCCTGGTGAGCCTAGAACCAATTTTTGAACTTTTTTTAATGTACATTTAGTAAATGTGTTAAGGGGATTTTTTATATTTTGAACAGGTGCTTGAATAAAAAATCTGAGGGCACCGTTGAACTTGGAATGTAGGGATTTTTCAAAAAAGACTTAACTTAGGCTGACAAGCGTCGGACAAAAAAGTTAATTTTTTAGGCTTTTCGGAAAAATAAAAATTATAATGTTAAAAATGTTTTTTTATTTTTATTTTGTACCATTGAGTGGATGATGGAAATGATATGGTGCAGTGGTGAGCTGAAGACGATGCGCAATTAATAATGCCCCTTAATGGCTCGTTATACAAGCATAACAATGCAACGTCGCACTATAATAGAAACGCAGCGACGCGTTTCTTTTTATTAAGCGAATGCATTGGAGAGTGGAGAATTAATCTATGAGGATTCTTTAACAAACCTATAACAAACATCCTCTCCAACGAAGAATGAAAAACACCAAAAAATGTAAAAAATATTTCACGCACCTCGATGAACAGAGTCAGAAGCAATAAACGACATCAACATCTTGAAACCTCAAGGTCGTAATGTTGCGACAGTGAACGTCAAAGAGGTAGGGGTTTAATTTGTCCAATTTAGTCCCTATTCTTATTCTAGAAATGAAGAACGTGGATCAAACCATGAACTGGTTGATCTTCAAATCGTGCATTTATATGGTAGTGGGACATTTATTCCGGGAGTTATTATCCAGGATTAGTTCATCTCTTGTTTGATTGAGCCACAATCTTCGAGCCTCCCAATGATTATAATCCTCTAACACGAAGGGCGTAGGCTGACCCGAACAAGGCCCAAGCACCTTCATTGTGTGCGTTCTTCATGGATACACCCTTAATGTGGAGGAAAATATGATTCTAGGACCTTTTCAGGGAAGAGGATGTTCCCTAGAGAGTTCAGGCCCAAGCAGCGCGAAGAACATACCACCGAAGTGCGTTCGGTGGTCCATTAAACATTTGTCAACATACCAGAACTAGCGGCATGAGACGGTGGCCACTGGTGGAGGTAGCGGTGCACCTCATAAGCAGCAAATAGATGTGGTGCCCGTTGGGATCCATGGGGAGGGATGGCCCATGTCCGGGCCGTCTGTGCGGTACAGAGAACCATGGTCACTCAACCGTAGCAGGAGGGCATCGTGCGTCCGCAGGTCTAGTGAAGGTCGAACGCTGAAGCTGACCGCATCCCTTCTAGGCGACGCACCACTACCTCACACCGTGTAGGATGGCGGGTTTCACCCCCAGTTAGCGGGCCAGACCTGCAGTCTTTGGGCCTGATTGGGTGAGAACGGGTCACCAGGCGAGCTAGACCCCCGACCGAACCGGGTCAGGTCCAGTGAGGCCCATTAGGTTTGTCCAATTGTCTATGATGGACCGTACTGACCCAGACCCAAACTGAGTTAGGTCAAGTCTATCAAATTAAACTGGGGTATGAGGGACACTCGTGCTGGGTTGGTTGGGTCAGATTGGGGCCCAGACGCAACAGTTCCCTATTTAATAAAATGCTCGTATCTCTCAAACTGGGTGTCCATTTGATACACTATCAACGGTGTTGGGACCCTTGCGACGAGTTGGTACTTTTGAGATACTCTAAGTGAGTTTTGGTTGAAGTTTTCATACCACTGGGTTGGATCGAACTAGATTCTAATTGGGCCCTTTTTACAAAAATACCCATATCATATAGACCGGGTGTCTATTTGGCACAAAGTCTATTGCATTGGGACCCTTACAACAAGACATTCTTTTGGGCTTACACTATTTGGGAATTTGTGGCAGTTTTGGTATTACCGATGGCTTGAGAAGAAGATTATCCCAAAATCAAGTGTGCTAAGTGCAAGAATCTAGTGGTTGTTATGATATGAAGAATGAATATCAATCCTATGTGGGTCAACACCTAGTGATCTTGTGTGTGTTAACACCTAGCAATCTTATGTGGGTCAGCACCTAATGATTCTGTGTGGGTCAACACCTAGCGATCTTGTGTGGGTGAGCACCTTGTGATCCTATGTGGGTCATCACCTAGAGACCCTATGTAGATCAGTAGTAGAGCCTCTTAACATAATAAGATTATCTAGCTCTATGACTAATCATCCTTACTTATGCACTTTATATCTGGTGTGTGATGAGTCTCTTTCTTTGTGTTAGGTGTTTGAGATCTTGCTTGGTGGTGTTACCTCTCTGGTATTTTCCTTTGTTGATTTTTCTACTATGGATTACTAAGAGACCTTTGGGGGTCTTGGGGCCCCTACTAAGTATTGTTATACTCACCCCTACACAAGCTTCAGGCACACCTGTTGTGTCTTTTGCAAATGATGGATAGCTTTGACTGGGACTTTGGGGATCCAGGACTAGACAGTTCTCATAGGTGGGTCGATACACATGGTGTGCTATAGTGAAATCTAACAGAGTGTTTTACCTACCCTTAAGTAGAAACCTTCGCGGATGACCTCCAGATATTGTACTTTTTTATGTACTTTCCTTATATTTTGGCTTGTATTCTGGCCCCTTTAATTTCAGTTTACACATTTTACAATCATTAGTGATACTTTTTGGTGGTTTTACTACTATATTTCCTCTTTGGGTTTTTTTGTGTGGTATGTCATGTTTGTGTGTTTACAGGTTTAAAGGTAATGCCCTCCCTTTTAGGATATTCCTTTCTAATGCTAGTCACCAGCCCCTAGCCTAGGGAAGGTGGTATTGGGTTAGTCACGACACAGGCTCTGGGGGATGGGTCGTGATAAACTGGTATCATAGGGTGGTTGGTTCTACAAGAATAACTAAGAGTCTATATTTTAAATTGGGAAAATAGTTTTGAGTATCTTGATTTCGACTTTCAGTATAGGGAGTCTAGTGTTGGTGTGGAAGCTAATGTATCCATACACTAGGACCCTGAATTTTGTTTTCGGAATTAGTACACAAAAACACTAGTTTCATGTCTTTTGGAAATGCTTTTCTCTTGATCTCTTTTGAGTCAGCTCACCGGGTATAACATATTGATTGTGGATAATATTTTTCCTTAGAGGATTCCTATGTGAAGACATCCAACCATAATTTTAGTGAGATATCACAACAATGATCCACCAAGCGATGAGGTGTCGGTGAAGAGACCACTTATAGTGATAGCACTTTTGGGTGGTGTACCAGCAACACCCCCACCCAAAGAGAAATAGTTGCTACCAACCCCACCAGCGGATAGTGCACTCTAACTGAGCACACTACATGAGTTCTAGAGGAAAAGGCCTCTGAGGGTTTGATGTGAGACTGATCCTCAGGTAGGTCAGGATTGGCTGGAGGCAGTTACTCAGGTTATTTTCCTGGTGGACACAACTACAGACCAGATGGTGGTCCTATCCTTTAGCCATTGTCAAGGAACCGTAGGGATGAAGTGGAGCTTGATGCTCCAGAAACACGAAGAGGCGACCCTTGTATATTCGGACTACGAGATCCTCTTTAGTAAGGATTTCGTACTAGCGACACTACACTCAGTGCATATTTAGGAGTTATTGCACCTACATCAGGGCAACCTAATTGTGGCCCATTACTCAGCGAGGTTTACTGACCTCTCCTGTTAATCCACCGACATGGTATGAGACCCTTTCCTCAGGGACCAAACCTCTGATCAGGGGCTCTGACAGGATATTCGAGCATTGATTATTTCGCTCAGCATCCTGACATAGGCTAGAGTGATAGAGAGAGCCCTGCTTGTGGAGAGCTTCCTAGCTAATCAGGAACCGATGGTGAGAGCCACCATCAGATGACAGGTGGTCGAGTCATCTGTAGATGATAGTAGGAAGGCAATACAAAGACCCAAATGGGATAGAACTTCTAGAGGAAAAAACTAGGATGAAGGGTTAGAGGTGCAGTGCTCGCAAGGTAGAGGAGGTCATTAGAGGGCTACAGTTTGTTACTCTTGTGGCAGACATGGTCACATGGCTCGTGACTGTTCAACTCCCTACACAGATGACCATAAGGTGGTCAAGGGACTTCTGAGACATCGACATAGGTTTGAGCGAGGAGTTTCATAGGGCAGTGGACGTAGTAGGGGAGTAGACCGAGCGGCATGCAGTGGATGATGGTTCAGGGTACCACCACCACCACCCCTAGGAGGTCCACCACAAGCTCCAGGAGTAGGTGGAAAGGGGCGGGTCTAGCCTCAGGTGATGGATTACTACAACCACAACCCTCAAGAGATAATTAGAGGTATGATTTGTGTCTACTCCACCTTATTCGTAGTTCTTATAGTCATAGGTTCTAGTCACTCATTCTATTCCATAGGCCTCATTCGAGGCTCATATATTTTGATAGATTCATTGGCTCAATTTGTATGATTAGAGACTCCTACGGGAGGGGATTTAAAGATAACCCACTAGTGCCGGCAGTGTGAGCTTACTCTAGGAGGTGAGATCTTTGACTAGGATTTGTTAATAGAAATGTCAAGGCCTTATGATATCATCTTAGGTATGGACTGGTTATCGACAGTTTATGCTCAGATTGAATATTTTATGAGAAAAGTTTTGTGTGTCCACGAGGATGGGACTAGGTTTTCCTTCACCTGTGAGAAGTAAAAAAAATTAGCATGGGATTCACTTTCTTGAAGGAGGGTGAAACTGATCACTCACCAGCTGGCTAGCCTCACCCTCAGTATGCTGGGTGAGGGGAGTCTGAGCATTCCTGTAGTGTTGGAAGAGTATGAGGATGTATTTCCAGTAGATGTCTTAGTACTACCTCCTCATAGAGAGGTAGACTTATGCATTGACATATACCCTGGGACGACACTGATATATACACCTGCAAATCAGATTGATCCTGTGGAGCTTTGTTAGTTGAGGTTACAGCTGGAGTACTTGTAGATGAAGGGGTTTTTAGGGCCCAGTGATTCTCTATGGGCTACCTCGGTGGTATTTTCCAAGAAGGAAGATGGGAGACTGAAGTTTTTCATGGAATTATGGTGCCTAAACCAGGTGACCATGAAAAAAAGTTTCCACTGCCGAGGATTGATGACCTTTTCGATCATCTGAAGGGAGAAAGGTGGTTCATGAAGATCAGCCTCAGATAAGGTTATCATCAGATTTGGGTGGAGGATGAAGATGTAATGAAGACAACATTTAGATGACAGTATAACCACTATGAGTTTTTTTGATTTCATTCTGCATGACCAAGGCCCCAATAGTGCTCATGGGACTCATGAACAAGATCTTCCAGCATTACCTCAATGGTTTTATGGTATCCTTCATTGATGTCATCTTGGTGTACTCAACGTCAGTAGAGTATCATGCTACCCACCTGTGGATAGTCCTTGATGCCCTCTAAGAGAACAAGCTTTATGGTAAGCTCTCAAAGTGCTAGTTCTGGATTCAGGAGGTCCACTTTCGGGGATATGTCATTATGGTGGCTAGAGTTGCATTGGATCCAGTGAAGATAGAGGTTGTTCTTACATGGGAGACACCCAGTAGCATGACCATGGTACTATATTTCCTGGGGTTGTTTGGGTATTATCAGAGGTTCATACCCAACTTTTAAAAAGTATCATCACCCTTTTCATATTTGAAAAAGAAGGGACAACCCTTCATATGGATAAAGACATGTTAGCATAGTTTCCAAGAGCTAAGGTGGAGACTAACTAGTGACCCCATCATGAGACTACCAGAGGAGGGAGTTGGGTTTTTAGTCTATTATGATGCATCAGAGACCGGACTAGGTTGTGTCCTGATGTAGGAGTGAGCAGTGATCACCTACATGTCATGACAATTGAGGCATCATGATCAGAACTATGCACCCCTTGACTTGGAGTTAGCATCATTGTTATTTACCTTAAAGATGTAGAGCACTACTTGATGGGTGAATGGTTTACCATCTACTCCAACCACAAGAGTCTTAGGTATATATTCTCATAGAAATACCCGAACTTGAGATAAAGGCAATGGATAGAGTTCCTAATGGACTATTAATTTGGGACAGTATATACTTCTTAGTAGGGGAACGTGGTGGCAGACGCACTCAGCAGAAGGTCTGGTTTGCTGCTGCTAAGTGAGGCGATGGAGTAGCTAGCTACGATGCAGATATCTATCATAGATAGTAATGGAGCATCATACCTCTAGTCTATTACGATCACTACACACACTCTTACAGTGAGTTAGGGAGGCACACCTTGTGGATGTTGACTCCGAAGCCTGACGTGATCATATATCCTCATGACTTGATCCTGATGGATTTTCGATATGAAGGGAGCATGTCATCCTTTTTAGAGGATGCAAATTAGAATAAGTGATGTTGTGGGTGGAGTTGTTGATGGAGTTCCATAATTCCCCTTTGGTAATATATCCTTCTATGGAAAAGATGTACTAGGACATATGATGTCAGTACTAGTGGCTAGGGATGAAGAAAGCAAGGGTAGAGTTCATTTCTCAATGCCTCACTTGTCAGCAAGTGAAGGTCGAGCATTAGGTCCTGGAAAGAATGACACAGCCACATGAGTTACCGAATTTAAAGTGGTATGGTATCTTCTTGGACTTCGTGATGGGGATACCTCACACATCCAAGGGCCATGATTCTATCTGGGCTATCATTGGTTAACTCACCAAGTCATATCACTTCCTACCCATCCGGGAGCAGGGATCGGTAGAGGGATTGGGACACCTCTACATCCAGAAGATAGTGCAGCTTCATGGGGTGTATTTGACGACCGTCTTGGACCGTGATGCACTCTTTATTTCCCAGTTGTGGAAGGGGTTGTAGGAAGAATTCGGGACTCAGCTGCGCTTGAGCACAACTTTTCACCCCCAGATGGATGTTCAGACAGAGTAGACCATACAGACCTTGTAGGAAATGCTTCATACTTGTATCTTGGATTTTGGTTGCAGTTTGATGTACTAACTTCCACTGGTGTAGTTTTTATACAATAACAACTATAAATCCACCATTGGAATGGCACCATTAGAGGCCTTGTACGAGCGGCCTTGCAGGTCACCCCTATGCTAGACAGACCTAAGGGAGTCGGTACACATGGTTCTGGAGTTAGTATGGGCTACCACTGAGAATGTGAAGATCATCCTTGAGTGTATGAGGACTGTACAGAGTAGGAATAGTTCTTATGCCTATAAGATACGGAGACCCTTGGAGTTTGAGGAGAGCGATCATGTATTACTTCGGGTCTCACCCCGACGAGGATTACAAATATTTGGTCGAGGTGAAAAGATATCTCCAAGGTTCATCGGACCTTTTCAGATCTTGAGATGAGTTTTTGAGGTGGCATACTGCCTAGATCTTCCCTCGCAGATGCACCGAGTGCATGATGTTTTCCACATGTCGCAGCTATGGAGGTACGTGTGTGATCCATCGCACGTCATCGACTGGGGAGATCAGGACATTGACTATGGGGTGACATTTGCAGAGTTCCCAGTGCAGAGAGAGGATCGATAGGTGTGGGTCCTTTATGGATGGTCGATTCCTCTAGTGTACATTTGGGGGAATCACAGGAACTTCTAGGAGAACATAAGGGGGTGGGAGGCTCAGATTCATGATCAGTACCCCAACTTGTTTAATTATCCATTCTTTTGGATTTCAGGAACATAAATACCTATGGTGGGGAGAATGTAATGTCTTGTAATTTTAGTGTGATATTTTTTATTTTTATATGGAATTATTTCGAGACCTCGTACTTGATGACATGTGATTTCGAGGCACGGTGAGCCCGGAACCGATTTTTGAACTTTTTTTAAGTACGTTCAGTAAACGTGCGAGCATGATTTTCTAACTTTTGAACCGGTGCTCAGATCAAAAATTTGGGGGATTCATTTAACTCAGAATGCTGGGATTCACCTAGAAAGGACATAACTTATACCGACAAAAGTCACACAGAAACATTAATTTTAGGTAATTTTTTGGAAAAATAATAAAATAACTTTTAAAAGTTATTTTATTTTTTACTTGTACCATTGAGCGGAAGATGGAGATATTGCAGTGTGATGATGAGGTTACGATAAAGTAAAATTAAGGAATCCCCTTAATGGATCATTATGCAAGAGTAACTACTAAGTTGTTTCATATATGATATAGAATAATGACTCAATGTCGCAGCATAATAGAAACGATGTGATGTCTTTATTTTTATTAAATGAACGCATTGGAGAGTGGATAATTAAACAAAAAGGATTCTATGATGAACCTCCAATGAACTTCTTCTCCAACGTAGAATGACAAATTCCAATGAATGTATAATAACATTTTCACACCTCTAAGGATGGAGTTAGAATTGACGAATGACATTGACATCTTGAAACCTAGAGGATGTAGCATTGTGGTAATGAATTCCAAAGAGGTAGGGGTTTAATTTTTGTATGTTCTTCCGTATTCTTATTCTAGAAAAGCTGAATGCAGATCAACCCATGAATAGGATGATCTTAGAATCGTGCATTTATGTGGGAGGGAGACTTTTCTTTTGGGAGTTGTTATTTGGGATTAGTTTATCTATAGTTTTATTGATCCACAATCCCTGACCCTCCCCATGATTATAAACCTCTAACATGAAGTGTGTGGGATGACATGAATAAGAACCGAGTACCTCCTTCGTGGGTGTTCTTTATGGCCACACCCTCAAAGTGGCGGCAAGATTATTACAGGAACTCTACAGTGAAGAGGATGTTTCCTAGAGAGAGAAAATGTAGTTTGTGCAAAGAACAGAGCACTGGAGCACCTCTAGTGGTCTTCCGAACATCTACCGGCAGCCCGTGGTGGCGGCTGCAGGCAGAGGTGGTGACGTGCTTGTCGGTGCACCGCGACGGCATATAAGTGAAGTGTTGCCTACCTGGCACCATGTAGAGGGGAAGCAGGTGTCCACGTCATCTAGGTGGTTCTGTGAACCATGGTCACTCGACCATGGTAGGAGGACCCCATGCATTTTTAGGGCCAGTGGAGGCCAGATGAGATAGTCAGTCGCGTCCCAACCAGTTGACGCACCAACGACCAGTATCGCACTGGTTGGGCATCGGACTAGAAGGCCATGCCCATAGCTAGTGGGCTAGACCCACGGCCTAGTGGGCTAGTCCTGTACCCAGTGGGCTGGACCTATGCCCTTCGGGTTGGGCCATACGATCCGGGTCACTGGGCAACCCGGTGATCTGGACCCCCGAAAAAACTGAGTTGGGTCCCGTAATACCCATTGTACCTGGCACACTGGCCAAGCCAGACCAGACCAACTCAGACCCGAATCAAGTCAGGTTTGGTTAGTCAAATTAAACTAGGGTATGTAGAACCCCCGGGCCGGGTTGGTCAGGTCATTCTGACCGGGTCCGACCGAGGCACAGACGTAATTGTCCCCTATTTACTAAAACATTTGTACCTCTCATATCGGGCATCTGTTTGATGTGCCATTACTGGCATTGAGACCCTTGCGACAAGTCAGTCCTTCTGAGAAACTGTATATGAGTTTTGAAAAAGTTGGCATACTGCTGGGTTGGATCGAATGTGAATCCAACCATACCCTTTTCACAAAAATTCCCATATCTTACAAACTGGGCATCTGTTCGACGTGTCATCTATTACGTTGGGACCCTTATGACGAGACGGCCCTTTAGGGATACTCTATTTGGTACTTCATGGCAGTTGAGGTATGACCAATGGATTGAGGATAGGATCCTCTTGGAATCAAGAATGCTATGTGTGGAAATTTTGTGGCTGGTTGTGATGTGAAGAATGAACAGTGATCCTGTGTGGGTGAGCACCCAACGATATCGTGTGGGTTAGCACTTAGTAATCCTATGTTGGTCAGAACCTAGAGATCTTGTGTGGGTTATCACCTGGAGATCTTTTGTGGGTCATCACCTAGAGAACCTGTGTGGGTCGGCACCTAGAGACTCTTTGTGGATCAGCAACAGAGCCTCTCTACAGAATAAGATGATCTAGCTTTATGAATAATCATCTTTAATTCTATACGTAATTTATACCTAGGGTGTGAAGAGTATCTTACTTTGTGTTATGTGTTTGAGATCTTTCTTGGTGTATTACCTTAGTGGTATTTTCCTTTTTGGTGTTTTACTCTGTGGATTACTGAGAGACCTTCGAGGGTCTCAGGGTCCCTACTAAGTATTTTTATACTCACCCCTACACTGGCTTCGACCGAACCTATTGTGTCTTTTTTATATGATAGATATCTTTGACTATGACTTCAGGGAGCCAGTACTAGATGGTGCTCAAAGGTGGGTCAATACACATGGTTTTCTGTAGTGAAATCTGACAGAGAGTTGCACCTACCATTCAGGTAAGATCCTTGGAGGATGACTTACAGAGCATTTACTTCTTTTCATGTACTTTCCTTTCAGTTGGGAATGTATTCTGGCACCATTACTTTCAGTTTACACACTTAACTCTCAGTAGTGATACTTTTTGGTGGTTATACTACATTCTTTAATTTTTAGTTTTGTTTTGTGTGTTATGCCCTATCTAGGAGTGTACAAGTTTAAAGGCAGTGCCTTCCCTTTTGGGATATTAATTTTGAGTTCTAGTCACCAGCCCTTGGCCAAAGGAAGGTAGGCTTGGGGTAGTCCAGGCACGGGCCCCAGGAGATGAGTCGTGAAAAGGTTTTATCAGAGGATGATCAGTTCTAATATAAGAACTATGATTCTATTTTTTCAATGAGGGAAATAGGTTTGAGTGTATTCAGTTCATATTTCAGTCTAGGGAGTCCAGTGTTGGTGGGCAGCCGATGTATCCATACACCAGAACCTTAAATTCTATTTTCTAACTTGATACACGAAAACACTACTTGCATGTTTTTTGGAATTTTTTACTCTTGAAATATTTTGAGATAACTCACTAGGTATAACTTATTGATCATGGAACATCTATTTTCTTACAGTATGCCTCTGTGAATATAGCCATCCAGGATTCCATTGAGAGATCATGACGATGGTCCACCGAGTAATGAGGTGTCGGTGTAGGGACCACTTACAGTGATAGCACCTTCGGGTGGTGTCCTGCAACACCACCACCCAGAGAGCAGCAATTTCTACCATCCCCACTAGAGGATAGTGCATGCCAACTGAGCGCCCTACATTAGTTCCAGAGGAAGAGGCCTTCGTGGTTCTAAGGAAAGACAGATCCTTAGGCAGGTGAGGATTGGGTGGAGTTAGTTACTCAGTGAGCTTACTCTAGGAGGTGAGAGCTTTGTCTAGGATCTCTTAGTATTAGTGTTAAGGCCTTATGACGTCATCTTGGTTATGGACTGGTTATCCACATTCCATGCTCAAATCGAATGTTTTGGTTGCAAAGTGTGGTGTGTCCACGAGGATGGGACCAGTTTTTTCTTCACCGGGGAGAAGGGAACCATTGGAGCATAGGAAGGACTTTCTCATAGGAGGGTGCAGTCAATCACTCACTAGTTGGCTAGCCTCACCCTCGGTATGATGGATGAGGGGAGTCCAAGCTTTCCTGTAGTGGTGGAAGAGTATGAGGATGCCTTTCCAGATGATGTCCTAGGACTACCTACTCCCAAATAAGTATACTTATACATTGAAATGTACCCATTTATGGCACTGATATCTACATTTTCATATCTAATGGCACTCGTGGAGCTTCATGAGTTGAGGGTAAAACTAGAGGACTTGTAGAGGAAGGGGTTTCTAAGTCCCAGTGTTTTTCCATGGGCAGCCCCGATGTTGTTTTCCAAGAAGGCATATGGGAGCTTAAGGCTATGCATGGACTTCTGGTGATGGAACCAGGTGACCATGAAGAACAAGTATCTATTGTAGAGGATTTATGACCTCTTCAATTAGCTGAAGGGTGAGATGTGGTTCTCGAAGTTCGACCTCAGATCCGGCTATCATCAGCTTCGGGTGCGGGATGAAGATTTACCTAAGACAGACTTTAGATGATGGTACATCCACTATGAGTTTTGGTGATGCCTTTTAGTGTAACCAATATCCAATCAGTGTTCATGTAATTCATGAACAATATCTTCTCACCTTACCTTGATCATTTCATGGTAGTCTTGATCAATGTCATCTTGGTGTACTCAGTGTCAGAAGAGGAGCACACTACCCACCTGTGGATAGTCCCAGACGCACTCCAAGAGATCTAGCATTATGTTAAGCTCCCAAAGTGCCAGTTCTGGATTAGTAAGGTACACTTTCCGGGGCATCTCATCTTGGAGGATAGAGTTGTAGTGGATCCGGAGAAGATAGAGGCAGTTCTTTCTTGGGAGCCACCTAGGAGCGTAACCGAGGTGTGGAGTTTCATGTGGTTGGCTGGGTAATACCAGAGGTTCGTACCCAACTTTTTTAAAGTAGAAGAACCCTTTTCATATTTTAAAAATAAGGGAAAACTCTTCGTGTGGATGAATACATATCATGAAAGTTTCTAGGATCTGAGGTGGAGACTTACTAGTGCTTCCATATTGAGACTACCAGAAGAGGGCATTGGGTATGTAGTTTACTATGATACATCAGGGACTATATTGGGTTGTGTCCTGATATAGGAAAGAGTATTGATCTCTTATGGCTCAAGGTAGTTGAGGAAGCATGAGAAGAACTATGTAACCCATGACCTGGAGTTAGCGGCATTGGTATTGTCCTTGAATATGTAGTGGAACTACTTGATGGGTAAATAGTTTACCATCTACTCCAACCACAAGAGTCTCAGGTATAACTTCTCATAGAAGGAACTGAACTTCAGAAAGTGGAGATGGATAGAGTTCCTCTAGGACTATGACTTTGAGATATTCTATACTCCTAGTAAGGGGAATGTGGTGGCAGACACACTCAGCAGGAGGTCTGGTTTGCAGATGCTGAGTGAGGCAATAGAGAAGCTTGCCATGATGCAAATATCCTTCATCGATAGTGATGGAGAAGCTTAACTTCAGTCTATGATTGTCACTCCCATAATCTTATAATTATTTAGGGAGGAAAAGCTTTTTTATTTTGCATGTGAGGCCCGACGTGCTCAGATATCCTTAGGATATGCTCCTAAGAGATTTTTGATAGGTGGGGAGCACGTCATCCTTTTTAGAGGACACACCTTAGTACCAGTGACTTTGTAGGAGGAGTTGTTGAGGGAGTTCCATACACCCCTTTTGGTGGTATATCCTGGTGTGGAAAAGATTTACCAAGACCTCTGACATCAGTACTGGTGGCCAGGGATGAAGAAAGCAGTGGAAAAGTTCATTTCTCGATGCCTCACTTGTCAGCAAGTGAAGGCCAAGCATCGGGTCCTAGTAGGTTTGACACAACCACTTGAGGTACCGGAGTGGAAGTGGTATGGAATCTCCCTTGACATCATAACGGGGTTACCAGACACATCCTAGGACCATTATTATTGACCGAATCACTAAGTCAACTCACTTCCTACCCATCCGGGAGCAGGGATCGATAGAGGGATTGGGATGCCTCTACACACAAGAGATAGTGCAGCTTCACGGGGTGCCTTTGATGACTGTCTCAGACCATGATACACTCTTTATGTCCTAGTTTTGGAAGTAGTTTTAGAAATAATTTGGTTCTTAGCTATGCTTGAGAACATATTTTCACCCCCAAACAGATGATCAGACAGAGCAGACCATACAGACCTTAGAGGACATGCTTTGTGCGTGTGTCCTAGATTTTGGAAGTATTCGGGAGGACCACCTACCACTGGTGGAGTTTTTATAAAAAAACAATCACTTCGCCACTATAATGGAACCATTAGAGGCCTTTTCTAAGAAACCTTTCAGATCACCCTAATGTAGGACAAACCCAGGGGAGTCAACACTCATGGGTCCAAAGTTGGTACAGGCTATCACCAAGAAGGTGTCGATCATCCAAGAGTGGATGAGGACTGCATAGAGTAGGTAGAAGTATTATGCCGATGGGAGACAGATACCCTTGGAGTTTGAGGAGAGAAATCATATATTCCTTAGGGTCTCACCCCGATGAGGATTACAGAGTTTTGGCCGGGGCGACAAGCTTTCTCTGAGGTTCATCGAGCCATTTTTTATCATGGTAAAAGTTGGTGAGGTGGAGTACCACCTAGATCTTCCCCCACAGATGCACTGAGTGAATTATGTTTTCCATGTGTCACAACTAAGGAGGTAAGTGCATGATCCATCACACGTCACCGAATGGGGAGAGCTGGACATTAATGATGGTGCGATGTTTTTTGGAGTTCCCAATGGAGATAGAGAATCGGTTGGAGAGGGTCCTTCGTGGATGGTCGATTCCTCTAGTGCGTATTCGGTGGTATCATGGGAACCTCCAAGAGAGAACAAGGGAGTTGGAGTCTCGGTTTCATGTTCAGTACCCCCCACTTTTTTAATTATCCCTTGTTTTGGATTTCAGGGACGTAAATCTCTAAGGTGGAGAGAATGTAATGTCTCAGAATTTCAGTGTAATATTTTTATTATATGAAATTATTTTGAGATTGTACACTTTATGGCACATGATTATGAGGCCTAGTGAGCTCAGAACATATTTTTTAACTTTTTTTAAGGTATGTTCAGTAAACGTGCGAGAAGGATTTTCTAACTTTTAAACTGGTGCACAGATCAAAGATTTGAGGGCACCATTAAACTCGGAATGCAAGGATTCATCTACAAATGACTTAACATCAAATGGAAAGGGTTGGATAGAAATTTTAATTTTTTTGGACATTTAGGAAAAATAATAAAATAATATTAAAAAGTTATTTTATTTTTCTTTCTCACTGTTGAGTGGAGGACGGAGATGCTGTGGTGTGGCGATGAGGTGACGACGAGGTGAAATTAATGTAGCCCATTAATGGCTTGTTATGCAAGTGAAAAAATTCAACATCGCAGCATAATAGAAATGATTTGACATGTTTCTTTTTATTAAACGAATGTGTTGGAGAGTGGATAATTAAAATTTGATGATTCTCTAACAAACCTCTGAGAAACATACTCCCCAATGAAGAACGAAAAATGCCAATAAATGTCAAAATCGTCGACGCACCTCAAAGAATAGAGTCATAAGTGATGAATGATGTCAATGTCTTGAACCCTCAAGGACGTAATGCATTAGTAATGAACATCAAAGAGGTAGGGGTTTAATTTCTTCAAGTTCATCCCCATTCTTATTCAAGAAACAACAAACGCAAATCAAACCACGAACAAGTTGATCCTCGAATCATGTGTTTATGTAGGAGGGTGACTTTTCTTTGGGATTTATTATCTGAGATTAGTTTATCTCTAGTTTGATTCATCCAAAATCCTTGTTCCATCCCATGTTTATAATCTTCTAATGTGGAGGACGCAAGATAAAATGAACAAGGCCCGAGCACCACTATCGTGTGCGTTCTTTGTGACCACACCATCAAAGTGGTAGAATGATGATTTTAGGACCATTTTAGTAAAGAGGATGTTCCCCAAAAAAGGAAAGTGTAGGTGGCATGAGGAACTGACCACCTGAGCACATTCGGTGGTCTGCAAAACATCTCTCGGTGCACTCGTCGGTGCACCGCGGCGGTGGTGGGGAGACGCAGTACCCTCCTGGCACCGCGTGGAGAGATGGCCTACATCCAGGACATCTGGGTGGTTCATCAAGCCATGGTCACTCGACTGTGGCAGCAAGGCCCAGCACATCCATGGGGACAATGGAGGCCAGACGTGGTAATCGGTCGTGTCCTGGATAGGCGACGCACCACCAGCCCACACTGCATGGTCCGAGATTCGGGATTGAGGGTTTCTACCCTAGCCAACGAGCCGGACCCCCACCAATAGGCTGGACCCACGCCCTCCAGGCCAAGCTGGATGAAATTGGGTCATCAGGCGACCCGACGAGCTGGAGCCCCGATAAAACTGGGCCGAGTCCCACGAGGCCCATTGGGCCTAGCCCACTAGACAAGCTGAACCGGGTCAGGTCGAGTCAGTTGAATTAAACTGGGGTATGTAGGACCCATGGTCCGGGTTGGTTAGGTCGGTCCGACCAGGTCCAACTGGGGCCCAGACGCAACCGACCCCTGTTTACTTAAACACCTAAACCTCTCAAATGGAGTTTCTGTTTGACACGCCATTAGTGGCATTGAGACCCTTGAGAGGAGATAATCCATAGAAGATACTCTACAAGAGTTTTGTAAGAATTTGGCATATGGCTGTCTTGGATCAGACTCAAATCCAACTGGGACCTTTTTACAAAAATGCCCATATCTTACTGATCGAGCATTTGTTCGATGCGTCGTCTGTTGCATTAGGACCCATACAACGAGACAATCTATTGGGTTTACTCTAAGTGGGACATACTGGTGGTTGAGGTATAACTGATATCTTGAATAGAGGATCCTCTCATAATCAAGTATGCTATTTGAGGGAATCCAGTGGGTGGCTATGACGTCAAGAATCAATAGTGATCATGTGTGGGTCAGCACCCAGCGATCATGTATGGGTCAGCACCTAGTGATCCTATGTGGGTTGGCACCTAGTGATCCTATGTGGTTCAATAGCTAGAAACCCTGTCTAGGTCAACAACATAGCCTCTCAACAGAATAAAATGATCTATCTCTAAGACTAATCATCTTTACTTCTGTACTTAAATTATACGTGGTGTCAGCTGAGTCTTTTACTTTGTGCTATGTGTTTGAGATATTTTATGGTGGTATTACCTCTGTGGTGTTTTAATTTGTGGTTTTTTTCTATGGGGATTATTGATAGACCTTCGGGGGTCTCGGGGTCCCTAATGAGTATTGTTATACTCACCCCTGCATGGGCTTCACCCACACTTGTTGTGTCTTGTGAAGACGATGGACAGCTTTGACCGGGGCTTCAGGGAGCCAGGACTAAACAGTGGTCAGAGGTGGGTCGATAAACATGGTGTGTTGTAGTGACATCCGACAGAGAGTTGTACCTTCCATTTAGGTAGGATCCTTGGAGGAAAACCTCCGGATCTTGTACTTCTTTTTCTGTACTTTCCTTTCAATTGATCTTGTATTCTAGCCTCTTTACTTTAATATTTCACACTTTACTCTTAGTAGTGATACTTTGTGGAGGTTGTACTAATTTCCTTTATTTGTGGTTTGTTTTGTGCGGTATGACATGTCTGTTTGCATACAGGTTTAAAGGAAATGTCTTCCCTTTTTTGGGATATTCATTTTCAGTGCTAGTCACCAACCACTGGCCTATAGAAGGTGAGCTTGGGGTAGTCACAGAATGGGCCTCGAGTGTCTGGTCTTCACATGAATTATTATCAAATCAAACTGAACCATGATACGACTGATATGAAACAAATTTTGTATTTCCATTTCAAATGAAATTTTAATTAAAAAAACAAGTGACATAATCAAAACAAATAAAAAACATTAATATTGTTTTGATACTTTTGGAAAATGATTCATAAGTCATTTTTGATGTGTATGAATCATATGCACCTCAATCGGATGCTCGATGTGACCAATATAAATCCAAGTGTATCTATTTATTTAAAATTTACATTCATTTTAGTAAAAAGAACAAGTTACATCATGAAAACCAATAAAATGCATCCAGGTTGTTTTGATACATGATAAAAATGATCTATATGTCATTTTTGATGAATAAGAATCAACTGAGCCACAATATGAAGCATGGTATGACCGGTATAACTCCAAATCTATCTTTTTATTTAAAATTTACATTAATTTTAGTAAAAAGAAATAGCAAAATATTTAAAACTGAGTAAATGTATTTATATTATTTTAATAATTTAGAAAAATGAACTATAAGTCATTTTTTTTGTGTAAGAATCAGCCACACCTTAATCAGATGCATGTGTGACCGATATGACTCCAAGAGTGTCTTTTTATTAAAAGTTACCCTTAATTTTAGTAAAAAGAACAAGTGACATACTAAAAACAAAACAGATCCATTTGGATAGTTTTTATACTTTAGAACAATGACCAATGAGTCATTTGTGATGTTTAATAATCAATCACACCTCAATATGACACACAGTGTGAAATGTCTGACAAAAAATTTACATTATCTGTTTAAAATTGACATTTTCATTCAAAACATGTGTCACTTGCTTAAAACCATGAAAATTCACTCTGATTGTCTTGATAATTTAAAATAGTGATTCATATGTAATTTTTAACGTGTATGAAGAAGTATTGCATCAAAGGGATACAAATATGTGACCGGTATGACTCCAAATGTGTGTTTCCAGTTTGAAGAGACATTTTAGTAAAAACACACAAGTGACATACTAAAAACCATGAAAATGAATTTGGATTGTTTTGATACTTTAGGAAAATTATCCATAAGTCATTTTTGATGTGTAATAATCAAATGTTCCTCAATATGACACATGGTGTGACTTGTATTACTCCATGTGTGTCTTTATTTAAAATTAACAATAATTTTAGTAAAAAGAAATAGTGAAACACTCAAAACTGAGAAAATGCATTCGGATTGTTTTGATACTTTAGAAAAATTATCCATAACGCATTTTTGATGTGTAGGAATAAATCACACCTAACTAAAATTCATGGTGTAAAGTGTGTATTTTTATTTAAAATTATTATTTTATTAATATATTCTTTCATATTAATTTTTAATTTATTTCTTTATAGTATTACAAATATAATATTTTTTTCTTATATAGGTGGATTATTTTTCTCGAGTTGAGGTTATTTTTTAGGAAACTGGTACCATGGGTGGAATTTTTTGAGAGGGGGTCACGAGTTACAATTAGGATAAAACATTAATGATTTTCAATGTTTTTGGATATTAATTAGAAATTTTACTATAAAGTTTCTTATTAAAACGTATATAGTAGTGAATTTTTTTGGATTCCAAATGTAATGTTTATTTAAATTAAATTATTTATTTTTCATAAAAGTTATATGTATTTAATGAAATATTCTATTATACAAATAGCACACTATAGTAGGTTTAACCTTTATCAGTGCTAATGAACACACTGATAAAGGGAATTATTTATCATTACAAAACTAGTGATAATAAAGGGTGGACTTTATTATTGCTTTATTTAGTTCTAATAAAGGGGACCCCCTTTAATGGATCTGAGGATAGGAGTTCTTTTTTAGCACTATTAAAGGAATTTTGGTGTGATTTTAAAGAAAATATATTTAGTAGTGATTACGGAATTCAATTGATTCTTATTTTCATAATTAAAATGTGTTATTTTTTTTATTCTGTCAATTTTATTAGTTTATTCTCAAGCAGGCACAATTAAAATTTTTAAATGTTATAATTAAATATGATGGGATCCTTTATGTGTGTTGGGACTCTTATATGTCATGTGTGACTTTTGTTTGGGACTTTTCCTTTGTTCATCCCTTCTTCTCATGCTCCCTCTAACACCATGGTGATCTGTGTGGTTGTCCATACCTGTTTATTGATTATATCTCCACCCTTTATATTAGAATCATCCATCTTTCCTATTACTTATTTCCTCTATTGGGGATCTGTCTCAACTGTCTGTGTATGGATCATGTTAATTTTCTCTCTTGTTTCAAGGGACTATGGCTTTAAGGTATTTTGTAACCCATATGCAGTTTCATTTTGATCTCTTGATCATTTTGGATCTCCTCCTTCTAATTTGTCTCATGGTTTCTTAATGAGAAACCCCAACTCACCATCCTCACATGATTCATCAGAACATCTATCCAATCCTATTGTTCAACCCAAATTTACCCCATGGATAGTTTATGGTGGAGACGACTTCCTTGGTAAAATATGTGTGTCCCATTAATGGTGTTATCTGCACAAGCAAGAAAGCTAGAGGGAGTCATCAGATCCAAGAATGTTGTGAGCACTTGTAACAACTTCATGAGGTCAGGACCACTAGAGTGTTTCCATACTCTAGTACAATAAGTAATTTTTTGGTTTTATTTCCTCAAATATTATAAATCTAATTCTTATATTCCCATTTTGGTTCTTTTTTCTTTTCACCAGTAGATTTTTTTTTCTTTGAGATTAATAAAATACCTGAGTCAGGTGGTCATCTTGTCATGCACGTAGGTCCCCATGGGACCAAATCACATTAAATAACTATGTTATTTACTTATTTCTTTAACTATTGTATTCTACTTGTTTGGTTCTATAATTTTTTATCTTTGGTAGAAATAGTACATTTCTTTACTTCTAGGTTTTGGTGTTCTTCTTGTGTTCAGTTCAACATTACCCCCTCACAATGTGGTATCAAAGCCTCACTGGTTTTCTTTTTCAATGAATTATATTCCCATTTCTTATTTGTGTGTTCTAGTTTCTGTTATGATTTCCATATTGTGATCTATTCTTAAATAACCACTTTCTTTCAACTTAAATTATTTAAAGGTGCTATCCCATATAATATTTCTTAGTTTCTTGAATCCCTTTGGATAAACATCATTTTCCAAAGAGATTAGTCAGTTTTTTGGGTTGTATTCTAAATGTTTTCTGAAAGAACTCAATTTATACAATTTCGGTAAACATGTAAAAAATAGATACAAAATTGATAAATTTGATGGTGATAAAAAATTTAAACTTTAGAAAATTAATATGATAGCCCATCTGGTTCAACATTGGTCACTTGATTCCCTCTATGGTGTAAAGAAACTTGTTGTTACTGTAAATGAAACTAAACCAACAACTAATGAGTATCAAGATGTATACCTTGATGTGATAGTTAAAGAACATAACTCCTTACTTATTTCTTTAAGAGAAAAATTATAAGAGAATATTCTTATAAGTTTATTACTAATGGTATTTGTATTAAACTAGAAAAACTATATATGAAAAAATCTTTAGTTGGTAGGATTTATAAAAAACACCGAGTGTTTACATTTAAAATGAAACTCCAAATTTCTATTAAATATCATCTTGATGAATTTAAAAAAGTAATGATAGATTTATCCATCATTAGTATAACTTTTGATGATGAAGATTAATAAATGATCCTTCTAATTTCTATAGATAATACTTACAACACTTTATTAGATACCATGATATATTCTAATGAATCATTACCTATTAAAGAAGTTAAATGTGCCATTCTCTCTAAATAACAACACTCCAAAACTATAATCAAAGGTGGGGTAGAGAGATTATTCTCTAGGGTATGACAAAAATAAAAATTTATGAATAAAAAATATACTAAATATAATGAAAATTACATTAAATAACTAAATCCAAGGTCTAGTTTTAGGGGAATGAAATTCACTTGCTTCCATTGTGGTAAGACTGGGCATAATAATCCCAAATGTTGGAAAATAAAACATGTGTTAAAATCCAAATAACCCACATATCAAACACATCAAGTTGACTCGGGTTACAACACTAATTATGTTTTAAATGAGTCTATTTGTGAAAAAACTCAAGAGTTAGTACTTGACTTAGGTTATTCCTTTCACTTGTGTCCCTTTAGAGAGTCATTCCTAGAACTGGTTGAAAGAGTATAAGGAGATTTCCTTGTTTGTAATAGTAAGAGGTGTATGTTAGAGAGAATAGGTTTTGTTTTGTTAAAACTATACAATCATTCCATCATCACCTTACTTGATGTTCAGTGGGTTCAAAACTTTCATAGAAACCTGGTTTCCTTAGGATTTCAAGATAAAAAGGGTTTCACTTTTAGGTCAGAAATAGGATTTCTAAAAATCTCTAAAGGATCTAGAACCATTATTAAGTGGTATCTTATCAATGATTTGTATTTCACGAATGTAAAGACTCATTCAATGAAATTAGGTGGTTTCTGTGCTACCAATGTTGATAACACTTTTCTTTGGCATAAGACATTGGGGCTTGTTAACTCTAAGGGCTTGGAAGAACTCAAAAAAAGGGTTTTTTTATTGACATCACACCAAGTAAACATTATTTTTTTGAATATTTTGTGTTGGTAAAGGATATGAAAGTCACCTTTAATATGTCATCATTTGAAGATAAATTCAGATTATAAAACATTCATTCTGATATATAGGGACCTTCTAGGAATACACCCCATGGTGTAGGTTCTTATTTTGTCTCATTTATAGATGAATTTTCTAGAAAATTATGGATTTACCTTATAAAAAATAAATATGATGTTTTACAAACTTTTTAAACCTGTAAAATTTTGGTTGAAATCCAAATTGTGTGAAAACATAAAAAAAATGAAGAAAAATAATGGATTAGAGTACCTATCCACTTAGTTTATCCAATTATATGAATATCAATGTATTAGAAGGCATAGGACTTTTAGGGAAACTTGTTGATATAATTTCCTTATAGATTGAATGAATGGAACTATCATAGATAGAATTTGAAGCATGATTCCATGAACGGGTCTCCCTAAATCATTTTGGGCATAGGTTGTCAGAACTTCTATTGACCAAATTAGTTGATGTCCTTCCTCTAAAAATCGATTTGAAACACATAGGTAATTGTGGAATGGTAAGCCCCCATATTATAATTACTTAAGGGTCTTCAGTTGTACAGATTATGATCACACTAAAATAGATAAACTGGAACCAAGACCTCTTAAATGCATCTGTGTAGGATAAATCAGGGGTGTTAAGGGTTAAAAAATTTGGGTGGATAAAACTGGTTACCAGAAATGAATTATAAGTAGGGATGTATTATTCAATGAGTATTCTCCTCCCAAATCCATTTTTGGCACAAATAGAATCCATGAACCGGCCTTAAAACATACATATGAAGATGAGCCCCTAGCTCATTTTGAGGTTCTGTCCAACCCACTCCACTTGTATCTCAATCCACTGTTCGGACTGCTTCTGAGGGTAGTTCCAGTTTAGATTCTAAAACAGAGCCTCTTGCTAATAACAAGAACATCCAACTCACCTTGGATAGAGAAAAGAGGGTCCCTATCCCTCCTTCTTGGTTCATCCAATATGATATGGAATCCTATTCTTATATGTATCCTAGTATCTAATATAATAAGATCTGCAAACCTATAAAAAATTCTTAAATGAGAAAGACTCAAAATATCGAGTCTTCTCTATGAATGAATAAATGAACTCTTTAAGAAAAACACCACACTAGGAGTATTGTTAACATACCACCTAATGCTAAGATAATTGGTTCCAAGAGGATTTATAAGAGTAAATAAGACAACTTATAAGGAAATAATATTAAGTAAAAAGAAAGGTTATTTACTTAGGGATTACTTCAAAGAGAGGGTATTGATTATTCTGAAATTTTTCCCCTTTTGTTAAGAATTCTTATACTAAGATTTTACTTTATTTTTCTTCCTATAGTGATTTTCACATTGAACAGTTTGATGTAAAAATTTCCATCTTTCATGGTTATTTAAGTGATAATCTTTATATAAATCTGCTATAAAATTATTAAAAGAAATTCAAACTAAATTGAGTTTTACTATTAAATGAAAAAATTTATCGATTAAGACAATCCTATAGCCTATGGTATATGTAATTTTATTCCTTTATGTTAGATAAGAAATTTACCAAGAGACAATATGATACGTATGTCTATTTTAAATCAACTAAGAACTGCATGATTTATTTGTTGTTATATTTTGATGGCATGAGTATCATTTTCAAAAACATAAGCCTCATCATTGATTTAAAATCCTAACATAAATATATGTTTTAAATGAATGATTTAGGCTAATCTAAACAAATAAAAGTTGTCAAAATCATTATAGATAGACCAAATAAATTTCTTTACTTATCTCAACATGGTTACATTTAAAAAGTCTAAAAAGATACATTTATGAATCTCTCAAACCTTTCAATTTACCTCTTGGAAAGTACATTAAATTTTACTTGACATAAGAACCCATTGTTGGTGATGTTTTTTAAATTATTTCTAAAACCCCTTATGCTAATATTATTGGTAGAATTATGTACTCTATTATTTCCACCAGACCTGATATTGCCTATGCAATTTTCACTCATAGAATATTTATTTAAAGACATGGGAATCCATATTGGAATATCTTTAAGTTTCTTTCAAGATACCATTCTTGTAGTACTAATCTTTAACAGTGTTTTGGTGAGAATGTGGATACTTCTGAAATTATTACTGGTTTTGTAAGTTTTGACAATGCGGGGAACTTTGACACCATAAAATCATTAACTGGTAAATTTTTTACTAATTTTAGTGGACTCATTTCATGGAACTGAAACATGAAGTTTTTGTTTTCTCATTCAACTGTGGAATCTCAGTTCATTTCCATGAATGGCGTAGTAAAGTAAACCTTATGGATTAAAGGCTTGTCATCTAAACTTAGTCTTTCTAATTTTGTTATAAATTTTTATTCTAATTGTCAATAGGCTCTTCACCTATCCAAAAATTTAGTATTCCTTTGTAAATAAAAAAAACATTGATTTTATACTAGACTTTATTAGAGATGTTTTAGAATCTGGAGCCTTGTGTGTCCAAAAGATACAAACTGAAAATTACTTAGCTGATATTTTAACTAAAGATGTGGCCTTTTCTAAATTCAATTATTATTTAGATAGGATTAATTTGGTTCCAATTTTATAACCATTTGTGTGATAACATCAACAATTTTTATTGAAAAATGGTGGAGATTTTTTAATTATGGAATCCAGTTCATTATTTTTTTTTAAAATTAATTGTGTGATATTTTATTCTTATAATTATATTTGTTTATTCTCATGCATGAAAAAATAGTTTTGTTTTAATTTTATCATTTAATATGTTGGGATCTTTTATGTGTGATATAAATATTATATGTCATGTGGGCCTTCTGTTTAGTCTTTTTTCTTCAGCTAACCTTGATTCTTGTACTCCATGTGATTCCTTGGCAATCCATATAGTTTACCATCCCTATATATTCATTATATCACCTCTATTTTCATTAACACCATCCATTTGTCTTACTACTTATTTTCTACACTAGGTTTCTATTTCATAAATGTGTGCATGGTGCCTATTCATTAACTCTCCTATTTAGAGGCTTTACTGGTGTCATTATATTTGATCACCCCAGCATAATTTATCTTCATTATATTGTTCATTTAGACTATCATCCTCTGGGTTTGGCCCTCGATTTCCTCTGGTGAAACCCTTGTCTTCTATCCTTGCCTTCTTTATTGGAGCTTCTTTCCATGGATTTCAATCTCCCAGGCTTCACCTTATGGTTAGTTTATAGTGGATACAATTTCATTCCTTAGTGGAATTCATGCAGACCCTCTTCAGTGATAGCTCCACAAGCACGAAGTCTAGAGGGATTCATCATTTTTCAGCATCTTATGAGCACCTATACCACCTTCAAGAGGTCAAGATAGTCATATTATTTTCATAATCCATAACTATAATTATTTTTTTTATTCATTTATTTTCGGCTTAAAAATCATGTACTTATATTTCTAATATTCGTTTTCTTGTTGGTTTTCACCTATATTTTTTTCATTGAGATTAATAAAATGTTTGAGTCAGGTGGTATTCTTTTCATGCATGTAGGTCCCCATGGGACCGCAACATGTTAAATAACTGTGTTTTATTTTTTATTTAATTGAAGTATTCTTATTGTATTATTCTGTTATTTTGGATCTCTGGTAGAAATATTCCAGTTCCAGCCTGTCTGGGTTTTGGTGTTCTTCTTTTGTATAGTTCATCATTCCCCCTCAAATTAATCAAATGTCCTAAAGTAGTCTTCCTAAAATTCATATCTCACGTCATATATGAATCTATAAATCCACAAATCATAGGTTCCACACTGCCAAAACATATTATCTTGTTAGAAGTACCATGTAGATAGAAAAATAAAAATTTCAATACTATCCAATGCCCTCTATCTAGATTAGATAAGAAATGAATAACCACACCAACTGTATGAGCTATATTTTTTCTAGAACATATCATCACATACATTAATAACCAACAAAAAAGGAATAATATATATGCTTCATCTCTTCCCTCTCTTCATCTGTTGAAGGATACTGGCTAAGATTGAGCATAAAATAAAAAAGAAGAGGTGTAATAACAAATTTAACTTTGTCCATATAAAATCATTGATAAACTAACACAATATATCTCTTATGAGATAACCATATTTTTTTGGACTTTCTGTTATGAGAGATAGACTTGTCAAGAATATTTTTTGTCAACCCCAAGTCTTTAATCACAAAAGGATAATAAATATCCTTCTTCAATATATATATTCTACAAGTATCATGGAAAAAATGAGTATATCATCAGCATAAAGAATGAGTATAATAAAACCATCATCAGTAAATATCTAATAAAAACAAAATGATAAGATGATGTCTTATTGAATACTTGATGGAAAATGACTAATTAAAAAATAATATACCATGGCCTCAAAGGTTTCTTCTATCCATAAAAACTCTTCCATAACATGTTGTCTGAGATCCTGTCTTTTTATAGGTACATACCAATTTGATTCTTTGCATTAAATTCCTTTCATTGGGTTTTCCATTGTCATTAAGACTTTGTGGTCGATTCTTGTATAGAGATGAAGAACCTTTTTTGAGGAAAATAACATAAAGACTGAGGATGTAATTTTTTTTTGAATTAATGGAGTATATATATAAATATGATAAATGGTTTTATGATGGATTTAAATTCTTTGGAAATATTTGGATATGGTTTGGGTCCTTTTATAGAAAATAGATAGAAAACTCTCTATTAGAAGATTACACATTGTGTACATGAAAAGATGTGTAAATTCTAGAAAACACAAGTATTGAACTAGTACATGGTATGAAATGGATACATGGTGTCTAAACTATTTTTGTTGTGTAATATTTTATTTGGAAATATATTAACTTAGGGTGATGCGATTTTTCTGTATCCCTCTAAAATGCAGTATATGACCTATAGAAGAGTTACATACTGTTTAATATTCTGACTTGTAGTTTCTAATAGTTATTTCCATGATATTCTCATATTCATTATGTTCATCTACCTCCTCTTTATCTAAGATGGTTCACTAGGAGAATTTGGAGTGACATCTTCCTTTTCAGATGCCCCATTTTGCAATCGATCCCTGGTAAGTCTTTGTATTTGGTTTTTACCAAATCATCTATTATTATTCATTAGGGAAGTGGAACCTTTGGACTAAATTTATATTTGATGATAATCTTGATCTGATTTGATCTAGTTTATTTTCACTCTCTTCTTCACCTTCTTTTTCATTGGTGTTAGCCATTGGAAGTGATGTGTTAATCACCGATAAAAGTTAGGGGGTCTAAACCTGAACCCTATGGTCTATTTAAATGCAATTTATGTGAAATAGTGTTATTTCACTGACATGAATTATGTCTAAATTAATTAAATTATGAATTGGATTATTGTTTAGAATCCCATTTGATCCCATTGTTTATGAAATAGCTTATGGATACCGTTTAGGTGAGCGAACCCTTGATTATAAATGATTTATTTGATGGATTAAAGTGTGTATAACATGGAATGAGTTTTGGGTGATTTCTTTATATAGAATCTTTGTGGATTCTCTTGATTATTGAAATGACTAGCATGTTATTGTTTTATAACCAAATGGTAAAATAAATGTGCAATTGAAAGATAAATGGTAATTTTCATAATTTACCATTGATCTTAATGATGTGATATTGTGATATCCTTGTTATATGGCCAGTAATTTATGTTTTAATTTATATATAGCCGGCTATTCAATGTGATTTATTTTTTAATGATCATATAGTAGGATATTCCCAGTTATTCATATTTTAGTGCTTATATAGTGGGCTATCACTAGTGATTCACATTGTAATCCTTATATCATGGTCTATGTCGAGTGAAACATACTGAAATGATTATATATAGGGATTGTCCCTATTATATGTTGTAATTCATTTACACCATTATAATACTTGATTTATTTCTAAAATGATTATATATAGGGATTAAAACAGATTTGTTTGATTTATACCATAGATATATGGTTATGGTTGATATGGTTAAGAGACATTCTAAGAGATTTTCTAGAATATTGTTGAAGAAGGTTATATTTTACCAGGGTTATATGGTTAGGGTTGTCATGGTGGTGATACATTCCTAGTGATATTTTTGGCATGGTTCTGAAGTTGGTTTATGTTGTATTAATTTAATTTTTTAATTAATTAAAACCCCATTTTATTGCATTATTTCTTGAACTTATTATCAGCCTAGTTATGTTTAGACATGGTAGTGACGACCTAATAAGTTATACTCACACACTACTAGGTCCTTCATTTGGTACTCGATAAGATTATATGGATATAGGATTTGATAAGGGAAGGGGTTCTTGATGTTGATTGTTGCTTTCTATATGGGTTAGAGTTTGGAGATTTGATCGACATGGGACTTAGAACTGAGGACATTTTAGTCTTAATTTGAGTCTGTTAGTCTTATTTGTATTAATTATATACTAAAATGTAGATACATATCATCTTATCATTACATTATTCCATTATTATTTATTGGCTTTTTCAGTTGGGTTTTATTGTTTTGTTTTTCCGTTGTATTGTATCATTTCCATTATTTCCACTACTCTGATATTTATTGTGATATGATTATTATGTTATGTTTCTACTTTTTAAATAGGGGTAATAGTCTCCCCGCTATACTTATCATACCCCCGATACTATTTGTAAGCCTCATACATGTGGGGATCCACACTTGAGGTCTTGTAACCAACTCGTTTCGGCGACAAGAAGCAGTCCTAGGTCAGGGGACATTATAAAGTGTTATTAGCAGACACTAGGTTTCTTTTCTATTTATTTACTATTTGGGAAAGTTTTAATGGATACTAGGATGTGTCTAGATTTGGTAATGATCATGTTCAGGGGAGTATCTAACCCTTATCATGGGAAAGTCCAAGTTCCTTGGGATGGTTTGTTGTTGATACTATTTTCTTTTTATAGTTGATGTTACTTCACCCTGGGTGATTCACATGTTTTGTGAGGTTATTATTTATTAATGATATTACCTCATGATATTTTTACTTGTACCCTAGTATGGCATGGTATGATTATTCTTGAATCATTATATAAACATAGGGATATATATTGATATGCATTTTTAATGATAGGGACATATTTATTACAAGTGATATACAGTTTTCTTTTGGAATTGTGATATACGATACCAATTATATCTACTAAATGGGATGAAATAAACTATTATGCAAATGTAAAACACATTTAATCTATGTTTATAGATGCATGAAGTAGTGGTTCTCTATTATTTTCAACTATTGATGTTGACCTTGTTTTTATAACCAGTGTTCTAGGGAGTGAATTCATCTTGTAGAGAAAATGTCTCACCATTGTCTTCAAGTTGAGATCCAGGAGAGTGGGAATTTGAATAGTCGTAACATAGTAGAACTAGAGATTCCTATAGCTCATGAGGATCATATTGATGTTCAGCTTTGTAAAAACTCTTTAAGGATCATTTGATCTATGTAAAGCGAGATTGTTTTCACTATGCCTTAGATACCTGAGATGAATAGAGTTATAACTATCACATAATCCTTCATTCACTAGGGAGGGATTCCCCTAGGCATCGTAGTTCTAGATCAAGTTAATCCAGATGATATTTATGGAACATGAGACTACAACAGAGAGGTGGGTGAATCTTGCTGCATATATTCTTAGTAGACCTTACATGTATTGGTGGGATATTCTAGATAAAGATGGGAGGCAAGAGTAGTTATCTTTCAAGGACGTTGAAAAAAAATATAAAATCCATTTATATAAAAATAAATTAAGGTATGATAAGGTTCGTGATTTCATACACCTAACATAGGATGTCATGTCAGTTCTAGACTACGCTGAACATTTCACCGACTTACAGTGATTTTCATAATATTTGGAAGCTAATCAGATATTTAGGGTGAGATTTTTTTAGGATGGTATTCTCTATGAGATCAAGTATCTGGTAAACTTGATATACTCGAGAATTTTTATGAATATGATGAATCAGGAACTCATCACGAAAGGGAATCTAAAAGAGACCCCAAGTAGCGACTATGCTGTTTCAGACAGGGAAACTATGAACTCTTCATCCAATGTAAATAAGAATTTCTATGAAACTTTTCACCAATTTAATAGCTAAAAAGGAATTCGGGATAGTATGAAACCATATCATGATTGTGATTCATTGTAGTTCTATCCTTGTTTTAAGATATAACACAATCGACCTCATTGTACATATGTAGACTTGGAGTATCATTCTTCTAGATTGATGGGCCTCCTGCAAAGATTTTTTAGGGTAATGTAACAAAAATGTAGTGGAAGGAGATCAATAAAAGTACTAGAGTCTGGGAAGGACTCCACTACCCTTCAATGGATAGGTAGTTGAAGTTCCTCATGAAGTTTTGGTCAAGGAAAGTTACATGGAACCCTAATTTAGGAATGGATGTACCAGAAATAGGGAATAACATAGGAGAGTCAAGATGGATCATAGGGAGAGGGTCAGGTTAGCATCACATTATGTTGATTAATCCATATATTATAGATATAGGAGCTTCTACTGTTAGAGGTACGATTACTGTTTCATCTACCCATGATTGTTTTTTATATAGGAGCATCATTGGCCTTTTAATCTTCCATTTTTGTATATGGTTTGGGATTGTGTGTAAAAATATTGGATGGTTATGTTACCATAAATACACTATTGGGAGTGTGGTTAGAGAATATCAAGTGTTTCAATGTGTACTCTCTAGAGATTGGTGGTTACCGTTTCTTTTGGGAACCATTTGTTCTATAAATGATAGGTTTTGATTTTATTCTTAGTATGGATTGGATAGTTATTTACCGAGAACATATTGAATATTAACATAGGAGAGTTACCTTTATATCTTCAGTATGAGGTGGTAATTCTAACCAAGGTGAGTGGGATCTTCATGCAGTAAATTTAGGTCCAATTTAGTGAATATTGGATTTTTTCATGTCTCAAATAGCCATTTTTTCTCAAGATGAAGTCATAATATAGTGAGATTATTTTTTCTAGTGGTAGACTATTTCTGGATATTTTCTTTGATGAGTTATATGGATAATTTCTTGATCAAGAGATCGTTTTTATGATTGGGTAGGTCTTAGGAATAGATCGAGTTTCTATCCCACATTATAAAAAGGAATTAATAGAGATTTAGGATTTGAATGTTTTGTTGGAATATCTCAAAGATAAAGGTTTCATAAGGCCAATAATAACACCATGGGGTTCTCGAATTCTCTTTTCCAATAAGGTTGATGAGACTTTAGGAATATGTGTGGATTATCAAAGATTGAACTAGATGATGGTCAAGAACTAGTATCCTCTTATGTGCATCAATGATCTCTTTGATTAGCTGAGAGGTTATTATTTCTTCTCCAAGATTGATTTGAGATATGGATACAACCAGTTTATGGTGATACCATCACAGAATCCTCAGATAGATTATAGGAGAAGGTATGGCTTGTGTGAGTTTGTAGTGATGTCATTTGGTTTGACTAATTTCCTAGTCGTATTCATGGTCATAATGAATATGATCTTTCATCCTTTACAATATTAGTTTTTGGTGGTTTCTGTTGACGAAATATTAGTTTACTCCTAGTTAGTGGATGATAATGCCCAATATATTGGAATCTTCTTAAGTACTTTGAGAGAGAATCAGCTTTATGTCAAGCTATCTAAATGATGTTTCTAGATTTATAAAGTAAAATTCTTGGGCCATGTCATCTCTAAGGTAAAAGTTTAAGTGGGCCCAGAGAAATCTGCATCCATGGTATCATTGAATCAGCCCAATAATGTATTTGAAATTCATATCTTTATGGGTTTTGTAGATTATTATAGACACCTTATCTTGGATTTCTCCAATTTGGAATCACTGATGTCAACATTGACCAAGAAAGGGTTGAATTTTTATTGTTCTGATTCATGTGAGAGAGATTTTCAAGAGTTGAAAGTTAGGATAACTTTAGAATCTATCCTTACTTTACCCACATTGGGTAAAGCATATATTTTGTACCGTAACGCATATGGACATGGAGGCAGAGCAATTCTGATGTAGAAGGATCAATTGGTTACATATGGATCTATAAATTTGAGACTGCATGGAAGGAATTACCCTACTCATGATTCAGACTTAGAAGCATTATTTCATGCCTTGAGATTCTAGGGGAATTATCTCATGGGTGAGTGGTTTTTGGTATACCTGAACCACAAAAGTCTCAAGTACATATTTTATTGGGTGCTCTAAACCTTCTACTGGGGAGGTGGGTTGAGTGTTTTTAGTCTTTTGACTTTGATTTGTATTATACACATAGTAGGGGAAACATCTGTCCAATGAATTGAGAAAAAAATATATAGAAAGAGTGAGTATGGGAGTCTTGTGATGAGTGGTGAATGATGAAACTCTTTTCAAACATGAATCTAGATATTTAGTAGTGTAAGGGATGAGTATATTTGACCTCAACATCTTTTATACCTATTCTTATTACCAGATCAACACTGAGAAGTTATCAAAATCAAATGGGGTTTTTTTAATATGCATCTTATATGGTGGGGAGATGCCATTAGGGTGGCTCTTAGTAGCAAAAAATTTCATTGTTTATATGGCTAATTATGGCTTCCAATGGGATTGAGTAAGAATTTGATGGTATATTTTCATACATCTAGATTGGTGGTGCTTCATAGTTTGAAAAAAGATGTATCATGATCTATATCAATAGTACTATTGATCATGAATGGAGAAGAATCTAGTAGGAATTGTGGTGTGATGTTTCACTTGTTAGCAAGTGAAAGTCAAGCATTAGATTTTGGCAGGGGTTTTGTATACTTTTCCCATTATTGAGTACAAATTAGAAGATTTCACTATGAATTTTTTGAAATGATTACCTAGGGAAACCCATTATAATGATGTTATATGGGTGATTTTGGATTGACCAACCAAGGTATCCCACTTATTTCTATTCAAGGAGACCTTCATAATTGATGATCAAGATAGTATTTACGGATATAGGGTTGTCCAGATTTAGGGTTTTCTAAGAAGTATTGTATCAGAAATAGATCATCATTTCATGTTGTTTTTTTGGAAGGGTAATTAAAAGGCAATGGGATCATAGGTTCTTTTGAGTATGACATATCATCCTCAAACTGACGATCAATCTGACTGGAAAATTCAGGTTCCAAAGGATATTTTAAGAGCAAGTGCTTTGAATTTTTTTGGTTCATGGGAGCATCATATGGAAATCACAGGGTTTTTATATAATAAAAGTTTCTAGTATTAATTTTAGATGGCCCCCTTTTTAGGATTTGTATTGAAGGCCATTCCATTCACCTCTTAGTTAGTTAGAGGTAGGAGAGTTAGAACAAGTTGGGCTTAGTTCTATACATGAGACATCTGAGCATGTTCAGTTGATCAAGAAGTGGTTGGTGAATATGCATAGTAGTCATAAATCCTATACTAACCATCCGATATGACATCTATAGTTTGAGTTTGGTCATCGAGTTCTTTTTGGGTTTTTCCTAGGTTGGGGAAACACTATATCAAGAAATAGGGAAATCTAGCACCATAGTTTGTTTGGATGTTTGAGATAGTGGATGGGTTGGTCCTGTTTCATACTAATTATCACTCCCACAATGATACAGTTCCATCCATGATGATTTTCACATGCAGTAGCTTCAGATATATTATCCCAACCCATTTCATTTGGTGGAAATCAAGGATGTCGAGATTTGTAATGTTGTGTCCTTTGAGGAGCATCATATACCAATTCTAGAACATAGTGAGCAGTATCTCTAGGGTTGGGAGATTCATTTGATTTGATTGTATTCCTAGCATGGGAATGTGTAAGAAGATACCTGGTAGAGGGATTTTGATATACGAGAAAATAGGATATACATGTTCATCGAGACCTCATAGTGATGCTTGGAGTAACTTGGGGAAGAGTAATTATATGTTGTAGAGGTCGTAAGATCTTATATTTTTTAAGGTACATCCATCTTGGAGTTTTATATTTAAAATAGTTTTCTGGGGTTTTCTTTTTTCTTTAAGCCTTTGTGGATGATTATTATATAGAGATGAGAAGCCTTTGTTAGGGAAAATGACTTAAATCATGAGGATGTAAGTTTTTTTAAATTAATGTAGTATTGATATAAATGTGTTAAATGGGTTTAATAGGGTTTTCTATTATTTGGAAGGATTTGGAGGTGGTTCAATTCCTTTTACAAAAAATTGGATGAAAACTATATTATGGACGATTGAACATCGTGTACATGTTACATGACATGTAACTTCTGCAAGACACATTTCAGGAACAAATAAATTGCGTGAAATGGTTACATGTTTTTTAAACCATTCACATCATGTAATAGTTTATTAGGACAAATATTAACTTGATGCAATGGGTTTATCATCATATCCCTCTAAAAAGAAATGCATGACAGGTAAAAGAGTTACAATCCATGTAATTTTATGACCATCTGTTTTAAATAGCACCATGCAAGAGATTTTCTCATTCCATCAGTGAAACTTCCTCCTCTTGACCATGGATGATTCTCCAAGAGACATTGGAGCACCATCCTCTATTTCTGATTTCCCATCTATGCAATTGATCCCCAGTAAATCTTTGGCTTCAGTTTTTCCCTCCTCCTCTATTATTATCCATTAGGGAAGTGAAACCTTTAGACCGAGTTTGGTTTTGATGTTAATCTTGATATGATTTGATCTAGGTTATTTTTATGCTCTTCTATACCTTCTTCCTCATTGTTGTAACCCCTTGGAGGTGCTTCGGTAATCATCGGTTAAAGGTACGTTGTCTAGACCTTAACCCTACAGTATTTTTAATTTCAAAGTAAGTGCAATATTGTGATTGTTCCAACGTGAATTACTTATAAATAGCATAAATTATAAATTGTATTATTCATTGGAATACCTTTGGTTACCATTTTATATTAACTGTATTATTGATATTGTTCAGTTGAAATATCCCCTGATAAATAATTATTTGAATAATGGATTAAAGTTTGTTTAGCATGACATGAGTTTTGGGTTCTTGATTGATATAGATTCACCTTTGATTGAATTGATTATTGAAATGAATGGAATGTTATTTTTGTATGGCCAAATGACAAACAAAATGTGAAATTGAAAGATAAATGGTAATTTTTATAATTATATATTAAGACTTATGGTATGATATTGTGATATCCTTGATGTATGCTTAGTGATTTACAATGTAATTCTTATATAGTGGGATATGCCCAGTTATTTATGTTGTATTGGTTATATAGCAGAATATGCCAAATTATTCATGTTTTAATGCTTATATAGTTGTAAATTCCCAATGATTCATGTTTTAATTCTTATATAGTGGTCCATTCCGAGTGACACATGCTGATATGATTATATAGTGGGTTCGGACCTAATACATGTTGTGATGATTGTAAACTGGTCTCAAATTTGATTTTGTTTTGAAATGATTATATATTGGTCTTGACCAAAAAAATTTTGATTTATACCATGAATATATGGTTATGGTTGGCATGGTTGTGAAACATGCTCAGAGACATCCTGATAGAGCACTGATTTTGGAATTCTCCCTTACCCATCGATAACTTCACCAGCTCAAAAGTGTGTGTTTTGTGTAATGATCCCATCTATTCATCCATTATTGTATCCCATCTGTCCTATAGATCACTTTACATCACCTAATAAATATATTATGGTTCTCCTACTTCAGCTTGATGCACATACTCATCCAGTGACTACCAAATAAAAATGGTATGATATATAGATGACCTTTAAATTGGAACTATGAGTTCATTAATGACTCCTAGAACCATATCATCAGAAAAAAATGGTGGATAAGAAACTTAAAATCAAACCTTTTCACCTTGAACATCATTTTTCACACCAATGTGATCATTAGAATCAACAACATGTGGTAAACATGACTTAGAAATTGGATCAAGTCTGACAACTCCACTAGAATTTAGAGAAGTATATTTTTCTCACTTATCAATATTTTTTATAGTTTGATCCTCTTTAAACACTCCATCATATCTTTTGATAAGTTTCTTTAAAAAATATCATAAAACATGCATCAAAACTCATCATGTTCAAAGATAATAAAAAAGCATTTAAATTAATTACCATTTAGCTTGGATCTCTCATCTCTAGGCATATAAATAAAATCATTACAGCAAAACACTTAATTGAACATACTTGATCTCATTTCCATAAATAAAACTTATCTAGAGTGTCTTAGTGCAAAAAAAAACATGAGTGATAAATTGATAATGTATACAATAGTAAATAAATACTCACCCTAAAAATGTCCACACATATTTTCATCCAAAAGAAAATATTGAAATAATTGCAAAAAAATCATGTTCATCCCCTCAACTACAGAAGTTAGCTGAGGTGTATTAGGAGGCATATTATAATGCTAAATATATTCCTAGATATAATATAGATCAAAAGTAAAACAATAATCACTCCTATTTTCATTTTGAATATATTTTAATTCCTTAATAGATTACCTCTCAAATGATACTTGAAATTGATATAAAAAATTTGAGCACCGAAAATTTTAATTTTAAAATATAAGACCAAATCATATATGTTTATTCATAAATAAACTTTATAAAATAAATACCTACACATAAAGTCTTAGACTTCAAAGTTCCACAAACATCTAAATGTTCTAATTTAGGTACCTAGGACTTGTTGTGCAAAGGATGACTATTGAAACTCACTCTGCACTAGTTTCTATCGTTAATGTGATCACAAGTGTCAAATTTGACACCTTTTAAACATGTAATAGAATTATTATTCACTAAAAAACCAATATCCTTCTCATTAGTGTGGCTTAACTTCTTATTCCATAACATAGAAGAAACATTGTACTCAATAATTCATGTGGTATCATAAGAAATATAATCTATAGTCTAGTACACACCTAAATTTTTCCTGCCTCAAGTCACTATCAAGGAACCATTTAAAAGATTCCATTGGACATCACAAATAATATTGATAAATATAACCTCATTAACAACACTTATAGAAATAATATTCATAGGAAATTCAATCACATGTTGAACAATATTCAAAATCAACTTCCTTATTATGCTAGCCTCCAAAAAAAATGTTCTCATGTCTACAATATTAACATGACCATCATTACCCAAATTCAAGATCTCAATATTATTTGCGATGTAATATGTAATGTAATTCTTACTTGATGTCACATTAAATTAGGATCAATTTACCAAAACCTAGAAAGAACCATCCAAAGAAATATAAATAGCATCATAAACAATAACAAGTTTTCCCATTGTACAGACGATGACATGATCATCTCCATCACCATTTTTCTTATATCTATTTTCCTTATTTTTTCATTTTTAGCTGATATGAATAATTTTTTACATATTTTTTCATAAAATAATGATGACATTCAATATCATTCAACTTTGACCTGATTTTCTTTTTCCTTTACTCTTACACTGGTTCCCCTATCCCTAACTCCTTTTCGGACTTATCCCACTGTTCTCTATGGAAAAAATTAATAAATAATATATATTATGATTATTTATTATAACATCTGCATTAAAAATAGTATACTTAAAAAAACCAATATAAAACACCATTAGAAGTAGAACCAGTTAGGGTAACTTGATAATGCTCCTAAGAATTAGGTAAATTGTTAATAAAATAAAGAGCTAAAACATCATCATCAAAATTAATATTCATACCCAAAAAATGATCATAACATCCTTGAAATTCAATCAAATAATCAAAAATAGGTATACCCTCTTTGAATCTCAAATTCATCAATTTTATTAGAGAAAAAAATTAATATTTACTATATTGGAAGCATAAATGATCACAAGCTTCTCTCACAAAATTATTCTATGAGATTTTTTATAATATAGTTCATCACATTGACTTCAACCCACTGAAGAATGAAACCAAAAACCATATCATTCTCAAACTCTAATTATTCATAAATAATCATTATATCTTATGGGTACCAGGCACTAGCAGGTGCATTCACTTAACAGAATGAAGATCCTTCATTTTTATTCACCACATATTAAAATTATTGTTGTTTAGTAAAATAATTTGTCTATAATTTACATTCATTATTTATTATTATAAAAACCACTCCTTTTATATTATATGTTAGGAAATATTAAAAGAAAACATTTCATAAATGAGAAAAAAGTTAAAAAAATCAATGGAAATAAGTTTTATTTCACTACAAACAAACATTAAGAATAAAATATTATGCATAATTATTGAATAATATGTGAAAAAATTAATTGATGACACCTTAAATTTTTAATGTAAAAAACAAAAAAGGAAAAAAACATGAGACCTAGCCCAAAAATATAAATCATCTTTAAAAAATAGTACATGTTAGGGATATTCATTGATGAGTGGGATCTCAAAATTAATACTCTAAAAATAGAGGATCAAAGGTAAAAATTAGATGCAGTCTAAAAGTTTCATGAAATGAAGAATACAATAGGATAAATAAATTTAAATAGATTTTTCCATTGAGATAAAATGTTAATCATATAAATAAAAGTGTTTAAAAACACCATTATTACATTAAGTATCATCGTATATAAAAGAGAATCAGACCAATTGAATTTTGGGTTAGATGCAGAACTCAAAACTGTTGTGAAACCCTCGATGCACTACACCAGAAAAAAAAAAGAGAAATCCACACTGTAAAATACTTAAAAAATACATCCCCTCATAAATCCCAAAACCCCCTCTTTATATAAATTTTTAAATTTTTTATGATGTGTGTGAGGGGGAAAGTGAGTAGGTTCCCCAACATATTTTCATATGATTTTCATTGATTTGGAAAAGTCATATAATAATGGTTTAAGAGTGGTTTTATGGAATGAATCTGAATGAAAATAGTATATATGGTGTATATAAAAAATTTAAATGAATTTTAGGAATGTATTTTTACTCGAGTTATATATCTTTTAGTTGACACAATATACTTCCATGTCTTGATGGGACTGCATCAATGTTCATCTTTAAGCCTATAAAATTTTCCATTGGTTATAGATGAACATAAAAAAATATTTAAGAAGAAATACCTAAATATATGTGTTTTATAAAAGTTATAGTTCTCATTGTATAATCCAAATAGACTATCAATTTAATTTTAGAGATTCAGTAAGAGACATTATAAGCCAAAAATTTCCATATTCTTAGGGACAAAAAAATATAGTGTTATTTTAGTAAAGTATTTCCCTGTAATATTATAAATGTGAGATTTGGAGACCACTTTATTCCAAAATTGATAGTTTTTTATATTTAGGGTTATCTCTGTAATGTGATGGATATATTAATGTAGATTTATTTCATATGATTCAAATAGGATGGATAAAATGGAGAAAGGAAACATGGGTTATTTTTTATCGTAAAATTCCATTTAAATTAAAGGGTAGATTTTATTGGACAATTATCATACAAACTATTCTATGTGAAAGTGAGTGTTGGACTCTAGCATGACATCTTGAAAAAAAAGTAGTATAAAAGAAAATGTTATGATATAAATTTAGAAATACTATGATATATAATATTAAAATTGAAGGTATTCAAGAGAAACTTTTAGTGGATCTGATTAAAAAGATTATTGAGACAAGATTAAGGGTTCATGAGTCCCTACAACTTAATAAGATAAAAAGTATTACTTTCCTCTCCAATTAAAGTATTTACATAAAAACATAAATATACAAATTTTATAATAAACATAACACAAAAATAAAAAACATAGCCCAAAAAATATAAATCTAAAATAGAGACACAAAAACGCTTCACCTAAACATATAACCCTAATTCATAATCTCATACATAAGAAGAAACCCTCCCTAATAGAAGACCCTAAAAGTCACATACAGAGTTAATCCAAGACATACAGGAGGAATAACCACAATAGTTACATCTAACTCTACTATAAAGGTATTAATAAGGTACATAATAAATCTTTATTATCAAAAAATAGTTATATCACATTTTAATAGGACCCATTATCCCTAAATTTATCTCTCTCAAGAGAGTGAATTTTAACTTCAATGGTTTTACCATAATGATAGAACACACATTTACTAAATTTATTTCTATCATTTTTTCTGTGTTATTGATTTTAGGCTAACCTTTCACGCCAATTGACTTTTCCTTATAGATTACCTTCAAACCATTGGTTTGAGTCTACTTCAACTGTAACACACCCTTAACTTATTCAAGGGTTATCTACTTATAATATTACATCATAGAATATTGAAATTAGTTATTTAAATTTTATAAGGTGGTCAAAAAAATAATATTATGGTCTTCATCTCCTATTTCCACATATATATTTTTCAAATATAATAGTAAATCATTAAATTCAACAAGATAAACCCGAAAAAAAAGTTCCAAATTTCCACTTAAAATTGTAAGGTTTTGTTTTATTATAAATTTTACCAAAAAAATATTTGGTAATATATAAATGATCTCATTTCAAAAAAAATAGAATGAGTAGTAAGTTCATGAGATACTTCATGAAATAATTTATCTCCCAGGTTTAGCAGTTGTAGATAGTGATAATTTTCATGAACATTAGAGGCAACATCAATGTAATAAACTATAGTTTTTCCTTTAGCGGACATAGTGGTAACCTTCTTATTAACACTATATAAATAATATAAAATTCCACAATGGATAAAAAATTCACAAATCATAAATATAAAAAAAACATTATATTCATTGAATTTATCGACATCAAGATCCTCATGTAATATTATTAAACTCGACACAAGCTCTAATATCGAATATTGATGGAGGTAAGTTGTGAAACATGTTATAAACTCTCCATAATAGAATTTAAGAAGTGATCCAATTAGTGTTATTAATTATACAAAATAAAAACCTGAAAACCCAAATAAAATTATTGAATATAGGATCGTGGAGAGCATCAAGCCAAAAAAACATTATCGTTAAGAAAATAGCATAATGGATATTATATCTTTTTCCCACATTAGACCAACATTAATGGAATAAATCCAACCCACTATTTCATTGTTATGAAAAAAATCAGAGGAATACTTAGAATAGAAAATGGAAAGGTTACAGGAACAAATAAATTATTTGGGGATCAAACCTCGCTAATGAACTATACCATCACTAATGAATTGTGTGAGAACTAATGGAAAGTGTCATGATGAGATATTTTCAATGTATACCTGTAAGGACTCACTCATAGAAAGAGTTTTAAATAACTATATAATTAAACCAAACCATAATTGAAATAAAATGATTGAATAGTCTTACAGATCATATTCCTAACCCAAGAACATGGATGTTCCCTCTAAAGGTGATGATTAGAACTATCAATTTTGAAGAAATCCAATAAAGGTATTTATTCAACTCTATTGATCTTGAAAGAATTGATACCCTCTACTTGAAGGGATTAATGATGAGGCACCAACACTATAGAAAGTAAGAAAATCTCCTAGACATCCCTCTTTCTCTCTCTCTCTCTCTTATATCTCTCAGAGTCAAAGATGCTCAAAATTATAAAAAGGCAAAGTGAAACCATGACAAACACCTAGATAAACTTAAAGGTGAAGAAATTATGATTCCTTAAAGAAGCATTGGAACATTAATATCATGGTAGAGGGAATAAATAAATTGACAAAAATAATTAATATATGGATGACATGATAAGGATGATGAAAATGATTTCTAATCTCTCTCTAATGTAATAAATTTCCAAAAAACCTCCTGGTCCCACTATGTACTATGACTAGATTATAGGTAACCCATATAAGTCAAAATAAAAAATTAAAGATGAGAAAACATATGTAAAATACATAGATCAACCATTATTACTATCAAATCAACCAAATAAATTGTTTTGATTACCCTCACTTGATTTAAAAAAAATAGGTGTCTAGAAAATAAGATAATTAATATGCTAGTGGACAAGCCCAATGGATGCTTGAAAACAAGACTCCTAAAGAGAAGACCCATCAAAAATCTAGAATAAGGGTCTACTAAGAAAAAGTAGAGATAAATCTAATAAATTTCATAATAAAAAAATTAAAATAAATTTTCATTGAAAAATAAACATGTTAGAAACATGAAAATTATAGAAAACTAAAATAAAAATTATTTATTATCTATCGATAAGCATATTCAAAGTATTTTGGATCATCTTGTTCACTCAAATGTTATTGTACAAGCATCCTTTAATGTTGTTTTTAGTCAAATTTGGCCATAAATTAAAGGGAATGAGATATCCTCTCAACAACCAACATGATTAAATTTTTATTTAGAGGATGTAACAATGGTTGAAGCTCAAGTAAAAGACATTGATGGGCCCATTAAAGCTTGTTTGGCAGTGGGGTGGGATACCAGAGACTATGATGAAACTAAAAAGTAGGTCCATGATACCTGATCATGTGATGGTGCATATCTAGTTAATTATAGAATGGGATTTTAGGCTATAGATACATATATTTTATCCACTAATAGAGATTTCACTATTACATGTTCACATTTATTGTGTTTGCATGTTTATTTATTCATTTTTAATATATCTCTGTTTTTTATATTTTCTATACCTTATTCATATTTAATATTTATTCATTTTAATATATATAAAATTAATATTTTAATAATATATTCAATTTTTATTGTAATTTATAAATTTTTAAATTTTCATATTCAATAATTTTAATATATATGTAATTTTTATGATTAATATTTATTCATTTTTATATTAATATATATGTATTTAAATATTTATAAAATTATTATTTATTCATTAATAATCAACACTTCATTATAAATCTCTTATTTTAAAAATTTTTTTAATTTTTTAATTTTTATTCATTTTATTATATATTTATATTATACAATTTGAATTATTAATTAATTTTTTAATATTTTTTTCAATTTATTCATTTATAATTATTAAAATTTATTCATTTTTAATATTTTTAATTTATCTTTATGTATTATTTTTTAATAGTTATTCAATATTAATATCTCTGAAATTTAATCATTTTCAATATATAGCCTTTTAATATTTCTAAAATATAATTTTTTTTAAATATTTATTTATGCATTTTTATATAATAATATTTCATATTTTTAAAGTGTGTAATTTATATGATTCATATTTATTCATTTTTATTTAATATTTTTTATTTAAATATTTGTATAATTATTATTTATTCATTTTCAATTAGGAACTTATTTTAAATATTTTTGAACTTAAATGTAATTTTTTATATTTATTCATGTTTAATTTAATATTTATTCTGTTATATTATTTTTTTTATTATATAAAATTTATATATTTTATTGTGTTTTGATAATTTTGGGACTTACATAATTAATATTGTTTATTTATTTATATTAATATTGTCATATTTATTAATTCATTTAATATAAACAATATAAATTATTTTTTTAGTTTTTTTTATTTTTTTATTGTTAATATTTATTATCTTTTTACTATAAAGTAATTTTTAATATTCATTTTTATATAATTTATAATATATTGTACTTTTTAAATTTATTTTTTATTTTTTATTTTCCATAAGTATTTATTAGTTCTATATAAAGCACTAACCAAAAAACTTTTATCAGCACTAGTAAAAATCACTCATAAAATAAACAATTATCAACATTATTATGGAAAGGGATGATAAATGTGTATTTTATCATCTTGGTTTACTAGCGCTAATAAATCTCCTTCCCCTATTTTAAAAGAACGCTAACTAAGATTAGTCATGCTTATTCCGTTCAAGCTCTCACGGATGCAAAATTCTGATGTCGCCTCCTTTGAATATTTTACTAAGTCAAACATTAAATTGAATTTAAGTTATTTTTTACTCATTTGTAATCATTCTTTAATCCTATTTCATGATTTTTGTGTTCTCAATGTTGGGTTCTTTATATCTACATGAAGTTTTGGCATTGTTTTTGTGATGTTTGGTACTTTACTTTGGATCTTCTCTTCTTATCGATGTTTCCCCTTACTCAGACATTTAGGGTGGTTCTTCTTTTGATTGATGTTTGGCCCATTGTTTTCATGATTTTTTGTTCTTCATTTTTTCTTCATTTTTTTCATTTTCTATTACAATGTATTATTTTCATAATAATCTATGGATTTTTTTTCTATTTATTTTGAAAAACCTTTATTATCATTTTCATATTATTAATGTTTTTCTTCATTTGATATAATATGTCTTATATTGGACTCCTTGTATTATAAATGAAAAATAAATATTAAAACATAATTGAATTAAATATAATCAAATGAATTAATGAGAAACCAAAAAAACATGGGTATTAAGGTTTATATGTTTGGCATATTAATCATTTTCATTATATTTCCTTGATGTTTGATATTAGAATTGTAGCATACATTTTTTATGTGTACTATTTGAGAATACAAAAAGTATTGGTCAAAGTAAAAGATAATATTCCGATGGGAAATGGAGTTAGAGTTTCTATTAACCATAAGAAACTACCTTCTATTATTCTCTCATGGATTGATTATAGAATTATAAAATTGATACTAATTTCCTACCATAAGAAATATGATTTGTGTTTCTATTTTTTAATATGAAATATTTTTAAGGATTAATAAAAAAATCTTCAATTTACATAAGAAAAATTTTTCATGGTGGTGTAAATGATCCTAATGTTTTATATATCATAGACTTTAAAATATTCTTATAATGTATTAAATAAGACGGTCAAAGATAATAATTAAATATCATTATTACCATTACAAATATAAATGTTAAAATGAAAAACAAGTCTAGTGGGCCCATAAATATACATTTTTAAAATTATTTTATTATTAATCATTTTTTAAGATAAAATATTTTAAATTTGTAAAATTACTAAAATTCATTTTTGAAAAGTAAAAAATATATTGTGATATATTATCCTTAAAAAATACATGGGTGTGTGTCAACAAGTACGGTGGTTTATGGTACCTTTTTACCAAAACTACTGATTTTAGTTTATATAAATATGTATCTCTAGTGAAATATAAATATTTAATATTTGAAATGTTCCAAAATATCTAATAATTATGTAAAAAATAAGAATCTTAGAAATTTTATTAAATTTTTTCCACTAAATTGATTAAGTGAATACCTAAGTGAAAAGTTTACCAAATAATTAATGGGGTTAGGTATTGTATCATGACCTAGTCATTTAGAAATAATTTAATATAATGGTGTATTAAAAGAAAAATATAATGTTAAACATGGTTCAAGAAATGATGATTTAATATTGAGCTTCTTATTTTAATTTGGGATTATTCTATAGAAACAATATCATTCAAAATTAACCAAGTTCTTTTCATGAAACTCAAAATACACTGTATGAGATTTAGACTTGAAATAATCCAAATTTTTTATAAGTACTTTTTCTCTAAGGTGACTTCCAATGACTTATGATGACCTTTATATCCTTTTATGAAGTGAACTAGCCAGAGATAATGATCTCCATTTTAAAAGTTAAAATTATTATCTCCATTGATGAATCCATTTCCAAACAATAATTATTTATAATATACGACTTCTTGTAATAAAAAAGTGTAATAATACTTTAAATTCATATAATTATTGGTCTTTATATGTTCTCAAACGTTTTTTGGGAAATGGAATTTTTTTTCAAATATCATTACTATATGTGGGTGTATATAAAGAATATCCTTTAAAAAAATTTCGATCATAACTTATGTGTATTTATTTTATTGTTAAAAATGAATATTTATAAATGAAAAAGAATTATATGAATAAAAAATTGATGGACTCCAATCATATGAAAAAATATAATGATAATGGGGTTAAATAGTTTATCATTTTTTTCAAAAGATCGTGCATATGACCCTTCTAAGATATTTGGTACCTATTTACATTGTTTTTAATCAAGACTAATTAGACTTGAAGAGTTGGAAGAACACTTGATCTGTCATGCAATTGAATTAATTTATAAACTTTTAGCTAAACATGTTAAAGAATTTGATTTATCTAGTAACATAGATAATACTATGTTTTTTTGATTCATCTGATATGATTACAAGTGTGAATGATGATGAAGATTATATCTAGGATATGATTATGAGTGTAAAAGATAATAAAGATAGTATCGAGGAAATAGGCATGATAGTTTAAGATAAGATTTTTTTTCTCAAAAGTTGTTTCAGAAGATAAAGATCTATAGAAGGATTCCATTATATGCTGGTTATGTAAAATATACAATATTTTCATCCATACTAAAGCTATATAATGTAAAAGCTGGAAACAGATGGCGTTACATTAGGTTTACCGAACTAATTTGTAAATATCTAACCCCAGTTTCCCTTATTTGGTGCCTTATTTTATTACATTCTCATATTAAAAGGGAATATGTGTCTCTAAGGACTGAATAGTTTTGCAGTTTTGGAAAACAAGATATATATATATAAGTTCAACATTACAATTTGAAATTAAATACAACATATAAATTATAATTGATTCATCCACAACTCCAAGATTATCCCTACAATTCATATATAATATACTTATTTTCATCTGGGGGAAAATAAAACATAAGAAATGGATGAGATCAGATGCTCAGTAAGGGTAAGTAATATAGCAGAAGTAATCATAAACATAAACACTAGGCATGTTAAGAAAGTAAAAACACATCTCTTTAAACATATACTTGAGAATAATGTGGAAGGAATAAAAGCTGAATGAATAATGGCATAATAAAACATAACCATGGATATTCTACTAGTCTAATAATCACATGTACTATCACTTACTTGTTTCATAATGTGGTAATTCATAATGTGGGGCATCATAAGCCTTCTGTCAAGGCCTCATTCCAAGACCATACATAAACAAGTAAAACCCAAAACTAGTTTTTCTCATGAGACCTACCGATGCACCATGGGTATATAGTGGGCCCCACCCAACACTTAATAATTCTAATTAATTCCGCATATAAATTGGGTGAAACAAAAACAACATATACAGTAATATTGAAACTAACATATGACATGTAAATCAATTTCCACTATCATTAAACATAACACCAACCATACAGAGTAATATGGTGAATGGTTTCAAGATAGCACATCCATAGTCAAACTAATAATAAACCATTAAATAAAATATGGGAGATTATTTCATAAAATATTTATCCCAATTAAACATAAGAATCAATAAGAGTGTTGAAATAGATTAAAATACTCTATAAAATCATCATGTAATTCTTGATAGAAATACTCTTTTACATTGAAAAGAATAGTTATTTTGTAAAAATATTTATATAAAACAAGAAATAAATTAAAGATTTGTTTTCATAATAAAATAATTTATTTGATAAAAATAATGGTGTCTCAAAACATATTATAGAGTGCATTTGATAATAGGTATGAATTTGAAAAGTTCCTTTGAAACAAGCTTGTTTGTTGGGAAAAATTTTTAAAGATCCTTTCAAAACATTTAAATACCCATAAAATAAATAAAGATTATGATTGGTACACATATATAGAAAATTAAAACTGAATTTATTATGAGTATATAATAATAAATAATAACTTCATTGAGGTAATTAGAGAATAAGAGGAACCTGAATGAAAATGGAGGTTCAGGTAGAAAACCCTTACCTTATATCTGAATGTGTTATGAACTTGTCCTCAACATCCTAGATTATCAAATTAAATTAATCAATTAATTAATTAATAACATTATATACATTTATTTGATTTATTATAATTTTATTAAGTTCATTTATGGACTTTTTAATGAGTTATAAGAGACAAAATTATCACTCAGGAGCATTTGTTTCCTTGGTTTTCACGATCAGTATACTTCTATATGAGTATGGATGTTCTTGTGTAACAAATATAATTATCCAGAATTGAATTTATATTTTATTAATGAACATAAATAAGTGTTTATTTTTATATATATCCTTTTTTTACATTTTATGAGGATTAATTATTTGATAAAACATTAGTTATAACCATTTAGATTATTACGGTGATTTTTTTATCACAACAAACTAGTTTTGTTATATTATTTAGTATTTTGTACAAATGATGGTTCTATAATCATTAAATAATATATAATGAATATTTTATAATATTTTTCAAAAATAAAAATGGTTTTATTACATTCCTTGAATAATAAATTAAAGAAATAAAGTTCATCATCCACAGAGGTTGTAAATTAGTACCACCCCGATGATGATTTCATTTTTAAAATAAAAGAAAGAGAGAGAATGGATATTGATGGTGGTTCTTCCTTTAAAATGATATAATTATAATATATATATTATAATGGAGTTATCATGATCATTTTAATAGATTATATGAGGAGAGGATAATAAAATAAAGGAACTTGAAATGATATTAAAAGAAAAATGAGGTGGATTTATCTCTTCAATACACCTCCTTGAGAATCTCCTCAAGGGAAGAGGTTTTTGTCTTTTGGAAAAACTAAGTTCTGATAGACATGGGTAGGGACTAGGTAATATTATTTGGGTAGAACATTTACAATATTCAAGGCTTAGATAATTGAGGAGAAGCGGGAGTGATGGGTGGTTTTTGTGGCGGATGAGAGGGGTAATTTTTGAATATCTTATTCCATTATTTTATTAATTTTCCCAATAAAAGAAATAGTTTTTGATTATTATGAACAAAAACAGTAATAAGTACATTTGAGTTCGAAATAATTGTTTATTATATCATCCATGATGCAAGTAATTATTATATTTATCATATAATGTATTTATACCGTAAATTATCATATTTTACTATTCACCAAAAATTAAAGTAATTTAGAAAAATACCAAAAAATCACCCGAATCATTTTTTGACATGGAAAATACAAAAGTGGACTCAATTTTACCAAATTAATTTTATAAATATGGGAAATTTAATTTTTCATTAAAATCTTCATTTACTTGAAAAATATAGTTTTTTAAATTAGAACTGATTTTATAACACCATGAAAAAGTATCTATGGTCTCATTAAATTATCCTAAAATAATAGGTCAAAAAATATTTATTTATGAATACATTATATGAAAATTAATTTTCCTTTAAATTAATTTATTAATTAAAATTTTGTAATTAAATATTTATTACTCACAAAAATACCAACACTTAATTATTTTTAAAATATTAACTTACTTTTACCATTATATCATACTTTCACTTATAAGGTGGCTAAATTATATTTATACTCTCACTGGTGAGGTTATTATTCATAAGGGTCATATTATTATTTATAAGGGTCAAGTTACTATTCAAAAAAAATTAACTTGATCCTATCAGACTCTAAATATCTTATTGAACCCAACCGTGTATGTTAGTTTTTTGAAATTAAAATCACAAAAGCAGAAAAATTAGGTTATAAAAAATTATTTATAAATCCTTGTGGTGTTACATTATTCTCCCCTTAAAAAAATTTCATCCGCAAAATTCTATAATGTTAACTCATTAAAAGATTTGGGTAGTTCTTCATCATAATCTTGTCAGTCTCCCATATCGCCTCTTCAATTTTATGATTTTTCCAATGTACATTTACCAGTCAATTCATCAGATTCCTCAACACATGTTCTTTAGTGTCTAGAATCCCAATAGTCTCTTCACCATAAGATAATCCAGGTTCCAATTCTATTCCTTCATTAGTGAGTACATGTGTTGGTTCTGGCATGTACTTTCTTAACAATGAGACGTGGAACACATCGTGTACTTTAAAAAGGTAAGGTGGCATCACCAATTAATAAAACAAAGCTCCAAATATCTCCACATTTTCAAAAGGAACTATGTACCTGGGGTTTAATTTCCCTTTCTTCCCAAATCTTATAACACCCTTCCAAGGAGATACTTTCAAAAAAATTATCCCCCACTTGAAATTACAAATCCTTCCTTCAATTATCAGTATATATATTTTTTCATACTTTGAGATACTTTTATGTGAGTTTGAATAGTCTTTAACTTCATCGGTGTTTCCTCAACAAGCATTGGGCCCACAATCTTCTGTTCTCCAACTTCATTCTAATAAGTTGGTGTACGACATCTCTTTCCATACAATGCTTCATATGGTGCCATTTGAATACTATAATGGAATCTATTGTCATAGGAAAACTCCCCCAAAGGTAAATATTGATCCCACATACCTTGAAAGTCATGTGAACATGATCTCAACATGTATTCTAAAGTTGGGATCATCCTTTCTAATTGTCCGTCAGTTTGAAGGTGATAAGAAGTACTCAATCAAAGCTCAGTATCCAAATATTTCTCAAGACTTGTCTAGAATTTCAAGGTAAATCCTAGATCACAATTATATACTATTGAAACAGGTTCTCCATGAAGTCTTACAACGTTATTGATATAGATTCATCCAAGGCACACTAGTGGAAAATCTTCCCTTATAACGAGGAAATGTGCAGATTTCATAATTTGATCAAAAATTACCCATATTTCATCATTATTTCTTGGATTTTTGGGTAATAATGTGAAAATATCCATGGATATGGCATTCCATTTCCATGTAGGAATAGGTAGAGGTTGTATGACCCTCCTAGGATGTTATCTTTTAGCATTCACATATTGACAAACTAAAAATCTTGTTACATAATAAGCAATTGTACTCTTCATGTTATCCCACTAGAAATGTTCTTTAAAATATCTAGAGATCTTAGTGTTATTAATATGTATAAGGAAATTAAAACTGTGGGAATCATCCAAAAACTCCCTTTTTAGATCGGGTATAGTGATAACATAAATCCTCTTCCCTAATTTCAGAATTACATATTCATAAACAATGTATGTCAACTTCCCATCATTCACAACATTGATTTTATTTTGAATATTCTCATCATGATTCCAAGAACTTTTAATAATTTATAATAAAGATGGTTGGGAAACTAATTGAAAATGTAATGATGATACCCCTTATTTAATAATTTCCATATCCATCCTTACTATATCCATGAACATAGGATCCCTTCCAATCATAATTTTTTTTGGAACTCTATGATACTTCATGCTCAATGCATCTACCACCTTATTTTCTTTCCCTTGGTGGTAGGGTATGGACAAATCATAATCTTTAAGTAACTTGAACCATTGCCTTTGCCTCATGTTTTGATTTTTTAAAAGATATATTTCAACCTCTTGTGATCTATATATATCACATAATTCACCATAGAGATAATTTATCCATATCTTTAAGGAAAATATTATAGCTACCAACTGAAGATCATGAGTTGGATAGTTCTTTTCATGAGTTTTTAATAGCCTTGATGCATAGTCAATAACTCCATAATTCTACATAAGTAAATAGCCAAGTACTTTCTTTGATGCATTAATATAAATCACAAATCCACCACTTTCTAATGGTAGAGTCAAGACCCAGGAATTCACTAATATCCTCTTCAATTATTCAAAAAATTATTCACATTATTTTTTCCATAAGAACATGACCCCATTACGAGTAATCTTGGTTAACATGTTGGCTAATTTGGTGATTTTCTGAACTAAACATCGATAATAACCTTCTAAACCAATAAAACTATTTACCATGGTTATTTTTGTTGGTGTAGGTCATTCCTAAAATAACATTGTCTTCATAGGATCAACTAATATTCTATTCTTAGAGATAATATGGCCAAGAAAAGAAACTATTTGAATCCAAAATTCACATTTTCTATGCTTCCCATATAACTTGTTTCTTCTAAGAGTCTTCAGAATAATACTCGATTGATTCTCCTGATCTTCATATATTTTATAGTATTCAAAGATATCATCACTAAATACTAAAAAAAAGTCTTAAAGATATTCCTTGAAAACTTTATTCATTAGATCCATGAAAATATAGGGTGCATTATTCAGTCCAAAAGGCATTACTGTTTCGTAATGCCCATACCTAGTTCGAAATGCTACCTTTGAAATATATTCCTTCCTCACATGAAACTGATGATATCCAGATTGAAGTTCAATCTTAGAAAAATATCTAGCACTGTGTAGTTGTTAAAATATATCATCAATGCAAGGAAGAGGATACTTTTTCATTATCATAATAACATTAATCTCCCTGTAGTCAATGCACAGCCTTATAAATCCATCTTTTTTCTTAACGAAAATAATTGGGGCTCCCTATGTAGAAAAAAAAGGTTGAATAAATCATTTATCACTCAATTACTATAGTTACTTCTTTATCTCTAATAATTTGACTATGTCCATCCTATAAATAGTCTTTGATATAGGTCTTGAACAAAGAATTAAATCAATAGAGAACTCAACTTCATGCTCTATATAATGTCGAGGTAAATCCTTTGTAAAAAATAAATATATTCTTTCACAATTGGTACATCCTTGATTTGGACATTATTACATCACCCATAGATATTTGATTTTCTTCCTCCCCAATAATTGAATTTGGTAGATCTATTGGGGGATGATCTAGATAAGAAATAGATTGTTATGTTTCTCCTCTAAAGATAAAGGACTCTACATCGCTCCAAAAAATTGTAACTTCCTTCTTATTGTAATAGATATTTAAATCATAATTTAAATACAATTCATACCAAGAATTATATAAAAATAAATCACTGGTATGATGATAAGATCATCCACTAAAGCACATTTATGTGTCATAAGGGGGACTGATCAACACATATTTTTTACAATGATACTTTCCTTATGAGTTTTTACTGACACACATTTTTAAATCAAATGGGAAATATCTAATTTTCTTGGAACATTAACAAGATATAAAAGAATGACATGATCCATAGTCAAATAAATCATTGGCAAATTTGAGGAAACAATTAAAGTATTTTCCACCACATCATTAGGAACTTCAACTTCAGTAGTTGTGACTTCATAAGATTAGCCTTTATCCCTTTTTTGGGGGGGATTTTTCCTTGATGATTAGAACTTTCATGTGAATAATTTTCCATATATTTACAATTATAGCATTGAACATTAGAAGCTTATTTCTTTACCTTTAAATCACGAGAATGGTGTCCTTTTTCTCCACATGTGTAACAAACACCCATTCCCTTCAAGCAACTACCAGGGTGTTTCTTCCCAAAATTCTTATAGGGTGGAAATTGAACTCTTATCTTATTCCCCCATTTTCTTATTTCATTTTCCATAGTGTTTATAATCCCTATTCTTATCTTTTTTAATTTGAAGTCATGTGACTTACAGAATTCATTTTCTATCTGGATAGCACACTATACTATATCTTCATATGATGAGAAATTTTGAGATACCAGTGCCCTTCAGAGAAATGTTTTTAAACCATCAAAGAATTGATAAATATTTATAATTGGATTACATATATATTCTCTAACTTTCATTTCTATCCTTTTAAAGTTGTCTCCATATTGGGAAACATTCTCATCCTCCTTATGTCTCATATTCAAGAATTGTCTTTCCATATCCGCTCATTTTTTGCAGGAAAAATATTTTTCTAGGAAAATTTCATTAAAAGACATCCATTAAATATTTCCAATCTCTTCATCATCTTTTGTGTTTTGAATTAACCACCACCATTTATCAGCCCGAATGGCCCGAAGGCCTTCTTTTTTTTCTTATTATAGATAATCCCCCTTTTAAGGGTTGAAGGGGAACCCGTACATGACCCGTAGGCCCAAGGCACAAGGCCCGACATGACCCATAATACATGACCTGAAGGCCCAGAGGCATTCCATGCCCAATACATGACTCGTAGGCCCAGTCCACTAGAACTTCCCCTCCATGACAACCTTTTCACATTCCTTACTTCCCAAAGTAAGATATATCTTATCTAAGGAACTTACCCACTGCTCTACTACAAAATTGTTTGTAGTAAAATTTAATGATTGAGTTTGTTGTCACATAATAAGGTCTAACATTTCTCATCTACATTGTGGATCATGATGATTCATATAGGTATGGTTATTATTCATAACCTGATTCAGTTGTCCCAGAATAGTTATATATGTTTCTTAGCACCAGTCACAGATCCAAAACCAAAATCATTATCTTACATAGGAGGACATTCGTTACATGGGATATGTGAGTTCATGTGGTTTTTATTCCTTCCACTCGGCCCCATTTCTAAATAATTTCATATACTAAATTAGGTTATGAATCATAATGTATAATGTTGAACTAGAAAAATACATAACATAAATAGAAATTTTATGCATGTCTAATCTCATAATCATAATCATGGTTTCTTTGGGGACATATTTATATTTGAATCATTCATAATGGTTATAAAGATAATGTGAATAATCCTAAAAATATCTATAGGGAGTTTCAAATTAGGTTTTTAATAAGGCTTGTTGTCATGTACCAGGTTACCTTGAGTCAAGCCTCGAACACCATGTTAGAGTTGTTACTTCTAGGTACATCTATTACAGAACCACATCCACTTGTTGTATCTAGACATGGATTTATTTTCTAGGAAGGTTAACATAATCAATAACTTACCAAAATTCTAGATTTTTCTTGTATTCTTATCCCCAAATTCTATCTTAGGGTTTTATTCACTAATCTACATTTTCTATATCTAGTTTCCATGGTTTTTACTATGCTTCCTATGATGCCAACTATAAATACCTAACCCTAATTTCATAGAGTTAGAGCCTTATTTTATTATTTTTTCATATTAAAAAGGAATATACATCTAGAAGGACCAAATAGTTTAGCAGTTTTTGAAAACAATATACATGAATAAGTTCAACATTACAACTTGAAATTAAATACAACATATAAATTCCATTGGGATCATCCACAACTCCCATATTATCCTTGCAAGTCATTCATAATATACTTCTTCGCATCCTGGGGGAAAATAAAACATAAAAAAGGTGTGATATCATATCCTTATTAAGGGTATTTAATGTAGAGTAAGTAATCATAAACATAAACGCATTGTCAGAAACTAAAAACACTTGCCTTTAATCATATACTTGAGCATAATATAGAAAGAATTAAAGATGAATGAATAATTACATAATAAAGCATAACTATAGATATTCTAATAGTAAAATAATCACATGGAATATCACTTACTTGTTTTATAATGAGGGAATTCATAATTAGGTACATCATAACCATCCGGTCGACGCCTCGGGGAAAAACCATTCATGAACGGGTAAAAACCCAAACTAGTTTGTCTCATTAGACCTACCGATGCACCGAGGGGATATAGAGGGACCCACCAGGCAGTAACTAATTCCAATTTATTACTCATATGAAAGTGGTAAAACATAAAAAACATATACATTCACATTTAAACTATCATATGAAATGTAAATCACACTCTCCAATCATTAAACATAACACTAACCATTAAGAGTATTATGGTGAATAGTTTCAAGATAGAAAATCCATAGTCAAACTAATCATAAACCATTCCGTAAAATATGGTAGATCATTTCATAAAATATTTATCCCAATTAAACATAATAATTTACAATAGTATTGAAATAGTTTAAAATACTTATATAAAATCATCGTGTAATTCTTGATAGAAATACTCTTTTACTTTTGAAAGAAGAGTTCTTTCTGTAAAATATTCATATAAAACCTGAAGTTAATTAAGGTATTTTTTCCATAATAAAATCAGTGATTTTAGAAAAATAATAGTGACTTAATACATATTATATATTTCATTTGAGAATAGGTAAGAATTCAAAAAGTTCCTCTGAAACTGGCTTGTTTATGGGGAAGAATTTTTGAAAGATCCATTTAAAACATGTAAATAACCATAAAATAGTGAAGGATTATGATTAGTAAACATATATTGAACATTAAAAACTGACTTATGATGAGTAAATAAGAATAAATAAAAATTTCATTGAGGTAAGTAGATAATAAGAGTAACCCGAATGAAAATGGAGGTTCGGGTAGAAAACCCTTACCTTTTATCTGAACAAGTTCTTCACTTGTCCTTAACATCATGGATAATCAAATTAAATACATTAATTAATTAATTAATTACCATATATACATTTATTTTATTTATTATAATTTTATTAAGTTCATTTATGGCCTTTTGGATGAGTTTAAAGATATAAAATTATCACTCAGGAGCGTTTTTTTCCTTGGTTTTCATGATCGGTATACTTTTATATGAGAATGAATGTTCAAATGGAAGGGATATAATTATCCAAAATTGAATTTATATATTATTAATGAAAATATATAAGTTTATATTGTTTTATATATCATTATATTACATTGTATGAGGATGCATTATTAGATAAAACATTTTTGATAATCATTTAGATTATTATAGCGGTCTTTCAATCACAACAAACTAGTTTTTTATATTATTTAGAATCATGTACAAATGATAGTTGTAGAAAAATTACATAATATATAATTCATATTTTTTAATCTGGTTCAACCATAAATTTTTTTCATGACCAGCCTTAAATAATAAATTGAAAAACAAAAGTTCATTATCTACAAAGGTTGTAAATTGGCACCTCCGAGTTAATGATTTTGTTTTTAAAACAAGAGAGAGTGTGTGTAAAGATATTGGTGGTGGTTCATACATTAAAATGATATAATTATAGTATATAGATAATACTGGAGTTATCATGATCATTTCAACAGAGGAAGTGAGGAGAGGATAATAAAATAATGGAACTTGAAATGAAATTAAAAGAAAAATGAAGTGGATTTTACCTCTTGAATACACCTCCATGAGAATCTCTTTGAGGGAAGGGGTTTTGGTCTTTTGGTAAGAATAAGAGCTCCTGAATGTGGGGATATAATAATGATAAGTATTTTGGTATAACATTGACAATATTCAAGGTTTAGATAAGTGAGGGATAGAGGGAATGAGGGGTGGTTTTATAGTGGAGGAGAGTGGTGATTTTTGAATATCTTATTCATTATTTTATTAATTTTCTCAAGACAAGAAATATTGTTTGTTTCTTATGACCAAAAATAGTAATAAGTTCATGGGAGTTCTAACTAATATTTTCTAATATCATCCATTATGCATGGAATTGTGTATTTATCTTATAATGTATTCATACCGTAAATTATCATATTTTACTATTCACCAAAAATTCATGTTTTTCAGAAAAATACCAAAAATTCACCCTAACCATTTTTAAATTTGAAGAATCAAAATATATTTTCTATTATATCTAACTAATTTTCTAAATATGAGAAATATAATTTTTAATTAAAATAATTATTTACACAAAAACTACAATTTTTTTAAAATTAAAATTGAATTTATAACACCCTAAATATTTAACTAAGGTCTTATTAAATTATGCTAAAATAATATGAAAACAATATTGACTTATGAATACATTATATGAAAATGAATATTCTTTTAAATTAATTTATTAATTATAAATTATTAATTAAATATTTATTACTCACAATGATTCTAACACTTTATTATTTTTAAAATATTCACTTACTTATACCAATATATCAAATTTTTACTTATATGGTGCCTGAATTTTATTTATAATATCACGGGTGAGGTTACTCTTTATAAGGGTCATATTTCTATTCATAATGGTCAAGTGACTATTCACAAAAAAAATATGTTAATCATGTCAGACTGAAAATATCTTACATAACGCAACCATGTATCTGAGTTTTTCAAAATTCAAATCAAAAAGAAAAAAATTAGGTTATAAAAATTTATTTTTAAATATATGGGGTGTTATATACTTTATATTTTTAATTATATGATACCAAAAGATAAGGAGATTCATTATTGAACATAAGATGTTAAAAAAATTCTACATTAAATGGGTATAGTCTTTAAAAGAATATATTTCTATCCCAATTTTAGAAGTCAATTCTTCTTTTAAGGTACATATCTTTTCTTTTTAGTTTTTATTTAAGAAAACTAGAGAATAAGAGGATAAGGGCTAAATGCAGGTCTATTAGAAAATGTGACTAGGGGTTACACACCGTGTAATCCTAGTACATGTCGCGTATTGAAGTTGACAAGACCTTTTTATGACATGAAATGGATATTGGTAATGGAGGGATATTTTGGTATATACAAGTCATGTATATGCAAGTACATTGAATATACTATTCTAAAAATTTATAAAATAGGAAATATCCATGATTTCTCAATTCTGGACAGAACCTCACTAGGGTTCTCTCGGGCAGAAGCTTCGAGCAGAGATTTCATTCCTGATTTTCCATCCGAACTCCAATTCAAATGTCATCAAATACATTAGAACCCAATAGATAAGCTTAAAATTCCAATTGATCCATTCTTTATAATTTATTCTCTCAACATAGTAATTAAACCTTGACCTTTTATTTTCATTTTGTATATCTACTCCATTCTAGGTCAAATTAGTGGCTGACGTTGGACGAGGAGAGTTGTACGACTATGAAGTAGGCGGTCTCGTACCTCTGATTAATTATCATGTTGATTATATATTTTGGACACTATTGGAAATAAGGGATTTAATATCGATGTAATAATGTCAGTTTTTTATAAACCGACGCAAATAATATTTGCAGGAACTTATTGGAATCAGTTTTATGAAAACTGATGCCATAAGCCATTATTCGATGATATTTCGTGCCGGTTTTGTGAAATCCAATGCATAAAATCAAAAAAAATGTTTTGGCATCGGTTTTGAGGAAAACCAATGCCATAAGTGCTATTTTCAGAGTTAGTTTTGGCCAAAACCGATGCCGAAAAAACGAAACGTGGATATTTTTGGCATCGGTTTTTTTTTCAAAACTAACGCTGAAAATACAAAACATGGATATTTTCGGCATACGTTTGTACAAAAACCGATGTTGACAATAAAAAAGGATTATGGGCATCGGTTTTCTCAAAACCGATGCCGAAAGTCTTTTAAAATTTATCAGGGCCGCAAAACCCTCATTTTGTTGGATCTTAGAAATCAAAACCTGCTGTGGCACCCTCGACTCGCGATGACATTTGAAGCCCCATTTGTGATCTTGGATAGCCATTATTGATGGTTTTAGTCCATTTTCATGATTTTTGGTTTGCGTTATTCTTTATCCTTTCTTGATTTATCTTCTATTGTTTACTTCTTCTTCCATAACCCTATTTTATGCGACTTTTAATAGTGGTTTGATTTTAGTTGTTGTTTATAATTATTTTTCGTTAGTATTATCATTGTTGGTATAGATTTTGTAGTTTTTGTTTTTCTAAGTCATTATACAGAACACAGTTTGGATTGAGGATCTCCATTCAGGTTAAACTTCAAATTTTGTATGTTTTTTTTATTTTGTAGTTAAATTATTTATCATTTAATTTTCTTATTGATTTGCTTCAATTATTAGTTTATATTTTATTTTAAATGTGTTAGGACATGGTTAAATATTCTGTCAATAAACATTCTTAAATATCCTGTCAACAAATTGTATCTTTTTACATTGTCTCCAATGAAATTTCACCCAATTCACTTACTTCATCCTTTAAATTACTGCAATCTTTAATACTTTTGACACATGCAAAATCAAAATAATGAAAAAACTATGTAAAATGAAAAAATAAATTTTAGAAGAATGATATTATAATTAAATTATAATATCAATATAACACACATGTATATAATATGAAAATAAAATGTTTACTATTTGTAAATGTGATTCATATCTGATGTTTTCTATCTGATTATCAATAGTTTTTATTAAATTTGTTTTTGTTTACAATTTATCTGATATATATTTAAATGTTTATATGTTCTAATATATTCACCAAATAAATTGTGATATCAGGTATTTAATGTATTGTAATTGGATTCATTTACGAAGAACCAGTAGTGAATATGAAAAAGTAGTTGATAATTTTTTGGAATTTGCTAAACGACATCTTTAAAACATTGATGTGATTTTCTGTACATGTGTGAAGTGTGTAAATATGTGAAAGTTAAACTCCTGAGAAATCAAGGATCATTTCATTTGTTATGGTTTTATCCTTAATTATACATGTTAGATCTGGTATGGTGAAATAACTGAAAATTCAACATCCAATGTTCATGAGAATATTCATAATGATGAAGAGGATTATATTGAATAATTAATTCCTGATTTAGGTGTTGAAACCATCTAAAAAACACCAAATTTTGAATGATTGTATGGAGATTCTGAGAAACCAGTATTCCCAGGTTGCAATAAATATACAGTGTTATCAGCAGTTTTGAGATTAGTTAACTTAAAAGCAAAAAATGGGTGGAGTGATAAAAGTTTCTCCATTTTACTTGAGCTTTTAAAAGAGCTACTTCCAGAAGGCAACGGGCTTCCAAATTCCAATTATGAGGTGAGTAAAATATTATGCCCAATGGGATAGGGGTTTAAAAAGATACATGCTTTCCCAAATTAGTATGTACTGTATAGGAAATAAAATGAATATTTATCAAGTTGTCCTACATGTGGGAAATCACGCTATAAGATAGATGGGAAATTCAACTCAGTTTCATTCTTAGGTGATGTCACATAACGTCATGAAAAATTAATTTTGTACTTTCCAATGATATCATCCAATATTTTTTGCATACAATTCTGGTAATTCGATTCTGATAATTCAATTCTGATTCATTTTTAGTCACCAAAATCAAAACTTCTGCTAAAGAAATTTGGTACCTTCCAATAATTCCTCATTTGAAGCATCTATTTGAAAATTCAATTGATGAAAAAAGGATAGGATGGCATTCAGATGAGCACATCTTTGATGGTAACTTACGTCACCCTGCCTATTCACCATAATGAAGAGTTTTTATAAAAAAATTCATGATTTTAGAAGTGAATTTAAAAATCTCAAAATGGGATTGTCTATTGATGGAATGAATCCATATAGGAGCCTTAGTAGCCAATATAGTTCATGGCATGTTTTTATGGTATTTTATAACTTGTCCCCACATCTATGTATGAAAAAAAAATATTTTATAATGAGCTTGATGATTTTTAAACCAAAACCACCGAGAAATGATATTGATGTGTATCTTTCACCATTGATTGGTGATTTAAAACTGCTATGGGAGGAAGGTGTTAAAGTTTTTTATGCATACAAGAAAGAGTATTTTCTTTTGTGTGTTTTGATAATGTTCACTATAAACGACTTTCCTGCATATGGAAACTTATCTTGATATAGTGTTAAAGGACATAAATCATGTCCAATTTGTGAAGAACAAACTTTATATTATCAACTAAAGAATGGAAGAAAGACAGTGTACACAGTACATCGAAGATTTTTTCAAATTGATCATCCCTATCATAGATTGAAAAAATTATTTAACGGATTACAAGAATAAAACCTTTTCCCTCAACCATTTTCAGATGAAGAATACTATGAAAGGGTGAAAGATATTAATTCAACATTTGGAAAGAGAAGAAGTTCTGGTTTTCAAAAACATATCTGGAAGAAGAAGTCTCTTTTTTTCGAACTATCTTATTAGTGATTTTTAGAGATAAAACATAACATTGATGTTATGCATGTTGAGAAAAACATATGAGACAGTTTGATTGGAACTTTGTTAGACATAAAAGGAAAGACAAAAGATGTATTGCATGCCAGATTAGACTTGATATTAATGAGAATATGTCTAGAGTTAGCTCTCACTATGAAAGGAAACAAAACATATTTACCTATGGCTTGTCACACATTAAGAAAGATTGAAATGGTGAACTTTTGTCGGTGTATTCATGGTATTAAAGTACCCAGTGGTTTTTCTTCAAATGTGAATAATTTTGTGTCATTGAAAAATTGAAAATTAATAGGTATGAAATCTCATGATTGTTATGTGTTGATTCAACAACTTCTACCAGTAGCAGTGCATACTATATTGTTGATAGCTGTCAGAAAGACTATCATCAGGTTATGTAATTTCATCAAATCCATTTGTAGTAAATTTTTGATACAAATTTGTTATATGTGTTGTAGAATGAAGAAACTCTTATTCTTTGTCAACTACAAATGTATTTCCCAAACACATTTTTCTGATATAATGGTTCATCTACTGATTCATTTGGTGTGTGATAAAAGAATATGTGGGCCTGTTTATATAAGATGGATGTATCCTTTTGAATGATATATGAAAATTTTGAAAGGATATGTTAAAAATACTTATCAACCAAAGGCATCTATTGTTCAAAAATATATATCAGAAGAGTTGATTGAGTTCTGTATTGATTATTTGTATGAGGTGGAGCATATTGGTCTCCTTGTATCTCGAAATATGAAAGTTGATAGTGAAGGTAGAGGGGTTCATGGCTTAAAGGTAAAGTTCATTCCAGATGATGAAGTGATGAAGGAACATTTATACATTTTGAACAACATAGATGAGGTTCAATCATATATATCCTCACATATTAGTGAATTAATGTTATGATATCAGAAATGAAATGAAAAGTGGGTGATGATTGAGCATAAGAAGACATTTGATTCATGGTTTAAATTGAAAGTCACCCCATATATATCTTCATCAGAAACATTGTAGTGTTTAGAATGGGGACCATCTCTTAATGTGATCACACGGTCTGGTTTTGATATCAATGGCTACACATTTTACACAAAAAACTTGGATGACAATAGTAGCATTTAGAATAGTGGTGTGATGTTTTTCGTTGAAGCAGTGCATTTTTTGAGTGCCAAAGATAAAAACCCAATTTCTACATCAACATCATATTATGGAGTTCTTGAAGACATATGGAAAATTTATTATATTAAATTTTGAGTCACTATTTTTAAGTGTAATTGGGTTGATAGTAATAATGGTGTGAAACATGATGAATATGGGTTTAGACAAGTTGATTTGAAAAGATTTAATTATAATGATAAACCATTTATCATGGAGACACATGAAAAACAGTTATTTAAAGTCATTGATCCATCTAATGATCAGTGGTTAGTTTTTTTGCAAGGAAAAAGATACCATTTGGGTGATCAGGATGATGTTGATGATGTTAGTGATTTATGTGAGCCTTATTCATCTATCACGCAATTTCCAGATGATTATAATGAGTATAAGACAGACATTGTGCATGAATTATGTAATTATCATGATGAAGTAATGTGGGAAAACAATAAATTAGTCTCATAATTTTTTTGGTAATTATTTATATTTTGTTTCCATTTTTGAAACTTACAAATGCATGCCTCTTTTTTTACTTACTTATTTTTGTCTTCCTTGTTTCTAATTATTCATCTTTCTAATGATATGTAGGTACAGAAAATTTCATTACGCTTTCTAGTAGCAATGTTAGATACAGATAGAGAGGAGAATTTACCAAGGTATATCTATTTTGATATATTATTAAATATTCAGTAATATACTTATTTAATGAAATAAAACTTTTAATTTAAAAAAAATTATAGGACTACAAATGCGTCCTCGGTGGAGGAGACTTCTCCTGTTACTACTCCAAAATCAAGTTCTAATGTTGGTAAAAGTGGTATTACATGTTTACCAAAACTATCAATTGCTCGTGATGATGACAAATTTAACATCCATTTTGATGATAAAAATAATGCAGTTGGCCCAAATGAAGTTTAGTTTGTCAGTTATATAGAGATGTTGAGACATTGCAGGATTAGTATTTTATATCCTGTTTGGATGTTAGTGGACAGGACGGTGAAGAAATAGCTTTGGTAATCTGTGATGGTAAAATATCTTAATTGATTTCTTTTATCTCATTTTTTTAATATTATATATTTTAAATGACATATTAAATTTATTTAATTACAGATGACATTCAATTTTGAGGAAACCAAAGAAATTAAAAAAAGACATCTCTTTTTTGCGGCGGTTCGATGGAGAGATTTTAAAACCAAACTGACAAAAAATTATGTTTTTGGAAAGAGAAGGTTTGAAAGCCCATGTCTTAAGTATCCGTTTATAGATGAAGATACATGGAAGCGATTTTTTGATAGTCATCAGGAAGAGAAATTCAACAAATGGTAATTATTTTATATTTTAAAATTTATGATATATTTTTCTTATTACTTAGTAGTTTATTTTTATTTAACAGGCCTCTAGAAGATCTCATCAGCAGATCCAGTTGAGAAATGTATACCCTCATACTTTATCACGTAAAGGCTATTTTTATTTGGAGTAGAAGATGATTGAAGAAAAAATTGAAGCATTAAGAGCTTGATCAAGTAGTGGTTCAGAAGAGGTCTAGTTGGGTCCTCCATCTCCTCCCACTCTCCATGAGAAATGGATATGAGCATGAAGAAGGAAAAATGAATAGTGTCTTACTGAATAAGATCATCAAGTGGATGATATAATTGTAAGTAAATATTATTTATTTGTTAAAAAATTTTCTATTTTATAAATAATAAACACTAATATAACTTTTTTATTTTTCATTTCAAGATAACTTTAGGAGAAAGAGACAGATAGCTCTTTTATCATCGAAGGTACGATAGACATCCTAGCCACTGCTTTGGGAAAGGCAGAACACCCCGGCCGTGTTAGAGGATATCAGTTGGGTGTTAGTATTTGAAAGGTTTCTGGTAAGAGTAAGCATCAAGAGACCCAGAAATAGAATACTTAAAAGAAGAGCAGAAATATATGAAATAGTCTATGCGTGATCAAATTCAAGCAGCAGTGCAGAAGGTTTTATTAGAACACTTGGCAAGACAGTCACAGTCTGTACAGCCTTCCTAGGTATATTATTTATTTGACATCAATTTTCCTATTTTATAAATTATAAACAGTAATATAACTTTTTCATTTTTCATCCTTCTCAGCCTGTCACTACTAGTTTTTTTAGTTTCTGCACCTATGGTAGCGGGAGACCACTATTGGCGGTCTCTATTGATACTATTAGAGGCCCCCAAAAGTGATCACTAAAATGGAAATGTAAATGGTGGGATCCCCCCCCCCCTCGTGTTGTCTTCCTCGATGTCACTAACAGAAACAGTCGTCAACGCCTCCCATCGTCGCACCGCCACCACAGGTCGCCCCCATCGCCGCCACCCCGTCACCTCCCGCCGCCCCTACCAACGCTGCCAGTGAACCTGTCACCCCCAACAGTTGACCGTCGCTATTCAATCCCCAACATTAGCCTAAACACTTCCTCTGTCCGCCATGCTTCTTTCATGGCCGTCAACCCAAGATCGAGGTCCCTCCTCATTAACCTCTTACACGCCCGCGTTCCCCAGCATACGATCGAAACCAAATAGATGGCAGTTTCCAAAGAGAGTTTTAGTGGCCACCTATGGCTGTCGGTATTGAGTAATACTGACGGAGCAACTGTGACTACAAAAAGCGGTCGTAGGGCGGTCTCTAAAGGTCATTAGTGACTGCCTTTGGTTGTCACTAAAATCCACATTTCTAGTATTGTACTCACCCGAACTACCCTACCCCGCCTGCTTACCCTACCCCTTCTGCGCAGCCTTTTGAGGTATATTATTTTATTTTCATCGATTTTTCTATTTTAGAGATTATAAACACTAATATAACTTTTTCATTTTTCTGCCTTCTCAGCCTGCTCACTCGGACTACTCTGCCCCACCTGCTTACCCTGCCCCATCAATGCAGCCTTTAGAGGTATATTAATTTATTTTCATCAATAATTCTATTTTATAATTTATAAACACTAATATTCTTTTTTCATTTTTCAGCCTTCTCAGCCTCCTCACCCGGACTACCATGCCCCATCTACTTATCCTGCCCCATCTGCATATCCTTTCTAGGTATATTAATTTATTTTCATCAATTATTCTATTTTATAATTTATAAACACTAATACACCTTTTTCATTTTTCATCCTTCTCAGCCTTCTCACCTGGATTACCCTGCCCCATCTGCTTATCCTACCCCATCTGCACAGCCTTTCGAGGTATATTATTTTATTTTCATCAATTTTTCTATTTTATAAATTATAAAAACTAATATACCTTTTTCATTTTTATACCTTCTCAGCCTGCTCACCTTGACTACCCTGCCCCATTTTCTTACTTTGAGCCTCGACCTCCTCGCTTGGATGAAGCCTTATATTGTGAGTTATTTGCTAGAGATCCTCAGGTACATATTGTTTCACTAGGATAGGTGCATTTTTTGGGGGACTCGATACATCATCATCTTATACCGATGGGTCGGGTTAGAGTATCGGTACTTGATATTATAGATCCTACTAATCTACTATTGTTTCCTTCTAAGGAGATCACCTGTGTTGGAGAATGTTTGATCCATTTTTTAGTTTGGCCAAATAGTCATCTACGTTATATTTCATATGAGGTATGCGTTTTTTTAAATATGAATTAAAAATTATTCAAAATGACATGTAATGTTTTCTGACATTTAACTTATATAGGAATATCTGAAAGAAAAAGAAACTGCCCAAATGCAACAAAATGTTTAGGAACAGTCAACTTTATAACCTTCTAATATTTCTTCTAGGTTACAAATATTATATCAGGATTATGCTTCCTTGAATTATATCTATGAGTTTCGGATGATGCCTGATATATGTGGAAGAAGTTATCAATTGAGAATAAGGAAAGAAGATATCATCAATTTAGTTGATCTTGAAGATCTTGGGCTGAGTGTGGTGTAGTTGTTTTCCATGTAAGTAAAATGATGTTTGAATTGATATTTCTTTAATAAAAGATGTTTTTAAATTGACTAACTATATTTTCTTTTTAATTTAGGTATCTACACAAGCTTCTTTTACAAAATGAAAGAACTGTCATTTACAGATTTATAGATCTAGAGTACATTTCCTTGGAAGTCGTAAATGTGAAGAATGGTGACAGAGTTCAATATATATCTGAGAGATTATCACAAACAGATATTAAATTTTTTTCCATTTCTTGATAAGTAAGAAAATATAAATAATTATGAACTAATAATCAATATAATGTCGTTAATTGTGAATTTTGTATTGTAGGGGACATTGGATGTTAGGTGTATTTTTCCCAAGCGAATGCATGTTATATTGGTTTTTCTCTTTATTAGGAATAGTTCGTAAACCATTTTCCACCTTATTAAACAAATAATTTTTTATTTTTATTTTTTATAAGCTCATTGTGTTTATTTTTCATTGTTTAGACATGTATTATTAGTTCATATATATGAAAATGTAGTTCATGGAAACAATTTAACAAGGAATACATGTTAGTAAAGAAACTAAAGAAAATCAAATATGTGGAAGTACAGGTAATTAGTTTTTATATTATATTTTTTTCTGAATTTATTTTTATATATTTTATTTATTATTAATTTACTTTTTTATAACTGCAGTGTCATCATCAAAATGGAAATGTTGAATGTGGTTATTATATTTTACGATTCATGTATAAGATAATCACAACTGGGGAAACTACTGATTTTAATAAGTTTAGTTGTATTAATTTTATTATATTTTTTTCCATAATATTTTATTTTTTAACCTCATATCATTAACTATTATTATAGGTATTCAATGATTCATAGTCTTATTCCCAATCTGAAATGACCCACATTTGATCTACTTTTGTGAACTATTTGTTAAGTTTGATTAGGATTTGAGGTGTGTATATTTCAGTATTTATAAATAATAATACATATGGGTTCAAAAAACAAACTCTTTTGATATATTAGGTGTTTGAATCTACCAATAATCAAATGAATGCTTGAATAATAACCAACAATGAGCCTACCGTAAATTTTAGGTACGTCTATTCTAAATTTGTTTAACTTTCAACGTCATCTTTTTTTGTTTGTGCTTGGTATATGTATGTTATGGGTTTTTATTGAATGATAAATATTGTTTGACTGTTGCTATATATTATGTTTTTTTGTACAGGGGTTTTGATATTTTTAGAAGTGTAATTTTCTGATTTTTTTTAAAAAAATTAATTTACGGTGTTGGTTATTTTATAAATTGACGCCAAATTTTTAAAAAAAAAATAAACTGGGGTTTTGGCGTCAGCTTTCTATAAAACCAACGCCAAAACCCTAACAAAAATAATTTTCGGCGTCGGTTTTAAATAACCGATGCTAAAAATTATATTTTGTATGTTTCCTTTATAGACATCGGTTAAAACCTAACGTCAAAAATAAAAAAAACTGACGTTAAATTGTGTTTTTGAACTAGTGGGAGTGTCATACACCCATTTTTGGGTGTCTCCTTGATTAATAATTAACCAATGTTATTTTCTATTTTTGTTTAGCTAATTGGTTAAGTGATTAAAATTATTTTTTATGTTAATTCCAAGATTAAGGGCCACCCCATGGTTGTGTTTCCCTTAGATGAACATTTATGGTTGTTTGGCCTAGTTTTCCTATAAGGCATGCCTTGTTTTCCCTTAATAGGTTTTTAAAATGTTTTGGTTATTAAATGGAATTGAAATTATGTAAATTTTAATTGTTTTGACTAATGATTTGGGATTAGTGATTTTCCCTTTTCCTCGTGTTATGCCTATTATGATTAAGCATACTTGGAATTGTTTTCTTCAATCTTGATCATGCCCATGTAAGGTTGGTAATGTTAAGGCCTTATAGTGGTTTAGATTACATGATAGGATTGTTATATGAAATTTTCCCATGTTATTTATTTAATTCTAAAGGATTTTAATAGTGTAAATTACATGATAAGCTTGTTATATATATGAAATTCCAATGTGTGTTGATTAGTATTGAACCCTAAAATAGTTTAATTTACATGTGTTTCTCAATATATGATATATGACCATGTGAGTTATATATGTTAAAGCACTGTAATAGATTTAATTACATGTGTTTCTTGTTGTGTGTTTTACCCATGTGAGGAATCAAAAGGCCAAGCCTTATGAGTGTAGTCAGGCTGTTATGCTCAAGCCATGAAAGAGCCACAGATATAGCTATTGGGTTCATGGAGGCTTTACTTATTTTTTCTAGTGAAATAGGGATCATTGAGGGATTCCCTAGGAAGACTCTAATGGATTTATTTACATTTCATGAGTGATACCTTGGGATTCCTTATAGTATTTCCAGTAATGGGATTAGTTGACTTGGACTTATACCACACCTACAGTGATGCCAGGATTTCATAGAGGTTCATTGGGATGGGCTTGTAGGATGTTGGTAGGTTTGCACCTAGAGTGATACCAGGATTCCAATGAAATTAGTCAGAATGGGCTTGTAGGTTTCATATAGAATTTTCACCTGGAGTGATACTTGAATTCCAACTTAGGAAGTCATGGATGGGCATGGGTTATAAATTGAATATTTAAATGAAATTACTTTTGAAGCGTCTACTAAGCCAAATCACAAGCTTGGATTCGGTCTTCACTTAATTATTTAGGTAGCCTTTTGTGGTTTATGTTGTGATTATTTTTACACGGGGATTGTTGAGCTTAGGATGGATCCCAATACTTATATAATTCAATGTAATTGAATAAATTAATGAACATGAAATGAATGTAAATAGAAACTAGTGCTTGTAAGATTGTTTAATTTTGAGTACTTCTTAGCTTAATACTTTCATTATTTTACACTACTTTTCATATATATTAACTGATAGATTGGAACAGATTTTGGGAGGTTGCCTACTAGGATTTAGTCTCACACCCTATTTGGGTCATGTTTTTGGGAACAAAGAGATTATGTTGTTATAGGTTTCAATAAGGGTAAGAACCCTTTCACATGTACTTGATTTATGTTTAGGAGCAGGAGAGCATGGGACCGAGCCGAGTCAAGTGATGATTCTCAACTTTTTCTTTTTTTCCTTTTTTTATTATCGATACTTATATTTTGTATTACTACAGTGTAACCTATTTTGGATGCTTTCCTAGAACATGTAACATGTAGCATCATATTTGTATGCTATGAAATCTGGTTATTTATATTATCATTCTTCCAATGTTTACTTTTGTTGTATTGTTTTACTACTTCCACTATTGTTATATTATTGTGTTCTACTATGTTATTTTCTTCCAATGAGGGCACAGTTTCCCCACTATTAGCCCTAGGACCTCACTGCTAGTTGATAGCTTCTAGAGTTTGGGGAAATGAACTTGAGGCCATATGGCCAACCAGGTACGGGGCACCTTTGGGTGGCATCTGGATTCGGGATGTTACAAAGTGGTATCATAGGGAGTATTTTCTGTTTTATCTAAATATTTGGATATGTTAGACAGGGATAGGAAGGAAATGGTATTTGGTAATTAGTTGTGCTAGGGAGTAGCTACCATACGCACAAGGCAAATTCAAATTGCCTCAAATAGAATTGTGATTTTGGGGTTTTGAGCTATTACAGTGGATTTGATTTCACTATTGGCTGATGCACTTATCTTGTTTTGTTATTATTGATATCATTTTGGTTCAATTGTTTTGCAACCAGATGAGATGAAGGTATGTCATATCATTCATCATATAGGAACCTTTTAGAAATCACATACTAGGCATTCCTAGAATTCCATCTAGAAGCATTACAGATTGCATACTATTGTGATAGGTACCATCATAGATATACTTATTATTGTGATAGGTGTATTGGTACGTGTTATAGTTTGAATTGGATGGATTCCAAGATTCAACCCCTGAGGTTTATGGGCTCTCTTGGATCAGAATTTGGTGGATCATGTTTCAGCCTTAAATTTTTTATGATGTGCTATATATGGATTCCAAACATTGATTCACTAAGAGTATGGGCCCACACATATTAGAATTTTGTATAAAATTGGTTTACATTTCAAAAATATGGGTTCTAGGTAAGTTTCAAAGGTTTACTGCTCAAAAATACAGACAACACAACATGTGATTCTATGAACGCACGCCATGTGTTCTTCATTTTGGGAAGAAAACATTTCTTAAGTACAAACCATGTAATATGTTTACATATTGGGATGAAAGTGATAGTTTTCCGACTATGTGAAGAAGAACCTAGAATAATGGTCATAGAAAAGTGTATGGTCGTGTACTTTTAGTAAACACAGTGTAGTTTTACACAGGAAAACCCCATCTAAATGTGGTCATGTAAAAGAACATTTCTAGGATGGGATACTTGTGTACATGTCGCGTACCATTCTTATGAATTGTTTACTTGGGTGTTTACATGCCTATTCTAGTGGGAGTATATGACCATGTGAGAACTTGAGGGTACATTCTATGTATGGTTTCTACATGTCGTGTACTACTCTTTTCCTAACCATTGTGAGTATTTCCTATATTTTCCCCTTTGACAGTTTTGGAACTATAATTTGTCCTTTCTAAGTAGTTTTCTATGTAGATCGCAATGGTGAAACCCGTGGATCATTCTGAGGAATCGTGATGGGTATTTTTTGGATTCTATCTAAATGGAGAGTTTCTTCCTCTATTTATCATTTTCAATTGTCTCCTAAGAGTTAGACCAAAGCGTGAATGATTTGTTGGGTGTTTGGACCATCCTATTCAAGAACTATGATCCGAGATGAGCTATGAGATATCTATCATTACCTATGATTTTGAGAAAATTTCTTGTGTGAGATGTTCCCTTCTATCCAATGAGGTCGTGAGACCTGTTTCTTCTAAGTATCTTCTGAGGGATGCCTTCTTTTACATGTTGATCTAGGGAGTACCTTGTAGTATCCATTTCTTGTGTATCATTTAGTGGATCCCTATTGGAGGATGCCTCTACTATTTATCATTCAAGTATCCCTTATAGAATTATTCTGATTATATTATTTGAAAGTGTTTTTATTAAATGAATTATTTATGTGTTCATCCATCACTTAGGTAAAACAATTGCTATTGGTTTTTCCATAGGAGGACCCAATTTGGTTTAACGAGACCCTCATGGGTTGAATTGGTTGTTAAAATTGAACTTAAAAGCTAACATTCGATTTGCGACATAATTTCAAAGTTGTTAAATGTCTTAAAAAGAAGTTGATGAGACTTACCAATTTTTTGAGCTATTAGCAAAAGGAATTTCTATGTTCCTTGTTATGTAGATTAGTGAATGAGGTGTTGCTAAAATTTTATTTCAAATGTTTAGGGATTTTGATCCTAGTAAATCTATTTCGTCATGACCTTGTTATAGGGGTTGATTATTATGCTTCGTAAGGGGGTATCCCATGGTAGGTATCACCCTTAGATCTTGTGGTCATGTTTTCCCCTCTGAGGTTTTTGATGTTGGTGTCGTTATAGTGTTGTTATAGCTAGTAGGACGTTGAGGTTTTAAAGATAACCCCCTTATTCGGATGGGTGATTTTTTTATATTGACCCTTTATATGGGAATGAGCATTGAGGAATGCTCAGTTAAATAGGTTGGACGTGCCTCGGGCATAGATAGCTGCTAGGAGGTCTTGTGAACCTCCCTTTACTTAAATGATGGGTGACTTAGTACATTTTCATCCATGTAAATGTTTGTGTTGAAGATGATATTTTGATCTAGTTCTTACGTGATACATCTGGTAGTAGGGTGCGTAGAGTAGATAGATTATGAATAGTTCCCATAATGTGCTGTTTTCACTTGTAAACTCGGGGTAGTATATGTTGACATAGGCAGTACCCATCGAGTTTTGAATGTTAAAATGAGCCATTGAGTTGGTTAATTCATTGAGCGTTGAGCTATTGGGTATGTTCTAGGGTTATCTTCAGAGAAGAGTAACCTGGGATTTATAGAACCAAGTTCGTCTCATTACTCAAAATGGATTTTTGGGACACAAGTTTTTTGACACGCTGATTAGTTTAATTTTATCATTCATGCCAAGTTATATGATTTGGTGATCATACTTTGTGGAACAACAATCATGCATTTATGTTAGCTATGAACTAGTTCTTTTTAAAGAGAGTAATCCTTCTTCCTAATGTCTGGGACATTCCTAGGTATGGAGCATCACATCGGTTCTGTTTAAACATTTTTTTTTCAGGTAGAAGGATATGAATCAAGGACCATTCAAAAATGGTTGATTCTACTTGAATTCCTTTGAGTTCTGTAATTCTTGTTACATGTTTATTCTTTCTTAGCATCACGATGTTATTTGGTTGGTTGTGTGTGAAACCCCTGTGACTCATCAATGATCATATATGTAACTCAGTGGTTAAGCATCAGCTAACACAGAATGCATTGGGATAAGGGCATTGTGGTCGGTTAAATGATGATGTTTCGGCAAGTGAAGCTGAGTTTCTTTCAGAAGGTCATCCAACAGTTGTTCATTTTTATTTTTCTAGTAATTCTTGATATCCTCTTAGTGTGATCTTACTTGAGATATGAGCTTTTCCCGTATCTCAACATTGTCTTGGATGCACTAAGAGATCGTCGGTTATACGTCGCGCTATAGTTGAAAGTCATTGGGCCAGTTTGTGTTTACCTTTCTATCTGTGTGTTGGGTGCATGGTTTCAAGTTAGGTAGGGTTAATCGCGCATAACACATGGGTTCCCATCTAGTAATTTATGGGGTGGACTCTAGATGCCTGCTGTTTTTTTTTGACATGACCACTAGGCAGATGCCGCTCTTGGATTTGTCAGTGTTCTTATGTGGAATTTTGGCCTTGTACAAAATTCTCACTTATAATAGGGAGAATGGACAACCTTTTTGAGTAAATTGTACTCTGTGTTGATTAATATGAGTTTATCATAGAATTATATTCAGTATCATATGTGGTTCTTTAAAAGGGGGTAATGATTTTATTGGGATGGATTTGGTTTTCTCCTTTACTTTTGCTATGGAATGACCCATTTTTAATGATAAGTGGATGGATTAACAATGGAGTGTCACCAAGAAATAGGTAGGGGATTCAGTGAATGAGTTTATTGTGAACTCATGGTGCCTTGGGAGAAGGAGTTGTGTTTTGTTTGCAACATTCCGGCCTCCTAAGCAGGGTGTTTCAAATATAAGTCATCCATTGATGGTTAAAATCATTATCCTTCTTGTTCCTCATGTATAGTTTGAGTGAACCAGCTTAAGCACTTTGCCAGTTTAAGGTGGGTGTGGTTTGAAAGTCTGTAATGTATGTCGATGGAAGATTGTGTGACCAGTTTTGATGAGGTCGATCAGGGTTCTACCATTATTTTTTGTGAGGACACTGATATGACCTTAGTTATGTTTCAGTTCACCCAGTTAAAGGAAAATCACATCAGTAGTGTAGCTTGGATTCTTAGAGGTGTTCTTTTGGGGGGTTTCTAATATAGGAGGTGTAATGGTAATAATGTTTTTTGAGTTTTTCCTGAAAATATCATGATGGTCGCACTTTTCCCGGCAATCAAGGAAATCTTCAGTGTTGATGAGATTGATAGGTTGTACATTTGTGAGATTGTACTACTATTTGGGGTTCTGCATTCTTTCATTTTAGATAGGGATTATTGATTTAATTCTCTTTTTTGGAAAGGGATATAGAGTGTGTTTGGTAAATAGGTTCTTCTGAGTATAGCTTACCACCCTCAGGCAGGTGGCCAGTTTGAGCGCACGATTCAGGAGTGAAATTTTTTCATATACATGTCGTGTATATGCAAGTACATGGAGTGAGGTTTTCTAAAAAAAATCTAAAACAATAACTAGCCTCGTTTTATTATTTTGGGATAGAACCTTGCTTGGGTTTCTCTCAAATAGTAGTGCCGAGCTTGGATATTTCTCCTGATTTTTCGTTTGAACTCCGATTCAATTGTCATCGGATGCATTAGAACCCAATCGGCAATCTCTAGATTCCTCCTGATCCATTATTTGTGATTTATTCTCTCAACCTATGTATTCAACCTTGAGTGTCTATACTATTTTTATAGATCTACTCCACTCTATGTAGAATTGGAGGTTGATGCTGGATGAGGAGAGTTGTATGAATATGAGGTAGGTGATATCATGCCTCTCATTAATTGTCAAGTTTATTATATTTTTTGGAGTTCCACACATCCATTTTTTGGTGTCACCTTGATTAATAATTAACCTATGTTATTTCCTATTGTTGTTTATGTAATTCGATAATTGCTTCAAATCATTTTTTATGTTGTTATATTTGATCAAGTGTCACCCCATGGGTGGGTTTCCCTTGGATGACCATTTATGGTTTTTTGGGCTAGGCTTCCTATGAGTCATGCCTTGTTTTCCCTTCATGGGTTTTTAAAAAAAAATGGTTCTTAAATTTTATTACAACTATGTTAAATTGTAATTTTTTTACTAGGGGTTTGGGATTGGTTATTTTCCCTTTTTCTCCATGTTATGCCTTTTCTTATTTAAGCATGCTTGGAATGTATTTCTCTAATTGTGAACCAGTCCATGTCAGTTTGGTTATGATAAGGCCTAAAATGGTTTAGATTACATGATAGTATTTTTATATTAAATGTTCCCATGTGAGTGATTTAATGTTAAAGCCATGTAATAGTATCAATTACACGATAGGCATGCTATATGAAACTCCCACGTGAGTTGATTAATTTTGAACCATGTAATAGTTTAATTTAAATGTTTTTCGTGATATATAATATATGCCAACATGAATTATAAATATTAAAGACCTGTAATAGTTTAAATTACATGTGTTTCTTATTGTGTGTTTTTACCATGTGAGTACTCAAAAGGCCAAGTCTTATGTGGTTGGTCGGGCTGTTATGTTCAAACCGTGAGTGAGCCATGGATGTAGAAATCGAGATCATGGAGTCTTTGCTTATTTCTTATGGGTGAAACATTGATCATTAAGGGATGCCATGGATTTACTCAATTTATATTTTTACATATCATGAGTGATACCTGGGGCTTCCTTATAGGACCTCCAGTAACGGGATTAGTTGACATAGACTTATACCACACCTAGAGTGATATCCGGATTCTGGATAGGTTCGTCAGGACAGGCTTGTAGGATGTTGGTAGGTTTGCACCTATATTTATACTGGTATTCTAGAGAGGTTTTTCAGGAAGAGATTCTAGGTTGTGGATAGAATGTTCACATGGAGTGATACATGACTTCCAACTTAGGAATTCCATGGATGGTCTCGGGTTATAAATTAAATATTTAAATGAAATGAATTATGATGTGTCTCCCAAGCCAAATTACAAGCTTTGATTCAGTATTCACTTACTTTTTTAGGTAGCCTTCTAAATTTTATGTTGTGATTACTTTTACATGGGGGTTTACAAGCAAAGGACGGTTCATGAGACTTATATAATTCAATGTAATTGAATTAATTAATAAACATGAAATGAATGTAAATGGAAACCAGTGCTTGTAGGACTATTTAATTTAGAGTACTTCCTAGATTTATACTTTCAATATTGTACAATGCCTTTCATATTTATTCATTGATAGAATGGAATAGATCTTGGGTGGTTGCCTACAGGGATTTAGTCTCACACCCTGTTTGAGTTATGTTATTGGGCCCCAATATATTATGTTGTTGTAGGTGTCGATAAGGGTAATAACCCTTCTACAAGTACTTGGTTCCTGTTTAGGAGTAGGAAAGAATGAGACCAAGATAAGGCTTGTGATGATTCTAAGTTTCTTTTTTCCCTTTTTTTAATGTTGGTACTTATATTTTTTATTACTACAGTGTAACCTATTTTGGATGTTATCCTAGAACATGTAACATGCAACATCATAGTTGTATGCTATGACATCTGGTTATTTGTATTTTTAGTATTCCACTATTTACTTCTATTTTATGGTATTAATTCTTCCCATATTGTTATATTATTGTGTTGCACTATTTTATACTCTTCCAATGAGGTTAAAGATTTTCCATTATCACACCTAGTCCCTCATTGCTAGTCGGTAGCCTTTGGCATTAGGGGAAATGCACTTGAGGCCATGTGGTCAACCAGGTATGGGGCACCTTTGGGTGGCATATAGATCCAAAAAGTTACACCAAATGACTATATATTGTTTCACAAGGACCATGAATCACTAAAATAATTCACATTGTATGGTGTGTCTCACTGCCTGAAATTTGTATCAAATTCTTTGAAAGTTTTATGGTACTTTCTAGTCATTCCATAGATTAGGTGCCTATATGGAAGTGAGGAGACTACAAGGAATTTTTTGTCATATAGATTCAAAAAATAATGATTAGAAACTTCATCACCTTAAATGATCTACTCAATGGAAGAAATTTCTTCCCAAATATCATGAATGTTGAAATTATCCAAGAAAATATTATCCTTAAATATCTAAAGATAGATTGAATCCTTTTGGTATAAAAAGTAGCACTCTCTGTACATGTCCATATATTTTAATAATTTAAAAAATTACACCATGGCTTTGAAAAAAATAAAAATAGATTATGTTATCTAGGCTTATATCAGGGATAAAATAATCGGGTAATGAAATGGATGTTTCTTTGGACCAATTGATCGAAGATCTAAAATTAATGAGTGATTTCATTGTTACATTGTATAATTCTTATAGAAATAAAGATATCCTATTGATATCCATGTTTTACAATGAAATAAAAGAATTTTATGATTATGGAAATTTTTCTGGATAAAACATTAAAGTAAAGATGGGGAATCGTATTTTTGAAAAGGAACACACTTATTTAGGTTAAAACGTACTTTGAAAATTATGTTTCTGCGATATTAAAATTTTATACACCAATTTTTTAGATACTAATATTTTGAAACATAATTTAATAAGAGTCAATAATAAGGCACAAAACCATCTCTATTAATAGCTAACTAGCTATTTAAGAAAGTAATGTATTCCATCACCAATTTTGTTAAAACTTATTATAAAACTCTTGAAAAACAATCAGAAAAAGATATTGGTTTTTTTGAATTGAATTATTTTAATTTTTTACAAGTCCTACATTTTCTTTATTTCATACACATAGAAAAATTATATGTGATAGTTTCATTGGAGCATTAATAAATGAACTCAGAAAAAAATGATGATATTAAGGCTAGGTTGTACATTATTAACATGGGGATATGGGAAGAGTTGGAATCAGTGAAGGCTGAAATGAGGAATTTTCTTCCTATAACTGTGTACATTATTTGTAGGATAGAGACATATAAGTTTTACAACTTCATGAATGGTGTAATGGTTCCAGTTGTATATTCAACAAATATAATTTGTATTATGTCAATGATTGATTTAAATTTAATGGGCTAGGATTCAAAAGAATGAAATTTTTTAATAAAATATTTAATTCGTGCATCTTTATGTTACATTTTTCATAAAAAATTACCTCATAATATAAAAATATTTATTTATTTTTCAAACCAATATAAAGTAAATGTATAGATTGGGTGAATTTTATAACTATGGAAAAGAAAATTGTTATCATATTATGTGCATTAGAGATATTCTACCCACTTTCATTATTTTATATCATGGTTTAGTTAATGTTTCACTTGGTTGGAGAGATATGGTTATGTGGTCTTGGACATTATAGATGGATATAACCTCATTGAATGATATATGAGGATTATAAAAGGGTATGTAAAAAAATTAAAGTCATCCATATGGTTATATTGGAGAGATATATATTATTGGGGAAGCCATTGAATTCTATACTGGCTACTTATCTCATGTGAAGAGGATTGGACTACCAAAATCTCATTACCATGAGAGACTTATGGGTAAAGGAATTTCCAAAATAAATGTTGTGGAAATTATCATTATAGTGTATCAGTGGGATTACCTTTACATTTTGCATAACAGTTTTGAGGTTGAACCATATGTTGATTCCCATAATGTAATTATTAGAAATTTTAATCCATCAAGGGATAAAAGATGGATATCAAATAGACATAAAATGACAGTTTATAGGATGTTTAGAGACCATATTTTTAATGAATCAACTAAAATTTTAAATTCAACTTCATAATGGCTTCAATGAATAGTCATACGTACAAGTGTCAAAGTATTATATTATAATGGTTATGTAATTATTGATTATACATTCTATATAAAGGAACAAGATGAATGAAATTCCATGATAATTTTTGGAGTAACTCTTATAGAGGAAGCGATACAGTTATCTAGTACCATGAAATAAAATCCAATTTTTGTGAGTATTTCATAATTTGGAGTCATTGAACAAATATGGAAGCTGGATTATACAACATTAGAAGTGATTATTTTTCAATGCTAGTGGGTTGATAATAGTTATGCAGTCAAAATTGAGGAATTGTGATTTGTGAATTCTTATTTTAGTAAATAATCATATAAGGATGATCCATTCATAATGGAATGAAAATTAGTATAAGAATTTTATTCCTTAGATTATATAAATATAAGTGGTTAATTATTTTTTTATTGAACAAACCCATTTTAGGATCATATGTAAATTTAAATAAGAATGAACCTTTAATTTGGATGTCACAATCATTTCATAGTTTTCCCAAAGTAAAAAAAAATCTTGTATGTCATAGGATACCGCAATTAGGTGATTTGGATACTCACTAGAGGGGTTAAATCACTTAAACCATTAAATAAAAAATAACAAGTTTAATAACCCGGTTATTGTTTTTTTAATATACATTGTGTTAAATAATAGTATTATGTGTTCCATAATATGTTAATTTAATCTAAATTAAACACTCATCCACTTCTGTAGATAATGAATTCTCTATTTATTGATACTCAGAATCCTAAGGAACAACTGGTTTCTTGACATAATGATTCTCTAAATCCATATGAACAATAGGTTTTTTCACATGCTGATGATACCAATCCTAAGGAGAAAGATATTGAAAATATCGAAATAGAGGTAATGGTGGAAGGTGAACAAACTATGTATGATTAAAAAAATCATTATAGCATGACAGTTTTAACAAAAATTATTAAGGTGAGAACCAGAGGCATAAAACCTGATGTTGGGTGTAATGTAAATGGTCATCCTATTACCCCCAATAATTACATTTTCATTTTTAAAATTAGTTTCACTATTCATATTAACATGGTGATTAATGTGAAAACATGGAACAGCTTTTTGTCCATAGAGAATGTACTAATTTTGGAGGAGATTAAGGAGACTGTATCATATAATTTCTTTATTTTATTAAATTATAAAATAAAAAAACACTAATTTACTCTTCATTGTCACTTAATGAGTGAATTTATACTAAATGAATATCAAATTAAATTTTGTATTAATGATCAATGGAAAGGATCATAGACAATTTCAGATAATTATTTTGTAGAAACATCTCAAGGATGTTGAATAGAAAGTAAACTTGAACCCAATATAGATGTATGCACATATGATAAACCAAGAAACGTGGATTATGTTTATTAGTAATCATGAGGATGAATAATTTTAGGTACATTGTTATTTTTAATAATTTAATTGTAAATAAACGTATTAATGAATTTTATTTAGAATTATTAATTTATGAAATCAAAAATGAGTGTTGAAAATAAGAATTTTGCATAACAATTAACATACCCCTATTGTAAAGTAAGGATGAGGTACAAATCACTTGAAAAAAATGTATGTATTTTAAATCTACAGTAATAATTTTATGTGTAATGAAACAAAAACATAATTGTGTTAAATTATTTATAACTAGGATGATGAATCAAAATCTAAATTCACTTTCATCCTACATTATGTGTTATTAAAGGAGGAACATGTAAATAAAGATAGAATACTATTAGGTGAAAACACTTAAAGAATATGGGAATCAAGTTTTAGTATGACATAATAAAATTTTTTTACATTGGTATTATATGACATTAAATAATTATTATCCTATAATTTCAACTCGTTTATATAGAAGAATTACCATTGGATGTACCTGATGAATGAGTACCTTTAATGTCCTTGAAGTTGACAGAATAAAAAGGACGTGTTAGAGGTATGGATTTTGGATTGTTTCCTCAAAAATAATTTGATAAAGGAAATACATCAGGGTATAAAGTTAAGACAATGAATAACATATAGTAATGAATTAATGTTTTAGAAAAAAATATTTGGTAGTCTATGTTGTTATATAATGTTATAATAAGTAAATAAAGAGATGAAATAACACAATAACAACGACTTCATGAGGATCTAGCCCTCCCCTCTCAACTTTGACGATCACCATTCACCTAAAAGGTCTAACTTACTATATTTAATATATTATATCATAAAAATTTATATTAATTGTGAATTATGAAGATAATGATACCTATCTAGTACTAATATTCAACATAGTAAAATTGATTTTGATTTATATCAATCATCACCCACCCATCGCTTTGTTATGAGGGGTACAATGTACAATGTATAAGAAGATATTTTACACATACATAAAAAGATAAAAAATATAATTTGAGTGTATGTATTCACATATATCACAAGTCGAGCATAGGGATACATGTCCCCCTTGACAGTCAAGATGTTCACACAGTTGAACTTTCTATTGTAACATTCATAGCATGGTTGTTTGATCTTGTAGAAATACATGTTGATAATGAGGTATGTACTTTCCAATTAATTAAATAGAAAACCTGAACCTTATAATGATTCAAAATTACATGAAATGTTTTCTGACATTTAACTTATATAGGAATATCTAAAAGAAAAAGAAACTTCCCAAATGCAACAAAATGTTTAGGAATAGTCGGCTTTAGAACCTTCTAATATTTCTTCTGGGTTACAAATATTATATCAGGATTATGCTTCCTTGAATTATATCTATGAGTTTCGGATGATGCCTGATATATGTGGAAGAAGTTATCAATTGAGAATAATGAAAGAAGATATCATGAATTTAGTTGATTTTGAAGATCTTGGGTTGAGTGTGGTGTAGTTGTTTTCCATGTAAGTAAATTGATTTTTGAATTGACATTTCTTTAATAAAAGATGGTTTTAAATTGACTAACTATATTTTCTTTTTAATTTAGGTATCTACACAAGCTTCTTTTACAAAATTAAAGAACTGTCATTTACAGTTTTATAGATCTAGAGTACATTTCCTTGGAAGTCGTAAATGTGAATAATGATGACATAGTTCAATAAATATCTGAGAGATTATCACAAACAGAGATTAAATTTTGTTTTTTTCCATTTCTTGATAAGTAAGAAAATAAACATAATTAGGAACTAATAATCAATATAATGTCGTTAATTGTGAATTTTGTATTGTAGGGGACATTGGATGTTAGGTGTATTTTTCCAAAGCGAATGCATGTTATATTGGTTTTTCTTTTTATTAGGAATAGTCCGTAAACCATTTTCCATCTTATTAAACAAGTAATTTTTTATTTTTATTTTTTATAAGCTCATTGTGTTTATTTTTCATTGTTTAGACATGTATTATTAGTTCATATATATGAAAATGTAGTTTATGGAAACAATTTAACAAGGAATACATGTTAGTAAGGAAACTAAAGAAAATCAAATATGTGGAAGTACAGGTAATTAGTTTTTATATTATATTTTTTTCTGAATTTATTGTTATATATTTTATTTATTATTAATTTAATTTTTTATAACTGTGGTGTCATCATCAAAATGGAAATGTTCAATGTGGTTATTATATTTTACGATTCATGTATAAGATAATCACAACTGGGGAAACTACTGATTTTAATAAGTTTAGTTGTATTAATTTTATTATATTTTTTGCCATAATATCTTATTTTTTAACCTCATATCATTCACTATTATTATAGGTATTCAATGATTCATATTCATATTCCCAATCTGAAATGACCCTTATTTGATCTAAGTTTGTGAACTATTTGTTAAGTTTGATTAGGATTTGAGGTGTGTATATTTCAGTATTTATAAATAATAATACATATGGGTTCAAAAAACAAACTCTTTTGATATATTAGGTGTTTGAATCTACCAATAATCAAATGAATGCTTGAACAATAACCAACAATGATACTGCTCTAAATTTCAGGTACGTCTATTCTAAATTTTTTTTAACTTTCAATGTCGTCATTTTTCTGTTTGTGCTTGGTATATGTAAGTTATGGGTTTTCATTGAATGATAAATATTGTTTGACTATTGCTATATATTATGTTTTTTGTACAGGGTTTTTGATATTTTTAGAAGTGTAATTTTCTGATTTTTTTTAAAAAAAATTAATTTACGGCGTTGGTTATTTTATAAATTGACGCCAAATTTTTAAAAAAAATAAACCGGGGTTTTGGAATCAGTTTTCTATAAAACCGACGCCAAAACCCTAACAAAAATAATTTTCGGTGTCGGTTTTATAACAACCGATGCTAAAAACCATATTTTGTACATTTCCTTTATAGACATCTGTTAAAAACTAACGTCAAAAATAAATAAAAACTGACGTTAAATTGTGTTTTTGAACTAGTGGGAGTGTCATGCACCCATTTTTGGGTGTCTCCTTGATTAATAATTAACCAATGTTATTTTCTATTTTTGTTTAGGTAATTTGTTATGTGATTCAAATTATTTTTTATGTTCTATTCCTAGATTAAGGGCCACCCCATGGGTGTGTTTCCCTTAGATGAACATTTATGGTTGTTTAGCCTAGTTTTCCTATAAGGCATTCCTTGTTTTCCCTTATTAGGTTTTTAAAATGTTTTGGTTTTTAAATGGAATTGAAATTATGTTAAATTTTAGTTGTTTTGACTAAGGATTTGGGATTAGTGATTTTCCCTTTTCCTTGTGTTATTCCTATTATGATTAAGCATGCTTGGAATGTTTTACTTAAATCTTGGTCATTCCCATGTAAGGTTGGTAATGTTAAGGCCTTATAATGGTTTAGATTACATGATAGGATTGTTATATGAAATTTTCCCATGTGATTTATTTAATTCTAAAGGCTTTTAATAGTGTAAATTACATGATAAGACTGTTATATATATGAAATGCCAATGTGTGTTGATTAGTATTGAACCTTGAAAAAGTTTAATTTACATGTGTTTCTCAATATATGATATATGACCATGTGAGTTATATATGTTAAAGCACTATAATAGTTTTAATTACATGTGTTTCTTGTTGTGTGTTTTACCCATGTTAGAATCAAAAGGCCAAGCCTTATGAGTGTAGTCAGGCTGTTATGCTTCGTGAAAGAGCCATGGATATAGCTATCGGGTTTATGGAGGCTTTACTTATTTTTCTGAGTAAAATGGGGATCATTGAGGGATTCCCTGGGAAGACTCTATTGGATTTATTTACATTTCATGAGTGATACCTTGGGATTCCTTATAGTACTACCAGTAATGGGATTAGTTGACTTGGACTTATACCACACATACAGTGATACCAGGATTCCATAGAGGTTCATTGGGATGGGCTTGTAGGATGTTGGTAGGTTTGCACATAGAGTGATACCAGGATTCCAATGAATTTAGTCGGAATGGGCTTGTAGGTTTCATATAGAATTTTCACTTGGAGTGATACTTGAATTCCAACTTAGGAATGTCATGGATGGGCATGGGTAATAAATTGAATATTTAAATGAAATTACTTTTGAAGCGTCTACCAAGCCAAATCACAAGCTTGGATTTGGTCTTCACTTAATTATTTAGGTAGCCTTTTGTGGTTTATGTTGTGATTAGTTTTACATGGGGATTATTGAGCTTAGGATGGATCCCAATACTTATATAATTCAATGTAATTGAATTAATTAATGAACATGAAATGAATGTAAATAGAAACTAGTGCTTGTAGGATTGTTTAATTTTGAGTACTTCTTAGCTTAATACTTTCACTATTTTACACTACTTTTCATATATATTAACTGATAGATTGGAATAGATTTTGGGAGGTTGCCTACTAGGATTTAGTCTCACACCCTATTTGGGTCATGTTTTTGGGAACAAACAGATTATGTTGTTATAGGTGTCAATAAGGGTAAGAACTCTTTCACATGTACTTGATTTATGTTTAGGAATAGGAGAGCATGGGACTGAGCCGAGTCAAGTGATGATTCTCAGCATATTTTTTTCCTTTTTTTATTATTGGTACTTATATTTTGTATTACTACAGTGTAACCTAATTTGGATGCTTTCCTAGAACATGTAACATGTAGCATCATATTTGTATGATATGAAATCTGGTTATTTATATTATCATTCTTCCAATTTTTACTTTTGTTGTATGGTTTTACTACTTCCACTATTGTTATATTATTGTGTTCTACTATGTTATTCTCTTCCAATGAGGGCACAGTTTCTCCACTATTACCCCTAGGACCTCGCTGCTAGTCGATAGCTTCTAGAGTTTTGGGAAATGAACTTGAGGCCATATGGCCAACCAGGTACGGGGCACCTTTGGGTGGCATCTGGATTCGGGATGTTACAAAGTGGTATCATAGGGAGTATTTTCTGTTTTATCTAACTATTTGGATATGTTAGACAGGGATAGGAAGGAAATTGGATTTGGTAATTAGTTGTTCTAGAGAGTAGCAAAAATACGCACAAGGAAAATTCAAATTGCCTCAAATAGAATTGTGATTTTGGGGTTTTGAGCTATTACAGTGGATTTTATTTCACTATTGGATGATGCACTTATCTTGTTTTGTTATTATTGATATCATTTTGGTTCAATTTTTTTGCAACCGGATGAGATGAAGGTATTTCATATCATTCATCATATAGGAACCTTTTAGAAATCACATGCTAGGCATTCCTAGAATACCATTTAGAAGCATTACAGATTGCATACTATTATGATAGGTACCATCATAGATATACTTATTATTGTGATAGGTGTATTGGTACGTGTTATAGTTTGAATTGGATGGATTCCAAGATTCAACCCCTGAGGTTTATGGGCTCTCTTGGATCAGAATTTGGTGGATCATGTTTCAGCCTTAAATTTTTTATGATGTTCTATATATGGATTCCAAACATTGATTCACTGGGAGTATGGGCCCACACAGATTAGAATTTTGTATAAAATTGTTTTACATTTCAAAAATAGGGGTTCTAGGTAAGTTTCATAGGTTTACTGCTCAAAAATACAGACAACGCAACATGTGATTCTATGAACACACGCCATGTGTTCTTCATTTTGGAAAGAAAACATTTCTTAAGTACAAACCATGTAATATGTGTACCTGTTGGGTTGAAAGTGATATTTTTTCGACTATGTGAAGAAGAACCTGGAATAATGGTCATAGAAAATTGTATGGTCATGTAATTTTAGTAAACACCATGTAGTTTTACACAGGAAAACCCCATCTAAATATGGTCATGTAAAAGAACATTTCTAGGATGGGATACTTGTGTACATGTCCCGTACCATTCCTATACATTGTTTACCTAGGTGTTTAAAGGCCTAGTCTAGTGGGAGTATATGACCATGTGAGAACTTGAGGGTACATGCTATGTATGGTGTCTATATGTCCTGTACTACTCTTTTCCTAACCATTGTGACTATTTCCTATTTTTCCCCCTTTGACAGTTTTGGAACTATAATTAGTCCTTTATAAGTAGTTTTCTGTGTAGATCGGAATGGTGAAACCCGTGGATCATTCTAAGGAATCGTGATGGGTATTTTTTGGATTCTATATAAATGGATAGGTTCTTCCTCCATTTATCATTTTCAATTGTCTCCTAAGAGTTAGACCAAATCTTGAATGATTGGTTGGGTGTTTGGACCATCCTAATCAAGAACTATGATCTGAGATGAGCTATGAGCTATCTATCATTACCTATGATTTTGAGAAAATTTCTTGTGTGATATGTTGCCTTCTATCCAATGAGGTCGTGAGACCTGTTTCTTCTAAGGATCTTCTGAGGGATGCCTTCTCTTACATGTTGATCTAGGGAGTACCTTATAGGATCCCTTTTCTTGTGTATCATTTAGTGGATCCCTATTATAGGATGCCTCTACTATTTATCATTCAAGGATCCCTTATATAATTATTCTAATTACATGATTTGAAAGTGTTTTTATTAAATGAATTATTTATTTGTTCATCCATCATTTAGGTAAAACAATTGCTATTGGTTTTTCCATTGGAGGACCCAATTTGGTTTAATGAGACCCTCATGGGTTTAATTGGTTGTTAAAATTGAACTTACAAGCTAACATTCCATTTGAGACATAATTTCAAAGTTGTTAAATGTCTTAAAAAGAATTTGATGAGACTTACCAATTTTTTGAGCTATTAGCTAAAGGAATTTCTATGTTCCTTGTTATGTAGATTAGTGAATGAGGTGTTGCTAAAATTTTATTTCGAATTTATAGAGATTTTGAGCCTAGTAAATATATTTTGGTGTGACCTTGTTATGGGGGTTGATTATTATTCTTCGTAAGGGGATATCCCATGGTAGGTATCACCCTTAGATCTTGTGGTTATGTTTTCCTCTATGAGGTTTTTGATGTTGGTGTCATTCTAGTGTTGTTATAGCTAGTAGGACGTTGAGGTTTTAAAGATAACCCCCTTGTTCGGATGGGTGATTGTTTTATATTGACCCTTTCTATGGGAATGAGCATTGAGGAATGCTCAGTTAAATAGGTTAGACATGCCTCAGGCATAGATAGTTGCTAGGAGGTCTTGTGAACCTCCCTTTACTTAAATGATGGGTGACTTAGTACATTGTCATCCATGTAAATGTTTGTGTTGAAGATGATATTTTGATCTAGTTCTTACATGATACATCTGGTACTAGGGTGCATAGGGTAGATAGATTATGAATAGTTCCTATAATGTGTTGTTTTCACTTGTAAACTCAGGGTATTATATGTTGACATAGGCAGTACCCATCGAGTTTTAAATGTTAAAATGAGCCATTGAGTTGTTTAAATCATTGAGCGTTGAGCTATTAGGTATGTTCTAGGGTTATCTTCATAGAAGAGTAACCTGGGATTTATAGAACCAAGTTCATCTCATTGCTCAAAATGGATTTTTGGGACACAAGTTTTTTGACACGCCGATCGGTTTAATTTTATCATTCATGCCAAGTTATATGATGTGGTGATCGTACTTTATGGAACAACACTCATGCATTTATGTCAGCTATGAACTAGTTCTTTTGAAAGAGATTAATCCTTCTTCTTAATTTCTGGGACATTCCTAGGTATGGAGCATCACATCGGTTCTATTTAAACATTTTTTTTTCAGGTAGAAGGATCTAAATCAAGGACCATTCAAAAATGGTTGATTCTACTTGAATTCCTTTGAGTCCTGCAATTCTTGTTACGTGTTTATTCTTTCTTGGAATCATGACATTGTTTGGTTGGCTGTGTATGCAACCCATGTGACTCATTGATGATCATATATGGAACTCAGTGGTTAGGCATCAGCTAACAAAGAATGCATTGGGATAAGGGCATTGTGGTCGGTTAAATGATGATGTTTCGGCAAGTGAAGCTGAGTTTCTTTCAGAAGGTCATCCAATAGTGGTTCATTTTTATTTTTCTAGTAATTCATGATATCCTCTTAGTGTGATATTACTTGAGATATGAGCTTTTCCCCTATCTCAACATTGTCTTGGATGCACTAAGAGATCGTCGGTTATACGTCGCGCTATAGTTGAAATTCATTGGGCCAGTTTTTTTTACCTTTCTATCTGTGTGTTGGGTGCGTGGTTTCAATTTAGGTAGGGTTAATCCGGCATAATACATGGGTTCCCATCTAGTAATTTATGGTATAGACTCTAGATGCCTGCTATTTTTCTTGACATGACCAATAGGCAGATGCCGCTCTTGGTTTTGTCAGTGTTCTTATGTGGAATTTTTTCCTTATACAAAAGTCTCACTTGTAATAGGGATAATGGACAACCTTGTTGAGTAAATTGGACTCTGTGTTGATGAATATGATTTTATCATAGAATTATATTCAGTAGCATATGTGGTTCTTTAAAAGGGGATAATGATTATATTGGGATGGATTTGGTTTTCTACTTTACTTTTGCTATGGAATGACCCATTTTTAATGATAAGTGGATGGTTTAAAAATGGAGTGTCACCAAGAAATAGGTATGGGATTCAGTGAATGAGTTTATTGTGAATGCATGGTGCCTTGGGAGAAGGAGTTTTGTTTTTGTTGCAACATTTCGGCCTCCTAAGCTGGGTTTTTCAAAGATAAGTCATCCATCGATGGTTAAAATCATTATCCTTCTTATTCCTCATGTATAGTTTGAGTGAACCAACTTAAGCACTTTTCCAGTTTAAGGTGGGTGTGGTTTGAAAGTCTGTAATGTATTTTGAGGGAAGATTGTGTGACCAGTTTTGATGAGGTCGATCAGGGTTCTACCATTCTTTTTTGTGAGGACACTAATATGACCTTAGTTATGTTTCAGTTCACCCAGTTAAAGGAAAATCACATCAGTAGTGTAGCTTGGATGCTGAGAGGTGTTCTTTTGGGGGGTTTCTAATATAGGAGGTGTAATGGTAACAATGTTTTCTGAGTTTTTCTTGAAAATATCATGATGGTCACACTTTTCCCGCCAATCAAGGAAATCTTTAGTGTTGATGAGATTGATAGGTTGTACATTTGTGAGATTGTACTACTATTCGGGGTTCCGCATTCTTTCATTTTAGATAGGGATTCCCTATTTAATTCTCTTTTCTAGAAAGGGATATAGAGTTTGTTTGGTAAATAGGTTCTTCTGAGTATAGCTTACCACCCTCAGGCAGGTGGCCAGTTTGAACGCACGATTCAGGTGCGGGAGGACATGATGCGGGAATGCATCCTGGATTTTGGGGGTTCTTGGGAGATACAAAAACACCTTGTTGAGTTTTCCTATAACAATAGATTTTAGGATACTATTATAATGGTTCCATAAAAGGATTTATATGATAGAGCATGTCAATCACCCCTATGTTGTCTAGAAGTTAGAGGGGCAGCTATGATGGGACCTCATCTTGTCCAGGATACAACTAAATAGGTTCAGGTGATTGGGAAGTAGATAACTAAAATGCAGTCTCATCATAAATCGTACACCAATCACCGAATATGAGCTTTGGAGTTCAAGGATGGGGATCGTGATTTTTCTACATACTGAACCGAGGTTGGGACACAAGTTGATCAAGAGACGAGGTAAGATTTTTTCTAGATACATCAGGTTGTTTGAGATTCTAAAGAGATTCAAGATGGTTGCCTATTTATTTTATTTACCCCAAAGGTATAGGGTTATGCATGTTTTCATCCACGTTTCTCAGTTTCACCATTACTTTTAAGACATTTCTCCTTATTTTCATCTCAAAGAAGTTGACTTACAGGTAGATGCATCCTTTGAGAAGCATCCTATTCTAATTTTGGATCACAGCATGATGTTTCTCTGTGGTTGTTCTATTCCTTTGGTATGGGTTATATGGAAGCACCACCGAGTGTGGGATGAGACCTAGGAGAGGGAGACCGATTTACAGTCAGAGACGATGGATTTCTTCTCATAAATTTCTTCACCACCCTTGGAAGGGAAATTTGGGGACGAATTTCTTTAAGGGGGGAAGTTTGAAAGAACTCGGTTCTTCCTTTGAGGTGCGGATATTTTTGTTGAAGTTTTTATTTAAGATAACTAGAGAAAAGGAGGTTAAGGGAAGAATGTAGGGTTTTTGTGTATATGCAAGTACATGGATTGAAATTTTTGCATATACATGTCGTGTATATGAAAGTACATGGAGTGAAATTTTCTAAAAAAATCTAAAACAATAAGTATCCTCGTTTTATTATTTTGGGATACAACCTTGCTTGGGTTTCTCTCAAACATTAGTGTCGAGCTTGGAGTTCTCTCCAGATTTTTCGTTTGAACTCCGATTCAATTGTCATCGGATGCATTAGAACCCAATCGACAATCTCTCGATTCGTCTTGATCCCTTATTTGTGATTTATTCTCTCAACCTAGGTATTCAACCTTCAGTGTCTATACTATTTTTGTAGATCTACTCCACTCTATGTAGAATTTGAGGCTGATGTTGGATGAGGAGAGTTGTATGAATATGAGGTAGGTGGTCTCATGCCTCTCATTAATTGTCAAGTTGATTATATGTGTTGGAGTTCCACACATCCATTTTTGGGTGTCACCTTGATTAATAATTAACCTATGTTATTTCCTATTGTTGTTTATGTAATTCGATAATTGCTTCAAATCGTTTTTTAGGTTGTTATCCTTGATCAAGTGTCAACCCATGGGTGTGTTTCCCTTGGATGACCATTTATGGTTTTTTGGGCTAGGCTTCCTATGAGTCATGCCTTGTTTTCCCTTAATGGGTTTTTGAAAAAAAAAATTGGTTCTTAAATTTTATTACAATTGTGTTAAATTGTAATTGTTTTACTTGGGGTTTGGGATTGGTTATTTCCCCTTTTCTCCATGTTATGCCTTTGCTTGTTTAAGCATGCTTGGATTGTTTTTCTCTAATTGTGAACCAGTCCATGTCAGTTTGGTTATGATAAGGCCTAAAATGGTTTAGATTACATGATAGTATTTATATATTAAATGTTCCCATGTGAGTGATTTAATGTTAAAGCCATGTAATAGTATCAATTACATGATAGGCTTGCTATATGAAACTCCCACGTGAGTTGATTCATTTTGAACCATGTAATAGTTTAATTTAAATGTTTTTCATGATATATAATATATGCCCACATGAATTATAAATATTAGAGACCTGTAATAGTTTAAATTACACGTGTTTCTTATTGTGTGTTTTTTCCCATGTGTGTACTCAAAAGGCCAAGTCTTATGTGGTTGGTCAGGCTTTTATGTTCAAACCGTGAGTGAGCCATGGATGTAGAAATCAAGATCATGGATTCTTTGCTTATTTCTTATGGGTGAAACACTGATCATTGAGGGATGCCATGGATTTACTCAATTTATATTTTTACATATCCTGAGTGATACCTGGGGATTCCTTATAGGACCTCCAGTAACGGGATTAGTTGACATGGACTTATACCACACCTAGAGTGATATCCGGATTCTAGATAGGTTCGTCAAGACGGACTTGTAGGATGTTGGTAGGTTTTCACATATAGTTATATTGGTATTCTAGAGAGGTTTTTCAGGAAGAGATTCTAGGTTGTGGATAGAATGTTCACATGGAGTGATACATGACTTCCAACTTAGGAATTCCATGGATGGTCTCGGGTTATAAATAAAATATTTAAATGAAATGAATTATGATGTGTCTTCCAAGCCAAATTACAAGCTTTGATTCAGTATTCACTTACTTTTTTAGGTATCCTTCTAAATTTTATGTTGTGATTACTTTTACATGGGGATTTACAAGCATAGGACGGTTCATGAGACTTATATAATTCAATGTAATTGAGTTAATTAATAAACATGAAATGAATGTAAATGGAAACCAGTTCTTGTAGGACTATTTAATTTAGAGTACTTCCTAGATTTATACTTTCAATATTGTACAATGCCTTTCATAATTATTCATTGATAGAATGGAATAGATCTTGGGTGGTTGCCTACTGGTATTTAGTCTCACACCCTATTTGAGTCATGTTTTTGGGCCCCAATATATTATGTTGTTGTAGGTGTCGATAAGGGTAAGAACCCTTCTACAAATACTTGGTTCCTGTTTAGGAGTAGGAGAGAATGAGACCAAGATAAGGCTTGTGATGATTCTAAGTTTCTTTTTTCCCTTTTTGTAATGTTGGTACTTATATTTTTTATTACTACAGTGTAACCTATTTTGGATGTTATCCTAGAACATGTAACATGCAACATCATAGTAGTATGCTATGACATCTGGTTATTTGTATTATTAGTATTCCACTATTTACTTATATTTTATGGTATTAATTCTTCCTATATTGTTATATTATTGTGTTTCACTATTTTATACTCTTCCAATGAGGTTATAGTTTCTCCAATATCACACCTAGTCCCTCATTGATAGTTGGTAGCCTTTGGAATTAGGGGAAATGCACTTGAGGCCATGTGGCCAACCAGGTATGGGTCACCTTTGGGTGGCATATTGATCCAAAAAGTTACACCAAGTGACTATATATTGTTTCACAAGGACCATGAATCACTAAAATAATTCCCATTGTATGGTGTGTCTCACTGCCTGAAATTTGTATCAAATTCTTTGAAATTTTTATGGTACTTTCTAGTCATTCCATAGATTAGGTGCCTATATGGAAGTGATGAGACTACAAGGAATTTTTTGGCATATAGATTCAATAAATAATGATTGGAAACTTCATCACCTTAAATGAACTAATCAATGGACGAAAATTCTTCCCAAATATCATGAATTTTGAAATTATCCAAGAAAATATTGTCCTTAAATATCTAAAGATAGATTGAATCCTTTTGGTATAAAAATTTACACTCTCTATACATGTCCATATATTTTAATAATTTAAAAAATTACACCATGGATTTGAAAAAAATAAAAATATATTACGTTATCTAGGTTTATATCAGGGATAAAATAATCGGGTAATGAAATTGATGTTTATTTGGGCCAATTGATCAAAGATCTAAAATTAATGAGGGATTTCATTGTTACATTGTATAATTCTTATAGTAATAAAGATATCCTATTGATATCCATGTTTTACAATGAAATAAAAGAATTTTATAATTATGTAAAATTTTCTGGATAAAACATTAAAGTAAAGATGGGGAATAATATTTTTAAAAAGGAACACACTTATTTAGGTTAAAACGTACTTTGAAAATTATGTTTCTGTGATATTAAAATTTTATACACCAATTCTATAGATACTAATATTTTGAAACATAAATTAATAAGAGTCAATAATAAGTTACAAAACCATCTCTACTAATAGCTAACTAGATATTTAATAAAGTAATGTATTCCATCACCAATTTTGTTAAAACTTATTATAAAACTCTTATGAAACACAATCGGAAAAAGATATTGGTTTTTTTGAATTGAATTATTTGAATTTTTTACAAGTATTTCATTTTCTTGATTTCATACACATATAAAAAATATATGTGATAGTTTCATAGGAGCATTAATAAATGAACTCAGAAAAAAAATGATGATATTAAGGCTAGGTTGTACATTATTAACATGGGGATATGGGAAGAGTTGGAATCAGTGAAGGCTGAAATGAGGAATTTTCTTCCTATAACTGTGTACATTATTTGTAGGATAGAGAGATATAAGTTTTACAACTTCATAAATGGTGTAATGGTTCTAGTTGTATATTCACCAAATATAATTTGTATTATGTCAATGATTGATTAAAATTTAATGGGCTAGGATTCAAAAGAATGAAATATTTTAATAAAATATTTAATTCATGCATATTTAAGTTACATTTTTCATGAAAAATTACCTCATAATATAAAAATATTTATTTATTTTTCAAACCAATATAAAGTAAATGTGTAGATTGGGTGAAGTTTATAACTATGGAAAAGAAAATTGTTATCATATTATGTGCATTAGAGATATTCTACCCACTTTAATTATTTTATATCATGGTTTAGTTAATGTTTCACTTGGTTGGAGAGATATGGTTATGTGTTCTTGACATTATAGATGGATATCCCCTCATTGAATGATATATGAGGATTATAAAAGGGTATGTAAAAAAATTAAAGTCATCCATATGGTTATATTGGAGAGATATATATTATTGGGGAAGCTATTGAATTCTATACTTTCTACTTATCTCATGTGAAGAGGATTGGTCTACCAAAATCTCATTACCATGAGAGACTTATGGGTAAAGGAATTTCCAAAATAAATGTTGTGGAAATTATCATTATAGTGTATCAGTGGGATTACCTTTACATTTTTCATAACAGTTTTAAGGTTGAACCATATGTTGATTCACATAATGTAATTATTAGGAATTTTAATCCATAAAGGGATAAAATATGGATATCAAATAGACATAAAATGATAGTTTATAGGATGTTTAGAGACCATATTTTTAATGAATCAACTAAAATTTTAAATTCAACTTCATAATGGCTTCAATGAATAGTCATACGTACAAGTGTCAAAGTATTATATTATAATGGTTATGTAATTAATGTTTATACATTCTATATAAAGGAAAAATATGAATTAAATTCCATGATAATTTTTGGAGTAACTCTTATAGAGGAAGCGATACAGTTATCTAGTACCATGGAATAAAATCCAATTTTTGTGAGTATTTCATAATTTGGAGTCATTGAACAAATATGGAAGCTGGATTATACAACATTAAAAGTGATTATTTTTCAATGCTAGTGGGTTGATAATAGTTATGCAGTCAAAATTTAGGAATTATGATTTGTAAATTCTTATTTTAGTAAATAATCATATAAGGATGATCCATTCATAATGGAATGAAAATTAGTATAAGAATTTTATTCCTTAGATTATATAAATAGAAGTGGTTAATTATTTTTTTATTGACCAATCCCATTTTAGGATCATATGTAAATTTAAATAAGAATGAAACTTTAATTTGGATGTTACAATCATTTCATAGTTTTCCCAAAGTAAAAATAATAATCTTGTATGTCATAGGATACCGCAATTAGGTGATTTGGATACTCACTAGAGGGGTTAAATCACTTAAACCATTAAATAAAAAATAAAAAGTTTAATAACCCGGTTATTGTTTTTTTAATATACATTGTGTTAAATTATAATATTATGTGTTCAATAATATGTTAATTTAATCTAAATTAAACCCTCATCCACTTCTGTAGATAATGAATTCTCTATATATTGATACTCATAATCCTAAGGAACAACTGGTTTCTTAACATAATGATTCTCTAAATCCATATGAACAATCGGTTTTTTCACATGCTGATGCTACCAATCCTAAGGAGAAAGATATTGAAAATATCGAAATAGAGGTAATGGTGGAAGGTGAACAAACTATGTATGACTAAAAAAATCATTATAACATGACCGTTTTAACGAAAATTATTAAGGTGAGAACCAGAGGCATAAAACCTGATGTTGGTTGTAATGTAAATGGTCATTATATTACCCCCAATAATTACATTTTCATTTTTTAAATTAGTTTCACTACTCAGATTAACATGGTGATTAATGTGAAAACATGGAATAGCTTTTTGTCCATAGAGAATGTACTAATTTTGGAGGAGATTAAGGAGACTATATCATATACTTTCTCTATTTTATTAAATTATAAAATAAAAAAACACTAATTTACTCCTCATTGTCACTTAATGAGTGAATTTATACTAAATGAATATCAAATTAAATTTTGTATTAATGATCAATGGAAAGGATCATAGAAAATTTCAGGTAATTATTTTGTAGAAACATCTCAAGGATCCTAAATAGAAAGTAAACTTGAACTCAATATAAATGTATGCACACATAATAAACCAAGAAACGTGGATTATGTTTATTAGTCATCATGAGGATGAAAAATTTTAGGTACATTGTTATTTTTAATAATTTAATTGGAAATAAACGTATTAATGAATTTTATTAAGAATTATTAATTTATGAAATCAAAAATGAGTGTTGAAAATAAGAAGTTTACATAAAAATTAACATACCCCTATTGTAAAGTAAGGATGAGGTACAAATCACTTTAAAAAAATGTATGTATTTTAAATTTACAGTAATAATTTTATGTGTAATGAAACAAAAACATAATTTTGTTAAATTATTTATAACTAGGATGATGAATCAAAATCTAAATTCACTTTCATCCAACATTATGTGTTATTAAAGGAGGAACATGTAAATAAAGATAGAATACTATTAGGTGAAAACACTTTAAAATATGGGAATCAAGTGTTAGTATGACATAATAAATTTTTTTTACATTGGTATTATATGACATTAAATAATTATTATCCTATAATTTCAACTGGTTTATATAGAATAATTATCATTGGATGTACCTGATGAATGAGTACCTTTAAGGGCCTTGAAGTTGACAGAATAAAATGGATGTGTTAGAGGTGTGGATTTTGGATTGTTTCCTCAAAAATATTTTGATAAAGGAAATACATGAGGGTATAAAGTTAAGACAATGAATAACATATAGTAATGAATTAATGTTTTAGAAAAAACTATTTGGTAGTCTATGTTGTTATATAATGTTATAATAAGTAAATAAAGAGATGAAACAACACAATAACAACGACTTCATGAGGATCTAAACCTCCCCTCTCAACTTTGACAATCACCATTCACCTAAAAGGTTTAACTTACTATATATAATATATTATATCATAAAAATTTATATTAATTGTGAATTACGAAGATAATGATTCCTATCTAGTACTAATATTCAACATAGTGAAATTGATTGTGATTTATATCAATCATCACCCACCCATCGCTTTGTTATGAGGGGTACAATGTACAATGTCTAAGAAGATATTTTACAGATACATAAAAACATAAAAAATATAATTTGAGTGTATGTATTCACATATATCACAAGTAGAGCATAAGGATACATGTCCCCCTTCACAGTCAAGATGTTCACACAGTTGAACTTTCTATTGTAACATTCATAGCATGTTTGTTTGATCTTGTAGAAATACATGTTGATAATGAGGTATGTACTTTCCTATTAATTAAATAGAAAACCTGAACCTTATAATTTCATTTAAAAAAGTGAAAAGTAAGGGAAAAAAATCAAATCAAAATAACCTAAATGATCAACTAATCAATCAAGAAGACCTTCAAATAGTACCCTACTTTTCTAGTTCAAATTTCACATTTACTAATACTATATGTTCATATGGATAAAATTTTCAATTATATGACCATCATTAATTTTTTAGAATAAATTTTTTCATATTCTATTATAAACTATACTTTTTGAGAATGTAGATAAAATTATCAAGCATAGATGGCTAGGAGTCTCACTTGTAAATGTAAACATGAGGTGTGTTATCAAAATATTTTTTTCCAATAACTAATCTACTATGTTAATTAATGTTAAATAATATTCATATTTTTTTGTATATTGGTAATTTTTAAATGGAAACCCCTATGAAAACAAATTGGAATCATTATTCCTTACATCACTTCTATAGAAAAAAAATCATTAGAAGAATATGAATATCTTGAAATAGTGGACTGATTGGACACAATGCTTAAAAATTAAAATATTGTTGGAAAAGTATTCTTAATACCAATGATACATGGGTAAAAATATAAAAACTAATTATATTAAATATAATTTAATTTTCTTAATTACATATTCATTTTTTACGGTAAATTGATTTCTTAGTGAATCAATTTGAACACTCAAATTATTTATTTTTTCTATTCAATGCATGTATTACCAAACAAAATCAACTATACATGATGACATTTATAAATTCATAACACACCATAATAAAAAATTAACAAATAAACATGAAGTTATTTGTTCTTTTTATTAAACTATTTCTATTATAGGATGATGTTTAGATATCATCAAAATCATGGTATGAGGAAAGTCCATGAGCCCAATAAGCCTATTGATTTCTACTGATGGATAAGTGTTAGGAAATATATATTAGTTTTTCACTATCGAAACGAATATAAAAATAAATTACTAATTTTTCTCAACATTGATGCATTTTTCTAAACAAACTAATAGAAATGATTATGGTTATTATGTTTGAAATTTTATAAAGATATTTTATTCCATAAATAAACTAACTTCCCCAAAGATTTATTTTAGATGATAATTAAAATCTCATTAAAAATATTTATTATTCATTTATTTTTATATATTTTTTCAGTACCACTTGAACTATTTTTATTATATGTTTTCAATTGAGGAAATGGATTTTTTAGAAACGAGTGGGAAAAATACATGGTGTCAGAATGTATACATACATCATAAAGAGGTGAATTCTTACTACATATTTAGTTAGATTTTTCTTCATTTTATCCAATTATTCTTTATTTAATTTTCTTATCATTTTTATCTACTACTTATTTAATTTATTTTCACATGGATCATAAAGGGGGGACATTAACACAAATTTATTTTTTTCCATCCATTTTTTTCTCAACAAAGTGATCAAAATTATTGGAGAAAAATCAATTCATGAAATATTCTTCAACATTTATGATACACTCAAGTAATATGAGTTCTCTTCATAGTGATTGTTATTCTTTATTTGATTACTTTATATTCAGTAGTGTGTCTTTTATGTTTACATATGACTCAAAGTATGTTATTTTAGTTTAAAAATTACATTTTTTCTAAAAACATTCATCACTCAAGAAAAAACAATCAAAGAGAGAGATATTATCTTGATTATTTAGGAAAATGACCCATAATTCATTATTGACATGTTGTAATCATACCCAAGTCAATCCAATTCACGATGTACCTTGTATGACTCCAAGTGAATGTTTTCTATTTTAAAGTGAAATTATAGTAAAAAATACACATCACTCATTAAAAACATAGAAAAATCACTCATATTATCTTGATAAAATAGGAAAATGATTCATAATTATTTTTTGATGTGTAAGAATAAGGCATACATCAATATGACACACAGTGTGAGCGGAATGATTGAAAGTTGTGTTTTTTATTTAAAAGTGAAATTTTAGTTCAATAGATATGTCACTCACTTAATAATAATAAAAAAACTAGATTATATTAATACATTATAAAAATTATCCATATGTCATTTTTGACAAGTTGTACTCAACCGAACTTCAATCAGACACACAATGTGGCTTGTATAAATAAAAGAGAATATTTTTATTAAAAAGTGACATTTTAGTTCAAAACACATGTTACTCCATGAAAACTATGAAATTAATCTCATATCATCTTGATTTGTTTTAAATGATCCAAAAATTATTTTTAAATAGAATGAATCAACCACAAGTAAATTTGACACATTTTTCGTTCTAGGACTTATAGTGTGTGTTTTTAGTTTAAAAGTGACATTTCAATTGAAAACATGTGTCACTCACCCAAAACCAAGAAAAAAAACTCAAACAATCTTGATACTTTTGGATAATGATCCTTACATCATTTTTGAAATGTAGTAATCAACCACATATAAATCTAGAATATGGTGTGCCTAAAATGAATCCAAGTTCATGTTTTTAATTTAAAAATAAATTTTAGTTAAAATCATTTTCACTCACTGAATTTAGAGAAAATGAAATCATATTTTTTTATATTTTATGAAAACATATAAGTAATTCATTTTTTATATATATCAATTGAAAACTCATTAATCTAACACATAGTTTAGCCAGTATAACTCATGTTTACATTTCCATTTTTAAATTGACCATTAAGTTTTAAACAAGTGTCACATAATCAAAACTGAGAAAAAGCAGTTGGACTGTCGTGATACTTTGGGAGAATGATCCAAAAGTCATTTTGGTGTCTAAAAATTAGCCTCACATCAATCTGATACCTTGTGTTCCCGGTATGAATTAAAGTGCATGTTTTGATTTAAAATTGACACTTTAATTAAAAACACACATCACATACTCAAAACTAATAAAACATGATCATAGTATTATGATACTTTAAAAAAAATCCCATAAATCATTTTTATAGGTATGAATTAACAACACATAACTTCAATACATTGTGTGTCTGGTATGATTCAATGGGTGTGATTTCAATATATAAGTATCATTTTAGTTCAAGATGATTTTCACTTACAAAAAACTGAGAAAATAAATTCATATTTTCTTGAATGTTTATGATAATGATATAAGATAAATTTTTTATGTATAAGAAGTTTCTACACATCAATCTGACACATGGGGTGTCCAGTATGACTGAAGGTTTGTGTTTTTATTTATAATTAACATGTTCCAAAAAAACACACATTATATAATTAAAAATGATTAAAATCACTTTTATGGACTTGATACTTTAAGAAAATAATCCATAAGTCCTTTTTATGTTTAGTAATCTACCTCACATCAATATGATACACGGTATTCAAAATAGGACTCAAAGTGCATGTTTTTTTAAATTAACAGTTTAGTTCAATACAAGCTTCACTAACTGAAAACAATAAAAATATACTCAAATTATCTTGATGATTTTGGAAAATGACAAAACAAGTCTTTTTCCCATATAGGAATATGGTGCACATCAATCTGATACATGATGTGGATGGTGTGACTGAAAGTTTATTTTTTTATTTAAAATTGATCTTTTAGTAAAAAACATGTTTCACATACTAAAAAAATGAAGAAATAACACTCAAATTGTCTTGATACATTAGTAAAATGATCCATAATTCATTTGTGATGTGTAAGAATTGGGTTCACATCAGTCTGATACATGGTGAGCTCTATATGAATCAGAGTGTGTGTTTTAAATTTAAAAATGAAATTTTAGTTCATAATTTGTTTCACTCGTAGAAACCCAAGAAAATACACTTGGGTTTTTAGATACATTAAAAAAATACATGTGCCATATATGACATATAAGAATCTTCCACATCTCAATCTGATATACAGTAAGATTGGTATAACTCAAAGTCTAGTTATCAGTGTAAAGGTTAAATTTTAGTTAAAAATGTGTTCCACACATTGAAAATAATAAAAATGTACTTTTATAGTCTTAATACATTAGAAAACAATTCCACAAGTTATTTATGATTTTTAGGAATCATCCACACATCAATCTGATACATGGTGTGACTGGTATCACTGAATGTTTATATCTTCCATTTAAAATGGAATTTTAGTAAAAAAAATATATGTCACTCACTAAAAATATTAAAAACACACTTAGGATGACTTGATGCTTTAATATATTTATCCATATGTGAATTTTTCATGTAAAAATCAACTTCACGTTAATCAGATACAATGTGTGGCCATTATACCTCAAAGTGCATGTTTTTATTTAAAAGTGGCATTTTAGTTCCAAAATTGTATTTCATAAAAAATGATCAAAAAAATAATACTATTTTTATACTTTAGTAAAATAATCTATAGGTCAATTTTGACAAGTAGGAATTACCCGCACCTTATTCTGATACACGGTGTGACCGGTATGACTTTAAATATGTGTATTTAGTTTAAAAGTGTCATTTTAGTTGAAAAAATGTGTCACTTACTAAAAACTGATAAAAAATACTTTTATGGTCTTAATACATTAGTAAAATGATCCATAAGTCATTTTTAATTTGTAGGAATCATCCACAAGTCTATATGATACATAGTTTGACCAATATCAGTTAAAGTGTGTATTTTTTGTTTAAATATGAAATTTTCATTAAAAACTTTTTCACTCAAAATAAACCAAGAAAAAACACTAATATTATCTTTATGATTTATTAAAATACAATATAAGTCATTTTTGATTTTTAGGAATCAACCATACATCAATCAGATACATGCTATGACTGGTATGGCACAAAGTGTCTGTTTTTATTTAATATTGAAATTTTAGTTCAAACACATGTCACATACTCAAAACCAATAAAACATATTAAATTTAACTTGATACTTTATAAAAATGATCCATGATTCATTTTTTGATGCGTAGAAATAAACGATGCCTCAATCTTGTATATAGTGTGACCGGTATGACTCGAAATGTGAGTTATCAATTTAAAAGTGACATTTTAGTCAAAACATGTATCACTCCCTAAAATATGAGAAAATACACTTGTGTGGTCTTTAAAATTTAGGGAAATGTTCAATAAGTCATTTTTATGAGTAGTAATTGTCCACTCATCAATATGATACACGGTGTGAGTAGTATATATCAAAGTGTGTGTTTTTCATTTAAAAATGGCATTTTAGTTAAAAACATGATTCACTCGCTGAGAAACACCAAACACACTCAAATAGTCTTTCTATTTTAGGATACATATCTATAAATATTTTTTATATGTATTAATTATTCACATGTAATTTTGACACATGGTGCATCAAGTATGATTCAAAGTTTATGTTCTTATTTAAAATTGACATTGTAGTTCAAAAAATGCATCAGATACTCAAAACTGAGAAAATGTTCTCAGAATATCTTAATAATTTAGGAAAATGATAAATATATTATTTTTTACATGTAGGAATCAACCACACATTAGAATTACGCATAGTGTTCTTGGTATGACTCGAAGGTTTGTTTTCAGTTTAAAAGTGACATTTTATTGATGTATTATATCATATTTTGGTTTAATTTATTTATTTGTGGTATTACTAAAATTATATTTGTTTTTTATACCAGTAAACCCTTTTATTTGAGTTGGGGTGGTTTTTTGACAATCAGTAGCCTAGTTAGGCTCTGTTTATAGAGGGTCTAAAGACAATATAACAATGTTTTTTAATTTTTTGATATTTGTGATAAATTATATATACCATTGTAATTATACAACAAATATTTTAAATGTTTGAAATAATTTTATAATTTTTTTTTATTATATTGTAATATAAAATAAATTTATATTTAATTTTATATTTTTTTCTTCATTCTACTACAGTTTCAACAGTATAACTCTTCAACATGGTTTTTATCAGCGCTAAAAAAAGTATTGATGAAGGAACCCCTTTATCAATGAAAAAACCACCAATAAAAATCCCACATTATCAACTATTTTTTAGAAGTAATGAAAAGATATTTTATCAATGATATTTATTTCACTAATAAAATATGATGCCTTTTAAAGGCTCTTATAATATCATCCCTTTTAAGGGATGGGGACAGAAATTCCAAACACTAATAAAGCCTGTGTTTGCAGTAGTGTTTGAAAGAAACTACCATAATCACTCAAGATTTAAATGATCCATAAACATCATTTCCCTCCTTCTAAATTATTGTAAATATTATAATCACTGAAAATGAGGGTTTCACCATCATATTGTGGAGAATTCGAAAATTTAATATGAAACACCTTTATGAATTCAAAAGGAAAATTAATATGAGATCATCGAAGAATTCATTACAATTTATCATGAATGGGAATGTACCAATTTTTGAATCTTATATATATATATATATATATAATGAAGACCAAGTCTTCACTTTTATGATTAATATTGATAGAATCATTTAATTACTTTTTTACTGAGTGACAATCATCTTGGCATCAAAAACTAAAATCTCTTCTAAATATTAGTTTGATTAATGGTAAAATCACTTTCGATAAGTATATGATTATTCAAGCATCTAGAGTTTCTCACCTTCAAGATAACCTATATAAAGATAATAACACAATTTAATCCTACTTGATTTGGAGATTTTAAGTGGGAATTTTTTTCCTCCAATGTTTTCATTGAGGATACATTATTTTTTTAATTTTTTTGTTTTTTGTTTAGATGGAGAATCTGACATTTTAATTTAACCTTTTTATAGTGCATGACGAATTCTTATACCTTGAAAGTTGTTTTCAAAAGAGTTTTTCTTTCTTAAAAAAAGATATTTCTTTCCAATTTCTAATGATCATATTTAAAAAACATATACATATTAATCATATTTATGTTTTTATAATTTAATAGTTAAAAATATTTTTATATAATGTTTTTAATTTAAAATTTATTATAAAAAAATAATCCCATATTTAATTTTAGATTTCCTCAAATTTAAATCATTTATTATACAACATTACAAAAATAATATTATATATTCACTTCTAGTATAATATATTTAAATTTTTAAGATAGTGTTGTTAATTTTTTTATTTTTTATAGATTTTATTTTTTCTTGTTATTGAATTGTTAAAAAACTTAATAAATCAATATGATTATTATTATATTTAATGAATTATTTAAATTTTAGTTTCCCCTAATACAAAATCCAAAAACTGGACATAGATTATTCACAATGATTTTTTTTTGTCATTGATAAAATGTGCATATCTCTCTCTCTATATATATACATATATATATTATTTACATAAAGAAAAAATAATATTTAACTATATATATATAAATATACCTTTATATTGAATATTTAAATAACTACACAAATATATATCTTTCATTTATAGTAAGATATTAATGTTAATCATATTAATGTGTGTGCATATATATTTTGTATATTTGTGTGTATAATTATAAAATATGTTTGTGTAAATATGTTTGTATTTTTGTGTGTGTTTGTGTGTGTAATGATCGTCATCACACACACAAAAATAATTACCAAGTATGTTGTTTTTTATTTATTGTGTGTCATTAACTAATAGTTAAAATTAATTGCATAATAAAAAATTTTGGTTATTATAATTAGTTATTATTTTACTTTCATATGTTATAAGACATGTTGTAGAATATAGTTATAAATGATTACATGAAAAATATTTAATGTTATACACTTATAGGAAAAATATGGATAAAAATTGTAGATTTCTAAACATATGTCAAATTAATATGGTGATGAAGTCAAATATGTCATTAATTTTACACTAAAATTTGAAAATTACCCTTTTAGAATTATGTATCCTTGATTAAATTACTATTATTCAAGTAGAATTGGTCTAGATGAATTTAATAAACACTAAATTTGATATGTATCAATGTTATAAATTTTATATTGAACATAAAGATGATGTCGATGTATCAAGTGATTGTAATAACAATAGAAGTTACAAATCGCCTAATTTTAGAACAAGTGTAGATGATGGCCTATATCATAATTCGAAAGTTACAATAGTAATTGAAGACAATCTTTGATATCATCTTAAATTTTTTGAATGGTTTAATAATTACACAAATATTTCCTTATATGAGGCTTATACCAGATTTACAACATTACCAACAATAATATAACTATATTACTTAAAGGATGATGATATATGTTGTGATTACCATTTTACAAAAATTATTTGATCTCTTAAATAATATGATACCATATGAAAATAAAAATAAGTATCAAAAATATGTAGTTAATCAGATGTTACATTCCATATATATGTGTTACAAAAAGGCACATTTATGTCTTAATGATTTCATTTTTTTCAAAAGGAGTATAGTTCACTGAAAAATTTCCCTAAGTGTGATGTGTCTGGATAAAAAGAAAAGTAAATCACATTCATCAATAACTTTATTGTTCATTTCAATTATTCAATGACATAAATTTCTGTATCGATGTTAAATTATTGAAAGTTGGTTAATATAACATATATGTATATATAATAATTTGGGATTGAAAATCTCAACACCCTATAAATATTTATTAATGGATGAAAATTTATCTTGAGTATTAAAAATTTTGAAATAAAACATGAATCATTATGTTGAATTACCTACAAATTACAAGAATCCATATTTTGTGTAAAGTAAGTCAAACTTTACCTATCCAGTTCTATCAGTAATGTTGTGTTTATATAATATGTACAGATACAACATATTTTATATTCTCATTTGAATCATGAAATAACCTCTCTATGATTTTGAAAAAACAATCACCATAATTGATGATCCAAAATTTAAGCGGCATACTGGATTTATAGTATAAGATGCTAAGGATAAATAAGGATTCTTGTAATTTTTATGTAATTTAACCTCATGATTCACATTTTATTTTCAAATTATTGATACTAAAGATAAATTTTTATCCATTGAGAAATATTTAATGGGTGTTGAGATTTTCCATCCCAAATTATTTTTTATATATTTTATATTAACCAAATTTAAATCTTATAACATATATATAGTAATCTATGTCATTGAATTACTGATATGCACAATACCACTACAAATAAAAGAGGTTTGTTTTTCACCTTCTTCATTAATACATGATAAATTATTATAGATGGTAAATAAACTTGTAAATACTTTCAGAAAACCTTTAAAAATGTTTTACATGATAAGAAAGATTTGAATCTTTTGTCAGGTGCATTTTTTTTAATGAACCACCCACACTTGGACTCTACATATGCTAGCAATGAGTTAGAGTGTGACCCTCAAATCCCAAATTCAATAATATATTAGTTGGTGACAACTATTCTGAATAAAACATCACTACAATAACTCTCAAACTCAATTCCTAAACTCTTAATTTCTACTAGATCCATATGAAAATCCACTTTAGGAATATGAGAAACACTTGAATATATCTTAATCAAAAACTCAATATCATTCCTTGGAGGTAGGCTTACAACATCCTCTAAGAACAAATCAATATAATACCACACAACTCAATGAAACTTATCATTCTCCACATAGGATGAAAAAAAATCAAGATTACTATCTATGATATAATAATATGTGATTAAATCCATCTTCATCCAAATCCCTTTCCCTGTCAAATAATGCATGATCTCCATCTAGAATAGAGAAAATCACCAATCATTGATACAATATTGTACTGTACAACCAATACATTCAATGGATAGTGTTATATAATTACATCCATAAAAATACTAGAGTCAAGTATTATCAGTCTCTCCCTATCACTAGCGCACAACTACACACCTCATCCAGTCTTTTTCGACCTCCCATTACATTAATAAACTGAAATGGACTTTGAAGGCAATCTATAATATGGTTTTTTGTAAAATAAGGAAGGAAAGTTAAATTAATGTGTTTCATTAATATTAGTTAAAATAATAATAAGAGCTTAGTAAATGAAAACCACACATAGAACCACCTCAGCACCCTCCACTTATTAAACTTATATAGCCAAGAGTTTTCCACAACCTACCCTCCATCCATACTGAATAATTCTACTCGTACTCTAGTTAACCCTATTGTAGGAACCTCTAAACTGACCTCTTTTAGAATAACACTCTGCTTATGGGAATTTTTTACATGTTTGATTTAAAAAATTATGAATTTTTTATAACTTTTTTCAGGTGGAGATCCATGATGGATAAAGATACTAGAATAATGCTTAAGTTTTTTAGATCTAACAATGAAGGTGAGTACAATAATAAAGTGTTTTAGACATTATTTTGGATTAATTTAATCTATATATTGAATACTATACCTGGTATGTTGGATTTAAATAGTATGTAAGAAAATATGAATTTAATTTTAAATGAGATATCCATGAGTATGAGGTTATATTTTTCTTTCCCAAAGGATTTTTGAGTGAAAGTGGTGAACTGTGTAGCATATCTCATGAATAAAAATATTTTTAACTATGGGGTAGACACTTTAAAAAGGAACTCTAGATCTGAATAATGATAAATTCATTTCACCTAAAACAATTTAGAGGTATCTCCTACTTCTATTTAGATGAAATAGACAAGGACAAGTTGGAATCTTGTTATCAGATAAGTTTCTTTATTAGGTATGATGATGAATACCTTGAATTTTGTATCTAATATAACAATAAGTTACAGGTTATAGAAAAAAATGTCTTATTCAATGAAGAGATCCTATGGATGGATCAAAACTTAGTAATGGGTGTACTTGGGATAAAAGAACCAATAGATCATGTTCAAGTTAATCTAAATGAAATTTATGTGGTTCAAAAATATTTTGAGTGCATAAAAGTCTAAGTTGTATAAGGAAATTTTGTAATGAAAGACACTGATCAAGTTACAGAAGTACCAAGGTCCATTATACTATAATACTCTGGGATTTAGGAAAATCAATGTTTAGAAACAAAGGGTCTGGATGGAGAGAAACCTCCAGTGTTGAGGTGGTCTACCAAAGTTAAGAGACTATTATAAATGTTTGAATTTGGAATGGACTATTTAATTCTTAGTGATGACGGTGAACTTGGGAGCCTAAAAGAGGCAAGATGTTTGAGTGGATCAAAACAGTGGGAGTTAGTAATGAAGGAGTGGATAGTCTCTTTGCATGTTTCTGGAATATGGGAGAAAATATAATTACCAATATTGAAAAAAGAAATATATAACAAGTGAATCTATTAATTAAAATAACAATTGGATAGTAGAAAATCGTAAAACATGATTTTTTTATAAAGTGAATTTAACAAAAAAAAGTTAATATTTTAGTGATACATTTCCTCCAGTTTTAAAGAATTCAACAATTTAGTTGGCGATCCAACTAGTGTCTATGGAAGGTATATTTTTTGTTTAACTAGATATCAAGACTAAATTTTTTTCGTATTTATTTGGATAAAGATATATACATATAAAAAGTATAAGGTTTTTTATGAAACAAAATAGATGGTTTGGCATGTAAGCTCAATTAGAATTTTTCTCACATGAAGTAGACACTATGATAATTGAAAAAGAAGTATAATGTCTTAATTAAAGAATAAAAGTTTAATTTATGCAATTTGGATCATTTTGTAACACCCCAAGCTTCCACGGTACGCTTCTCTTTGAATAATACAATAGTGTGTGTTGTATGCAACTTCAAGTTCTAACACCCCACAACCAATCAAACTAGCCTTTATAAATTGTAATACCCACTTTTTGAAATTTTATAAATTTTATCTTTCAAAATGGACTTCATTTTTGGAACTGGAATATCAAAATTAGCTTAGGGTGAATTTTTGGTATTTTCTTGAAAACTTTCAATTTTTGATGAATAGTGAAAAACACTAAGTTATAGTTTAAAACCGAATTTTTATTTAAATAATTATTTATTTTATTTAAATTTATTTTAGGTAAAAATAGATACATAATACCTATATAAGTTCAATTTAATTCATTGGATTCAGTTTATAATAATTTTAGATATATAAAAATTTTATTGAACTTTTTACCGTCTTTTACCCACCTCCTAGGAGCATTTGCAAATTTACATAAAACATAATTTTACTGCTTCTGTGAGTTGAATTTCAAAAATATGAGAAGAAATGTTGATATCAGAAAGTAAAATGTGGTTCAATAAGATAAAAATATTTTTTGGTGAATAGTAACTCTTTACTTTTATTTACCACGGTTAAAAGTAAATAGGGTAATTAATGGTAAAAACGTTATTATTATTACACTAACACATGTCCTAATTCTATTGGATAAATGTAATTCGATCAAAAACGACCTCAAAAAGAAAAGATGGTCCTTTAGGTCAACTTGGATTAAATTAGGACATTTATTATTATTTAATTCAAAAAAGAGTTAAAAGTGTTAAATTCAAAGTTTAATAACTAAACCATTTTTAATATAGACTTACACATAAGATAAGTTAGACTATAAATATTAATTAGAAATATAAAAAAATTCCTACATAATGGTATTTTATTAATAATTTTTAGGCATTAAATAATTAAATTTATTTATGACACAATGATGATGCAGTAATTACCTAATTAATGAAATATTAAAATAATTGATATTATAAATATCCAAATAAATGTAATTTGAGACTTTTTATGAATTCATCTAATTTTATATGTTAATATGACATGTTATGGTTGTTTAGATGAATTTTTTTCGAATTAATAATGCTGTTATGAATTTAAAAAAACCCAAATACCAAATTGTGTCAAAATTGACATAAAAGAGTTTTTAAAACAAATATTATATTATTAATTGATATTCTATTCCTAAAAATATAATGTTTGGCCAAAATGCTTATATAATTATAGGTGTATCATTAATGAACCACTCGGGGTTCTCTTTGAAGTTTATAGTATGTTTATTAACAATATAATATAAAAATACAAAGAGACATGGCAAATGTCAAACTATTTAATTAAGAGTTAAATCTAAAAGATAATGTTAATATAGTGACCCAAACCTATCTAAAACTTATTTTTTGAGTGGTTTTAGAACCATCCCCACCGTATCCTTTAAATAATTTATTTTTTAGCCATTAGAAACCGAAAATGTTTTTATTATAAAATAATATTTCTAGCTTTTCCTAAGGTGCCCCTCACCCCTCTTATAAAAGGGTACACCCCCTTCTCTCTAATTCACGCCTTCAAATCCATTTGGGACAGCCAACCCCAGACCATATACCCTTTAAAATATCATCACTTTATCCTAGGGTCCTTACATTAGTCATAAATCCAACCTAAGGATCCCTTTTGATCAAATCAAAAGGAAGAACCCGAAGAAGAGGTAAATATTTCATCACCTCTTTCAAGTTACTTTCTTCTTCCATTTCCTATTTCTTTGTTGTTTCCATTTTAAAATAAAAACTCTAGTATCTTCTATATAATTTAATGTTATTATAAATATGGTACAACCATATTCATTATTTTATCCATCCTTTGAATGACACGTCACCATACGTGTGTACATACGGCTTACCGTCTCCACGTCGTGGTGTAATTGTTATTCAATACATTATTATTTGGATGGGTATAATAATGATGTGTAATTGATGTAAATAATAAATAGAACATGATAATTATTTTGTATATATATGATATACCATCCAATTATATATTATTTTAATATCAAAATAATGATATTGTTGCTCTTGCGTACGTACGGATTACCATCTCCACGAACGCGATGAGATTCATTCCCCATCGTATCCATTCAAGAATAATCTTCATTAGATGATTAAAAATAATATTTAAATACTTAATATCATTATGAATATTAATAATATACATCTTATCCATAACAAACATTACTTTCATAACAAAGCATATAAAGGAAAACAAATCAGTTAACACCCAAAACGATGATAATAATAAGATATTATTAACAATGAAATGTTAAAAGATCATATATGATATCATATGAATGTATATTATTTTGAATAATTTAATAACAATTATTTCACCATTATATAGGAGTTTAACCTACCCTCAACCAAGGAAAAGTACAAGGTAAGGGTTAATTTCACAATCTCGTTATTATCCGAGGTTGTTTCTAGGTAAGTATCTATTGGGACCTCTTTATCATCCACATACATTTTATAAAAAATTTATTCTAAAACATTTTTACTATTTACTAGAATATGGGTTAAAGTCATTTATACCCTTTTTTTACTTTTTATAAAAAAAATTTGAAAGGAATCTTTCTGTCTTTTTCCAAACAAGGTACCTTATGACCTTTTTGACTAAATTAAGGTAAAAATGTTTTTTTAACTTATACGGTGGGTGTGGCTATTTTTTGCCATTATAAAATCATTGATGCTTCCCTTACAATATTATAATAATATTTTCAAAATAAATGTTTTATTTTATAATTATTTAACTTTAAATGGTTTCAAAAAAAGAATGAGATATTTCTCTCAAATAGTTTTGATTTCATCTATGTCAACATCCTTTAATGGATTTAAATTTTGTTTGAAGTTGATTTATTATGATAAAAATCTTCTATTTTGTATTGACGGTTTTGTGATATATTTTATTGTGAATGTGTTATTTTTCTACCATTCATGGTTTATGGATAACGTGTTGACATTTCGTATGCGAGTTTTAATACGAATGTTTATGTTATGTTTGAACCATTTTCATATGAGGAATGCATTGGACTTAGTAAGTGATGGGTGGAGCCTGCTATAGCTCCTCGATGCATCAGTAGGTCTCATTAGACAAACTAGTGTCTTGGCACAAGGCCTTTACAAAATCTTATTTTTATTCTTGGAACAAGGCCTTGACTATGTGGTTATGAAGTCTTGCATTATGCATTCCATCATTATGAAAGTCTCTATTGATATTTCATGTTATTATTTAACTAGTAGAATATCCATGTGAGTAAATAAATAGCATTATTTTGATCTATATTTTCCATATTATGATGAATTTTATGTTGAAAAGGATTTTGTTTTAGTTTGATACATTTCCTTAAATGGTTATGCTTATTTATGAAAGTTTCTGTTATATTGTTATCCTTACTGAGCATCTGATCTCACCCCTTTTTATGTTTTATTTTTTCTAGGATGCGAAGAATTATATTATGACTGACCTGTAGGGATAGTCTATGGGATCTCAGTGTTTTATATTGAAACAATGTTGTTGTAGTTTTCCATTTTATGATGTAATGTAAACCTTATGAATATATCTAGTACTTCCAAGGCTACTAAACTGATCGGTCTTTTGAGACTTGATCTTTTGTGATCATGAAAATTTTATGTAATAATTTACTAACTATGGGCTTCTGGGGTCGGGATTTTATAGTTGGTATCTGAGGAAGTTTTGTACAAACCTTGGAAACTAGATTTAGATAAACTCTGATTAGAGCACATAGCCCTAAGATAGACTTTGAGCATTAGTATAGAATAACTTCCTAGAATTTTTTTATTATAGTGATTTTGTGAGTTTTCTAAGAAATAAATCTATGTCTGGATACAAGCAGGTAGAGGCGGCTTTGGAATAGATTTACCTAGGGGTAAAACCCAAAAACACCACTTGGAGCTAGACTCGAACGGGAACTGGTGCACGACAATAGGGCTTGTTGCACTTTTAGTTACGACACTCCTGGGGGATATGCTTAGGATAATTATCATTTTATTTACAAACCATTATGAAGGATTTATGATTATATACTTCATCAAAGAAAACATTTTTTATGATTATGGATTAAATCCATAAACTGTTCAATTTATGTTAAGTGTTTTACAAGTTTGGAATTATGTATTTCGATTCATAAACTAATCTAGTTTATGAAATTGTTTAGAAATGGTGCCTAGTGGAAGGAATGGAACTGTATCAATGCATGTAATCCATGTATGGATTTCCATCCTACTCAAGATAATTATAGTGGAGCTGGTGATGCAACCGATGCTGATCAGCTAATCACCATACTGGGACAACTCACTCAGGTTATGAATAATAACCATACACATATGGAGAACCCTTATCCGCAACATGAAGGATCAATGTTAGATCTCTTCATGAGGAAACAACCACCAACACTCACTGGGGGTAAAAATCCACTATTATATAAGCAATGGATAAATCTCTTAGATAAATTATTCCACACCTTGGGGAGTAGCGAAAGGGAAAAAGTTTTCATGGCAGTTTACCGCCTCACTAGAGATGTTGATCAATGGTGGTCATTGATTCAAAACACAAAGGAATATGATGAAGTATCAAATATGGAATGGAGGGAGTTTAAAGAAATTTTCTTAGAAAAATACTTTCATCATGACCCTCGAGCAGATATGGAAAGGCAATTTCTGAGTCTGAGGAAAAAGGAGGATGAGAATGTCGCAAAGTATGAAGCTGACTTTACAAGGTTAGCAAGCTATGCTATATATTATATACATAACCCAAGAAGTAAGATTGATTGTTTCTTTGATGGGTTAAAACCATTTCTCTGTCAAGAATTAGTCTCAAAATCCTTCTCATCGTATGAAGATATTGTCTCATGTGCTATCAAGACAGAAAAATAATTCTCTAAGTCTTATGACATTAAAGAAAATAAAGAGAAGAAGAGATATATTGAAAACTCTGGATATGGAAATAAGGGGAAGAAGGGAAAAGTTTAATATCCATCCTACAGTAAATGTGGGAAGAAATGCCCTAGTACTTGCCTGAAGGGAATGGGAGTCGGTTACAAGTGTGGTGAAAAATTCCACCAAGCTCGTGATTGCAAGGGGAAGAAAGAGGTTGTTGATGTTGAATGTTACAATTGTAGAGAAAGGGGCATTATGCAAATGAATTTCCTATGCATCAGAGGAACTTACCTCAAAAAAGTTCAAGGGATAAAGGCCAAGCTTATGCTATCACTACTACTGAGGTTGAATCTCTAAAAGACGTAGTGTCAGGTAATTTAATGGTTTCCTCAAGTTTTTCCAATGTTTTATTTGATTATGGATCATTTCATTGTTTCATATCTTCCCAGTTTTCTAGAAAAATTAGATATTTCCAATTTGATTTAATAAGGGAGTTGTCAGTTAAAACTCCTAAGGGAAGTATCATTGCAACAATGTTTTATGAATAAGTCCCCATTAGGGAATATAAATGTTTTTTATCTACTGATCTCATCATCATACCCATGATTGAATTTGATATAATCCTCAGTATGGACTGGATTTTGGACCATGATGCAAAAACTTATTGTAAGAAGAAGGAGGTTACTATTTTTGATGACGATGATAATGAACACCTTATCTTTAGAGCAAGATTGTCACCACATAATTCTTATCTAGATCCACCCCCAGTAGCTGAACTAAATTCAATTATTGTGGAGAAAGAGAATGAAATAACTATGGGTGAGGAAAGGAATGTTCAAATAGAGGATGTAACTATTGTGAATGAATATGTTGATTTGTTTCTAGAAGATTTACCTAGACATCCTCCAAAACAAGAAATTTAGTTTTCCATTGATTTAATTCCTGGATCAAGGCCCATATCGAAGACCCCTTACAGAATGGCCACTGTGGAATTAGTGGAACTAAAGAAACAACTAGAGGAATTGAGTAATAATGGATTTATTCACCCTATTGTTTCTCTATGGGGAGCCCCTGTCCTTTTTGTTAAGAAGAATGATGGATCTATGAGGTTGTGCATTGACTACAGGGAGATCAATTCTATAACAATAAAGAAAAAGTATCCCCTACCTCACATTGATGATTTATTCAACCAACTTCAGGGAGCTCAATACTTTTCAAAGATTGACCTTTGATATGGATATCATCAGTTCTGTGTGAAGAAGGGAGACATAATGAAATAGCATTTTGAACCAGGTACGAGCATTACGAGTTTACAGTAATGCCTTTTGGATTGACTAATGCACCCTATGTCTTCATGGATCTAATGAGTAGAGTTTTCAAGGAATATCTTGATGAAATTTTAGTGGTATTTATTGATGATATCTTGGTATACTCCAAAAGCTACGAAAATCATGAAAATCACTTGCGTATTATCCTGAAGACTCTTAGAAGACACGAATTATATGGGAAGGTTAGAAAGTGTGAATTCTGGATTTATAAGATTTGTTTTCTTGGACATATTGTCTCTAAGGATTGAATATCTATTGATCCTTCTAAGACCAAGCTAATACAATAATGGCCAGCACCGATGAGTATAACTGAGGTATGCAGTTTTATTGGTTTAGCAGGTTATTATCGACAATTCGTTCAGAATTTTTCCCGGTTGGCTAACCTATTAACAAAGCTCACATGAAAAGGGGTTTAATTTGTTTGTACAAAAGATTGTGAATAATGTTTTGAATAATTAAAGATAATATTAGTCAATGATCATATCTTGACTCTACCATCGGGGAATGATGGGTTTGTTATTTATAGTGATGCTTCAAATAAAGGGCTTGGTTGTGTTCTTATGCAGAATGATAGGGTTATTGCCTATGCATCACGACAGCTAAAAATTCATGAGCAAAACTATCATACTCATGATCTTGATTTAGCAGCTATAATATTTTCTTTGAAGATTTTGAGACACTATCTATATGGTGAAAAATTTTGAGATATATACCGATCATAAGAGTTTGAAGTATATTTTCTCACAGAAAGAACTCAACATGAGGCAAAGAAGATGGCTTGAACTACTAAAGGATTATGATTGCACTATACGCTGCCACCCGAGGAAGGAAAATAATGTGGAAGATGCTTTGAGTAGAAAAGATCGTGGAATTTTGAACAAGATGAGAGTTGAAATGGATCCCATATACATGGATCTAGTAAAGATGGATATGGGAATCACCATGTAAGGTGAAACATCAATACTTTTTCAAGTGGTTGGCAAACCATCTTTACTAGAAAAGATAAAGAGTTCTCAAACTGGTGATGAAGAGTTTCCAAATAAGATTAAAGCTATGAATGATGGGAGATTGAGTGACTTTTTGTATGAAGATGGAATTTTGAAATTTGGGAAGAGGCTTTATGTTCTCGATATACCTTATCTGAAAACAGAATTGTTGGATGATGCTCATAGTTCCAATTTATCTATACACCCTTGAAGCACCAAAATGTATACAGATTTGAAGGAACATTTTTTGTGGGACAATATGAAGAGGGAGATTGCTGATTTTGTGTCAAGATTTATGGTTTGTCAAAAAAGTGAAAGTTGGAAGGCAACAGCCTGGAGGAGTCATGCAACCTCTTCCCATACCTGAATGGAAATGGGATGATATCATGATGGACTTTGTCATGGGGATACCAAGAACTCCTAGAAGAAATGATGCAATATGGTTCATTTTTGATCGTCTTACAAAGTCATCATATTTTCTTGCTATAAGGGAAGATGTACCACTTGAATTTTTAGTAAGACTATATATTAATGAAGTTGTAAGACTTCATGGAGTATAACTATCGATTGTTTCTGATCATGATCCCCATTTTACATCAAGATTCTGTAAAAGTCTTCAGAAATCCCTAGATACACTATGGGAAAAAGGGATTTTTACGATGGGCCTTTTACGATGGGAATAAATCTCGTCGCAAAAGGTCCGTCCAAGAGGTTATTTGCGATAGGGGTAACAACCCGTCGCAAATAACAAAATATTTTCAATGGGATTTCTTCTCCCGTCGTAAATAGTTTGGCATGGATAGCGCGCCAAACCGCGTGAAGGTTATTTGCGACAGTAGGATCCCACCATCGCAAATAGTTTGGCACAGATAGCACGCCAAACTGCGTGAAAGTTATTTGCGACGGTAGGATCCCACCATCACAAATAGATATATATTTTCGATAGGGATTATAACGACCCATACCTTACATACATTGTTATAAATTCATAATTGAAGCATACTTACTACAACATATAACAAAACCACAATAGGATGGTATAGGTATAGTGTCTTTAGAAACTGGGAAACATAAACAACTGGTTCATAAAGCATCTACATTGTCTCCCATTTATTTCATCATATCTAGAATCCCTTTTTGGCATATCCTACTTAATACCCTTATTCCTGACCTAGGGAAAAGAAAACATATAAAAGGGTGAGCTCAAATGCTCAGTAAGGGTAAACAAAAGAAATATCAATCACATCATATTCATAAGAACATATCATTTTTGAAATCTTAACCTGCAAAAGAGGTCATAATTTCATAACATGGGATAAATCATAGTAGTGAAATGTAATCCCAATAATCATAACATAAAACATGAAACTCTGTAGCATACACACATAATCATAGAGAATCATTTCTTAATAGTCAAGACTCATTTACAAGACTATCCTAGCGGACAAATTTCATTTCTGAATCGAGTTCACTCCTCGTTTCAGTCTTGTATCACTGAACCGGATTAACCTGCCATTCCAGACATGTATATCTCATGATATATAAATCTTAACCCAATGCATTGGAGGGAGATATAGGTACCACCCATCTCATAATGATACCATTATTATGTGTTCCACAAGATCATAAATCATACATCATAGCATAACCCATGTAATAAAAATGGGATTCTTAAACATCATGCCATCATAACATAATCAATATAAGATAAAAGGACATCATAAAAATAATTCCATCATAAAATAATCAAATAAATGTAAAAATAGGGATAGAAATAGATCCCTATATTATCTAATATGGAAAATAATTTTGATAAAACACTTGAACTTCATTCTTGAAGAAAATATCCTTTCTACTTCAAAAGCATTTTTCCTTTCTTAACATGTCATACAATTTTAAACTAGAAGAATTTGATTAGAAATAAACTTGAAAAATTGTAAAGGAAGATTCATTTAAATAATGTTCTATGAATCCATTCATTCCGTATAAGTTAAAAAAACATTCTTCTCGTACTTTGGCCGGAAAAGTCAAAAAGTATCTCATTCTAAAAACGACAAAAGATTCCTTTCATATCTTTTAATAAAAACCCACCAATGGGTAAAATTAGATTTAAAAAATTGTAGGATGATAGAAATAATATTACATATTGATGAAACATGGATGTGTATGATAAATATTCCCCAATAATTACCTAAGTATAAACAATCTCGGATAAAAATTGACATTGCAAGATTTTCCCTTACCTTAGGTCCGATTTGCTTCGTACGTGTCTGAACCTCCTGTATAATAATTTAAATAATGTTATTGACTTATTCCAGAATCGTACTCATTGTTATTATATCTTATATGGTCATATTCTTACCTTCTTATTAGTAATATTTCATTGCTACTTGTTATTCGGGAGTTTATTACTTTTTATTCTTATGTGTGTTTTGTGGAATAAATTCTTATTCTTCCTTTTAGGTTATAGATACCTAATTTACAGAATGGTATTAGTTTAATATATATCATATTTATTCATTCAATTCATTTATATAATCATTATGCATTGAAGATCTTGTATAACGAGTCGCACCACATCGTGGAGACGGTAGGCCGTACGTACGCACGAGGGATGATATCGTTCTCATGATCGTGGAATTGTACTGAAGTGTATGTATACTATTTCAGAATCAACATCACTTTACAATAATAATATATAGTTATTCTTTACACCATTATACCCCTCCAAGTAAGGTGGTGGTGGAAAATAGATTACACCACAGCGTGGAGATGGTATTCCGTACATACTCATGCGCGGTGATTTAATTTTCCGTAGGATGGATAGAAAGTGAAATAGGGTTATTTAATATTTTTAATAACATATCAGTATTTGATTGATACTTATTTTATTACTTTATCATTAAACAACTAAATAAGAGGAAGTAGAAGAAGAAATAAAGTTGAAATAATCGGTAACGGACATTACCTCTTCTTTGAAGTGCCTCTTCTTAACCTTCTCTTAAGGCACTAAATATGGTCTTTGAAGAAGACCAAGACCTCTAGGATGTTTATAGGTAATTGGAGAAGAGAAATTGGTAGGTTTTGGCCGAGATTTAAGGCTTAAAGTGGTGTGAGGAGGAGAGGGAGGAGGTGCCCTTATATAAGGGAGGAGAGGGGCACCTTAGGAAAAACTTAAAATATTATTTTATAATAAATCCATATTCGGTTTTTAATAGCTCAAAATTGATTTATTTCAAAGCTAAGGTGGGGATGGTTCTATATCCTCTCAACCAATGGATTTTATACATGTTTAGGTTACTATTGTAACCTTATCATTTAGATTTAACTCTAAGTTAAATAATTTAACTTTTACCATGTCTTCTTGTTTTCTTACACTATATGGCTAATAAACTTACTATAACAAGCCAAACGAACCCCAAGTGGTTAATTATTAATATAAATAACCTTATCTTAGTCATTTGGCCTAACCTTAGATTCTTAGGAATAAAATAACAATTAATAATATAATATTTGTTTTAAAAACTATTTTATGTCAATTTTGATACTATTTGGTAATTGATTTTTTTAAAATTCATAACAGTATGATTAGTTCAAAAAAAGCTAATTAAATCAATACTAATATGTCATATTAACCAATAAAATTATTTTAATTCATGAAAAGTTTCAAATTACATTTATTTGGTTATTTATAATATCAATTATGTTAATATTTCCCTAATAAGGTAATTACTACATCATCATTGTGTCATAAATAAATTAAATTATTTAAAGTATAAAAATTATAAATAAAATATAATTATGTAGGAAATATTTTTATCTTTCTAATGAATAATTATAGTCGAATTCATCTTATTTATAACCCTATATTAAAAATGTTTTAGTTATTAAACTTTGATTTTAACTATTTTAACTCTTCTTTAAATAAAATAATATTAAATGTCCTAATCTAATCCAAGTGAACCTAAATGGTCATATTTTATTCCTAAGGTTGTTTTTGGTCGAATTAAACTTATCCAATAGAATTAGGATATGTTTTAGGGTAGTAATAATATCATTTTTACCCTTAATTACCCTATTTACTTTTAACTGTGGTAAATAAAAGTAAAAAAGTTACTATTCACCAAAAAATATTCTTATCTTATTGAACAAAATTTTACTCCTTGATATTAACTGTGTCTCTTGTATTTTCGAAATTCCACTCACAGAAGCAGTAAAATTAGGTTTTATATAAATTTTCAAATTCTCCTTTGAGGTAGGTAAAAGACGGTGAAAAGTTCAACAAAATTTTTATATGTCTAATATTATTATAAAATAACTCCAATGAATTAAATTGAACTTATATAGATATTATGTATCAATTTTGACCTAAAATAAATTTAAATAAAATAAATAATTATTAAAAAATCGGTTTTTAAATAGTAACCCAGGGTTTTCACAATTCATCAAAAATTAAAAGTTTTCAGAAAAAATACCAAAAATTCACCCTAGGATAATTTCGATGATCCGAATCCAAAAAATAATTCTATTTTAAAAGATAAAATTTATAAAATTTTAAAAAGTGGGTATTACTATTCATAACGGCTAGTTTTAATAATATTTTAATAGCATATCGTTGTTTAGTGAAACTCGGTATTGCGTACAATGCAAGCTATCGAGGAATGTCACGATTGCGTGTAAAGCAAGCCAAGATAGTGTTGTGTGTAGTTAAATATTCTTTTGATGATGTATATACCATAAAAACAAAATATTTCTCATAAAAATCCGGGTGTTACATTCTACCCCCCTTAAAATGAATTTTGCCCTCAAAATTCGTCACTTTGTAACAAACAGATAAGGATACCTCTTCCTAATCATATCCTAAAGCTCCCATGTAGCTTCTTCTAATTGGTGGTTCCTCCATAAAACTTTCACCAAGCGAGTGGTCTTGTTCCGTATGACTTTTTCGCTATGATCCAGAATCTCTATCGGCTGTTCTTCATAAGAAAGATCTTGCTCCAGCGGTACAACTTCTGAGTTGAGTACAAGTGAAGGATCGAGTATGTACATTCTCAAGAGAGATACATGGAACACATCATTAACTTGAGAGAGATTCAGTGGAAGCGCCAATTGGTAAGCTACCTTACCAATACGATCCAATATTTCAAAAAGACCGATATACTTATGGCTCAGCTTTCCCTTCTTTCCAAATCTCATTACTCTCTTCCAAGGAGATATTCGTAAGAACACTTTATCACCCACTTCAAACTCTAGGTCTTTTCTTCAGTTATCGGCATAAATTTTTTGTCTACTCTGAGCTGCTCTTATGTGTTGTTGAATATATCGGACCTTTTTTGTCATCTCATCAACAAGATCAGGTCCTAATAGATTTATTTCCCCAACTTCATCCCAGCAAGTTGGAGTTCGGCATTTCTTTCCATATAGAGCTTCATAAGGAGCCATCTGAATACTGGAGTGAAAGATATTATTATAAGAAAATTCCAACAAAGGTAGGTGTTGATCTCAACCACCTTTTAAATCTATAGAGAAATCTCTTAACATATCTTCTAGAGTTTGAATTGTTCTCTCAGACTGACCCTCTATCTGAGGATGATAAGCAATGCTGAAACTCAACTTTGTATCTAAAGTATGCTGAAGACTTCACCAAAACTTTGAGGTAAACCTCGGATCCTGATCAGATATAATGTAAAGTGGTACTCCATGTAATCTTACCACTTCCTTTACATATATCCTGGCAAGATGATCAAGAGAGAAATCCTCTCTAATAGCAATGAAGTGTGATGACTTTGTAAGATGATCAACTATGACCCAGATAGCATTATTTCCTTTGGATGTTTTAGGAAGTCCGGTGACAAAGTCCATAGCGATGTTTTCCCATTTCCATTCGGGTATGGGTAATGGTTGTAACATCCCCTTAGACTTCTGTCTCTGAGCTTTAACTTGCTGACAAACCAAGCATCGAGAGACATATTCAGCAACATATCTTTGCATGTCATCCCACCAGAAGTACTCTTTCAGGTCCCTATACATCTTCGTGTTTCCAGGATGAATAGAGAATAAAGAACTATGAGCCTCATCTAGCAGGTCCTTCTTTAATTCTGGGATGGGTGGAACACAAACCCGATTTCTGAACATTATTATCCCATCACAATCAAGGTTGAATTCAGGAACATTTCTCACCTTCTTTTGTAATTATACATCTTCTTTCTGTGACTCTTTAATCTACACATGTATAGATGGTTGAACATTCATTTAAGAAAGATAAGATTTTTCCCCTTCCATTATAATTCCAAGATCCATCCTTTGTAAATCCATAAATATTGGATCTTTTGTTATCCTCATCATGGATAAGCTAGCATGGTATTGTCGACTTAATGCATCTGCCACATTGTTTGCTTTCCCAGGGTGATAAATAATTGAGTAGTCATAATCCTTAATCATCTCCAACCATATTCTTTGGCACATATTCAGGTCCTTTTGTGTGAAAATATGCTTTAAACTTTTATGATCAGTATAAATATCACATCTTTCTCCATAAATATAATTCCTATAAATATTTAATTCAAAGATTACCGCAGCTAGCTCCAAATCATGAGTTGGGTAATTTTTCTCATGGATTTTCAACTGTCGTGAGGCATAAGCTATCACCATATCATTTTGCATGAGAACACACCCCAGTCCCTTCTTGGATGCATCACTGTAAATCACAAAACTTTCTCCACTACAAGGCAGTGTGAGCACAGGTGCACTGGATAACCTTCTTTTTAAATCCTTGAAATTCTCTTCACACTCCTCTGTCCAAGTGAACTTAACTCCTTTTCGAGTCAACCTGGTGAGTGGATTAGATAATCGTGAAAAATCATTCACAAAACGTCGATAATATCCAGCCAAACCAAGAAAACTTCGGCTCTCGGTTACTGTTGTTGGTCTCGACCATCTTTTGATAACTACTGTTTTTTGCGGGATTCACAGGTATCCCCTCTTTAGAGATTATTTGACCCAAAAATGCAACTTTTTTAAGTCAAAATCCACACATGGAAAATTTGGCATAAATCTTCTCCTTTCTTCGGGTCTTTAATACAATTCTCAAGTGATATTCATTTCTTCCTTGATCTTTGAATAGACAATAATATCGTCTATAAATACTACCACAAACTGATCAATATAGTCTCTAAAGACTCTATTCATTAGATCCATAAAGATATCATGGGCATTAGTAAGACCAAATGGCATCACTATAAATTCATAGTGTCCATACCTTGTACGGAAACCCATCTTTGGTATATCCTTCCTTTTGACCCTTAATTGATGATACCCTGAATGAAGATCAATCTTGGAAAAGTATTGAGCTCTGTGTAGTTGGTCAAATAAGTTATCAATGCATGGGAGAGGATATTTGTTCTTGATAGTGATCTTGTTAAGTTCTCGATAATCAATGCAGAGTCTCATTGATCCATCTTTCTTCTTAACAAACAGAAGAGGTTCTCCCCAAGGTGATTCACTAGGGCGTATAAATCCCTTATAAAGATTCTTTTGGATTTTCTTCTTCAATTCCAGCAACTCAATTGGGGCCATTCTATAAGGTGTCTTTGAAATAGGTAAAGCACCCGGTACGAAATCTATTGAAAACTCAACTTCACAATTTGGTGGAAGACTAGGAAATTCTTCCAGAAAGACATCATCAAACTCTCGTACAATGGTCATATTCTTAATCGTGAGTTTCTCTCTAACCATTTGAGATAAATAAACTTCATTTAGTGGAATCAAGACCCATAGGATGGATGAAATTTCCACTGGAAGGTTATGTTCATCCTTGCATCGATAGACGATCATAGATTGATCTGGAATATAAAATATGACTTCCCCTATTTGGAAATTGATATGAGCTCCATATAAAGAATGTCAATCCATGCCAAGAATCACATCAAATTCCACTATAGGAAGGATCACAAGATTTGCAGGAAGCACTTTCCCAAAAACTTCAATCGGAGAAGAATTGTAAACGTTTGATGCGACTGTTGTTCCATTAGGGGTTGTCACAACTAACTCAATATCTAACTGCTGAGGTAATATGGCGATACCCTTATAAAATTCTTCATAAATAAAAGAGTGGGTGGATCTAGAATCAAATAAAACATTTTCTACTTTAGAGTGGATGGTAAGTGTACCTTTCACCACTTCGTTATCATACTCCACATCGCTGATAGAAATTTCATGTGAATTTCCTTTGTCTTTAGCCTTAAGAGTTTGTTGACGTCGATCATCATCAACAACCCTTGGATTAGGGAATTGATTGGCATAATTCCCCATTTCCTTTCACTTGTAACATTTAATTGTAGGAGGTGCACTCGGTGTAGCCTTTTCTTTGTTCGCATCGCTAGACATCTTCTTCCCATCATTGTAGCATTCAAATGCTCGTTGACCTTCCTTTCTGCATTTGAAACATTTAATTTTCCATTTAAGAAAAATCCCTCCATGTTTATGTCCACACTTCGAGCATAAGGGAAAACTCATCTTCTTTTCAGTGTGTTCTTTAGATTTCCCTTTGAATTCCATTTTCCTCTTCTTATCAAACGCATGTGACTGATGGGTTACTCCAATCGCCATCTCAACCTTGAGAGCACATCGAACGATTTCCTCATAGCTATTGAAGTACCTTATGGATAACGCTCTTCGAAGACTTGGTTTTAAGCCACTAAAGAATCGATCTATCTTACTCTCAGGTTGGATAATAATCCCAGAAGCGTACCTTGCAAGTCTTGTAAAATTTTCTTCATAGGTACCAATAGATTCATCATCCTATTGATTCAGTTCAAGAAACTCCTTTCTCCATATTTGTTCGAAGAATACGAGGGAAGTACTTATTGAAAAATAAGTTCTTGAACTCGTCCCATTCCATGGACTCAATTTCATCTCTTGTCCTCATATTCTTGATAAGATTCCACCATTGATCAGCTTCACCTTCCAAACGATATACTGCTAAGATGACTTTATCATGTTCAGAATATTGAAGAACTGAAAATATATTTTCAATGGTACTGATCCATTTTTCAGCCACTAATGGATCAGTAGACCCACTGAATGATGGTGAACGCTACCTCATGAAGGATTGAACATAATTTCGCTCCTTCCTTTGCTCGTTTTGAAGTCCTGCATGATTCATAGCTTGAGAAAGTTGTGTGATCATGGCTACAAGATTTTTCATTCCAGCTCCCATAACATTTGCTTGCTCAAAGGGACAATCATTGCATTGCCCGTCGCATTCCACATTAACACGGTTCCTTCGGGTTCCATCCACTGACTAAAAACAAGATGAATAGTGTGAGAAACACTAATTATAATAGGAAAACCACATAATTAAGAATAAAATTTCACACTTAAGGTCTTATCATGGGTTTTTCATGGCCATTTCTAAAACACTAATATTGTGTTCTATTCTTAGACTTGTCCTTAGGGTTCTTTCTAAGGACTTCACATCCTAATTTCCAAAGTTTGACTATACCTTTCCTCTGATACCAACTATAAAGACTCATACTTTACATACATTTTTATTACTTCATAATTGAAGCATACTTATTACAACATATAACAATACCACAATAGGACCGTATAGGTATAGTGTATTTAGAAACTGGGAAACATAAACAACTGCTTCATAAAGCATCTACATTGTCTCCCATTTATTTCATCATATCTAGAATCCCTTTTTGGCATATCCTACTTAATACCCTTCTTCCTAGCCTGGGGAAAAGAAAAAATAAAAAAGGGTGAGCTCAAATGCTCAGTAAGGGTAAACAAAATAAATATCAATCACATCATCTTCATAAGAACATATCATTTTTGAAATCTTAACCTGCAAAAGATATCATAATTTCATAACATGGGATAAATCATAGTAGTGAAATGTAATCCCAATAATCATAACATAAAACATGAAACTTTTTTTCATACACACATAATCATAGAGAATAATTTCTTAGTAGTCAAGACTCATTTTCAAGACTATCCTAGCGGACAAAGTTCATTTCTGAACCGATTTCACTCCTCATTTCAGTCCTGTATCACTGAACCGGATTAACATGTCGTTCCAACCATGTCTATCTCATGAGATATAAATATTTAACCAATGAATTGGATGGAGATATAGGTCCCACCCATCTCATAATGATACCATTCTTATGTGTGCCACAAGATCATAAATCATATATCATAGCATAACCCATGTAATAAAAATGGGATTCTTAAACATCATGTCATCATAACATAATCCATATAAGATAAAAGGACATCATAAAAATAATTCCATTATAACATAATCAAATCAATGTAAAAATAGGGATATAAATATAACCCTATATTATCTTAGATGGAAAATAATTTTGATAAAACACTTGAACTTCATTCTTGAGGAAAATATCCTTTTTACTTCAAAATCATTTTTCCTTTCTTAACATGTCATAAAATTTTAAACTAGAAGAAGTTGATTAAAAATAAACATGAAAACTTGTAAATTAATCTTCATGGAAATAATTTTCTATGAATACATTCATTCTGTATAAGTTAAGAAACATTCTTCTCGTACTTTGGCTGGAAAAGTCAAAAATTACCTCATTCTAAAAACGACAAAAGATTCCTTTAATATCTTTTACTAAAAACTTACCAATGGGTAAAATTGGATTTAAAAATTTGTAGGAGGATAGAATAATATTACATATTGAATAAACATGGATGTGGATGATAAATATGCCCCAGTAATTACCAAAGTATAAACAATGTCGCATAAAAATTGAGATTGCGAGATTTTCCCTTACCTTAGGTCTGATTTGCTTCGTACGTGTCCGAACCTCCTATATAATGATTTAAATAATGTTATTGACTTATTCCAGAATCGTACTCATTTTTATGATATCATATATGGTCATATTCTTATCTTCTTATTAGTAATATTTCATTTCTACTTGTTATTTGGGTGTTTATTGCTTTTTGTTCTTATTCGTGTTTTGTCGAATAAATTCTTATTATTCTTTTAAGGTTATAGATACCTAATTTACAGAATGGTATTAGTGTAATATATATCATATTTATTCATTCAATTCATTTATATAATCATTATGCATTGAAGATCATGTAGAACAAGTCGCATCACATCGTGGAGACGGTAGGCCGTACTTACGCCCGAGCGATTATATCGTTCCCATGATCGTGGAATTTTACTGAAGTGTGTGTATACTATTTTGGAATCAATATCACTTTACAATAATCATATATAGTTATTCTTTACACCATTATACCCATCCAAGTAAGGTGGTGGTGGAAAACAGATTACACCACGGTGTGGAGATGGTATTCCGTACGTACGCACGCGCGGTGATTTCGTTTTACGTAGGATGGATAGAAGGTGAAATAGGGTTGTTTCATATTTATAATAACATATCAGTATATTAGTGATGCGGATGTTATTACTTTATAATGAAACAACTAAAGAAGAGGAAGTAGAAGTAGAAATAAAGGTGAAAGAATCGGTAACAGACTTTACCTCTTCTTTGAGGCGCCTCTTCTTAAACTCCTCTTAGGGCAGTAAAGATGGTCTTTGAAGAAGACCAGGACCTCTAAGATGTTTCTAGGGAATTGGAGAAGAGAAATTGGCAGGGGTTGTCCAATCTTGAAGGCTCAAAGTGGTGTGAGGAGGAGAGGGAGGAGGTGCCCTTTTATAAGGGAGGAGAGGGGCACCTTAGAAAAAACATAAAATATTATTTTATAATAAAGTCATATTTGGTTTTTAATAGCTCCAAATTTATTTATTTCTAAGCTAAGGTGTGGATGGGTCAAAATCCTCTCAACCAATAGATTTTAGACAAGTTTAGGTTACTATTTTAACCTTATCATTTAGATTTAACTCTAAGTTAAATAATTTAACTTTTACCGTGTTTTCTTGTTTTCTTACACTATATGGTTAATAAACTTACTATAACAAGCCACAAGAACCCCAAGTGGTTCATTATTAATATATATAACCTTACCTAAGACATTTGGCCGAACCTTAGATTTTTAGGAATAAAATAAAAATTAATAATATAATATTTTTTTTAAAAACTATTTTATGTCAATTTTGACACTATTTGGTAATTGATTTTTTTGAAAATTATAACAGCATGATTAGTTCAAAAAAAGTTTATTAAATAAATAATAATATGTCATATTAACCTATAAAATTAGTGTAATTCATGAAAAGTTTCAAATTACATTTATTTGGGTATTTATAATATCAATTATGTTAATATTTCCTTAATAAGGTAATTACTATATCAACATTGTGTCATAAATAAATTAAATTATTTAAAGTCTAAAAATTATAAATAAAATACCATTATGTAGGAAATCTTTTTATCTTTCTAATGAATATTTATAGTCGAATTTATCTTATTTATAAACTAATATTAAAAATGTTTGAGTTATTAAACTTTGATTTTAACTATTTTAACTCTTTTTTAAATAAAATAATATTAAATGTCCTAATCTAATCCAAGTGGACCCAAATGGTCATATGTTATTACTAAGGTTGTTTATGGTCTAATTAAACTTATACAATAGAATTAGGACTTGTGTTAGGGTAATAATAATATCATTTTTACCCTTAATTGTCGTTTTTACTTTTAACCGTGGTAAATAAAAGTAAAAAGTTACTATTCACCAAAAAATTATTTTTATCTTATTGAACCAAATTTTACTCCTTGATATTAACCGTGTCTCTCGGATTTTCAAAATTCCACTCACAGAAGCGGTAAAATTATGTTTTATATAAATTTTCAAATTTTTCTAGGAGGTGGGTAAAAGATGGTGAAAAGTTCAATAAAATTTTTATATATCTAAAATTATTATAAAATAACTCCAATGAATGACATTGAACTTATATCGGAATTATGTATCAATTTTGACCTAAAATAAATTTAAATAAAATAAATAATTATTAAAAAATTGGTTTTTAAATAGTAACCCAATGTTTTCACTATTCATCAAAAATTGAAAGTTTTCGGAAAAATACCAAAAATTCACCCTAGGCTAATTTCGATATTCAGAATCCAAAAATGAAGTCCATTTTGAAAGAAAATATTTATAAAATTTCAAAAAGTGGGTATTACTATTCATAATGGCTCGTTTTAATAATATTTTAATAGCATATCGTTGTTTAGTGAAACTCGGTATTGCGTACAACGCAAGCTATCGAGGAAGGTCACGATTGCGTGTAAAGCAAGCCATGCTAGTGTTGTGTGTAGTAAAAGATTCCTTTGATGATGTATATAACATAAAAACAAAATATTTCTCATAAAAATCTCAAGTGTTACAGGGCTCGTCGCAAATAACTGGCGACGGTTTATAGCTTTTTGTGTCGGGATGTCGTCCCGTCGCAAAAGGTGTGTCGGTGGGGACTATTTGCGACAGGTCACGTCGCAAATAACTTTTTAACCACCGACAGTAATTAATGCGGGCGTAGGTATTTGCGATGGGTCTCGTCGCAAAAGTTACTATTTGTGACGGGATACCCGTCGCAAAAAATCTAACCTATATATACCAACATCTGTTTTTCCTCTCATTCCTCTCAAATTTTAGATCCTGTTTTTCTCTAAACTCAGATTTTAGAGAGAGAATTTTTCTTAGGTAATTTTTTTGTTCATCAAGAAGTTGTGAAGCCATCTGCATCAATAGAAAATCAGTCTTAAAGGTATTTATGTTTTTTTAATTTATTATTTATTTCATTTTTTATGTTATTTTTTTTATTGTTGTTTAGTTGTAATTCAATTAAATTTAAATTGTTTTGTCATTAGTATTTGTTTGTACTAATAAATTGAAATTTTTAGTATTAATTTTTAATAATTAGTAGTAATTATTAATTATTAACAATAATTAGTAATTTATATAATTAATTTGTAGTAATTAATAATAATTTGTAATAAATATCAATAAATAGTAATAAATAGGAATAATTCGTAATAATTAAGAATAATTAGTAATCATTAGGAATAATTAGGAATAAATATTAATAATTAGTAATAATTAGGAATAATTAGCAATAATTAGGAATAATTAGCAATAATTAGTAATAATTTGCAATAATTAGTAATAAATAACAATAAATAGCAATAATTAATAATAATTAGTAATAAAATATAATAATTAGTAATAAATTGTAATAATTGGTAATAAATATTAATAATTACTAACAATTACTAATAAATACTAATAATTAGCAATAAATACTAATAATTAGGCAAAATTAGCAATAATTAGAAATAATTAGAAATAGTTATCAATAATTAGAAATAATTAGCAATAATTAGTAATAATTAGCAATAATTAGTAATAATTGGCAATAATTACTAATAATTAGCAATAATTAGGAATAATTAGCAATAATTAGCAATAATTAGCAATAATTGGCAATAAATAGCAATAATTAGTAATAAATAGCAATAAATAGTAAAAAAATAGGAATAATTAGTAATAAATAGGAATAATTAGTAATAATTAAGAATAATTAATAATAATTAGGAATAATTAATAATAATTAGTAATAAATTGTAATAGTAAGTAATAAATTGTAATAATTAGTAATAAATTGTAATAATTAATAATAAATACTAATAATTAGCAATAATTAGCAATAATTATGAATAATTAGAAATAATTAGCAATAAATAGAAATAAATAGTAATAATTAGCAATAATTAGAAATAATTAGCAATAATTAGAAATAATTAATAATAATTACTAATAATTAGAAATAATTATTAATAAATAGAAATAAATATTAATAAATAAAAATAAATAAAAATAAATATTAATAAATATTAATAAATATGAATAATTAGTAATAATTAGCAAAAATTTGTAATAATTAGTAATAATTAGTAATAATTAGTAATAATTAGAAATAATTAGCAATAATTATCAATAAATTGTAATAATTAGTAATAAATTGTAATAATTAGTAATAAATTGTAATAATTAGTAATAAATTGGAATAATTTGCAATAATTAGAAATAATTAGCAATAAATTGAAGTAATTAGCAATAAATAGGTATAAATTGTAATAATTAGGAATAATTAGAAATAAATAGAAATAATTAGATATAAATAGCAATAATTAGCTATAATTTGGAATAATTAGTAATAATTAGGATTAATTAGAAATAATTAGGAATAATTAGGAATAAATTGTAATAATCAGTAATAAATTGTAATAATTAGTAATAATTGGTAATAAATAGTAACAATAGTAATAAATAGTAATCAATATTAATAAATAGTAATACTTAGTAATAAATAGTAATAGTTAGTAATAAATAGTAATAGTTAGTAATAAATATGAATAATTAGTTATAAATAAGAATAATTAGTAGTAAATAAGAATAATTAGTAATAAATAGGAATAATTAGCAATAAATTGTAATAAAAATTAATAATTAGTAATAAATAATAATAATTAGTTAGGAACAGTTAGAAATAAATTTAAATAAATTTTAATAAATTCCAAGAACCTGGAACAATTTCCAGTGGATTGACGACACTCCTTTTGCTCGATGAATTTTCTCCTTTCAACTCTCACTGACTCAAAAAAATATAAAAAATGTGCTGCTACATAGGAATATTCAATCTCGTATACATGAGATTGGATATGAATTCGTAAGATCATATTTTTTATAATGTTTTCAGGCAGTGACAGTTGGAAGAAGACGATTCATCGACGAAAAGGGGGCTCTTTTGTCCCATGGCTCATTTACTTTCATATTTCTCACACTCAAATCAAAATAAAAAATCTTGTAAGAGATACGTATATTCATTCTCATGTATACGAGAATGAATATGCGTACCTCGGACCAGATTCTTCATTGTGATTTCAGTGTGAGAAAGATACAAGTAAATGAGCCGTCAAACAAAAGAGTAGTCGTCAATCCACTGGAAATTGTGTCGCCTTTAATTAATGGTAATTATTAAGAAGTAGTAGTAATTATTTATCTTCTTTTTTCAGATAGTATTTTTATAATTTCAAATTATTCAAAAACATTAATGATTTTATATTTTGTAGAAAAATATGGAATAAGGAAGTCGACATCAGTCATTATTAGATGATCACGCTTGGATAAATCAGCGCAGAAATCCAAATGGTTCTTGTTTAAATCATGTATATATTGAGGGTGTTGAAGCTTTCTTAGCATTTTCATCATCAAAAACAGAATATGTTTCATAAGGAAAAATTAAGTGTCCTTGTAAAAAATGTGCTCTGAGAACATTTGACACATTTGACAAGGTTGGGGGACATCTCTTGCGGTTTGGTTTTCAACCAGATTATGTTTTTTGGTATCAACATGGTGAATACAGTTCCAGAGAAGATACTAATAACTTGATTCTGGATCCATCACAATTTCAAAATTTAGTACATGATGTTGCAGGTCCATCTGTTCAACAAACTGAAACTCATGATGATATTGATTTAACTCCTGAGTTGGCATCATCCGAATTTTATGAGTTGTTGAGGTTTGATGAGGATGCATTATATCCTGGTTGCAAGATAAGAAAATTAAAAGCAGTTGCAAAATTTATGGCTATTAAATCAGATAATGCAATGTCAAACATCTGTTTTGATCAGATATTTTCTTTGGTTAAAACACTGTTACCTGAAGGAAATGTGTTTCCTGGAAATTAATATAAGACCAAGAGGTTTATTTGTAATCTAGGCCTTAGTTATCGGAATATTCATGCATGTGAAAATGATTGCATCTTATATTCTGGTGAAAATGAGTCGTTGGATAGTTTTCCAACATGTGGACAATCGAGGTATAAAGAAGCTCAACAAGGGAAGTCTAGATCAATTCCTGTAAAATAGTTGTAATATTTTCCCCTTACACCTAGGCTGCAATGTTTATTTATATCTCATAACACAACGTCAATGATGTCATGGCCCAAAACCAATATTTCAACTGGTAAAAGCTTGAATCATTCATCTGATGGTGATTCATGGAATCATTTTGATCGTCTGCATCTGTCTTTTGCTTTAGAAGCCCAAAACGTGTGATTGGTTCTTTCTACTAACGGTTTCTATCCATTTGGTTCTTATGGTAGTAAGTATTCTATTAGCCGGTCTTTATAACTCTGTACAAACTACCTCCATGGATGTTGATGAAGGAGACCTATATCTTTTTGAACTTATTAATCTTAGGGCATCTGAAAAAGAATATTGATTTTAATTTGAAACCATTGATTGATGAGTTAAATTCATTGTGGAGTAATGGTGTCAGTACATATGATGTTGTTGCGAAACAAAATGTCACATTAAAAGGTGAATTGATGTGGATGATTAGTGACTTTTCGGCTTATGGCATGTTATCTGGCTGGAGTACACATGGTCCGAAATAATGTCCTTACTGTATGAAAGATAACAAAGATTTTATGCTCGTCAATGGAAAAAACTTTTCTATTTTGACTACCATCACAAATTTCTTCCAACCGATCATCCTTTTCGAAGGAAAAAATCTCATTTCAGAAAAGGCATAATTGAAAGGGATGAACCTCTAAAAATTATCTCAGGTACAGAGATAAAATCAGTTGTATTTTCATTACCTTATATAACATTTGGTCCAACATTAAACCAATAGAAAATTCATGGATTTGGGAAAGAACATAATTGGATAAAATGAAGCATTTTTTGGGATCTCCCATATTCGTCAGATTTTTTGTTCTTCCACATGTTGGATGTCATGCACATTGAGAAGAACTGTTTTGATAATTTATTTCATATAGTTTTGGATACACCAGGTAAGTCCAAAGATATTGTAAAAGCACGATTAGATCTTTCTCAAATTTGCAGGCGACCAGAACTTGAACTATTTGAAAATGTTAGATCACAGAGGTTAATGAAGCCAAAATCATCTTATACAATATCCAAAGAGAGTCGTTTATTATTTTGTCATTGGATTTCAGATTTGAGACTTTCAGATGGCTATGCTTCCAATTTGGGAAGATGTGTTAAGAATGGTCATATTATCAGATTAAAAAGTCATGATTGTCGTGTTATAATGGAAGGATTTATGTCGATTGGATTTAGAGGTTTGTTGAATTATATGATTTGGGATTCGATAACAGACATATCATATTTTTTCAATATATTTATGCAGTGACAACTGACTACGATGTGCTGAGCAAACTAGAAGTAGATGTTACTGTAATTATATGTAAACTGGAAAAAATCTTTCCACCTGCTTTCTTTAACGCAATGGAACATCTGATATTATATTTTCCACATGAAGCTAAATGTATAGGTCCAGTACAGTTTCTATGGATATACCCATTCAACAGATGCATGCAGAAATTGAAGAAAAAAGTACGTAATAAAGCATCAGTTGAAGGCTCAATTGCTGAAGCTTATTTTCAAGAGGAAATTGCTTTTTTCTACTCTCACTATTTTGAATCTAAATATCCCTCAAAACAAAAATGCATGGTATGGAATGAGGTAAATGTTAATGATGAAATGGAAAATCATTTATCATTTTTTAATCAGCCAAATCTTGGATTTTGTGGAGTTCAAGAACGATAGATTTCAGACGATGAACATTACAGAGATCATACATATGTTCTGCTCAACTGTAAAGAAATGACAGAATTTTTAATGTGAGTGCTTATATCAATTATTCTATAATTTCTGTTACAGTATGTAAAATTATTTTATTTGTAGGTTATATAATAATCATATCAAGACACAAGTTCCATAAATTACAGCAACTGCTCTTAAAGAACGCAGACAAAAAAAAATTCTCAATGGTTTCAAAAGCTGGTAAAATAAATTATTTATGGTTTAATATCAATTTAGTTTACTATTTATTATATTGATAATTGTTTTACAAATTTTCAGGTGTCTCAACATGCTGATAAAATTGATAAGCGACTGTGTATATTGATTATCCCACCATCCAAAATGGTTAAATATTATAATGCATATGTGGTGAATGGTTTTCGATTTCATACATGTGAATATAGGGAATCAAAAAAAAACAATGAACACTGGAGTTTTTTTGAGAGGATCACATCATAGAGAAACCGAAGTTGACTTTTACAGCATTCTGGATGAAATTATTGAGCTATGTTATCTTGTACAAAATTACATAATGATGTTTAATTGTCGATGGTTGGATACTGAGAGAGGATTTCATGTTCATTCGACTCATGGAATCGTCGATATTAAATATAAAAGTCTTCTTTCAGTAAATGAACCATTTTTACTGGCTCAAAAGGCACATCAAATTTATTACACAAAGTATTGTGCTACTTCAAGAGACCTGGGTGATTGGTGGAGCATAATAAAAATGAAATCTTGGGAAAATCAATTTACTCAAACTGAATGTGGTTCTGCTGAAGTGTAATAAATTGAAATTTTTCAAGAGACTACTCAAAATCCATCTTTTTCACAAAGAAACGTGAATATCGATGAGGACACCCCACAATTAAGGGTCCATGGTGACAAAGATGTTAATGATGTTACAAATGAAATTGAAATGACAAGGGATGATGAAAGTGAAACTCATATGGAATTTAATGATGGTGAGGAGGCATATAAAGACATTGACATCGTTAGATATGAAGATGATGATGAAGGTGAACATTGGCATAGTTAAATGCTGGTTATGATCATAACTAATATATATATATAGAATAGTTATTTTCAATTATCTACTAACAACAATCATTTTGTGTTTCATATGGACTCTGATCTATTGCATGAGTTAGAGGAGGCTAAGCTACCTTTGGATGAGGGGGATATGGGATCATTTGACTCTCAGCCTACTGGTGGTTCAGGAGGTATGCGGAGGGGGCACAGTCTTGCGCGACTGATGATTCGTGACCCTATCCCCAACTGACTTCCACATCTTGGCTTCGATCCATGCACACGGAGGTATGGTAACCTGTATATTTTAGTTAGATTTCACTAATTTAATTATATATATACTAATTATTTGATTATTTATTCTTTTTTCACAGTTTTTCACATGTATTTGTTGGACAGGGGAGCGCTATCTTGCATAATTATGTTTCTCATCCATGGACCACATGGGAATAGATTCCCATTGATGTGTAGCTTGGCATGTACAATCATTGGCTAGTACGTAAATAATAATATTTATTTTGAAATTTATTTTATTAATAACTTGATATTATAAATTATTTTTTGGGTTTATGGTATCCCTTCAATGATAGCATGTGTAAAAATATCCATGCAGCATGGGAGGTGGCTATGTGTGAGCGTTTGTGTCAGTTTTTGCACAATTTGAGAAAGACGATTATTAAAAAAGCAGGAGCGATAGTATTTGATGAGTCGTGTAGAGCCCACCGACCAGAGTACATTTCATCTCAAGTTTGGGATGAATTATGTGCACACTGGTTGAGTGGTGGATTTCAGAGGTGGTCTTCATTGGGTCGGCAGAACCGGGGGAGATAGGATGTGACGCATCGAGCTGGTAGTCATACATTCAGTACACATAGAGATCATATGGTAAGTATTTTTTTAAATATTTTATATAACTTCAAATATAAACAGTTTATTTTATATTCATATAGGTAGTCGAGCATCCCGATATTACAGAGTAGGATGTTTATCGGAGGATGTACAGTGATCCAGCCACTGGAGATATTAGAGGTGATCACCAGAATCAGATTGTGTTTAGTCTTATTTTTTTCAGTTTGACAATTAACAGCATATAATATTTTAACAATTTTTATTTCAAATTGGAATTGAAGGAGTCATATGAGGCTGCGACTTCTCAGACACAGGCTGAGGGTCAGGACGGGGCGACTGATCAGACCAGTGCCCACCATTTCGACAAGGTGGCATGGATACAGGCGACTTAGTATGGCTTTGAGAAGGGCTGAGTAGTTGGTATCGGCTCTCATGTGACTCCTGGTACTTATTATGGTACTGCTGCGATATCGGCGTCCAGCTCGAGAGGAGCTCGTGGAGAGGCATCATCTTCTGAATCACAGTATCAAGAGCAATTCCAAGCTCAGAATGACCTTATAGAGAGTTTTCAGAAGCAGCAAGAAGAGATGCGTCAGCAGCAGCAGCTGCAGCACGAGAAGGAGATGCGTTGATGGCGGCAGCAGCAGTAGCAGCAGTACGAGGAGGAGACGCGTCGATGGCAGCAACAGCACCACGAGTAGATGGAGTACATGCACCGTCTAACTCATAGTTTAGGGATGGAGTTTCCTCCACCAGCTCCTTCAGCACCTCCACCTCCTCCAGAAGATGACCCCCTAGTGAATTTTTTTGTCAAAAACATTTGAATTTAAATTTTTGGTAATATGAAATATTTATAGTTTCTGTCTTTTATATCGGTACGATTATTACATAATTTAATTTTTAATATTTTATGATTTTTTGTGAATATAGAGAATTTTAATATTTTTTATATTTTTTATTATTTTAATAATATTAATATTATTGCTTTATTAATTATAATTTTATTAAATATATTTTTTCAGTATTATATTTTTTAATTTTTGTTTATTTTACTAATAATAATAATAATATTTTATGATTTTTTGTATATTTTTTTTGTGAATATTGAGAATTTTTATTTTTTTTATTTTTTTATTTTTTTAATAATATTAAAATTAATTTTTTAATAATAATAATAATATTTTTTATGATATTTTTTATTTTATTTTTGAATACTGAGAATTTTAATATATTTTTTTTATTATTTTAATAATATTAATATTAATTTTTCAATAATAATAATAATAATTTATGATTTTTTTTATATTTTTTATGAATATTGAGAATTTTAATATTTTTTATTTTATTATTATTTTAATAATATTAAAATTAATTTTTCAATAATCATAATTTTATTAAATTTATTTTTTTTAAATTTATTTATTATTAGTGACACGATTTGTTGCGACGGGATCTCGTTGCAAATAATCTAAATAATTTTTCTTAAAAAATGTATTTGCGACGGGATTACAGGCCCATCGCAAAAAAGTATTTGCGACGGGCCCGTCGCAAAAGAGCTTATATATATATAAAGTATATAATCAGAGACTTATTTGCGACAATGAAGTTTCCCTTTACAAAAAAATTATTTAGGATGGGCCCGTCGCAAATAATAATTTTTGCGATGGTGTTTTCTGCAATGGGTTATTTCCAACGGGGCCCCATTGCTAAAGCTTATTTGCGATGGGATCCCATCGCAAATAACCCATCATAAATACTTTGAATTCTAGTAGTGATACTGAACTTCGTTTGAACACTGCCTACCACCCCCCAACTGATGGAAAATCAGAACAAACTATTCAAACCTTAGAAGACATGTTGAGATCATGCTCACTTGACTTTCAAGGTATGTGGGATCAATATTTACCTCTGGTAGAATTTTTGTATAATAATAGCTTCCATTCAAGTATTTAGATGGCACCATATGAAGTGTTATACAGAAAGGGATGTCACACACTGACCTTTTGGGATGATGTTGAAAACTCGTAGGCCCAGAACTTGTGGAGGAAATGATGGAAATGGTGAAGGTAATCCAAAAACACATCAAAGAAGCTCAAAGTAAGCAGAAGATCTATACTGATAACCGAAGGAAAGATTTGGAATTTTAGGTAGGAGATCATGTTTTCTTGAATGTATCTCTATGGAAGGGTGTTATACATTTCGGTAAGAAACGAAAATTGAGTCCCAAGTACATTGGACCTTTTGAAATTTTAGAACGAATTGGGGCTGTAACTTACCGTTTGAAAATGTCACCAAGTCTTTCCAAAGTTCATGATATATTCCACATATCACTGTTGAGAAAATACATGCCTGACCCAATGCATGTACTCACCTATAAGGAATTAGAACTGGAACCTGATCTGTCTTATTGTGAAGATCCTGTCAAGGTTCATGATACAAGAGAACAAGTGTTGAGAAACCAGACAACTCATCTGGTAATATTTCTTTGGACAAACCATAAGATGGAAGACGCAACGTGGGAACCCAAGGAACTTAGGATAAAGAACCACCCATGTCTTTTTATGCAATAATATTCTAGAAATTTTGAGGACTAAATTATTTGAAGGAGGGGATAATGTGACACCCCAAGTTTCCATGGTACGCTTCTCTTTGAATAATACAATAGCGTGTGTTCTACGCAACTTCGATTTCTAACACATGACAACCAATCAAACTAGCCATTATGAATAGTGATACTCACTTTTTGAAATTTTATAAATTTTATCTTTCAAAATGGACTTCATTTTTGGATTCGGAATATCGAAATTAGCTTAGGGTGAATTTTTTGTATTTTTATGAATACTTTCAATTTTTGATGAATATTGAAAAACACTGAGTTATAGTTTAACACCAAATTTTTATTTAAATAATTAGTTATTTTATTTAAATTTATTTTAAATCAAAATAGATACATAATACCTATATAAGTTCAATTTAATTCATTGGAGTTAGTTTATAATAATTTTAGGTATATAAAAATTTTATTGAACTTTTTACCGTCTTTTACCCACCTCCTATGAGCATTTGCAAATTTACAAAAAAAAAAATTACCGCTTCTGTGAGTTGAATTTCAAAAATCTGAGATACACAGTTTATATCAGTAAGTAAAATGTAGTTCAATAAGATTAAAATATTTTTTTGCGAATAATAACTTTTTATTTTTATTTACCACGGTTAAAAGTAAATAGGGTAATTAAGGGTAAAAATCATATTATTATTACCCTAACACATGTCCTAATTCTATTTAATAAAAGTAATTTGACCAAAAAAACCTTAATAAGAAAATATGATCCTTTAGGTCCACTGGACATTTATTGTTATTTAATTCAAAGAAGAGTTAAAAGTGTTAAATTCAAAGTTTAATAACTAAACCATTTTTAATATAGGGTTACACATAAGATAAGTTCGACTATAAATATTAATTAGAAAGGTAAAAATATTTCATACATAATGGTATCTTATTTATTATTTTTAGACATTAAATAATTAAATTTATTTATGACACAATGATGATGCAGTAATTACCTAATTAATGAAATATTAAAATAATTGATATTATAAATATCCAAATAAATGTAATTTGAAACTTTTTATGAATTCCACTAATTTTCTAGGTAAATGTGACATGTTAGTGTTGGTTAGATGAATTTTTTTCGATGTAATAATACTTTTGTGAATTTAGCAAAAACAAAATTCCAAATAGTGTCAAAATTGACATAAAAGAGCTTTTAAAACAAATATTATATTATTAATTAATATTATATTCCTAAAAATCTAAGATTCGGCCAAAAGTATTATATAATGATATTAGTATCATTAATGAACCACTTGGGGTTAACTTGGAAGTTTATAGTAAGTTTATTAACCATATAATATAAAAATACAAAGAGACATGGTAAATGTAAAACTATTTAACTAAGAGTTAAATCTAAAAGATAAAGTTAATATAGTGACCCAATACCTGTCTAAAACCTATTGGTTGAGTGGTTTTAAACCCATAACCACCTTAGCCTTTAAATAATTCATTTTTGTTCCATTTTAAACCGAAAATGGTTTTATTATAAAATAATATTTCTATCTTTTCCCAAGGTGCCCCTCACCCCTCTTATAAAAGGGCACTCCCCCTTCTCTCTAATTCACAGCTTCAAAGCCATTTGGATATGACAAACCCTACCCAAATACCCTCTCAACTTTCCTCCAATAATCATAGAGGCCTTCCTTTAGTCATAAAGCTGACCTAAGGAGCCCTTTTGATCAAATAAAAAGGAAGAATCCGAAGAAGAGGTAAATATTCCATCACCTCTTTCAAGTTTCTTTCTTCTTCCACTTCCTCTTTATTTTTTGTTTCCATTATAAAATAATAACTCCAGTATCTTCTATATACTATTATGTTATTATAAATATATTAAAACCATATTCATTATTCTATCCATCCTTTGAATAACATGTCACCATACGTGTGTACGTACGACTTACCATCTCCACGTCGTGGTGTAATTGTTATTCAATACATTATTATTTGGATGGGTATAATAATGATGTGTAATTGATGTAAATAATAAATATAACATGGTAATGATTCTGTATATATGATATACCATCCAATTATATATTATTTTAATATCAAAAGAATGGTATTTTCGCTCGTACGTACGTATGGATTATCGTCTCCACAAACGCGATGAGATTCATTCCCCATCATATCCATTCAAGAATGATTTTCATTAGATGATTAAATATAATATTTAATGACTTAATATCATTCTGAATATGAATAACATACATCCTATCCATAACAAACATTACTTACGTAACAAAGCATATAAAGGAAAACGAATCAGTTAACTCCCTAAATGACGATAATACTAAGATATTATTAACAAAGCAATGTTAAAAGATCATATATGATATAATATTAATGTATATGATTCTTGTATAATTTAATAACAATTATTTCACCATTATACAGGAGTTTAACATACCCTCAACAAAGGAAAAGTACAAGGTAAGGGTTAATTTCACAATCTCTTTATTATCCAAGGTTTTTTTATGTAAGTATCTACTGGGACCTCTTTATCATCAACATCCATGTTCCTTAAAAATGTATTCCAAAACATTTTTACTATTTACTAGACTATGGGTTAAAGTCATTTATAACCCTGTTTTACTTTTTATAAAACCATTTGAAAGGAATCTTTCCATCTTTTTCCAAATAAGGTACCTTATGACCTTTTCGAAAAAATTAAGGTAAGAATGTTTTTTTAAGTTATACGACGGGTGCTACTATTTTCCACCATTATAACATCATTGAAGCCTTTATTACATGCTTATAAGAATATTTTAAAAATAAATGTTTTCTTTTATAATTATTTAAATTTAAATGATTTCAACAAAAGAATGAGATATTTCTCTCAAATAGTTTGGATTTCATCTATGTCAACATCCTTTAATGGATTTTAATCTTGTTTGAAGTTGATTTATTATGATACAAATCTTCCATTTTGTATTGAAGGTTTTGTCATATGTTTGACTGTGGATGTGTTATTTTTCTACCATTCATGGTTTATGGATAAATTATTGACATTTTTTAAGTTGGTTTTAATATGAATGTTAATGTTATGTTTGAACCCTTTTCATGTGAGGAATGCATTGGACTTAGTAAGTGACAATTAGAGCCCGCTATAGAACCTCGATTCATCGGTAGGTCTCATGAGACAAACTAGTGTCTTGGCACAAGGCCTTGACAAAATCTTATTTATAGTCTTGGCACAAGGCCTTGACTATGTGGTTATGAAGTCTGGAATTATGCATTCCCTCATTATGAAAGTGTCTATTGATATTGCATGTGATTATTCGACTTGTAGAATTTCCATGTGAGTAAGTAAATAGCATTATTTTGATTTATATTTCCCATATTATGATGAAGTTTATGTTGAAAAGGCTTTTGTTTTAGTTCTATACATTGCCTTACATGTTTATGCTTATTTATTAAAGTTTCCGCTATATTGTTATCCTTACTCATCATTTGAGCTCACCCATTTCTATGTTTTATTTTTACCAGGATGCGAAGAAGTATATTATGATAGACCTGTAGAGATAGTTTATGGTATCTCAGTGTTGTCTATAGAAACAATTTTGTTGTAGTTTTACATTTTATGATGTAATGTAAACCTTATGAATATATCTAGTACTTCTAAGGCTACTAAACTAATAATTCTTTCAAGACATGATCTTTTGTGATCATGCCAATGTTATATAATAATGCATCGACTCTGGGCTTCTAGGGTTAGGGCGTTACACATTTTGACTACTAGAAGGTTTTTTATTATGGGATTTTCTTCAAAAAATTTGTTAAATGGGGGGTTTTTATTTTTTAAAAATTAAAAGGGTTTAGGTCATTTTTCTTTCGGTATATGGGTTTGTTGAGCACCAATTCATCAGGTGCTTTGATTGAAACCCTTAAGCACCAAATGAATTGGCGCTTGAGGTTTTTTTCCAAAATCTCCATGCCACCCCTCCCCTACCCCCTTATATATGTGTATATTATATATATTAATATTTATATAATTATAATTATAATAAATATATTTATAATAAATATAATTACTAAAATAAAAATAATAAATTTATAATTATATTTATAATAATTATATAATTATAATAAATATATAATAAAAATAAATATAATTATAATAATTATATGATTGTATAATAATTATTATTGTATAATTGTAATAATTATATAATTACATTAAATATATAATTATAAATACAATATTTATAAAATTATAATAAATATATTATAATAAATATAATAAATATATAATCAAAATTATTTATATTTTTATATATATAAATATTTATAATAATATGAATGTAAATATATTTATAAATATATAATTATTAAAATATGGTTACATATATATTTAAAATTTAATTATAAATAAGTAAATACATATTTATAATAAATATATAATTATAAATATTTACAATAAATATATAATTATAATTATTCATAATAAATATACAATTATAATTATATTTACAAATGTATATATAATTATGTAATTATAAATCTATATTTCTATAGTTATAAGTTTTTTTTATAAATAAATTTGAAATATTTTTAAACATATAATAAAAAAATATATTATATTTAATTATTCATTATATGTTTAAAAATTATGCTATATTTATAAATATTTTAAATTTATATATAAATAAATAAATATTTACCATTTAATATATTTAATATAAAAATAATTATATTCATAAATATATAATTAAAAATCATTATATGTTTATAAAATATTTAAAATTTATTTATAAATAAATAAATGTTTATAAATATAGATTTATAATTATATATTTATAAACATATTTATATTTATATAATTATGAATATTTGTTAATAATTATATAATTTTAAACATATTTATATTTATCTAATTATAAATATTTATTTATATAGAAACATGTATAATTATATAATAATAAAAATATTTATTAAATATATAGTTATAAATCTACATTTATTAGTTAGTGTCACAAATTTCATTTAGATTGTATTTGTACATTATAATTTATACGCTTATTAAGTCACATACATGAACCATAATAATGTTACAATTATGAGACTTTGAATTTGTTTACATTTTTCTAAAACAACAATTACTTATCACAGTAAATAGTTATTTAATATATACAACATGACATCTAAATAAATCAAATGCCCCGCGGTACCACAATGTTTTGTCTGAACCTCATGCCCACACTGCGAACGACATCTATGTCGCTCTGATGTCCTAATTGGGGGGTTTCTCCAATTCTACTACCTCCTCATGGTGTTTTGTAGAGGACTATCCAACATCATGTGTGGAGGATGGCCCAACAATCATATGTGGAGCTATATGGACCCTAAGCTCCTAAAAATAGTAGAAATTGGACATTGAAAAAGTCATCGTCGGTAGGAGAGGGGCCCACCACAAGCTATGTTACCACACCCAAATCGTAGTCCAATGAAGTTGTTAGAGCTAGAATATGTGTCAAATAAGCATCTCCATCTTGTGCAAGACCATCAGTCAGCTGGGTAGGATCATCTCTCTATGGTACGACATCATCTACATGAGTTGCTCTGGGATGTCTATGTTGTCTCCTCTACCCCTCCTAATGTACTCATCTTTGTCTTCCAAATGGCAGTGGTGGTGGTAGTGCATTGTCCTCAGCAGGCATAGCAGGGATATCATCATATGTAGGAGCTTCAGCAAGAGGATATGGATCTGGATATACCTATGGCACCTCATCATAGAAACTGTCACGTATGAACCAGAGATTATCATTGAGAGCCAACAAATCTAAGTGAACTACATCCCACCTAATATATGCCTCCTTTTAAGGATGTGTGATATGTTCAAGATGAGTAATTCCATCTGACTGCAAATGAAATAACACTCAATTTAATACCAAAAGTGAGTTAGGAAAATATAATAAATCTTAGTAAACATACCAACTACTGAATGCCAATCCCCTAACGTGTAAGGTTCATGATGGTGTGTTGTCCATTCCAGTCTGCATAATCCATCTTATTAGATAACTGATAGTGTGTTATGGGATATCTGCATGGAAAGATATCATATTGGGAACGCATGTCCAAAATCTCGATATAAGTTGCATGCATCTACTGGCAGTCTGTTGTTTGTCTTCTTATAAGCATAATCGAATGTAACGCATCATCCTTTCATGGTTCCATGGGGATATGATGTATATAACCAAACTGGTGCATGACCCGGTCTGGCTAGTGCCACTCAATGATATGGAAGTGGATGAGTGGCACCATTGTAGCACAATCTCCAATCATAATTGTGTGGTATGGTGGAAGTGATACGTAAAAAAACCTTGTATATGGAGTCCATGAAACCTGGAATGTAAAATAAAAGAATAAGTCATATATTAGCATGATAATTTTACTAAGATTACATTTAAATAATGTAAAAATATAATAATAATAAAAAAATCTACAAAAAAAATAATGTTTAACATACATCAGTAGACACAATGGCGTCAAATATATGTCGAAAATTGTGCAAACTATGTCTCAGAGTATGTGAATACTTTTGAGACTAACTCCACCTAGTTAAAAAAGAGAAATATATGGTATGTTTATAAATAACAATAACAATTATACTAAATAATAGAAAGTAATAACATAAACATACCGGAATCCCCGAGGACAGTCCTGAAATAGCTTCGGTGCAAGTGGTGCGATAACTCGAGGAGCGATCCGTGGAAAATTCTCCCAAGCCCACATCTATAAGAAAACCATACAACCTACAATCAGTCAAGCATTGACATGAAAACTAGTATAGAGGTATCTGCACAGATGTGACAATACAGTGGACCCCCAACTGTATGTAGCCATCTGATCAAGATCCTCAAGTAATGGGAGGTACATCATGTGTACCAAAGTGGTTGAGTAGTCGACACTCAACATCCCTCTGACCAGTCAAAAAATATATGATTTTTTGTTTTTAATAAGTTTCTCCTCTCCTACATCATCAGAAATGATGGAGAAATTCTCATCAATCCACCCCAAGCTCAAGTGCAAACCCAAGATGACACCTCGTACGTTGACGACGCCAATGCCTAGTAGACTTTGTATGACTGCAGACTAGTTTCCACTAGTGGTACCCATAACTACCTATCTGTGGATGGGTAAACTGATAATGTAGATGAAATCCTCTAAATTAATTGTCATATCCCACTCTGGGATATGGAATGTTTGTCTTTATCCACAATATCTCAACCAATGCAGCAATCAAATGACGATTAATGGTCTTATTGTCGCACATAGAGACTCTATAAAATCCAGAACATCTGAGGTATGGAAAAATAGCTATTGGGGGTGCATCATGATGAAAAATATGTTCTCTCAAAATAGTAATAATTTTATCATGTCATCGTGCCAACACATCGTGCGACATGTGCGTCTCCTGGGAAGATAACAGAGGTTACTCCATCTGAATGTACAAATAGTAAAACATTAATTTCATGTAATATATAAAATTTATCATGTATGGTATGAAATTTCTCATGTAATGTATGAAAGAAGCATAAAATTTTTAGCTATCTAAGAAATTAGTCAATCTAATATGAACAGAATTGAAACTTTCCGACCAACTCAAAGATACTAATATTCCTAATGGATGTAGCTTCCCCTTATGGATATAGAAAGGAAAATATCATCCAATAATATTTGATATGATCCTAGTATAGAACTAGCCAACCCATACTTATAATTAAATCAAATAATATAATTTAGAATATAAATATATCCAAAATGAAATGGTAGCCAACAATTATAGAAGAACATTCCTTACAACGTATAATATATTTTGATCGCACTCCCATTAGTGCGTTTATGTTCATAACACCATCAAATCACTCCACAACCAAACCAAAACCATTGGAAATTTGACCATGTAAAAAGGAATGTGATGCTCTTGCATCATCAATGGTGAAGGTACCCCTGAGTGGAAGGAAGTGGCGAACCATCATTAGTCGGTCCATGATCAATCATACTACATTATTCTTTTTATGTCTCTTGGATAATCATGTTATTAAATCCATAGTGAAATCATACCACTTCAATTCTGAAATGGGTAGAGGCTCTAAAAACTCAATAGGCCTCTCTTTCTTGGCCTTCACCTATTGAATTTGTTAGATCGAATGGAATTACCACAAACTCATAAAATCTATACATACTCTTAAAAGAAGATCGAGGAATGTTATATTGTATCACCCTAAACTGATGGAAATAAGATCTAAAATTGATCTTGGATAATATTTTGGATCCTCTCATTTGATCAAAGAGATTATTGATGTGTGGAAGGGGATACCAATTATTTACTTTCCTCTTGTTCAGTCTTCAATAATCCCTAAATAATTGAAAATTCTAATCATCCTTCTTAGTGAAAACAATACGAGAACCCTAGGGAGAAGTAATAGGCCACATGAATCCTTTTGATTCTAGATATCCCATCTAAAATTTCAACTCATGAATCCAAAAATATGGATTGGATGTTCATCACTCACAAATATAATCACCAAACTAAGGATTATTTGTGAATGTAACTACTATTGGTTAACAATTTCTTATCATAGAATGTGTTGGGAACTTTCTTCCCAGCAACCCTATGATTCTCTCATCACACCCAAGCACGCCACCATCAGTATCATATCACCATTCAGCATTCACTTTTCCTTCTCTTCCTACATCAATTTACTATATGCATGCATCATGAATCTCTACAAGTAGTTAATGGGTGCAAGAAGAAAATGAAAAGTGGATTATGAATGGTGATATGATATAAATGGTGGAGAGCATGTGTGTGATGAGAGCATCATGGGGACACTGGGCAAGGAGTTCAGATCACATGTTTTTCTAAGAAATAGTTAACCAACAGTAGTGAAGTGCACAAAGAATCCTTAGTTTGTTGATTAGCTTATATCTAGATCAAATAAACCACTTTTAAAGATGAAAAGGTAATATTGATATTTGCATAGTAAAATCACTATCCATAAAATTAATGTATTGTTTCATTTTTATGTTTAATTTATTTATTTTTCGTATTACTCATAATGATTGTTTTCTTATATAGGTGGATTCTTTTTGTTGAGTTGATTTGGTTTATTAAAAGCTACTCATGCAGTGTTGGCAGTTTGAAAAAGAAATTCAATGGTGATAATGATAAAAATGATTACATGTACAAACTTTTATAGTAACTAATAGAGTACATGATTCATTTTAAGCATTATATTATTTCCCTATCTATTTAGGGAAACGTGTATTTGTATGACCTTCCTATAGGAATGTGTTTCACCTTCGTCCAAGTGCTCATTCACTGGGCCAATCCATCTCATTCTAAATACAAATTAATATTGACCTCCCTTTACATCAAAGCCTAGTGTTGTTCAGTAAAAGCGTGGGTGCACCATCATATAGCTAAAAATTATAATATTCGCTGATTGGAATCCATAGAGTACTGTAGTAGTCGTTGATACTCTATAGTCGATAAGATGGATCAAAGAATTATTCCCAAGATACGTGTACGTAATCACATGTTGCATTCACATGGCTGCAAGGATATCTCATTGCTTGTGAGGTCCCACATTTACAGTAATGCTTATCAAATAAAACCACTCACACATGACCATTTATATGATTCATAGAATCACCAAGATCAGTGACCTCAAATCATTTCTCTAGATGATTAAATGTAGTTACATGATATGTTGTAGCCTCCTGAGGAACTCAATTTAGCTCGCGCTGGAAATGGTGTCCATAGCGCATCCCTCTGTTCAGACCCTTCTTAGCCTACATTCCTCATTCCAGAAAATAGTTTACACTACGATTTAAGGTCTCTTGTACCAAACCTATAATTTAGATTTAAAAAATTATACTAATATTATATTATAATTTTATCTCTTTTGAGTAACATATAATCAAATATTCTTATTTACCTATGATAGGTAATTTCTGAACTCCCTTGAAAACTCCATTTATGCATTGTACTATGTTGGTCATCATATGTCCACATATCCTCTCATCATTATATGAAAACGACCATTTATGATTTGGTATTGGCATCCTGTAATCATAAACTTCTAGATTAGCTCAGTGAATATCTTCAAAAAGCTCCTCCATCCTTTTTTTAGGATCGTATGCTCTCAAACAAGAACTACTCTAAACACATATGGAATTAACTGTGACAGTGATTTGTAAAATAAAAAAGGATATTCCTACCAATTTTTAAGATTGATTTCTTCATCGACTAGTTATTGAACTTCTATCAAAAATTGCTAGCAATGTGTCAAATACAATATCGATGATGGGAATAGGGTGGTCTCCAAGAAAGAAACCTCAGACTATATTGCCTCCTTGCTTGCACAATGGCGATCTAAAATAAGTCAAATCCCTTCTACATCCGTAACAAACATTCAAAGACATGCCAAAAACTAGCTCTATGAGGAGAAGTTTTCCTTCTGCACAATTGAAAATTCCAAAGGTAGAGGGGCTCAATTTCTATCTTGTGTGGCGAAAATCAATAAAGTTCATGTATACATTCCATAAAGAAATTTTCCATCAATCTGTATAAACAGATTGAAATGTCTAAAAGCTTACACATATGGTAAAAATGTCCAAAACAATCTATCAAATACAAACATAGTCTAATCAACTTGGTTGTGTCGGTTAACATATTTAGTAGTATATAACTGATAGATAAGTTGATTATTATGACGTAAAAGCTCCATAAGTTGTGGTAAAACTTGATAAGAGTCTTCCCAATCACCGTACACTTTCACAATACCCTATTTTCATGTCGCTCATTCCTTCCAGTAATAGATTGGATACCCAAAAAGTTGTTTTATTTGCTCCACCACCAGAATGACAAGAACGTCTTGACATGCTCTAATCATTTCAACCATAATAGTTGAAACAAACTCAACATCTAATGATGTGTGTTCCTATGACAATATTGGGTTCACACATGTGTGTGGAGTAAATCTAGTGATGCGCCAACTATGAAAAGTTTTTTCAATTATAGATCATAGATTCATTTAACAGTTTGAATCATATTTGTCACAATAGATCAAATAATAAGACCTCTTTGAATTTTCTACAACATAAGAGTAATGTATTTCAATGTGATATTTTTTTATCACTTTTTTCATTGCATATTTTCTCTCAAACTCTCTTCCAATATATATAACACCTTCATCATACACTTTATTTTTGCCACTAATGACTCCTAGAAATTATGTAATATGAGTAAGAACTGACCAATCAAATTCTAGCAAGTAAACCATGACTTTATTCAACCATGAATACAATAGTAGAGGATGGTTCAATGGTGGATTAAACCTCACATGAGTGGTCATAGACTATTCTTCTGCATGATCTTCTTCTTCTTCAACCTCCTCTTCGTCTTCTTGTTCTCAATTATCATTATCCTCTAAATCATTGACCAATGCATCTAAAGTACGTAGAGGACTATCCATTGAAACTGTCATTGGAGGAAATGATGGAACAACTACCATTGCTGATGGAACGTCTTGATGTGTTATAGCAGAAGCATAAGACATAGTCTCATGAAGTTGTAATGGTCAAACTTCCAATTTCTATGCAACCTCTATTGTAGCTATAGTGACATACAACTCCATCAATTGATTCTCAGGTTGATACTTAACAAATGAAAGTATGTATTCTCATTCTTCATCATCAGTTACTGTATAGGCCACATGCCAAAACATCTCTAGAAATTGTAGATGTATGTATGTGATTGATTATATCAATCGATTGCTCATAATTTTTTACTTTCAATGAAATTTCCTTTGCAGAGATTCCAAGGTTGTACAACCTCTAAGAATCACAACACCTTCTGGTCATATACTATAACTACATCTTTGTTTGGTCTCAATTATTAGACCATTTCAATAAATATAAGCAGCCATCCTTTTATCTAAAATAAACCATAGTTTTTAATTAAATATGATCATAGAATCAATGTATGTATGAATGCTTCTAGTAATTTAGGTGGGAATCATAACCCCTCCACAAAATCAATATGTTCAAACCATATTGATGTGTAACTCTTTACACAACCCATGAGTTTGTTTTATTTACCCAAAAATAGAATTCAAACATATCCATACATATCCACATGCATCATATGAATGAGTTACACGAACACTTCATGTAAAAGCAAAGAGTTATATGAGATTGATAAACTCCACATGAATAATCCCAGACCAACAGATAGCAAATCTCATTCAATTTCCTAGACAAGGAATGCCTCCTGGAAAGTAGGTGGTATGACCCAATGCCCCTCTACCTGGGGATACTTTACTCAAGAGAGCATTCAATTCATGATAACTCTAAAACTTAATATGCACAAAATATATTCAACAACTAAATTCAAGTTCATAAATTCAATTACAAATCTGGGTCAAGGTATATGAAAAACTAAATTCATTATCATGCCTAGAATGTAATGCAATGGTATTTTCTAGAAGCAATTTATAAAATAATTACTTCACTAATTAATATAATTACTTCACTAATTAATATAATTGCATCGCTAATTAATATAACTTCTTTGCTAATTAATATAATTACTTTACTAATTAATATAATTACTTCATTAATTAATTTAATTACATCACAAATTAAAATAATTACTTAATTAGAATTCATTAATTGCATAATTAGAATTCATTAATTGCCTAATTTAATTCATTAATTACCTCGTTACCATTCATTAGTTGTATAATTACCATTAATTTGTTGCCTAATTACTATTAAATCATTTCTTAATTACCATTAAATAGTTTCCAAATTACCATTAATAAGTTTCCTAATTACCAATAATTAGTTGCCTAATTACCATTAATCAGTTGCTAATTAGAATTAATTAGTTGCCTAATTATAATTATTTAGTTGCCTAATTATAATTAATTAGTTTCATAATTAGAATTAATTAGTTTCCTAATTATAATTAATTAGTTTCCTAATTAGAATTAATTATTTTCCTGATTAGAATTAATTAATTTCCAAATTAGAATTAATTTAAAAATTAGAATTAATTTATTTCCTAATTAGAATTAACTAATTACCTAATTACCATTAATTAATCACCTAATTACCATTAATTAATAGCCTAATTAGAATTAATTAATGTCCTAATTAGAAATAATTAATGGCCCAATTAGAATTAATTAATGGCCCAATTGACATTAATTAATTGACCAATTACCATTAATTAATTACCTAATTACCATTAATTAATTCCAAATTACAATTAATTAATTACCTAATTACCATTAATTAATTACGCAATTACCATAAATTAATTACCTAATTACCATTAATTAATTACCTAATTACCATTAATTAATTACCTACTTACCATTAATTAATTACATAGTTACCATTATTTAATTAACTAGTTACCATTAATTAATTACATATTTACACTTAATTAATGACCTAGTTACAATTAATTAAACACTTCATTAAAATTAATTAAATACCTCAAAATAATTAATTAAACTCCTAATTAAAATTAATTAATTACCTAATTATAATTACCCAGTTACACTTTATTAAACATCTCATTACAATTAATTATACACCTCATTACAATTAATTAAACACCTAATTACAATTAATTAATTACATAATTACAATTAATTAATTTCTTAATTAGAATTAATTAATTACCTAATTACAATTAATTAATTGCCTAATTAAAATTTATTAAACACAAATTTACAATTAATTAAACACCTCTAATTAAAATTAATTAAACACCTCTAATTATAATTAATTAAACACCTAATTAGAATTAATTAAAAACCTAATTATAATAAATTAATGTTCTACTTACAATTAATTAATTTCCTAATTATAATTAATTAATTACCTAATTACAATTAATTAATTACCTAATTACAATTATTTAAATGCCCAATTACAATTAATTAACCACCTAATTAAAATTAATTAAACACTTAATTATAATTAATTAATCACCTAATTACAATTAATTTATTTCTTAATTACAATTAATTAAACACCTAATTACAATTAAATAAACACCTCTAATTATAATTAACTAAACACCTAATTAGAATTAATTAATTACCTAATTACAGTTAATTAATTACCTTATTACAATTAATTAATTGCCTAATTACAATTAATTATTTTCTTATTTTCGATTAATTAAACACCTAATTGCAATTAATTAAACACCAAATAATAATTAATTAAACACAAAATTAAAATTAACTGGACACTTAATTACCATTAATTAAACACCTAATTATAATTAATTAAACAATGAATTACAATTAATTAATTACCCAATTACAATTAATTAATTACCTAATTGTAATTTATTAATTACCTAATTACCATTAATTAATTACAATTACTTAAAATAAACTATTACTATTTCTTAATGGAATACATTAATTATGAATTGTTTCCATAAACTAAACAAACAAACAAATAAATAATCACATTAAACAAATTTAAAATTAGAGTTACCTCAAATTGTTGGAAGGTGGTGATCCTTCGGAGCACAACGGCTATACAGGCAAAGAGAGGTAGAGCACCGAGAGGAATTTGAGAGAGTAGATCAAAGAGAAGTTAGAGATAAAGAGATGAGGTGTGGGAATAGAGTGTGGGAATTGGGAGTGGGTGAGCCCCCTTATATAGGGGGGATAATATTTAGGCACCACTTGAAGTGGTGTTGATAGGTGTAATCTTAAACTATCAGGGCCACTTCAAATGGCGCTTTTATGGTGGAATACCCACAACACCACTTCATGGGGTGCTTTAGGGATTATTACACACAACACCACTTGATTTTTTCAGAATGTTTGTGATAAGAGTTGTGAAGTAGATTTTGGGGGTATATATCAGAAGGAAATTGAGTATTGTATTTTTTTAATATGGTTAGAGTATATCTATAAGGTATTGGAATGATTTAGAATTAATGAGTTTAGTCTTATGTCGAACCCGATGGATAAACACTTATATTTGTATAAGGATAATGCACCTACATTGAAAATATAGGTAGTACGCATGGTGAGTGTTCTATATGAATCAATGGGGAGAACTTTGATCTATGAAAGGTTTTTACAAGGCCTGACATTTTGAATGTAGTGGGAGTAGTCATAAGATTCATGGAGAATTTAGGTAAGGAATATTGGGAAGTACTGAAGTGTATTCTATGGTATCTTAATGGTTTGACAGACATGTGATTTTATTTCTAATTGGATGATCTTTTACCAGGATCTGTGGATGTGAACTTTGGTGGTGATACAAACTCATGAAAGAGTAGCATGGGCTTGGTGTTTACGTATGAATGGATGACAATGAGTTGGGTTTATTGACTACTACCTATTATAGTATTTTCTACCATCGAAGTTGTGTATATTGAAATTATAGAGGAAGGGAATGAGTTGATCTGGTAGAATGTTTTTTTAGAGAAACACAAAATAAGGGAGGGAAAATGGAAAATTGTTCTTAGATAGAGATATTACAATGCACCTTGTGAATAAAATAGGGTTTTGCTCCATAGAAAAATGAATTTATATAAAAGTATCACTTCATTTGGAAACTTGTGTAAGATGGGATGTTAGGGAAATAAAAGGTTATTGGATGTCAAAATCTAGTAGAAATAGCAATTAAATTCATAATCCATGAATGTTTGGGGTGATATTGTTCCTCAATGTGGTCTTGTATGACTGGTTGTCAGAAGATCATGAAATTAGAAACTGATGGAAGAGAACAAGAAGTGGCTTGGTGGAAAACTTGAAAGAAGTTCTCAAGTGAGATATTGTTAGGCTTGGTTATATGAAAACTTTTTTTTATCTATATAAGACGGTATTTTGGAAGGAGAGATTTTGGAATCGGTTTATAAAACTAGATGGAGGTAGTTCAATAGAACCACACTTCAGAAGTAAGTATCTTCTTAGAGTTTCCATGCGAAAGTCTAAAATTGCACATGGGGATGAGCTCCAAATTCAGGAATTGTTCATTGGAAATTCTAACTGGAATCGGTGAATTTAGTGAGTATTTGGTGGCATCCTTGATCGAGTGATAGAAAACCATAAAGATCAAAAGGTGGTGGAACTGATGGAATTAGAAGGATTGTCACAGAGCTTGTCTATAAATATATGTTCATTGGCCGCTTGTTCGATTGACTTGTTGATTATTTTCAAATAATTTCGTTTGACTATGAATAATCTTTCCGTTTTCTTATAGATAGTGTTCCAATCTTTGGGAACTTGTAACTCAGTGAGACTTTCTCTTTTTCTTCAATTTCAAGTTTCATTATTTCCTGTGGAGTAGGACTTGTTCCAAGCCACATAAATTCTCTATGTTCTATATAGTATGTTTACTTGCATTTTTCATGGATTCATTTTTGAAGTGAGCTAGGGATCCTTAGAGGGGATTCAAATCTTGGATAGGGTGATAAGTATTATTAGTTTGAATACATTGAAATTGTGTGAGATTAACTTTTGAAAGTACTAATTATGGGTCAATACTTGAGGTTCTCGAATCTCGTACTAGATCATTGGGTAGCAGTGCAACACTACAGTAATAAACTTATATAATATCTCCATAAATTAATTTGGAGAAAATATACCTAATTAACTCTATATCATGGTCCTTAAATATCTCTAAAAATAATAAGCACTCAACTTTTTATCCATCATAAATTCTTGAGGATTTTACAACAACTCCATAAACCGCACAGTAAACTCCTGAACATAAAAATTTCCCTTTTATTTCACAAGTAGCTTCAGGTTCCTATCAAGTGTAAAGACCGAAAAATATTCACTTTATAATTATATGAATTTTATAAAACATTTAATTACTTATATTCTGTTATGGGGAGCGCCCCTGTGCGAGTGGCAGTCCCCACGAAATAGCCCGGATCTATTTGGGTGTTTTGGTTCGTTAAAATACGAAATGCATAAACAATGTTTATATTCAATTTATTACATGAAAATTGATAAACATATAATGTTCGAGTTTCAATTCCATAACATAAGGAACGAAACAAGTGAATTCAAAAACAGTGAATAACGCACTGGCAGTGGCAATTACAATAACATATTAAATTCAAAACTGACATATTTGAATTAATATTCCAGAAGCAGCAAACTCGTTTAGCAATTTACAAGTTGAAAAAATGTGGAAATGGAAATGAAAGCAATAAAAGGGACAGAGAGGGTTTACGTGCTTCGTCCATAGGCCTACGTGCACGGGGAAGGATCATCACGGTTTTTTACTATGCAAGATAACAGGGTACAAGGAAACAGAGGAAAAAACAGCCCACTGCAGCCACACATATAGGGATGAAGATCAATTGACAAACATAAGTACCAGGCCAAGACTTCCTTACCAGGGGTTCGGCTTTACCTGGTGGAACCTTTCATCTAGCCTCTGTTGTGACTTCAGCGGACCAACAACCAAACCGAAAAAGGAGATCCAAGGATCTCCACCAGCACTATCCAGAATCCTCATCGCTACCCAGATTTGATGCAGGTTGTCATGGTTGAGACCCCCCAGACCATTACAGCAAAATCAACAATTTGATTCAAAGGGTACAAAGAAGCAGGAAGAAGCTGCTAGCGTTCCTCCCTTGACACCCCTTCTTATTGGAAAACCAAATTATCGAAGCAGGGGGCTGCATCTTGTTGAATACAAGTCTCGACCAAGAAAGTTGGTCTTCGACCGCTGCTCTCTTCGACCGGTGAAAAAAAACCGGGCTGCAAGAACCCTAATGGTGGTCCTCTTCAAGCCAATAACCCTTTGAATTTGGTGAAAATCGGGGCCTGCAAAATCCCTGGATGCGCTGGAATTGCAGGACATGGCAGGGAATGTTGACGGGGTCGCGGTGCTCGAATATGAAATCCCCTTTCGCTGCCTAGAACATCTGGAGGAACAGCGGGTAGTTCGCATCCAGGAACGAATCGCTACAACACCGCCTTGATATATCTCAGGCGAAGCTTAGTTCGCTGAATCCCTTCCTGCACACCTATAGCGAACAAGGATGGTGATGCCTGAGAGCCCTATCCGCGCTGTCTGTCGCTCATTCAGGCCAAGTTGTGGCCATTTTTGAAGACTGCTCTCTTTCTCTGCCAAGTCGAATGGCGCTCTCCTCCCTGAAGTGGTGCCCTCGCACCTCAAGTGGAGCTACTGCGGAAAGAACCGGTGGGGCACGTGGATAGTGGAAAAGAAATAGGCAGTGCCATCGTTAAAACTGCATAACAGTTTTCTCAACAAAAAAGGGGCATATTAAATATAATGAAATTTAATTGACAAAAAAAACTGTGAATCAAAAATCACAAATCTCCACCTTGGGAATTAAAATTCATAAACAGATTTAATATGAAACAACATCACACACTCCACCTTGCAAATTAAAACATACCACATAATGATTCTGCACCACCTAACATCATCAACTTGAGCATATCCTAAAAGGAAAACAACCTACGGGGTATGACTCAAACAGTCCCCCTAACCATGTATCAATGTGACACATGTCGCCCAATGTTGAATAATATTATAAACAGCTACTAAACATGCTCAGAAAAATGGTTGTAAACATAAACAGAGCACATACCTGTACTTACCTGAGTCGCACTCTGAGACGATGCCAACGAGGAAGATGGGACCAGCAAATCACATGCTAACAAGTCCCTGAATCAGCTCACTCGTGCCTGCAGAACACAAATAAACAGAGTAGTATCCAACCTCACACAAAATATGGAAAAACAAAGCTCAGATAAATTCATATAGAATGCAACTCGGAAATAAAATAGGTCAGAGCAAACAAGCAGCAAAAGACACAATGTTCAAAGGCAAGCCAATCGCTCACTCAACCTGAATCTAAAACAGACTCAGAAACTCTCCACCTGAGGAGAAGACACTGCCTAGAACCGAGCCAACAAGAGAGGTTCCTCAAAAACAAGGTTGGACTGCAAATCCCATGCAGTCCCAGGAGTACTAAGGGAAAACTCTAGACCCACGAGAACACCGACGATCCAAGGGAAGCATGCTACCGACCATGAAAATTCATATCAGTCTAGCTTCCTAACGATATTTAGGAACCGCCTAATATCGCTAAAGAGATCCCGACAGAACCGCCATGAAGCTCGGTCGTCACCGAACCTATTCACATGGTATTGTCACTCTAAACACTGCCCAAGCCCAATCACCACTCGTAACGGGTCACAACCTAGAGAAACCAGCACAAAACCAGGACATACCAGAGGAACAAACCTAGAGCAAATTATCAGCTCACTCTCCCAAGGCTATAGGCAGCAACAGGAGCAACGCGGAAGGGGAAGAAAGCATAGTAAATGAAACAACCCAAAGAGGTCTCCACCTGAACCCACAATGACATATAGGACCAAAGTACCAAGAACCGTCGGATTTAAAACCGAGGCACGCCGTCTGGAAACACTAACAGGAAGACTCTCGACGCAAGGCACCAGAAGATCCTCAATAGATGGATTCAGAATATCCACCATAGGAGACGACTGCCTAAACAAAATCCAAAAGGAGACATCCTCACACAAAGGGGAAACTGCAAGGACACATGCAAGCAGTCTCAACATCCTATGACAACTCTAAAACGTGAAAACAAAGGTTAGGAGCCAGCTAGAAACTAGGGGAAAACAAGCAACTAAAGTGCCACACATCATAGTCTAGACTTACTAACGGAACACGGTTCCCGGGAAACCAAACAAAGCCACTAAACAGGGTCGAACAGTAAACAAAGAGGCTTGGTGGCCAACCAAGCGACACTACAACCACAAGCTTCCCAAACCTAAACACCGAACTCGCTACAGGACCATACCTGGAGCAAACAGTCCTAAAGGATGCGGAGGAACACAACCGAGCTAACATAAGCTCATCTCCTAGGCAAAAGGCGGACACTAGAGACACAAGATCCTGTCGAGACCTTACTGCTAAACAGCTCTCAAACATAGGCAAACCTCACAAAGTACCCATTCATACCCCGAAACCATAGACACACATAGGTAGCAACTACCAAGAGGCATCTTTTGAAGCTCAGACAGATAAATGAAAATGGAAAGCAAACAACGAGGAATCAAACTACCAGCAGCAGAATGAAATTACAACCCAAGAGAGCTACCGACCTAGCTGAACGAAACAACAAAGCATCCTATAACATGTAAAAGCCACTGACAAATCATTTGAAAGCAATGAGAAAATGATTTCAAATTTTAACGAATAAAAACTTAAACCCAATTAGGCTCTGATACCACTTTGTTGCGGGGAGCACCCCTGCGCGAGTGGCAGTCCCCACGAAATAGCCCGGATCTATTTGGGTGGTTTGGTTCGTTAAAATCCGAAATGCATAAACAACGTTTATATTCAATTTATTACATGCAAATTGATAAACATATAATGTTTGAGTTGCAATTCCATAACATAAGGAATGAAACAAGTGAATTCAACAACAGTGAACAACGCACTGGCAGTGGCAATTACAATAACATATTAAATTCAAAACTGACATATTTGAATTAATATTCCAGAAGCAATGAATTCTTTCAGCAATTTACTTGTCGAACAAATGTGGAAATGGAAATGAAAGCAGTAAAAGGGACATAGAGGATTCGCGTGCTTTGGCCATAGGTCTACTTGCACGGGGCAGGATCATCGCAGTTTTTTACTATGCAAGATAACAGAGTACAAGGAAACAGAGGAAAAAACAGCCCACTGCAGCCACACATACAAGGATGAAGATCAATTGACAAACATAAGTACCAGGCCGAGACCCCCTTACCAGGGGTTTGACTTTACGTGGTGGAACCTTTCATCTAGCCTCTGTTGTGACTTCAGCGGACGAACAACCAAACCGCAAAAGGACCTCCAAGGATCTCCACCAGCACTGCCCAGAATCCTCATCGCTACCCAGATTTGATGCAGGTTGTCATAGTTGAGACCCCCTAGATCATTACAGCAACATCAAAAATTTGATTCAAAGGGTACAAAGAAGCAGGAAGAAGCTTCTAGCATTCCTCCCTTGACACCCCTTCTTCTTGGCGAACCAAATCATCGAAGTAGGGGGCTGCATCTTGTTGAATACAAGTCTCGGCCAAGAAAGTTGTTCTTCGACCGCTGCTCTCTCCGACCGATGAAAAAAAACGGGCTGCAAGAACCCCAACGATGGTTATCTTCAAGCCAATCACCCTTTGAATTTGGTGAAAACTGGGGCCTGCAAAATCCCTGGATGCGCTGGAATTGCTGGACGTGGCAGGGAATGTTGACGGGGCCGCGGTGCTCGAATATGAAATCCCCTTTCGTTGCCTGGAACATCTGGAGGAACAACGGGTGGTTCGCGTCTGGGAACGAATCACTGCAACACCTCTCTGATCTCTCTCAGGCGAAGCTTAGTTCACTGAATCCCTCGCTGCACACCTACATTGAACAAGGATGGCGCTGCCTGAGAGCCCTATCCGCGCTGTCTGTCGCTCAGCCAGGCCAAGTTGCGGCCATTTTTGAAGACTGCTCTCTTTCTCTGCCAAGCCGAATGGCGCTCTCCTCCCTGAAGTGGTGCCCTCGCACCTCAAGTGGAGCTGCTGTGGAAAGAACCGGTGGGGCACGCAGACGGTGGAAAAGAAATAGGCGGTGCCCTCATTAAAACTGCGTAACAGTTTTCTCAACGAAAAAGGAGCATATTAAATATAATGAAATTTAATTGACAAAAAAAAAACCGTTAATCAAAAATCACAAATCTCCACCTTGAAAATTAAAATTCATAAATAGATTTAATATGCAACAATCACATATTCTTATGACAGTTTCATGTATTATATAAATGGATTTCTCCCTCCCTCAGAGAGCGCGCCCCACGCACCATTGGGATTTCAAATTTTTCCGAACGTTGGGCCCCTCCGGAGGCGGCGGCACCTCCTCCTCCGCCGTCTGTTAACCCCGGCGCCCCTCCTCTCGCTTGGCCTTTAGGTGGGCTTCCGCTTCATTAGGGTGATCTTCCCCCGCCTCCGGTGTTCGCAGCCCTGCCCCCCAAGAAATCGATGAAATAGGCCCGTCTCGTACCTTCTTCCTCGCGGGCGTCGTCGCTCCCGGAGATCCCTGAGATCCCTGAGATCCATCTATTGCCACCACAATCTTTCTCCGTGGAGGGCTTGCCGGTGATTGAGTTCTTGCGAGATGCCTTCTTAGCGGCTGCCGACTTTCACAAGTGGACACTGGTGGCCCACATTGGTATCGATCGGTCGTCGCTACGGGAGTTCCGGGATTTCATCGCTTCTTGGGGGCAAGCATCGCCTGCCCGCATTCCGGTCCTCTACCGGAAGGACTTATGTGTGGTGATGGATTCAAGGGATGAATTTTTGCTCGCACGGTCTCGGACTCCATGATTTTTTGACAAAAGGCGCCTCACCCTCTCCCGGTGGTCGATGGACGTTTATGCCGGCAACGATTCTCCCCAAGCAGCGCTTTGGATTCACCTCTAGGGCCTTCCCTTTCCGTTCCATAACCTCTCCTTTCTTCGGGGTATTGGCGACACGTTAGGTTCCTTCCTGTGTGCGGATGACCGCTCCTTGAATTTTCTTGATTCTTCGGTTGCTCGCTTTTGCGTGGAAATGTATCTCTCGCAACCTCTCCCGCCACGCATTCTGCTCCAAGATTGTGCCTCAGTTACGTGGTGGAAACGAACATTTTATACTTCCCCATTGTGATTTTGCTCGGAATTCCATTTCCAAGGTCTCACTCGGACTGAATGCAGAGGTCCTTGGGTTTCGAGGCTCCCCACCAGGCACCTGGCTAAGGATTAGGGCCAACGGAGATCGTGAGTGATGTTCAGGCCTCGTCTCTGGCAGAGTCAGGCCCCATGGCTAGCTTCCGTAGGCCAGCTCTTCCTTCTAACCCCCATCGGCTACCACCTTCCTCCCCCGGTGTGTCCATCCTAGATTCTCCTCTTCACATGGACAAGGAAGGGTCATGTAAGGCTTTCGTGGTGTATCGGTTGTGCCGTGGGCTGGCTCCCCAGAGTCGAGAGGACCCTCTCAAATATCCTTTTACCTCTCTTGTAAGCATCATTGTCTTGGGATATCATTAGCTCCCCATCTACCTGTTGGGACCCAAAAATGCACTGAAAAATGCCGAAATAAAGGAACACCACATGTAATGTAATGATACCAACTACCACCACCTTCCCTTATTTGACAAAGGATGGGGGTGGTGCCGTCAAAGGAGACGAATTCTATCGACACATCTCTCATTTGGAGATTTGATTATAAATCAATCATATCTCCACACGCCCTTTCTATCTGTCAAACTATGCTGGTCACGTCTCTACGAGACTGCTCGAGAATCTACATCATCTGAAGTTATTAGAGTCCATTGTCTTCATCAGGAAATCTACTAGATTTTATTTAGTGTGTATTTTCTGTAAGTCCACACTTCCTTCCTCCACCACATCTCGGTCAAAGTGATATTATACCCCAATGTGTTTCGTCCTGGAATGAAAAAATGGATTCCTTGCAATGTGTAAGGCGCTCTGACTATCACAAAATAATTGAATCTTCTCCTCTTTGTGCCTGAGCTCCTCTAACAACTTTCTCATCCCAATCGCCTCTTTGCAAGCCTGTGTAGTTGCCATGTACTCTGCCTCCGTCGTGGATAATGCCACAATTGACTGTAACTTTGAAAACTAGCTCACATCTCATCCTGCAAAAGTAAACACATAACCAGTTGTGGATTTCCTCCAGTCAGAATCACCTGCAAAATCAGAATCAACATATCCTCTGATAGTGAAATATGATCATCCATAACATAATGTAGCATTTGAGGTCTACTTGATGTATCTCAGTATCGTCTTCACTGTGCTCCAATGCTCCTGTCCTGGATTCGTCATGTACCGACCAACTGCTCTTACTGCATGTGCAATGTCTAGTCTAGTACAAACCATAACAGACATCAGACTACCCACTATTGATGTATACGGTACATGAGACATCTTCGTCTTCTCTGCTTTACTGTCATGACTCATCGTAGAGGATACCATGAAATTAACGGGAAGAGAGGTAGAGATTGGCTTACAGTCTTTCATGTTGAAACGTTTCAAGACTCTCCATATTTAATTCTTCTATGATAACCAAATCTTCCCATTATTTCTATCTCGGTAAATTTTTATCCCAAGAATATTGTTTGCTGGTCTCAAGTCTTTCATATCGAACTCCCTAGCCAACTATTCCTTCATCTCTTGGATCTGATCATTGTTGGGGCCTGCAACCAACATGTAAAGACCCGTAAAATTCAAGGAAATTTTTTTCTTAATTTTCTTTAGAATTTTACAAGAGCGCGGTTTCAGACGGCACCTGATTCCGAGGCCCGGAGTGCCCGGAATCAATTTCTGAAGTTTGGCTCGGGTACGTTCACTGAACGAACGAGCGGGAATTCCTAACTTTTGATCCGGTGCTCGGAATTGAAATCTGAGGGCACCGATGAACTCGCAGCGCCGATATTCGCTTAAAAAGACCTTTTCGGAAGTTGCGTTTGTTGCGGGACGAAAGTTAGTTTTTGGGAGACTTATAAAAAGTTGAATAAAAAAATGTGGAATTCTTTTTATTTAACTTTTGTAGGTTAACTCCTCTCAAAGGGAGTTAGGGGTGGGACCCACACCCACTTAACCTCCCTTGAGAGGATTAAGTGTGGTGGGACCCACACGAACCTAAACCTCTCATCTTCCCCCTTAAACTCCCCTCTCTCCCTCTTAAATGTTTGTTAACTTAACATCTAATTAATTACTCATGAAATGTATAATTAATTAAGTGTTATGTTTTGAAATTTAAAGTTTTGAATTCCTTGGCTTGGTAAATAAAATAAGGAGGAACCTTATTTTATTTGGTTACTTTTGTTTAGCCACCTTGAGAGGAATTTTGGAGCTTCACCTTATTCTTCTTCTTCTTCAACTCTGACGAAGAACACAAAGAACCTTCGAACTTTGACGAAGAACGCTCAAACTCCGGCGAAGAACGCCGCTCCTCTCTTCTTCGTCTTCCGTGTCAACGAGAGGGAACGCCGCTTCCTCCTCGGTCTCCCTTCGTCGACATAAGAAGATTCGCCAACGACGTATCTCTTCGGGCGTATCTCTTCGTCATCGGATTTGACGAACGACGACCGCGACGCCCGACCTCCGCGACGTTGTCTTCCGCGGGACGTTGTCAAATCTTCGAACCTATACCCGAGGTAGGGGTGTTGATTATTGTTTAATTATTTTATTCTTGCTCGTGGTTCGCATGACTAACGTGAGAATTGAATATTTAAGTTGTGTTTTAACGTGAGGGGGCCGGACCGCATGAACACGGCCGAAACCCCTCCTTCGTTCTTGGTGTTTAATTTTGCGGATGAATCAAAGTGGCGTGGTGCCGTCGCACCACGCGGATATTCGCCCAAATCATATTACGCCGCGCCGTCGCGCGCGCGCCATGGAAGAATCATCAAGAACGCGACGTCGTCGCGCCGCGTTGAAGGAAATCAAAGGCGCGGCGGAGGGGCGTGGTGCCGTCGCACCGCGCCGGACGACTAACACCGCGGCCGGTTCCGGGCCGCGGCGGAACGAGAAGACCGGCGGCCGGGCCGCCGGCGTCGGAAGCCGAAAAGGGGACCGGATTTTTTCGGTCCCGTTGGAGAAAACCGGCCGGCAGTTGGCCGGCCGGAAGGTCAAAGGCCGGGGGAAATAAATTCCCCCGACCAGCATTAAAACCCTCCTCATTTAAGAGGAGGGCGGTTCCCTTGAGGGGGGGCAGGAGGCCCCCCGGTTTTTCTTCAAGCCGGCCCCCACGTGGGGGCCTTTTTTTTTCAAAGGGCGCGGCATATAGCCGCGCCGCCTCATCAATCAAGCGGGGGATTGATTCCCCCCGCGTACCGCCTCCGCGCGGCGCCAGGCCGCCGCGCCCCCGCGCCGCCGCGCCGCCGCCGGCCGGCCGGCCGGCCGGGCCGGGTCGGCCCGGACCCGGACCCCCCGTTTCGAATCAGTTTCGGTCTTTTGACCATAACTTGAGCCACAGACCTCCGATCGACAAACCGTCTGCGGCAACGCGATCCTTGGATCGAGACGGTCGTTTCGGTATATCGCACTCAAGGTTTCGGATTACTTTGAGTTCGGTCGGGTTGGTTCGTTCACGAAACCAACCGGGCCTTCGGAGCGGAAACACTCATATCTTGAGCTACGGACGTCCGATTGACGTGCCGTCAGCTGTGTTGTGTTCCACTTAGTGAGACGGATCTTTTGGCATACTCCGCCCGAGGTTTGGACGCAGGTGGAGTACGGTCGGGTTGGTTTTGCCTTAAAAACCAACCGGGCCCCGGGGACGAAAATGCCAATAACTCTCAGACCGGGCGTCCGATCGACGCGCCGTCTGTTGCGTTGAGTTCCTGTTGACGATACGGAACTTTTGGATACATCAACTCTGGAGTTTGTGACAGTTGATGTATCAGCCTCTCGGCTTGTGGAGCGGACCCTCCGAACGAGCTTGCTGTGTGCGGGAACCCTAGTGCTGGCTGCGACTGTTACTGTGACTACTACTGCTACTACTGCTACTGTGACTGCGACGACGACAGTACAGAGATCCTGTGTGGATTCGACGACGACGACTACAGCACTCAGCGATCCTACGTGGATCAGTGCCACAGGTCCTGTGTGGGCCCGATCCTGTGTGGGTCCGATCCTGTGTGGGTCCTTACGCTCAGCGGTCCTGTGTGAACCAGCGCCTACAGGTCCTGTGTGGGCCCGATCCTGTGTGGGTCTTTTGCGGGGGTTAGTTACCTAATGATCCTTCGTGGGTCTGACGACTTAGATGGATCAGAGATCATCTTTATCGTCCTTTGAAGAAGTATACCTGTGTGAGCTGAATCTGTTGCATTCCTGTGTGGATTGTGTTGTGCAATCCTGTGTGGATTACGTTTTGCTTTCCTGTGTGGAATACGTTTACTTTCCTGTGTGGACTGAGTTGTACTTGTGCTCGGAGGTTGGAGCGTATTTGAATTTGATGACTTAGGTATATGTATGGGCATATACCTAAGCAATGTCGGTTGTTACTTCGTGATTGTACCTTTCTTCGTGGTTTATCCTTTGTGGATTGGAGAGACCTTCAGGGGTCTCGGGGTCCCTACTGAGTAGCTTATACTCACCCCTGCACGGGCTTTGCCCGCACTACGTTGTGTTGGTTGCAGACGACGGACAGCGTTGACCTTAGCTGAGGCTTGCAGAGCAGGACGGTACCTGGAGGTGGACCACTGGGCGGAACGTGCTCGGAGCGGACGACGGGACCCGTGGAGCAGTGGAGCTATCTGTACCCACCCTTCAGGTGGGATTTCCAGTGGACAGCTCGGTGTAGCGGCTTTTACTTTTCAGTTGTTGTTTTCCCTTTTGAGTTGTACTTTACTTTCAGTTTGGGTTTGTATACTGTCCCATTTACTTTTCCGCACTTTCAGTTGTACTCTGCTTTTGCTTAGTGTTTACTTTCTGCTTGCTTACTCTGAGGTGTTTGTTTACTTTAAAAAGGCAATGCCTTCCCTTTTTACCAGGATTTACGCCTTGGTGCTAGTCGCCAGCCCCTGGCCTATGGAAGGCGGGCTTGGGGCAGTCACGGCACGGACCCCGAGGGCGGGTCGTGACACAACATTTCATCCACATACAACATAAGAATGATGAAATCATTGCCATCCAAAACCACTGAAATGTGCACGAGGATATTAATGAAGTATACCGTATCCAAGGCTCATGATATAGGAATCAAATCTCTTGTATCAACACCTCAACGCTTTCTTGAGACTGTACATAGGTTTGTGTAACCTGCAAACCAAGTTCTCTTTGTCTTCTTTTGAAAAACCTTCAGGTTGGAGCATACAGATCTCTTCATGAAGATCGCCATGGAGCAAAGTGGTCTTCACATCTAGCAGTTCTAGATGTAAACTATACATTGTGCACCTCGACGAAACTATCCAAAGAGTTTCCAGTCTAACAACAGGTGAAAACATTTAATTAAAATCAATACCTTCATTATGAGCATATCCTTTGACCACTAGTCATGCATGATATATTTCCACCTGGTCATTTCCATCCCACTAGATCTTAAAGACCCATTTGTTGTCGATATCATTCCTTTCATGAGGTAATGGAACAAGATCCCAAGTCTTGTTCTTGTGCAGGGCTTCAAGTTCTTCTTGCAACACCACCATCTATGAGGGTACATCTGGACTCTCGGTTGCCTCTACAAAAAAAGATGGAACTCCATCCTCCATCAATAAGTAGTACATAATATTTCTCTCAGTGACATAGTTTGAGTGTCATACGGGTGCCATTTTCTCCCGAGTTAACTGTCGTAGTCTAGACTCAACCAGCACTTGATCTTTATGCTCTGGTAATGCCTAAGAGGAAACTAGTTCTTCCTTGGATTTGTCCTCTACTTCGACTATTGTAGTTTCTATATTATCCTTCTCCAGGTCTTGATCAGTTGTCATTTTCACCTTATCTTATGCAAAAATGACATCTCTACTGATGATAAGTTTGTGGGCAATGAGGTCCCACAAATGTTACCCCTTCACCCATCAGCATATCCCAAGAAGATACATTTCCTAGATATTGAATCCAACTTCGATCTTTCCAGGTCATTAAATAATGCATATACAGGTCTTCCAAAAGTTTATAACTGAGAATAGTTAGCAGGTTTATGATTCCACATCTCCATCGGTGTCTTCAGATCAATCTTCAATAAAGGAGATCAGTTGATCACATAATAAGCGGTATTCACTACTTCTACCCAAAATGTTTTGGAAATTCCTGCAGTCTTCAACATTTCCCTTGTTCTATCCAATAGGGTTCTATTCATCTGGTCAGCCACTCCATTCTGCTGAGGAGTTTATGCCACAGAGAACTGTCTCTTGAATCCTTCACATTGAAAAAAATTCTCAAATTCCTCGCATGTATATTCTCCACCATTGTTAGTCCTTAAACACTTAATCTTCTTTCCAGATTCAAGTTCCTTGTGTGCTTTTAATGTTTTCAAGACTTAAAAAACATTCACTTACCTCTTGATTGGGTACACCAAACATCTCTTGGAATAATCATCGATGAATGACACAAAGTACCATGCTCCTCGCATGGATATAACCAATTCTTTCCAAACATCGGAATTGATCAACAGTAAGATCACTTTTCTTCAGGATGTTGACATCCCAAACATTAACCTATGTTGTTTGCTTAAAACACAATGCTCAAAAAATGGTAATGATACCTTTATAAGACCAGGTATCAACTTATGATCTACAAGAATCTTCAGGCCTCATTCTGACATATGGCCAATCTTCTGATACTATAACGCCGTAAATGCTTCTATCAAGGTAGTTTATGTGACAACCATCTCCACATCCTTGTATGTTTCACCCATAAGAACTTACAAGTTCTTCAAGATCTTCTCTGCCTTCATTACCAAAATCCCTCTATTCACAATTCTCATCACTCCATTCTTGGTGTGAGTCTGGCATCTAATGTCATCAAATTGTCCAAAATACAATATATTCTTATTCAAGCCCTTCACATGGTGTAGTCCTTGGATGGTGTTGGGAAAAAATCCCTCAAGGTATCATTGAAGCATTTTTGAGGTGATTGTGTTTGTTGAAAAAGTGTACATCTGTGTTGAGATTGTTGACAAAGAAAACCATGACATACAAATTTGATGACAAAGGGGATTTCATGGTGGAATGTTGAGTTCAAGAGCTGTGGTCAAAGATCCATGTTTGAATCAAGAACATCGACAAAGGAATGGATGATCTGGAGGCGGTTTAAACAGAATAGATACAAGGTGGCGCTGTTTTCCAGTGTTTGCCAAATTTTTGGGCCTGAAAATCAACAAATAAAGAAAAGTGTTTTTTGGCAAAGGGACTTGTGCGCCATGTACTTGAAGGAGATGAAACTTGCGCGCAATATATTTTTCATGATCAGAAGGTCAAAATATGGAAAAGGAAAGAGGGTCATGCAGGTATTGGTGTTGGCGCGTAGGTGACTTGCGTGCTGAGAGAGGACCTGCGCAATGGTGCCTAGGAGGGTTGGAAAGTTGCACGCCATATTTTTTTTGAAGATCAGATCTTCAAAATATGGCAAATGAAATAGGGTTGTACAGGTGTCTTTCTGGGGAAGAAACCTGCGCGCGGGGACTTGTGCGCCGAGGGGAGACATGAGCGCCACCGTGTAGGTTGACCAAATGCCTATAAATACAGGACCACCCCTCCTCATTTGGAACAAAGTTCAACAATTTGAAAAATCAGAGCTCTCGTTGCGCTAGTGTGGTGGTCGTGCAAGTGGTGTGTGGTCGTGCAGGTGGACTTGCACGCTAGTGTTTGAAGTTGCGCGATGGTTGGTTGTTGCGTGCCAGTATTGGTTTGGGGGTAAAAGGGGTTGAGTTGTGCAGGTTTGGAGTTGCAAAAGATTGTGTCGTGCAAGTGTTTGAAGTGACTTGCGTGCCAGTTGTGACCTGCGTGCTGATACTTGCGTGCCGGGTTAGACCTGTGCGCCAAGTAAGGATGATTCACGGCTGTAATTCAGGGCTGTGTGAAAGCTGGAAGATTGCCTGATACCTTCGGTGCAAAGAGAGATTCATCTACAGGTGAAAATTGGACTTCAACAGAGCATCTACATACAGAGGAAGATGAATTCCTTCATGCAAATGAAGAGACCTACAGGTCTATAAACTGTGAGTGGATCCTTTCCAGAGCAGTGAGCGAAGGAAGAGGAAGAAGGTGATCCTCTCCACCGGCAGTGAGCCCGAGAGACTGAAATAGGGAGTGACCATTGGGAAAGCAGTGAGCTGACCCTAAACCTTGTAAAGGCAGTGATCCTGGGATAGAGTGACTGTGCTCGAACCTTGTAATCCACAGCTAGTGATGTTTTAGTGGAATTTGGTACGACCGAAAACCTATCGGCGTATGCTCCTTAGACGTAGCCCTTAGCGGTGAACCAAGTAAAAATTGTTGTTTCCTATGCTTTCTTTACTTTCTGTTTCTACTATGCAACAAGAAAGAGAGAGAAGAATGTTTTTCTTAATAGCAAAACAAGATCAGAACAGGCTTTAATTTTAAATTAGTCATACCCTGATTCCCCCCCTATCAGGGTATTCAGACTTGTGGACCTAACAATTGGTATCAGAGTGAAAGGTTGATATTTTTTCTTCTCTCAATGGAGGCCACTAATCATAAAGGGATTCCGATCTTCGACGGATGTAATTTTCAGATATGGAAGAATCGAATGCAACACTATTTTCGATCTTTGGGAATGGATGTGTTTTCAGCAGCTATCCATGGTATCACATCTGATATTAATAGTGGTTAATTATCAGAAGCTGAGCATAGAGAGTTGGATGCTGATGCCAAAACAATCAATGCCTTAGGGGGAGTCCTTTCCAATACCATCTATACAAAGGTGATGTCATTAAAAATGTCACATGCCATGTGGGAAAAGCTATTGAATATATATGAAGGAGATACAAAGGTTAGGGAGGCAAAGCTGCAAGTGCTGTGGAATAAGTATAAAGATCTGAAGATGAACCTGAATGAGTATGTTGATGCATTTTTTGACAGGGTAAATATTGTTGTGGAAGATATGCAAGGACTTGGTGAAGTCATTGAAGACATAAAGATCGTAAATCACATCTTGAGGAAGCTTCCACCTTAGTTCAATCCGAAAGTTTCAATACTAGAAGATAAAGATCCCAAAGAGCTGACACTGGAAAATTTTCACAGTACCTTGGTTGCATATGAGATGAGGAATGATGATAACGAAGCTGTTGAAAAGGGGAAATACACAGAGATGGCATTTAAGGCCATGAAGAAGCTCACCATTAAAGATTCTCAAGAAGAAGAAGAGACATATGAGGTTATGTCATTCCTTTCCTAAAATATTCAAAGAGGAAAAGGAAAGTTCAAAGGGAAACATCCACTTGCTTGCTTTAGATGTGGAAAATTTGGTCATCTTGCTACAAGATGCCCCCAAAAGTTTCAAGAATAAAATGATGAAGATGAATTTGAAAATCCCAAGAAGAAATCTTCAGCCTATTTGAAAGGGAAGAAGTAGTTCAAGAGAAATTTCTTCAAGAAGAATAATCTTATTTCACAAGAAATAGACAGTCCAGATGAGTCTGAGGGTGAAGAGGATGAGGAGTTTGAAAATTGTAAAGAACATGGAAAAAATGAAATGGTGGCTGTTGTCGGTAGTGCTCATGAAAAGGAAGAAACCAACGCTGATGAAAGAGAAGATAAAATTGAAGGGAGAGTTGACATGGAAGCTGAATTAGAAGTAGCTCTTGAAGAGATAGATATTTGGAGAGAAAAAACAAAGAAATCCAACAAGGTGGTACATGATGCCAAACTCTACATGCAATAGCAGGAAGAAGAGAAATCTGTGCATGTAAAAGAAATAGAAAACCTTTAGTCTTTGAGGCCAGAGAGCACATAAAAGGTTGATGAGCATAAGCTCAAGATTGAAGAATAGAAAAGGGAGATCGATGTCTTGAACGGAAAATTGAAAGATCACGTCAAGCGTATCGAAGGTCTTGAAGAGGAAGTTGTAAGTCTGTGGAGAAAAGTCAAAGACCAGTAAAAACCTTTTATTCTTAACACATTCTTGGGAAAGAAGGTTATTACGAAGACTGAAAAGATGAAAGAGGATCCTAGTAGTTCAACAGGGAAGAAGCAGCAATTGAGCTTAGACGTTAAGGCTATTTCAGGGCTTAATCAGAAACAAAAACATGTGAAAATTGAAGTCAGACCGCAAGCACCAATCCCAATATTGAAGGTTGATTTAGGCACAAAGCAGACTCATAATATTCAAATATCCCAAGGGGAAACTTGTAGTGCTGATGTACCACGAAGGAATGTACCATATATCAGGTGTTATTGTTGCGAGAAGATGGTACATTAACAGTATGTGTGTTCCAAATCCAAGAGATATAAAAGGGAACAAGGAAAAAGGTGACTGTCAAATAGAGAAAGGTTCTCCAAAGCATATTTCAAAGGACACTATTTTTGGTGCGGAGGATTTGGGCACATGGCTAGGTACTGCACTTCAACCATACAGAGGAATGTGCCAAAGAAAAATCAAAATGTTCGCAAGTAGCAGATTAATAAACCAACAGGTGAGTTAAAAGTGAAAAATATATTTGCAGCATTGCAAGATGAAGCTGATCCATCACACTCTAGGGAAGATCAAGTTCTCCAAACCACACTGAGTGTGAAGTCGAAGACATGGATCAAAAAGAAAAATATTGAAAAGACAGTAGTTGTGGAAATTGCCTTTAAAGATTCTGATTGTTCAGGAGTATGGATCCTGGAAAGTGGTTGCACATCTCATATGATAGGGAAAAATGATCTCATTATAGGCATAAAATATGACAAATAAGGAATTTTCAAGTTTGGGAATGATGAACAGTTGAAGATTTTTGGTTCCTGAAAGGCCAAATTTGGGGGGAAAATAAATGAGACGTGCTGATGTCTTGGTAGTAGAGAGTTTTAGTCATAACTTACCCAGTGTTAGTCAACTATGTGACTCTGGGCACTCTATCTGATTTACCAAGAAGATGTGTGTTGTGAAAGCAAAATATGGAGCAGTTGTTCTACAAGGAAAAAGGAAAAAGGGAAATCTTTACCTTGTAAGTGGGGAAGAAGATATGTGCCTTTTATCCAGAGAGGAAGAAAACCAGCTGTGGCATAAGAGACTTGGTCACCTATTCCAACCATCCATGGAAGATATGGTAAAATGTGATGCTGCTAGAGACCTTCCCAAACTATCATGTGATCGTACACATACATGCAATGCTTGTCAACTAGGGAAGATCACCAGAAAGACATATAGGACAAAGGAACAGAAATCAACCAGAGTGCTTGGATTGGTGCATGCTGATGTATGTAGACCTATCTCACCATGAGGCATAAGTGGGCAAAGGTACTATGTCATTTTCATTGATGATTATAACAGAATGGCTTGGGTATTTTTCATTACCTATTAGACAGAAGTGCTCAATTGTATCATGCAGTATAGGAGGGAATTAGAAAGGCTGCTTGGGCTGAAAATTATCAAGTTTTGTATAGATAATGGTACAGAATTCAAAAACAGTCAAGTGGAAGAATATCTCGAGAAACACGAGATAAGGCATCAAGTTTCGTCAGTGAGAACTCCCCAACAGAATGGAGTTTTTGAAAGGAGAAATCAAATCATCAACAACATGGACATAACAAATCTTATTGAAAAGGAACTACCAGAGAAATTTTGGAAGGAAGCAGTTTTGACATCGATCTATATTTCGAACAGGTCTCTATTGTGTCCGAAGAAAGGGAAGACTCCGTATGAAATGTGGTACGAAAATATGACAATATTGAAATACTTTCTAATCTTTGGAAGTAAGTGTTTCATTCTCAACAAAGAAAATCACAGGAAGTTTGAGTCACAAGGAGATGAGGGAATATTCCATGGTTACTCAGGAAAAAGAAAACAATATAAATGCTTCAACAAAATGCTGGGAAAAATTGTTGAGAGAAATGATGTCACTATAGTTGAAAATGAACAAAATACTCAACAACCTAGTGAACAGTTTCTGGATGAAAGTGATGAAAAGGTAAGCAACATAGGGGGAGTAGAAGTGACAGAAGATGACTCAAAATAAGATACTGATGATGAGCAAAAGGAAACAAAGTCTGTGTCTTCAATGAAGCCAAAGAGTCAAGCTGAAATTGATAAGAATAATATCATTGGTGATCAGACATCTCCAGTTCATACAAGAAGAATGAAGTCACTGCAACAGACATCTTTATTATCTCAGGTAGAGCTGAAATGTTTTGCTGATGCAGCTGAAGATGAAAATTGGGTTCAGGCTATGAATGAAGAGCTTGATCAGATTGAGAAGAACCAGATGTGAGAGATTTTTTCGAGACTAGCAGATAAAAATGTCATTGGGACTAAATGGGTCTATCACAACAAGATGAATTAAAATGGTGCAATGGTTCGAAAAAAAGCACGACTAGTGTGCAAAGGGTACTCCCAGATAGAGGGAATTGATGTTGATGAGACATTTTCACCGGTTGCAAGCCTGGAGACAATCCGATTATTTTTAGCCATAGCAGTGCAAAGAAAGTTCAAAGTGTTTCAGATGGATGTAAAATTTGTATTCTTGAATGGGGTTCTAGAGGAGGAAGTGTATATTGAGCAGCCAGATGGTTTTCTCATTCATGAGGATGAGAACAAGGTTTGTAGACTGAAGAAGGTGTTTTATGGGCTGAAACAAGCACCAAGGGCATGGTACTCAAGGATTGATTAGTACTTGAAGAAGCTTGGTTTCCAGCGTGGAGGAGTTGATTACAATCTCTATTTCAGCAATGACAATAATCAAAGGATGATGGTGCTAGTGTATGTCAATGACATAATTTTTAGAGGATCAGATGAAGCTCAGTGCAGACAGTTTTCCGAATTCATGAAAAATGAGTTTTAAATGTCAATGATTGGAGAGATAACATTTTCTCTTGGTCTACAGGTGACACAAGGAAGGAATGAAACATTCATTTCTCAATCCAAATACACCAAGGAGGTTTTGAGAAGGTTTGGAATGGAGAATTCCAAGGAAATGAAGACTCTGATTGCTACCCGGATGAAATTATCAAAAGATGAGAATGACAAGGTAGTTAATATCACAGAATACAGGAAAATTATTGGAAGTTTGCTGTACTTGACCGCAACAAGGCCTGATATTGTTTTCACCACATGCCAAGCAGCAAGATATCAAAGTAATCTCAAGGAAACCCACATGATTTCAGTGAAAAGAATACTTCGGTATATCAAAGGCACCGTGGATTTCGGTCTGATGTATAATGACAAATCTCAGTCAGTGTTATTGGGTTACATAGATGCAGATTGGGCTGGATCAGCATATGACAGAAAATCAATGTCAGGAGGTGCATTCTATCTTGGTGGATTGTGTATTTCATGGCTAAGCAAGAAGGAAGATTTGATTTCATTGAGCATTGTGAAGGCTGAGTATATTGCGTCCACTCAAGCATGCACACAGTTATTATGGATGAAGCATCAGCTTGAAGATATGAGAATTGAAGTGAAGTCTTCGATTGGAATCCAGTGTGATAACTCAAGTGCTATAAATCTTAAAACAAATCACATCCATCACTCAAGGACAAAGCACATTGAGATAAATTATCATTTTATCAAGGAGAAGGTTGAACAGGGAATTGTGAAGTTGGAGTATGTGCCTATAGAGTTACAGGTTGCAGACATTCTGATAAAGGCCTTACCCAAGGAAGCTTTTGAGAGACATCGAATGGCTCTGGGAGTTTAGTCAACTCCCCAAACTTAAAAGAGTATGGATGTGCAACACCCCCTCTCCCCGAGGTATGATGTGTTTTTCCCTAATGTACTGATATGTGTTCTCTACTCTGTTACAGACTGCAAAGGAGTGTCATTTGGGTTTGTTGACAAAGGGGGAGAAAATAGTGATTGTTCAAGGGGGAGATAGTGTGGCTATTTGAAAAATCATGAATGATATGGGGAGAAGTGAAAAATCATGAATGATATGGGGAGAAGCTGACAGGTGGAGTAGTGCGATAGGGGGATTAATGAGAAAGGGGGAGCGTATTAAATCTAACAATTCTAGAAGTGGTCGATCAAAGAATAGATATCATGATAGTTAAGGATCGTGATAAAAGAAGAAGAGTTGTGTTGGAATGTGGTAAGAATATTTCCAAATATTGGTATCAGTTTGGTAAAAATTGGTATCAGTTTTGTGTCAATAGTGGGTGTCATAGATGTAGTGATTCATTGAAGAACTTTTCATTTACTCTTGTTTCTCACGTCGAGCATTGCTCATGTGGGCTTAGAGTATGTGTTGAGTAAATCCTTGATCACTATCGGAATCGTAATAGGCGAATGGTGGATGAAGAATTAACGATGTATCTTTTTATAGAAGAGTTGTCAACAAACTCAAAGGGGGAGATTGTTGGGAAAAAGTCCCTCAAGGTATCATTGAAGCATTTTTGAGGTGATTGTGTTTGTTGACAAAGTGGACATCTGTTTTGAGATTGTTGAAAAAGAAAACCATGACATACAAATTTTTTGACAAAGGGGATTTCATGGTGGAATGTCGAGTTCAAGAGCTGTGGTCAACAATCCATGTTTGAATCAAGAACATAGACAAAGGAATGGATGATCTGGAGGATGTTTAAAAAGAATAGATACAAGGTGGCACCGTTTTCCAGTGTTTGCCAAATTTTTGGGCCTGAAATTGACAAATAAAGAAAAGTGGTTTTTGGAAAAGGGACTTGGGTGCCATGTACTTGAAGGATACAAAACTTGCACACCTAATGTTTTTCAATATTATAAGGTCAAAATATGGAAAAGGAAAGAGGGTCATGCAGGTATTGGTGTTGTCGCGCATGTGACTTGTGCAGCGAGAAAGGACCTGCCCACCGGTGCCTAGGAGGGTTGGAAAGTTGCGTGCCATATGTTTTTCAATATCACATCTTTAAAATATGGAAAAGGAAATAGGGCCGCGCAGGTGTCTTGTAGGGGAAGAAACATGTGCGCGGGGACTTGCGCGCTGAGGGGAGACTTGAGCGCCACCGTGTAGGTGTAGGTTGACCAAATGCCTATAAATACAGGACCACCCCTCCTCATTTGGAATGGAGTTCAACAATTTGAAAAATCAGAGCTCTCATCGCGCTGGTGTGGTGGTCGCGCAAGTGGTGTGTGGTCGCACAGGTGGACTTGTGTACCAGTGTTTGAAGTTGCACGATGGTTGGTTTTTGCATGCCAATATTGGTTTAGGGGTAAAAGGGGTTGAGTCGCGCAGGTTTGGGGTTGCAGAAGATTGTGCTGCGCAAGCGTTTGAAGTGACTTGCGGACCAGTTGAGACCTGCACGCCGATACTTGCGTGCTGGGTTAAACCTGCGCGCCAAGTAAGGTTTATTCACAATGGTTATTCAGGGCTGCGTGAAAGTTGGAAGATTGCCCGATACCTTCGGTGCAAAGAGAGATTCAGCTACGGGTGAAATTTGGAACTCAACAGAGCATCTAAATACAGAGGAAGATACATTCCTTCATGCAAATAAAGAGACCTACAGGTCTATAAACTGTGAGTGGATCGTTTCCAGAGCATTGAGCGAAGGAAGAGGAAGAAGGTGATCCTCTCCACCGGCAGTGAGCCAAAGTGAGTGAAACATGGAGTGACCCTTGGGAAAGTAGTGAGCTGACCCTAAACATTGTAAAGGCAGTGAGCCTGGGATAGAGTGACTGTGCCCGAACCTTGTAATCCACAGCTAGTGAAGTTTAGTGGAATTTGGTATGACCGAAAACTTGTCGTCCTATGCTCCTTTGACGTAGCCCTTAGCGGTGAACCAAGTAAAAATTGCTGTGTCCTGTGCTTGCTTTACTTTCTGTTTATACTGTGTAACAGGAAAGAGAGAGAAGAGTGTTTTTCTTAATAGCGAAACAAGATTAGAATGAGATTTAATTTTAAATTAGTCATACCCTGATTCACCCCCATCTCTGGGTATTCAGCCTTGTGGACCTAACAATTGGTATTAGAGAGAAAGGTTGATATTTTTTCTTCTCTCAATGGAGGTCACTAATCATAAAGGGATTCTGATCTTTGACAGATGTAATTTTCAGATATGGAGGAATCAAATGCAACACTATTTTCGATCTTTGAGAATGGATGTGTTTTCAGTAGCTATGCATGATATCACAGCTGATATTAATAGTGGTGCATTATGAGAAGTTGAGCATAGAGAGTTGGATGCTAATGCCAAAGAAATCAATGCCTTTGGGGGAGCCCTTTCCAATCCCATCTATACAAAGGTGATGTCATGAAAAACATCACATGCCATGTGGGAAATGCTATTGAATATATATGAAGGAGATACAAAGGTCAAAGAGGCAAAGCTGCAAGTGCTGTGGAATAAGTATGAAGATTTGAAGATGAACCCGAATGAGTATGTTGATGCATTATTTGACAGGGTAAATATTGTTGTGGAAGATATGTGAGGACTTGTTGAAGTCATTGAAGACATAAAGATCGTAAAGTGCATCTTGAGGAAGCTTCCACTTTGGTTCAATCCGAAAGTTTCAGTGCTAGAAGATAAAGATCCCAAAGAGCTGACACTGAACAATTTGCACAATACCTTGGTTGCATAGGAGATGAGGAATGATGATAATGAAGTTATGGAAAAGGGTAAATCCAAAGAGATGGAATTTAAGGCCATGAAGAATCTCACCATAGAATATTCTCAGGAAGAAGAAGAGACAGATGAGGTTATGTCATTCCTTTCCTCAAATATTTAAAAAGGAAAAGGAAACTTCAAAGGGGAATGTCCACTTTCTTGCTTTATATGTGGAAAAGTTGGTCATCTTGCTGCAAGATGCCTCAAAAAGTTTCAAGAATAAAATGATGAAGATGAAGTTGAAAATCCCAAGAATAAATCTTCTGCCTATGTGAAAGGGAAGAAGCAGTTCATGAGAAATTTCTTCAAGAAGAAGAATCTCCTTTCACAATAAATAGACAGTTTAGATGAGTCTGAGGGTGAAGAGGTTGAGGAGTTTGAAAATTGTAAAGATCATGGAAAAAATGAAATGTTGGCTGTTGTCAGTAGTGCTCAAGAAAAGGAAAAAACCAACGCTGATGAAGAAGAAGGAGAAATTGAAGGGATATTTGACACGGAATCTGAATTAGAAGCATCTCTTGAAGAGATAGATATTTGGAGAGAAAAAACAAAGAAAGCCAACAAGGTGGTACATGATGACAAACTCTACATGCAATAGCAGAAAGAAGAAAAGTCCGAGCTTGTAAAAGAAATAGAAAACCTTAAGTCTTAGAGTCTAGAGAGTACATAAAAGGTTGATGAGCATAAGCTCAAGATTGAAGAACAGAAAAGTGAGATCGATGGCTTGAACAGAAAAGTGAAAGATCACGTCAAGCGTATCGAAGAGCTTAAAGAGGAATTTGTCGGTCTACGGAGAAAAGTCAAAGACCAGGAAAAACCTTTGATTCCTAACACATTATTTGGAAAGTAGGTTATTACGAAGACTGAAAGGATGAAAGAGGAGCCTAGTAGTTCAGCAGGGAAGAAGCAACAATTGAGCTTAGACATTAAGGCTGTTTCAGGGCTTAATCAGAAACAAAAATCTGTGACAATTGAAGTCAGACCAAAAGCACCAGTCCCAAGATTGAAGGTTGATTTAGTCACAAAGAAGAATCAGAATATTCAAAGATCCCAAGGGGAAAATCATAGTGCTGAAGTACCACAAAGGAATTCACCATATATCATGTGTTATTGTTGCGGGAATATGAGACATTCACAGTATGTGTGTTCCATAGACAAGAGATGTCAAAGAGAACAAGAAAAAAGGTGGTAGTCAAATAGAGAACGGTTTTCTAGAACATATTTCAAAGGAAATTGTTTTTGGTGAAGAGGATTTGGGCACATGGCTAGGTACTGCACTTCAACCATACAGAGGAATGTGCCGAAGCAAAATGAAAATGTTCATAAGCAGCATATCAATAAATTAACAGGTGAGTTAAAAGTTAAAAATAGATGTTCAGCGTTGCATGATGAAGCCAGCCTATCACACTCTAGGGAAGATCAAGTTCTCCAAACCACACCGAGTGTGAAGTTAAAGACATGGATCCAACAGAAAAAGAATGAAAAGGCAGTAGTTGCGGAAATTGCCTTTAAATCTTTTGATCATTCAGGAGTATGGATCCTTGACAGTGGTTGCACATCCCATATGATAGGGAACAAGGATCTCATTACAGGCATAAAATATGACAAAGAAAGAATTGTCATGTTTGGGAATGATGAAGGGCTGAAGATTGTTGGTTCCGGAAAGGCCAAATTTGGGGGAAAAGAAATGAGACGTGCTGATGTCTTGGTAGTAGAGAGTCTTAGTCATAACTTACTCAATGTTAATCAACTATGTGACTCTGGGCACTCTATCTGATTTACCAAGAAGATGTGTGTTTTGAAAGCAAAAGATGGAGCAGTTGTTCTACAAGGAAAAAGGAAAAAGGAAAATCTTTACCTTGTAAGTGGGGAAGAAGATACGGGCCTTTTTTCCAGAGAGGAAGAAAATTAGTTGTGGCATAAAAGACTTGGTCACCTATGCCAACCATCCATGGAAGATCTGGTAAAATGTGATGCTTCTAGAGACCTTCCCAAAATATCATGTTATTGTACACATACATGCGATCCTTGTCAACAAGGGAAGATCATCAGAAAGAAATATAGTCCAAAGGAACAAAAATCAACCAGAGTGCTTGAATTGGTGCATGATGATGTATGTGGACCTATCTCACCATGAGCCATAAATGGGAAAAGGTACTATGTCCTTTTTATTGATGATTATAACAGAATGGCTTGGGTATTTTTCATTACCCATAAGACAGAAGTGTTCAGTTATATTAATAAGTATAGGAGGGAATCAGAAAGGATGATTAGGCAGAAAATTTTGAAGTTTTGTATATATAACGGTACATAATTCACAAACAGTCAAGTGGAAGACTATCTCGAGAAACACGGGATAAGGAATCGAGTTTCATCTGTGAGAACTACCCAATAGAATGGAGTTGTTGAAAGAATAAATCAGATAATCAACAACATGGCCAGAACAATGCTTATTGAAAAGGACCTACTAGAGAAATTTTGGAAGGAAGCAGTTTTGACATCGGTCTATATTTCAAACAGGTATTTGTTATGTCTGAAGTAAGGGAAGACTCTGTATTAAATGTGGTACAAAAAGAATCCAATGTTGAAATACTTTTGAATATTTTTAAGTAAGTGTTTCATTCTCAACAAAGAAAATCACAGGAAGCTTGAGTCACAAGGAGATGAGGGAATATTCTTTGGATACCTAGGAAAAATAAAAGCTTATAAATGCTTCAACAAAAGGCTGGGAAAAATTGTTAAGAGCAATGATGTCACTATAGTTGAAAATGAACAGAATAATAAACAACATAGTGACCAGTTTCTGGATGAAAGTGATGAGGAGGTAAGAAAAACCGGGGGAGTAGAAGTGGCAGAAGCTGACTTAGAAGAAGATATTGATGATGAGAAAGAGGAAACAAAGTCTGTGTCTTCAAGGATGCCAAAGAGTCGAGCTGAAATTGATAAGAAGAATATCATTGGTGATCATACAGCTCCAGTTCAGAAAAGAAGAATGAATTCCCTACAGCAGACATCTTTCTTATCTCAGGTAGAGCCGAAATGCTTTGCTGATGCAGCTGAAGATGAAAACTGGGTTCAAGCTATGAATGAAGAGCTTGATCAGATTGAGAAGAACCAGACATTGGAGATTGTTTCGAGACCAGTAGATAAGAATTCCATTAGGACTAAATGGGTCTATCATAATAAGATAAATGAAGATGGTGCAGTGGTTCGAAACAAAGCATTAATAGTGTGCAAAGGGTAATTATAGATAGAGGGAATTGATGTTGATGAGACATTTGCACCGGTTGCAAGGCTAGAGACAATCCGATTATTTTTCGCCATAGCAGTGTAAAGAAAGTTCAAAGTGTTCCAGATGGATGTCAAATCTGAATTCTTGAATGGGGTTCTAGAGGAGGAAGAGTATATTGAGCAGCCATATGGTTCTCTCATTAATGAGGATGAGAAAAAGGTTTGTAGACTAAAGAATGCATTGTATGGGCTGAAACAAGCACCATGGGCATGATACTCAAGGCTTGATCAGTACTTGAAGAAGCTTAGTTTCCAGCATGGAGGAGTTGATTACTATCTCTATTTCAGCAATGACAGTAATCAAAGGATTATGGTGCAGGTGTATGTTGATGACATAATTTTTGGTGAATCAGATGAAGCTCAGTGCAGATAGTTTTCCAAATTCAGGAAAAATGAGTTTGAAATGTCAATGATTGGAGAGGTAATGTTTTTCCTTGGTCTACAGGTGACACAAGGAAGTAATTGAAAATTAATTTCTCAATCCAAATACACCAAGGAGGTTCTGATAAGGTTTGGAATGGAGAATTCTAAAAAAATGAAGACTCTGATTACTACTCGGATGAAATTATCAAAATATGAGAATGACAAGGCAGTTAATATCACAGAATATAGGGAAATTATTGGAAGTTTGCTATACTTGACCGCAATAAGGCCTAATATTGTTTTCACCACATACCAAGCAGTGAGATATCAGAGTAATCCCAAGGAAAGCCACATGATTGCATTGAAAATAATAGTTTGGTATATAAAAGAAATTGTGGATTTCAATCTGATGTATAATGAAAAATATCAGTCTGTGTTATTGGGTTTCACAGATGCATATTGGGCTATATCAGCAGATGATAGAAAATCATTGTCAGAAGGTGCATTCTATCATGGTGGATTGTGTATTTCTTGGCTAAGAAATAAGAAAGATTTCATTTCATTGAGCACTGTGGAGGCTGAGTATATTGTGGCCACTCAAGTATGCACACAGTTATTATGGATGAAGCAACATATTGAAGATATGAGAGTTGAAGTGAAGTATCCGATTGGAATTCAGTGTGATAATTAAAGTGCTATACATCTTAGAAAAAATCACATCCATCACTCAAGGACAAAGAACATTGAGATAAAGTATCATTTTATCAAGGAGAAGGTTGACCAGGGAATCGTGAAGTTGGAGTATGTGCCTACAGAGTTACAGGTTGCAGACATTCTGACAAAGGCCTTAACCAAGGAAGCTTTTGAGAGACATCGAATGGCTCTGGGAGTTTAGTTGACTCACCACACTTAAAAGAGTGTGTATGTTCAATACCCCCTCTCCCCGAGGTATGATGTGTTTTTCCCTGATGTACTGATTTGTGTTCTCTACTCTGTTACAGACTTCAAAGGAGTGTCCCTTCGGTTTGTTGACAAAGGGGGAGAAAATAGTGATTATTCAAGGGGGAGATAGTGTGGCTATTTGAAAAATCATGAATGATATGGGGAGAATTGAAAAATAATGAATGATATGGGGAGAATTGAAAAATCATGAATGATATGGGGAGAAGCTGATAGGTGGAACAATGCGATAGGGGGAGCAATGAGAAAGGGGGAGCGTATTAAATCTGATGATGCTAGAAGTGATCGATCAAAGAATAGATATCATGATAGTTTAGGATCGTGATAGAATAAGAAGAGTGGTGTTGGAATGTGGTAAGAATATTTCCAAATATTGGTATCAGTTTGGAAAAAATTGGTATCAGTTTTGTGTCAACAGTGGGTGTCAGAGATGAAGTGATTCATTGATGAACTTTTCATTTACTCTTGTTTCTCATGATGAGTATTTCTCATGTGGGCTTAGAGTATGTGTTGAGTAAATCCTTGATCACTATCGGAATCTCAATAGCCGAATGGTGGATGAAGACTTAACGATGTATCTTTTTATGGAAATGTTGTCAACAAACCCAAAGGGAGAGATTGTTGGGAAAAAATCCCTCAAGGAATCATTGAATCATTTTTGAGGTGATTGTGTTTGTTGACAAAGTGGACATCTATGTTGAGATTGATGACAAAGCAAACCATTAAATACAAATTTGATGAAAAATAGGATTTCATGGTGGAATGACGAGTTCAAGAGATGTGGTCAATGATCCATGTTTGAATCAAGAATGTTGACAAAGGAATGGATGATCTGGAGGTGGTTTAAAAAAGAACAGATACAAGGTGGCGTTGTTTTCTAGTGTTTGCCAAATTTTTGGGCCTAAAAATCGACAAATAAAGAAAAGTGGTTTTTGGAAAAGGGACTTGCGCACCATGTACTTGAAGGAGACGAAACTTACACACCTAATGTTTTTCAAGACCAGAAGGTCAAAATATGAAAAATGAAAGAGGGTCACGTAGGTATTGGTGTTGTTACGCAGGTGACTTGCGCACCGAGAAATGACCTGCGTGCCGGTGCCTAGGAGGGTTGGAAAGTTGCACACCATATGTTTTTCAAGATCAGATCTTCGAAATATGGAAAAAGAAATAGGGTCGCACAAGTGTCTTGTAGAGGAATAAACCTGCGCGTGGGGACTTGCACGCTGAGGGGAGACTTGCGCGCCGCTGTGTAGGTTGAATAAATGCCTATAAATACAGGACCATCCCTCCTCATTTGAAATAGAGTTCAAAAATTTGAAAAACTAGAGCTCCCGTCACGCTGGTGTGGTGGTCGCGCAAGTGGTGTGTGGTCGCGCAGGTGGACCTGCACGCCAGTGTTTGAAGTTGCACGATGTTTAGTTCTTGCGTGCCAATATTGGTTTGGGGGTAAAAGGGGTTTATTCACACAGGTTTGGAGTTGTAGAAGATTGTGCCACGCAAGTGTTTGAAGTGACTTGCACGCCAGTTGTGACCTGTGTACTGATACTTGCACGCCGTGTTCGACCTGCACGCCAAGTAAGGTTGATTCATGGAAGTTATTTAGGGCTGTGTGAAAGCTGGAAGATTGCCCGATACCTTGGTGAAAAGAGAGATTCATCTACAGGTAAAAATTTGACTTCAACAGAGCATCTACATACAGAGGAAGATGCATTCCTTCATGGAAATGAAGAGACCTAAATGTCTATAAACTGTGAGTAGATACTTTCCAGAGCAGTGAGCGAAGGAAGAGGAAGAAGGTGATCCTCTCCACCGGCAGTGAGCTAGAGAGAGTGAAACAGGGAGTGACCCTTGGGAAAGTTTTGAGCTGACCCTAAACCTTGTAAAGGCAGTGAGCCTGGGGCACATGAGCCTTAACCCAATTGGTAAGGACTCCTTAAGTGCATCCAAATGACCAAGGATCAAATCCAGGCAAAGACAGATTTCCGGGTTACTGTAGCAGTACTGTAGCAAGTATTGTAGCAGGTACTGTAGCAGGAACTATGTAATAATGTAGCAATTACTGTAGCAGGAACTGTAGTAGGCACTCTTTTGCACTCTAGCAGCCGGGAATATGCCCCTGTTTGGGCCTTCGGGCCACCAATTTGGTCCCTGAGTCCTGTAAGGCCTTCGGGCCACCCAGGCCTTTGGGTCAGTAAGGCCTTTGGGCCACCTCAAGGCCTTCGGGTCACCTTAGTGAAGATGCAAACTAGACAACCTACAAGGAACAAGATCTATAAGGAGGATGAGCAAGGAGCTTTCACCACAGCAGAAGCTAAACGGATTGCAAGAATGAGAGGGTATGTCACCTGCCATCGGGACAAGCCTGTGCATGCACGGGAATGACTATCCAAATAGCCATGCGAAGGTGGAGAGATGATTTCATGATGAAGATACTGGGAAGGAGAAATTCCAAGTAGTTAGTCTGGTATGTATGTAATGTTTGAAGCCTACGGGCAATGAATTCCTCTAAGGCCTACAGGCCATGTAATACTTATGCCTACGGGCCTTGTAAGGGTTCCACCTCACCCATTGAAAGGTGGATTATCAAAATCAATAAAAAATGAAGGCCTTCGGGCCATTGGAGGAGGATTGAGCCTGGGATAGAGTGACTGTGCCCAAACCTTGTAATCCACAACTAGTTAAGTTTAGTGGAATTTTGTATGACCGACAACCTGTCGGCGTATGATCCTTAGACATAACCCTTAGCGGTGAACCAAGTAAAAATTGATGTGTCTTGTGCTTGCTTTAATTTCTATTTATACTATGAAACATGAAAGAAAGAGAATAGTGTTTTTCTTAAATGCGAAACAAGATCAAAACAGGCTTTAATTTTAAATTAGTCATACCCTGATTCACCCCCCCTCTCAGGGTATTCATCCTTGTGGACCTAACAAGTGGTTCAAACAATAGGATTATGTATCTTCAATTTGATGGTACAAACTCCAATGATCTTAAATGTGTGATCGTTTACCATGTACACAAGTCCTTCCGGGATAGTTTCATATTGGTCAAACCATTCCCATCAAGATGTTATGTTCCATGTTGCTCCTAAGTCAATTATCAATGCATCATTGAGATGCTTCCTGATTACAGCAGTCATCGCCGCTTCACTAACCAGTATATCACCACTTCTAGATGTACTTTCCACATTTATTTCCATTCCATAATTCCAACTCCCACTAGAATAATGCTCCATCGTCACATCTGCTGGCTTTTCACCAATTCCCAATAGGCAATTATCCTTCCACAACACTGCTTGCATCTTCATTTTCCACAATGAAAAATATTCCTATTGAATTTTCCAATCTTGAATTTGAATTCCATTTGGACACATTGTTAGTCTATAACCACCTCCATTTCACAACAGTGTATTTAATAATCTCAATAAATGTTTTCTGATGCGAAATATCACTGGAGTCACAATCATAGATCATGCTCAAATTTTTGAGATTATTAATACATGAAAACGTGAATAGAACTGGGCTAGAACCTTCCCTATAATGCTACTAGTTGGGATCAAAAAATGATTGGACCACCGATGCAGTGATATTCACAAGATAAAATTAAGTGGAAAATCAAAAATAAAAGGACAACAGATGTAACATAGAAAAATCCCCAAATAGAAGGGGTAAAAACCCACGAGAAAATAGAAGGATCTATACAAAAAAAGTGAGTACACACTCCCTCACTATTACAAGGAGAAAACCTTCATAAAATATATCTTGAATATGGTGAGAAACTTCCTCACAAATACCACTCTAATGGGATATTATGGTGATGAGTGGCTGATAAAGCTGATGATCTATGTGAGTGGGAGAGCCTCCTTTTATAGGCCTCCTCACACCTACCTGCTACCTTCTCCCGCTGGTGGGTTTGGTGGGTTGGCCACCAAACATCTACCACCACCTTCCCCTCTTTGACAAAGGAGGGGGTGGTGCTGTTAAAGGGGAGTAATTCTTCTGACACTACCCTCTAACAGAACTGGTGTCTATGGACCATAGTCCCCCAAGGAGCTTCCCTCTCTTGCTTAAAAATTCATTTGAATTGTTGTCCAGCTTTTCATCTCTCTCTTTGAATCTCCCATATACACTTAATATTAATGGTTTGTGTTCAATTTCACTATGTGATGTGTGCACTAGATCAAAATCCAAGAAAACATTCGATAATTCTCTACCCTAGTGTAACAGAGCCTCAATGTCAGGCCCCCTAGTTAGGCATCATGTTATCAAATGACTTCCCTCATTATTTAGCATGGTTGGGGACTAGGCTCCCAAGCCAAGATAAATTCTCTTGCTAATGATCTTCACCAAAATAATGTTTCTCTTATTTCGATCCTTGAAAACAAGTAGGTCTAATCTAGGCTACCTGAGTTTACTTGTAGGATGGGAGTCAAGGGCATCATGCATGCGACTCCTCTAATGGCTAGATTTGAGTTTTTTTAGAAAAGAGGCATTTCAGTGGAGAGGGTGGGTTATTCTGACTAGTTCATCATGGATAAGGTTATAAATGGATTTTGTTTCATCTTCTTTTCGTTTTTCTATGATAAATGTGAGGGGTCAAAAAGGGAGAACCTCAGGAGGGATCTTGGTCTCTTTAACCCAAGTGATGTGTCCTGGTTCATTGTTAGCAACTTCAATGTTATTTTGGACGTCATTATAAAGAAAGGGGGATGTAATTACCCAAGGAAGTACTGAAAAGACATTGATAGTTTCATTACACATGTAGGAATTTAGGACATAGAATATATCAGTGACAAGTTCACCTGATGTAATAACCTAAAGTGGTGCAGGCGGATATGATGTCAATTTGACAAATGCCTCTCCAACCTTTAATAAATCTTTTCTTTTTTGAACATGATTGTTACCCACCTGGTAAGGATGATTTCAAATCACTCTCTGCTTCTCATCACCCTGTCATCGGGTAGTGGAAGGAGTCAGTGCTTCTTCTTTTCCAACCATTGGACCTCAAACCCTAGTTTTCTCCCTTCGGTTCAGTCATCATGGGACAACCCCGTGCATGGGGCTATACTGGTTCATCTGTACAACAAACTCAAATTTCTAAAGGATGAACTATATTATGGAAATATAAACCATCCTATCCCTTGGTTCGGCCTGGATTCTATAAAATATGAAATGGGATAGCTTGAATCTCAACTTGAGTATGCATGGGAGTGATGGATGATCCTGCAATGGGTAATAGAACCATGAAAATATAGATCACTTGAGGTGATGGTAACAACAAAAACAAATTGAAATAATGGTATTTATTTGTTCACATGAATTTATATTACAATGCACACCATACACCTATTTATAAGGACTCAAACATACCAAAAAAAATAAAAAACCAAATAGAAATACAAGTATATAATTTGGTCCAGTAGGTTTCATCCAAGCATCCAACACCAAACATTCAAGAAGCCTTCATTGACGATCTCCAAGCCTCCATAACTATAGTGGATGGTTGGTGTCATCTAGAGAATAAACATGTTTATTATCCAAAATCCCCCCTTAAATTCATATTCCTCATGACCCATGATGTTTCATCATATCCAGGAGGTAGACCAATAACTATAATGATTTAACCATAGTCACTAGCTATAGTAAATTCAAAAAAATGCATGTTGAAGTAGATAATCCTATTAGTGGAGGTGATCTCAGGAACAAAATAACAACCGTAGGATACAAATTGGGTTTTATTTCTTTGATTTGGAATTCTTTCAACTTTTAATCCTATTCTAGGATTAGATTTTTGATTATGAAATCCTCTACCTTGGGTTCCTTGAAATGCTCTGCCTTACTATGGGATATCACTAGAACTCATATGCACTAGAAGGAGGCATCATTATTCTTCACTAGGGGAAATGAAAAGAGGTATTTGATTCATCAAGAATCCTGAACCAATGGATGGTTCACTAGATACTACATCAATGGAGGTCTTGACTTTAGGGAATGAATTTTCCATGGATAAAAACTCCAGTTCTTCAGTGGATTATGGTGTAGACAATTGATTCATCTTCGAGAGATCAGGTATGGAAGAAAAAGATTAAGGTAGAGGGTGTTTATCATCATCATTGATGTACACACAGAATTTGAAGGTATCATCAAAGAAACACATGTTGATATCTAGAAAATATATTTCTTTAGATAGTTCATATTACAATTATTTTTTCATAATTGAAAACATGTTTTTTTCAGAATTGAAGATTGGTTTTTTAGGAATTACAGGGTCAAACAGTTTTTTTTAATTGAATAATTCCATTATTTTTATAATAGAAATGGATGGTGTTTTTTTGGCATCTGAATGAAATAAGGGGTGGATGCCTGGATGGAAATTGGTTTGGGATGGTTTTTTTTAAAATGGAAATAAGCGTTTGAATACTTTGGATGGGAATTTTTTTTGGAAACGGGTGTGTAGTGGAATCCCCAAACTGGTGGGTTTTTAAAAATTTTCCACTGACGTTTGTAGTGAACTTGTCGACGTCGGTGAAGAACAACCCGATCAAAGCTGAGGACCACACTTGAAGGGTTTTAAACACAAAATAAACTATAAAATACCTAGTTTAATTCTGAAGTCATGCACGATGTCTGATCATCATTGGAGATCACTACTCGAAGAATCTAAAGATGGATTCCTCTAGATCGTCCACATGTGCTTCAAGGAATCCGCGGTAGCACCGTTCATCATAGTCCGAGTGCTATCATGGAATACCGATGATGCCTTCAACGTTCCAACTATCACTACATCACTATGCTAGCGATGCCCAAGAGAGATCTCCATCCGAGCTCCTTGGATCTAGAGAATCTCTATCTAGAGTGTTAGAGAGAGGAGAGGAGAGAGAATATCCATGAATAGAACTTGTCAAAATCCCCTCCTCTTCTATTAATAGTGGTTAATTATAATAATCAGTATCAACTCACCAACCCCGAATAATTAATGCACTATCAAAGACATTTTATGACGACTAAACTGAGACATAAATATTATTATCTTTCACTTGTAATATATTAAAATATATTATGTGATAATAATTGAGTCATTAGCTCGAATCGTCACTCCCATAAATATTAATTGAACCTTGAATAATTTAATATTCGTCAATTAATATTTCTCATGTATTTAATTAAAACTCATAAATACATTTAATAAATAAATTCAATACTCATTATTCGAAACTCAAATAATATGAATTTACTTATTGTATTGGTGATCGTTTAACTCTGGACAAATCCTGGACCCTTGTGGTGAGTTCCACTATGTCGAAAACTCATATTCAACTGAATATGGAAGATTCTTGAATACACTATAGTGTGTGACCCTCTAGGCCCTTATCTTGACAATAGTGAATAGTATTCATAGACCAAGAGCAGGATCTAGAAACCCATAATTTCCATTGAAGAGATAAGGATTTTCACAATAGTGACAACCAACCTACAAAAACGCACTATGTAGTATAATCTCTCTGTCAGTAATATATCATAAAGTAGGACACACTCTCATGCCATCACCCTTTTCTTACTTTATTGTTTGTTGATGTAACTGGATGGATTTACCCTCGACTGCCATGGCCAAGGTCATATAAAGGTACTTCCATCCATATAAACATTGTCTGAGATATATTACTTCCATAACCCGGAAGTGACAAATCATTTCTTGACCATTCAACCAATTCCATGCCACCAATGACGCACCCAACACAAACTACCTCGCCACAACTTCATCACCATGGTTTTCGTCTTGCATCAAAGTATGTAATCAAGTGACATAAATTGGTAATGATCTCAAGTCAGGAGACCATTACATATGATTATAGATAAGAACATCCAATGGCACCCAAAACATGTGGTGTTCCTATTGGCGGGTTAGTCCTCATGATCTCACTATTGGAGATCACCAAGTGCGAACTTCATGAGAAGAAGTCTCAATACTTATGAGCCCCTAGCACCTGATGGACAAAAATCTACTATGTCCAATCAGTAAGATGTATCTAGACCATAGAACATATATTTAAGATTAATGTCATAGTATCTAGAGGTTTTCATTATAGCCTAATAACTGCTATAACCTTTCTATATGACAATTAATCTTTGGACATTACTATTTCAATAGTGGATGCAGAACAATCTACACTATAATGGTAAGATGAAATCATGAATAGCTAACTGTATACACGATATGGTAATCAAAATCACTGAATAGTTGGGTCTAGGGAACCCACTATTTCAACCAAAATAGAGTAGGGAGAAAAAATAGGGAAAGGCATGGTGAAAAATGATTGTAGGAGAGAGAGGTGTGATGGGTTGAAATCCACTTTCCAAAAAAGTGGTGTGGAATGGATGGAAAGGAAAACAGATTTTGAAAAACTAAATCACTCTTTTTGATGAAAAATGAGAAAAGAAAAATATATGTGGTCAACTAGAAAAAATTGAAGGTGTGAGAATACAAATGATGGCATGGATGAACTTAACTGTTCATAATATTCTTTATTCAAGTTCTGCAATGGATATCGAGCACAACTCACACAGATTTATCTCAGTACAGATCTCCTATTAGTGATCTAATACCATTAAAGGTAGTTTATGGTAGAGATAGTGAAAGTAGATTTCACAAGCCCACTTTCAATCTCCCTTTGATACCACTGATGGAGGATCTTACAGCGGCTAACACAAACGCATAGATACAGATCACTTGAGGTGATAAAAAAACACAGAAATAGAGAAATAATGGTATTTATTTCTTCCCTGGAATTGATATTACAATGAACACCACACAATAATTTACAGGGATTAAAACATACAAAAAAGGAAAAACCAAATAGAAATAAGAGTATGTAATTAAGTCCAGTAGGTGTCGTTCAAGCATACAACGCCAAATAGTATAGCAATATTTATTAGAGATATCCAAGACTCAATAGCTACAAAGGATAGTTGGTTCCATCTATATAATAAACGAGTTTATTATCCAACATATAGGATGACGGATTTAATATTTTAGCACTCAAAAAAGCCAAATGGTAGAGTTACTTATGGAATAAGAGAGGGATGTTCACTCTCGGTCTAGGTCAATCTGGATCAAGGAGGTTAACCAGAACATGATGTATTTCCATACTTGTATTGAAGAAAATAGTCACACTCTTAAGAACAATATTTGAATGGAGGATAGAAAGTATACCAACGACCCAATGGTTGTGGGAGGTGTGCCTCTAGATTACTTAAAATACATTCTTGTTGATGTTAAACCTGATTTTCAAAGTGTCTATATGAGGTATAATGTGGTTCAATTCAATGTTATTCCTCGTGTTGTTTAAGACCGTAATAATCCATTGTTTGGAGATACCCTATAGGAAAATGAAATTTAGGAGGCCATGAGATCTCTTAATCCTGAAAGATACCCTAGACCGACTGGTTTTTTTAGCTCATTTTATGTTGTAGCATGGGTTGTGGTAAAAAAGGATCTAGTGGACGGAATTAAGGACTTCTTTAATGGAGGTTGGATCCCACAGGAGGAAAATGATACCACCCTCATTATTATCCTCAAAGTGAAGGACCATTATTTTCTTGGCCAATTAAGACCTATAAACATGTGAAAATTCCCCTAAAAAGTGTTGGCGAGTATCCTAAATAAAAGATTCGATGGATTTTTTGCAGGAATGAGTCTCTGGGGAACAAAAATGCTTCATTAGGTGGTGGTTTATCCAGGGCACTTTTGGCATCACTCATGAAATGATTGATGTAATCAACACAAAGACTACAGGTTCAAATATTTTCATCAAATTCGACATGAATGAAGCTTATGAAAAGATTGAATAGAACATTATTCTCAGGTTGATGGGATATATGGTGTTCTAAAATAGGGTTATTGGTATCTTTTTCATATGCTACAGTTCTACTTGTATTTTGATCTCATTTATGGGAAGAAAGTGTGGCTTCATGAAATTGATTAGGGTTATGAGGAAAGGAGACCCTTTTCCCACAGTATGTTTTTTAGTGCTCAATTCCCTCAGCAAGTACCTCTCTCATTATCTCAAAAACTAGAACATTCTCCCTTATATGAGAATAGGGAGCTTTAATGGTGTCTCGTACCTATTCTTTGCTGATGACATGGTATTATTCAACAATGTAAGTAGGATGTCTCTTCATGGATTCAACCATGTCATGAAGGAGTATTGTAGATGGAGAGGAAAAAGTGTCAACCATGATAACAATAGTATGTAAATCCTGGCACATTGTTCGAAAAGGAATACTAAGGTGTTTGAAGAGTTAATAGGCTTTCATTGGAATGGTTTTCCAATGGAATATTTGAGATCCCCTATATCTCCTAGACTAATAAGGATTTATCTTATTTATGGATTGGTTGACAATATTTCCAGTAGAATTAACAATTAGAAGAAACATTTTATATCTTTTGGTGGTAAGATCCCCTTGGAAAATAGTGTACTCTCATCCATACCAATTCACATACTTTCGATCTATATGGTGCCAAAATAAATCATAAAGTATATTGAGAATATCATGGTATCATTAATTTGGGATTCCTACGCTGATGGGAGGTGTCATTGGGCCTCACGGTTGAGACTGGACAAATATTGGACTGCAGGTGGTATCAACTTGAAGAATGCTGTTGGGATGATGCATAGTCTCCAAGCTAAGGTGGAATGGGAAGTGATTGAGGGGAGGACTCACAGGGGAAATATTATTGTCATAATGTATAGGAAGGATCTATAGAATACAAAGGGGAAGATCATGGACTACTGGAATATATTCAAGGGAATATACCACTGCTTCTGGACAAGTCCTACAAGATTATTGGTTGTGGAAAGATAGGTTTCTGGGACCATAATTTATCGCATGTCATCCTTGGTTTTCTGGGGTTCCCAACACCTCAAATATCTTTCAGTCTCACCATTAAATACCTATCCTTCATCAATGCAGTTCTCTACCCCCAGCAGCATGATATCTTCCACAACAACTAAATCAACAAAGAGTGGGATACCTGTGTGTTCACATTCTTAGGGACTAGAAACTTCCCCATGAAGACTTTTTGATAGTCTCTCCAAGGTAATGAAGGGAAAGAATCTTGGGGAACCACTTTATAGTGAGAATAAATCCATATAAAATATATTTTCCTCCTCTGGTAGATTAGAAAAAATGAATTTTCTATGGAAAGTGAGGCGAAATAAAAGGGTGTCACACTAGCCTCGAGGTTCTTGTGCTGCTCGAACCCGAAAGTGGAATCCACCTCTAATATTTTGTTCGATAGCGACTGGGCCGAGTTCACATGGGGTATTCTTGGGACTTTCATTCGAGTTGTGATGAGCTGAAATAGTAATAACATGTTTCTTCAACTATGGTTTAACGGTGTTGCAAGTAGTTGCACCGAAAAAGTCACTCAGGTGCTTCTTCTTATTGTTGGTTACTGGATCATCTCATACATGAGGAACAAGTCCGGACACAAGGGTGTATGCTCCTGGAATTGCTTCATGGGCATTAGAGCTAGGTGTCTAGTGGATGAACAGGCACCCCTTCTCCATTCCTAGGAGAACTCCCTGTCATTAAGTGAGATTCTCTCTCATTGTGGTACACCCCCACCTAGGCAACAAGCAACCTTGCAAGGTCACTGGTATTGTTGGGCTCCTCCCGCATCTGGATTCAATCTCAACATGGATGGGTCCTTCTCCTCCAACCTCATGTAGGGTGTTGGAATAATCTATGACCATCAGGATTTTTTATCCTTTCTTATATGGAAATGTATGGATAGGGTAACTTTATTATCATTGAGTCTTGTGCTATGTGTAGTGGGAGCGAACTGTGTAGTGAGCAGTACATTGATTTGGAATCAATTGAAACAGATATGATGATCATCTTCAACTCTCTCCAAGTATGGATGGATGTTACTTGGTCCATTGTTTACCCTATTCATAGGTGCAAAGATCTCATCAAAGAACACACCACTCTTCTCCATACCTGGCATGAGGAGAATCAAGCCGCATACTACTTGGCTTCAAGAGTTTTTCTATTAGTGTGTGCAATATTTTTTCTAGCCTTGACTCTATACCTATAAACTGTCTTGACATTATTAGGGGGAGACTCTTTTCTTTCATTATTTTATCCCCACATGACCTTATTTTACCATGTCCTTCTATGAATAAAACTAAATATTTTTGTTATATTCTCATGAACTTCTAAGTTTATAGTTCTAGAGAATTATAAAAACCTCTAACACAAAAAAACCCATGATTTTCCCAAAAAATTTTCATTTTTTCAGTAAAACAAAAAATTTAAATTATACAATTGTACCATACATACCCATATTAAGCCCTTTAAAAATCACTTGAAAATGTAGGATAAGAAAACAAAACATATAGTAACTGGCCTAAAACACCTGTTAGACCATTGGAAAAATTTAAAAGCGCAAGAAATTTTTTACCTCTTTAATTATAAAAACCAAGCATGTAAAAACCCATAATCACTCATAGAAAAAAAATTCTATTAAAGAAAACTATTGTATCTTAGAACAATAATAGAAATATATAGAGGAATATCGAGACATTATATTTATCACCCTTTCAAATCAACCTATCAAAACACTCTTATAATGGAATAAACTATTCAGTTACTTATAAAATTTCATCCTAAAGACTAATTCATTAAGAAATATGTTTCATACCTATATCCCATAATCTCCCACCATCATCTATAATTTCCATGTGCAAAAAGTTGAAAAAAAATAGGATCTTTCATCTCATCATGAAAGTCATAAAATAAGAAGAAACACAATCATTTCCTATGAACATATAAAAATAAGAGGAAATTTCCTTTATTCCATTAAGACATTTAATTAAAAATGAAATATTTTTATAAAAAAAATATAATGGAAATTACATTAGAAAACCATAAAAACTTGAAGAGGAAGTGAAAAACCCTAAAATTTTAATAAATTATTACTTTTAAATAAGACAATGTGTTTGATAGTTTTCCCTACAAGAAACAACAAACTAAAATGAAACAGTGGAATGTTTTGACTAATAAAAATCAAGATATTGAATTAACATGAATATATAATAGTAACCCATTTATGAATTATACATATATAGAAAATAAATTCTACCTTCAATATGATGAAAATTAAATTAGTTTACCTAAAATGATGATTAAGAACATTAATTGTTTTTGAAATTTATTTTTATAAAAAAATATTTATATATGATAAAAATTTATATTTCAAGAAATATGGGTTTAAAGATAAATTATGTTTGATATTAATATCTGGTTAACACTGATTCAGTTGGTAAATGATATGAAATAATATTAATAGTAGTTAGTATTTGGATATTTCATTTTCCAATTAAAATGGGTTTTCATTATATTTTATTATTTTATTCAAAAAATATATTTATAAATATGAAATTAAAAAAAATGAACTTAATTTTTGAATTCCCCTTTTCAAAATAGACTTATTATGAATTATTGAGCTTTTTCTGAAAAAGTTTATTTTTAGTCAAAAAATAAGAGTTTCATCAAACTTAAAATGTACAACATTACCGTTATATAAGAATGACCTAAAATTTTATATAAAAAAAATTAAGTAATAAAATATGAATTTTAGGAACAAAATTATTCATTTTAAAATATTCTTCTAACTTAGAAAACCTATGGAAAAAATTTTATAAGTAATTAAAATATCAAATTATTATAAACAATTTTTTTCTTTTATTTGAATCAACTATTTTTAAGGGATATTCAATTATATAATATATTGGAATCCATATATACCCTATTGTTTTTAATAATAAATCAATTTATTTTATTAAAATAATTTTCCAATATAAATTTATCTCACGTGTAAATTTTAAATTTTAAAAATATCATTTTTCTTAAAATTGTTTTTATTTGATTAAGTGTATTTATTATAAAATTAAAATTTTCACATATTTTGTAATTTTATTTGATAAAATGTTTTTGAAACATGAAATTGGAATTATAAAATTAGCTAAAAATTAACATCTTAATTTTTTCATTAAAATTAGTTATTAAGGTTAGAAATTAATTACCAACCTGTTTTGTTTTCCTTCACCACCTTACAAGGTCGGACCAAAGGATAGGATTAGAGGATAAATATGATAGTTATAATATTATTAAGGTTATATTATAAAAAATTTAGTAAACCATTAATTATATGATAAAAAAGATATCATTGTTAATTTAAACGTCTAAAATAATTTTATTAAGAGGATAATATTTTATCCAAATTATGTAATGTTTTCATGCCCATTAATTCTTCTTATAACTCCTCAAAATAATGATATATCACACTAATAAACACTAAATAAGATCATTATACTTATTATATAAGGGTAATACATAAAAACCACATAGTCATTCAGTAAATCAAGTTATGTCCATGTTTGGGTCAGTTTAACCACCTAATTGAATGATACTATGAATTTGTATCATGAATTACTATGTGAACATAAGTACTAGTATAATATGATATAAATGTGTATATAATGATTTTTTTGGGGTTTGGATATGTTATATCAATATTAGTTCATTAAAGAATATAGTATGATATTAATGTGTATATAATGTTTTTTTTCATTTTGGATATGTTATATCAATATTAATTCATTAATGAAGAAGCCACCTTTTTATTATCAAGAAGATCCAAAACACGCTTATTATCGATTTCATCATCAAGGATACAGATTAAGAAACTCATGAAAGGAGTTTAAAACACCATAAATAATTATAAATCATCCATAACAGTAACTTTAATTGTTTATTTATTATTAAATTCTAATGAACAATGAACACAAACAACATTATTATGAAACTAGTTTAAACGATCAATACTATACACACCAAATGTAGAAAATCTGAAGAATTCATGTAGAGAATAACTATTTATGAAAATTATGAAAGAAAATGGATATTAGTAAGGTTTTGAATTAAGTTGTTAAGGTAGATGTAGTTGGGGTTTGGCTTAGTGGTAAGTACCTCGTAATCCTATATGAAAAATGGGGGTTTAAAACCCATGGGTTCAGGAACTATAGCAGTACTATAGCGGTACTATAGTAGCGGTGGTACTGTAGCAGCAGTGATACTGTTGATCGGTGGGTACTGTAGCGACCGCAGGGTACTGTAGCAGTGGCGAGTACTGTAGCAGCTGGTTTACTATTCACATAATGGGCCTTAGGCCAAAAAAATTGTGCCTACAGGCTATGTAATGGGATACATTCCCACTGGGCCTTCGAGCTATGTAATGGGTCTCCCTCTACCCAGTTAAAAGAGGTCTTTGCTTTGCTTTAATAATAAAAATGAGGCTTTGGCCCCAACCTTTGAAAAAAAAATTAATTTATTAAGGAAGATGTGTTTGTGACATAGAAAGTTAAATTACGTTTTTAATGTCAAGAGCAAGACATAAGGGGTTTCGTCACATTTTTCCTTTGGTGAGATAAGTACTATATTTATGCACCCATTTTCATTTACATGGTATATATATTTAATATTTGAGACATTATATCATGAATTATCTTTTAATAATGTTATTTAAAGTTCAATTTGAAGACCTCTCTTTCAAGATGTTTTGATTCAAATATTTCTAAATCATTAAGGGGTGTCTTGATCTCAATTTTCAATATTTAAGACATGATACATTTTATATACCATGTTTTCTTTGAATGGTGTATTCAATACCCATGGATATATTTTTATCATAATCCCTATATTACATGGAATTTACTATCCATATAATGTTTCCTTATTCAGGTGGCTATTGATCCAGCTGTTTCCCCAATATTGAGGTTTTTTGGTAACTCATTTTTTGTTCATTGAGTTATGATAATTCTTTGAAATTATTTCATATTAGTTGGGTACATTATTCCATTCGATTGTATTATGAAATTTTAAATATTTTTATTTGGATGTATATTTCTACCACATAAACCCTTTGAAAAATAGTTATCACTTCTTGGGATATGCTAAAATCATCCACTTTATTTCTATAGTTGGATTATGATCATGTTATTATAGTATTTTCTTAAATGGCAACACATTGCATTATATGATGTGAAAATCACATTTTACATAACTCATATTGGATTGTTTTTACCTAAAAAATATGTTATTCTATTTTTATGGGGAATTTTTTTGGCATTCCAATACAAATGATTATTGGAAAGTTGACTATGTATTATTTAACCATCCATCTTCTTCCTTTGTATGGGGTATGATCATGTTTTCCCTTTTATTTTCATAGGGAAAAAGTAGTTCAATTATAATATATATGATTATTATAAAGTTAAATATTTATTTTTTGACCCTTTAATTACTTTCTTGGGAAGGGTTATAATCATGTTATCCATTTTATTTACATATGGAAAAGTATTAACATTATGTATTTTCCATTATATGGATATCCATGTTTATATCTAGTAAAAGGTTCATTAGGGAGTGGTATAAAGGGTCTGTTTGAATCATTTTATTAATGAATTTTACATAATCAGTTCATGGGTAGGGCCTAAAATTATAGAGCCCCTTGATAAATTGATAGGTCTCATGAGATAAAACAGGTCTGGGTATTTAGTGTATGCCGACCGAATTCAGTAAGATGTCTTGACTATTTTCTCAGTAACAAATAAATTGTATTAGAACAAGGGCTTGACATTGGGGTTTTGATATCTGTCATTATTAATTCCATTAGTATGAGATCAATATTATTGATATCCACATTTTCATTTATTTTCATGGATATAACATGATATCAATTTCAAGCTGATTATGGCTTCATGTTGTTTACATATTCATACCGCATTATTTATTCCATTCTTATGCCAGGATTTCTTAGGACATATATTTCCCATACTGATTTTTTGAGCCCACCCATTATTATTTTTTTCATTTTCCCATTTTATTATCAATTTTAGTACATGTGACATGTTTATAAGGATATTATGTGTTAATGAATTTATGGGATATGTTGAAGACTCATTAATGATTAAATAGTTACTTATATAGAGGAAAAAATTCCATTACTTGAGAAATACATGAGATTTATTATTTCATGATGCATATTAATTCCCTAAATATCTAAAATTTGAAATATCATTTCGATTTATGATATTCATTAATCATTATTAATTATTTAATTATGGATTATTATATCCAGGCCTTTGTAGCTAGTATCAAATCAAGTATGGAAATTATATATCTTTGATCACAAGATATTAGTACATGGGAATGGTATGTTAAAGCAAACTATGAAAATAAAAATGAATATGGTAGTGGAAAAATGTTATCATGCACAAATTTTTTTAAAATATACCCATTCTATACTTAAAAAAATAGAAAATAACCCATGAAAAAAATGTTCAAATTTAAATTTATTTCATTATCTTGTATAAAAAGTATAATAAATTAGAAAAAAACTTTAGAAATCATAGAAATATATATAAATATATTTATAATAAAAATATTAACATGGTTGAGAAAAAGGTTAGAAAAATACTTATAAACTTTTAAAGTAAATGTTTAAAAGAAAACTCTTTACTTTTAGTCCTGACTCACCTAGAACATCCTCTAACATCCTAAATAATAAAATTATATTAATTATTTAATCATTTAATAAAACTTATTATTATTATTATTATTCATTTATTTCCTTGTTTTATTCATTTACTAAATTTCAATTGTATACGTCGATGGTTTTTAATTCATTCAGTTCATAATCTACAAAACTATTATGGAATAATGGAATTAATTAAATATCCATATCCAATGGTTCCATAAGATTAAAAAGTGTAAAATGTATATTTTTGATGTAATTATAGAAGAAAAGGATTTCAATAAGTCATTAAATAGAAACCATTCTGAGAATTACTCCTTGATAAGCTTGTTTTCTTAGGTAAAAAATTACAATGATTGTTTACTTTAATGATGGATATTTTACCATTTTAGATATATAATCATGAAAATAATTTCTTATTAATGTTATATTAAATATTAAAATTTATTTTAAATAAATACCCATGAAATACAAAAGGTTATTAATTTTTCATCATTTACTTAGGTGGAGGAAAACAAATAGGGGGAGTGAGGCTTTTCAAAATAGTTTAAAAGAAGGGAAGTCTTAATAAATGGTTGAGTTTTCTAAAAACATTACTTTATAACCAATATTATATTTTAGGGTTATTGGACACACTAATGTGTTTCCAACGTATATAATTTAATCACAAGTTTTTATTCTTACAAAAACACTTGTATTTTTTACTAAAAAGTTGATTTAAATATGTTTAACAGGTTTAAATAGGTTTATATTGGTTTTTTCTATGTTTTTATAATTTGAGTTTACTATGTTATGATATGAAAAATTTCCTAAGTGTTGATACTTACACAATTTAATAATATGTTTATGTAGAGGAGAATAATGGTTATGTAGAAGACTATGTTTATAAAAGAGGATGTTTACAAAGTTGATGATTACGCAGTAGATCATGGTTACATAGAAGGACATTTTTATGAAAGATTATACTTACAAAGATAATGATTATACATAAGATACTAATTATGTATAATTATAAGTATGATACTGAGAACCCTTAAAAACTCATTCCTTTGTGAAATTGGTTATGATTAGCTACATTCAATAGATTTATTACCATTTCTATTTTATTACAAAAACATAGTACTTATTTCTTCTAATTATAGTTTTATTTGATTAAATAAGGAATGCATGATTTTTTCAATTCTGTTATTTCCATTATTTTCCATATACTCAAATAGTCAAATTACTTATGGTATTTTTTAAAGTCACCCTAGAGTTAAAACTTCCTATTTCCAAACAATTTTACCAGTTATATATAAAACTATTTTCTTTAAAGGGAGAAGTTTGTGAAATTAAAAAATAATTCAAATTAAAACAAGTATACTATGTGCTCCTGATATGCTCTATCACTTTTTGAAGTCATTATCTTATTCTATTTATGAATTTAGGATGTATTTATTAATCATGAAAAATAATAACTACTGTTTTTATTTTGATAAATACTATATTTTAGTAGAATAACACTTCATGTAGCTACATTTTGAATTCAAACTCTTTATTTGTAAGTTTTTCATCATTTTCAATTAGTTATTGAAACTTTTTTCTATTCTATAGTTTCTCATATTTATCTTATCTTTACAACTGTAAGAACACACTCATTATCCATAGTTTGAAAAAGGCCATATACAAGTCTTATAAGATAGGTCCTTTGTAAAAGGACCCAAGGGCCTATGGAAAGCCTTGTTGGGACATGCAACAATAGCTTTCACTCATCTTTTTAGGTCCCTAGGAATGTACCTATTTTTTAGAATCATAGATCCACCCTTAGGTATTTGTGAAGTAGAATAAGGGTGGTCCAAGCTTCTCTCATATAATTTAAAAATTATTGTGTTTCCCGCTCCTTAATTTTTTATTTCCACTACAAATATATTTAAAATAGAGTGGGGTAGGTTCATTTAATTTTTTAGAGGGATGTTTTTATTTAGGGTAACATCTAAAGAACTCAATTCACCCTCCATATTGAGTAATTGTGTATCACAATTGAGATAATGGTTGGTAATAAAAATGTGAATTTCAACCTCCCAACTCTTACTAGTTTATGTCTGAAGAAGTTATCTAAATTTCTACAATGGTTGTAATGCAGGAAGAAATGTTTATGTTAAAGGATCCCAACTTCAGTGGAGATAAATATATTTTTTTGGAAAAAAAGGAAGGTTATATTCTTTAATAATATTGTTTTCAAGATCTATATGAAAGTTTTTAGACCATAAAAGTTCATAATAGATAACTCAAGGTATGGATTTTAGATCAAGATATTGGTTATGATTTAAGATCTAAAGATATGAATGTTATTATATATGGTCTTGGTTTGGATGAGTTTAACAGAGTTTATAAAAGTGCTACTTCCCATGAGATATGGGAGACCATATCTATTTCTTATGAAGGAACTAATAATGTTATAAAGTTAAGGTACAATAATTCAAAAAAAAGGCTTGACACTATTAAGATGATTGATAGTGGGAGAATCAATCAAATGAATAGAAATATGAAACTTTTTTGAAATAATGTTTCTGATTTTGGAACTGATATTCTTGAGCTAGATAATTCCATAATGGTCCTTAGAGTTTTAACCACAATGTTTAATGGGAACTCAATCACTATTAGGCATTCTACTTCTATTGAAGATTTTAAAAATAGAAGATATCATTAGAACTATAATGATATATTGGGAATAAATGGGGAATAAAACCAATTATCACAAGCTGGACAAAATTGAGAATGATTATTTGAATGTTTCTGCATTAAATTATGTGAATAAATCCAATCAAATATTATTATTTTACTCATCTGATAAATAAATTTAGAAATGTTAAATTCCAATAATGAACTTTCCCAGCTAGAAAATAATTTTAATAAGTTTTATTAGAAGAGGATAGGAATTAATCCTTCATTAAATATTAAAAATTGGATGGAAATAGAATTGATCCCATATTCTATTATTTTAAAAATCTTGGAAATATCAAACATGAATACCCATAGATTAAAGAAAATAAAAATTACAAGAAAAAATTTCATGAGAAATCAGATTACAAGAATAAAAATAAATCTATTAAAGCCACCTTGGGTACTTTGGAAGACTCCAATGGAATCTATTATTACAATTTATTGAATTATGTATCAAATTATAAGACAACATGTAATTCAAGTAATAAACCAAGGACGTACAATATTTCTATTCTTATAGCCATGAATCTGATTCAAAATATGAAAAATGATCATATAAAGAATTTAATGAATATTTTTCTATGCTAGAAGATGAGTATGAAAATATTAAGAAGAATCATAAAATAATTGATAAATATAACGATGCTATTAAAAATGAATAATAATATTTATCTAAACAAATTTCTAAATTTAAATCTAAATTAGATAAGTGTTTTCCTAATTGTCTTGTACATGATAGAAAAATTAAAGATTTATTAAGAGATGTTGAATCCTTAAAGGTGACTATACGTTTATCTACCAAGTGAAAGGATTACCTCAACCAAATAATACACAATAAATAAATCTAAGAAAGGGAAACATTGGAAAGGTAGTAAGGGAGAGAAACCAAGATTTTATAGAAATAGTTTATGAATGGAAGAAGTAAAAAAATCATATCCCATATTGTTTGTTTTTACTATGGAATAAATGGACACTATTCTCATTAATGTAGTATAATAAAACCTAAAACTCATGGAATAAAAAATTCTTATATTTCTAGACTGTTACTTGCTAACACTGAAAGAACCAAGTCTATTTATGTACAAAAAATATATAGGGTTAATATTTTTTTAGGGAAAAAATACACAAGGATATCAATGTAAAATTGTATATGGATAATTGATATTTGATTCACATGAGTGTTGAGTTTTCAAATTTCCACTCACTATCAAAGATAGATGGAGGCTATGTCACTTTTAGTTAAAATTATAAAGGGAAAATTATTTTATTTGGTTCATTTGGAGATCTTGATTCCTTTTCTTATCAACAAGGTTGTTTGGGTTTAAGGATTGAAACACAACATGGTAAGTACATCTCAACTTTGGGATGATGTTTTTTATTGAATTTTTTTAATAATTACAATTATATTTCCAAGATAAAATGATTAAATTTTGAGCACCTAGAATTGAAATTGTTTTCACCTTATATTTGAATTCTTTATATAAACAATATATAAACTGTTTGAATATTAAAATTGATGAATCTAGGATTTTTTCGTGTAACATCTCATTATGCTTTTCATGTACACCCTTTATCATGTTTTTATTTTCATTCTTGGTTTTGAGTTTTCTATATAAAACTAGGATGTTTTCTAACTATATGGTGATTGCATGTAGGTTAAAGAGATTTAATATTTTATTATGATAACTAGGTAGATGTCATGAAATAGTTTTAAGGGATGAATGGTTTACATTTCATGTAATTTTTTCAGATCATGTAATGGAAAGGTTAGGTTTTTAATTAAGACTCAATGTGTTTTTCTGAATTTTCAACCTCCATGGATACAAAACATGTAATGGGATTACACTCCATTTAAGTATTAAGAGTTTTGGTTTTTAGGATATCGTATGAGTTATTTTCATTTCATTGAACCCTAAATCCTCTTACTCTTGACCCATATCTCAACCTATTTTATTTTAGAGATATGTTATCCTTATGAATAATTAATTCAGAGATAGATCATTATGTTTGTTGTAGTACACCGATCCAGGTAAGAGTTATTTCTATTTCTTCACTACTTTGGTCATGGATACTATGTTTTCTGAATTTATGGTTTATATTTCTAATCAAATAGTGTTTTCTATCAATATTTTTCATCTTCTTATCATGTCTTGTCTTTCGATGGTTGATCTTGAGGTTTCAAATCACCATTATTGAAGGAGACTAGGTTTATACCATTTCAGAAAGATATTTCTATATGATGGGTTAGTTTGATGAATTGATTATTGCTCAAGATAAATTTATTTTGGCTATTAATTGAATATAATTAATTTTTGTTTTTAAAGTAAATCTTGAAATGATAAATGTTTTTAAAGTGATTTTCTTTAAAAATGGGTTTTTTATGATTAAAAAAATGGGTTTTTTCAAACACCATAGGGGTTTGCATTGGAATTGAAATATGGTTTATAAAATGTGAGCATGATCTTGAAATATAATTTGACATTTTGGGAACTTTTAGAACATTGGGTGCATTGGGAAATAGAAATGGGTAGCCTTAGTGACTGTGTCACTACTAGGAGGTAACCTTTACGATTTCAATGGACTGTGGGGGGACTCGATATTCATTGGTACCAACATTATAACTGTTTAAGATATTAAATATCTAGAATTTATTTTCCCATATGATAGATCCCAAATGTTAGTGTTCTTGTTCATTTATGAATTTTTATCATAGGATGGTTTTATCATGGATTGTTTCTCACATGTTTTTATATGAGGTTGTATCACAAGGTATCACATGATGGTATTTCATGGATATTTGTTTTCTTTTTTACATTATGATACATGGAATGCATTCTTTTTTTATCACTTCTACATGTCATATTTTTTGTTGAAGAATATGAAATGATTTTATGAAAACCAAATGGAAAATAATTTATAATGGATTAGATTTATGAAAATGATTTTTAAAACTATTTTTTTAAAAGATAGAACTATTTCATTATTGATATTAAACCTTGTATAGAATCTATGGTGGTATCCTACTGTGCTTTGTTCTGACATCCTAATTTTTCCATTGGGTTGTTGTAGATTCTATAATATAGGATTCAGGTAAAGGGAAGACCATATTGTAGCATGCTGACTTCTCTTGTTGTTTCTTCCTTCGGTTCGGGTTGGTATGGAGGTGACTATTGGTCACATGGACACTTATTGGAATTTCTTTTTTCATACATACTGGTTTAGCTAGTTTTTCTTAGATTTTATGGATCTGAATGATTTTTTTCTTCTACATAGTACTCTAGTTGTATGTACTGTTTCACTATATTTAGTCTTATTCCATTATCATTATTTCACCTCACCATGTGATGTCTGGATTGGGTGTATGGTTTGGTTGACTTGGCTTAGTTTTTTAGAAATTAGTATCAGAGGAATTCTCAGCCTAAAGTGTGTTAATAATGCCTAAGTTTGGTTTTGTTTCTTTCGTAGATAAGAGTTTGGAACATCAGAATTTGGATAGTAATTGTGGAAAATGGGCATAGACAACTAACTTCCTTCACTAAACCCAAATTACCATGGGTGGTAAAGTATATTTACCAAGTTTGAGACTTCTAATTTGAGTTCATTTGAATTAAATATATAGGATTTTTATTTTAATTGACATATTTATTTTTAAGTTATGTTTTTATTATTTGTATAATTAATAAGTTCCTTAAATTATTGTTATTTTAAACCATTGTCCTAGATTATTGATGTGGTATTAAGGATTTTAAGTGTTCTCATAATCTTATTAGTTATCGTATTGTGTTTATTAACAATTCCTTTGAGAAGAGATCCTCCAAATACAAGAGAGTAATCTATGAGATAGGTTCTATTGGGTAATAATCTAGTGGACCCTTCTTTGGTAGAAGTTGTTACCTATACTATTCATACTCTAGGTCAAGTGGGTGTTGGGAACCCAGGAAATGCGGTGGATCATGTCTAGGAATTTACTAATCATCATCCACCTGTCTTCTAGGGTGAAAAGGACCATAGGAATATGAGTAGTATCTGGATTATATTGAGAGGATATTTAATTTCTTGAAGACTCTTGAGGACTCTAAGGTGGGATTTTCCATGTACATGCTCAAGGCACCATGAAGGAGATGGTGGGACTATATTGTGCAAGATAATTTTCAAAAGGACCTTATGTGGGATTCTTTTAATAAAATATTTAATCAGAAGTTTTACCCAAATATGTTATGTGTTGAAAATACCTAGGAGTTTCTAACCTTGGAGTAGAGGGAATATACTGTTCTATAGTATTCTTCTAGTTTTTTTGAGTTGGTGAATCAAGCTTTGAATCTTGTTACTAATGATTACCCAAAGCCTCGATGTATTGTGTTGGGATTGAGTCCTAATATTAGGTTGATGTTGATTCTCATGTGCCTTTTGACCTCTGTGGAGGTAGTTGAGAAATTAGCTTTAGCTGAGGCAGACATAGTTGGGAATATAGGTTTGTTTGGAGCTTCAGTTGGTGTAGTTTTTATCTAGGGTGTATCTTCTAGAAAGAATAGGAAGCACACGATTTTCTAGTTTTTATTAGGACTAGATTTAGGGTCTTAATTATGTAAACAATATGATTTATGCTTCCTGTGTTGAAGTTGAGGTCATACCATGCATAACTGTGCAGAGGATCTCCAAACCTGTCATCTTTGTGGAAAACCTAGCCATATGAATTGTTTTTGTTAAAAGATATTATAGGGTAGTATGGAAGGATCTACATTCACCAAGGGTTAAAATGTTTATGAATATGTTTCCAAGGTTGGTGGGTATTTTCCTAAGGATAATGGGGATTTCTATGTGGATAATAAAACTTAGGGAGGGGTTGATACTGAAATTCTTTATGTAGTAGAGTATATACTAGAGGAATCTAAAGTGGGGCCACCTACAATTAGAGGTATGGTGTTTATTTCATCTTCCACGGTGCTAGATTTTTTCGATATATGTGTTATTAATTCTTTTATATATTCAATGTTAGATGATGTTTTGTTATTACATTTGGAACTTATGACGTTCTTTTTGGATCATTCCATCTGAACAAGGTTTTTAAGCCCAATATTTTTGATGATGATAGCCAGCATCGAGTTGGTATGGGGATTTTTAGTTCTTGATATTAATATATTCAACTTGACTATCAACATATATTGGATGATTATTTCTATGGAGCATATACACTATTATCACCATTGAGTTTTGTTTTTATCTTGTGATGGGGTCACTCATGTTCTCCATGGTGAGTGAGACTCTAGATTGGGAAGGGCAGGGCCTATTGATCCTTATACTAGGGCAACATCATGCATTTTTTCAGATATGTTTCTAGATGAAGTTGAAAATTTTTGGGTGGTTGACTTCCAGAAGTGGTGTGTTCATACCCAAAGGACTTTTTGGATGATTTTTTAGAATACCATCATAGAGAGAGATTGAGTTTACTATTGACCTTCTCCTTCCTACGATGCACATTTCATTTCAATATTATCAAATGGAAACTGAAGATTTAGTGGAAATTAAGGTCCAACTTAAGAACGTAGAGGATAAATGATTTATTCATCCTAAAATTTAACCATGGTCTTCACCTATCCACTTTTCTAAGAAGGAAAACATGATTCTTAGGATTTATATTGACTATCGGAAGTTAAATTTTGTGACCTTAAAAATAAATATAATTTTCCTAGGATTGATGATCTTTTTTATGAGCTTAGAGGGGAATGTTGGAATTCAAATATCGACCTTTGATTAGGGTACCAAAATTTGAAGGTATGTGAAGAGGATATACCTGACACATCTTGTCGGAAGCAATATATGAATTTTGAGTTTTTGGTTATGCCATTTGTTCAGACTAACATTATTTTAGTGTTTATATATTTGATGAAATATATCTTTCATCAATTAATGGAATCTTTTACTATTGTGTTCATGGATGATATTTTTGTGTACTCAAAGATAGAGGATGAGCACATAGACCATTTCGATATCATTATTTAAACCATGAAAGAACATCTTCAATTTGGTAATATTTCCAAATGTGAGTTTTGGATCTGGGAAGTGAAATTTCTAGGTCATGTGATATTTGATAGGTTTGTCTCAGAGGATCTTGAAAATATACAGGCTGTTATGTCCTAGGAGAATCCCATAAATGTATTTAATATCCAAATATTCTTGGGTTTCGGTGGTTACTATAGGTATTTTGTTCCGGATTTCTCCAAGATCTCATATTTGATCACTTTTTTAAACCTTAAGGGTGTAAATTTTGAATGGAATGACAATTTTCAGAGATATTTTAAGGAACTAATGGTGCATTTTACATTAGATATAATTTGGTTCTTGTAGAACCAAGTTCATATTACGATGTTTCTATGTTACATTTGGTATAGGTTTGGGTTGTGTCTTGATGCAGGGGAAACAAGTGGTTCCCTAGGGCTCACTCCAGTAATTCCATCATGATAAGAACTACCCTACATGATATTGAGTTGGAAGTGGTTATGCATGCACTCAAAATGTGTGAACACTATCTCTTTGAGGATTGGTTAACTATGTATTCTGATCATATGAGCCTAAAATATATTTTTACTCAGAGGGATTCGAAATTGAAATAGAGACTATTAGTGGAGTTCTATCAGAATTTTAATTTTGATATTGCATTCACTCCTAGGAATGTAAATTTGGAAGTTGATGTATTGAGAAAAAAAATCCGTTGACACAATACATGAAGGAAACAGTTGAGGAGTTGTCTCTGATGATATTGTTTGCTAAGATAATCTTCAGAGTAGAGGAGGTTTGTGGATATGTGTTTTTGGATTAGATAAAATCTAAATCAGATTATTACAAGTGATTTTTAGCTTGAGTAGGTGACCTAAATAGAGTTCTAATGCTTGGGTAAAATTCATTATGGTGGAGAGAGCTTGGGCGAGTGGTCTCATACTCCCAATGGCACTTTATGCTTCCTTGGTAGGTTGGTTGTTCCATTTTTCATGAGGTGGGAGTTAATGGATAGTGGGAACAAATATTATTAGTTAATGAACTCTGGGGATACCACGATATATCAAGACTTGAGACGTTAGTTTTATTGTTCGATTATGAGGTAGTAAATTATGGATTTTTTATCTTGGTGTGTTAAATGTTAGAGGACTAAGTCGGAACACCATAGACCTATAGGTTTGTTACAATACTTACCCATTATGGTATGGAAGTGGGATGATATTTCCATGGATTTCATCATTGGTTTTTGATGGAATCCTAATGGGAAGTATGCAATTTGGGTGATCATTGATAAAATCATGAAATTAGTGCATTAACTCCCTATCAAGGAGACGATGATGGTAAATCAGCTTGGGGACTTGTATGTCTATGAGATTGTGAGACATCATAGGGTTACCTCTATAGTTGTATCTAATAGGTACTCGAGGTTCACATCTAGATTATGGAAAGGTTTATAAGAGGCGATGGGTTCCCATATTATATTGATCATGGATTATCATCCATAGACAAATGGGTAGATATAGAGGTATATCCATGCTCTTGAGGATATACTCCTGGATAATGTGCTAGATTTTGGTTAATCTTGGGAAAATAATTTTCATCTAGTTAAGCTTTCCTATAACAATAGTTATCAAGATTCAATAAATTTGGAACCCTTTGAGGCTTTGTTTGGGTGTCCTTATAGATCTACCATGTGGTGGGTAGAGTTGGGAGATTGGTCCTTGGTCGAACTAAGTCTTGTTTAGGAGATGATGGAGATGGTGCGGTTGATCCAGAGGAGATTGATCATGGCACAGAGTTAATAGAAATCTTATGAAGTCCATCTTTATCGGCTACTAGATTTTGTGGTTAGTGATCGAGTCTTTATCATAGTTTCACCTCACTTGGTATATCATCGGTTGGGAAAACATGGTAAGTTGGAATTGAGTTTTTTACCCCCCTTTGAAATTATTGGGCGACTGGTAATGGTAGGGTATCAGTTGTAATTTCCTTCTAGTTTGACTTCTATCCCTGATGTGTTTTATGTTTCCCAACTAAGGAGGTGTCTACCAAATCCTTCCCATGTGGTTGGATGGAAGGATTTTGATATTTAGACTAACAAAAATATGTTTGAGAATCCAGTTGAGATTATTGATCAATGAGAAAAAGTATTTTGTGGAAAAATGATTCCTCTAGTCTGAGTACTATGGAAGTGAAGGACCCCAAAACACCCTGAGAGGGGAGGGGTGAATCAAGGTGCCAAAATTTTCTTTTTAAAGTTGTGGATATTGTTCCTAAATTAGTAGAAACTGGTTATATCTGTCAACCAACTAAATGAAACGATATGACACATCACTTTTACTTGGTTTACCGCAAAGGGATACATCCAAGGAGCATACACCGACAGTGTGTTAGTCATACCTAATTCAACTATTCTTCACAAGTTGTGGATTACAATGGTTCGGGAACAGTCACTCTATCTTAGTCTCACTACCTTTACAAATGTATAGGTATAACCTACTGCGTCCCTCCAGTCACTCCTGTTGACTCCCCCTGGCTCACTGCCTTTGGTGAAGACTCACTCAGTTTATAGATGTAAAGGTCTCTTCAATAGATTTGCATTGAATTCGTTGTCTCTACTCAGTACAAGACTATGCTTGCATCAAAGTCCTGAATTGATGCTCTTGAACACACTAAACCAGTTAACTAGATAATCAGAATGTGCAAACAGGTTCCACTAATGATTTCGCACAGCACCTACCCCTTGCGCCCAAGTTATCACTTTTTCACGCAACCGCCACTTTTTCACGCAACTTTTCCTTTTTCATGCAACATCATATTTTTTTCGGGCAACATCAGATTTTTTGCGCAACATCAAATTTTTTGCTCAACATAAAAATTTTAACACAACATCAGATTTTTCACGCAACGTCAATTTTTTCACGCAACATCAAATTTTGTGTGCAACATCAAATTTTTTGCGCAACATCAAAATTTTTGAGCACCACTTCCTCTTTGCACGCACCTCATTTTACCAACAATCCATGTCTTAATTTTCCGATTTTCAGGCCCAAAAAATTGGAAAACACAGGGAAATGGTGCCACATTCAATACTATTGTCTGCTTGAACTGTATGATCACTTTACTTGAAAAAATTATGAACTTCCAATGAGGATTGACAACAAACACAAACCATACTCCAATTCCTGCATAGAACGACCATTGTTCCAACAGGAAGTATAGATGTGATAGCCACAAGATGTGGGAGAGGTAATTTTTGATAAGGTAGTTATAACCTTAGATTTTTGTGAGTCCAAGAATCTGATTGATTTCTAGAGGTGGAAAGCATTTATGGTGCAGAGATTTTAATAACCCATTATGCTTTTTAGTTACTCCCTTGTTTGTGTTTTTATTTCAATTCATGGTTTTGAGTTTTCTGTATAAAAATAAATTTTTTTCGGCCTGTAGGGTCATTACGTGCCATGTAAAGGGATATCAAGTCATGAAATGATCACTAGGTAGATTACATGAAATAGTTTTATCATATGAAATGTTTACATGCCATGTAGTGGGATTACATCAGGGAATGAAAAAATTGGGGTTTTAATTAAAAGGTAATTTTTGTTTTTCTGTATTTTCATCCTTTATGGAATACAAGACATGTAATGGGATTAAATTCTATGTAATTATTAAGATATTTAGTTTTTAGGGAATCGTACAAGTGATTTTTGTTTCATACAACCATGAATCCTACCTCTATCGACCAAGAGATCACCCTAGGGAATTTTGGAGATCTCTTCTACTTCCAAATCATTCATTTAGTGATCGATCATCATGGTTGTTATAGTGGGCCTCTCCAGGTAAGATTTATTTATGGTTATTCATTACTATGGTTGAAGAAACTACTTTGGCTACATTTATTGTCATATTCATGATTAGGTAACATTTTCTCTTGATATTTTTTCAGTTTCATATCATGCCTTGTATTTTAAAGATTGATCTTATGGTTTCTAATCATTATTTTTAAAGGAGGCTAGGGTGGTATCATTTTGAGGTATGTGATTCTAAAAAATCAGTTAATTTTATGAATTACTTATCATTCTTGATAACTTTATTTGGTTTGTTAATTTAATAGAAGTGATTTCTTATTTTAAAGGATTTATTGGAAATATAAATACTTTTAAGGGGTTTTCTTTTAAAAAGTAATTTTTTATTCATAATTGTGTTTTTCGAGAACCTAATAGGTTTTTATAGTCTCTGAAAAATGCCCAATAAATTTTGAGCATGATTTTGAAATTTAATTTGACATGATTGGAACTTTGTGAACCTTGGGTGCATCAGGAAATAGACATGGGCATCCTTAGTGCGTGTGGCACCACTAGGAGATAACCTTTGGGATATCAATGGACTGTGGAAGGAATTGATATTGGTTGGTACCAATGTTATGCCTGTTTAGCCTCTTTAATTTCTAGTACATATTTTTCCCAAAATCTATAACCGAAATGATAGTGTTCTTGTTCATTTAAATGTTTTTATTGTATGACGGTTTTTATCAAGGATTATTGCTCACATTTTTTTATGAGGATGTATTACATGGAATCACATTATGGTGTATATTGGATATGTGATTAATTCTTTACCTTATGAAATATGTATTTTATTTCTTATTTTATCACCTTTAATTGTGATATTTATGGTTTGAGATATGGAAGGATTTTATGAAAACCAAAGGTAAAATTATTTATAAAGTATTGAATTTATGAAAATTATTTGTAAAACTATTTTTTAAAATCTAGAACTATTTAAATATTTATAGTAGACCTTTTATAGAATCTATGGTGATATCCTATTAGGAATTTTGATCAAACCTTACTTTTCTCTTTAGGAAGTTGTAGATTTTTTATTTCAGGATTAAGAAAAGGGAATGAAATATTTTAGCATGAAAACTTATCTTGTTGTTGTTTCATTTAGTTCGGGTTGGTTTGGAGGTGGCTAATGGTCACATAGAGACTTTTGGGTATTTATTTTATTCATACATTATGGTTTATCTAGTTTTTCATGGATTATATGGATCTGGATGTATATTTTTCTTCCACATAGTACTCTGTTTGTATTTCTTATTTCATTATATCATGAATTGTTTTTTTATATTTGTTTCACCTCACCATGTGACCGCCAGAATAGGTGTATAGTTTGGTTGACTCGGATTGTTCTATAACATTTCATATAAGACATTGAAACTTTAATATTTATTCTATGAGAAATACATTTAGAAAAACATTTATTTCATATTCACCCCACTTAAGCTGGGAAGAAGAATCTACGTGACACATGCAAAATGAGAAAGATAAATAATAATATTTTAAAACAATAAAAGAGTTTTATAATTAAAGAACCCAATAAATTATCCACATGGATCTGTTTATACCCTCTAGGAAAATAAGATTTGGTGGAAAATATTTTTTTATGTATTGGTTGAATATTTTTCTAGATTTAAACATGTTTGCTTTTTATGTCTTAAGAGTGAATCTTGTTCTATTTTTATAAATTTATATGAGCTATCTCATAATAAAAAATATTCCAATATTACTTAATTAATAAGTGACCATGGTGAGGGTATGAAAACCATGAGTTTATTTTTTCTCCAATCATAGAATTAAACATACATTTTTTCCCTACAAAAACTCATGAGAATAGTGTTATTGAAAAGAAGTCTCTATCTTTGTATGAAATTGTGATAACAATTATGTAAATATAGAATGAATACTAATTTATTGGTTTAATATAATAATAAAAAATGTTATATGATAAAAATAGTTCTCATAAAGACAATTTTGAATAAAACACTCCATGAGATATGGAATAATAGAAAAGTAAAGGTTGGATACTTCAATGTTTTTGGAAGTAAGGTTTATATCTTGAACACCAAGGATGATATTGGTATGTTATATCCAATGTTTTATGAACAAATATTCCTAGGTCACTCTAAAATATATAGAGACTATAGATTATTCAAAAAATGGTCAAGGATAGGTGAATAATCAGCTCATGGGAAAATTATGAAAATGGACATTTCTATAAAAAAAAACTCATATTTATGATCTCAATGATTCAAAAGATAACATGAGAATTAAACTACTTTTTGAAAATAAAATCGATGATGATTTGAAACTTCATTATAATGAATAAAATCTTAAAGGTTTGGAAAACCAATGAAAAATAATTCCTTAGAAACTATTATCATAATCCCAGATGAAGGAGTTAGGACCAGAAGAAGTGAAGGTTTCCTTTTTGATTTTTCTACTTTATTATCACAATATGAACCAAAATATATAGGTGAATACTAAAATGATGAAGGTTGACTATTAGATATTCAAGAATATTTATTTCAATTTAAAAGAAACAATGTTTAGGAATTAGTATATATACCCTTGGATTATCAAATAATAGTTAATAAATGGGTTTTTGAGAATAAATAAGATGATCATGGAATATTTATTAGAAATAAAGCTATACTTATTGCTAAATTTATAATCAAGATGAAGGAATAGATCATGAGGAAACATTTTCCTCAATTTCTTTTTTATAATACATTAGGATTATATTATCCTATTCATATTGTATGAATTTTATATTATTCTTGATGGATGAAAAATATTATTTACTAAATGGATGGAGGAGTTTTTAGTTAAGAAACCTCTAGGTTTTGAAACCACTCATTTTACAAATTCATTTTTAAACATACTAAACCACTATAGGGTCTTAAACAAGTATCAATGGTTTGATATAAATGGTTAATCTATTTTATTTTATCAAATTATTCTATTATAGGTTTGGTAGACAAAACTCTATTTAAGAAAACTTCATCCTTCAATATTTTTTTTGTTTAAATTTATATCGATCATGTGATTTTTGGTTCAACTAAAAAGAAAATTTTTAATGAATATTCAAAACTCATGAAAATAAATTAGAAATGAGAATAATGTGTGATTCAAATTTTTTTATTCACATTCATATTAAAAAAAACACTATAGTAACGTGTTTAATCAATTTAAATACATACTATAATTACTAAAAATGTTTTGACTTGAAATAAATACGGTTTAGGAAATACTTTTGAGTTACAATATAAAACATGATATGAATGAATCTTGGAAACCAGTGGATAAATTTTTTTATAGGGTAATAATTGGGAGTATAATATATCTAACATCAAGTAGGCCAACAACAATATTTGTGTTTTGTTTATGTGCTAGATTTCAGGAAAATCATAAATAATATAATTTTATTATTTACGAAATGATTTTAATATATTTTAATGTATCTATTTTAGTATTTTTTACTAAAAAATATTGTTTTTATTTCATTTTATATTCAGATGTTGATTTTTCTATGTGTAGATTAGGAAGAAAAGGTACATCAATTACCTAATAATTTTTAGGTAAATCTTTTGGTTTATGGTCTAGTAAGAAGTAAGACTCTATTTTATTATAAAGTACCCAATTTGAATACATATACAGTAGTTATTGTGAATATGTATTGTGGTTAAAATACATTGTTATAGAATTTTTTATTTAATTTTGACCATGTTACAATAAAATATAGCCACACTAGTGATATAAATATTTATAAAATTATAATAATCCATTTGAGAATGAAACAAATTGATCTAAGGAATATATCTTAAGGGATCATGCACAAAAAGTTTACATCTATTTAGTATTAATTAGCACTAAAAATCATCCTGCAAATATATTTAAAAATCTTTTATCAATTGAAAGATTTTATTTTATTATAAGTGAATTAGAATTATTTGAATTTAAGTAAAATTTTGTTTATATTTTAATTAATTTGCAATTTTTTCTACATAAGTATTTTACTAAGTGAATTTAACAATATATACTATTTGAGAGATTTCACTTTATTTACTTTTTAAATTTATTTATTAGGCCCCTGTAAGTGACACTTAACATACTAGTTAAGGGGAAATCGATCCTTTGGAATGAATATTCTAACCATATCAATGGAAAAATATTAAAAACTCAATTTATCCCTTTCTATCTATATATTGAATCCAAACCATAAAACCTTAAAATATATGAACTCTCAACCATATATGATTATGGTAAGGAAGAATAGAACCAATCAAGGTGACACAAGTAGCTCAAAGAAAACTAAATCATTGTGTTTTGAGTATCCTAAGCTCCTTGGTAAAGTCACCAACATTTTTTTTGTTGAATCATACTCATATTCTATTAAATAAGGTGTTAAGACTCCAAATGTGGGATTAATTTTTTTATAAGAAGAAAACATATGAATATTTTAGTAATTATGTTTATGATTTCTATGAGAATTATTGATTCATGGTTTGGAAAAATGAGAATTCAATAACCTCAATGATGAATTATAATAACATTTCAATTTATACTATGGGCTTAGATATATTTCACTACCCTTAGGAAAGGAGTTTTATGTTTAGTCCCAAATTGGAAAGTTGTTACTCATTTAGTCAGGATGTTGTGATGTTTCTCTTAATTGTAAATATTATAGTTTAAAAGATATAGCTGAAAGATTTATAACCCAAGAAAAAGGTTATAACTAGGTTTGTTTAGACTAATATTTCTCTTATAGAAGTTGTATTAGAGAATGTTATTTTTCTCAATATGTACTGGTTATGCTTGTTTTCAAAAGATGAGAAAGTTAACCTACTAATATACATGTTATGGTACTTGTATCACTTCTATAATAGGTTAATATAAACTAAATTATATCCATATGTATGTCTATTATCTCTTGTTATATACAAAAGGATACTAATATTGTTTATTCAGAGGTCGTGAAATGTCATCAAAACATCATTATATCATCTTTTATACTATGAAATTTTGGTTTGAATTAAAATGATTCTTTGATAATTTTTTTATTAAGAAACAAGGGGATGGAGATTATCAGAATGATAAACCCTTCGATTATCATGGGGGTAAATCTTAGAAAATATTATGCAATCCATTATCCTACTAAGGGGGAATATCTTGTAGAATTAGTTATTGATATACCTACCTCACCTTTTTCTGAAGACATTCCAAACAAATATGTAGGGAATTGGCCTCCTATAGACTTTTTTATTGATATTCATAGGATAGAATATGATTTTGATACTTTAGTAATAAGAGATGTAGATTTCTAGAGGCCTAATAATGAAGGTTATTTAGCTAAAAAAGATATCTCCAGTGAAGAGTATCTTATTATTGTGGTTGATCTAAAAGTTTAGTTTTCTCATATTGAGGATAAAATATAAGGTAAATATGGTTCCACAGGAAAGATTTTTGAAGGTTGGAATGTTAGTGAGAAAATGTCATTTAATGAAAAAAATATATGATGAATCCAATAAGGAGTCTATATATAAACATGATACAAGATTGAGAGATCAATTTGATGATTCTAATGTTTGACATACTAATATTTCTATGATCAGAAGGAGAAACAAGTTATATATTATGAAATTCTTTCTCCAATTCGAAGAATAATTGGAAAGGAGTCTCCTTTAATTTAAGTTTATAAAGGTGAATATCACTATGACTATGAAGTGAATGTTCAAAATGTTTCTACTGAAGTAATAAATATTTTTAAAAATTTGGATAGTAAAATTTATGATCTTAAATATTAACTTAAGGCAACCATGGAAGAGTTAAAAAACATGAGAGATTGTTTAGTTTCAAAATTTGATTTGAGTAAATGAGGAATATGATGATTTCTAAATCAAAATTTTATGAATTGAAATAATATTTTAAAATCTCAATGAGTATTCTATTTTAAAGAAAGACATTTATTATTTAAATAAAATGATGATATCTCAGTTTTTTTTATCAAAGGGTTCAAACCTACTCAAATATATTATTATTCTATTTTAAAAAAACAACCGTCCTTAAAGATGAAATGAAATAAGTTTCATTAGATTTGATCATGTTGAATGAAATATTTTAATCATTTTAAAGTGATATGGTATCTACTGATTCTCTTTACTATTGAGGAAGATATTTAACATTATAAATTATAGATTCTGTGGAAAATCTTATAAAAGTTCTTAATAGGTTTGACAAAATTATGATTGATATAACCATATTTATTGAGGAGAGTTTCCTTAATCTTAAAAACTGGTTGGTAACCCCAATTAGGGTTATCATAACCTTATAGAAGTGGTTGGAGGATTGGAAAATTACTTGAATAGAAATTTAAATATTTTCCATTCTCTTCTGAAGGATATTTTGAAAACTGTGTTTATGGTGTACTCTTTCGAATCAGATCATAAAGAAGTAAGAGTTCAAGAAGAATATAAAAATGAAAAAGAAATTGTTTTTCATTAGAGACAACCTTCTATTTCATTTTATGAAGCTGAATTTAAACTAGATATTTCAAAATATCTAGTATAAGGTCTTAATAACTTGGTTGAGATTACTTTTCACACCCAATATGAGATATAGTTCTTAATGTAAGTCTATAAAAAAAATGGAAGGGTCACTAACATTGACTTATCCAATATGGAAGACTATTTTGGATGTTTAATTAAGTAAAGATTCACTTATTTGTTGGATTACATTTAAGATACCCATGTTACCAGGTTGGACATGTGTGGAAGAGATTTGTTTTAACTCAAAGGAGGAATAATTATTAGAGATTATCCTCTAATCTATTTTTTATACCATGAAAAATATTTATAATATGGTTCCTCCTTAAATATCTATTAAACACGAGTCTGATGAGATTATGGATGTCGTTTAGAAAGAATATTCTATTACTTCCCTAAAAAAATACATTTTAGATTAAATTTTTTGTTTTCTGATTAAAATTTTGATGACCAAAGAAAAAATAAGCTTCTCGATAACATTATATCAGTGATGAGGAAGATTGGTAAAGATATAAACTAGAATTGGGGAATCTGGTTCTAAATCAACTCATGAATTAACTAGTATAGGGAACTTATATCTTGGCCCTGCTTCACCTAAAAGTTCCCAACCCACTATATCATCTATAATATCTACACCAACTACACCCAATACCAACTCTTCAATTAAACCTCCAATAGAGACAAAATATTTATATCTTTAATTTTTTTGTTCTATTCTTTTGTTATAAAAACTTTAAAATCTTAATGGATTTTTTATTACCTATTCAATACAATATAGTGTTATTACATTCTCTTACACTGAATGATTGGTTGTGATTGTATGATTATTTAATTACTTATATTAATGATTTTAGAATTTTTTTTCTTGATTACCTAAATTAAATTCACAAACCCATATTCATGTCAATAAACTATTCTTATACTATACTGTTTTAGTGTGCTAAACCAAATATCTTTTCACCACTAATTTTTAAATCATTTTTTGATGTAAAAAAGAGAGAATTTTATGGGAAACATACACTTATAATTCTAATTAATGATTCTGAATACATCAATACAGAAAGGGGATAAGATATATATAAAACCACAAAATGAGATAATTTAAATGTAAAAACCTAATTTTTATACCCATTTTAGCTTATTCATACGTTGATTATATTTTTCAGTAAGGCTTTCTATTTACAAGTTAATGGGTTTTGTGAACATCAAAATGGGAGAGACTATTGTACAAGCTAATGTTTCTCCAACATATATAATTTAACCATAAGTTTTAATGGAAAAAAACCTCCTTCATATTGTAATAAGAATATTATTTAAGTGATTTTAATAGGTTAAATAGGTTTATATTAGTTTTTCCTTATTTTTTTCCAAATTGGAATTTATTATTTTCTGAAGTGAAATTTTTCCTAAGTGCTAATGTTTATGAAATTCAAGATGATTTTTACATAGAGGATATTGATGGTTATATAAAATACCATGTTTATTTAATATAATGGTTATATATATGATTCATATACAAAAGATTATGGTTACACAAAAGACCATTTTTACCCAAGATGATGCTTACTAAGTTGATGGCTAATTAGAATTTAATGGACACACATAATGATTCTTATGGTATCAATGACCCTTAAATAGCTTATGATTTTTTAAATAATATATTATTTTAATAATTCATTACTATGTACATTTTATGGTAAAACATAGTACTTCTTTATTTTCATTAGAGTTTGAGTTTGTTAAAGAAGGAATCAAGTTTTTTTTATTCTGTTATCTCTATGATTTCCCACCTCCTCAAATGTTTGAATCACTTATGGTTTTTAGTAAGGTTTTAATTAACCTAAAACTACCACCTACCAAAAAAATTACCCATATATATATAATTTTAATCTACAAAGGGGTAAGTGTGTGAAATTTATTAGTCATTAAATATAACAAGGAGACTAATGATTCTTTCTATAACTTAACACTTTTTGATGTTGATTTCTTGTTCCTTTTTTGAACTCAATTTGTATCTTTTTTTCATGAATTATATGAAAATACTACTCTAATTTTAATAAATACTCTACTAGAGTCAAATTAATCATCATAGAACTTCACTTTAAGGCCATACTCATTCTATGGATGTTCTTCATCATTTATTAACTGATGAATACAACAATGAGTTATTATATATTTTCTATTACTTGTATTATCTTCATTCTTTAAGTACACACACCTTATTTTGAGTGTGAAATAATACTATGGATAAGTCTTGTAATATAGGTCCCATATAAAATGATATGAATCCCCCAAAAAATCTTTATTGTAACAAGTAATGGTTACTTATAATCAACTATTTAGGTCCCTCAGAAAAGGATATTTTCAATGAAATACAAAAAAACCAACCTTGGGAATCATTGGAGTTGATTAGGGGAAATAATTATTGCATTGAATCACTAAAAAATTATTATGATTCCTTCTCTTATATTTCTTCAATTATTTTTCATATCTTTTTGAAATATAGTGGTATGGGTTTGAATTTTTTTTGAGAGGGCTGTTTTTATTTGGGGTAAAATTTATAGAAATAAATTCACCCCTCTTTATAATTGATAAATACTTCTATTATAGGAAATTTTTCTTAAAATTTTACATATGTTATTGAAAAGAGTAATTGTAGAAATGAAAAATTACATTTATTAAAAAAAAATATGTATATTTTTATAGTAAAGACTTATGCAAAAATATTTTAATAAGATTAAATGAGTGATAAATTACCATTAATGAATTTAAAATATGATAATACCATGGTAATAGTGTCATAAGTGAAAAATAAGTTATGTTTTAAAAGATAAATAATCATAAATTAGAAAATATAACAAGGCTTTGAAACCTGATCCATTCTCCTCAAACCACCTTATACAGATTGAGTCTAATTCCTTTAGATAAAAGACTTATAGAAATTCCAACAAATTATAAATGTGGTAGGGGAGGTTTGGAGAATGTTTTAGGCAGAATATAGAGGTAAATAGAACATGATATGTGTTTTGAAAAGGTTAAAATGAGTCCCCTTTTATTGGAAAATTTTTGATGGCATTTGCACAAAAAATCATTATTTAATGGGAAAGAATGTAATTTTAAAATGGAATTAGGATCATAAATGAAAAATATATGATATAATTGAATTTTTTTATGCCATTTGATGTAAAATAATATTTATTTATGTTATTATAAATTTATATATTATTTTTTTAAATTAAATAAACTATAAATTTATTTTCAGGGTTATTCACAAAATTTTCATTAAAAAATATCTAGATAACTATGGACGTTTTATTTTGGAATTTAAATCATTTATTACTGATCATGATTAACCCAAAAATTTATGAAAAACCATAATTCATCCAAACCTTATCATGATATATTTATTTTATTTATTTTATTTTATTTTTCTCATCCTTGCAAAAGCATTGCATCAACGCTGCCTATGTGTTTTGGATAATTATTATTCTAATTAAAATTATACATATAAATTGATAACCTAAATATAATTTATTAATCATAATTTTTATCATGTATACCATTCAAGATTTATTTTTATTTCCATACTTATCGTGAAAACATATTGAAGCTATTATTTTCAATTGTCTTACTTTTTATAAATATTAGGTAAGAATTTAGATAATTATCTTATTATATAATTATAAAATTCACAAGAAAACATAAAAATCCTCATGTAGAACTTCACAAATTATCCATGGGAGATCACTAAGAGTGGATGGGGGTTGAGTCAGATATCATAAATTCTATTTATGTATATTTTAAAACAACCTTCACCACCCATTATGATGAGTGATATTTTATTATCCACATATATCCAACATACACCAATAGAAGGGGCACAATGTTTTACAAGGTACACCAATAAATTTGAGAAAGAAATTACATGGTTTGATATGGATTACTATGAGATAAAACTACCCACTATAATCATCATTCATGTTTAAGAGATTTGAGTATAGACATGAAACTCGTGTTTGTATGTCTCTCGACTTTGATTTGGTGTATCATTCACACAAGTTCATCACACAATTTATAAAGATTAATATATAAAAACTGAATAATATTCCCCTAAATATTCTTCTATAAAGTTTTTGAGTGTGCTGGATCTTCTTATTATTCTTTGGTTTCATTACAGTGAGAAAGAAACACTTTTATTTTTCTATTACTTGAATAGGATAATGTTCCTTGTTCACTTTGTATACAAATCTCATTCACACAACCACTTCACTTTTTCTTATTCTTCATCAGTGCATGAAAATATTTCACTATGTTATACTTTTTTCTAGAAAATATCTAAGTATTATCTCATCATCTCATTTCAATATACACACCAAGGTGATATTTCTAGAAAAAAAATTTAATTACAAAATAGAAATTTGAATCATAAGATAACATCCAACTTCTCCTCCTTTAAAATCCACTAAAACTTTTCCCATTATATATTCATCATTATATTAAAATTGGAATTTACCCTGGGTTTAAATAACTACCAACCATTCTAGATGAATACAAGTCATTACTAATCTCCCAAATTTCATATTTTCTTGGATCATGGCATGGATATTTTCAAGGAAGTTAAAATTAACTTCTGAAAGTAATGTGATGTGTACTATTCAATATGGTGTGAGTCCATAAAAATTTATAGAGACAAAGTATACTTGTATATATTTTATTCATATTGACACTTCTGAGGTGAAAACACCTCCAATCTGTATACATTAAAAATTATATGCGACATAGTCACTCCTTTCACGTCATGGAGATATAAAATATTCCAAAACCTCTAAAATTTCCAAGTTAACCCTTTTAGTGTGGTTTGTGTATCTAATAAAATACCCTTATCACTTCATAAGGATTTTGGTATGTAAGAAGTACTATGACAAGTTGAATTATATATTTTATGAGATAATATTTTTTTAAATCCACCATAATGAAATCAAGAACTGTGGCACAAGAACCTAACTTTGAAAACACATGAATCTTACATTGCATTTCAATGAATTATGTCAACATGAAAACAATAATTATTAAAACATTCAATCAAATTTTATATTGAAACACATACATTATATCATGTACCACCCTCCTTCTACATTTTTCATCATGAACCCTTTCTATGATAAATCAAAAATACAAACCAACTTATGAATCATCTAAATATATAAATATTACAATGTTATATCTCACAAAAGAATTAATTCACATGATGTTATATATTATTTATATATTGAAAATAAAATACAATACACTAATCATATCCACATTAACCACTATTCAATTTTATTGATAAAACAACTTTAAAAAACTCCTCACAAAAACATCTCAACACTACTTGGTCTTAACAATCCTCCACTTTTTATTTTTTGGTAAACCAAGGAAAAAAATTTAGTATCAAACTATATATTAATTGAAATGGATCAAAGTTTACTAATTATAATCTTAATTTAGTGAACTCTTGGTATGAAACTATAATATTTAATAAATAATACTAGGATGTCAATAAAAATAGTGGTCTTTATATTCCTCAGTGTAGTCTTGATTCAATTTGATACCAATTATATAAGCTGATATGAAAATAAATACATCATTATATTATTCTTCACAATTAATTAACAAATCCATCCTCAAATCAACATAAGATTTCAAGATTTTTTTTTCTAAACAAAGTATCCCATGCACTTCAATAAGACTATTAAAATAGTTCACAAATGCACTATGATGAATTCATATCTAACCCCTTTTAAAAAAACTCTTTAAATGCATGACCCCCCTGTTAAAAATAATGAAACACACATATCAATGGGTAAATACCCTGATTTAGTTCTCCCCCATTAGACAAAATTTATGAAGATAAATAGTGAATATTTATATTTTATTTTATTTCTCTCCCCCTTCTTGGTTAATGTGGGGTTTTGTGTGCATGATTACATATATTTCTAGATGGTACATTACCATTAACAAACAAGGATTCATCATTAATTCATGAAGTAAAGAGGCCTTAATTCTCAAATGGATTATATTGACAATGTGAATTAATCTATGTTTCTTCTTCTATATTATATGTTTGGTGACATGTTTTTCATAATAATAAATTTTTGTGGTGGTGTTTTTGTTGTGCACATAGGACCAATAAGGTCTGAAGCACGTGCATCCTTTGTGTTATTTTATTTTCTACATTTTAATATTTCTTGTGTTTTTGTGTCCATTATTTACTTCTTATTCTAATGTTTCTTCTTTTTACAGAATTGATTTTATTTATTGATAATTATTTCCATGCTTTTTTTCGAGTAATATTGTTTCATTTGGACTAAAACCACCCCATACAGTCCTCAATGGCTTCATATTGTACCCAAAGGTTCTCTCAACTATAATCTTGATCATTTTAAAATCGAAGATTTCTTGATTATTAACCTTAATGACATGGACTCACATCCAGTTACTATAATAATCAATAATTATAATAAAATATATATTACCAGTGAGGGTTCTTGAGGGGATTGATCCAAAGAGCTTATTGTAAATCATCTATAACGATTTCTTTACTCCGGGATTATCTTGGTTTGAAAATTACTACCTATTATTATTAGAAATTCACTTGTTAGAGAGAGTAGTTGCAGGAAGCCTAATCAACTTGTAATTCTCTCCCGTAAGGTTCAATGTATTGAATTTTATGTATAAAATTATTTCATGCCAATGTCATGCTGGGTCTTCAAGGTTATCCATGAAATAAAATGGCTTGAAGGTTTCCAATTTAATTTTTTATAGCTAGTGTTGAATTTTGAATCTTTTTATGTAAAAAATTCAAGTGATTTGTTTTTGATTTATTAATTCAATAAATAATCTCTTTTCTTTATATTTTCCAATTTTATGTTAGTTTTATTAAGCATAGAATTATTTTTGAAGTTTTATGTTCTATTTGTTTAACCTTATGTAATTTTTAGGTTACCCTTACATGGAGTTTTTTACTCGTACATGAGCCTCTATTATCCTTTTGTATGTTGGTTTTCACCCTTATGTGATTATAGTTTTTTAGGGTTAACCCTTACATAAGTGTACTTGATACCTTTATACATGGGTTAGCATACCGTTACATAGTCGTGGTTTTATGCATACTACCTTTACGTAAGACTGAGTGTACCTTTACGAATATGTGTTTTGTATCTGGTTATACTTACATAACATGTTGTTGGAGCAGGAAACCATTCTTAGGGTTACCCTTAAGTTGGAAGATCAATTCACTGGTTACCTTTATGTGAGGCTAGTAGGTTCCTTACACAATAGGTGAGCTACACATACATAGTGGATGCACTACCCATAAGCATCAAGTGATACAACCTTATAGGGTTGTAAAGTAGGGAAACCTACCTTTACGTTTCACATTAATGACCCTTATATAGTTTTAGTCAGACCCTTATGAAATAAAATCCATTATGGATTTGTTATAATAACTTATTCTGAAATCTCCATGACCTACCATGTGTCATGATGCCATTAGAGGTTTGTTAGAGTGATTTTTCTTTCATTTTAAGAAAACATGATCTACTCTTATGCATTAAAAGATATAATTGAAAGCACAGAGATAGGGTTAAGTCAATAGAGAAATCATGGGATGAAGGATAAAATCTATGGGTGGATAGCCTGTCTATGGATCTATTAGTCATTACATTGGCAGCTAATTTTGGGAGTTCTGTTATACTAGAGAACTTGTGGTTAGTGTGAGTTATGAGTAGGATCATTCGACAACAAAAATTCTTGATGGAATTTTTTATATGTGATATTGAGCCATAGTAAGGGGGTATCGATTTGGTTTTTCATTTTCCTTTTGATTTTTTTGGTTTTTTGTTGTTATCTTAGGTTTCTGTGTTTTTTGGTTTTGAATTATCCCTCTAGTTTGAGTCTGATCTTGTTGTATTCATTTTCTTATTTCTCTAGTTTAAATATTATAATGATTTATTTTAATAATTATGATAAAATGGGTGTGCATTGTTCGATTTACATAGAGTAAGATGAAAAGGTCTACGCCGCATAAATTCATGTCTTCTCTTTTCTTGACATTTTTTGTCATTCTTACTATAGTTTTATTTTATATTGTTATGGCCATAGCATTTATTATATTTTTTGTATTTATTTTATTTTTTGAAGTTATTTCTTTAGCTTCATATCCCTTTTTTGTTTTTGTTTTTGTGATAGGTTGTGCGATACAACATCTTCCATTAAGAGATTTATGTGTCTCCAGTGTTTTCCTCACCATAACATCTGGTATCAACAATAGTTTATTCATGTATAGAGATGAATTTGACTGAATTAAATGTTAAGAAGTTAGATATAGAGAATTATTTCAAATCATAGAGAGTTAAAATGTGTGATCTTATAGTTTACAATAAACATGATGATGCTTTGATAGATCTTAGATGAATATCAAAATTCTCTCTAACATAGGTGACACCTTGATCAATTTTGAAGCAATTTTCCAAAACATTTTAAAGATATCTCATTACATGTATTTTTTTACCCTAACCTAAATGGTTTTTTGAGTAGTGGTATATGAAACTTCCTCCACTGCAATATGGTTGATGTTAGAGCATCTTTATATGAAAATATCTCTTTTATAAATGTTTCAAAATAAAAATCATCATTATAATTTTAAAATGGTCTATATAACCTCTATGTGCACTCATTTAGACATTATTAATAAGATAGTTGTTGATTTAGCTAATTTATATGCTAAAATTACTATTATGGACTAGGATATCTTATAATTTAATTCCTTGGATGAGTATTTTATTTTGGTTAGAGATTTTATGAGGTATGATATGGATTCTATCACATTAGAGGAAGTGAAGTTAGTTGTCTTTTCTAGGGATCATAAAATTCATGGTTTGATGGTATATGGATATAAGTTAATTCTAGGCCTAAGCTAATTAGTGTGAAGGGTCAATATATAGGAAAAAGGAAAATATAAGAAGGATGGTAGATGGTTTAGAAAGTTTAAGCAATATTAGTGATGAAAATACAACTATATTAAGAGATACTTCTCTGAGGATCCATGTAAGGATAGTATGGATCAGAACAATGTGGTATACCTAGGTTTTGAAAGTGCTGATATTCTCTGAATCTATTTAGAAGCCCTTAGTATAGAGTATTTTTAGCTCTAGGATTTATTTCTTCCGTGTTCCTTTGACTGTCTCTTCATGTGATATACATGGGGGTGGTTAGAAGATAGGGTGTCGTTAGGGCTGGTTGTCTAAGGTATTTAGGCTCACATAGAGACTTTTCACCTATCAACTCATTTTTTCTCTTTCTAGGTTCTTCTATTTTCCATATTCATTCATTTAGATCAATATTAATTTTGATGTAGTTTATAATTAACATGTTTCCATGTTTATTTATGTTTGAGGTATTATCTACTGCTTTGGTTTTTTTGTGTGTCTTATAGTCATAGGAGAGCTGACCAAGATCCTTGATGGAATGTGTGCAGTAAGTTATAGGTTTCTAATATAGAAGCTCATGTAAGTTAAGGTATGAGTTCTAGTTAATTTTTTTCTTAGATTTTTTTGGTTTTAATGAATATTTTTTAACAGTTTTTAGTATTGGATGTGTTGGTATGGGCTAACATGTTCCAAGGTGGTACATGATAGGAAGTTGGACCTTTTAGGATAATTATTTTTGAGATTAGGGTCCTTTGTTAATAAAGATTATCCAAACCAACTTATCGTCTAGGCTTGTATAGGCCTATCAGAACATCATCACAATAATGATTTAATTTTATTTTACATGGTGTAGATTTGTTGAATTTTTCAAATTATAATGTTATAAATTGAAATTTTATGCTTTGGATTTTTTTATTCCATTAATAATCTCCTATTTTCATTTTATTTTCCTTTTAAGTTAGTTTTATTAATATTAGAATTATTTTGGTAGCTTTCTGGATTGTTTGTTCACCCTAACATAATTTTTAGGTTACCCTTATGTGAGGTGGTTTTACCATTATGTAAGGCTTTTTTACCCTTATGGAAGTGGGTTGTTACCCTTACATGATTCTAGATTTTAAGAGGTAAACCTTACATAAGTGTCTTTTATACCTTTACATACGGGTTGATGTACACTTAAGCGACCTGAGTTTTGTGTGGAATACCATTACATACAATTAGGTGTGACATTATGTGGTAGTGTTTTAGATCTAGTTACCCTTGTATAACTAGTTGTTGGGGAAGGATGCCTTTACATAGTCTTGGGGCTACCCTTATGAAGGAAAAACATTGCATAGGTTACCATTAAGTTAGACTATCTTGACCCTTATGCAGTGGGTACACTGACATTATGCATTGGGTGGAACACCCTTGCATATATGGGAATCAAGGAAACTTACCTTTACACAGCTCATTAAGATCCCTTATGCAACCCTAGTGGGACCCATAAAAAATACAATACATACAAGATTTGTTAAAATAACTTCTTTCAGAGGCTCCTTGTTTGACCACCTGTCACGAAACCATTGGAGGGGTTTTAAAAGGATTTTTCCTCCATTTAAAGTACCTGAGAACCCTTCTTGTGCATGAATAGAAAAAAATAAAAATCACAAAGATAAGGTGAATATGATAGTTAAATCAAGAGAGGAAGGAGATGATCTAGAGGTGGAGGGCTTGTCTATGGATCTATTGGTGACGCCAATTATGGTTTATTTTGGGAGTTAAATTCCAATGGAGAAATTACAGTGGTGCAAGATCTATGTGGGATAATTTAGGAGCAACAATTATTGAAGGAATTTATTATCTTTGAGATTGAGCATTGGTATGGTGTCTCAATATGTTTTTTTAATTTACCATTGAAATTTTCCTAATTTTTGGTTTTTATATTTTGTTTTTATTAATGTTTGTGTCATATTATCCCTCTAGTTGAGTTGATCTTGTTTTATTCATTTTCTTATTACTGTTGTTGTTAAATATCAATTATTTCTTTTCTTTATAAGAATAAATGGGGTTTGGGTGGTGTTCTTATCATTATGTAGGACCAAATGGTCAGAACCAAATAAATTCTTTTGTTTTATTTTCTTTCCATATTTTATCTTTCTTACATCATTTTTATTACATATTGTTGTGGCCATTACATTGCTTAAGTTTTTTGTATTTATTTTCTTTTTTGAATGTCTTTATTTATCCTGAAATCATGTTTTTTTATTTATGTGCGTTGGGTTTTCCTATACTACCTCTTACATTGAGAGATTTTTTTGTCACCAGTATTGTCCTCCCCATAAAAAACAATTTGGTAAACACCTCACCATCATCAAAAGTATACCATTCCGAACAAAAAGCTTCATGTGATTTTTGTCAATCACCACCAACTCATTTTCATATTCCCTTATCTTTCCAATACACAAAATTGTTTCTATAATATCTAAGTATGCAGTATACCTTCATAAAAGCACGTTCATAACTATTTTTTCATGAAAAAATGATAGATCCTACCCCTATGATCTACATGGTAGATTCATCTATGAATTTCAAATGGTCAGAATTGTTACCATATAAATCCAGAAAAAAATTTCAGTGAACTGTCGTGTGATTACTCACAATTTTCAAGGTACCATACATTTGTATGGATAGGTTCCTCCTCAGTTTCGTGAAACTTTATCACCACTTTTTCTTCATTGAGAAGGATTCCATCTTGTTGATCTTAACTGATCAATGAATCCTTCTAAGATATATTAAATATTAGGGTGGGTTCATCATTAGTAGCATGAGTGATGTATGCTTCTTTAATAGACTGATTTCTCTTATACTTAGAGGCATAATGATCCATTATTTTACAATTAAAACATTTAATGCAACTTTTATCTTTATTGTGTATGTCAGTACCGTCTACACTATCCTGGCATGATAAATTTATATGGTTTCAACCACCCTAACTATGGTTACTCCCTCAGCTGTGACCCTTCCTCGACTACCTCCTTCCCAATCACTTGGAAAACATGATATGGAAGCTAATTATGACTTGTCATTTCCACCCTTATGTTATATATTCCACTCAACAAGAATGTTTAAGAGTAAGTAATTTCCATATTTGATGGTTCTATGAAGCTTCATCCACTCCTCACAAGTCTTTAGTTGGCCAATTGCATCCTAAAATGACATGCGTTCAATAACATAAAATTGTACAATTTCTACCATAACTTGGTAGTATTTATCTTTCTTGAAATTAATCAATTTCTTGACTTGTTATGTGTCATCAAGAGTGGAACTAAGGGTATCTAGGGACCCCCCTCCTTCATGTAAATTGTGTCAATGTTGATTTGAGAGTTTATATTCATGAATTATTAACATGATATGTTCTGATAAATCACACATTGATGTCATCCCCCACTTCATTTTTGTTGAAATAATATTTACTCTAGTAAAGATTAGAGTATATATGTTCACACCATATTTTATTTACTTGTCTCCATAACCACCCCAACAGCTCGTTCAATAGAATCCCAAACTCCCTAGGCCCACATGATAGCCACTATCTTGGTTTCTCATGGGTTGTAGTTGGATGATGTCAGTTTTGGGTAATGGAACAACACACCACTACAATTCTTCACTGCTTTATGGGAGGTATTCATTGTGGTTTCATTCTATGGATATATGGTTGTACAAATTTCCTCTAATACATAATTTTATCAGTATAGTCCTCTTATTGTGTTATTATAAGGTATTTTTTGTTAACATAGAATAAATAAATCAATGAGATTAATCCAATACACTAGTGAATTTCATGAACACATCAGACATCATTGTTTTCCTACATAATTTTTGGAGTTTTTCAAACATTTTTTTCATAAAATATTAACACTAGGTTAAAACGTTTTGGAAATGTAATGTGGAAAGGCAATATCAGTGATAATTCCTTTTAAATATGTGGAATGGGGGCATGGATGATGCCTCCTTTTCCACTCATCAACTTATATTGATGACATGACAAAGGCAACCTTGAATATTACATATTTCCCAAAAATAAAGGGGAAAGGCGGTATCCGTGATGCATCCTTTCACCGAACACAATATAAATAGGCCACCCAACCTCCCCCTTCTCCTCATTCATTTAACACCCTATCTCTATCTCTCATTCCACTCCATCTTTGTTTACAATTAGACCAGTTCTTCTTCATTTGTGTTAGGTTAGTTCAGTGGCATAAAAGGAGTTCTGAATTCTATGAAACATCATTTATAGGTATTTTTTATTTATATTAGAGGTATTTTTTTAATTGATTCATTTTTAGTTATTTGAAAATATGTTATTTTGTAGTTTATTTATTTTGATATAGTTTATAAATAATGGTTTACTAATAAATAACTATTAAACAAGTAATGATTAACTAATGCTAAAGTAATAATAAATTAATGATTAATTAATGAATAACTTAGGATTAAAGAATGAATTGGTAATAACTAGATAATAATTAACTAATGAATACCATATGATTAAATAATGAGTAAGGTATAATTAATTAAGGATTAAGTAATATTTAACTAAACATTGGCTAATAAATAATAATCAATAAAAAATGATTAACTAATGAGTAAATAATGATTAAATAATGATCAAAGATGGATTAACTAATGATTGAATATTGAATAATAAATAATTAAATAATTATTAACTAATGATTAAAGAATGATTAAAGAATGATTAAATAATTATTAACAAATTATTCTCCTAACGATTCACTAAATATTAAATAATGATTAAATAATGATTAATTAATGATTAAAGAATGATTAACTAACAATTAAAGATTTATAAACTAATTTTTAAATAATGATTAACTAATAACGAACTAATGAATAAATATTGATTAAGTACTATTTAACAAATGATAAAAAAATGATCAAAGAATGATTATATAATGATTAAAAAATTATTAACTAATGATTAACTAATTATTGACTAAATATTGAAGAATGTTTAACTAATTATTAAAGAATGATTAAATAATGACTAACTAATTGTTAACTAATGAGTAATTAATGATTAACTAATTATTGAGGAATGATTAAATAATGATTAAAGATTGATTAACTAATGACTAAAGAATGATTAACTAACAAATAAATAGTGATTAAAAAATTATTAAATAATGATTAACTAAATATTAATGAATGAATAAATATTGATTAAATAATGATTAAAGTTTGATTAATTAATGATTAAAGAATTATTAACTAATTATCAACTAATGATTAAATATTTATTAAAAACAAATTAACTAATGATTAAAGAATTATTAACTAATGATTAGATGATTATTAAATATTGATTAAATAATGATAAACTAATGAAAAATATATAACTATATGAAAAAGACACTTAAGTACTCACATGATTTGCCACTGTTGTGATTTAGATGATTCATACCTTATTGCATGCCTGGTTTGTTACTCTTGATGGATATATTTTAGATAAATCAGATTCTCTTTATAAAGTAATGAACATACCTTTAGGGAAATTAAAAATCTCAGTACAAAACATTAGTTTCATATTTTAGGATATTAGAAGGAATTCTAAAATTTTGGTATGATAATGATTATGTAGTTATATAAGTAATAAAATCCTAATTAGGATAATAAAAGTGTATGTGGTTTGGAACAAGTTGATAAAGATTATAATCATATTCAGGTATTGTATTTTGATATCGTGGAAGTTCAAGAATAAAAGAAATTACCTCCCTTTGTATTTAGATAAATTCATACTGACCATCTTATTCAAGATATTAGAATCACGATGCTTGAAAAAATCAATCATATTGGGATTTTTTTTCAGAATGAAAAGGTCCATAAGACTCATCCTAGGTCTAAATTGTAAGGTTTGATCATAATGGGAAGAATCTGAGTCTACATTACTATAGTAAAAAATGCGAGGATGCTTTTCTAATTTTTGAGTTATCATAAATCATAAGTGTTTTATAAAACATGCGATGCATGAATGAAAAAAGAAATGGGGATAAAAGAAAATGGAAGTTGTATTCAGTCTAATTGTAATCATGTTAATCACATTCAATCTAAGAAGGAAAGAAAGATATTGATAGGGAAGTCACAATCCTTTCATTTGTATGTCAGATGATGATAAATATTATCTTTAACATAATATAAGTCATTAATGAAGTCATGATATATGTAGAATCCTGTAATATAAATAATTTTTTGAAGTCAAAGCTGTTGATACTAATCTATTGGATTCAGTGTGTCCTTGTATTGATCAAAGGAAAAATTGTTTGTGAGGAAAATTCAATGGTATCATTTTTAGAAGATAAGGAAGAAATATGATTTTTTTCAAGTGATTTTATCAACTGGGTCAAGATAAATCATATTAGATAAGATGAAGGATCATCAGTCTAAAGAAAAGAAGAAAATAAATTGGATTGAGGAAGTTTGAATAAATTTTCTGTCTTCATCATAATGAAGAAATCATAATGGGAGTCTGTTACAAGAATTTTTATTAGAATTCATATGTTTCTCTTCTTTCACATGGACCATAACAACATAATTAAGCAATCATATCATAGAATTGAAATAGAGAAATTTAATTGGATAGAGGTTTTCTATGAATATTAAAGTTGTATATTTTATCATATATGAAACTGGTATGGAGAATAAAAAAGAAGAAATCATACTAGGAAAATTGGAATTAGACTGATGTTTGTGAATAAATTATGAAGTAGATCTGAAGTTTTTAGAAGATTCAAGAAGATTTTAGAAGTGTTATGATGAATTGATGAAGTTAAGTTGCACCTGAAATTCAAATGAAACGTCTGATTTGGGTAATTTTGTTGAGCGGGAAGTTTTGCAGAAATCCTATCCAAACCATTTTTGTGGAAATTATAAAAGGAAAAATACTTCATACTCTCGGATATGTGTAATTTTTAAGAAAAGGAAGTGAAAATGTGGAGTGATAATGAAATTTTTGAGATAAGAAGAGGGTTCTAGACTAAGTTTCATAAAAAAGTTGTATCGGATAGAAATATAAAGGAGAAGAGAAAAGATTTTATTCAACTGTTTATCGTATTTTTCATCGTATCTATCATGTAATAATATTTGGATTTCCAGATTAGAGAATAAGGTGTTCATAATTATCTCAACCATATTATGATAGACATATATATATTTTCATATTGAGCAACTGGGTTGGGAAAATTAGACTAGGAAAATCAGACTGAGTGTTATTACGAATTCTAGGATGTTATTAAAACTTTATAGGTAAGAAATTAAATAATTTATTTGAAAGCTTATATTTTTGAATGTTGAAAAATAAGAACCATAACATGTTTTTTACAAAAACTTTTTTCATCATTTATTTTAGAAGAAGCACATGCACTATTGAATTGCTTTCATAGTTCTACATGAGTAAAAGTGAATATCCTACTCATTATATTCCACATAATATGGATTGTTTTCTAGTGAATGATTTGGTATTAGATCATTTAAAAACTATATCAAGGTTGTAGCAGATCATATTGAGTGGTGAACTTTGTAAATTCTTGTATTCATGTGGATGTGTGTTTGAATTATTTTTAGTAAGAAAAGAAATCTTTAATAAGAGGAAAAAGTTGTTTCATAAGTAAATACAAAAGAAAATATATCACTAATTAACCCATTCCCCTTTTAATGATACAATTATCTTGATTGGGAAGTTACAATTTGAATCAAATCATAAGGTTCCCTTCGCTATTTCTTTGCTGAAATTTTTAAGTGAAGTTGATGGGGAACCTGAATTGTGTGGACATTAAAGGTATCATTGTCGTAGATGGTAAGAACTATCATATATAGAAGTATATAATTTTGTCTTATCTTATTTCTACTGGGTATGATGTCATTAAAGCAAGAACAGATGGATTTCCTCCGAATAATTATAAAGTTCTTCTTACATTTGCTGATAAGAAGAATCTTAAGAATGGTGGAAGGGCCAAAAATGCTTTATTATCATCACCTTTTGAAATTGAATTTATTAGGATGAATGGAGTTTCCACAACCAAAGGTATACGACATAAGTTTGAAAAAATTTATAAATGCAATAAAAATGTGAAGAAGGAAAAATTAATAATCTGGAGGTTGAAGTATGAATATTTGAAAATGAGTGAGTATGAATCTGTTGGGGACTTCTTTACCAGGGTAAATAAAATTTTTGTCAGTACCATATGTCTTGGTGAAAACTTATAATATTATAGAATTTTTTAAAAGATCCTAAGAATCCTTCCCAATAAGTTTTATGCTAATTTTTCTTCATTGGAAGATAGAAATCCTAAAACATTATCTCTTGATGATTTACATAACACTCTCATCACTTATGAAATGAGAAGGGAGAAATCTATGAAAATAAAAAAAATTATATATAGAAATGTATTTCAAGGAGTCCAGTAAATAAAAGTTAAATAATATTATTATTGAATAAGAGTTTGGTGATTCTGATTCCAAAAATGAGGTATGTAAAAATATTGATGATACTTATCCTTATTTTCTGAAAATATGAGAAGATGTATAAATAAATATAAAGGGAAACATTCATTGAAATGTTTTGAATGCAAAGCCATTAGAAACTTTGTGTCTAATTTCCCTCGAAGAAAGAGAGAAGATGATAGGTATGAATAAGAAAAAACTCCAAGAATATTGTGGAAGAAACAAGGTGATAAGGATCAATTTTTTTCCAGAGGGAAAGATAAAAAAGTTATTAAAATACAAAAAGAATATGTTTCTTATCTAAATATGATAAAGAAGAAGATAGTGATTGTGAATCTGAAAAATATATTGATTATGATGGTGATAATACTTTTATTACAATAGTGAATAATGAAGATTTTATAATCAACAGTTGTAAATAAGAAGATTCTCGGTTAGAATATCATCTAAAATAATAATTCAAAGAATCTCTAAGAAAGATTGCAAGGTAAGAAAATGAATTCCAGAAGTTTAAAAATAAAAGTTCCTCAATAAATAAACAATATTTTTTTCCTTATGAGAAAGTTAAAATGGTGAAAGAGATTAATGATTTTAAAAGGTCTCATAAAGAATAAAAGAATCATAATGAACTTCTCAATGTTAAGATGGAGGTAAATGAATAATAGTTGTAACTTATCCAAAAAATATTCTAATGTTTAAAATAGGGACACAAGTTTTAAAAACACTATCTATGAGGTTGGTGAATGTTCTCCAAAGGAGAAACCTAAGAAGTATTAACAAAAGTTACCATTAAAAATAAAAAATAAAAATGGAATTATTTCTGAAAAAAAGAAAGCTGGGAATGTTATGTATGTAGCCAAGATTAAGAAAGTGGAGAATTCAAATGTTTCTAAAAACATTGAGTCTAAAAATAATTATAAACATTATGAATACATAAATTATTATATTACTTCTATTTATGATAATTCTTAAATGAAAACCAAGATGAGAAAGAAGATTTCAATTGATAATAGAAAGGTTTGTGGTTCAGGTAAGAAAGATAATAATGTTTCTCAGAAACATTTTCACATCTCTGGTTATTATGGAAGTTTTAGATCCAAATATTCTTTTTTTGAATACTACTAATATTTTTGTTGATTCAGACCTATGGAAAATAGGTTTTGGTTTAACCAACAACATTACTATTATGCCACAAGTCATAGAAGGAAAAGTTTTAGGGGTATTCAATCTCTAAAATGGAAGAAGTCAAGAAGGAATGATTGAAAGAAACCTAATAAGGTTGGAGTAAAAGATGAATATTGGTTCCAACCCATAAAAAATATTTTTGAAATATTTGAACAACCTGGAAATATTGAAAAGGGTTGTCATGTTTTATTACTGGCACAACGAAATTTTATTAACAATTCTCAAAATCCATAGGTGAAGAAAGAAACAGGAAAATAAAAAGCTATTATTATTGAAAACACTTTTAAATCTATAAAATGAGAACAACCATGGATTATTAATAGTGGGTGTTCATCTCATAAAACATGATATTTAATTTTTTTTGAAGAATGTGATAGACTTTAATGATTAAATACTGACATTTGAAAATGATGAATCCATGAGAATCAAAGGTGTTGGATCAGCCATCATTGAGAAAGAAAATTTTAAATCCAAGAAATATTTGTATATTGATTGGATGAAACAAAAAATTCTATGTTTTTCAAAAGTTTTTGATGAGGGTAAAAAATTAATTTTCCAAAAATATGGGTTTTTTTTTGTGAAAAGTGAGAAAGATATAAAAATTGCTCCAAGAGGCCATCATACAAAAGGAAAATTGTTTCAAGTTGGTGAAATAAAAAAAAAACTTGCTACTTGTGTATGGTGGAAGCAAAAAAGTTGTGGCATAATAGGCTGGGATACATGTGTTAAAGAAACACGAGAAAGTTATCCAAGTGAGATTGTTTCTGAGATATTCCTGACTTTCCAAGAAGAATAGATTAGTGTTTTACAATTTTTCAAAAGGGAAAAATTACAAACATAGTGTATAAAAATTTTTAGATTTGTGAAAAACAACCCTTGGAACTTACTCAATCTAAAAGTTTTGGTATAATGAGAAAAAAAAAATATAGATCAGTACTTCATCACTTTCCTTAATGACTTTAATCGCATTACTTTTTTTTATTTATATAAAACATACGTCATATGCTATAAAAATGATTAAAAGCTTCAAGAGGAAAGACAAGATGGAATGTGAGTATTTAGTGAAGAACATGAGAACTAATAATGGTGCTGAGTATAAGAATAAATTATTTTAATGTTATCTTGAGAAAAATAGAATTCGTAATGAGTGTAGTTATTTATTCACTCTTAAACAAAATGGGGTTACTGAAAGGAAGAATTGAAGTTTAGTGGAAATGGGGAGAACTATGTTACTTGAACATGGTCTTTATCACTACTATTAGTGGAAATCCTTGAGTACTATAATATATATTCAAAATTGATTTTTCTATAGGAAAAATTCACATATGACTCCATATGAAATGTTTTATGATAAACTGCAACTTTGAAGCACTTAAGAATTTTTGGGAGTCCATGAAATATAAACAAGAAAGGTGGAAACTTTGGAATTTTTGAGAAGAGAGATGAAGATGGAGTTTTTCTTGGATATGCTTCATAAGGAAAAGGATACAAGTTTTTTAACAAAGAAACAATACAATTTTTGTATTCTGTTGATGTAAAAGTTATTTCTAAAAACCTAAGGAGGATAAACAAACTCATATAGATTTGGAAGTTGTGAAGGACGAGGAATGTTTTGTTAACATTTATGATATGGATATAGATAATTGTAATCCTACTCAAAAAGAAGAATCAGATTCATTTATTTCCAATGATGATGAAAAATATTAAAAATCTCATCCCAGGATGAGGTAGCAAGTTGAAACTCAGAATATTTTTTTATGAATTACATCGAAAGGTTCAAACAAGAAGAAAAGAAAATGATATCACGCTTACTCCTTTGTATTAAAAAGTTGATTTGAATGGGTTCAGGACATTAATTAAGATATGAATTAGATAGGAAATAATGATACATTGGAACTCATACCTAAGATAGATAACAAAAATTTTACTGGTACAAGGTGTGTTTTTTGGAAAAAGTTGAATGATGAAGGTGAAGTGATAAGAAATAAGGAATGATTAGTGTGAAAAGGTTACTCTTAAATTGAATATATTGATTTTGATGAAACTTTTTCCTTAGTAGAAAGATTATAAATAATCATAATTTTCTTTCTATTACTACACAACAAAGCTAATTTTTTTTGAAATGGATGAAATGTCTGCATTTCTAAATGTGGTTCTTGATGATGAATTTTATATTGAAAAACCATGCGGCTGTATGGACCCAAACCTAGTTTCTTGGAGCCGGTGATATATTTTATTACATTATAATATAAACAAAAAATATTCATCTTGAAGGAATAAGTAATTTAGTAGCTTTGGAAACAAGATGCATACATAAGTTCAATATTACAACTTGAAATTAAATAGAACATATAAGTTTTATTGGGAACATACACAACTCTAATATTATCCCTGAAATTCATTCATAATAAACTTATTCATGTTCGGAGAAAATAAAACATAATAAAGGGGTGAACTTAAATTCTCAGTAAGGGTAATAAATACATAAAAATATATTATAAACACAAAAATTATGCATGATGAATAATTAAAAATAAATGCCTTTAAAAATGAACTTGGACACATTATGACATGAATAAGAGATTAATAAATAATTCCATAATAAAACGTAATCATGGGTATTCTACTAATTGAATAACTACATGAACTATCAATACTATTTTTTAATTAGAGAATGTATAATTCTGGACATCATAACCATACCATCAAGGTCTCGTTCTAAGACTGTAAATATCAATTTTGTCAAGGCCTCATGCCAAGACCATAGTTTGTCTCATGAGATCTAATGATACACCAAGGGGATATAGAAGGCCCCACCCAACACTTAAAAAGTCCAATTAATTAGTAATATAAATGGGGATAAACATAAACAACATATACATTAATATTTAAACTAATATATGAAATGTAAATAACCTTCCCTGTACATTAAGCATAAACACTAACCATTAAAAGTAAATTGGTGAATGGTTTTAAGATACGAAATCCACAATAAAAGTAATCATAAAACATTAAATTAAATATGGAAGATGGTATCATAAAATATTAATCCAAATAAAACATAATAATCAATATGAGTGTTGACATAGATGAAGATACTCTTATAAAATTATCGAGTAATTCTAGAGATAAAAACACTTTTACTTTAAAAAGAAGAGTTCTTTTGGAAAAATATTGGTATAAAACCAGAAGTGAAGTATGGTAGTATTTTTATAATAAAATTATATATTTTATAAAGATAATGGTTTCCTAAAAAAATATTATCGAGTGTACTTGAAAATAGGTATGAATTTGAGAAATTCATATGAATCGGGCTTGTATTACGGGAATTTTTTTTGAAAGATCCTTTAACTCCACATAAATGAAAGTAAGATTATAGTTTGTGAAAATATATAGAATATTGTCACATAATATATGAGGATTAAATATTAGTAAATAATAATTTAATTGAGGTATGTATATAATAAGAGTAACCCGAATGAAACTGGAGGTTGGGGTAGAAAACCCTTACCTTAAACCCAAAGGTGTTCCTCACTTGATCTTAATGACCTGAATAATAGAATTTAGGTTCATAAATTAATGATTCTAGAACCTCATATTCATGTAATGTATTTATTATAACCTTATTTAGGTTCATTCATGTCCTTTTTATGGGTTAATATATTCAATTTCATTGTTTAGCACTGTTTTCTTCATTAGTTTTCATGATCAGTTTAATTATATTCATGTATAGTTCAACATGTAGAATATGAATTTTTTTCAAGAATATAAGTTGTATATTATTATTGAACAACTATAAGAGTAAATGGTTATAAAATTAATTTGGATATTGGGAGTGAAGATGAGTCATTATATAAAACTTTAATGACAATTGTTTGGGTTAATTGGTTGTTATTGATCACAACAAACTCATTTTGATTTATAAATTAATATCATGTGTAGAAAAGGATTCCAGAATCTTAAATAATTTATAAAAAATATATTATATTTTGGTTTATCTATAAAAAAGAATTCATGACCAGAAATGAAGATGGTAAAAAAAATTGAACACCCATCGTCCTTGAATGTGACAAATTAACACATCCGGGGATGTGTTTTCATTTATAGTATAAAAGAGGGGGAAAGGAGAGATGAAGAAGAATTATAAATTTAACATAAAAAAATTCAAGTACATGTATATTAATGGATTCAACACAAATTTGGTATAAAAGGAGGTGAAGAAAGAAAAAGGAAAGAAAGGAACTTGAAATAAAAGCAATGGAAAGAGCAATTTACCTCTTGAAGTTATCTTCCTTGAGAGCCTCTTTAGGGGATAAGTTTGGAATTTTTATGAGACCAAGGGATGATTGAAAAGGGAAAGGATATTTGGAGGATATATGATTAGAATTTATTCAAGGAACAAGGCTTGAGAGGAGTGAATAGAAGAGGGAGTGAGGGGGGGGGGTATAGTGGAGAGGAGGGTTTTCCCATTATTTTACTCATTATTTTATTATTTTTACAAAGACAACCAATAGTATTGATTCTTGTGACCAAGATTAGTAATATGTGAATGTGATTTCAAACCAAGTGTTCTTACATCATCCTTAAATCACTTATGAGTCAATAGACCTTGTATTTAGCATTTATTGCAAATCATTGTATTTTACTATTCACCTAAAATTGAAGTATTTTAGAAAAATACCCAAAATTCACCATAACCATTTTTCACCATGTAGAATCAAAAAATTAATTCCATTTTATCAAAATAATTTTTCATATATGTAAAATTTATTTTTTTAAATAAAATCATTATTTAATTGAAAAATAAAGATTTTAAATTTAAAAATGATTTTGTAATACTTTCATGAATTAACTATAGATTCATAAAATTATACCAAACTCATTGGACAAAAAAAATATTTATTTAGGAACATATTTTGAGAAAATGAATTTTAAATTCATTTATTAATTTAAAATTGTAATTACATATTTATCACTCACAAAAATTCCAATACTTAATCAATAATTTATAAAATGTTATATTTCATTTATATGGTGCCTAAATTTTATTTATACATCCATGGATGAGGTTAATATTCCTAAGGGGGTATTACTATTCATAAAGGTATATTACTATTCATAAGGGTGAGTTACTATTCATAAGGGTATATTACTATTCATAAGGGAATGTTACTATTCATAAGGGTAGGTTACTTTTCACTAAAGATTATGTTTGTTATATTAGACTCCAAGAATCACCCTGAATGCAACCATGTATATCAGATTTTTAAAATTCAAATCACAAAAGTGGAAAAATTATGTTTATTAAATTGGTTATAAAAAAGTTTTATTTTGTAGAGACTCAGTGTTTTATAAATTCAATATTAAATTTATTTGTAAATCCTTGGGGTGTTACATTATCCCCTCCATACAAAAATTTTGTCCTTGAAATTTTGAAATTGAATTTTGAAATTTAATGGTTGATTATTGAAAATTCCCCTATGGGAAACCCACATATGGTTAAAATATCCTCTTAATAAGAGGGAAAGGTAAATGCATCTGTTACTAAAAAACTACGCATTCTAATTGTATAAAATGGTCACAAAAGAATAATCAAACCATCATGTTCTGATGGAAAGTGATGGAGAACATGCTCAGATGAAAGATCATTACCAAAAAACCATAAACTATAGTCATGAAAAAATTGATAATAGGACCAAATTATTTTTTAAGACTCTTTTCTTAAATTTCATGGATTATTCCACACTATAAAATTATAAATATACATTTATATTTCATAAACACAATCTTCTCCTTTGTTCTATGAACTATCTATACTTCATATCTTAGCACCTGTTGCATCATGTTGTGACATTAAACTCTAAATACTCATACAATGATCAACTTAAACCATTTCATAAATGGTTTAACTTTCTAAAAAATTATGATCCAACACTTAAGAATCATCCCCATATCCATCCTTTCCAGATCCATGTACACAGGGTCCTTGGAAATCCTCATTTTTTAAGAATCCATAATCTATCCTACTCATGGAATTTGCTACCTTATTTTCCTTTAATTAATATGAAGCATCCCTAAATTTTCACATTCCAAACATGTGAATATCTTCATCACATGTCCTCTTGAAATATGGTAATAACTCAAATTACCATAAATACTTATCTAAAATATTCATTTATCCTTTCACATGCTATTGGATATATTCCTTATATCCAAAAATGTTGTAAACTCCATCAATGATAACATAAACCACTTGTTGATAAGTCAATAATCATTTTTGAGGAAGTCAGTGCTTATCCAAATCCATAATTTCTTCTTCATTATCTCAATCATAAAGAATATATTTAGGTTTGTATTTCCCTCAACTTTATTCTTTCCCAAGATATTAACTTTTTACTGAGTCACTTATCCTTGGTACAATTCATCATACTACTTCATATACTTAATGAAATTGTATTTTAGTACAATCCTCATATATTCCATAATTCTAATAACTAGTACATTAATGATAAAATATTCAAATGATATGATTCTTAATGAGGAATATTAATCCTTTCACTTCATAGGCAGTAGTATCATACCTTTATCATTATCCAATAACATCATTTGGGGCATATTCCTTTGACACTTGGGACATTGATTAACATAGTGTCTCATCTCCTTCCAGTTGAAGCATTTTACATCAGAAACCTTTTACATACCCTTGAAATGAAGAAATTGGTATCCTTTTTCTCCAAACATATAACAAACTCTCATTTCCTTCAATCATTTACCAGGATGAATCTTTCCACACTTATCACATGTGGGAAAACCCTTCTTTCCATTATTCCCTTTGTCCATATTTTTTTTCTACTACCACCTTCTTCTTTTTATTCTGTTCGAATCCATAGGACTCATAAAATTATTTACATACCTTGTTAACACATGATATTATTTCCTCATATGATGAGAACACATGGGTGACTATATTTATTTGAAATGATGGATTAAGACCATAAGAGACACGATCCTTATTACTCTTTGCATCACATGAATTGGTGATGTTCTCATTCCTTCTTCTAGGAACTATTTCTAATAAATTCCATATACTAAATTAGATTATAAAATTATGAACTCTATATAACCCTAAACAAGAAATAGTACATAACATAAATTTATGAATCAAAAATCCTATAACCATATACTTTGGATAATTTAAGGGAATTAATCCTTCATAATGGATTGTAAAAAAAATGTGAATTATCGTAAGTGTATTTCATAGGTGTGTCAAACCAGGGGCATAGTAAGGCCCACTTTCATGTACCAGGTTACCCTGGGTTAAGCCCGAAACACCTTGTTGGAGTTGTTACTCCTAGATACATTTATCCCAGAACCACATCCACTTGTAGTATCAATACAAGGATTTATTTTCTTTGAAGATCCAAATAATCTATTCCTAACCAAAATTCTATTATGTTCTAGTATTTGAATCTTCTAGTTTATCATAGGGTTTTGTTACCTAATCTACATTTTCTAAATCTAGTTTCTATGTTTTCTACTAAACTTTCTTTGATACCAACTGTAAGAACTCGACCCCAATTTCCCAGAGTTGGTGCCTTATTTTATTACATTGGCATATATACAAGGAATATACATACAAAAGGACTAATTAGTTTAGTTGGTTTGGAAAAAATATACATACATAAGTTCAACATTACAACTTGAATTGAAATACAACATATAAGTTTTATTGGGAACATCCAAAACTTTAAGTTTATCCATGCAAGTCATTCATAATAAACTTCTTCATGTCCTGAGAAAATGAATCATAAAAAATGTGTGAACTCAAATTATCTATAAGGGTAATATATACATTATAATATATTATAAACATAAACATTAGTCATGATGAATAAGTATAATCACATGCCTTTAAAAATGAACTTTAACACACTATGGAAGGAATAAGAGCTGAATAAATAATATCATAATTATACATAATCATGGGTATTATACTAGTCGAATAACCACATGAACAATCAATAAAATTTTCATAATGAGGTAATGAATAATGTTGGACATCATAACCATACCGTCAAGGCCTTGTTCCAAGACCATTAATATCCATTTTGTCAAGGCCTCATTCCAAGACCATAGTTTGTTTAATGAGTCCTACCAATGGACTAAGGGGATATAGAGAGCCCCACCTGAAACATAATAATTCCAATTAATTCTTAATATGAATGAGGATAAACATAAACAATATATAAATTAATATTGAAACTAATATTTGACATGTAAATAACTTTCCCCGTATATTAAGCATAAACACTATCCATTCAGAGTAAATTGGTGAATGGTTTTAAGACAGAACATACATAATAAAAATAATCATAAACCATTCAATTAAATATGGTAGATGATATAAAAAAATATTAATCCAAATAATACAAAATAATCAATATGAGTGTTGTAATAGTTTAAGATACTCTTATAAATTCATCATGTAATTCTAGAGATAAATACTCTTTTACTTTGAAAAGAAGAGTTCTTTTGGAAAAATATTTGTATAAAACCAGAAGTGAAGTAAGGTATTATTTTCATAATAAAATGAGGTATTTTATAAAGATAATTGTGTCCAAAAACATATTATATAGTTCCATTTAAAATAGGTAAGAATTTGAAAAATTCCCTTGAATCGGGCTTGTATTACAGGAAGAATTTTTTAAAGATCCTTTTAAAACATATAAATACCCATAAATGAAAGTAAGAATACAGTTTGTGAACATATATAGAACATTATCACAGAATATATGATGAGTAAATATGAATAAATAAAAATTTAAATGTGGTAATTAGAGAATAAGAGTAACCTGAATGAAAGTGGAGGTTCGGGTAGAAAACCCATACCTTAAGCATGAATGTGTTCCTCACTTGATCTTAATAACCTGAATAATCAAATTTAGGTTCATAAATTAATGATTAAATAACCAAATCTTAATTTAATGGATTTATTATAACCTTATTTAGGTTTATTTAGGGCTTTTTGATTGGTTAAGAGATTCAATTTCATTGTTTGGGAGTGTTTTCTTCCTTGGTTTTCATGATTGATTTACTTATATTAATGTACAATTAAAAATGTAGAATGAGAATGGTTTTCTATAATAGAAGTTGTATGATATTATTGAATAAAAAGAAAAGTAAATTCTTATATAATTAATTTGGTTATTTAAAGTGAAGATGAATCATTATATAAAACTTTAATGATAATTGTTTGGGTTAATTAGCGGTTCATGATCTCAACAAAATCATTTTGATTTATAAATTAATATCATGTGTAAAAAAGGATTCCAAAACCTTAAATATATTATAAAACATATATCATAGTCTTTTTCAACCATCAAAATGGTTTCATGACAAGAATTTAATATGGTAATAGAAATTTAATACTCGTCGTCCTTGAATGTGATAAATTAACACATCTTGGGTGGTGTTTTCATTTCTAGTATAAAAGAAGGGGAAAGGAGAGAAGAATAAGAATTATTCCTTTATCATAAAAACATTCCAGTACATGTAAGGTAGTGTATTAATCACAAAATTTTAATGAAAGGAGGTGAGGAAAGAAAAATAAAAGAAAGGAATTTGAAATAAAATAAATGGAAAGAGGAATTTACCTCTTGAAGTTATCTTCCTTAAGATCCTCATTAAGGGAGTGGTTTTGGTATTTTTATAAGAACAAGGGATGATAGAATTGTGGGAAGACCTTGTAAGGATATTTGATCATAATTTATACAAATCAAAAGGCTTGAGGGGAGTGAATAGAAGAGGGAGTGAGGGGGATTTTATAGTGGATGAGAGGAGGATTTTCCCGTTATTTTACTCATTATTTTATTATTTTTCCAAAGACAACCAATAATATTTATTATTGTGACCAAGAATAGTAATATGTATAAGTTATTTCAAACCAGTTCTTCTTATATCATCCTTACATAACCTATGACTCAACAAACCATGTATTTAGCATTTATTGTAAATTATTGTATTTCACTATTCACCTAAAATTGAAGTAGTTTAGAAAAATCCAAAAAATTTACCATAACCATTTTTTAATATCTAGAATCCAAAAATATTTTCCATTTTATCAAAATAATTTCCTAAATATGTGAAATTTAATGTTTTAAATAAAGTCATTATTTAATCAAAAAATACAGATTTTAAATTTAAAACTGATTTTATAATACATTCAAAAATTAACTATAGTCTCATAAAATTATAACAAAAAAATTGGACAAAAAAATATTTATTTAGGAACATATTTTATGAAAATTAATTTTAAATCCATTTATTAATTTCAAAATGTAATCAAATATTTATCACTCACAAAATTACCAGTACTTAATCAATAATTTATAAAATGTTTCATTTCATTTATAATGTGCCAAAATTTTATTTATAAATCCACAGGTGAGGTTACTATTCATAAGGGTATACTATTATTCAGAAGGGTACATTACTATTCTTAAGGGTAAGTTACTATTTATAACGGTACTATTCACCAAAAATTAAGTTTCTTCTATCAATATCCAAAAATCGCCCTGAATGCCACAGTGTATGCCATATTTTCAAAATTCAAATCACAGAATTGGAAAATTTTTGTTTATTGGCACGATTTTAACAAAGTGTTGTTTTTTAGAGACTGGGTGTTTTATAAATCCAATGTTAAATTTATTTTTAAACACTTGAGGTGTTATAGTGGCATTGTTTTTTGGAAAGATGAATGTTATATATGTTGATTGAAGAAGGCCTTGTATGGGATGTAACAAGCTCGGAGAGCATGGTATTCTAAATGGGATACTTTCTTAAGGAAGATGAGTTTTATAAAAGTAAGAGTTCATAGAAATATTTATGTCAAATAAAGTTATGAGTATTACCTCATTGAAACTATTTATATTGAGGAAATTTTCTTTTCTATGACTCATGAAGGATCTTTTGAAAGATTTTCTAAAGAAATGAAAAAACCATTCGAGATGTCCATGCTGGTGGAAATGAAATACTTTCTTGGGTTGAAAATTTTACAGAATAAGAAACAAATCTTTCTTTCTCAAGAAAAGTATGCCAGGGAACATCTTAAGATATTAGTCATGGAAAACTAAAAACATATATTGACACCAATTTCGGTATGAACCAAGTTATCTAAAGATGGAAAATGCAAGGAAGTTTATTAGAAAGAATTTTGAAAGTTGATAAGATGTTTTTTGTATTTGAGTGCCTCGTGACCCGATATTGTTTATGATGTTACATTATGTACTCGATTTCAAATTCCACCTAAATATTCAAAATTAATTAATGGAAAAATTGTTTTGAGATACATAAAAAGAATATAAAATAATATAATTGGGAATGACAGAATAAAACATATCGATTTGTTAGGGTATTCAGATATCGATTGGGCAGGAAATGTTGATGATAGAAGATCAGCATATAATAGAGTATTCTTTCTAGGAGAGAGTTGTTTTGGTTGGAATATAAATAAAAAAAATCAAGTAACTCTTAGTACAGTTGAAGCTAAGTATTTTCTTTCTACTCAAGATACTACCCAGCTTATGTGGATGAAGGCTCAGTTAGAAGACTTACTTGTTGGAGTAAAGTTACTCTTGCTCTTGGGTTGTGATAATCAAAGTGAAATAAACTTTACCTGGAATTCTATAAAACATTCTCGTTCAAAACATATTGATATCAAATATCAATTCATGAAAGAGAATGTGGAGAAGAATTAATTGAATCTGGAGTATGTTCCAATATCAAAACAAGTTGCATACATTTTCACAACACCTTTACTGAAGGAACCTTTTTCTAAATTTAGGTTGAACATGGGAATCCAACTTCTTTCCCATCATGGTTTATATATGTGTTTTTCCCCACTCTCATATTATATTTGGATAGTTTTTTCAAGGGGGATAATTGTTTCATAAATCTATCGTTATGGAAGCTTGCATAAAGGGGGAGTTGTGGGTAGTAAGCTGTGAATCCATCATTGTAAGTGTGTGAACTATTCTATCTATTTTTTGTGGTATTGAGTAATTCAAAATCACCATCATATTAAAGAAATTGGGCTCACAATGATTATAAAGGTACATCATATTAGGATTTTTTTGAATGAAAAGGTTCATCAGACTCATCCTAAGTCCAGAATGTAAGGTTTGATCATAACAGAGAAGAATCAAAGTCTTCGTGACTATAGTAAAAAAATGTGATGATGCTTTGCTGATCATTGAGTTCTCAAAAATCATATGAATTATGTAAAACTTGTGATGAAAGATTAATAAAACAATGGGGGAAAAGGTGATGGAAATTGTATTCAATATAATTATAATCATGTCCATCATATTCATCCTTATAAGGAAATAAATATGTTGATATGGAAGTCATAATACTTTCCTTTGTATGTAAAATGATTCTAAATATGAACTTAAACATAATCAAAGTCATGAAGGAATTCATGATAGAAGAATAAGTTTTTAGGATAAAGAAGTTATTGAAGTTGAAGATCTTGATACTACTCCATTGGATTTAGTGTGTCATCATATTCATCAAAGGAAGAGTTTCTTGTCATAAAAATGTATATGTATCATTTTTTTATCAGAGAAGGAAGAAATCAGATTTTTTTTCAAGTGCTTTTATCAATTGGGTAAAGAGCCATCTTATTGGAGTTATTACCGGATCATCGGTATTAATAAAAGAAGAAATTGAAGTGGACTGAAGAAGTTTTAAAGAATCTACCATTTTTATCATAATGAATAAATTGGAATGAGAGTCAGTTTTGAGACTTGTTATGAGAATCCATATGTTTCTCTTCTTTCATTTAGCGTAAATCAACATAATGAAGAAATCATATCATGGAATTGGAATGGAGAAACGGAATGGAATTGAGGATTTTTAAGAATATTAAAGATGTCTATTTCTTCATACATGTAATTGGTACGGAGCATCGTAATGAAGAAACCATATTAGGAAAATATGAATTGGAATGCTGTTTGTGAATAAAGTCTAAAGTAGAGATGAAGTGGTTAAAATATCTTAGAATATTCAAGAAATGTTAAGAAGTGTTGTTGAAGTTAAGATTCATATGAAATTAGAAATAAATGTATGATTTAGGAAATTGGTTGAGTGTAAACAATTTAATGAATACCTCCCAAAACATTTTTAGGGAATGTATAAAAGGGACAATACTTCATACTATCATACAGATGTGATGTTCCTGAAAAGGAAGAGATGAGGTGAAGTGCTGAAGAAATTATAGAGAGAATAAGATATTTTTAAACTGAGTTTCTTGAAGAATTCATGTTTTACATAAGAAGAAAGGAGAATAAACAATATTACATTCATTTGTTTATCATATTTGTCATAATTTTCAAGTAGTAATCATATTGGGGTTTTTAGATTCAAGAATAAGGTGTTCAGAATTGTCTAAATCATATTCTGACTAATATATATATATATATATATATATATATTCGTATTGAGTAATTGGACTATGAAAATTGTATTGAGTGTTATTACAATGTCCAGAAAATTCATATGATCTTCTGGGTAAGAAAGTGAAGAATTTATTTGAAACTATATATTTTTCTAATTTGATAAATATTAACTATAACATGTTTTTTATAAAAAAATTGTTTTCATAATTTGTTCTGAAAATAGAACACTCACTATTGAATTGCTTTAATATAGATACATGGGTGAAAGGGAATATCCTAATCTTTTTATTCCACATAAAAATTATTGTTTTCAAGTGGATTGTGTGGTATTGAATCATTTCAAAACCATACCAAGGATGTAGATACTCTTATTGGGTGGTGAACCTTTTAAATTCTTGTGTTAATGTGGATGTCTATTTGAATTGTTTTTAGGAGGTAAATAAATATTTAATAGGAGAAAATGATGTTTCACATGTAAGGAAATATAAAATAAAATATATCACTGATTCAGCCCCACCCCCTCTCAGTGATACAACTATATTGACTGGTCAGTTTTAATATGTGGCTCTAGAATAGATGTACCTAGCAGTAAAACCAAAAAACAATGTATTGATATAGACTTGATCGATAAATGGTTCATGTTAATGGTCCTTAATGCACAAATAGTTTGAAACTCCATGGAATATGATTTAGATTGTTCATATTTTCTTTATAAACCACTGAACATACCTTTAGGAAGATTAAAAATTGTAATACGAATCATTTGTGTCATCTTTTTGGATATAATAATGAGTTCAAAAATTTTCATATCATAATAATTATGTGGTTATCTAAGAATTCAAATCCATGTATGAACACTAGAAGTGGATGTGGCTCTAGCACAGATGTACCAAGAGGTAAAATCCAAAAACACCACATTGAGATACACTCAATCAGGAATGGGTACATGACAACATGACTTTTCTCACACCTAATTTGATAGACCAAGGGTATATTATTTATATGATTCATATTTTTCTTATAAACAACTAAACTTACCTTTAGGAGGATGAAGAAAATGTAATACTAAACATTAGTGTCATCTTTTAGGATATAAGATGACATTATAAAATTTTGGTATCATAATGATTGTATGGTCATCCATCATTGTCAATATTATTCACAATAACAGAATCTTGATTGAAAAGAATTACCATAAGGAATCATGTTTTTCTGTGTTTAATGCTGTAGAGAGGTTATTCAAGCAAAAAAAGGAGATTCTTATAGTATACAAACAAAAATTATGGTTAGGCCATCTTATTTTGTTACCATAAGAAAACTTCAATAAATAATTCAAGGTTGATAATATCTAGGACTTGATCAAGGGATCCAATCTATTATCCATAGAAATTTTCAATTCCTGGATACACTATGGAATCTAGCTTGTCCATTGGTTGATGATGATCACTGGGACCAATAAATAACTTTATTTTCTAACACTCATATTGCGCCAAGATAGATTTATATGTCGAGGTTTCTACTATACAAAAACAACAATAAATTCTACAAAGACATATACTTACAATATTGGTTCATCAAGTTTCATCCCAAAAAAATTGAGGCTATGTCTTATGATGTAGAAGAAAAAATCCTAGAAGATCTCTTAGATATACATCTAAATCCGAATTATGGTGAGGAATTTTCTTAGGATGGAATATATGGAGACAATTGTACAAATGAAGAGTGAGCTACAAAATTGGGGGGGGGGAGAATTTCTAGAAATGCATTAGTTGTACAGAAACCTCAACCCACAATAAATCATCCACCACTCTTCACATATTGATCGAAAGTAATGGAACATTTTTCTAAACTCTACTCTAATGTTATCACACCTGATATTAATTTTCCTAGAGTTGTAGTGGATAGTTTTAGTGAGATGGAAAGAAAATTATACGTTGGAAGTGATTCTCTAAATATGGATGCATTAAAAAACATACTCAAATGATTTAATATTGAGAGGTACTGTAGATACTTCATTCAAGAATCAATTCATACAAAATAAATCATATGATGTGATAAATATAGGAATAATTTTATATTATTCTTGAGGTAAAATCCTAACATTTCATTTATTGGTTGAAAATTCAAATACTGAAGCATCTCATAGCCAAACCTGGAAAAATTCATACTTCATTGGATGTTAAATTTGTTTAATCTATTTTTGTCAAAATTATTAGGACCTTCCATGGAGTTCCTATAGCCCTTGTAAAAGAGAGGGTACAAAAAACTATTCTTTATAATATTTCCTATAACAAGTCATGGATGGAGAAATAGAATGAAATTTTAATTGTCTATAGTGATTGGAATGACTTGTATTAGGTGTTTCCATAATTTCTAGTCATATTGAGACACAACGACCAAGTTGTCTTCCATCTTGTTTTAAATGAACATGCCTCTCATGATAACCAACTTGATCCATCTCTTGTTAAATTTCATTGATTGTTATAGGAATTCCCCCCATGTATTTCCACATTTCTTTTTTTGAATATAGTTCATACATATTGATATAATGTTTATATATGGAAAATATATGAGCATATTCTTGATTATGGAAACCCAAGATAGAAACTTTTCACCTCTTCTTCTTGTATTTTCCATTGTGGATAACAAGAATTATGAATCATGGAGTTGGTTTCTGGTATGTATCAACAACCATTTCACCAATATTTGGGGTGTTTATTTGATATCTAATTATCATTGGGAAATAAATGAGGTAATAAATATGGATCTTGATACCTGGATACCCCCGAATTAACATCAACGGTACTAAATTATACACAATTTTAGAAAGTCACAGAAATAATTCCATGATGAACCTAAGAAGAAGGAAATCATGAGGCTTGGTATGCAATCTCCTTATATTTTTTACTATTTCAACCTAATGAAAAAATTAATTTATGTGAAATATGACCACTTCTATATTCCATATAATCTAGTTCAATGAATGTTTCAACAACATTTTGATGAAATCTGCATGGCTAATCAAGGAGTGTATGATTATATAATGTGGATTCCAGAAGAAAAATGGTCATTGGCATATCATGGGGGAAGAGGTATGTAATCATGACCACAAACATTGTGGAGTGCATAAATTTCATCTTTAAGGGTCTTTGCAAGTTACCTATAACTAGGCCAGTTTAGGAGACATTTTATTATTGTTTCAAGTACTTCGTTGATAGATAAAAATAGACCACGAGAAGGATTTAATAGTGGCTAAGGTATGGAATTAACGTTCAATGAGAGATTGAAATGAACATTGGAGAATCTTATACTAATAGAGTGATCCTTTACTACTGATAAGACTATCAATTTTTAGTGCTAGAGTGTACAGACCCCATCATAAGTAGAAGTGTTCAGGTCCTGGTGGTATTATTGGAATAATGGAAATGTCGATGTGGGAAATTCTAGGCATTACAGTTTCCAAACACACACGCCATCATAATATGATCCTCTATGAATATATCATGGGAAGCATATATTGATCCAGTGTACTACCTGGACACTATTTCTAACTATTATTCTACTTCATGGATGCCTATTGGGGAGTTCCAATATTGCTCAATGCCTGAAGGCCAGACGATATTGATACCTAACATCAACAAGTTGTGCCAATGAGGGACACACGGGACTATTAGGATGAAGAATGAGATGGAATGGCCTTAAGAACAAGGGAAAAATTTTAAATGCATTAAATGTCATTATGAAGGTCATAAAAGGAAACAATGCCCTAAAATTACTACATTGAGTTCACACTCTCAGCCATAATGATGTATTGTATCAAAGGTGATTTTTTTTTCATATTATCAATTAAATGGTGTTAATCTAAAATCCTTAATTTTTTAGAATTTTCTAACATTTTCAAATAATTTTACTATCAAATAATAATAGTACATTCATCTTCAAATTACAAGGAATATTGCAATTATATACAAGGTCACATGAAATCATAATCAAACCATCCATGGATAAACCATAAAGTAGCCACATGAGAAAATATTCATGAAATATACCATAATTTTATAAATCATACATAAATTACAAAGAACACCATTTAGGGTATAACTTATCTTTTATATTTATACTACATTTGGGTGGGGTTATAAAAAAATTAGCCTTATTTTTCTAAAATTTTAATAGAAAATAATTTATAGAATGTTTTGGAAAGTGATATAAAAGAAGAGAAAACATTGAATCCACTTATTTATCCAATATAAAATGATAATTATGATCATATAAAGTGAAATGGACAAGAATAAACTCATTAAATAACACATGAATTATTTAAAATAGATAAGAAATACCTTGATATTTCTCAACAGAACTGAGTTTGGATGATATGAGTCTGAATTCAGAAGTGAATTAAAATCTATCTTATTTTCAAGAGGTAGATTAATAACATCTACCAAAGGGATGTACTTAACTTTTGAATTTTAAATTTTTTTGGACATATAATGAAATATTCACTATATGGGGAGGCCTATCATTATAAGGTTGCAAGATTTTGAAAATTCAAAAGTGAATTTAATCCATCCTGAACATGTTATTATGATAACACTTGAAAATAAGATGGATTTTACTTCACTTCCAAATTCATACTCATCTAATCCAAAATCTATTCTATTAAAAAATTTCAAGGTATTTATTATCTATTGTAAATCATTGATGTGTTATTTAATCAGTTTGTTCTTTTCCATTTCACATTATATGGTCATAATTTTACTTTCATTAGGGAGAAATAAATTGATTTTATGTTTTATCTTCTTTATACATCACTTTTGAAAACATTTTTTAAATAATTTTCTAATAAGATTTTATAGAATGAAGACAAAATTTATATATATATAACTATATAAAACCATATATTACAAAACACCCTTTACAAGGTAAAACCATATCTAAAACCTCTTTAAAAATATAGTTTTAGAAACATGAAGACATTACCCTTTCATTAGTAAGGAAAAATTCATAATACAATGGGAATAGATATGTCATGTATTAAATTATACCATTAATAAAATTCTACTAACCATAATGTTATATTTTCATTTTACTATTAAGACATATTTTATTTTTATACATAAAAATAGAGGATATTACGCTACTCACTAAACTGTATATGCATGTTTCACACGACATGATAACATGCCATGAGGTTTGATGGATTAGGGTGTGTATAGAACACCATTATGGTCACATTCTATGTCCAACTACCATTATACCACACTAACACCATACTGGCTTCCATATAATTATTATGTCTAATTTTATATTTGTTGATCATCACCTCCATACTAAGATCACCAAGATATGGGGATCTTAGATACACACATTCCACTTTCTCGAGGGAAATATGACCATTGCCTTTGAGGATATGGTTGTTCTGGTCGGTCTTCATATATTGAAGGATTTTATTATAGAACCCACCCAATAAAACTGACCTGAGCTTGTATAGAGATTTCTGGGCATATACATTATGGGTGATGATGATACTACAGATGGTGGGTCGATATCTATGTAGTGGCTTGAGATTCACTTTGCACAGTTATCCATTGATGTTAATGAGATGACGGTCATGTATCATGCTGGTGAATATATATTTCATATTATTGGAGGGATATTTTGAAATGATCAATTTTTTATGCATGTGAACATGGTGTATCTGGGGATACTAGAAGGTTTTTATCAGGTTGGGAGATACATATGGGGATCTACATGCTTGGCATACACTTATAAGGAATTATGCTTGGAATGCTGATCAGATCACATAGATCTTGTGGGATGTGTCATCCTTATTCATACATGGGTGTGGGAGCACATCCCTACCCTCAACCATATTGTTGTTGGTCTAGAGATTCGGATATATGTGTATCCTGATGCCCGGTGTTGAAAATAGTATGATCACTCATCATTATTATTTTTTTTGATGCAACTATGAGTAATTAAATTAAATTTATTATTATTTATCATTTTATATATTTTATCTTATAGGTGGAGTAAAAAACTCCACCTTTTTAGTACTTCATGGCACAACTTGGGTGCATATCATCTCATGTTGGATAGTCTAGTACCCACCGATGTAAGTATATATTGTCTTTCCTTGATTAATCAATTTCATAACAATATATTTTTTGTTTTTTAGTAATGATTTTTTTAACAAATGTCATATGTCATTTTAGTTTGCATGGATACCATATTAGGCTATATTTTAATAGATTCCAACATATTTAACTAATGTAATTCATGATTCCATGGCTATAGTGCCTCCCATTCACTTTCACATTATTTAAGGGAACCAACCTAATAGATTCATGTACTAGTTTTTATTTTTTAGCATATTCCCTTTCCACTAATATAGTCAGCAGGGCTTTATTTTTTGAAGTTAATAGGGAGGTATGATGTCAACTAGCTTCGATGAAATGTAGATTATTTAAACCTCTAATACAGATGAGTTCCATTTCATATTGAGGGTATGAATACTATGTGATTCCCTTTAGTAGAGAAGGTGAGTATAATTCATGGTATAGATTTAAGTCTATACTATATCTTACCCAATATAGCAGATGCCTCTAGGATCTTGTAAGTTAATAAATTTCCATTAGTTTTTTTTACATTTTTAATTAATTTTGAATCTCTATAGAATAATCAACTAGATATTATTATCTTCATATATTATAGAGAAGAGGAAGAGGTTTTGAGCCAGGCATTTTACTATGATGTTGAAAAGGGGATGATTCCTGTGTATCATGTTTTATATGATATTTTCATTGATCATCCACCCTAGGGAGATGAAATTCTTACTTAAGGAGTGTAGGTTTATGATTAGTAACATCCTTTAAAAAATTTTGATATTGACGATCCATGATGAAGACGATGTAGACTGTGTCGTGTTATATGTGAGTCCTCAACTATTCTGTAGGCAGAGGTCGACCCTCTAGAAGTCTATCATATTCCGATTGGGGATGTCTATAAGGAGGCATGTAATCCATTTTTATTGTCAGGATATCCAAACTTTTCTCTGAGTATGGTTGATTCAAGCTTCTATCAATGGTAATTTTCTATGATTCCAAATTTTGTTCCTGAGCATTCACAGGCTATATGCTCCTCCCAGGCGATGATGGTAGACCCTTCTACTCACGTAGTGGGAGAAGGATCAGGTGCACATGACGACATCCAGCTAACACCCAATCCTGATTAGTTACATATAGAGCATCCTACATTTCATGTTCTAGTGCCCAATGTAGATTCCTCTTTATGTCATAATACTCCACCCCAATAGAGAAGTTGGCAATCTCGATATGGAAATCTCGTTCAAACTTCAAAATATGGGATGTGACCTCATCATAGATAGTGATTTTCATAATTTATTTATATTTATTCTATTTAGATAAAGGATTTGAAAAAAAATTTTCTTCCATCCTCTATATGATTTTTTGTATATTAAAATGATGTTTTTTTATTATTAACATTTTTTACATTCTTACCCATTATTTAAATTTTCATTTATATTTTAGTTATAGTTTATATTTTATAATCTTTCAAAGTTGACTACTTGAAATATAGAAAAAATTATTAAATTTCAAGTAGGTAACTTTAAAGTTGTATATTATAAATACTATTAAAACAATATAACTAGAAATTAACACATTTCATAAACATATTATTTTTTTTAAAAAATAAATAAAAATCATAAATATAATAAATAATTGAAATGAAAGTAATGTAAAAAAATTATAAGTATAAATTTAATGGTTTAAAACAAAAATATATTGTTCCACTAAAATTACTTTTCATTTATTTTTTATGGAATTTTGGTTATTTTCAATTATTTTTATATGCTCATTAAGTGTGTAAAATTTTATTTAGATTTTATTTATACTTTATAATTTATAGTCTTTCAAAGACACAAACATCAAACATAATTATGATTTATGTAGGTGACTTTGAAAGTAGATAACTTATAAAATTTAAATACAATCTAAATTATATTCAACAAACTAGCTTAACATATTAAACATAATTGAAATTTAAAAAATCATAAATATAATAAGTAAAAGCTAATTTACATGTCACAAAATTTATAGCTTAAAAACATAACAATTTCACATTCGAATGTTAATGAATATAATTCAAAAAAAAATTAAATAAACATTATATATATATATATATAAACATATATATTTTTCATTTTTCATTTTTTTAATAGTTTTCAGCAAAGGCAGCATCGACCTTGCCACATTTGGACTAAAACACGAAGGCGGAACAGACGATGTCATCTTTCAAAATTAAAATTAAATAAAAAAACATATTATTATTCATAAAAAATAGAAAACATATATAAAAAAACTCTCGTTATTTTTTTTGTTTTGTCATCCCCACTATGTCACTTGCCCACATTTTTGCTTCCCCGCATCGTCACTGCTATGCATTTTCCACCCTTTTCATCGCTTATGTGGTTCCCAATCGCATTGTCATTGACACATCTCTTACCCACGCCTTTGATGCTATGTTTTCTCACCCTTATCATCACTATCATGTCTCCTACAATACATTGTCATTATTGTATTGTCTATTGTCAATTATGTCCCTATATTCTCATCCACCCTATGATGTTTTAACCACTTCCTAATTGGAATGTCACCCGACAACCGTGTACACTTCCATCCTTCATCTTTTCCAAGAACCATTGTCACTATGCATATATTAATTTTATAAAAAAATGGTTTGACAACTTTAGGTGACACCGAAGAATATTTTTAATACATTTCAAAAAATAATAATTATTAAAAGAATTCTAGGATAAAAATATTTTTAAAACCAATACAAAAAGGCGACATTGGTCTTGCCTTCTTTAAATGTTTTTTTTTCAAAAGAGGAAATTATATCACCATTTAACAAATTAATGAAATGATTAAAAAAATTAAAATATATATGTTTGTTTATTTACACAGATTTTAAAAAACAATTAAAAAATTAAAAATATATATTCTTGTACACTTAATATATATCATTTTTTTAATATATATATATAATCAATTTGTTAATAAAGATATTATTATTAGTACTTAATTTTTTATATTACTAATATAATTAAGATTTATTTTAAAAATGTATTATTAAGTACTTTATTAGTCATGTTTATAATTATATTATTTACACCACTATTAAGATTTATTATTTTAATTATTGTAAATAATTCAATAAATTATATTTATTAGTAATATAATTACTAGAATTTAAATATAAATACATAATTAATAATAATTTTTAGTAATGTAATTAATAATATATTAATTAATAATAATTATGTCCATTAATAGTTTAAAGTGAAAATATTATGTTTTTAAGAAATAAATTTTATGACAAGTAAATTATCTTTTGTTTATTATATTTATGTTTTTTAATTTTCAATAATGTTTTATATGATAGTCAGTTTTTAAAATTACTTTTATAATGTATTTAAATTTTATAATCTATACATTTTTAAAACCACCTACATGAAACATAATAATGTTTCATGTAGGTGGATTTGAAAGTTTATAATGTGTAAATACAATTTAAATGGTATTATATACACTTATAGAATATATATAAAATAATTTAAAATAACAATAATTTCATAAAATAATTAATGAAAAGGTAATTTTATTTTCACAATATATTGTTGTTTTAAAACATTAAATTTGTATTTATAATTATTTATTAAATTCCTTTTATTTTTTTATTTTTTATATCATTAGTCAACAATATAAATTTCATTTATATTTAAATATTACTATAATTTATATGCATTTATTTTTTAAAGTTTAAATATTATGTTTTTAATCAATAATGATTGTGTCATGTAAATTAATTTTGGGTTATAATAATAATGAAATTCTTTCTGTTTTTAAAAAATTTTTAGATTTTTAGGATATATTTTATGTTTTATTTAGTTTTTTTAGATTTTATAATTTAATATATTTTAAAGTTATATACTTGAAATTTAATAATATTTCCTTTGTTTCGGGTAGTTGACATTTAAATCTTATAAAAGTTAGACTATAAGTAAAATATAAATGAAAATTAAAAATTCCCTAAATATGTAAAAAATGCTTGATAGTAAAAATGATTTCATCAATTTAATAGACATAAAATCATATAGAGGATAGAATACTTTGTTGTTTCATATCCTTATAGGTAAGAGAAAATATATCAATGAATGAGTATAATCACTATCTATGATGAGGTATTATCTCACAAGATGGTGTGTGAATGGGACCCCTATATTGAGATCATCAACCTCTATGATAGGGTGGAGTATGATGATGTAAAGATGGATCATCCTCAGGTACGAGAACCTCAAATATTTGATTGCATGCTTGTGAATATATGAAAGGAGGAGGCATATGGATGTCATCATGTTCACTAGATCCTTCTCCCATGTACTTTGGTGGCACTTAATAGGGTACATCATAATTTTAATTTCATGTAATAAGTGTTAGATTTGGTGTCCTAGGACCAACGAGTTGTACTTTGATTGCATGTATATTTGATGTATTGAATTTTACTTAAACATCTTATTAAATATTTTTCATTGTTTTACATGCCATTAATGTAATATTTTCTTATATGTTGATGAACCGTGGTGCAACCTTTTTGATGATATTTTGGGATAAAAAGATTATATTACACAGTGAGTGTTCATATGTGGTTTTCATCATTATGACATTAAGTTCTTTCTCTTGGGTTCCATGTCTTATTTCTACACAACAATCTTAGACTTTAGAAAATATGACTAGGTCATAGACTAAGTGTTTTTGTTGATCTCGAATGTATTTTATTAGAATTTAATTGATGGAATAAATATTATTCTCATGACCAAGGAATAATTTTATTCAATTTATATTGATCTCATGAATTAAATAAATATTTATTTACTAAATTGTTAATAAAATATAATTGTTTATTTTATTTAATATTTATTAAATATTTATTCATCGATATATGGATGAAATTTTTATAAATGAATAAAATATTTATTTGTAGATTCAATAAATATCAAGGAGTTTGAATGGACCAAGATCACTTTTGCAGATAAAATAATTATTTAAAAGCTGGTAAATATTATCTATAAATTTTCACATATTGGAACGATATAATATATTATTATTATTATCATGTGTTTTGGGTTTTATTAAAGGTTTTAAATATTATTTAATTTCCTACATGCGGTTAAATAATATTTTATCCTAAACCATAACTCTATAAAAAGAAAGTTATGTTTATTGTGTATTGCAACCAAAATTGAAAATATAGAATTGTTTCACACAAAGAATTCTATTTTTACTCTACCTATATCTTTCTATCAAGAATGAGAAACACAAGAGAAATTTATTTTAGAACTAAGATTGTATGATCAAGAACAAACAACACAAGAGATTTTGTTTGTCGTGCTAACACCCAGAGATCGAGTGGTGTTTCTCAGAGTATTAGTGTTAGTTTCCTAAGACCAACTTATTGAACTGTGATTATATATATATTCAATGTATTGAATATTAATTAAACATCTTATTACATATTTTTCATTGTTCTACATGGCTATAATGAAATATGGTCCTAGATTTATCACATTGATAAGGTCGCAACAGTTCCCCACTTTGATGAGAACATTGATGTGTTATGACATTATTCTTAAAATAGTTCTACAGTTGGATAATGTAATATGATGGGATATATAATATTTAGACCATCAGGTGAGAGTATTGCAGATGAGGCTTCCTTTCATGAATCTCACACTTGGTAATCTCAATGATGGGAGATTATTAGAATAGACCTTCCTGTAGGAATTACACATGTTTTGGTGTCATTAGATATTCCTATCTACAAACACGTGTAATTCTCCTTAGACATTAATATTATCATTAATGATTTTCCTAACTCGTACACTTATATTTACAAACAAAAACCATCACACCATATGTTGGAGGAAAGTAGGGTATGTTGGGTGCATCATGATTGATATGTAATTAATGCTTAAGTAGTGGAAGGATTTTTCCCTTCAATATTTATGGAAGTCGATACTCATCCCATTGATTAGAATATAAACACCACCTAAATTCCATGGACATGGTGTAATGACATGTTTATTTTAGATTTTCAAAGAAAGACGTATCAATGATATAGTTTGAAGACACCATCACGAAAAATGTTTGATGAGACATTGTGAAAAATGAATTATATTAAACAATGAGAATTTTTATGTGGTTATCATCATTTTGACATTAAGTTCATTATCTTGGGTTCTAAGACCTGTTGCTAGATAATAATCATTTAAATTAAGAAATCATATATAATGCCAATGAAAAAGAATCTTATAGGGCCACACACTAAGTGTTTCTATTGATCTCGATTAAATTCAATATGAATTTAATTACAAGAATAAACATTATTTTAAAGACAAAGAAATAATTTCATTCAAGTTATATTGATCGCATAAAATAAATGAATATTTATTTGCTGGAATGTTAACAAAAAAATATTTTTTTTATTTTATTGAATATTTAATAAATATTTATTCGCTGGTTTGTGAATGAATTATTTTTTATAAATAAAATATTTATTCCAGTATTCATTAAATACCGAGGATTTCAAATAGACCAAGACCACATCTGATGTTAAAATAACAATTTACAAGATGATAAATATTATTTATCAATTTGCACAAGTTGGCTCACTACAAAATAATAATAATAATATTATGTGGAATGGGGTATATTAAAGGTTTTAAATGTTATTTAATATATGATATGCAGTTAAATAATATTTAAACCCAAACATTACCTCTCTAATTAGACTATTTTGTCTACTGTGTATTACATCCAAAAAATGTTAATAGAGGATTATTGCATCCAATTAATTCTCTATTGACTCCTTCTCTCTCCCTCTCATGAATAGAGAAATATTTCATCCAACAAATTCTCTCTTGACTCCTTCTCTGTCCCTTTCTTGAAAGAGAAATAAAAAAGATATTTCTTCAAAACTAGAGAATGAACAATCTAGAATTAACAACGTAATAAATTTGATTTACCACACTAGTACCCATAGATCGAGTGGTGTTGCTCAAAAATCATTGGATTATATGTGGATCGCCACTAGGGGGATTCTATCTTTGGATCCTTATATTACAATGAAGGAAAACCGAAAGGGTCCTATCAGAAAATCAATATTCTTCAAAAAATAAAGTTTCTAATCCTTGTTATTTATTTAGATATTAAATAAATTAATTGTAAATTTTACATGCAAGATCGTTTCTCATGGATTTAGTTAAATATTATTAAAATAAATTTTAATATATCACCCACAATGAATCTCTTCCACAACACTAAGAACTAACAAGTGGTATCAGAGTGGTCATGTTTAAATTTATAATTATTTATTCAATTAATGATCTATGCAAAATTGTGGTTAGAATTTATTTTCATATTATTAATTATTTAATCTTATTTTAATTAACATGAATCATCATGTTAATCATATTCTTTCAATTATTTTCATTTTTTTAAAGTATTAAGAAAATATGAAGAACGACTAAAGATTCCATCGGGAAATAACCAATTTTTCACTGGTAAGATAGGGTTACATGAAGTGTACTCAGAAGTACGCACCATGTACCATAGTGCACTACATCTAGATGCATCAAGGGATACACAACACACCACATAGTAATTGTACATGATATATGCTATGTGTTGACTGGCCACCTAGAACATGGTTGTTAGATTACACAATGTGTATCAGTATACACGTCATGTAGTGTACATGGATTAGAGGCATAAATATTGTGATCTGTGAAGGTCAATGTGAAAAATAATTGGGTCTTCACATTAGTAAATTGATATATGTTCATGGGAAAGAGTTTATAAGTGATTCATTTGAAAGTTACCATGATAAACATTTAACCAAAAATTAATATCAACACAACCTATACTCCTTAACAAAATGGGGTCTCAAAAGAAAGAATATGAATATTGTGGATATGGGTAGGAAAATGATTTCTGGAAATATTGAGTGTGTTCAATTACAAATACAGAATAATTTTTTTAGAAATAAGAAAAATTTCACTCCTGATGAACAGTATTATAAAATGAAATCAAATGTAAAGTACATTAATCTGTTTGAAAGTCCAAACATTATAAATATCAATGGTAATAATATGGGAAAATTTTAATAGAAATCTAGTGAAGGGATCAATATGGGGTACTTATCTGATTGTAGTGATTATAGGTCCCAAAACAAATATCTACTCAAACTTGTGGATTTGTTAGATAAAATTCATTCAAAAAAAATAAGAAAATCATATCAATATACTCAATAAGAATTTAAGATTTTAGATGACAACAATAAGTATATTTTAGACCAGTGGGTTGAAAAAGAAGTTGAGATCAAAAGAGTTGTTAACAAGGTTGATTTCAACCATACTGATGATGAATAAGAGGATCTAGGAAGTGAAAGGAAGTAGATTTAGAGGTTACAATGTATGTTGATCCAAATAATCTAACTAGATAATAATGACCTCTTATTCATAAAATAACAAGGCTGGTTGTATGAAATCCCATAGTACTCATATCACACATTGAACCATGAATAGTGGTTGATATTATAGAGCATATTGAATGGGTATAAGATATTAATGATGAATTGGATCAGATTGAAAAAAATCAACTTTATATCTTTACCAATACTAGAAGATATGAATTTAATTGGCACCAAATGGATGTTTAGAAACAAATTCAAATAAAAATTATTGGTGATAAGTAATGATTCTAGGATGGTATGAAAAAGATACACTCAAATTGAAGGCATTGACTTCAAAAAAACTGTTTCTCTAGTAGAAAATCATGAAATAATAAATATTTTTTTAGTTGTGACTACTCACAAGAATTGGGAAGTGTATCAAATTGATGAAAAATTAATATTATTATGTAGTTAACCAGTGGAAGAATTATTTATCGAACAACCTAATGGTTTTATACTTGATACCAATGGAAGGATGGTGTGTAGATTAAAAAAGAGTTAAGTTGGTTTAAACAAGCTCCATGTGATTGGTACTCAAAACATAATGTGTGATCGAAGGAAATGGGTTCCACTAAAGGTAAAGTTGATCATAATTTGTATATAATATATTTTTCCACATGTAAACTTATTTTTGTAGTGTATGTTGATGATATAATTTTTTCTATTGACTAAGAGTGCCTTTTTAAGTAATTCTATATAAAAATTAATGATTAGTTTGAGATATATATATGCCAGAAAAAAATTATTATTTTCTAGGATTATAGTTTGAGTAGAAACAAAATTTCATATGTTTTTTACTAGAAAAATATTCCTAAGAGTTATTGAAGATGTTTGGAATGAAAGTAACAAGAGAAGTTTCAGAAGAAATTTCAATTCTAGACAAATTGTGTTATGATGAAAATAGTAGAAGGGTTAAAAAATGAATTTAGAAGGCTCGTAGAAAGTATATTGTATTTTACAGTTTCAAGATCAATTATAGCCTTTGTTGTTATACTTTATTCTCTATTTCGATATGACTCAAGGGAGTCCCACATGTTTATAAAAAAGAGGATACTGAGATATGTGAAGGGAATAGTGAATTAAAGCCTGGTTTATACATTTAGTACAAATTTGATGTTCCTTGGCTACACCAATATATATTTGGAATATGATTTTACAGATATAAAATCCACACAAGGTTGGAATTTCTTCATTGGTGAGTGATGTGTGAGTTGGTATAGTAAAAAGAAAAACAAAGTGACACATAGCAAACAAAAATGTAGAATATATGGAATCCACTCATGCATGCATCAAATATTATATATTTTTGTATAGTTTCTAGACATGTATGTTGAATAAAAGAATCCATTGAGGATTTTTTTTTTAAAATTAGAGTGTAATAAATCTATCAAATAACCCTATAGAACACTCTAGATCCCAATATATCAACATCATGTACAATTTTATTAAATAAATAGTGAAAAATGGAGATATCAATCTTGAATATATTTCTCCTCAAAATCAAATAACAATTATCTTTACAAAATCCATACTAATTGAATGATTTTCTGAGTGGAGGATAAAACTCCATGTTTTTTCCTCTCCTCTCACATAAATAAGATTGCAATTGATTCCCCACATGGTCTTTAGATTGTGTCATCAAAGGGGGAGAAATGATTTCACAACTCTATGTCATATGGTACCTTGGTATCTAAAGATGTGGATAATGTTTAATGGGGTTGTTTATAGTTAGTGAGCTTTAATGCATGAATTGAGGGGAAGTTCATCAATGTCACCTGCCAAAATTTGACTGACACTTAGAGATCACAACTAAAAATGGTTTATTTGTGATGGGTTCCCATCGAAATTAACCTATCACCAAAAAAACATTGTAAAAGATAGTTATTGCGATGGACTATCGCAAAAAAATATATTTTGCGACTAGAGGGTGACATGTCTTAAATAGTTCTTTATCAGAATATTTACTCATGAATCTGTGATGGGGCAAGGGACCTGTCATAAAAAATCACTTGCGATGGGTTTTTGTCTGGTCATAAATAATTTTAACAAGTATAAAATATAAACTAATATATATATTTATATATATATATATATATATTAAAAAATATAAAATAATCATAATAGTTTTTAAAAATTTAATAAATAAAACTATAAACATATAAAATAATCAAAATATATAAAAAAAATTTCATTCAAATTTTAACATAATAAATGTGTACACAAGGTCTCAATAACTACTGAGGGGAAGGGGGAGTGGGAGGGTCCTCTGGAGGAGTAGGGGGAGGGAAATCCATCGCTACACCCTTAGTCAGTCATCACATGTAATCCATCATCTTATCATTCTTCTACTCCTATCATTGTTGAATCTCCACATGCTGCTAATGGTGCTGTGAATGGGGCTCTTCCTACTCCTTACACATTGCCTCTATAACCTCACTCTGAGCTCACAACTACTCCTTATACTATGAGGCCAATGATTATGACTCTCCATGAGCTCCCCATGAGTGAGACATTGACCATGAAACACTTCCATAAAAAAATTAAGGCATCTATCGAGAACTGATACCAACCACTCATCCCTTCTTGAAAACATATCAAGTTTCCTGCATCCATGATACATCATCAAATCCTTTCACATTGGTGGCCTGACTCTTAGTCTTATCTGAAATCTTATCCTATGTATGATAAGTCACGTATTAATATGACTCCTTAAATTACAATTTTAAATAGAAAAAGTTAAAATATTATTTTCAGTTAATTTTAAAACACAAAAAAGTTATACTGACCACAATATGAAGCTGGTGACCACCTATAATCTCTCTAATGACATGATAGTTGTACATCCTCTTATAAACAAAGAACTCCATAATATTGATATGTTAAACTGCCTATATGAGTATAAAAAAATAGTTTACATTTAATGTTTTATAAGTTATTATGAAATTAACATACCATATTTCGTCGATGAGTACTAATTGTATAACTACCAACTTGATGATTCACCTCCCGCCTCCCCCGTTTCCACTAACCTAATGATGTCATCCTTTGAAAACTATCTCCCAGCCAGTATAAACATAATCCATCCCAAATCTAAGATGAGATGCAATCTATTTGGTGGGTGTAGCAAGACTAATAAAAATCTATGGCTCCCACATTATTCATAGTTTTACTCCTTTGATTGTGAAAAAAATGATGACAATACACATGCATAAATACATTATAGGCCTCTCAGATAGAATTCTACATGCTATCATCCATGTGATACCATAAAACCTGAAAATAATTAATAATAGCTGGTTAATAATTAAATAAATTTCAAAATAGTTTTTATTAAAGTATGTACCTTCTAGTGATCAAACATGCAGTGTTGAACATCAATGGGAACCTGATCCCATATCACCCATGCTTCAGAAAAATAGTTTCAAAAAATAGCACTCCCCTATCCAAAAACTATATGAAAAAAACTATGAAAAAATGAAACAAATAATCAAACAATTAGTATATAAATAAATTAATGAAAAGTAATGGAAACTAACTAAAATACACAAATGAACATACAACTCCATGCATTGATCAAACTCAAGATGTGGATGCCATTCAAGAATTGGTTAAGGAATCATCAATATCATAAAACCCCGACCCCTCCGATTTGATGATGAACAACTAGAAACATGGGGGTTAGATGATAAAGCCTCAAAATCATCAACCAGTAGTATAAAATCCCTGATGATATGGAAGATATCATTAGTACTATCATAAACCATCTGAAATATGAAAATAATGTTTCTAGTAAATAATTGAAAATAAGTATTATATATATATATATATATATATTTACTATAACCAACAAGTAATTGTGCCATTCTTTGTCTTTATCCACATATTTGTGTCAATATCATCATTTTCCTCCTTAGTATCATAACTTTCCATAAGATTTATAGATTCATCATTACTAGTTAATTCAAATTCATTTATTACATCATCAACATCATCATCACCATAGACTCGTAACCATGGGGTGTTGTCATCGATATTCATATTTCTTCATTGAAAAGATGTATTTGGAGCCATATCTTGAAGATTTTAAATTCCTTGCACTTCAATATAACCAAATTCATAATTTATAAAATTATTTTCATAAGATTTTATTTTTATAATGCTCCACCATTTATTTAACTCTCTTGAAGTAGAAAAATAATTAGAATAATATCTTTTTTTGGCCATGGTGAGCTAATAAAAATGGTTCATTTATTGCAAGACTAATTTTATATTTAATATCAATGATTCCATGGTGTATATGAACACGCAAGCCTCTATCAATATCAAACCAATGAAATTTAAGTATCGTTATATAATTTTTCGTAAACAACAAAACAAAATTATTTCATCTAGAATGCCATAAAAGTAAATTTCACTTTATCTATGACGAGATCCTCCCAAGAAAACACCGCTATTATTTGTTTTTTTTATTCCCCATATGTACATGTATGAAATAGAAAACCATTTTCCACATATTCATTATAATATTTAACTATTTTTTATGGTGGTTTACTTAATATACACAACCGATTATCAATTTTATCAACATTTTCTTATACCTACAAAATAAAAAAAATATAACAAATAATAAATTGAGTTCATATATAAAACCATAAAAAATTTACATTACTAGTCTTTGAAACTAATAGGAACAAATATTTTATCCATTTTCATCAATAGTAGCTTATGAAATTTTTGGAAACTATATCTTTATATTATCATAATATAATCTACAAATTAGAAAATAAAGAATATGTGGTAGTAGCACTTACTGTAGATATTATGTTATTTCTCTATAGTTCAGAAGAATATATGTATGAGCCCTATGATGTTCATCACCCAAAATCCATCATTCATAAACTCCTCCAAATACAAGTTTAGGATGATTAAAAATTGATAATGAAATGTTTAGTTCATCATCAAAATTTTCTTCATTATAGAGCATTAATTTATGTTTTGAAGAATATTCAGGTCAGAAATAATGGGAGAATAAAAAAGAAATTTCCTCATATAAATAAGCTTTTTAAATTGAGCCTTCAACTGATTCTTTGTTATGTACATTTTTATTCAGTTTTGGTATACATATCTTATATGGATACATCAATAAAAACTATATCGGCTCTCCAAATTTTTCTTCATCAAGAAAATGTAATATCCAATGTTCCATTGAATTAAAGAATTTCTGAAGAATTTTTTTTCCAGTTTATATAAAATTAAAAAAAATATATTCTTGTAGTATACTAAATTAATCATAGTCTATTGTCACCACATATATGTCTCATAAAAAATATGGTATTTCTATTATTGCATCCCAAATCGATGAATTCAAAAAAACTCTAAATCAATTTGGTAAAATCATTTACAATATAACATGAAAATCATGTCTTTTTTATCTAGTAACATGACTTTTTATGACACATATATCCTAATTAAAAACATAACCAACTGGTAGTATCAAATATGAAATATACTAACAAAATAATAAATGGGTTTTTTTTGAATTATTATAATTATATTTTGGATTCATTATCTTCTTTGATCTTCCATTTTTAAACAACATAAGTTTTAATCACCTAAAAATTTGGGCAAGATAAAATCATGAATTTAAATTATCTTTGGTCTTACTAGGTGTATCTGAAACTGTCTAAAATATGTTATAAAAATATTTCTTCTCAATATAAATGACATACAACATGAGACAGACCAAAAAATCAGACCAATATGGAAGATCCCAAAAAATACTTCATTTAATCCATTTTTGATCTTTCCCAAATCCATCTATTTTTTTTAGTTTATAGGTGGTCCAAAGGTAAAGGGATGTAATGAGGAGAAAATATATTTTAAATCAATACCTTAGATCTATTATAGATGTCAATCTCTTTCAATTGTTCCATTTCTTAAGTGATTTCTGTTTCTTCAAAAAGGATGATCAATAGAAAGAAATCTATGATGATAGTAAAAAAATGGGTTTCTCTCATTAAAGTGCATAAATGATTTACTATCACTCATACAGTACATACAAGATTTTGGACCATGTGTAATCATCCATATAACATTCCATTTACTGGGAAGTCACTAATTATCCACATTAATGTAGATTTAATTTGGACATCTTGTTTCACAAAGACATCATATATACAGACATCATGACTTAATAATAAATTTAACTCATCAATCAATGAATTCAAATAAACATCTATATTTTATTTGATGTTCTGGAATTAATAATGTTAAAAATATATATGTTTAATTAATTAACATCCTATAAGGTTAAGTTTTATGGAGCTATAAAGATAGGCCAACAATAACATTGGATACTGTATGAACTAAATGGACATAAACCATCAATAGAAAGTGCCAGTCACACATTACAGTCTTCTGAATAAAAATAATGATATACATGGTCAAAATGATTCCATGAATCACCATCACAAGGATGAATTATGCTTTTATCAGTTGAAATATTGGATTTGTACCATGAAATCAATGAATCCTTGTTTTGAGACATAAATACACATTGTAATCTAGGTCTCAATAATAAATACCTCAACTATTTTACAGGAACCAATCCCAACATCCCTTGTTGAGCCTCCTTGTACCTTGGTTGTCTTCATGTAGGAAAATTAAATAACAACTCATTTTCACTATAATATAAGATGAAATCGTTTGAAAATGCATGAACCTTGTGGTAACCAAGATTGAAATTACAAACCAGTCTCATTCTCTCATAGAAATTGGTAGGCAACACATTTTCTTCAGGTAAAAGTTATTTAACCAAAGAGATTATCTGATCAAAATTGATATTCAAAATTCCATTATCTGATTTTGTATACATAAATTTTTCACCCCTTAAAATTTTCTTATCTTGTAATGTGGATATAAGGAATATTCAATATAATTTAGCAACTCAAAAAATAAAGATGGTTCTAACTCAAGAGTTAAATCAATATCATTCTGAGTTTATGGTTTTTGAAAAGATGGAGAAATAACCACATGTACTAAATGTTGAAATAGTGATGGATCTAGATCCAAATTTTTAGTGTAATAGCTCGGAAATTTTGTGTATTTTTTTAATTATATGGAATTATTATGAAACCACACGCTCTGACAACACATGATTCCGAGGCCAGAAGAGCCCAGAATGGAATTTTGAAAATTTTAAGGTACATTCAGTAAATGTACGAGTGGGATTTTCTAACATTTGAACTGGTGCTCAGATCGAAAATATGAGGGCACCGTTGAACATAGAATGTCGGGATTCGACTTGAAATGACTTATCTTCGGCTGTAAAGGGCCGAGCGGAAAAGTTATTATTCAGATTTTTTGAGAAAAATAATAAAATAATTTAAAGTAATTATTTTATTTCTTTTCTCACCATTGAGTGGTGGACAATAATGTTGCAGTGCAGCGACAAGGTGATGATGATGCACATTAATGGAACTCATTAATGGCTCAATTGTAACCGTGAAACTGTTATCTAAATGGTTCATTAAGGGATCATTGAATGTGGGTCATTAATGAGCATCATTAATAAGAACAACGTCGCTACACATGGTTTTTCTAATATTCAAACGTGTTGGTGTTTGGGGATTAACATACACGGGAAATCTCTGACGAACTACTAGTGGTTTTCCACTCTAACGAAGAATGAAGAATGAAGAACGAATCGTCGAATATTGGAGGATCGGATCCGAAGGTCAACGAGTGGCAATGAATGCCAATGATCACTGATCGATGACAACACCGAACTCTTCTTTCATCCTCATCTAATACAACATATCCAATTAGGGGTTATTTTAATTTTAAAGTTCTTCCCTATTATTTTCTATAAATTATGAACGCGGATCAACCCATGAATTGGTTGATCCCCGAATCGTGCATTTATAAGGGAGGGTGAATTTTCTTTTGGATGTTATTATCTGATATTATTTTATCTCTTGTTTGAATGAACCATAATCCATGAGCCTCCCCATGATTATAAACTTCTAACACAGAGGGTGTGGACCAACATGAAGAAGGCCCAAGCCCCTCTTCATGTGCTCTCTTTGTGAATAGATTGTCCAAATCAATGACAAGGTGCGTCCGAGACCATTACAGTGATGGAGGTGACAAAAGAGGCTCGTAGGCATAGACAGATTAGAAAATGGATTACCAAAGCAGCACTGGTGGCCTGCAAAAGGTACCGCTGGCACAAAACCGCCAGCATGACAATGCCGCTGACTGGCGACGACAATCAGTGGTGGAGGCTATCCCATGCCGACTGTGTGGCGGGGGTGGTGCCAACATGTTTCATGGCTAAGGAGGCGGCCGACCCTCACTGACTACGCTAGAGGAAAGCGGAACACTACGGTGGCAGGAGGCCGTGACTGGATAGCGGCGGTAGCTATGGGGCGACGTAGTGCTAGGCGGGTGCCACATGGAAAGACAGCCTGCGTCTGGGCTGTCCGGGTGGTTCAGCGAGCTGCGATCGCTTGACTACAGCGGGAGGAAGGCCTCACGCGTCTGCAGGGCTAGCGGGGGTTGGACGAGGTAGTCAGATGCATCCTGGATAGGCGGCGCACCACCATCCCCCACTGAATGGTCCATGATTTGGGATGGAGGGCCGCACCCCATGCTAGTGGTTCAGAACCACACCGACAGGATGGAACCACACCTAGCAGGCTAGACTCGCACTGGTAAGCCAGACCTGCGCCCTCCGGGACGGGTCCTACGAGGCCCATTGATCAGGCCGGACCAGACCGACCCAGACCTAGACCAGGATAGGTTGAGTCGGTCAAATTAAACTGGGGTACATGGGACCCCTGGGCTGGGTTGGTCGGTTCGGTCTGACCAAGTCGGATCGGGCCCAGACGCAACTGGGCCCTTTTTGCTAAAACGCCCATATTATGCCAACCGAGTGTCTGATTGACGATAAGTTTGCAGTGTTGGGACCGTCTTGATGAGGCCAATCTTTTGGAATGCTTAAAGGATGCTTTCATAGAAGTTGAAATGCGATTAATGGCTTGAGGAGCGGTTCTCCCAGCCACACTACATACTAAACCCTGCGGTTGTCTGAGACCTGAGGACTGATGAATTTCAAATATTTCAGACTTGAATATGGCCTAGTGAGAGTCACTTATATGTGACTTTGTAGGCCCATGGTGGGAATCACTTCTGTGTGAATTTTCAGGCCCATGATACGCAACAAGGAGGAGTACCTCAGTTGGCAAAGATTAGTGGGAAGCACTTATGTGTGACTTTGTAGGCCCACGATACGCAATGAGGAGGTCTACCTAAGTATTCCATGGTAAGTGAGAAGCACTTATGTGTGACTTAGAATTCCCACTTTACTCAATAGAGGAGGAATTATAAAGCATCAGGGGTGTTCGATGATGTGACAGATGATTCTTATATCACTACCCAAAATTTATACCTAGTGTGAGATGTCCTATGCGTCGTGATTTACTTGAAGATTGATGTGTGGTATTTACTTTTTGTTTTGGGGTACCTAATGAGTATTTTTTACTCACCCTTGCATTGGCTTCACCCACATGTTGTGTGTCTAGTGCAGATGACCGACGTTTCAACAGAGACCTTGGTGGACCAAGACCTAGAGGTGCTCAGGGAGACGAGACCGACAGATGCTACGACAGTGGACTGAGGGTTTTTTATTTATGGGTTTATTATTATTTTTTATATAAAAGGGATTGGGTTAAAAATATTTTTTAAAATTGGTCTCAAGATGCGTGAACCACATTTAGGTAACTCTCCATGCGAAAGATGCATGAACGGGGTTTACGCATTCTGTGCAGATTTGATAAAGGATGCATGAACCCCGTTGAGGCATCTACCATCTCTAGGATGCATGAAATAGGTTCACACATCCTTTATAAAGTTTCTAAAGGATTTGTGAACCTTGTTCACACATCCTACAGAACGGTTAAAAAAATTCATCAAATTTTTAAAGGCAAAAAATTCTTATGTATTTGATTAATTAAATTATGACCCCTTTCTATTCAGTTTAATTTTTTGATAAAAAAGTAAGAGAGATTTAGAAAAAAATTCATCTTTCAATAACATGATATTTCTAAATGTTATACAGTAATTAGATTTGATTCTAATTGATGTACTAATTCTGGCAGTAATTTCATATATCTTCATTTACCTCCGCCAAAAGAGAAACAGTCATAAACATATGTTTTGAAAGCTTATATAACTTGACCAAGTATGGTCTTATTCAATAATTATTCTTGGATATGCTAACACATTCATAACCCTATTAAGTATTGTTTTTTATTTTATAAGAATATAAAATAAATATTTTTCATAATATCCATAATTTTATCAGATGATGGAGGTATTTTAACCGTAAAATACTCCAGTGAAGATTGTGTACCAATAAAACATGTGTCCTTTTATAAATTTTGAATTTGCATTTTCTCAAAATTTGAAAAATGAACTTCTAATTCCATACATCTCGTATTATGTTTTTTTTGATCTTCAATCATAAGCTTCTAATCTTCACACTTATTCATTATTCATTGAAATTATTCTTCATGCAATTTAATTTTTTTAAACAAAGAATCATGTTCCATGATTTTTGGATTCAAATCATTGAGATCAATAATATTTTTCAAGATTTATTGATGTTCAAAGATCTTTTAATCCAGAGTATTAATATTTATTAATAAATACAAAATAGAAATTATTAATTTTGGAAGACAATTTGATGGCTGCAAGACACTTATTAAAAAAATTAGAACTTTATAAATGATAATAGTAATGAACATACATAATGTATCATAAATTAAAAATCATCATAATATATGCCTATGGCGTATATGCTCTTATTTCCCATAGACAGGTGTATACTGGACACGTCCACATCATGTTCATCTCTGCCTACACTCTGGAGTATGCTGCACATCATCCGCAATAGCCACCTCCACATCCTCCTATGTGACAAGTGATGAATGTAAAATCTCACTGTCTGTACCGTTTCCTACATCTAAGGATATTGGAGGCTAGCTGGAACTCTCCCCAACATTAGAAGAAGATGTTTTCTATTTTGTGGATGTCTGTAATAAATAATCCAGATCAACCTAGTCAATGTTTGTATCTATCTGTGGCTAAGACTATGAAGCTGTAGGAGCATATGATTGATCATGTTGAATACCCTCCTCCTGTGGAAGACAAACATCTGAATGATCAAGCTGAATATCCTCCTCCTATGGAACAACAATATCCATAACAAGGTCATCACACCTAGTACATCTATATGAGCCTCATCAGGCTCAGTAGGCTCCATATCCTCTTTATCATCTAGTGGATCAAATAAAATTCCATGATAAATCACATCCATCGAAGGAAGAAACTGTGATACAAGGGTGTAAAAATACGCCAGGTCAAATAAGGTGTGATCTACTGGATCAAAGATGTAAAGTATATGACAGATATGAGCATCCTACGAAAAAATTCCATTGTTAAGTAATATGAATATTTTTTTGATTTGTAGAAGAAACTATGTATACTATCTCATGAAATCCTTATACGTGTCATGTTAGAAATATGACTGGGGACCTGTAGTACCATGATGTGTAATCCATCAGATCCACCAAATGAAAACGCACTATCTTTTCCCTTTGCAACTGGAACTCCTATCATCTGTCCCATTAATCAATATATATAGCATGGTATCTCCTCCAATAAAAATCTCTCTTCCCTAAAATATTCAGGGAATGCAGTTAATGTAGATGACTGGGCGGGTTAGGAACATGCTGAAATAATCCAAACTGCATCATAACTCTGTCGGTATGATGCCACTCGACTATATGAAAATGAATCAATGAAACCCTACAGGATCCAATCAAAAGCATCACAAAGGGATGTCATCTAAATTTCCTTCAAAATTTTGATCATATTTTTCATAATTTACTTCTATTATTAGATTCATATGAGAAGGAGGAAATAAAAAATATTGATGTGAAGGACCAACTTCTACAGAGCTCACAAAACATGGTTCTGTAGAAGTCAGTTCCACCACATCTATATCATAAATCATCACATACAACTCCATCAAACCATTATCACAATGATGTATAAATAAAGAAGATGCATCTGTCCAATCATCATCATCAACCAAATGGTACATGGTGTTCCAAAAACCTTCAAGATGTTGTAGATGTCAATATGTGATTGAAGAAATGGATGCATCGACCCTCAATTTTAACTATTTATGAATCTTATTATGAACTGCATCCAATGTCATACAACCATGAAGATTTACTACTCTGATAGGTGGCACACTATAGCTAAATCCTTGCTCGATATAAATGGTCTCACCATTTAAATATATTTGTGTAGACATTATTACCTATAAAAAAATAATTAATAAAATTTTATATACTACATCAATATTTTACATTATTTAAATTGGTTTTGAATAATTGACTATCTGAATTTTTTTTATGTATTGATTTTTCACTATTGAGGTATAGTGATGATAGTATTATTACGAAAGAAAATTTAGTAGAACGTTATATATTTTTATTACTTATGAATAAATAATCATGACTTTATCTTGATTCTTAAGATTAGTTTATCTTTATTTGATAGTCTAACCAAAACCTATGGGCAGACTCATACAGTCTCTATTATCAAATATTTCAGCAACTGTCAGTATCCTTTCAAACAGAAATGCCTTCTATTGAACTCTTGTTATCGAATGCCACTTCGGGGAAACCTCTTTGGGGACACCTCTTCAGGGACCCCTCTTGTTGATTGCCTTTTAATTATATATTTACTCTCATGCATGTGACGAGGTATAGGGGGTATGAAATACCTATATGTTTTTTAATTGGACATGTAGGTCCTTACATAAATAGTCAAATATGACTCACATGTCATCAATAAAGAAAAATAAACCATTTATTACAAATTAAATAACCACATTTACAAAACAAGACATGCAATTTCAATTATGCATCAGCTAGTCATCTCAAGATTAGTCATCACACAACTTACCATGTTTTTGGGTATACTTATTATATATATTACTAGATAAAATACATATTAAATATCTACATCTATTTTATATTTAATGTATTTAATTATAACGTATTTAATTTAAAATTTTTATTTATACCAAATTGTTTTTATACCATTAAAAAAATATTTCTATAATTTTTATAATAAATTTAAATATGATACATATAACTAATATATTATTTTTAAATTATATAAATAGTGTATAAAATATTATAATATAAATTAATATTACCTTCAAAATAATATATTTTATAACATATTTAATTTTCATAAACATTCAATATGAAATCATACAAAATTTCAAACATAATATAAATAATTTTCCTAAACATTAAATACAAATTCATAAAACAAACACATCATTCAAAAATTAAATCATAAAAAAGACAATAATTGACTCATCAATACATATGAAATAAATAAACCATACACACAATCACTAATTTCTACATATCACAAATAAAATAAATTAATCAAACAAATGAAAAAAATTAGCACAATTAAAAAATTGAAAATTGAAATAGAAATTTTACTTTATTAAAATAAGAAAAACAAATTTAAGAAAGAAATTATGTTGGGCTTCGTAGAAAAATATAGAGGGGAAGAATGATTTTTTTGGGGTGGGGAGACCCCTTTTATAGATTTTCTTGTCCAGATGCATGAATGGGGATCTCACATCCTTCATCCCATCCTCAAAGGATGTGTGAACCCTATTCACAGATCTTCGGCACAGAAATATGTGTGAACAAGGTTCATGTATCCTTTGAAGATGGGATGAAGGGTGTTTGAACACCGTTCATTCATCTCTCTATGCCGAATATGCGTGAATGTGGTTCACGCATCTTGAGACCCATTTTTAAAAATATTTCTAACCCTATCACTTTTCTATAAAAAAAATAAAACCCATAAATAAAAAACCCTCCTGGTGGACTTGGTGGACTAGGACTAGGCAGGTCCTAGTAGGATCGGGTGGATGGGATGTTCAAATTTATCTTCCAGTAGCTACACTACTCTCACGATTAGGTGGGGTTTTCTACAAATTCCCATTAGTGTTTCATTTTTGTACCATAATATTTTCAGTTCCTTTGTTGGTTTTGTATTCTGGCCCACTTATATTAATTATACATGTACTCATTTTGTTTTAGTTATACTTGTTTTTTAGTGTGTAGGACTTGGTTGGGCATGTGTGTGTACAGGTACTCAGGAAAATGCCTACCACATGTTGGTTGACGCTTTCAGTGCTAGTCGCCAACCCCTAGATTTCGGTAGGTGGGCTTGGGGTAGTCATGGCACAAGAAATGTGGGACGAGTCATGAAAAAGTGGTATCATAGGGTGGTCGATCCTACCACAAAGACCGGTAGTCTATTTTTTTTATTTTGGGGAAATAGTGTTAAGTGTTGTGAGTTTGAATTTCAGATTTGGGGATTATAGTGTTGGTGCGACGACTGACGTATCCATACACCATGACCATTAATTCTGATTTTTGGCTCAATACATGAAAACATTTGTTTCATAAGTGTATCCTTATGTTCTTATGAATTAAAGTTATCTCACCAGGATTAACCTTATAACTGTGGTACATCTTGATCTTTCTTAGGATGCCTCCATGTGGATGACCATCCAGGATACCGATAAAAGGTCGTGAGGATAGCCCTCATTGTGATGGGCATCCGTTTAGGGACCGGTTCTAGAAATGGACCCATCAGGTGGTGCACTAGTGCTAACACCACCCAATGGTCACCATCTACTGCCGACAGTTTTGGAAGAGTAAGTGCACAAACTCATTTCCCTACATGAGTTTCAGAGACAGAGACCTCCCAGGTTCTTGGGAGAGATAGATCCTCAGGTTAATGAGGACTGTCTGGAGGCAGTGATGTGCGTCTTCTGGTTAGTGAGGAAACCTCCTAAATAGATGGTGATCTCGGAAGCAAGCCCTATACAGGTCTTGGTAGGGAGATGGTGGAGCTTGACCACCCGGATGCACGATGAGGCAACCCTCACCTACACAGACTTTGAGCGGATTTTCTAGGAGGATTTTTTTTCGCGACCTTGCAATTTGTGCACATTCAGGTGCTGCTTCACCTACAATAGGTTAACATGATAGTGACTGAGTACTCAACAAGGTTCACCAATCTTTCTCACTACTTGAAATATATGGTACAATACCGTTTCTTCAGGGCTTTAGCCTTTGAGCAGGGACTTAGGTGGGAGATCGAGGCATCATTGTTATCTCTCAGCATCCCTACCTAGGCTGAGGTGCTGGAGAGAGCCCTTTGGGTATAGATATTCTTTGTAGAGAAGGCATAGAAAGTTAGTGCCGCCAGTATACTCCATGAAGTAGAGTCTTCGGTAGGCATCAAATATCAAATACAAGGGGAAAGCGGGCCAGTTCCTTCAAAGGATGACCCCAGGACTCATGGTCGGCAGTGTGGGGCTCCCAGACTAGCGGGAGTCCACTGAGAACTAGGCTTTTTATATTGTGCTGTGGGCAGGGACTCATGGAACGTGATTGCCCGACCCGCCATACAGTTGACCAGAAGAAGATCAAGGGGCCGCTGAGGCAGAGGTAGTAGTTCGAGCTTGGAGGTCCATAGGGCAAAAGACATGGAAGGAGAGCAGACCAAGCAGTAGACAGTGGGAGACGATTTGAGGTGTTACCGTCACCACCCCTAGGTGTTCCACCCTGACCTTAACGAGGAGGAGGATAGGGGTGAGTACATCTTCAAGTAGCAGAGGCTTATGACCACAATGCTCTAGGGATGATCCGGGGTACGATATGTGGCTTCTCCACCATAGCAGTAGTTTATATAGACACATGTTCTAGTCACTCCTTCCTTGACATGACTCTCATTCGGATCTTGGAGATTCTAGTGGAGCAATTGGATTAATCCTTATGGATAGAGACTTCTACCATAGGGTATTCGATGATTACACACGAGTGCTGGCAGTGTGGGCTTACTCTAGGAGGCAAGAGATTTGGTTGGGATCTCCTAGTAGCAGCATTGAGGCCTTAAAATTTCATCTTGGGTATGGATTGGTTATCCACAGTTTGTTATTAGATCAACTATTTTAGGTGTATAATGCAATGTGTATGAAAATATGGGACTAGGTTTTCCTTCATTGACGAGAAGGAAACCCTTGCAGCACAAGACAAACTTTTTCAGAGGAGGGTAAAAATGATCACTCACCAGTTGGCTGGCCTCACCCTCAGTGTAGTGGATGATAGGAGTCCATGATTTCCTATAGTGGTGGACAAGTACAAAGATTTTTTTCCTAAGGATGTTCTAGAACTACCTCCTCATAGAGAGGTATAATTTTTCATTGACCTATACCCCAGGTTGGAACTAATATCCACACCTACATATTGGATGGCTCCCACAGAGCTTCGTGAGCTAAGGGTGCAGCTTGAGGACTTGTTGGAGAAGGGGTTCGTAAGATCCAACATTTCACCATGGGAAACCTCGGTGTTATTTTCCATGAAGGAAAATGGGTGTTTGAGGTTGTGTGTGGAATTTCGGCACCAAAACCAGGTGACTGTGAAGAATAAGTATCCACTGCCGAGGATCGATGAACTCATTGACCAGCTGAAGGTAGGGATGTGGTTCCCAAAGATAGAACTTAGATTAGGCTATCACTAGCTTCATGTTTGAGATGGGGATGTACTGAAGAAAACCTTCAGGTGCCCATATGGACAATATGAGTTCCTGGTGATGCCTTTTGGTGTGATGAATTAACTAGTTGTGTTTATGGGGATCATGAACAGGATCTTCCAGCCTTACCTTGAATGGTTTGTTGTGTATTCATTGATGTCATCTTGGTGAACTCGGCGTCATAGTAGGAGCATGCTACACACCTTCAGATTTTCCTAGATACACTATGAGAGCACTAGATTTATGGTAATCTCCCAAAGTGTCGGTTTTGGATACAAGAGATCCACTTTCTAGGATACGTCATCTTCAAGGCTGGAGTTCCAGGAGATCTGGGAAAGATATAGGTGCTTCTTGCTTAGGATCCACCCAAGAGGGTGTCTAAGGTGTGGAGATTTTTTGGGTTTCCTGGTTACTATTTGAGGTTCGTGATAAACTTTTCTAGAGTAGTATAACCCTTATCAGCTTTGACACTGAAGGGATAACACTTCATGTGGATGGCAAAATGTCAGAAGAGTTTCTAAGAGCTGAGGGGTAGACTAACTAGTGCCCTGATCTTGAGACTACTAGAAGAGGGAATTGGGTTTTTATTTTACTGTGATGCTTCAGGGACCAGACTAGGTTGTGACCTAATCTAATAGAAATAAGTGATCACCTATGACTCATGATAGTTGAGGCAACATGAGAAGAACTATGTGACCCATAACCTGGAGTTAGCTGTAGTGGTCTTTACCTAAAATATTTCACGGAACTACTTGATGGGTGACTGGTTTAATGTTTACTATGACCACAAGAGTCTTAGGTATATCTTATCCCAGAAGGACCTGAACCTGAGATAGGGGTGATGGCTAGAGTTCCTCCAGGACTATGACGTTGATATATTCTATACTCTTGGGAAGGGGAGTGTGGTGGAAGATGTGCTCAATAGGAGGACTAGTTTCTAGTTACTGAGTGAGGTGATGAAGCAGTTTTCCACGATGCAGATATCATTCATGGATGAGGGTGGAGTTGCTTACCTTCAGTCGATGAATATTACTCCCCCACTCTTATAGTGATTCGGGGAGGTACAGCTGGTGGATGATGACTGTGAGGCCTGACGTTCTTAGTTATCCTTAGGACAGGCTCCTAATAGATTTTTGATAGGTGCAGATCATGTCATCCTTTTAGAGGGCGCACCAAAGTAACAATGAAGTTGTGGTAGGAGGTGTTGAGGGAGTTCCATACTTCCCATTTGGTGGTACGTCATGGAGTGGAGAAGATGTACTAGAACTTTAGACATCAATATTGGTGGCCAAGAATGAAGAAAGCAGTGGCTGAGTTTGTTTCACAATTCCTCACTTGTCAGCAAGTGAAGGCAGAGCATCAAGTTCTAGTAGGCTTGGCCCAACCACTTGAGGTACCGGAGTGGAAATGGGATGGTATCTTGATGGAATTTGGGATGGGGTTACCACATATATCTAAGGTCCACGACTCTATCTAGGTGATCATTGACCGACTCACCAATTCGGCTCACTTCTTAACCATTCGAGAGTAGGGACCAATAGAGGGATTGGGATTCCTATACATCCATATGATAGTGTGACATTATAGGTTGAATTTGACGATTGTCTCAGATTGTGACACTCTCTTTTCATATTGGTTGTGGAGGGGATTTCAAGAGGTGTTCAAGATGCAGCTGTTCTTAAGCACAACTTTTCATCCCTAGATGGATAGTTAGACGGAGCAGACTATACAGACCTTGGAGGACATGCTTCGTGATTTCATCATGTACTTTGGTCGTAGTAGGGAGGACCACCTTCCACTGGTGGATTTTTTATAAAAAAACAGCTATCACCCCACCATTGGAATGACACCATTTGAGGCCTTGTATGGGCAGCCATGTATATCACCCCTATACTGGATAGACCCAGGGGATTCAGAACTCATGAGTCCATAGTAGGTATGGGTTACCACCAAGAAGGTGCAGATCATCCAGGAGAGGATGAGTACTACACATTGTAGGAAAAAGTATTATATCGACGGTGGATGAAGACCCTTGGAGTTTGAGGAGGGCGATCATATATTCCTTCAGGTCTCACCATAACCAAGATTAAAGAGATTTGGCCAGGTGGAAAGCTATCTCTAAAGTTTGTTATTCTTTTTCAGATCTTGATTGGATTTAGCGAGGTGGCATAATTCCTATCTCTTCCCCCACATATGCACCGGGTGCATGATGTTTTCCATGTGTCGTAGCTGAGGAGGTACGTGTATGATCCATTGCATTTCATCGACTAGGGAAATCTAAACATTGATGATGGAACAACATTTGTAGATTTCTTGGGGGAGATAGAGGATTGACATGAGTGGGTCCTATGTGGGCATTTGATTCCTCTGGTGTGACTTCAGTGGAAACACGAGAATCTCCAGGAGAGCACATAGGAGCGGGAGGCTCAGATTCATGCTCAGTATCCCCATTTTTTATTAGTTTTATTTTGGATTTTGAGGAGGTAAAGCCCATTTTTGGGGAGAATGTAATGTCACAGAAATTCCGTGTAATTTTTTTTAATTATATGGAATTATTATAATACCACATGATCTGACGAAATGTGATTCCGAGGCCAAGAGATCCCAAAATAGAATTTTGAACTTTTTTTAAGTTATGTCCCGTAAATGTGAGAGTGGGATTTTCTAAATTTTCAACCAGTGCTCATATAGAAAATATTAGGGATTTGTTGAACTCGAAATGCTAGGATTCACCTTGAAATGACTTAACTTCGGCCGACAAGGGTTCAGCGGAAAATTTATTTTTTGGAATTTTTGAGAAAAATAATAAAATAATTTAAAATAATTATTTTAATTATTTTTTCACTATTAAGTGGTAGACAGTGACACTATGATGCTGTGAAGAGGTGGTGATGATGAAAATTAATGGAACTCATTAATGGCTTGTTTGTAATAGAGATATTGTTATCTAAATGGTTCGTTAATGGCTCATTAATGAGCGTCATTAATTAGAGAAGAAGCTCTACACATGTTTCTTTTAATATTAAAACATTTTGGAGTTTTGGGATTAACAAACATAGGGAATCTCTAACAAACCGCCAATGGAATCCCTCTCCAATGATGAATGAAGAACAAAGAACAAAGTGATGAATGTTGGAGGATCGGATCTGGAGGTTGACGAGTAATTATGAATGCCAACAATCACGGATCGATGACGACGTGGAAATATTCCTTCGTCCTCAGTGGATCTAACATATCCAAGTAGGGGTCATTTTATCTTTAAAATTTTCCCCTTTCTTTTCTAGAAACAATGAACAATGATCATACCATGACCAGGTTGATCCACGAATCATGTGTTTATATGAGAGGGTGACTTTTCTTTTGTGGGTTATTATCTGAGATTAGTTTTATCTCTAGTTTTATTGAGCCAAAATCCCTGAGCCTCCCCATGATTATAGAATTCTAACGTAGAGGGTGAGGGCTGACAAAAATAAGGCCCGAGCCCCTCTATGTGGGCTCTCTTTGGGAACAGATTGTCTGCATCGACGACAAGGCACGCTCAAGACAATCTGGATGATGGAGGAGACCTGAGAGGCCCGTATGTGCATATAGATCAGCAAATGGAGCACCTGAGCACCTCTGGTGGCCCACGGAAGGTGCTGCCAGTGCAACACCACTGGCGCAGCGACGAACGACCCACACTGGCCGAGTGGAGGGGGCGGTGCCAACAGGCGCTGCAGTTGAGGAGGCAGCTAACCCTTGCTGGTGGTTCCAGAGGACAGCGGCACGCCACGACAACCGTGTTGAGGGATGGACCACGTTCGGGCCATCTGAGTGGTTTGGAAATCCACAGTCTCTCTATCGTGCTAGGAGGAAGGCCCTACATGCCCGCAGGGCCAACGGGGGTTAGACACAGTAACCAGGCGCGTCTCGGGCATGAGAGGAAACACCGACCCACACCACATGGGCCGGGCATCAGGCCGGCGGGCCACGCCCCCAGTCAGTGGACCAGACCTACACCGGTGGGACAAACTCATGCCGGTAGGCCAGACCCATGCCCTTCAGTCCGGTCCGGACTAGACTGGGTCACCGGGCAACCCAGTAGGCTGGACTGTTGGCCAAACTGGGCCGGGTCCAGCGAGGCCCATTAGGCCTGGCTGGACCGGACCAACCCAAACTTGAACCAGGTCAGGTCAATTTAGTCAAATTAAACCAGGGTGTGTGGGAACCCCATGCCAGGTTGTTCGGTTCGATCCGACAAGGTCGGACGGGGCCTAGATGCAATGGGCCCCTGTTTACTAAAACACCCATATTTTGCAAACCAAACTTCCGTGTGACGATCTGTTTTCGTAGTTTGGACCCTATCAATGAGGTGGATCTTTTAGCAGGTGTAGTGGAGGCTTTTATGGTGGTTGAGATGCGTTGAATATCTTGAGGAGAGGTTCTCCCAAGAACACTATGTATGGATCCCAATGGTTTGCAGAGACAAGAGGAATGATGACTTTTAACTCTGTGAGACTCGACTATGGCCCAGTGGGAAGCACTTAATTGTGAATTTTTAGGACCTTGGTAGGAAGAACTTCTATGTGACTTTGCAGGCCCATAGTATGCGACGAGGAGGAGTTCCTTCATTGGCCAAGATTAGCGGGAAGCACTTCTGTGTGACTTTGCAGGCCCACAGTACGCGATGAGGAGGTGTACCTAAGTAGTCCAAGGTTAGTTGGAAGCACTTATGTTTGACATGGAAGGACCACTGTACTCGATATAGGATGAGTTATTCATTATTTGGGGTGTTCGATGATGTGACTGATGATTCTTCTATCAATACCGTAAATTTATACCTGGTGTGAGCTTCTTGTGCATTGTGATTTACTTAAGGATTTTTTGTGGTATTTCCTTTTCTTTTTTGGGGTCCATACTGAATATTTTTTCACTCACCCCTACACGGGCTTCGCCCACACATGTTGTTTCTAGTCAAGATGATCAACGTTTCGATAGAGTCTTTGGTGGACCAAGACCTAGAGGTGCTCAGGGAGACAAGACTAACAGACTCTATAACGGTGGACTTGGCGGCCTAGGACTAGGCAAGGCCCAGTAGGATCAGGTGGATGAGAAATTCTACTTCTGATTATAGTAGCTACACTACTCTCACTATTATGTGGGGTTTTCCATAGATGGTCATTCAGTTTTCCTTTTTGTACCTTTCTATTTTCATTTCTTTTGTTGGGATTGTATTCTAGCCTACTTATATTAGTTTTACTTTTACTCAGCTTTGTTTTAGTGATACTTGTTTCCATTTTCATTTTTTGGGACTTAGTTGGGCGTGTGTGTGCATATAGGTACTCATAAAAATGCCTCCCACTTGAATATTGAAGCCTTCAGTGCTAGTTGACAGCCCCTGGCCTTTAGGAGGCAGGCTTGGGGTAGTCATGGAGTAGGCCCCAGGGGACAGTTCATGACATTTAGTACCTTCTTCGGAACCACATTCACCATTTTGATACAAAAAACATAATGTTTCTGAAAATCAAAACACAATAGATGATGCCCATGTTGTCATGTTTTTCAAATATCCTTAGATCACATTTCTTACATGGATACTTAATTGTCCCTTTTGAAAAAAATTCTGGTTTAAATGATACAAGTGATAAAAAAATCATCAATACCTTAAATATATACATGATTTATACTGGACTGGTTTGATTCCTATAATGATTTATCTAATCAAGATATTTAATAAAGACTTTTTTCAAGTTCCATATTCCATATTTTTCTAAAAAATAAGAAATAGAAAATATTCAGTATAATTAATATAATATAAGAGACTATCCAAAAAAATAGAAAATCAAAAAAATGAAATTACTTATAAATATTACCAATTCTATCTAATTGCTGCTAAAATTTTCAACTTTCTTAAATACATGATAATTTTTTTTCTAATTATAATTAATTTTTTATAATTACCATTAATTATCATTTAGGGAAATTGAAGGTCGATGGAGGGGTGTGAGGGAACCATAGAGTGGAAGAGATGAAGGTGACGATAGAGAAAAGGAATTCTAGTGTCGCTATACTCATATGGTTTAGAGGAGAGATAGTCATGGGTAAACTTGTTAATTTACCCATTACTGTCTCTTCTTTAAACTGTCTGAACATAGGGGCACTAAAATTATCTCACCATGTCTTCACCTTTATTACCTCTATTTCATGTTTCCCTCATGCCCCTTCATTGATCTTCCAGTACTAATTGTGGTCAATTTTTGTTAATTATAGCTAATTGTGATATTTTTACTAATTACTCCTCAATGTCAGAATCCTTTACTAAATAACGCTCATTGATGATATTTTTTTACCAATCAATGCTCATTGACGGTATTTTTTTTAATTAACCTTCATTATTAGTATATTTTACTGACTAATAATCATTGCTGATAATTTTTACTAATTAAAGCTCAATGTCATTATTTTTTTTACTCATTAACACATATTGATGATATTTCTTTACTAAAAAAGCTCATTGCTGGTATTTTTACTAAGAACAACTCATTACCTGTATTTGTTTACTAATTACAACTCATTTCCACTAAATTATCTAATTCCTGTTCATTATTGCTAATTGTAACTAATTCCCACTCATTACCAATAATTTTATAATTATCCCTCTTTATTTATAATTTATAATAATTCAGGCATGTTACCACTAATTTTTAATAATTCATACTCATTTCCATGAATTTTAAATTATCTGTTCTCATTACTGCTCATTTTTAATAACTACCACACATTTTCGATAATTTTTACTAATTACCAATAATTTCCACTAATTTTTACATATTACCGCTCATTGTCACAAAGTTTACTAATTACCACTCATTTACGCTAATTTTAACAAATTACCACTAATTTTTGGTAATTTTAGCTAATGACAAATCATTTCAACGAATTTTTACTAATTGCCACTCATTTCAACTAATTTTAAATAATTATCACTCATTTCCACTAATATTAACTAATTTCTTCTTATTTTCACTATTTTTAACTAATTACTTCTCATTTTTTCAAATTTTTACTAAATAATGTTCCAGTATTTTTAATTAAAAATGGCTCATTATTGGTATTTTTTTACTAAAAACGGATCATTATCCGTGTTATTTTACAAAAAATTGACCAATGTCAGTAATTTTTACTAGTTACTATTCATTTACTATATTGTTTAATAATTACCTCTCATTTCCACAATTTTTTACTAATTACTGCTCATTGCCACCAATTTTAACTAATTAATGTTCATTACTAATAATATTTAATAAGTCCCACAAATTACAGCTAAATTTTAATAATTTCTACTCGTTACACTATTTTTTATCAATTCCCACTCTTTACAACAAATTTTTAATAATTATAGCTCATAATAGCGAATTTTTAATAAGTCCTATTAATTTTTACTAATCACCACTAATTTTTACAAATTACCACTCGTTTCGTCTATTTTTTAGTAATTACCACTCATTTCTGCTAATCATTACTAATTCCCACTCATTTCTATTAAATTTTATAATTTCCACTCATTTCCTTTTATTTTTACTAATTCCCACTCATTACCTTTAATTTTTAGAAAATCACGCTCATTTCTGTAAATTTTTACTAAATACCCCTCATTTCTTCTAATTTAACTAATTACCGCTCATTTCACCTAATTATAACTAATAACCACCCATTTCCTCTAATTCAAACTAATTACCACTCATTTTCGTTAATTTTTAACTAATTACCACTCGTTTTTGCTATTTTTTACTAAATACCTCTTATTGTCCGTATTTTTTTAATAAAAAGCACATTAAAGGTATTTTTTACTAGCCACCACTCATTTCTATAGTTTTTTAATAATTACCACTCATTGTTGTTAATTTTAACTAATTGATGCTCATTTTAGCTAATTTTTTAATAATTAACGCTCATTTTTGTAATTTTTTATTAATTCCTACTCATAACTGATAATTTTTAATAATTAAAACCCATTTCTACTAATGTTTACTAATTACTACTCATTTTTTATAATTTTTAATAATTACTGCTCATTTCTACAAATTTTTACCAATTACCGCTCATTTCAACTAATTTTTACTAATTACCCTTCATTTTTGCCAATTTTTACTAATTACCGCTATTTTTACTTTTTTTACTAATTATCCCTCATTTCCACCAATTTTAAATAATTTTCACTCATTACCGCCTATTTTAACTAAATACCAATCCTTTTTGATAATTTTGACTAATTACTGCTCATTTTCATTAATTTTAACTAATTACTGACCATTTTCTCTATTTTTTTTACTATTTACCACTATTTTCTACTAATTAATGATAGTTTCTAACAATTACCACTAATTTTTAAGAATTATCAATAATTTTACTGATTTTTTCTAATTCGTACTAATGACCATTAATTTTTACTAATTGTTTTAAAATTATAAACATTTAAAATTAATTACTGAAAATTATTGTTAATTAGTACTAACTACTAATTACTGTTATTTATTAAAAATTTCCAAAAAATTATATTTACTTATTTTTATGACCTAAAAATTATTACTAATTCATGTTAATTAGGAATGTTTTTTTATCAATTATAATTAAAAACCATTAATAACAACCACTTACTAATAATTAAAACTAATGATTGAATATTAAATTTTTTACTTCCAGTTAAAAAAATTACCATTATTTTAAAAAAATATTTCTAATTTAAAATAATTACTTCTAATTATAAAGAATTATTTCTAATTAATTCTAATTAAAACTAATTAATACTACTAAATTGTAATATAAAATACAATAACTGAATTTAAAATTAAAAACATTAAATAAATACCTAAAACTAAATCTTTTTTCAGATGAAAAAATGAGAAGTATCTTCACTATAAAAATTTTAAACTTTTAATAAAATAAATGAAGTGGAGAGGATAAGGGAGAAGGATAAGAGAGCTTAGATAGATAAGGAACAACAAAATCGGGGGGGGGGGGTATATATAGGTTAGATTAGTGTGATGATATTATTTATGATGGGATTCTCATTATAATTGGTTATAACCATAAATAATAACATCGGTCGTAAAAAAGATATTTTCGATGGGCCCCATTGGAAATACTCTTTTTGACTGTTTATTTGTGACTGGAACTAATTCCCAGTGTAAATAACAAAAAAGATGAAAGGTATTTGTGATAGGTGTAAATACCCATTCCAAATACCAATCCCACGATTTGGTGCGCAAGCTAAGCCAAAGGTATTTGTGGCAAGAAGCAAATCCTATCACAAATAATCCTTTATAAAAAATTATTTATGATAATAATTGAGTATCGTGGATAATACTCCCTTGTTAAGGACTATTTGTGACGAGCAACAGGTCTATCACAAACAAGCCATCACAAAACTACCTTTTCCCATAGTGGATGGAATTATTCCAAATACAAAACCATATCTCATTATATGGTGTAAGATATTTCTCAAAAGAGATCTATTGTGATGTGATGATTCTCAGGTTTCTTGTAAAGGTTTGACCATGTCCATGTTTTTAATTGAAGAGTTGAGAGATGTTGCCAACGAATCCAAGTGGGGGATATTAAATTATGTTTGGAGTTGTTGATGATGTGATTTTTGGTTTTCATTTGTTTTAAACTTTCATGAAGAGGTGTCTGAGGCTGATTAATGTTTTTGAGATGATTCCATGATGTTCAAGATGGTTTGGAATTTGTTTTGTTATTACTTTCATTTGTCTACAATTTATTAGAGTTTAGTCATATTGTCAATCATTAAGTCATATGGTCGATTAGATATTTATACAGTGGATCAAACAAATTCCAAAAAAAATGGAGAATACTTCATACGATTGCTTGAGTTTAGTCAAGGGGATGATTAAATGGAAGTGTGGTACATTGAAGTGTGAATATGGTTGCATAAACTCTTTAGGTTCTCGGTTATCTTTAATGAACATGCAGTTTATTATTACATGTAGTTAGTTGGTCCTTCATGTGGTCACTTGGTTGCACCATGTGGTCGACAGGCTCTTCATGTTATCGCTTAGTTATAACATGCGGTCAATTCACAAGGTCAATTCCTACTTGCGGCATCTTCACATGGTCGATCTATCTCATAGTAGATCCAATACTTAGAAACTTTTCATGTATGTTTTCTAGGTTAAAATAAAGGCTGCCAGACTTTGTGTCTTCTAAAGAAAAAAAACCTAATGATGCAAAAGATGATCATTAAGGAGTAAAAAACCACATCCAAAATGTGATCCAATACGTTTCATTTGAGATTTCAAAAATGGATTTCATTTCTTGTAACTATTTTATGTTCCATGGTGATTTATTTGAAAAGGTTCGATTATGCCTCTAAGATGAAGTTGTTCATTAGGAATATCCATATGTTAGACCAGGAATGTTAATTGTGATGATTATGTGTTGTTATTAAAATAAAATAATCACTTTAATCAGATTATAAATTTATTCTAATTGAGAATGAATATTCAAGTTTTTGAGGTATTATTTTTGGTGTTAAGATATTGTTCTTTCGATCATGAACTATGTAAAGAAGAAAGAGTTTAATTATGGTTTTGTGAGGATCAAGAGAAGGGTATTTTTGAAATTTAAAAATACACTATTTGGGATTTGTTTGATATTAATCAAGGATTGAGTAGAATTTTTAGTTGGATTTCTCTATGATGGATAGAAACAAGAAGTGTGGAAGTGTAATTTCACTCTAGGCATGCAGTTATTAAAGGTGAAGAATATGTGAGGGATCATGATGCATGCCTACGAGACTAACTGAATAAGGATTCAAAATGAGTTTAGGTTGAATTTTATTGAGATTCACTGAGATTGGTGTGTTTGGAATTATATTACTCTAATTAAAATTTGTTACATAAATTTTCAGTTACCCAAATATGGGGAATTTCTAAAAAAACAAGAAATATCTTTCTCTATAACGAAGAAGTGAAGAAAAAACTATGTATAAAAAAGAAAAAATAGAACCAGAAGATGAATCTCTATAATAATCATTCTTGTCTGATGGATTTAGAGTTTTTAGTAAGATAATCAATGATTGGGAACCATTTCTATATCAAATCTCTATAAAGGGACCAGTTAAATATTCTTGAAGTCTCATCAAGAGTGATATATATTTTTACATTTTCTAACGTAACTATTTTTTCTATCATATTTATCTCTATCTAGTTACATATATTCTATGAAGGGTGTATGAAACTGGGTTGTCTAGTGTGACTCTAGATAGGTATTGTGTGACTATATGTGATCACAACATGATTGAAATTAGTTGTGCTTATAATGAATAATTTTTGATTGGGAGGATCAACTAACCACCATGAGGAGTAGATTACCCATGAAGTGGTCAAATCTTATCAAAACGTTCATGTTTATTTTCTCTTTTTTCAGTCAATCATGAGTGATGTTGAGACTCTACTCATGAGTGAATTGAATATTAATAGGCTGTCAGGGATTATTTAATTAATAATCTATGAAGTTATAAAAATGGGTCTCCATGATTTATCCCCCTTCTCTGTTGATTAATCCAATCCTAGGAACTTTAGAGTCTTCACACAAATTTGGGAATGCACTAGTTTTCCTTCCTCGACAGAAGTGTGTGCTTCTTATTTTACTCCAAGAAACCTAACACTATAATTATTATTGTTTTCTTTGTTCACATATTATCCTTCCACCTCAAACACATACACGTATCTCTTTTCTTTACCTTCTTCTACATGTGACTAAGAGCACATGAGCTCACAGTATTCTTCTCCTTCTCATAGATATAATGTTTTCATATTCTCTCATTCACATGTGAAATAGTGTATTCTCTCTATTATTTGAGAAATCACAGAGTTCCCTCAAATTATCAGTACAAAAAATCACCGTAGATCCCAATATTTATAGAGGATGGTTCACTACCTTCGATATGAGAATAATGTTGATTCAACACATCTTAACAAAATCTATGAAACTTTAAACCTAATTCAAAATATTCAAATTCCAAAAAACATGGACTTCTTACTTAATTCTTATTGTATAATTCATCTCAAATGAAAGATAAAAATACATTCTCTATATTTGGTGTATTTTATGGCCTCACATTACGTACACGGGTCTTCCCAACACATTGGGTGGTGTTATTCATCGCATAGTAGCCTCTACACCCTAGCATCATGAACTATCCTTTGAAAGGTAACCCCTACACACTCTATGATTTATTATTTTCCATGTGATCAATCCTTAATCATGTACTAGCAGTGGAGGATCATGACCATGAAGAAAACAAATAAATATGAAAAACAGTGGAACACAGAAATTTACATGGTTCTGTAAGGCTGTCTAGGTCCACGAGAGAAGGGGTCCATTTCTCTATTATTTATCTCTGACTAAATCATTAGAGGATCACATACCCAGATTAATAGTAATGAGATTTTGATCCCATTTTATAGATAGAGTAATTCAAGGCTATCAAAGAGTTGGTTTTGGTTGGTTCATCAACACTTGAAAAACCTCCTCACTGCCGGATGAATTCCATATTGGATTATGTGCTTCCAATATATACGAATGGGATAGTTTCCAAAGGAGAAGACATCCACTACAACTGATAATTTATTTCCTCATTAATTAAATCATTAATTGGTAGTGTCCCCCACAAATCTTACCCTCAAGACCAATTTGGGGTTAAAGCTATACCCACAGTCACCTTGCATGCATCTAACTTATCTTTTGGTATAAGATTCATTACCATGCCTTCCCTATTATCATTGGTGTGAATTTTATCAACTTTCAAAAATATTTATCCCAATACATTATAGATTCAGTGACATCATACATTGATGTGTATGAATCTATAATTAAATGATGGGTTCTTGCTGTAATGAGTAGTGATCTGACTATCGCAATAGAGAATGTAATTCTTTTGACTCTATCCTAGGTCCTATAAAAAATCCTTCATCCACCACATCTCTATATAGCCTTATGTAACCATGATATACTCTGATACTGTGGCAGATAAGGCAACACACTTCTGAATTCATGATTTCCATGAGACTTCTCCTCCTGCAAATGATATATAGTACACGGATATAGATTTCCTCGTGTCTATATGTCCATCTAAATATGATTTGGTGTATCCTTTTTAAAATAGTTTTTTCACTTCCAAAACTTAAACAATGACTAGATGTACCTCATAGATACCCCAGTATCCATTTTACCATTTTAGAATGCTTATTTCATGGATTTTACAAGAATCATCTCACAATTCCAACAACATGAGTAATATATAGTCTCGTTCACACCATGACATACATAAGACTTCCAACTACTGAATGATAAAGAAAATTTTCCATTTCATCTTTCTCCTCCTCATATTATGGACTCTGACTTTTTGTGATCCTAAAATGACTTGTAAGTGGAGTGACATCCAGTTTTACCTTGCACATGTAGAACATTTCAAAACCCTTCTAAATCAATACTATATACATTCCCTTTAGCAGTGTTAAAAAAGTATTTTAAAAATGCTATAAAGGAATTGTTAACCTTAATAAATTTAAAGGGGGTCCCCTTTATCAGTTCTTGGAAAGTGCTGATAAAGGGGGTCCTTTATCATTGCTAAAAAAACACTGATAAAGACCCCCCTTATCAACACTAGAAATAGCATTGATAAATTCCCCACCTGTTGCAATGTGATGATTGAATAACAGCACAATGCAACAACCCCAACTTGCAACCTACCACCCTGCAACCTTTACCCAAAATATAAAATTTAATTGAAATAAAATTTACATCATGAATTAAAAAAACACTATTATTTACATTTCAAATAATATTTGGTACAATTAAATTTATAATTACTATCCACAAACATTTAAAAAAATTAATGCTTCATCATATTTAGAACATGTGATCCCCTCTTAAAAAATGTTCTCCCATGGTATCTATTGCCAAAAAAATCACCTCAACCCAAGAAATAAATCCACCCTTATTAGAAAAAAAATCTTATGTTAGTAATATTATAAATAAATGAATTAAAAATTAATATAAAATAATACATTAAAAAATCCAACTTTAAATAAAAAGACATGCTTGGACTTATATCGGTCACACCATGCATTGTACTGAGGTACGGTTGATTCAAACACATCACAAATGGGGTTTGGATTATTATCCTAATTTATCAAAATTATTCTAATGTGTTTTCTCATTTTTGAGTATGTCAGTTGTTCTTTTTAATGAAATAAATGAAAATTTTAAATAAAGACACACATGGAGTTATACCGGTCACAGCATGCATAGGATTGATGTGAGACTGATTCTTATATGTCAAAAATTACTTATGGATCATTTTTCTAAAGTATCAAAATAATCCAAATGTGTTTTATTGATTTTAAATATTTCCCTTGGGGTTTTTACTAAAATGTTTTTCAAACTAGAAACACGTTCTTTGAGTCATACTGGTCACATTGTTGGTTTGATGTGGGACTATTTATAGATGTCAAAAATTAAATATGATTTGTTGTCCATAATTATCAAGGAAATATTAGTAAATTGGCTTGGTTTTCAGTGAGTGACACAAGTTTCAAACTAAAATGTCAATTTTAAACTGTTAATGGGAACTTTGAGGCATACAGGTCACACCGTGCATTAGATTGAGGTGTGGTTGATTCCAACATGTCGAAAATGATTCATGGATCTTTTTCCTAATATATAAAAAAAATGTGTTTTCATGGTTTTCAGTATGTTACTTATTCTTTTTACTAAAATTTATGTCAATTTTAAATAAAATCATCCACTTTTATTCGTAATTGTCACACTGTGCATTGGATTGAGGTGAGTATAATTCTTATATATCCCAAATGACTCATGGATCATTTTCCTAACTTATCAAAATAATACGAATATGTTTTCTTGGTTTTCAGTACATCACATGTTCCTTTTTCTAAAATTGATGTCAGTTTAAAACAAAAAGATACACTTGGAGTCATATCGGTCACACAATGTGTCTTATTGAGGTGCGGCTGATTCTTACACATCAAAAATGACTATTGGTTAATTTTCCTAAAGTATCAAAAAAATCTGAATTTGTTTTCTCGTATTTGAGTAGATCAGTTTTCCTTTTTAATAAAATTGATGTCAATTTTAAAAAAAATGATAGAATTGGGTTCATACCAGTCACACCGTGCATCGGATTGAGGTGAGGATGATTATTACACATCCCAAATGACTTGTGGACCATTTTTCGAAATTATCAAAACAATACTAATGTTTTTTCTTGGTTTTCAGTACGTTACTTATTTTTTTCTAAAATTAATGTCAATTTAAAATAAAAAAGACACACTTGGAGTCATATATATCACATTGTGGATCAGATTGAGGTGCGGTTGATTCCAACACATCAAAAATGGATAATAGAGCATTTTCTAATTTATAAAAAAAATCCAAATGCTCTGTTTTTTATAGGTTAGTTGTCTTTTCTATTATAATTGATGTCAATTTAAAATAAAAACACAATTGGAGTCACACCGGTCACATCATGCATAATATTAAAGTACAAATGAGTCTTACACATCTCAAATTACTTATGGATTGTTTCTATAATGTATAAAAATAATATTAATGTGTTTTCTTCGTTTTCAATAAGTCACTTGTTCCTTTTTCAAAAATTAATGTCAATTTAAAATAAAAATACACACTTGGAGTCATACCGGTCACACCGTTAATCAAATTAAGATGATTATGATTCATACATGTCTCAAATAACATATTAATCATTTCCCTAAAGATTCAAAAAAATATGAATGAATTTTCTTGTTTTTAAGTATGTTAGTTTTCATTTTTACTAAAATTGATGTCAATTTTAAATAAAAAGATACACTTTGAGTTAAACCAATCACACCATGTTTTGGATTGAGGTGAGGGTTATTCTAACACATCCCAAATAAATAATTTATCATTTTCCTAAAGTATAAAAGCAATCTGAATTTTTTCCTTAGTTTTCAGTATGTCACTTGTTCCTTTTTTCTAAAATTAATGTCAATTTAAAATAAAAAGACACACTTGTAGTCATATTGGACACATTGTGTATCAAATTGAGGTGTGTTGTATTCCTACATATCTAAATTGAATTATGTATTGTTTTAATAAAGTATGAAAACAATCAAAATTCATTTTATCAGTTTTGAGTAGGTCAGTTGTCCATTTTACAAAAATCGATGTCAATTTTAAATAAAATGGTGTAATTTGAGTCATAACAGTCACACACTATGTCAGGTTGAGATTCAACTAATTCCTACACATATTAAATGACTTATGGATCATTTAACTAAATTATCAAAATAATCTAAATGTGTTTTCTTGGATTTGAGTAGGTTAGTTTTCCTTTTTACTAAAATTGATGTCAATTTTAAAGAAAAAGACAGCCTTATAATCATTCCGATCATACCCTGCATCATATTGAGGTGTGGATGATTCTTAAACATCCCAAATGACTAATTGATCATTTTACTAAATTATAAAAGTAATTTGAATTTGTTTTATTGGTTTTCAATATCTCACTTGTTCCTTTTGCTAAAATTAATGTCGATTTAAAAGGAAAAGATACACTTGGAGTCATATTTGTCACACCGTGCATCAAATTTAGGGTCAACAGATTTATACACATATAAAATTACTAATGGATCATTTTAAAAAAGTATCAAAATAATACAAATGCGTTTTATTAGTTTTGAGTATGTCAGTATTTCTTTTCACTAAATTTTATGTCAATTTTAAATAAAATGACCCATATAGAGTCATATCAGTCGTACCAACTGCTATATTGAGGTGAGACTGATTCCTACTTGTATGAAATGATAGATGGATTTTAATCCTAAAGTATCAAAATAATCCAAATCTGTTAACTCAATTTTGAGTAGGTCAACTTCCATTTTTACTAAAATTGTTGTCAATATTAAATAAAAAGACACACATGGAGCCATACCGATCACACCATGCCTCAGATTGAGGTTTCTATGATTTTTAAACATTCCAAATGACTCATGGATTGTTTTTCTAAAGTATAAGAACAATACAATTAAAATTTTCTAGTTTACAGTACGTCTCATGTATTTTTTACTAAAATTTCATATTAAATTGGAAACATTCACTTTGACTCGTACTGGTAACATTTTTAATTGGATTAATATGAGATTGATTTATACACATCAAAAATGATTTATGAATTTATGTACTAAATTATTAAGAAAAAATGAGTGTATTTTCTTGATTTTTAGTGAGTGATATATTTTGAACTAAAATGTCAATTTTAAACGGATAACAGACACTTGGAGTCATACCAATCGCACCGTGCATTGGATTGATTTGCAACTAATTCATACACATCATAAAGGAATTTTGGATTATTTTCATAAATTATAAAAATAAGATAAATGTTTTATTTCAGTTTTGAGTATTTGAATTGTTAATATTACTAAAATTAATGTTAATTTTAAATAACAAAAAGCACCTTGAGTCATACCAGTAACAATTTGTGTCGGATTGAGGTGTCATTGATTCTTACATGTCCTAATGTCTCAAAAAAAATCCTAAATACCAATTTAAAAATGATTCCCATTTCCTTTTTCAAACTTCCAACACTTCATATTGAGTCAATGTTCTTAGCTGAAGAACCTTTCTTATTCTTTAAATCTAGAAGAGTATAGGAAGTTTATTTCCCATTATATCATGATAATTCACCATAATGGGCACAAGATCTTCCTATACACTCTTGGATTTAAGCAATGTCAAAAAAATTTCTACTAAAAACATTAAATCAATATGCAGTGTTGGTGGGTCGACGAAGAAAATCAATAGAAATCATGGTAACATTGGCATAAATTTTTTTATCTCTTTTGTGGCTTATTGTACACAGTTGAAAAAAATATTACTTCCCGAAAGATCTATGAAAATAACTAAATATATATTATTTAAAAAATATATGTAAAATAACTTACAAATTGTAGGTAAAATTATGCCAAATTAATTAAATAAGTAGTAGGAATTCACTTTTTCATGATGATTGAATATATTCCTAACCCATTTCATTATTTTCATTATTTCAGTTTCATCCTTTAAGTCAAATCACTCATGAGCATGAGCAGCTTCTAACAAACCACCAAAACTCGAATAATGGAATCAAACTATATAACAAAAAATTATTATATGAGTAATACAAAAAAACATAAATTAAAAATAAATATGAAACAATCCATTACTTCTATAAAAGTTACTTATTCACGCTATTTGTGTACTTTCTTCCATTAGGTATGCTACCCATTCATTTCTAAGAACATATATATCATTTTGTGAATATGATAATTTTTTAAAATCATAATTGTATTAGAAAAATACAAACACACAAAGGATTAATAAATATTTTAAATGGAATAGTAATTATCCTAAAAAATACCTCTTCGCGGATTATAGTTTATTCATGGAATACGATATCTTTAAAAAATAAAAAAAAAAACAATAACCATAATGTTCTGGATTATTTTGTTTTGGAAACTATAGAAACATTAATAAAAGTAATTATTTTGTTTTGATATGTGTTTAGATAGTGAAATCTTATTATATATATCCTAATACTTGTCCATTTGTAGAAATTTTTATGATTTTTATGCTTGACCCCTATCCTCATTAATTGTTTTTCATAATATTTATACACACCCTATCATAAAATATACTTAGTAAAACAAAATATAAATTATATAAATTTAAGTTTAGTTATAAAACATTGGATGTAGTGTATTACCTAATGAAAAATGACATCATGTTTGGTCAGTCTGTTGGGTGTCCATGCAGTGAATCCAGAAAATAAATCTTGGGAGTATCGAAATTGACCTCAATGAGCATCCATTGTTTTCATAAAAACAAAAAAATAACTAAGTAATTAGAGAAATGAAAATATATTTTATATGATTAAATTTTAGAGTTTTACCCCTGAATCATTGGTATTAATAAAATTCTATCATCCATAAGTTTTCTTTCAAACGATTTGGCTAGGTTTGCTGCTATTTCATCCATTTTTTGGATTCTATTTCATTTTGTTCTCTAAAGGTGGTGTGAGTACTAATGAGTCATTTTTTTTCATGGAGAAATAACTTCAATTGGAATTGATAAATATGAATAAAAATAATATGAAATGTATTTAGCCACAATTAACCTAGTATATCACATTTTAAAAAAATCATGAAAACACACCTGATGTATACATTTACAACTGAGGATCCTAGCCATTCATAGTTGAGGACTTCATTTACATTCTCAAAATCAATGTATTCTATACCTTCTTCTCCATAAATATTTTCTTCAAAATAAACTACAAAACTGCTACCATTTTGTAACTTTGTATCCACATGAACCTTCAATGTTTGTAAATGAGCATATTGAACATGTGGGGTAAATGTTCTTTTGGAAGATATTTCTGATTGGTTGTTTGATCCTTTATATGGTTTTTGATTTTATCTTTCATTTAACACCCTTCTCATTGTCTTCCTGTAGTAACATTCATCAGTTCATAACTTTTTTTATTAATTGTTATAAAGGTTTAGAATAAAAAATTAATTGGAAATGAAGAACTCCTTATCCACATGTGTTTTCACATGATATGATTCCCATGAGATGAATGTTCTAACAAAATGTTAAAACTTATCAATATCTTCATCATCAAGTGGAACATGTATCTTGGTGCTCATCTGATGAGTTATGATAATCATCACTCTCACAAGACCTAGTGGAATTCGTATGTTGTGTAGCCTGTCCTCATAGACATTAAACATTGTTGCCCTCGAGACAAGGTGGTGGGTGGCTGTTGATAGATATAAATCAAAGTCATTTTCAACATATATAATATTAGTACAGAAAAGGTATCAGTTTCTGTTTTATTTATATTTTATAGAAACAATTATTAGAATATTTATTACCTCGACTAAGATAGCTCATTGAGGGGAATGGTTCACCTCAAAGATGGTGGGGGTGGGGAGAGATCTTAATGAAATGGTTATTCTTGAGCTGTTTATTCTCTTTACATCCCCCTATAAAATTTTCTAGAAACTCATAATGATAAAGAAAATTTTCTTCAAGGGTATCTAATCTCGCTTTTATATCTACCACTTCTATATCATTATCATGGTGTTGCTTTTTTTTCAATATATGTTTGGGGTGTCACCCCAAAACCTGAACCTCTAATGCAGATATACTATTATGGATGCTTTAAGGTCACCAATAGTAGGTGTTCATCCAATATAACAATTGATGATTCCTATGACTATATTAGATATAAAATATAGGAAAACAAGTAATCATTGTTATGTAATACTGATTTAATGAAAAAAATATTATGTCATACTTACACATGTTTCCCACACTTCTATGTGTTTTAATCTATTAGTATCCAATCTTTATTTACTCATTTTTCCTTCCACAGAACATGGCATGGGATAGAATTGGATTTGGATTTGGATGCATCATTCTACATATAAATAGAGGAACATATGAGAAGGGTCATATACATGATCTTTTGCAAACATGATGAAATATTTCACTCTATCTTCATACTCTTTTTTCATACAATTTTCATTCATCCATTCTTTAATCATATCCATCTTATTTGATTCAGTAATATTAATATTTAACAAAATAAAAACACAAAATATCATCAATTTAAATCTCTCCAAAAAACTCATAGAGAGTGTACTAGAAAGAGTCTTGAGGTTTTTTTATTCAATTACAATGAGTTTATGGTCTTAAGGTTCATTAATAAAATAAACATTATTTACTTAAGCCATTTTTTATTACAGACATTCTCTAATGGTGGTATAACATTTAAAAGGCCAATTTTTTGAGCTAATAAAGGTTTATCATTTGTAAGTTCATGAGTATATACTTTTATAGAGATACATATCATTCATTATATATATATCAAAATACTTTTATAAAAATAGACTTTCTTTGAGATTATTATATGGATTGTCGTGAGATTTTATTTAGATTTATTCTAATAGAGGATATTATAAGATAATAAAAATTATTTATACCTATAAATAACTATAATGGAAATCAATTAAAGACCCAAACCACTCTAAACTCATGAATCACAACACCAAAAAATAATAATAACCTCTAACCAATATGGATTTTCTAAATTCCAAAATTTATAAATATGAAAAAACAATTCCACAACCCCATGAGGATCTTGGTCACCACGAAAAAGGAAGTATGATGAATTAATAATTCCTAAGGTGAAAAGATCAGTCCCCTACAAATCCTTTTAGAGTATGGGGAAATCCAATCACTAGAAAAAATACATTAAAAAATAAGAGGATTTTCCCTAAGTCTTATCCTCATAATGGACTTTCTACCCTATATCAAGACATTTCATGGAGGTGAAATAAAGAAACATGAAACATGAATCTATCTTATCCATTTTTTAAAAGACAATCAAAACAAATAGTCCCAATTAACACCAAGAGGTTAGATATCAAATCACAATTCAAATGAGAAAAAACCCAACAAACCATTTTTAAAATGTTCATTTCCATTAAAATAACACCCCATCCCAGAAGGGTTTAAATCATTTTTCAAATACATTTACACTTTAAAAGAAATCAAAATTATTAAAATTAAAATACAAATTTTCATTTTAAATATTTTACAAATAATCTAAAAATGTTATCTATTTTTTTAGAATTAAATAAACCACATATCAAACATTTAAAATTAAATAAACTCCTTTTAACAAGTAAATATTCATCCTTGTTTTCAAAAATTAATTCATTTCTCAAAATCTCATTTTAATTTCAATTCTAAAAATTCTATTTAAAAAAGAAAAGAGAAGAGAAACATTATTTTAAAAATTTTACAACCATTAAAATTATTTTCATTCCCTAAAAAAATTTGTTTTAAAATCAACTCACTCAAAAAAGATCATTTTCCATTAAAAAATATTCATTTCCAAGCAAAAAAAAGATTTTAAGTCCTAACTAAAGCTAAATACAATGCACATGGAAAAATGAAATTCAAGAGCTCTCATATGAAAGTGATTATAAATCGATTAATTTAAATACATAATCATTATACCATATATAAACTAATATAAGAATTAAAAATTAATGACAAACATCACAAGAAGAAAACATTTCTTAAAAATAGAAGAACAACAAGAATAATCAGCAAAGAAAAAATGAATTATTATAATAGAACAAATATAATTAATAATATTTAAAATAAAAAGAATTTTTAGAATAAAATTGAATTTTGATTATTGGGGTTTTAGGGTATTAATACTTCAACTATTATCCTCAGTCAATTTTTTTTACAACATAGAATCTATTTGGAACTCACTTGAACTACCACTACTTATACTTCATCAACTAGTTTGGATCACTCCACATGGGATTGAAAAAAATGGATTAAAGGGAATCCAAATAAATTAATATCAAGAGATTACACTAGATCTAAAGCTAGGGCGCTGATAAAACCAAGACAAGAGAAGGAGGAGTAAGATGCATGCAAAGGATGAGAGTTTGATTCATCAAGAGAAATTAAAATACGAGTAGAGTTGATGGTTGAAAAAAATAGGCGCAAACAAGGTAATACCTTAGATTTAGAGGTTTGGAAATAGTAGTAAGGTCTGACAATAGGGGTGGCAGAGGGGGATGCGTTAGTGGGGGTATCAGAGGCAACTATAAATATCTAGTTCCTGGAAATCTTGAGGCTTGAGGGGCGGTAGGGTTTTTTAGGGTTTCATTTATAAAAACACGAAAGGATTTTATCACCAATTTTTTGGAAGCATTGATACAGGTGGTTTTTATCAGTGAAAAAATATAAATAACATATAAAGACCTAATGTTAATAAATTATTTATCATTATAAAATTATAATAAATATATTTATTATATTTATAATTATAATTAGAAATAAATATTTATTTATTTATAATTATAAATATAAAAAATTATATATTTATTTTTAGTTATAAGTGTAAATAAATATATATATATATATAATTAGAAAATTATAATAAATATATATAATTAGATTTCTAATATTATAATTATTTTATTAATTAAATAATTAAATATGGTTTTTATTATAAATAAATATATATTTAATTAAGTAATTATAAAATTATAATAAATATTTATAATTAAATTTATAAATTTATAATTATATTATATATATATATTAATTATATATAATTATAAATTTTTAAATATAAAAAATATATTTGATATAATTTTATAATTATCTAAATAAATATATATTTATTTAAATTATAACTATAAATAAATATATTTCTAAATATTTGTATATATTTATATAATTATAAAATTATAAATATTGTAAATTTATTTATTATGATTTTATAATTATAAAAATATAATTATTGATTTATTATTACAATTATAAATAAATATATAAATGTATTTGTTTAATTTTATAATTATTTATATATATAGTTATAATAATAATTATTATAAGTAAATATATTAGAAAGTATATATATATATATAATTATAATTATTAATATTATAAATATATTTATAAGTTAAATATATTTATTGTAATTTTATAATAATTTTTGAGAACATAATAAGATCATGGTTATAACATGAATGAATCATACATTTTTCAATATATAAATGAACATTCATAATGATAAATACAAAACATATGCATGTGTGTCATCATAATATACGTAATCTTAACATTTGAAACATAACTGACAATCACATCCACAAATAAACTTTATGATCATATAACGTCAATTATACTCATGCGTCAATATATAAACATAAATAATGACAATCATTTTCATGAATATCATAAATATCTCATGATATATATATATAGACCAAATTCATTAAATACATATATTAATTTAAAGGAACCCTATAATCCTACATTTGAATCAGGTTCAAATTTGGGTGGGAGCGAATTTCCACAGGCAGGCGGTGACGCAAGCATGATTCCGACTGACGGCGATGCAGACACAATATAGGCGTGACACTACACTAGGCCTTCATGTCAGTTTGTGGGCCTTTGGGCCATTTAATGCGCTTCATGCCCACTGGGCCTTTTGGCCATGTACTGAATAAATATAGCTTGATGGGTGGGCTATCCCTCGGGGGGGGGGGGGCTTTGGCATGCCATTATGGCATGTGGGTGTGGTGTGTGTGTGTTTAATATAATTTTACCTTCAAGAACCTTATATATATTTATTTAAAATATATATATTTATTAATAACTATAATTAAAAATAATTATATTTAAAAAGTATTTATATATAATTATAAATATATAATTACAAATTTAAACAATATATTTATCATTAATAAAAATTTATTATAATTCTAGAATTATTTAAATATATATATATATATTTTAAATATTATAAATACTTTTTTTTAAACATTATATATATAGTTCAATTATTAAAAAATATATATTATAATATATCATATTAACTTTAATTATAAACAATCATTTTTTAGTTAATGTATATTAATAAACATTATTTTTGAATATAAATATAATAATTATATATATATATATTAATAATATTTTTTATTAAAATATTTAATATTCTATAATAATAGTGGTGATAATGTTATCCTTTATATGCACTAAAAAAAGAAATGATAAAGGTTATATCTTTTTCACCGCTTCTACTTAGCAATGATAAAATCCATCGCATCTCTTGTTCAAATTTGTGATAGTGAATGTACCACTTATAATATAGCCAAATCATGTGATTCCTTCTACCATGAGTATTTTTCATACCAAGAATCTGAGTAGCATCTCTCAATTAATTCATTTCAAAATAATTGTTCAACTCCTTCTTTAAACTTTAAATCTTGGTGATATCTCTGACAATAATCAACTTATCATCAACATAAAGCAACAAGATAATGAAATTACAATTGGAAATTTTTTTGATGAAAACATAGGGATCTGAAGTCATCCTCCAGTACTCGTTTTTTTTCATGAATGAGTCAAATTTCTTGTACCATTTACTCAGTGTGTGTTTCAAATCATATAAACTTTTCTTAAGATTTAATTATAGGTTTTCTTAACCATTCTCCTAAAATCCCTCTGGATTATCCTTGTATATCTCATCATCAAGATAAAAATGTAATAAAATTGTCTTTACATATAGTTGTTGAACCTTCTTGTTCAGACTAGATTCCATTCCAAGAATAACTTTAATAGAATACATTTTAAACACAAGAGAAAAATTACATCAATATTAATACCTTTCTTCTAAATAAATCCCTTCACAACCATTATGTCTATGTACCATGGATGTGAGCTACCATCTTCTCCTTCGATTCTATACACACACTTTTTCTTGAGTTTTTTCTTTCAATGTGATAATTATACAAAATCAAATTTATGTTTCTTGTGTAAGGATCTCATCTTCTCTTTCATGTTCTTCTTACATTCAATATTCTATTGAATCATGATTTCATAAACATAACTTTCTATCTATCCCCTAGTAGTGAGCATCACATACTAATGTAGTGAGTATCTAGAACTCAGTTTTCATTCTCTAGTTGATCACCTCAACTGCGCTTGGGGAGAAATATGTTCTTGAATTTAATATGATGAAGAAATTTATACATATGGAGACATATTACTTAGTAGTGATATATCATCAGTGTCGTGTATCTCTCTCTCACTAACTGGTGCTGATGGTTGTGAGACTGGTTCTAGGATGACTAAAATTTCCTCAAAACTGCATCTTATTTTCATTCTTTTTCATCCCAAAATCATAAATCGCTTGATCCTCAAGAAACACTACCTATCTTATTTGGATGATACTTATACTAATAGGATCATAAAGTTCATATCCAAGATACTCATGAGCATATCCCAAAAAGATACATTAATTTCCTTTTACATCCAGCTTCACCTTATCATGTTTTAGGATATAAACAAATTCCCTACATCCAACTACTTTAAAGTGTTTGTATTGAACATTTTTACCTATATAAACCCTTTATGAAACATTTTATTTTATTGTAACTGATGGATAAATGTTGATAATATCAATTGTGGTCCTCATTTCCTCCCCCCAAAAAATGTTTAGAAGCTATGAATTTGAGAGCATACATATGACTCTATCACAAATTATTTTGTTCATCCTCTTAGAAACACCATTATGATGGTGCAACTTTAGTATTGATTTTTCTAGTCTGATTCTGAAAATCAAATAGTACTCCTCAAATAGACCATAACAATATCCTCCATTGTCTTTGCGCACACCCTTTAATCACCTAGATATTTCTCATACCAAATATACGTGAAACTGCTTGAAACCATCCTGTATTTGGTCTTCAGTTTTCAAAGAAAATTTCTAGAATTTTCTAGAATGATCATCTATGAAGGTTAAAAAATATCGCCTCTCAATGACTTAGTTCTCATCATTATAACATTAGTATGAATCAAATCTAAAACATTTAGTTTTATGGAAGGTATATGACCATAAAATTTTACCCTATGTTGTTTTCTAATGATGAAATCAACAAGGGTATCCAAATGTGAATGTTTTAGTCCTAGTAAGAGATTATTCTTGGATAGCATTCAAATTCCTCTCTCACTCATGTGACCAAGTCTCTAGTTCACGTCCTCTATAATGTTTCCCCTATAATTTCATCCGTGTTAGGAATCATCATTTCCGACCAGTTTCCACTGGGTTTTTTTGTGGAACCGGAAACAACCAATGAGTATCTATCCATGGGTCCTGCCTCATTACCCCTTTCCATGTCAGGAATCCAACATCCTTGTTTCATGACCTTAAATTGTAGGGTTCCTCAAGAACTATGTATGGATTGATTCTTATCCGGATGAGATACGTAGTGACTCCTAGATCACACCTCCTCACCCAACCATCACAAATCCCCAATGTTTCTATCCTTCAATTATGTTGCCTTTGTACTATAGAAGAAACATTTACCATCCCTTTTTCTCACACTTGGAATAGCTCACGTGACATTAGGGAATTTGGTAAAAAAATATGCCTTGTACAAGTAAAGTAGATCTATTCACATAGGGGTTACCATGATCATGGCTACAAGACCTTAAAAGGAACACCATATGTCCTCATCGCTTGAAAATAAATTACAGGATCTATTTAAGAAATACATGTGGATTAATTATTTCCCTATTAATATATGTAATGAAACTTGGGTTCCACACCCTAGTCTAGGCATAATATTCCTTTTTACATCAAAATCACCCATGTCCTCACCGCATGATATGAAACAACATGGGTTTTAAAGAACTATGTGTGACATGATTCTCATCCCTATGAGATATGTAGTGATGTCTAGATCTTTAATCTCAGGCCCAACAACCACACTTATTTCATGCTAGGTTCACCATTTTTCCCCTGTAATTCCATTTGTGTTAGGGATCATCATTTCTGAATATTTTCCACCAAGTTTGTTCGTGGAACCAAAAACACCCAATGGTTCTCTATCCATGGGGACCTACTTTCCAAAGGCAATTTCTCGCTAGGAGGTTTGGAAAATGATGCTTAATAACACACATTGGTTGATATGATGGGAGTTCGGGCTCATCACACCCTTTTTGGAGGAATTATTTCCTACTCTGAGACTCTCTTATATATTTAAGACATATTCACATATCCTTTATTTAATCCCAAGTATGATGTGGATTACACAATAATTACCAATCAATTATTAGCATGTATGGAATATAGAATCATCTATAAATATTCTAGGTTCTTCATCAATGGAAATATCTATATATATATGAGGTTATCCATCAATGGTATCCTCTTATATACATATTATTTATTCTTCAATCATTACTGTGATGATACTAGTTTTCTAGCCACACAGTGGGGAACTATGGGTTTTTTCATCATCTAGGTAGATAGAAGTAACTTTAGAGTTTATTTTCATCCAAGGAGATGTATGTTTTTTTATGTTAGAATCAAACCCATAGATGGGCTTCTTATATATCCTCATGAATGGAATCAGAACCCATGTAGTTTGTTTCCACTTAATGGGGCACATCATACCTATTTATGTAATGTGATAAGGACTTAATCATATAATTTAACATCATGTGGAAAGGATATCTAGGTCAAAGGTTCTTATTAAAGGATTGGTGTGGGACATATTCCAAGGCTTCCCAATAAACCTAGAAGGGATATGAATTTTTAAGATGAATTATACCATGTTGGGAATATGGCCGAGAGAGAACATGGTTGATTAGATTGTTGGGTTTGAACCTTGGGGAGGATTCCTAAGTATCCCATTTGTATAGGAATCGAAGCCCACATATCTCAATTAGGAGGAACCACTCCTATAGATACCCTTAAGGGCATGTATTTCAGGGGAGTATTTCCCTTTGAGATGATTAATTAGGGACTTATTCCTGAATAAGATTCCCTTGAGAATAAAACCATGAAGAATTTCTTAACGCATGGTGGTTTGTGAGATTAACACAAGGCTTACAACTACTAAGGATACCTAAACAAATGTATTATGATTGGTGATTACTCTTAAGGAGGATTCCCATTGATTTCAGGCCTTAGGTAGGATTCCTATGTATCCTGGATAAGATGAATCAGAGTTATCATAGTTCAATATTGTCGCATGGATCGTGTGGGTACCATGATCACCACTAACCTCTAAGAAAATGTGAGTCATGATCAGGGAGATAAACAAGAAGAATAATAATATTAAACAACCTACACTATCTTCTTTTCCCTGATGGACGAGTGTTATAAAACGAGGGCATAATCCTAAGGAGGATTCCTGTTTGAGGTTTGGTTAGGGATTACACCAAAGGATAATTCCCATTTGAGGTTTCATAGGGTATTAAACCTAATGGGGATTCCCATTTGAGAATTAGTTGGGGCTTACTCCTAAGGAGGGTTCCCATTTGAGGATTGGTTGGGGCTTACTGCTAAGTAAGATTCCCATTTGAGTTTTTTTGGGGATTACTCATAAGGAGGATGCACATTTGAGGTTCATTTCAGGCTTATTCATTTGTAGGATTCATATTAGGGGTTTTTTCAGGGCTTACTCTATATGAGGATACCCATTTTAGTTTTGGTTGGGGATTACTCATAAGGAGGATTCCCATTTGCAATTTGGTAGGGGATTACTCCTATAGGGGATTCCAATTTGAAGTTTCGTTGGGGATTACATTGAAAAAGGATTCCCATTGAGTTTCAACCTAACATAAGAGATAAGTGATGAGGTTTCAAGAGTTTCATAAGAAGTTTATAGAACCAAGTTACATGAAGAATCCAAGAAGAGAAAATCAAATCGTAACACGAGAATAGGACCAATAGGAGTGTCTTGATTCAAGGAATTTTAGGGAGTGTGGAGGAGTATCTGAAATCATGGTATTATGGGGGTGGGTGCTAAATCTGTATATGGAATAACCCTAAATGTCCTGTAACTACCCTAAAAATATCATGGTGTGACTCTCCATTTTTCAGGGGGGTCAGTGATGAAAGAGAAGGGACAAGCTTGGAGGGCGAGGACTGAAACCATACACTTATCTCAATTGGGGGTTTGGGGGTGCATCCCCCATGGGTATGTACTAGAGGGTGGAACATGCGGGTCATCCAGGTGAGTTGTGTAGGTGGGTCACCCAGATGGGTCACCTAAGAGGGTCACCTAGGTGGGTCGCATAGGTGGGTCACGCGGGTGGGTCGTCCAAGTGGGTCACCCAGGCTGGTCGACCGACTATGGGTCACCCAGGTACTAGGCTGGGGGAAACATCTTAATGAGGATGGGCCATGGAAAATTTTCCAAGTAGGGATGCACTACTTTGGTGAAGGAGTTTCACAACAAGAGCCCTCCCTTTCGTTTTTCATTCAGAAGTTCAACCATCCTTTAAAAACATGAAGTGGGGGTATATTTATAGACCCAATGGTAGAAATGTGTATATGGTCCCATGCATATGAACCTGTACAGTTGGGATTTCATGGATGGTCCTATGTGTATAGCCTAAGTAGATGGGTTGTACGGTGGTGCACATTCCTTTATTAAATTTTTATATCTTCTGAGAGCCATAACTTTTGATCCGTAAGTCCAATTAGACTCTACAACAAGTAAAATCAAATACCTCAAAGTAATATGTATTATTTATAAATTGAATACACCATATCCTCTTATAGAAAACTCGTAAATTGTATTTGTTTATGTTGACACCTTTTTATCATCGATCTTGGAAATTCACAACCTACTATTTGAGGGAGGATCGTTCCACTTATCCCTCATTGTGAACCAGTCTTGTGGTATATGGAAATATAGTATGCATCATATTATTGCATAGAGACACATCTCTACTAAAACATTACATTTTTTTCTATGTGAGGGTCACATCATGAATTATGTAGAAATGTGCATGAAACACATTTTATTGTATCAACATGTTGGAACATATTTTCTAGCTATATTGAATTATTCTCCACATGGTCTAGAATTTGTGTGATAAAGTGAAGTATCTTTATTTACATTAGAAATTATCAAGTTACCTTTGGTACCTTCAATATTCTATCACTAAAGGAATTGACATATCCATAGTTTCCAAGCATTCCAGTGGATATTTAATTGAGGATAATATTAGGAACATGCCTCACATCCTTCATCAATATCCAACATCCAATATTAGTCTCCAAAAAAATATTACCAATATGATTAATTTTGGATGAACCATAATTTCCCATATTTACATTTCTGAAACTTATTGAATTGTTATATGAGAAGAAATCTCTTCTGGAAGTAACAAGGTAGGAGGCACCGGAATTGATCACCCATGTCGAGTCTTGGCTTGCAAGGATGACCTGATTATCTTCCTAAACAATACAAATTTCTTCTTTGACAAATACAAAATCATTATTTTGGGTGTTAAATTCATGATTACACCACTATTTATTCAACCTTCTACACTCCTAGATGTAGAGTCTTGGTTTGTCACAGTTTTGACACTTCACACCACATCTTGATCAAAATTTCAGTTGTGTCCTCCTTTGTATAATTTTTTCACGGGGTTCTCTTCCTCTAATTATTAAATTTCATTTATACTTCCCTAGTTTTTTAGTTAAAAGAGCCACTAATTCAATTGTATTTACGTTGTATTTTCTTCTTGATTCAACATTCAACATTCTATATTTCACTATTTCCACAGTGATAGCTCCATATGGAGTTGAATTACTAGCCGACACAACTACTATATCCCACACCTTTGGTAAATTAATCAGAATAAAAAATGTCTAAAACTCATCATCAATCATAATTTTCATGGAATTAAATCATCAATAGTACCTTGGAACTCTCTCATGTTCTCTAATATGTTGGTCTCATATTTTTACTTCCAAGTTGACAAGTTAACATGCCCGGTTTACTTTATTCTGTACAGTTGTCCTTGAATACATATTTTCTAATTTTTGTAAAATAATGGAAGAATCATGTTCATTGGAATTTTTTTTAAGATACTCATGTTGATCCATAGTCTTATTTGGGTAGTGCACTTCTTATTGAGTATGGCCGACTTCACATCAACTAATTACCTGACATCTTCTAAATGCATTGAGAACTTCTTGAGGATTCCTATGCTTTCACTACAATGGGATTAGTGGTCTCTAAATTTATATTTAAAAAAAATATAATATATAAAAGATACTCAAATTTGGGTTTTGAGATTTCATATTTAAAATAAATATGGTATACCATATTAACAATATTTTCTTCCATTAGTAGAGTGAGAGTTTTGAAAATATAACCATACGGATGTGTCTAGAATTGTTGAAATAGATATAAATGACTCTTGTATCACTGAAAAAACTCTGATTGGCCAAGAAATAGCCAAAATAGTTTCAACTATCTAGATCGACTGATGAGGTGGCACTGATGTGGATCACCAGAACAGTCACGAAAAATCCCTCATAATATTTTTGCGGGCATGAATAGTGTTATCTTCTCAATCAATGGGGTATTGTAGAACCTAGGGTTTCACCAAATCTATGACCAACTCTACCAGCTTAATTTCATATCCATTTTTCATTCAACTTGTTCCATTGGAATTTTTTTATCTAATATCTTCACAGACCTGGTATAAAGAAAACTCAACCACCTTTTATTTTCTGATCATCGGAAAATATCTCCACACATTCATCATTTCGATCCCAATGGATCAGATACCAATTTTTCAGGGTATTAGAGTTTAATGGTGATGAAAACAATAAATAAAGAGGAATAATAGAGGAACAAACAAATTTACATGGTTTGGAACTGTTACCTACATCCAACTGAGAGTGGGGTTGTTTCCCTATTTGTTTTCTAGATAAATCATTAAAGGATCACTTACATATATTTCAAATCATGGGATTTTGATACCATTTTATAGATTGAGTAATTAAATGGTGTCAAAGTATTGGTTATAGTTAGTTTATCAGCCCTTGAAAAACCTCATCACCACCATCTACATTACATATTAGCTATTGGGAATCCACTACATACGGCTGGGTTGGTTGCTGCCAAAGAATACTTCCACTACAGTTGATAATTTTCCTCCTCCTCAATCAACTCCTTAATTGGGAGTGGACCCCGCTTACTATGAGAAAAATCCTTTACCATTTACTCCCCTTCCACGTGATAAGGTCTCATCCACAAAAAACCACATGACACCACATGTCAACCATGTGATATCACAAATAGACCATGAGAACTTACTATATCCACAAATTTTCCATTCACTACGCACTACGTGGCTACTAACAAACCTCATTAATAATTTTAAATATTTAATTTTATGATTAATATATATTAATAATGGTGTTAATAACATTTAATTTAAATAAGATAATTAATAATACTTCATAGTAATGTAATTAATAAAATAATACTTAAAAATAATTATGTCCATTAATATTTGAAAGTGAAAATATTTTTTTAAGAAATAAATTTTGTGACTTTTAAATGATCTTTTTATTATATTTATGATTTTTAATTTTTAATTATGTTTTATATGTTGATTCAATTTGACAAATTTCATTTATATTGTATTTAAATTTTATATTTTTTACACTTCAAATGCACCTGCATGAATCATAATAATGTTTCATGTATGGGGCATTGAAATTCTATAAATAATAAATTATAAATACTATCAAAAATAAATTTTACACACTTACATAACTTATAATAAATAATTTAAAGTAAAAATCATTTCATATAAATAATTAATGAAAATTAATTTTAGTGTCACAATATATTGTTGTTTTAAAACATTACATTTGTATTTATTTTTTTTTGAACTCATTTCATTCTCAACTAATTTTTATATATTTATTAAATGTTTTATATTTCATTTATATTTTAATTATACTATAATTTATGGGGGTATATTTTTTAATGTGTCAATATAATGTTTTTAATCAATAAAATTTATGTCATGTAAATTAGTTTTTGTTTATTATATTTATGAAATCCATTTTATTTTAAACAAATTTATAGATTTTTAGTATATGTTTTATGTTTTAATAATAATTTTTTATAGTTTTAATTTTATATGTTTTTAATTTTACCTACTTGAAATTTAATAAGTTTTCATATGTTTCAATTAGTCAACTTTGAAGGCTTATGAAATATAAACTATAAGTAAAATATAAATAAAATTTGAAATTGATGAAAAATTGGTATACATTAATTGATTGAAAAAATAATTTGACCACTTTAATAAATAGACAAGCATAGAGTGTAGAATATATTATTGTTTCATATAACTTAAGACACCAACAAAAATTTAAGTAGTGGAGTACAACCACTATCTATGATGAAGTCTCATCACACGTGATTGTGTGTAAATGTGATAACTGTATTGAGATCACTATCCTCTATACTGTGGTCAAGTATAATGACCAAGAGAGGGATCATCCATGGAATATGGAAACTCGTATGTTTGATTCTCTAATTATGACTCATCGGGAGGAGGTAGAATAAAGATATCATCATGTTCACCTGATCCTCCCCCCACTTTCTAAGTGGAAGGACCTTCCATAATCTACTGGGGAACTATAAGGCCTGTGGAAGATTAGTCATGAAATATAGAGGCATGGGAAATGACCCTTGATATGAGCTCGGATCAGATATACCCATGAAAAAATATAGATATCCTGACAATATAAATGAATCTCATGCCTCTCAATACACATCCAGAATCAGATGAGGTGGATTTCTTGAGGTGTGACCTCTACATGTGGAATAGGTGAGGTATAATGTTCAACATGACATGGTCTACATTGTTTCCATTATGTCTCATCAACATCAAATACTGTAGGAGGAGGTTCCTGAGTAGGAACGTCCTCTCCCTGGGAAGGAAAAACATCTTCTTAAGGGGAATGGTAAAAGATACTATCTTGTAGAATATGATACACTAGAATTATCCCCTACACTATAACATTGTATAGTGAATGGATAAAAACATACCACTCCATTAGATAAAATACGTGAATAAATTTTTTTAGTCAAGTATACTATAAAGATATTCAAAATGAATTAAAAAAGGTACAACAAATAAGCAAATGTAAATTTATAAACATACCAGATCATGAACTCCTCATCTGTGTGGAGTAATATATAGTATATAATACATTATATACAGTGGTTCATACTTGGTCTTCTCTATAAGAGGGAATCACATCATACATATACCCTTGATATAAAATGATGCTCATATTTCTTAGATTTTTAGATATTATACTTGTCATCGACACTAGTTGACATCCTGCCTCCATATCATATTAATGGAATGAAACACTAATGACTATTTATCTAGAAAGGGAATAAGTTGAATAAATAAAAATAGGTGCATGACTATATCAGGATGGTTCCACTAAACAATATGAAAGTGAATGAGAGGCACTACAACTGTGAAATTGTGAATCCCATCAGTGTAGTATATGAGAAACAAGTTTGATAGAGCCTAGTATGGAATCCATGTAATTGGAAATGTCATGATATATGTGATAAAAAAATTGTTAGTAAATACCAAAAAATAATAATATTATGAAATTTATTATTCAAGGAAATAGTAAATATAATTACATCAGTGGGTACTAAATTGTCCAATATGAGTTGATATGCACCAAAGTTGTACCTCAACATCCTAAAAAAGTGGTGTTCCAAACCCCAACTATAAAATACAGCACATAAAGTGATAAATAATAAGATAATAAATTTAATTACACATTGTAATAATAAAAAAAAGACGAGTGATAATACCATCGTCCATGTGAAGCACCAGACAAAATATCTATTTGAAGCTTCTGGTCAAAAACAATAGCAGAGAGGGGTGGGATGAGATCCCATTCCAACATCTGTATAAGGATGAAACATACTTTAAGATCAATGTGATCTGATCAGAATATCATACATAATTATCTGTATGCATATGCCAAGAATGAAGATCCATGTATGTTTCTCCTGGCCTGATCGAAATCCTCTAGTATCCCCAGATACATCATGTGGACATGAAAACCAATGTGATCAGTGCACATTATCCCTCCAATGAGCCATAGGATATATGCACTCTAGTGACACATTATAGTATTCTCATCAGTGTTAGTGGGTAAATATGAAAAGTTATTCTCAATCTAACTAATATATATCAACCCACCATTTGAAGCATCATCATTGCATATATGTTTTTATGAAAAGAAATCATTGTACAAGATTGGTTCAGTCTCCATGGGTGGTTACTATAACTCCATCCCCCCATATAGGTAGACTGAAAAAAACTACTGCATCCTCAAGGGTGATGGAATTTATCCCTTGGGAAAGTAGAATTTGTGAGTCGCGGGTCTTTATCACTCAATAAGGGTAGCAAGGAGGTGACGATCAATGAATTTGTAATCAAGTACAACAACAATATGGAATCCTTCACAATGTAGGTAAAATATAATAACATCTGAAGGTGGAATGTGATGATAATTGTAGGCTCTATGAACCCTAGAATTTTTGTACCTCAAGACTACTAGAAAGTCATGTGAAACATGTCAATATTACACAGTGAGTAGAGTAGTATCCTCTATATCTACATATAAAAATAAAATATATTTAAATTTAGTGTAAAAAAAATATATAATGTTATGGTCATCATAAAGTTATGGCTGGTAGAATGTAATATATAACAAGTCTATTCCCATTTTTTATGACCAGAATAAAATTCTACGTCTTCATGTGTCTCAAATAATATTTCAAAAGTGGTTTTAGAGACTTTTTTACTTTGGAAATGGTGTTTTGTTAAATTGGTCATGTATGATTTATGTAATAGCTTGTGTTATGACTTGATTTATAAGGGAAATTTCTTGTGATTTTTTAGCATGAAGTAGCACATGTATTAACCAAGGTGTGTGCAAGACGTTTTTTCTGAGTGGTCGTGTGAGCCTCAGAGGGAGGACCATGTGAGCTTCCATTGTTTTCTAAGGTACCGAGAGGGCCTTTGGGTAAGAAGACTATGTGAGAATCCATGTTGTTTTCTGAGAGACTGTGTGAGCTCTTGGAGTTGGGCCTGTAGGAAGAAAATATGAATTTTCTTTTCTTAGATAGTTAGCATTCTTTTTTACTCACTCAAGATAGGCCTAATGGGTATATCTTCTAGATTCACATTACTCATTCCTGATTGGTTTATATGATTTTTGAATTATATTGGTTCTATTTAATGTGATGATAGGTATTATGCCCATTTTTCTACTTTCCATTTATATGGTTACATGATGTTCATTTTTTTCCACCTTTGTTTTTTCATTGGGTTATACTTGAGAATGTTGTTCATTATAGCATATTTTTTTTTACTTAATCCACGTTTGGGAATTGTTTTGGAAAACCATGTTTGTTTTATAAAAGAAAACCAATGGTATTTTAAAGGTTTACATGAAGATGGATTGTTTTCACATGGTTTAGTTTTGATTTTTTTTCAAACTAGTTTTTTTTCATGGTTAAATTCCTTAAATATATTCATGGTGGTATCCTAATGGGATCCATGCCTCACACCCTGCTTGGGACATTCTTGGGATTTGTAGATTTCATTTTTCTGATCTTTATTTTCAAAGGAAACTAGTTTTCCGCCATTATTTTTGGAATAGAGTCATGTTTTTAAGGGGATTTACTTTAAAAATAGATTTGTGCACACATTTGTTAGATCAGTTTGATCCACCTTATATATTGAATATTTATTTCATGTCTATCATGTACACCAATAGGTTAGATCCCAAATGGTTTGCTTTGTTATTCATGTATGATTCCACACACGATGGTATATTTCACGATTATTTGATCACATTATTGCATTATGGTTTATCCATGGACAGTTTGATTATGATTTCATAGTAAAAATGTTAATGTTCTTAAAGGTATGTTTAATAGTCTATAAAGAGAATGTGAATAATCTAAATCATATCACTTGGGAGAGTCAAACAAAGTGTGATGGATGGCCCGTTTTCACAAACTATTTCTCAATCGAATCTAGCTCAGTATAGTGTTTTTAGGTTTTTTTCTCCTAGGTACAACTATGTGAGATCCACATCCACTTGTAGTATCTAGACAAGGATTTAATTTCTTATATAACCACAAAATATTTAATATAGAAAATTTTTATAATGTCTTCTTATATACTAAAATATGAAACTAATGTTTCCTAGTATGATTTTTAATCTTCCTAAAGGTATTTTAATTAGTTTATAATAAAAATATGAACCATCTAAAACATATCCAATGGGAGTGTCAAATTAGGTGTGCAGTAATGCCTCTGAGTGTGCACCATTTCTTGATCGAGGCTAGCTCAATATTTTATTTTTGGGGCGGTTGCCCCTAGGTATATCTATACCTAATTCACATCCACTTGTAGTATAAAAGAAGGTATTTAATTTCTTAGATATCAATATATTATTTACTTTACTAAAACTTTATGAAATATTCTTATATCCCAAAATATGACCCTTCCATTTTGTAGTATAATTTTTAATCTTCCTAATGGTAAGTTGATTTTTTTATAAATAAAATGTGAATCATCTAAAATATATCCATTGAGAGTGTCAAACTAGGTGTGTAGTAAGATATAGATCATCTAAATCTCAAGACTAACAAATGAAGTGTGTGGTTCATCCTCTTTATTATGTAGTTATCCATCTATGATCCTATGTTAATTATTTTTTAATATGAAGTTAATCAATAGATAATCATTATTTAATTATAATTTAATCCTTAGCGAATCATTACTAAGTTTGTATATAATCATTAATCAATTATTAGTTCTTTAGTGGTTAGTTTATAGTTAATTAGTAGTTAATCCTTAACTAATTATTGTTTAATAATTACTTCATCATTAATTATTTATTAGGTAGTCCTTCCCTAATCATTGAGTAATCTTTACTTAATCAATGATTAATAATTAGTTAATAATTATTTATTTTTTTGTTAATCATTGGTTAATTATTAGTTAATCACTAATTAATCATTCATTATGCTTGAGGTAATACTAAGTTATCTACACCTTAATCATTTGTTAAACACTCTTTAATCATTTCTCAAATAATAGTTATTAAGTAGTTACTTTTATTGGTTAATTACTATGTAATCATTATTTAAATATTTAGCTTGTAGTTAATTAATAGTTAATCATTACATAATTTTTGGTTAATTAGTATCTCACTATTAATTAGTCTCATGATAATAATTCTTAGTCATTTATTAATCATTTTGTAATCACCATTTAGTCATTATTTTACCATTATTTTACCATTCACTAAAACGTTTTTAATCATTACATAATCATTAGTTAATAATTAGTTAATCTTAAACTAGTTATGCCTTAATCATTAATTAATCACTTGTTAATCGTTACTTAATTAGTAGATATTAAGTAATTACATTATAGTTAATTAATATTTAATTAATATTTAATCATTAGGTAATTATTATTTCATCATTCTTAAATCATTAGTTAATCTTTTTTATTCATTAGTTAATTATTAGCTAATAATTAGTGACACCTTAGTTAGTACTAAATCAATTATGCCTTAATCATCCATTAATCACTTGTTAATCATTACTTAATTAATATATATTAATTACTTACTTTATAGTTAATTATTAGTTAATCATTCATTAATTATTAGTTAATAATTCTTTAATCATTAGTTAATCATTCTTTAATCTGTAGTTAATCATTTTTTATTAATTAGTTATGTATTATCTAATCATTAGTTAAACATTAGTTAATACTAAATTAATTATGCAGTATATATTTTTTAATCTCTCATTAATCATTTCTTAATTAATAGTTAAGTACTTTATAGTTTCTATTTTTTAATTACTATTCATCATCATTTAATTATTAGTTAAGAATTATTTAATCATTTATTAATCATTACTTCATCCTAATTTAATCCTAGGTTATTAATTATCCAATTATTCTTGAATCCTATTTCATTAATTAGTTAATCAATACTTAATCATTGCCTTTACATTAGTAAATTAGTAGTGATTTAATAGCTAATTATTAGATAACCATTATTTCATTAGTATTTATTCATCATCTAGTTAATATTAATTCCTAATTATGTGAATAATATTTAAAAACATCTACAATATACTAAATAACAATCTTATTATAATAATTAATCCAATATTGGGAATAATTATGAATTATTTTCTAAAAAGTGATAAATAAATAATAATATTTTATTTACCAATATTAACTATTATTTAAAAACTATATCTAACCAAATAGAAAACTAGTTAAATAAAATATTTTAAAATAACTAAAATGAAACAAAAAAAAAATAAAAAAATAAATTTAAAATAAATAAGAAAAAATATCTCTAAATGACGCTTCGAAAAATTTGGCACACCTTTTTTGCCACAAAAAATGCCACGCATAAAAGAATAAACCATGAGTAACACGTAGTGAGAGATAGGGAGTGTAATTAAATAGAGGGGGTGAAATGAGTAAGGATTAGGGGAAGGGGTGAGTTCTTATCTGTAGGGGTCTGTGGTAAGGTCAGCATTGATGATGATTCCTTTTTCCTTAATTTAAGGGAAATGCGGTATCACTCATGTCTTCTTTTTCATGACATCGATCTGATTCATTGAGTGTAAAATGCGATATCTACCTTGTTTCCTTTCAATATAATTGAAAAGTGGAATTAACGATTTCACCTTTATTTCCTAATTTAAAAAATTTAACTAGGTGGATTTAAATCAATATTTTGTTTTTCAAAAAATATAGAAAGAAACTCTGTCAGTGCTCAGCATGTGGTCTCACATGTCATCTGACATAAGATAGGATAAACACCACTTACAAACCATGGGTCACACCCTATTCTCTCTATAAGTCACTCCAAACTAGTACTCTCAAATCCAGTACTAAAACACATAATAATTTATAAATTACCTCTAATAGCAAGTGATAGATCCCAAAATAAACTTACAATAATCTCACAAACCCAATAATGAAAGGTTTTATGTCTTTGAGGATCATCTACATTAGAATCTTATTTTTCAATGCTTGTAAAAATTTATTGAAAATAAAACAACAATATATATCCTTTTAGAAAACTCATAGGTTATACTAATCAGTATAACCAAGTGAATGGGAAAATAAAAAATGGGAGAACACTCATGGAGGGAAAAGATAAGAAATATTTCATCAAGGGTTTGATCATTAATATATGAGAAATCAAAATCACGAGAGAGAGATATTATTCATAATAACATGGAACAATAATATTTTCCATAATTATTGATATAATGACATGTAATTTCAAAGGAAAAGACATGTAATATGGAATAATAGTGTGAGATAATAACTAGATCCATGGAGCATAATCATTGGTATATAAAAATATGACATGAAATGGAAATGTAGCATGATGAGGAAATACAATGCAAAAGAAAAATGTACGGAATCATCATATTTTGATCATTTCTAAGAAGGTCCACTCATTATGTTGTAATCATAATTCAAGAAGGCTTAACATTTATGTTTTCAATATAATCCTAAAAGGAATACTACATTCTTTGTGAGTGTCATCCACGAAGGATCACCCTTTATGTTGTTAGTGTAATCCAATAAGGCTCGCCATTTTTTTGAAAATAATATAAGAAGTAAAACCCTCTATGTTGTTAGTGTAATCAAAGAAGGCTCACCCTTTATTTTGTGAGTGTAATCCAGAAGGATCGCTCTTTATGTTGTGAGCGTAATTCAAGAAGGATAAACTTTTTGAAGTGATTATAATCCAATAATGATTACCCATTATTTTGTGTGCGTAATCCAAGAAGGATCATAATTTATTTTGTGATTGTAATCCATAAATTATATCCCTTTATATTATCATTTTAATCTAAGAAGGCTTTCCCATTATGTTGTGAGTTAAATCAAAGAAGTCTCACCCTTTATGTTGTGAACAAATTCAGCTATGTCCATGCTTCATTATCGCATTACCTATAAAACATTGACCAAAATATTATATGGAGATAAAGGACCTGAACCATAAATTAGTTATATATATTTGTCTTATTAGAAAATAATTATTCATCACATTATAAATAACCCATGCAAATAAAATTTGGTTTTATAACATTTTGAAATGTTATCACTAACATTGACCACAAGAATTAAAATGGTTAATACCAAAAATTAAATCACTCTAAAAGATTATTTCATAAGAATATTTATAATGTGATACATGAATAATAATGTCAATGTAAATAAATCCTTTAGATATTAATAGAAAAATGGCATTGAAATCATAAAAGAGTTTTTAGAAAACAAGTTTAACACTATTGTAAAAGAATAAGTTACGGGTAACATTCAGAAGTCATTTTCAAAAAAGTGAAGTAAACAAAATTAGAAAAAAGATAATTGAATAGTTATTTTTAAAATATACATCTTTGAAAATTCATAAACATTATCAAAATTAATGTGGAGTGAAAGATAAAGCATTTGATTATTAAAGGATGGAAAACCTATTTAATATTTTGAAATATATTTGTGGAAAAATAGCGGTGTAAAAAAGATTAAAAAATCCTTTAGAAAGGTGGAGAATGGAAATATGAATTTCAAATGAGATAACAAATAATTATATTTCCAAATATAAAAGATAAAATTAGTAGGAAGATAAAATCTTGATATGGGAGAAAACATATTATTTTGTCTGAATTAGAATTGTTCTTAACATCATCAAATTTTATGACAGAATAATTACCTCAATATAATTCCTTAGAAAATTAGGAGTAAAGAAATTATAATATTATCATATAATAGGATAAAACATCTCATAAAACCATTTCCAAATAGGAATAATCATGACTCAATAAAATAATTTGTGTTGAGAAAAATCCCTTAATCTTCAAGTATCTTTTAAATAGAAAGACAATGGAAGATAAAATGTGAGATATATTTTTAAATAATATTTATAAAATGTAAATAATTAAAACAATAAATATATTACCAATATATACAAAATATGGAAACAAGTTATGAATACAAATCATATCTCAATAAAGAAAAATTATGATACAAAAACCCCTTACTTTAAATCCCACTTAGAAAAACATTATCTAACCTTATGTATTAAAAAAATAATTATCTTAATCCCATATTTCATAAAATAATTCATACATATACACTTTTAAAAAATTTATTTATAAAATACTATTACAATTTTTTTACTTAGTTATTTTTTATTTTCAATATCAGATGTTATTAATTTAAATTATAATTTTTAGTATTAGTTCCATAAGGGTGGTGTCGATTATTATTTATAAATTAAATGTTCATCATCCTAAGATAATTATAACTAATAAAATATATGTTTTATAATGATTTATAATGTTATAATTTCATTTCATAAGTATGTTAGTTATGATTCACTACAACAAAGTCGTTGACGAGATTATTGTTGGATCGGGTTATACCAAATATACACAAGAGGGGGGTGAATTGTGTCATTTAAAATTTATTTGAGAGATCACAATCAATCCTTTTAACTTTATCAGAAATATTATGCAGTGGAAGATTAATAACAAAGGACACATGATGTATAGTGGTTCGGGGAACCGAAGGCACCTAGTCCACTCCACCAATGCTCTACCCCATGAGCTTAGTGATTTTCACTATCTGTTCCTCTTATCAACCAACCGTTCCACAACTCTGTGTAGGTAGTTGAAACCTTTACAAATTTAAGGAAAAACAGAGCCTTTTGGTTCATACACAGAACCAAAAACACAGCTTAGTATGAGAAGCTGGTTACTCAATGTAAAAAAGTATTTTTTCTGTGAAATACTTTAAAGTTGTTCTTCAAAATTACAACAACACACAATTGATAGTCGAATGATCATTGTCTTCAGAAAAGATGTTTTTCAGTTAGAAGTAGTTCTGAGCCGATCCAGTTGTAGTATATATTGAAATAAATTCAGTAACTTCAACAATAGTAGATCCCCAAAACATATTCAATGCAGAATCAGTGAATCTTCAATCATGTTTTTTCTTCATCAGAAAACATAACTTTGTTGTTCTTCGTATCTATAGATCTGTTAGTCTCAATTGTTTTTTGTAAATTGTATAAGTGAAAAACTCAATATCTTGTAATATATTTTTGATGATTCTCTTCTATAAAAAATAACATAGTTATATATAGAATAAAGAAGATCATTATCCTTTGTAAATTTAGATCTACAAAAGTCGCCTTCTGACTCACAATATTCAAAAGTTTGAATAACAAAGCAGTCATAACTCTCCTAAAAATTTAGCATGAAAAGATCCTCTTAAAAGGATCCTCTGAATCATAAATAAATTTCTTTGAATTATTCAAAGACACATTTTAGATTAGGGATTTTAATTTGGCCTGAAATCATCCTAATAATCTTCTTATAGACCATTTCTCGATAAAATCGTAATTAAAATCTATGACGTCAAATGTAGGGTTGAAATTTAAAGAATTCATTCTCTGAATATAATTTTCAAAATGTAAGGTTGATCTCAAATGTAAGGTTAATGATCCATACTTTTCTCAGCTTCCAAACGTAAGGTTAATCTCAAACGTAATGTTAATGGTCCATACTTTTCTCAGCTTCCAAACATAAGTTTGGTCTCAAAAATAAGGTTAATGATCCATTATTTTCTCAAATTCCAAATGTAAGGTTGATATCAAATGTAAGGTTAATGATCCATACTTTTCTTAGCTTCCAAACATAAGGTTCCTTCCAATCGTAGGGTTCTTATTCCATTCTTTTCAAATAACGTATAGTTTTTTATCCATAATTTTTCGATATCTCGTAAAGTAAATGCCGCATTTCATCCTTAGGCTACACTTCTTAACGTATGGTATGAACAATATTTCTAGAACATGCTCAAGTAATTTTTGAACATGTAGAGCATGAACATTGTTTCTAGAAAATTCTAAAAATGCTGTCCAAATATTTTTCAAAATATTCCACATGAATTAAATGCTTTAATATTATCTCAAAATAGAGAAATAAATAATAATTTCCTGAAATATACTCAAAGTAAAATTACTTGAATAACAAATAAGGAATTTTTTGAGCATAAAAATAATCATAAAGAGATAGAGTATTTTTCTCAACAATCTCCCCCATATAAAATTATGTACTGTTGAAAACAACACATTCTCAACAATCTCATCCTTTTTGATGATCACAAAACTCATAAAATAAACAATGAAATTAACATACAAAATTAATTACATATAGTTTAGAATTGTGAAAATAAGAAAAAAAAATTATAATTTCACCCCAAGATTACATCATAAATTTTTTAAATAGTTTCTCCCCCTATGTAAAAGGATTTAAAAGCATAAAAATAAAATTTTAATTTTCCCTTTTTGTGAAAGGAAATAAAATTATTTTTAAAGAAATTAAAATAACATGTTGTGTTCATCTTAATTTCTCCCCCTTTTTGTGATATTAAAAAGAATGATTGAATAAGATATAACATATTTCAATGTAGCACCGAAATAAGTAAATTATATTATTAACTATTTATCAATATTTGAATCTAGATTATGGGAATTTATAACATAGAGAGTAAAAAAATAGATAACACACAAATATTAAAAAAACTTCATTTAAAATATTGTAAAAAATACAGTAACTACAACAACAAGAATCAAGGTTGGGTTAAGGGTAGGATTCATCTCCTCTGAACTGTAGCCTTGATCTCTACTAACTGAGTTCTTAATCTGCTCATCAATCCATCTCCCAACTGGATTATGAGATCTCTTGTTTCTTAAGCCAGATGAAGATCTTCAATTAGATTGACTCTGAAGAACTCATGAAGCCTTTCTTCCTTGTCTATAAACAGAGTTAACTTGTCTGTGAACTAATTCAGAAAAGTTCTAATACCTGGTTCATTGCAACTGGTCTAACAGAAACTTATTATTATCCAATAATACTATCAAAGCAGCACTATTTCATTTAGGGTCTGAAAATATATCATTCATATTGCTCATAACTGTTGTAATGGCCTGAAATCTACTAATCAGATCAAGTGAAGTACTTAATGTACTGGATTCACTATTTCAGACAGCTACGAATTATTGCTCCTTGAAATTTATAAATTTTATTAAATATTTCTTCATCACCATTTCAGATTTTAGATTTGTAACTACAACCATCATTTCCTTCTTGAAATTTTCTACTTCTTGCTTAGAAATAGAGCTGGCTTTTAGGTTCTGAAACTTCTACCTCTCCTTTTCTAATGTACTTCGCAAAGATACATTTTCAGCTTGAACTTTATTAAACATTTTGATAAAATCATCAACATGATCATTTTTAGAATCAGAGGCACCGTATGTTTGATTCTCTATTTCAGCTTCATTATGATGTAACCGTACTATGAGAAAGTGATCAGAATCTTATTTCTCTTCATCCCCTCCATGTACTAGTTTTTCCACTGATTTTTCCTTAGATCCCTTCCTTGACTCATCTATAGAAAATTATTCAATTAATAATTCATTATAAATCTCAAAAGGGCTCTCTTCTTGATCCATATGAACTTGTTCTGGCTGCTCCTGAGCATCTTCTTCATTGATATCTTCCAAGATAGGTTCCTCCAAAACTCGTTCCTCTTGATCAACTTCTTTTTGAGAATTAGTTCCACGGGCAGTCTCTGCCTCTACTTCTGGTTCTGTGTCTATTTATTCCTGGGGCATAATTTCATATTCTACTTGAGGAGTCACCTCAGTCTAAGAAATTGTTTGTTGTTAAATGTCTTGTACTGCATATTCTCTAATAAATCTGTAGCTCAGAATCGGTTTAGTTTCATTTTCATTTGTTTGAGTAGGCTCCTCTCCATTTTGAGCCACACTGTACCTTTTCCTTTGAATTCATTCTTGAATTTCCTCATATGTAGGTGTATCAACAATTTCAAATCTGATTCTCCTTGAAACTCAGCTTACTCTCGATTCATCTTGTCCTTATTTGGACTTGGAAGGTTTTGCTTGAGCACTCTCTTCTTCTTCCTCTCCTCCTACAGGCATAAGCTTGCATTTGATTGTGCTCTATAAATAACCTATCTTTCTCATTGTTCCTTCATTGAACATGTTTCTATGGTGGTATCTCACTAGATAATCCACCAGACATAATCATATCTTTCTTAAACAAAATCTTTGAAATGAATCTTTCAAAGGGATAGAAGTTCATTCTCAGTTCTGGTTGGTAACAATAAGTGAGATATCTCACCAAAAATCTCAGAAAGTTTAACTTGATGTCACTCATAAAGAGAAACATGATATACATGTTAGGGTATACAATATTATCCATTTCTGACATACGAGGTACAATCCCTGTTTGTAAAAACATAACTAAAATATTTTGATTCGGCTCCAGATATTTCACTAGAATCTTCCTTATAGTCGTTGATCCAAACAAAAAAGTCATAATATCCTCTGACTTATGTAAACTATCACATATATTCTTCAAATAAAAGTGAAATAATCCCTCATGAGGGATGTTAAGAATTTCAGCAATCTCTACAGAGGAAATCAAAAAGTCTTTGTCCTCGATCTTTGCTATCATAACATCTTCCTCTTTTCCTAGGCTAAACGAAGAAGATTTAAATAAGTGACAAAGTTCTACCTCATATAGAAACTCTATGTTCTCTCCATTGAACATTTGTTCTAGGTTCTTAAAATCTAGGGATTGTCGTAGCATCAGATCTGTCTGATATAGCCATTCTAAATCAATTACCTTTCCTTGTAGAATTTTCCTTCGTGTCGTGCGTTGATGTTTAGTAGTGCTAGTCTCTACCTCATCGATTCTCTTGGTATTTTTCATTTCTGATGTATATCATTGAAGAATCGAAAGTTAGGGTTTTGAAGGTTCAAGTGCGGGTAGAGAAGATCGGTAAATGTTTTCGAGATTTCGAAGGGTTTTGAGAAAATGAACGAATTTGGGAGTTGAATCAGTTTCTGACATCCTTGATTCTCGTGTCATTACACACATAGTAATTATTACATTATTTAAAATTAAAAACTTATGTGAAAAAAGTTTAAAGTTGAACTAATGAAGTTTTTAAATTAAATAATTAATAAATAAAATAATATAAAATAAATCATTTAAAAATAAATAAACCTATCTCCCCCTTAATAAAATAAAACCTTGCAGTGGCAAGTGGTTTAGTAAAAATATCAGCTAATTGAATTTTTGTGGTTACAAAATCTAAGAATATATCCTTTTTAAGAACATGATATCTTAGAAAATGGATTCTTATATTAATATGCTTAGTCCTAGAATGATTAATTGAATTTTTTGAAATATTTATAGAACTATTATTATCACATAAAATATTTTTATTATTAAAATTTAGTTCAAAATCTTTAAGATTGTTTTTCATCCACAAAACCTGTGCACAACAACTTCCTACAGATACAAATTCTGTCTTGGCTGTTGATAGGGAAACTGAGTGTTATTTCTTACTAGAACATGAAACTAAGGATTTTCCTAAAAAGTGACATGTCCCTAAGGTGATTTTTCTATCTAATATACAACTTCCAAAGTCTTAATTTGAATATAAAATTAAATTAAAATCAGATGTTTTTGGATAGAGAAGAGATAGAAAAATAGTTCCCTTTAAATATCTAAAAATTATTTTTACATCACTTCGATGAGATTCTTTAGGATCAGATTGGAATCTAGCACAAAGACATACTGAGTACATTATATATGACCTTTTAGCAATAAGATATAATAAACTACCAATCATACCTCTATATAAATTTTTGTCAACTGATTTTCCAGTTTCATCCAAGTCATGTTTTATATTAGTACACAAAGGAGTTGCATATGTCATGATGTTTTCAAGTCCAAATCTTTTTAATAATTCACTAATGTATTCTCTTTGATTTAAATCATTTATAGAATCTTTTTGATAAATTTTAAGTCCTACAAAGAAATTTAATTTTCTGATCATGTTCATTTAAAATTCCTTTTGCATTAAATTTGAAAAATAATGACAAAGTTTTGAATTTGATGATCCAAAAATTACATCATCAACATAAATTTGAACCAATAAAACATTTGAATATATAGTTTTCTTAAAAAGTGTTGGATCTACCATTACAACAGAAAAATAAATTTTTAATAGAAAATAACTTAATCTTTCATAACAAGCTTTAGGTGCTTGTTTAAGACCATATTGAGCTTTAGTGAGATTAAAAATAGAATCTGGTTTTTGAGAATTTTCAAAACCAATAGGTTTCTCAACATAAAATTCCTCCATTAAATTACTATTTAAATAGAAAACATAATATCCATATGAAATAATTTAATGTTTATATGAGATTCATAGGATAAAAGGATTCTAATAGGTTCGAATCTAGCTACAGGTGCAAAGGTCTCATCATAGTCTGTACCTTATTCTTGATTTTAAAACTTAGCTACTATTCTTTCTTTATTTCTAGTTATTATTCCTTGATCATCTTGTTTATTTATAAATACCCATTTGGTTCCTATAAATGGATAGTTTTGAGGTCTTTCAACTAAATTCCAAACATCATTTCTCTTGATCTGGATTAGTTATTCTTGCATTTCTATCATCCAACATTCATCAACTAAGGCTTCTTCTAATGTCTTATGCTCAAATTGGGATAGAAAGGTAGAGAATTAAACAAGATTTCATACACTTCTTCTAGTTTGTATTCCAGTGTCTATGTCTCCTATAACAGTTTCTAAAGGGTGATTCTTTAGGGTTATAGACTGTCTAGGTAGTACACTGTTAGGTTCTTCAATGTCATGTCATTCTGAACTAGACTAAATTTAATTTATATCTTTTTCAAAATCATCTTTCAGGTTTTTAGGTCTCATGTTATCTTTAGAGTTAGATTCATCAATTTGGTCTTTCATTTTCTCAAAGGGATCAGATTCATCAAATTTCACATGAACTAATTCCTCAACAATCCATGAATTTTTGTTAAGAAACTCTATAAGCTTTGGAATTAGTATAATATCCTTAAAAAATTACTTTATTAGATTTTCGATCAAACTTACCATGATTTTCCTTGGATTTTATGGTGTAAACCTTACATCCAGAAACATTAAAGTAATTTACTTTGGTTTTTTTATTCCAAAGTTTATAGGGTGTCTTTTTGAAAATAGGTCTAATTAAAACTCTATTCATTATATAACAGGCTATTCCGACAGCTTAAGCCCAGATATAGGTAGGAAGACTGTATTCATTTAGCATAGTCTAAGCCATTTTATGAATAGTCATATTTCTTCTTTCAACAATTTCATTTTGTTGAGGTGTCCATGTGTTGATAAGGTGTGTTTAATACCTATATTTGAGAAAAAGGAATTAAATTCTAGATTCTCAAATTCTCCACCATGATCACTTCTTAATGAAATTATTTTAAAACCTTTTTCATTTTGAATAGATTTGCAAAAAATTTTAAATATATTAATAGTTTCATTTTTATATTTCAGAAAAAAAATTCAGGTAAATCAAGAATAGTCATCAACTAAAACATATAAATGTAATTTACCAACCAAGCTTGATACCCTTGAAGGTGTAAATAGATCCATATGGATAAGTTCTAGAGGTTTAGATGTATCAACTTTATTAACAGACTTGAAGGATGATTTTTGTTTCTTTCTAATTTGACATGCATCAAAGAATCTATCACTTTCAAATTTGAGACTAGGAAAATCAGAAACTAACTGTTTCTTAGATAACTTTTTTAAAGTTTATATATTTCAATGTCCAAGTCTTCTATGTTAGATCCAAGATTCATTTATCTTGTTAGTTAATCAATTTACTTTTTTTGACACAGGGAATTTAAATCCATGGTATAAACATTATCAGTTTTGGGTGCTCTAAATTTAAGCAATTTATCTTTGAAAATAGAACAAATTTTTTTGGAAAAATCAACAACATAACCATCATCAGAGAGTTGAGATATACTTATCAAGTTTGTTTCAATCCTTTTACATAGAGTACTTTTTTTATTGAGATAACTTCGGGATCTCAAACTGTTCCAATGAAAATAATCTTTCCTTTAGCATTGTCACCAATCATGACTATACCTCCATCCTTTTGAGTTAAAGTTCTGAAATTTGATGAGTTTAAACTCATATGCCTAGAGCTGCCATTGTCCATGTACCATATTTCACTTTGGCTTCAATGACCTTCTTCCCCATGATTTTCTATCATAAATCACATATTAGATTTCATGTTTGATTCCTCTTTTTCTAAATCATACTTTGATGAGATACTAGAGTCTTCAGATATACTCCAAGTAGCATTCATTACCTTCTTCTATTTTTTCTCATAATCATTTTCATTAAATAATTTCTTCTTATTGTCTTTCTTTAATTGTGGACATTCAGGTCTGATATGACCAAGCTTCTTGAACTAATAAAATCTGACTTCCTTCTCATCCTTTTTAAAATACTTTCTAAAACCATTTTTGTTTCAATAAAACTTACAGAATTTTCTAGCTATCTAAGATAGTTCCACATCTAAATTGGATGAATCAGAATTTTTTAATTTCACCTTTATTTCCTATTTCCTCATCTTTTTTCTTTTTCTTTGAGATGAAACCTTTAAGGAAGTGTCTTATCTCTTGATCAAAACCTTATGCTCGTTTGCTTCATCCTACATCTTAGTCTCATACATCATTAGAGTTGCAATTAACTCCTTAATTGTTAAATCTTTTACATGTGCAGATTTTCTGATAGCATCAAAAATTCCATTCCATATTGGTGGTAGTACTATTAGTACTTTTAGAGATTGATTAGCTAGTTTAATCAGATCTCCCATAGCAGTGATGTTGTTGACAATCTCTGTCAATGTTCCATTCTTCTAGGTGATGCTTTCTCCTTAAAATATCCTAAATGTATCGAATTTATTTTAGCAGTAGCATACCTCATCTGTCTAACATTGTCAGTTCCTTCAAAATAAACTGCAATAGTATGCCACATTTCATACGCTGTGAGGCACTGAGATACTCTATTGAATTCATCTGGTCTAAGACCATAAATTATTGCATTAATGGATTTTGAGTTTATGTTTTAATCAAATTTTATATTAGCACTCCATGTTTTAGGTTTCTCTATAATCACATAGGGAGTTATAATTTTTGATTAGACTATTTATCCAAGGTTCTTTAAATAAATGATCATCGTTGATTTCTAGGATCCATAATTTTCACCGTTGAAGTAGGGAACTCGAACCATTGACATACCCTCTTGTGTATCAGCCATTATGCTGATGTATAATTCAAAAAATTTCAGTTAGTAATATATTTTTCAAAATCTCCACCTTTGATACCAATTGTTAGATCGGGTTATACCAAATGTACACAAGAGGGGGGGGGGTGAATTGTGTATTTTACAATTTCTTCACGAGATCATGATCGGTCCTTTTAACTTTATCAAAAAGATTAAGAAGTAGAAAATAAATAGAAAAGGACACATAATGTATAGTGGTTCGGGGAACAGAAATCCCCTAGTCCACTCCACCAATGCTCTACTCCACGAGCTTAGTGATTTTCACTATATGGTCCTCTTATAAATAGACCGTTCCATAACTGAGTGCATGCAGTTGACACCTTTAAAAATTTAAGGAAAAAATAGAGCCTTCTGGTTCATACACAAAACCAAACACACATCTTATTATGAGAAGGTGGTTACTCAAAGTAAAACATTATTTGTTCTTTGAAATACTTTCCAGTTGTTCTTCACAATTACAACAACACGCAATTGATAGTCAAATCATCATTGTCTTCAGAAAAGATGTTCTTCAGTTAGAAGTAGTTCTGAGCCAATCAAGTTATAGTAGATATTGAAATAAATTCATCAACTTCAACAATAGTAGATCCAAAAATGATATTTGATGTAGAATCGGTGAATCTTCAATCGTGTTTTTTCTTCATCAAAAAAATAGAACTTTGTTGTTCTTCGTATCATCGGATCTGTTAGTCTCAATTGTCTCTGTATGTTGTAGTATTGAAAAACACAAGATCTTGATATATATTTTCGATGATTCTATTCTATAAAAAATAATATAGGTATATATAGAATAAATATGAGCATTCTCCTTTATAAATTTAGATCAACAAAAGTCACCTTCTGACTCGTCATATTAAAAAGTTTGATTAACAGAGAAGTCATAACTCTATTGAAAATTTAGTATGAAAAGATCCTCTTAAAATGATTCTCTAAATCATAAATAAAAAACTTCTAATTTGTCAAATACACGTTTTAGATTTGGGATTTTAATCTGGCTTGAAATCAGCCTAATAATTAGCTTACAGACCGTTGCTCGATAAAATCGTAATTAAAATCTCTGACGTCAAACGTAGGGTTGTTCTTCATAGCATTCATTCTCTGGACATAAGGTTCATAATGTAAGGTTGATCTCAAACATATGGTTAATGAGCCATACTTTTCTTAGCTTCCAAACGTAAGGTTGATCTAAAAAATAAGGTTAATGATCCTTAATTTTCTCAGCTTCCAAATGTAATGTTGATCTCAAACGTAAATTTAATGATCCATACTTTTCTTAGCTTCCAAACATAAGTTTGATCTCAAATGTAAGGTTAATGATCCATATATTTCTCAACTTCCAAACATAAGGTTCCTTCCAAACATAGGGTTCTTCTTCTATAATTTGCAAATAACTTATGGTTTTTTAACCATACTTTTCTGATATCTCGTAAAGTAAACATTGCATTTTGTCCTTATGCTACGCTTCTTAATGTAGGGTATGAACAATGTTTCCAGAACATGATCAAGTAATTTCTGAACATGTAGATCATGAACAGTGTTTCCAGAACAGGGTAAAAATGATTTCCAAATATTCCACGTGAATTAAACTCTTTAATATTATCTCAAAATAGAGAAATAAATAATAATTTCATGAAATATACTCATAGTAAAATTATTAGAATAACAAATAAGGATATTTGTGAGCATCAAAATGATCATAAAAAGATATAGTATTGTTCTCAACAATCTCCCCCATATAAAATTATGTACTATTGAAAACAACACTTGGTCAACACTTATTTGGTAATTTTCATAAAATATGGGTGGTGTCTTAATAACATGTTAGATATTAATATTACCACTCCATAAATAATAAAATCAATATATACTTATTAGTTTAATAACCATATGTATTTATGTTTCTTGAGTTACCCATGATATAAATTTATAGCATTGTTCATACATGTGGTTAGACCGACCAAAAGAAGAACACGTTATAATCTATGGGTGAGTGTGGTTAAGAAAGAAATTATCTTGTAATAATATCATTATTACATAATATTATTGTTATTATTGATATTTTTTAAGGTATTGAATTATATATAAATATATTTTTATATATAAAAAACAATTGAGTGAAAAAATATTCCATTTTTGCAGATGTGGTAGTTCACATGTACACACATGAGATGAATTTGTTTTACATAGATGCAGAGGAAGATATAAAATGGATTAAAATTAAAAAATATTAATATTTTCCAAAATATCATATTTATGATTTAAAAATTATTTTAGAACCATCCATTTATGGAAGTGATGAAAAATAATTCATGTCTTTCATGGAGATGATAGTCACAATGTACACATGTTGATGTCTTCATTTTTTAGATGGTTTTGGAGAAAGGTATAAAGCGAATATTCTGTTAGACTAATCAAATTTCATCAAATTTTTAATATTTATTTTATCATAATTCATGGATATAACATATTTTATATGGTGAAATAATAAAATAATTTAAAGAACTTGATTAAGAATATTACCTCTCCCTTTCGATGTATTCCCTTGGGTAATGCCTTAAGGAAACTTATATTTTTATTTTAAAAATACTAAGGATTATAAGATTTTTTGATATAGATTATTATAGAATATGGATGATTATTTTTATATGGATTTGGAATGGGTAGAGAAATTTGGTGGTGGTAATCAATTTTTATAAATCTGGAAAATTAATTTTTTGTAAAAACTGTTAGTTTTTCAACTATGTGATGACATTATTGAAGGGCTAATGACTCCAAAAGTGGGAAATAAAATAATTTGGGGTAATATTAGTTAAATAAATTTTATTCCAGCCATTTTAACATATTTTTAATACATGTTTCATGACTTTTAAAACTATATTTTTACATTTTTCTATTTTGGTTTTTACCTTGGTAACAAGTTTTTAACCAAATGATTTATGTTTTATAAAAAATATAGGGAAACCACTGTTATAAAAATTTTATATTGTAAAACCAAATTTAATATTCATATAATATAATTCAGTTTCTAAATAATTGAAAATTATTTTTAAAAATAAAACATTTAACATATAGAAAAATCATCCTGTAGAAAAATGTTGTTTTCATAATTAAGTGTTCTAAATATTATATAAAATTAATTCAAAATTAAACATGTAATTATATTTTTATATATATGTGTGTAAAAATAATATAAAATCCATTATATAAAATAGATAAATTTAATTTATTTGATAAAAATTATACAAAATTAATAAAACAATTATATGAAAATAACCCTTCCACCAATATCACGGTTATTAACCTAAATCCTAAAAATCATACTTTTATGCTAAAAAATGTAATTGAGAATTTTTCATAATATTAACATGATTATATAGAATATTAAATCCTTTCTTCAGATTCAATTTCTATAAGTGGTCAAAATTTATTTTTTTAATATAAAAAAATAAAAAAACATTTTAGAGTAATACAATACTTATGTTTCCAAAACATTAAACATGGGTTTTATAAATTCAACACAGTATTTTAAAATGATTTATTTAATTTACAATTATATATTATTTTTTAGAAAAAAATTTTCAAAAAATTTTAAGTTATTTTTTTGTTATGATAATCTCATAAAATTGACGGTATTAGTAAAATTTGTATTTTTATCACTATTCACAAAAAAATCAATTATTTTTGAAAAATAAAAAAAATTTAGAATGAGATAATTTTGAAATTATGAAATAAAAAAATCATTATAAAAAATTAAAAAACATTTTAAAAAATTAAAATTATAATATTTTTAAATTTAAATTTTTAATTAAAATGTAGTATATGAAGAAAAAATAATTTTATTGAAAATAAACCTTTAAAATATTTAAGTGTTAATAATTCTATTTTTTATGAGTTTCTAATTGATTAAAATATTTTTATTTTCTAGTGGTTTTATTATTCATATATTTTATTAAGAGTATTCTTCTTGTATGTTATAAATTGTTTTTGTTTAGTGTTTCAAATGAAAAAATCTATCGATAATCTTTTGATTTAAAGGAATATATATTTTGAAATCTCTAGGTGTTACATTATTTTCCACTTAAATAAATTTCAGCCTTATAATTTTAATTGTCAATTAATAATGAAATAAGACATGGTATCTATAAAAAACTCAATACAATTTTCTTATTAGAATATTAACCTCACAATCTTAGATACTAGGAGACTCATTATTTCTAACATAATGGGCATGTATTGAGATTTTTTCATTTTCTCCTCAATTTTTACCAATTATGATTCCTTAGTAGGTTATAGGATTTTCTTGGGACATGCTTTTCACATCTTCATTTTCCTTGTCCTGTTTCTAAAAAAATAATAAATCTAAAATGTGTATCATTTTATCTAATAAAAATATAATAAATGATATTATGAATATTAGAACTCAATATAATGACTTCTTCACTGATGGAACATTAATTTTAGCCAATGATAGTTTGTTTCAACTATGACATAATTGGATCAACCTATATCTCGTTCACTTTAAACTATCTTATCTATGGTTTTATTTATATTATGTTATCTTACCTTACAAGGTATATATTACATCCACAAATTCAATTTAAATTATTCATATTGTTTTGTAAATAGAATTTCAGTATCCAAACAATATCAACTGAGAGTGCTTAAACAGGTGTGTAGTCTTAGGTCCACTCATCATATATCAAGTGAAGATTGATTGTATATTTATCCCTCTCTTTTAATAGTGATTATCCCTAGGTTTATCTAGGCCATATCCTCATCCAATTCACAATATCCATACAAGGATGTAATTACTAGGAAACAACACAATATCACCTTTACCAAAACATCATAATTTCATCCTATACTTAGTCTTATTACTAGGGTTTTAACTAAATTTATATAATCCTAATCCCCCAAAATAACAAAACTAATCCTCAAAAATAACTAACCCTTTCTCGGATACTAAATGAGGCAACCCATACCCTTATTCTTGGGTCCAATTCTAAAACACATAGTCATGTACACATTGTTCTTATACCAAGGAGATGTCCCAAACCAAATATATATATATATATTTTAATAATTAAAAAATTACATCTCACAATAATTACATAAAACCACAAATCTAAGGTTTAGTTTCCTTGAGGATAAGATACACAAGAAACTTATTTTACAATACTTGTAAATATTTCCATATAATCGGACCACACTATACCCCATTAAAGACTCCTCATAGGTTATAATCATATTCATAACCTAGGGAATTAATACATAAAAAATAAGTGATCTTAAATGCTTAGTGAGGGAGAAACTAAAAAAATCATCAAGGGTAAGATTATAAGCATATGAAAAAACATTATCATGGGAGAAATATTTTATTCAAAACAATTTAGAGAAAAAAGTGTTTTCCATAATTCACTATAGAAGGTGTTGTAGTCTCAAATGAACAAACATGTACCACGGTACAACAATATGAGATAATAACCTTATCCAAAGATCATAATCCTATGTATATTAAAATATATCATGTCTTGGTAATGTACGTAAGAAAATATGGCTCCAAACACAAGAACATGGAATCATTATATTGTGAGTAAATCCAAGAAGTCCCACCCTTTATGTTGTTGGTGTAATTTATGAAGGCTCAACCTTTATGTTTTGAGTGTAATCCAAGAAAACTCGCCCTTCGTGTTGTGATAATAATCCTATAAGGTTCACCATTTATTTTGTGAGCATAGTCCAAGACGCTCACCACTTATTTTGTGACCATAAACCAATAAGGATTTCCCTTTATTTTATGAGCCTAATATAATGAGGGTTACCATTTATGTTGTGAGTGTAATCTAAAAAGGCCCACCCTTTATGTTGTGAGTGTATTCTAAGAAGGATCACTCTCTTTTTTGAACGTAATTTAAGAAAATTCCTTATTTATGTTGTGGGAATAATCCAAGCAGGATTAGAAATTATGTTCTAATCATAATCCAAGAATGATCACCCTTTATTTTGGGAGAATAATTCAATATGTTCCACCCTTTATGTTATGAGTGTAATACAATACGTATCACCCTTTATATCTTGAGGATAGTCCAATAAGGTCATCCCATTATGTTTAAAAAATCCAATTATGTCCATAATTCATTATCTCGTGAGAAATAAAACATTAAAAAATGTATTGAATAGAGATATAGGACCTCATTAATCAATTATCCATAAATATGTGTTCCAATTTAATATAATCATTCATTAAATCATAAATAACCCTTGGAAACAAAAATGGGTTTCACAAAATTTCAAGATTGTATCACCTAAATTGACCACAAGAATGTAAAACATTAATATCCAACATCTGATCCTTTTAAAATATTATTTCTTAAGAAAATTATACAGGTCATAAATTAAAAATAATTTCCATGGAAATAAATCTTTTATAGATAAATAGAAAAATGGAAGTGAAAACATAAAAGTGTTTTAAAAAAAATAACATTGTTGTAAAGAATAAGTTTCATACAACTTTCAAAATTTATTTTCAAAATGGTTACCTAAAAACATTATAAAAAATTACTTTAAAAATAATTTTCAATAATATATCCTTCAAAATACATAAAGTCTTTCTAAAAGGAATGTAGAGTGGAAGATAAAATATCCTATTATGAAATGATGGAAAACCTTTTTAATATTTTGAAATATTTTTGTTGAAAAAAATGTAAAAAATGGTATTTTTAAATAAGATAAAGGAAATATAAAGGTCACCTGTGATCACACATAATTGGGTTTTCAAATATAAATGATAACATTTGTGGGAAGAAAAAATATTAATAGGGAAGAAAATATATTATTTAGATAGGCGGAGAATTGTTCTTAACATCATATGATTTTAGGAAGGATAAAATAATACAATGTAATTACCAAGAAAAGAATGAGGAAATTCAGTATAATATCATTATAAAATAGGTGAAAACATCTCATAAACCTATAGTCAAAGAGGAACAATTATGACTCAAGAAAAGAAGTTGAGTAAAGAGAATCTTCCTACAAATTTGGTATCTTTTTAATTGAAAGAATATGAAAGATATAATGTGAGATATATTTTTAAATCCCTTGTAATGAAATAAAATTTTGAAAAAAATTCTGTAGAAAATAAATAAATCATAAAAGGAAACAATTGATGAATAAAAATCATATATCAATCAATAAATTTAGATGAAAAAATGATTACCTTAAATCCCACTTAAATTAGAATTCCCTTACTAATCTATAAAAAAAACTATATTAATAAACTTTTTAAAAACCATATTAATATAAAAAAATTATAAACTTCATTTATAATCATTCATTACAAATATATTATTTAGTTATATATATATTTTTTTTATCATAAGGTATTAGTTTTGATTATTTGTTTAGTACTAGTTTCATAGTGACAGTGTCAATTCTTGTTTTAAAATTCAATGTTCATCATTGAGATAACATTATATATACTTTAATATATATATTATGTTTATTAATAATTTTATAATATCAATTCCAAACAATTTTAGTAATGATTCACAATGATGAAGTCGGTGACAAGCTTATTTTGATAATTTTCATGATTAAGGGGTGGTTCTTAATAACATGTTAGATATTACCATTAACACTCCAGAACCAAAAAAGAAATAATTATTTACTTATTAATTTCAAATATAACCAATATTTATGTTTCATTATTTACCCAGGATATAAATTTATAACATTGTTCAAGTAGGTGGTTAAACCAACCCAAATAATAACAAGCTATAATCTACAGATTAGTATGGTTAACAAAGTTATTCTTGTGGGCGAATATCATTATTAAAGAATATTAATATTTTTATTTATTTGTTTTTAATTTTTTGAATCATATTTAATGATATTATTTTACATAATAAATGGATTAAGTGAAAAAAATACATCACTTTCATGTTGGTGGTAGTCCATATGTAGACAAAAGCGGTGCATTAATTTTACATATATTAAGAGGAAGATAAGGAATGATTTATACTTTAATAAATTTAATAAATTTATAAATATCATGTTAATACATTAAATATTATTTTAGAACCATCTATTTAAGGTGATGATAAAAAATAAAGCATGTTGTTCATGTAGGCGGTAATCTAAACCTAATAATGTTAATATCTTCATTTTTTGAATGGTTTTGGAGGAATGTAGAAAATGGATATTACATAGGTATAATAATATTTCATAATATTATTAGTACTAAAGAGATCATACATTCATGGATAGAATATTTTTCATTGTGTAGAATAAAAATAGAATTAAGAGAGATTGGTTGAGAATATTATTACTCGCTTAAGATGTTTTCCCTTGGGTAACATATTATGGCATCATAGCATGGTCTTTTAGAATGGACATAGATTATAGGATATGGGGAGAGTGTTGAGTAAAAAACATGGTAGATTTTTGTTCAGGATAAGGATTTGCAATGAAGGCATAAATGTGGTTGAAGTGGTCTCCTTTTGTAAGGATAAAAAATGGTTATTTTGTAAATACCCACTACTTTTTATAATGAAGACATGGCACTGTTAATGGATCAATGACTACTAATGTGGGAAATAATGAAATGTGTGGTGGTATAAGGTCTTTAAACCCTCTACTATCCATTTTGAAACATGATTTAAACATTATTCAAGTATTTTACCACTATATTTTTACAGTTTTCTATTTTTTTACCTTTGTTACTAGTTATTACCCAATTAATTTATATTTTATTAAAAATATAAGGTAACGCCACTTACCAAACAGATCGTCCACATATAATTCCACCAATGTACTGAGGATTGGAAGGAATATGCGATGCATGGCCCACTTATAGGTTTCACCTTCATTCTTTAAGCCGAAGAGCATGACCTGGTAACAAAACGTACCTTGTGGCACCCTAAAAGCTGTGGAATCCTTGTCCTTGGGGTCCATTCAGATCTAGTTGTATCCAGAGTAACTATCCTTGAAGTAGAGGGCTTGAAACCCATCTTTAGAATCGATCAACAATTACGTCATAGGAAGGGGAAAATCATCATTCAGATAGTGATGATTGAGATCCCGAAAGTCGATGGAAACTATGATCTATCCATTATTCTTTCTGATTGGCACAATGTTGGATATCCACTTGGGGTACTGGACCTCCTTGATGAAGTTGGCTATGATGATCTTCTAAACATTGTCCTCGACCATGGAATCGTGAAAAGGGTGCATCTTTCTGGGAGGCTGCTTGAACCCTCGATGATTTGTCGGGAGACCGAGGCAGTGGACGGCTACCTGCGGATCTAGTCCTGGAATCTCATCGTAGCTCTAGGAGAATACAACACGATGTTGTTTCAGGAAGTCTATGTACCACTGCTGCTCCTTGAGAGGCATGACCACACTGATCAATGTCGGTCTCAGATCTGCCTCGCTATCGAGGTTCATCTATACCAATCCATCAACCATGGCGGAGACGCCCTCTTCAAAGGCGGGGGGAGCATCCTACAAATCCTATTCTTCAATTGCAGAAGAGTGATCCCTGGTGGGAGGAGCTTCCTTAGGGTTGGTTGATTTTGACGGGAGGCTGGTACCAGCCTGATCAGTAGTGGTCACTACATCAGGAGATTCCAATACCGCCGAAACCATAGCAATGAAGTTTGTCGACCCGATACCATCTGGTCTTCGACCTAAGGGGCCACGCTTGATAATGTCAAAGAAATGGCAGCGTGTCAGCTTGAGCCGGTTAATTCCAGCCCAGAAAAATAGACACGTATGATTTACTGTTGTTTCCATGGGGCAGACAACCTGATACCTTATGGGAGTAGGGGGCTTAGGGATCACCGAGGCTTGATTCATATAAGAATATGAACTGACCTCCCAATGTTGCTTGGTCCTAGGAATATGCTTCCCCCTTGTACTAGAGACAAAAAACATTTCCCCATATCAAGGGTCGTGGACTCCAATCGATGGATTGGGATGACGTATGCGTCATCCAAACATGCCCAGGGGTCAATTGCGACCGTGACGGGCTCAACCTCACTTGTCAAAATCTGTTTATCCTGGCTCTTGTAATATTCAGCATCCTGATAGCGGGCTTCACAAGAAGTGAAAGGAGACCCATCACCTTGGAGTATGATCACTCGACCATTAAAGGAGTACTTGAGGCACTTGTGAAATGATGAGGGGACTTCCATGTGTAGGTAGAGCCATGAACTTCCCTTCAATGCATTACATGTAGTGTCTTGGGAGACAACCATAAATTTGGTGCTGGCAGCTAGGACACCGAACTTGGTCTTCAAACGGATCATGCAGACCGGGGTCTTCTTTGTCCTGTCATATTCTTGGATCTTCATGTCAGAGGGAGTCAAGTCATCCTTGGATAACCCTAGATTTTTCAATGTCCAAGCTGGGATTAGATTGATCCCAAAGCCTATATCCAACAAGATAGTGGTGGACCTCCACGCCGTTGAACCAGTCAGTGATATACAATGGGAGAATGTGACCTTGTATAGGGGAACCTTCATCTTCACCAGAGAACAAGATGTTGTACTGGCATTCAACATTCTCAGGAACCTCCACATGAAAGGCCTCTGTAGCTGCTACCTATATCTCGAGCTAGAGGGAGCTTCTTAAAGCCTCAGTGAGGGCCTCACGCATGTCGGACGATAGGTGAAGGGACTCTAGGATAGAGATCGTAGATGGAATGCTGGAGTGATGTTTCAGAACATCATACTTACATTTCAGGAATGAGATTCTTCTTTTAGGAGGATGCTCCACGATAGGAAGTATGGCAGGCCCTACCGGCTAGACCGGCGGCTAGATGGTAGTGGAAATGTATCAATGCTCACTAGTCAAAGCATGCATAGTGACTACTATGTCAGGGTCTATTGACTAAGACAGGTCCGAAGTGGAGCATGGCTAATCACGGTGAGGTCTTTGTGACTCTACTAGGTCCAGTAGCACAAAAAGTGGTGGAGGCAGGCCTGATGGCACCATACGAGGAGGCTACGCATAATGAACTCTGCACTAGGCCCGTTATCTAGTCTCAATGGCATGAATGGTCTAAATAGAGGTTCCAAATGATGTGACTCAATGACCCATGTAGCTGCAGCTCCACCAAAGTTGGCATCAGCTAGGGACGTTAGGGAGGTTCGTCTGGCGCTCTCCGTAGTCGGGAGTCATGTAGAGGTTTACCCGCTCGACGATGTTAACCAAAGCATACCCTTGACTGTCACTTGAAGAGTCATCCACTAATCGGAGGATTCAAGGAGGAATTTCCATCTCTGGGAGCATGAAGTTACTGAGAGTATGGGATGATGATGGCATTGGTGGGGAACGTTGCTTTCCCTTTTGTCATCGATGCTTTCTCTTCTGGGAAGAGGCCAGATGAGATGATGATGCAGAAGTGGAAGCTACAACTTCTGAAGGCTCCGACTGATTTAGGCATGCATGGATGATACCATGGGCATGAGAGACCCCTTTGTGAGCCATCCAGTCATCAGTCTTCTAGGACCTGTGGTTAGAAATCGGCTACCACTCGACCTCACTGTTGCTGCTGCTGTCTGGCATTACGATGATGCATGCCACTTGTTTCGGGGTCGGGCCCAACCTAACTATGTTGTTATCGACCTGGTCTTGAATCAAGTCTTTGAAAACATTGAACTACTTGATAGTATTCCCCATGATCTGGTGATAGGGGCTGTAGTTGGGGTGATCAGTGAGGTGCACCTCTTCTGTCCTTCTGCACTAAAGAAAACGCACAATCCCTATTCCAAGGAACTTTAGAAATAGTTTAGAACCTGGTTATCATTAAATGAGTAGGTCTGGTTTCTTCTATCTGGGAAGGGGGGCCTTGAAGCTTGGCCCTAACGAGGAGATGGAGGAGCCTGTCGAGGAGGTGGAGCCTTGTTAACCCGCCTGGGTGGTGGTTGTGTGTTGCGTGGGGGCACCTGTCGATTATGAGGGGCCTACTGCTGGGATGGAGGCTACGCCTGTGGTGGTGGGCCTCTGTGACGCTATGGAGGTGGCTCCACTGGTAAAAACTCCATCTATCTGGGGGCCTCTATTTGGCCCACTATGGTGGGATCATCTCTAGCAGGCCTCCTCGAGGGAATTGCGGGAGGCAACAGATGTGGCTAGACAGCCTGTTGTAGGGCTTCTTCCAGGCACTAGGCCTTATCAGAGAAGTCTCGGAATCCTCCAAGGTATTTCTAGGTGATCAGAGAGGGACCATCTCTATCTTAACATTTCCCACACACATATTCATTAATTACTCCTAAGTCTGTGGCATGTCAAGGGAGTATGTAAGCCCTTTACACCAGGCGATAAAGTCCACAACACGCTCATCGGGCCTTTCTTTGCACTTAAAGTGGTATGCGATTATTGTTTTCCATGTGGTGGAGCTGAACTGGTAGAGGAATTTACTACAGAGGTCCTCCCAGATGGTCACTGATCCGATGGGGAGTCATCTTTACCAGGAAAACGCAGGCCCCTCCAAGGTCTGTAGAAAACATCGGAGCTTGGCAGCCTTCTGCTGCGCTGGAGTCCCTAACATGGGCCCACACCTTGAGGCGAAGTGGGTTAGATGCTATGGAGGGTACCCTATCCTGTTGACGGGGGAAAAGATGGGATTCTAGAAACCAGACAGTGCCAGCATATCATCCACCCATGCTAGATATGGCTTTTCATCAGGTGGGATTATCACCTGTCACGTCTCCAATGCCTCTAGGTGGGTAATGAGTGCCTCTATTAGATCATATGGGAAAGGGTCCCTGTCTTGATAGGGATCCCTAAACACGAGTGCGTTGGCAAGTTATTCAACATAGTAAGGTGGCTCTGTGGCTTGTAGAGTAGCTGGTGCAGCGACCTGCAGGGCAGCTTGGGGAACCCAAGCTGGGTTCATTGGACTGTTGCGCCATTCTAGAGGGTTTGGAAAGACATACCACACCCTCTTCCCATAAGTTCTGGCTTTAAACCTGTCCATGGGAGCAGCATGATCAGGGTTACCTAGAGGCATCTCTCCAAGGGGATGTTGTTCCTGCCCCTTCTGTACTGGTCTAGGATTTCTGTAGTCTGGCCGTTGCTCTGTAGTTCATTCATCCCGGAGGTCATCAACCAACTTCTTCTGCTCGGAAAGTTGTTGGTGCAATGTTGTCTTCTCAGGGTCCTTATCCATCTTCTGCATTGAGGCGGATGGGTCAGAGTGTTTGGAAGCTCCGATATGCTCTTTACCCTTACTGTAATTATGGCTGAGCACTAATGCCTCGATGGGTGCAGGGAGACCCAGTGGATTCCTCTGCTGGAGAGTAACACTTCCAGATGGGTCCAGTAGTGGTGGCACACCCTCGGGGGATAAGTCCCCATAAAGAAGCTCCTGATCATCCTCCTCGTCCACTATCTCAACCATGTTGACCGTGACCCTTCCGGGGTTTATATAATTGATATTGCCTAGAGATTCGGGCTACCACTGGATAGGAATGACGAGGAGGGCATCATACTGCACCCATCCATGGATTTATGCTTGGGGAGAAGCCTCCTTGATATCCATGCAGAGTACCTTGAAACTCTGAATGCATTACTGTTGGAGGGCCTTACGGCGGCCTGGATATAGCGACCCAGCCTTTTCTTACATTACTATTACATCATTTTAAATAAAAACAACACAATAGTATTACACATGGAGGATCCAGAGGTTTAGTTTCTTGGGAAAACTAGGACCATACATAACAAATACAACATCAACCATAAACATTTATTTAATTTCTTCTTTGCTAGCTTTTTAGTGGCACTTGTCCTATCCTTAGTACATGTATCCACCTAAGGATATACATCAAAAGGGGTGAGCTAGAAGCCCAGTAAGAGGGTAGATAAGAACAATATGTCATGGGGTGAGCATAATCATGACGTAGGCAAAAGATCATGAACATGAGAGGAGCATACATAAAAGACTTCAAATGTTGCAATGCATAAAAATGAAACATCATGTCTTAGTGGTTAACTACCACACATACTTGTGAACAAATATAGAATCATGCTCACACATCATTTCACATTTCCTCATGAGATTCATCACTTTACCCAATGCATTGGAGCGCTGTATAATTCCGGGTGCACCCATCACATTTAAACATTCATATTGCGTTATATAATTCCGGGCCCACCCGTCACATCATAACATTATCATTATCATGATTGCCACATAGAACACATATCAAACATTTACATAAATAACCCATGGAAAGGAATGAGTTTCATCTCATAATAACACAATCATAAGATTTGGGTTCCCAAAATTAAGAGGGAACAACATACTTGATACAAGAACCATCAACCTTGAATGAGAGGTAAAATGTGAGATCTTGAAAGAAGAGTTCTTTTGGAAAACATTTTGATGGACATAAAAACCAGTGACAAACATGTATATCCCAGAAAAGTAAAGGAAATGATGAAAAAATTATCTTTGAGGAGTAACCATATCAAAAATGTAGTGAAAGAGGGAGAACCCGAAGGAAGAAAATTGGGTTCAAGATTTCCCCTTACCTTGTACTCGAATGCCTCCTTCTCTTTAATGTCCTATATAATGACATTATATTAATTAATTAGAAATTATATAACCTTTTATACATTAATAGGGTTCATTCTAGTTTCATTATTTCATATTATGTTCCTTTGTATGACTTATAGAGTTTAAAAACATTGTTTGGGGATGTCCGTTTTTATGGTTTTCTTGAACGGTCCACTTGTATTCTTAAATTGATGTTTGGGTAGATCATGGGTAAACATAACGAACTGATATTACATGTTATTAATGATATTACAGAATCTTGAATGATTTTATAATGAATTAGATTAGATCCAAGTGGATGAATCATTAGATAAACATTTAATGATGGTTATTTGGGTTAATTTGGGCGGTTTTTGGATCACAACGAACTCGTTTTAACTTTTCACTTCGTAATATGGCCATAGGTTATTTCTAGAACTTAAAATAGAACATAATAAATTTAAAAAATTCTGTTTCAACCATAAAAATTCTTCAATGTCCAGATTGTAGGTATAAATGGAAGAAGAGAACATGTCGTTTTTGAAGGTGATAAATTATCACCACATGAACAACATTCTCTTTAATAAAATATAAGGAAGAGGGAAAGGGTGTGGGGTGATATAATATACTATTAGAATCATAAGATTACATTATATGTATAATACTAGAGTTACAAAACAATTTTGATGAAGATAGGTAGGGAGAGATCAAGAAATGAACTTGAACTTGAAAGGAAATTAAAAGAGAAGAGGGAGAGAAATTACCTCTAGAATCCTTCACCTGAGAACCTCCTTAAGGGCCGAAGCTTGGTATTTTGATGAGACCAGCAGCTTTTGGACGTGGGGGAGGGGCTAGGGGAGATTATTGGGTAGAGATTAGACTATTATTGAAGCTTGAGAGGTGTGGTTTGGCAAGAGAAGGGGGAGGGCTTATTTATACATGAGGAGGGAGGTGTTTTTGGCATAAAATATTAAATCAAATAATATATCAAGAGTTAGACTTGTAATAGTAGTTTTCTGACATCCTAAATCATATATAAATATAATATAATTATTTTTAGGCTTTAAATCTTCTTTATAATTCGAATTCATTAATTTATTAAAAGGAAAGAGAAAGAAATAGAAAAAACACTTTAAGAAATCACCTTTTGACTTTAGGCTTTGGAAAGTTCTTTTTAGGTTTGAGAATTGGATTTATTGTGTTTCAAGGAAAAATTTATGAAATTTAATAGGTTTTGGCCAAAACTAAAGTTCTAGAATGTTTATTTCATCATTACATCATTAATGATGCAATTTAGTGTACACCGATTATGCGAAAAACTGTATTTTTTACTATTCACCCGAAAATTGCAGTATTTCAGAATAAACCCAAAAATTTACCCATAAAATTTTTCATCATGTAGAGTCCAAAAATTATGTCCATTTTTCAAAAATAATTTTCTAAATATTATTAATTTAATATTTAATTAAAACCATAATTTACTTAAAAAAACAGTTTTTAAAATTAAAACTGATTTTGCAGCTCTTTCAAAAATTACGCAGGGTCTTATAAAATTATCTAAAAACTATTAGGCATTGATTAAATACTTTATTAATACATTTCAGGGAAAAATATATTCTTTTAAATTAATTAATTAACTATAATTAATTATTTTGGCTTTATAAAAATACCAAAAACATTTACTAAGGTCAAATTGTCACTTTTTTTTAATGTCTAAATATTATTTTATTATTCATATGTAATGTTACTCTTATTTACTATAAGGGTCATATTACTATTCATAAGGGTAGGTTACTATTCACAACGGTAGGTTACTATTCACCAAAAAATTATTTTTGTTTCATTAGACTCCAAAAACTATCTTGAACACAACTCTGTATGTTGGATTTTTAAAATTCCAAACATAGGGGTGAAAAAATTATGTTTAAAGGTCACTTATCACTTAGTAGTTCATTACTTAGTGTTTTTATGACATAAATATAAGAATGTAATTTTCCATTGAAATAATTTGGGTTGTTACATTCTTCCCCCCTTAAGAAATTTCGCCCCTGAAATTTCACTTTACACAAACAGGTGAGGGTACTTCTCCTTCATTGCCTCTTCCTGTTCCCAAGTGGCTTCCTCAAACTTATGGTTCCTCCACAACACCTTGGCAAGGTGGGTTATCTTGTTGCGTAGAACCTTATCACTTCGGTCCAAATTTTTTACCGGCTGCTCCTCATAGGAGAGATCATCTTCCAACTATACCACCTCTGAGTTTAGTACATGTGAGGGGTATGGAATGTACTTCCTCAGTAGTGATACATGAAACACCTCATGAACTTGAGCCTTATTCGATGGAAGTGACAGATGATAGGCCATGACTCCTATATGATCAAGGATCTCAAAGGGTCCAATGTACCTTGGGCTTAGCTTTCCTTTCTTCCCAAATCTCATGACTCTCTTCCATGGAGATATTGGAAGGAAGAATTTATCTCCAACGTCGAACTCCAAGTCCCTTCGACGGTTGTAAGCATAGCTCTTTTTCCGACTTTGAGCAGCTTTGATGTGTTTCTGGATGACTTGAATCTTCTCTGTCATCTCTTGAACAAGATCGGGACCAAGTAGCTTTCGTTCTCCAACTTCATCCCAGCAGGTTGGAGTTCTACATCGCTTCCCATAAAGAGATTCATATGGAGCCATCTGAATACTCGAGTGGAAGCTATTGTTGTATGAGAACTCAACCAATGGAAGATGCTGATCCCAACCACCTTTGAATTCAAGAGAGCAGGCTCTTAACATATCTTCAAGTGTCTGAATAGTCCTTTCAGACTGGCCATCAGTTTGGGGGTGATAGGCCGTGCTGAAATTTAATTTAGTACTCAATGCATGTTGAAGGCTCCTCCAGAACTTAGATGTGAACCTTGGATCACGGTCAGAGACAATCGAGAGTGGAACACCGTGCAATCTCACTACTTCCTTCACATATATCCTTGCCAGCTGTTCAAGTGAGAGGTCTTCCCGAATAGCGATAAAATGGGCAGTCTTGGTGAGTCGATCAACCACAACCCATATCACATTATTTCCTCTTGACATTTTCGGGAGACCCATGACAAAGTCCATAGTAACATTTTCCCATTTCCACATGGGTATAGGCAGTGGCTGCATCATAACTTTGGACTTTTTCTGCTCAGCTTTAACTTTCTATCATACCAAGCACCTTGATATATATTCCGCAATCTCCTTCTTCATGTTATCCCACCAGAAGTGTTCTCAGAGATCACGATACATCTTGGTACTTCTAGGATGAATAGAGAAAGTTGATCTATGCGCATTATCCAACAGCTCCTTCTTTATTCCAGGTGATGAAGGCACACAAAGTCGTGTTCCAAACTGAATCACACCATCATCGTCGATATGGAACTCTTGCAGATTCCCTTCCTTTACTGCATTCACCCTCTTTTGTATCTCCACATCATCCCTTTCTGCTTCCTTAATCTTCTGTTGGATGGATGGTTGTGCAATCATTTGGGCAAGGTAGGATGTATCCCCTGCCCTTACGATTCCCAAATCCATCCTTTTCATATCCAAGAAGATAGGGTCTTTCTCAATCCTCAACATGGATATAGTAGCAGGTTCTTTTCTACTTAGAGCATCAGCTACCTTGTTCGCCTTCCCAGGATGATAGGGAATAGAGCAATCGTAATCCTTGATTAGCTCTAACCATTTTCTTTGACGCATGTTGAGCTCCTTTTGTGTGAATATATACTTTAGGCTCTTGTGGTCGGTGTATATGTCACACTTCTCACCATAAAGGTAGTGCCGCCAGATTTTCAAGGAAAAAAATCATGGCTGCCAGCTCTAGATCATGTGTCGGGTAGTTCTGCTAATGGATCTTCAACTGTCGTGAGGCATAGGCTATCACATTATCATTTTTCATGAGTACACAACCCAAGCCTTTCTTTAAAGCATCGCTATATATCACTAAACTTTCTCCACTTTTCGGTAGTGTGAGTACAGGTGTAGTGATCAACCTTCTATTTAGCTCCTTGAAGCTTCCCTCGCATTCTTCCGTCCATACATACTTTACCCCTTTCCTTGTTAACTTAGTTAGCGGGCTTGACAATCGTGAGAAGTTTCTCACAAAACGTAGATAATACCCAGCTAATCCAAGAAAACTATGGATTTCTGTGACACTAGAGGGCCTGGGCCATTCTTCAATCGCCTTTGTCTTTGAAGGGTCCACAGAAATTCCCTCTCCTGTGATCACATGTCCCAAGAACGTGACTTGATTCATCCAAAAGTCACACTTTCTGAACTTGGAGTACAACTTGTCCTTTCTCAATGTCGCCAGCACAAGTCTTAGATGTTCTTCATGTTCCTCCTTGCTCTTGGAGTAGATGAGAATATCATCGATAAACACTACCACAAATTTGTCGAGGTAATGTCTAAAGACTCTATTCATAAAATCCATGAAGATTGCAGGGGCATTAGTATGTCCAAAGGGCATCACCAAAAACTCATAGTGCCCATACCTTGTACGGAAGGCAGTCTTCTGAATATCTTCCTTCTTCACCTTTATTTGATGATATCCAGAACAAAGATCCACCTTTGAGAAGTATTGAGCTCCTCTTAACTGGTCGAACAAGTCATCAATCCTTGGGAGAGGATACTTGTTCTTTATGGTGATCTTGTTGAGTTATGGATAATCAATACACAGCCACATGGTTCCATCCTTCTTCTTTATAAAGAGCACTGGCGCACCCCAAGGTGATGCACTAGGGAATATGAACACTTTGTCCAGATGCTCTTGCACCTGCTTCTTTAACTCCTCCAGTTCGATAGGAGCCATCCTATAGGGGAACTTAGAGATAAGAGTAGCTCTGGGTATGAGTTCAATTGAGAACTCTACCTCACGATCCGGGGGAATTCCGGGTAACTCTTCGGGAAATACATCACCGTATTCCCTTACAATGGGCATTTCCTCAAGGTAGAAACTCTCCTTTGACTCAAACATTTGGGCGAGGTATGCTTCTTCATAGGGAATCATCACCCACACCATTGAAGGATTTTTCAAAGGATACTCATTATCTTCCTTGCATTTGTAGAGGAGAATGGGATGGTTCGGAATATGAAAATATATTTCCTTTTCCCAACAGTTGATATGTGCTCTATATAACAAGAGCCAATCCATTCCCATTATAGCGTCAAATTCCACCAAGGGAAGTATTAATATATTTACCGGAAGAATCTTCCCACATACATCAAAAGGAGAAGAGTCAAACACTTGGGTTGCAATGATTTCACCACTTGGTGTTTTTACAAATATCTCTACTTCAAGGTTTCGGGGCTTCGATTCTATAGTTCTAGAAAACTTGCAAGATATAAAGGAATGCGTAGAACCAGAATCAAATAAGACTTTTGCCATTCTTGAGTGAATAGGAAGTGTACCTTGTACGACTTCATTATCATGTTCCACCTCCGCAGTAGTAATGGCATAAGCCTTCCATTGTTCCTTTGGCTTTGGTGGATGTTGGCGCTGATTACCCTCAATAGCTCGAGGTTTAGTGCACTGGTTTGAATAGTGCCCTAGCTCCCTACAGTTGTAGCATTGAACCATGAGTGGTTCTCTCCTTTCATCAGATACATTATCCTTTCTTTTCATGTCTTATTGACACTTGTGAGCTTGGTTTCCTTCCTTCCCACACTTAAAGCATTTCGCCGTACCTTTGAGGCAGTTCCCATGCCACAACTTCCCACATTTTTGGCATGTGGGTCGATTTTTCTTCCCACCTTTGTCACTAGATCCACCAGCTTGAAACTCCATCTTTCTTTTCTTATCACCATAGCCATGGGACCATTATACAAACTCCATCTCCACTTTATAGCACACCGAACAACTTCTTAATAACTCCCCAAGTCTCGAATTGCAAGATCCTTTCGAAGATGTGGTTTTAATACACTAAAGAATCTATCAATTTTTCTATCATTTTTTATAACAAAACCCGAAGCATACCTTGCGAGCCTTGTAAAATTTGCTTCATAGGTTGTGACAGATTCTCCTTCTTTTTGCTTGAGCTCTATGAATTCTCTCTCCATATTCGTGCGAAGAGTTCGTGGGAAGTACTTTTTAAGAAACATTATCTTAAACTCTTCCCATTCCATCTCTTTAATTTCATCCCTTGGCTTGGTGTTCTTAATCAAAGCCCACCATTGATCAGCTTCTCTATCTAGACGATAAATGGCTAGAGTCACCTTCTCCGTCTCGGAACAGTGAAGAACAGAAAAGATCTTCTCCATGGATTTGACCCATTGTTCCGCAACTAGTGGATCAGAAGATCCACAAAACGTCAGTGGTCGTTGCCGCATAAAACATTCGATTTCCAGTTGCTCCCTCTTTGGTGAAAGAGGGCGTTCCCCATTATTATGGTTATTATTCATAACCTGAGAAAATTGGGTAAGCATCGCCATGAAGTTTTTAACTCCACCTCCAAAATCATTGGGGATGTCGTTCGGGCAATCTTTGCATTGGTCCTCACAAGAGTTGTTGGCCTGATTTCTCCTGGTTCCCACCATTTTCTAAAATATAAATGGTTAGAACAAAACATAAGTAAAAAAATCATGAATAACTTATTCATTTAAACAATTATACCAAAAACATAACATATGGGATCCGTAGGTAAATATCCTTGTGTGCATATTTGTGCTTAGTCTCATGCTAGAGGTTTTCTTTAGGGTTCACTAATCCTAATTCCCAAACTAACTAAACCTTTCCTCTGATACCAACTATAGCGACCCAACCTTTTCTTACATTACTATTACATCATTTTAAAGATAAAAAACACAATAGTATTACACATGGAGGATCCAGAGGTTTAGTGTCTTTGGAAAACTAGGATCATACATAACAAATACAACATCAACCATAAACATTTATTTAATTTCTTCTTCGCTAGCTTCTTAGTGGCACTTGTCCTCTCCTTAGTATATGTATCCACATGAGGATATACATCAAAAGGGGTGAGCTAGAAGCCCAGTAAGAGGGTAGATAAGAACAATATAGCATGGGGTGAGCATAATCATGACGTAGGCAAAAGATCATGAACATGAGAGGAGCATAAATAAAAGACTTCAAATGTGGCAATGCATAAAAATGAAACATCATGTCTTAGTGGTTAACTACCACACATACTTGTGAACAAAGCTAGCATCATGTTCACACATCATTTCAAATTTACTCATGATATTCATCACTTTACCCAATGCATTGGAGCGCTATATAATTCCGGGCGCACCCATCACATTTAAACATTCATATTGCGCTATATAATTCCAGGCGCACCCGTCACATCATAACATTATCATTATCATGATTTCCACATAGAACACATATCAAACATGTACATAAATAAACCATGTAAAGGAATGGGTTTCATCTTATAATAACACATTCATAAGCTTTGGGTTCCCAAAATAAAGAGGGAACAAAATACTTGATACAAGAACCATCAACCTTGAATGAGAGGTAAAATGTGAGATCTTGAAAGAAGAGTTCTTTTGGAAAACATTATGATGGACATAAAAACCAGTTACAAACATGTATATCCCAGAAAATTAAAGGAAATGATGAACAAAAGATCTTTGAGGAGTAACCATATCAAAAATGGAGTGAAAGAGGGAGAACTCGAAGGAAGAAAATTGGGTTCGAGATTTCCCCTTAACTTGTACTGGAATGCCTCCTTCTCTTTAATGTCCTGTATAATGACATTATATTAATTAATTATAAATTCCAGAAACTTTTATACATTAATAAGGTTCATTATGGTTTCATTGTTTCATATTATGTTCCTTTGGATGACTTATAGAGTTTAAAAACATTGTTCGGGGATGTTCGTTTTTATGGTTTTCTTAAACGGTCCACTTGTATTCTTAAATTGATGTTTGGGTAGATCATGGGTAAAAATCCAGAACTGATATTACATGTTATTCATGATATTTCAGAAGCTTGAATTATTTTATAATGAATTATATTAGATCCAATTGGACAAATCATTAGATAAAAATTTAATGATGGTTATTTTGGTTAATTTGGGCGGTTTTTGGATCACAACGAACTCGTTTTAACTTTCACTTAGTAATATGGACATAGGTTTTTTCCAGAACTTTAAATAGAACATAATACATATAAAATATTCTGGTTCAACCATAAAAATGGTTTCATGACCAGATTGAAGGTATAAATGGAAGAAGAGAACATGTCGTTTTTGAAGGTGATAAATTATCACCACCTGAACAACGTTCTCTTTAATAAAATAAAAGGAAGAGGGAAAGGGTGTGGGGTGATATAATATACTATCAGAATCATAAGATTATATTATATGTATAATACTTGAGTTACAAAACAATTTTGATGAAGATAGGTAGGGAGAGATCAAGAAAGGAACTTGAACTTGAAAGGAAATTAAAAGGGAAGAGGGTGAGAAATTACCTCTAGAATCCTTCACTTGAGAACCTCCTTAAGGGCCTAAGCTTGGTCTTTTGATGATACCAGCAGCTTTTGGACATGGGGGAGGGGCTAGGGGAGATTATTGGGAATATCATAGACAATTATTGAAGCTTGAGAGGTGTGGTTTGGCAAGAGAAGGGGGAGGGCTTATTTATACATGAGGAGAGAGGTGTTTTTGGCATAAAATATTAAATAAAACAATATATCAAGAGTTAGACTTGTAATAGTAGTTTTTTGACATCCTAAATAATATATAAATATAATATAATTCTTTTTAGGATTTAACTCTTCTTTATAATTCAAATTCATTAATTTATTAAAAGGAAAGAAAAAGAAAGAGAAAAAGACACTTTAAGAAATCACCTTTTGACTTTAGGCATTGCAAAGTTCTTTTTAGGTTTGAGAATTGGATTTATTGTATTTCAAGGAACAATTTATGAAATTTAATAGGTTTTGGCCGAAACTAAAGTTCTAGAATGTTTATTTCATCATTACATCATTAATGATGCAATTTAGTGTACATCAATTATGCGAAAAACTGTATTTTTTACTATTCACCCGAAAATTGAAGTATTTCAGAATAAACCCAAAAATTTACCCCTACCATTTTTCTTCGTGTAGAATCCAAAATTGATTTCCATTTTTAAAAAATAATTTTCTAAATATTATTAATTTAATATTTAATTAAAATCATAATTTACTTAAAAAAACAGTTTTTAAAATTAAAACTGATTTTGCAGCACTTTCAAAAATTACTTAGGGTCTTATAAAATTATCTAAAAATTATTAGGAATTGATTCAATACTTTATGAATACATTTCAGGGAAATAAATATTCTTTTAAATTAATTAATTAATTATAATTAATTATTTTGACTTTATAAAAATACCAAAAACGTTTACTAAGGACAAATTTTCACTTTCTTTGATGTCTAAATATTATTTTATTATTCATAGGTAATGTTACTCTTATTTACTATAAGGGTCATATTACTATTCATAAGGGTAGGTTACTATTCACCAAATTTTTTTTTGTTTCATTAGACTCCAAAAACTATCTTGAACACAACCGTGTATGTTGGATTATTAAAATTCCAAACATAGGGGTGACAAAATTATGTTTAAAGGTCACTTATCACTTAGTAGTTCATTACTTAGTGTTTTTATGACATAAATATAAGAAGGGAATTTTCCATTGAAATACTTTGGGTTGTTACACTGGAGACTCAGGGCGCTGGGCCACAGAAAGTGAGGCCAAATCAACTAAATGCCATTGCTCACCAACATCTTCAAAATGCACTTAGATACTGGGATAAACCACTCACTGATAACGAAGGCGGAAGTGCCTTGCCCAGAGGGTTTGGTGGAAACACTCAACTTTATCTGGGGTGAGGGATTCTGACATGTGGAAATTTGGCACTACCACGAGCCAGAATATCTCAGGGAAGTGGTATACTGTGAGGACGTTCCATAAGCTCATCGGTTTGGATTTAGGGTCTAGCCCTTCATTACCCCACTTGTCAATTGGAGGTGGCTGAGGAACTGGCAGTGGCACTGAGGCAGACCGCTTGGGTGGTAGGCTGGCCGATGGAGAGTATGGCGAGCGGGCTGACTGTCCACCAAATCCCAGGCTGTCCTCCGAAGAGTGTAGTGACATGGCTGCTACATCATGATAAGACTGGCTGACAGCCATAGTTTCTGGCTCAGGGTCTATGGTTACTGGCGATAGGCCACGATACTTCTCACCTGCCATTGGTCCCCAAAATAGCTCTATGTGATCTCTTGTCGAGGTAGAGAGCGCTTCAGGGGAAGATGGTGGTGATTTCACGACCATGACCTATGGGGTTGCCAGATTTTTATCCTCCTAGATATACCTGTGGAGGGAGGTGAGAATTCAATGGACCTCTCATTCTAGGAGTACTAGGATGATGTTCCTTGTTCCACCCCTAGCCCTTGACTCGGATGAGCAAGGGGAGGGTTTTCGAGCTGAGTCATATTCCGCTTCAAAGTCTGAGAAGCGGGTTGGTTTGATCTATGTCCCAAACTTCCCAGAATTCTTCTTATGGACGTGATGACCTGCCTTCCTACCCCTGGGTGTCTATTCAGCACGAGGCAGATTTCTTACACGAGGTCCTTTGGCCAAACTGGTGCGGGGGTGGAGAGTGTTTCTGCCTGATTAAGCTCTGGTGCAAGGAGCACCAGGACAGATGTCAGAGGAGACATGGGGAGGACCTCCATGGGTAGCCTTGTACTGGGTTAGTCCTCCACTGGAACTGGTAGGAGCATGGGGAGGACGTCCGTGTTTGTTTCCTCTAGTGACCTCAGAATGAGGAGGGTCCTCATACTGGTCTAGCTGAACATGAGTAGGACCTCCATGCTGGGTGCTAGTGAGGTGAGGCTGGCCTTTACCCCTCTGGTTGCTGAGGCAAGGAGGGCCTTCGCCAGCTGCTAAGAGGATACGAGGAGGATCTCCAGGTTGAAGAGAGACCAGATGTGCAACGCCCCCACACCAGCGGTCAATTCTAGGAGGAAGGGCCTCATATCCGGTGTAGTGGGCACGTGAGAGACTTCCACGCTGAGCATCACTGCCCAAGGGAAGACCCTCATTTGGATTGAAGATGGCACAGGGAAGCCCTCCAAGCCGAGCCTCGAAGTGGGGAAGTCTCTCACTCTCCATGGTAGCGGTATGGGAAGGACATCATTACTGGATGTCATTTCCGTGGGTTAGTCCGCAACGACCACTGCCTATGCCGATGACCAAGATAGTCGAACCATCCTACCTGTGGGGCATTTGGGGCCTCGATTCAGGTCAGGCGTACGAATTTCCCTGCTCAACATACATAGTGAGTTGGTGGTATGCGTCAGTGGTGGCTCACACCACAGTAACCATTGATGTTGAAGCCCCTTGGCGGGCATCCTCTTCAGCTTACGCCCGATGCTGGAGTCGGGTCTAATAGACTGGATCTGGTGGTGCAGGCTAGTGGATTACCGGCTCCTTGCCTAGTAAGACCGGGTGGCGGTGCTGACGCGGTCGGGTGGTAGCCCTCAATGGGAGCCCCTAGAATGGGACTCTGACCGGGCTAGCCCGGACATTACCTACCTCATCAGCATAGGACATGGAGTCATCAAAGCATTCTGAGGAGAGGATCTTGAAACGGTTATATGTCATCATGGGGAGCAGTGGCTCCCTGCGCGGCCCTCGGGGGTGACATTGACAATGAGTTGTAAACACCTCCAAATCCAGGTGGGCCATATCCTGAGTCAGGAAAATTCCTTCCTCCTTGTACCGGCATACGAGGTCATTGATCACCCTTCATTGGATGACCTCAGACAATTAGATGGGGCGTGGGCACCCCATGGTTGTGGGTGTAGAGGCCGTTGTGGAAGAGGAGGAGCCACACGGTACTACCGCAATGGCACTTCCCCTGCCCCTACGTCGGTGGGCAGGTGGTGATCACGTTCCGGGTGCAGCAACATGATTCCTAAAGAGCAGGGAGATTAACTTGTCAGTGCTGAAAGAAAAAGGAATCGATGACCAATGCCCCAGTGCCATCCTATCTTCTATGACTAGTAAGAGGGCTCCACGTCGACCACATCGCATAATTGGATGTCCAACATTTGACTACCCCAACTTCTGGTGAGTTTCACACCAGGACCGCTATTTTTTTCACGATACCCGGCTCCGAATAACTTGATCTGTTTACATGCTAGTCTATAGATTCATCGAACACTACTAATCTTTATATTGAGGAGAATACCTTCATGTAGGTTTCACCATTTCAGTTTTCGATGCTTTCACTAGGGCGCACACATCCATCTGTGAGAATGCACTGCTGTTGCCCTACATTCCCGCTTTCCAAAGGTGGGTGAAATTTGTTCATTATTCAGGAAAATTTGATCCTTGATCAAAATGGGATGATGGGATGTCGGTTCTTCTTTCCAGGGATTCCTCCTCGGAACTCGTCACCTAGTTCGGGTCTCTCTTAAATATTTAAGACATTGTTTGTGAAACTCTTTTTAACGCCATATCTTTATGGAAACCAGTTGATTACACTGATTCTGTCGGGACAATCAAAAGGGTTCGGTCAGGGCAGAAAACATCGGTCAGGGGAATAGACACGTTGGACATCACCGGCGTGTCTAGATGCTGTAACACTGTAATGTCTGGGTTTCTTCCCCTTATTATAGGGCTTCTCGAGGGCATAGAAGCCCAAAGAATCCCACGCCGAATGTGAGGAATCATATGCCAGAGGTATGTCTCTGAGGTTTTCTTCAGCTTCCTGTGTTTAACACAGGGTATCCTGCAAGTTCAACGTCTAGCAGAGACAGATCAGACTGATCAGAACACTGACTAGAGTGGATCATATGAGTGTAACCCCTAGAGGATACCCTGATGTAGGTCGGTCGACCTGAGCTTACCGGGATTTGGTGGTCCAGATGAGAATCACGATGGATGATGGAGTGTTTGAATGAAGTGGATGGTGAATGGGATGGAACCGCTGTGAGGATAATGGTAACATTGGGCTTGAGTCTCAAAGAGACTTCCTACGTATCCTCATGGCAGGGAATCAAAGTCCACGTAGTTCAGGAGGGCGATGGAATGCTTGAGGAAGCGGCCAGTGAGAATGGACACATGGATGGGAATCAGAGGAAGTGGAACCTCTGGGTTGGGGCATGACCTTCCTGAGACACATAGGCTGGAGGGAAAGGTCAGGCGATGAGATTGAATTGGGGTGTACACATAAGATAACAACCTGATGATGTGTATGGGGGTTATGCGTGGTAAGTATCCTGATTTGGTCTGATGCCACTATGACGGACCAAAGATGTGGGTCCCAGCAAAAGGGATTACAACGGATTTCCTCTGAATGGGGGATGCAACAATGTACTGCTGATCGGGATATAATGGCTTACCACTAATTGAGGGACACAATGACTTACCGCTGACTGGGGGACACAACAACTTACCACTGACTGGGGGACACAACGACATACCACTGACTCGGGGACACAACAACATACCGTTGCATGGGGTTTACAGTTTAACGTCATGCAGGACAAAGGTGAACCAAAGTGAATAAGTACCTAGGGTCCAGATGGATAGTGTGGGACAACCGATGTAAATAGGGGCCAGAATGACCGAGTGGTGGGCTTAAACCTCGTGGAGGATTCCTACATACATTTCCTTGAAGAAGATCAAAGTCCTCATAATTCATGATGATGATTAGGGCATACACTCTAGGATGCCCAAGGTGTTCGTGAACCGATGTGAAAGAGGTCAGAATGACCGGGGTGTTGGGATTGAACCTTTTGGAGGCTTCCTACGTACCCTGTATTAGAAAGGATCAAAGTCCTCATAGTTCAGGAGGGTGTTTGGGGATTAAAATCTAGGCTACCCAAGGCATTGGTGAATCAACGTGAAGGATTTCGGAACAACCGGGGTGGGGGGATTGAATTTCGTGAAGGCTTCCTACGTACCCTGCCTTGGAAAGGAACAAATTTCTCATAGTTCAGGAGGGTGTTTGGGGATTACACTCAAGGCTGCCCAAGGTGTTGGTGAACCGACGTGAAGGTGTTCAGAATGACCGGGGTGGTGGGCTTGAACCTCGTGGAGGATGCATACGTACCCTGCCTTGGAAAGGATCAAAGTCCTCGTAGTTCAAGAGGATGTTTAGGGATTACACTCTAGGCTACCCAAGGTGTTGGTGAACTGACGTGAAGGTGGTCGGAACAAATGGGGTGGGGGGCTTCATATGAACCTTTCCTTGCCAAGGATCAAAGTTCTCATTGTTCAGGAGGGTGTTTGGGGATTACAATCTAGGCTTCCCAAGGTGTTGGTGAACCGACATGAAGTAGGTCAGAACGACCAGGGTGGTGGGCTTGAAACTCATAGAGGCTTCCTACGTACCCTGCCTTGGAAAGGATCAAATTCTTCATAGTTCATGAGGGTGTTTGGGGCTTACACTCTAGGCTGCCCAAGGTGTTGGTGAACCGATGTGAAGGAGGTCGGAATGACCGGGGTGGTGGGATTGAACCTCATGGAGGCTTCCTACATACCCTACCTTGGAAAGGATCAAAGTCCTTGTAGTTCAGGAGGGTGTTTGGGGCTTAGACTCTTGGATCCCCAAGGTGTTGGTGAACCAATGTGAAGGAGGCCGGAACAACCAGGGTGGTGGGATTGAACCTTGTGGAGGCTTCCTATATACCCTACCTTGGCAAGGATCAAAGTCCTCTTAGTTTAGGAGGGTGTTTGGGTCTTACACTATAGGCTTCCTAAGGTGTTGGTGAACCGACATGAAGGAGGACGGAACGACTGGGGTGGTGGTCTTGAACCTCATCGAGGCTGCCTATGTAACCTGCCTTGGAAAGGATCAAAGTACTCATAGATCAGGATGGTGTTTGGGGCTTACACTCTAGGCTACCCAAGGTGTTATGGTCGATGCTTACTCTAAGCCCATGTGAGTCATGCTCGGTGTGATAAACAAGAGGCAGCAAAGACCTAATAATCACGTCGTGAAAGGTGCATCTTTGGAAAGTAAATTGGGGCTCATGCGTGGTTAGCGAGCCAAAGAGGAAATTGGGGATTACACATGGTTAGCATCCCAGAGAGGAACAGGGGATTGGGACTTACTCCAGGACAGAGGCATGGTGGAGAAAAATCCAAGAGGGAGAGGGATTTGGCACTGAAGAAAGAAGGGGTAGTGATGCTACCTCCTACAAGAAAAGCTATGGGATCACACCCAGGTGATCCCCCTTTCCCCACGGACAGATGCCACTCCGATGAAGAGAATATAATCCCATGTGAGGAATGGTCTCACTCCCATGGAGACTGATGGGTGTAGAGAATTCCTGAGACGGGGTGCCCCACGTGCAAGGTATGGGGTGAGGTCACAGTTTAACATCATGTGCTGAGGACGATGGCACTTGGCAGTTTAACATCCTATAGCTCAGATGAGGGAGGGTTCACTCCTCACCCCTAGGAATTATATAACTAGTACACTCTGCACCTTGGTGAAGAGAAGGGATAGGAAACGCCGTGACTAGGGGGTGTTATAGAGAGAACCATTGGGGGTTCACATTAGCGTGGCTATGCAAAGAAGCAATAGCTGTTAGCGTGCCAAGGAAAAGAAGCATGAGGCAAAGAATAAAAACGGGAATTATCGTCCAAGGGACTTTGAAATTGCTTCGTGCAAACCTGAAGGGCCGCATGGGAAAATGAGTTGCATAGAAAAGGGGTCCACGGGTAGTAGCCTTGTGAAGCTCCAGTGCCCCATGAGCTGGAGGGACTCTATGAAGGGATGTGCTTTGTGAAGTGTTGTCTCCTAGGCTAGGTATAGGGCATAGGTGCATATGGGAGGAGCTTCATGAAGTGGAAAGGGATTCGCATATCAATGCCTTGCGAAGTAAGGGTTTCTTGCAAAGCATAACATTGTAAGGAAATGTGCTTCACGATGCACAGTGACCCAGCCTTTCCACTTGGGTTACATGAGCTTAGAGGGTGATTCGCGAAGTGTAAGTGCTCCATGAAGACTTGAGTCCCCTTAGGGGGAGGTACTTCATGGAGAAAAATACCTTGAGGAGCTCATGGTTCGCAGAGCAGGAAGTGCTTCGTGATTCAGTAGCTAGAAAGGTGAAAGGTCAAAGGGTCCATTTTCTGGACATGAGGAGAGACATGTATTTATAGGAAATAGGCATCGTGAAGCAGGGTTCTCTTGGAGCGAAGATGAAAGTTTCTTCGTGGTGGGTCGTGAACTTTAAATGGACTCACAGAGTTGTCCCGCCTCCTTGCTTTGTGACATGTCTTTGCGGTGGGTCGTGAAAATCGAAAGGGATCGTGGATCTATCCCACCTCCATGCTTCGCAGTGGGTCGCAAACATAAAAGGGGTTTATGGAGCATCCCGCCTCCGTGCTCCGTGGCAGCGCTCCACAATCATGGAGGGAGCTTTGCGAATGGGCTTCATGAACCAGTTTTTTAGCCCCACTTAAAATGTCCATAACTCCTAATTCGTAACTCCGTTAGTTCCCTAAGACCTACCAAATCGAAGCTTGAAAAATGGGATACGATCTTGGATCATGTATGGAAGCATCTGGAAAATTTTGGGGATACATTTTACAATGTCAACAGCATTAATGTCTGGGTAAGAAAGGTGATTAATATCCTCGATACATTTGACCTTTTGAGATGCTAGAATGAATATGTGATGTGGAATATCATTTAAATTTACAACCATGATTCATCTCAATAAAAAATTTATTTAATGTATCTCATTTGAAGAAGTATCATTTTGATCCTAACCATGTGATTTTATGGGACCACATTGATCGCTCACTAGATGCTACCTTATTAAACATGTTAATACAGATTTTGGATTAAAAGAGAATTTTATATATGGAAAGAGTATTTCATATGATATTTATGAAGTCATGTTCATATTTATGAGGATACATGGGAACTTTAATCTATTATATTTCAATAATATCCTGATCTCTTCCAAATAAATACCAATATCCAGGTTTCTAGAGACATGAATCTTAATGGTTGGGGAAATGTAACACCCTTATATGGAGGTATATTATTATGATCTTTGTTTTTTAATGTCTTTTTCATGGTTTAAGTTGTATTTGGGGAGCATGGGTGGGGTTCTTGGAGAGTTTTAGTGATTTCTACCTTTTTTGGGTCCACCAAGAGCAACAAAACATTGTGGTGGTTGGCATGTTGTGTTGGGAATGTCCTTGTGCAACACAAGGAAGCCAAATGGGGACTTATTGGGAATATTTAGGATCTTTTTACCCTTATATGGTCACTGTGGAAAATGGAAAAATATGCCTCACCATGACATAGCCCAAGGCATTTTGAGCCTAAAATGCATTGGGTTTGTACACCAATCCATGTTGTCTAGCCATGTTGTGCCTCCTTCTTGTCACTCATTTGAAGTGACCATGACCATCTTAGCTTCACTAGTTCATGGTGATGGTCAAGAATATTTTGAAAAAACTTTTTTCACAGAGATTCTTTGGAGAAAATTATGGGATTCAATTGAAATTTTTATGGAAGTCTTTTATTATGGTTTTTTATGTGGAAATAGCCTCTTAAAAACATTATATTTCCTCCTTTTATAGCCGTTTCAAATCCGGAATTTAGGTAAATACTTTGGATGAATTATTATTGTTCATTTATGGAGTCCATCTAGAATCCATCAATGGGTGTTGTGGTTGTTTTTTTATCCTCATTTTATGGTATAATTACTCAAGGTAAATGGATTCTTGATCAATCCTCTATTTCTAGAATTGGATTGCACATATTTCTAAACCATAAAAAAGTAATTTTTAATATAAAACCTCTACTATATGTTTATTTGAAAATAATTTTTTTCATGGATTTAAGAAATCCATACTACTTGTTTGTAAAAAAGTTTGTGACTCAAAGAAATTTTAATTAAAACTTGTGCAGTCTGTTTTTTTAATGGTCTCAAAATAAAATTTTATTTTAATTATTTTAGGATAACCAAGACAAGTTTTTTGTTTTGATAAAATGAATTTTATAATATGGTATTGGAATATATTGTGTCATGTGTTCAAATTACACAATATGTGACATTGTGAATACATACTTGGTGCTCAATTATAGACTGGGGAAACATAGGATTATCACGTTGTGATGACATAGTGAAGGACATATCACCGCTCATGAGTAATGAGATTTTCATTCAGCATGAATGGGTCTTTTAATGCATGAAACATGATATAGGTATGAAAAGTGGAATAAAAGAATGAAAAAAGTGATTTAGTTTTATTCTTTTTCATACAAAATATTCATATGGAAAACTGTTTTGATATTATCTCCCTTTTTTATATAAACTGTGAGATAACTTGTTTCAAGTATTAGTGGTGTGTATGTCAATTCCCAGGGGTATAGCCTACTGGGTATGATTACATACAAAGCTTCACAGTGCCTGGTGCTGATTGCGATTGAAATACCCTCCGATTCTTCCAATCTGGTTAGCTCTGCTTCTGGTAACTGCTATTCTTGTTGCTCTGATCCTCTTCTAGGGCCTGCTATATGTGAATTGGGCTACTACATGGTCTCAATGGCCCAAATTCCCTATGTGTTGAAGGCATGTGATGGACCGAAGGCCCTTGAGGCCTGTAGGCCAAAACCAGTGGTAATGCTAGCGGATCAGCAATGCATGGTGGGGAGCTAGGCGATCAATGATGCATAAGCTAGGGAGGGGCAATTTTAGTGGGTTGGGCCTACATGTCATGTATTGGGAATGGTATGCCTCTGGGCCTGTGGGTCATGTATTGTAACTCATGTCGGGCCTTGTGCCTTGGGCCTACGGGTCATGTACGGGTTCCCCTTCAACCCTTAAAAGGGGGATTATCCATAATAAAATAAAAAGAAGGCCTTCGGGCTATTCGGGCCTTTAGAGAATTTGAAGATGTTATTATTCATGAAATAGGTAGATGAAATGTATCATTATTCTATAGTAGAGCATTATGATTCTAGTTTATAAGGATGTAATTGGAGATTTTAGTTTCTCTTATAGAGTTATTAGAGTGATGCCACATTGATGTTGTTATGTCGATATATCCTTTGGTTTCCTTGAGTAGTCCTATATTATTTTTTCATTACTTCTCTTATATTATTTTTTTATTAGTTTTCGTTGGTGTTTTATTATCTTTAATCATTAATCATATAGTGGGTTTGGTTTCTATATTTTGTCTTGTTATGTTATGTTTTTTCTTCTCAGAAAATCATCCCCCAATATTTTACTAATCCCATGGAATTTATTTCTAGCCTTTGGTGCCTTGGAGACATTACCTATGGTTAATAGAACCTGAAAACTAGTCTATGATAATGGGTTAGGTAGGGATGTTACTTGTATTATGTTTTGTTACCATTTAATAAGGACATTTATTATATGGGTTCCCCAAAATTGAAAACCCCTATATAAAATCACCATATCCATTAGTGGAACAAGATATATATTTCACTATTTTATGGTTAACTTCATCATTTCTATCATTATATAGTTATTTAGGTTTTGAATCATCCCAAACATATAATATATGACTCTTAGATGGTGTAGTGGATAACTCTTTGTTCAATCCATCAAGTGGATAAACCCAAAACTATTTTTCGGTAACAAAATGCTATTAGGGTCTCCCAGCGAAGTCTAACCCAAATAAAATACCATGAACATGCACATAAATCAATTAGGGTTTCCATTACTTGATTTAAATGCACAATATAATCCAGAGGCACCCAAATTCAGTGTGAACTACCTGAATAGATAATTGAGGTCTTAATTTTTTTTGATTTGTTAGGAATCTATAACAAAGTATTGTGAAGGAATTTTAATCTCATCATATTCTCTCATGTTATTCCCATTATATATACATGCTTCTGATGATTTATTTTGGAATCATATTACTTTCACCAAATCAACATGTTTAAACTGTATTGATGTTAAACTCTATACACAACTCACAATTTGTGTTACTCACCCAAAAAATGAAAACAAATATATTAACACAAATCCAAATTAATTTACTGAATAAGGTACCTGAACTCTTTATATAAAGGTTTATAATTATATGAAATTGAAAATATCCATGGGAATAAAACTATAACCACATATTAACAACACTAAATATTATAGAAAAATGCATAAGCCTCTAGGATATTAGGATGTTTGATTTAATATCCCTCTATCCAAGGATACATTACTTAATTATGATTCCAATTCATTATAACTACAATACCTAATATGTATAAACTATATTTAGAAACTAAATACAACCTAATAACATTAATTAAAAACTAAAGTCAAGGTAAATGTATATGAAATCCATTATCATACCTAGTATGTAACTACTAGATATATGTATGATAATTTATATATGTAGTTTAAAAATATATACCAAATAATACACATAATAACAATATAAATATTTTATATTCATGAAAAATGAGCAACATAATAAATTTAAAATAAATTAAGATTTGACATATTTAAACATGAGATATATTTTTATGAAAAATTAATAAATCAAGGGATAATTATTAACCCTTTATAATTTAGTTGAATTTTAGGAATATTCCAAATTCTTTAACATAAACACTTTATATTCATTAAAAAATATGAACTTTTCATATTATTAAATATATTTAATTTCATAGTAAATATATGATATCCTATGAATTTAAAAAATTTATAATTTAATTTCTTTTATGTAAAAATTTTAAATAATATAAATATCACATATATAACATTACATAATCCTTGGTAAAATCAATCACCAAAACACTTTTTATGTGTTTAAAGTAATATATCATAATAAGGATTTAATTTTAATAGTTCAAATTAATAGTTATGAACCATTCATAATTTAAATTTAAACAGATTACACTTTGGCCATACATTATAATTTATAGACAATTTATAAATTATCCTTATGATTTATAAATAAACATTTTATTTCTAAGCCATATGGAATTCCATATAATTTGGAAAATTGTATTAAAAATATCAAAATTTAATATTATGGAATATTTAACAATAAATGTTTTAAAAAAAATTATCAATTAATTATAAAGTATTGATAATTAATTAATTTACAAAAAAATTAACCAATATCCCTAAAATACCTTTTATCATTATTTTTCCATAAAAATAAATTTTCTGTACCAATTGTTTTCTAGGATTCTAGGTAATTCATTAGATGTAAATGATCGATCATGGTATGACGTGCCATTAGTCTTACTCTATGATTGATATCCATATAATCAAATACAATGCACTAATGACACACTATCATCCATATTTGAAAATTGATTTCCTAATCATTATTTATGATATCACCTATCATATTTAATGATAGATCTGGAAATCACCTTAGTAGTTTATTTCTCTATTTTGAAGAAAATGTTTCACTATAATCATATGATGTTATTGTTAAGAGTCATACAATATGAGTTTTAAAATAATAGGTTTTTTTTACAGATCTAGGGATTTTTATATCCTTATATTATACTCCATGATTAAACTAGAAATAAAAAAATGAACTATATTTTATGATAGGGGATACAATATGTTAATGATATTGATATTTTTTATTTAGAGCATAATTTTAAAAATAAGAAAAAACATGGTAGGATCTAATACAATTGATGGGTTTCATAGGGGTATAAAAATACTTTTTAAACCAGTGTAAGTGAGATAGAAAACCAAACAAAAATCGAATTTTTCTTGAATAAAGTCAATCATGTGCATTAGAAATAAAGAAAGACATACACATGCATACCTTACACTAAAGTTGTTTCTCCTTCTTCTTCAACCATCATAGAATGAGTTTTTTAATACCATAGGAGTGGTAGTCTTAAAAATCCCACCTTTATAGGTATCCAATGGCTTCAAAATCACTCTATATTTGAGTGGAATTATTTAGCCTCCATGGCACATTAGTGCCTCATCATGTAAATGAGGTGGAATAGATAGGGTTCTAGAGAGTTTCAACCATGTATTAATGAAACAACACACCAACACCATATAGTAGTGGGATCCTTTATAGGATCCTCAAATATCTCTATGGTATAACATGAATTAACTCATGTGTTATAACACATGAGCTAATACCATGACCGACTCATGTATGAATAATTTACCCTCATGTTTTGCAGCTTATTTAATGGTTTCATTATGAAATCTATTGTGTACAAATAAACTTGAATGTGAAATATTAAATTTTAACCATCATGAATATCATATATAGTAGCATTAAATATTCCATATGATATTTAACTCATACAATATAACTTATTGATTCAATCACCCAGTGATATCATTTAATTGTATAATATGATTTAGAATTTAGTGGCATGAAATGATGATTTCAATTACATTATGACATACATTATCATTAAATATGATATTTCTAATTTTATCACATATAAAATGCTTTAGGTCATACCAAATCCTTCAATATTAGGGTTTTATTAGGATCTAATAACACTTATTCAAACCACAAAAGAAAAATAAACCCATAAACAAAGAAAATCCATTATTTAAAACTGAATTCATGAATAATATAAAATAAAGAACCTTCTATACACTAAATATGAAAAATATTCCTTTATTTTATAAAAAAATTTAGGAATATCAATGAGAATAATTTAAATTACTCTTTACTCTTAGGGAATACTTAGGATGATTAATCACTCAATTCTTCTATCATATCCTAAATGGATTACATTGGATATAATAAATAGTAATGGGAGAATCAATTACTGTTTATATATTTTCAAAATCATCAAATTCCATTTTTTCTATTCAGTAGGGATTTATCAACTCAAAAAATTGAAAAATAAAATGGGGAACATGAAATTTTGTTTAATGATGTTATCCTCATTTAAGGGTGAATACATCCCTAGTACATGGTGGTTTTTATCCCACTAACATTTTGTTATTATTTTATCATCAATATATTTCTACATGAACGGTTTTGAATTTATACCTGTTATAATATTCTCGAACCAACTAGAAAAATAAAATCACTTTCTTGATAATATATAAATAATAAAACTATTTGAAAGATAGATCAATAGTGGAAGAACAAGTCAACAATGGACTATATAGTTTAAGATATTATTCTTATTATTATTTTACATGATCTCCTCATAGGCTATTTTTTCATGAATTCTTCTCAGAATGGATGTAGAAATACCAAATAACCTTATTCTTCCCTATATAAATTCATATATTAATTAAACCATGTGAATATAATTTCTATATTTCTTGGCTCTTTAAACTAAATAAAATATCACCATTCAATCCCTCCATGAGGTTTATTTTCTTTACTTCCGCATGATATGAGAGATATTAGGGCACATATTTCTCATTTAAGCGTATAAAAACCTCTCATGTGTTTAAATTATCATAACATAATGAAAACATGTAATGAATCCATCTTGTTCATGGTCCCTCATATTGTATTGAAAATATATCTTCTTATTTCTTCATACACTGTGATATCGCACACTTCTCATGGTGTGATAATATCACAAAATGTTAGGGTCATATTTTACTTCATTTTTTCATTAGACATCTTCATTGCATGTTTTTCTTATTTTCATCTTGTATCCTGATCATCTTTTTTGAATTACACTATTGAATTACTTCATTCAAAATTATTGAAATAATTATGATGTTTTGATAATTAATGAAAAAAATAACATCATCTAAATTAATTATTATTTAAAATATTTATTCTAGAAACTCCCTAAAATTTGGAAAAGTGTAATTTTTTACATTTTAATAAAGCTTATAAATTTTTCAATTAATATTACAAAGTTCATCCCTATAATCAACCTTAAAAATCATAACCCTTAAAAATTCCTAAAAAAACCTCACAAAGTATAAGTTGAACTTTACAAAGTACTATTTGCTACCTTATAAAGTCTCAAGATGAACATTATGATGATTCTAAATGAGTCTTATGAAGTTTTAATTTATCATTTTTCAATATTTTGGTGAACCTTATAAAGTCGGTATGAACCTTACTAATTCTTATATAATATTTATGAATCTCTTATATGAACATTATAAAGACTTATTTAAACATTAAAAATATTATTCCTTTGTTATTTTCTCATACTTCTACCCATATCCATCCTTATAAAGTATCTAGGATCAATATTAAAAATATATTTCACAACATTACAATGTTTTAGATAAAACTAATTAAGTCCATCATAATAGAGGACTTTATCAAATTCACAAAAAGATATAGATTCAAGAATTGATCTAGCTTGACCAAAATCATCTTAGAAACTTTTATACATTTATTCAATAAATCCTTCATGTATTTTAGGATTCCAAAATGATAGGATAATTCAATGATAAATTCTAAAATATTCTTCACTTATTAAATTTCCTCTTATATCTCTCATCTATCCAGCCACTCACTTCTTTCATCAAACTATTGAAGAATGTACTTTTTACCATTGACAAAAATTGTCTTCACATGAATTACTTCTAAAAAATTATCACATATAAACACATATTGAATAAAATACAACATCATAATTAATAGGGTTCAAGACTATCTCCCTTTGTAATTATTACCAATACCAAATCCATAATCATACATTTTTATTTCAAATTCATTTCAAACAAATGCTCCCCCTTAGTCAAATCCACTGAAATGTGAACTTTTTTTCTCCCCATAATTAACAATAAATTCAAGGTGAATGTTAATGAGATGGTATTAATATTCCTTCAACCTCCTTATCCTTCAAAAAATGGTACTTTAAATATGTATATGTATTCTGATATGGAATGGTGCACTCTATTTTTAGATAGATATATAGAATTTTTATTATCAATTCCAATAATTAGAGTATATATGATTTGTAAATTAATGTACTCTAGATGGTCATTCATAAACATCATCTATATAACAACCTATTAGGTAACTAAAAATTCATCTTCAGTTAAACTCAAAGTAACTAATGACTGTTTATTTGAATGTTATGTAACACATTTGTCACCAATGAAAAATGATCAACCTAAATTGGACATCCTATTATGAACAACACATACCCAATAAGTATTTGTAAACCCTTTTAACTTTATCTCCCATTTCTTTTTGTACAGAATACATTGTTTGAAGTAGTTGAGATATATATAAAAATTTGATTCACTTTTATAAGATGATATTCCATTGGATTCGATTTAAATATGTCATATAAACTATATATATCTTAGAAGTAGAAAGATATATAATAATTCCAATTATCTAGATGTATTAATTCTCATTTGCTACTTTTCCATCATCATCCATACTAATTTTCGTTCCTACATGAATTGGAGTAGACACTCCTCTTAATTCCATCATGCCAAAATTTTCTGTAACTCTTTAGTAGTTTTTTTGAGTTTAATAAATGACCTACAATTGGTGTAATATTTAAACCCAAACAAAATTCATTACTCTATATAAAAAATTAAAATTTCTTCTTCATTTGTGTGGAAAATAATTAACACAATTTCTCTTCATCGCTATAAAATATAATATCATCAACTTACACAATTAAAATAAGTTATGTGGTGATGATATTATTTAAGTATATATTTATATCAACCAATCCATTTCTATATTTTTTGATTCTAAAGTACACATTCAACATGAAATACTATGATATCAGAGGATTATTCTATCCATAATGTGCCTTATTTGATTTAAAAACTTATTCCCATCATCATCAAGCCTAAAACCCTCAGGTAGATATATATTGACTTCTTTATTTAGTTCATTATTCAAAAATAAATATCTTATATCCCATTGAATTATTTTTAAATTTGTATGGGATGAAATTACAAGAAAAAATATAATGGTTTCAACTCAATAAAATAGGGAATGTTTTACTTAAAAATCAATTCCCACTACTTGAGAATACCCATTTCATGCAAGTCCATCCTTGTTCCATAAAATATATCCATTCTCATTTGTTTTTTTTTGGAAAAACCTATTTTTTCTAATAATTTTATTCTTCATGGTCTATAGAACAATTTACCATGTTTTATTCTTCATAATTATATCTTGATCTTCATTCATAGAATCTATCCATTCCTTGGGTTTAAAATTCTTATAATCATTTTGAGGTCTAATCTTGGAATATATACTAGTGTGACTATTTCCCAGGATGCTTCTTCTGATTTAAAATTATAAATACTAGCCACTAATAATATTCTAATTACCAAATTTATTTTTACTCCTTTAATTTTTTTTCTATTGACTTATTATTTTCACCATCACCACAACTGTAATAAGAATACACATCTTCTTCATAAATCAGTATAATTTACTGATTTTTTGTTTATTTAGAATTAACAACATCATCCTCAGTATCTTAAATGATATACATTTTGATATCATCATTTTCATATACCCTCACCTTTTCACACTCTACAATATTATCTATACTTCATTTATAAAACCTATAAGAACTTCCCTTTTGAGTATTGCTAAGAAACATGCCATCTATAAATTTTTATCATCAAATTTTATTCCACTCTTACCCTTCCTTTTAATCATGTATGGAATCATAGACACCCTAAAGTGTTTTTAATTTAGTTTACTATTGATCCAAAATTCATAGGGAGTCATTTATAATTTTGGACTCAAGTAAAACCAATATGAAAAAGATCATAACTATAGTAATATATTGTAGATAGACGAATATTGAGGTTTCTTGCTCTAAAATAATTATTATGTTCATATGAAAAAGGATTTTACTTTTTTCTTTGTTCTAATTTATTTAAATGGGTAATATATGGATCACTAAACTCATTATTAATTCCATGTTTATATAGATATTCTGAGAAAATTTTATAGGAATATTTTGTACCAATATCTAATATCAACCACTTGAAGAGATATCAGTTTTTGGTAATCCTATAAAATCATTTGAATATGCCTAAAGATTGAAACTTTTGAGACATGAACATGATAAATTTCATTTTGGAAACATTATTAACAAAAGTGGTGAGACATATATCTCCAATTATTGAATATTTTTTATAGGACAACATTCATAATAGTGTCTTAGTTCTAATGGTTTCATTATTTTTATGTCAACTAAATTGTGGTTTTTACACACCATTTTTACTATATTTTAATTCTAAAAAATTATAATAGTGTATAATATTATAATACACATATTTTTCACTGCTTCTGTGTAATTACCTTCCTAATTTTCTTTTTTTCTAATATGACCAAGCCTTATATGCCACTGTTCATTTTTATCATATAAGAACAGATAATAATCTTACGTGGATTATATAACATGAAACAAATTACCTTGGTTCCTTAAATCTTATATGATTACTATTATATATTTATACCACTTCACTAGGAATCCATTATCTCTAAAATTTACTTAATTTCAATCATCATAGGGTTTTAAAACACTTAGTTGATTATGCTTCAACCCATCAACTGTTAGTGCATTATTTAGATTGATCTAATTTTTACCATGTTCTCCCATTCCAATACGCTTAATATTTAAGTAAAATTAACTAACAAAGATAGTTACTCTTCATACATAATTTAAATATTTTTAAAATTGGTTAAATCAACAGTAAAGTGATAAAATTTTCCATTGTCTATTATCCATGGCTTCTTAGTTCTACAAGATTAAAATGAAACATCCACCATATCAGCATTTTGATTATAATTTTACAAATTTATAGATTTATAATGATTATTAAATTGATATTTTGTTAATATAACACATTCATTTGATATGTGTAATTTTTTAATACACCACCCTTAAGCCTCCTGAAAACACTCAAATTTATTATTCTTGTTATTCTTCTTATCAAGTTGTCGGTGCTTGTAGCTATTTTTTTTTCTATTTTTGTTTAACCTAAATTCATTATCTATACTTATTCTATGAAGATACATATTATACCAAAAATTGTATTCTTTGTGACCAAGAAAACTACAACGCTGATAATAACCTTGAAACCTTATTGTTTTGTAGAAATTTTTTATCGATAAGTATTGTTGTATATAATCATTTGCATACCTGTATTGAGTCATTTTCACTAAATCATATCTTCTTATATTCATTGTATGTTTGAGAATAGTTTGAATATTTCATCTTGATTTTTATCTTTCTACATGTGATTAGGATTTTAATTTTATTCTAATTTTATTTCTAGAATTGATTGTTTTTTACCTAATTATTCTATGGAAATAATTTACCTATGAGATAAAATACAAGAAAATTTCATCATTTAATTTTCTTGTTATTCATTATCATGGATTATATTATATTGTTTCTTGGAATACTTATTTATAACCAAATTAACATTTTTTATTCATATTTTACATTATATTTATTCTTATTGGTGTTAATAATTTTCTATTTCAATCTATCAGCATCTTTATCCCTAAAGATAGTGGTGGAAGTTATAACATCAATAATTTTATTCTTTTATGTCTTCTCTAGTTTTATTTTTTTCAATTATTTTATAATATTTCCTATCTCAATATGAATTTCTTTATGATTTTCAAATATCTTCTTAATATGTGAATTTTTTTCTCTCAATTTTCCTATTTTTTGAAAACTTCTTTATTTCCATTATTATTGTATATTCTTTGACTAATTCAAATTCTTTAGAAGTGTACTCATTTTCAACCTAAGATTCATCATCATAAGAATCACATTATTATATTTTTTAGGATATACGAACCTTTTTAGAAGCTTCCTTATGTGTCACCTCATCCTCATTACTTTTTTCACTATAAAAAACTACTTATTGAATAGATAATAAGTTATTTATAAAAAAATTAGAGATATATACTTCTCTTAATTTGATAAATATTCTCTTTTATTCTAAGAACCAATTTTTAAAGATAAAACTTCCTTAGTTTCATCAGCTTTCCCTTTATTTTTTTCCTCATGGGAAAGTTGGAAGATAAATGAAATACTATCCTATAAACGGATCATTTAAAAGGTAAATATAGTTTTTTACTTACATATCCATATGGTGAATTAACTTAACAAAAGATAAAGCGTCTTAAATTATTCTTCCATATTATTCTCTTTATCTATACAAATCATATCATCTTTAATTTTCATTTACTCAAATGATTTGAATGTAGTATCCTTCCTTTTTTTCATTTAATCTTATGAGAAACTCTTCTTGTCATCTCATAATTAATGAGGGTGATCTATATTTCATAAAAAAGTAAAATCATCAAGTTCTATATCTTCTAGAGTTGATATCATGGGATCAAATTTATCGAGATGTAATCTATTATTCTTTTTTTCAAATAATTATATCTTCCAGCATCCATTAATTTCCTTTAATAGTATTAATAATAACATTGACTCTTTTAAAAAACTCATCTAAAATTCATATTCTTGAATTATTATATCTTGAAACTGATGTCCAGTTTTTCTTTCTTTTCCATCTTATTTTCTTCATAAATTCATTAAATTTATGAACATTTTCCTTTGGAAGTCTTTTAGCCCATGACTTTAGTTAATTTTTTCTTAGATTATAAAGTGTGTAGTGAACTACTATCCTATCTATCATTTGAAACATTCTTTTAGGAAAAGTTTGATTATGAAAATATCCTTCATTTCTATGAACCCATGATGTATAATATAAAGAAAATATAATCTCGGAGACATAAGATAATACACCATATTATCCTTAAATAAGTGAAAATGTTTTCAATTAAGAGTTGGGATCCCTTTCTAATTGATCGAATTGTGATGAACCATGGAAAACCCAAAAAGATATCATCAAGGGAGTACCTGGATATAAAAACAATTAAAAGGATCACATGGGATATGATCAACACTGATATGGGGAGAATTGATGTTAATATTGTTTTTCAAATTTTACAAATAAAAATTATCTTATTCAGTAGAAAATATTTCCATTCTACATAATCTAGAACAAACTGAAAAAAACAAATTTCTTATTAATGTGGTTTAATTCTTAAAATGATGAATAATTACCTGATGTATGGTGGTTTTTATCCCACTCACAAACATATATTATTTTATTACAAATATATATCTACAGAAAATATAATGGCCACATACCTATTATAAGATACTAGAACCAAACAATAAAAAAAAAACCACCTTCATAAGGATACACAAATAGTTGAAATTCTCTAAAGATAGATCGCCAGTGGATGAAGAATCCAATAATAGACTTGATAGGTCAAAATATTCTTCTTTTTATTATTTTACTAGATATCCTTACAGAATATTCTTTTCTCGTGAATTATTCTCATAATTGATATAGAAATCATAAATAATATTATTCAATATTGGTATTTTTATATCCACTAAATTTCATGAATATGAATTCCAAATTTCTTAAATCATTAAAATCTTTAAATTATTACCCTTCATGTCCTCCCAAATACTTAGAATTTTAACTTCAATATGTTCGAAGAGCTATCTTATATTATCTTTCTCATTTGATCCTCCAAGAAACCTATATTAATTTAAATTATCATAACTATATGATAAAATATAGTAAATCTAACATGGTCATGGTCTTTCATATTTTGGAAAAAATCTCTCCCATAACCATTTCCTTCATCACGCATTTTGTTGAGGTACACCTTTTACAGTGAGACAACACCACAAAACAACAGATCCAGATTTGATTTGATTTTATCCATAGACAATGTAGTGACATGGTTTTCCTCTTTAAAAATTGTACCGAACTAGTCTTATATGAATTCCATAATCAAATTTCATGAATCATAATTATGTAAATAATTATGATAAAATTCCATTGATTAATAGTAAAACATTATATGAATTAATTCTTCTTTAGAATATTTATTCTTAAAATTTACTCAACTATTTCCAAGTACTATTTTAATAAAGTTAAATTAACATTATGATGTTTTTTGTGAAACTTACAAAGTTAAAACTTATAATCAACCTTATGATGTTGGGATCTTTATAACGTCTAAAAAACAGCCTTATGAAGTATGAGGAAATCCTTATGAATCATTGTTTCCAACCTTACGAAATCTCAAAAGGAACCTTGTGATTTTTTCCATTACTATTTTTCTATATCTAGGTGAACCCTATGAAGTATCGGTAAACCTTAATTATTCTTGTATGAAACTTATAATGTTAATATATAAAACTTACAAAGACTTATATAAATCTTTTTAAGGCCATGCCTTTTTTCTGATTTCTACTTGGAAACAACCTTAAAAAGATCATAGGATCAACCTATAAAGTTTCAGAATAACCATATTAGGATTCAAATAAACCTTAAAATGTCTAGTAGAGTATAATACATATTCAAATTCATCAAAAACTATAGATTCCAAAATTTATCTAGATATACATAAATTATCTTAGAACCTTTTCAACCATGATCCAATGGATATGTTTTATGTGTTTTCACATTCCAAAAATCTATTATAATCTAAGGATAGAATCTCACGTCTTCTTTACTTGTTAAATTTTCTCTTTTATCTCTTCTTTATCTATCCACTCACTTCTTTCATCAAACTATTTAAGAGAATACATCTTACCATCAATAATAAATTACTTTTATATAAAAAATATATCAATAATAATCACATGTAAACATGTATTTAATGTAAATAAAATGTCACCCTTAATTGGGTTCAACAGGTCCTCCTTTTAACCATGTATTCTAATACTTTGGATGTGAAGGAAAAATCAAAATAATCCTTTTAACATGGAATAATAAATAAAACATATTCTTAGATTGGATACACTTTTCATGGACTCAATCTCTTTTATATAGTCATTGGGGACTCTCCCCAAGACTTCATAAATTTATTCGAATGTTATGAAATTGTAAATTAAGGATTTTGGTTATAAACACCATGTAAATATTTATTTTCTCATGCATTTAACACTTAAATACTTTCATTATATTCTCTCAATCATATCATCATATGAAACATCAATAATCAATGATAATAATACAGGGAAGATACCTGGATGTTATCACTTAATGTTTTACTAACATTATAAATTTTTTATACGATTAACATATATCACAACACTATGATATGTCTATATCATACACTATGATATAGGTAAGGCAATGGTACAATATCTTTATATTCCATGTTGTGATATTCTTGTCCAAGGAATATGGTATTATGGGTATTTATGTATGGTGTACATTATAAAATACCCTATATTATAAAATACAATATATTCAAAATATATCATATGTATATAATAATTTATGGAATATCACAGTCAATCCAACACTTGCACTAAAGCCTTATAGAATTTGTTTCATTTCACCTTATATTGTATCACATATGATAACTTGTGAAATAATATCTAAAAGACCTTTTGGAAATTTATACAAGCCTTTTAAAAAGCTATAATTTATTTCACCATAGGTCACATCATACATAATACCTATTGAACAACAATCCAAAACTCCTTTTATATAAGGTCCAATTTTTTTTTAGAGAATTTCTTTAATTTTTTTAAAACGTAATATTTGTTTAATCAACCAAAAGGTGTGTCTCTATGGGCCTCTATGGAGTTTACAATAATTAGAAGCACTCTATTCTATAATTTAAAGAAAAGAGAACCCTTCAACAAAATTTCAATGCTTCTCAAGCTATAAAGGGATACAGTGTAATCTCTATCAAATATATGTATCTCTATACATGTTACAACCAGTTATATATAATCATATAATACCTTTATCTAATAAATTGTGTAATCATGGGACACCAAGTTTGTTAATATCGTATATCCACTCATATATTTTAGATTTTACAAGTATAGAGTCACCCATAAGATGAACACACCCCATGTCATTCACCATAATAGATGAGAACATCACATGATCCTCACCCAATATATATGTCAATCACATGTCACTTATTTTGGTATAGTCTGACCAAACATCAGTATATCTCAATCCACAACCCTAATTTTATCCATTTCAAGAGAGAGGACAAATCCCATATTGGTTAAACCATAACCCATGACAATTTAAATAACCTAACCAACCACCCCCTAATTATCATAGTCTTATGGCTAGTGAAAGTAAGGTATGAAAGTATAAAAGTAAGAATTCTATTTATATTTTTTAACCTTGGGTACAATAATTCAATATGGATAATGGAACCCTGATATATTAAAGATGATTTTTATGACACTTCATGTAGTATAGTTAGCAGGTAATCTTATACAAAAAACATGTTTTGTGTCTCGTGACTATATTTTATTTCTCTATAATAATCATCACACTGATAACCATAACATTTCATTACAACCTATAATAATCCATAATTAATATCCATTAGAGATAACTCAATGATATACTTTAAGTTTAATTATCTTTTCATTTCATAATAATATGTATCCTACATAAAATAATGATAAATTGGAGAATGTATTTTATATAAAATTATATATTTTTATTCAAAAACTTATTCGTGAATACTGAAAAAACAAAACATAATTTCTCATCTAATCATATACCATATGATATACCACAAGAGAGCCTCATGTTTGTTGAACATTTAGAGTTTGTGAATATCATTAAATCTCTATGTAATTAATACCATTTCTCTTTGGGACCATTTGATAAAAAATCTAACTAAAATCATTTAGTTAATAACTTATATGAAGAATGATTACTGGAATAATTGTGAGACTAGTAGTCACATTCCTCATGTTTACCTCTTTAAAAATCTATTAAAAAACCTTAAAATCCCAACATAATATTTTATGATGTTAACAAATTCAGTTTTATAATAATAAATCTTTCTATGTTCATCATTATCATATTTCAGGGAACTTTTCCATTTAAAAAATTCTATGAGTTTATTTTGGAAAAAAATTTAATTCTTTACATTATATTTACTTATAAATATATTCAAACTATTTTAGAATAAAGTGATATTAACTTTGAGTTATACCAGTATAATCTTTTATTTTTTACCTTTTGAACTTCTATAAGTTCAAACTTACTCTCACTATCCTCTTAAAAACTATATTCTCTCTAAATAGAATGCTAAGAATCAAAAAATCATCTATATTTAAGAAATAATATCTACGTTCTGAAGGGAGAATATATAACAAGTATACTATTAACAATTGTATCTCATATGACATTAAATTTCTTTGAAGAAATGTTTGTAAAATAAGAGTTCATTCCCTTAAATATACCACCATTAAGTGGTGAAACAATTTACTTCACTTTTTAAAAAATATATTGGATAAAATAGATTTATGCAAGATAAATTTTATTATCATTATCTCCTTTTAAAAATTATTATATAAATAGGAGAATCATAAACCATATTTCTAAAAATCATCATCTCATATATTGATAATAACTCTATGTTTAAAAATAAAAAATTATGATAAATATCCTTTATTAAATTCCATATATGATTATAATTAATTGAGTGCATCCACCTACTCAATGTTGAAAACCCTTTTTTATCATATGAATGCACACTTAAATATCTAACCATTAAATATTCTAAAATTTTTAACTTTTATACTCAATTAAAATTATATATTTTTTATTGAATGGGGGGGGGGGGTGAAATGGAACCAATCTAAAAGGACATGGGGGTTACAAGTGGTTAAGCCTAAGATAATACCCACTTACAAAAGGCATATAGTCTAGAGGTGGAGAACCAGTACATGTGTTGATGATAAAGTTTTTGTCCGACATACCTCTTCATTTCAGACTATATGCTGTCATTTTCCCCTCCTACCATGTATAAAGAATATCCATATATTTATTTTTCAAACCTCCAAACACTCTGATATAATAAATGATATAATAGATAATGAGAATATTTATATTCATGAATTTGGACACCAAGTCTATGTTAGTTTCCAAAGTGAAAAATCTAATCTTTTAATGCCTCTAAAGAGTGATCCCACCAAGTTTAGTTTTCATTTATGCTGTTATAGAGTTCTATTTCCCATAATACACAAAAAAAGACATTATTATAGATCCATTTATGTCCTTACTAGTTCCTTATATCATTATAATTTCCGGATCACATGCTCTATCTATACTATGTTTGAGATCTGTCTTAGGAGAATTCCAACACACCCATCATCCATGAGAATCAGGTATAACACTATTTGTGATTTTAGAACATGGAGGGATGATTTTCTTGATTGGGGAGGATATATTTTAACATTTTATTAGTGATTGGATGTAATTGGTAATGTAGTGATATTATATTTTCATGAAGAGGATTTAGCATTTCATACCATTACTCTTAGCATTCTTTTGAGCTTTCTAGATAATCCAACAACATGCTATAAAAATCATGTTGAGGGATTGATATTTCATAATAGAATCAACAATATTTTAATCTCATATACATATTCGCAAAAAAATATAGTTGGTAACATAAACAATCAAAATATAAGAATCTAATTATATAAAATCAATTCCTAATGTGGAATCTTTATGGAGTTTCTTAAACCCCTTCAGGTATTCTAGGAAATTCCTCCTCTAGTGACCATATTATTCATATTAGATAAATTTACCCTCCTTTAATCCTCCATTACGTTTCAATGACTTTAACTTGTTACTAGAAGATATATTGTTACACTTTCCAATGAATTTTTCTTTTTTTTGGTTGGAACTTGTATCCTCATGTACTGTTAAAATTGAATTGGATCCAAGAAATCCCATGTACTATACAAAAATCTTCAATATATTGAGAATAATGGGTAAAGTTAATTGTATTAATTTATATTTAACTTTATAATAAACCACCAAAACCTTTCTCATAAATATTGTCGAATAAATTTTTTCACTAGATCAATCATGAAAGGAGACCCTAGTCTCTATAGGTCATTGAAATTCTTAGTGATATCAAGTAAATGAGTAATTAATTAATTTATTTTGGCTATAGTTAATCTAAAAAATTCCATTAAAATATCTATAGAATCCTTTAATGATTTTTCTAATCATATAGATCTATTTTTTGAATGAATTCACCTGTGGGCTATTCGATAAGGTGTTTCTTTAAAAAAGAAAATTTTCCTTCTTTCTTAAGAAGTATTCATAAGAATTTATACCAATCTAGTATATTTATTATATTATAACTTTATTTTTCAAGTATTGACAAAAAATTCATGTTAGGTGATGATGATTCTATTTTATATTTGGAAGAAGATTTTATTAAATGATAACATTCATTAAATTAGGATTTTTATTAAATTTTTTCTTACCAAAATGATGACCCCTTAAATTATTTTTCAATAATTAGTGTTTCAAGATCCATATTTCATTAATTAATGAGTTCACTTTAGAATTTCTCTCACAACTAAGATATTTATTTGGACTATTATTCCAATCATATAATTTATCACACATGGAAATTTTAGAGAATAGATCCCTATCATAAGCATCCATAACTATTTATATTCCTCTCATGCATTCCCCTAACATGTATAAATTCTTATAATGATTTAGTTTTTAATTCTAATTAACCCTAACAGATCAATATGTTAAAACCATATTTATTTGTATATTCTTACAATAATCATATCGTGTGTTACTACTCTAATTATATTTTTATTTTACTTATAGATAGTCTCTCTTTTTAACTAGGTTGACAGGGAACACTTTACATGATCTGAAGTGAAAGAGGAAAAAAATCCTTTAAATTATATGGATCGAAGGCCTAGTAGAATAATCCCTAAACTATAACAACTACCACTAAAATTGTATTGTCTTTCCCCACTGGTTAATATATTTTGTAGCCTTACCATTACCTACATCAACTTCTTGGGTGCTCTCTATATCCATCCACAACCCCTCCATTTCCTGCTATCTCATCATGTATTCATTTGTATCCCCTCCATTGCTTGTGTTTCTAATTAAAATTAAAATAAAACAATATTTACAAATATCCTAATATATCACAAGCATAAGGTACCTGAAACTATTTCATGTAAAGTTTTTAAATCAGATAAAATCTAATTTTATTCATGAGCAAGCATGGTGTGATAAAAATCTAACCCCCTCTTTCTATATAGAGCATAAGGCCCCAACCTAGTGAGTGGTCTAAATTCAATACCCACTACCCATAGTTCAATACTCAAGAGAGACATAAATTTTATGATATTTCTAAAACCTAATATGTATAAATTATAATTAATTAACTTTTACATTCATGGAATAAGTATTTTTTAGGGGAAATTAAAAATTAAAAATTCCCAAAATAGGTTATTTGAAAAATAATTTACTAAAAATAGGGGTTTATATTTTCCAATAAGGGAGGTAAAGAATTGGGGTAGTTCCATCTCTATAAAATTTTCAACAAGGCTCTATCATCGGTTGTGCTGTCTTGACCTTTTTTTCAATTTTTTTATTTTTCTTTTTTTTAATTACTAATGTAACAAAAAATAATTAATAATTTATTTTATAATAATAATCAAAGTAGGTGGAACCACATGAAAATAAGGAAATCATGGTGCTCGACCCTAGAATGTACACCCAAACTACACCCCCAACCCACCCGCAAAAACATTGGGTTACTAATTTAAATTAATAATAATTTATGAACAGACTAATTTTTTTATCAAAATAAAATAAATATTATACCATAATTAACTATTATTATTAATTTTAAATTTTAATCACATTATTATAAATAAGTATTAATAATTTTTATTAGTTATTATAATTAGTTATTTATAATTAAATTAACAAAGATAACTATTATTAATTTTAATGTAATTAGAAATAATTAATTTTTATTATTACAAATACAAATATAATAAATAAATAATAATAATAATAATAATGTTTATTAATAATTTGTTGTATATATTTTAAAATAATATAATTAAAAATAATAATAATAAAAATAGCATAATTAATTAAAACAATAATTATGGGCGTGTTGGTTCCTACCAACCATCTTTTTGTCCTCATGGATTTCTGATGTGGGGTGGAGGGGTGCCATGTCATGTGACTATCTACATTGTGAGACCAATATGACGGTGCAATATGATAGGAAGGTGATATATCAAGGAGCTACACAAGAATCACCAGTTGGGTGAATCAAATGACATGTGAGTATGCTAGAACCTATCATATATCCCTCATTCTAAATGGATTTTCAATGTGGATGGATGGGTTCCACATAATAGTTGGTTGGGGGGAGCACTGCATAGTGATTTGTGGATGGGTGAATTTTGTATTTAGACTAGTGACATAGTGTGATGACTTTTTAGGGGGGTGAATGGACATAATATTGGTGACATTGTATGATGTCAGAAACTCATTTGGGAATCTAGGTCATCTCATTAAAGGGCCTTTTGGTCACATTCAGTTGGACCATTAAGACCTCAAGTACATAGGTATTCATTCTATAGATATATAATAAATTTTATATGATGGGTGATTGTCTTTCTTTGTGGGGAGAGATTAGGCTAGACCCACTTAGGGTCTAGGAATTCTTTTTCATGGTTTTTAATCCCCTAAACATAATATATATTAATGAAATTAGTAATTATTACATACAATATTACTTATTTTTAATATCAAACTTGTTTTTATTTATTTTTTATTTCAATATTAATTTTTAAACAAAACCACAAAATTAAACAATAATAAAAACATCAAACAAAATAAATAAATTAATAATTTAATTAATAATGAAATTAAAAATAAAAATCTAATTAAAAATAATAATTTATTTAAGGTCTGAGAGATCATAGGAAAACTCAAAAACTCACACACCACTTGGGCCAACAAGGATAATTCCCCCCCAACCAATGGTTAATCCACTCTATACCTAGCTCATTACAATTTTTAGTTGACTAAAGGCCCCACGTTTTGGCTCAAAGGACCCTAATTTTTATAACCCAAAGAACTATAATTGTTTAAATCCAAAAGGTCTTATTTTTTATTATCCAAAGATCCTATGATTCTAAAAGCTTGAATAACCCAGGTTCATGACCAAGAAATCCCATTGTTTTATTATCTCAACAACCTTGATCTTTTACATCCTTGAAGGCCATAAGTTCATAGGTTAAAGTATTTATAGAAATTACCCTTTGTCATATGTTCTAGGTAGAATATCTATGTTTCTACCAATAATTCCATTTTCCATTAGTGCACCCACATTAATCTTACCCACATCTTAGAAACATGACCTTGTATTGTTTGCGGCCCACACCAACACATCACTTGGTCCCCCAGATGAAATCATGCGTTTTAAAACAAATTAAGGATATAGAAATTAAACAAGAGGTGAAAGAACAAGTGTAAAGTTGTTTTAAATTGGAGAACCATCCACCTTGTTATATGAGTGCCAAATATGAAAATGAAATATGGAATATGAGACTTGGTCACCTTATCCATGGAAATATGAGCAATATATCGAAGAATAATGTAGTGAGATACCTTACCAAACTCAAGAGAGAAATTGAATTTGTATGTGGGACATTTTAAAAGTGGAATATGACACAAAATACACATCAGAAGATGGATATACAATTTACTCAACCATTAAAACTAATATATTCAAATTCATGTTATCCCATGAGTAACAAGTCAACAAAGGGTGAAATTTATTTAGTTTTATTCATATATTACTACATAAAAATTAAAAATTTCCTCTTCATGAAACACAAATCAGCAGCTATTCAAATGTTCAATGTTTTTAGAGGATAAGTGAAAAATGAACTTGTTATCTACATAAAAAGGATAATGTAATAAAATGGAAAAGAATAAATAAGATGTTATTTTCAGGTATACCTTGAAAAAAAAGGTATTAAAAAACCATAAATCATACAATACAACCCTCAACAGAATGATGTGTCTGAAATATAAAAAACTATTATGAAAATGAGTATAACTATACTATATGGGCATAAGATTCCAAATTCATTTTGGATTGAAGTTTTCTACATCATTTTTCATATCCAAAAAATTTTATTTTTATGATATGAAACTTTTAAAAATCTATATTTTATGTGTTGGTTGGAGTGTAAATATCAATAGGGGTGAATTAAGCTTCAAATAAAAATTTATATTTAAAAACTATTTAAAAAAATCACCCAAATCTAGAAAATATCGTAATTAACTAAAATAGAAGAAATATATAATTTGATATATTCAAAAGGTTCCTCAATGGTTTGATCACAAACAGGTTAAAAAAATTAAAACATATTTAACATTTGAAAAAAATATAGTTATATAAATTACAATATATAAAACACTAATTAAATAAAACTATTAAAGTATCATTTTGTTAAAGAGATTTCAAAATATAATCTATTTTCAAAACTAAGTAAGGAAAAATTAAAAAGTAAACAACAAAAATAAATATAATAGGTTCATTTTCATGATGAGAACTATTTCTCTTCACCTAATAGTCATTCAATACCAATAATTTTAATTAAATCCTAATAAACTTAATCCATGACCTAGATCTGGTTTTATATAAAACTATACATATGGTTGTTCAAGTCACACCCAGCCTCTTCCATGGATAATAAATAAATAGAATATGTAAAAGAAATCAAGAGAGAGTATTTGAGTACTCTACAATATAGTATAGTATATTATTCCCAATTTTTAAATGAATAATGTGAGTACAACTCAAATATAAATATAATAAAGAATAATAGAGAATGAATTTTTAAATTGGTCATGTAGTTATTCTTTCTTTGATCAATAATGAGATATTCAATGATCTTCTTCTACTTATGGATTTTATTTTAATCTATCATTGAAATCACTTAAAACATTATTCACAAGGTTTCCATTTTTTTCGGAAAAACAGAGTGTCATATACAGCCAAAAAATCCACTTTTTAGTTGGCACTTAAGATTTCATGATCACTTATTAAACTAGCTAGCCAGTATCTCAACCAACACTTTTGAATGAGGGGATACTAGAATTCATAAAACCCAATTATACATTATAACATAATAATAAAATAAATCCTCATACCTAATAGTGTAGTTGGAAAGACTGATTATGTATTCAATTCTATTAAATAACAATTCTATGAATAATGATTATTAAACCCTCATACTCACTAAATCACATAATTTATTTAAATTGTATAAAAACAATTAAAATTTATTTGGAATTCAATTATATATAGGCATGTAAGAATAAAATCAATGTTATTAAATCTCTTGAAGTAGTGTAAACTTGACCTAGAGGTATCAGAAATAGCGTTTCAGTAGCGGAACTGTCTTAGTGGAAGTACGTTCCAACTGGTGGTGGTGTGATTTAATTAGATGTATTAGTCATTTTTGATGATATAAAATCTTCACTGGTAGTATCATGAGACCTTTTGAAGATATTATACCTCAACTAAACAAAATAAGTTATTTCTTGATGGAACCAGAATCATCTTGGTGATAGCATAAGTGACTTGGTTGTAGAAAAAACTTATGACAGTGCTATATTTTATTTGGTGATAGCTAAAGTCCACTGATGGTAGAATATTTCATCTTGTGGTATAAAAGGTCCAATGGTAGTATAATATTTCCTCTATAAGTTTAAAAGTATTCTAATAGTATTACATTTGTTCTAGTGGAAGAAAAAATACCCTAGTGGTAGTAAATCTCTTCTGGTGGTAGAAAGACATAACTAATAGTTACAACTTGTATTTAGAAAACATTCATGTGAATTCCATAATTTTTAATATTATTTCACTCAACACATAACCAATTAATAACTAAGAAAGAATGATATGTGATAGTTATAACAAATAATTAATGGAATCTAACAAAACTATCCCATTTTCAGATGATAACAAATCATGGATGAAAAATAAATAAAAAACAATAGATTTCATGGAAGTATTATAGTATAATCATAACATAAAAAAATAAAAAATAATTCCACATGGTTAATAAAAGAATAAAAATTCCACTTATTATTCAAAAAAATATCATAAAATATAAATAAACACAACATACATATTTATAAACAACATACATTCTCTCTCTTTTGGGATTATAAAAAAAATACCTGAAGGAAAGAAGAACATAAAATAATATAGTATAAAATTTACATTCATGTTTCAGTCAAAAATATTTCATCATCAAAAAGAAAAACAAAATTTTTCCATATCAGATCCTAGTAAAAGTCCGAGGAATCAAAATCATAAATATATGAAGGATATATGGGTAATTTTTCATTTCCATCCAAAAGAGAAGGAGTGGGAGAAAAAGGAGGTGGAGGAGGTCTGAAAACAATCCTGGTGGCAACTGGCCTAAGATGCCTCACTACCTCTATGTGAGTAAGAGAAAAAGGTATGATAGCAATGGAGGTAGTCTAATGCGGAACTAAAATAGGTGTAAAGACTATTGTTATATTAGGTATAGAAGGTGGAGGAATCATTTTAGTCTTGGAAGTGTTTAGAAAAGGCTCCATCAACCCATAAAATTGTGTGATGATCCGACCACTATGCTTCATCATTCGATTGAAATATTTTATCCCTTCTGTATATACCATTAACAAGGGGGATAACTCTTTCAACCGACTCACATTCTACTTGAATGTAATTGGAGGATTCCTTGTATTATCATCCAAAAATTTAATATGAAAATTGAGTTTATTTTTGTGTGTAAATATTAGAATAGTTTTACATTATAGATTTGGTTATGGTTTCCCTATCACTTCAAGATTCATTCAGACTTTATCTACAAATATTATAGATATTCTCTCTATGATATTTGATATCTTGAAGATCATATTATGACCCATCATACTAGGGCCCACCAGACTGGAAATAATTTGAGTGTGGAATCGCAAGACTGCCTCTAATAGGCTAGGGACTGAAGACTGGCACTGAGAAGGAATATCACTAAATTGGGAGGCCTTATCCTAAGTACTTGCATGTATTCACACAACCAAATCCATGAAATATTTTAGATATATAATAAAATACTGAATATCAAGAGTGTAAACCATGGATGCAATAACCTCTAGGAATAATTAAATGTATAATAGTGTATTAAAACGTTCAAAGGGGAAAATAAACTTCAAAATAGAAATGAGTTCCCAACTTGATAACAACTAGAAAAGGGAGACTTAAGAGAGATCAAATCACAATATCCAAGGTTCAAAACTGAACATGGTATAATCCATATAGTTACACTCCTTCAAAACCACATCCTCTAATATCACCTATGATATTGTCATTGTCTTCATAAGACACAACATTTGTGAGAATGTTTCATGAAGGGATGAGTATGTAAATACCCTCTAAGATTCCCAAAAAACCAAGAATATAGCAATAGAAAGATGAAATAGTAGTCATATAAACCCATAATAAAGAGGGAAATGAAACCCAACATATATATGCCCATTATGAAATCCATGAAAGAGAGAAATGTGATATCCATCTCCATAACCCTACTAAGAAGGATGGGTAAACCTATAGCTTCAAAGGTTCATATTTGATTCCCAGAATTAGGAACAACCATCCAATAATCCATCCAGAGGTTCCACATGTTGACACTTCACTCTATTGTTTTGGGGGCATAATCTCATATAGAGGACCTGTTCCTTGCCGAACATTGAATATTTGGTGTTCCACTCAGTTCATAGAGGAACCTCTCCCATTATTTTTAGGGTTTCTAAATTTATCTCGATAAAGATCATAGGGGACCTACAACCTGGTTTGATAGTGGGTTTCCAGCACTATTAACAATCTGATGATCGTAACCGATCACTATCATCAGCTAAGCATCGTATAAAGAAGTGTCACACTCATATCACCTTATTTTTTATATTTGATTCCAAAATAATAGAATCCAAAACATTTTATAAAGAAGACTAAATAGTATATACTACTCATAAGACCAAATCTAAGACATAAAGAAAGAGGTACAAAAAGTGGAATTTTCTGATGGTGGTACAGAATAAGTACCTAGGTTCATATGGTGTGTTACCTCGCCTAGACACCTGGCTATGTCCTCGCCATCACAAATCATGGATGGAAATGTGGAACTAAATGGTGTGTAAAAGTAGTACATGGTATGGATTGGATGCATGGGGTATTCCAATGTTCTCCTAGCATGTGTCTACATACTATGGTTGTGTCTGTGTATACTATCCACGGACATCTACCATGGTCATGTCTGAGAACATTGTTGTTCCCATGTACTCTGGTTATGCATGTGTACCTAGCCATTTCCATGATCATGTACCCATAGGGTACATGTTGAGAAATCATCACCAGTTCCCATGGAATGTATGGTCCATACATGATGTTCAATATTTAACTTCATCCAAAACAATTTTCACAACTACTAGGGGAGTACACAACATGTGTTCCTGGTCTACACGCCATGTATGCCAGAATTTTCTACAAATTGGGGGAATATTCATTCATATTTCCTATACTAAAAACCAATAATTAGATATAAAATAAGATCTAGGAGAGAAGATATAGAGTTTACCACTCCTTCTATATCATCAATTTTCACATTTCAACCACCCGGACCCCATGAAACTCATCCTATAAAACCACACCCCTTGACCCATGGATGGAAAAGTCATATTTTGGACACTAATCTATGTCTAAAACACTCGAATACATAATTTAATCATGATCCATGAACCAAATAATTATCTCCAACTTGTTCACTCATCCACAACAAATTTGGGGGGTGGGTAAAATTATGCTCAAATCCTATCCTTTAAAGTTGAACAATAACCCTATGGACCAATGGTGAAGAATGCAATGAATGCTGGGGGAAAGAACAAGAAAAAAGTGAAATCATAATTTTGTAATATGTTTTTTAATCCAAAAATAACATAAATTTAATAACATGGTTAAATCATGGGGAAACAAATAAAAATTATACTGGACTTATGTGAAGAATGAAAATCACTGAAAAAAATCAGATAAATAATAAATGCATTTTCAAATAAAACAAGCATAGAAATCCCTGAAATAATGATTCCTAAAAAAATTATGGATTGATAATTGGTGATGAATTAATTATCTAATAAATAAGAGGAAGATATTTTATGTTCTCCATCCGTTTCATGATTCACCTTGATTTGTTCATCATTGATCCCTAATCCAAAACTGCTAATGAAAATAAAGATTTCTTCCTCCTCTCCAATATCCCAGGGTTATGTGGGTAACTACAAGGATTTTACATAATAGTGTATTTATAGAGTGATTTTTTTTAGTTCAATTAATTTATTCAAATAACTTTTTATTAATTTTACTTAATGTACTGCCAATGGTTTCCCTCGATGGGAAACCTAACGCTCACCAACTTTATGATATGCCTTGGGTAAACTCCATTTTCTAGAATCAACCATGATCTCAGATTTCCTATCCAATTTCCTAAAATGGGAATGGAATTGTTTCTTAAAATATGCATACAAGTCATTTAATATATAGTAATATTTTTAATATATTAATTTTTGGGTCTTAAGGCACACAAAAACAGTACCGAAACCAAGGAAAAATCCTGATACATATATAGAAATATTCAAATGATAAAATCCACATAAGTAGAATCATTAAATTCTCCCCACCTTTAAGGATTTTTTTCCTTAATAATATTAAACTATATAAGAAGGTGGGGGTTTTAAGCCCATATCTGACTATCATGTTCCCAGAATCTCTCCAACACATTCCCATGCTGCTAAATAACTCAAACCAATGGGATGGTTCATCCATATAAGGTCCTCTTTTATTAGTCCTTGATGGCTACTAGGGAATCTAAAAATGTGTCTCGATCCTTGATGTCATACTCTCCCATGTCAATAACATGCATAATGTCATGCACGCTTATCCCCAGTTTTGAAAAATGGAATAAATCATAAACTTGGTCCAACTTTAGAAAATGGTCAAGTGGTAAGTAACCTCACCATCCTCCATAGGATCTCTAATGACTTGATGAACCTTAGGGATATCTTGATTCTCGGTCAAAACCTCTAAAATCCCCATCATGGGGAGAATATTTGGAAAACATGGTCTCCCTTATCAAACTCTAATGGCTAGTTAAATCAATCTACATAAGATTTTATTTCATCTTTGGGATTTTCTTATATGCTAATGGATCATCTAAAACTTCTCTTTAATCACATGAACTATCTCTAGCCCAACAACTTATTTCTCACCAGTATTTGTCTAGCATAAGGGTGGCTTGTAGAGTCTCCCATACAATGCCTCAAAAGGTTCCATGATGATGTCATAATGACAGTTATTATTATAAGTGAACTCTAAAAATAATATTTTATCCTCCCAACTCTAGGAAAATTCCAAAAAATTGGCTCTCATCATATCATTTAACACCTAGATAGTCTACTCAGTCTTCCCATCCATCTGGTGGTGGAATATCAAGATAATCTTTAACTATGTCCCAAAATCCTCCTAAACACCTCTTAATAAACTTGATGTAAACTAAGAATCACAGTTCATGATGATCAAGGTGCCTCATGAAGTCAGATGATCTCCCATACATACAATTACCCTAAAATCTCAACCAAACTCTACTTACAGTTAGAAAGAAAGTGTGTCGACTTATTATATCAGTCAGAAATCACATAGAAAGAGTGATTACCTCCCATTATCTTTGTAATACTTATCAAAAAATCTATCTATATTCCATTCATATTTCATTTCATGGTCTCAAGGGTTTGAATCAAACCTAATTGAACCTAATGTTTATATTTTACATAATTAAATAAGAGAAAATGGGAGAAAAAAACCATAATTATGATCCACTTCATGCCAATCCACAATGACTTTTTTTAAAGATCCTCATACATCTTTTCCACACCATAATGTAAAACTAAAAGGGAAATGTTAAATTACTTCATCACCTCTTCATGAAATGTGACGAAAACAACTATCCATCACTAGAAAAGGATTAAATTATCCCTTCATAAATTCCTTTTGGTTCATCTCTTGAGAATAACCGGTCATATAGAACCTCATAGGAAATGTCTTATAACTAAGCCTCTCTCACACACAGAAGAAGAGGAGGATTCACCACCATCAACCGAAAAAAAATTGCTCCCCTCTCCTCCACCAGATTTAGTTGCAATGAATCTAACTAATAAGATGCCTCCTCCACTACGAAAGAACATCACTTCCTGATAAAATAATATGTCACCACATTTACCATCCTAAGAGTATAGACTATCTCAAATTCAGACTCCTATATGAACTCCAACCAACAACTCTTTCTCAGTTTGGGATCTCTCTAAGTGAATATGTACCTAAGTCGCTGGTGGTATTAGAAAATAATGAAATGCTCACCCAGAAGATAGTGCCACCACATATTTAAAGCAATGACTACCTCTACCAAATCTAAGTCATGATTCACATAATTCTTCTCATAGGGTCTCAACTATATCGGTCTATAGGCAATCACTTCCTAGGTTTGCATCAACACATAATAGATACCATATCTAGAGGAATCACATAACACCATATACTCAACACCCTCCTTTAATAATCCCAGTGCAGGTAAATTTTAACAATTTCTATTTTAAAACATTTAAAGGTGTTGATACCCTAGAAAAGTCATCTATGAACCTCCTTTATTACCCCCCCAAACCCAAGAAACTATGCACTTGTTTCATGCTCCTGAGTGGTTCCCAAGTAATCACTACATCAATATTATTTAGGTCCACAGGTAAACCATGTTCATAGTTGACATGCCCCAAAAATTTAACCTCATAGATCTAAAATTGTATTTTTGAGATATTTCCATAAATATGGTTCTCCTTAAGTATGTCTAAGACCATCCTTAAATAATCTACATGATTATCCTCTTATATAGAGTAAATTATAATTTCATCAATAAAGGAAACCATGAACTGATCCATGTATGGCTAGAAGATCCAACTCATAAGAGCCTTGAACACTGTAGGAGCATTAGTAACACCATATGGCATCACCAAGAAACCCAGTACCTATAGTGAAATCAGAATGTGGTATTTTCAATATCAACCTAAGAAACCCTCAATTGGTAGTAGCTAGACCTATGATCGATCTCTGAGAACCAAATAAAACATCTCAACTAGTCAAATAGGTCATAAATCATTATAAAGGGGTACATAATATTTTTCATTACCTAATTGAGACAATGATAATCAAGATAAATCCTCAAAATCAGATTTTATTTTTTGTCAAAAAAACTCGAGCTTCCTATGGAGACATGTTGGGTCTAATAGAAAATTTCTATTAATGGTCTTCCAACTGCTTCCTCATCTCCCAAATATATATAGGGGTCATTTGATATTGCATAGAAGAAATTAGCGGGGTCACAGGGTACAAGTCGATGTAGAAATATATCTCCCACCACAAAGGTAGCCTCAACCCCACTTTAAGGAATATTTCTATATAATACTCCATTAAAAATAATATCCATATACCTAAGGATACAACTTCACTATGGGATAAAATCTCCAACTGATGGGTGATAGGTTGTAGCTTCCTGCTTGTGAACCCCACTCACTCAGCAATATGATCTCTCTAACTTGAAAAGGAGTATCTCACCCCATCTTTATGAAGGAATCAAACCCACCTATGATGAAATTTAATCTGGTAATGAACCATGGACCAGCAATCCATACCTAAGATGGTTTCATATTGTTTCATTGAAATTACCAAGAGGTCTCATGGTAATCTCTCACCACAAAATACTAATTTGTATTACCAGAAGACATTTTATATATAATAATCAATCCCATTAAGAGCCTCTAAGAATTTATACTAGGATAAATTATCAACATGAAGTTATAAATCTTATAAGAGGGATATAGAGATTGTGTAATTACTCATACTTTCATCTACTAGTACATGAGAAAGAGTAAAAGAAAAATATCATACCTCAAATCATCTCATGAGAAGAGAAGTCATATCCATCCATAACATGTAGCTACCCATGTCTTCAGAAGCTTCCCATGTCTTCAAAATCTATCCCTCTATGCCTGGAGTGGGATACTTAGTGGTGGTAGTGGAAGTATCTCATAGTGTAACCTTCCACCAATAGCTCCTCCCTCAAGAGTTGTATTTATTCTTCTAACATCTCCTCCTCCCTTAGAGACGCCTGAAATATTCCTTGGATATTTTTTATAATGATGTTTCCTCAATCATGGAAGTCAATCCACTACATTCCTACTTTCCTCAATACATTGGTTCATGGAAACATGATCTATGTGACCTCACCCATCACAAGCATATCATCACCCATCTAATGGATAACTGAATCCTATACACAAAGCATGTGCTACTGAACTACGTTTCTATGTATGACTATGGGGAGGTATCCTATGTTGAGACCCTGAAGAATGATGCCTAATAGCTACTATATATGACTCTGTCCCATGATGACCACTTCTAGCTCTAGCCGCCCATTGTCCCTCTTCTAAGAAGCTCACCATGAACAAATACACCTCCAATACTCCAGCATAAGTGGGAATTCATGAGGAGACCACACTAGTATAGATGTATTTATTAAGGCCTTGTTCATACTAATGTACCCAAAATAATTCATCTTTCAATGAATGAGTAATGTGTGAGGTTAGTAATGCTCGTAGTGTTCCCAAAAATGAAAATATCACCATTCCTTAACTCAAGAAGTTCATGAATCCATAAAAATTGAAATCATGAAGGGTAATATTCAACATGGAAAAACTTCTAGAATTATGAACATGATTGAATCATCTAATCAGGAGTCTACATAATCAAACTTTTCCAGCAGCCTACAGCTCCATGCAGAAGACTAGCCACAAGTGGAACCATCAGATTAGTTAATGTACGAACATTCCTAAAGACTTGTGTCACTAAATTGAGTCAATAATCTACTTTCTAAGGTTATATTTCACTATGGAACCATATTTTTATCTATCCCTAGAACTTGCATGATGCACTAAGCCTATTTGCTTCATTATCTTAACCTTCCAGAGCTATCATCTATCCCACACACAGTCGATCCCCCACCTAAAACATGAGGTAGGACACCTCATGGGAAGGTCCCTTAACTAATTCCTCATCATGTATCTAATCATCATCATGATCTTGTTTCATAATCATAGTTTTCTTTCCTTTTGAAGGCATCCTTGACAAGATCAAGACGTACCATGGTTAGATGAGCATATACGGGGAGCTGACTCAAGAAGGTCATGAAAGTCAAAATAACCAATCCTATATGATGCATGTGTTATTTTTTCCTTGTAACCAATGTCTCAATATTACAAGTTGATAAGTAGGTATTCAGAGCCTTGGTGAATAGATGCATCAGTCATCAGACCAACACAGGGTTCCCTAGCCTAGAATCCACACTTGAGACACTCTGACACTATTTCCCAAAGTTCCCAAACCAATCCTCATAACATGATCAAACTCTAAACACTGACCTAGGAAAAATAACACCTTTTATACAAATCTATCATGAATTTTCATACCAAAACCTTCTAGTTCAGAATTATGTTGAGTGTGACACCCCAATCCTACCTCCAATAGGTTAGGGGATGGAAACTTATTCCAAGAAGGCATATCCCTGAATTAGGAGGCCCTTGAATAAGTACCTATATGCATTCACCCAACCAACTCCAAGGAGTAGTGAAAATGTATAACAAATGATTGACCATCTAGATTATAAACCACACATGGAATATCCCTTAGGGAATCATCAAAGTACAATAAGTTACTACAACGTATGAAGCAAAAAATACACTCCCAACCAGAAATAAGGTCCCAAATAGAAAAAAACTAGAAAAGAGAGACTAAAGAGAGCCTAAATTATAATATCCAAGTCCAACCATTGAATATGGTCATCTCCACTAGGTATATATATGATCCCCAAAATCCATTCCTCAAATATCACCACTGATCTACCTATCTTTTTCACAATACACAACACATGTAGTCAAATCCCACATAGGGGTGAGTATATACATACAGAGTAGAATGTCCCAAAAACCATAGAGGTATAAATAGAAAGATAAAATAGTATTCAGATCAACCAATAAGAAAGATTGAAATGAAACCCAACATATATATGTTCATAAAGAAATCAAATTAAGAGATAAAGGGGACCTCCATATACATAGGACAACTAAGAATGGTGAGTTAGTGTATAGCTCCAAAATCCCATATTAGATTCCCAACATCATTCACAAACACAAAAGAATAAATGTAGAGGTAATGTACCTTGACAATATTCTCCATAAACAAGGGGCATGGTCTCTAGTGGAGGAATCACTCCCCATTATAGGTTGAAGATGGGGAGTGTACTACTTAGATAGAGGATCCTCACCCAATAGTATAAGGGTTTTCAACTCCAACTATGTTAAGAGTATAGGGAGTAATACTTGGTGAAACATGGGGGTTTCCAACCCCTGTAACACTCTGATGATTACACCCAATCACTGTCACCATATGAGCATCACTAAAAGAAGAGTAATTCTCATAAAAACTCATATCTTATCTATGAATCTAGAATTATCACCACCATTGCGTTCTATGTGGAAAACATATCAAGATATTCTACTAATGGGCCCAAATTAATTTCTCAAGGAAGAAGATACATAAGGTGGAAGATTATAATAGAGGTACATGGTTTATACTAAGGGTGACATAGCGCATGGACTCACCTAAACTATTGGTCATGTCCTCACTAGTACCTGGATTGTTTGATCTTGTAGAACAAGATAGTTTCCACATGAAGTACATTTCACATCTTAGCTACCCAAGGTATTCCAATGACCTCTCGGCCCATGATCATGTATTATGGTTGTTACTGTGTACACTAGACATGTATATGGTATATGGTTGTGTCTAAGTACAAGGTCATGTTTGTGTACTCTGGTCGTGTCTATATACCTAGATATTTATGTCCCCAGAAACCCATGGGGTACACACTGAGCTTCAATCACTAGGTCAGAAAATGTGTATGGGTCATGAAAAATATTTGATATTTAACTTCACCTAAAACCATATCCTCTATTTGATTCATCCCATCACACTATTTTTGGCACTGTAATACGCATTTGAAAAATATTACAAATTTTTCTATTCATGATCCAATATCATAGCCCATTTCAAAAGATTCAATTTGACAGGTCGTAGAGCACGAACGGAGTTACGGATTAGGAGTTATGGACATTTGAATGTGGGTAGGAAAATTGGTTCACAGATCCCATTCGCGAAGCTCCCTCCAGGATCACAGAGAAGAGGAACTTGACCGGAGCCTCTGTGAGCACCACGAAGCTTGATCATGGCCGACACCACAATTACGACGAACTTGAGAAAACTTGAGTGGATCCTCGACGAGCACTGCGAACCTCGATGACGGTCAACTCTACGGTTATGATGAACTTCAGAGAACTTGACCAGAGCCTCTGTAAGTGCCACAGAGCTCGATAACGGTTTTCTCCATGATTATAATAATCATGATTGAAATCCCTCAAATTCCGGAGCGCGATTTGCTTCGTGGCATGCATTTGTGCTTCACGGCCTGCATTTGTGCTTCATGGTGCGCTCTGCTGACCTCCATCACCTATAAATACCCAGCTCACCCCCTTTATATGGACGGTCACACCACCCGTTGGCCAGCCGATCTCCCATTTCCTGGAGCTCCCTATCTTCTTGAAGTGATTCCATCCACAAAGGGATCCAACCTTTGTGATAGAGGGAGATCCTTCAGGTTACTCGAGGCTACACAAGACACTTTGCTTCACGAGACCCTCTTCTCAATGAGCCATTTTGCTTTGCGAGGCCCTTTGCTCTGTGAGCTAAATTGCTTTGTGAACCACTTTTCACTACAAACCGCTTTGCTCTACAAGCCCCTTTTCTCTGTGAGTCAATGCTCCATGAGACCCTATGCTTCACGATTCCAAACTCAATGAGCATCTTTCCATCACAAAGCTACTTTGCAAGACCCCATGCTCTGTGAGCACCTTTCCTCTGCGAAGCTAATTCGCGAAGACCTATCCTTTTTGATGCTCCAACCTTTGCGCCCACCGGTCCAAACTACTGGGGATGTGCCCCCGCACCCCCTATTGAGATCAATGACGGACTACAGTCCAGTACCTCTAGGTCGGGCCCTTCGCTGCCATAACTAACCCCCAAGAAAAATGGACAGTTTCACTATGAAATTTTCAGGCCGGAACGTCGACATTTTCAATTGCGCACCCACCATCCACCTTTGGAATACTATGATATGAGATACTCCTCCACACAATATGAAACACCTTGAGTCAATATATTCCTCTTGGTTCATTTCCCATTTCATGAGTTGAGAGTCTCATAATCAATTCCCTGAGCACCTTGATTTGAACCATTCCTCAAGAAACTCCTCAAAACCCTACCACTTGGCTCATATGCTAGGTTGAACAAAAAAAGGCCACTCTTGTGTAAGTCCCAACACCAGCCATTGCTAGGTTCTTTATGTCTAACAATAATATCTACATGACTACAAATTGTAGTGCACCCTATATGAAAAATATATGACGCCTCTTACTCCAAATAAGAGATTCCTTATGCACCAAGCATAAGATACCAATAGTCCTATCTACATGACTTTAAACTATATTAAACCCTATGTGACCAACATAGGATTCCTATTTCTCTAAACAATAGATGCCTTATGCGCTAATTATAAGATTATAACATTCCTTTTATGCATGACTATAAATTGTAGTACACCCTATATGAAAAATATGGGATGCCTCTTATTTAGAATAAGAGATGCCTTATGCACCAATAATAAGATTCCAATAGTCCTCTCTGCATGACTATAAACTATAGCACACCCTATGTTCAAAACATAGGATAAGAGATGCCTTATGTGACAAGCATAAGATGCCAATAGTCCACTCTATATGACTTTAAACTGCAGCATACCCTATCATTTAATAATAGAATGCCTCTTGTTCCAAATAAAAGATGACTTATGAGCCAAGAATAAGATACCTCATGCCAGGATTACAGTGGTGTAATTTCACGAGCATTGGAATCCATTGAAGCATTAAACCACTCCAACCATGCTTTGTGTGTCCTTAATTCAGATGTTCATCCTCTTTCATGTCTGAAGGGATCCCTAATGGCCTGGTCTGATGCCGCATCATCTCACATACCATCCTTGGCCAATGCCTCAGAAGACTTTGTATGACAATTCGAGTCAGGTCCTGTGTTTCGAAGATAGTCAACAATCAACCCTCATTTGTTTGTCCCCGTTTTAGGATAACGCGATAGGGATACTATGTTTTGAAAATGGTCAATAGTTATCCTCCATCTTCACGCCACCCTCACCACATTCCGAATGTTCGACATGTGATTCACACTTTTCATATCCCTTTGTTTGGGCTGATTCCAATGCCCTGGGCATTATCCTGCTTGTGCACTAGTGCATAGGTGTAGGCCTTAATTATATTCCTCAACCCACTAGTGATTTGGGATGCCCTCATGGAAAAACATGAGGAAGACAATATAGGTAGCTTCCATGCGTAATCCCCATCCACCGTTGTCGCTCCTTAGCGGCACCCAGGCAGCTTCCTTGTGTAATCCCCATTCACCACTACCACTCTATAGAGGCACCTGGGAATCTTCCATGAGTAAGCCCCATCCATTGTTTCCACTCCTTAGTGGCACCCAGGCATCTTCCATGCATCAGACCCATGCACAATTTCCGCTCCTTAGTGGCACACGGGAAGCTTCCATGCGTAAGCCCCGTGCATAATTGTCGCTCCTTAGCGGCACTTGGGTTGCGAACCATGCATAAGCCCCTATTTACTTTTTTGTATGCTAACCACGTGTAAACCCCATTACACTTCCATGGACTCACCTTTTGCGACGTGATCATTAGGTCTTTACTGACTCTTGTTTCTCACATCAAGCATGACTAACATGGGCTTAGAGCAAGCACAGACCATGGAATCCTCTCTGGTCTACCCTATTATGTAAGCCCCAACACCTTCCAAACTATGTGGACTTTGATCCTGTCCAGTAAAGGTACGTAGAAAGCCTCCTCAAGGTTCAATCCCAATAAACATTGGTCTCATCCCACTTCATACCGGTTCATCAAACACCACATGTAATACGTGGACTTTGATCCTTGCCAAGGAAAGGTATGTAGGTAGCATCCCTGATGTTCAAGACCAACACCTATTGGTCTCGACCACTTCACGTCGGCTCACCAACACCTCTTATGAACTACATGGACTTTGATCTTTTCCAAGGCAAGGTACGTAGGATGCCTCCTTGAGGTTAAATCCCAACACCAATTGGTCCTGACCCCCTTCATGTCGATTCACCAAACACCATCTGAACTATGCAGACTTTGATCCTTTCAAAGTCATGGTTTATAGGAAACCTCCCTAAGGTTCAAGGCCAACAATCATTGGTCCCTACCCCTTCATGTCGGTTCACCAACACCTCTTCCAAACTATTTAGAATTTTATCCTTGCTAAGGAAAGGTACGTAGGATGCCTCCCTAAGGTTCAATCCCAACAACCATTGGTCCTGACAACTTCACTTTGGCTCACCAACACCATCCTGAACTACATGGACATTGATCCTTACCAAGGTAAGGTACGTAGGAAGCCTCCCTGAGGTTCATGCCCAACACCCATTGGTCCTGACCACTTCACGTTGGCTCACCAACACCTATTGGTCCTGACCACTCCACGTCGGTCCACCCCCATACTAAATGATGTTAAACTTTAGGCCCCTTTTTGTCCCGAACGACAATTTTTTCCCCTAAATAGTGGTAAGCCATTATAATCCCCAATCAGCGGTAAGCCATTGTAAACACCAATCAACGGTAATTCATTGTCAACCCCAATCAGATGTAAGCTGTTTTCAACCCCAGTCAGTGGTAATCCACTATCAGTCCCAATTAGTGGTAATCCATTGTACTCTACAATCGACAGTAATCCATTGTTGTCCATTTGTTGGGACCCAAATCCTTGGTCCATCCCAGTGGCGTCAGACGAAACTCAGGCTGCTAACCACGCGTAAGCCCCAGTATGTCATCAGGTTGTTGTACTCTGTGAACACCCCAATTCCATGCCCCCATCATAAACTACATAGACTTTGATTCCCTACCACAAGGATACGTAGGAAGCCTCCTTGAGGTTCAAGCCCATCACTCATGTCTTGTCCTGATCTATCACTCGATCCCATGTGTTCTAGGAAGATCATGCCCCAACCTAAAGGTTATATTTTCTTTGGATCCCATCCATCTGTCCATTCTCATTGGAAGCCTCCTCAGGTGTCCCATAGTCCCATATAACTACATGGACTTTGATTCCCTACCACGAGGATACATAGGAAGTCTCTTCAAGGCTCAATCCCAACATCACTGTCATCCTCACATTGGTTCCATCTCATTATCCCTACACTTTATTCAAATCTCCATCGTCCATCCTGATTCTTACCCCGGCCACCACATCCTGGTGGGATCATGTTATCCAACTCCCCACTACTCCTACAGTACCTGGGCCACAATCCATGCGTAAGCCCCAACATGTCTCCGAGTCGTTAACCTTTGAGTACACCCCGATTCATCACCCCATAAAATTACATGGGTTTTGATCCCTGTATTCTATACAGGGTACGTAGAAAACCTCCATGTGGTTCAATCATAGCCAATAGTCAACCTTGGTGTCCCTCATTCTTGGGTTCACTCTTTTTGATCTACCCTCTGTGGTGTCTATATCATCTTTCACAGTGTGATATCTTCCCTTTGTGGGACACAACACCTTGGATCCTTCTTCATTGGGTGTTAAGATCCATCCATATTGTAAACCACCTAGGTGCTCTCTCCTTGGGATGTACCCATCTGATCTTCTCTATGGGATGTTCTGATCACTCTCCTACCATCTCTACAAGACGTTAAACTCATGGCCTACCTCGTGTTAAACATGATATTCCTGAGGAAAACCATGTATGACACACTATAGGCATAACCATATATTCAAGACCTTAAACTCATGACATACCCCGTGCTAAACATGGGATGTTGAGGAAAACCTTAGAGACATGCCTCTAGCATAAGATACGATGCGATCGACGTGGGATACCTCGTGTTATACACCCTTGAGAAGCCGCGTTATGAGGAAGAATACAGGTTCCACAATGTCCATGCATCCAAATATTCCATAACATTCCTGATGTTGTCATGTACTCTGCCCGAAGGTTTCTGCCATTTAAAGTCCCCATGTAATGTCCTGATGGAAGTAGTGTAATTTACAAGCATCCAAAAAGATATGGAACAGGGAATGCGATTCACGAAAAACAACTTAATCTTTAAGGGAGACCTGGACTAGGTAACGAGTTCCAAGGAGGAAACCATGGAAGGAGGAATCGACATCCCATCATCTTGTTTCGATCAAGAAGAAAACATCCTTGAACAGGTGATATATTTTACCCACCTTTGGAAAGTGGGAATATGGGGCAACAGTCAGAGTGTTCTCATCCCCCGAAATAGATGGATGTGCACACCCTGATGAAAGAGTAGAAAACAACTGTTTTGTCGAGTCATCACACCCATGGATAAAAAGTCATTTTACAACCTCTGATCCATACGTTCAACACCTACATCCCATATCGAATCATAATCCAAATAAAAACTGATATCTAACTCGTTCATGCATCCTCCATGAATTATTTGGTTTAATTACACTCAAATCCATACCGAAAATGTTGAACCGTGACCCCATGGGCCAATGGTGAAAAAATAACAATGAATGGTGGGAGAGAATCACAAGAAAAGGCGAAATTCAAACATTAGATACTGAGATTCCATCTACTGATAACATAAATTGTATACCAAGGTTAAATCAGGGGTGAAAATAATATAAATTATTGGGCTCAGGTGAAGAAAGAAAATCATTAGAAGAAAAATTAGATACTAATCCATGAATTTTCAAATAAAATATTGGAATAAATCCAAGAAATAATTAGTCTTACCTGTAGTTTGGATCAATTTTTGGTGAAGAATTTGTTAGATAGTGAAGAATATGAATATCTGTTGTTTTTCTCATCCATTTGACAATTCATGTCGATCCATTCATCATTGATCCTCGATCCAGATCTTCCAAATACAACGAAGAGCACTTCCAATTTCTCACCAATATCCTATAGTTATGTGGATAACCCTAGGGATTTTCCATAACAATGTATTTATAGAGAGAATTGGGTTATTTATCAATAAAATGAAATAAATATTGTATTTATTTTATTTTATTTATTTTACTTAACATACTGCCAATAGTTTACCTTGACCAAAAACCTGACTCTAACCATCTTAATATCGCACCTTGGGTAAACCCCACATTCCAAAATCAACCACAATCTTGGATTTCCCATATGATGTACCAAAAAATTGGATAACAATTTATTACTAAAATATGTGTACAAGTGATTTAATATATCTTAATACTTTTAATATATTAATTATAGGGTCCTAAGACACCCAAATATATATAGAATTCAATGTAAAATCTAGATAAAGATATAGAAATATTAAAAGGAATAAATTGAAGGGCTACTCCCAAATTCCAAAATCGATGGAAATACGATCAGGTAGAAATAAAAATCTTGGAGATGTCAGCATACAAGATATTTCCAACAACTAGCTGTCAAAAGTTGATGATGTTGCTAAGGGAAAGGATCTCCATGACATCCATGAACTTTTGGTGTGGTGTCTTGTTCTAATAGATATTAATATGCAAGCACAATTAATTCGATGTAAAGAGGGACTCAAGGGTAACATTTCTATGCATACAATTTACAAAGGTGGATATTCCTCTGAGAATGATAATGAAAATGTTAGTAGTATTTCCATACCTTCTTATAGAGATATTGTTTGAAAAAAGAAAAATAAGATTCTTTAATGTGAAGGAATTATGCCTACTGCTTTAGGGAGAAAGATGAGGAACGATTATTCTTACATACCGAAACCGATGAAGACCCAAGATTCATCTTAGAGGGAATGTGGGTTTGTCATCTCTCTTAAAAAAGATCATGCAGTCAATCAACCCTTCCTGGAACTGCTTTCGTTGGAGCAAACGAAGTATACAAATCTCTTGTGGCAGTACAACCCAACTTATGAGTGGGAATCAGCCACTACGGAGGAGGATCCTTATGATGGATGTGGTGAAGGGTATGGTTATTATGATATGTAGATGATTCTTGTGGTTTTTTTGGGTTTGGGATCATGGTGTTTGAACTTGGTATGTTTTGAAGTCATGTTTGGTTTATCACTTTTCCTTAAAATTGTTTATTGGTTTCTCACTTTTTCCCCAAAAGTGTTTGGAAAATAAAATTTTTAATTTTTAGTCATAAATCCAAAAACAATTGACATCCTTATAGATCATCTTGGTGTGAAGTTGAGGAATCATCCAAAACACTATATATATCTTCTGTAATAGTACTTCTAAGCTGATCTACATACCCATTAGCTACAACAACATTTAGAGGTGCTCTAGATGAAAAAGAACCAGAAATAATAGAAAAGGACTCACGAATTCCAAGGACTGGCTGATTGCTCTAATTCAAGTTCACCATTATTTCCTACAAATTATATTGAAGAGAACCAATTTTCTTAAATATCTTTCTATTTTTTACTTAAAAATATGAAAACCTCAGAAATAGTTTGGGTTGAAGGTGTTCCACAACTAGAGATCCAGTTAGATTGACATTATCCACTATAAGAGAAACATACTAGAAGGAAAAATAATTAGATAACCCAAAAATGTAAGTCATAATATTTTTTTTAAAGGAATACATAACAACTTGAGTCAAAATAATTTAATAGGGGGATGAGACATATCCTTTTTAGGTGAAGGTGAATTAGGGCTAGAAATATATCTCTGACCAGGAACCATGTGACTATCTTTCTTAAGGTGTACTTAAGTTATAACCATTTCTTCCCCATATCAAGAAATAAACCCTAATGGAAATCAGTCAATAATATCATCCTGGTCTATTATGTCCTCCTAATATCCCTTAGGATCCCTATGAGCATCAGAAATAGTAGTTCTACCATGATGAGGTGGATTGTCTCTATCATGTTCATCATCATCATAATCAAAAGAAGAAAAATCAAGTCCAATAATAGCTAACTATAGGGACTTAACCCCCCTTAATATTTTTATTTTCTTTGTCTAAATTTAATTCATATACCTATAATTCATATAAACTCACTAGGATTTCAACAGCTTTACCAACTGAATAACTCTGGGAGTTACAATCCTAATCACCAATAATAATCTTTTTAAAATTAGATATTATAATAACCTGACCCACTAGGTCCCTCCTGATTAGAGGAAAGATGAGTGTGAAAACCCAAGTACACCTCCAATAGTCGATGGGATGGTGACAAGTGTTGAGTAGGCATATCACAGACATATCAGACCTTTGAATTGTTTACCTGTACACATGCACACATCTCCAAATACCCAAATAATCTTAAAAGGTAATATACAAATAATATGAAAATGAATGAATACATCTATATCCCACATCATATTATGACACATATACTATAAATAATAATGGATAAAATACAATCACACCAAAACTATAAAATATTCCAACCTACTAGTAAGAAGGGTACTACTATCAAATGCAACTCCACGAACCAACTTTGGTCTATCTAGATCAATTATTCTCTTCTTGCTCCTAGTCCACCAAGGAATCCATCATATGTCCTACCATCTGCATAAGGAAACAACCATACTTCCATCCTAGGATTCATCTTAATGCTTAAAGGTAATTCTCATCTATGTGAAATCACTCCATGAGTCTGATAACACTGATGGCGCTCATCTGAGAAGTCATTATCATCGGGCTTTCCATGAATTAGTAAAAAATAGAACTCAGAGGATGTCAATTCATATATATAAAATCTCACCTAGGGAATATGGGGTATTCCTGACCCTTCATAGAGTAAATCCACAAGGATGGGGATCACACACCTTTATAGTTGGTAATGAGACTCTTGACCAAATATTGGGAAGAGAATGAAAGAGGATCACAGTTTGGGCCACACAGAGGGATACCTGACTCTATCCAAGACTAATCCCATATAGTGGATCACATATTATACTCAAGACATGATTCCTCATTGAACCATCATAGGGATAGACCAAGGTGATGCACCCTAAAGATATTTCTCTATATTGAATAGAACGAGGCCCTTAACCTGACCTAGTAAAAGTACACAGTCTGTACTGGTAGTATAAAATCTGTCCCATTAAATATGTCCCAGCGTGAGTCCATTCTCATATTCATCAACCCATGCCCATGTACTATGAATGTTCTCATGTACACAATCCCTGATTTTTTACTTGGTCATGTTTGAGTACTTGGAAGTTTCAAGAGTACATGGTTGTCACATGTACTCTATTCATATACATATACATGGTCGTGTCTATACATGTATACCCTAAGGGTACATGTCAAGCTTCCATCACTATTTCACACAGCGTGTGGTCTATCCACACTTAATTTGATACTTTATTATATATGTAAAACCTAGCCTCCACATGGGGGACTACACAGAAAGTCTTCTTGTGAAGTAAACACTGTGTATGTCAGAATTTTTTAAGAACTCATTTATATTCAATTAATTTTACCCATGTCATTGCTACCATAGTGTCTTCATAGAATCATGTCTATAGACCACATATCTGGGGTTGTATGTTCTTGATACATCACCTGTGGCCATATTCTGACCACCCAATCACTCTAGAAACTACTCCTGTTGCATTGTGATAATGCAACGATGAACCATGAACCTAATTACTCCTGATCGTATCCTAGATCATTCATAGTCATCATCTTACCTCATTTTTTCCATCAATCGAAAATCTAAACCAATTAAAATGATATATTTCACCAATGATGGATTGTGAAATAATTAGTTTATGGGTATTTTTTAAACCACCAGAAAAATTAAATACCAGCGACAATCATGCAATGAACATGGGAAAAACATCAAAAAATAAAAATGTGAGGAATGTGCTGCATCCATTTTTTTTAGTTGGCCTCAAACCCTCAAGGGTGAAAATTTTTATTGTAGATACTAATCAAGGGTTAATAAAAACATTATCCATTACTAATTATAAGAAGATAAATCAATACCCATCAATTGACAATCAACCCATAAATCAATTTGTTAGAGGAATTGAATCATATTTAGCATGGGATAAAAATAGGGATAAAAAAAACATAAATAAATTCCCTACCTTGATTTTGGATCAATCAATGATGAATAAAATTTCTATGTCATTTTTCTTATTGTGATCCACAAACTCCTTTTCAAAATGACCTATACTCAAAAATCCATTTTCATTTGCCCAAAAAATATCCTCCTACCACTTCTCTCAAATCCTTATGGTTATGTTTATAACCTTAGAGATTTACCATAAGTGGGATTATATAATGGTGGATTATTCTTAGGATATTTAATAAAAAATAAATTAATTTCTTAATTTATTTAATTATTAGTCTACCAATGACCACTCTTAAACTAAAAACCTAATGTAGATAATAATTATGTCATAGCTAGGGTAAAACCTAAATTAAAGATTCAATATAACACTCAGATTTCTCTTCTAAGACTCTATTTAGGATTTCTTCCATTATTTTGGAAAAATTATGTGATCATGATATAATATATTTTATATTTTTATTATATCAATATCGAGATTCCCCATGCCCTGAAATCCTGTTTTGATTATATGAAAAAATTTGAAAATATTCATTAGAATATCAAAAAATTTTACAAGGAAAAAATATAATCATTACATTATCTCCACCTATTGGATTTTCATCTAGAAAAGAAAAAACCATGCTCATAATTATGAGGATACTAAGCTTACATCTAATTTTCAAGCACTTAGGTGCTATCCTAAAGATTTATATACTACCATCGGATATGTAGTAAGGGAATCACTCACCAATTAAGGTTCTTCTCCTACCAATCCATGATCTCTACTAGGAACTCTATTAAGTTAGCTCCATCCTCAATTTCTAACACAACCTAGTCAATAACATGTGATGGTTCATGCACATACCTCTCCATATGTGACATGTGGAACACATCATTTAATCAGTCTAACTATGGTGGTAGGGAATAGTGGTACACCACCTCACTGGCCCTATATAGTATATAGAATGTTCTAATGAATCTTATAGATAACTTTACACCTTGATTATATCTCCACAATCATCACTGAGGTTAGACCTTCAGAAACACTTAGTTTCCCTCATCAAACTCCAAATCACTTTATCATCTATCTGTATAATAATTTTAATGGATTGGGGAAGTCCTCATCTTCACCATGATGAATTTATCCTTTTTTATCATTCACACCAACTCTAGGACCCTGAGTACTAACTTCCTTGGATTTTTATAATATTGTGGTGACCTGAAATGACTCTTATAAAAGTCCTTGAATAGTTACATATTGATGGTGGAGTGGTAGTTGTTGTTATATATGGACTACACCAGGGTAGATGATCCTTTAAACTATGACCATGGTCCAACATGCTAGCCCAAAAAAGATACACTATAACTTGAATGGTCCAATCAGTTTGGTTTTTTATCTAAGGTTGAAATTTAATGATCAACTGCAACTGAGTCCCAAAGGCCTCTTATAATACTCTCTATAATTGTGACATGATCCAAACATCACGGTCTGAAATGATGATCAAGGGATCTACAAAGATCTGGACTATCTAATGTATGTAAAGGAATCACAATATCTCTACTTAACTCTTCTCTTAGATGGTTAGGAAGTGGTCTGACTTGGTGAGTTATTCTATGATCACCCAAATAACATCATGTACTCTAGAAGATCATGGAATCCCCTTCATTAAGTCCTTATAAAAACCATCCCACACCCACCATAGCACCTCAAGGGGTTTATCTAAACATTTATTAACATATTTATCAGCCTTCATGTATTAATAAGTGAGGCATCGAAATACGAACTCATATACATGCTTCTTCATTCATATCCACTAGAACTGATAACGAAGTTCCTAGTATATCTTCACCACCCCTAGATATGCCACTGTGAGGGACATATGAATCTCCCTCAAAAACTCATCTCATAGTACCATTGGTACCATGGTATACCCTTGTAAAAGTATTATGTTCTCCCCACCATCTAAAATTACTTCAGGAGCACATCCAGTGGATATTTGTACATGTGAGGTCTCATAGTCAATATCCCTAAGATGAGCCTCCATAACATGTTGTAAAAGTGGTGTGGTAACTACCATCGACTGGTGATTAGCTAAAACATGCTCACCCACTATGAAAAAATACAACGAATCTAGATTCTATGATTCCTCACACAACAACTCTGCACATGATCTCCTATTGAGAGAATCCACCACCATGTTCCCCTTTCATGACTATAGAATATCACAAAGTAATAATAACGGTGGAACTCTATCCATATCCTCTATCAAAAGTTAAATTCTTTTGAAAAAATATATAATTGAGACAATTTTGGTTAGAATAGATTATAAAAAAAATCACTCATAAGATATTTTCCCCACATATTTAAAGAAAATTCCACCATTTCCAGCTCTTGATCATGGGTCTTGTAGTACTTCTCATGGGGTCTCAACTATTGAGACCCATTAGAAATAACTTAATCCCCCTAAATCAAAACAAATCCAAGAAAAAATCTATAGAAATTTAATAAATATATGAAGTCAAAACCCTCCTCTAGCTGTATGATAATGAGGGTACTTTTTATAGAATTTTTAATCTGGTGCTCCCTCATGTGGCTAAATCAGTTGGGTTACGTGACATCAGGTACACCTCCCAGTGTTCCAAAGGCTTATGACTAATAGTGAGGATGTAATTAACACATTGGGAGACTATAACCTTTTATAAGTAGTATAAATAATCCCATAAATAATAAAGAATTATAATAATATATATAAATAATCATTAGGAATTTATTGCATAATACTGTAAAAATAAAAAAACAATAATAATAGCATCATGTAATGTCAGGATGAACTGTAACTACATGTAATTGTATATGTCATATAAATAAAATAATAGTAGACTATATAAATACACTAAGGATCCTGGTTCTAATCCCCATTTCAATCCCTCCTCTAAGCACCAATCCATAGTGAGAAATAATCAACAACATGGTCCTTTTCCCTTGTCTATACCCGCATCCATGAATTCTATTGAAGTACCAAATGACATCCTGTACAAGTTCTAAGTCAAAATTAGTAGTCCACCCCCAAGGGTTTCTAAAAAAATATAGTCTTAGTACATAGTGAGTTCATTAAATCAATAAAAATGGTATTAATTTAACAAATTATTATTATACATGAATAAACACACTAACCCTCATGCTCTAAAATTACTCCCAGGGCCATCCAAACCTACTTCTTCATTATGGGAGAGATCTATTACCATGTCATGGATTCATTCCAAATAATTTCAAGACCCTCCCAGGGTATATCCCACATATCATCACAGGAAAACTTGGAAAATCCCTCTACATTTTAGTACATCTGGAAGAGCCCTATAATAATTTCAACATGTCTGGGTAGATCCCTTAAAGAATTTCATAACTTTTGAGAGTATCCCTCTAATCATTTAAATATTTTTGGGTATATCCCTCAAATAATTTTAGAAAATTCATTAATATCCCTCTAAGCAATAAAAAACATCTGAGTAGAACCCTCTAAGAATTTTAGAAAATCTGGGAAGATCCCTCTAAGAATTATAGTATATCAAGGAACATAAAAAAAATATTTCAAGCTTAAAAATGTGAAAAAATGCACCAATTATTTCACCATAATCATTTCAATAGATTTAAGAATAAAAAGTACTATAGATCTCTGATTTATTAGAAAAAGTACATTAAAGGTCAAAATATCTTTTTGTTCTATGATCCTCTATCAATATAGAATTCTAAACACTATGTTATGAAAAAATCACATTTTCAAGGCATCCAGTTCATCATGTTTGAGGGTAGTCTCACCTATTAGGTGGTTTCAAGTCTAGTATCAATGCAAATTGACCTGACCGGATACAATTGGCTGTCAAGCATTTTGATTATCATTAATAGTGAAATTATCTAGTTATTTAGGTTACACACACGACATTTTGGAATGACCATTGTTATTTCAAACAGTTCTCTAAATTAAAATAGGATTTATGGTCTTATCCTAGACTACTAACTTAAAATTCATTGTTAATGTAGACAACTCCTCAATACATGAGATAACGAGGGAATATTCCATTATTTACCTTTACTATCCAAGTTTAAAACACCAATCCCCAATGGAGCCTTACTTTTTGTTCAATATGATTTCTAGGGTTCACCCTTAGAAGGGATATAGTTGAGATAGGGACTATATGTTATCAAAACATTAGGTTCTAGAGATTTAAAACACTGTGCATAGTTAATTTGCAGTGTAAATGGTATATTTGAATCATAAATCCCATAAATATCATATAAACTAAAAATACCATCGCATGAGATTGGAAATTGGATAAAATTGGTTTTACATCATAAATATTTTTTATGATTAAAATTCAAGTTTTACAACCTCCCTAAAATAATACAAAGTTAAAGGGTTTTACGAGGTTGGACCTCTATATTTATAGCCTAAAATGGTTCTAACGAGGTTATATATCTTAGGTAATTTATGCCTTAAATCACCATTTACATCATAAATTATCTCTATAGAAATTATTTTATATACCTATATATTACTTACCCATATCCATCCTAACTAATTTCAGAACTGCCAACCAAGGCTCAAATAAATAACAATATGGCTCTAAAAGGCTAACCAGAATTACGAAGAGACATAACCAGAAAAGTAAGGAACATCTCACCTACCCACCATAGGATAAATCATCATCAAGTTGTGCACCAAAGCACTTGGGTGGTTATCAATAAATATGTTAGGCCACCATTTCACATATTAGATTCTATCTCCTAGTTCTCCTCTTTCACATACCCATATTATCACTACACTCACACTAAAGGTATTCTCTTTCCTAAAAGATTCATCTTACTATGGTACACAATGAAAATATGATGCTCCTTAAAGGAAACATTGATATCCAGCTTGATATCATCAATTTCAATCTCATGAAGTTTTGGGATTATATATCTAAATATTTAACATGGTGAACAAATTTTGTAGGGCGTTGTAGAGCTATATAAGGTGAAAACGGTATTACAGTAGGCCTTCCCTTTCCATTATCTCGAACAGCCTAAAAAACCTTGGTGCTAGTTTACCCTATTTATGGATATTTCATTTACCTAGCCTAGGTGGCACTAAAAATAAAAAATGTTGAACAACCTCAAACTCCATAGGTTATTTTTCATTGACAACATAAGATTCCTTTCGGCTTTTCACTGTCACCAACCACTTACTGATCAACTGAATCTACTCAAATATTTTCGTCATGTGACCATGTCCAACAAGCTTTGACTTTCCTACCTCCAACTAGATTTTTTTTGAATATAATAGACTTTCATATAATGCCTCAAAAAGACCCATTTGTATCGATGCATGAAATATGTTGTTCTAAGTGATCTTAAAAAACACTAAACACTTCTCCCAACAACAATCAAATTCCTAAAAATAGGATCATAATATATCTTTTAGAATTTGAATCATCTATTTAAATTGGTCATCATAACGAGGATTATAAGTCATATTCATAAGAACTTATGATACCAAAATTTTCTAAAGACCGTGCTAAGAATGATATTTGAAATGAGGATCTCAGCCAGAAATGATGCTTCTCAAAACACCATGTAGTTCAACTATATCTCACAAGTAAAGAATACCAAAATCACTAATGATGAAGGAATAAATAATAAGAAATAAGAGGTATACCTTCTTCAGTCGATCTAATATCATCCACACTAAATCATTCATATGGGGTGTTCTGAGTAATCCTACCAAAAAATCCACAGTGAAATCATCCCACTTCCATTATGGATTGGGTAGAGGATACAATAACCAAAAAATCCTTTGGTTCTTAGATTACACCTATTGAAATGTAAAACATCGTTCCATAAAGCCCATTGTATCCCTTTTCATCCTTAGCCACCAGTAATTTATATATAAATAATTATACATATTTTTTAGAACTAGATGTACCACTCATCTTGAAGCATGAAACTCTATCATATGATCCTCATGAAAGCCTGTAGGAACCCATACATGGAAATGGAAAAGAATAATGTCACTACTTCTATGGGTCCATATTGATTGTGGGTACCCACCATATAAGGTTTAACTCAGTTCTAAACCCTACAGATTATACAACAGGTCCATCTTGATATCATCTTGAAGCATGGGTAAAAAATATCTCAAAGTCATAGCTACTCATCTATAGAGATCATGAACATCTAGATACAAGTCTAAAAATAGTTCCATCATCCATCACTCATCCCATGAATTCCATACTACATGCATCTATTTCATCTATAGTAAGGTTTTGGAGATGATTTTTCATTCACGTGGTGTGTAAACCGACTCAAAGATAAATGAATACATAAACCCAAAAAACCTCGTTTGTTGGAGGTTTAGGTCACTCTGATAAAAAATATAATTGAGGCTCTTATGGTCCTTGTATAGCACAAGAATCTCACCCAATAGATAGTGTCTCCATCACCTCAGGGTATGTAATTCCATAGATTACCACAAATCATGATTAGGTTAATTCCTCTCATGCAGTCTCAGTTGTCCAGATCCATAAGAAACTACTTGGTCCTCCTACATTAGAACTTCCCTAGGACCAATTTCAATTGAGCCACAATACATGGTTTATACCTTACCCAACATAGTTAAGGTGAGAATCATTGATGAGGTCATAAATCTCTTATACACCTAAAAACACACTCATAAGAATTTGACTAAACAAACACATCCTATTTCTTGGTCATTCCAGACATCAGTGCTTCCATATAGAAGATGTATTTGATAAAATGGTGATAGATACCTATTAGACCAATAAATCTTAAAATATCAAATAAATTCTTTAGTTATTCCCAATAAACCATATATGAAACCTTCTATGGGTCCACTAACAATATATCCTCTTAGATAGCATGGGAAAATAAATACACCCTATCAATCCAAGAAATTTAATTTAGATAGCTTGGTATATAGTCGATGCTCACTCAATGTACTCAGGATGATGTTAAGATGTTGGGAATGATTGTTAGTGGACTAGGAGACCACCCAGATTTATTTAAATAAAAATACCAAAAAATAATCCTAGAAATGATTAATGATCTGACTCATCATGTCCATAAATACCATTAGTGAATTATTCAGATGAAACGACATCACCACAAACTCATACATTCCATATCTACTTCTTAATGTAGTCCGAGGTATATCTGATGGTATTACCCTCAGCTAGTGGTATCCTAACCACAACTGGATCATGGAGAAGATCTTAGTTACTCTCATCTGATATAAGAGATCATTGATGCATGGAAGGGGATAATTATTCTCTACTATTATTTGGTCCAGTCACCCATAATCCACACATAAGGGCAAATTCGTGTCAGCCTTCATGGTGAAAAGCATTGGAGAACCTCATGGAGATGTACTAGGAATTATGAAACCCTATTATTCAAGATCTTCTAACTAAACTTGTAACTCATGAAGACATACCATTCCCATTATATAAGGTGGGAAATAAATTTTCCTATCTCCCAACACCAACTAAATAGTGTACTTGATCTCCCACTTAGGTAGAAAGTTGGAGAACTCTTCGGGAAGGACATCCTAAAAATTATTCAATGCTAGAGGAAAATTATCCTATTAAACTCCTTCATCATCCAGAATAAGGATTGAAATCCTATCCATGATAAAATCTAATATACATATAATTTTTCCAACACAACCATCCTAAAGATCCCACTCACCATAGAGAGATAATTTACCCCTTTTAAATAATTTAAGGAAACTCTCCCCCAATAATTGTTGATGTGAACCAGGTATAGAATTAGAAAATCCATACCATGAATCATATTGAGTCCTTTTATTTCTGTCACAAAAAAAATCCCAAATGAAACTATAGCCAGTGATTTTAAGATATCATACCCTAAAACATTTGATATCCTCTAACCACACTCCCAACGGTGTATCAATGGTCATTGCACCATAAAAGATCACCATAACCAAGACCAATGTAGTTTAAAATTTACTAGATTAAGAGGAATGAAATTATCTAATATCAAAAAAATGAAATAATGAGTATATGATATAAGAATCATACAACGTATTAAAGAAATTCATTCATCCAAACCACTCAGAGTTGACTACATAGTGTATAGCTGACTCAACCCTCTTCCCTGGGATCTTGTCTGACTCCATTGTACTGCACCATCTCAGTGGTACTTCCAATCCTTGACAAGGGTACCAAAACCCTAGCCTTAACATAAATTTCTAGTGGAACTTTAGCTACTTGTCTACTATCAGGTAGCAGAGTACTCTCCAGACAATGGTACTTATCCTGATTCTCTAAAATTTATATGTCATTAAGAGCCCCTATATATTATCCAGAAATTACATAACATAATATAAGAATGGAAATCTATAGTGGGTTAAATACACTTCTAGAACTTATGGACAAAATTTACACACTAGAATCATTGGAATATGTAACTATTCTGGAATAGCTACCTACTTCCACGTTTTCTCTGCCCACGAATGCCTTGGAAGTAACTATCTTATTGGTGCATCCTACTTAAAAAATAATACATCCTAAATTTCATTATTGGAACATCCTATCCACCACTCAGGGCCTCTCTCTGATTTCACTATGTTATGAGATCCTGATTAATAATGTATGCATAGATACTTAGGTGAAATATTATCACCTGTGACTTTATCTCATAATGAATCCAATCTTTGAATCATCTTACCTGGGTGACACCATCATCTCTCAAGGATTTAGAAAAATGTTTCATGTCAATGAAAAAATCTACGTAGTCCATCACTAACATTCCATCATAAGTCATTTTCATGAACTCATGATCCTTTTCATCCATCATTATCTTTGGATAAGAGTGTATCTGAAACATTATATTGAAGTCATTCTAGGATAACTCCTATTTCTTCCTAGATTATTCCAAGATATCCCACCAATTCTTGGATAGTCCTAAAATCTTATAAGTTGAAAAATTCACCCTTCTATCTACAAATGTCATGAGGTTCTTGAAGATCATTAAAATTGACTCAATATTGAACTCCTCTACCAGGGAGATACCCTCCATAGTAAACATAGGTAGATGTCATAACTAGAACTCTCTTATAATCTCAAACATCAAAGGCATGGTTCAAATAGTCTCCCCTTTCATGGATCACATGACCCTTAGAATCCATAAAAAATCTGATCATTTATCAGATTTTCTAGATCTACAAGAAGTTCTAGCTCAACTCCATTAGAAGTTTGTTGGTTTCCACTCCCCTAATGCTCAATTCAAAGGTGGAATGGGAGGTATTTTCTCTACAATGTTTAGCACGTTCCTTAAATACCAGTTTACACTAAAAAACCAACCACAACATGTGAAAACAAAAGAATATCATTGTATTAAGGTCCCTATACACTTTACATAACATGTAAATTTTCATAACATAAATTTTTTATTCATTTATTTTTATTAGGTATATTAATGGTTCTCATTTTACAGTTCATAAGGGTAGATATTTCACATGAAATAAATATGTCCCTATCATGAATAATGGAAGTCAATATATATCTCTACATTCCTATCATGATGCATGTATACTCATCTTGGGATGTGTTATCCCATGAGTGAAATCTCAGAAAACAATAACATCACAAAAAATTTTAATCATCCATTTTGAAATAACATCAATATCATTACAAGAGAAATACATGAACAACAGTTCCATCCCTGGGCACTCAGATTTTCCCCCGCACATGGGTTAGATACTCCCATAAATGAGATTATTACCAAGTATGGACACATCCTAGTATCTTATATACCTTTCCTAGATAGTAAATCAATAGAAAAGAAACCTCCTCTAATTCCACTATATAATGTACCTAACATGGTGCTCCCTCATGTGGTCAAATTTGATGGGTTATGTGACATCAAGTGTGTCTACCCATAAGATAGAGGATCCCAACTAGCAGTAAGGGTGTAAAGAACATAGTGGGGGTGACTATACCCTCTATTGCAGAGTACCAACAATAGAATAAGTAATACTAGAATAGTGGAATCATTGTAAATAATCATTATAAAATCATTGAAAATTAATACACATAACAAACAAACTAATAATAATCGAATCATGTAATTTTAAGATAAAATGTATCTTAATTATGTATTTTATTTCATGAAAATAAAATATTAGTTGAATCTATTAATACACTAAGGAACCTATCCCCAAAACCCATGTCAGTACCATATCCAAACTATAACCCATTTAGTAAGCAATGATCAATAACATGGAATCTTAACCATGTCCATAATTGCATCCATGATTTATATTTGGGAACCAAACAATAGCTCGAATAGGGTGTGAATACAACTTAGTTGGACACCTCCAACAGTGTCTAATAAAATCCAACCTAAGTATACAATTCATGTAGTAAAGTTATAAACAAGGGGTATTAATTTAACAAATTAATATTCCACATGAATAAACACACTAACCCATGAGTTCTAGAATGACATCTGGGGCCATCCAAAACAACTTTGACATGATTTCATAGATCTCAAAGCATATCATGGATCTATGCCAAACATAGACATGAAAATACAAGGGTATGGACCACATATAATCATAATAAAACTAGGAATATCCTTCTAAGCATGTTATTTTATCCAATGGATCCCTCTAGGAATTTAAAAATGTCCACGAAAAGCCCCCTAAGCATTTAGAAACATCCGAGCAGATCCCTCTAAGAATTAAAACACATATGAGAAGATTTATCTAAGAATTTATCAAATCTAGGTTAATCCCTCTAATCATTAAAAAATATTGGTGAATATAACAAAATAATAGGTCAAGCACAAAAAATTTGAAATAATGAACTAAGTATACCATCATAATCATTTCAATCCCTTTAATGATCAACTATACCACAATTCTCTGATTTATTATGTCAATAACATTAAAGGCCAAAAAAATTAGTTATATGATCTTCCTTAAAGAAAAAATTCCAAACACTATGTTATGAAAAATCATGTTTTCAAGGAATCCAATTCATCAATTTCAAGGGTTGTCTCACCATTAGGTGGTCATAAGTTCAATATCAATTCCAATGGACCTGATGGGATTCAACTGGAGATCAATCATTATGATTATCATAAATAATGAAATGATCTATTTATACAGGCTGCATGCACATTATTCATGAATTATTGCTGTTATTTCACATACTAGCTGAAATTAAAAAAGTCTTTAGGGTGTTTTTATAAACCACATACCAGAAATGAAGAGATAACATAGACAAGTCTTCAATGATTGAGATACCAATCAGATATATCTTTCCTTCTCTTTAGTACCTAGGATCAAAAGACAAACACTCGATGGATCCGTGCTTCTTATGTAAAGGGGATACATAAGGATCACCGCTAGTAGGGTTTCAATCAAGAGAGGAAATATGAATTATCATAATGAAAGGCCCTAGATATTTAAAATATGGCGTGTGTCTAATTTATAATATAAATGGTATATTTCCATCTTAAATTACACAAATCCCATATATACAAAAAAATCCCATCACATGTTAATAAAAATATAATAAAACTAGTTTCATATTTTAAATATCTTTTATAGCGTAAACTCATGTTTTATGGATTCCCTAAAATCTTACTGTGTAAAAGGGTTTTTTGGGGTCGTCCCCCTAAACATACATCATAAAAGGGTTTTTCCAGGGTTAGTTTTACAGAGTTTTTTACACCATAAATCCCCATTTACGTAATAAATTGTCTCTTCAAAAATATATTTTTACACCTCTATAACACTTACCTATATCTAATACAACTAGTTTCAGAACATCCAACCAAGGCTCAAATAAATAAAAATCCGGATTCAAAAGGTTATCCAAAATTATGGAGAGACATACCCAGAAAACACAGGATCTTACACTTTTCTACCTCTTCCACAACTCCTTAAAATTCTACTATAACTTCTTTGTTAACATGATAGGTTGTCCCTTTTGGATCAAATTAGTCATGGGTGATACAATCTTGGAGAAATTTGGTATGAATACCCAAAAGTAAATAGTCAACCTAAGGAAGCTTTGTACCAAGTCATGCTCTTTGGTGTCTCCCAAGAAAAAAATTCCTCAACCTTCACTGGGTCCACAACTACTCCCTCTTCTAATATGAAATGTCACAGGAAGTATACCTCTTGAATATATAACTAAAAAAATTAGAGGTTTCCATAAATATGGTTCTCTCATAATATGTCCATTACCATACTCAAGTGCCTTTCATGATCCGACTATGATGCCAAGTACACTTGGATTTCATCGATAAAGACTACCACAAACTAAAATAAGAAGGGATAAATGATCCAGTTCATGAGTCCCATGAAAACTTTAGGGGTGTTATTCATTCCAAAATTCCTCACTATGTAATCATAGTGACCATAGAAACATCAGAATTTCATCTTTGGTATATCCTCATCTTGAACTCAGAGCTGGTGATATCCCAACTTGAAGTCAATATTTGAGAACCACCTCATGCCTTTTAACTGGTAAAATAGGTATTCAATTCTTAATAGTGGATAATTATTATTGATGGTTGCCTAGTTTAGGATATGATAATCCATTCATAACCTCAATCTATTGTCCACCTTCTTTGAAATAAAAGCTAGGGCTTCCTAGGGGGAAACATTAGGTCTGAAAAATCCCATCAGTTATAACTCCTCCAACTGCACCTTAAGCTCATGAAGCTCTATGGGATCTATACGATATGCTGGGGAAAATATCGAGGTATCCCCTAGGTTCATGCATAGGAAAAGGTCAATCTATTGGTGGGGAGGTAATCCTAGAATGTCCTCAAGAAAGATATCCTCATATTTTTTCACCACTGCAAGAAGCTAAAAGCTCATAAAAAATAATACACCAAGATTAATACTATAAAACTGATGCAAAATTAGATGTATCCTATTATGTATGAACCTATATTTTTGTACATGGGTTTACCTTTCACTGATGAAGGAAAACCTCATCCCATCATCTCTGATATATCATATCCTCTACCTGAAATGACCAATCTATGAATGAATTATAGAGAGACAATCCATGATTAGGATGGTTTCACAAGGTCTCATGGTGGCCCCAAAGAGATCCTATAGTAAGATTTATCATCCAATATTTAAATAACACATTTATTATAATTTTTTGATAATTGAATCTCCTCCAATAAGAATCTTCAATTGAAAGGGTCGGGCCAAAGGCTCTATTAGAATATCTAGATCTCAAACATGGGATACGGTAATGAAATAATGGATTGCACCTATGTATGTTAATATTGAAGCTAATATATAGAAAAAACATATCATACCTCAAATTAACCATAGAGACACATGACCATAATCCTCTAAATCATGTAGCTACCCTCATTTTTGACCACTATCTCCCTGATCTTGGAATGTACCACCTGAGCATTGTGGTGGAAATAGATAAAACCATCTACCAACAATTTCTACTCTCCCATATCCTCTTCTACCTACACTTCCTTGAATATATCACTACTAAATCCACTAACACTATATATGTTTTCAATCGACAATCACTTTATCAGTTGCATGGAAGGTCAGAAATTCTAGGAAATATATCCCTGACCATCACTGGAGAAACATCACCTCTCCCTCAGATGATCCGATCAATCCTGCGAGACATGAACTATAAAACCTATATCATGAGACTATATTTGAAAACACATATCTCACCTAGATCCCTATGTTTGAATCTTGGTACTAGTTACCAAAGTCTCATATCCAAGGTTTCTACTACTGGTACCAACTATAGGTGGCTACTCTTCTAAGAATATCCCCACCGCTAAAGCTTGATCAAGAACTCCAGTAAAAGTAGGAATATAAATTGATATAAAAATATACAAAATATATATATAGAGGTTGTTCTAGAAGGTTTGTGATAAGAATAAAACATCTCAAACCATATCTATGGAGTATCATAGTAGGTTAGTGAACCAAAATCATACTCTATTTTTGTTCATGCTTCCCTACTAGAGAACCAGAAGCTCAGGGATTCATACTTCTCACAATGTAGATGGATATAATTCATATCCAAATAGATTCTAAAACTCATTCAAATGGAGATTCATCTTTTCATGTGTCTGAGTCACCAAAATCCATGATATCTTTATGAATCCTTGAAGAAGGATCACCACTAATACCACCATCTGATCTTAAGGGATTTTGACTAGGCAGGAAGCTCTCCCAAATTCCTCAAGTAAATTCAAATCTACCTAGGGGTCTGGATCACCCTGAAATTTGAGGTGTTTCTACATATAAAATTCATGAAGTGTGTTCATCCTATTTATGCCCTCTGCTAGTACTGATGGAGAAAAATTCTACTCAATGAGAGGATGCAAGACTATAAAACTATCTGGTGGTACAATCTCATATATAGGACCTTGTACTAAAGCCTCATCACAATGATATAATCCTCATGATCCTTCAATGGAATCCTAACTAGTTATTGTCATTGAGGAATCATTTAAATGTCAATATGTACCATGGTCAAAGAGTATATCAAGGGAGATGACTCAATAAGGAAATGGAAACCACAACCTACTTCTATATGATTTTTGTACCAATGTTTTCTATATAACTAGTGCCTATATGTACTTAGTCAACAAGAATTTTATTAGATTCTTAGAGAATGTATAATTCATTCATCACACCAACACCAGTTTTACAAGCCTGATATCCAAACTCAAAACACTTTATCATTGTTTCCCTAGTTCCCAAACCACATATCATAGCTATAAAATATCCAAAATATTTTCCTAAGATGAATTGATGTTTTGATACCACTATTTCATGACTTGACCCATCAAAAACCACTTTTCCAGTGATAAGTCAAGTGTGACACCCCATGCCCACCTCCAATAGGCTAGGGGATAGTGACAAGAATAGAGTAGAAAAATCACACCCATGAGAGGACTTATCCAATTGTACTTGTACACATGCACACATATAAAAATACACACATAATACTAAAATGTAAGATACTGCTAATCCCAAAATGCATCCATACATCTATATCCCACATAAAAGTACATCACATGTACTAGAATTCATAAAGGGATAATTATAATCCCATCAAAATTGAATAATATTCCCATATTCTAGTAATGAGGGGACTACTATCAAATGAAATTTGTGAAATAAAATATGTTCTATCTATATCAACTATGATCCTCCTAACCTTGTTCCACTTAAGACTCTGTCATAAGGTCTGTCATCTATATAAGACATGACATACATAGAAATATCCTATGTACGGGTGCCCGATAGTACACCCTTAAATCACTAGACATAAAGAACCAATGGAGTATTTATCTCATCATCATAAGGGAATGTCAATAAAAATATGATATAATAATAGTAGTAACCTAGATATATTCAAGATAGACACCATGTATCAAAGTAAGGGCCCAACCATACTGTTAGCCAAATATTCTTCTCATGTTTTCAAGGTAACTCTCATCCATAGAACTCACTCCATGAGTCTAATAACATTGATGTCACTCATTATAAAGGTCATTCTCACTAGTCCAGACCATGAAGTAGTACATATTAGAATAAAAAAGATGATAATTCATAAATAAATGATCTCAACTAGGGTCTATGGGGGATTTCTGACCCTACCAAGATTTAACCTTCTCGGATGGGGATCAAACACTTTGATTGTTTGTAACTGGATTCCTAACCCAACCTAAAGAATAAAATGATAGAGGATCACACCCCATGACACATAGAAGGATACCTAACTCTATTTGAAAAATAAAATTATAGGGGGGATTACATCCTATACTTAGGAGATGATACCTCAATATACCTTAATAGAGAGAGACAAAGGGGACACACCCTATAGATACTGGTCTACACTGAATTGAATGAGGGCCTTAAAATTCCCTAATAAAATTACATGATGTATACTGGGAGTATATGGTTTGTCCCATAAATTACAAGAATGACCATTTCCATTCATGTGTTCATAAAACCATGCCCTTGTACTTTGGTCATGCATGTGTATACTATTTGTCTAAGTATATATGGTCATGTATGAGTATATATTCGTGTTGGAGTACATGGATGTTCTTTTGTACTATAGTCCTACCCATATACCTATCCATGTATATACCTAGGTACCCAAGGGGTGTATATTGAGACTCTAGAACTAGGAACAAGGTGTGTGGTCTAAAAACATGGTTGCCAATACTTTATTTTTCATATAAACTCTATCCTCCATTGGGGGGACTACACGGAGTGTATTCATTTAAATTGAACTCCATTCATATTGGGATTTTCTAGAGACTCCTTTCCCTTAAAAATGTCTCAAAAACATCTCCAATTCCACAAATTATACTATAAATAATGCCTTTATATTTCATATCTTGGGTTGTCCATGCCTGAGGCCTCACTGGTGGCCAGATTCCAGCTACTCAATCACTGAGAAAACACCTCTCATTGCATTATTCCATCACAACACAAAACCACAAACTGAAGAACTACTGATCTGATCCTTGATCATCCATAGTTATCTTCATACCTCATTAGTTCCAAAAATTCCAAAAATATATCTATATAAATTATCTGTTATTCCAAATATTAAATTTCAAACGATCAGTTTATGGGTATTTGTTGAACTGTTGGCCAAAATAAATGTTGATGATGATCATATGAAGAAAATGGGGAGAAAATTAAAAAATGAAAAGTTGAGGAATAAACCTTTTTTCCTTTTTATCATTTTCCCTTAATTAATTAATGGTGAAAATTCTGATCATTTTAAATAATCATGGTTTAACAAAAACAGTATCCATTCATGATTCTCGGAAGATAAATCAATGTCATTCAATCAACTATTGACCCAAAAATCAATTTCTTTGAGGAACTGGTTCACATTCATCATTGGATAATAAAACATGGATTAAAAATTGATAAAATATCCCTACCTTGAGTTCGGGTCAATCACTATTAAATAATGTTTCTACATCATTATTGTTAGCAAGATCTGTAAACTCCTTTGAAAATGATCACTTCTCTATGATCCATTATCATTCACCATGAAAATCTCTTCTAATAGCACCTCTCAAATCCCTTTTGTTATGTAGATAACCCTAGTGATTAAAAATAATTAGAATTATATAGAGGAGGATTTGGTTTAGGCTATTTAATAACAAGTAAATAAATTATTTAATTAATTTAATTATTATCCAACCCATGACCTCTCTGAAAATTGATCAACTGATGAAATCAAAGGTTATGTCATGCCTAGGGTAAAACTAATATTATGGATTTAATTATAGTATCAAATTTACCATCTAAGACTCAATTAATAAGTTATTATATTATTTTATAAAAACTACACGCATGTGATATGATATATTTAATATTTTTATTCAATCAATATCAAGGCCCCTCGGGCCCTGGAATCTTACGTAGACTCATCATCTTACTTTGAAAATATTATTTAAAATATACCACATTTTTAGAAGAGAAAAATTCGTTATAGAGATATTAATAAATGGATTATTTTCTTCATCCTCATCATCTCTATCAACATCATAAAAATATCCATTAAAAGTAGAATAGAATTTTTGTACATTCATAAATATACCCCTCAAACTGGGAAACATTCAAAACCTAAATATCTGAAACCTCCTCATCTTCTAGCAGGCTTTCCTTAGAGGGTAAGGGAAGAGTGGGATGGGAGTATTTCTATATGAAAGATTCTGGTTTATGACATTATCAATAACACTCCATGATTTAATAGCAACTATAAAATATTCTTCTTCTTCTACGACAAATTCTTCCTCAATTCTAGAACCAGTTTCAGCCACCTCTTCATCTGAAGAGTATTCTACCACATAATCTAGTTTAAATATGGTATCAACCAAATATCAAGTTATTTTGGGAATATTAAAAGGGTTAAAAACCTTATAAACCCCTTCATTATCCACCACCCACTTATTTAACAAGATATTCCAATTTACTTTAATCCTCCTATATTTTTCTTGGCTTATACAAAACCACCACACTGAGTGACTTTTCTTATCCATTTGGGAAAAGCCCTATTGATTCTATTATGGTCTAAATTATTTTGGTATAAACCAAATTAAATGCGTAGATATTTTTATGAAATATTTCCCATTAAATAATTTTAAATCTCTAATAGCTTGTGTTGCACTCAACCATGACTTTAAATGAACTGCTAGACACTATTAATAAACAATGACCTTTATATCCTAGCTGTTAAATTAAAAAGGAATAAATATTAATAACTATTTTTTAAAATTAAAATATATTTATGACACAATATGAATTTATTTGTAAATTATTATTAAATAACCACAAGTTTTTTTAGTAAAATCCCTCTAGTCTTCAAAAATAAGTTTTCTTCCAAAATGAGTTTATTTTATTTTTATGAGTGAATATTAATTTTTATAATTTATTGAAAATGGATTTAACAAAATTAATTTCATTTTTAAATTCATGATTACAATATTTTATAAAAAAATTCTTATAATTTTTTGAAAATGTTTATTTTTTAATGAACTAGTGAAAATATTGATTTTAATTGAAAACTGTATTTTATTTTCAATTATTTTCAAGATAAAATTATGTTTTGGAATAGTTTTAAATTTTAATTAGTTCATTTTTATTTAAAATATTTTAATTTTTTAAAGGATTTCATTAGTTAATTTATTATATAAACATTTTATGTTTTAATAGGTCTTTTTAAAAAAAAACTATTTTTCAAGACAATTTATAGATTGTATTTAAAATTATTCTACAACTATTGTGTTTGGGATTTTAAAAAATGGATGAAAATTTTTTATTTATAAGGACCAAATTTATTGAATAGGTTCCTTTTTTTTTGGCCAATATGAAAAATAACCTTGGTAAATTTGGTTGCTGCGGTAAAGAGTAAATTGGGTAATTAGGTTAAAAATAAAATGATAAAAATTTTAAACTGACTCCAAAATATGCTATAATTTTAATGGATGAAGATAATTATACGCTTAACACATAATTATTTAAATTAAATTTTTTAATGGACACTTTTCATTGAAATTTTTTTATATAATGTTTAAATCAAAGAAGGACACAAAAAGTTTTTTCTTTGTCTTAAATATCCCTTATGTGTCTACATGGGGAAAAAGGTATGTTATGAACAAATTTAAATGTAAATTTTGAACTTAATAAATAAATTTTCATTATATAAATTTATTTTTTACTTTTTGATCCACTTAAATGATATTATGATATATATAATATCTTATTTAATAAAGAATCAAAGATATCACATTCATGTTTTCAATAATATATCATTTTGAATATAGGGTTACTCAAAACATATATTATACTGTAATATTATTATAAAATTTATAAAATTTATCTTTATAATTATATTTTATTTTTAATTTTTAATGAACAAATAAGTATATGAAATAATTACACAATGTTTAGGTAGTAATTATTTTATTAATGGAAGTATAAAATAAATGTTAATAAAAATATTAAAATAATTAACATTCTTAGATAATTAATGTAATAAACGAATTTTCTAGATGAAAATGGACAATTTGGGATATAATAAAATATTTCTTCTAATTTAACTTGTTATATTAATATTTTTAAAATTCCATGTAATGAATTGTGTCCAAAATTGAAACTAAGGATATTTTATCAAAATAATTTTTTTATTAAATTATTTAAAAATCATAAAAAATCTTTAAAAATAAAAAATAATTATAATATGATCTAAAATTTTATTAATTGTTAATTTATGGTCTAATTGAAATCACATAATTAAAAATTACAACCTTTTAATGTTGAAAATATTGTTACCTTAGTTAAAATGAAAAAAGGTTAACTAAGGGTTAATCAAAATGACGTTTAAAATAGTTATAAAAAATTCTAAAACATATTTGTTAATGATATTACAACCTTATATCATATTATCTAATAATTCATGTAATTTATTAGGTATTTTCATTGCGATTGAATTTATTATAAATTAATATATTTTGAAATTCTAAAAGTATCCCCCACCTCAATTATAAAAGGGAACCTCCTCCCTCGCTTCTTCACATTACATTAAGCCTTATATATTGACCATAACCTAAATATTTACATGATTAAATTAACTAGTCACATTATATAGGTTTTGGTATTCTCAAGAGACCAACTATGGCATCCCTAAGAGGATATCCAAATGAATTTTTTCAAAGAAGAGGTAATATTCTTTACCGACTCTTTTAAGATTATTTCTTATTCTAATTCCACTTCATATGTTGATTCCATTATAAAGTAATAACTAGAATATCACCTATATGATTTTATTTTATTATTATTATGGAACAATTGTATTCAACCTTATATCCCTCCTATGAAAAACAAAAGCACCATGTGTGCGTACATACGACATACCATCTCCACACCATGGTGTAATCTATTTTTCATCACTACTTTATTTATGTGGGTATAATGATGGAAATAATATATATATATATATATATATGATAATTGTAACAGTATTTTGATTCTTTAAATTAATATACCATCCTCTTTATTACCATTTCACTATTTAGAGAATGATATCATCGCTCGTGCGTACGTACGGTCTACCGTCTCCATGATGAGATGCGATTCATTTTCAATGTTCGTCATTCAAGATTGATTATATCAATTTATATAATAAATAAATACAATATATATTAACTTAATATCATTTTGTAAATGATATTACTATATCATAGTCATAATTACCTGAATTTATATTACAAAACATGCAATGAAAAATCAAGAAGCTAACACTTGAAAGAAGGGTAATAATGAAATATTATTAACAAATGGATGATAAGATAAAATAAAAGTATGATATATGATATAATAAATATTATTATTGTTCTATAATAAGTTATAAAAATTCATTAAATTATTATAGAAGATTCTTATACCTATGTGAAGGAAAGCAGACCTATGTTAATAGATAAATTCACAATCTCATTATTATTCAGAATTGTTTATATGTAAGTATCACCTAGGGAATATTTAAATTCCATGTCCATGATTCTTAAATATGTGTTCCGAAATATTATTACTATTCTTTTAAAACTTTTTAAAGTAATTTTTATACATGTGTATTTTTTTACTTAAATGGTGTGAAAGGACTCTTTTGTCATTTTCCAAACAAGGTACTTTATAAATTTTCTAGAAAAATTATGAAAGGAATTTTTTTAAACTTATATGGAATGAATGGATTTTTATAATCTCAGGATTATTTAATGTCCTAAATATTACCCTATAATCTTATAATTTTATGTTCAAAGAAATTTTTTTCTTGAGAATTGCATGAAATTTTAAGAAAAGAAAACATTATCAAATAAGAAAGGGTATTTTACTAAAGATTTATTTTCAAATGATATCAAGAATTTTTTTTATATCTATGATAAAATTTTCCGAAGTTATTTTTTCTTTAATGGGGATATGTTTAAATAATATTATCTCTATTATTTTAATGTTTGTTTTATTTTTATGATGGAATGATATTTATGAAACTCATTTCATTTGAGTGGGTTATGTTTTTATGGAATGATATTAATGAAACCCATTTATTTTTATGGGTTCTGATATGATGAATGATTTAAGTTCTTATGGAACACATATGTATGGTCTTAATTATGTGACTGGTGGTACCTATATCTCCCTCCAATTCCTTTGGTAAATATTTATATCTCATGAGATATATAGGAGTGGTACAAGATGTGAATCCAGTTCAGTAAAACAGGACTTGAACGAGGAGTGAACTTGATTCAGTAAAGTAATTTGTCCACTATTATGGTCTTGGAAATGAACCTTGACTAATATAGAAATGATTTTATATACTTATGTGTTTGAAACAATTTCATGTATTATTTTATGCTCTCATGGAATATGTTCTTTGATTATTTATAAACATTTATGATTTATTCCATGAAACAATATCATGATCTTGGATATACAATATATAATTTTAAAAAAGTTATTTGCATGTTTTTTTTGATTTTATGATTATATTATCTCCCTTGATTTACCCTTATTAATTATATGATCACATCCATTTCTTACATTTACTTTCCCGATGATATGAATAAATATATTAATAAAGATGAGTCAAAATGGGTTTCAATTATGATGGAATAAGTGGAAGATGATGTAGATGTTTTATGAATTAGTTATTTATGTTTCTATGTTTACAAATACACTAAACCTATAATATAATGGCACGGTTTTATTATTATATGCAATGATTATTATTCTATTTTAGATGTATTATATATGTATGAAAATTATGTGTCATTATAGTTGGTACTAGAGTGATGGTTACGTCAACTTTGGGAACTAAGATGAGAAAACTTTATTAATAACAGCAAGGATTAGTATATGTATAGGATAAAATCATAGAGTTTTGATAAGGATAATGCATAACCAACGAAATAACTTAAATTTTCTTCAACTAACATTTTATAAGTAAATTTCCTTCATTATGTGTTTTTCCCACTATGATTAGTGTTTATTGCACTATGGTTTTTGGTTTTAGTAAATGTACAGAACCCAAAAGATCCATGTTAATTATGAATGTGATGAACAATGCAATGATTTTCCTCCTGATCTACCAAATTCTATGGGATATGGAATGAAAAACTATATTTCTATTCTCACATAACTCTCTCAAGATATGAATCAAATAGGATTTACAAATGAGCCAAGGAGGGAACAAAATTCTATTGAGTCATTCATGAGGTAGTGACCACCTTCTTTCATTTGATCTTCAGATCCACTAGTGGTTGAACAATTGATCAATACCATTAAAAAGGTATTTTCAGTTCTCCAACATTCAAAATAGGAGAAAGTAATTTTGTAAGTCTATCATTTAGAAGGTAAAGTGGATCAATGGTCGAACCTCGCGAAGAATACGAGGTAATGGGATAGAATTGACTCCATAGAATGGGATGAGTTCAGGAACTTATTTTTTAATAATTAATTTCTTCATATTATTCAAGTGAATATGGAGATGGAGTTTCTTGAGATTAAACAAAAGGATGATTAGTCTTTTGGTACCTATGAAGAAAATTTTACAAGACTTACAAGGGATGCTTCTAGAATTATCATCAAACCTAAAAGTAAGGTTGATCAATTCTTCATTGGATGAAAAACTAGTCTCTAAAATAAATTATCCATAATTGACATCAATAGGTATGAGGAAATATTGTGATGTACTCTCAAGGTTTAGATAGAGATTAGGGTTATCCATTAATCTTATGGATTCTATAATAAGATAAAAATGGAATGCAATGGAAAACATAAAACAATAGTTAAAAGAAGATAAGATTTATTTTAGTCTCAAAGTGTGGAAAGAAACTTGTGGGAAAATTTCATAAGGGGACTAGTAAAATTTTTAAGTGTGTGAAAGAAGGTCAACAGAAAATTTACTTACCAAGTGATGGCAAAAAGATAGCTAATGGTGAAAAGGCTACATAGGTGCATTGAAATTGGGAATTATGTTAACCAATTACCAAATCCAAGGGTTATCGATGATGATCGATGTCAAAAACATTTTAAGGCCAAATAAAAATTAAAATTATATGCGATCAGTACTAGAAATGTGGAGTATGAAAATAAAGTGGTGAAAGGTACACACTCCATCCACTTTAAAGTAGCTAATGTTTTATGTGATTCTGGATCCTCTCACTCTTTTATTTTTAATAATTTTTATGGGTTTTTCTATATTACCACAACAAATAGATGTTGAGTTAGATGTGAAAACTAATAATGGAACAATAGTCTCATTACACATTTATAATTCTTCTCTGGTTAAAGTTTGTGTGAAATTTCTTCCTACAAACCTTGTGATCCTTCCTTTAGTAGAATTTGATGTGATTCATGGGATGGATTGAATATCTCTATATAGATATCATATCAATTTATGAGGAATTGAAGTCACATTTCATATTCTAAGTGAATATATGATCATCTATTTTTACAAGGATGAATATGAAATTCTAGTGGAAATTACTTCCATCATATGGGTCTTAATTAAAATTAACGAAGGTTATCTATCCTATATGGTTAGGAAGAAAATCACTATTAAGGATACACATATTGTATTGGATTTTTTTGATACCTTTCCAGATTAATTTCTTGGTCTTCCACTAAATTGCAAAGTTGAGTTTTCAATAGAATTAATTCTGGATTCTATGTCTATTTCAAAGACTCCATATAGAATGGATCCAATTGAGTTGTAAGAATTGAAGAAGCAAATCAAAGTGAATCTTGACAAGGGAATCATATGCCCTTGTGTGTCACGATGGAGTTCACCTGTTTTTTTAAGAACAAGATGGATCAATAATACTCTACATTGATTATCAAGAAATTAACAAGATCACTATCAAGAACAAATATCTTATCCCTCTGTATTGATGTATTATTTGATAAACTTCATGGAGCTCAATTATTTTCTAAGATTGATCTTTAGTATAGATACCATAAATTACGGGTTAAAAAGGAGGATATACCCAAGATGGAAATCTGTACAAGTTATGGAAATTATGAATTTATAGTGATTTCTTTTGGTCTTAATAATTCCCCCAATGTCATCATGGATTTAAGGAATAGTCTTTATAAAATATCTTGATCAGTTTTTGGTAGTATATATAGAAGATAATATTGAATATTTATAGTGAAAGGAAGAACATGAAGATCACTTAAGGATTTTACTGATGACTTTGAGAAAGGATAAGCTTACTGGAAAAACTCAAGTGTGAATTTTGGCTTCAGAAGGTTTCATTTTTGGGTCACATAATCTCAAGAGGGGGGATATCTATGGATATAGAAAAGATGAAAGTTATTGAACATTGTACTAGACCAAAAATGGTGAATGAGATCCAAGTTTTATTATTTTTTCTAGATATTTTCAATGTTTTGTGAAAGATTTATCACAATTATCAAATCCTATCAACAACTTGAATTGAAAAGGAGTTAAGTTCATATGGATGGAGGAATATGAAGGTAATTTCAAGGAGTTGAAAATGAGGTTAGTCAGTGCACCTATGCTTACACTACAAAGTTGTGGAGAAATGTTAGTAATCTATAGTGATACATCCATGAATGGGTTGGGATATGTTCTCGTGAAAAATAATATGGTGATCTCTTATGCCTCACAATAATTGAAAATCAATGATAAAAATTACCCAACTCATGATTTAAAGTTAGATGTAGTAATTTTTTGCATTAAAGATATAGAGGTATTACCTTTATTGATAAAGGTGTGAAATATATACAAATCATAAAAGTTTAAAGTATATTTTCCCTCAAAGGGGGATGAATATGCACCAAATGAAGATTTTTGGATTTTATTAAATATTATGAATGCTCAATATATTACATCCCTGGGAAAATGAACAAGGTGGTAGATGCTTTGAGTTAAAAGGACTATTCTAGAATATATATGATAACGACCACAAAAGATCCAATATTTTTGAATTTCCAAAGGATGAATCAAAAAAATTAAATAGAAAGGGGGAAATAATATATTTTTTTAATTAATGATCAACCATCTATACAAGTGAAGATTATGGAGGTGCGCAAGGAAGATTTAGAACTAAAAAAGAAGGTGAGAAATGTTCTTGATTCAAAAATAAAAATAATTGAATAATAAGGTAGAGGAGCCCTGTTTTTATTCCTCTCATTACAAAATTAAAGAAGGGTATGTTGGATCAGGCTCGTATTTCATCATTCTCTATTCGTCTTAGAAGCATAAAGATGTATAGGGACCTTAAAGAGTATTTTTGGTGGGATGTAATGAAGAGGGATGTTGAAAAATATGTTTCTCGATGATTGGTTTGTCAGATAGTTAAGACTAAGAGATAGAAGTCTAAAGTTGTGTTACAACCATTACCCGTACCAGAATGGAAATTGAAAAACATCACCATGGAATTTTTTCAGACATTCAGAAACATCTATAGGTCATAATTCTATATGGATTATAGTTGATCACCTTAGAAAGTTAGCACACTTCATTTCTATAATATAATACATCTTTATTAATCATATTACCAGAATATATATTAAGGGAGTTGTCATATTTTATGGCGTATCACATTCTATTAAATCTTATTGGGATTTGAGGTTTAACTAGAAGTTCTAGAGAAGTCTTCAAGAGGCTCTGAATACAAAGTTATGTTTTAGTACTGCTTATCATCCTAATAAAAATAGTCAGTCTGAGAGGAAAATTCAAAAATTATAATACATGTTGAGAGATTTCTCTATGCATATAAATGGTGGTTGGGATCAACACCTACCATTGGTTTAATTTTCTTACAACAATAGCTTTCACTCTAGTATTTAGATGGCTCCATATGAAGCCCTCTATTATAGGAAGTGCGTAACTCCAACATCCTAGAATGATTTTGGAGAAATAAATATATTGGGGTATGATCTAGTGCAAGAAATGGAAGATAATGTTTGATCTATTCAATAGAACATAATATCATCTCAGAGTCGAAAAAAATTTCTGTTGATAATTGATGAAAAAACCTAGAGTTTGAAGTGGGTGGCAAGGTATTTATATAAATATCTCACTAGAAGAGAGTGATTATATTTGGAAAGAAGTGAAAACTAATCCATAGGTATATCAGTCCTTTTGAAATTCTATATCATGCTCGGATGGTGGCTTATTGACTGGATCTTCCACTGAATCGCTTTCAAGTTCATGATGTGTTCCATGTATCTCTCCTAAGAAATTACATGTCAGATCCTTCACATATACTAATCTCAAAATTCATACTTTTGGAGCAAGATCATTCTTATAAAGAACAACTGATAGAGATTACAGATCAAGGAGATAAAGTTCTATGAATCAAGACCACAAGATTGGTTAATGTTCTATGGAAGAACCTCCAATTTTAGGAAGCTATGTGGGAACCTAAGGATGTGATATAGAAAGGGTATCCTTGTATGTTTGTATCCAAGTGATTAATTTTGAAGGCAAAATTATTTTTAAGTGGGGTAATATTTAATTCCCAGATATGTTTATGACATATTTCTCTTTTAATAATTATAATTCTCTAATATCTTGGGTTACACATAATCATGAGTTTAAACGAACCACAAGACACTATTAGTAAAAAATGACCATTATAACCTAGCCATTAAGTTGGTGGGAATAAATATGAATAAATAATTTAAGAAATAAAAATAAATATCCAAATCAATATGAGTGTATTGGTATGTTATTAGGAAACAGTCACTCAATTTTTAGTAGTCACTTTCTTCTATAAAAATATTTTTTCTTCAAAAATGATTTTCTTATAATTGTCTGAAAACATTTATTTTTGTAAGGAATGGTGAAAATACAGATTTTTATAGAAAAACGTATTTTATTTTAAATTATTCACAGGGTCCAATTATGTTTTAGATTAGGTTTAAATTTTAATTAGATCATTTTTATTTAAAATATTCCAATTATTTTTTTGAAAGTTTTTTATACACGAATTTATTATAAAATATTTTTATGTTTTGAAAAACATTTTCCTGAAAAAAACTGTTTTTCATAGCATTTTAATGATTTTATATTAAAATAATTTCTAAAAAAATTATTTAGATTTTTTAAAAATGTATGAAATATTTGGATTCATAATTTCAAAATTTATTGAATAATTCCGTTTAATTTTTGAGTGATATGAATGGTAACCTTGGTAAATTTTGTTACCACACTAAAGGGTAATTTGGGTAATTTAGGTTAGAAATAAAATGAGAAAGACTTTTAAATGACTACAACATAAGAAAAGATTTAATGGATGAAGATATTTTGACCCTTAGAATATTATGAACTAAATTAAATTGTTTAATGGACACCTATCCATGAAAATAAATTATATAATATTTAAATCATAGAAAGACACAAAATGTTACTTTCTTTGTCTTAAATATCCATTATTTGTCCACATGGGAACAAAGGTATGTTACGAAGGAATTTAAATGTAAATTTTAAAATTAATAAAAATATTTTCTTGATATACATTTATTTTTTAATTTTTATCCCACTAAAATGATATTATGACATTTATAATATCTTATTTAATAAACATTAAAAGATGTCACATTCATGTTTTCAATAATAAATCATTTTTAATATAGGGTTACTGAAAAAATATATTTTACTATAAATATTATTCTAAGATATATAAGATTTATATTCATCATGGTATTTTTATTTTTATTTTTAGTGAATGCATAATTATATTAAATAATTACACAACGTTGATGTAGTAATTATTTTATTAATGGTAATATCTAATAAATGTTATTAAAAATATTAAAATATATAAAATTTTAGAAAAATAATGAGAAAAAATAATTTACTAGATGAACCTTATATCATAGAGGAATAAGAAAAAAATTCTAAGTCAACTTGTTATATTTATATTCTTAAATGTCCAAGTAATGAATAGTGTTAAAATTGATAGTAATGATATTTATCAAAATAATTTTTTATTAAATAATTTAAAAATAATAAAACATATTTAAAATTAAAAAATAATTATAATATGATCTAAAATGTTATAAATGTTTCATTTATTGTCTAATTGACATCACGTAAGTAAAAATTACATCCTTTTAATATTGAAACTGTTATATCCTTAGTTAAAATTAAAATAGGTTAACTAATGGTTAATCAAAATGATAAGGTTTAAATTAATTCAAAAAATTGTCTAGAATGTATTTTTTTATGATATCAAAACCTTATATAATCTTATATTCGAATACATGACATTTTTTAGGTATTTGGATTGATATTGAATTTATTTTAAATTAATATTTTTATAAATTCCAAAAGTTCCCCTCTCCTCAATTATAAAAAGGCACCTCTTCCCATTCTTCTTTACAACAGATTTATCCATTAAGATCAACCATATCATACCAATTTCCATTATAAAATTCCCTAGTCAAATTATAGAGGTTTTGGTATTCTCAAAAGACCTAATCTATCATCCTTAAGAGGAGATCTAAAGGATGTTTTTTGAAGAAGAGGTAATCTTTTTAACAGACTTTTTTGTGATTATTTCTTCTTCCATTTCCTCTTCATATGTTGTTTCCATTATAAAGTAATAAATTCAATATCACCAGTATTTGTTATGTTATTATGATTATGTATCAACCATATTACACTTTTTATCCACCCTATGAAAAATGAAAGCACCACACATGTGTACGTACGGCCTACCGTCTCCACGTCTTGGTGTAATTTGTTTTTCATAACCACTTTATTTGTATGGGTATAATTATGGAAATAATATATATATATATATATGATAATTATAAAATTTTATTGACTCTTTAAATTAATATATCATCCTCTTTCTTACCATTTCACCATTAAAGGAATGATACCATCACTCGTGCGTATGTACGACCTATCATCTCTATAACACGATGTGATTCATTTTACTTGTTCAACATTAAAGAATGAATATATAAATGTACATGACGAATAAATATAATATATATTCTCGTAATATAATTTTTTTAATGATGTAACTATATCCTATGAATAAAAATTGGGACTTACACAACAAAACATGCATAGGAAAATGATGCAGTTAACACCCGAAACAAGGGTAATAATGAAATATTTTTAACAACCATGTTATAAGACGATATAAGAGGATTGTTTATGATATCATAAATATTATTATAGTTCTTTAATAATGTAATAACAATATTTAAACCATTATATAGTCATTTCAAATACATTTTATGGAATTCAGACCTAAGGTAAGGGTTAAATTCACAATCTCATTATTATTTGAGATTTTTTATACATAAGTACGTACTGGGGAATATTTATCTTCCAGATCCATGATTCTTAAATATGTATTCCAAAATATTTTTACAATTAGTCTAAAATTATTCAAAATCAATTTTATACATGTCTGAATTTTTACTAAATAGTGTGAAACTAATCTTCTATCATTTTCCAAACAAGGTACTTTGTGACTTTTTTGGAAAAAGTATGAATGTAATGTTTTGCTAACCTATATATAATGAATGAATTTTTACACTTTCATGATGCCTTAATGCCTTGAATTTTCCCCTAAAATCTTACTATTTTATTTTAAAATAAAAAATTACTTATAAAATTGGATGGAATTTTTAGAATAGAATGTGTTTTCAAGCCAGAAAGGATATTTTCCTAAAGAATTATTTTCAAGTGGTCTCTAATTTTTTTTCCATATACGATAACATTCACTTATGTTATTTATTCTCTAATGGGGATGTTTTTCAAGGATATTATACCTATTATATATGTGGTTGTTTTATTTTTATGATGTAATGATATTTATGAAACTCATTTCTTTTCCTTGGGTTATGTTTTGATGGAATGATATTTATGAAACCCAATTATTTTTATAGGTTCTGATATGATGAATGATTTATGTTCTTATGGAACACATATGTATGGTTTTCATTATGTAATGGGTTGGACCTATATATCCCTCAAATTAAAGGGTTAAATATTTATATCTCATAAGATATATAGGACTTGAATGAGAAGTGAACTAGATTCAGTAATATAGGACTAGAACGAGGAGTAAACTTGGTTCATTAAAGGAACTTATCATCTATGATGGTCCTGGAAATGAACCTTGAATATTATAGAAATTATTATATATGATTATCTATAAGCCTTAATTTTATGTATTATGTTATTCTCTCATGGAATATTTTATTTTATTTTTTATGAACTTCTATGATTTATTCCATGAAATGATATCATTTTTTTGATATGAAAGATATAATTTTCAAAAGTTATTTTCATGTTCTTATGGCCTTATACTTATTTTATCTCCATTTATTAACCCTTACTGAGTATATTAGCTCAACATTTTCTTATTATTCTTTTCCCCAAGATATGAATAAATATATTAAGTAAAATGAGACAAAAGGGTTTTAGTTGTGAAGGAATAAGATGGAGATGGTGTAGATGTTTTATAAATTAGTTTTTTATGTTTCCCAGTTTCCAAATACAATAAGCCTATATAGTTCTGGCATGGTTTTATTATTTTATGTAATTAATATTCCTCTATTATATATGTTGAATATATTTATGAAAAGTATGGATCAATATACCAAATAGTATGACCCAAAAGAATGATTACATATTTCCATCATATGTACAATGAGAGATATATAAAAATTTTCCTTGGCCCCTATTTTCATAAGATATAATAAAATATATCTTGGAACCTCAACACACTAATGTCCCTCTTCATGGGAAACATCATTTTTTGTATGAATTTAATAAGAATATGGCATTACCCAGTAAGCTCTACTACATTCAGTTTTATAGAGTTACCATCCCTTATAAGATCTTGAATAGAATACTCAAAAACAAAATCTGCATGATCAATGAGATAATAAGCTTAGTAGTCCTCAAAGTCTAATTTGTGACTTTTTTGAAGAATGGGATTTTATGATTCCATAGGTTTTCTAGATTTTTCTTTTGATTTTATTAATGGTTGTGACTTTTCTGAAGAACCAGAAGTGTGATTCATCTTTTCCATTATAGCATAAACATAGAGGATGAAGATTCAATGTTGAAGTTTGGGGTTTAATAGAGAAGGGGAGAAGAGTTTTGTAGGTCACACATGAGACAGAATTCAATTCAAAACCTAATAGGTATTTTTATAATTTAGGGAATCAAAAATAATTTTAAAAATAAAAAAAATTAAATTAAGTTTAAAGAAAATTCAAAGAAGTTAAATATAAAAAATTATAAAATGTAGAAAAAGGTCTCAATTGCATGTTAATGATATTGGTAATAGCCATTGGTACAATCTAATAGTAGTAACCTGGAGTAAAACTTAAGGATATAATCTCAATGGTATAATTTGATAGAATCATCTAGTGGTATCAACTAGAATTGTAATACCCAACATTAATATCTATTGATAGCACTCAAATGGTATTATATCCAGATGTATGTATACAATAGTAACACACAACTCAAGACATATAAATTTTAGATTTAAAATAATTATGGAAATGAAAGACTAATAAAAAATTATTATACCAAGTTCATGTCTAATATATCTTAATCTAACATTATTCAAATTCTTTTAAAAAAATTCACCAAGATGATGTTCAGTTCGAATGAATTCAAGAGTTATATAACCCTTTTGAGAATTATCTCTAAAAAATTTATATCTTATATCATAGTGCATTATACTATAGTGAGACAAAATTTTGTTTAAAAAAATTAATAGCACTTGTGTTGTCATAGTTTATAGGGAAATCTCAAAATTTATATAAATATTCTAGGAAATTGAGTTTCATCAAAAGAATTTTGGTATAGTAACTACCAACATCTATGCACTCACCTTCAGTAGTAGTTAATTAATTATAATTCTTATTTTAATACACCTTGATACTAGATAATTTCCAAAAAAGTGACATGATCCAAAGGTGATTTTTCTTTCTAACTTATATCCACTAAAATCAGAATCTAAATAACTAACTAAATCAAAACAAATCCTCTTGAGAAAAACATTCCTAAGTTGGTTGTACAATTGAGGTATTTATAAATTATTTTCACATTAATCAACTGAGATTCCCGGATATTTTCTTCAAAATGAGCACACACACACACTCATAGAAAACATAATTTTAGGCTAGTTAGTTGTTAAGTAATGTAAACTCACAGTTATGCCTCTATAAATTTTTTAGTCAACTGGTTTCCTAGTTTCATCAATATAAAATTTATAGTTGGAAATCATTAGAGTATCACTTCCTTTTGAGCTATACATGATAAAATGTTTTAAAATGCACTTAGTGTAATTTCTTCTGTTTAAATTGTTTCATTTAATATTTTGAATGATTTGAAATACAATAAATAATTTTAGTTCACCCATTAAAATCATTTAAAATTCATTTACCGTAAATGTTGAATACTCAGTATGAAAATAATTTCTTAAATAAACAATAATAAAATCATCTACATATAATTCCATAACAATTTTTTTTAATTTCATTTAATAAATAATTCAAGGATAATAAATAATGCAGGGTTAAACCATAATGAGATTATATCAATTTGAAATCTTGATTTAAAAAATTAAAATTTAAGAATATTGGGGGTTTCTCAAATATAAACCTCAACAATATACCCATTAATATAATTTCTCTTGACATCCATTTGATATAATTTTAAATCTAGATGTTCTACATAAGAAATCAATATCCAAATAAATTCAAATCTAGATACAATAGAAAAGGTTTACTCATAGTCAATACCCACTTCTAGACTATTTCCTTGTTCTTCCAATCTAGCCTTATTTATAATAATATTACATGATTAATCATCCTTATTCCTATATAACCACTTCGTGAAAATAGAAAAATAGTATTTGGCTATCTGAACTAGTTCACATACTCTATTCCTTTTAAACTTATTCAGTTCTTCTTGTAAACTCATTATCCAATGTTCATCATTTATTGATTCATTGATATTGTTGGGTTCAAGTTGTGATAGAAGGGATTGATTTTCAACCTATTTTGTAATTTATGTGATGGTTTGGGTTAATTTTCCTAGATTATCAACTATAACATCTATATGATGTTCTTTAGGGGTTCTAACTATTATGGGTATATTCAATTCCTATAGTTTTTATGCAAGGTTTGGTTCCTTTAAATGGTCTCTTATGTGTTATTTTTTAAGTATTTTTAATATGATCATTTTTCATGGAGGTTTAATTGATATTTAAATTACTCATATCATCCTATAGGTTTTATAGAGAAAATTTGGGTTTGTATGGATATGCTTCATAAAATTTGACATGAATAGAATCTACCACAAACTTTTTTCTTTTATTAAAGACTCTATAAGATTAACTAGAAGTAGAATAACTAAAAAAAGTTTCCTCATCACTATTGGATACAAATATTATCCAATTTATTCTTTTTATTGATAATGTAAAATTTGAATACAAAAATATTGAAATAATTTACCATAGGTTTTATCATATTCCATAATTCATATAAATTAATCTTTTTAAAGGGGCCTTATTAAGACTCTATTAATTATATTTTGGCCTTTAGTTATATATTTATCCCAAAAATAGACTAGTAAGTCATATTCACTAATATTAGTTTGAGATTTTTCTTAAAGAGGACAATTTATTCTTTCAATTACCACATTTTATTAAGGTGTTCAAGGAGTAGAAAAGTTATGATTATATATATGTTTTGATCAATAAGGATTCAAAATATTGATTTCCAAAATCATGGCCATGATCAATTTTCACACTCTTAATGGTAAGCCCACTAAGCTTCTCTAAAGGTTTTCTTGTACTTTTAAAAACATCTATAGGCCTCAGTTTTGTGAGCTAGAAAATATACCCATGTAAATCTTAAACAATTATCAACAATTAAAAAAGTATAATTTTTTCTTGATAAAATGGAAACTCTAGATGGTCCAAACAAGTCCTTATGAGATAGTTCGAGTGGTTGAGAGGTAGAAGACTCTTTCTTTGGTATAAAAGAAACTTTATGTTTCTTTCCCTTTTGATAGGTATTTCACACATTGTTTTAAGAAAAATAGTTTTGGTAGATCCTTGACTAAACCCATTTTGAATATTTTTATAAGAGATTATATATTACATTTTCCTAATATTATATTCCACAACCCTAATTGATGATGAAATTCATTTAAACAAGATATATTTTGAGACAATAAATAATTTAAATAAATAGACTAAAAATTTTCATTTCTCAATGTAGTAAATAATAAATTAAACATGGATTCATAAATATTACATGCATTATCCTCAAAAATGACATGGAAACCATCATCACATAACTATGATATACTTATTTGTTTATTATTTAATCAATAATCAAATAAAACATTATAAATTAAATAGGATTTAAAATTTCTAACTTTTACAAGACCAATAATTTTTCCTTTTTCATTATCCCCAAAGGGGACATGTCCACAATCTACGATGGTAAAATTTTAGAAGATTGAGAAGTCTCTTGTCTTCTATCTAGAATAAATACTATCAAGATAACATAGCTTCTTATAGGAGTTGTAATATCCTATTAATTTTTTATGTATTCATAAAACCCTATTTTATCCTTGCATTGGTTGGGTTTTTTTTGAGGTTGATTCGGGTAAAAAATTTAATGTTTTGAAAAAATTTGCGCTAGTCCAAAATTGGCACACAATTTTCCCTAATCATATACCCTATTAGGGAAAATATTGAAAACCCAGACAATATGGGTTTTCATGGCCTGAACATGGTTTGAAAAACTATACGCCCACTTAAGAGAAACTGTGCAACCCATTTAAAACAGGTGCACAGACTGGGTGTATAGTTCAGTCTAACCGTGTGGGCTGAACTAGTAAACCATGTGTGGCTTTTAATTAACTCAAAAATATAATTTTTAAATCCCAAAACCACCCATTTAGGTTCCCTACATACCTAGCATGCCCCCCTACAGTTTTTTCTTCCTCGGGGTCACCTAAGCGGTGATTTTATCCCCTCTACATCATCCTAAAAACGGATCAAAACATGGTGAACAATGTTCAATCTTTACTCAATAGGTTTCCTCTTCCCGTTCTCAATATCCTACTATCCCTCTTATCCTCCCTAGGGTTATGTGGATTCTTGAATTGATTTGTGGATCTAATACCCTAGGTTTTAGGATGTTAAAACTAGGTTTGAATCCGGGTTTCCATTTTAATAATTCCTTATTTGAGAATCCCATTTAGAGTTTAGAGTTTCATGATTCAGTGATCTGAGGTAGTTGGTTTCGCTCTGATGCCTAATTTTTTTAACCCTACATTTCTTAATTTAAATTCAATTACTGTTTCAAATGAAGTTTCTTTAAATTTATTTATTAAAAACCAATTCCATTGAATTGGTGTTTTTGGAATATTATTTTTTTCCATGAAATTTGGAAACCCCCTAGTTCCATTATATTGGGGTGTGATTGTGAAATTGATGGAAAATTATGGGAATTTAAATTATTGAATTTAAATTGTGAAATTGATGGAAACTGTTTCAATTAATTTACTGAATTGAATTTTGGATAATTGAATTGTTAATTGATTAAAAATTCTTATTTGAAAAAAAATGGTCTAAATGTTTATGATAGAAACCTTTGGGTTTTATCTTCAAAAAAGGCATTTTTTGATTAAAAACTTGTTTTGGTTTTTAAATTTAAAATTTGATTTTTTATAGTAGGGGAATGGGATTTAATTATATTCTAAGGTTTCTTAATATAAATTTCCAATCATTGAATTTTACTAGTGAACATTCAATCCTAAGTAGTTAGTGACTTATTTGGGATAAACACACTAGGATATGAATTCCCTACCACCATATTGATGATTTACAACATTATCAAAATATCTTGGTCAACACATATTTTTCTTCAGTAGGACATATATGATTCTTCTCTTTCTAGTACAGAGGGATGTATATACACATTGCATTTATTATCACATGAGTATGTAAGGATCCCATAACCTAGAACTATCATACCTCTTATAATACGACCATGTTTCTTTTTTTATATATATGAGATATAAATGGATGAAAATGTTTGTGAAATTTTTTACATGCATTTTGAGTTATATAAATTATTTTATTTAAAATTTTCAATAATCCATTTTTCAAAAGTATTTCAATAATTTGAAATTTAAAGCATTATTTATAAAGTATTTCCATATTTTGAAATGTAAATTGTGATTTTTTTAAATATTCTTTCGAAATACGAAACTTGTTTTTTTTTGAAAATTGAAAGGTCTTTACTTGGTTAATTAATTTTTTTTATCTTATTATGTAATCCCTTGTAATACCCTACATATATTCTAGCAAACTTCTTACCTTTTCCTTTGTGTGTTATTATATTATATCCTTCCAATTCGAGCAATGGTAAAGCACCACTCATATGTGGTTCTAGCTATTGATCTATGAACTTATTGTGTTGCGTCTGTTAGGACTTGGGATGCTTTCCTTCTTATTTTTACGGTACTTTGTTATAGTAATTTTGATTGTTTATACATATTTGAATTTTGGTATTCTACTCTTAGTAGAGCTTCCCTTTTATTTATACTGATTGTTTTATTTTTCTCCTGTAATGTTTGTGGAAAAATAATTCCCAATATCTTTTAGTATGATTCCAAGTTCCAGTTTCCAACCCAGGGGGATTGGGAATTCCCTTCAAGCCATGTCAGTGCTGGCTCAATTAGCAGGTTATAAGGGTACCCAAGATGGTTTATCAAAAAGTGGTATCAGATATCTAGGTTGAGCTTCTTGTTTGGATGTTAGTATTCATTGTGTAATCTTATTGGGACTTTGGAGGAAGTTACGATTGAGTTCTTAGCCATATATCACCGTAACATACCTTAATTCACTAGGGGTGGTTTGGGAAAGAATACATGAGGATTAATTCTAGTATTTTCCTTGATTTTTATTTAGATATATTGAAATCCAAATATTTTTTGTCTATATATTGGGAATAATTTCCCCGTGCTTCTCCGTTTGAGTGTTAATCTGATGTCTTCTTTGTTGTCTATTGATGTTGTGTAACATCATTCCTATGAGAAGATGTTTGAATCAGATCCAATAGAAATATACTATTGAACCACATAGAGTGAGTCCTTTTGTGGACCCAAACCTAGTTTAGGTGGCTGTGCATATTTTATAATCTCTATGCAATGAAACACCACCAACTCCCATTCAGGATCCAGCTGTGGAACCTCAAAGTGATAATATTTAGAATATTTCTTAGGAATTACTTCTCCTAAAGCTAGAATCATTCAAGGGATAAAATTATCCTGAATATTATTAGGAATGGTTAATCTGGATGGAACATTTGTTTGGGTTCTTGTAGACACCTTATGAAATCAAGGTGAAGTATGAAAACTTCATTTTAGAAGAACTCAGCAGGATATGGTGAAACACTATGTTTATGGAGAAAAAACATGAGGTATTAGATTAGAAAGACATTAAAGTTTTTTTCAATAACTAGTTCTATCCAGAGTCTATGTTGTTATTTAAGGATATAGAGTTTTTCAAACTTGAGTAGCCTGACAAGACATTGATATAATATGCAAACTTTTTTTCGGATTTCGTGCACTTCTCACCTGAGATGGTATCGAATGAGAAGATGAAATATTGAAGTTTTGATTTGGTAATTCGACAGGTTATCAATTATTAGGTTTTATAGTTGAAGTTTCTTTCTTATATTTATGTTACGGATAAAGCACTGATGGTTAAAATGGACCTAGCTAGAAAGTCAGGGTTAGTAGGAGTTTCTTTATCTCTTGATGGCAACATGATTTCCTTCAAAGGAAAGTAGAATCATGATTATTGTCATTGTGGTTCTCAATATTAGGGTCATTCAACACCTCCCTTAGTTCCTGGAAGAGGCTCATTTATTTCCTGCTAGTGTGAAAATTTAGGGAATTCTAAGAGGGATTGTACTAAGTCACCCAAGTTATGTGGTTCATGTAAACACTTAGGTCACCTACAAAAATTATTGCATATCTATTTCAGTCCATATAGTGGTATGGGATCATCATATCCACCTAAAACTTCAGGTAAATCATATTCATCAAGTATAAAAGGTTTCAATCCATTTTCATCTAGAATGAAGTTTCTTCACGTAGTGGAAGGGTCTCCAAAGGAAGTGGTTACGGGTCCACCAACTGTGAGATGTACCATTAATATAGGTTCATCATTAGTGACTGATTTATTTAAAATTGGTTCACCTCATTAATTTATTACAACCCATATTTTCAATCTACTTAATCTTCCTACAGTGCTTTTATCTATGTTATAGATATTACTACACCACGTGGTATGAAGAGAGAGAAGTGTCTTTGAAGTCTCGCATGTGATTTCTCTCTATTAGATGTTGATATTTCGTGGAGTTTTCTATTTATTGACATGAAACCAAATTACATCATATTCATTATGTATTGGATCATTTCCAATAAATTCCATATTGATTATTATCATTGACGGGTCTCCTTCACTACACCTGATGGTGTGTGCCGCGTCTTCCAAGGAGAATAGGACCCAAGGTCGAGTAGGGTTGAACCTTTTTATCTAGAGTTTGGAAAAGTAATATAAGTGTTTTATTTTGATTTGGAGTGAGAATCCTTGAATGGTGATCTCCCTCTAGTTATCGTTGAGTTTCCTAACATGTTCCCTTCTGAATTCTTTAGTTTTCCACCTGTAAGGGAGGTTGAATTTTCTAATGAATTAATTCCTAGTACTCAACCATTTTCTATAACTTCTTACAACATGGAACTAGCTGAAATGAAAGAGGTGAAAAATCAGTTGGACTATCTTCTAGGGAGAGTCTTTATACACTTTAGTGTGTCACCTTGGGTGGTGTCAGTTCTATTTGTTAAGAAAGCTGATGGTTCACTCTAACTTTTTGTGGATTACTAAAAACTCAGCAGATTCATAGTAAAGAAAAAATATCCATTTCCACAGATTGATGATATGTGTGAATAGTTGAAATGGTTGAAGTGGTTCTCAAAGATCAACCTTCCATCTAGTTAACATTATTTGAGAAAATAAGAATCTGAAATTTAGAAAAATATCTTTCAGAGTAGGTATGACTATTGTGAGTACTTTTTCATGCCCTTTGGTCTAAAGGATGATCCAATAGTTTTCATGGATTTAATGAATAGAATTATCCATGAGTATGTTGATGATTTTTAAGTAGTATTTTTGGATGAGATTATTGTTTATTCTATATCCAAGGAGGATCATGTGTGTCATCTAAGAGAATTTCTGTATTTTTTTGTAAATCACCAACATTATGCGAAGATTTAAAAATGTGATTTATAGATTTGGAAAGTAAAATTATAGGGACACGTGGTATCAGAACATGGGATATAATTTGATCATGGGAAGTTAAAAGTTTTTATGACATGGTACCAACCGTAGAATGTTTTATAGATTAGAAGATTCTTAGATCTAGATGGGTATTATCACTGGTTCATTATGGACTTCTCAAAGTTGGCCTATCCAATGACTGCACTGACTCCGAAGGGAGTGAATTTTTCTTGGAATGATAAATTTCAAAGTTATTTTGTTGAGATGAAACATATTTTGAATACTTCACTGGTATTGACTCTTCTTGAGGCTCGGTAGGGTGATGTGTTCTTTTCTGATGCAACAGGTTCAGGTTTGGGTTGTGTTCTTATATAGGGTCATCAGGTTGTTTATTACGACTCTCATATGATTAGGCCACATGAGAAGAATTATCTAGACCATGACCTTGACCATTAAGCTGTGGTGTATGAGATTAAAATGTGGTGGCATTACCATTATAGAGAAAGGTTTACTATGTATTCAAACCACAAGATCTTGAGTTAAATCTTCTCTAAAAAATATTTGAATCTCAACCAGATGCATTTGGTAGAATACTTATAGTCTTTTGAATTTTATGTCACCTATACCTCAGATAAAGGGAATGTCTTCATGGATGCTTTCAGTAGGAAACTTCCAAACCAGTCCATGAAATAATTTTTGGAAGAGTTGAACTTGATGGATTTATTTTCATAGTTTCATATTGCAGTCCAAGAATTAGGGGTTGAGGTTGTTTTGGCTAGTGTTAATTTAGAATATTCTATTATCAAAATGATTCTTTAGAAACATTAGCTTGATGATGTGTTCTATAGCATTATATAATTTCTTTATAGCTAGGAGACCACTGTTGAGTGGTCATTCTCCAAAGAGGTAATCATATACTATAAAAAATACTTGTAGTACCGTTAGCATTAAGGTAAGATATTATGGGGATATCCATAATTCTTAGTGGGTTTTTCACCCAAGAACCAAAAATATGTTATATAAAATATAGTGTAAATTTTGGTGGCCATGTATGAGATGGGGTATTGCTGAATTTTCCTCTCATTGTTATACATGCCAATAGTTTAAGCGTGAGCACAAAAACCTTCTGGTTTTCTTAAAAAACTTCCAGTTCCTAATTGGACATGGGACAAGATCTCAAAGGACTTTATCGTTGGGTTTCTACATACACATAGAAGGTATAATACAATAAAGGTTATGATTGATCAGCTTATTAAAGTGGATCACTTTATACCTATTCATGATACAAATAGAGTTTAGGAGTTGGGAAATCTCTGTGTGAAATAGTTTTTTTATTTTTATGGAGTTCCATATTCAATAGTATCTGATAGGGATCCTCGGTTCACTTATGGTTTTTTGAGAGGCCTTAAGTAGGTACTATGATATCAAGTTTGTTGGATCATAGTCGGATTTCAAGAAAGAAAGCGATATACAGATTATTGAAGATATGCTTCATGCTTGTGTTCCCGACTTCGGTGGGGCCTGGGATGATCATTTGGGGCCGGTTGAGTTTTCTTATAACAATAGTTACCATTCAGAAATCAGAATGGCTTTTTTTGAGGCCTTTTAGGGATATCCTTACAGATCTATATTGTATTGGTCGGAGATTGGTGAAGGTTCCTTGTTTAGACCAAGCTTGGTTCAAGATATGACTGTAAATATTCAGCCTATTTTTATTGAATTTTGATGGAATAGATCTGGTATAAGTATTATGGTGATCATCATCAAAGACCATTGGAATTTTCAGTTTCTGACCAAGTGTTCTTGAATGTTTTACCCTAGTTGGGTCATCAATGGATTGGTAGGTATGGTAATATTTCTCCTCACTTTGTGGGATTGTATTAGGTTGTTGAACAGGTGGGGAAAGTGGCATATCATTTATCACTTACACCATAGATGACATTGATATGTAATGAGTTCCATGTATCTCAGCTATGAAAGTATTTATCTGATCTATATCATGTTATGATATGGAGTGATCTTGAGGTCAAACCTGATTTATCTCTGACTGAATGACCAGTTAGGATTGTGGATTCAAAAACCATGGTACTTTGTGATAAGAGTATACCTTTTGTTTAAGTGTTATGGCAGCATGGTTCTGATGTTCATGAGACATGGGAGAGGGTGACACTGATGAGAGAGCAGTAGCCTCATATTTTTGGCATGGAATCTTCTGAGTAGGATTTAAGGGGATAGAAAGTTTCTATGGTGGCGAGGTTGTAACATTATATTACTATTTTTAGGTATTTATAAACCCCTCTTTTAACCTTTATTTATTTGGTTTTCATTTTGGGTTGATTCAGGTGAAATTTTAATAATTTTGAAAATTTTTGGGCTAGTGAATGATTAGTGAACGGTTGTCCCAAACCTTGTTCCCTCTCAGGGAAAACCATGTAGACCCAAACATTGGGGTTTTTTTACAGCTTGTACAGCTTGTGCATAGTAATAAAAATAGTGCACCCACTTACGAGAAACTGTGCAGCTTGTTTAAAATAAGTGCATGTCCAAGGAACACAGTTAATTTTGACCGTGTGGCCCTACCCAGGAAATCGGGTACGAATTTTAATTAATCTGAGAATATAATTTAAAAATCCTGAAACCCCCCATTCAGGTGCTCAATGGACCTAGCATGTCCCCCTATGGTTTCTTCTTCCTCAAGATCAACCAAGAGGTGATTTTTCCCCTCTACACCCTCCCAAAAGTAGATCAAATCATAATGAAACATGTTCGATCTTCACATAGTAGTTTTCCTCTTCCCGTTCTCAATCTCCCACTATCTCTCCTATCCTTGCTGGGGTTATATGGATTATCGTGTTGATTTTTGGATATAATAACCTATGTTTTTGGATCTTAAACTTAGGATTGATTCTTTGATTCTGTTTTCTTCATTCTCTATTGTTGAAACTCATTTAGGGTCTGGAGTTTCATGATCTGATGATCCCAGGTAGGTGGTTCCATTGTGATGCCTAATATTTATTAACCCTAAATTTATTGGTTTAAATTCAATTGTTAATTTAAATTTAATTGTTATTATAAATGATTTTCCTTTCAATTTATTTATTAAAAACCCAATTCCATTGAATTAGGGATTTTAGAAATTGTGTTTTTTGCTTGACATTTGTAAAACCCCCCAACTCCATTGAATGAGGATGTGATTGTTAAATTGATGGAAAATTGTGATAATTTTAATTTTTAATTTTAATTTTGAAATTGATGGAAGTTGTTTCAATTAAATAGATTAATTTAATTGTGGAAATTGTGAAATTTAATTGTGAAATGAATAAAAATTATTATTTGGAAAGAAATTTTTGAAATGGTTATGAAATAAACCTTTAGGTTTTATATTAGAAAAATGAATGTTTTGATTACAAACAAATTTTGTTTTTTAAATGAAAAATCGTAATTTTTTAAATTTGGGAATGGCATTTAATTATATTTTAAGGTTTCTTAAAATAAATTTCCCATCATTGAATTGTACTAGATCAAATGAAATCCTAGGTAGTTAGTGATTTATTTGGTAAAAACATGCCAAGATGGTAATTCTTTAGCACCAGATTGATGATTTGAAACCCTAAAAAACATCTTGGTTAGCACATATTATCCCATAGTAGGACATAGATGACTCATCTTTTTCCAATTCCGAGGGATGTGTGTACACATTTTGGTTATTATAACATGAGTGTCTAAAGATACCATAACCTATAATTATTGTACCTCTTGGTAGATGACCAAATTTCTTGCTTGTTTATATATGAGATATAAATGTATGCCAATGTTTTTGAATTGTTTTACATTCCTTATTATTTATATAAATTGTTTTATATAAATGTTTTGCTAATATATTTTTGAAATTATTTCCATTATTTGAAATGTGAAGCATGATTTTCTATAGTATTTCCATATTTTAAATTGTAAACAATGATTTTTTTAAATATTCTTTTGAAGTTACAAACCTATTTATTTGAAAATTGAAAAATATTTACATGGTTAATTAAATGTTGGAATATTATTATTGAATCCTTGGTGAGACCCTACAGGGATTTTAGATCACACCCTACTTGTGCCTCAGGTGTTTATATATTATCTCTTTCTAGCTTCAAGTAGGAGTAGAGCACCACATGGAGGTGGTTCCAGCTGTTGATCTATGGACATGGGGAGTTTCTTTCATTAGGACTTGGGTTGTTTTACTTATTGTTTTTAAATTACTTTCTTTTAGTTCGTTGGGTTGTTTATACCTTTTTAAATTCAAGTACAATTCTCCTAGTGGAGTTTCCCATGTATGCATACTGATTTATTATATTTCTTCAATAATGTTTGTGGAAAAATATTTCCCACTCTCATTTTGTATGATTCCAGGTGCTAGTCGCCAACCCGTGGGGATCAAGAATACCCTTTGTTCCATCCAAGTGTCATCTCGATTATCGGGTTACCAGGGTACGCATGATGGTTCATGGTAGGATATTTTCAAGAAATATTCCTATAGTCAATCTAATACAAATTATTTTGGTACCCTCATTTATTTGAGTCTAGAAAGGTTATAAATTAAATCCTTAAGAATCAACATCTATTTAACATATTTATTTTCATATTTGTTTATATACTTGAAATAATTTGAAAAATAGGCTCTTTTAGTTCCAAACTAGATTATTCCAGATTTTGATGTTTCATTTGTATAGTTCAATGCATATTTGTTGATATAATATGATATATGAATAAAATAATTATTATAGAGTTTTTTTCTATCCATGACAATATATAAAATATATTGGATAAGGTACAACATTATATACTAGAATATTATTGTAGGTTTCTGTTCTTATAGGAAAAACTTCATTATCTTTTAATTTATCTTTGAATAATTTTAAATTATTATTTTCTTTGAGAAGTTATTGGTTATTTTCATTTTCAATAGAAAGTTCAGAATGAGTAATAGTAAATAAATCATACTATTTATTTAATATATAATATTTATCATTAATAACATTAAAGATATCTTTCATCATATTTAAATATTCCAATAAATCTTCACTATAGAAATTATTACCTCATGATCTTCAATTTTTTATGTAGTAGAGATAGATATTGTTACTTCAGATGTAATACATATGAATCATATATTTTCCATTTTAGTGGTATGTTCTTGGATAGTGTTTGAGTCATTGGGGATATCCTCAAAATAACTTCAAGTTTTATTCATTTATTTCTTGTATTTATTCCCTCATTTATGAAACATTTTCTTATATTTGAATTTTTAAAGTCATATTTGATGTGTCCTTTTCTTTTATATTGGTATCAGATGACTTCTCTAAGGTTTTCATTATTTGTATAATTCTGTTTTCTATCATATTTTCCATTAAAAATTGTTTTTTTGAAAAAAAATAATTTTCTTGAAAACTTTCTTGATTCTTCTAGCTAAATGTGTCATTTTCTCATCACTTTTGGATTCACCATCACTTATACTAGTTTTATTTTCATTGAATACTTATTTTCCTTTTTACTAAGATGCTTTGAATGTGATTGACTTTTTGGGTTCAACATCTTCATTATTTAAATTTACCTCTTCATCATAAATCACAAATTTTCCTATCAGTTCCCTTTTTAGAAACGTTATTACATCACATGATTTATGAATGGATACAACAGTGCCAGTCCATATTTCTGGTAATCATATTATAATCCTCATCACTTGATACTTTCTGCCAATAGTCTTTTCTAATATATGCATCATTTTTTAATCTCATTGTACCATAGATGCATTTCATAAATAAAATGTAATATCTCATCATTATCTAGGTACACCCCTCTATAAATTTATGTTAAAAATATTTCATCCTATTGTTTTTTGGTTTCAATGTTGGATGTAGAGCCTTAGTATGGTTAATTTGTTTTGGGAGGAAGAAGGAAAGTTAAACTAAAAATTATCCTATTGTAGAGGTTTCTATACTGTAGATCCATGGGTTGCACTATAAAAATAGACACTATGGTGTGGAAGTAGAGGCTATGGTGTAGAGAGATCAAGGGATGAAGTTCAAAGACACTTCCTTTTTATTCATAGCTGTGGCGTGGTGGCATGTTTTGGTATTTCCCTCCCCCCAATAGATAATCTCTATGGCATGGAGAGAATGACCATGGTAAAAGGGCCTCAGGGTGGGATTTTTTCAGTTCTTCTAAATCTCGTACCCCTATGGCATGGCTCTAGGCTATTCTATAGCCCACTTCTTAGGATTTTGGGTTCTATGGAATGGTTTATTAGGATAACTTTGAGTACTTTCACTGTTCTATAGGATCTGTGGCATGGCTCTATCCATGATCCTTATATATGATTTTATTGGGTTTGTTGTGGTATAGTCCTTTGTGCTACACTGTAGGTTTACCCATGTTAGCTTAATCTGTGGAGTGGTCAAGAAGGTTGTGTCATGGTATTCTATTTTACAGGCTGTCTATAAATACCCTAAACCCCTCTAAACCAACTTCTCTCCCATCTATTCTACTAAAACCCTATTAAATCTAGAGAGTATTTTAACGGTCTTAAAAACACCTTTTAATCGAATTAAACCTTTCTATATAGGGATAAATACATATTAATACAAGCCTTCCAAAAAAAACCTATAATTTTCCTCATCGAACCAAAATCTAGTTTCATCAGATCATGGTATTTCAGGCCTAGATTTTGAAGGAATGAGAAACTAGATGTCATATTGCCCATTGAGGGCTGTTCACATATTATCAGTTTTTTGAGGTAGATAGTCTATAACAACTCCCTAAAAGTATGTTTTCATTTCTTCTAGTATATCGAAAAAATTTGATTACAACAGTACACTATTCACAGAACCTATCTAATTGAATAAATTAGGGTTGATGATAATACCATTGTATAGACCTCCCATGGATCATATAAAATCCATTTTCATAGAGACCTGACTTGTAACCACCTGATAGGCGAGGCTATCCTTGGACTGGTGATGAATTTGTAGGATTTGTAACATGAATTTTGTCATTACATGTGAATTATGGTGATTTTTTGAAATTTAATCATAAAATCATTTAAATGATATGTAATCATATTTCCATGTTAGTAGAATGAGTTATGGCTATATTGAAATTTAAATGGATTTTGGGATAAAATGATAAACGATAATAAAACATTCCATTATGAAATGTAATTTCACATGAAAATGGAAATTGGATGAATTAAACTTATAGATTAGTATGACATGCCTAGTATTCTTGATACATGTCTATGTAAATTGATTACTTAGATTTTGTCATGATATTACATGGATGTGATTGATTCTTGAGTGCGGGATGTTACAAAGCATGTTGATTTTTTTTCTTTTTATGAATTATTCTTTTGATTGGTGGTTGAAGGAACCATATGTCATGCCAGATGATAAGTTTCTTGGATAAAAACACTTCTGAAGGGTTTGATGCATGTTATTCAATATTTCTTGAGGGTATGATGCATGGGGTATAGAATACCTGTGAGTAAGATACAAAATCACCGGATTCCAAAGCATGTGATTCCTGATTATTTGAGGGAGGTTCTCACTGATTCATGATATCATATTGGTGATTCATCATTGTTAGGATAATCCACCAATGATTATTTTCCCTAGGTAGGAGGATCCACAACTTTTCATAGATATATGGAATTGTGTTGAAGTAGTTTTGGCTAGTCTGAGTGTCAACCAAAAATTCAAGGGTTAGCGGGTTTATTTTACATGCAGTATTAATTTATTAAATTAATACACCAACCTATTACTTTATTACATGCACTCTATAGTTGGAGTGGATTTTTTAGACACCATTATTTGTGGCCTACTGAGTTATATTCACACCCTATATGGGTCACTATTTGGTACCTCGGAATATTTCATGGATATAGGTTTGGATAAGGGAAAGGGGCTCTGCATTGGATGATTGTTTATTGGAGAGGTTTGAGTTTAGAGATGTGAGAAACATGGGGATCAGGAATATGGAATTTTCTTTCTTTTATCTTTTATATTTCATTTTTTATTTATAAGTAATTCAATATGGTTTTTATTATTATTATATTTCTCTATTTTAGAATTTATTCCATTACGGTTTCATGTTTAGTTATTTATATTATTTACATTGTTATTAAAACTATGCATCATATGGTATAGTCTCCCCGCTATATTGTTTTCACCCTTGATTCTAGTTGATAACCTCTAGTGTACAATTTTGTGTGCCTAAGGTCACATATCCAACCTAGTTCAGTCATTTGAGGGAGTATCAGGTCGAGGACGTTACAAATTGGTTAGAGAGGCAGGTTTATTTTATGTTGCCTTATTATTTGGGAAAGGTATAAATTATACTAGTATATATTGAGGATTGGTAATGATATTATTCATGGGAGTAGGTAACCCATGTGTAGAGGAAAACCCATGTTACTAGGGATGGAATAGTTACTAATGAAGTTCACTTGTTTCATTTTTAATGTTATTTCACCTTGGGTGATTCACTTTTTTTGTGATGTTATTATTTATTGAGATTTTACTCACGGGCTAGAATGAAATTGGGTAATGATTAAATCAGGGTAGGCACAGAGGGATATGTGTTTACATTAATTTTCCATTATAGGGACATATCTATTCCTATGACATATATTCCCATATGAGCTGTGAAATAAATACCCTTAACATACCTGGTGGGATGAAATGAAAAGAAATGTTATTTTATAAGAATTTTTTTGCTGAGACACATGAAAAAGAAGCATTAGCCCATGGTTCTCTATTTTTTAAACCTTTTTAGGTTGAAATTGTTGAGTAATTTATGTTCTATGGAGTTTTTTAATCTTTGTTTAGGAAAATTCCTCCTCTTAATTTTTGAATTGAGTGTCAGGAGTGTGGAAATCATCACATGCCTAACGCAGTCAAGCTAGAACTTCTTGAAGCTCTAAAGAATTCGATGGATGATCATCTCCATGATATCTTCCTAAGGGTAATGTGAGACATGGAGGTGGATAATGTTTACACTAGGCCTTTTATGTCTAAGATAGTTAGAGAATACTAGCTACAACATCCACATATGATCACTTGGGAGGGATGACTCTAGGTAGTTGAGATCTGGATTGAGTCAATCCTTATAACCTTAAATAATCTTGATAAACCCATATTTGTGAGGGAAAATATTTATTCTTATATTTTTTTAGGATAATAAATGTAACACCCCAAGCTTCCACGATATGTTTCCCTTTGAATAATGCAATAACTTGCATTGTACGCAACATCGAGATTCTAACACACTACGACCAATCAAACAAGCTGTTAGGAATAGTAATACCCACTTTTTTAAATTTTATAAGTTTTATTTTTTAAAATGGACTTCATTTTTGAAGTCAAAATATAAAAATTATCTTAGGGAGAATTTTTTGGTACTTTTCTGAAAACTTTCAATTTTTATGAATAGTGAAAAATACTAAATTTTAATAAAAAACAAAATTTTTAATCGAAATAATTTATATTGTTAAATTATAAATTTGAATGGTTTTTAATTATAATTAGATTATATTTTTATAATTTAATATAATTTATGTCATTTGATGTAATCTCATGATTAAACTGGACATAAACATTTGTCAATCTTCTGATAATTATTATTTCATTAAAAATGCTTTTTGTTTTGACAACGGGAAATAATTTTAAATTAATTTCTGCCACTTTTGTGTTTTGAATTTAGAATAATTGATTCCATATTTTGAATTAGGAGGTGAAAATTGTGTAAATATGTAACTTTTATTTTTAGACATTATGAATGTTTACTTCAGTAAATATTTTATTTACCGTGGTTAAAGTGGTAATTCCAGTAAATAATGTGAAAAAATAAAATTATAATAATATTAAATTACAAATCATATGTTCTAACCCTATATTTTGATACAATTCCTACCATGGGCATCCTTGGGTCACTTTTGGGACCCCATGGAGCAACTTGGGAGTGATAATGACATTTTATATAAAATAATCTAATGTAAAGACAAAAATAACAAAAGAAAATATCGTTATGTAAAACAATTTTTATATGAGGATATATAATTTCTCTATTCGACTATAAATAGTCATTAGTAAGCTAATACTATTTACCACATCAGGATATTTTATTTTTATTTTTCAGACATAAAATAAATATATTTATAAATGACACAATAATGATGCAGTATTTTATTTATTAATGAAATAATCAAATAAATGATTTTATAAATATTAAAATAAATATAATTTGAAAGTTTTTATTCCATCCACGAATTCTATAGGTGAATATGACATGTTAGGGTTGATTAAATTAATTTTTTTTGAAGTGGAAATTTTTTAGGAATTTAGAAAAAACAAAATACCAAATAGTGTCAAAATTGACATAAAAGTGTTTTAAAAAAATATTATATTATTAATTGATATAATATTTATAAAAATCTAAGGTTCTTCCAAAAGACTTATATAATGATAGGTGTATCATTAATTAACTACTTTGGGTTCTCTTGTAAGTTTATAGTAACTTTATTAACCATATAATATAAAAAAACAAAGAGACATGGTAAATGTCAAACTCTTTAACTAAGAGTTAAATCTAGAAGATAAGGTTAATATGATGACCTAAACCTATCTAAAACCTGTTGTTTGAAAGTTTTTAGACACATCCCCACCTTATAATTTAAATAATGAATTTTTTAGCCATTATAAACTGAGAATTACTTAATTATATAATAATATTTCAAGATTTTCCTAAAGTGATCCTCACATCTCTTATAAAAGGGAACTCCCCCTTATCTTAATTTAACACATCCAAAGCCTTTTGGATCCGCCAACCCCTGCCTAAATATCCCCCCAACTTTCTTCCCTTAATCGTAGAGGCCGTTATTTTTTTTATAAAGCTAGATTAAGGATCCCTTTTGATCATATCAAAACGAAGAACCTGAAGAAGAGGTAAATATTTCATCACTTCTTTAAAGTTCTTTTCTTCTTCCACTTCCCCTTTCTTTGTGTTTATAATCTAAAATAATTACTACAGTATCATATATATACTGTGATGTTATTATAAAAATGGTACAACCATTTTCATTATTCTATCCATCCTATAAATGTCAAATTCACCATACATTTGTACGTACAGATTACCGTTTCCACGTCGTGGTGTAGTTTATTATTCAAACACTTCATTATTTGGATGGGTATAATAATGAGTATAACTGATGTAAATAATAAATATAACATTTCTATGATTATGTATATATGATATACTGTCCAATTACATATGATTTCCCCATCAATATAATGATATTGTCGCTCGTGCGTACGTACGAATTACTGTCTCCACGAACACGATGTGATTCATTCCCCATCGTAATCATTCATGAATAATTTTCATTTTATTATTAAAAATAATTTTTATGAACATAATATCACTCTTTATATGAATGAAATAAATCCTATCCAAAACAAACATGGCTTACATAACCATGCATATAAAGGAACACGAATTAGTTAACACCCGAAACGATGATACTACTAAAATATTATTAACCGAGAAATATTATAAGATCATATATAATATCATATTTATGTATATAGTTATTGTATAATTTAATAACAATTTTTTAAATATTATACAGGATTTTAACGTACCATTGACTACGGAATAGTACAAGGTAAGGGTTAATTTCACAATCTCTTTATTAACTGAGGTAGAGTTTATGTAAGTATCTACTAGGACCTCTTTATCATCCACATCTGGGTTTCTATAAAAATGTATTTCAAAAAAAACATTTACAATTAACTAGACAATGGGTTAAATTCATTTATACCCTTATTTGACCTTATATGTTTTTAAAGGAATCTTTCTGCCATTTTCCAATCAAGGTACTTTATGACCTTTTCAACAAAATTAAGGTAAGAATGTCTTTTTATGACTTATATGGCAGGTTCGGCTATTTTCTGCTGTTATAACATCTTTGAAGCTTCCCACAAAATATTGTAAGAATATTTTCAAAATAAATGTTTTCTTTTATAATTATATGACTTTTAAATGATTTTAAAATAGGAAGAGATATTTCTCTAAAAATGTTTTGATTTCATCTATGTCAACATCCTTGGTTGGATTTTAAGCTTCTTTGAAGTTGATTTATAATGATACAAAACTTCCATATTATATTGAAGGTTTAGTGATATGTTTTACTATGGATGTGTTATTTTTATACCATTCTTGGTTTATGCATAATGTATTGACATTTTTTATGCTAGTTTTAATTCGAATGTTTATGTTATGTGTAAACCTTTTCATATGAGGAATGCATTAGACTTAGTAAGTGAGAGGTAGAGCCCATATAGCTCTTCGATGCATTGGTAGGTATCATGAGAGAAACTAGTGTCTTGGGACAATGCCTTGAAAAAATATTATTTGTAGTCTTGGTACAAGTCCTTGACTATGTAGTTATGAAGTCTGGCATTATGCATTCCATCATTATGAAAGTGGCTATTGATATTGCATGTGATTATTAGATTAGTAGAATATCTATGACAATAATTAAATGGGATTATTTGATTTTATAATTTCCATATTATGCTAATGTTTAAGTTTAAAAGGATTTTTCTTTAGTCTAATATATTGCCTTAAATGTTTATGCATATTTATGAAAGTTTCCACTATATTGTTATCCTTACTAAGAATCTGAGATCAACCCTTTCTATGTTTTATTTTTTCCAGGATGTGAAGAAGTATTTTATGGTTGAACTATAGAGATAAGGTACGGATATAAGTTTGTTCAAAAGGGTACAAAATTTTGTTGATGTTTTTATTTTATTATGTAATGTAAAACTTATGAATGTATCTAATACTTCCAAAGATACTAAAATGATCAGTCTTTTGGGACACGATTCCTTATATCATGCCAATGTTATATAATAATGCACCGACTCTGGGTAATTGGGGTCAGGGAATTACAGTTGGTATCAGAGGGATTTTAGTACAAACAATGGAAACTAGATTTAGAAAAACACTGATTAGAGAACACTACCCTAAGATAGACGTTGAGGATTAGTATAGAAGAACTTATGAGAATTTTGGTACTGTAGAGATTTTTTGAGTTTTCCAAGAAATACATCCATGTCTGGATACAAGCAGGTAGAGGTGGATCTAGCACAGATATATCTAGGGGTAAAACCCAAAAATACTGCTTTGAGCTAGACTCGAACAGGAACAGGTGCACGGAAACGGGCCTTGCTGCACTCTTGGTTATGAAACTCCCATGGGATATGCTTAGGATAATTCTCATTTTCCTTAAAAACCATTATGAAGGGTTTATGAGTATATAATTACTCAAAGATTTTTTTTTATGATTATGAATTATATCCATATATTTTTCAATTTATGTTAAGTGTTTTACAAGTTCAAAATTATGTATTGTTGTTCATAAACAAATCTACGATATTCCATTATTTAGAAATGGCACCTAGTGTAAAGAATGGAAACTATATCAATGAACATAATCCATGTAGGTATTTCCCTCCGACTCAAGATAATTATAGTGGAGCTGGTGATGCAATTGGTGCTGATTAGCTTATCAGCATACCGGGACAAATAACTCAGGTTATGAATAACAACCTTACCCATATGGACCACCCTAATCTAAAATGTGGAAGATCAATAGTAGACCGCTTCATGAGGAAAAAACCACAAACATTCAATGAGAGTACAAATCCATTAGTATCTGAGGAATGAATAAATTCCTTAGAGAAAATATTTTACTCTTTGGGGAGTAGTGAAAATGAAAAGCTTGTCATGGCAGCTTATCGCCTCATAGGAGATGAAGATCAATGGTGGTCATTGATTCAAAACACAAAGAAAGATGATAAAGTATCAAATATGGAATGGAGGGAGTTTAAATAACTTTTCTTATAAAAATACTTTTCTCATGACCATCGAGCGGATATGGAAAGGAAATTTCTGAGTCTGAGGAAAAAGGAGGATGATAATGTCGCAAAATATGAGGCTAACTTTACAAGGTTAGTAATGGATGCTGTAAATTATATACATAAACCAAGGAGTAAGATTGATCAATTCTTTTATGGGTTAAAACCATTTCTTTGGTGAGTATTAGTCTCACAATCCTTCTTATCATATGAAGATATTGTCTCACGTGGTATCAAGACAGAAAAAAATTCTCTTAGTCTTACAACTTTAAAGAAAACCAGGAGAAGAAGAGATCAACTGAACACTATGGAAATGGAAATAAGGGGATGCATGGAAAAGTTGAATATACATCTTGTGGTAAATGTAGGAAGAAACACCCCAGTACTTTCATGAATGGAATTGGAGTCTGTTATAGGTGTGATGAAAAAGGACACCATGCTCATGATTACAAGGGAAAGAGAGAGGTTGTTGAATGCTACAATAGTAGATAAAAGGGGAATCATGCAAATTAATGTCCTAAGCTCCAAGGGAACTTACCTCAGAAAAGGAGAAATGAGCAAGGCCAAGCTTATGTAATCACTACTGCTGAGGTTGAAGCTCCAAAAGATGTGTTGGAAGATAATTTAATGGTTTCATCATGTTTAGAAAATTCTTTATTTGACTCTGGATCATCACAATGTTTCATATCTTCTTAGTTTGCTAAGAAAATTAGATATTTTTAATTTGACTTAACAAGGGAGTTATCAGTCAAAACACCTAAGAGAAGTATCATCTCTACAAAGTTTTGTGAATCAGTTCTCATAAGGTCATACAAATGTTCTTTATCTGCTGATCTCATCGGCATACCCATGATTGAATTTGATATAATCATCATAATAGATTGGATTTCGGACTATTATGTGAAAATTTGTTTTAAGAAGAAGAAGGTTACAATTTTTGATGATAATAAAGAGTACCTTATCTTTATAGCAAAAACGTCACCACCTGGTTCTTATCTATATCCACCCCTAGTAGCTCAACTAAATTTAATTATTGGGGAGGAAGAGAATGAAATAACTATGAGTGAGGAAAATAATATTAAAATAGAGGACTTACCTATTGTGTAATAATATGTTGATGTGTTTTGAGAGGATTTAACTGGACATCCTCCAGAATGAGACATTGAGTTTTCCATTGATTTAATTCCTGGTTCAAGGACCATATCTAAGACCAATTATAGAATGGCCACTATGGAATTAGTGGAACTGAAGAAACAACTAGAGGAATTGAGTAATAAGGGATTTATTTTCCTTATTGTCTCTCCATGGGGAGCCACTATCCTTTTTGTTAAGAAGATAGATGGAACTATGAGGTTGGGCATTGACTACAGGGAGATCAATGCTATAACAATAAAGACCCTGTATCCCCTACCTCGCATTAATGATTTATTCGGCCAACTTCATGGACATCAATATTTTTCATAGATTGAAATTCGATATGGATATCATCAGTTGTGTGTGAAGAAGGAAGAAATTCCGAAAACAACATTTCAAACCAGGTACGGGCATTACAAGATTACAGTAATGCCTTTTCGGATGACTAATTCACCCTCGGTCTTAATGGATCTAATGAATAGAGTTTTCAAGGAATATCTTGATGGATTTTTAGTGGTATTTATTGATTATATCTTGGCATACTCCAAAAGTAATGAAGATCATGAAAATCAATTGAGAATTATTCTAAAGACTCTTAGAATAAATGAATTATATGGGAAGTTTAGAAAATTTGAATTCTGGTTTCAGGATATTTCTTTTCTTGGTCATATTGTCTCTAAGGATGGAATCTCTGTTGATCCTTCAAAGACCAAGGAAATCCAAGAATGGCCAACACCGATGAGTATAACTGAGGTACACAGTTATATTTTTTTAGTAGGTTATTAACGCCATTTCGTCCGGAATTTTTCCAGGTTGGCATACCTATTAACTAAGCTCACATGTAAAGGGGTTAAATATCATTGGACAAAAGAGTGTAAAGAATGATTTGAAGAAATGAAGAGAATATTAGTTAATTCTTTTATCATGACTACCATCAAGGAATGTTGGGTTTGTTATTTATAGTGATGCTTCAAATAAAGGATGTGGTTGTGTCCTTATGCAGAATGATAGAGTTATTTCCTATGCATCACTAAAGCTAAAAATTCATGACCAAAACTATCACACTCATGATCTTGAGTTAGAATCTATAATATTTGCTTTTAATATATGGAGACACTATCTCTATGGTGAAAAATGTGAGATTTATACTGATCACAAGAGTTTGAAGTATATTTTTTCACAAAAAGAACTCAACATGAGGAAAAGGAGATGGCTTGAACTACTCAAGGATTATGATTTCACTATAAACTACCACCTGGGGAAGGAAAATAAGGTGGTAGATGCTTTGAGAAGAAATGATCGTGGAGTTTTGAACAAGATGAGAGTTGACAAGGATCCTATTTTCATGGATCTAGTAAAGATGGATATGGGTATAACCATTGAAGGTGAAGCATCAATTCTTTTTCAAATGGTTTCCAAACCATCTATACTAGAAATAATAAAAAGTTCTTAGACTGATGATGAGGAATTTCAAAAGAAAATTAATTCTTGAACGATGAGAGATTGATAAAATTCATATATAAAGATGGAATTTTGAAATTTGGGAAGAAACATTGTGTTCCTGATATACCTGTTCTAAAAAGGGAATTGTTGGATGATAATCATAGCTCTAATTTCTCTATACACCATCGTAGCACTAAGATGTACAGAGATTTGAAAGAATGTTTTTGTTGGGAAAACATGAATATAGAGATTACTGATTTTGTGTCGAGATGTATGGTTTTTCAACAAGTGAAATATGGAAGGCTACAATATGAAAGATTCATGCAACCTCTTCCCATACCTGAGTGGAAATGGGATAATATTATGATGAAATTTTTCATAGGGCTACTAAAGACTCTGAGAAGGAATGATACAAAATGGGTCATTATTGATCATCTTACCAAGTTAGCACATTTTCATTCTATAAGAGAAGATTTACCACTTGAATGTATGGCTGGACTATATATTGATGAAGTTTTAAAATTTCATTGAGTACCCCTATCAATTATTTCTGATTGTGATCCCCGTTTTACATCAAGATTCTGGAAAAGTCTTTAGAAGGCCATAGATACTGAACTTCGTCTGAGCACTGTCTACCTCCCTCAAACTGATGGACAATCAGAATGGACTATTCAAACCATATAAGAAATGTTGAGATCTTTCTCACATGACATTCAAGGTATGTGTGATCAATATTTACCTCTAGTTGATTTTTCCTATAACAATAGCTTCAATTCAAGTGTTCAGATGGCACCATATGAAGCGTCATACGGAAAGAGATGTCGGACACTAACTTGTTGGGAAGATGTTAGTGAAAAAAACTCGTAGGACTAGAACTTGTTGAGAAAACAATAGAAAAGGTGAAGGTTATCCAAACCCACATCAATGCAACCCAAAGTAGGCAAAAGAGCTATGCCGATAACCAAAGGAAGGATTTGGAATTTCAGGTAGGAGACCATATTTTCTTGAAGGTATCTCCATGGAAGGGAATTATAAGATTTGGTAAGAAGGGTAAATTGAGTCGCAGGTACATCAGACCTTTCAAAATATTATAACCAATTGGGGTTGTAGCTTACCATTTGGAAATGCTGCCAAGCCTCTCCAAAGTTCATGATGTGTTCCATATATCACTGTTGAGAATATACATGCCTGACCTAACACATGTACTCACCAATGAAAAATTAGAACAGGAACCTGATCTATCTTTTTGTGAAGGGCATGTCAAGATTCATGATACAAGAGAACAAGTGTTGAGAAACTGGACGACTCGTCTGGTAAATGTTCTATGGAGAAACCATAAGATGGAAGAGGAAACATGGGAACCTGATGAACTTATAATGAAGAACCACCTGAATACTTTTGTGGGGTAGTTTTATAGAAATTTCAATGACGAAATTATTTTAAGGAGGGAAGAATTTATCACCGCAAGATTCCACGGTATGTTTCCCTTTGAATAATGCAATAGCTTTCATTGTACGCAACTTCGAGATTCCAACACACCGCGACCAATCAAACTAGCAGTTATGAATAGTAATACACAATTTTTAAAATTTTATAAAATTTAATTTTTCAAAATGGACCTCATTTTTGAATTCAGAATATTGAAATTAGCTTAGGGTGAATTTTTGGTACTTTTCTGAAAACCTTAAATGTTTGATGAATAGTGAAAATACTAAATTTTAATTAAAACCCACTTTTTTAATAGAAATAATTTATAGTGTTAAATTATAAATTTGAATAGTTTTTAAATATTATTAGATTATATTTTTATAAATTAATATAATTTAGTTCATTGGATGTGATCTCATGATTAAACTGGACATAAACATGTGTCAATCTTTTGATAGTTATTATTTCATAAAAACACATTTTTTCTTGACAGTGGGAATTAATTTTAAATTAATTTCTGCCACTTCTGTGTTTTGAATTTGGAAAAATTTATTCCATATTTGGAATCAGGAGGTCCAAATTGTTAAATAGGTAACTTTTATTTTTATACATTATTCATATTTACTTCAGTAAATATTTTATTTACCATGGTTAAAAGGGTAAATTCAGTAAATAAGGTTAAAAAATAATATTATAATAATATTAAATTACTCTAACACGTGTCTTAACACTATTTTAGGACACATTACCGACCATGGGAATCCTTGGGGCGATTTTGGGACCCCATGGAGCCACTTGGGAGTGATAATGTCATTTTATATGAAATAATCTAAATTAAAGACAAAAATAACAAAAGAAAATATCTTTTAGTAAAACAATTTTTATATATAGTTATATAGTTTATCTATTAGACTATAAATATTATTTATAAATATAAAAAGATTTACTACATCCGGATATTTTATTTGTAATTTTTAGACAATATATATATATATATATGACACAATGATGATGTAGTATTTTCCTTATTAATGAAACAATCAAATAAATGATATTATAAATATTAAAATAAATATAATTTAAACTTTTGATGCCATCCACGATTTTTATAGATGAATATGACATGTAATTATTGATTAAAGGAATTTTATTCGAAGTAATCATGTTTTTATGACTTTAGAAAAAACAAAATACCAAATAGTGTCAAAATTGACATAAAAGAGTTTTAAAAACAAATATTATATTATTAATTGATATAATATTTCTAAAAATATAAGGATCATCCAAAAAACTTATATAATGATAGTTGTATCATTAATTAACTACTTTGGGTTATCATGGAAGTTTATAGTAAGTTTATTAACCATATAATATAAAAATAGAAAGAGACATGGTAAATGTCAAACTATTTAACTAAGAGTTAAATCTAAACGACAAGGTTAATATGATGACCTAAAACTATCTAGAACCTATTGGATGAATGTTTTTCAACCCATACCCACCATATACTTTAAATAATTCATTTTTCATCCATTATAAACTAAAAATGATTTTCTTATAAAATAATATTTCAAGCTTTTCCTAAAGTGACCCTCACCTCTCTTATAAAAGGTCACTTCCCCTTCTCATAATTCAACACATCCAAAGACTTTTAGATCGGCCAAACCCTATAAAAATATCCTCCCAAATTTTCTCCCTTCATTATAGAGGCCTTACTTTGGTCATAAAACCAACCTGAGGAGTCCTTTTGATCAAATCAAAAGGAAGAACCGGAAGAAGAGGTAAATATTTCATCACCTCTTTCAAGTTATTTTTTTTCTTCCACTTCCTATTTCTTTGTTGTTTCCATTCTAAAATAATACCTCCAGTATATTCTACATACTGTTATGTTATTATAAAAATGGTACAAACATATTAATTATTCTATCTATCCTATAAATGACAAAGTCACCATATGTGCATACATACGGATTACTGTCTCCACGTCGTGGTGTAGTTTGTTATTCAAACACTTCATTATTTGGATGCATATAATAATGAGTATAACAGATATAAATAATAAATATAACATGTTAATGATTCTTTATATATGATATAACATCCAATTACATATGATTTCACCATTAATATAATGATATTGTTGCTCGTGCGTATGTACGGATTACCGTCTCCATGAATGCGATGAGATTCATTCCCCTTCGTAATAATTGAAGAATAATTTTCATTTTATGATTAAAAATAATGTTTATAAGCATAATATAATTATTTATATGAATAAAATACGTCCTATACAAAACAAACATGGCTTACTTAACCAAGCATATAAATGAAAATGAATCAGATAACACCCGAAATGATGTACTACTAAAATATTATGAACAAAGCAATATTATAAGATCATATATGATATAAAATTTATGTATATAGTTCTTGTATAATTTAATAACAATGTTTTAACTATTATATAGGAGTTTAACATACCATAAACTAAGGAAAAGTACATGATAAGGGTTTATTTCACAATCTCTTTATTATCTGAGGTTGTTTTTACGTAAGTATATACTGGGACCAATTTATCATCCACATCCGAGTTTTCATAAAAATGTATTTCAAAACATTTTTTTACTATTTACTAGACAATTGGTTAAAGTAATTTATACCCTTATTTGACCTTATATGTTTTAAATGAATCTTTACATCATTTTCCAAACAAGGTACTTTATGACCTTTTCGATAAAATTAAGGTAAGAATGTCTTTTTTTAACTTATACGACGGGTGCGGCTATTTTCCACCATTATAACATCTTCGAATCATCCCACACAATATTATAAGAATATTTTCAAAATAAATGTTTTATTTTATAATTATATGACTTTTAAATGATTTCAAAATAGAAAGAGATATTTCTCTAAAACAATTTTGATTTCATCTATGTCAACTTCCATTGATGCATTTTAAGCTTCTTTGAAGTTGATTTATTATGATACAAAACTTCTATATTGTATTGAATTTTTTGTGATATTTTTGAATGTGGATGTGTTATTTTTATACCATTCATGGTTTATGGATAAAGTACTGACATTTTTTATGCTAGTTTTAATACAAATGTTTATGTTATGTTTAAACCTTTTCATATGGGGAATGCATTGGACTTAGTAAGTAATGGGTGGAGCCCGCTATAGCTCCTCAATTAATCAGTAGGTCTCATGAGACAAAATAGTGTCTTGGAACAAGTCCTTGACAAAATATTATTTCTAGTCTTGGAACAAGGACGTGACTATGTGGTCATGTAGTCTAGAATTATGCATTCCATCATTATGAAAGTGTCTATTGATATTGCATGTGATTATTTGAATTTTAAAACATCCATGCGAAATGTAAATGAAATTATTTGATTTTATCATTTCCATATTATGCCTATGTTTTAGTTTAAAAGATTTTGTTTTAGTCTAATACATTGTATTAAATGTTTATGCTTATTTATGAAAGTTTCTGCTATATTGTTATCCTTATTGAGTATATGAGCTCACCCATTTCTATGTTTTATTTTTCCCAGGATGTGAAGAAGTATTTTATGGTTGACCTATAGGGATAGTCTAAGGATATAAGTTTGTTAAAAAGGGGACAAAATGTTGTTGATGTTTTTATTTCATGATGTAAAGTAAAACTTATGAATGTATCTTGTAATTCCAAGGATACTAAAATGATCGGTCTTTCATGAAATGATTTTTTATATCATGCCAATGTTTTGTAATAATGCACCAAATATGGTTAACTGGGGTCGGGGCGTTATAATCCAAGTGTTGGTGAGACATTCCGGTGCAAGCTGGGTTGCAGGAGGATTTATCTTGGAAGGAATCTGAGGTGAAATTCTTGAGCCAAATTTATCTAGAGAAGTTGAAGGATGAGAAGTCTCTCAAGTTCATAAACATAACATAAGTGTTCATGTTAGTGATGGACTCTGTTAGATTCTTCAATGACCTACAGTGCTTTGGTCGATCTTTGGAAGCTAGTGAGGTTGTCAGGGTGTCGTGTTTATGGGATGGGATTCGCTATGAGATAAGGTCATAGGTGAAATAATTACACCTGAGTAGCTCATTAAATGGGGCGAATAAGGCTCTTATCACTTATGGGAACCTAAGAGATCCCATGAGTGGTTTCCAAATAGTTTCAATAATGTGATCAAGAATGTATTTTCCTGGTGGTAGGATGGTCCATTATGACTGTTACCACTAGATAAGTAGTGGGAAGAGCAACCATGGGAGTGGACTTCTTCCTCGTGATTATGAATCTATGCATTTTTTTACTATGGAAGATTAGTTTACAAGTACCCGCGTTGTCCATTCCCTTTTGGGAAGTGGAATTATTGTGGTATTTTAGGTCATCTACATATGTTATTTATGAACTTTTGGTAGTAGAGAAGTGGTAGGGGATCGGGACAAGAACTGGATGTTGGAAAGGACTGAACAACCCCTTAGTAGAAATAAACCTATAGTTCCGCCATATATTCAGGCTAAGGCATGGGATGTGGTGCCCCATTGTAGGAGTGATAGTACAATCTAGAGGTAATTGTGTAAGGGAATCTGACTATATCTCAAGGTAGAGGGGTGATTCAACTATAAAATTTTCAGTCTACTTCAACTTGTTTATATGCAGGACCATCTATCATCGGAGGTATGATTCTTATATCATCCACCATTGATTTTGTTTTTTTTGAAACATGATCATCACATTATTTTTTATCTTCTCAATTTTAAAATGGCTTGGTCTTGGTTGTGGGGATCTTGGATGGTGTTATGGCCATTTAAATGATTTTGGGAGTGTTATTAGAGGATATCAAAGGTTGTACGGATTTTCCTCTTGATATTGGAGGGTACTATTTCATTTTGGAGATGCTTGTACTATAAATGATAGGATTTGATTTGGTTATTAGTATAAACTGTATAATTTTGTACAAGGATCATATCAACTATTATTAGATGATAGTTACCTTTCTATCACCATAATGGTGAAATTGTACTCACTAGTGTAAGTGGGATTTTTATGCTAGTCATGCCAGACCAATTTTTTGAAGATTAGATAATCTAATGTCTCAAATAGAAATACTTGTTCTTGATGATGTAGGAGTATAGTAGGATATTTTTCTCTAGTTTTGAACCATTTTCAGGCATCTTTATGAGATAGTTCTCCAACTTACCACCAAAACAAGAGTTTGGGTTCCTGGTCAAGTTAGTTCTAGGAGCTGAGCCTGTATTTATCCCACATTATAGAATAGTTCTAGTATAGTATCATGAGTTTAATTTTCATTTGGAAGATATAGAAGCAAATAATTTCATATGACCCATTACATCTCCATGGTGTTCCCCATTGATTTTAACCAATAATTATGATTAGAATTTTTACTTATGTGTGGATTATCAATCACTGAACTAGGTGATGGTCAAGAACTTGTTTCCCCTCCCACAAATTGATGATATCTTCAGTCATGTATGAGTTTTTAAGATATTCTCCAGGACCGACTTGATTTCAGGATAACACATGTTGAGTGTAGGACCATCGTAAATCTCTTAAGAGACTTTTCATAAAATGTATGTCTTGTTATAGTTCATGGTGATATTTTTTGGCCTAGAGAATATAGCGGCATTATTCAATGGCCTTGTTGAGTTGGATATTTCATCATTTCCTAGATCATTTTGTGATAGTTTTCATCGATGAAATCTTGGTGTAATCCTAATATATAAAATATCATGCCCAATATCTTTACATCCTCTTTAGTATACTGATAGAGAATTATATTTATGCCAACCTACCCAAATTCCAATAGTGGATTTGTAAATTTAACTTATTGGGTCGTGTAATCTTAGAGGCTGGAGTGGTAATAGACCAAGAGAAGGTTCTAGCCATAGTATATTGTGATTTACCAATAAATGGATTTTATATTTTGATATTTATAGTTCTATAAGGATATTATTAGCACTCTATCAAAGACTTATCCCATTTGGAAGCATTTATGAATAGGTTGACGAAGCAAAGGGTAAAATATTTTTGTCTAATAATTATGAGAGAACCTTCCAAGAGCTGAAGATAAGGATGAAATCAAAACATATTCTCACATTTCCTATGTTGGTTAAGTAATATACCATGTACTATTATACTTGTGGATTTAGAATCAGATTAGTTCAAATGAAAGAGGATCAAGTTTTCTTCTTATGTCTCCATACAGTTGAGGAAGATTGAGAGGGATTACCCTAATCATGATCTAGAGTTTTCTATAGTGGTACATGACCTAAGATTCTTGAGATGATATCTAATGGGAAAGATATTTTTGTGTACATGGACCACAAGAACCTCATGTACATATTTTAATAGAGATACTTGAACCTTCGATAGAAGAGGTGGGTCAATTATTTTCAGTCTTTAAAATTCAATACGACTTACACACAAAAACAATAAAGGACATTTTCGATGTCCTGAGATGAGAGATTTATACAGAGGTATTGTAGGAGTCTTGAGATGAGTGGTGGACGAGGAAAATATTATCGTCAGACATATAGTTGTCCAGGAGTCCCAAGGTCATGTAGTTATAACTTCAACATATATATTACCAGTTCTTCTAGACCAGATCAATATAGAGAATTTATCTAATTCAAAGGGCTTAGCTCTAAGGGATAGATTATATAGTGGGGATCCTATATCAATATGATCTCTAGGTAGTGGTTATTTTCTTCTTATCCATGTCCATGTATGGGTTCCTACATTCTTTCAAAATGATATGATGATGGGAGTTTCATTCTTCTAGATAGGTGGTACATCCAGGTCTATGAAAAATTTATGTATCATGATCTCTGTAGGAAAAACTGGTGTCTAAGGATGAAAATGAAGATAGCGGGTTTCATGGTGAGATTTATCACCTACACATAGCTGAAGGATAAGATCCAAAATCTTGTTGGGTTGTTACAGCCTCTACCAATTCCATAATGAAAGTGGGGTGATGCAACTATGGATTTTGTGATAGGATTACCCAAAAAAACTCACAATAATGATGTGGTATGGGGATTATGAATAAAATAAAAAAAAATTATCCCAATTATTTCCAATCAGATAGACCTTTACTATTAATTATCTAAGTAATCTCTACTCATGGGAGATATTTTGAATTCATGGAATTATAAGTAATATAGTTTCATATTGAGATTCTTGTTTCACATCTTGTTTCTAGAAGGGCCTTTTAAAAGGATCTGAGATCATAGGTTCTTCTCATTACATCCTATCATTATTAGGTTGATGGATAATCTGAACTATTGATTCAGATTCAGGATGATATGTTTCAAGCCTATGTTTTGTATTTTGGTGGTTCTTAGGAGTATCATCTTGAACTCGTGGAGTTCACTTATAATAACAAATTTTTTTTCATCTATCCAAAAGTATCATTTTGATGATTTCCATGGAAGGTCATGTAGTTCACCTATTTACTTGTTAAGGGTGGGTGATTCAGTGGTTGCTGGACCTAGTATTATGCAGGAGACATCTGATCAAGTTCAATTGATGATAAAAATGTTTGTGACCATGTAGAGTTGGAAAAAATCCTACGTTGGCTATCAGAGATGATCTCTATCATTTTAGGTTATTAATAATGATTTTATTAGAGTGTCACTTATACTGGGGCAACATCATATCATGAAGAAAGGGAAGCTGGAACCTAGGTTTTTTAATCTGTTTGAGATATTGGAAAGGGTCAGTCTAGTGACCTACTGTTTATCCCTTATATAGTGCTACATCACCATGAACGATGTGTTCAAGGAGTCATAGGTTTGAGTATATCACCCTAACCCATATCACGTGATAGATATTTATGACTTCAAGATGAATGTTGATGCATCCTTTGAGGAGCATCTGATCTATATCAGGGACTATAGTGATAATAATCTCTAGGGGATACCATACCTCTTGTGTGAGGGTAGTGGTTTCATGGGTTTCTATAATAGGAGACCTGGGAGAGGGGATATAACATATGAAAATAGTGTACAAACATGTTCACTAATACCCACCTAATGATTTAGATTATATCTATAGAACAAGATGTTATATGATGGGGAGGTTGTAAGGTCCCATGTTTTTCTATTTATACCCCTCTTTGATGTTTTTTTAAAGCTATTTGAGTTTCTAGATTTTAGTTTGAACATTGGTTGTTGATCTATAGTTTTGTTGGTTTATTTTGGGAGAAAATATAAAAGTTGAGAAGAAAAATATACTTTTTTATAGGATTATACACCCTGGAGTCATGGTCTATTCTATAAGAATGATCTTTGTGTCATAGAATCTTAGATTTTATCACAGGGGGCTCGATTGTGAATGTTCACAGCCTCTTTATTTTTTTTCATAACTATGAAATGGTGTAATTTTAGGGCATAGAATTTCCCATATAATCTGAGCTTTGTAGTGTGAAGAGGATGGTTGTGGAGCAAGGGCCTCGGGGTGGAATTTGGTTGGTGCTCCAAAATTTGATACCCATATGGCATGAAGTTAAACTATGTCATATCCTACATCTAGGGTTTATGGGTTATGTGAAGAGGTGTATTAAGTTGTACTATAGTCATTCTTTGAGTTTATAGGATCAATGGCATGGTTCTATCCATGATCCTCAGACACATTTTGACTGATCGGGCTGTGGCATGGTTCTATCCATGATCCTCAGACACATTTTGACTGATCGGGCTATGGCATGGTCCCTGGTGTTATTCTGTAGTCCTACCCATGTTATCCAGTTCTACAGCATGGTTTTGAAGGTTGTGTCATGGTATTTTGTTTTATAGGATGTCTATAAATTCCCCAAACCCCTATAAACCAACTACTCTCTTGTCCATTCTACCTGAACCCTAAGTACCCTAGAGAGTCTTTTAAAGGCCTTTAAAGTTCCTATTAATTAGAATCTACCCATACCTTTTATTGATCAATATAAGGTAATCTAATACGTCTAGTGGTAACCTCTAAGAAACCTCTTTAAACCAGAATCTAGATTCATCATATCATAGTGTTTTTGGCCTACATTTTGAATGAAGTAGGAACTATATTCCATCTTGTAAATTGGTATTTTTTCTCATATTCTCAAATTGTTAGGTAGGTTGTCTAGAAAATCTCCCTAAATGTATATTTTTATTTCTTCTAGTATATGAAATAATTACAATCACACTAACACACTATTCCTGTGACCATTCTAATTGAATAAATAATAGTCGATGACAATCACATTGCATAGATCTCTCATGGATTCTATCATATCCGTTCACATTGAGACCAGACTTGTGGCTACTCAAGAGGTGATCCAACCATTGAACTGTTAATAAGCTAGAAGACTTGGTAACATGAATATTTTCATAGCATGTGAATTGTGGTGATTACTTGAAATAAAATCATCATTATGATAATCAGTTAAATGACATGTAATCGTCTTAGAATGTTAACATGATTACTTATCTCTATATTAGTATGTAAATGGAATTTGGGCTAAATTATTAAATTAAATAGAAACAATCCTTTATTAAATGTAATGGGAAAGAAAAATGGTAATTGGATGATTTGACCTTGTGGATTATGATAACATATTTGGTATCACTGATTGTTGTCAATGTGAATTTATTTCTTAGATTTTTTCATGATACGACACTATTATAACTTATTCCTGAGGGTGGGATGTTACAGAAAAAGTTGATTATTTTCTTTTTTTTTGAGTTATGCTTGTGATTTTGGCTTAAATGAAGCATGTTTGACTCCTAAGGTTAGGTTACTTCATTATTAACTCTTTCGAAGGGTATGATTCATGGTGTTCAATACTACCTAAGTGTAAAGACCCGTAAAATTCAGAGGAAATTTTTTCTTAATTTTCTTTGGAATTTTACAAGAGCGCGGTTTCTGACGGCACCTGATTCTGAGGCCCGGAGTGCCTGGAATCATTTTCCGAAGTTTGGCTTGGGTACGTTCAGTGAACGAACGAGCGGGAATTTCTAACTTTTGACCTGGTGCTCGGAAATGAAATCTGAGGACACCGATGAACTCGCAGCGCCGATATTCGCTTAAGCAGACCTTTTCCGAGGTTGCGTTTATTTTGGGTTGAGAGTTAGTTTTTGGGAGTTTAGAATAAGTTAAATAAAAATTGTGGATTACAAATTTTTATTTTAACTTATTGGTTAACTTCTCCCAAAGGGAGTTAGTGGTGGGACCCACAACCACTTAACCTCCCTTGGGAGGATTAAGTGTGGTGGGGCCCACACGAACCCCAACTCCTCATCTTCTCTTTTAGAAACTCCCTTTAACCCCTCTTTAAATGACTTGACAACTTTGTTAATTAATGGAGTTATTTTGTTTGAATTTCAAACCTTTGAAATTCAATTTGTTAAGTGTGTGAATAAAATAAGAATCTAGATTATATTATTTGGTTAGAATTCTCTAGCCTTCTTGAGAGGATTTGGAAGCTCCTTCTTCTTCTTCAACTTTGACGAAGAACGCGAAGAACCTTCGAGCTCTGACGAAGAACGCTGCTCCTCTCTTCTTCGTAGCCGGTTGTTTCCGAAGATCGACGACGCCTTCTGTGTCAACGAAAGGGAACGCCGCTTCCTCCTCGGACTTCCTTCATTGGCTTACGAAGATTCACCAACAACGTACCTCTTCAGACGTACCTCTTCGTCAACAGAATTGACGAACGATTACCGCGACGCCTGACCTCCGCGACGTTGTCTTCCGCGGGTCGTTGAAGATCATCGATCTTGATCGAGGTAAGGGTTGTTGTTGATTATTTATTTACTCTCGTTCATGGTTCTAGCATGATAATCTTGTGGACAAATATTTAAGAGTTATCCTCTAACGAGAGGGGGGTCGGACCGCACAAACACGACCGAATTCCCCCTCCCTTATTCTTGATTATTATTATTTTCTTGTGGATGAATGAGATGGCATGGTGCCGTCGCACCACGCGGGAATTCGCACGGTTATATTGCGCGGCGCCGTCGCGCCGCGCCTTGGAAGGATTATCATAAACGCGACGGCGTCGCGCCGCGTCGAAGGGAACCGAAGGCGCCGCGGCCGGAGCGGGGCCACGGCGGAGGGGCGCGGTGCCGTCGCACCGCACCGGACGACGAACATCCCTGCCAAATTTCGGGCCGCGGCGAAATGGGAAGACCGGTGGCTAGCTGGGCCGCCGACGTCGGATGCCGGAAAATGGGACCGGCTTTGCCGGTCCCGTTGAAGAAAAACCGGCCGGCCAGGTGGGCCGGCAGGAAGGGGAAAAACCGGGGGGAATTTATTTCCCCAGGCCAGCTTGAGTGCCCCCCCCTTTAAGAGGGGGGCCAGTTTCACAAAGGGGGGGGGGGGGGCAGCGCCCCCCCGTTTTTCCAAACGGCAGGCCCCCACGAAGGGGGGCCGTTGTTTGAAAAAGGTGCGACATGATGCCGCGCCGCCAGCAAGGAGGGGCGGGGGCCTTTCCCCCCGCACGTGGCCCCGAGCGGCGCCAGGACGCGCCGGCGTGCGGGACCGCCGCCGGCCGGGCCAGGTCGGACCCGGGTCGGGTCGACCTGGTTCGGGCCGACCCAGGGGGGTCGGGCCGGGTCGGCCCGGACCCGGACCCCCCGTTTTCGAGACGACTTCGTTCTTTTGGCCATAACTTGAGCTACGGACCTCCGATTGACGAACCGTCAGCGGAGATGCGATTCTTGGATCGAGACGGTCGTTTCGGTATATCGCACTCAAAGTTTCGGAATAATTTGTGTTCAGCCGGGTTGGTTCGTACACGAAACCAACCGGGCCCTTGGAGCGGAAACACTCATATCTTAAGCTACGGACGTCCGATTGACATGCCGTCAGCTTTTTTATGTTCCTCTTAGTGAGACGGATCATTTGGAATACTCCGCCCGAGGTTTTGGATGTAGGTGGAGTACGGTCGGTTCGGTTTTGCCTTAAAAACCTACCGGGCCCCTGGGACGAAAAAGCCAATAACTCTCAGACCGGGCGTCCGATCGACACGCCGTCTGTTGCGTTGAGTTCCTGTTGTCGATACGGAACTTTTGGATACATAAACATTGGACTTTGTGACAGTTGATGTATCAGCCTATCGGCTCGTGGAGCGGACCCTCCCGAACGAGCTTGATGTGTGCGAGAACCCTAGTGCTGGCTGCGACTGTGACTGCTACTGCTACTGCTACTGTGACTGTGATGACGACAGTACAGAGATCTTGTGTGGATTCGACGACGACTACAGCACTCAGCGATCCTACGTGGATCAGTGCTACAGGTCCTGTGTGGGCCCGAACCTGTGTGGGTCCGATCCTGTGTGGGTCTCTGCGCTCAGCGGTCCTGTGTGAACCAGCGCCTACAGGTCCTGTGTGGGCCCGATCCTGTGTGGGTCTTTGCGGGGGATAGTTACCTATCGCTCCTTCGTGGGTCTGACGACATAGATGGATCAGAGATCATATTTATCGTCTTTCGAAGAAGTATACCTGTGTGAGCTGAATCCTGTTGCTTTCCTGTGTGGATTGTGTTGTGCTATCCTGTGTGGATTACGTTTTGCTTTCCTATGTGGAATATGTTTACTTTCTTGTGTGGACTGATTTGTACTTGGGCTCGGAGGTTGGAACGTATTTGAATTGATGACTTAGGTATATGTATGGGAATATACCTAAGCAGTGTCGGTTGTTACTTCGTGTTTGTATCTTCCTTTGTGGTTTATCCTTTGTGGATTTTGTGAGACCTTCAGGGGTCTTGGGGTCCCTACTGAGTATCTTATTCTCACCCCTGCACGGGCTATGCCCGCACTACATTGTGTTGGTTGCAGACGACGGACATCGTTGATCTTGGCTGAGGCTTGCAGAGCAGAACGGTACCTGGAGGTGGACCACTGGGCGGGACGTGTTCGGAGCGGACGACGGGACCCGAGGAGCAGTGGAGCTATCTGTACCCACCCTTCAGGTGGGATTTCCAGTGGACAGCTTGGTGTAGCGGCTTTTACTTACAATTTCTGTTTTCCCTTTCGAGTTGTACTTTACTTTCATTTTGGGTTTGTATACTGGCCCATTTACTTTTCCGCACTTTCAGTTGTACTCTGTTTTTACTTAGTGTTTACTTTCCGCTTGCTTACTCTGTGGTGTTTGTTTACTTTACAAAGGCAATTCCTTCCCTTTTTACCGGGATTTATGCCTTGGTGCTAGTCGCCAGCCCCTGGCCTATGGAAGACGGGCTTGGGGTAGTCACGGCACGGACCCCGAGGGCAGGTCGTGACAAATTGGTATTAGAGGAGTTTGGTTCTACCGCGAACTCTGATCTTTTCTATGTGAAGCAATAATGTTTAGCGTATTGAGTGTGGTTATCAGTCCAGGGAGTCCAGTGTTGGTGCGGCAGCCGACGTATCCGTACACGAGGACCCTGACTTCTGATTTCCGACTTAATGCACGAAAACATTGATTGCGTGTGTGTTTCAAAGTTTTATTTGTGATTACTTATATCAGCTCACCAGGTATACTGTTCTGACCGTGGCGCACCTGTTTATTTTTCAGGATGGCCCCATGACGGCAGCTAGCTAGGGTTCCGAGAGTCGAGTGTGATGACAGCCCACCGAGTGATGAGGCCTCGGTGCAGGGCCCTTTGTCAGCAGTGGCACCGGCGGTAGCACTACCTGCCGAGCCACCGATACTTCCAGCACCAACCACTGACGATGCACATCGCCTCAGCGCATTGCATGAGTTTCAGCGCCAGCGACCCCCCAGGTTTCGTGGGGAGACAGACCCCCAGGCAGCCGAGGACTGGCTGGAGGCAGTGGTATGTGTGTTTAGGCTAGTGAGGACACCAGCTGACCTCATGGTGATCCTCGCTGCGAGCCTACTACACGCAGTAGCAGGACGATGGTGGAGCTTGATGCTCCAGGTGCACGATGAGGCATCTCTTCTTTGGACGGACTTTGAGGGCCTCTTCCACTCGGAGTTCGTCCCATCCACCCTTCGTGTGGTGCGTATCCAGGAGCTTCTTCAGCTGCAGCAGGGCAGCATGACGGTCTCTCAGTACTCGGCGAGATTTACTGATCTCTCGCGCTACTCGACCGACATGGTACGGGACCCATTCTTCTGGGCCCGGACCTTCGAGCAGGGTTTGAGACATGAGATCAGGGCATCGCTGATCTCCCTCAGCATACCGACTCAGACAGGAGTACTGGAGCGGGCCCTTTTGATCGAGAGCTTCCTTGCTGAGTCTACACCAGCACCGAGACCCACCGTAGGGTGGCACGTGGCAGAGTCATCTGCAGTAGGCAGTCGACTAATGACTCAGGGGTCTAGACAGACCAGACCCTCAGGCAGACGACCTCAGGACACTGGCTCAGCAGTGCGGGGCACACAGTGTGGAACTAGTCTTTCGAGAGGCAGACAGTGCTACTCGTGCGGCGGGTAGGGCCACATGGCTCGTGACTGCCCGACCCACCGTGCCGAGCAGCAGTAGATGGTTGAGGGACCACCGAGGCAGAGGCAGAGGGTCGACCGTGGCAGTCTGCAGGGAGGAGGCGGATGAGGCAGAGGAGCTAGCCGAGCAGCAGGTGGTGGGCGACGCTTTGAGGCTCTGCCACCACCACCACCAGGAGGTCCACCCCGACCACAGGGAGCTGGCGGGCAGAGACAGGCACAGCTCCATGCAGCAGAGGCCTACGCCCACGGCACACCCGAGATGATTTGAGGTACTATCTGTGTCTATTCTACCCTTGCTGCAGTTCTTGTAGACACAGGAGCGAGTCACTCTTTCATAGCCGCTGCCCTTGTTCGGAGCTCAGAGATTTTGACAGAGCCGTTGGCTCGATCCTTACGGCTAGAGACTCCTATGGGAGCAGACTCGACGATTACACACTGGTGCCAGCAGTGTGAGCTTACTCTAGGAGGCGAGAGCTTTGGCTGGGATCTTCTTGTAGCAGCGTCGAGGCCTTAAGACGTCATCTTGAGCATGGATTGGCTATCTACGGTCCATGCACAGATTGACTGTTTTAGGCACAAGGTACGATGTGTACGCACCGACGGGAGCAGGTTCACCTTCACCGGCGAGAAGGGAGCCTTTACAGCACAGGATGGACTTCCTCGGAGGAGAGGATAGCCCATCACTCATCAGTTGGCTAGCCTCATCCTAGGAGCAGTTGATGTGCGGAGTCCTGGTTTTCCTGCAGTGGTGGATCAGTTTGCGGACGTTTTTCCCGACGACGTCCCAGGGCTACCTCCTCGCAGAGAGGTAGACTTTTATATTGGCCTGTACTCCGGGACAGCCCCGATATCCACTCCAGCATATCGGATGGCCCCCGCCGAGCTTCGAGAGCTTCAGGTACAGTTGGAGGACTAGTAGGGCAAGGGGTTCATCCGACCCAGTGTTTCACCCTGGGCTTCCCCGATATTGTTCGCCAAGAAGGCGGAAGGGATCTTGCAACTTTGTGTTGACTATCGTCGCCTGAACCAGGTGACAGTGAGGAACAAGTATCCGCTACCGAGGATTGATGACCTCTTTGATCAGCTCAAGGGAGCACGGTGGTTCTCGAAGATTGACCTCAGGTCAGGCTATCATCAGCTCAGAGTCAGAGATGAGGATGTGCAGAAGACGGCCTTTAGATGTCGGTATGGCAACTATGAGTTCTTGGTTATGCCTTTCGGTGTAACCAATGCTCCAGCAGTGTTCATGGACCTCATGAACAGGATCTTTCAGCCATACCTTGATCGGTTTGTCGTGGTCTTCATCGGCGACATTCTGATTTACTCTACGACTGAGGAGGAGCACGCCTATCACTTGAGAGTTGTACTAGACACACTCCGAGAGAACCAGCTTTATGGTAAGCTCTCGAAGTACCAGTTCTGGATACGTGAGATCCACTTCTTGGGACACGTCATCTCTGAGGCGGGATTTGCAGTGAATCCTGCGAAGATCGAGGGAGTGCTAGCTTGGGAGCCACCTAAGAGCGTGACGGAGGTTCGAAGTTTCTTGGGACTAGCTGGATACTATTGGAGATTCGTGCCAGACTTCTCTAGAGTTGCGACACCACTCACAGCTTTGATGATGAACGGGAAACCCTTCGTGTGGTCAGACAGATGTCAGCAGAGCTTCCAGGAGCTGAGACAGAGATTGACCAGCACACCTATCTTGAGGTTGCCTGAGGAGGGAGTAGGGTACGTAGTCTACTGCGATGCATCAGGGACCGGACTCGGATGTGTTATGATGCAGGAGCGGGCAGTGATCGCCTATGGATCATGTCAGTTGAGGCCGCATGAGCAGAACTACGCTACCCATGACCTGGAGTTAGCAGCAGTGGTCTTCGCTCTGAAGACATGGCGACACTACCTGATGGGAGAGCGCTTTACAGTCTTTTCCGATCATCAGAGTCTCAGGTATATCTTCTCGCAGAAGGACCTGAACCTGAGACATCGGCGATGGATCGAGTTCCTCCAGGACTATGACTTTGAGATAGTCTATACTCCTGGGAAGGGGAACGTAGTAGCCGTTTCCCTCAGTAGGAGGACGGGCATTCAGCTACTTGAGGAGGCGACAGAGCAGCTAGCCTCTTTGCAGATATCCTTCATGGATAGAGATGGAGCAGCCTTCCTCCAGTCTCTCATAGTCACCCCTCCACTACTGCAGCGGGTCAGAGAGGCACCGCGTGAGGACGCTGACTGTGAGACACGGCGTGCACAGATATCCTCGGGACAGACACCTGATGGTTTCTCCCTTGGAGCAGAGCATGACATCCTTTTCAGGGGACGTACCATGGTACCAGTCGCTTTGCGAGAGGAGGTGTTGAGAGAGTTTCACACTTCTCCTTTGGCAGTACATCCTGGAGTGGTGAAGATGTACCAGGATCTCAGACGACAGCACTGGTGGCCGAGCATGAAGAAGGCTGTAGCAGAGTTCGTTTCTCGATGCCTCACCTGCTAGCAGGTGAAGGCAGAGCATCAGGTACCAGCAGGCTTGGTACAGCCCTTGGAGGTTCCGGAGTGGAAGTGGGACGACATATCTATGGTCTTAGTGACTAGACTTCCACGCACTTCCAGAGGTCACGACTCCATTTGGGTGATTGTTGACCGACTCACCAAGTCGGCACACTTCTTACCCATCAGAGAGTCGGGCTCAGTGGAGAGCTTGGGACGTCTCTACGTTCATGAGATTGTGCAGCTCCACGGCGTACCATCATCTATCATCTTCGATCGAGATGCTCTCTTTACTTCCCGGCTTTGGAAGGGGTTACAGGAGGCGTTCGGGACGCAGCTACGTCTGAGCACAGCCTTTCACCCTCAGACGGATGGTCAGATGGAGAGGACCATTCAGACTCTCGAGGACATGCTCCACGCATGTGTCCTCGACCTTGGTCGTAGCTAGGAGGACCACCTACCCTTGGTGGAGTTTGCGTAAAACAACAGATACCACTCCACCATCGGGATGGCATCGTACGAGGCGTTGTACTGATGACCTTGTAGATCTCCTTTGTGCTAGACAGACCCAGGGGAGTCAGCACTTGTGGGACCGGAGATGGTCCAGGCCACGATAGAGAAGGTCCAGATCATCCAGGAGCAGATGAGGACAGCTCAGAGCCAGCAGAAGTCATACGATGATAGGAGGCGGAGGCCACTAGAGTTCGAGGATGGCAACCATGTCTTCTTGCGGGTCTCACCTCGACATGGTATACGGAGATTTGGCCAAGGCAGCAAGTTATCTCCGCGCTTCATCGGACCCTTTTAGGTCCTCAGCAGGATTGGCGAGGTGGCTTATCGCCTGGCTCTACCACCTCAGTTGCACCGGGTGTACGATGTCTTCCACGTGTCTCAGCTGAGGAGATACGTGCACGACCCGACGCACATCATTGACCATGGGGTGCTTGACGTTGAAGATGGGGTGACTTTTACGGAGGTCCCGATGGAGATAGAGGATCGACAGGAGCGGGTCCTACGTGGGCGATTGATTCCTCTTGTGCGCATCAGATGGCAGCACGGGAACCTCCAGGAGAGCACATGGGAGCGGGAGGCTCAGATGCGTGCTCAGTACCCTCATTTGTTCTCCTAGTTTTTGTTGTATCTTTACGGGGACGTAAATCCCTGAGGTGGGAGTAATGTAAAGACCCGTAAAATTCAAGGGAATTTTTTTCTTAATTTTCTTTGGAATTTTACAAGAGCGTGGTTTCTAACGGCACCTGATTCTAAGGCCCGGAGTGCCCGGAATCATTTTCCGAAGTTTGGCTCGGGTACGTTCAGTGAAGGAACGAGCGGGAATTTCTAACTTTTGACCCGGTGCTCGGAATTGAAATCTGAGGACACCGATGAACTCGCAGCGCCGATATTCGCTTAAGCAGACCTTTTTCGAGGTTGCGTTTATTTCGGGTTGAGAGTTAGTTTTTGGGAGTTTAGAATAAGTTAAATAAAAATTGTGGATTACAAATTTTTATTTTAACTTATTGGTTAACTTCTCCCAAAGGGAGTTAGTGGTGGGACCCACAACCACTTAACCTCCCTTGGGAGGATTGAGTGTGGTGGGGCCCACACGAACCCCAACTCCTCATCTTCTCTTTTAAAAACTCCCTTTAACCCCTCTTTAAATTACTTGACAACTTTGTTAATTAATGGAGTTATTTTGTTTGAATTTCAAACCTTTGAAATTCAATTTGTTAAGTGTCTGAATAAAATAAGACTCTAGCTTATTTTATTTGGTTAGAATTCTCTAGCCTTCTTGAGAGGATTTGGGAGCTCCTTCTTCTTCTTCAGCTTTGACGAAGAATGCGAAGAACCTTCGTGCTCCGACGAAGAACGCCGCTCCTCTCTTCTTCATAGCCGGTTGTTTCTGAAGATCGACGACGCCTTCCGTGTCAACGAAAGGGAACGCCGCTTCCTCCTCGGACTTCCTTCGTCGGCTTATGAAGATTCACCAACGACGTACCTCTTCGGACGTACCTCTTCGTCAACAGAATTGACGAACGATTACCGCGACGCCCGACCTCCGCGACGTTGTCTTCCGCGGGTCGTTGAAGATCAGCGATCTTGACCGAGGTAGGGGTTGTTTTTGATTATTTATTTACTCTCGTTCTTGGTTCTTGCATGATAATCTTGTGGATAAATATTTAAGAGTTATCATCTAACGAGAGGGGGGGTCGGACCGCACAAACACGGCCGAATTCCCCCTCCCTTGTTCTTGATTATTATTATTTTCTTGTGGATGAACGAGATGGCACGGTGCCGTCGCACCACGTGGGAATTCGCACGGTTATATTGCGCGGCGCCGTCGCGCCGTGCCGTGGAAGGATTATCATGAACGCGACACCGTCGCACCGCGTCGAAGGGAACCGAAGGCGCCGCGGCCGGAGCGGGGCCGCGGCGGAGGGGCGTGGTACCGTCGCACTGCGCCGGACGACGAACATCCCTGCCAAATTCTGGGCCGCGACAAAACGGGAAGACCGGCGGCTAGCCGAGCCGCCGGCGTCGGAAGCCGGAAAAAGGGACTGGCTTTGCCGGTCCCTTTGAAGAAAAACCGGCCGGCCAGGTGGGTCGGCCGGAAGGGGAAAAACCGGGGGAAATTTATTTCCCCCCGGCTAGCTTGAGTGCCCCCCCCCCTTTAAGAGGGGGGCCGGTTTCACAAAGGGGGGGGGGCAGCGCCCCCCCGTTTTTCCAAACGGAGGCCCCCACGAAGGGGGGTCGTTGTTTGACCAAGGCGCGGCATGATGTTGCGCCACTAGAAAGGAGGGGCGGGGGCCTTGCCCCCCGCACGTGGCCCCGAGCGGCGCCAGGCCGCGCCGCCGCCGGCCGGGCCGGGTCGGCCCGGACCCGGACCCCCCGTTTTCGAGATGACTTCGGTCTTTTGGAAATAACTTGAGCTACGGACCTCCGATTTATGAACAGTCAGCGGAGATGCGATACTTGGATCGAGACGGTCGTTTCAGTATATCGCACTCAAAGTTTCGGAATACTTTGAGTTTGGCCGGGTTGGTTCGTACACGAAACCAACCGGGCCCTCGGAGCGGAAACACTCATATCTTAAGCTACGGACGTCCGATTGACGTGCCGTCAGCTTTTTTGTGTTCCTCTTAGTGAGACGGATCTTTTGGCATACTCCGCCTGAGGTTTGGACACAGGTGGAGTACGGTCGGGTCGGGTTTTCCTTAAAAACCAACCGGGCCCCTGGGACGAAAAAGCCAATAACTCTCAGACCGGGCGTCCGATCGACGCGCCGTCTGTTGCGTTGAGTTCCTGTTGTCGATACAGAACTTTTGGATATATCAACTTTGGACTTTGTGACAGTTTATGTATCAGCCTCTCGACTCGTGGAGCGAACCCTCCCGAACGAGCTTGCTGTGTGCGAGAACCCTAATGCTGGCTGCGACTGTGACTGCTACTGCTACTGCTACTGTGACTGCGATGACGACAGTACAGAGATCCTGTATGGATTCGACGACGACTACAACACTCAGCGATCCTACGTGGATCAGTGCTACAGTTCCTGTGTGGGCCCGATCGTGTGTGGGTCGATCCTGTGTGGGTCTTTGCGCTCAGCGGTCCTGTGTGAACCAGCGCCTACAGGTCCTGTGTGGGCCCGATCCTGTGTGGGTCTTTGCGGGGGTTAGTTTTCTATCGATCCTTCGTGGGTCTGACGACTTAGATGGATCATAGATCGTCTTTATCGTCTTTCGAAGAAGTATACCTGTGTGAGATGAATCCTGTTGCTTTCCTGTGTGGATTGTGTTGTTCTATCCTGTGTGGATTACGTTTTGCTTTCATGTCTGGAATACCTTTACTTTCCTGTGTGGACTGAGTTGTACTTGGGCTCGGAGGTTGGAACGTATTTGAATTGATGACTTAGGTATATGTATGGGCATATACCTAAGCAGTGTCGGTTGTTACTTCGTGTTTGTATCTTCCTTTGTGGTTTATCCTTTGTGGATTTTGTGAGACCTTCAGGGGTCTCGGGGTCCCTACTGAGTAGCTTATACTCACCCCTGCACCGGTTATGCCCGCACTACGTTTTGTTGGTTGCAGACGACGGACAGCGTTGATCTTGGCTGAGGCTTGCAGAGCAGGACGGTACCTGGAGGTGGACCACTGGGCGGGATGTGTTCGGAGCAGACAGCGGGACCCGAGGAACAGTGGAGCTATCTGTACCCACCCTTCAGGTGGGATTTCCAGTGGACAGCTCGGTGTAGTGGCTTTTACTTACATTGGCTGTTTTCCCTTTCGAGTTGTACTTTACTTTCAGTTTGGGTTTGTATACTGGCCCATTTACTTTTCCGCACTTTCAGTTGTACTCTATTTTTACTTAGTGTTTACTTTCCGCTTTCTTACTCTGTGGTGTTTGTTTACTTTACAAAGGCAATGCCTTCCCTTTTTACCGGGATTTACGCCTTGGTGCTAGTCGCCAGACCCTGGCCTATGGAAGGCGGGCTTGGGGTAGTCACGGCACGGACCCCGAGGGCGGGTCGTGACACTAAGGGTGCAATGTAGGGGGTACAAACTACCTGAGGGTAAGATATATAGTCACTGGATTCCTAAGGATGAGATGTTTGAATGCCTGAGGGTGTCTCCCACTAATTAATGATACAATATGGGTTATTCATGCTTTTAAGGATAATATTCCAATGATATGGTTCATTTATCAAATGTAGAAGGATCCACCACTTGATAGAGATATCAACATTGTGTCAAAGCATGTTTGGTTGGACTTGGTGTCAACTTGGAACATGGGGACCATAGGGTTTATTCTATGTGTAGTATTAATTTATTAAATTAATACCCTTATCTATAATTTTATTACATTCACTATATACTCATATTATATTTTTTAGAGATTATTTGTGGTGGACTACAAAGTTATACCCATGCCTTATTTGGTCTACCGTTTGGTACCAAGGTATATTTCATGGATATGGGATTAGATAAGGGAAATGGGCCCTATGTTTGATGATTTATTACTGGATGGGATAGAGTTTGGATATGGGAAAAACAAGTAGATTGGGACTAGGGATTTTAGAATCTTTTATATATTTTCTTAGTCTATTATTTTCATGAAATTCAAAACATCATTTTCTTACATTTTAGTATGACATAGCATGGATTTTATTTTTATTGGATTGTTTATCTTTTTCTTCATTGTTGTTGTGTTTTTAGTTATTTATATTATTTCTTCTATTATTCAATATCTAAACAAGGGGGTATAGTATTCTCACTATATTCCTTACACCCACACTTTGAGTTGGCAGCCTTTGGAATATGGGGAGACTTTCATGAGGTCACATAGCCAACTAGATCGATCACGTGGGAGAGTATCAGTCTGGGAACTTTATATAGAGTCACCATAATTTATCTTAAAATAGTCATACTTAATAGTATATGTATTTAAATTCATTTCTTTTACATTAGATGTTCCTTCATAATACATAGAAAATGTATCACAAATTTTAAAATCTATAACACACATATATATTATATTAAATTCATCATATCCAAGTGCATGATATAAATCATTCATTTATTTAAAATTACAGTCCTAAGTAGATGTTGATAAATCAATCTATTAATCTCTAGTATCTTTTAGTTTTTGATATTGATCTTAAATTATAGTCCATATATCAAAACCCATACTTTCAAGGTGTATTTTTATTTTAATCTTATACTGATCAAAATTGGAACCATTAAAGTTTGGAGGACTATGAGTGGAAGTTCCCACAAGTCTAATATTATCCATAAGGACAAAAATTTAGAGTAAATGTAAATTTAGATCTTTTGCTTAAAACCATAATAAAAGATAAAACTAGATAATAAATATGTAAAATCCATTAAATCTAAATGTAGTTAAGAATGGAAAATTCAAGAGGGGTTCTATTGAACTTATAATAAAAAATTATTTTCAAAACTATTTATAAAAAAATTCCATAATTTTGAAAAAAAATAGTTAACTAGAATAGTGTAAATATTTAATTTTTATTCTCGAAAGGCTTTTTAAAGGATTGATCAAAACCAAGTTAAAATAAATTAAAACCACTTTTACTTTTGAAACAGATATATTTATATCAAACACATTATAAAAACACTAATTAAAGAATACAACCAAAGTATTGTTTTCATAAAGAGATTTTAAAATATAAACTATTTGAAAAATGGGTAATCAAAAACTATATAACACATAATATAAATAAATTCAAGAGGTTTAGTATCGAGTAAATAACTAGTCTTTTATACTTAATAGTCACCCACTTCAATGAATTTTTATTAAATCCTAATAATTTGATCCATGGCCTAGATCAATTTTTACATACAATCACACACAATGTAGTCCAGGATATACTCAGCCTCTTCCATATTTATTCATGGGATAGAAGATGTAAATAAAGTTGCAGAGAGTGTATATGTACTCTCTAATATAGTAAAATATATTTTTTTATGGGTAAAAAAAATAATTCAAGAAAAACATGAATATAAATAAAGAAAATAAGAATAGAGAAAGAATATGAAAGTGTTTGTGTAGCTATTCTTTCTTTGATCAAGCATGATTTGATCATTGATCTTTTTCTTATTCTATATTTTCTTCAAATCTATCCTTGAAGTTACATTGAATGTTCTCTTCAAGGATTCTATTTTTTTCTTGAAAAAATCTTCATATACATCACATACATTACACTTTTTAGTAGAAACACTTAATCTTGCACATTCACTTATTACACCATCTAGTCAGTCAGAAAACTAGATCCTGTTCATGATGGGATCCTCAAATTAATTTTTTTAGAGACTCCAATTATCTATTAAACAATAACAGTAAAATAAATACTCATAACTAGTTTTTAAGTAGTAAAGATTAAATTTATCTTTGATGATACCAAATATACATTTCAAGAATAATCATTCTTAAATACTAGTATTCAATGAATCTAAAACTATTATTAAATTCCATAATCTATCTATTGGAACTTAATTTGTATTTAATTCTTGAAAAACATAAAAGTGTAACCACAATGGTATAAAATCTATTATAGCAGTAGAGGATTTTAACTGGTAGTAGAAAAACTTGCCTAGAGGTACTGGAACTATTCTACTAGTAACAGGTTCTAACTGGTGGTAGAAATATTTAACTGGTGGTAGCAGACATGCTCTAGCGGTATAACATTTATTTTGGAAATTGAATGAGTCCATCTTATAATAGTTAACATCAACTAATAGACTAAATATTTCACTTTATTATATTGGAATCATTTGGGTGGTGAAAAAATTGACTTGGTGGTAGTGAAACCTTTTGATGGAAGTATACATACTCTAGCAGTAGTAGAAGTCCATTGGAACTCGATCATTTCCTCTAGAGATTGTAGAATTTTTCTGGTGGTAGAAGATTTTCTTTTGTGGTAGTATAAGTATTCTAATGATAGTACATTTGTTCAAGAAAAATCACAACTATTCTGATGGTAGTAAATCTCTTCTGATTGTATGAAGAGTTATCTAATGGTATCATCTTATATTTAGATAAATATCATGTAAATTATAGAATCTTGATTATTTTATCATTCAAACATAAACAATTAATAATTAATTATGCATACATTTAAACATTGAAACAAGGAATTTCTAAATTGGTCCAAAATTATGTAGAATAAAAAAATCAAATTGTAAAGTACTTTAAAGTCTTTGGGAGACCCTGTTACATAAAGATCTAGAACAAAATTCTAGTGATGTTTGATGAAAAAACTAAAGAAGGAACCTTTTTAGGGTGTCTTTCAAATGGATCTAGTTAAAAATACTAGAAAAAAACTAAAATCAAATGATGTAATGATATAATATTAAATTAATTAAAAATTAGCAAAAAATAGTTGTGATTGTTGAGATAAATGTTGAATTTAATGAATATTGAAACTTATAGAATTCTAAAAATAAGTTTACTATAAAGTTATAATGGATCGGATTGTGGTTTATATTGATTCAATAATTATAAGTGAGGGAGTAGTGGCCATGATTAATAGGAATTGGAATCAGGGGCTAATAAAACATGTCGATTATGAGAATATTATTTTTAGAAGTATACACTATGGTAGACCTGAAGAAGGCCTAAGATAGAAAACTAAACAACTCTTATTTCAAATAATAAACATCATAGTAATTTAAAGGTAATGAAATATAAAGATTTTATTATTATAGTGAATGAAAAAATTTATCAAATAGAGGAAAACCCCAGTTGGGATCAGGTACCAAGACATAATGGTAATAATTTATTTGGAACCAAGTAGGTTTTCTGAAATAAGCTAAACAAGAGAGGTGAAGTTACAAGAAATAAAGTATAGCTAGTGTGTAAAGGCTACTCACAAATAGAAGGAAACTAATTTGAAGAAACATTTTAACACATACAAGGGCTTCAAATGATCATGATTTTTTTAGAAGTGACATCATAAAAAAGATAAAAGATCTACCAAATCAAATAAAACACTTATTTTATTATTTCTATGTTATAAGAGGAGGTTTTCATTAAACAACATGAAGGATTTTTCCTTGAAAAATATGGTATAATGGTAAAAAATATAAATAATGTTTTATATTGGTGGAATAAAGACAAAAAATCTTGGTATACCAATCCAGATTGATGCCTGAAAAGCATGATTGTTTCAAAGGAAAAAAATTAAAAATAGTCTTTGTGTGAATGAGTTATACATAGGTACTCTTATTGTTGTAATATATTTTTATGACATATTTTTTTTAGTTTATATAGATTCTCTATGAATAATTTTCTTATGAGATGAAAATACATTCTAAAATTTCCATGTTGTGTGATTTATCTAACATTTTGAGGTTATAAGTCATATAAAGAGATGAGCTTATTTTTCTACCTCAAAAAAATTATTTTAGATAATTCCTAAAGATGTTTAGAAAGGAAGAATATAAAGTGATTTCTAATCTAATGGATTTTAGAACCAAACTAACTAAGGATGAGGATAACCTAAGTTTAAATCATAGAGATTATAATAACTAATTGGAAGACTTATCTACCTTACAAATTCCAGACCTGATATTTTGTTCACTATGAAATTGTTTTTCATATTTTTGAGCAATCCCAAAGAATCCCACACAATAAAATTCAACAAAATACATAAATACATTAATATTACATTGCGTTTTATCTTTCTATAATAGATCTATTTCAAACTTGACCTTGTAATGGGGTGGTGATTATTTTGATAGGAAATCCACCTCAAGTGGCACATTTTTCCAAGGTTAGAGTTGTGTGTAATGACATAGTAAGATGAAGAGTTAATTGGAAATAATCGTATTTGAATCTAAGTACATTACTTTTATTCATTAATGTAAAAAAAAGATTTAGATGTAGGTTCAGCTAGATTAGTTGATAGTTGAAGTTGAAAAATCACTATTTATTATCTATTATAATAAAAGTATATTATATATTTATAATGATACAATTAAAAACCTGAGATATAAACTCATAGATCTAAAGAATAATTTCTTCGCAGAAAAGGTGGAAATGGTGATGTGATACTTTCGTTTTTTGGTACCAGGGATTATCTTGTAGAAATATTTACTAAACAATTACCAAAGGAGATATTTCATGAATTGATATTGAAACTCCATGTTTAGATTTATTTAATCATAAAAGGCTATTTCATAAAACTCTCCCCACTAGACATTGGATTTTTTTTGAAAATGGTGTAAAGTAGTGACACAGTCTTAGTCAAAGAGAGTGAGAATTTTTTGGATAAAACAACTATTTGAATTGATGAGGATTACATTTAATCCATTTGGACACACATGTTTGTAAACTAGGGATAAAATTATCTTATAAACATTACCATATCCCTTACTATGGTGAAAGATACATCTCAAATGAGTAATTTTGTTACTTTATGATTCTCATGAGATTATATGAATTATTTAAATGTTGTTTACAATAAATATAAAAGAGGTAGATTTTTGTTGCCTTGGATTTTTTAATGAAGTTGTTAAATGTTTTAAATTGTGTCCAACCATTGTTGAGAATAATAAAAGGTTTATAAGATGTTTTTTGAATTGATTGTAATTTTTTTGAGATGGTTGAAAGGAGAAAATGTATTTTTTAAGAATATCTCCGAGTGTTCAAAGTCATTTGGAATTTTAAAAGATCTTCAGTCTATGGAAAGGAAAATAAAAAAGGAACAAGATGTAAGACTTTGACATTGGGTATACGACTTTAGAAGCATTAGATTCAATGGTAAAAAATTGATGCAGATAATATGAATTTATAACCTTATGTCTTTGGATGGATATTAGGTCATTTTAGTGTCAATATAATCCTTTTAACACCAGCATAAATCTTTGAGTTTTTATTGTAATCCTTTACCGAATATAATCCACTATAGACCGTACGATTTCATATTTGAGTGTAATCCTTTATATTTGAAAGGAATACATTGAGATTAATACATTGAAACACTAGAATTAAGAATTTAATCAATAAAAATAATTTCATCATAAGTATTAACTGATCATAATCTATTGGATTTCCAGTGAAATCCTTCAAAACATAGAAAATTATTTGAATTTACACTAGGTAAAACATTGTGTTTTTTGGAATAAATATATTTTGAATAATTTAATCCAGATGATGTACAAACCAGTCAATCATCATAAAAAAATAACTTTTGAAATGTGATTTATGTTTTATGTATAATTTATGATCCTCGTTTAGTTTAGAATAATTCTAACATAAAATCAATAGGATGAAATGAAATCAAAATGAAGTGATTTTATTCTATTTTAAGAACAATATATATGTAGGTGTGATGATGATTTTCCAATTATTAGTTCCTATAATCACATGAAATATGTGTATTAATTTGAGATAACAGTTATAATTGTTATAAATATTTTATTAATCTATGTTTCAGAGATTGAATTCATAGAATGTGTTTCCTTTTGGTCGTAAATAGGTAGAAAAAATAAAATTTTTGAAAACAATTTTTCTCATACATGTTGTGGGTAGGTTGAAGATGGATGAAAACTAATATTGGTCTAGTTAAAGCAGAATAATTTGATTTTGTTGCCTACCTAAGGAATAATATAAGGGAGGTTATGGTATTTCTATGAGAATGTGGGGTAGAAAACCTCCATGAAAACTCTTAATGAGTGTTGGGAAGAATGATCAAGGAAGTTAAAATTAGTCCAATAATCTTTGAAACTTATTTTAGTATACTCAATAAATCTTATGATATACCAATTAGGGTATATGAAAATGATGTATAAATTTAATGTGTCTCCTATCCATTAAATTTATTTCTCAAAGAAAAAGAAGTTTTGGTTGAGAAGATACATAAGGGAAAATGTTTACTAGATAAATATATGTATTTGGAAAAGAGAAGTTATAAATGTATGAGTGGAAATGAAATTGAAACGAAGTAGAGAAACTAGATTTTTACATTTAGAAATCATCATCTACATATACTTGTTTAAACATGTAATCATGCTCTCTTGAATATTTTATTGATGAGAATATAAAAAAGATCTATGTCATATGTTTAAACATGTGATTAGGCTCTCTTGAATATTTTATTGATCAAAGAGAAGATCTTCATCATTTTCCTAAGTAACTCAGAGGTTCACGTGATGTTTCTTATTTTCTTTGGATCACTATGGCCTGTGGTATGATGTGTAATGGTAGGGGCTGGATGCTGTGAAACTATTATTGAAGGGTGATTACTCCCTACCCATTTTAAGTTGGTGATTTAATTGTGGTGGAAAATATATTACCATAATAAAACAAACTATAACAAGGAGTTATCCTACACATTTTGATCGAACCTTATAAAATTTTATGCCTTTCTATCATTATTTTAAGTTTATTCATGCAAGGTTATGATAAAAATTTATGAGTGATAGTGTCACGAACCATCCCCTAGGCCCCATGCCATGACTACCCCAATCCCAGCTTCCATGGGCCAGGGGATAGAGACTAGCACCAAAAGGCGTATTCCCTAAAACAAGAAGGCATTAACTTTTAACTTCTACAAACACATGGTCTGAGAACACAACAAGAAGCAACTGTGAAGTAAAATTCATGAGTAAAAGAGTGCTGAATGTAAAGGGGTCGGAATACAAGCTCAACTAAAAGTATGAGTACAACAAATAAGTATAAATATAACTGAAAGGAACAATAAACCTGAAAAAGGGAAAACAACTACTGAGTTGTCCTCCAAGGGTCCTACCTGAAGGGTAGGTACATATCATCTCCTCAGCACTCCACGACCACTTGTCTTCTATGGGTATCGACTAGTCCTGGCTCCCTCAAACTACATCCAAGCTGCTCTTCGTCTTCACAAGACACAACAAGGTTTGGGCATAACTCGTGCATGGGTCAGTATAACGATTCTCAGTAGGGACCCCGAGAAACCCGAAGGTCTCCTAGAGTTCCACAAATTAAAAACCACAAAGGTTACACCACGAAGGTAAATTACCACACAGGTAAGACTCATCTCAAACTAGGCATACAACTCAGAGAAATAGGATTATGATGCTGACCCACACATGATCACTATGAATGTTGAAAGCCAACCATGGGATTCTCTAGGGATACTAACAAGTAACATCCCCAGTCATGATGTTAAACAACTTAGATGTTGGAGAACTCCTCCTCTATCAGGTAAAGTGGGACTGATGGGTCACATAGAGCCACTTCCCACTAACCTTGTACTGCTGAGGTACTCCTCCTGTCGAGTACCATGGGTCTGCCACATCACACAAAGGTGCTCCCCACTGAGGCCTTCTGAGGTACTCCTCCTGTCAAGTACCATGGGTCAACCGTGTCACCCAGAGGTGCTCCCCACCATGGCCTGCTAATGTACTCCTCCTTTCTAGTATCATGGGTCTACCGCGTCACACATAGGCACTCCCCACTGGGCCATCAAGTCACACAGAGTTGAAAAATTAGCAGTCGTCAAGTCTCAGCCAGTCGTAGGGATCTGTATGTAGCACACTTGGGAGAACTGATCCTCAAGCCATCAGTCATATTACAATTGGAAAACGTCTTAGAAAGTGTTAACCTAATGATTATCTACATCATAAGGGTTCCACCACAATAGACGACTCGTTAATCAGACGCCTGGTCTGTGCATTATTGGCATTTCAGTGTTAAGGGACCGGTTGGATTCGGGTGTGATCCAAACTGGCCATACTCCAGGATTCTCCAAAACTCTCATAGAGTAAGCAAAAAAGGACCATCTCATTCCAAGGATACCAACGTCATAGATGGTTCATCAAACGAATGTCTAGTTCTTAAGATAATGCCCTTTAAGTGTTTCTAGGCCCAGTGGGGCCCGGGTCGGGTCCAACCCAGTCGGACCCACCCCGGCCCGACTCGGTCTGGGTAGGGCCGCGGTGGACTCGGCCTGCTAGGCCACAGTTTTTCCTAGCACAAAAAAGTGGTGACCTGAAAGGGTGTCTCGGCCCGTGGCGGGGCGACACGCAAGGGCGGCCCGACCCATGGCGGGGCAGTCCGACCCGTGGGGTCGTGGCCCGGCCCGCAAATTGGGTGGCCCGGTCCCCTGGCGGTGGCCCATAGGAGGGTGGTCTATCCATGTAGGGCATGGACTGCAGGGCTTCTGCAGGGCGGATCGGGGGAGCCGCTCCACCAAAATCTCAAACGGCCAAAGTTCGTTCGGCCTTTGATGCAGCGGCACCACGAGGGCGTCGAAACAGAACCCACTGGAGGCACAAGTTCCTGCTCTTCCACTACAGCTTTGTTCAAGGATCCTTTGCACACCAACAGTGCACTGGTCGCTCTGCCCTTCCTTTCCGCAGCTGATCGAGGTGCTGGTTGCCTCCTCCAATTCCTGTGGCTAATGAGCCACAGTCCCCCTTGCTCACTGGCAGCGTGCGACGGCGCACCGAACCTCCTCTTCCGCCGTCCGGTTTAGGCTACTCTGATGACCACCACAGTCTTCTCTTGCACTGTGGTTCAGCGCATTTCCTCCTTCGTAGTCGGTGGGTGTCACCACACTGGTTGTATTCCACATAGAATGCAAGGGTATTGAAAAGTAGCGGAGGGTCCGAGATGGGTTTGTTAGGCCCGCACCCTCCACGTTAGCTCATAACATAAGGGAGGATAAATGGTTCAATAAACTCTTGTATTTTAAATCAAGATAAACCCCACAAAGATACCCCGCAACAACCTCTTACAGAAACGAATGAATCATGGGTCAACCCGTTAGTCGGTTGACCCGCGTTCATTGTGTTATTCAAGAACAGGAAAGAGGAAAATCATTTAAAATGCATAAACGAATAAACCCCCTACCTAGAAATCCTATTGGAGAGTGTCTGTTCATGAAGGGGGATTGTGTTCTTTGTTCCCACAACCAGTTCCCAATGACACCACTTTTACATCGTCCTTCGGTTTGTGGTTCGGTGTCTCCCGTCACCTCCCACTAGGATTAGCTCCGTCCTCTAAGGGTTTGCCATCGCGATGCTCCTTCAGCACTTCATTTCTTGCTGAAGCAGTGTAGATACCTCCCCCCAAGCTCCATATAAATAGGAGAGGGGGATGGTACATAAAAATGTGGGGAATTAATGGAGGCTCATAAATTAGAAACCTTCCTAATTCCCCAATGATGTCATTACTTAGGGTTGGAAGGTTAAGCCATTTATTGGCTTGAAATGTCGCTGGCCCCACACACCTCTTGTCCATTGGAGGATATAAAAGAAAAGAAAATAATAAAATTATTTTATTTTATTTTTTTTAATAAGTCACAAAACATACCTTTTCTCTAGACGTACGTCGATCAAAGTAAAGCCTCCCTTAAGTGAATCCTGGTGCTGCAGATTCAAAGGTGCCCTCAGATTTTTAATCTGAGAAATAGTTCAAAAGTTAGAATATTACACTAACGTGTTTACTAAACATACCCAAAAAAAGTTCATAAATTCATTCTAGGCACTCCAAACCTTGGAATCAAATACCGTCAATTTTTATAGACTCATAATAATTCTATATAATTTAAAAAATACATGAAAAATCAGGGTCTTTACATTCTCCCCACCTTAGGGATTTTCATTCCCAAATGCCACAACATAGACTAAGGAAACAAATGGGGGAACTGAGAACGAATTTGTGCCTCTCACTCCCATGTGCTCTCTTAAAGGTTCCTGTACTGCCAGCGAATGTGCTCTAGAGATATCGACCAGCCAGGAAGGACCTGGTCCTATCGATCCACAATTTCTTCTAGAACCTCTGTAAACGTCACCCCATCGTCTATGTCCAAATCTCCATGGTTGATGACCTGAGATGAGTCGTGCATGTATCTCATCATCTGGGATATGTGGAATACGTCGTGCACCCTCTTCAACTAAAGTGGATGTTCCAAGTTGTATGCCACCTCACCTATCCTCTAAATTATCAGAAATGGCTCAATAAACCTCGGTGATAACTCTCTGCCTCGGCTAAATCTCCATAGAATCATCAAGGAGAGAGTCTCAAGAAAACATGGTCCCCCTCCTGGAACTCCAGAGGTCTCCGTCTCCTATCGGCATATGACTTATTTCTACTCAATGCAGTCTTCATCCACTCTTGGATGGTCTGCACCTTCTCAATGGTAGCTCGAACCAACTCTGGACCCATAAGTGTTGACTCCCCTAGGTCTGTCCAGCATAGAGGTGATCTGCAGGGTCGAGCGTACAAGGCCTTGAATGGTTCCATACCAATGGTGTATTGATAACTATTGTTTTAAGTGAACTCCACCAAGGGAAAGTGATCCTCCCAACTATGGATAAAATCTAGGATGCATGCACGAAGCATATCCTCTAGCGTCTAAATGGTCTGCTCTATCTGACCATCAATCTGAGGATGAAAGGTGGTGCTCAAATGTTGTTGAGTCCAGAATGCCTCCTATAATCCCGTCCTCAACCGGGATGTGAAACATGCATCACGATCATAGAAAATCATCAATGGCACTCCATGAAGTCACAAAATCTCATGTACGTAGAGGTGTCCCAAGCCCTCTACTGATCCCTTCTATCATATAGGTAGGAAGTGGGATAAATTGGTGAGTTGGTTAACGATCACCCAAATGGAATCATGTCCCCTAGAAGTACGTGGAAGCCCTACCACAAAGTCCACGGATATCCCATCCCACTTCCACTCCGGCACCTCTAGTGGCCGAGTAAAGCCTGCTGGAACCTGATGCTCGACCTTCACTTGCTGACAAGTGAGGTATCGTGAAACAAACTCTGCCACTTCCTTCTTCATTCCTGGCCACCACTGCTGACACCGGAGGTCCGGGTACATCTTCACCACACCAGTATGTACCGCCAGAGGGGACATATGGAACACCCTCAACATGTCCTCTGTATCACCACTGTTACCATGGTACGTCCTCTGAAGAGGATGACATGCCCCCACCTTTAGAAAATCCATCAGGTGTCTGTTCTAAGGATATCTGAGCACATCGAGCCTCGTAGTCATTTCCCCCAAGCTGCACCCCCTGACTCACTGAAAGAGTTGGGGAGTGACTGTCATAGACTAGAGGTATATTTCTCTATCTCTACCCATGAAGGATGTTTGCAACACAGATATATGCTCTGTCGCCTCACTAAGCAACTGCAGACCAGACCTCCTTCTGAGTGTATCTGCTACCACGTTCCCCTTCCAAGGAGTATAGACTATCTCAAAGTCATAGTCTTAGAGGAACCCTATCCATCGTCGTTGTCTTAGGTTTTGGTCCTTATAAGAGAAGATATACCTGAGACTCTTGTGATCATATTAGACTTTAAAACATTCACCCATCATGTAATGTTGACACATATTCAAGGTGAAGACAACTACTATTAACTCCTGTTCATGGGTAGTGTATTTTTTCTCATGTCGTCTCAGCTGTCGCGAGCTATAAGAGATCACTATTCACTCTTACATTAGGACAAACCCAAATCTGGTCCATGATGCATCATAGTAGACTACATACCCAACTCCATCTTATAGTATCCTCAAGATAAGGGCACTCGTCAGTCTCTGCCTTAGCTCCTGGAAACTCTGTTGGCATATCTCTGTCCATAAGAAGGGTTTCCCCTTATTCGTCAACACTAAAAAGTGTTCCAAAACTCTAGAAAAGTCAGGGACGAATAACCGGTAGTATACAGCCAACCACAAGAAACTCCACACCTCAGTCACACTCCTGGGTGGCTCCCAAGAAAGTAAAGTCTCAATCTTCCCTGGATCCAATGAAACTCCAAACTCCGAGAAAACGTGTCCTAGAATGTGGACCACTCATATCCAGAACTGGCACTTCGAGAGCTTGCCATAATGTTGGTGCTCTAGGAGTGTATCCAGAACTATCTACATATGATAGGGATACTCCTCCTCTATCAATGAGTATATCAAGATGTCATCGATGAACACCACCACCAAGCAATCGAGGTATGACTGAAATATCTTGTTCATGAGTCCCATGAACACTGATGGGGTGTTAGTCATGCTGAAAGGAATAAATAAGAACTCATAATGGCCATACTGATATCTAAAGGTTGTTTTCTGCACATCTGTATCTTGTATCCTGAGCTGATGATATCTTGATTTGAGGTCTATCTTCAAAAACCGGCGATCTCCATTCAGCTGATCGAGAGGATCATCAATCCTCAGAAGTGGATACTTGTTCTTAACGGTCACCTGGTTCAGGCACTGATAGTCCACACAGAGTCTCAAAATCCCATCTGCCTTATTGGCAAACAAAATTGGGGTTTCCCTTGGAGAAACACTGAGCTTTATGAACCCCTTTCCTTGAAAATCCTCCAACTATACCCGTAACTCACAAAGCTCCTCATGAGCCATCCGATATGCTGATATAGATATCAGTGTAGTCCTGGGGTATAGGTCGATGTAAAAGTCTACCTCTCTACATGGAGGTAGTCTTGGAACATCATCAGAAAAGACAATGGCATACTGGTCCACCACTACAGGATATCTCAAACTCTTAACATCAATTGCTTCGAGGGTAATTCTAGCTAACTAATTAATAATCGGCTGCACCCTCCTCAGGGAAAGTCTATCCTATGATGAAAAGGTTCACTTATCACCCACGAAGGAAAACCCGATCCCATCCATGCTGACACACCACACTTTGCACCTAATATAGTGAATCTGAGCATGGAATGTGGATAACCAGTCCTCAACCAAGATGATGTCATAAGGCCTCGATGTCCCTACTAGGAGATCCCAGCCAAAGATCTCACCTCCTATAGTAAGCTCAAACTGCCGGTCCCAGTGTGTAATCATTGAATCGTCTACCGTAAGAGTCTCTAACCATAAGGATCGAGCCAACAGCTCCACTGAAATCTTCGAGCTCCAAATGAGGGACGTGGAAATAAAAGAGTGACTGGAACCTGTGTCCACATGTACTACAGCTAAAGTGGAGTAGACATAGATTGTACCTGTAATCATATCCAGAGCGCTATGGTCATAGGCCTCAGCTGCATAAAGCTAAGCTCATCCCTGTCCTCCTACTCCCTGTGGTCAGGGTGGACCACCTGGCAATGGTGGCGGTAGAATCTTGTATTGCTGCCCTCCGTCTACTGCACGACCAGCTCCTCTTCCACATCTGCCGCCCTGTGGACCTCTTCGATTGAACCTCTTACTCTTCCTTAGTAGTCCCTCGATAATCTGATGGGCATCTATACGGTGGGTCGGGCAGTCATGATCCATGTGTCCCTACCCGTCGCACGAGTAACACTGCCTAATTTCCTACCAACCTCCTCAGCCTCGCGAGCCCTGCACCTCCGACCCTGCGTCTCGGGGTCATCCACCAGAGGGTCTGGCCCACTTGGACCTTTTTTTCATCTTCTTACTACCTCTTTCTTATGAATCGGCAACCTGTCATCTGGTGGTGGCTCTCGCTATCGGTGTCTACTCAGCTAGGAAGAGCTCCACCAAAATCACTTTCTCTAGCACCCCAGCCTAAGTTGATATGCTGAGTGATACCATCGATTATCTGATCTCCCACCATAGACCCTTCTCAAATGTCTGGGTCCTGAAGAAAGGGTCTCATAACATGTCGGTGGAGTAGCGGGAGTGATCAATGAACCTTACCGAGTACTGGACCACTGTCATGCTGCCCTGCTGTAAGTGCAGTAGCTCCTATATACTCAAAGAGCGTAGGGTCACTGGGACGAACTATTCCATGAAAAGGAACTTGAAGTCTGCCCAGATGAGGGTCACATCATCATGTATCTAGAGAATCAGGCTCCACCATCACCTTGTTGCTTCTTGAAAAAGGTTGGCTACTAGGATCACCATAAAATCAACTAGTGTCCCAAAAAAGCAAAAAACACTGGACATAGCCTCTAGTTACTTCTCAACCACCTACAGATCCATCTCACCTCAGAACCTCAGAGGCCTATACCACTGAAACTCATGCAACGTGCTTAGTAAACATGCACCCTCTAATGGTGGGGCTGGGGGAAATGGTTGTCCAACAGATAGTGGTGCTGCTAGTACACCACCCAAAGGTGATAATGCTGTAAGAGGGCCCTACACCGAGGCCTCATCGCTCGGTGGGCCATCATCGCATACTCTATTAGGAATCCTGGATGGTTTTCTACATGGTGGAATCCTAAAACAAGACTTGTGTACCACGGTCAATAAGTTATACCTGGTGATATGACTCAAAGAAATCACAAGAAAAACTCTTCAAAAACACACGTAATCAGTGCTTCTGTGTACAACGTTGGAAATCGGAATTCAGGGTCCTGGTGTATGGATACGTCAGCCACCACACCAACACTAGACTCCCTATACCAAAAACCACACTCATAAAACTTAACATTTTTGCTTCACTGAAAATATTAGAGTCCTAGATCTTCGGTAGAACCAACAACCTAGGATACCACTTTGTCACGACCCATCCACCGGGGCACGTGCCGTGACTACCCCAATCCCTCCTTCTATAGGCCAGGGGCTGGATACTAGCATAGAAAAGTGTATTCCCTAAAATGGGAAGGAATTTCCTTTAAACCTATACAAACACATGGCCAGAGAACACAACAAGAAACAACTGTGACGTAAACTACTAGAGTAAAAGAGCGTTGAATGTAAAGGGGATTGAATACAATCCCAACTGAAATTACGAGTACAATTGAAATGTACAAATACAACTTAAAGGAACAATATAACTAAAAAAGGGAAAATATCTACTGAGTCGTCCTCCGAGGGCCCTACTTGAAAGGTAGGTACAGATCACCTCCTCATCATTCCATGTCCGCTTGTCTCCTCTGCGTACCGCCTAGTCCTGGCTCCCTCAAACCTCATCCCAACTGCTTTTCGTTTGAACAAGACACAACAAGGTGCGGGCATAGCCCATGCAGGGATGAGTATACAGATACTCAGTAGGGACCCTGATACCCATGAAGTTCTCCCAGTGTTCCACAAAAGAATAACCCAAAAGGTAACACCACGAAGGTAACACCACGAATGTAACACCACAAAGTTAACACCACGAAGGTAAAGTACCACACAAGTAAGTCTCAGCTCAAACCAAGCATACAACTCATAGAAACGATATTATGATGCTAACCCACATAGGATCTCTATGAATGTTTATAGCCATCCATGGGATTTTCTAGGAATAGTAACAAGTAACATCCCCAGTCACAACGTCGAACACCTTGGCTGCTGGAGAACTCCTCCTCTATCGAGTACAGTGGGCCTACATGGTCACACAAAACCACTTCCCACAAACCTTGGACTACTGAGGTACTTCTCCTATCAAGTACTATGGGTCTAATGCGTCACATAGAGGAAATCCCCACCATGGAATGTTGAGGTACTCCTCCTGTCGAGTACTGTGGGTCTGCCGCATCACACAGAGGCCCTCCCCACCATGGCTTGCTGAGGTACTCCTCCTGTCGAGTATCATGGGTCTACCACATCACATAGAGGTTCTCCTCACCATTTCCTACTGAGGTACTCCTCTGTTCGAGTACTTTGGGTCTACCATGTCATAGAGAGGTGCTCTCTACTAGGCCATCGAGTCACACAGAGACGAAAAATCTGTAGTTGTCAAGTCTCAACCAATTGCAGGGTTCCGTATGTAGCGCGCTTGGGAGAACCGCTCCTCAAGTCATTAGTAGTATTAAAATTGTCACAAAGTCTCACAAAGTAGTAAACTGATGATTCTTCATGTCATAAGGTTTCCAATGCAACAGACGGTGCATCAATCGGCTGACCGGTCAATGCGTTATTGGCATTTTAGTGCCGAGGGCCCGGTTGGATTTAGGTGCGATCTAACCCAACTGTACTCCAAGTTTCTCCAAATATATCATGGAGTAAGTGAAAAGAACTTTCTCACTCCATGGATACCAATTCAACAGATGGTTTTTCAAATAGAAATCTGGTTCTCAATATAAGGCCCTTTTTGTTTTTATGGGCCCGGGTCCAGTATGACCCGGTTTGAACTGGGCCACTACGGACTCGGCCCGCTGAGCTGAGGTCCATCCCGACCCAAAAATGGGATGGAATAGACAATAATGGGGTGGCATGTCCCGCAAAATGGGTGGCCCGACCTGCAAAAGGGGAGGCCCGACCCGCTGGGCAGGCAGCCCACAGGAGGGCGACCCACCCGCATATGGCGCAGCCCGCAGGGCTTCCACCAGGTGGCTCGAGGAAGCCACTCCCCCTGAATCTCGAACGGCCAAAGTTCATTCGGCCTTTGAAGTGGCGGAACCATGTGGGCACTTCCCAGTCATCGTGGAACCCACCGAAGGCGCGGGTTCTGCCTCCTCTATCATGGCTCCTTCAAACACCAGTGGTGCGCCGGTCGTGCTGCCCTTCCTTTCTGCGGCCAGCCAAGGTGTCGAACACCTCCTCTAATTTCTGTAGGTGACAATCCATGCATCCCACTGCTCAATGTCAGCTCAAGAAGGTGTGCCATAACACCTCCACAGTTGTCCAGGGCCAACGGCTCTGATGACCATCATGGTCTCCTCTGGCAACATGGGTTGGAGCATTTCCTCCTTTGTAGCCGGTCGGTATCGTCGTGCTGGCATCATTGCATGGAGAACGCATGGGTATAGCAAAGTAGTCGAGGGTTTGGGCTGGATTTGTTAGGCCCGTTCGTTCCACGTTAGCTCGTAACATAAGGGAGGATAAATGGTTTAATATGCTCTTGGATTTTAAATCAAGATAAATCCCACAAAGATACCCCACAACAACCTCCCGCAAAATGAATGAATCACGAGTCAACATGTTAGTTGGTTGACCCACGTTCTTTGTATTATTCAAGAATGGGGAAGAGGAAAATTATTTAAAATTCATAAACAAATAAACCCCTTACCTCGAAAACCCATTAGAGAGTTTCCACGCTTGAAGGTGGATCATGTTCTTTGTTCCTGCAACCAGTTCCCAATGACGCCACTCTTACATCATCCTTCGGTTTGTGGTTCAGTGTCACCCATCACCTCCCACTAGGATCAGCTCCATCCTTTAAGGGTTCGACATCATGGCGCTTCTTCCGCACTTCTTTTCTTGGCGAAGCTGTGCCGGTACCTCCCCCCAAGCTTCATATAAATAGGAGAAGGGGAGGGTAAGTAACGACATGGGGAATTAATGGGGGCACATAAATTAGGAACCTTCCTAATTCCCCAATGACATCATCACTTAGGTTTGGCAGGTCAAGCCATTTATAATCCTGACACATCATTGGCCCCACACAATGCTTGTCCATTGGAGGATATGAAAGAAAATAAAATATTAAAATTATTTCATTTCATTTCTTTTAAAAGGTTACAAAACATAACATTTTCTTTAGACCTACTACGGTCAAAGTAAAGAATCCCTTAAGTGAATCTTGACACTGCCGATTCAACGATGGCCTATGATTTTTAATCCAATCAAAGATTAACAAGTTAGAAAATTCAACTCTCGTGTTTACTAAACATACCTGAATTTTTTTTCAAAAATTCATTTCAGGCAATCAGGGCCTCAAAATCACGGGCCATCAATTTTCACAGACTCACAATAATTCCATATAATTAAAAAATACATAGAAAATTTGGTTCCTTACAGTTAGAATCAGATCCTGGAATATCATTGGGGTTTTTTACAAGAATAGGAAGCAATAAAAGAAATAAATATTTACACTAATTCATCCCCCTCTCAGTGTACTTATATGATCCATTGCATCCAAGTTCAATATGTAGAGACCCGAAACTTGATGTACGTGGACATTACATTACTTTTGCGGAATACTTAGTACATAACAAAAACACACACACAAGGACCGTAATAGTTTAGTGTCTTTGGAAACTCGGAACGTAATCTTCTAATCGTGGTGAAAGATCTTCAATATCTCCCATAAATATCTTCCCTTTTTTTTAACCTAAAACCTTTCTTTATATCCTGGGGAAAAGAAAACATAAAAGGGTGAGCTAAAATGCTCAGTAAGGGTAAATAAAAGAAAAATCAATCACATCATATTCATAAGAACATAACTTTTGGAAATCTTAACCTGCAAAAGAGGGCATAATTTCATAACATGGGATAAATCATAGTAGTGAAATGAAATCCCAATAATCATAACTTAAAATAGGAAACTTTTTGGGATTCACACATAATCATAGAGAATCATTTCTTGTTAGTCAAGACTCATTGCCAAGACTATCTTAGTGGACAAAGTCCCTTTCTAAACCGAGTCACCCTCGTTTCAGTCCTGTTTCACTGAACCGGTATAACCTACAGTTCCAGCCATGTCTATCTCATGAGATATAAAATCTTTACCCAATGCATTGGAGGGAGATATAGGTCCCACCCATCTCATAATGAATCCTTTCTTATGTGTGTCACATAATCATAAATCATACATCATTTCATAACCCATGTAATAAAAATGGGAATCTTAAACATCGTGACATCATAAAACAATTCATATAAGATAAAGGAATTCATAAAAATATTTCCATCACAACATAATCAAATTCATGTAATAATAGGGATAGAAAAAGAACCCAATATTATCTTATATGGAAAATAATTTTGATAAAACACTTAAACTTCATTCTTGAGGAAAATATCCTTTCTTCTTCAAAAACACTTTTCTTTTCTTAACATGTCATACAATTATAAACTAAAAGATGTTGATTAAAAATAAACATGAAAACTTGTAAAGGAAGCTTCTTGTAAATAATGTTTTAAAAATCCATTCATGCCGTATAAGTTAAAAAAAACATTCTTCGTACTTTTGTCGGAAAAGTCAAAAAGTACCTCGTACGAAAAAACGACAAAAGATTCCTTTCATATTCTTTACTAAAAACTCACTGAAGGGTAAAAATGGATTTAAACTATTGTAAGTGGATGGAAACAATATTACATATTGAGGGAACATGGATGTGGATGATAAAATACACCCCAGTAAATACCAAAGTATAAACAATCTCGAATAAAAATGAGATTGTGATATTTCCCTTACCTTAGGACCGACTTGCTTTGTAAGTGACCGAACCTCCTGTATAATGATTTAAATCTTGTTATTGACTTATTCCAGAATCATATTCATTGTTATTATATCATATATGGTCCACTTATGACTTTATACTACCCGTTCTTTTGTAAATTTATGTTAAAGAAGCGTTTTGGGTAAAATCGTCTCATTTGTCGTTCGTGTTTTTAACTTGTAATTATTCATATGATTACTTAGATCATGATTACTTAATTCCAGAATATAAAACATGATTTATATATATATATATATTCATAATATACATATATAATAAATCAGTAAATTGAAAGAAATACACCGTTCATGGAGACGGTAGTCCGTACGTACGCATGAACGCTGTTTTCGTTTCCTTATTGAATTGAATGGAATTAAGTAGATGACATACATATAAATATAAATAATTCCAGTATCATTATTATGTAATATATTTCATTAGAACTTATTATATATACTTTATAATCATTCATCAATGGTTAATCATTGAGAATGAATCTCATCGCGTCGTGGAGACGGTAGTCCGTACGTACGCACGAGTGATGATATCGTTCTCATGGTCGTGGAATTGTGTTGAAGTGTATGTATACTATTTCAGTATCAATATAACTTTATAATAATCATATATAGTTACTCATTAAACCATTATACCCATCCAATTAAGGTGGTGGCGGAAAATAGATTACACCACGGCGTGGAGACGGTATTCCGTACGTACGCACACGCGGTGATTTCCTTTTTCCGTAGGATGGATAGAAGGTTAATTAGAGTTGTTTCATATTTATAATAACATATCAGTATGTAAGTAATACTGATGTTATTACTTTATCATGAAACAACTAAATAAGAAGAAGATGAAGAAGAAATAAATTGAAAAGATCGGTAATGGATATTACCTCTTCTTTGAAACGCCTCTTTGAATCCTTCACTTAGGGAACTAAGATTGGTCTTTGAAGAAGACCAGGACCTCTAGGATTATTCTAGGAAAGTGGAGAAGGTATTTTGGCAGGGTTTGGCCGAGCTTGAGTGCTCAAATTGGTGTGAGGAGGAGGGGGAGGAGGTGCCCTTTTATAAGGGAGGAGAGGGGCACCTTAGGAATTCTTAAAAATATTAATTTATAATAAATCTAACCCCACTTAAAAACCTCCAAAAATGACTCATATTAGAATATTAGATGAGATAGGGTTATAATCGCATCAACCAATCAAATTTAGACATGTTTGGAGCTTATTTTAAACCTTATCATTTTGATTTATCCTTATTTAATCTAATTAAGTTTATTTGTGGTAATAAATTTATAAATTTTAAATTATTACAAATAATTACTTATTTGTTGTGAATTTTCCATAATTGTTTACTTTATAACATTATATACCATATAAATATAAATTTATAATTTTTTAAATATTTTTGTGATTTTTAAACAATTTTATAATATGTTATTTTTGTAAAATAACAATAGTGTCAATTTTTACACTATTCATTTATTTGAATTTAAATAAAATATATACAGAATATATGTTCGAAATAAAATATTTAATATATTAATAAAAGGTCATATGTATCTATAAAATTAGTTTATCACATTAAATAGTTCATATAATATTTATTTTATCATTTTTAAAACCATTTATTTGGTTTATCTCTTAATAAAATAATCACTACATCATTTTTGTATAATTATTTAATATACTTCTTTGTTGTATAAAAATTTAAAATAAAATCCTATGATGAAGATAAATATATTACCTTTAACAATAATACTTTTACTCTAATTTATCATCTTAAAACCACAATATTTAAATTGTTATATTTATTAAATTATGAAGGTGACAACTTTGGCATCATTTAAAATAAAATAATATAAGTGTCATAATAGCTTGTATAAGATTCCAAATGGTCAAATATTCGACCATTGGATGATTATAGTTTCCATTTACATTTCCAATAAGTTTTGGTCAGGGTTTTGGGCCTTTTATGGTTACTATTAGTTTAATAAAAACTATATTCTTGATTTTTCACTAGATAAATAATTTCTGCATCACTATTGTGTCACAATTAATGATAATTATTTAATCCCAAAAAATTATAAATAAATTCTCATGATGTAGATAATTTTGTTAGATTTCTGGAGACTATTCATGTTCGAAATTTTATGATGATTATCACTAATTTAAAATTATTATACTTATAAGATTTAAGAGAGTGACATGTTGTCACTTTCTTTGGTTTTAATAATAATTAAATTATTTTCATGGTCAAAAGTCCATAAAATGAATCTAATCTGACCCTTAGTTGATATGGGTTTACGTTTAGCCATAAAATATAATTTTGGCATGTGTTAGGGTAATTTTATAATATTATATTTACCCTTAATTACCCGATTTACCTTTAACTATGGTAAATAAAATTTACCGTAGTTACTATTCATAATTCCCAAAAATAAAAAGTAGCCTATTAACATAATTTGGACCCACTGATTCCAAATATGGAATCCATTTTTTAAAATTCAATACACAGAAGTTTCAGAAATTAAATTAAAATTAATCCCGTTGTCGCATAAAAACGGGTTTTTGTTTAAAACATTGCAAAATATTGAATTGATTTAACCTACGAATTCAAGGTAAAATCAATGATAATGACATTAATTATATTAAATGGTAAAAATATATTCTATTTATACTTTAAAACCATTCAATATTATAATTTAACCACATAATATATTACGATGAAAAAAGTTGTTTTTAATTAAAATATAGCGTGTTTTTATTATTCATTAAAATATGAAAGTTATCGGGAAAATATCAAAACGTTATCTAATGTAAATTTTTACATCCTGATTCAAAATAAAATTTTATTTTGTCAAATTGAACATATAAACATGTCAAAAACTAGATTTAAAGTGGGTGCGCCATCAAAAGGTGGCAAAACTGCATTTTTTTAAAAATACTTATTTTACCCGAAAATTTTATTTTGTTCTTATACCATGTTCTAGAAAATGTGTAAGATGAATAATAATGTTATAAAATTCAAAATTTAGTTAATACTATTCATAACAGCTAGTTCATGACAATATTATAATAATATATCATTGTTTATTAAAACCCGGTATTGCGTACAACACACGCTATCGAGGAAGGTCGCGATTGCATGTAATGCAAGCCAAGTCAGGGTTGCGTGTTGTGAAAGAATCCTTCGTTGTTTCGTATAACAGAATCCAACCATATTTCATTTATACATTTAATATATATATATATATATATATACTCAATGTTGCGTAGAATAACTATTATCAAAATTGTGTGTAACACGGTCCAAGAATAGTGTTGCGTATACTGCAAGCTAATACGGTGTTGCGTATAGCGCAAGGTAATCTTGGTGTAGAATACAACACAAGACATTAATGAAATTAAAAGAATATTTTTCATAAAATCTTGAGGTGTTACATTCTACCCCCCTTAAAATGAATTTCTCCCTCGAAATTCGTCGGGGTTATAAATGGTTTACTATTTGAAAGTTTCTTTAATAGAAACCCACATCGAAAAAAGGAATACCAAAACTTATCTTTAAAAAATAAAGTATAAAATGTAATGGTTACCCAAGTTAACTAATCACTGTGTATCCACATAGGAGAACATAGGTGAAAATATGGACATGGAAGAGAAATCTAACCGTCATGATCTGATGGAGAGTGGTAGAGGACATGGCTATGGAAAAGCTAGCAATCACAAAGCCATAAATTTGTGATGATCTAAGGTACCATCCGATTCATCAGATATAAGATCACTAGGACAACATTTTTGGTTTTCAATATCATTTCCCTAAAGTTGAAAAAAATTTGAATTAGAAGAAATACTTACATGATTTTGGTACAATCTCACTGTTGTTCGTGAATTGAACAATTTCCACTTCATCCCTTAAAGAAATGAAGTTGAATTTGTTATTCGTGATGTGTTAGCAGATCATGTGATAGAATGATGGGTCATTCCATCTCTTTCAAACAAAAGGTTAGCAAAAGTTATAAGTCCATCTTGTGGTTAGATTAATCGTATATGGTTCCAAAAATGAACTTATACTTCATATATCATACCGCTTAATAAAATAAAACTGGTTTATACTAACCAGGGACTTCCTGTAGGCCAGTGGTAGGCGATAAAGGCCAGTCGCACTTCGGTTGTGGGTTCGATTCCCACAGCCTTGTCCGAAGCGATGGGCTGTCGCCCGTCCTGCAGGTTGTCCTTTTTCTAAAACTACATTACTATAACATCCCATCAATAATATCGAAAAAAAATTTCTATCCTTAAACAATACTCACTTATGTACAACATAATCCATTTCAATCTTTAGGCTTATCCATAATACTATAGTCCACTCTCATAACATAGTGAAAACGATTACCAGAGATTTAATACCATCGTTGATCCCCATATATCATAAGATATGTTTTGTTGGTCACATTCCAAACATTTAAAGGCCTTAATAATGTATTCTCTTGAATACCCATCAAACCTTAGTGAAAACATGAATGCAGTTAAAAGTTAACACTTTCCACATACCAAAATCCTCAGAATTCTATATACTCAAACCATGATATCACTTAGTCCTTATATCAATCATGAGCTCATGAATACTGTCAAATATTTAATTTTCTCGTTTCCCTTCATTATGCGCATATAGTTCTTTTTCCAAAAATATCTCAATCACTTTCCATGGTTACTGATACCATAAAATTATTGAAAACCACAATATACCAATACATAAATATTCCAATATTCCACAATACTATATACAACACTATTTTGGAATCCCATTACATAAACACTTAATCATTCCACCACATCATTGTCATATTCAACATCGCCAATAGTGATCGCATGTGACTTCCCTTTGTCCTTTGCCTTAAGTGGTTGCTCATGTTGATCATCACTAACCCTTGGATTAGGGCATTTATTGGCATAATGTCCCATCTCCTTACACTTGAAACATTGAAGTGTTGGTGGTGCGTTCTCTGCAGTGTTTGCTTTGTTCACATCATTAGAAACCCTTTTTCCATTACTTCGACACTCAGCAACTCGATGACCTTCTTTTCCACACTTAAAACATTTTCTAGTCCCTTTAATACAATCTCCTCCATGCTTCTTTCCACACTTTGAGCATAAGGAAACATTCATTTTCTTTTCACCATTATTCTGAGATTTCTCCTTGAACTCCATCTTTTGTTTCTTTTCAAAACCATGAGATGGATATGTAACACCAACTTCCATTTCTACCTTCATAGCACAACGCACAATTTCTTCATAGCTACTGAAGTCTCGTATAGCTAATGCCCTTTGAAGACTTGGTTTTAAGCCACTGAAAAATCGATCAACTTGACTTTCAGGTTGGATGATAATGCCATATGCATACCTTGCAAGTCTTGTAAAATTTTCTTCGTATATACCAACAGATTCATCATCCTTCTGTTTCAACTCAAGAAACTCCTTTTCCATCTTCATTCGAAGAATACAAGGGAAGTACTTAATGAAAAACAAGTTCTTGAACTCGTCCCATTCCATGGAATCAATTTCATCTCTTTGCCTCGTATTCTTGATAAGATTCCACCATTGATCAGCTTCACCTTCCAAACGATATATTGCTAAGATGACTTTATCATGTTCAGAACATTGATGAACTGAAAATATCTTTTCAGTGGTACTAATCCATTGTTCAGCAACAAGTGGATCGGAAGACCCATTAAAAGAAGGTGGACGTTGCCTCATGAAGGACTCAATAGAATATTGTTCCCTTCTCTGCTCATTTGGAAGTCCAGAATGATTCATAGCTTGTGTAAGTATAGCAATAAGATTTTGCACTCCATCTTCCATAACATTTGTTTGTTCAGGAGGACAATCATTGCATTTTCCATTGCATTGATCAACACGGTTCCTTCGGGTTCCAGCCATCGTCTAAAACCCAAAAAGAATAGTGTGGGAGGCAAAAATCATGCTAGGAAAAACAACATTATAAAGGGGGAGTATCCTCAATATCTAACTTATTAGGTTAAATTATATGATCGTTACCATAGTTCTAGGACTGTATCTTATACGTATACTTATCCTTAGGGACATCCCTAGACATACCTTAGAAATATCTCTAGGGATCTCACTAACGTTTTCGCATCCTAGTTTCCAAAGGTTGACTAAACCTTTCCTCTGATACCAACTGTAGAGACCCAAAACTTGACGTACATGGACATTACATTACTTTTGCGGAATACTTAGTACATAACAAAAACACACAGACAAGGACCGTAATAGTTTAGTGTCTTTGGAAACTCGGAACGTAATCTTCTAATCGTGGTGAAAGATCTTCAATATCTCCCATAAAGATCTTCCCTTTTTTTTTACCTAAAACCTTTATTTATATCCTGGGGAAAAGAAAACATAAAAGGGTGAGCTCAAATGCTCAGTAAGGGTAAATAAAAGAAAAATCAATCACATCATATTCATAAGAACATAACTTTTGGAAATCTTAACCTGCAAAAGAGGGCATAATTTCATAACATGGGATAAATCATAGTAGTGAAATGAAATCCCAATTATCATAACTTAAAACATGAAACTTTGTGGCATTCACACATAATCATAGAGAATCATTTCTTATTAGTCAAGACTCATTTCCAAGACTATCTTAGTAGACAAAGTCCCTTTCTAAACTGAGTCACCCTCGTTTCAGTCCTGTTTCACTGAACCGGTATAACCTACCATTCCAGCCATGTCTATCTCATGAGATATAAAATCTTTACCCAATGCATTGGAGGGAGATATAGGTCCCACCCATCTCATAATGAATCCTTTCTTATGTGTGTCACATAATCATAAATCATACATCATTTCATAACCCATGTAATAAAAATGGGAATCTTAAACATCGTGACATCATAAAACAATTCATATAAGATAAAGGAATTAATAAAAATATTTCCATCACAACATAATCAAATTCATGTAATAATAGGGATAGAAACAGAACCCAATATTATCTTTTATGGAAAATAATTTTGATAAAACACTTAAACTTCATTCTTGAGGAAAATATCCTTTCTTCTTCAAAAACACTTTTCTTTTCTTAACATGTCATACAATTATAAACTAAAAGATGTAAATTAAAAATAAACTTGAAAACTTGTAAAGGAATCTTCTTGGAAATAATGTTTTAAAAATCCATTCATGCCGTATAAGTTATAAAAAACATTCTTCGTACTTTTGTCGGAAAAGTCAAAAAGTACCTCGTACGAAAAAACGACAAAAGATTCCTTTCATATTCTTTACTAAAAACTCACCGAAGGGTAAAATTGGATTTAAACTATTGTAAGTGGATGGAAACAATATTACATATTTAGGGAACATGGATGTGGATGATAAAATACACCCCATTAAATACCAAAGTATAAACAATCTCGAATAAAAATGAGATTGTGATATTTCCCTTACCTTTGGTCCGACTTGCTTTGTAAGTGTCCGAACCTCCTATATAATGATTTAAATCATGTTATTGACTTATTCCAGAATCCTATTCATTGTTATTATATCATATATGGGCCACTTATGACTTTATACTACCCGTTCTTTTCTAAATTTATGTTAAAGAAGCGTTTTGGGTAAAATCATCTCATTTGTCGTTCGTGTTTTTAAATTGTAATTATTCATATGATTACTTAGATCATGATTACATAATTCCAGAATATAAAAAATTATTTATATATATATATTCAGAATATACATATATAATAAATCAGTAAATGGAAAGAAATGCACCGTTCATGGAGACGGTAGTCCGTACGTACGCATGAACGTTGTTTTCGTTTCCTTATTGAATTGAATGGAATTAAGTAGATGACATACATATAAATATAAATAATTACAGTATCATTATTATTTCATATATTTCATTAGAACTTATTATATATACTTTATAATCATTCATGAATGGTTAATCATTGAGAATGAATCTCATCGCGTCGTGGAGACGGTAGTCCGTACGTACGCACGAGCGATGATATCGTTCCCATGGTCGTGGAATTGTGTTTAAGTGTATGAATACTATTTTAGTATCAATATAACTTTATAATAATCATATATAGTTACTCATTAAACCATTATACCCATCCAATTAAGGTGGTGGTGGAAAATAGATTACACCACGGCGTGGAGACGGTATTCCGTACGTACGCACACGCGGTGATTTCCTTTTTCCGTAGGATGGATAGAAGGTTAATTAGAGTTGTTTCATATTTATAATAACATATCATTATGTAAGTAATACTGATGTTATTACTTTTTCATAAAACAACTAAATAAGAAGAAGTTGAAGAAGAAAGAAATTGAAAAGATCGGTAATGGATATTACCTCTTCTTTGAAACGCCTCTTTGAATCCTTCACTTAGGGAACTAAGATTGGTCTTTGAAGAAGACCAGGACCTCTAGTATTATTCTAGGAAAGTGGAGAAGAGATTTTGGTAGGGGTTGGCCGAGCTTGAGTGCTCAAATTGGTGTGAGGAGGAGGGGGAGGAGGTGTCCTTTTATAAGGGAGGAGAGGGGCACCTTAGGAATTCTTAAAAATATTAATTTATAATAAATCTAACCCCACTTAAAAACCTCCAAAAATGACTCATATTCGAATATTAGATGAGATAGGGTTGTAATCTCATCAACCAATCAAATTTAGACATGTTTGGATCTTATTTTAAACCTTATCATTTTGATTTATCCTTATTTAATCTAATTAAGTTTATTTGTGGTAATAAAATTCTAAATTTTAAATTATAACAAATAATTACTTATTTGTTGTGAATTTTCCATAATTGTTTACTTTATAACATTATAAACCATATTAATATAAATTTATAATTTTTTAAATATTTTTGTGATTTTTAAACAATTTTATAATATGTTATTTTTGTAAAATAACAATAGTGTCAATTTTGACACTATTCATTTATTTGAATTTAGATAAAATATATACAGAAGATATGTTCGAAATAAAAGCTTTAATATATTAATAAAAGGTCATATGTATCTATAAAATTAGTGTATAACATTAAATAGTTCATATAATATTTATTTTATCATTTTTAAAACCATTTATTTGGTTTATCTCTTAATAAAATAATTACTACATCATTTTTTTATAATTATTTAATATACTTATTTGTTGTATAAAAATTTAAAATAAAATTCTATGATGAAGATAAATATATTACCTTTCACAATATTACTTTTACTCGAATTTATCATCTTAAAAGAACAATATTTAAATTGTTATATTTATTAAATTATGAAGGTGACAACTTTGGCATCATTTAAAATAAAATAATATAAGTGTCATAATAGCTTGTATAAGACTCCAAATGGTCAAATATTCGACCATTGGATGATTATAGTTTCCATTTACATTTCCAATAAGTTTTGGGCAGGGTTTTGGGCCTTTTATGGTTACAATTAGTTTAATAAAAACTATATTCTTGATTTTTCACTAGATAAATAATTTCTGCATCACTATTGTGTCACAATTAATGATAATTATTTAATCCCAAAAAATTCTAAATAAATTCTCATGATGTAGATAATTTTGTTAGATTTCTGTAGACTATTCATGTTCGAAATTTTATGATGTTTATAACTAATTTAAAATTATTATACTTATAAGATTTAAGAGAGTGACATGTTGTCACTTTCTTTGGTTTTAATAATAATTAAATAATTTTCATTGTCAAAAGTCCATAAAATGAATCTAATCCGACCCTTAGTTGATATGGGTTTACTTTTAGCCATCAAATAGAATTTTGGCAGGTGTTAGGGTAATTTTATAATATTATATTTACCCTTAATTACCCGATTTACCTTTTACTATGGTAAATAAAATTTACCGTAGTTACTATTCATAATTCCCAAAAATAAAAAGTAGTCTATTAACATAATTTGGACCCACTGATTCCAAATATCCAATCCATTTTTTAAATTTCAATACACAAAACTTCCAGAAATTAAATTAAAATTAATCTCGTTGTCGAATAAAAATGGGTTTTTGTTTAAAACATTGCAAAAGATTGAATTGATTTAACCTACGAATTCAAGGTAAAATCAATGCTAATGACATTCATTATATTAAAGGGTAAAAATATATTCTATTTATACTTTAAAACCATTCAATATTATAATTTAACCACATAAGATATTACGATGAAAAAAGTTGTTTTTAATTAAAATATAGCGTGTTTTTATTATTCATTAAAATATGAAAGTTATCGGGAAAATATCAAAACGTTATCTAATGTAAATTTTTACATCCTGATTCAAAAGAATAATTTTATTTTGTAAAATTGAACATATAAACATGTCAAAAACTATATTTAAAGTGGGTGCGCCATCAAAAGGCGGCAAAACTGCATTTTTTGAAAAATACTTATTTTACCCGAAAAATTTATTTTGTTCTTATACCTTGTTCTAGAAAATGTGTAAGATGAATAATAATGTTATAAAATTCAAAATTTAGTTAATACTATTCATAAAGGCTAGTTCATGACAATATTATAATAATATATCATTGTTTATTAAAACCCGGTATTGCGTACAACACACGCTATCGAGGAAGGTCGCGATTGCGTGTAATGCAAGCCAAGTCAGGGTTGCGTGTTGTGAAAGAATCCTTCGTTGTTTCGTATAACAGAATCCAACCATATTTCATTTATACATTTAATATATATTTATATATATATATACTCAATGTTGGGTAGAATAACTATTATCAAAATTGTGTGTAACACGGTCCAAGAATAGTGTTGCGTATACTGCAAGCTAATATGGTGTTGCGTATAGCACAAGGTAATCTTGGTGTAGAATACAAACAAAACATTAATGAAATTAAAAGAATATTTTTCATTAAATCTCGGGGTGTTACACTATAATACCAACTATAGTGACCAAATTTATTACAATGCTTTCATTTCTATAGTAAATGATATAATAATCATCATTTCTATAATGTTGTTATATTCCATACTGAAAAAATTTCTTTAATTGGGGGGTCATTGAGGGTTAGGATCATGACCACTTTGATGTCGAACATGGGGTTTTACCACTCAATCACCACCTCTCAGCCTATTATTATTTTTATATTGTTTTTTCAATTAAGAAAATTATAAACCTAAAAAATATACAAACCCAAATTTAAGGTTTTGGGTTTTAATAAGTACTTAGTCATTTAGGGGTGTCCAGTGATTTGGGAGTAGTTTCATAAATTCAAGAAGTAGTTTCAATGTGATTTTTTAATTTATAAATTATTTATAAAAATGTTTTTAAATTTATGAATGTAATTTAAGAGTATTAAAAATTTATTTGAAAATTAAGTTATAAGTTTTAAAATGATTCTAATACTTCTAGAAGTGTTTTGAAATTTTTAAAGAAATAATAAACCTCTTTCTTAATTTTTTATAAATTATCTTAATTGAAAAATTAACATTTTTAGTAAAATATTTACCCTTACATATGAAATTGAAGTTGCGTAATGGTAGTGATAAATTTTTCAATGGTATTGTATATGTAAGGACCTTCTCCTTGTGTTTTATAAGGCTAATCGAGGATTTAAACTAGCCATATAAGGGTATCTCCCCTACACAATGGTAAGGATGGTTTTGTAATTGTTGTGTAAGGGTAATTTGATATTTTTATAGGTTGTGTATGGGTAAAAAGAAGTTTATTATACTCATATAAGGGTATCCTAAATCTCAAATAAGGGTAAGGCTCTATTTCTAAATATTATGTAGGGGTACGATTCCCTTACATGAGCCTTGGTGCAGCACTCCGTATGGGTAAAAAAGTTACCCAAGACCACCTACTATGGAGAATGGTAAGCTGAAATTTTCAAAGCGTGTGTAAGGGTAAGATTGAGATACCCCTATGTTATCCCTTACTTATCCCTAAGTCAGGGTAAATCAAGTTACCATTTTATGTAACCCCCACCTACATATGGGTAGTGTTTTCACCCTGTTTTTATAGCTTTCTTATTTCTCAGAACCATAACCCCCCCAAGAAAAATTTAAACATTTTTAAATTAATAAATCAAGGAATATATTACCTTCAAATAATTAATAATTTATAACTCCTTTTTGGAAGGTTTTTATAGATCCATAGTAAAGTCCCAATCTTTAAATAAATCATTGGGAAAAAATAAATGTGGATTTCAATGCTGTATTTTTCGAATATGCATCATTTCTATTCTTAAAATAACCAAAACCTTATTATTTCATTTTTTATTTTTCTCTCATCCATAAAAACCCAATAGACTCTTTTCTAGATAACAAGCTTTATATATTCTTGAGAACTCTTCCATTTCAATTTCTCGGCTAGTTAGAACATTTTCTCTCCTCTATTCATTGAATATAGCTTTCTATAAGGGAAAATAATTGGTAGGGGAACCTTCATATTCCTTATAGTTTTACATGTGGGAGGGATAATTCTTTTTACTATACCTTGGTAAGGTTTTTAGTCTCATCCTAATGTAGATAAATAATTAAACATAATGAAATTTATGGGAATGGTAGCACTACATTTATTTTATACGATTTATTCATGATTCATATATTAGTTTCCTATAAAAATATTATCACATATTTGAAGAATTATTATACTTATTATCACATGTTTTCATAAATTAAATAATTGATCTATTATGATATAAATATAAGGTTATTATCACATGAATATAATTAAGTGGTTAATTTAAATTTAAATGAAATGGAAATAAAACACATGTTTTACCACTTCTAATTTTTTTCACTAGGTTTATACTTATTGATGCTAATGATGAGAATCATGGTATTTGTGGGATTTTTTGTGTTATAGTTAATGTGATTATGGAACCCTTATTTTGTGATTTTTTATACGACCTTGAATTAAATTTTATGAGAATATATATCCACAAGTAAATTGTTTTCCAATATAAATTCTGGATTTTGGGAGAATTACCTTGAAAATTAATGAAGTAAATGTGATGAAAATATCATTATTTAAATCTAAAATAAGATATATGAAAATAGTTTGTGATGTTTGGTTGTTTTTTATGGGTTAGATGTGATGATATTTGGTTGTTATATAGTAGTTGTAATGGGAACTGGTGGTGATGTGAAATAGTTGCAATGCAGGGCTTGTTGGAATGAGGAGGATAGTTTGTGGTTGTGTTTTATAGTATTGTTTGAATTTCCCAGTAGTGATGGAATAAATTATTAATAATGAAACTGAAATGGTATAGGTTGGAATGGATAATGAACACTTGAATTGAAATGGGAAGTGTGGTTAATGTGGTTGATTCTTAATGTGAAAATTATGGTCCTAATAAATAAATATGGTTGGTAATTATAAAAATATATAATTTTTATTAACTTGAAAAAGAAATGTGGATAGTGTATTGTGGTCTTTGACATGTTTGTGTAGTGTTGTACATTTAGAAGTGGTAGTGAAAGTGGTAGATATTTCAATGTTCTTGTGGAATTTTTGTGAAAGGTATGGTATTCTTATTGAAAACTCATAGGTCAGGCTTATGTGTGTTACTATTATATATTGTATTTCCATTGTAATTTCTATACACTCCCAGCCCACATAAAGCACCATTCACTGACACCAAAATATTTGGGGGGGGGGGTCCAATATCCTAGATGGTGAGGATAGATTTTTGGATACCCCCAGTTACCCACTCTATCTTCCACGCAAGGTTATTACACATACGATATGATGTCTTCTGAATATAGTAAAATTTTGGATGGTTTTATGAGATTGATGAGGTGTCTTCCAATGGGGTCCACGCATGGTTGGAGAAATACATGCAGTTGATGTCCTTCATGTTTATGATACCCTAATATTAAAGTTATAGTGATAGATAATATGTGATGTGACATCCTAGGTGTATTCTGGGAAGATGTGATGTGGTGGCCTAGGTGTCTTCCGGAGGGATGAGATGGCTAGTTTCATGTAGGATTCTTGTCATGATACAGTTTCCTAGGTGTATTTAAGAGGTATACTTTACCGAAGATATAATAGTGATAGGATGCACAGTGTTGGGGTGTGAGAGTGTAAATTGGTTGTTAAGATTTGTGGGGTACCCTTTTTTGATATGATTCTTAATATGTTACTACTTGGATGCATTAATGGTGAGCATGCCTTGATGAGGATGATATTAGTTAGTTGAACTTTTAAGGTGTTATTGGTTCTTCTATTTTCTCATTGGTGCATTAGTATGCTCTTTTCAGATGTGCATGAGATACTTTGGGTTTGATCATACTGAGATTACATGTATGCCCACCCCATATATAAAAAAATACATATTTCTAGGAAGATTTCATGGACCGTGTTGGACATTACTAGCTCATACATTAGATCTATCATTGTGTTTTTCCTATGGAATTTGTTTTGGGTGCTTATTTAGACACTCTTTGTATTTTTTTACATTACACATGCATTATAGGATGGTTTTAGTTTCCTTTATTTTATATTTTTTCATGGAGTTTTATTATGGTTGATATCCTATCTCTCGGTCCTTTATCATTTTTTTCTCATGTTTACGTCGGGGTTGTGCGTCAGGTGTTTAGAAACATTCTTTCCTATGCCTCCTCTAGAGAAATTAAAACCCTTAGACTTGTAATAGATCCCTATAGAGTATGATTCCCACATTTCTACATTCCAAAGGTGTGTGTCCTCTATCACCATAGATGATGATGTCAACTCCTTGATTATAATGATATGGTGTGATGTCGATTATTCCTTCCATGTATCACTCCTTAGAGATCATCTCCTAGTCTGGGTATCCCTCATAGATCTAATACATGTTCATGAATATTATTCCTAGTTTCATCTCAAGGTGTAAACCAGTTAATTAAACTAAATTCTATCACAACTAGGTAGTTTCCTTTATTTTAGAGCTCACGATGGTTGGAAATCTTAGGCATGTTCAACATCTGTAAAAAAATATTCCTTTTTCAGAGTTGATGGATTATCATATATAAGGAATCATGGTTGGAGAACCTTAGTCATCTCATATAAACTATGAGGTAAATTATTTTATGATCATAAATAATGCAAAGCTTGATGCCTCAGACATCCCATATACGCTGCATGGGGTAGATATTATCATGAATTTGGTTGTGTTGGTCACATGTTTAAAATCATGTGGAGATAGATAGGTCATAGGTTTAATGTATTATGTGGAAAAGTATTTCATAGTTTTAAAGTATTTTGAGGATAGGTTATTCACAAGTTTATTTACTTTTGTTGTTAGATATGTCATAGGTTTAACATTTTTGGGGAACATTTAGGTGAGATTTTAGAATTACCTAGGGAGGATTATCACACTTCAAAGTTTCCACATATTTAAGGGGAGACATGTAGATTTAATGGGGATGTTGGGAAATTAGTATGGATCCTTAGGGAGTAATCCTTGGTATATTAGAATATCATGACTTTGGGATGTCGGGATTTCAAGATTTAACCTCACAGAGGAATCTTGTGTACCATATTAGGAGACATGGATCGAAACCCACGTAGTTCAATGTCATAGTTTAAGGTCATATAATAATAATACTCCATGATGATTAATATCATGTGGTAAGGAAACTCATATAATGGAGGGAATGATAGTATGAGATAGTGTGGGGCTTACAAGTATAACTTCCCTAATGTTTAGGCATTTCATCCCAAGAATGTGTGGGGCTTACACATATAGTCTTTTCTAGTGTTGGGGTTTCATTCTAAATGTAGGGGTTTCATCCAATAGAGTTGTAGGATGGTGTGGGGATTATGTATTTAAGTTTCATGTAGTAGGTGTTGCATCCAATGGCGGAGAAATATGTGTCATATCATCATGATTATGCTTGTGGAATCTTATTTTCATCACATAGGGTAGGAGGTGAGGGGTCATTCATGCTAGTCACACATGGTGCATCATGTTTTTACCCCACAAGGTAGAGATTCAATTTATGTCATGTGATTAGAAAATTGTAAGGTAGTTTAACATTTTATGACTACGATATGGGGTTAGGAAGTTTTATGTCACGTTGCATGTACATTGTTGGGGCCTACACATAGAGAGACCATTTCCATATATGAGAGATGCATATGGCTCTATGACTCATCAAAGGGAAAGGTATTCCATTTCCCTTGATGATTTCACCTTCATGAATTATTTTTCTACTATACAAGATCCTATGGGTGGATCATGGCAGAAACTCTTCCAGGGTGAAGTGGAAAATGGGGATCTCGATGGTAGGTTTTCTATTATTATGATTAAGAGGAATTAGGGTGCCATTGCTTAGGAGTAAGAGGTGGTGTAACTATCTAGTCCATGCTTGAAGAAAATAGGTCATATGTGAGAGTTTATGATACCATTTTTTCTAAGGATCATGGAAAAGTTGAACCAGTTTTGAGTGGGTACATGGCCATCAAGCACTCATGTTTCATTAAGGTGTATACATTGAAACGAGGTAATATATTGGGACCCTTGAAGTGGGTTTCATGATGGTATAGGATTAAAAAGGGTTGGGGGTTATACCAAAGGGTAATATTCATGGAATAGGGTAGCGCTGCCTCATGGTAAAGTATTGGTTCCCATGGAGTTAGTTTCATGAAGGATAATTATCTTGTAGAACCCTAAGAAGTTTTAGGGGATTTCCCTTATCAAAAAGGTTAATCTTTATAAAATTCATCTCCACCATGTAATTTGAGTCTTAGGATATCATTTGAATATGTTCATGAAGCATGGATACCAATAGGAAGTTTTTTTTCCATTTTCTCATGAACGTTGAGTTTTTTGTGAATTCATAGCTTCGGGTAGAATTCCAAAGGTGATGTCCCCCTATGTGAGGGGTGGAGGGTGGTATTTATAGCTATTATAGAATTGGAAAGGACATTTTCATGAATTTTGTGGATTTTTAGGTGTGTTTTATATGGTTTAGGACCTGGTATGATAGCCTTCATGACTCAATATACGTTGTACAAAAATTAGCATCATTCATGTGAGATTTTCTTTGAGACACCTAGAGGGCCTTTGTGTGGAACCTTTTGTCTATGAAGGTTTATGGTCGTCATTAATCTTTCACATTTTGAGTATTTTTAATCATTTTGAACTATATTTCCCCCAAAAAAACCATGCATTCCGTGATGTCTCCTATAATGATCATTTTTTAGGGTTAATAAATACCCCCCCGGAATGGGAGCCAATATGGGTGAGGAGGGTTGGATTCTAAGGTCAAATCATTGAAAACCAGTGATATGAGAACCTTGTTCATGAAACTTGGATCAAACCTTTGGCCTATATATTAGGGGAGGGTCCCAAAGGGGACCATGAGCTTTTCGTAAATGATAGTACCTTACTCTCTTTTCATGAAACTCAAGACCTTCACAATAATTCTATGATTTCGATCATAACCATTTGAGTTAGAGAATTTTATCACTGAATCTGAGTTATAGGGGGATTCCATTTCACTATAATAGAGGGGAGGTTCCAATATATGGATGATCCTCCTCATTTACCCCCATCCATGGAAAATAAATGTTTCATTTTCCCTGTGATTTCAATATGCATTTCAATCATTTTAGAAAAAAATCGAATATAACTCTCTATACCCATATAATTCATAATTTGTGTGAGAAACATGAGGAAAATTAATAAATACACATTTACATGTGAGTTCCATCCAAGGAATAGAGGGTCTATGGTGAAAAGATTCATTGGTCCCCTTTAATAACTGTGGTTCTAAAAAATAGGACAATGTAATCCTAGGAATTTGATATGAATCATCAGCGCATAGGGTGAATGAAAATATCATACTGGGGATGTTATAGTTCCACTTGAGTGAGAAAAATGTGGAGTGGTGTAAATCATGACCTCAATGGTTCTAATCAAGGGGTGGAGATATGTGGGTTGAGGATTAATGATGACCATGTTCAAAACATATGTACCATAACCACTCTATAGAGAGTGTATCTCCTAGAACATGTTCTCATGCAGGAGGTGAGCCTATTTTGGCCATGTATCATCATCATAGGGGATTAGACTATGGGATGATAATTAAAAATCCTTCGAGGAATGTACCCAATCAGAAGGCGAGCCTATGTTTTGCATGCACCATTGTTGTAGGGGGCCTTTTAGACCTGCTAAGTTTGTGTTAATCCAAATTATGAGGGAATAAATTGTTTTGATAGGGTGCCATGGTGATCAGGGTGATTTTGAACACTCTTAGTGATACATCTTTATGGTTCAATCATATGGATGTGAGAATTTAAAATTGATGGAATGCATGTAATCCAGTAGGGCAATCATGGTCATTATCCATTCAAGTCCCAATTTGGAAATCCATGGTTTTTCAAGTTTCTTAGCTTAAGGTTGTATGGATTTGAATGTGGGGAGTTTATTTTAAGGTCATACATCCATGACCAAGATTACTAGTTTAAGTTCATAGAGCTCGAATCATACTACTCTAAGGTTTAAGGTCACTCAAATTAGACTAAGACTCCCAATTTAAGGTCATGAAACTTCAAGCACAATGGACCATTATGGTTTGGTTTGTGTTGTTATAAAGAGAGTGAAAACAGATTTTAAAATGGGATTATGGGGGCCCTTCACCACACAAAAATCCCTAAGGCTAGTTTCATATATTTTATTGTCATAATGCATCAACCATAAAGGTTTTATCTTTGACCATGTGAGATAAATCATACAAAGGTTCGTAGGCCCATGTTATCCATACTCTGTGTGGTCAACAAGGAATGACAAGCAGCCTTCTTAATCACTCGGGAGAAATTCACAAGGGTGAAGATAGAGACTAGGTTAATGTTCCTGGTGATGTTTAGTTTCTTAATCATCGTGCATATATTAGTTAGGGGAATACCAGGGGTGTTTAAATTCCACTAGAACAAAGAAAGGTGAAAATGTGGGAAATTAGGACTTCACGAGATTTAAATTAGGAGAGGGGTGACCACTTTGTGAGGGAGACTATTGTCCATCTTTGAAACACAAGTTTAACCACCGCACTAGCCATGAATGGGGAGGAAAAATGGAATTGACTATTGACCATGTTCAAAACACGATATCCTATGTTTGTTTCCATCAATCCTTCAGGGCGTTGGCCCTAGTATAGTAGGTGAACCTTAAAGGAAAGACACATTTACCATTATGGGAGAACATATAGGTCTATAGGATGATGAGGATCCAAATTCATGGAGACTCAAAGTGTGAAGATGAGTTTGGTGAAATGTTCAAGAATAATTTCAAAACCCTTAGTTTTATGTCACCTCTCATTTGATCACACCTATGGGTGAATCAGTGAGAGATAGTCAAACGAGTTCTCAAGGATGGAAGTGATAAGGTAGGTTAGTAACCATATTAAGCATGGGATATAGGATCCATGAATTTTTATGTATCCTATGAAATGAAATGGGAATAAGTCTCTATTTAGATCTTCAGCATGGTTTAGTAGGTAAATAACACTAGGAATAGGGATCCCTCTCAATTGAAGGCTAATAGTATTACACTATTTTTTGTCATGCAATAGGGACATGAACCATGTAGTTTAACATCATGCAGTGAGGACACTGTACATTCTGTTTAACATAATATAGTAAGAACAAGGTTTCTAGAATTTACATTCTTATATATTTGACCAAAACATCATGAATTTTTACATCACGTGATTAAGATGTATGGTAAGGATGAGGTGAATTTTACAGCCATGGAAGACCTACACCACATGAAATGCAGGATGAGGATGAACATAGTTTGAGGTCATGATTCATGAACCAAAGGGGAATGTAATGGATTATAGAGGCACAACACTGCATGAAACGCATGGGGCATGTTTCACATATTTTAAGGTCATTATTCTTGGACTAAAGGGAAATGTTTCCTAGAATTATTGGCATGGAATGAAAGAATAGTGACCTTACATAGAAATATCTTATGGGGGACCATCACTACACAAAATAATTGGGGCATGTTTATCACAATTTTATTTAATGATACTTAGAATAAATGGTAATGTGTTCTATTTAGAGAAACATGTTATGATTTTCAACTATTATTGGGGGAAAGTTTCACCATGAAACCTAAGCCCACATGATCCATTATTAGTGTCAGAAAAAAGTGTTGTTGGGACTTCCCCCTACTGTAGAGGATATCTCAAGAATGGGTAAGAAAATTCATATTTTTAAGGCTCTAATGATTCCGACTTTCTAGTTTTTTTGTGTGAACGCACAAATGAATAACACCAAAGGGTGTTGAAACTTAAATATAACAGGGGAAGGTGAAAAATAAGGTAAATCAAGAATTCATGGATCTGTACCTCAGAAGGGGGGAGAATTATGAGTAGTGGATTACTATTAACCATGTTCAAAACATAGGTCGCACAACCACAACAATTGAGGATGGAGAAAGATATGGGATTGACCATTGAACATGTTCAAAACCAAGGAACAACAATTTTTCTATAGGGGGACTTTGAGGCATGAACCCAGGTGTGAGGGGAGCCTATTTTGGCTTATCACCATGACCGTAGAGATCTTTTTCAGATGTGGGAGGATGAAGAGGATATATATTTAGGAATAAATGAAGTTTGGAGGAGTCTATGAGGGGTGGTTTGGAGGAGAGTTAAACACTCTATGAGTTATCTCACTAGGTGGTCGAATGTGATGAGTGGACGCATCAGTTAGTAATTGATGGACATCTTCCCAAGGGGTGGGGGGGATATCCTTGAGATCGATCAATGGTTAGGTTGGGATTAGGATGTGATGTCTGGTCATCTATATGTATCATGTGAGCCCGATAATCAAGTCATACAAAGTTATTATAGGTGATGTTGTAGGAGACAAAAACTATGAGGGGTACTCTCTTGAGTGATGGCTAAAGGCATTATGATGTTTTATGTCATGTAATGGGGATTTGAACTAATTTTTTTGAAATCATGTTTAAATTAAGTTGGATTTTCATATTAATTTTATATGTTATGAATGTGATTTCTATAGTTTAAGTTCATATAGCATTAACCAATGTGTCATGCAGTTTTACATCATCCGAATAGGATGTTAAGCTTCATACTTTAAATACATAAAGTTGTGACTAAAGTTCATCTCATATTTTTCATATGATGTATCCCATGTATATAAAATAGGGTAAAGTTATATTTTAACATAATGTTATGAGGATGTATGTAATGGGACTTATGCGTAGACAACCCCTTATGTTTTCCATAGTTGGGACATGAGGGTATATTGGCCTACTAATAGTCAAGGGAAATTTGGTGGGCATTTACACCCCCTGGGAGTTTGAATAGTATTGGTAAGTACATTTATGAGGACTTTATTTACCCACTGGTGGTACGGTTGTAACATACAACCCATGTTGTGTTTGGGGTTAATAAGGACATATTCTGGGCTTGCACGTTAAAGCTTCCAGATTCCTCCTAATGTTGGGTCATGAGGGAATCTCGACCCACTGATGGGCCAAGGGAGTATGGTTGGGACTTAAAGCATAGAAGGATTACTTTGGGAATTGTTTTAGATTATTAAGGATGTATAATAGGTACTTATTGACCTTTATGTGGGTCAAGGAATATGATTTTGTCTTACACATGATAGGGAGTCCCATATAGACTACTTGGAGCCATAAAATGATTGTTTCATGGGGTATTATATGTTTTCTGGACAAGGCATCCCATGTTTATCATAGTAGGATTCCTATTATTTTGAAATATGGGGAATTGAATCAGTTATTGGGCCCAAGGATAGGTGGTCTATGCATCACTAAGTATCCCTTGAGATTGGGAATCAAGCCACAAATAGTTCTAACACAGATTATTTCACATTTATCATATGTGGTGTATTATGATTACCAGAAAAGGTAACAAGGTAGATTAACATCATGTGTCTAGGAAAAAATTTTATATCATATCACATTTATCATATAAGTCATCTCGTGTTTACTACAAAGGGTAAGGCTGGAGTTTAATGTCATGTGTTGAGTACATCAGTTTTGGATCATCACGCATTTATCACTTGAGGCATCTCATGTTCACCACACATTGTAAGTCTAAAGTTTAATTTCTATGTTGAGGATGTTTTCAAATAGTTTATCATCAGATGGATTAGTTATTGGATTTATATTTTAATGTTTTATATCTCAAACTAATATGTTTATGAAAAATATCCCTTTAGAAACCTGGAATTGGTAGGAGGTGTGCTATGCTCCCCCTAAATGGTGGTCAATGAGTACGCACCATTAGAGTATAACTTATGAATAACATAAGGTCATTCCCATTTGGGTTCTAGTATTGGAAGCTTCTTCTCAGGTATCACCAGTTTCTTTAAAACCAAAACTATGTCACCCTAAAGTAGGGAATGGAGGTGAACTTTCTTTTTTAAGACCTGCACTGTCCTATTTTGATGCCTTTCTAGGTTATGCAATTCTTGGTGACTTCTTTCATAGGGGCCTTAAAACTCGAACAAATAGACCTTGGATCTCTTTCTTAGCTTCTTCTGATCATAAACATCCATAAAGTGTTATTATAAATAAATCTCTTTTGGTAAAAATGCATTTTTTCGTAAACTAGGGAGTATTGGGTCACCTTTGTGGAATTTGAAGTTGTTTTCTGATACACCATGATGGAGTTGGGGAGATTATCAAGACAAATCTTCCTAGTTTGTCCTACCATATTCTATAGGATATTAGAGAGGGTTTTTATTAATTCCTCAATATGTCTATTCACCTATTCATGGAAGTGGGAAGTGTGATTGGACTAGTTGTTATACATTTCATACAACTTCTTTATCTCAGTAACTCAAAAGTTAGTGTCATTGTTAGTGATAATGGTGTGAATAATCCTAAATTTTTGGATGATGCGGGACTTCCCAAACTCAATCACTAAGCAGGTCTTAACCAATTTTAGGGGGATATCTACTACCCACATTGAGAAAAATACAGTTCTAGTTCGAAAGAACCTATAATATAGACCGGTTTCCAATGTGTAGGGACCTACAACATCATAACCCCATATGGAAAATATCCAAGAGTACTTGGTGGTATGGAGTATCTTTGATGATTGATAGATGAAGTTGGCATGCATTTTGAATTCATGAAACACCTTTTAAAATCATATTCATTCAAGTTCCAAGGTAAGAAAGAAATACCCCATCCTCTGGATCTGGTGGTAGAGTTTTGATGGTCCCCATATGAATCAGCTTGATCTTACTGTAGGGCCTAAATAATATCATCACCTTGGATGAAATGAAGAAGGATTACATAAAAACCTCACATATAGAGGGTTAAAATGATGTTAGGTAGATCTTGAGAGTATATTTCACTACATGTTGATGGATTCCCCCTCACCCAACTTGTTGTGGTGAGAGGGTCCCAAGTTATAGATACTCAAAAAATGGAGTCATCCAATCTGGTGATTCCTCAACGACTGGGATGTTTGACAGTCATTTTATAGAAGTTATAGTGGCTATTTGATTCCCCTTTTCTTCCTCTTTTCTTGGGGTGATGGGGGAAACAACTCTATGATGGAACACATGAATGACCAAATCATCATGGTCAGGTTTTGTGATATATTCTTGCAGACCTTCCAAAGAATCATCTCGGTCATTCCAGAACCAGGGAACAGGGGCCACCTTTGGATGAGATGGAAACTGAACCATAAACTCATAAGTCTTCTTAAGAAAAGTGATGAACCCTTTATTGTTGAATATTTCATCAATGTTGATCTTTTGGATGACTATTTATGAGTCTCCCTTTATATGCAGTCGAGGAACTTGAATCTTAAAATCCAACTTGAGGCTGGTGATAAAGGCCTGATACTCAACCTCATTGTTGGTAAATCCTTCCAACAATAAGATTGAGTATGGAGATATGAATTATGAAGGATTTATGAAGTTGATCCCTAGGACCACCTTATTAAGTTTGGGGTTATTGAGACTTCTCCCATTTAAGCTATGTGAGGAACCATCTAAATGAATTAGTAAAAATAGTGTGGTATAAATGATGAAGAGGATGGCCTCATCCAGAAAATCAACATCTAGGGGTGATTCCTCAAGATTCATGTGGGAAGTTAGTAAATTTTCCAATTATTGACCTTTGATATCCTTTTGAAGGATAAATTTGATATCAAACTACAATAGAATCACTTCACATCATTAAAATCATTCAATTGTTATGGGGTGATTGAGGAAGTACTTAAAAATATTGTTAAGAGACAATAATTTTATTTCATGGTGTTGTTGGTAATGTCATAATTTCTGAACTACGAAGACTAAGATGATCTAGATTTTTTCAATGGGAAACTTTCTGGTCTCGGTTTCATGCAATATATAGCTGAGTTAATAGAGAATTTTTTCACTGCATTTATTTTTATTTTCAGCCAGAAGAGAAATGAGTGACCTCTTCATTGTAATCATATAAAGCACTATGGGATTTTTAGGGATAGGTGGCATCAGGACCAGAGGAACCAGGATATACTAATTGATGTCCTGAAAAATGATATTGAACACTTCATCCAAATAGCAGCTGGTCCCTTTCTTCATGATCATAGGTAAGGGTATACATTTACCATCCAGGTTAGCGATTAATTGCATTATACATGCCATATGGATAGAGAGGCCTTGAAATTCTTGAAGGTTTCATATAGGAGGAATCTGAATTATGGATCTAATATTCTATGGGTCAATGTTTATACCTCTATATCTAAAAACAAAGCTAAGGAAATTTCCATAGTTGACCCCAAATATTCACTTTAAGGAGTTCATTTTTAGGAAACAAGAGTAAAGAATGTAAAACACATTCTCTAGGTCTCTAAGATTGTCTTAAAATTAGTGGTATTTGGCCACCAAATCATCCACATAATTCTCCATAACTTTCCTTTGGAGTGGATTGATGATATAGTGTATAACACACTGGTAAGTATGCCACATGTTCATCAAACCAAATGGCATCACTCGACAGAAAAAGGTACCCTATAGTACCCTGAAGGTAGTGTCTTATTCATCCTTAGGGGTCATTAGGATTTGATTGTATCCAGAGTATCCATCCATGAAGGAAAAGTATTATAATCTAACAATGGAATCAATTATGAATTGTGTCATCATGTGAGGGAAATCATACTTAAGATAGTTGTAGTTACGATCCCTAAATTCTATATAGACTCTGATCTTCATGTTCTTATTTTTGATAGGGAAAATGGTGGCCAACTATTTTGGGTATTATATTTCACTGATAGGGTTGTATTTTATTATCTTATAAACTACTAACTTAACTAAAAGCCCTGTAGGGTGTCGTTAGATCCCTATGATGCTGTGCAAAAAATATAAAACATAGACAATTCTAACTCAAAGTTTAGTATCCAACAAGTCTGAATGTCAAACCCATAGGGACAGAGCATATGTTCTAAATCAATTAAGAAATTGAATTTTTAATTGATTGGTTATTTGTGAAAAAATAGAAACAATAGAAGGAATTATTGGGGTTTGAATCAATATGGGAGGCATTCCAAGATTAGTGATTTCCAGGTTTGTGTGCTAAGGATTAAATTAATATGGGTTTGTTTAGTTTTGGGGTCAGAATTAGGTTAGCAAGGATCCTTTCTCTGGGTATCCCTCTCTAATAGTGTGGTTTCTCTTTTAGAATGGTCATCTACATAGTGAAAGTACAATACTAGGTGACCCAAAACTGTATTTAAACATAATAAACCTATGTTTCAAAATTATCATACACAAAATAGATTAATCAGTTAATGCAATAAAAATAGAACTCTTTAATTCACAAGCAATGGTCATGTGATTGTAAAAGAAAGATATTTTGAATTGATAGAACGAGTCACAACAATCCAAATAAGAATAAAAATTATAGAATAATTATTAAGAAAATGTCCCCCTATGATCACATCACCCGACATAAATGGTACTACTCGCTCATGATAGAAGTGAGCAACATGTGCACCCAAGGAGGAATGGAGGTGAAGAGAGGCTCTAGATCATCCGGTGGTTATCCCTTAGTGTCATTTTTCCTTCATTGGTCCCAGAGTGTCTTGGAAGGGAGGATAGTGGCCTACATTTATAGGAAAAATCATCCAAAACCCACGGCATGCATCACCTATTTTCCTCTTCACATCGAAATTGTCATGACGTGTACCTAGGATACCCAACATGTACTTCAGATCCAGTTTTTCGTCAACCACATTGAATCCGTGAAAACTTTGGGTGTTTGTTTGAATATCATCAGGCCATTTATATGTGGTTCATGACATGTACTTGAAGATCACAACATGTTCTATCATCACGACTTGTTCTATGTGGTCTATTTCACTTGAAATGGTCATGAAATTTACTTGCGGTACATGACGTGTAATCACTTTTTTCTTCAGTTTTTCGGCTCCTCTTCATCTCCAAATTCCGTTGTCACACTGTAAGAGAATCGAAGCAGCCCGAAGTGTTGTTCAGATCATATTTCCTCCAATTTTCATTCCTTTTCACAAATCTATTATTTCTTGTCATAAATAATAAAAAAAATCAAATAATTCCAAACCTGGAAAGTTTATTCAATAAATTAAAAAATCAACATATAAAAACACCTTAAAATATATACAAGAAATAGACGTATCAAATCTCCCCACACTTGAATTCAACATTTTCCTCAAGGATTGAATCTCAACATACTACAAAGTACATTAACCTTACCATGATTTAAATTCAGTTTCAATCAAAACAATTGATCAAATGGAAAATTAAATATTCAAGTATCTGCAAAGAAAATTTTTCAATGCATCATTTTTCAAAGAAATATGCTACCCATGTATTTAAATTTTCTCCTTTGAAAAGGCAAAGTTCCTTCATTCATCCATTCACAAGTTTCAATCCATTATTAATATGCATTCCACTTATAATTTACCACCCATGAATTTTTCCTCCCATCTTTAGGTTTAAAAAGTATATTTTATTCAGCACAAACCTCAAAAACATGCAACTTACCATAGGCTTGGAAAGCATATATCATCTCCACTTCATAAAGACAAAGATCACAATTAATCATAAGAGCTTCACCATTAAATATCAAATGACTCTGAGGCTTTAGGGTAGGTAGGAAAATGATATAAAAAGTAATTCTCAAAAAGGAGTTTTAACAATAAAGTACTTTTCATGATATTCAAAACTAGCTCAATAAATGTATCCTTCATAAATTTCAATTCTCCCTTCCCCCAAAAACTCAAAGTGGTCTCATGATTCATGTAAGAATAATGAATGGATCAAACTATATTAATCTTTTTTTCTTTTTACTTTATTAAATTTATGATTAGGATAAATATCACATCCATCACTTAACCACATACGATAAAAAATCGTCAGTCTAGAAAATGGTCATTTTTTATCTTCCAAAAACACAACCCAATTATTTTCATTTTTTTCAAATGTTTTTTTATCAAGAGTGGTTAATAATGAAATACAATGAGTAATTTCATGGCCTCCACCCATATTAAAATGAAAAATCCCCCCCCCAGCAAAATATCCACAATAAAGTATGTCTTAGTACATCTAATAAAGTTCTTCCCCCACACTTATTCTTTTAAATTTCATGAAAAACATTTAGAGGAAGGTAGGAATGGATAAATTAGGCTTGTAACATGGCTCAATTTATAACAAGGTTGTTCATGGATTGTACGGGCTTAAAATGATTAATGCAAGGTTTGTCTCAGGATAAGGTCTAACAAAATACTACCTCAATCATATTAAAATTGATTATATATAGTCGTAACTTTGATAAGATGCAATGAAATTTCTAGAATAAAACATTCTTGAGTTTCGCAACAAATATACTCTAGATAGAATAAAAAATATTAGCTCATTTCATGTCTGGGGGATGAGAAAAATTGTTGGGAAAATCACTCATAGAAACACATATGAATAATAAAATCAATTAATGAAAACATCATAATTTCAAAACATGGACAAATCTTAGAAAAAATTCATTTATAATGATTAAAATGCTCCCCTAAAACAAAATTTTTCATATCCTAATCCATATGTTTATATCTACTAATTTATTTCCATTTTTCTCATTCAAATTTATTAACAAAGAAATATAAAATTCATGGCATAAAAATTGTCCTGAGTAGTTTATGTCTCCTTGCTCATCTGATTAAATAAAGAATATGGTGTGGGCATGAAATTTTCAATTAAATCTCCAAAAAATAGAAATATGGGGAATACAATAGAAAATTTAAATGATTACTCCCCTTTCAAATTTATGCTTCAAAATTGGGTTATATAAGTTCTTCTTGAACTCTGTCGTGATGTGTATGTTCCATTCATGACGTGTAACTCCTATGAAACTTCTTCTCACGATTCTTACTTTTTCCTACCATGATGGTCCTTCAAAAATAAAAATCACAAGTTAAAGCACATTCCATAGAAATTAAATTCAAAAATGATTAGGGATGAGTTCTTTTCCTAAAAATAGAAAATAAAAAAACAAAAAATACTAAAAACTTGGGTTTCCTCCTTGAAGAACTTTTGTTTACCATCGTTGGATTGACTTTACCTCTTCATCTCAAGTGATTGATGGTAGGAAAGAGGTTACCTGACATGGATCTACAAAAATGTTGAAGCCTTGATTCCTCAGTATATTTTGGTCCTCTCCCTTTTTCTGAAACTAAATTTATTCTCCCATTGTTAACAAAATTATCTATCTCCATAGGCCCAATCCAATAGTTCTTTGCTCTTCTTACATAGCCAAATGGCACTTCGCTAATTGCCTATACTTGATCTCCTTTTTTGAATTATTCTTTTATGAATCTTTCTCGGCTATATTCAAAACAAATTCAACACTTTTTTTTCCTTTCTTCAGTTTGTTCTTACTTCCTTCTCCAGTCTCCACAATAGCTACTTCATCTATCCTTCCATGGACAACATCATCCTCTTCTTTCATCAGTTCATGTCTTCAAAAATCATCAATTGTTGCATCTGGATTCTGCATTGCCTAGTGAAAATTAGATTTTACTTATAATCCTCCTACTCTCAAGATCATATATCCATTTTGAACATCAATTAGTTCTATTATTTTAGCTAATAATGGTCATCCCAAAATTATCGGCACCTTCTCTTAATCTATGTTTATCACCAGAAAATATGCCAACAATTAGAACTCATCCATTTTGGAGATGACATATTCAAGTTGTCCTCATGGAAGTCTCACTGTTGTATTAGATAGTGAAAGCATAACTTGAGTCAGTTGCATCTCATTCAATCTGAGTATTTTGAATGTTGCATATGACATTATTTTTACACTGGAACCTAAATCATATAAAGATCTTCCAAACTCATTAGTGCCAATGGTAATTAGAATGGAAAAACTACTTGGATTACGTTGCTTATTCAGTAGCATTCTTGAAAACACTTCTAAACTTTATCCTTCCAGTGGAATGGTTGCTAAATCTTCAAGATTTTTCTTATTCGTCACCAAATCCTTTGTGAAATTTCCATACTTAGGCATGTTTTCAATTTCCTCAACGAATGGGATGTTTATGTGTATCTTCTTGAACATCTCTAAAATAGTTTTCTTTTTATCAACAATATTCACTTGATTTTACCTATATATATATGGTAGTGGTGTTTGGTATGGTGGTAGTGCTTCATAATCATCACATTCCTCAGATTCTCTATTATTCTCTTGACTTACTTTAGCTGGTGGTGGTTCTTTTTGTCATCCAAATTCAATGTCACTCCCTCGTGTATTCTTTCCACTTCTAATCAATATGGATTTCACTTCTTGATGAGTATGGTATTCTGTGACTCCTATAATCTCTCTTATTTTCCTTTCTCTAAGTGTCTCAGTAATCTAGCCAACTTGACTTTCTAATTTCCTTAATGATGCTTATTGGGTTTGTGGGTCATTTCTCAGTTCTCTAATTGTAGTACCATTATCTATTGATTATTCTATCAGCTCTTTAATTGTAGCTCCTATGGTGGTCATAAATGATGTAATGTTCTCCTCCAGTTAATGGACTTGACTGGTTGATGAGGTACCTTGTTTTTGAGGTTAGTAACCATGTTGTCTCAGCGGAAATCCTTGACCATGATTTTGTTTTTGATTTTTTTGTGGTTGATGCAGCCTATGTCCTTGCACATAATTTTGATGATTATAATACCAGTAATTTTCATCTTCATAGTACATACCTTGTGGATTTTGGAAGGCTATCATTGCATTCATCTTCTTTGTCATCATCTTCATTTGAGCAGTCATCCATCAATTGTCCACCATATATTCTCCTTGTACTCTCCCTTCTTCAAGATTCCATTGGAAACTATTACTTGACATCTCATCAATTAGTTCATAGCTCTATTCCAGGGATTTTCTCATTAGGGAAACTCCTGTAGAAGCATCTACAATAGACCCATTCCCCTGCAATAATACTTTAGAAAACATTTGATTTAATAGCCACATTTTTATGCCATGATGAGGGAATCATCTAATTAGACCTTTAAACATCTCCCATGAACTATATAACGATTCTTCATTTAATTTATCAAAATTAAAAATACTTACCCGCAAAACCATAAACTTTGAGGGTGAAAGAAACCTTGTTAAAAACATTCTTACCAGATCTTCCCAAGTTGTGATTGAATGTGGGGGAAGAATTTTAATCCCCTCCTGTGCTTTTACATTTAGTGAAAATCTGAACAAGCACATCTGTACTCCGTCATTTGTGACATTCTAGAATTGGAATGTATCAAAAATCTCCAAGAAACTTCCTATGTGTGTGTTTCTGTCTTCATGTGGTAGCCTAGAAAATTGAATTTAATGCTTAATCATTTGGATGACCACTGGCTTGATCTTGAAGTGTTGAGCAGCCATTGGTGGTATGAGACTGATGAGGTTGACTCCCGTGTTTGAGGCTCTTCCTTAGTTGATCATTACTTGGCCCCTTGATTTCTTCCTTGAATTTCTAGTCTAGCTCTCTAGCCTAGCTGATTGTCATCTCCTTTGAATTGCTCTATCCCAACCATGGTGTCTTGTTCTTGTTCTTTTTTGGATTCATCCTGCTACTTTCTATTCTAGTGAAAGGCCCTCTCCATCTCTAGATCAAAATCAATCTCCTCAGTTTTTTCTTTCCCTCAAGTGGTGTAGTCGTACAATTGAATGCTACCTGAAAAAACAACACAAGACGACCAAGTATAAAATAAATAATTAAAATAAAAACAACTACCTAAATTCCTAAATAATTTAAACATAATGTCAACCGTCCCTAAAAACAGATCCAATTTGAAAACCCCATAGGGCATCGTTAGTTCCCTATGATTCTATTCAAAATAAAATTTATAAAACTCATACAATCCTAACTCAAAGTGTAGTATCTATCAATTCGGAATGTTGAACCCACATGGAAAGAGTGTATGTTCTAAATTAATTAATAAATTAAAATTTTAATTGGTTGATTGTTTTCAAAAAAAGAAAAACTATATCATGAATGATTGGGGTTTGAATCAATATGGAGGGAATGCTTGGTTCAATGATTTTTAGGTTCGTGTGCTAGGGATTCAATTGATGTGGGTTTGTTCGGTTTTGGTGCCTGAATTGGGTTATCAAGGATCCTTGGTTTGGGTATCCCACTCTAATATTGTGTATTCACCTTTGTAATGGTCATCTACTTAGTGTGAACATAATACTAGGTGACCCAAAACTATATTTAAACATAATCAACCTAGGCTACGTAATGATCATATACAAAATAGATTAATTAATTGATGAAATAGACATAGAACAATTTAATTTTCAAGCAATGGCTATAATATTGTAAAAGGAAGAGATTTCGAATTCATAGAATGAGTCACAGAAATACAGACATGAATAAAAAGTATAAAATAATCCATAAGCACACACCCCCCTATGATCATATCACCTGACACAAATGGGACTACTCTCTCATGATGAGAGGAAAATAAATGGGTACCCAAGGAGGAATGGTGGCAATGAGAGTTTCCAGATCATCCAGTGGTTGTCCCTTGGTGTCACTTGGCCTTTGTCGGTCTTAAATTGTCTTGGAAGGGTGGCTGGTGGCATCTTTTTATGGTCAAATCACCCCAATCTCATGGCCAGTGTCACCTGTTTTTCTCTACGCATTGACATCATCATGACATGTACCTATACTACACAACGTTTACTTTAGATCCAGCTTTTACTCTTCCATGTTGAATCTATGGAAACTTCATACATTGGTTTGACTTCTGTCACGTCGTGTCCGGGTGGTACACAATGTGTACTTGAAGTTCACAGAATGTTCCATTGTCATGACTTGTTCTATGTGGTCTGTTTCACTTGAAATGGTCACAACACGTACTTGTGGTACACTACATGTATTCACTTGTTTCTTTAGTTTTCTAGCTCCTCTTTATCTCCAAAATCCAGTGTCATGCTGCGAGCAAAGAGAAGTGGCATGAAGGGTCATTTGGATCATATTTCCTTCCCCTTTTGTTCCTTTTTCACAAATCCATTATTTCGTTCCACAAATAATAAATAAACTCAAATCATTCCAAACATGGAAAGTAAATTCAGTAAATTACAAAAATCACACATAAAACACCTTAAAATATATACATGAAATAGACATATCGTTAACCATGGAACTAATTGAAGGATAAATCTTCATGATAGGTTGTGTGTATCCATAGTGACCCACTAGGAGTCCAAGGTGATGAAAAGACACCTGGGTATCTAGGCATAAAATTTCCTTATAGATCCAAGATAATACATTATGGTACCTCAATAAGGATACATATTATTCATTTTCTCTCAGGGTCATGAATTTTTAATCATCTTTATCCTTGATTCTCTCTCTATTCCAAGATTATCATGATTTATTCCATCAATGGTGGTGAATATTCCTTTTCCAAAAGTTTGAGGGGTGTCCTCCAGATCCTCTTTATAATTTGAAGATTGGGTTTTAGTGGAAAAGGAAGAACCCTCTGTCAATGGGGACAATGGAGTGATACTATTTTCTGCCCCAGTAGGTCTAACATCCTTGAAAATGATTCATTCTCTATTGAGACTATGGAAATTAAATTTGATGAGACAATTCCATTTCTTATAGAGGGGTTCATCTCTAAAGTCAGATCAACGATGACGAGTGGACTTCTGTCAAGTTAGGTCTGCTCTTCAAAAAATATGATGCTATTGTGGATCTATTTCCAAGGGGAATACTACCTAGTACATGATAAGTGTAGGATTTTTTGGATTTGATGGTTCTTTTCTAGTGTTTTAATACTAGGTTATCTATGATAATTCATTTTTCTTGGGGATGATGAAATGGAACCAGATGTCTAGGATCATTGGCTCCAACTGGTGTAAGGGTAGGATGAATCTATCTTTTAAATACAACCAAAGATCTACTAAAGTGGTTTTTCATATCATTGGGTTCATTTATACGCTCTAACCCATTGATATGAAGATAATTTCAATACATCTTTTAATAGTCAGAATCCATGTAGTGTGCTTCACAGGTTTAAAAGAGAGATGTGTAGGAAGGGAGTACCCCTACTCGAACATTGAGGGAGTATTTGAGTCACTGATGATATAAATAGGGGAACACTACTTGCTGGTGATTCTAGGGACTTACCATTAGATAATTATAGGTGGTTTTCTATGAGACAACTATAAACAAGGTTCATGCTATCAGGTCACCAATTTGAGTATCTAGTCGAATCTTGTTGTGTGGATACTATTCACTATTATCAAACCCCTAAATTGTCTTGTAGTAGGAGGTTAAATCAATATTTGTGTTCCATAGAATATAAATAATGTGGTTATAGATGAGGTTGATACCCTAACATGTGTCTACCACATAGTGACATATTTCCATGCATTAACATGGTTTATTACATAGAGTAGAAATATGTTTCCCTTTATGACTACACCTCCATCCTTTTCTGAGAATGAAATGATGGAATGGAACTCTTCCTGCTCAGCCTCATATGAATGATAGTGCTTAGTGGTGGCTACCTCAGTCTCAAACTAGATTGGTCTCTTTAGGTCCTTGGTGAGAGGCTCATGCATCTCTTTCGATAGGTGGAGTGTATTGATAATAGATAGTCTCTTAGGTATTCAAGAGATATGTTTCAACACATAATATTTTTGGGAGAGGGTTATATTTCTGGTCATTGTATGACTTTATTTGGATGGAAGTAATGTGGGCATATTTATTTGAGGATTTGGAGTATGATTGGTTCTCTCCATGTCCCGTTGTTGGTCAGATAGCTTAGGATGAGAATTGGATGGTTATGTTCAAGCCTTGATCAACTGTGACTGGGTTCTACCCCACTACTATTAAGATAAAAAATCAACCAATATAGTTGGTTGTGGGGGTACAAAGGACGATTAAGTTCACGAGTTTTGTGCCTGTTGTACCCTAAACGAGGCCTATTATCTAGTTTTAATGGAATGAATTGTTCATTCTAAGGTGTCGGCCTGATTAATCTATTTGATAGCATGATGCCTACCCCTCCATCGATGAAACCGAAGAGATTTACCTGAAGATAATGGGGAATTATCTTCATTACTGGATACCATTTAATGATCAACCAATCTTGCTGCTTTGACTTATGCATATCTTTGTTCTTCATCAGTGGAATATTCTGGGACTGGCCAGATTTCTAGTTCTCCCCCCATATTAGGGGACTTTAAGTCACTGAGAATGAAAAATGACTTTAGAACTGATGGGAGGATTTATTTATCTTGAAGTTGTTGATTCATATTACCTAAATACATAGAAGTGTGTTCCTTCAATTAGGTGGTTAGAGTGGGTGTCAAAAACATGGGATGTTCTAGATTACTCATATAGGAATAGATAAATTTGTGGGCATAAGTGATAATTTTATGGGATATCCAGTCATTTTAATTCTGTGTACCCAACGTAAACACTTTATTCCATTCACTAAGGCCTTCATCATCACTATTGGTATTGATAAAGTCATATACTACATTTTTCAGGACTTCTCCTAACTCTACTAGGACATAATATACCTATACCTAAAGCTAATATTACAAGATAAAACAATCTTTGATAATATGTTTAAGGACCCTAACTATATGAAATAGTTTGTACGATGATTCGGTTTGGTCTCATAAGGCCTTTGACATTAAAAAAGCTTCAGGATATTATTCTATAGGCTGTAGATGAAATACCTTGGAAACTGAGCATCCATTAAGGAGCATACGTTATTATTCCACTCAATAAAAGAAACCCCAGGGGCCTAGAACTTACATGGGGCTTGAGCATCATTCATACGGTGAGGTTGTACTTGGAGAGGCCTTCCTATAGGAGGTGTATAAAGGGGGACTAGATCTGGGGCCTAAGTTTGTATGGCGGTGGATACCTCTACATTAATAGGTTTCTGTATTGGTTCTAGAAGATTTAATGGGTGATACTATTTCCTAATCTCTAGTAAGGATTCATTTATATGTTGATCCCTTTTAGTGAAATCTCAAAATCTACCCAAATACCTCAATGTGATGAGAGTGGGAACTAGATCATCCTATAAATTCTCTATGCACATCATCAAAAGATTCTCCTATGAAAGATGCATATCAAGGGAGAATTTTATTCTTTTACATCAGTAAATAAAATCAATAACTCACTCATAAATATTTTTCTTGGATTTGAAGAGGTTGGTGATGTTGGTTTTGATCATGGTAGAACTAAACTGGTAAATAATCTATCTACAGAGGTCTTCCCAATTAGTTAATGATCTTTCGGGTAGGTAACTATACTAGGTGAAAGAAGGTCCCTCCAGAGTTTGGATGACATAACTAAGCTTGGATGCTTCCAATTGCTTAGGGGTTACCAAAATTAGACCACACCATGAGGAAAATTGAGTTAGATGATACAACAGATCGCTCTTCCTATTAAATGATATGAATCTTATATTGATGAATTTTGGAGGTGGAAACATCTGGTCCACCCATACCATATACATATTTTCTCATAGTGAGATTGAATCATGTTACATATCCAAGGAATCAATTTAGGAAGTGGGAGCAGCTATTATTCCATCCTGGTGAGGATTTTTAGTCACCGATACTTTGACTGACTAGTTGTATTGTGAGGTTAAGTGATCATGGTCCAGAGAATGGAAATTGTACTATTAAAGTAGGGTAAAATAATTATACCTTTGTCTCTTTCCATAGAGAACTACCTCTACAATGATCAGATTAATATAACCACCTACCTCGAACCTAGGTGTCTGGACAAGGAGAATCGTCTTCTCAGCTAGTTGTGGGCTGGGGTCCCCTTTAGAATAACCTTATAATGGGTGGTGCTCAATGATAAGTTTGATGATAAGGCCGTTGTATCCCTCAGTATCCTAGATAAAGGTAGCAATTATGGAATCTATCCCTATTTATAGAGTAGTCTTAGATAGGTCAATGTTGTTATTAATCCACTTAACCTTTTCGATATGTTGATGGGGAGGAGGAAATCGGCCCGTTGTGGGATTTGTGAGGCCTAATTCATGTCTTTGATGGTGGGTTCAAGAACCCACCAAAAGGTCTGTCTAATGTGGTGTTCCACCTTGGAGTTGATCATCTTGATTCCCTCTGTCATCATCTCAATTTATATGATCACCCAGAGTATTTATTCTGATGAAATTCACTACATCAATGGATGGTAGGACTCCACCATCGATAGGTGGGATATCTTGATGGACCCATTGTCATCATGAAAGCCGGATGAATTTAAGAGTAGCATATTTCCCCATCCTCTTATTCATATATTGGGAGACACTTCCTGTATAATTTTCTATAGTATAGTGAGGATCTTGATAATGTTCTACTAGAAAGCCTAGAGGTATACATATGAATCAAGTTGTATAGCTATTGGGAGTTCCACAATTTCAAACCTCATGAATTATTGGTGAATGGCCCCAAGGTTCTCTTCACTCCAAGTATAGGTCATCTAAAAATGCTAGAGGTGGTTGTATGGTACCAAGATATTCTGAAGGATACATAGCACATGGTACTTAGTGTGGGACTCCGAGATGGTGAACTCCAGGTCTGCGGGCGACTAGAACAAGACTACTAGATGTTCATTGAGCAAAATATACCAAAATATATCCTCATAACACCCATAATTCATAGGTTAGTCTTTTCATTGATCACTCTATGATTAAATTATTAAAGGCTGCAAAATTGGGGGAGGTAGTGATGAGAATCTATTCTAATTCTAATTCTCAGAAAGAGGAGGCGTCACATTGTAAAATTACACCTAGAATTAAGAAATTTATTTTATGGGTGGGGCCAGCTTCATGACCATTTCTATATAGGATTGGATTTTTGCAACCCCAGATTGTTCAGGTAGGTCATATATTTTTATGATATTTCATCTTGACAGAATGATTTCCTTTATTTGAGGGTTCCAATCCAAATCCATGCATCTCAACAAATTTAAAGGTGTAGGTGAAGATAATGTAATCTTATGGCAGAAAAGATGGGTTCATAGAAATTCTATGAAAGGGAACCAAGCCCCTATCCACCTACAAGTATTTATGGAGGGATTTGGGGACCTTTGGGTCTCTGTCTTAGGGATGTTCAACATCAATTGGCAGACTTTGTCTCTGAGATCTTACGATAGAGGTGGAGGCACTTCTACTAGATAATCCATTATTTTAGACTCCAAGAGGTTGATTATGATGTGGTGTTTCACACAACCCTTCATTTAGTAATTTCAGAGTTCCACAAGATCAATCCCATGAGGGTCATGGGAGATTCTTCCATGCATGATACAATTGGCATTGTAGGTACGACCCCCATAGATGATGTCTACCCTCCTACCCTAGGAAGAATAATTAGGTTAGGTGAAATCATTTTCATTGGGATTACCTTTATTTAGGCTAACATCATCATGGAGAGAACCTCTTTGGTGAAATTATTTGTCATGTGGTGGCCCGCAATGGGTGTTGATGGATTCCAATGCATGGAGATTCAACCCAACCATCATGATAGTTGGTTGAGGTACCGACCACAACCTGGTGAGAATGTTCCCCTGTATATTGGTCATGAGTATGGGAGGAATTTTAGTGGTTCTTAGGGCCACTAGATCTATCAAATATGCCTCCTAGTGGTTAGTGCTAGTTACCTACCCTTGAGGATGATATCAAGTGTTCTATACTGGGGCTAATTGAGAAGGATCATGATCAACTGATTCATCTTCTCATGGGGCCTCTCGATGTTATCGGTGGCATTGAGTGGTGGGGATATTTTGGATGTCCCTAGTGCGTAGTCATGGTTGGTATAGCCAATGTCTCCCCCACCTCTTTTTCATATGGGAGGGAGTTGTCATAGCATTGTAGGGAAAGGATCCCAAAACCATTCATCATAGTGAAGGGAGGATATTTCCCTCTACGTGACCTTTGGGGGTGGTGTAGATGGTGAGAATCCATGAAATAAACATACTAGAAGGCCATATACCTAGTTAACATGACAATTTTCCACCCATAGTGATGATTGAGGTCATTGATAACCATTCGCTGGACAGGCTTGGAGTGGGAGATGGGGTGAGGGTTCCTGTGAGCTGTGGGAGTGGTGGATAATATGGAACAAGGGTAGTCATTCAGGATTTCCAAACCATTATTTATTCTACCCCCAAGCCTATTAGTTTTGGTAGATCATTGACTATTTACTATAACATTATTTCTGTAGGATATATGAGGAAAATCGTCGGTACAATTCTAATGAAGGCAATTCCCAACGTTCCCAACACTGCTCATCCTCTCCTATGGAAGGAGAAGGGATCCATGCCAATGATGCCTTAAAACTAGGGATTCCCAATGTTTACAATCTACCCCCAGTTTTGGGGTAAGAGTTTCACATTTTATTCACCATTTTTTTCTTTCTAATTCTTTCCACCTGGGCCGCTTATCAGGTGTTTGGCGACACAATTTCCTCTTCCTCCCCCAGTGCAGTCCATGTACTTGGACTAGTCATGTCACCCTATTGGGTATTCTTACTTGAATTATTGATTTTTAAATGTGGGAATCCTCCATCACTATGAATGATGAAATTGGCTTCTTGATCGAAATGGGGTGATGGGATGTCATCTCTCCTTCCCATGTATTCTTCCTCAAAGCTCTTCACCTTGTGCAAGTCTCCCTAGTATATTTAATACATGTTTGTGAATATCATTCTCATATCTATCTCAAGGTGGATGATGGTCAATTACACTAATTATTATAGAAATAGTATAACTTCATTTAGTTTATAAGTAATGATGGTTGGGAATCTTGGGAATGTTAGAAATCTATAAATAATATTCCTCATTTGGAGTTGACTGAATATCGGGTGGATGACCCAAGGTATCCCATATCCACTATGGGGAAAATTATGATATTAACATTATGTATCCCATGTATGATGCATTGGGTAGATGTTATCATGAATTTATTGGGGTAGGTAATAGTTTTTACATCTTGTGGGGATTGGAAGGTCATAGGTTTAACATCTTGTGGGGATAGGTAAGTCACAGGTTTAATATGATGTGGGGATAGTTAGGTCATAGGTTTAAAATATTATAAGGACATATAGGTCACATGTTTAACATTAATTTAGGAAAGGTAGGTGAGATATTAGCATTCCCCAGTGGGGATTTATCAAAGTTTGGATTTTCCAATTCTTGAGGTGGAGATGTACATATTTAATGGTGGTGTTGGGAATTGGGATTGAACCTTAAGGAGGGTACCCAAAGAATTCAGGATGTCAGGAGTTCAAATTGTGGGTATTTGGGATGTTGGGATTAAACCTCATGGAGGCATTCTATGTACCTTATTAGGTTACAAGGATAAAAACTCACATAGTTCAATGTCAAATTTTAAGGTATCATGATAGGATTGGTCAATAAAATTTAATGTCTTGTGGTAAAGTTGATTGTGTCACGAAATGAGTGACAATAAGAAACAGTGTGGGGAATATGTGTATAAATACTCTAGTGTTTGGGAGTTTCACCCAATGAAGGTGTGGGGATTATTCATATTGGATTATCTAGTTTTGGGGTCTCATTATCTGTGTAGGGGTTTCATCCCATGGAGGTGTAGAATATTGTGGGGATTACACATGTGATTTTCCCATGGAAGGTGTCTCATCCCATGGTTGGGAAGGAGGTGTCATCCCATGATGATCATGCATGGGTATCATGTGTTGATCGCATAGGGTATGAGGTGAGGGTTCATCCCATTCTAGTCATACATGGGGAATAATGCATTCACCATACAAGGTTGGGCTATAGTTTTATATCATGTGATGAGAATGTTTTCATATAGTTTAAAATCTTATGATGAGGATGTGGGGATAAAAAATATTACATCATAGTGTTTAGAAGTTGTTGGGTCCTACCCCTAGAGAGGCAATTTTTGGGTAGGATGGAAGGATCCAGCACTAAGCCTTGTCAAAGGGAAAGGCATGTTGTTTCCCTTGATGATGCCACCACCGGGGCTTATATATCTACTGTACAGACACCTATAGGTGGGGAACATGAGGAAAAAAGGTAAAAATAGGGAACTCAGTGATAGGGTTATGGTGATTTCTTAGGACCAAGAGGCATTAGGGTTCCTATGTTTAGAATTAAGAGGTGGAGTAACACTCTGGACCATTATTTAAGAAAAAAGGTTGGACGTAAAGGTTGATGATACCAGCTGTTCAGAGGATCATGGCATGAATGAACCAAGTTTGAGTAGGTATAAGGTTGTGTAGAACTCAAATTTCTCAAAGTTTTGTACAGCTAAATGGGGAAGCATGTAAGGACCTATGAAGTGGGTTTCCTGAAGGTATGGGTTTCATGATGTTTGGGGGTTTTATTAAAGGTAAGCTTCACAAAACTCTGTGGCCCTACCTTGTTGTAAAGTCTTGGATCCATGGAGTTGGTTTCATGAAGAATAATTATCTTGGGAATCCCCTAATATATTTTAGCAGCTTTACTCTATCGTGAAGTTTTATCTTTACAAGATTCATATTCACCCTATCCTTTGATTTTCAAGAGCTCATGGGAGAAAATTCATGAAAGATGGCTACCTATGGGAATTGATTCATCCTTTTTCTCATAAAGTTTTATGTTTCATGATTTATATTCTTCCTGAAGAAGACGAAAGGTTGAATCCCCTTAAGTGAAGGGTGTAGGAAGTTTTTTATAGAAATGGAAACATTAGTAAGGCCCTTTTCCTGAAATTTTTAGCATGAGAGGTGTGTTTTGTGAGGGGATGGATATAGAGAGATGATCTTCATTTCTCAGAAGATATTGAGTTAAGTTTATCATAATTCATGTGATATTCATTTCATGATCCCCGTATAACCTTCACATTGCACTATTTATTCATGAAGGTTTATGAATTTCATGAATTCATCCCCTTTGGTAAATTTTAACCTATTTTGGCCCATATTTTCCCCAAACCACTGTTTCATTCCTATACGTATCTCACAACAAGTAGTTGTCGAGATCAACAACCATTTTTAATGGATATTTATTCCATATATTATATTATTATACCATTAATTCTAGTCAAAAACCCAAGAACTACTAAAAGTAGGACATGAGGGGTCATTATCTCTCTTACTTCATTCCTAGACTAGGAGGGGTGCCTTTGGAGGAAGGGGTCATGACATAGTGGTATCAAAAGTTTGGCTGAGATATTAGATGGAGTTTTGAGTTATGAACTATGAGTATTTCATGGTTTGTTATGTCAATGGTGTCAGCAAATATTAATGTGCGATATAGGCCATAGAAGACTATCCTACCAAATAACCAAGTGAGTTGACAACACTTATATGGTAGATACCTAAAAGAAATAAATTAATCATGATTTATATTGTTCTTATTTAAATTGGTTTATCATGGGAAGTTAAAGTGAATTAAATGATTCTTAATAAAATTTCATACTATAGAGACTAGTAAATAATTTTTTCCCTTTTTCAGTTACAGTTATTGGATATCGTCTATCTGTAGTTTAGAATGGTGAGGTCTAATAAACTGACCCATTTGATCTATGGAGGTCTTATCCAATTGAGTAGGATGATCAATGGAAGAGGATGTTTCATTACTTTCAATAGTATGCTTTGGAAATGTAAGATGGAAGAATATTTGATATAGGGATAAAGCACTGGTTAGAGGAGCTCAATATTTCCTTTGGTTTGATATAGTCTTGAGAAGAGTCGTCGGTATCATTTTCAGTTATTCATATGTGACAATCTATGCATTAGTAGTGGATTTTATATCATGATGACCACACAGAGGCAGATGTGTTATATCCAAACTTTTATAAGGAGTTCCAAGCAGATTTCTTATTGTCCACCATGAAGGTGATGAAGAGGCGGGAGATTTACTCTATTCAATGGGGGAGCATGTTTTTTGAGTTATTGGGATCACGTTGAAGGATATTTTGGGTTTTAACCTTGATATTATTTCTAATGATGAGTCTTGTTCATAGCGTATTGAGATGACACCTTGTCCTACTATCCAATATGTAGTTACTCCTTTTACATTGATGACTTACTTGGGAGTGAAGAATAAATAAAAGTTGATTGAGTGTTTCCACTCATGGATATATTTTCTGTAAGATGGTAACTAACAATTTTCCTTCATGATAAGAGTTTTTAGTGGAAAATATTAGGCATTAGGGCCTTTTAGGTTTTTACCCATGGATAGTTGACCTCAGTAGCTTCTTTTTTGGCCTTCTAAGGACCATTGGTTTGAATTCCTTTACTAAGGGATTTGGGAAAGTGTTATTTTTCAATGGTCGATGCGTTCATCATTAAAGTTAGTGCCCCATTATCCTTGGAGCTCATTATAGTGGTGGTGGTATGGTTCTGTATCATCCTCAACATCAGCCTCCAGTGAGGTTGTTTCAACAGTAGGGGAAGCATGATTATGCTCTCATGAGAGGAGATGGGGAAGGAAGAAATCAACCTTAAGATGTTACTCATCTTCAGGAACCAAGAACTAAGTGTGGCCATGGAGGTGGTCATTGAAAATGGGATAGGGGATCCATATGTGGGAAACTAAATTTTGTGGATGTGCTAGCACCAGAGGGGCTTTATATCATCTGAGGTATGATTATCTTATCATTTTCCCTTTTTTATACCATTTTTGATTTAGGATATTATCACTTTTTTATTTCACCCACTCTATTCCATGCTCTGTTACTATACGTAGAGAGGCTTCTCATTACCTTTGTGTTGACTATGACATTCAGGGGATAGACTAGATTGTTTGATGTGTCCTAAGGATTTAGACTAATGATGGGGAAACATTAGTAATGTGGGTAACTTTTATTGATAAAGATATAGCTATAAGATGTCATTCTTAGTATTCACTAATTATATTTCATGCATGTAATTATTGATTGCTTCCATAGGAGAGTTTTTTTCTCATATTTTGATAGAGATCATGTAGTTTTCATTGGTGAGTGGGGTTGTTAGATGGGAAGTAGATGTTTGGATCCCCTTATTTCCTTGATGGAAAAATATTTAGTGGACTTGGTAGATACTATATTAGAGGAGGCTCCCATGGTATTTAGGTAATTTATGTATATATTTTTTTGAGGAGGTTTTGATTCTACCCCCTTGACATGATATCAAGTTTTGGATAGATACACAAGCCAATGCTTCCAGAATTTTGATGGAACCTTATCATATGTCCCCCTCTAAGTTGTGGTTGTAGTGTAATTAGATATATGATATGATGTATAAGGGTTTCATCTATCCCAATTTATTTATATGGGGTTCTCCAGTATTATATTCCAATAAAGAAGATAGTAATTTGAGGATGTGTATAGACTACCAGAGGCTAAATCAGGTGATAACCAGGAATCACTACCCTCATCCAGGTATTGATGATATTTTTAGCAATTTGAGAGTATGTAGCTTATTCTATAGGAACTATTTGTAGTCTAGGTATCACTAGTTGAGTGTGAAGAATGAAGACATCATGAAAACTGCCTTCTTGTGTAGGTATGGGAAATTGGAGTTTTTGTTCATGTTGTTTGGTGTTAAAAACACATATTATTGTTCATGGGGATCATGAACACCATGTTCCATGAGTTTTTATACCATTTCTTATTCATTTTCATCAATGAAATATTGATCTACTCAAAGATAGAGCAGTAACATGTTGATCATCTTAGAGCTCTCTTATAGCTCCATCGATGCCAATAACTCTATGTAAAATTTTCCAAGTGTAATTTTTGGACTCGGGAAGTGTATTTACTTAGGAATGTGGTGTCCTTGAAAGGTGTTTTAATGTACCCATAAAATATTTAGGTATTTTTTTTATCGTTTAATGTGATAGAGGTTTGTAGTTTTCTCATTATAACAGGTTATTTCTAGAGGTTCATGTCTGATTTATCATGAATTTCATACCCATTGATAGCCTTGTCCATGAAGGACCATGATGTTTTATGGAATGGTAAATGTCATGCAATTTTAAAATACTTGAAAGAGAGATTTATCATTGCTCGAGTGCTTCGGTTTCCAGTGGTGGGGTATTGTTTGAGTTGTAATATGATGCTTCCCATATATTATTGGGATGCATCTTGAGGAATAAGAAAGTTGTGATCTTTTAGGGGTTGAGTCATTTTTTCCCACATGAACATAACTGTTCAACCAATGATCAAGATCTAATAAAATTTGTGTTTTCATTGCAGTTCTCATGAAATTACCTCATTGGAGAATGTTTCATGGTATTCACTGATCACAACAACTTGAGATATATCTTTTCTTAGCATGACCTAAATTTATAGAAAAATAGGTTGATAGAGTTTCTCTAGGACTATGAATTTGAGATCTGTTATACCTTAGGAGGGAGAAATTTCATCTATAATACTTTGAACAGGATGTTGAAAATGGATTTTATTCCACAATTTGATGATTCTTGGAAGGAAATGGAGGAGTTGGCTACTCTACACCAAGATGCATGGGTGGTTGATAAAGGAATTTTATTTTTTCATGTGATAGTTTATTCTTATCAAATGTTGTTGGTACATGATTCATAGTAGGGATACTTAAAGTTTGAGGTGATACGTGTTCACATTTTCTATAGTGATGCCCCAGAGGGATGGTTGGAGGATGGTCAGAATTGGGTGTTGTTTTTGAATAATCTATTTATTCTGGAAGAAATGTGTGAGGGAGTCCTTTATGAGTTTCATATATCAAATTTAGTGGTTATACTAGAATTATATAATATGTGACATGGTTTAAGGATTTATTTTTGGTGGTCCAAGATAAAATAGGTTTTGGACGATTTTTTGTATCGATGTTCTATTTTTCAAGTAGGTTAAGACTAATAACCACGTTCTTGATTGTTTTTTGCATCCTTTAAATGTTCCTAAGTGAAAGTGGGATGACATATTGATGTAATTCATTATAGGATTACCCCTATATCATGGTTGATGTGGTGATATTAGGGTAATTGTGGATTTGATGAACAAGTCGATGCACATCCAAGTAATCATGGAGTTGGGCATCATGAATTTATTGGAAATTATGTATGTGGATGTGGTTCTATAGATACATGATGTTCTGAGGACCATTGTCTTATATCATAATTCTCATTTTCCCTCTAAATTCTAAAGATGATTGCAACATGTGTTTAGAACACAATTGTGCCTCATCATTTCTTTCCACCCCCAAACATACATGTAGATAGAGTGGACCATCCAAACATTGGAGGATATGTTCTCAAAATATGTCTTAGACATCAATGGATCACGAGAAAAACAATTAATTTTAATTGATTTTTATTATAAAAAAACTACTACTCATCCATTTTCATAGCCCCATTTGATTATTTATATGGTCATAAATTTCATTCTTCATTTTAATAGTCTAAGTGAGGGGATTCCTCAGTTCTAAATCCCGATGTGGTACAGAGCATAATAGAGAAGGTTTAAGTTTTTCATGAGAGGATGAAGCTGGTTCAGAACTGGAATAAGTATTATATTGATCATAGGAGTATTCCCTTGGAGTTATTAGTAGGATACCATGTGTTATTGAAGTTTTCTCCTCATTATGGGCTGTAGATGTTTGTCGAGGTAGTAAGCTCTATCCTTGGCTTTTTGGTCCCTTTGAGGTTTTGGGACATGTTGTTGAGGTGGATTACATGTTGTAACCCTACCCATTGCTAGGAATGTCCCTTGATGTTTTTCATGTCTCTCGGTACAATCAATATATTTACAACGGATCTCGTTTCATTAACTGGGAGAGTTGGATATCAAGAATGAGGAAAAATTCATATAGTGGCCAGTAGGGATCTAGGATTGTTGGGATACAGTGTTGATTGGATAGGTTGTTCCATTGGTTTGTGTGTTATGGAAGCATGGTGACCCAAAGGAGAGTACTTTTGAGCATGAGATACAAATGTGTGTCAAGTACCTAGATTTATTTGTGAGTTTTCCTTTCTTTAATTATGTGATTACTAGATATTATTTGTTTATGAGATATGACTTTCTCCATGATCATAATGTTTGATTAAATATTCAATATTATGAATAGGGGAGAACCCTTTCCTAATCACAACACATTATTCTATGCCACATTTTAAAACTATTAAGGTGATTCACTACCACCCAATATGGATAATATCTTGATATAGAATGTGTATTTCCTTGATTTGAGTTATTGGGGCCATGTTGTGTGTTGATTATGATAATTGTTGTCTTAGGAAGTGTGTAGGATGGAATGGTGGTGCATATAGTTTTGTGAGGGATGTGGATCAAGGTTTTTATGAGATAATGGAATTGTTTCAGTTATGATGAGATCCCTTAGAGGCATCTCATGGGATGGTTCTTTGGACTACTTCCATTTTTCCTTTCCCATGTATTTTTTAATTATTTGGGTTTATAATTTTTTGATTGGTATCTAATGTAATGGTCTAGGTTTTCCCAAAACCTTCGATATTCATTCTAGGGTGTCTGATGATTTAAAAGTGGTTTTATAAATTCTACATGTTGTTTATAAATGATTTAAAATTTATATATATAAAATCATAGTATTAAAATTATATTTGGAAATTAATTTTGAAGTTTTAAAATGATTCAATTGTTTTTAGAAATTTTTTTAAATTTTTAAAGTGATAATAAAACCTTTACTTAATTATTTTTAAGTTTTTTTAAATGAAAATTTAAAATTGTTAATAATTTTTTTACCTTTACATGTGAAATTGATGTTTGTTGACACTGTAAAATGTGTTTCATGCACCTTTCTACAGAATTCATGATGTGATACTCACTCGGACAAAAAATGTTGAGTTTGAGTAGAGACAATTCTCCATGCCATAGGAAGATGCAGGTTGGATTTCCATGTTCCAAAAGACTACTCCATAAGAAGGGATAACAGGAAAGAACCCCCCCTCCATTAATAGGTTGTGTATTTCAAAGGTTTATGAAAAAAATGTGTTGACACAATCAAAAGAAATTTTCATTTTTCTTTTGAGAAATTTTTTTAAATTCACCATATTAAGAATTCTATATCTCTTCTAAAGATTAAATTTTATGGGTCATGGATCCGAAACAGACTTATAGATCAAAATTTATGGCACTCAAAAGATGGAAAACTTTTATAATGGGATTTTCCTCACCTACGCTAAGGACATGCACTAAGGAACTATGTGAAGGACCTACGCCAATGACCTGCACCAAGGACCTGAGCCAAATAACTGCGCCAAGGACCTAGGCCGAGGACCTCTGCCAAAGACCTGTGCTAATTACTTGTGAAAAGGACATTCTCCAAGGACCTATTCCATAGACTTGGGACAAGGACCTAGGTTAGGACCCTTTGGATCCTCATTTGTAAAACTAAAAAATAAAAATTATCCTCGGAGCTCTCATTGCATAGCACCTTCACCCAGGTCCCCTGAAATTTCTCAAGGAGCTCTCCAAAACATGAGATTAGAGAGAATTAAAGGGGATAAGAAAGATCAACGTCCCTTTATGGTCTAAAAAGATTAAACACCTACACAAGGACCATTCTCCCCTAAAGATAAACTACCTGCACGAGGTCCCAATCTCTCATTAGGGACCTATTTGAGACCCTTTATGGGATACTAGAGGAGACCTAGGGTGATAAGGATAAAGCCTCACCCTATTGCTGTTTCCTCAATATCCCATTTCCCAAGGTATATCTAGCTTGCGTAGGCCTATACACCCCTACATGAATCACTTTCAGTTCCTCCCAGACCTTGTGTTGCAGAACAGTGCAGCACATCTATATAGCACACCTACACCTAAGACCCATGTGAGTCACCCTTCAGGCCCTTTTTCGAGCCACCCATAGTAGGGCCCCTTCTTCATTGTCTCCCTTTTTTGAACGAGACCAATTTGAAACCTCCACCATGACATCATGATCTAAAAAACCATCGGAAAAGGCACATTAGTATATCTTCAATTTGGATTTTTATTTCTATAGTAATAGGTTTCTTGAACTTGTCCTACTGGATGGTTAGAATCCTTAGGGAATATTTGGATTTGTATATATAAGGTCATGAGGACCCTTACCCTCGGGATAGTGTCAGGGAGTTCGAGGTCTTGGGAATTTGGATTAGGAACATGTCCTGCCCTTATCGTCTCAAAGACATAGAACCTCCAGTTCTTAGAAGGTAGGATGATGGTTATACTTGTGTTTCCTTTTGACATGGAATGAAATCCTCCTCTATCTCTACAGGACACATTTTAGGGCATCCCTCCTAGAGTAAACCCATATCCTTTTGTGTATTAGGTTGAATTCTTGATCGTCTCTACCTCTGCATCATTCACCTTCATTCCTTCTTAACCCTGGACTCATCCCCAGGTAAAGAGAAGAGAGGGAAACATCATATCATTGGGTCCTTACAATGGTAAAAGAAGGTACATATCGGTTGAGAGCACTCAACAACTCATCCCTCTCCCTTTGGCCTTTGTTTTCATATCCACCTATGGAAAAAATAATATTTTGTGGTTTAACAGATCTTCCACTTCCTCTTGTTTCTCACACTGAGTATGAATCATGTGGGCTTAGAGGTTAATGGAAATCATGGCATCCACATGATATAGGTGACTGATTGAACTATGAGAACATTGATACCTTCTACAATCATGATATGTATGAATCCCACCTAGGGCCCAAGATCAATGGGAATCCCCCTTATAAGTATCCCCCGATCATAATCCCTTTAACCTGGGAATACTCCTCAAGAGTAATCTCTAAACTAATCCCCCAAATCATCATGAGTTGAGACATACCCCATGGTTATCTCTTAGGAAATCCTATTCAAGAGTAAGCCCTAAATTAATCCTCTCAATGGGATATACTCCACTGTGGGATAAACAAAACTATGTGGTTTTGATTCCTATCCAAATGGGATACGTAGGAAGCCTCTATGATGTCCAAACCCAACACCCAAAATCAACCTCCTTCTCCCTGGTACACATTCCCAGTAGGGTCTAATTCATCTTCGAAATTCATATCCCTTCCAGGTTCCTTGGGCTACTTCATCTTAAGACCCATAACAAACCTTGACTAGGCACATTCCACCTAGACACCCTTACCACATGATGTTAAACTGAATGGTTAGGTCCTTATCGCATGACCTTAATAGGTATGATGTTCCCCATTAAGAGGCACTAAACTATGTGGGTTCTAATTCCTTTCACAATGATACGTAGGAAACCCATTCATGGGGCTGATACCAACATCAAAACAACCACTGTCTCCATGGATGATGATAAACTCAAGTGTTGCCGTAGTCTACCTGGATGAAAATAAACTCCATAGTTTCCTACTTTGTGGCTAGAAAACTAGAATTGTTGTGATAATGACCAAATAATCACTAATTTGTGCGTAATAGGATACCATTGATGGAGAACCTCAGATATGTACAGATTATTTTGAATTTTATACATGCTAATAATTGGTTTCTAATTATTGGTTGATCCACATCATACTTGGGAATTAATAAATGATTCATGAATGTATGATAAATCTATAGTAGGGACTTGTATTAGGAAATAATTCCCCATGAAAGGGTGTGATGATCCCGACCTTCCATCCTCTCATCCAATGTGAGTTCTTAAGCATCATCTGCGAAAACCCCTGAAAAGGGACTACCATTAGAAAGAAGGACCCCATGGATACATAACCATTGGGTGTTTCCAGTTCCATGAACAAACCTAGTTTAAATCATTTAGAAATAATGATTCCTAAACCAAACATAGTTTAATCAGAAAAAAATGGTGAAAATGATGTGAATCCAAAACCAATATGATAGTATCACCTATTTGTCAACCCCTTTTTCATTTGATAAAATAGGGCCTAACAAGATAATAAATCATGCATGTATTCATTAAAATGAGAGGATTATTTGATGGAGTTTCCTGTTTGTGTTTTTCATGTATATAGGCACCAACTCTTAGAACTCCCCTCAATCCAACGGTGTCATTCCAGTTTTCACAAACAAAATATTTGGCTACCGCTCAGGCCGGGTCTTCATCTGTATAAATATGCCATCTCTAACCCATCATCTTCAACATTGGGTATCTAACATGCCGATCCAGTAGTACCATAAAAATGGTATGATCCAGACCGTGGAGGCCACCCAACAAGCCCTCCATCTCAACAACCACCACCGATTGTCCGTTCAATGATGACTGGTGGTCTTAAAGCAGATGGTGCTGACTATTGTCTTCAATCATTTCAAGAGCCTATCCTCAAAACATGGCAACTGGTCCCTCCCATATATCTGGGAGGACGAGTAGGAGGACACATATGGCCTCACCCAGAAGACACATGGGTCCTTCTTAGGGGATACTAGCAGCAATTTCCATTACCAAAATTTTTCAACAGTTTCCCCTCAACATGATGAGGGAACCATTATTGACCAATTGGCCCAGGTCCTTCATACTCAGGCATACAAGACGGCCCACTGAGGGTGACAATTGGAACCCAGGGAGTATGTTCACACCTATTCCCCATCTATATAATACCACAACTCAAATTGGTGGTATATTTTGGATGGGAATATACACACATCTACCTTTATTCAGCTGGTAGTGGACTCATCTTGCAACCCCCAATGCAGTCCACCATTCAAATCAAGCGGCATATCGTGAGCAAGAACATGCACCTACCTATACCCACCAATCCTACTATCAAACTCATCTATAATAATTCAAATAATATCATCAACAATATTTTATAGAAAACTATGAGTAGTTAAACACACCTTCTTACATTTATCAAGCCTTCCAGCAACCTCATATGGAAGCACCCAGAGGAGTCAGTCAAAAAGTCACAATGACAAGCAGAGGGTTGACTCGACTCCCTACACCAATATATAAGTATTGTCAGGATACAATGGTAGGAATGGGAGGATATGATTAGACACATACACATACTCTAGAAACAGAATGGGGATATATTCATATTCTGATCGCTGAAGTCACCACACACATCCTAGAGATAGTGAAAGGGAAGATGAAAAACCCTATCCACATCCTACAAATTTTTTGGGATATTAAAATAGTGATGATAGTAGTTCATAATGTATAGACACATAACATTATCCCTACAAATAGGTTGGATCTTCATCATATCACCCCAAAGAGAATACACACCTATGCTCTTATCCAGGAGGTTCAGGGGGGAAACTCTCCAATATTATACGGATAACTAGGTCGGGAACAGACCCCCACCACAATTGGAGGTAATTGGACTATCCTAATGGCCACTACAAGGAATATAAAAACATCATCCCATGAAAACCACTTCCCCCAGCAAGTTTCCCAAATTTCTTATAAGAAGGAACCCAAGAATAATCCTTATCATACATGATTGAAGAATCATGATCCAATATGTGATCTAGATCCACTTAATGATGGATTTATTAAAGAATTATGAAACTTATCTGTAGCATCTGAAGATTATACTCTCCCATTACCAAATTATGGTATTAGTATCAGTATTTCGTAAGGTCCTCTCTGAACAATTTTCCATAAAGTTTTTCTTCATGAAATAAATCTGGTTGATGTAAAGATCCTATCTCTTGATGAGATCCTTCACAACCCTCTGTGTGGCTAAAAGACTAAGGATCAAGATGATTTTTCCCTCACTATAATCCACCATGTTCATCCTCCCAATAATGGATTTTTCATAGAAATTTCTCTCTATAGTAGTGTTTTTCATTGTTAAGAGAATTCTCCAATTGGGAATATGGGGATAAGGAAGCCCTCCTATTGTATAGCACTCATTAAAACAAGTCCAATCATGTATAATATCTTTTCACTAGTAGGTGGAATCCTTTCTCAACCAGAAGAAAACCTAAGGTGATGTTCATTTTTTGATCCACCATTGGGCCACTTAACTTTTAATGAAATAGATTAAATCCCTATCAAACCCACTACCTATGATGAAATTATAGGTAAGTGTCCACTTTAGTCGAACCAGGTAGAGAATCACCTAAAGAAACCCAAATAAGATATTCTAAACAAGAGAAAATAGCTAGGTAAAGGTGACATAAAATTTATGCTCCAACCTTTAGATGATTCTCAATATGGAATTCTAGTGGCATTGTCAGACGAGTGTGTGCATGAAATCTGCCTCAACATATGGAAAACAATTCTCACTTGAAAACAAAATTATTAACATACAATGAGTATAAAAATCATGTCAATGTAATAGAAGGGTCACGTCACCAAATCAACATAGCATCTCTCTTGGATTCTCTACAACCAAAGATCAAGAAATAGTAAGGATCCCTTGAACGTGCATGCCTTGGTGTATTAATGAATTTGAAATAGTTGTTCACTAATGCCCCATCTAGTGTTATTATCATAGGATGGGTGCACAAAGAGAATTACATTTCACTAAGCTTCCGAATCAGAAAATCCCTCCAAAGTTTGTAGCATGAAACATTATAGCTTTAGGTCAGCTCAAATAAAAAGACCCTATCCAAAACCAAAGATATGCTAAAAAAAACAGACCCCGACCAACTCTCACCAATATCGTTTTAGAAGAGAGAAGGTTGTTAAAGTCTTTTGCATCAAGAATATGAGAATATTGAGAAAGAATTACACTTAGAGAATGTTAGTCATTAGATAGCTCAAATTTCAGAAATATCATAGCAGTCTTCTGAAATTGTTGATCATAGTGCATATCAAATGATGCACCCAGTCCGTATCTAGAAAAAACTCTATAGAATCAGAAGGGAAGTCACAACAATAGCATCCATGGTAGTTCAAGAGAAACCCCAGTCCACAGGGCGGAGGTATTTTTCAACCCAACCGTTGAGGTTAGAAAACCAAACTGAAGGGTTGTGAAAGTAGAGTGGGAGTAGCCCTAGCCGTAGGTATGGGGGATTTTTTTACCTCAATAGTCTCCTCCTTAATGAAAATATGTTTCCTTCCTATTGGGGAATATACCACAGAATGAATCCGCACAGTTCATGTCATACCTGGATTCAGTATCCTCATTGGAAACATGCATGAATAAGCTATCTCAAGATTCCCTCTATGTTACTTTCCATCAAAAAGATCCCAGGGAATCATAAAATGAAAGGAAAAGGCCTCATAGAGTTCGCATTGGTTAATTTCATTAATGTGATCAATTAAAATCCTCCAGAACATGAGTCTAATTCAGAGGATTCAGAAGTGGAGGTTTTTGATCATAAGGTGTTACACACATAAAGAGATTAAGAGGGTGTATATACCCATAATCATAATCTTTCTCAAAATCTGGGAATTCCCCCAAACAATTCACCACCTCCTCCTCGAACTGAATCTAATAGGGAAAACGGTATGTGTCAAATTGTACCTCACCAAACTCTTGGGGAGGTAAATCTCCTTTCTCTAGAAGAAATATTTTACCAGTAGGAATAGGAGATGAGAGAATTGATTTGACTCAATGTAGAAATACTCTAAGAAATACTTCCTACTAGATATGTTCTATAAGTTGGTCCTCAACACGCACTTCCAGTTCTCACACCTCAATAAAGTGAATTTTCTACAACAACTGTTGAAGAATTGGAGAATCCTCTAAATGTAGGATACCAACCAATAATATATTTGGATCCCATAGTATCATATCAATAATTCCCTCCATTGGTTATACAGACATAACCTAGTCAGGCACATCCTTACAGGACATCCCCTATGGGTTATCCACGACAAGTGCTAGCAGCACCACCACTAATGATTCTACTAGTCACTACAACTATCTGGGATCTAGCTCATCTTCAAATTCCTCGATTTCTTATGACCTAAATTGAGTCGTTAATAGATCAATTATAAGACATGGATGAATGGCGTGTTCCATTACAGCTAGAAAAGAATGCTTACCCGGAATGGGTAGATCTTACTCTTCCCCCACCAAACTTTGGGGGTCCTATATTTCCAATCTTTAATGGATTAGGAGATGTTGATCATCACTTGACGTACTTAATCCCTCATTACAATCCCATTATGAATACCCTGAATAGTATAAGGGGGTGAAACTCAAATTCTTTTTGCAATTGCTGCAGGGACCAGCCTTTGTGGGGTACATGAGTTTACAAGATCGGTCAATCATCGGGTGGGAAGACCTTCGTCAGAATTTTCTCTTCTAGTTCATCCCAATTCTACATAATATGATATTCTTTTAACTCACAAACTTCAAACAAAAGAAGAATGAAAGAGTCTCATATTTCATTCCCTAGTGTAATAGATGGAAATACTCTTTGAACCTAACACTCCCTCAAGAATATTTGTTACCCATCTATGTAGTGAATCTTCACGATGAGTTTCACACACCATTAATCATTGTGAAATACACAGGAGGGTTTTGGGATCTTGAAAAAGTTTCTCATTATATGGAAGACTCAATTATAGAGACCAAAGACAAGTCTTGAGTAATCCCAACGACTTGTAGAAGGATAATAGTATAGGCAAAGGATGCTATAGTTACACTTAAGAAATCCCCTATACCTAATCCTACTTCAAAGCCTATATTATTTCATATGGCTCCACCTCCCAATCGTTAGCAACAATGAATAACTATTAAAGATGATCAAATATATCATAGGTAGAAATAGTTTTGAAGAGATAAAGAGAAAGTTATGTTCTTTTAGTAATGACCAAGTCCCCGTCTACTTAATCTCATTATTGGAAAATAACTTGGTTAGGTTATCAAAGCCTAATAATCTATTAAAGGAAGATGATGATGATCTCCCAAACTATTTCCTCTTCCACCAGATGATGGGGTACCACATCTAAGATTGTTTTGTTTTAAAATACCTTTTGAAAATGATGGTAGACTCTAGTAAAGTTAAGTTGAATAACTCACCTGCTCATGTAGATTTTTTTTTCAACCATTCCAGTAGAAGAAGAAGATGAATGAAATGAAGTTAAGAGAAATAAAACATAGAAGTTTGGTGATTGGATAGTCAGAAAAATGATCAATCAGACTCCTGATACTCTTTGAACAAAGTTGAAGCTACCAACTATGATTCATTCCACTTTCACTATAGCACATCCAGCTTCAAAGGTAGCTCACTCTTCGAAAGGAAAATCCTCCCAAAAGAGATACAGCCAGAAGGGTGAGAAGACAACGCAAGAAGATGAACCTTCACAAAAGTTGAATTCATCCTTAACTTTAGTGGAATTCATACCTATAGTCTCAAAAGAACAAGAATCACACCACCAAATGGTATATCAAGAATCATCCCGTCATACATAAGATTCATCTGATGAATAATTGATTTTTAGTTCCATCAATGTTATTCAGTTGAATAATCCCTTCGTATAATTTGATTATGACTGTGAAACTGAATACCCCATGCATGATTATGGAATTTATAGAAGAAGTTGTCATAGTCGAGGTTATGAGGGAAGGTGTGGTCATTCCAAAAGTCACTACTTTAACCACACCACTTCACGAACCTTATACGTGGCCTAAACTCATGGCAGAGATCATTAGTGATCTCATCAGGAACAAAGAAATTATCTCATCTATTATAGGGTCTCCTTGGATACAATTACCCTAGAGAATATAGTATAGGATATGCCATAAACTAACTAACCATTGAATATTGGTAGACCCAACCAACCTAATCCAATGAGAATAGAATAATCCTTGGATTTTATTCCAAGGTATGGTACATTCACATTAAGAACATCATCTCCTAAAGAACCTATGAAATAACATCCTCGTACTAAGAAGCGTAGACCTTTAGATCATAAATATGATGTTTTGAAGTAATTGGCCAAAGTACCCACAAAATTTTCAATACTGGATGCTTTGATTATATATAAAGTCATCTTATAGGCACTCATATAAGATTTGTCGAGTCCATAGAATATTTGAGTCGAATTTTCTATCACTAAAGTGTATCATGCATAGAATGAACTAGAAGATTTCTATGTGGTCATCTCTTTCATAGACTAGGACATGGATGCAATCATCCAAGGACATGTTATCCCCTTGTACATATCAGAATAAATAGATGATATTGATATCTGATGATCCTTTATTGACAATGGCACAAGAGTCAGTCTCATTCTAGTCCAAATACTTTGCCAAATAGTTCTCAATTAATCTCACATATCCTCCTCCACTATGATGTTACAAGGTTACAACAAGAATTAGTAGGAGCCTTTAAACAATATCACACTTAGAAATCAGCTTGTAGATCTTGATTCAAACACAATTTTTGTGGTTGATTGATAGTATACAACATTCAATGTCATACTGGGAAGACCATGGTGACATCATCATGCAGCCATTCCTTAAAAATATCACCAATGTCTCGAATATTGTTTCAATGGAAAAATTAGGACATTTTAGGGTGAAAATGACTCATTAAAGTCTTGTGAGTTAAAATATATTGATGTAGGATTCTATCACAAAGAGGGAAACATTCAATGGATGATGATGTTACTCAAATCAATGCCCCAAATGGCCTGGATACGGTTCTGGATGAGCCTTTCAAGTAGATCAACAAGGATTACCTTCTAGACATTAATCAAACCAAAATAGTGGGCCTGAATTTAGGCAAGTACTCAACAAATTCTATAATGACAATCATGAAAACCGATCCTGGCAGTGCAATAGAAGTTACCAACTCTCCAAATAGTGATGAAATCCTGGATGAAAATGTCTCCATTCCATCCCTCAAGATTCAAAAATTATATTCCTTATCAGCTAAACTAGAAGAAGTATCTTTTTCAACTGGAGAAAATAAAGATACTCATCCTCAGTCCCCCATTCCTCCTATAGAGCTCTGAAGTGATCTATTTCCACCAGTTGGGCCATAAATGGTTTTGTATACTTCCTAATTTCCAAATACCATCTCTTCCCCCAACTTCGAGATTCTTTCTTCATCACATACAATATAAGAGGAGGATAAAAAGGTAAAGTGAGAGGAATATGAAGAATATGGAGACTTAAGGGATTCCCTTATATCATTTGAGGAAGGCATCTCCACCATTGTAGAGGAACTCAGAAAAATAAATCTAGGTACAAATGATGATCCATGGACACTCTTCTTAGTGTGTCCATGACTCCCGAAGAACAAGATATGTATACTTCCTTTATAAAGCAACATCAGGATGTATTTTCTGTAATTACAAAGAGATTCCAGGTCTCTATCCCAAAGTTTCCACCCATCATTCTGGATTTTGAAAAGATAATCAGGGATACAAACAAGTAGATAGAAGGAAACACCCAACTCATTTCTCTAAGATTGAGGCTGAAGTGGATAAGATCATTAAGGGAGACTTTATTCAAGAGGTGAAATATCCAAAATGCATAGACAATATTTTCTCAATTCATAATAATAATGTGAAAATCATACTCTGTATTGACTTCAGAGATCTCAACTAGAATTTTACCAAAGATGACATCCTAGTTCCAATAACAGTACTCCAAATTGATGCAAAAGCTAGTTATCAAGCCCTCTACTTTGTGGATGGATACTCTGGGTACAACCAAATATGAATTTCCCCATAAGATGAAGAGGCTAAAGCCTTCGTATCCCCCCTAGGTAGTTTTCTACTATAATGTAATTCGTTTTTTCATAAAGAATTTTGGCACCACATATCAACGTGTCATGCACCACATCTTCAACCCCTTTATGGGAAATATTGTCAAATTATATGTTGATGATCTAGTGTTCAAGGAACAGAATAATTCTGACCACTTAGTTGGACTAAAAACCATTTTCAAAAACTATGACAGTATTGTTTGAAGATGAACCCCTTGAAATGCGCTTTCAGGGTAACCTCAAAAAAGTTCCCCAGCTTCGTCGTATGTCACCATAGCATAAAATCCGATCCTGAGAAAACTAAAGTCGTATTTGGCATGTAACCTCTTCAAAAAATTAAATAATTGTGTGGAATTAAGGGACACTTGGCCTATATCCAGTGATTCATGGCCAATATGGTAGGAAAGTGTTTCCCTTTTCCAAATTGATGAATAATGGGGCCACGTATAAGTGGGTCAATATTGGTCAAGAATCATTTAGTACCCTAAAGAAATATCTCTTGATCCCACAAGTGATAATGCTAGTTGTTGAGGGAAATCTACTCATTATTTATGTGGCAGCACTAAAATGATAATTCGTTGCCTTCCTTGTGCCCAAGAATGATGTTGGGAATGAAAAAAACATCTATTATCTCAGTTAAACCATTCTCAATATAGAGACTTGATATTCATATGTTGATAAGAGTTTTCTGGCATTGATATTTTTGGTTCATAAGCTATGGAAATATAAATTGAATCACAAGGTCCAACTAGTCTCTAGAAATAACACACTCAAATACATTCTCAATCATTCCATGTTGACACGGCATCTGGAATGGGGGGAAGTTATTCTACCATAGTTTGACATAAAGTTTGTGCCTTAGAATTTATTTGAAGGCTAGGGCTTGGTATATTTTCTAGAAGAACACAGATCCATTGAAACATCATCATTAAATAATAAATTTCCAAACGAAGAGGTATTATCTATTCCAAACAACCCCAAAACACTGGAAATGTATTTTGACAGTGCATACAGAAGCCCAATGGGGTATAGAATGGATGATCATAAGCTCAAAAATGTGGGGTTAGGGATTATTCTCATTTACCTAGGAAAGGTAGTCTTACTATACTCCTTTATATTGTAAGAATAATGCACTAACAATGAGGAAAAATAACATACCCTCATTGCGGGTCTAGAATTAGCACTCTAAATATTATTGAATCATATAGAGATAAAGGGAATTTTAGAGTTGGTAATCAAACACAATTATTCCATTATAAAAGAGGGTTTGATCCCCTTGTTTGACTATGTCTGAGGTTTTATGGTAGATTTCCTCTTATATCTGACATTGAATCATTCCTTGAGATCACAAAATACCTAAGCAGATGCATTGGCTAATGTAGCCACAACTTTGGAACATCTAAATCAGGATGAAATGATTATCACCATCGCGCATCATATAATGGTATCCCCTTTTATTTGAGTTATAATAGAGGAGATCAACAAAGTCATCCCTATCCCTTTTCCATATGGGCCTTCCACTATGTGGATAACACCAATTATTAACAACATTCAAAATGGATTACTCCCACCAGATATGTTTAGAAAAGATATAATCTGATAGTGAGCATCCAACTACACTCTATATGATGGCCCGAATCACCAAAAAGTCCTCTAAAGATGAAGATTTTATGGAGTCCTTCTCAGATGTATTAATGGAGAAGAGACTATGACTATTATGGATGAAGTACATGTTTGATTATGTAATTTCCATTAGTCTGGATATAAGATTTTCCACCAAATTCAAATTCATTGGTATTACTAGCCTTCAATCATGTATAATTTCATATAATTCTCCAATAAATTTCATTATTTACAATTTCATGCCAACTTTATTCATCAACCCCCATAATTTCTATATACACCCAAATACTCATGGCCATTTCTTCTATGAGGAATGGATGTTACAGGGTTATACCCTCTATCTATGGAAAAGAAGTTCAAGTATATTCTTATTATTGCTAACTTCTTCACCAAATGGGATAAGGCAATACCCCTCAAAGAAGTCAACACCAAAATAATTTTTGGTTTTGTGAAAGCCAAAATCATTACCAAATTTGGTGCACCTCATTTAATATTGATGGAAAATTGAACCAATTTATATTCTTTTAATGTGGAAAAGATATATCATGAATATGATATCAAATCTACCCATTCATCCTGATATCATCTAGAAGATAATGGATATATAGAGGCTTTCAACAAGACCCGATCAAAAATAATCTGGAATATAGTGGAGAAATCAATACACCTCCTAACAATGAATGGTTCCTAAAGAAGTATTTTGTGTAATCTCACCAAAGTAATGTCCTAGTTTTATGATGTTAAACTGCATAACATCCAACGTTCTAGCTGGAGTATGTCAAACTACATGGCATCATCATCCTTATCACATGATGTTAAACTTTGGGGTTAACGTCCCCCTCATTTGATGTTAATATCCCCTAAAATACAACAAGTTGATACTCATTTTGGTCCATTAAATATATATAACTCCCATGCGTAATCCCCACTCACATTGTGGCCACTCCATAGTGGCACATGGGCCCATTTATAGTCATAAGACCCTTCATTGCCACATCTTTATTGCAAGATGATAAATTGCATGACCAATGTCCTCATCATATGATGTTAAACTATATGATCAATTCAAGAACTAAGTGTGGCTTGATTCGCACCCTAATGAGATACGTTGTGATGGCTAGATCCCCAATCCTAGGTCCAACCATAACCATAATTGAAAAATACCTCACTCCCTGTGTATGAATCACTCCTTCACATGGATCCTTGAAGAATTATGTGTGGATTGATTATTGCTTCAACAAGATGCATAGTGATGCCCAGATCTCTATTCTTGGGTCCAACCACATTTCAACCATAAAGCCCCTTTAATCCCTATGTATGAATCATATTTTCACAAGGAACCTTTGTATAATTACATGTGTCTTGATTATTATATCAATTAGATACGTAGTGATGCCCAAATTTCTATCCTCGGGCCCAGCTACAATATTTCCTTTCTTTCATGTTGGTTCATCCTCTTCCTTATCACTTGAAATTAAACTACATGGGATTTTAAAACTATATTTGGATTTATTTTCATCTTAATGATATAAATATTTATTCCTAGATCATATCACTTACCCCAAACACTATAGAATCTAAATGCCCTTATCCTTTACTAATATTTCCTTTGTTCAATAGAAGAAATTTTTCCACCCATTTTTTATCACATCATGCATTGATCATGTGGGCTTAGGAAATTTGGTAAAATATTTTTCCTGCATGAGTATATAATAAAAATTCCCATGGGGGTTACCATGTTTCTGGATACAAGACCTTAAAAGACACACCAGATGTCCTCATCACATGGAAATAAGCAACACAATCTCCTCAAGAACTATCTGTGGCTTGATTATTTCCCCAACAATATACGTAGTGACACTGAGGCCCTATGCCCATTTCTAGCCACAATATTTATTTTCATGTCGGAATCACTCATGTCCTCACTGCATGATGACAAACTACGTAGTCCTCTAAGAACTATATGTGGCTTGATTCTCACCCCTATGAGATATATAGTGGCATCTGAATCATGAATCCTAGGACCAGCCACAACATAATAAGGGGAATACTCCCACTCTCCCATGTACACAGAAAATCTACATGAAAATACCCAATATGAGTTCTCACCCTATGCTAGAACTCATATCAAAAACAAAACCCCCATTTTCATCCACATATGAATTCTAGCAGTGTGGGGGATCATTATTTCAAAACTATGTGTGGCTTGATTCTTGCTCTAAAAGGATACTTCGTAACACTGAGGCCCTATGACCTAGTCTAACTAGAATACCCAATTTCTATTCACACCGAGAGACCTTAATGTCCTTATTTTATAACTTTAAACTGTATAACATAATTTCCTTACCACATGATGTTAAACTGTATGGTACGCAGACAACTGTGTATGTCTTTATTCTCATCCCATTGAGATGTGTAGTGACACCTAGGCCTTAAATCATAGTCTCATCCATGGGTTAATGATTAAATACCCCATTTACTACACACAAACAAAGATCTGTTCATGATATTTTGATTCAAGTCCACCTCATAATAGAGGGACAACCAAGGAAATAGATATATCCCCCATTCTACATATGAGTCAGATCTAGTCAAGGGACTCCAAATTTATAACCAATATCAGTCCAGATGCTTCCTTTGTGATCAAACACATTTTTTCCATAATTCATACTCTTAATATTGGACACTTTCATATCTCCATAATCTTTCTTCACTTCCCAGTGACAGAATTTATAATACCTAAAGGCTCCTTTTCCTAACTATGTAATATGACCTAGTTGGATTTACATAAAAACGACCCTCATAATGGGAATATTAGCCAAAGGATGTCACTATTTGACTATGTAGTACATACCCCAGTTGACCTTGCATAAAATAGACCTCATAATGAGTTTTTCAACCATTGGAAACTTCTCCCTTGGGAGAATCCTCTTCTATCCTCATGAGAATTAATGAAAATATATTAAAACCTATGATTCAAAATAGTATGTGGTTATCCTGCATACCTTTCCCATATTATCTCTTCTGATCTTAGAATCCAAAAGACCATAGTTTTTAATTTAATCCCTTATGTGTTTGAATAATATTAGAATGACCTTGATCAAAAAGGCCATGTATACCTATGATTTCCTTGGTGAGATGGTCCTAGTCATATGACCTAAAACTATAGATTACATATTTTCTACACTTGGGTAAGACCTATATGGGAAACCTCTTTTCCCCCCTTAGAAAATTTTGACTTGAAATTATCCTTATAAATTTAGTTACTTTCCTCCCAAAAACTAAACTATATGCTCATGGAAATCCAAATATCTACAAAACTATCATTGTATTTTAACATTATAATGTTTAAATTTTTAAGGAATTATTTGTTTTACTATGATGTAACATGCCCGAGTTGTCTTTTCATAAGTTTCTCTTAAAATTTTGGGTCTATCAGCTAAAGGATGCCACTATTGATAATGTGGTATGTTCCCTAGTCGGCCTTACTTAAAACATTCCACAAAATAGGTTTTTCAACCAGTGGTAACATTTTCCTCAAGAGATACCTCCTCTACAATCATAATACCTTTTCTAATACTGGTCTATGGATTCAAAATTCCCTTAATAGCATATTATAATTTCCTCCTCTTGAACATGAACATGGTAGCATGTTTTCAAAAAAGGTTACCAAGAATATAAGAATCATCAGCATTTAGGTCAATGATAAAGACCTTAAATAATATCCACAATAATGTCTTTATTATATGACTTTAAAATTCATAGTATAATTTCCATTATCTATGTCTCTAAACTACATGGTTAATTTTATTATTGTACAAATATAAACTGTGTAGTTAATGTTTTCATCGCACGACATTAAACTACATGATACATTAACCTTTTTCAAAAAGGAAACTTCCCCCTGACATTGTCCATCTCATGAAATGTTCCCTCCTTCACTCGAGTAAAATTCATGTAGGAGAGACTCCCCATTCATTGATAGAGCCATTACAGATATTCCCTTCATTCTTATAAACCTTCCTTTAGAAAAACACTCATCATGGTCTTGAAAAATTTGAATCTTAAACTCCCCTTGATCATCAGTGATAGAATTTCAGAATTCCTATAGAATTATTTGTTTGACTATGTTACAACATGCCCCAGTTGTATTTTCATAAGTTTCTCACAAATTTTAAGTCCTATCAACCAAAGGATGACACTATTAACTATAGAGTATGTGCCCTAGTTTTCCTTGCATAAAAAACCCCATAAAATGGGTTTTTCAGCCAATGAAAACTTTTTCCTAGAGAGATAACTCCTCTATTTATGAATATCATGCTTTAGATTCCTAACCACAAGAATCTTGTCTTAAGATTCCTCATTGGATATCTAAATATTTTTGGAACATTCTTACCCCACAAGACCTATTTGGGTCTTTATACCCAACCTTATGGTCAATGTTGTTCATCTTAAAACACCAATCTCATTAATCTAATATGCAAGAATTTAAACTGCCCAAAAAAGAGATAGAACTCATCAGATTGAAAACCCACAAAGGAAATTTTGGATAAAGTTTGAGTCTCATATCTCTAAACCTATTCTTTTTATGGTTTAAGAAAAATATTGAGTGATAAAGAGATAAAAATGAATAAAACATTTTAGGCTAAAAACTAAAAATTTTAGGCCTAAGAAAAATACAAGTATTACCCACTAAGCCCCCTTTATATTTATCTTATGTAGAATTTAGTTAAATGACATCAAAAGATGAAAAGTTTGTACTGTGTTTCATACAACCCTAAAAATAGTAAAACTATACTCACTAGGACCCATGTATTAGAATTTTTTTTGACAATTATCCCACATTATGTGGTTCCAAAACCCACAAAATTATTATGGAATACATCAAAGTTCCCTATAGTTACCTTAGAACTAGATTTTTCATTTCAAATTAATCTAATACTTAAAGGGGGATTTTTTTGACACCATAAAATGTGTTTCATGCACATTTCCATAGAATTCATGATATGGTCCTTAGTTAGACAAAATAATATTGACTTTGAGTAGAGACTATATTACATTCTAGAAGAAGATTCATGTTTTATTTCCATGTTCCAAAAGAATACTCTATAATTAGGGATAAGTGGAAAGAACCCCCCTCCAGGAGTAGGTCATGGATTTCTATGGTTGATGAAAAAAATGTGTTGACACAATAAAATAATTGTTTTGCATTTCCTTAAAGAACATTTGGTAAATTCACCATATCAGGAAGAATATATCTCTTCAAAATATTTTATTTGACTGGTCATAGAGCCCAAATAAACTTATAGATCAAAATTTATAGCACTTAGTAGATGGAAAATTTTTATAAAGGGTTTTTTTTGACATGTTTTAAGGACCTTCACTACCGACTTGTGTGAAGATCCTATGCCAAGGACCTATGCTAAGGACCTTTGCCAATGACTTATTCCAAGGACATATGCCAAAGACCTATTCCAAGGACCTGTGATAAGGACATGTGCCAAGGAAGTGCACCAAGGACCTGTGCCATGGAACTTCACCAAGGACCTGTGCCAAGGACCTATGCCATGGACCTGAGCCAAGGACCTAATTGTCTATAAATAGGAACCTTTGGCTCCTAAATTGTACAACTGAAAAATTGAAAGAACCCCCAGAGTTCTCATTGCGTAAAACCTTCACCCAGGTCCTCCAAAATTTCTCAGGTATATCTCCAAAACACGAGATAAGAGAGAATTAAAGGTGATAAGCAAAATCAAAATCTCTTCAGGGACGAAAAATGGAATACACTTTCACGAGGACCATTTTACGATAAGGATAAACTACCTACATGAGGTCCCTCTCCCTCGTTAGGGACCTATGAAAGACCCTTTTCACGATACCAGAGGAGACCCAGGGTGCCTAGGCTAAAGACTCACCCTAGTGTTGTTGCCCAGGTATCCCATTTCCAGAGGTATATCTATCTCTCATAGGCCTATACCCCTTGTGTGAATCACTTTCATTTCCTACCAGGCCCTATGTGATAGACCAACATACCACATATGGGTTGTACATCGGTGCCTAAGACATGCACTAGTCACCCTTCAGGCCATTCTTCGAGCCACCCATAACAGTACCCCTTCTTCATTGGTTCCCTTTTCGGAAAGGGACCATGTTGAAACCTCCACAAAGTCCTCATGATCTGAAAAACCATGGGAAAATACACATCAATGTGTCTCCCATTTGGATTTGTATTTCTATAGTCATATATTTTCCAAAATATTCCTATAGAATGGTTAGGGTCCTCAGGGCATCTGTGGATTTGAATATCTACAGTCATAAAGACACTTACCCAAAGGATGGTATCAAGGACTTCCTAGTCTTAGGACCTAGGGTTAGGAACATGTATTACCCATTTCATCTGTAAGACACAAAGCCTCTAGTTCCTAGTTGTGATAATGATGATTAAGATTTCATTTCCTTTTGACATGGAATAACATCCTCCACCCCCACTATGGGACCCATTTTAGGGCATCCCTCATAGAGTAATCTCATAGACATTCATGTAATAGGTTTTAGTCTTTCTCCTCTCTACCTTCATATCATTCACCTTCATTCCTTCCTCACCATGGACACATCCCTAGGTAATGTGAAGAGAGGTAAGTGTCTTATCTCTAGCCTTGTATACCAACAGAATAAGGGACATATGAGGTGAGTGAACTCAACTCCTCATCCCTCTCCATTTGGGATTTTTTATCATGTCCACCTATGAAAAAAAGCAGATTTTTTGGTTTTCCAAATATTATGATTCCTCTTGTTTCTCACAACTAGCATGACTCATGTGGGATTAGAGGTTAATGTTAATCATGACATCTTTACAATCTAAGAGATCGATTAAAATATGAGAACTTAGATTCCTACTATAATCATGATATGTAGGAATCCCACCTAGGGCCCGAGCTCAATGGAAATCCTCCTCAAGAGTAATCCTCGATCATAATACCTTTAACCCAGCCATCCTCCTTAGAATTAATCCATGAACTAAACCCCAAAATCACCATGATTTGAGAAATCTTCCGTAGTTATTTATTAAGGTATCCTCTTCAGAAGTAAGTCATAACTTAATCCTCTCAAAGGGCTATACTCCCTTGTGAGATAAACCAAAATATGTGGGATTTGATTCCCATCCAAATGGGATACGTCAGAAGCCTCTATGAGTTCTAAACCCAACACCCTAAATTAAACTTGTTCTCTCTGGGCCACATTCTCAGTATGGTCTAATTCAACATGTAAATTAATATCCCTTCTAGGTTCCTTGGGCTACTTCTGCATAAGTCTCATACCAAACCATGACAATGAACCTTCCTCCTAGATATCCTTACCACATGATGTTAAAATTTATGGTTGGGTCCTTATCTCATGACCTTAAAAGGTATGATGTGGCCCATTAAGTGGAACCAAACTATGTGGTTTCTGATTCTTTTTGCAAGGATACCTATGATACTCATTCATGGGGCTGATCCCAACATCAAAACAACTCCCATCTCCCTGGATAATGATAAACTCCAGAGTAACCTTAGTCTTTATAGATGATAATAAACTCCAAAGTGCCCCAATATGTGGCTAGAAAACCAACATCATGATGATAATGACCAAAGAATCATTAATTTGTATATAATTGGATACCATTGATGTGGAATCTTGGATACATATAGATGAATCTGAATTCCATACATGCTAATAATTGGTTATTAATTATAGGGTGATATGCATCATACTTTGTAATTAATAAAGGATTCATGAATATATCTTAAATTGATAAGAGAGTCCTAGAGTAGACAATAATTCCCCCCAAAAGGGTGTGATGAGCCTGACCTCTCATTCTCTCGACTAATGTATGTTCTTAAGCATCATTAGCCAAAACTCCTAATGAACACCTGTCTTTAGAAAAAAGGTCCCCATGGATAAAAAACTATTGGGTGTTTCTAGATTCATGAACAAACTCATTGGAAAGCATTCAAAAATAATGATTCCTAAACCGAACACATTTTCTTCGAAAACAATATCGATTAAGGTTAATGCTACCTTTTCAATGGTTTTTTATAGGTAAGGTCCTTTTCCTTTTTCAGTATATGGGTAATCCAGGATATAAACTAGCTATGTAAGGGTAACCCCCCATATAAAGGTAAGGCTAGTTTTTAACTATTATGTAATGATAAATGGACATTTGTATAGGTTGTGTAAGGGTATCCACACCTCTATATAAGAGTTCCAGAAAGATTACTATACATGCGTAAGCATAACCTAAATCTCATGTAATGGTAAATAACTCTTTTTAAATGTTTCATAAGGGTATTCTACACCTATGTGAGCCTTCGTGTAGCACTGTATAAGGGTTAAACATCTTACCATTATACAAACCAGCTATTGTGTGTAAGGGTAATGTGATATTTTCAAAGAATTCATAAGGGTAAGCTTAAGATTCCCTTACATGTTTCCTTCTTTAGATTTTCACAAGTATAAAATATGTTTACGTTACATAGGACCCCTCACCTATGTGTGGGTATAATTTTTACACTATTTTTTATTTTTCATTATTCTCTATGTCCTATAACCTCTCATGCACCATTTAAACATTATTAAATTTCTAAATTCATGGAATTAATTACCTTAGGATTGTTAAAAATTTATAAATCCTTTTATGAAGATATTGATCTATCAGCAATTAAGTCCTAATATTTTTTGAAATCATTGGGAAAATTAAATGGGGATTTCAACACTGTATTTTTCAAATATGAATTTATATTATTCTTGAAATACCCAAAACCTTATCCTATAAATTCTATTTGTTTTTTCTCTCATCTGTACAATTAAAAAACCCTCTATTTAAGGAAAAAAGCTTCATTAGATCATGGGAAATATTTATTTTCAATTTCCAGGTAAAGAGGAACCTTCAATATTCATTATTTCATGGATACTATGTTCTTCAATGGAAAATACCAGGTAGGGGATCCTTCATATTTATTTTAGTTGTACATGCAGGATGGGGCATGATTTTTATCCCTTGGGAAGATGGTTAATGTCATCCTAATGGAGATAATTAATCATACATAATTAAATTTATAGGAATAGGGATATATTCCCATATTTTATGTGATTTCTTTATGTTTCATATATTCGTTTCCCTAGAAAATATTATCACATGTGTAAAGAATTATTATCCTTATTATCACATGTTGTGTTAAATGGGATAATTGAAAGATTATACTAGAAATAGAAATTTATTATCATGTGATGATAATTAAGTGTTTAATTGAAATTTAAGGTAAAGGGAAATGAAATTCATGTTTTACCACTTTTGATGTTATTTTCATTTGGTTTATATTTTTTATTCCATTTCTAAAAATCACGATTGTTGGGGGATTTTTTTATGTTAAAGTTGATGCCATTTTGGAACCCTTATGATTTAATTATTTGATACCACATTGAATGAAAATGTGAAATAATGTATATCCATCTAATAAATTGGTTTGCCATGGAAATTCGGGTTTCTTTAAGAATTGACATGAAATGTAAATAAGTAAATGTGATGAAAGGACCCCTGTTTAAATCAGAAATAAGATTTGTGAAATATATAGAAAGAGGTTGTGTTTTGTGGTTATGGTGTGTGGTCCAGATGTGATGACATGTGGTTTTGATGTAGCGGTATTGATGGGAAAGGTGGTGATGTAAAATATTGGAAATATAGGGCTTGTTGGAATAGGGAGGATGGGTTGTTTTAATGTTTTGCAATGTTGTTTTAGTTTTCTAGTAGTGATGGAATAAATTATTAATAATGAAATTGAAAGGGTATGGGTTGTGATGTCTAATTAATGCTTGAATTAAAATGGAAAGTGTGGTTAGATTGGTATATGATTACTTTTAAAAGTATCGGATTAATAAATAATGATGGGTGGTAATTGGGAAAATTTGGAATTTGTCTTAACTTGAAAAATGTGGATATTGTCTTATGTTTTGTGGCATGTTTGTGGGTTTTGCACATTTAGAAGTGGTAGAAAAAGTGGTCAAGGTTGAAAGGCCTTTGTATTAATGTTTTGAGATGGATTTTGTTCCTATTTAATATCTATAGGTTGGTATTATGTGTGTAACATCCTGTTACCATTTTCAGGTATTCCTAAACCCCTCTTTTAGTTGAGCTTTGGTTAGGTTTTGTTTGGAGTTGTTTAGGGTGATTTTTGAAGAATTTTGGAGGTTTTCAGGTAGGATAATGGTTTGTGCATGGCCTAAACATGGTTAGGGGAAACTGTGCACTAGTTCCATGTTTTGGACAGTGGGATCCGCATGGTCTGTGCACTGTTTTCCCTAACCGTGTGCTGTTTCCCTAGAAACCGTACAGACGAGTTTTTCTAGATCTGAAATTTTTATTAAAATTTTATGAGAGCACTTTTTTGGTCCTAAATAGACCTCCTTTGACCCAAAAGAATTTCTACCTTCATTGGATCTCCCAAGAATGATTCTTGACTTCTGAAACCCCTTCTAGAAGTGATCCAAAGATAGGAGAATGTTGGTCAATCTTCTTTCAGTTAGTTTCCTCTGATTCTCATCCTCCCATAATCTATCTCTTTCTCCTTAGGTTTACATGGATATTGGTATTGATTTTTGGATCTAATACCCTTTTTTGTGTTTTAAACCTAGGTTTGAATCCCATTTGTGTGATCTTTGTTCTTCATGGACAAATCCTGATTAGGGTTTGGAATTTCAAGATCTTTTTTTTGGTAGGTGGTTTCATCATAATGCTAAATTTTTATTAAACCTAATTTCTATGTATAAATTTAAATTTCCGGAATAAATTAAAAAAATTTGGCTTTTGAATAAAAAGGATTTCAATTGATTTTTTTGGAAAAACCCAATTTCGATGAATTGGGGTTTTTGAGGAAAAATGGTATTTTGGTTTTGAATTGTAATTTGGTGAGATTTAAGTTGTATGATTTAAATTTTGGTTTTGATGGAAATTGATTAAATTGAAATGTTTGTTTTTATTGAAGAAAAATTTATTTGATGTAATGTTTGTGAAAACCCCTGATTCATGTGATTTGGGGGTTTGGGATGAAAATGATGGAATTGTTTAGAAACTGAATTTTGGAATTCAAATGTGAAATGGATTGTGAAATTTCATGATTTGGTTTCAAATTCTGGTTTTGTTAAAAATGGATTAAAATGTTTTTATGGAAACTTTAGGGATTAATTTGGTGAAAAGGAATGTTTTTTTATTAAAAATCTATTATGTGTTTTAAATAGAAAATTGGCACATTTGAAATGAAGAATGAGATGAATTTCATTTTTTGTTATAAAATGAATTGTCTATCATTGATTTGAACTTGAGAAAATGTAATACTTAGATAGTTAGTGAATTATTTTGGGTGGCACTTTATGATTCTAAAACATTCTAAAACATCATATCATCACATGCAATTCCTTAGGTGATGGTGATGAGATTCCTTTACATTTGGCCTAATGATGTGTATGTAAATACTTTTCCATTTTCACAGTGTTAGATCCCTGTAGCCTAGAAGTATCATACATATTTGGAACATGATCATGTTTCTCACTTTTTTTCATTTTTTAATTCATATATATGCCATTGTTATGAATTTTATTACATTCCTTGAAAATTTATATAAACTGTTTATATAAAATTTTTATTTAAGCCATTTGTGATAATTGATGTTTATGAAAAGTACCATTTGATTAATGGAAATTAACTATTTTGAAATGTATTCCATCAATTGAAATGTATAGAATGGTTTTCTAAAGTTATTTTTATCTTTTGAACTCTAGAGAATTATTTGTTTAAATATGATCTGTTAATGCCAAACCTGTTTGTTTAAAAATTGAAATCACTTTTTGGTTAAATTTATATTGGCATTTGTTGTGGAATCTTTGGGTGAAATCAAACTGGTATTTGGATCAAACCGTACTTGTGCCTTCGAGTGTTTTGAGATTATCTACTTCCATGTTCGAGAAAAGGAAAATTATCTCTTGGAGGTGGATCTTGTTTTTGAACTTTTTTATTACTGATTTGTGTCCTTAGGTACTTTGAGCTATTTTTTCCTATTTATACTTGGGTTGTAGTACTTTGGCGATTGTGCCTGTTTATCTTCTTGTACATTACACCCAGTGGAGTTTTTCTTTGATATTCATACTATCTTTTTTTCTTTCTATCTGCACTGTTGGTGGAAAATTTTTCCCACTTTCAGTTTGTATGATTCCATGTGCTAGTCACCGACCCTTTGGGATCAGGAATGCCCTTCGGGAAATGTCAGGACTGACTCAGTTATTAGGTTACCAGGGTACCTGAGTTGGTTTTTGATAGGGTGTAACTAACAGGATCAAACAAAATTGTTGTTTCCCTTGGGTATAATAAAATATAAATTTATTTCATCTTGAAAAAAACTAACTAAAAAGGAATAGTAATGCTGAAGTATATTTTTGAACCCACATAGAGTGGGGAATGCAACAGAAAATTATTAACTAAAGGTTAAGTCACTCAATTTTCATTTTCACTTTATTAAAATAATTAAATGAAAAAAATTTAGGAAGAAAGAAAAGAAGGGATCAGAGTCAATTTAAGGGTTTAGGCAAAGGATAATCCTATGTTTCTCTTGGGACAGTCCTATGGCTTGGGCTGTAATGCTTTGAAAAGGTCACCAATTAGTTTTGTTCAAAACAATTGGATCTATCTATACTACAACTATCTCATGTTCAAGTTATATCTAACAACCTAGGTACATTATTCTAAGATTCTATAAATAAAGAAACACAGGCTAATGGTCATAGTCCTTCTTGAATCCAATTAGGTTAGGTTTGTTCAATTACACTTCCCATGGTCAAGGTTGTGTAAAAGAATGAGATAAACAATTTTTATTAAACAAATTACTATCCATATGGTTACCAAGTTTCAATTTGAAAATTCATTATGCTCATGAATACCCTTACTCTAGACCCCTAATCCTAATTGTAATAGTCTTACATGAAGTAATTGATTAAAGATATAGAAAAAAAATAATTCTTGACATAATGATTAAATAATTAAACATAAATTAATCCATAGTTGAAACAATGAAAAATCAATTAAAAACTAACTTGAACAAAGAAAAAATAAAGAACCCAGTGATGGATGATCGAATAATAAGGATGATGAATAAAAGAGGGAGATTGGAATTAAACTAGAAATAATTCCACATTACATTAAGTAAAGAAAAGAGAAATGAAAAGGCATAAATAAATCCTATCTACGATGAATGGAGGGTTGGAACCCTACGGAAACCTCCTAATGGTCGGACCTCAAGATTGGAATGGGATCCGATTTTTTATTGGACAAAAAACATATTTATAAGCTTTTTATCCATCTATAGGGTTTAATGGGTAAAAATAGATTTTAATGGCTGTTTTTCTCAAAGGTGTAAAGTATGTGTCCAAAGATAGACTAAAATCATCAATTTTTCATCTACCTGAGGGTTTTAATGTCAGGTAATGTCATTACATTATGTGTAATGTGAAGGGATGAATTTATTTCCCTTCATGACCTTTCAATGTTTCACCCCTTGTAGAGATTCATTACATGTAATAACTACATGACATGTAATGTTAAATTCTAGTAAAAGAATTTTTATTTCACTCTATTTCTTCAGTCCCGAGCCTCTGAAACCTCTTGTGATCATCCAAAACATGGGAAACCTTCATTTAAAGGATTTTTTTTTGTCTCTTTGGCTTTAATAATCAATATTAGCTTCAATATTAATTTTATGTTACTGCGCTTAGCCAATTACCTTGTTTTCCATCATATTTCTCTAAATGCCAGTCCTGAACAAGAAAACACAATACATCAATATCTTCCACGAAAGTAAAATTCTATCAATTAACATTCAATGAATTCACATATAGAAACCAATAAATATATGGATATAAATCAGGGATATCAATTACTATTATATAATTTATTTCCATTTTTATTGCTATATTCAAACCACCTGTGTCGAGCACCACGTGTTGAAACCAAAATGTTTTGGGGGTGTTTTCCCAATATCTTAGATGATGAGATAGGATGGCCTAATTCCCCCTCTTCTCTACTCTCTATTCTAGGACTGGTTCTTACGCATGAGCTATGATGGCTTGTGGATATAGTTCAATTACAATTGGGTTGATGAGATTGATAAGGTGGCTTATAGTGGGGGTCGTACATTGTAAGGGGAGGCCATGAGGTTGATTTCATTCATGTTCATGATACCCTATTCCTATGGTTATAGAAGTGGTCGAGATGTGATTAAGTGGACCAAGTTTCTTTAGGCAAGATTTAGTGTAGTCATCCAAGTGTCATTATGTGGGATGAGATAGCCAGTTATATGGGGGGGTTCTTATCATCATACATTTTTCTTGGTGTCTGTAGGAAGTATATTATAGAAGAGATGGGAGCATTAGGACATAAAATATTAGTGTGTGACAGTGAAAAATCAATGGGAAAGTGGTGTGGGGTACCCTTTTATTAATATTCTTCTTATTATGTTACTAATTGGATGTTTTATTTGGTGAGTGTGCCTCGGTGTGGATATGATTGGTTAGTTAACCTATTTAGTTGTTTTTGGTCATATTGTTTTCTCACAGGTGTATGAGTATGATCTTTTCACATGTTCACGAGAGACTTTGAGTGTGATCCTACATAGGAAACATGTATGCTCACCCCCATGTATATAAAAACAATTTTTAAGGTTTCCAAGAGGACTTCATGGACCATGATGTACATTACAAGTTTGGAATTTGGATCTATTAGTGTGTCACTACCTTATAACTTTTTTGGGTACTTATTTGGAGACTCATTGTATTTTTTTCCTTTACACATGCATTGTAGGATGGTTTGGTTTCATTTCTTTTATATTATTTCATGGAGTTGCATTATGATTTTTTCCTATCTCTAGATTCTTCATTAACTTTGAGGCTAATACCTTCCATATTTGAGATTCTTATAACCTCAATATTAGTCGCCAACCCAGGGAAAACTGAAGGTAGGACTCGGGGCGTCATTATCTCTATTCCTTCATTTTTAGACTCTGAGGGGCACCTTTGGAGGGAGGGGGTCATGAAACCATACACTCTATTAGTTAAAGCCTTACCCCTCTCCAAAAGTATTAGCATGCACCTTCCAGAACCATTATAATCTGATGGCTTGAATGTGCTCTAGCTTGGAAGCCCATTAAATTTAGCAAAATCCAAATTTTATGGCCCAAAGGCCCCTTCTATGAATAGTAATATTGTAGTACTTTAAAGTTATAGTATATTTTACTGCTATAGTTCCTACTATAGTACGCATTCTCACTAAAGTTCCTTATACTGTATCATTATTTTTACAATGGTACAGTACTTGTACAGTACATGTTATAGTACTATTATAGTACATGTGGTTGAAATAAGGCCATTAGGATTTAAACCTTATCCTTATGTAGGATTTTGGAGTGAATTTACCACTCAAGAAAGTCCATAGGTTTTTTGAATTATTAGGGACACAATACAAATAAACACACACACACTCACAAGTTTGAGAGGATAAGTCATAGCCCCCATAAGTGATGAAAAATTCAACCAACCATTAAAATGTTTAATATTGTAGAGGCCCAACATTTGATAGATATATTTCACATATATCATTTCTTTAATTCCCTATTGATTTGGTGAATAGTATTGTTACAATACACACATACACTAAAGTATCAGCAATAATACTCATCATCGCAACAGTGCCTTCTACAGTACATACTGTAGCTACAATACCTCGACACGCCAATAGAGAAACCCCCCAACATATTTATTTGTAACTCCTTTAAATAGACACTGAATCTTAATATAAATTATTTAATTAATAATATATTTAAAAATATTATTAATAATAATAATTATTAGTAATTATTTAAACCGCATTATTAATAATAAATATTTTTCATTATCATTAATTTTGTAACATTGTAATTATTAATTATAAATAATAATTACATTAATTAGAATTTAATTTAAAAAAAAAATAACTTACCTAAATTTTTGTAACATTATTATAAATAATTATTTTTAGTAACTATTATTAATAAGAATAGTAGAAAATAATTTCAAATAATGATAATTAAAATTTCATAATAATTAGTTTATTATAACTATTATTATTATTATCATTGAAAAGGTTGAGGCTCAATGACCCTATTATTAAAAAGAAAGAAATACAGTGGAGGAATATGAAAACATGAAATGTACACAAGAAATAAAAAATAAATAGAATACTTGAGAAATCAAGTAACTCACGACCGAGTACTCATGCTATGGTGATAGGAGCATCCACCCCGACCATGTGGATGTTGACCCCTTCTCCATGATTTCACATGCAACCATGGCCTACCTCCATCATTTGGGAGTCCAACATCCATTATTTCCATCATATATTTTACACCAATAACATGATCACTACTTTGTACATCCCCCACATGTATTCCAATGCTTGTAGTTCAGACAAGTTGTGCATACTAACTTCAAAATCAAATTTTCCATCACTAGATAAACAATAGCAGAAGATATTTAAGAAATAGCAGCAAAATTTTTAATCTCCCATCCCTTAGAAGATTCAGTACCCAAACCATACCCTGGATGAACATTTTAATAGAATGGGTTTTCATAAAACAAAGACTAAGGTCAGAGCCCATATGTTTCTTGAAGATACCCCAAATGAATTATTCTCCTTCAACAACATCCATCTTTGAGATCAAGTATTTAACAATAGCATGACTCAAGTTCTCCCTTCCAAAAGCAGGCTCCAAACCCAACACAGGCCCCAAATAAACCTTTGGCACAATGCATCCAATATTATTTTGGGATTGAGTGATAGTATTTCCTCCCTCGAATGCTCCTGATTTCTTAGAGGTGGTTCCCTGCCTACAATATCATCCTCTTTATGTCCAGGATCAAAAGGTGGAGTAGATGAGGCTGAAGAATCAATGAGAACTAGATGTTTACTTGAAGAAACCACAGAGCTAATAGAAATTAAAAAGAAGACCTCCCTATGGGTAATAAAAGCCTTTCATTCCCATGTTTAGGGAAAAAACTACACTAATCATGAATATGAGAGATCCAAATCCTTTTGGTCTTATTCATCATTGTAGTAGAAGAATCTATTTATTCATTACCTTTGCAGTTTTTTGAAGAAATCATTGTTTGTTTCTGCTAAAATTTTCAATCCACATCAACCTGTTCTATGATCTCCTTGGAATCATGACTGTCATCTGATTCCAAACCAATAAGATCATCCATAATTCCCTTATATAATGTATCCCTAAATGTAACTCTATCAATAGAAAAGTGACACTCATCTTCAATGTCATCACAAGACTAGGACTTATAATTCAATTGAGAAGGATAAAAAAATGAGCTACATATCGAGGTGGAGAGGTTTGTATTAAATTTAGAGATTATGTGCATCCACCCTTTAGGGAAGGGAAACCAGGATCAAGTCTTTGGGATCCCTGACAAGGCCCTTCAGTGTTAACATGAGATATTCCTACTAGTGGATTTAATACTCTAGAAGCATTTGCATTTCCATTATAATAAACAACTTGGTTTTTACATTGATCAATAGTCCCACGATTATCCTTCCTTAAATTGTGTAGGAACTCATGGACATTAAGATGACAATTATATAAAATTAGTACTTTTCTGCAAGTAGATTTCACATGTTTGATAATTCTACAAGAATAAAAAAAATGTGGTGTTTTCTCAAATTCAATTCTATGATTGATCACATCATGTGGTGTAGAGAGAACCATCCTATCAACCAAAGTATAGTTTAAATCAAATTCAACCAATACTCTTGTGTAATGGCCAAAACTAACTATTTTGGTGGCACAACCCAGCATAATCTGAATACCAATTATAGAAGTGATATAAAAAAATAATTAGATGACATAAACCCCAGTTAGGACCATGATTTTTAATCCAGACCTGTGCGTGGGTATCTTTGAAATCATTAAGCCTGAAGTTTAAACTCCACTTGTAAAGTCTAAGGGTGCCTGCCTTTAGATTGAATAATCCCACACTCTAGGATCATCCATTAAATTCCAAAAAATGGAATATAATATGGGAGAAACTACAACCTAGAGAGACACACATGAAATCTAAAAATCCCAAAATGGAGGCTAATCGAGAAACTGGGTCTATTACTTTCCATGGATTTGAACCCTTTGACAATGAAATGCGAGCAATAACCAAATTCTTACATATATCTAACCTTTTGGAAATGGTGCCATCCAAGGCTAAAATGTGAGTGGTAGAACCTTTCATGATGATTCATTGTAAATCCCAATTATTGATTAAGAGAACCGAACCTCCCTAAAACCCAGAGAAGAATTAGAAGCCCTTCAAATCTTTCTCTACACTCTCCTTGATCTTTTTTGAAAAAGTTTATGCATGTCGAACTGCATGCTGATTTGAGACATAGAAGTAAAGATTCCAACTCCTTGGATGGTTGAGGGAAACCCAATCACTGGAAGTCATTGGGAACAACTTCTCTCGTTCCTCCATCTTATTATTAATAAAAAATCTATAATATTTAATAAAAAATATTTATATGAAGAATTAATTATTTTTGGGTAATTATTATGACTTATTATTATTAACATAATTAAAAATATTAACTATTAACTAATTAATGGTAATGACTATTAGTATTTATGCAATTAATTAGATTAATAATTAATTAATTTTAATTAATTTTTTCAAATTATGCTAATAAATTTTATTATTGTAAATTAGATTATTAATTATTTTTAATTTCATTATTAAACATTGATTTTTTTTGTTTTTTGGTTTTTATTTTTTTATAATAATTAATTTAAATAAAAATAGATTAAAAAATATATAATTAATAATAAATATTAATATAAGCAATAAATAAAGTTTTAATTATTAATATAATTAATAATATTTAATATTAAGTAATAATTATAGTATTATTTATTGTTAATTATCATTAATTATAAAAATGTAACAATCTAATTAACAATATAAATAATTATTAAAAAATTAATAAAAAATAAAATTAATTTCATTATTATTAATTATTTGTATTTAAATTATTATTTTAAAAATTAATTACTATTAAGATAAATAAAAAATTAATAAAAATTATTATTAAGAGAAAATAATACAAATTTATTAATATTAATTATTATTAATGTAATTAATGAGTTAAAAAAATATAATTAATTAATTTTAATTTTATTTATTATTATTATTATTAAATATTTGTAATTAACTTATATATTATAAAAATAAAAATAAATAAAAATAATAATGCAAAGAATGATAAACCCTGGTCACTGCCTTCTTTGAAAAATTATAAAAGATGATTCCACCCTTGGTAGCCCTCTTCCTTCTTGAAAAAAATCCTCACCACCATTTTGTAAAATTGTTTATGAGGTACCTAATTTTGGAAACTAATTTTTTAACTTTCCTCTAAGTAGGACTATTGCCTCTAAATTTTTATTCATATCTCATAAACAAATCAAAATCAAGGTAAAAGAAAATTAAGCCTATTACCATACCCAACATGTAACTTTTTAAATGCATGTATGATAATTCATAGAAGGGGTTTGAATACATTTAAACTAAAGGATACATCAATTCATAATATAAACTTTTTATATTTATGAATAAACTATAGGGAATGAACTAAATAAATGAAGCTTTCATAAATTTAGAAATGAGATAACCATTTATGAACACTCAAAAATGTAACAATTATAAACATTTTATAATTGAATAAACAGCTTGGGAATTCCATGAATAAATAAATAAAAACACTTTATACTTATTTATAATATGAACTCCTCCATATCATCAATCTATATGAAATTTATTTAAATATAAGACATTTAAATGAAATATAAATATTTTTTATTTCAAATGAATAATTCATATATAAAATGTTAAACCTCTATAAAATTAAAATAATGCATATTTAGTATTACTTGAACATTGATTATATCAATGATTAAAAATCATTTTGATATGATTTAAATAATTTATTAAATATGGCCTTTAATTTTAACATTTCATATTAATAACTATGAACAATTAACAGTGTAATATAAACTCTTTTATACTTTTCTTCATATTAAAACTTATAAACACATCATAAAATTACCATATGATTTATATTTAAATCCTTTATACCAAAATTATAAGTCATTCTATATAGATTAATGGTATTTAATATTAATAATTAATATTAAGTATATGAAATTATTAAACATTTAAAACTAATTGATATATAAAAAAATATACATTATATAATTATCTCAAAATACATTTTTTTTATAATTTATAAGAAATTTATTAATTTTCTAATCAATCTAAAATTGGAAAATAGAAAAATCAAAATTTTCGGCTATATTTTATTTGACAATATGATTATCAATTATAATACATGATACATTGAAGAAAATATATTGTAGTTAACAACAGACACATCATGTCCAATATATCATCCTTTAGCATTATCAGTCATATTTTTCAATATCCTCTATATCATAAAGATGATATGATTCTTTGTTTTAGGAAACATTAACAGTGTAAATCGACATTACTGTACATTATTATTGGCCCCAATTATTCTACACATTAATCATGATTTCATGAATCAATTAAACTATGAAAATTATTTGATACCAATAATGGAGTTATTAGGGTAAAGTAACACTTTTTCAAGCAAATTGAGACATAAGAAACTACAATTCAAGATCATTCATGCATTGAAATTGACATCATCCCTAATATAAAGGGAAGAATATATTGTACACCAAGGATGGACAAGAATTATGTCTTCAATCATGAATTTATTGAAGATAACATAGAATAAACAAAAGGGTACTTTCCTGTTCGGTTATCAATGAGTTAACAAATCACCCAATTCTTGAGTAGGATCTTCCTTTTAAACATGGTATGCTAGTACCGTGGGTGTAAAGGAATAAAATGAAGATAGATTCAACTTTAGATGGATCCAAAAAAGTTTCACTAAAATTGGATCCCATTTTCATGGTTGTAATACTCTTTATATAAGCCTCTAGGATGATCCCCAAATCATCATTCATTTATTATAATGTTATGAAACATTCAAGTAAGCCTTCAGATACAAACTCTTTGTAATTATTTGGTTATTAATTTGTGTGTTGTATCCATATCTCCAATACATTAATTGTTTGTTGAAGACTTTGTATATTGGTCTCTGGTGTCAAATGCATTGTGATTATTTATTTAAAACTAATATATGGATAAATAAAAGATAAAAAAATGAAATTGTACTAATCTATTTTTACAAAGCATTTCAGAAAGTGTCACACACATCACTTTATATCAATTGTTGGATGGAGATTTTTTAAATAGGAAATACTAAATGAGAATATGGACCTTTCATTCACTACAATATATGGTCCAATACATCAATAATCACTTCATTCAAAAAATCAATATTAAATATCCATGAATGCGTGACATAAAAATCATCAATACATTAATTTATAAATACATGGAAGCTAAAACAACAATTCTTGTATGTGTTAAATTGATGCATTTAATTGATAAAATAAATTAATGTTATCAAATTAGTTAATTAATTCAATCCAAATTTTAATTATAACATTATACCACATGGATTTCATTAATTAATTAAAAAAATAAGTGTTTCAATTAAAATAAAGCACATTAGAATCCAAAGTATGAAATATGAAAACTGCAGAAATAATATCTGATAGGAACATTATTCATATAGGTTTTAATACTTATACTAAAAAATTTGATTAATAATAATATAATTAAATTAAACAAATTATGTAATTCCAATAATGGTCTAAACATCACAAAATGAATTAAGAATAAAATATTCAAAATTAAATCATTACAAAACATCTCATAAATAAAAAATGCATTTATAGAGAGTTTCAAACTCCCACTGTCCCAATACATCAAAAGAACTTAACCAAGACGATATGGATAAAATGGATTTAATAAACTCAAATGGTTAAGCCTTTTGTTAGTGGGTCATCCAACATACCCTTTATATGAAGATTCTCAATTTGAGTATGAGACTATAGAACTTTTTTTTTATTAAAACAACTACTAAATATCAAAATACTTCAAACAAGATGTATACCAATAGTCTCACAATATATCACAACTGCCCATCATATTATTGAAATAGGTTTATCCTCATAATAATTGGAATAATATTCTTTCAAGGTAAATTGACTATTAGTATCCATTTAACACTCATCGAAGAAGTACTCATTCCCACCATCACAGAATAAATTCTAATTAGATTTTTAACCTTTAGGGAAGACACTAAAATCAGATTCAAAGTAACCAATGAACTAAAGTTTATAAAACTTCTTAAATACCTGTTATGACCGAAGACTTATAAATATCTAATTTTTTTATGAAATTTACATGAATCAATATTGTATCACTCAAGTATATCCCCAAATAATTAGCAACAAAATAATATCTAGATAAGCACAAACAAGAGTATACTAAAATTTTCAAAAAATTGAGGTATATGAGACATTTTATCTCTTTTAACAAAATTGATGTATTATAAATAGAGAAAGAACTTATGTTAAACTAATAGATGATATTCACAATATATCTTATTTTAGACAACCCAAGAATACCACGTGACCCATTAGATGAATTTGGATTCCTAAAGAAACATCCCAAAAATATTTTATATCAAAGTGGTGATTAAATATCATTTTCTCCCCATTAAAAAATTTAACCCCACTGTTTTCCAAAAGCATGGCATCAACATACCGAAGAATAGTTATAATATTACTCTAAATAGTTTTCAAACATATGCCCCAATATAAATAATAATCCTTAAATCCAATTTAATATACAAGGAGTATTTACAGTCCCCAAAAAATAATCTCAATTGATATTTTTATAGAAATATGAAATAATATTGTCACATTAAATTAAAAAAAGAATCATTTAATATGCATAAATATTTATTCATTCAAAATAAATGATTCTAAATGCGCAACAATTTTTTTAAATTATATATTATGATCCCTTAAAAGGTTCAAAATTCATAAAATTATAATGTGATGATGTATGATATTTATGCAACCCAAAATCAAATAATGGTAAAGTATTCGATATCAATATAAATTATAAAAAACATATACATAATCATCAAAATAATAAGGATCACATGTCATAATAAATAAATTCCAATATTATGATATCTTAATTTTATTCCATATAAAATCTAACACCATTATGTATTTGTCTTAGAGTAAATTTTAAATATTAATAAACATAATAATAATAATGATGGTCTATGTTCAAAATAAAATTACAATATTATGATGAATGAATTTTATGTCAGAAAAAATCTAATAATGATAGAGTATTCTGATATATATATTAATTATAAGACAATGCATACAAATATTATTATTAAGGCTACCAATAATATTATTAAATTATAATAACATGATGTGGAAATCATATGTGACAAAAAAATATACATTGATGGGGTATTAAATGAAAAATGGAATAATTTTATTATCTAAATAAATTATATGAATAAAAAATTACACTAATAATAATATATCGATGGGATATATTTATTACTAATGAAATTTAGTCACATATAAAAAAAGTATCATCTGAACAATAGGTGATATCATGATTATACAAAATATTTTACAAAATAACCAAATATGATTAATAAAAAACAGTAAGAGATATGAGTTGGATGGCCAACTCATACCCCCCCCAAAGATCAGTTGCATAGCCAAATGCTGTAACCCCTTTTTATTAAAAATGAAGGAAAATACAACAGGGAATGTGATGGGGTCAAAAAGAAAACAAATCTATCATTAGAAAAAACAAAATGACCAATGAAGGTGAATTCCTATGATTCCCTATATAACCTAAATTCCTATGGTGGCAGCCTATTCCCTTTGGGTGTTTCTCTCTCTGCCATGTCTTGACCCTTTAAATATTTACATGTTCATCATCCAATGAAGAGTTAGAAGAATCCTTCATAATGGAGAAGATCATGTATTTCTAAGATAGGTTCTGATAGACCATCTTTATTTTAGATAAAAATTTATCTTCAATGTGAATTGAAAAAAATTTCTAGACTATGAGGAAATACCTATTGAAAAAACCCTCTAATTCCATTTTGGAAAAAATAAATTCACCCCAAGAGTCAAACTACTTTTCTATGTCATTCCTATGGTCAAGGATCCTTTCCATTTCATAGTAATCTAGAAGAACCTTGACCTTGTCATTTTTAATCCTCACAATCTTACATTCCTTGATCAAGGCTTTACCAAAACTTCATAAGCATTTTTTATTAGTTTGGAGATTAAAGGTTGGAAATGGAAAACCTTCATTCTCGACAAAATCACCACTTACCTTTCTTGGATGGAGAGGTGATTCAACATGATTGTGTACAGACATATCACCTAGCGTTTATAACTGAGTCATAACTGCTTTCATATCCTCCTAAGGATCAGCATTGAACACCAGCTCCACCACATGAAAATCTCCAGGGTGAAAAATCTATTGTTTCCAATTAGGATCTACTCTAGATAGATAAAGCTGACCCGAGCTTCTAAGTTGGCCCGTGTGAACCGACATTCATGAGGGTGACTAGTAGGAAACCCTCACTATCCACTGAAATATTTTTCCCTTAGTAATTGGAGAACTTATTACTACCAAAGGATGATCTAGGCAATGAGAAATACTAGGAGAACAAGTCTTCCTGGATTTGTGGAAGGAAGTAACTACCAACTTGGATTTTCCTTTCAATTTGGTTTTGGCCAATGATCTCTCCTAAAATAGCTCTTTATCCACCTCATTATGAACATCATTCTCATGATCTGATTGACCATCAAAATAATTTATATTTGGAATCACAAATTCAGAACTCTTACAAGGGTCCAACACATTATTGACCTCCTCTTCAGCTACTATATTAGCCCATGATGTATATGGGCAGAAAATCCACCTCTATCTTTCTCCAACATCAAGATAAATTACACATTAACCTTCTTTCCTATTCTTTCCAATCACATCACCAACCTCCACAAGTTGTTTCACAACCACCACTCTAGATCTGCAGGCACCCACCAGGCATGAACACCTGCCACCATAACAGAAGAGGAAGCACGATTCATGGATTCCTTTTGACCTTAGGTGGTAGGGGAAGCCTCATCATTCATGTTGGCTTACAGGGAAACCACAAATGGTTTCTTGAATTTACACTGCTCAATATGGTGTCCCACCTTCTGGAAACTCTTGCACAGTAAATTCTTATGGTAGTTTTCATTGTGATACCAAATGAGTTAACACTTAAAATAGAAAGGGAAGATTTTTTGGAGCAATGGAGATTTCAATTCTAAACTCTCTAGCCACTAAAATCATGGTTTCAGTTAGGGGAGTTAAAAGATCAACCTTGACAAGGGTACTAGAAAATCTCTCAAACCTCACCCTCTCGGTTTCTTTGTCAATCATGATGGGAACAACAACCACGGAGGAAATACCCTAAAGGATTTGGGGTTGCTCGAAAAACCATCATAACCCCTTGATCCAAACCCGAATTTGGGCAACAGTATTTTTGAATTTTGAGGTATTAAATGATGGATCCCAATCCTAGATTTTAAAAATACTATGTTTGAGGGAGACGAAGTCCAACCCCCACACCCTAGATTTTAGATTTTTAGAAGGGAAAACAATGTGGATGAATCTATTTCCTATTGAAGTCAATATCCAATTGTTAAAGCCCCAAAATTACGAAAGACATTTGTGGAGGTTTTCCATCTTCCACATACGGTCATCCAGACCCAATGTTACCCGAGCAATGATCGAATTTCCATGATGGATGAGTTCATAATTAAACAAAATATATCGCATAATTATATACATTCATACATGGTTAATTAAGACATATATTTATAAAAGGAATAATTTCAATGACTTTATATCACAAAGAAAACTGTAAACATATTTTCAAAAAACAAAATATTTAAAATCTTGTATGCTAGTGAATTTTTTTTCGATTGATTATATTGAAAATAAATTTAGTAATATTTTAATATGTATTGAAATCCATGAACTAAAAACTATATATATATTTTCATATATCTAAAAATTTATTTTTGCAATACATATTATGAATTTTTCAAAATAAAAAAAATATATAATTCAGGATTTTTTATTAACATCCCAATGTATTGAAATAATATACGCACAAAGACACATTTTTTATTTTCACTACATGATGTATCACAGATGATAAAATGATTAAAAATTTATTTGTGTGTTGCGACAATAATCATTATTGAACAAAATAAAATGAACAAAATTTTGTTCAATAAAATTGGATGAATTAAATCAAATAAAAAATAGTTTTAAATTATATATGAATCCTTGTTGTTCTTCTGATACCAATTGGTAGAAAAATATACTAGAGATTAACAAAAAATAATTAAGGATTCAAAATATATGATTATGATATATTAGAAAATAAAAAATACACAATAATAATGGTGTGTTCCTGCCACTTCTGTGTTGGATCCATATCTCCAATACTTCAATTGTTTGTTGAATACATTGTATATAGATCATCAGTGTCACATCCATTGAACTTATTTATTTAAAAATAATATACAAATAAATAAAATATTTACAAATGAAAGAATGTTTATATCTTTCTAGTAAGTCTTCTATAAAGTGTCAAACAAAGACTGCACTATATCAGCTGCTGGATAGAGAAATGATTTGAATAGACAATACCAGATGACTGGATGGAGCAACCATTTAAATAGGAAATACTAGATGAGAATGTAGACATTTTATTGAATATAATAAAATTATCCAATCCATTATGAATCACTTAATTCAAAAAGTAAATTATAAATATTCATAAATGTGCACTATATGAAGCATCAACTAGTACCCCACCCATGCATTTACATGAAATAATCATTTAATAGAAATTTCACATGCACACGCTCATAATTTTGAGTTATTAAAATCATTATAAAGATGAAATATGGGAAAAAAAGAAAAAAAAGAGTAAATAATAGTAAATAAATAAAATAAAACAGGATCACAAGTAATCTTTCATGGATATTTTGGACAAGTTGGATCTTGGAACAAAAATTAGTGAACGTACAAAAATAGTTATCACCAAATATAGAATAACTAGTGAGTCATAATGAAAATTTGAATGAATTGAAAGATTTTCTTTTTAAATAAGAGTTCTAGTGAAGGTTTCTGTAAAATAGAAATTTACAATTCTAGATAATCATTGAAATTCTAAATAATGAAGTGGAAAATAATGGAAATTTTGGAATGATATCCATTTAATAAAGGATGCAGTTGTGTAATTGAATTGACTCATCGATTTAACTCCTAGAAAATTCCATAAAAGCATCATATGTTAAGGTCTCTAATCAGGATTCCCTGGAGTCCTCTTTAGGTGTAATGGTGAGATGGGACCAAACATTTTTTTGGAAGAAAAGAAGTATGTGGGCCTCAAGATCTAGTAGACACGTAGGCTGGGGAATGAAAATAGAGAGCATCAAAGGATTTTGACCTACATTCCGAATGTTCTTCATGCTTAGAAACAAAATTGCGATGATCAGTTGACCAGTTAACATATATCGTATTAGGAAAAAAGAAATCAATATATGTTTTACTATAATTTCTTAACTCTTTTTGTATACAAAAAAAGAGTAAAAAGGTATAAAATTTAAGTAAGTTCGCCCAAAGGCTCTATATATAATCAATGAGGGGAAGTCTTGATAATGAATTACAAGATGATGAAGAAATAGGGGAAAATAAAAATTGAGAGCATATTATATGTGTTTGACTAACAAATGACAAAAAAAATAGAAATTTAATGCTTACTAATAAATAAGCCAATGAAAAGGGGATTTATGTTGAGAATATCATGGGTTGAATAGCGAAATATGAATAATAAGCATGCATTGAATGTGTTTCCTCTGTAATTTCAATATAGATTTTTTTTATTTCATAAATTCGGTATAAAATAGTAAAGTAAGAGTAATATTAAACTAGAATAAGATAAATTCATTGAAAAAATTGAACCTTCAAGGGAGTATAGTAGTTATGAAAAATATATTGGCAGATTTTCTTTTCATTTGAGGTGGATGATGATGTTGCAAATAGTGAGACTTTTGATACCAAAAAATGTCAATTATTGTACAATATATGATGAAAAAGAATATCACCTATCAAAGAAAATAATAAAATGTATATAAAATAATATACAATAAAAACCTTTCAAATTTGAAATATGCACAGATCATGAAATTACAATGTTAATACAAAGAAATAGTCAAATAAAAATTAGTTATAAATTATATATGAATCCTTGTTGGTATTTTGATACTAATTTTTAGAAAAATATATTAGGGATTAACCAAAATTAATTAAGGATTAGAAATATAATATTATGATATATTAGACAATTAAAATAATACACAACAATACTAGTGTGTACCTGTCATTTGTTTGTTGGATCCATATCTCTAATACTTCAATGGTTTGTTGAATACTTTGTATATCGATCTTTGGTGTCACATCCAATATGTATCCTTATTTAAATCTAATAGACAAATAAATAACATTTGTACAAATAAAAGTTCCGTAATCTATTTATTAGTAAGTCTTTCAAAAAGTGTTAAACACACACCCCACTATATCAACCGTTGGATGGAGAAACGATTTAAATAGACAACACCAGATCACTAGATGAAACAACCATTTAAATATACAATACTAGAAGAGAATATGGACCTTTTATTGACTATAATAAATGATCCAATCCATCATAAATTTGTTAATTCAAAAATTAAAAATTCAATATTTTATTTAATTGACACATTAAATTAATGATATCAAATTAATTAAATAATACAATCAAAAAATTATTTCAAACATAATCTAAAATTCCTTTTCCTCCCTTATAGCCCGTTAATCTCTCTCGTGGCTTTATTTTGAGCCACTCTATTTTTCCCTTGATCTAGGTGAGCCTCAAGGTCCCAGATCTGTATCTAGGGAAACCTCTTATTTCAATCTCTTCTTCACAATTTTTCAATTATTCATCCTTTCTCTTTGAAGCTTTGGTGGCAAGGTTTGTTCATCCAAGGCCTTCTGTTGATTAGAGGATTCTCATGATGGAAAACTCTATAAGGGCATGTTTGTGCATTGAAGATGAAATTTTGAAACCCCTTCCTGAGTTCGTGTGGATCAAAATCAAGGGTAAATAAAATTATAAAAAACCACTTATTTTTTAATCATGGACTGAGTATTGTTCCAATTTTTTTTGACAGGTTCATCACCAGCTCAAATGCCATCCAGAGTGATCAGTTGTGATGAAAGTGGATACCTCCCAGACACTCTGTGTCGAGGAGATAGAAGCTGAAATGAATGGGGATTTTTCTCGGCAACAATTGTTGGTTCAGTCTCCCGTGGCATCGCAAATTCAAAATAATGGTGGTCATTCTCAGTATTAAGAGATGTCCAGAAAAGAGAACCTTAAACTAAATTATCTGGGCTATGATCATCATGGTATGATCATTGAAATTAAGAGATTTGTTTTCCAACATTGTCCCGAGCCTTCGGATATCCTGGCTGGTCTCAGGGTAGGCATTGAATGCTGGAAGAATGATTCTAGGGAAGATTATCGTCATAGAGAGTGGAACAACAGTATGGTTTAACATGTTATCCAGGACTTGGTCGAATGCAGTAGGCTGGTCCATCGGGATGCTGTAGGGATATCCTCCAACCAATTTTAAGAGAAGGCATCTCATTCAAGTGTTGTGATAGTGAACTGGTTTGAGAAGTTATATGAGGATCAAGAGGAAGGTGAGGGGTGAAAGAAAGTGGAATACAGGAAGAAGAAGATTCAGGATCGTAGAGGGGAGGCAGAGGGAACCTCTGAGGCTTCGTCTGAAAATGAGGAAGCTCTAAAGTCTCAGGAGTACTTGCACTCAGGTTTGAAAAAAAAGGATAAATGGCTCTTATCAACTCATTGCCTTCGAGGAAAAAGGAAAAGAATCCTAATGACTACTCCAAATTTCTGAAACCCAAGATGACTAGGTCCGCAGGTAAATCGCTTGAGGTGATGGAACCCAAGGTTAATCGAGAATACAGTCATCAGGTTGATGGATCAAGAACTTTGAGGGAGCCATTGTATGGTCATCCTGAAGTCATTTAGGGTACTCCTTATCATTTCAAGACCAATGTAGATCAAGACCAGCTCGAAAATTCTTTTGTTACAGGGGAGCATGAAAACCTGGATCTCACACAGGATGATTACTCTAGGGAGCAAGTTGAGAAAGGTAATCAAAGGGGAATCCCATAAATGGTTTTTGCAAACAACTCAATGTCATTTATCTAGAATTTGTCTATACGCCTGACATTATTGATGACTTCATGTTGGTGGAAAACTTCTTAATTGATTTTTTATTTGAAAACCTGCGATGCCAACCTCACATTCACATCAGGGAATTAGCATGGAAATACCATGGGGAGTGGGTGACTTGGACTGATGAAGCTTCATGGTTTGATCAGGAATGATTTTGTTGGTTTGTAGATTTGAGTGAAGATACTTGAACATTCTCACTTAATGTTACACTACAACATTGATTTTACAATACAATTAACACATATCAGATCATTATGATATGCCTATATTGTACACTAAGATATAGATACGGTAGTGGTACAATATCATTCTATGGTGGCTTATGATATACCAGTCCCTGACATAAAATATGACTTGGTTTCATGTAAGTTGGGAATTATAACATACTCCATATCGTAAAAAATGATATATCGAAAATACATTATATTTATATAAGTCTTTATGACCTATCTCCATCAATATGTTCAACATATGAATTTTAGAGTTGGTTATGCAAAGTACAAAGACTATTGAATACTAATGAGATTGTTATAGATTTTTTCTTATAACAAAATTGATTATAACATCTATATATGAATATCTAGAGGGTTCAAAATGTCTGAAGTATATAAAAAATTATGAGTGTTTCACCCAATCAAAGAAATTAATTTATGCGTTGAACTAAATAAGACACATGATATAACCATTCATAGGAGGAATAATATAAAATTGTCATACCTTGTATAAAATAATGTATTTACATTAATCATCATATTATCGAGATATTTTGAATAAAATTAAAACATCTAAAGAGTTTCGAGAAGTAATGAAATATTTGATCATCAAATTACAAGGATTTTCCTTATATTTTGAATTAATTACTTAGAATATTAAATCATTAAATTTTGGAATGATTTTATATATATTCATTAAAATATCATTAAATAACAGCTAAATACCATACTTTCATGTGTGATATATTTCCTTAATGAGTGGATAGTGAAGAAAGTAATTTTCCTTGAAGGATCAAATATAAATGCACATTCTATTTTTCCCTAATTGATATGAATATACTTGTGCATAGGTACCTTACAAATGTGATCATATTATAATGTAATTGATGAAAGGTAATGTTTTTATCCTACTCATTGATATTTAAAGTGTATAAATGATTACTTATTTTTAAAATTTAGAAGAAAAATTGGTTGATTATGATGATACTCGATATTTTTCTAATCTATTCAAAGCTATATCTCAAAATTGAATATTTATTCACATATAGTGAAATGACCATTTAATGACGTTCTATAAAACAGATCCTTTTTATGACTTCCTCAAATCATGTTGAGTTAATTGCAATTCATGAGGCATGTTGAGAATGTGTTTGGTTGAGGTGATTTTATTTATAGTAAGGGGTATATCCTATCATTTGATTAGTTAGTTGAGGTTAGTGGTAAGTGAGCAATTTTTCATGTTATGTAGGGGAGAGTGCATCTCATACCATTATTCATAGCTTCATTCCTAGCTCGCAAGATAGTCCAACATCCAACTAAAAAAATCATGTTGTGGTCTTGGTATTTCATCATAGCATCGCCGATATTTTAAACTTATATACATATTCACAATAATTTTTTAATGGATAGTTGGTATCATATACCCTTAAAAATATAAGAATTGGATTCAATTAAATCGGTACCAGATGTGGATTCTCCATGGAGTCTCTTATACCCCATAAGGTATTATGGGGAATTCCTTCTCCAGTAATCAGTTTTACCGCAATGGAAGCATTTCCCCTCCTTGACAACTCCCTTTGGTTTCAATAACTTTGACTTGTTACTAGAAGATATACTATTAGACATTCCAACAAATTTTTTCTTCTTTCTGTTTGAACTTTTTACCTCTTACACTATGAAAATATAATTGAATCCAAGACCTCCCATTCACTAGTCAACTATCCTCAATATATTGAGGATAATGGATACATTTTCATTACACTCATTCATATTTTAGTTATCAATAGACCACCAAAACCTTTTGGATATATATTATTGAATGAAGACCATAGTTAGATCGTGCCTGAAAGGATATCCTAGTCTCTCGCAATCATTGACATACCCAGTCATATTGAGTACATGTGAAAATACTAAATTTTCTTCATATATAATTCATATAAACAATTCCTTTAAAACCTTGAGTGAATCCTTATATGCTTATCATAAGAATATGGGGCTATTTCTTGAATGAATTAACCAGTTGGATTTTCAAGAAGGGGTTGCATTAAAATATAAAATTATCATTCTTTCATAAGAATAATTCTTAGGTTTTTATATCAATCTAGGAAGTTGTTTCGATTAAACTTATCCTTTTCATGGATTAATCTCAAAGTCATATTTGATGATGATGATTCCATTTTACCTGTTAATGAATATTTTACTGAATGGGTACATTCATTTAATAAGGTTTTTATCAAATTTGTTCACACTAAAATGATGAACCCTTTTAAATTCCATTTCATCCAGTTGTGCATGAAGATCCATATTTCATTAATTAATGAGCCTACTTTAGCGTTCCACTCACAACTTGTCTATTTAAGATGACCATCGTACCTGTAACATCCCAACCCTATCCATTGGGTTGGAAAGAGTCGAGGTGTCACTAATCTTAGTTGACATCCCACAAACACTAAAGGCTAACAATAAATGTCAATGGCTTACTAATTGTTGGAAGATGATTTTTCCTTTAAACATACAAAACCTGTAAAAATGATAACAAAAACCCCCATATTATATGATGTATGAAATGTAAACAATACAACACAAAATCCAAAACTAAACAATATCAAAGTAGTAACAAAATAGTGGAACAAGACTCCTAGAAGAAACTAAAATACATTTAGATGTAACAACATCGAATTTTAATCACTCCAACCACACCAAAAAAACATATTGAAGCTCCAACCACCATCCTAAGAAAAAAAGTGGCATGATACTCCACTAGAGAATTAAGAGACCTTCCGTTTACCTGTGTTTTGAAGAACATCATCTGTATATGAACCAAGGTGAATATATAGGGGGTGTTTATACAACACGATAGAATATCTCCAAAGTCTTCCCAACACACACCACCATGATGAGAAAAAGTTATCTCATAGTATAATATAAATGTAAAAAAATGAGATAAAACCCAAATATGTTTAATAAATAAATAAAATTAATTTGAAAAGTTTAACCATTAATTACATACACTTGGAATACCCAATTCAACATTACACACACACATGCATGCATCCAATCGGGAGTAGTCCAAACTAACATTAATAATCTTATCCCACTAGTCAATTCATCACTTGGCCTTGAATACAGGGTACCCCGACGGTACCAACCCCTTGTCTGAACCCAACAAGGAATCTTCCAATAAAATATGAACTCATAAATTCCATGTGAATTACAAAGTCTCACACCCATTCATTTATTAATGTAAATTAATCTTATAAAACATTTAATCAAATATATTGCATGCATTAAACCAAAGCCATAATTTAAAACCAAGTAAAAAGGGGGTTTTCCAATAACTATTCAACATACAATGTTTCTAATACATAAATTGAAAGGGCTTTCCAAAAATAAATCATATGAAGTCTCCTTGAAAATCCATGAAAAATTAAAGCCTTCATGTTCTAGAAAAAGAATAGAAAGATTAAAGAAACCTACCGCACAACATATCTCATAGAAAATGAAGTAATAAGATGTGATCTATCATATTCAGACTCCATTTCATGTCCCTTAAACAATTCCCAAAAATAATTTGTCCAAATGTATCTGATCTAATAGATCAATCCATAAAATCCCCGATCTAAATTTCCATTCGGAGTAAAATGAAAAAATCTAGATGCAAAAGATATACGAAGAGAGAACGAGGATCTTACCTCCAATATCCTAGATCCAATGCACTTTCATTAATTAAAATTGGGTTCCTTAGGGAGAAGAGTTTCCAAGATCACCTAGAAGGGCACTCTAGTTCGAGGGCCTTTATAAAATGAAGAATAATGATAGTTTTTGGGTGGGCATCAAATTTAAAATAATTTTTTTTAGATTAAATTAATGACATGGTGTGGTTACTATAGCATCCCACCTTTTTATCACATAAACTTTAATTACATTTTACAAAACCGAGGATCTTTAAGGTTTAGTGTCTTGGAAACTAGGAACTTAAAACATGAAAACAACATAAAGAATTCTTCTTAAACACTTGAAAGGATTCTCCTCATGTTCACCCTAGGCTCATTACTGAATCTCATAACCTGGGGACATACATAAAAAGAAAGGGTGAGCAGAAGGCCCAGCAAGGGAAACAAGTGAAACATTTTACATATGAACTTGGGATACATCAATAAAGTCATGAAAAGAACTTTAAGGCATGAAAATGAAATCATGAGGCATATCATAATAAAAATAAAACATTTTCATAACTTGAAGATGTGGCTACATCATTTAACATAGACAATCATGAACATATCACCAAGGTCCATCCCCAAGGTGTCATTTGAAAATTACCAAGGTTATTCACCAAGGTATCATGAAAATTGTAATCTCTAGTGGTTACATCATTACCCAATGCATTGGAGCGCTATCAGGGCGCACCCTTAAATTTGCCTTTATTATCATGTGAGCCACATATATCATCATCAAACATTTCATAAATAACCCACATAACATAAAATAAATGGGTTTCATTTCATAATCATAACGTTTTAAAAACTGCTTTAAAGACATGATCTTTACGGCACTTTAAACCCACGGAAAGGGAAAGCGGGTTTCATATATGTAAATCCCAGAATTTAAAATAGAACATTTTGATATATATTTGAATACCCCTATAGAAATAAGATCTTTGAGTATTCAATTTATAACATAAAATAATTTTTTAAAAAAAAGAGAGAGGCACTTTGAGACGAAAATTCTACAGCATAACGACTATGTTTCGGGGTTTTAGAAAACATTGAGAAGAGAGGGGACATGGGTCAAACATTAATAAATGACCCATAAAATAGTAGAGAGGCAAAATATAAGGGTTTTAAGAACATGGTAATGAAATTTGAAAATATACCATATGAAATGAAGAACATGAAAGGAAGGAAAAAAAAGATTTCTCTTGTGAGAATTCGGCAGCCTAACGGCGCCACTTAAACTTCAAAAAAATTGAATTGACAAGATCAAATAGGGTCTCTCATCATATGAACATAAGAGTCCAGTATGATAAATATAGAGATCATACCCCAACATAATAGAAAGGAACTTGAAAGAATTGACGTGAAAGTAGAACTTCAAAACGAGAATGGTGAAGAACCACTTAAAAATTCGGCAGCCTAACGGCGCCACTTAAACTTCAACAAAATTGAATTGACAAGGTCAAATAGGGTCTCTCATCATATGAACATAAGAGTCCAGTATGATAGATATAGAGACCATACTCCAACATAATAGAAAGGAACTTGAAAGAATTGACATGAAAGTAGAACTTCAAAACGAGCATGGTGAAGAACCACTTAAAAATTCGGCAGCCTAACGGCGCCACTTAAAACTTCAAAATAATGAATTGAAGCGATCAAATGGGGTCTCTCATCATATGATCATAAAAGATCAGTATGATAAATTTAGAGATCATAACCCAACATAATAAAAAGGAACATGAAATACTTGAATGAAAATAGAACTTGAAAACGAGGAAGGTGAAAGAATCCCTTAAAAATTCGGCAGCCTAACAGCGCCACTTAAACATTCTTAAAACGAATTGATGAGAGCAAGGGGGGGTATCTCATCATATGAACATGAAATAGGCAGTAGGATGAATATAAAATAACATCCTCCAACATAATAACATGGAGTATAAATGAAATGACATAAAAGAGATTACTTGAAAAGAAAGAGAGAGGTCGGATCCCTTACCTTAAAATGTAACTCTTAAACCTCAAAGGTTGGGACCTTGAGGGCTTGGGGGCACCTTGGGAGGACTCCTTGGGAGGTAATGAGACCAGAACTTCGTTGGGGAAGATTGGGGAGTCGAATGGATGAGAGGATGGCTTGGTATTTATAGGGAAAGTGAGGGGACAAGGCATTAATGGCAAAGGGACACCTCATTAGTGGTTTTGGCAAAACCATGGGCTTGCCCATGGTATTTGCCCATGGTATTGGCCACTTGGGACACCTCATACCTTATCTCACTATTCATAATTTGAACATATTTATTACAAACTTAATACATCATTTAATGATGTCATTAAACACCCGTAACTTAAAAACTGTATTTTCACTATTCATCAAAAATTCAACTTTCTCAGAATAATCCCAAAATTTCACCTTAACCAAATATCAACGCTCTGATTACAAATATGAAATCAATTTTATAAAAATAATTTTCTAAATATTTTTAATTTAATTTTTAAATAAAAACACTATTCATCAAAAATTCATTTTTTCAGAAAAAACCCCAAAAATTACCATAACATAATATCGATGCTCTGAGTTCAAAAATAAAGTCATTTTTATAAAAATAATTTTCTAATTATTTTTAATTGAATTTTTAATTAAAAAACACTATTCACCCGAAAAAACTAATACTTGAATAATAATTAATGAAACCGTTATTTAACTATTTTATTGAATCACATTACTTAATCAAGGTGCCTAGATTATTTTAAAACTTTCTTTAAGTGAGATTACTAATCCATTTGGTCATATTACTAATCCTAATCATAAAATCACTATTCATAATTTACTATTCATCAAAAATCAAGTTGATCTTATTAGACTTTAAATTTCGTACTGAACATAATTGTAGAAGACCATTTTTTGAAAATCATTACACATTTTTAATTATTTAAGGTTTACACAACCATTTTTAAAATATCCTTTTTCTAAAATTCATCAAAAATATGCATACAATATTTATCCGGTCATTTGAAAATTCATAAACATCATCATAAGAAGAAATCCAAATTTTTATTTTAAAAAAAGGATTACACAAGGCAATTACGGTCTCGTTACATAACCCCTTATAATACCAGCATAGGACCTAAGAGAAAGGTGTGCTAGGGTGATAGAATTTTGGGGCGGCTCAGTCAACATTTCCCGAGTAGTAATTTCTATCAGTTTGAACTTCTCGCGAAGGCGATTCCATTCTAGCTTCACATGATGAAGTTCGGCTTGGATTTGGTCCAGAGCAAAGCCCAATGGTGCTACCTCCTTCCCAATCTCTGTTAGATGGGCTTCGATCGGCCCAAGGCTACTAGGTGAGGCCATCAAATCTTCTTTCTATAATAATTAACCAAGATTACTTAAATTTAGAGACAATAATCAAAACATTTTGTTCACGGTGGTCATATTGACCGATGGTCATATAACACTCAAAAACCAATGGTCTCATTTTATTTATAATCATGTTTATCAAATAAAACATTTTTTTAGTATAAAAAAAATAGCACATGAAATTAGGAAACAAGATTTATTCAAAATTTCGGGTCGTTACAATCTTCCCCCCTTAAGAAATTGCGTCCTCGCAATTTTTTTTTTAAATTGGGTTTTGAAATTTCATTGAAAGTCCCACATCGGAAAAAGAGTCAGTAACACCATTACTTTAAAAGAAAGAAAAGGAAGTACAAAGGCCACCCGAGTTAACCCACACTCGGGTTCCATGTAGGAAAACATGGACATAGAGGAAAAAAACAAAGGGTCAGTTCTGAGAGAGAGTGATAGAGAACATGATTAGGAGAAAGTTAACCATGAGAAAATCCCAAACTTATGATGTGTGTAAACGGTCTTTGATTACCTAGTAGGAAACGTAAACCAACAACATTTTTGTTTTACGTTTCTTTTCATAATTTTGAGGATTTCATTTACTACATAGAACAAAAACATAAGAAAATATACCTACCTTCAAGTAGAGTTTCATCCTTTAACAAGTCCCTACCAACACTAATCTTTTCGCCAAATGATGAGAATTCAAAAACACTTGGTCTCATAAAAGCACAAGAATCATCTTCTATAGAATCACATAATCTACAAAAGATTAACTATATATTTATTCTATCTTTAAACATTATCCCAAAAACAGAAAGGTCAAGGTAAAACAACTCTTCAAAAAGAAAGAATCCCATAGGAATAGAACCTACTTTTAAATCTTCAAAGTTCCATGGTACTACCCAACGTTCATCATAGACCACTCCATAAATAACAGTCCTTAAAATTCCTCAAAATAAACCAAACTAAGATTGAAACCCAAATACAAGAAGGATTTGATAACATAGTCTTCCAAAACAACTTAATTGTTTATCTCCAGACAACATCAACCACTCCTAACATCTTATAACAAAAGTAGCTAACCTAAACATATTTTACCCAAGATAGGTTAATCATTCCCAAAAGTAACCTAAATTACTATAAGTCCACCATAAATTCATCAATTCTTCAAAATATAAGTCAACCTTACTCCTCAATGAAAATACTTTTGTAATCTATTTACCTCGATCATATAGGGTCCCCAAAATAGTGAACGCCTTCCAAAATAATAATCATCTTTTAATCCCCTAATCATCTCTGACATATTAATACGGAAATTGTCACATTTCCTATCACATTGGTTGTTAGGACACGTTATTCCATTTCCCACCATTAACTAAGAAGATAAAGTATAATTAGAGGCTTAAATACTTAACCAATAATCATGAAAAGGAACTTAAAGCATATAAGGATAACTTGTAGAAGAAAAGTATACCCTAACTTGTGATCCCCTATGTTCCCATCTTGGTTATCCATGATCATATATTCTTATTTGAATCTTTATTTTATTTTATTTTTGTTCCTTTAATAATGGTTCATACCAAGCTTATGAATTTACCAAAGCATATCCCCCGGGAGTGTCGTAACCAAGAGTGTAGCAAGGCCCGTTGTCGTGTACCAGTTCCCGTTCGAGTCTAGCTCAAAGCGGTGTTTTCGGGTTTTACCCCTATGTACATCTGTTCCAGAGCCACCTCTACCTGCTCGTATCCAGACAGGGATGTATTTGCTTGGCAACCCCTTACTCAATACTCACCAAAATACCAGGAAGATTTCCCATAGTAAACTTTTCTATAGGGTTCCTCCTAGAGTTTTCATATCCTAATTTACACAAATAACTAAACCATCCTTTGATACCAACTATAGCATCCCACCTTTTTATCACATAAACTTTAATTACATTTTACAAAACCGAGGATCTTTAAGGTTTAGTGTCTTGGAAACTAGGAACTTAAAACATGAAAACAACATAAAGAATTCTTCTTAAACACTTGAAAGGATTCTCCTCATGTTCACCCTAGGCTCATTACTGAATCTCATAACCTGGGGACATACATCAAAAGAAAGGGTGAGCAGAAGGCCCAGCAAGGGAAACAAGTGAAACATTTTACATATGAACTTGGGATACATCAATAAAGTCATGAAAAGAACTTTAAGGCATGAAAATGAAATCATGAGGCATATCATAATAAAAATAAAACATTTTCATAACTTGAAGATGTGGCTACATCATTTAACATAGACAATCATGAACATATCACCAAGGTCCATCCCCAAGGAGTCATTTGAAAATTACCAAGGTTATTCACCAAGGTATCATGAAAATTGTAATCTCTAGTGGTTACATCATTACCCAATGCATTGGAGCGCTATCAGGGCGCACCCTTAAATTTGCCTTTATTATCATGTGAGCCACATATATCATCATCAAACATTTCATAAATAACCCACATAACATAAAATAAATGGGTTTCATTTCATAATCATAACGTTTTAAAAACTGCTTTAAAGACATGATCTTTACGGCACTTTAAACCCACGGAAAGGGAAAGCGGGTTTCATATATGTAAATCCCAGAATTTAAAATAGAACATTTTGATATATATTTGAATACCCCTATAGAAATAAGAGCTTTGAGTATTCAATTTATAACATAAAATAATTTTTAAAAAAAAAGAGAGAGGCACTTTGAGACGAAAATTCTACAGCATAACGACTATGTTTCGGGGTTTTAGAAAACATTGAGAAGAGAGGGGACATGGGTCAAACATTCATAAATGACCCATCAAATAGTAGAGAGGCAAAATATAAGGGTTTTAAGAACATGGTAATGAAATTTGAAAATATACCATATGAAATGAAGAACATGAAAGGAAGGAAAAAAAGATTTCTCTTGTGAGAATTCGGCAGCCTAACGGCGCCACTTAAACTTCAAAAAAATTGAATTGACAAGATCAAATAGGGTCTCTCATCATATGAACATAAGAGTCCAGTATGATAAATATAGAGATCATACCCCAACATAATAGAAAGGAACTTGAAAGAATTGACGTGAAAGTAGAACTTCAAAACGAGAATGGTGAAGAACCACTTAAAAATTCGGCAGCCTAACGGCGCCACTTAAACTTCAACAAAATTGAATTGACAAGGTCAAATAGGGTCTCTCATCATATGAACATAAGAGTCCAGTATGATAGATATAGAGATCATACTCCAACATAATAGAAAGGAACTTGAAAGAATTGACATGAAAGTAGAACTTCAAAACGAGCATGGTGAAGAACCACTTAAAAATTCGGCAGCCTAACGACGCCACTTAAAACATCAAAATAATGAATTGAAGCGATCAAATGGGGTCTCTCATCATATGATCATAAAAGATCAGTATGATAAATTTAGAGATCATAACCCAACATAATAAAAAGGAACATGAAAGACTTGAATGAAAATAGAACTTGAAAACGAGGAAGGTGAAAGAATCCCTTAAAAATTCGGCAGCCTAACGGCGCCACTTAAACATTCTTAAAACGAATTGATGAGAGCAAGGGGGGGTATCTCATAATATGAACATGAAATAGGCAGTAGGATGAATATAAAATAACATCCTCCAACATAATAACATGGAGTATAAATGAAATGACATAAAATAGATTACTTGAAAAGAAAGAGAGAGGTCGGATCCCTTACCTTAAAATGTAACTCTTAAACCTCAAAGGTTGGGACCTTGAGGGCTTGGGGGCACCTTGGGAGGACTCCTTGGGAGGTAATGAGACCAGAACTTCGTTGGGGAAGATTGGGGAGTCGAATGGATGAGAGGATGGCTTGGTATTTATAGGGAAAGTGAGGGGACAAGGCATTAATGGCAAAGGGACACCTCATTAGTGGTTTTGGCAAAACCATGGGCTTGCCCATGGTATTTGCCCATGGTATTGGCCACTTGGGACACCTCATACCTTATCTCACTATTCATAATTTGAACATATTTATTACAAACTTAATACATCATTTAATGATGTCATTAAACACCCGTAACATAAAAACTGTATTTTCACTATTCATCAAAAATTCAACTTTCTCAGAATAATCCCAAAATTTCACCTTAACCAAATATCAACGCTCTGATTACAAATATGAACTCCATTTTATAAAAATAATTTTCTAAATATTTTTAATTTAATTTTTAAATAAAAACACTATTCATCAAAAATTCATTTTTTTCAGAAAAAACCCCAAAAATTACCATAACATAATATCGATGCTCTGAGTTCAAAAATAAAGTCATTTTTATAAAAAGAATTTTCTAATTATTTTTAATTGAATTTTTAATTAAAAAACACTATTCACCCGAAAAAACTAATACTTGAATAATAATTAATGAAACCGTTATTTAACTATTTTATTGAATCACATTACTTAATCAAGGTGCCTAGATTATTTTAAAACTTTCTTTAAGTGAGATTACTAATCCATTTGGTCATATTAATAATCCTAATCATAAAATCACTATTCATAATTTACTATTCATCAAAAATCAAGTTGATCTTATTAGACTTTAAATTTCGTACTGAACATAATTGTAGAAGACCATTTTTTGAAAATCATTACACATTTTTAATTATTTAAGGTTTACACAACCATTTTTAAAATATCCTTTTTCTAAAATTCATCAAAAATATGCATACAATATTTATCCGGTCATTTGAAAATTCATAAACATCATCATAAGAAGAAATCCAAATTTTTATTTTAAAAAAAGGATTACACAAGGCAATTACGGTCTCGTTACATAACCCCTTATAATACCAGCATAGGACCTAAGAGAAAGGTGTGCTAGGGTGATAGAATTTTGGGGCGGCTCAGTCAACATTTCCCGAGTAGTAATTTCTATCAGTTTGAACTTCTCGCGAAGGCGATTCCGTTCTAGCTTCACATGATGAAGTTCGGCTTGGATTTGGTCCAGAGCAAAGACCAATGGTGCTACCTCCTTCCCAATCTCTGTTAGATGGGCTTCGATCGGCCCAAGGCTACTAGGTGAGGCCATCAAATCTTCTTTCTATAATAATTAACCAAGATTACTTAAATTTAGAGACAATAATCAAAACATTTTGTTCACGGTGGTCATATTGACCGATGGTCATATAACACTCAAAAACCAATGGTCTCATTTTATTTATAATCATGTTTATCAAATAAAACATTTTTTTTAGTATAAAAAAAATAGCACATGAAATTAGGAAACAAGATTTATTCAAAATTTCGGGTCGTTACAATCTTCCCCCCTTAAGAAATTGCGTCCTCGCAATTTTTTTTTAAATTGGGTTTTGAAATTTCATTGAAAGTCCCACATCGGAAAAAGAGTCAGTAACACCATTACTTTAAAAGAAAGAAAAGGAAGTACAAAGGCCACCCGAGTTAACCCACACTCGGGTTCCATGTAGGAAAACATGGACATGGAGGAAAAAAACAAAGGGTCAGTTCTGAGAGAGAGTGATAGAGAACATGATTAGGAGAAAGTTAACCATGAGAAAATCCCAAACTTATGATGTGTGTAAACAGTCTTTGATTACCTAGTAGGAAACGTAAACCAACAACATTTTTGTTTTACGTTTCTTTTCATAATTTTGAGGATTTCATTTACTACATAGAACAAAAACATAAGAAAATATACCTACCTTCAAGTAGAGTTTCATCCTTTAACAAGTCCCTACCAACACTAATCTTTTCGCCAAATGATGAGAATTCAAAAACACTTGGTCTCATAAAAGCACAAGAATCATCTTCTATAGAATCACATAATCTACAAAAGATTAACTATATATTTATTCTATCTTTAAACATTATCCCAAAAACAGAAAGGTCAAGGTAAAACAACTCTTCAAAAAGAAAGAATCCCATAGGAATAGAACCTACTTTTAAATCTTCAAAGTTCCATGGTACTACCCAACGTTCATCATAGACCACTCCATAAATAACGGTCCTTAAAATTCCTCAAAATAAACCAAACTAAGATTGAAACCGAAATACAAGAAGGATTTGATAACATAGTCTTCCAAAACAACTTCATTGTTCATCTCCAGACAAAATCAACCACTCCTAACATCTTATAACAAACGTAGCTAACCTAAACATATTTTACCCAAGATAGGTTAATCATTCCCAAAAGTAACCTAAATTACTATAATTCCACCTTAAATTCATCAATTCTTCAAAATATAAGTCAACCTTACTCCTCAATGAAAATACTTTTGTAATCTATTTACCTCGATCATATAGGGTCCCCAAAATAGTGAACGCCTTCCAAAATAATAATCATCTTTTAATCCCCTAATCATCTCTGACATATTAATACGGAAATTGTCACATTTCCTATCACATTGGTTGTTGGGACACGTTATTCCATTTCCCACCATTAACTAAGAAGATAAAGTATAATTAGAGGCTTAAATACTTAACCAATAATCATGAAAAGGAACTTAAAGCATATAAGGATAACTTGTAGAAGAAAAGTATACCCTAACTTGTGATCCCCTATGTTCCCATCTAGGTTATCCATGATCATATATTCTTATTTGAATCTTTATTTTATTTTATCTTTGTTCCTTTAATAATGGTTCATACCAAGCTTATGAATTTACCAAAGCATATCCCCCGGGAGTGTCGTAACCAAGAGTGTAGCAAGGCCCGTTGTCGTGTACCAGTTCCCGTTCGAGTCTAGCTCAAAGCGGTGTTTTCGGGTTTTACCCCTATGTACATCTGTGCCAGAGCCACCTCTACCTGCTCGTATCCAGACAGGGATGTATTTTCTTGGCAACCCCTTACTCAATACTCACCAAAATACCAGGAAGATTTCCCATATTAAACTTTTCTATAGGGTTCCTCATAGAGTTTTCATATCCTAATTTCCACAAATAACTAAACCATCCTTTGATACCAACTATAGCATCCCACCTTTTTATCACATAAACTTTAATTACATTTTACAAAACCGAGGATCTTTAAGGTTTAGTGTCTTGGAAACTAGGAACTTAAAACATGAAAACAACATAAAGAATTCTTCTTAAACACTTGAAAGGATTCTCCTCATGTTCACCCTAGGCTCATTACTGAATCTCATAACCTGGGGACATACATCAAAAGAAAGGGTGAGCAGAAGGCCCAGCAAGGGAAACAAGTGAAACATTTTACATATGAACTTGGGATACATCAATAAAGTCATGAAAAGAACTTTAAGGTATGAAAATGAAATCATGAGGCATATCATAATAAAAATAAAACTTTTTCATAACTTGAAGATGTGGCTACATCATTTAACATAGACAATCATGAACATATCACCAAGGTCCATCCCCAAGGTGTCATTTGAAAATTACCAAGGTTATTCACCAAGGTATCATGAAAATTGTAATCTCTAGTGGTTACATCATTACCCAATGCATTGGAGCGCTATCAGGGCGCACCCTTAAATTTGCCTTTATTATCATGTGAGCCACATATATCATCATCAAACATTTCATAAATAACCCACATAACATAAAATAAATGGGTTTCATTTCATAATCATAACGTTTTAAAAACTGCTTTAAAGACATGATCTTTACGGCACTTTAAACCCAAGGAAAGGGAAAGCGGGTTTCATATATGTAAATCCCAGAATTTAAAATAGAACATTTTGATATATATTTGAATACCCCTATAGAAATAAGAGCTTTGAGTATTCAATTTATAACATAAAATAATTTTTTAAAAAAAAGAGAGAGGCACTTTGAGACGAAAATTCTACAGCATAACGACTATGTTTCGGGGTTTTAGAAAACATTGAGAAAAGAGGGGACATGGGTCAAACATTCATAAATGACCCATCAAATAGTAGAGAGGCAAAATATAAGGGTTTTAAGAACATGGTAATGAAATTTGAAAATATACCATATGAAATGAAGAACATGAAAGGAAGGAAAAAAAAGATTTCTCTTGTGAGAATTCGGCAGCCTAACGGCGCCACTTAAACTTCAAAAAAATTGAATTGACAAGATCAAATAGGGTCTCTCATCATATGAACATAAGAGTCCAGTATGATAAATATAGAGATCATACCCCAACATAATAGAAAGGAACTTGAAAGAATTGACGTGAAAGTAGAACTTCAAAACGAGAATGGTGAAGAACCACTTAAAAATTCGGCAGCCTAACGGCGCCACTTAAACTTCAACAAAATTGAATTGACAAGGTCAAATAGGGTCTCTCATCATATGAACATAAGAGTCCAGTATGATAGATATAGAGATCATACTCCAACATAATAGAAAGGAACTTGAAAGAATTGACATGAAAGTAGAACTTCAAAACGAGCATGGTGAAGAACCACTTAAAAATTCGGCAGCCTAACGGCGCCACTTAAAACTTCAAAATAATGAATTGAAGCGATCAAATGGGGTCTCTCATCATATGATCATAAAAGATCAGTATGATAAATTTAGAGATCATAACCCAACATAATAAAAAGGAACATGAAAGACTTGAATGAAAATAGAACTTGAAAACGAGGAAGGTGAAAGAATCCCTTAAAAATTCGGCAGCCTAACGGCGCCACTTAAACATTCTTAAAACGAATTGATGAGAGCAAGGGGGGGTATCTCATCATATGAACATGAAATAGGCAGTAGGATGAATATAAAATAACATCCTCCAACATAATAACATGGAGTATAAATGAAATGACATAAAAGAGATTACTTGAAAAGAAAGAGAGAGGTCGGATCCCTTACCTTAAAATGTAACTCTTAAACCTCAAAGGTTGGGACCTTGAGGGCTTGGGGGCACCTTGGGAGGACTCCTTGGGAGGTAATGAGACCAGAACTTCGTTGGGGAAGATTGGGGAGTCGAATGGATGAGAGGATGGCTTGGTATTTATAGGGAAAGTGAGGGGACAAGGCATTAATGGCAAAGGGACACCTCATTAGTGGTTTTGGCAAAACCATGGGCTTGCCCATGGTATTTGCCCATGGTATTGGCCACTTGGGACACCTCATACCTTATCTCACTATTCATAATTTGAACATATTTATTACAAACTTAATACATCATTTAATGATGTCATTAAACACCCGTAACTTAAAAACTGTATTTTCACTATTCATCAAAAATTCAACTTTCTCAGAATAATCCCAAAATTTCACCTTAACCAAATATCAACGCTCTGATTACAAATATGAACTCCATTTTATAAAAATAATTTTCTAAATATTTTTAATTTAATTTTTAAATAAAAACACTATTCATCAAAAATTCATTTTTTCAGAAAAAACCCCAAAAATTACCATAACATAATATCGATGCTCTGAGTTCAAAAATAAAGTCATTTTTATAAAAATAATTTTCTAATTATTTTTAATTGAATTTTTAATTAAAAAACACTATTCACCTGAAAAAACTAATACTTGAATAATAATTAATGAAACCGTTATTTAACTATTTTATTGAATCACATTACTTAATCAAGGTGCCTAGATTATTTTAAAACTTTCTTTAAGTGAGATTACTAATCCATTTGGTCATATTACTAATCCTAATCATAAAATCACTATTCATAATTTACTATTCATCAAAAATCAAGTTGATCTTATTAGACTTTAAATTTCGTACTGAACATAATTGTAGAAGACCATTTTTTGAAAATCATTACACATTTTTAATTATTTAAGGTTTACACAACCATTTTTAAAATATCCTTTTTCTAAAATTCATCAAAAATATGCATACAATATTTATCCGGTCATTTGAAAATTCATAAACATCATCATAAGAAGAAATCCAAATTTTTATTTTAAAAAAAGGATTACACAAGGAAATTACGGTCTCGTTACATAACCCCTTATAATACCAGCATAAGACCTAAGAGAAAGGTGTGCTAGGGTGATAGAATTTTGGGGCGGCTCAGTCAACATTTCCTGAGTAGTAATTTCTATCAGTTTGAACTTCTCGCGAAGGCGATTCCGTTCTAGCTTCACATGATGAAGTTCGGCTTGGATTTGGTCGAGAGCAAAGCCCAATGGTGCTACCTCCTTCCCAATCTCTGTTAGATGGGCTTCGATCGGCCCAAGGCTACTAGGTGAGGCCATCAAATCTTCTTTCTATAATAATTAACCAAGATTACTTAAATTTAGAGACAATAATCAAAACATTTTGTTCACGGTGGTCATATTGACCGATGGTCATATAACACTCAAAAACCAATGGTCTCATTTTATTTATAATCATGTTTATCAAATAAAACAATTTTTTTTAGTATAAAAAAAATAGCACATGAAATTAGGAAACAAGATTTATTCAAAATTTCGGGTCGTTACAGTTACGCCACAGGGTTTACCAAACTATGAGCCAACTATCTGGGTACCACAATCTCTAAACTAGCGATTCATATGGTTTGGCCACATGGTTTGGCAAACCATGTGCCAACCGTTTGAAACACCTCTATCCCATATTTTATAATTTCTAGGAAAATTATATTGGTTTACTCTAGTGGTGTAACAATCATTCACCCCCATAGAATCTCTCATTATGTCAAATAGTTACCTAAAGAACTCCACACTGTGTCCCATAACCATGTGCCAACCATGCACCCTCCCAAAAATTTCCTAAACTCACCAAAACCTTCCAGAAACCTCCCGAGACAGAGCCTAAAAAAGTTACACCTGAAAAATATGGTAAAGAGAAGTACACACCTAAAACTGGGGGTGTTACATTCTCCCCAACATTGGGATTTCCTTCCTTATAAATATAGATATTATCTGTGTTTTGGAAGAGTTCCAACAATTGCTCCAACATCTCTTTCTCATGTTCCCATGTCTCCTCTTGAAGTTCACCATGTTTCCTTAATACTTGAACCAAAGGAATATGTTTTCCACAAAATTATTTCTATTCTCTATCCATGATACAAATTTGTGAATGAAAAAATGTAATATATTGTTCAAGATCAACATGATCCCATCAAATGACATGGTTAGGATCAGGGTGGTATTTTTTTAGTTGAGATACAAGAAGTAAATTATGAACCAAAATAAACCATGTCACTAAAAATAATAGATAAGAAATGTCACTAAATCGTTTAATTATCTTGAAAGGTCCAAAATATCAAGGATAAAACTTTCCTTTCTTACCCAATCAACAATGCCCAGGCCTTGGAGATACATTCAAGAATAAATGTTCTCCCACTACAAAGGATAATAAGAAATTATGATGATATATTTAATATTTCTGATGACTTTGGGATAAAATCATATATTTACCAAGCATCTAAATCTTGTTAGTCATTTCATTAAAAATACAAGGTCCAAGAAGAAAATTTACCTAGTTTCTAGATAACACATTAGAGATCAACATGGATGGTTGTACAATGCCTCGAATGTAGCCATGTGTATTTTGGCATAAAAACTTTTGTTATGTAAAAATTCTACTAAGGTAAAATGATCCTCCCATGAGCCACTGAAATACATACCACAAGCTCTGAGCATGTATTCTGGTGTTTGAATCATTTGTTCTGACTGGACATCCATTTGAGGATGATATGATATACTCATGGGAAAGTGAGTACTCAAATATTGTTAAAGATATTTCCAAATCCAAGTGGTGAATTGAGGATCTTTTTTGGTGAAAACTGTAATGGGAATTCCATGAAATTTTACCACTCTCTGAATGTAGATTGTTTCCAAGAAAACAACCATATTAGATATATATATCAGAACTAATTGGGATGGATTTATGATTCAGTCCACAATCAACCAGATCAAATCACGATTTTAAATCATATTTGGTAAACCCATGACCAATTCCATAGTGATCTGTTCCCATTTCCATATGGGTATAGGTAAAGATTGAAAAATGATAGTTGGTTATTGATGCTCAACCTTGAACTGTTGAATTGTGTGCTATTTTGATACATAATTAGACAATTTTCATTTCATACCTAACACTAAAAATGGACCCTCAGATCCTTGTACATATTTTGGATGCCTGGGTGAATTACCCACTCAGAATCATGATAAGAAGAAAAAAGTTTTTCTTGAAAAGATGGTAGAATGACCGTCTAATGTCAAAGAAGAACTACTAAATTCCCATCTTGTTTCCAACCATCAATGGTTTCCCCATCATTGAGCATTGATGTCATGGTAAGGAAATTAGTATATGATCTTTTAGAATCCTTGACTTGTTCAACCAAATTCAAGACATGATTCACAATAAATAAGATCATATCTTCATTATACTTTGTACAGTCCCTGTGAATTTCATAAATCATACTCATCAATTTCCATTAATCATAAGATTATATCACCAGTTGGTTATATGTATTTTTGTTTAGAAAACCAACCACAAAATTACATTATCTAGGTGTATAAATTAAATAGAATTCAAACATCTAGGGGTATTCCATCCATAGACTTTTTCTAAAGTTCAAATCCATTTATGGAAAGACGTGTTTCAAGATTTTATGATCTATAATCACAGAGAGATTACCACTTAATAGATAATGAATCCATGTTTTCAAATCATGAACCACCGAATCCAGTTATAAGTGATGGGTTAGATAATTATTTTAATTAAATCATTACTATCATTATCCATAAGCTATGGCATGACCTCCTTTTATGAGAACACAGTGCAGTCTTGACCGAGACACATCATAATAGAACACATAACCTTCCCCTTGTTCTGGTAAGATGAGAGTTTGTATCTAAGTGATATTGGACATAATCTATAAAAATTATTTCTAATAATAATCACTTCACTAAAATGGGATGCCCTTTCTAATTTAGCACTATCATAGGATATGTGAAACATGATAATTTATGAATGATGCGGTGATAGTAACATGTTAAGACTAGAAGTTGTGTATCTCAAATACATTATTTGGTGGTTTCCAAGAGATGAAAAAATCTATCTTTTATGGGTTTACTAATACTAATTTCTCAGAAATGACATTCCCAAGGAAGAAAACTTCTTATATCCAGAAATCAAATTTCGTGAATTTATTATAAAATTTATGCTCTTGTACGGTTATCAACACAATATCTAAATATTTTTCATGGTCATTTCAATTTTGATAATACACCAAAATTTCATCCACTAATACCATAACGAAACAGTATATATACCTTTTGAAGGAGTGATACATCAATTCCATGAGAAATACTAGTTTTTAAGTCTAAAGGGAATGACTAGATACTCATAATGAGTATAACATCTTCTGAATGTTGTCTCTAAAATATCTTCTTTCTTAACTCGAATTTGGTGATAATTTGATCATAAGTCAATATTTGAGAACCATTGAGATCAATTAAATTGATAAGATAGATCATCAATTAATGAATTATGAGAATTATTATTTATTATAGTCTAATTTAATTTATGATTATCAACACAGATTCATATAGAACTATTAGTCTTCTTTACAAAGGGAACTGGAGCAGTCCAATGTGATGTTCTAAGTCTTATGAGACCTTTATTTTATAATTCCTCCATCTAGACATTAAAATCACTTAATTATATTGGCTCTATTTTATTTTATAAAAGTGAATTAAAATTTTTCCTAGAAGGAGATAAATCTAAAATTTTAATTCTCTTTTACATGGAAAACCAGATAAATTTTCAAGAATTAATCAGGATATCGATCTAATATGGTAGGAAAATTTCTATTTTTAATTATGTCATTGTTCCCCAAAGTGACCACTGCCAACTGATAATAAATAAACCCAACGATAGGTACTAAAGGTTATACTCTTCCATTATTCACACCCCAATCTCCTTTAAAGAGATATATCATTCCATTATGAGATGAAACTTTTACCTATCATACATAAAAATCGATATATGATTTAAAGGTAACTAAATGAAGAATATGACATTAAAATATTTATTAATATTTTTGAATAAAATTTTAATATTACATTAAAGGAAATGCTATGCTCGATGACGTACCCAATACGCAACAACGAGTTTCTTTGAAATCTTACGCTACACACTAATAATATAATAATTTACTGTAAATGGTAGTAAAATCCTAGCCGTTGTAATGGAGTGGATGAACATAACTAACTAAAATATGATTATATATGTTGGTTAAACTTTTTTACATTATCCAATAAATGTTAGAGGCTTACAATGCGAATGAATCCAATTTTATTATTCTAATATTCTTTAAAGGTTGATTAACCGCATTTTGACGATGAACCCTTTTTAAATATACTTTTGTCACTTTTATATGTTATATTTGACAAAATAAAATCCTTCTTTATAATCGGGAAATCAAAATTTACTTTGTGTAAATTTTTGGTATTTTTCCGATAAAGTTCATTTTTTTAATGAATAGTGTAAAATGTTGTATTTTAATTCAAAACCTCCTTTTAATCTAATTTATTCATATGGTTGGATTATATTTTTTAATTGGATTTAAAGTTCAATTAAAATATATTTTTACCATTTAATAAAATGGTGATAATTGGAATTAATTTCACTTTGAAATTGGACACAAACAAGTGTTAATCTTTTAATAGATATTGTTTCTTAAAAACACGCTATTTGTTTTGACAGCGAGAATTGATTATAAAATTAATTAATGAAACATCTATGTTTTTAATTTGGTAAAATTGATATCATTTTTTAATTTGGAATATCAAATATAGCTTAGGGTGAATTTTTGTTATTTTTCTGACAAATGTTCATTTTTAATGAATAGTGAAAAATACTGCATTTTAATTCAAAACTGCCTTTTCATCCAATTTATTTATATAGTTAGATTGTCATTTTAATTAGTTTCAAGGTTTAATTAAATTATGATTTTATCATTTAATATAATTTCTGTCATTGGATGTAATTTCACTTTTAAATTGGATGTAAAAACAAATCAATCTTTTGATAGATTTTACTTCTTAAAAACCTATCTTTGGTTTTGACAACATGAATTATTTTAAATTAATTACTGCAATTTATGTGTTTAAAATTTGACAAAATGGATTCTATATTTGTAATCATAAGGTCCAAATTATGTAATTAATACTCTTTTGTTTTTGGACATTATGAATAGTAACGACAACAATTATCTATTAATTATCAAGATTAATTAGTAATCGTGTAGTTAAGGGTAATAAAATAATATCATAATAATATAAAATTACCCATCCTTGTGTCTTAATTCTATTTTTTGAGTCATGTATGACCATGGGATGCCTTATGCCAACTTTGGGACCCCATGGAATCACTTTAGTGTGACAATAACCTTTTATCATATTATTTTTTCAAAGAAAGGAAATATAACAATGGTTTGTATATCCTAAGTAAAACAATTTTAATTTCGTTTACGTAAATGATATCTTGGACTATAAATAGTAATTAGAAAGCTAAAAATATTTCCTAAATCATGGTAATTTTTTTATAATTTTTAGACATTAATTAAATAAATTTATTTATGACACCATGATGATGCAGTGATTAACTCATTAATGAACGATTTAAATAAATTGAAAAGATAAGGTAAAATATAATACATAGACTTGTCTAAAACCTATTGGATGGGTGTGTTTCAAACCCTTATCAGCTTATCCTAAAAATATAAAAATGTGGGACCTTTAAAATCCAAAATTTATTTTATAATAAAGTAAAATTTCATGACTTTCTAAGAGTTCCCATCCTCCCTCTTATAAAAGGCCCCCCACCTCTACCCCCTTACCCACACCTCTCATGTAACGACCTGAATCCGTAGCCCCTCCAATGGTGCCCCGTACGCGGTTCTCCACATGACCTCAAGTGTGTTTTCCTAAATTCCAGATACTTCTGACTAGCAGTGAGGGCCTTGGTAAGTTATTGGGGAAACTATGCCCTCATTCGGTAAGGTATAGAAGGTAAAAAACAACAATAAAAAGTGGAAGCTGTAACCAACGTGCAACAAATGGAACCCAACAGCGGAAACAATAACTATATGTCAAATGATAATAATGATGAAACAAGTACAAGTATCTAAGGAAAACAAAAAACACAACATCGTGCTGAAGTAAAATTGAAAAACAAAGTTCAAAGGAAAACAAGATAAACTCCTCAGCATCGTGAGCCCTGGATCGGTCCCATGCTCTCCAGCTCCAGTGCAATCAAGAACCAGAAGTAGAAGGGCGCTTGCCCTTATCTATACCTACAGCAACATAGTCTTCTTGGGCCCAAAACAATTGCCCAAAAACAGTGTGAGATATAATCCCAGTAGGTAATCACCCAAAGATCTGTGCCTAACAGTCAATGAATACATGGAAGTAATAAAACAAGAAGAAGTAAGCAGGAACACAAGCAACTACAATCCACAGTTCTAACAAAAAAAGCACACAAGTAAACAACCAACAACAAGAATGAAAAAGGTAACCTTCTGGTTAGCTCTCATAGCCTAACCCCTATGGTTCAACCTGTAAGTACTGGAAATATATGGGATGTACACACAGTCTCACCCCTTTGGTTCAGCTAAATAATTAATAGACTCTATGAGGAAGCACTCACCGTCTATTCCCCCTGTGGCCCGTGTCGAGGAACTACAGACTCTCTGAGGAAGCACTCATCGTCAATTCCCCCTGTGGTCTCGTAGCATATTTAAAGACACTCCGGAGAAGCCCTTATGTCAATTCTCCCTTGGGTCTACTACTGCAGGTTCTCACAGTCCTGAGTGAAAATAAAGATTCATAGCGTGCGTGTATCTTCCAAGTTAACCTCAAGAACTACTTGGCTACCATTCTAAGGCTCAACAGTAAAACAAAAGTAGCAATTCCACTATCCTATAGCTAGGCATGGCAACTGGCAGAACGCCAAACATGAAGAACAAACATGGAAAAGCATCCTGAGCACAAAATAGATTACTCTACTTACAAGCATAAACCTATACTACAACAATCAAGAAAAGCAGGAAAACAGTAGGGAAAAAATAGGAAACCAACAATTCCCCACCCAAGGGAATTTGTGGAATTTTTACAAAATACTCATCGACTTTCAACAGAAAGGCACAAACCACCTACCTCGATCCTAGGAGATCGATATACGTGATCCACGATGATTGATTTTCCTTAGAATGTCGTAGATCTTTGAAAATGCACAAAATGATCAACCCACGATAACTCGGAAACAAAGAGGAATCATAAAATTCAGCTCTAGCAGAAGAAATATCTTACCGCTGTGATTCCAACGCAATCGACCATGCTCGAAACGGAGAACGGACGAAGAGGTGAGATCTCATCGAATATTTGGCCGTACGGGTCGCTCTCGGACGAACGAGACCTAGAAGGATGTATTTCTGTGCGTCAGGCGTGACCCTGGTCTGTTTAGTGAAATAAAAAAAGTAAACGACATGTATTTTTCAAGTACACAGTCTGTAGTGGGTTTTTCCGTACTCCACCAAAATCGGCCTCCACGTCATCCCTACACACCGTGTGTGTGGCCCGGGCATGGCCAGCACACGGCTTTGAGCTGGAGAAGAGTACACTGCGTGTACTCAGAAAGTACATGATGTGTACTTCGAAAAATTCTAGAACATTCATATTTCATAAAAACTCTAGAAAAAGGAAAACATACCTGAAAAGAAGATCAGGGTTCTTACAGACTTCCCCCTTAATGAAATTCATCCCCGAATTACCGTAACGTGGAGTAGAAGAAGAATCCTCGAACATATCTAGCCACTATGATCGTACATTGGTATCCCTTTCCCAGGTCTCGTCCTTTACTCGCTTGTGCTACCATAGCACCCGTACCAGAAGAACAGACCGCCTGCGGAGAACCTTCGTACTACGATCGACGATCCAGATAGGATGCTTCTCGAACGACACATCTACTTCAAGTTAAACTTACTTAGGTTGAAAGACATGAGACGGGTCTGAAAAGTAACGTCAGAGCTGAGAGACGTGGAAGATGTCGTGCATGGCCCGGTACCTCTGAGGTAGCTGCAACCGATAGGCGACTGACCCCACCCTCTCCAAGACCTCAAATGGCTCAACGTACCATGGTGAAAGCATGCCCTGTCTCTGAATCCTCTTGTGTCCCAACCACGATGCGACACACAGGAATACCTGATCTCTGACCTCAAACTCCAGAGGTCGTCTCCACTGATCAGCATAAGACTTCTATTGTGACTGTGCTGTAGCCATCCTCTTCTGAATCAGCTCTATCTGCTATGAGGTCTCCTGAATGGGATGAGGTCCCAGAAATGCTACCTCTACTACCTCCGGCCAGTATAAGGGTGATCGGCATGGCCTACTGTATAAAGCCTTGTAAGGTTCCATCTGAATGGCCGCCTGGAAACTGTTATTGTAGGTGAACTCCACCAGAGGGATATGCTTATCCCAAAAACTGCCAAAGTCTAGGATGCAAGCTCAGAGCATATCCTCAAGCACCTGGATCATGCGCTCGGACTGGCCATCAGTCTAAGGATGGTATGCTGTACTCAAAATTACCTGTGTACCCAAGGCCTTCTGAAGTCCCTACCAGAACCGAGAAGTAAAGCGTGCATCCCTATCTGAAACAATGGAGTGTAGAACTCCATACAGACGAATGATCTCTCGGATGTAAAGTCGTCCCAGATCATCAACAATGACGGTCTCCTTAATCGGTAAGAAGTGATCAACCTTTGTGAGCCTATCGACGAAAACCCAAACAACATCGTTCCCTCAGGGCGACCTCGGCAAACCGGTCATGAAGTCCATTGCAACATCGTTCCACTTCCACTCTGGAATGGGTAATTACTGTAAAAGGCATGTTGGTCGCTGATGCTCTGCTTTCATCTGCTGAAAAGTAGAACATCTCATGACAAAACCAGCAACATCTTTCTTTATACCTAGCCACTAGTACTAGCGATGAAGATCCCAATATATCCTGGTGATTCCAGAATGAACTTCCCAAACAGTGGAATGAAAATCCCATATCAGCTCCCCACGTATGTCTGTTGGAACCCATACGCGTCCCTGGAAACGCAAGATCTCATCCTCGCCCACTGTCCATCCGGGAAGAGGGTCCTCTCCTGACACACTCTCCCACATGACTAAGTCTTATGAGTTTGATAGTTGCCTCATCCATACTAGATCAAGATGTGTAGAGGTAACAGCTACAGAAGATAGGAAAGTTTGTCCTTGTCTGTCATGCACCTCCAGATGCATCTCAGAGAACAGAGCCATGAGCTTCCACTCTTTGCTGGCCTCCTGAACTACCTGAATCTGAGTTCTACTACTCAACAAATCTACCACTACGTTGCCCTTTCCTGGCGTATAGGCAATCTCAAAATCAAAAGACTGAAGATACTCTACCCATTTGCACTGTCTCAGATTCAGATCATACTGAGTGAAGATATACTTGAGACTCTTGTGGTCGGTGAAGACCACAGAGTGATCTCCCAGTAGATAGTCTCTCCAACAGTATAAGGCATGAACAACAGCTTCCAAGTCCAGATCGTGCATAGGGTAGTTCCTCTCATGTGGCCTCAACTGCCGAGATCCATACGCAACGACTCCATCTCCTTGCATAAGCACAACTCCTAGCCCGATACCTGAAGCATCACAGTAAATAGCGTAACTCTTGCCTAGCTCTAGCAAGACTAGTATCGGCGCTGACGTCAACCTCCCTTTCAGCTCTGGAAAGGATGACTCTCAAGAATCTGACCATAAGAACTTCGACCCCTTCTTGGTCAGACCTGTCAATGGTGCTGCTAGGTGTGAAAAGTCCGGAATGAAGCGTCTCTAGTATCCAACCAGCCCTAGGAAGCTTCGTACCTCAAACACATTATTTGGATGCTCCCAGGAGACTATAGCTATCACTTTATTTGGGTCCAAAGATACTCATGCCTCTGAGACGACGTGACCCAAAAAGTGAATCTGATCCATCCAGAATTAGAACTTTGAGATTTTATCATAAAGCTAGTGCTCTCTCAGTGTACTCAGAACGATCTCAAGATGTGAGGCATGGTCGTATCGAGTGTGAGAGTACACCAAGCTATCTTCCATGAAGACCATGATAAAAGAGTTCAAGTAAGGATGGAACAATCGGTTCATTAGTGCCATGAAAACTATCAGTGTGTTCGTGAGTCTGAACGGCATGACTGTATACTCATATAGACCATACCTGCTCTTGAAGGTGGTCAGAGGTATATCTGATGGTCTAATGTGCAACTGATGATAGCCGGACCTCAAATCAATCTTTGAGAACACTTTGTCTCCTCGAAGCTGATTGAAAAGTTCATATATCCTTGGAAAAGGATATCGGTTCTTGACCGTCAACAGGTTCAGCTTCCGATAAACCAAACAAAGCCAAAGGGTGCCGTCTGCCTTCTTTGCAAACTGGACAGGTGAACCCCAAGGAGAAGTACTGGGTCGGATGAAACCCTTTTCCTGCAACTCCTCCAACTACTTCTTGAACTCCTCCAACTAAATAGTATCCATCCTATAAGGAGGAATGGACACCGGTGCCACTCCTGGCACAAGCTCGATAGAAAAGTCCACCTCACGCTCCGGAGGAAAACCTGAGAAGTCCTATAGAAAGACATCCCTCAAGCGATCCACCACTAGAGGAAAGTCCAATAGTGGAGTTCCCTGATCATCCAGATAAAGACTAGCAATCTGGGTTGTCACCCTTCTTAGCTCATGATGCTCGAGTCCTACTCGACTCGCCTGAACATCCCATTCGCCTCTATAAAGAAAGGATTCACCCTATGGTGAAACGAAACTCACTCTGCGGCGATAATAGTCAACGACTACCTGGAAGGGGACCAACCAGTCCATCCTGAGGATGACATCATTCCCTGTTATCTCTAGGACATAGAGATCTCTTAAGAAATGATACCCTGCAACCTCGAGAGGGCACTATCTTTACTGGCGCACAATAGATGTCCTTATCCCCAAAGGTGTGTCTAGTGTCAACGAGTCAGCAGAAGAAAAGACATAGAGCCCAATTCTCTCCACAGAAGCAACAGATATAAAACAATGCATAACACCAGTATCAAAAAGGGATAAAGATAAAACTGAGGCAACTAAAACCGTACCTAGAACTATAGATGGTCCGGGATCCTGCTCTTGATAGATCTGATCCACGGTGAAAGACTGGCCTGCACTGCGGCCCTGCGCCCCTATCTAAACACTCTAAGATGAACCTCCCCACTGGTGCTAAGGTACTGGTGGCTGACCGCCACTGCCTTGACCTCCACCTCGGCCCGAACGGCTAGAAGAACTACAGTTCCCTGACTGGTGAGAAACTGGTGGGGCTGCTCCTGAATAAGGAGTCATGGAAGAACCCCGGTCACCCGCTGATGGTGAGTAAACCTGGAAGAAACACTGAAGGTGACCCATCTTGTCACAAGATCGGCACTCCATGGGGTCCCTCTAGCACTGTGGCCTCGTGTGCCCTGACCGGCCACACTGTTAGTATGTCACCTGGCTGCCTGAAGATGCAACACGCTTCCTCAGGTCACTGCACGTAGGTTATCTACGGTGCTTCATGCTATCATATGGAGGAAGACAAGCTCTGGAAGTAGAACTGCCCTGGTTCGCAGCTCTAGAGTCTCTCAGATTGTGCTCCGCAATCAGTTCCTGGTTGACTATAGAAGTGATGGATGTCAGCTAGAAGATGGTCACTTGCGAGCGGATCTCCCTCCTGAGGCCATCCTCAAACTTCCTTGCTATGAACACCCCACTTCCATCCTTGAGGGGGGTGAAATGCTACAACTAAGTGAAGTGAGCGGAATACTCCCTGATAGAATGAGTACCCTGCTCTAAGCTTATGAACTCCTAGGCTCGATCGGGCCTTAGGGTCTCTGGGTAGAAGTAGTCGTAGAACATGCGCTGGAACTCCTCCCAAGCCAGAGCTTGCTGTTGAACCTCCTGTGAGATCACGTCCCACCACCTCTTGGCGGAGTCTCGGAGCATGTAGGTAGCGAGCTTGACCCGCCTCTCTGGAGGTGTCTCCAGATGCTCGAATATAGTCAGCATGGCTTCCAGCCATGACTCTACAGCCTGAGGTCCCCCTTTCCCCGAGAACGTGGGAGGATGCTGCTGCTGAAAAACTCACGTCAGGTCTGAAATAGTCGTGGTAGGAGGCGGCGCTCCCTGGAAGGCCTGCATCATCCTCATGAAACCTACCCTGAACTGGGAATCAACACCTACAACTGGTATAACAGTCGGTGCCATGGCTGGCCCGACTGGAGGACCGGCAGGAAATCTCTGATCATCCATATCTGGCGTCTGATCACTGCCCGACGATAGACACACAACCGGAGGAAGTCTCAGAGGCATAGCTCTGAAGATCAAAATCACACCTTAGATTAGAAAAGCAAATACAGAAAAAACATGAGTACAAATGGAAATAGGGGAGGGAAAAGACACAAGGTTATAAAGCTCGACTACATGGCATGTATAAAAACTACACGGTGTGTCTTATTAAAGCACAGACATGGGTGTGTACTCCTGCACTACAAGTCGTGTACACTTCAAACTACACGGCGTGTTGCACCCACACACTGCGTGTACTTGAGTACACTTCCCCTGCCCGAGTCTCCTTACACGGCTAACTCACACGGTCCGACTTAACATAAGACCACACGACGTGTTCTTAACACATACGGCGTGTAATAGACAACGCCTCTGCGGCCCATGTTGTTAAACACACGGCCGTCTACACAGATGAGCCTTACACGGTGTGTATAGGTCGAGATGACACCATCCTATGGTGTTCGTGACACGACCGGGCACTCGGCAAGACTACATGGCATGTCCCGAACAAACACTGCATGTAGAAAAGAAGTTAATGTCGGCCTGTGTTGTTCGTGAGATGGCCGGGTATCTGGACATGACTACACAGCGTGTTCCATTACAACACGGCATGTGCTACTAGAGCATCCCCGACCCATGTTGTTAGTGACATGGCCGGGTACATGGCTCATTACTACACGGCGTGTACCTACCATACACGACATGTTCCTAATGTTACTTTCACGACACCATGTTCTGCTCACATGGTCAGTAACATGGGCTGAAAACTACATAGCATGTATCCAAAAAGTACACGCCATGTATTCTGGGTTTTTCTGGGCAGTCGCTCAGAAACTACACAGAACCCCAGAAGCACTAAAAACAAGGCAAAGAGGTGCCAAATTACGATTCGTGAGGGCCCATACTCCGCGCGAATCAAAGCTTGGCATCTCCTATAGACACATAAAAGGGAAAAATGAATAGCTCTCTATCATAATAGTAGAGATTATATCAAGAATCTATCACAATAGCATGTATAATCTACACAAAGTCTATCACCACATCATGAAATCGCTAATGCACCCTAGATGGCATGGAAAGAATGCATGGCATGTGATCTCTAGAAGTGACTATATGATGCATGAGATGACATACCCTCATCTCATCGGGTTGCGACAGAAATAGAACCGAAATATCAAAACAATAACCACACAAGTCATGTGAATCACTCTATGTGAAAACATATCAACCATAAAAAAACTCAAAACCAGCAAACTGCAATTAACGAGGTAGTATGGCTTTTCCCTATACACGGGTTAGCTACTACCGTGCATAGCTTAATACCAAGTACCTAGTTCTTCCTATCTCTGTCTAAAGTATCCAAATAGTAAATCAAGAGAAAAGTACTCCTCTGATACCACTTTGTAACGACCAAGATCCAGTGCCCCTCCACTGGTGCCCCATACCCAGTTCGCCACATGACCTCAAGCGCGTTTACCCAAATACCAGAGGCGGTTGACTAGCAGCGAAGGCGTTGGTATGTTATTTGGGAAACTTCGACCTCATTCGGTAAGGTATAAAAGGTAATAAAAACAACAATAAATAGTGGAAGAAGTAAATAACATGTAACAACTGGAACCCAAAAGTGGAAACAATTACTATATGGAAAATGATAATAATGATGCAGAAAGTACAAGTATCTAAGGAAAACAGAAAACACAACAATGTGCTGAAGTAAAACTGAATAACAAAGTGCAAAGGAAAACAAGAAAAACTCCTCTACATCACGAGCCCCGGCTCGGTCCCATGCTCTCCAGCTATAGTGCAATCAAGAACCTGAAGTAGAAGGGAGATTTCCCTTATCTATACCTGAAGCAAAATAGTCTTCTTGGGCCCAAAAGCATGGCCCAAATAGGGTGTGAGATACAATCCCAGTAGGCAATCACCCAAAGATCTATGACTAATAGTCAATGAATACATGGATGTAAAAAAACAATAAGTAGTAAATAGAAACACGAGCAGCTACAATCTACTGTTCTAACAAAAAAAGCACACAAGTAAACAACCAAAAACAAGAAGGAAAAAAGGTAACCCTTTGTGTAGCTCTCATAGCCTAACCCCTCTGGTTCAACTTGTAAGTACTAACAACCCCTGAGAGGCACACATAGTCTCACCCATCTGGTTCAGCTACATAATTAATAGAATCTCCAAGGAAGAACTCACCGTTAATTTCCCCTATAGTCTCGTATCGTGCTAAAGGCTCTCTGGGGAAGCACTCTACATCTATTCCTCCTATGGCCTATGTCGAGGAACTACAGACTCTCTGAGGAAGCACTCATCTTCAATTCCCCCTGTGGTCTCGCATCGTATTTAAAGACACTCTTGAGAAGCCCTTATGTCAATTCTCCCTTTGGTCTACTACTCTAAGTTCTCACAGTCCTGAGTGAAAATAAACATGCATAGCGTGCGTGTATCATCCAAGTAAACCTCAGGAACTACTTGGCTACCATTATAAGGCTCAATAATAAAATAAAAAGTAGTAGTTCCACTATCCTACGACTACGCTTGGCAACTGGCAGAATGCCAAACAGGCAGAAAAAACATGGAAAAGAATCCTGAGCACAAAATAAATTACTCTACTTACAAGCATAAACCTCTACTACAGAAATCATGCAAATCAGGAAAACAGTAGGGGAAAAACTGGAAACCCACAGTTCCTCGCCCAAGGGAATTTGTGAAATTTTCACAAAATACTCATCGACTTTCAACAAAAAGGAAAAAACCACCTACCTCAATCCTAGGAGATCGATATACGTGAACCACAATGATTGATACCCCTTATAATTTTGTACATCTTAGAAAACACACAAAACTCTTAACCCACAATAACTCAAAAACAAAGAGGAATCAGAAAATGAAGCTCAAGATGAAGGAAGATATTTCCGCTAAGATTCCAATGAAATTGACTGTGTTCTAAACAGAGGACAGAAGAAGAGGTGGGAGATCATCGAAGATTCGGTCGTACGGGTCTCTCTCGGATAAAGGGGACCTAGAATGAGGTATTTATGTGCGTCAGGCGCGACGCTGGTCTATTTAGTGAAATAAAAAAAGTACACGACATGTATTTTTAAAGTACACGGCCTGTAGTGGGGTTTTCTGTACTCCACCAAAATCGGCCTCCATGTCATCCCTACACACTGTGTGTGTGGCCCGGGCATGGCCAGAACACGGCTTTGAGCCGGAGAAGAGTACAAGGCGTGTACTTCGAAAAATTCTAGAAAGTTCATTTTTCTTAAAAACTACAGAAAAAGGAAAACATACCTGAAAAGAAGATCTGGGTTCTTACATATAAAGCCCTTGGATTGTGCAAACTCTGATCATATTGTCTCTCTACATCCCTATATTACTCCTAGAAGCCTCACTTTGGGCATAATTCTTCCCAAGGAACCCTTTGGGCTCAAATAAAAAAGAGTTACCTCATTTTAATGGTAATGGCTTCTCTTATGTTCTTTTGTTTTATTTTACTTCTCCAACCCCTTAAACTCTTTTTATTCCTTTAATTTGTAACAATGACAGTATCTTCAATATACTAGGATTTTTTTATGAGTATTATTTGAGATACAATTACACACATCTCCATCTAATGGGTGAAGAACATTCTGTTTCTTTGGACGACGAACTACTGCTTCACGAAACGATGATTGTTCAATTATCTCCTACTACCTCTCATGTTGGCCATTATGATGTCACTGTATTTTATATATGATATATATGTTATTTTTTTTCTATATGCTTATTTATTTTATATTTAAAACATATCTTTATGCTTTTCATGTTGTGCAAATGCGATAATTTCATATGAGGAAGTGTGGAATACCGCCCCCTCAAGTGATGTGACTCGTTCATGCAATACATGGAATGTATAAAGAATGAAATTAATGAACTTATGTGACCTATATAAAATATATATTATACTGGAATTATAACATATATATCTCTCTTTTATTTTTTAATTCCATTAATATGACAAAGAAATGAAAGTAGAGTTCATGCGTACGTACGACCTACCGTCTCCATGAATGGTGTATTTCATTTATTTTTATCACTAAATGTTATAGAATAGTATAAAATGAATATTTAATAGATATATATGATATTTAAATCATTAATACTATTCTGTAGATGATGTACTTATAACTACATGGATAATTCTTTTCAAACAAGTTTATTTTTGATTCATGTACTAAACATCGACAAAAACATCTGATATGAAATCTCATAATTAACTAATTATTATAACATTATAATATGTGTTATGAATTTAATAATAAACATTAAATAAGGTACTTAAGAAATTATTAATTGAAAAATGTTTATTATTCAGGAATATAAAGAAACGAACAAGACAAGTCGGACTTGATGTAAGGGATCCTACCTCTCTCTTTATTTTTATGTACTCTCTTTTATGTCATTTCCTTTAAGATCCTTTTTATTATGTTGGGGGATGTTCTTTTATATTATTATTACTGTAAATTTTATGTTCATATGATGAGAGTCCCTCTTTGATCTCTTCAATCCATTTTTTTTGAAGTTTTAAGTGGCGCTGTTAGGCTGCAGAGTTTTCATAATGGATTTTTCATCTCACATTTATTCCCATGAGATTCATGCTACATTTTCCAATATTTCCTTTTTTTGTGGTGAGTATACTGCCCATGATTGTATTATTTGTGTAATATAATTTAATTTATGGGTATTTACATCTTCATTGTATGATCCTTCTTTCATGGGGTGTACGTTTTGAAAGTTACCCAAATCGGTAAGGGAACCTTTCACCCTCCAGTTTTTAAAAGACTTATTTTTGTTAGGTCTTTTCATTTAAATATTCTTATGTCGGGATATGTTCTTATATATCCTTATTTCTATAAATTTTATTACCAAGTGATGGGATACCATTTTTACGTCTCATCAAATCATTTTCTTAATTATAAAGTGACGTCGTTAGGCTGTCGAATTTCTGTAAGGGAACATCTTAACCCAATTTCAATTCGTTAGGTTAAACTTCTATTTCTTGATTATTTAATACTATGAATATGTGTGGATGACATATGATTGTTTTACACTTAATATCCTCTTATATTGTGTGTATTTATATTTGTCACACATAATTATGTAATTGAATTATCCTTAATCTAAGGATAACATCTTTGTAGGGGACTTCATCTCAATCTCCTTTCATTGAGGCATATTTTGTTTTATACACAACTTTATTTTATACGGTGTATAAAACCCTTTGACTTTTACTTTTATTCAAAATAAATCTTTTTTATACGAATCATTTTACTAAACTAAAAAAGGTAATGTTTTTGTCTTACGTATGCTGCGACAAAGACTTCTCCACCGTCGTGACCATTATTTGAGTTTCGGCTTCCTCTACAAGCCATATATTTTTTTAAATGATAAATAAATACCTTGTTTTACTTTTTTTTATTTTGGTATTGAAAATGGTTTTTATAATGTTTTGATTATATCAATGTGTTGTATTGATATCTTGTGATTGAAATGTGGAAATGTTATGTTTCCTTTATGCATGTTTTATGTGATATGATTATGTTATGGTTCTTGGGAACTGTTTATGAAGACGGGTGGTTCTGTGATAATCTAAGGGTGGGTGAGCCCGTGATAGCTCTCCAATGCATTGGGTAACACGAAGGAGTTAAACACTAAGGTTTCTTTGAAAAGATTTAGGGAATATACTGTGATGGGTATTCCAAATGTAACCATGAGGGTTACTCCCTATGTAAGAATGTTATGAATGCCTCAAGCTACCTTTATGTCTTATGATTTCTATGAGTTATTCATAAATCTTATGATTTCATGAGGTATGTCGAAGTGCTTATGTTTTATGAGTAAAGTATGATTTCATTGATCTTTATGTATACATAGACTAATGTTTTCTTTCCTCATTCTTTTATATCCCTTACTGAGCTTTTTATGCTCATCCCATGTTTTTTTGAAATGTTTTCCACAGGACATAAAGATGAATTGGGTCAAGGATGAGATCAAGGAAACACATGCTATCTAAAACATGGAACTATACATGTTTATTTTTAAGAGTTTTTATTTTGTGAAAAAATGGAAACTAAGTAGGAGTGTATACTTTGTAATATTTTGAGATGTAATAGTTATGTACTAATTCTCTAAAACTCTAAACCTGAAAAGATACTCAATGAGAATTATTCATTTAATTCAAGATTAAGTATTATTTTAAGGCTGGGTCCTTATATTTGGTATCATTGGTCGGTTTAGATAACTTTAGAGGTTAGAGTGTTGTTTAAGCATAAGTGACAAGTTGTGTATAACCACAATGGTTAGTATATTAGATAGAGTCATTGTTATTTTTGAAAGTTGGAATGAGTTTGAGATAACACGGATAAGTATATCTTAGTTTTTATCTTCCTCATTATTATATGATGATTTTACTAATATACTCACACTGACCTTTTTGGTTTTAGTAAATAGCTGGATCTAGTAAGCACCAAAGTAACAATGGATGTGACGGAAACTGTTAAAATTTTCTAAACGAGAAACTGAATGATATGGGAGCTACAGTGAGAACTCTTGTGTTTATTCTCAACCAACTATCTGGAGTAATGATTGATCCCCTGAACCTTAGTAATTTTTATAAGGCATCATATATGCGAGAAACAAATCCCTATGGACGTTCAGGTAATAATCATAAAGGTAAGTATATTCAAAAACCTATGTGTCAAAGATGTGGAAAGAAACACAGAGGAAAATGTTTCAATGGGACGGAAAGATTCTATAGATGTGGAAATTAAGGTCATAAAGCAATAACCTTCCATGGAAAAAGGAAGCATCTAGTTGACTATAGGAAAGGGAAAGAAGTTCTTTCAGAAGGATCAATTGAATGTTTTAAATGTGGTGTGCACTGTCATTATGAAAACACATTCCCTACAAAAATGTTTCAGGAATGGGATCACCAGGATCGTACAAATATTTGTTTACCAATACCTAATGCCATTCCGATTGAGGATGAAGAAACTGGAAATGAACAATGAAAGGTATGGATTATTTCATAACATATGTTTTCCTATTATTGAATTTTAGGATATGATTCATGATTTTGTTTGTAGGAAATAATTATTTCAGAATAATTTGGAAACAAATGGTTAATGGATCATGAAAGATGTTGAATGAGTAAGAAGTTAGCATATAAGGGATTCAAGAGTTATTGTAGATTTTAGGATGGTGAAATTCTTAAGAGTGTTAGGGCTCTTTTGATGATGGGGTTACATTAGAAGACTTTTTATAGTATGTGTAACCATGATGTTTGATATATGAAAATTTTATTCAAGGAATAATTATCTGTTATTTTGTGGATATAGTTATAAAGAACCATTTAGGTTTATATGATCCTTCGATTTGAGGCAATTACTCGTTAATACATTTTGGGATGCAAAACGAAAGTTATTAGATAACCTTTGTGGTTAAAATATGTTATGGATATTTTTTATGAATTTATCTTTTTTTGGGGAATGTTACAAAATTATATGGTTTTTAAAAGGGACAACACGTAGACAGTGTGACAACCCGTCGCGTCGGACGAAGCTGCTGGAATCGGACCCACAACCAAAGTGCGACAGGTATTTATTTCCTACCACCAGGCTATGTGAAGTCCCGAGTTAGTTTGACTAATTATTTTTAGTTAAATGATATTATGAATCAAGAATAAGTTTATTTTGGGTTATATATGGAAATTATTAACCTATCATGGATGATATCTGATTAGGTTAATTGCTTTTCAGTATAAGACTTTAAGAGTAACTGATTTTATTTGGAGATAAATGTTAAGATTTACCTTTGAAGACTATGTGATTAAATCCTTCAGAGATTTGGGTTTCAATCATAGTTTTGTTTATCTTTGAAGAATTTTGTGGACAACTGTTTATTGAATGGTCTTTGTTGAACTTTGGATATTGTTTGAAAATTTTTGGATATTAAGATAAGTATTTCTTTTTATAAAGGATTATCCTTTTTGGGTATTATCTGATCTCGTACTAAAAATTTTGGTTTTGGTTTTGGTCTAAAGACATGGGAAATATATAGTTCTCTTTTATGGATTAGGTGATTCTCTAGAAGTTGATTATAGTACTCTTAATGTGAACAAGTCATCCTAAATACTCGTATTTTAATGAAAATATGAGTTTGTGTAAGAAATATAGTAATAGATGAAAGTCAACATGATAAGTAAGAATATTTCCTTATGATTTAGTTAAGCTCATAAATAAATTCCTCAATGAAAAGTAACTTAAAAAAATGTTGTCTGTTAACTTTTCCTACTGGGGTATCAAATACCATTTAACCCATCACAGGTTTGTGATTTTCTAGTGGTTAACTTTCTCCTAAACATGTTTTCTATCACTCTCCATCAGAACTTGATGATTTGTTTTCTCCTCCATATACATGTTTTCATGGAATCCTAGTATCTGTTGTCTCAGGTTACCTTTTTTACTTTTATTTCTTTCTTTTAAAGTGATAGTTTAATTTACTACTTTTCCAATGTGGGGCTTTCAATGAATTTTTTGAGCCCAATTTTAAAATTGCGAGGATGCAATTCTCAAAAGGGGGGAAGGATGTAACATCTCAGTTAAATAAATAATATGAAATTATAATATTTATCAATATTTGTGAATAAAATGTTAATATTACTTTAAAGGGAATGTTATGCTCGATGGAATACCCAATAACTAACTAAAATATTATTATATTTGTTTGTTAAATGTTTTCACATCAACCAATAAATGTTAGAGGCTTACAATGCGAATGAATCCAATTTTTTTATTCTAATATTCTTTAAAGGTCGATTAACCGCGTTTTGATGGAGAACCCTATTTAAATCTACTTTTGTCACTTTTATATGTTATATTTGACAAAATAAAATCCTTCTTTGTAATTGGGACATCAAAATTTACATTGTGTAAATTTTTGGTATTTTTCCGATAAAGTTCATTTTTATAATGAATAGTGTAAAATGTTGTATTTTAATTCAGAACATCCATTTAATCTAATTTGTTTATATGGTTAGATTATATTTTTTTATTGGTTTTAAATTTTAATTAAAATATATTTTTACTGTTTAATCCAGTTGTGGTCATTATAATTAATTTCACTTTGAAATTGGACAAAAACAAGTGTCAATATTTTAATATATATTGTTTCTTAAAAACACGGTATTTGTTTTGACAATAGGAATTGATTATAAAATTAATTAATGCAACATATATGTTTTGAATTTGGTATCATTGATATCATTTTTTAATTTGGAATATCAAATATAGCTTATGGTGAATTTTTGGTATTTTTCTGAAAAATGTTCATTTTTAATGAATAGTGAAAAATACTGCATTCTAATTCAAAACTGCCTTTTCATCCAATTTATTTATATAGTTAGATTTTCATTTTAACTGGTTTTATTGTGTAATTAAATTATTTTTTTATCATTTAATACAATTTTGGTCATTGGATGTAATTTCACTGTTAAATTGGATGTAAAAACAAATCATTCTTTTGATAGATTTTACTTCTTAAAAACCCGTATTTGGTATTGATAATGAGAATTATTTTAAATTAATTAATGAAATTTATGTGTTTGTAATTTGATAAAATTGATTCCATATTTTTAATTAGAATGCCCAAATTATGTAATTATAACTCTTTTGTTTTTAGACATTATGAATAGTAATGACGAAAATTATCTATTAATTGTCGTGATTAATTAGTAATCGGGTAGTTAAGGGTAATAAAATAATATCATAGTAATATAAAATTACCAATCCATGTGTCTTAATTCTATTTTCTGAGTCATTTCCGACCATGGGATGCCTTGTGACAACTTTGGGAACCCATGAAATCTCTTTAGTGTGATAGTGACCTTTTATCATATTATTTTTTTAAAGAAAGGAAATATAACAAATGTTTGTATATCCTAAGTAAAAAAAATATTAATTTTGTTTACATAAATTATCTCTTAGACTATAAATAATCATTATAAAGAAAAAAATATTTCCTAAATAATTGTAATTTTTTTGATAATTTTTATACATTAAATAAATTTATTTATTTATGACACCATGATGATGTAGTGATTACATCATTAATGAACGATTTAAATAAAATATGAAGATAATGTAAAATATAAGACATAAACTTGTCTAAATCCTATTTTATGGGTGGATTTAGAACCCTTATCACCTTATCCTAGAAATACATAATTTTGGGACCTTTAAAATCTGAAAATCATTTTATAATAAAGTAACATTTCATGACATTCCAAGAGTTCCCCTACTCCCTCTTATAAAAGGCCCCCACCTCTACCCCCTTACCCACACCTCTAAAGCCATTGGTCCATCCAATATCTTCTCATATTGTCTCTCCAAATCTATGTATTACTCCTAGAATCCTCAATTTGGGCAGAATTCTTCCCAAGGAAGCCTTTGGGCTCAAATCAAGAATTGTTACTCGATTTAAAGTTAATGTCCTCTCTTATGTTATTTTGTTTTATTTTGCTTCTGCAACCCCTTAAACTCTTTTTATTCCATTCATTTGTAAGAAAAGTAGTATCTTAAATATACTAGGATGTTTTTATGAGTAGTATTCGAGAGTCACTTACACACACCTCCATCTAATGGGTGAAGAACATACTGTTTCAGTGGATGGTGAACTACTGCCTCACGAAACGATGATTGTTCAATTATCTCCTACCACCTCTCATGGTGGCCATTCTGATGTCACTATATTTTATATATATGATATATATGGTATTAATGTTTTCTATATTCTTCTGTATTTTATATTTAAAACATACCTTTATTCTTTGCATGTTGTGCAAATGCGATAATTTCATATGAGGAAGTGTGGACTACCGCCCCCTCAAGTGATGTGACTCATTCATGAAATACATGGAATGTATATAGAATAAAATTAATGAAGATATGTGACCTATATAACATATATATTATACTATAATTATAATATATATATATCTCTAATATATTTTTCAATTTCATTAATATGAAAAATAAATGAAAGTAGCGTTCATGCGTACGTATGGCCTACCATCTCCATGAACGGTGAATTTCATTTATTTTTATCTCCAAATGTTATGGAATAGTATAAAATGAATATGTACTGAATATATACGATATTTAAATCATTAATAATATTCTATAGATGATGTACTTATAACTACATGGATAATTCTTTTCAAACAAGTTCATTTTTGACTCATGTACCAAACATCGACAAAAACATCTAATATGAACTCGCATAATTAACTAATTATTATAACATTATAATATGTGTTATGAATTGAATAATAAACTTTAAAGGAGGTCCTTAAGAAATTATAAATTGACAAAAGTTTATTATTCAGGAATATAAAGAAACGAACAAGACAAGTCGGACTTGAGGTAAGAGATCCTACCTCTCACTTTCTTTTTAAGTACTATATTTTATGTCATTTCCTTTAAGATACTTTTTCTTATGTTGGGGGATGTTATTTCATATTCCTCTTACTGTAAATTTTATTTTCATATAATGGGAGACCCTCTTTGATCTCTTCAATCTATTTTTTGATGTTTTAAGTGGCGCCGTTAGGCTGCCGAGTTTTCATAATGGATTTTTCATCTCACTTTTATTCCCATGAGATTCATGATACATTTGCCACTATTTTATTTTTGTGTGGTGTGTGTACTGCCCATGATTTTATTATTTGTTTAATATAGTTTAATTTATGGGTATTTACATCTTCATTGTATGATCCTTCTTTCGTGGGGTGTACGTTTTGAAAGTTACCCAAATCGGTAAGGGAACCTTTCACCCTCCTCTTTTTAAAAGACTTATTTTTTTAGGTATTTTAATTTAAATATTATTATGTTAGTATATGTTATTATATATCCTTATTTCTGTAATTGTTATGAACAGGTGATGAGATACCCTTTTTACCTCTCATCAACTCATTTTATTAATTTTAAAATGACATCTTTAGGCTGTCGAATTTCTGTAAGGGAACTTCTTAACCCAATTTCAATTCTTTGGGTTAAACCTCTATTTCATGATTATTTCATACAATGAATTTGTGTGGATGACCTCTGATTGATTTAAACTTAATATCCTCTTATATTGGCTGTATTTATATTTATCACACAAAATTATGTAATTGAATTATCCTTAATCTAAGGATACCATCTTTGTAAGGGACTTCGTCTCAATCTCCTTTCATTGAGGCATATTTTGTTTTATACACAACTTTATTTTATACGGTGTATAAACCTCTTTGACTTTAAATTTTCATTAAAAAGAATCTTTTTATATGAATCATTTTACTAAATTACAAAAGAGAATGTTTTTGTCTTACATATGCAGTGACAACAACTTCACCGCCACCATGACCATTATTTGAGTTGTGGATTCCTTTACAAGACATAATTTTTTTTAAATGAAAAATAAATTACATGTTTTAATTTTATTTTATTTTGGTATTGAAAATGGTTTTCATAATTTTTTGATTATATCAATGTGTTGTATTGATATCTTGTGATTGAAATATGGAAATGTTATATTTCCTTTATCCATGTTTTATGTGATACGATTATGTTATGGTTCTTGGAAATTGGTTATAAAGAAGGGTGGTTCCTTGAAAAACTAACGACGGGTGAGCCCATGATAGCTATCCAATGCATTGGGTAATGCGAAGGAGTTAAACTCTACGGTTTCTCCAAAGATATTTAGGGAATACACTATGATGGGTATTCCAAACGTAACCATGATGGTTACTCCCAATGTAAGAATGTTATGAATGACTCATGTTTTCTTTATGTCTTATGATTTCTATGAGTTATTCATAAATATTATGATTTCACAAGGTATGTTGAAGTGCTTATGTTTTATGAGTAAAGTATGATTTCATTGATCCTTATGTATACATGGACTAATGTTTTCTTTCCTTATTCTTTTATATCCCTTACTGGGCTTTTTATGCTCATCCAATGTTTTTTTGAAATGTTTTCCACAAGACTTAAAGATAAATTGGGTCAAGGATGGTATCAAGGGAACACATGCTATCTAAAACATGGAACTATACATGTTTCTTTTTAGGAGTTTTTATTTTGTAAAAAAAATGGAAACTGAGTAGGAGTGTCTACTTTGTAATCTTTTGAGATGTAATAGTTATTTACTAATTCTCTAAAAGTCTAAACCTGAAAAGATCCTCAATGAGAATTATTCATTTAATTCAAGATTAAGTAACGTTTTAAGGCCAGTTCCTTATATATAATCTATAAATGGTTATCGAAAAAGATAAAAACTTAAAACCTTTACACTATCATAGTTCAAGAGGTGTTTGGAAACTTATCCCATGTGGCATAATCTTGATATGAAGAACCATTCGATTAATGACATGAGAAGAAATGAAAGAGGGGGATGCTCTAGTGTAAAATAAAACTTTCATAAGTGTGGAGTTAAGAAAAATGGTACCACATACAATAAAAGGACCTAATAGATCCTCCATGATTATCTACTCCAGACCATATAACTGGTTACTTGTTCCTCTATTTTATTTTCTTCCCTACTAAGATTACATTTCCTGAGGATTTATGGAATTTATGGAATCACTTAGGCTTGATCGATTCTGAGGGTTAGAACTATTCTTATGTGATCCACCAATAGAGCATAAGATGCCTAATAAATGTTAGAATTATTCCCAATAACAAACATCAGAGAGTTAGGGAAATAACATTGAATACATCCATTTTGATTATAGTTGTGGTATGATTTGGGTGGTGATGTACAATCCCACTTCTTATACTCAAGTGAAACAAATTTGAGACATCCTATATTGTTACTAGGGCATTCATGAAAGGAAATAGATCCTTTGGATTTCTTCTCTGTTAGTCTGCTTCCATAGAAGCATGCGTCCCTCTTCTTTTCATTACCAATATTATAGTTCCCATATGTATTCATATAGATTGATGTTCTTCCCTAGGTAGTATTCCTAATAAAATCATATTCCACTACTATCAATCTATTAATCATGTCTATATAATCACTTATACAAAGAGGAAATATGTAATAATTAATTTATATTCACAGTCTAGACTCAAATATACATTCCTTTATGGACTTTCTAGCAACCACTTCTAGAGGAAAACGAACTAAGTTCATGAACTTAACTAAATTTTCCATCACTAATATTTTTTCCTACTTAAGAATAAATAAATCATTTTTTTCTCTATATTGAAGGTGTGTGGGTGAAATTTATTATTGAACAATTCTCAGATCCCTCCAATGTAAGACCATGGTCAAGTTTAGCTTGGATAGCTAAATCTCACCATTAAAATGTGGGATCTTCTAGTATGTATACAGATATTTTCACCTTCATGTCAGTTAGGATTCTAAGAAAATCAAAGATCCGATTCATTATGCTAATCCATGCTTCTGCATTCTCAGGTCTAAAATCCCTCTGAATGATTGGTGAATTTTGTTTCTGAAACTACAAATAATAATCCATATTTCATGGTTCATCATTTCAACTCCATTTATTGGTAGTGTGAAATTATTATACAATGATTTGAATGTTTTTGGTTCACCTATGATTTAGGTGAAAACACATTATTTATGATATCTTCATGTGGGTTTCAAGGTCGTTTAACTGGTTCCATTTCTCTATAGTAAGAACAAAAGTACTACTTAGTCACCACATAACTAGTAAAATGAAGGCTTAGGATATTTGAGATCATGAAAAAAATAATCATTGAAACCAGTTTCCAAGAATCATCAAACATAATATGGGAAATATAGTCCTAGTGATAAGTATAATTAATAATGTCTGACACACTACACTCATCAGATAAAAACATGAAAATGCGGTGACAATGCTCCTATAGGTTTCTAAAAACACATTTTTCTACATGAACCCCCCTCATAACGTGATGTTTAGCATAAAGAGGGTATATACATATTTTTATTCTATAAATTTCAAGTTAATTATTTTCCAATCTCCATGCGACCATCCCAATATGATGGACTGAACAAACTAATACCATTTGTAACATTCCTACCCTATCTATTATCGTGAAAAGATCTTATGTGTAACTAACCATAGGTGATATCCCATGGAAGAAAAAGGCTAGAAATAAATTAAAAGGGATTTCTAATCATCTGAGGGATGATTTTCCCTTTAAACATACACATCCTATTATGAAGATAGTAAAACAAAAAAAAATCTATACTATATGATTCATGAAATTTAAACAACACAACGCAAAATCAAAAACCAAAAAACAATAGAGTAGCAAAAATAAAGTGGAACAAGACTCCCAAACTAAACTAAAATATATAATAACATAGAAAAATTTAATAGTAATCCCTAAAACCACCCCACAAAAACATATCCATGATCTAACAGCCATCCTGAGAAAAAATGAACCATGATTCTCTATTAGAAAAGTAAGATACCTTCACTTTACCCGTTTCATAAGGAACAATGTCTAAATACACAATGAGGTTCATATATGGGGGTGAGTATACTACCCAGTAAGATATCCCCAAAGACTTCCCAACACATTACACTAAGAAAATAACATGTTATCAGTTCAATTTACATAAAATGAAAATAAGATAAAAACCAAACAAGTTTACTAAATAAATACAATTAATTTAAATAGCTGAACCATTAATTCCATTGACTTGGAATACCAAATTCAATATCGCACACAAATGAATGAATCCAACTAGTAGAAGTTCTAACTCGTGAGTAGAATCTTGTCCTACCATCAATTCATTACTTGGTTTTGAATCTAGGGTACCCCGATGACACCGACCCCTTGTCTGAACAAAACAAGGTATCTTACAATGAAATATGAACTGATAAAATTCCTTATGAATGGAAAGGTCTCACACTAGTTCATTTATTCAAATCAATTAATATTTTAAAAAACTTAATCAAACATCTTTGATGCATTACATCAAAACCATACTTTAGAACCATGTAACACAAAGGTGGTTTTCCAAAAATATTTCAATGTCAAATGATTCAAATTCATTGAAAAAAATGGTTTTCTAGAATGAAATCATCCAATGTTTCCTTGATAATATAGAAAAACACTTAAAAAACAAAATCCTTCAAGTTATATAATTAGAGGGGAAAAGAGAGAAGACACCTACCTCAAAACGGGTCCTATATAACATAAAGCAATGAGACAGGATCTAATCGACCAAACTACCTTTATTATTACTTCATCAATTCACAAAAATAATTTGTCAAAACATGTCCAATACAATAGATATGGGCATGAAAAATCTAATCTAAGGTTTTTTTCAATGAAAAAAATGGATCTATAAGTGAATGAAGAAAAAAATAGAGAATGAGGCTCTTGCATTCAATCTCATAGATCCAATGCACATGGATCCATTGAAATCAGAATATAAAGGGAGAGGAGTTTTCAAAATATCTTAGGGGAGTCCAATGATTTTAGATCCAAGGTCAATAGAAGAAGAATGAGAGTTTTGGGTGGGTATCAGGGTAAAAATAATTTTTTTGTATTCAATTAACAACATTTCATGGTTAGCCCACATATTTTACCAAACCACACACCAACTATGTAGGCACCAATATATCAAAACCTTAGAGTAAAAAAATTTGGCCAAAGGGTTTGACAAACCATGTGTTAGGAATGTGAAAGGCATTTTTCCCATGTTTCATATTTTTTGGGAAAACTCATATTGTTTAATCTAATAATTTTCAAAACATTTACTCCCTTATACTCTCTAAATATGTTGCGAAATTACCTAGAAAAATCCACATGGATTTCCCTAACCATGTGCCAATTATGAACCCTCCAAAATACTTATAAATCTACCGAAAACCTTCTATAAATATCCTGAGACTAATTCTAAAAAAACCACAACTAAAAAAACAAAAAATAGAATTACATAACTCAAACTAGTGGTGTTAAAATACACATCATATCATATATGTCACTTGGATATTTTAGAAAATAAATATGTCTCTTCATCATATGGATTATGTCAACTTTATTTCTCTTGTATCCTAACCATTAGTTTTTTCTAGCCATGTGTAACCAAATTCATATAACATTATTTAGTTAACTAACTTTTAGGGTTAGTATTTTTCCCATTATTATATAAAATAATCAATGGACACTCCACCTTTTTAGAAAGTTATCAGTTGTATGATAAAAGTATTGATATGTATTCACTTTAAAAGGAATCTGACACTTAGTATTTTTTTCAAAGGGAATTACTACCTCAAAATCTTATCTCTTGAATTCCATTTACATATATGAATTCTTTTAATGGTTTTGTTTTGAATCCCAATCCCCCCACTAAATCAATATTTTCAATCAATATTGATATGTACATTTTTTTATAACACATATCATGTGTTACTACTCCAATTCTATTTTTTATTTTATTTTGGGATAATCTTTCTTTTTAATTAGGTTGAGAGGGAACCCTTTACATGATCTAAAGGCCTAAAGTCACAAAGACATTAGAATTACATGGATCAAAGGCCCAGTGGAATGAGGCCTAAAATTTAACTGTTCCTCTCGAAATCCTATTGTTCATCCCCATTATATTTCTACATCTATAGATCCTCCATTGAATTCATTGACATGTTGTGTTATCTTTTTAGCCATCCATATCCTCACTATTACCTACTAGCTCATCGTGTCCATGACCACATCCCTACCATAGCTTGTGTTACTAATCAAAATTAAAATCCAACTATATTTACACAAATCCAAATATATCACCAACATACTCTACACAAAAAAATTTCATGTAAAGTATTTAAATAATATAAAATCAAAATTACCTCATTAGAAAGTAGAGTATGATAAATATCCAACGCCTAATTTTCTATACAGATCATAAGGCCTCAGACTAGTGAGTGGTCTGACCCCAAGTCCCTCTACACATGGTTCAATGATCAAGATAGATATTAATTCTATGATTTTTATAAAATCTAAAATGTATAAACTATAATTATTTACATCTATATTCAGGAAAAAAGTAATATTTTGGGGAAATTCATAGAATTAATTTTCAAAATAGGGTATCCAAAAAATAATTTTCCAAAATGAGGCTAAATATTTTCAAGGAAAGGAGGGCACTAGATGTGGTAATTACTTCTTTGAAAAATTCTCTAGAATGATCTATCATTGGTTCCAACCTCTTGACCATTTTTTTGAATTTTTTATTTTTATTTTTTAGTTTTTTTTTGAAATTAATAATTTAATTATATATAATTAATATTATAATTGAAAATAATAATCAAAGTAGGCTACACTATATGAAAATATGAAAATCACGGGCCTTAACCCTGGGGTGTATACCCACACTACACTCAACCCAAACTGCCTACACAAATGTTGCTCGACTAATTAAAAATAATAATAATATATAAACTAACTAAAAATAAATATTAAAAATAAATAAATAAATAATATAATTAATTATATAATAATTCATTAATATTTTAAATTATAATAATAATTATAATAATTTTTATATTTTTATCACATTATTATTAATAATTATTAATAATTTTATTATTATTAATAATAATTACTTTATTTTTATTAAATTAATAAAGATTAAAATTAAAAATAATGATGTAATAAGAAATAAATAATTTTTATTATTAATAACACCAGGAAATTTTAGGATCTGAGCCTACTCAGTCCAAAAAATTTATTGAGGAAAATGAAGTGGAGACAGAAAGAGGATGGACAGAGTCAAACAAAGAGGCATTCCATCATCCATGAGAAAAAGACTAAAAATCAAGCACATGTTGATGCCCATAATCATGATATGAGTCATCATTTTTACTAGTAGTTTTCCACTTTGACTGTGAGTTCGTTTGGTTGAAGATCACAAAATATTTTTCCTCGATCTTTTTCTATTCCGGTGTGAGATTCTTGGAAGAGGCCCTGACTGACCCATATTGGCCACACACCCACATGCATAAGCACAATAATCTCGGTCATTCCCTCATGTAGAATCCTACACATCATGACCACATCCTCTTCCATAACTTTTTGGATGATGTCCCCATCTCCCTGATTTGTCTTGTATCCATGTCCCATCTGATTTAACCTCCACCACTTTCGACATGTCTTGAATGTCTGTCATCAAAGCCATCTCACTTAGAATATCCAAGTCCATTAATGGTTTCTCAGTCACCATCACCACATCCCTTACACTTGGGGAGTCTTCAATAATCTTAATTACATTATCTGTAGACTTTTCATGATCCTCAACTAGCACAATCTATTTAACCAGAGGTGGGGAATCCATGGATCTCCTAGGAAGCACAAGATAAAATACATCCACATCCAACACTTTCTTCTTTCCCTTTTTCATAGAAATTAGGTTTTCACATGCCTAAGATCATGGTTCACATCTCTCTAAACAATATCCTCATGATGAAATTTCCTAGATAATATATCATTCCCTTTCAATTCCTTCTCCCAGTTAGCGACATCATCCCATGAGATCGTCTGACCACGCATGTCCCCCCCATCTATTTAACCACCAACCATTTCAAAAGGATTATACTCCCTATTAGAATTCATTAACACCAAAGAAAGGGGATTCTTAATAATCGTTTTCCCTTTATCAGCATCAAGACTTCTTGGACTACCATCATGCCTAAGAGCATTAGCATACTTGGATCTTGCCTGCAAGGGACCATTGGACGCTACACCAATAGTAGCCTCAACCAAGGTCCTCTAGTCTAAGCTTTCATGAATGAATATGAAATCACAAAATATGTGTCCAACCTTATTTAAATACGAAATTATCAATTTTTTCTATAATTTATTATAAAGGTTCCCAATGTCTTTTCAGGAAGAACAAAAAACAAGATTCCATTCATAATCAACTAGAAGTTCAATACGGTGCCCTGCAACAATAAGAATTATTGATTGAATCAAAGTGGTCGAGAATTTGACCTAAATAATAAATCATGAAAACCTCCCATATTTGGCATGTTATGTCTCCCTATCGATCTTGATTGAAAAACTTATAGTAGAAGAATCATACAAAATAATTTTAGGTTTCCAAAAGAACCAACTGAGCCTACAAATACAAACCAATGATTGGGAACCATAGTTTTTTATTTTCTCAGGATCAAAATGGTAATCCAAGTCTTGAATATTAAGAAATAATATTTTAAGAGAAACCTGAACATGAACCCATTCTCTAATTTTCATCTCATGCGAGGGGAAAATCAAGTGATAGAAACCCCTTCCAATTGAGACAATGGTCTAACCATCAAAACCCCATAAACGATTATGATGATTCTGTAACTCATAAATATTCCATGGTATATACTCTTAGTAAATAATCAATCTTAAAATAATAAAGAACATAGATTCTTCAATTTTTGAATCCAAGATCTTATAGTTTTCTTCCACAATAGCTAAAGACCCATTACGGGTGATGCAATTCACACTAGAGTCACCCGTGAGGTCCAAGAAGAACTGCTAGTGCTCAGAATATTTTAGTTATTCATCCTTGATTGTGAAAAAGGATAGTTTCACATCTCTCGATCTAACCTTATAGGATTGATCTCCAACTACCCTTGAGCCTGAAGAAACCCATTTCTCACCCGTCACCAATCCGGGGCAGGATGTTACAGCAGCATCAGATCTCGCACCCAGTGCTTTCAAGCATGATCCAAGATAGGGATAACCCTTATAAACACCCCTATAAGCATAAAAGATTCCCCTTTTTTAGATTCTTTCTACTATATCATCATTTTTAAAATCAGAAAAAGGACATGATGCATCACGATGTTCATATCAAGAGGTGCACTGTCCATTCCCAGCTTCAGAGACCCCAATCGAAGCCTAGTGTCGGTCGTGGGTTCAGGATGTTCACTATGAGTATCTAACACACACCCCTATCAAAACCCAGGGTTAAGAAGAGCATGAATTCCATAATTGATAGGTTTGTGAGAGTTGAAACGACCTTGGACCAGAAAAATTCCACCATCTTTTCCCAAATCGAAGAAGCTGTGAGTCGTGAACCCTAATAACCATCAACTGAGTCCACAGGGAGAAACCACATGCCATCCATCAATAATAATAATAATAATGTAATAAATAAATAAAAAATTATTATTAGTAATAAACATAATTATAAATGATTATTGGTAATAAATTTTAAAATAAAGTAATTAAAAATAATAATTATAAAAATAACACAATTAATTAGAATAATATTTATGTGTGTGTTAGAACCTATCAACCAGCCTTCTATCCTCATAGATTTCTGATGTGGGATAGAGTAGTTCTCTACCATGTTATTATCTATACAGTGAGGCCAACTTGAGGGTGTGATGTGATCGGAAGTTGATACATGTTGGGGAGGAATCAGATCATTCCAAGAATAAAAACTCAGTTGTGAAAAGAAAGTGTGAGAATCACCAATGAAAAAAATGTTTAGAAATAAAATAATAAAATATATGGTGATAAAGAAATTTGACATGGAAAAACCCTCCAATGCATTTTATTAAAAAACCACTGGGAAAATATGAAAAATACACTATAAATTAGATAGTACAAAAATCAAAGTAGAATCCCAAAACATAAATTGAAAATACAGTATAGAAAATATATATGAATATACACACCCTGATACACCTCAATTTCCTCTCTAATAATTAAATCACAATAAGATTTCACCCTTCGAAGATGAAAACCACACGTGCAATGTCATTGCAACACCATAAATAATTTATTTGCACAACCATTACACAACCCGATTTTCCTGCTACATGGTGTTTTCCATGCCCAAAGTCACACACATATCTGTTGCACACCAAATGTTGAAAAACTTTGATAATAATATCCCTTATTTGGTTGTTTCCTCTTTCCCCTTTTAAAGGCCAATTTGTTCCCCTTAATCCCATTCAAAAAAATATTGAAATATCTCACACCAAACAATTTAATAAAAAATATATGTAATTACCACCATTTTAAATTTTTAAAAAAATATTATCTTTATATTTAAAATATAAGACCATGAAGTGGGTTGAACCTCATAAATCTCCCCTTTAACACATCAAATAAAGAGATGATTTCCAATAAACTCAGTTGGATCATATGTCGGTTGGTATCACACCAACCACTATCCTCTGAGGAAAATTTGGAATCCATATTTTCCATCTTTGATGGAAACCTAAATTCTCCCCCTATAAACTAAATCCAAATATTAAAGTCCTCATTATACCTATTTATGCAGTTCCAATAATATAATAAAAAATATCTGGCTCCCCAATAATTTTCATCTCCACATAATTTGGAGTTCCTGTATAAAATAATTCCCCCACCACTCAATATCCTCTGAGTAGTCTAAAACACTCAGTGTATCACCTTGATATTTGATTTTAATTATTTATTCACTATTAGTACTCTATGAAGAAAAATAATTCAGTGTATAATTTGAAATACCTAACCCGGAATGCTTCAATATCCACACCTTCTTCATCCCATTTGATAGTTTTTGACTCATGCGTGACGCTTGCCTATGCCAAAAATCTAAAGAAATCATCTTCACAACTGCATTCGTCACTCCACCATACACCTTTACATCCATCTTATAAAGTGTGTCATCCATTTTTCCTCTCACATATACCATTGATATTCTTTATAATGTATATCTTCTATTTCCAAATGATATTATGAATCCATCATTATCAAGAGCACAAGCAGATAACAAATTATGGTGTATACCTCACACATGTCTCACATCCCGTAATGTCAGTGTTGAACCTGAATTCATAGTGATACAAATATCACCGAAGCCAATAAAACCAGTAGAATATGCATTGAACCTAATCAATTTACCAAATTCACATTCTTCATATGAAGAAAAATGTTTCTTCTTTGGTGAAATATGGTATGAAAATGCTGAATCAACCACCCATTTTATTTATTGATATAAGTTGCAAAAATTAGTGCCAGATCAATGTAAATCACCCTCACCATGTATAAGACTTATGCTAGTGTCCTCAGAATCAACGTTGTGTGCATTATTTTCCTGTTTAATATTTTTCAATGCATAGAAGTTTCTCCACACACGACCCTCCATATCGCAAAGAATCACTTAACCTTTATTCATGTCTTCAACTAACCTCTTTTATTACCACACCCGTCTACCATAGCTAGAATACCATTATTACTTAAATTATCACTATCATTAGTCTTTTTCCGAGTCCTTTTCATCAACAAAATTGAAATTACATCATCTAACTTTAGAGTGTCTTTCCCAAATAACATTTTGGCGATGAAATTATCATATGAATCATTAAATGAACCCAAATAAGAAACAATTTATCCTATTTCTCTTTAATTTCAACATGTATCGTGTTACCTTTATCATTAATCCTGACCGCCATTAAAGAAAACTCCCTAAAAAGTTTAGTGAACTCATAGAAATGGTTACCTAAATCTATATTCTCTTCCATTTACCAATGATACAATCATTTTCCAGATATAATTTTTTTTAGGGATTTTGTTTTATACATGCGTTCAGGATTCACCTAGATATCCTCTAGATATGTCAGATTCATCACTTACCATATAGTTTTATCATATAGATGTATCTAAATCATTCTTTTCTCTAAATATAACATAGAATAAATATCACTATTTCTCATCATCACTGGTTTATCTAATTTTTTCTTCAGTGCCTCCACTATCTTCTCATGAGCTAAAATATTTTTAAATTGTTTCTTCCAAAGAGTAAAATACTTTTTCTCCTTGAATAGTTTTATGTGGGTAGAAACATCATCGTGTGAATCACCCATATCCAATTATAAACAAACATGGATAAATCCATTTTATACCGTTTATTTGGGAGGAAGGAAATTTTCTCAGAATAAAACTTAGTTGCAATAAATAAATTGTGTGGATCGCCAATGAAAGTGGAGTGTAGAAATAAAAGTATAAAACAAATGAGGACAAAAAATTGACATTAAAAAACCCTATAATTAGGATGATTAAAAACCATAATGGAACTATGAAAAATACAATATAAACAAAAGTGTAAAAAAATCCAAGTAGAAGCCCAAAACATGAATTAAAAATACAGTATATAAAATCTGTGTGATAATCATCATCCTATTGCACATCCACCGTCTCTCTAGTTATCATCTCACAACAAGAGGTCACCCTTTGAAGATCAAAACCAAACACACAGTTTCATTGAATCACCTCAAATAAATGGTTTTACAACCATTGCACATACCAATTTTTCCACTGCACGATGGTTTCCACACCCAAATTCACCTATGAATCTACTGCAGACCACCGCTACACAATATTAATAATAATATCCTCCAATTGGGTTGCTAGCTCTTTCCAGTTTTAAAGGCCATCATGTTCCCCTTAATCCCATTAAAAAAGATATATAAATATCTGATACCTTTAAACGTGCTCCAAAAGATATGGAATGACCACCCTTTAAAATTTATAAAAAATATTATCTTCATATCTGAAAGTTAAGCCCACGTGGCCGGTTGAACCTTATAAATATAGTGAGGGTGCTATGCAAGCATCACTGAGTGGGTAGCTCAAGAGAGGGCTAAGGGTGCTAGAAACTATCGTATTACTTTCTTCCCACATAGATTTTTGATGTGGAATTGAGGGGTTCCCTACCACAGTATATCAGAGGGAAATATGACACAATCATTCCTGGAAGGTGGTGCCACATTTACACTAGTAACATGATGTGATTATTTTTTGATAGTAGGGGGAATGGAATAAGAATAGTGGCACAAAAAGATATCAATTTCTCATTTAGGCATTTAGGTCACCTTCATCATGGTTCTTTTTACCATATTATTATAATAATTTTGACCATTACAATCTTGGAAGTTAAAGCTATAAATATGTATTAAATTAAGTCCAGTGGGTTCTTCCCAATCTTTGTGAGGAGGGATAAGGCTCGGCTGACTAGTGTTTCTGGGTGTGTGTGTTCTTTTTGGTTTTTAATCCCCTCTACCAAATATATATTAATTACAAATCATAATAGTTATTTACATTATTAATTATTAATAATTACATCCATATTTTTAAATATTTTCAATTACAATATTAATTTCAAAACCATATAACATAAAGCACAAAAAAAGTTAAAATAAAAAAAATAATATAATTAACAGTGAAATTAAAAACATTAATAATATAATTAATAATAATAATTCCTTTATAGACATGGAGGTTATAAAAAAAATCAACAACTCACACACCCCTTGGTTTGGAAAGGTGAAGACACACCCTCCTCAACGGAATGACTCACTCCATAGCTATATCATTACCATATTTAGTAGATTGAAGGCCTCATATTCTTGGTTGTAAGGACCTTGAATTTTAAGGCATTTAAGGCCCTAATTTCTAGGCACAAAGTCATTATAGACATTACCCCCCACCCACACCCCCATCATACACTACTCAAATTTTTACCTATACCCACAATTAAAAACTATTGGTATAACCCAAAATACTGTGGTTATAGGCTATACCCACGGTTCTATGAACTGTCAGGAACCAACCCGTTGGTACTGACCAATACCCATAGTTTTTGAACCCTGGGTATATGCATTGTTTTTCATAAATGGGTTTCTTATATTCTCAAGGAAACATTGGATGATTTCATTATATAAAACCATTTCAATGTATGAATTTCAATCATTTTATTTTGAGCTATTTTCAGAAAACCACCTTTTTGTTACATACTTCTAATTTATGGTTTTGATTTATTGAATTCAAGATGTTTGATTAAGTTATTTAAATGATTAATTGATTTAAATAAATAAACTAGTTTGAGACCATGGAATTCACAAGGAATTTCTTGAGTTTATATTGCATTTTAAGAAGCTTTATTGGGTTCATAAAATGGGTCGATGTCATCAAGGAACCTTGGATTCATATCCATGTAATGAATTGACTCGTAGGAAAATATTCTACTCATGAGTTAGAACTTCTCCTGGTTGGATGCATTCATATGTGTGTTATATGGAATTAGGTATTCCATGTTGATGGATGAAATGGTTTGGCTATTTAAATTAATTTTATTTATTTAGTAAACTTGTTTGGTTTTTATCTCGTATTTTTAAATGTATATTGAACTACTAACATGTTATTTTCTTAGTGGAATGTGTTGATAAGTGTTTGGGGACATCATACTGGGTTGTAAACTAAACCCTTATATATTCACCTCATTTCATACGTAGACATTGTTCCTTATGACATGGGTAAAGGGAATGTAACTTATTTCTCTAGTAGAGAATCATGGTTCATTTTTTCTCGAGATGTCAGATAGAGCTTGGATATGTTTTTGTGGTGTGGTTTGAGTGATTCCAAATCAATTTTTCTATATCAGTATATATTTTATTTTTGGTTGGGAGTCTTGTTACACCTTCTTTTTGATACTCATTTTTTTTAGTTTTGTATTTTGAGTTATATTGTTTACATTTCATGAATCATTTAGTTTTATTTTTTTTCTTTTACTGTCTTCTTAACATGATGTGTATGTTTAAAGGGAAAATCATCCTCCAATGATTAGAAAGAACTTGAAATTTATTTCTATCCTTTGGTGTCCATGGGATATCACCAACAGTTAGTGACACATATGCTCTCATCAAGCTAATAGATAGGGTTAGAATGCTACAAATGGTATCATTTTGGTCAGTTCATCATATTGGGATGGTAGTAAGGAGATTGGAAAAGAAAGAACTCAAAATGTATAGAATAAAAAAATATATATATCCTCTCTATGATAAAAATAATGTTATGATGGTTTTCCATGAAGAAAAAGGTGTTTTCAGACACCTATAAGAGTATTTTCACCACATTGTCATGGTTTTATCCAATGAATGTATTATGTCACACATTATTAATAATACTTCCTACTGGGACTATATTTCCAATATTATGTTTGATGATTCTTGGAAACTGGCTACAATGATTATTTTTTTCATGATCTCAAAACCTATTGCCACATTTGAAAAAAAATTGTGGGTATAGTTGAACCTATACCCACAGTTTTTGAGAACTGTGGGTATAGGTATTCCCCAAATATTTTTCTCTGTGAAACCTATACCCATGGTTTTTTGAAAACCAGGGGTATAGGTATTTCCTGCTATTTTTTTCCCTGTGAAACCTATACCTATGATTCTCCTAAAACTGTGGGTATAGGATTGACCTATACCCATGTTTTTTATAAAACTATGGGTATAGGTCCATTTTCAAGTAGTGATATCTGCATTCCTACCAATAATTTCAGCAGCTTTCAAATTACCCACCTTCTATGAGTTTTTATGTGTTTTTTTAAAATATTTATTAAAATAATTCTTGGTTAAAAATATTTTTAAAATTAATATAGAAAGGTGGAATCACTGATGCCACCTTTGGGTTATCGTGAAATGTGGAAAGGCTGATGCCTCATTTTCCTCTCACTGACCTAGATCAAGGACATGGAAAATGCAACCTCTACACTGCCACTTTTTTAGTAAATTAAGGAAAAAGGCGGCATTGGTGATGCCACTTTTTGCCCAAACCCCTATAAAAGGGAACCATCCCTTCCCATTCTCCTCACTTATTTCATCCAATCCCTCTGTAATTGCACTCCATATCTCTCTATACATTTCCATCATTTGTAAGTATTGATTATGGTGGCCTAAAAGGATTGAATTTTTTTGAGAAGCATCATTTAGAAATATTTTTGTATCATTTATTTTAAACCAATTTATTTGTTTAATTGTTTAATTTCTAGTTGGTTTCTAATATGTTATTTACTTATTTGTTTATTTAATTATATATAGCTTAGAAATTAGAGTTAATATAAATAAATAACATATTATAATTTATTTATTACTTTTGTGTAAATAAATTATAAGTAGTCTTAGTAATAGATTTATTATTATAAGAAGATTTTTATTAGGTATAATGTTTTCGTTTTTAAATATTTTTGACATAATTAGGAATGAATATTAACTAGATGATGAATAAATATTAGTGACATAATGTGTAAGGAATAATTAATTAAGTATTAAGTAATTCATAACTAATGATTAGCTAAATAATAACTAAGTAATGACAAATGATTACCTATGATTAAAGAATGATTGAAAAATAAATAATTAATGACCAACATGTAATTAAATAATAATTAACAATAAAGTAACTAATTAATATTTATTAATTAAGTAATGATTAATAATTGATTAATGAATGATTAAGGCATAGTCAATATAGGATTAACAAATGATTAACTAATGATTAGATAATAATTAAATAATGAATAACATATGATTAAGTAACGACTAAAGAATTATTAACTAATAATTACAAAATGAGTGAATATTAATTAAATATGAACTATTTATAAAGTAACTATTTGATATCTATTAATTAAGTAATGATTAACTAGTGATTAATCAATGACCAAGGAATAATGTATATATGAATAAATAATAATTATCAAATAATTATCTAATGAATAAAATATGATTAACTATGGATTTATTAATAATTACATAATGATTAACAATTAATTAACTAATAATTAGCTATAATGTAACTACTTGATATCTATTAATTAAGTAATTCTTAACTAGTGATTAATGAATTATTAATGTATAATTAATATAGGATTAATTAATGATTAACTAATTATTAGATAATGACTAACTAATGAACAAAATATGATTAAATAAGAATAAATTAATTATTAACTATTAATTAACTAATAATTATCTATAAAGTACTTGATATCTATTAATTAAGTAATGATTAACTAGTAATTAATGAATTATTATGGAATAATTGATATAGTATTAACTAATGCTTAACTAAGGATTAGATAATGATTAACTAATGAATAACATAAGATTAACTAATGAGTAAGGAATTATTAACTAATAATTACTTAATTATTAACTATTAATTAACTAATAATTAGATATAAACTAATTATTTGATATATATTAATTAAGTAATGATTAAATAGTGATTAATGAATGATTAAGTCATAATTAATATTGGATTAACTAATTGTTATCAAATAATTATATAATGACAAACTAATGAATAACCTATGATTAAATAGTAATTACATAATGGTTAACTATTAATTAAATAATAAATAGCTATAAAGTATCTACTTATTATCGATTAATTAACTTTAAACTAAATACTCAAGAACTAATAATTAATGAATGCTATACTACTAACATAGAAATGTTTAACTAATGTTTAAGTTATTATTAAAAATTTATTATCTATTGATTAACGTTGGATTAACGTAGAATTAAAAAATGATCAAAGATGACTATCCAGACAACAAAGAGGCTTAACTACACACATGGTTATTTACACCTTTGATTTAGATGATTCATACCTTATTGTAATCCTAGTTTGTTACTCTTGATGGATATGTTTTAGATGATTCACATTCTTTTTATAGACCACATGACATACCTCTATGAAGATTACAATTTTTACTACGAGACAAAAATGACATCTTTTAGGATATAAGAAGACTTTATAAAATTTTGATATAATAAAGATATGTGGTTATTTAAGAAATGGAATACCTATCTAGATACTAAAAGTGGACGTGTTTATGTCATAAATGTACCTAGGGGTAATAACTTCGAAAACAACGTATTGAGCTAGACTCGATTGAGAACGGTGCATGAAAATGGGCCTTACAACACACCTAGTCTGACAATCCTCGGTGATATTCTTTAGATGGTTAATATTTTCTTTATAAACCCATGAAAATACCTTTAAGAATATTTAAAATTGTAATATGAAATATTAGTATCATCTTTTAGGATATAATAAGATGTTCTAAAATTTATGTATAATAATGATTATGTAGTTATCTAGGAAATTAAATCCTTATATAGATTCTAAAATTGGATGTCAATCTCACATATATGTACATAGGGATAAGATCCCCAAAAATATTGTATTGATCTCGACTCGATCAGGAACTAATTCACAACAACAGGCCTTGTTGCACACCTGGTTTGACGCACCTAAGGGATATACTTTATATGATTTATATTTTCTTTACAAACTACTAAACATACCTTTAAAAAGATTAAAAAACGTACTATGAAACATTAGTGTCATATTTTAGTATATAACATGATGTTCTAAAATTTTGTTAAAATAGAGATTTTATGGTCAAAACTACATGATTATTCCTCATTGTGTATATTATTTACACTATCATAACCTTGATCAAAAAACATTTTTCATGTAGAGAATCATTTTTCATGTGTCTATTTCTATAGGGTGGTTATTCAAACTGAGCAAGAAGATTCTTATCGATTACAACCAAAAATAATGGTTAGGACATTTGATTGTGAACCCCTAAGATAAATTGAGGAAATAATTCATTGTTGTTTAAATCTTGGACCTGATCAAGATATCCATTCTATTAGAAATATAAATTTGAAATTCTTGTCTCCACTATGGCATCTAGCTTATCCATTGGATACTAATGTACACTAAGTTCAAGAAATAAATTTATTTTCCCAACAGTCAAATGGTACCATGTAGACACGACATCGCATCATGTGCCTATATGAACATATCATGGGAAGCATATGTAGATTCAGTGAACTAGTTGGAAAACATTTATAATATCTATGCTACACTATGAATGTCTATTGGAGAGTTTCAACATTTTCCAATGTTCAAAAACTAGTTTACATTGATTCCTAAAATCAATAGGTTTTGAAAGAGAGGGAGACTGAAGTCCAACATGATGTAGAATGAGATGGACTAGCCTCAAGAATAATTTCAACGTTTGAGATGTAGCATATTCCATTGGGATGTTCATAACAGGAAATAATGTATTACATTACTCGATTAATTTCACTCTCCGCCACAATTATGTATTACCTCCAATCTGAACTTTTAATGTTATCAATTACCTGGTGTTAATATAAAATCGTTTATATTTTAGAATTTTTCATCATTTCTGAATAATTTTATTACCAAATAATAAATAATTGATAAATTATTAAACCATTTACATAATCCACAAACAAGATAAAAATTCCTAAATGATATATCATTTCAATAAATGAAAATATGATCTAAATAATGGCCTTTTCTTTTCAACGATTTTTCACATGATAAAACTATTTTATAAATCATAATTTAGTTTTAATAATGAGCCTTTTATATTAACATTATTAGGAATAGAAAAAGTACATGTTAGATGACATTAAATCATAATCAAACTATCCATGGATACAACATAAAGTAAGCATGTGAGAAAATAATCATGAAATATACCATCTTGTGAGAAATCATACATAAATTAAAAATCAGAAAATTTGGGATCTAACTTAATGGTATATGAGATAGACATCAAAGAAAGCCCCAATTCATATGGTGGTTCTAAATTATATAACCTATGTGTGAAAAAATATGTTTTCAAGTAAAACCCCATTAAAAACATGACTATATTATAACTAGAACAGAGAAAAAAATAATAACCTTTGAAAATTGAGATAAAGAAAATGAAATATGAAAATGACCAGGAAGGGCCCAAACATGGGGTGAGGCATTAAGTCTAGTATGATACCACCAATAATCTATTTAAGGATATTAACAAAACACCCTTTAGAAGGTAAAACCATATATAATATGACTTTAGAAATATTCTTTGAGAAACATGAAGAAATAACCTTTTCTTTGGGTAATAAAAATGTCATAAAATAATAAGACTATGCGTGTTATGTATTACATTCTACCAATCATAACATTATTAAAAACATATGTTATATTTATATATTAAATTTACATAAAATATTTTTCAGTTTTATATGCAGAGATGGAGGATACTATGCTACTCACTGAGTAGTATAGGCATGTTTCACACAACATGCTAGCATGTCGCGAGGTTCGATGTATCGGGGTGTGTAGAGCCCACAATTATCCTCACATTCCACCACCAGCCACCATTATACCATACCTAAGACATGATATCTTCTACGAGATTATTGTATCTAATTTTACATTACTTGGTCATCACCTCATTGGAGCCCTCACCAAGAGATGTATACCTGAGACACCCACAATCCACTTGCTTGAGGGAGATATGACCATAACCATTAAAGATGTGTCAGTTATGCTTGGTCTTCTAGTCTAAAGGGATATAGTTATAGGACCCACCCATGGAGACTATCCTAAACATATATATATATTTCTTGGACTCAATATTATGGGGGATAATGATGTTATTGATGGAGGGTCAATATCTATAAGATGGATTGATATGAACTTTTCACAGTAACCTACTAATGTTGATGAGTAGACTATCCTGTGTTATTCCCATGCATACATGTTGTGGATAATTAAAGGGATATTGAGCATTGATCACTATGGTATTCATCTTCACATGATGCATCTGTGGATATAGGAGGATTTTTATCCAGACATGAGATACAACTGGGGATTTTCGTGCTTGGAATACACTTATAAATTATTGTTAATCTTATAACAATAATATCACACTGATATCAGGGAATTTGTCATAATTATTTAGATGTGGGCATGAGATTTCATCTGTCCTCTTTCCCTTATTGTTACTGGTCCGGAGCTTTATATAGATGTGCTACATGAAACTCCCCATGGACATTGGTATGATCACTCATAGTTGTTGTTTTCTAATGTTACCATGAGTTATTGAATCTAATTTATTATTTTTTTATCACTTTCTCTGTTATATTCTATAGGTGGAGTCTTGCATAACACTTTTCTAGGACACCAAGGTACAACTTGGGTGCACAACTTCTCATGTTAGACAATCTAGTACCCACTTTTGTAAGTATATATAGTATTTACTAGAATAATCAATTTCATATTATTATATTTATTGGTTTTTAGTATTTTTTTTAATAAATGTCACTTGTTATTTTTTATTGCATGGATGACATAATGGGATTTAATTGACCAGCTTCCTATATACTACATTGGTGGGCTTTATGATGCCACGACTGTAGTGCCCCACATTCACTTTAATATTGTTGAGTGGAACCAGCTTGATAAAGTCATGCTTCAGTTTAGATATGTTGAGAGTATTAACATTCCACCTAGATAGTCAATAGTGCTTCATTTTATGAAGCTAATAGGGAGGTGGGATATCGACTAGCATTGATGACATCTAGAGTATCTAGACCTTTGGTAAAGAAGAGCGTCTTTTCATATTGGGGGTATGTGTATGATGTGATTCCCTCTAGAAAAGAAGATCGAGTATGATCCATGGTATATACGGAAGTTTATATTGTATTTTAATCCACAGAGAAGAGGACATCAGGATCTGGTAAGTTAATAAATTTATATTACATTTTTATTTTATTAATTAATTTTGAATCTCATTACAGTATAATCGATTACAACATCTTTTCCACATGTCCAATCCAGAGGAGGAGGAGGTTATTATCTGGGAATCATACCATGAGATAAAATAGGGGATAATGCCAACATATCGTGTTCTATATGATAGTTTCTTTGATCATCCACCCTAGAGAGTTGATGTTCCTTCTTAGGGAGTGGAGGTTTCTGATCAGGCACCTTCTCCAGTAGCTGCTGATGTTGATAGGCCATGAAAACAATGGAATAGACTGTATCGTGCTACACATGAGGCCTCACATATTCCATAGGTAGAGGTCACCCCTCTAGCCATCCATCTTTAGTAGATTGTGGTTGTGAATTAGGAGGTATGAAATCCATTTGTGTTGTAAGGATATCCATTTTTTTCTCTAGGTATAGCTAATCCGAGCTTCTCTCATGGGTCATTTCTCACGCCTCCACCTTTTTTCCCGAGCATTCGCATTGTTTATGCACCCCCAGGTGATTATGGTAGGTACTTTTACTTATGAGGTGGTATAAGGACCAGGTTCACAAGATTACATCTAGCTAACACCTCCTCATGATGATTCACAACCAGAGCATCTAACATTTGAGGTTCTGACATCTAAGGAAGATCCCTCTGTATCTCATCATACTCCACCCTAGCATAGAGGATAATGATCTCGATATAGGCGTCTCATTCATGCACCATATTTTGGGATGAGACCTTATTATAGACAACGACTATACTCATTTATTTATATGTTCACTGTAGACTTAAAGGATTTGAAACACCAATGTATTCTATCATCTATATTATTGTGTGTCTATTAAATTGATGAAATTCATTTTAGTGTCAACCATTTTTTACATGTTTTATTAGTGTTTTAATTTTCATTTATATGTTATTTATAGTTTATATTTTATAATTTTTAAATTGGACTACTTGTAACATAGGAAAACTTAATAAATTTCAAGTAGGTAACTTTCAAAGATTATAAAATATAAACTATAAAAAAATCTAATTAAAACTAAAAGCATAGTCTAAACATCTAAAAATTTGTTGAAAATTACAAGAATCTCATCAATATATTCAACCAAAATTAATTTACATGAATCACACATTTTTATTTAAAAATAAAATATTTATACATTAAAAAATATATGAAAAATAATAATATTATAACCACAATCAAAATGAAATTTATAAAATTTACTAAATATATAAATAATAATTGAAAATAAAATGAATGTCAAAAAAATTTATAAATAAAAAAGAAATGTTTTCAATATATAATATATCATGCATCTAAAATTACTTTTCATTAATTGTTTTTATAAAATAATTATTATTTTGCATTTTTATTTATATGTTCAGCAAGTGTGTTAAATTTCATTTAGATTCTATTTATACTTTATTATTTTTAGACTTTCAAAGTCATATACTTGAAACATTATTATATTTCATATAGATGAATTTGAAATCATATAAAATATAAAATTTAATAGATTCTGAATGAAGTTTGAAAAAATAAATCAACATATTAATCATAATTGAATATAAAAAAATCACAAATATAATAAATAAAAGGTAATTTACATGTCAAAAAAGTTATTTCCCAAAAAAACATTTTAACTTTAAAATATTGAACATAATTCTTATTAAGTATTATATTATTAATAAAATTATGATGAAGTATTGCTAAATATGTTATTAAAATTAAATGTTAGTAATTACACTATTAATATATATTAATTATAACATTAAATATTTACAAAAATTAAAATAATAAATCTTAATAATGATCTAAACAATATAATTATTAATGCAACTAATATAGAAATTAAAAATATTTTTTAAAATAAATATTCATTATATTACCAATATAAAAAATTTAATTACTAATAATAATGATATTACTAAAAAATTATTTATATATAAATATATGAAAATAATATAAAATAAAAAAATATATATTTTAAATATAAAAACATATATTTTTAATTTTTTAATTGTTTATTTATTTGTGAAAAGGAGGAATCAAATTTGCCTCCTTTGGACTATAACCCCAATACGGAAAGTCCGATGCTGCCTTTTGGCATTATTTTTAAAAATATTTTCAAGGTGACATTATTTTAATAATATTTTTAAAAAACATAGAAAAAAACCCATGCTCTACTTACTCACATCCTAGAACCACATCCCTATATTGTTTCCAGCCCATAATGTTGTGCCACCCTCAGTCATGACATCATCCATGAGCCCGCACTAGCCACTGAACATAATAGACCTCATGCCACCTTGTCGCAATTTAAAAACTACGAAAATCAATGTTAAATACCCACACAACAAAACATGTGGCTCCAGCTACTTGCAATTAAATTCTAGAAACTTTCCCACCTAATGCCTATAATATATGTTCCATCGACTGCCTTTGCATGTGTACCCCCCCAGCATTACAAAAAAAATCTCACTTGATTCCCATAGCATCTACAACACCCACTCCTTCTACACGCATGTACCAAATGTGCACTTTCACCCAGCATATCACATGGTAATTATGGGGTCTCTCACCCCCACATCGTTGGATGGTGTTTAACTATATGATGTAGCGAGACAATAATCTTGGTGCAACTTTTACTGTTCCTGTAAAAAGTGAATGTTACTCCTGGATTTTCATCTGGTTTCAGTGGACTGAATCACCTAGTTCACTAGGTGAACTAGAGATGATTCTAGACTAAATTCCATGAACTATTCTCTACTTGGTACTAGGCCACCCAACCAATGAATCTCGAGATTCCCTTCCAACTCCATTTTTATTTTTATTACTAAATAGTCATATTTTAATTGGATTTTTAATTAAGATGGTGAAAAGGGTGGGGTTATTTTAAATAATTACATGTGTTCTCAAATTCATATATAAGGTGTATCATTGAGAAGACTGAGATCATGATATGAAGTTTGGTTTCTTAGCTTGGGTTTTATGGTCAAATCCTGCAACTTTCAAGCCACAGGGGCTTTAGACCATCAAATTATAATGGGCCTTCAAGAAAATGGGCCTTCCGTTCATGTAAGGGTTACCTCTCAACCCAGTTTGGAATTGATATTTATTTCATTAATAAAAACAGGTCTTGAACCCAACATGTTAGAAAAAATTCATTAGAATTTTCTGAATATAATAGCAATACTTCAGTACATCGTATACCTTCTAGCTAAGGCACACAAAATTCCAAAGGTAATGGACACATTAATTTTTCATTGAGCATATGACTTTAGAAACATCAGATTCTATTATAATACATTAATGTAGATCATATGAATTTATCACCATATGTATTTGGTTGGAGCGTAAGTCATTTGAGAGTCAGTATCAGCCTTTGAGCACCTGTGTAAGTCTTTGAGTTTTTATCATAAGACTTGACCAAGTGAAAGTCTTTACAAATCACAAGAATTCATATATTAGTGTAATACTTTTCAACTAATCATACGTCTTTGAGTAAAATCATTTGAAGCATCAAACACAAGTATTTGAGCCAACGTGTGCCTTTCACCATAATTATTTTCCATGTATAATATTTGGAATGCTGACTGAGTAATATTTGGTGCATATTTTTAATCAAATTCATATGATTTGTTGATGTTTTTAAATGTAAATACCCTTGAATTTCAATGATTTAATCAAATGTTGAAATTTTTTAATCAATATTTAAAATGGTTTGAATGTTTTTTTAATGTTTTATTTTAATTAAGAATTTTTTGTTCAAAATTTTCGTCATATTTTTTTATCTAACTCTGTAACATTGTCTTTCCTAATATTTAGAGGTAGGTAAGGCCTGCCCTCAACCATAGCCACTGTAAGGAACATAGCAAGCCCCCATGGGGTAGCCATCCATGCAGGTCCATGAGAGAGTTAGACCAAGCTAGAAACACACTAGTGGTGAAGCCCCGTGCATGGTGGCTTGCTGGTGGTCAAGCCCGTGGGTTGTATAGTGAGCCTAAGAGATTGTGCGAGCAACATGTATGTTCATCTCGCATGTGCATGTGTTCAAGTGTAAACCGGGATATAATCCTCAGTTCCAGATTCTGACTGATGGAACCCACACTTAGTCTTATAAAGGCTCTCTCAAACATCATGTGTTTCAATTTGGGATTAAAGCTCTGTCAAGATTTTCCACTCTGCCTCCACTCTCCGCCTCATGCATCCATTGCTCCTCCACCTGACATCACCCAACCACCTCTGCATTTTCTGAAAACCACCAGGGATGATCTACTATGGAGATAATCCCTTCCTCTTCTTTCACTACCACTACCTTTGATCACCTCAAATCACATTTTAATCCTCAGTTGATCACCCATTGTAACTAAAAATTCTCAGATGCCCCTAATATCACTGAAAAAAACCATTGCATATTCTACTTGAGCACAAGATCAAGCCCTTATCCATTTCTGAAGACCATGGCCTTCACTGATCCTCTCAGAAGTCTTTTACAAACATAATGACCCTATTTCGATACTTCATCTAGCCACTATGAATGCTAGATAAATGAGGAAATCGAAGGAGCTCCACTACCACCGTTCACCACTACTGCCTGTCTCTGAGCTGCTGCCAAATCACCACCAAACCCATGCAAATCCCTTGCTAAGGTTATGAAATACCTATAAAAATTTCTACCCATATTTATTTATTCTAGGAGGAATATTAAATTACTATAGATTCTTGGGTACATCATTGAATATAACCCAGGTCTCAAGGGAGCCTTGAAAGATAAGGGCTCTATCTCATTGCATATAAAAGGAAACTACACCCCACTGCCGAAGGGGGATCCAGACCATAATGGTGGAGCCTCTTCTAGTTTCCAATGTTCTTCTTAGTCTTCCTCATCAATTTTATTTTTTTGTTTCTTTAATTTAACATTTTTGTTTTAATTTTATTTTGAAATTTAATTTTCATTTTATTTTTATTTTATTAACAATTAATTCATGCATGTCTAGATGTTACATCCAATATTATTCTTCTTCTTCTCCATTAATATTAATATTATTATTATTTTTACATTCTTATTTATATTTTATTATTCATTTTCTTATTTTATTTTATTCTTACTCCCTCTCTCTTATCACACTTCTTTTTATTTTATTTTTCTCATCTTCATTATATTTATTTTCTCTTATTTTATTTTTATTTTATTTTTTCTTTTCTTCTTCCCATTCCACCGAAGTGATCTCTTACTCCCGATAATGGGAGGCTGGCCTGATTCTTGTCTTGGGGGAGGTCAACATGTCCTTGAATTTTTCTTAATTTTTATTTAATGTTTGAGGTATATATGAGTATTATGAATGGGTGGGGTGAATTTACCCATCGTGGTTATTATCCCCCATGACATGAAACTCAATTTATTTATATTATTTTTTAAAAATATTTTACTTCTCTTCATTTGATAAATCTTCACACGACGGTGTTGAGCGAGTCAATGGATGAAACTAAATCAATAGAGATAAGTCCTGGAAGATGGAACAACCTCAACCATGGTGTTCTTTCAACCTTTATTATATGAGGATGTGAAATTGAGATTTCTAAGGCTTGAAAAGATTCCTCAATATCTAAATATGAAGACTAGTAATTCATCATGAGATTTAATGTTTGGGTTATCAATATAAATTCAAAAAATAAAGGAGAATAATTATTGATCCCAAACCAAACCTAAAACTAAGTTCCTTATCTCTTAAATCATTCTATTTATAATTTATTGGTAGTTTATGTTATAATTATCATTTTTACTGTCATTTAATTATTTTGAAAAGTAGACGACAAAAACCCAAAATAGTTATCACTGTTTTCATAAAATTACCAAAAAAATAGTTTAGGTGATTTAGAATAAGTTATTGAACAAACTAAGAATCCCATAAAGTGATACGACCATGATAATCCATTGTGCTTTACTAGGAAAGTAATTTTCTTTTACCATGCCCTATGAGAGGCGTGAATTCAAAACTGGTACCATTTCTGGGATATAACAAGTAGTTAATTTTCCCTTTTTATTTTCTCAGTAGACACCTTTTAATTTCTTTAAGAAAATAAGACCATTAAAAAATCTTTATCCAGGACATATCTAAACCACTATTACTCTACATGGAATGACTACTCATAGGTGCAACAACAATAAGAAGAAACTATTTTAGAGTACAATAGTGCTCAAGTGAATACAATTATATAGGACATAGAAGGAATATATGGGAAAATTGGAAGACTAACCGAATATGTCCATTCTTCCAAAGAGAAACCAGAACTTGAGATTCATGTGGGAGATCAAAAAGACCTGTTTGAATTTTGGAATGGTTGTAATGAAAAAATTCATCTCCCAATTCTTTCCAAAGAACCTGATCCAAAACCAGAACTTGATCCACTAGTGGGAGAAATTTTACCACTCATCTTTAAAACTGAAGAAATACTAGAGGATCCTGGTTACCAGCCTCTATTTGCTACTACTCAATTCAAAGAGACACTTTCAACTACAAAACCAATTGAAGCTGAACTAACTCAGGGAGATGATACATTCTTGATATCAAACTCTTATAATTTTATTAAAACTAATTTGAGTATCAATCTTAATAGTTTTGAATTTTTAGATTCATCAAACTCATATTATACCCTAGAAAAAGATGGTTAAAATGAAAATACACATATTGAGGAAAATTTAGAGCTCCCCTAACACATTAAACACTTACTAGAGGGAGTAAAAGAAAAGTTCCAAGTGGATATCCTTGAAGAACCAAATCTAGAAGATTCTCATATTAAAAGGGATGATTTTCATAGTGAATCTCCATCTTTAATTTTTTTTCAAGAAAAATCACATTCTCAACTTCCTTTTGAATATCCATTTAAGGAATAAAATTTGGGGAAACCACTGGGGGTGAGAAAAAGATGTTTCACATGTAGAAATAAAATAGGAGGTTCCATACTTAATCCTACCCCTGCCATAAAAACTATACCACGTTACGAAATGGACAATTATGGTGTACTCTATATAAGGAATTATCCTCAACAATAACATAGATGTGGATGATGGGAAAATATACATGTGGTATTCCAAGTCTATGAATATCCATCCACTATCAAACATTGGATAACATATGGTACTTCCCTCTTAAGGTACTAAAAATTTAGAGTCTACTTGGGGGATTATACCAATACTTATCCATCTATTTTCATTCTTGGAACATATATTTCAATTTCATTGTTAACAATTGATCCAACATGCATCCCCACTCCCTCTCATCATTTTTAGATTAAAAGACACGTCCATTATGTTTGAGTGAATTATTTAGTTTTTTAGATTCATAATGGTAGGAGGCAGTCACAAAAAAAGTAGTGAAAGAAGGGGACTAAACATCATGGGAAATGGAATTCACTTTTAATGTTTTATCATTTAATATCTCAACATTTTGGTCCAATAACATGTTTTGAGCTTTAAATTGGAAAATTTCAGGCCCATATTTGGATTTATAATTTACTTGACTAATCTTGGATACATAAGTTTCTTAGTAATCCTATGATTCTATGATTTATATTTCAATTCTAATGATATTTAATTAAAAAAATAGTGAATTAAATGATTAAAGTGAAGCAAGGATATTAAAATGAGGACTGATAATTTGATGGAATTAATTGATTCATGAAAATGAAATTTCCCTATCATATTTCATGCTTTGAATTTATGAGAATCATGAGAATTGATTTGTTATTACTAATCATTCCTTGAGTGATTTTAAAAAATACAGTGTTCCATTCCTGAGAGGATTTCAAAACTATGTACTTCCTATTTATTCTTAAGCATATTTCTTGAGTGATATTGGGACATGTTATCAACCAGAACATTCATTTGAACTTATCAAAGACATGACTGTGTAAAAACACAATTAAATTGATTGAGACATATTTTGATAATGCCTTATCCTAAAAATACAACCTTTACATCAATAATTGTTTATCCCATAGAAACCATGAATGAACATGTTAGGAATGGGCTATATTTTATGCTATTTTTATCCATTACAACCCTCCTCTTAGTAATTTAACGATATTTTCAAGTTAAATTGTGGGGGTGAAGGGAGTCATGGGGAATGGGATGGAATATATTATAAGGAAAAGGTTTAGGGGTGATAATATGGGTATTATAAAAGGTTTTTGAGTCTTAAATTTTAATTTATTATTTTTTCCCTCTTGAATAAAAAATAGAAAACAATAAGAAGAACAAAAAAGAAAAAAACAAAAAATGGAAAAAATGGGTTGTGCTTTGGGAAAACCAAAAATCACCCTTACTAGGCCAATGATTTTTATCGTATTTATTTAGGTAGTGGATGTGAGTTTTATTCTAGGAATAACTTTTGAAAAATAAAAAAATGAAAAATTTCTCTGAAAAATAAAAAAACGTATAAATGTTGTAAAAATTTCAAGATGGTGTAGAACTAATTCATTATTATTTACATTGATCATGGCCTTATATTAAGTTTTAGGGGAAATGGGAGTTGCTACTTTGAAGGGTAGAATTCCATTGAACTTTATTTTTTGATATTAGGAATTATATTTAAGAGAGGAACTGCCTCTTTGAGCCTTAATTTTTAAAAATCATTTCCTACCAACCTTAAGGCTCAAAATCATTTGAACTGTTAATGAAAGTCCTCATGATATTAGGTTTATTTTTTTCTTTATAATATGGAGAAATTAGTTCCTTTACAAGACTATGGATAAAGAGAATGTATTCAAGATATGAGCATAAGTCTACTTGAATTAATATCATAAGTGATGAGTGAAAATATTCAAAAGAGAGATAGATCATGATTTATCACGTTTAATAATAATGAATAAAGGATCATGAATGAATGAAAGAATAAGTTCCAATATTTTAAAAAGAGTGAAAGTAAAATTCTTGAATTGATTATTTCTATGGAAAATGGGAAATTTAATTAATATTTTATGTTTAATTTGAAATTTTTATTTAACATTTATGTTTGTTTAATTTTATTTCTTTTAAATTTGAATAATGATAACATTACTACCCTCTGATCAATAATTTTGAGATTTTATGCTTAAGTAAAAGCATGATTTAAGTGGGGTTGTATTGACACAACCAATTTTCAAGCATCTTTTTAAACACATTTAAATTTTTTTAATCTCAAAAAAGTGATATTTTAATTTAAATTATCACACTTTATGGTTTTAGATGCATTTTGAGCTTAATTGAAAAAATGGACTGATTTTGTATTTTAACTATTTTAATTTATTTATGTTTGTCATCTACAACTTTTTATAAACTGATTTAATTTATTAAATTATTTTTACGATTAAAAACATATTGGGATTCAGTTTATTCTTATGGAACAAGTGCTGAATCCGATATTTTGAGGCCCAATATAATCTCAAAAGTATGTCCTAATTTGTTTTGCACAGATCTGAATATTTTTGAAGTTGGGACTATATCTTGTAAATTTATGGCATAATGGAGTTGCAATTACACAATGATAAAGATATAATCCTGAGGAAAAAATGTTATAACTATATCCCCACTTGATTATACTAATATCATGACCCTAAATGCATGGGACAATAGATTTCTAAAATTAAATGGTTCTTTCTATCCATGAATAAATATTTAGAGTAAATGGGATATAAATTCTTATAAAATTGTAGGATGAAGATGAAATTTTGGGTTCAAATGTAAAAGAAATTTTGGAACAACTTTCCAGAAGACTAATATTTCAAATCCAGTAAATAAATGGTTCTACCATGGGAAAAATTTTGTAGAAAATATCTAGATACGAAAATTCATACTGCTTCCTATAAAAAGATGCCACCCTTATGCCATATAGAGGTCAACACCAATGAGGGATTCCAATTTAGGGAGTAGAGCTTATTCACCTTCTTATTTCTATCTTATTTTTATTTTCCTTTGTTTCTTTTTTTTCATTTTCCTTTAATTCCAATATGAATTTTCTTTTATTAAATAAATTATTTCACATATTTTTATTCATCCAATTAAATTCCACACCTTCTTCTTTTTCTCAATTGTTATTATTATTCTTCTAATATATAATTCTTTATTATTCTTTTAACACTCTTATAAATATTTATTCTTTTCTTTTCTATTCTCTCTCTATTATTATATTTTTATTCATTTATTATTATTATTCCATCTTTATTATATTTTTATTATTTTATTTGTTATACTCTTCTTCCAATACACAAAAGTGATCTATTACCCTCAATAATGAGGGGCTGACCTGAGGCTTGGCTCGGGGGTGGTCAAGGTGTTCTTGAATTTTTCTTAAAGTTTATTTTATGTTTGTGGTAGATATGAGTAGAATTTATGGCTGTGGAGAATGTCCCCAATGTGGTGATTATCCCCCATGACATGCAACACAATAAAATTATATTATTTTTTTAATTTATTTTACCTCTATTCATTGATTAACTCTTCAAACAAAGGAGTTGAGTGAAGAAATGGATGAAATGACATTAATAGAGTTGGGTCCTGGAATATGGAACACCCTAAACCAAGGTGTGTCATCATCATTGATTACAGGAGGTGTAATTGAGATTTCTTTTACATTCAAAGAATCTACAATTTCTGACTAAAAAAATATTAATTCCTTAGGAGATCTCATGTTTGGATTATAAAAAAATGAGAATAATGATTGAACCCAAAACCAAGTTCTTTCTTCTTTAACTAATTATGTTATGAATTGCATGTTTGTTTAGTTTAAATATCACTATTTCATATCATTTCATTTTTTTAGAAAATAGACATCAAAACACAAAAATATTTACAATTATTTTTCATAAAATAATCAAAATAGATAATTTAATAGTTTAGGTTATTTAAATAAAGTAGGTGAACAAACAAAGAAGATCCTCAAGAGAGACGACCTTGGCCAGCCAATATGCTACACTGGGAAAATAATTTTCTTTTTCCAAGACCTATGATATGCATACAACATAGTTGAAAAAATAAATTATTTTCCTAGTGTAACATAGTGGATGGCCAGGTTCGTCTCACTTGAGGTGCTTCTCAGTTTGTTCAACAAATTATTCTACATCACCAAAACTATTTATTTATTTTTTATTATTTTATAAAAATAATGATAAATATTTTTTTATTTTTTATTTATTTTATAAAATAATAAAATTACATGACAAATGATAATTCTATCTTAAATTACATTTTATTTCTAAACAGAATGAGTTAAGATAGAAAGAACTTGGTTTTGGGATTAGTTTTGGGTTCAATAATTATTCTCCTTTATTTTTTTTGATTTTAATTTGATAATACAAAAATGAAATCTCAAGATGAATTACTATTTTTTTCAATTATAAATTTTGGAATCTTTGAATGATTAATAAATATCAATTTCACATCCTCATATAGTCAAGCCTGATGAAACACCTTGGTCGAGGGTGTGCCATCTTCTAGGTCCCGACTCTATTGATTCCATTTCATCCATAGACTCGATAAACTCTTTTATGTAAATAGTTATCCAATAGAGATAGGGAAAAGTGTTTAAACAAAAGAATAGAAATATATTGAGTTACATGTCACGTGGACAGTCACCACACTAGGGACATTCACCTCACTCATTCATGCTACTCATATATACCAAAAACATTAAATAAAATTTAAGAAAAATTAAAGAACACTCTGACCTCACCTGGGCCAGGCCTAGTGTTACACTCCCATTATCAGAAGTAAGAGATTATGTTGGTGGAATGGGAAGAAGAGCAGAAGAAATAAAATAAAAAGAAAAGGGTAACATCCTGTTTTGGTTTTCAGGTACCCATAAACTCCAATTTTTATCATTCTTTTATTGGGTCGCGTTTAGGGGTTATTTGGGTAAAATTTTGGAAATTTGAAGGGATTATAGGATGTGCATGGTTGAATCATGGTTTTCCCAGACCATGCACCCTACTAGTGAAAAATGCACAAAACTAGGTAGTGAGGGTTATTATAGTTGGTGCATGGTTTGAAAAACTATGAACCCACATAGGAGAAACTGTGAATCCATACATTAAGGGGCACATGATTTTTCTAACATTACGACCCTACCCAGCTAACCATGTGTACGGATTTTAATTAATCTACAAATTGATTAAAAAATACCCAAATCCATATTTTGACCCCCACTCAGCCCTAACTCAGGGTTGAAAGTTTTTCTAGGTATTTGGGGCTCCCAAGATCCAATATTGGCTCCACAAAACACCTTATTATGTGGATCAAAGCTAGGAAAACTTTATTTGGTCATTCCCCAGTAAGATTTATCTCTTGGTTCTTTCTCTCTCACTCTCTTCTCCTCTCTTCCTTAGGGTTTGTTAGATCTCTGTATTGTTAGAGGATCTAATCCCCGTTGTTTTGAATCTTGAATCTAGAATATATTATCAGATATTCATTTTCGACATTCTTCATTGGAGTTTTTAGTTTATGGATGATTGTTTCAAGATCATGTGATCCTGAGGTTGGTGGTTTTGTTAAGATTTTCCAATTTGATTAACACTAAATTTCATGATTTAAATTAAATATCTTTATTTAAATATAAATTCATTCAATATGTCTTTGGAAAACCTAATTCCATTAAATTGAGGATTTGGATTTGATTTGGCATGAAAATTGGTGAAAACACCAAATTTTATTAAATTTGATCATGTTTGTGGAAATTGATGTAAATTTGTGAAATTTAAATATGGAATTTAAATTTTAAAATTTAATAGTGAAATTGATTTGTAGAATTGATTTCAGATTTTTATTTGAGAGAAATAGATAAAATTGTTTTCATAGAAATTCATTAGATTTTTCTTGGAAAAGGCATGATTTTATTAAAAACCCATTTTGGTTTTTAAATGGAAATTGTCATATTGAAATGGAAAAATGGGTTGAATTGTATTTTGAATAGTTTTAAAATAAATTTCCATTATTGATTATTGTTTGAGAACAAGCAAGCCTATGTAGTTATTGATTTATTAGAACAAAACATGGTAGGATTGGAATTACCTAGTAGTGGATTGATGCTTTAAAACTCTATCATAAACATATAGGTAGATATTATCCCCAGTGTGATATTGGTTAGTCTTCTTTGGCCAGTGTTAGAGAGACGTGTGTTCACATTTCCATTTTTGATTATATTAGTGTGTGAGGATCCCATAAGCTATAACTATCATATCTCTTGGAATATGATAGTTATTCTACTTATAAATTCTATGATATATATTCAATTTCTTGTAAACTATTTTACAGATGCCTTGTGAATTTATATAAACAGTTATATATAAAATTTTTATTAAGCGATTTTTTTGAAATATTTCTATCATTTGAAATGTAAAGCGTGATTGTTTTTAAATATTATTTGAAATTACATTCTTGTTTATTTAAAATTGAATGATTTATTTGTTAAATTAAATGTGGAATCATGTTATGGAATACTTGGGGGGACCCAACTGAGATTTTAGCTTACAACCTACCTATGAATTTGGGAGTTTTTTAATTTCCTCGTACCAGGTTCAAGAAAGGGGAAAGCACCACTTGGAGGTGGTAGTTGGTGTTCATCATCGGTCTTTGAGCTTCTGTGTATTATTAGGACTGGGGGTTGTTTATCCTAAATTATATTACATTTTGTTGTACTTTGGGTTTGTATACAAGTTTGACTTTTGGTACAGTTATCCATATAGATTTTTCTTTGGTTCATACTGACTTCTGTCTCATACTTTCACTGTGTTTGTGGAAACTTTGTTCCCACATTAATATTATATGATTCTGTCAGGACCTAGCCCTCGGGGCCCATGGCGTGACTAACCCTAGCCCACCTCCATAGGCCAGGGGTTGGAAACAAGCACTGGAAAGGAATATTCCTATAATGGGAAGGCATTTCCACAAAAACCTATACACACATAGACAAGGAACACTATGTAAAAGTTTACTCAACAAAAATGAAAGGAATAACCAAAACTAAAAAACACTACTGAGTGTAAATGTGAGTATTGAATGTAAAGGGGGAAGAGTACAAGTCCAACTGAAATAGAAGTACAACAAAAAGAGAAAACAGCTTCTGAGGTCATTCTCCAAGGTTCCATCCTGAAGGGTAGGTGTAACTCATCACCACATCTCCCCACATCTACCAGTCACCTCTGTACACCATTTTTTAATCACCTCCAAGGACCATCATGCCCTGACTCTTCAACAGTCAGTCAAGCTATTCATCATCCGCACAAGACACAATAAAGTGTAGGCGAAGCCCATATAGGAGTGTGTATAACAATACCCTGTAGGAACCCCAAGACCCCCGATGGTCTCCTGGAATTCCAAAAAGCAAAAGCCACAAAGAATGATCTCAATCACAAATCACAAGTAAAGACTCAGCTAAAACCAGGTATAACATAAGTACTGAAGTAAAAATGATTAATCGTAAAGATAGATCATATTTTTCTATCAAGAGGCTCTGCTGCTGAACCACATAAGATTTCTAGGTGGTAAACCATATAGGATTATTCGGTGCTGACCCACCCAAGATCACTAGGTGATTACCCACATAGGATCGCTAGGTGCTAACCCACACAGGATCACTTGGTGCTGACCCAGATAGGATCTCTCGGTGCTGACCCACATAAGATCACCTAGAGCTGACCCACACATGATCTCTCTATACTGAACCACATAGGATCACTTGGTGCCGACCCATATAGGATCAGTCGGTGCTAACCCACATAGGATAGCTATTTATTCTTCACATCACAACCAACCACTTGATTTCGGCACGAAGAATGCTAGATTCTGAGAGGATCCACTTGTTAAGCCATCAGTCGTATTTCAATAGGCACAAAGTTCAATGAATAAGTAACCCAATGAACTTTCATCTCATAATCATTCCAACACAATAGATGGTGCATCAACTGGATGCCCGGTCTATAAGTTATAGCCATTTAGTGCCGAGGGCCCAGTTGGATTTGAGTTCTATCCAACTCGGCCATACTACAACTTTCTCCAAACCTCAAGTAGAGTTTCTAATAAAGACCATATCTTCCTAATAGTTCCAACATCGCAGACAGTCAGTAAAATGGATGAATGATTTACGAGATATGTCTATTTAAAGGTAAAAGGGATGAAAGGGGTCCAGGTCCGGTTCGACTCGGTCGGACCGACCAGACCCGGCCCGCTGGGCTCTTCCTGATTCGGCTTGGCCTGGTCTGAACCACTAGGCCATGGCCTCGGCCCGCTGGTTTGTGGGTTAGGCCCGGCCCACCCAGCTGGGCATGGCCCACCGGGCTATGGAACCTCCTGCCCCACTAGCTGGGTATGGGGGTCCACTCCCCTCCCAAATGGTCGATCAGTTTGGGTCATCAATGCAGCGGTGCTAGATGGCATCGCACCACATGGCCAGTCCGCGTGGATTGACCTTCTACGAAACCCACAGACCATATGTCCGCCCTCTACTGCGGCTCGAAGCCGCGGCCCTCCTCCGTGGCATGAAGCCGTGACCCTCCTTAGTGGCATGTCGCTCAGCTCAAATGAGGCCAGTGGGTGTCGGCTGTCGCCTCCCCTGGTCGTCAGTGCTGCCACACCGGGAGAGCTTTTTTGGCAACCGGTGAAGATCCTATAGTCTAATTGTATTCTCGTCTATGCCAATAGGATTCTCGGGATGGTGTCGACGCTGCACGGTCCTTGGTTCCACCTTACCATAATATCTTTCAGTTTCCCACAAAGAATGTAACCAATAATGAGATCGGCAGAGGGTCTGAGCCTTGTCTATTTTTCCCACACCCTTTGCATTTTCATAATAAAAGGGAAGAATTTCCATAAGGCACAACTCTTAGTTAAACAATGAAACCCCCTACCTTGAGTTCGTTGGAAGTTGCTACGGATGAGAAAGTAGTGTCCACGTTAATGGGTGTTGTGGATTAAGAAGAAGGTTCACATCCTTTGGTGCTCATCACATAATCCTCCAACATTTGTCGAAGCTCCATTCTACCTTAGAGGAAGACATCTCTGATACTTCATCATAGGTTTTTCTCTTCAGTTCCAAAAACCCCTACCCGAGCTTTTTTTAAATAGAAGAAAAGAATAGATCAACTCACCGCACAATTAATGATGTTCATTAATAAATTTAATTAATGAACCTATTAATTCTACCAATTGTTCGTTTACAAAACCAAGTTTAACCGACCACTAAATGGTCTGACAACCCAGTGTTCCCACCACCACAGCTCAACAGTTACAAATAAATAAATACAATAACTTGTTGAGTTATTTTTTTTGTATAGTCCAAAAATTAACTTTTTTGTCCGACCCTTTTCGGTTGAAGTTTAGATTTCATTAAGTGAATCCTGGAACTGTGGATTCAAAGGTTCCCTCATATTTTTAATTCAAGCACCAGTTCAAATGATAGAATTCACTGCCTGCATGTTTACTAAACGTACCTTAAAAAAAGTTCAAAATTCCATTCCAGGCTCTTTGGACCTCGGAATCATGTGCCATCAATTTTCACAGACTCGTAATAATTACATTTAATTAAAAAAAATTCATGGAATTTTCAGTTCTTTACAGATGCCATGTTCTTTTCACCAACCCATGGGGAATGTGAATGCCCATCAGGCTATATTAGGATCAGCCTGAGTATCAATGTACCAGGGTGTCTGAGCCGGTTCATGAAAAATTGGTATTAAAGGTGCATGTTAATCATCTTCTCTTGAAGTCGGTATGTACTTGTTTAATCTTTTCCTGATATAAGTGGTAGTCATGACTGGGTTCTTAGACAAATCTCATCATAATGAGACTTATTTCACCATAGGTGGTTTGGGAAAGACATCTTAATGATTAGATATTTTCTTTTCCCTACTTTTGTTTTGAATAGATTGAAATACAAATCATGTTTACCTATATGTTGGGATTAATTTCCCTAGTTTCTATTCTTTGAATAATAATATGATGAATCTTGTTGATGTTTTTCATGCATGATGACAATATATAGGACAGTCACAAAAACCATTTCCCATTTATGCTCCATCTTTGGAACCTTAAAGGGATGTTTTACAAAATAATGATCAAGAGTTACTTCACGTAAAACCTCCAACATTCCAAGGCTCTAATGATCTATAATTGGATGAGAATTAGAATAGGACACCAAGATTATGTTTGAGTTCTTGGGAATTTCAGATGAAGTCATGGTGAAATGTGCCACCTTCAAGATAGAGGGATATAACAGAAGATAGTGGGATATGATGGTATTAATGAATAATCATGAGGTCTTAGAGTGGAAAAACATCAATGATATTTTTCACTAAACAGTTCTATCCAAAGTCTATGGTGTTCACAAAGGATTAAAGTTTTTTAAACTTGAGAAGTATAATAGTATGAAGATAGAATATGCAAACCATTTGGTTGAGATGATAATATCAAATGACAAGATGAATAATCGGCATTTAGATGTGGGACTTTGATCTAATATTTATTCAAATTTACTTTCTGAAGCTATATTCTTATGATAATGTGTGAGATAGAGGATTGATGGTTGAAATGGCCCTAGATGATATGTAAGGGTTGATGAGAGTTCCTTTTCTCCCTACAGAGGTGGTATTTCCCCTAAAGGGAAGAGTAAGAAAGATGATTCTCATGGTAGTTCATGATAATAGGGTTTTTCTATACCTCCTGTAGTTCCTAGAAGAGGCCCTTTGATTTTTAACCAGTTTAACAATTCATGGAACTTTAAATGGGTTTACATAGAGTCACCCAATATATAGGGCTTTAATGGATGCTCATGTCACCTATAAAAGTTCTTCCATGTCTATTCCACTCTACATAGTGGAACGAGATCATCAACACCTAAGAAAACTATTATTCAATCAGATGCTTCATGAGTAAATTGGTTCCATCCACAAGCATCCATAATGAATCTTATTCACACAGTGGAATAGTCTCAAGAGGAAGTAGATATGGTTACAACAACTGTGAGATTTACCATCACTACAGATTCATCATTATTGATTACTTTATTTGATACTTGTGCATATCATTCATTTATTTGAACCTGTATTGTAAATATGCTTAATCTTCTTAAGGATATATTGTCTTATGTTATAGATATTACTATGCCCCATGGAACAAAGAGAGATTAGAGTCTCTGTAGTACTACCTGTGTTTTATTTTTATTATATATTAAGATTGGTTGGGATTTCATGGTTCATGACATGAAACCTCTTGAGTTTATTTTTAGGATGAATTGGATTATTGACAATAAATCTCATATTGATTTTTATCTTTGATGGGTCTCCTTTATTACACCTAATAGGGTGTTCCATATCTTTCAAGGGGAATGGGACCTGAGGTCGAGGAGAGATAGGCCTTCTTATCCATAGTTGGGGAAAGTTATATCAGTGTTTTCTTTGGATTTGGAGTGAAAATACTTATGTGGTGATCTCCCCCCAGTTTTCATCGAGTTTCCCAAATTTTTTCATTATGAATTCCATGGTATTCCACCAGTAAGGGAGGTAAAATTTTCTATTGATTTTTTACCATATAATCAACCAGTGTATATTCCTTCTTACTGAATTGATCCAACAAAAATTAAAGATCTTAATATTTAGTTAGAATATATTATAGATAAAGGATTTAAATGCATGAGTGTGTCACCTTGGGTGGTGTTAGTTCTCTTTTCTAATAAAGGTGATGGGTTACTTCACCTTTGTGTTGATTACTGAAAACTCAACAGAGTTAGAGTAAAGAAAAAATATCGATGTCCATGTATTGATGATTTGTCTGACTAGTTAAAATGGAAAAAGTGGTTCTCAAATATTGATCTTCAATCTAGTTATCATTATTTGACGACAAAAGAATCTAGAATTCAGAAAACTACCTTTTAGATTTTTCATGACCATTATAAGTACCATGTCTTGTCATGTGGTCTAACAAATTCCACTAAAATCATTTTGGATTTAATGACAAATATTTTCCATGTGTATTTTGATAACATTATGGTGTTCATTTTGGATGACATCCTTGTTTACTGTAAGTCTAAGGAGGATCATGTGGGTCAACTAAGAGTAGTTTTGGAAATATTGAGAATTTATTGACTATATGAAAATCTATCAAAATATGATTGATGGATTCAAAAAATGACATTATTAGGAAATATGGTGTTGGTAAATGATATTTTATTTGACACTAAGAAGGTTAAGGCTATTATGACATGGGAATAATCAAATTTTTTTTCAAGATTCAAAGATTCTTTGATTTAGCTTGGTATTATTGTCAGTTTGTAAAGGACTTCTCAAATTTGAATTCTCTAATGACAAGATCTATCTTGGGTGGGAGTAAATTTTTCATAGGATGAAAAGTTTTAGAGTTCTTTTGTTTAGCTAAAATTACTTTTGACTACCATGATGTTGTTGTCTCTTCTAGAGGTCAGGCAAGGCTACATGGTCTTCTGTGATGCATCAAGTTTGGGGTTTGATTGAGTTATTATGAAGGTCGAGCACATTGGTTCTTATAGATCTCATTATATAAGTCCACATGAGAATAATTACCCAACCCATGACCTTGAAATCACAACTATGATGCACATGATAATACATGGTGGTATTACCTTTTCAGGGAAAGGTTTACCATGTTTTCAGACCACAAGAACTTGAGTCATAGCTTCTATAAAAATATATGAATCTCCTCCATAGGTGTTGGGTGGAATACATATAATATTTGTACATTAACATCACCTATACCTCGGGGAAAGGGAATTTCATGGTAGATAATCTATGTAGGAAACTTCAAACCCAGGCCATGCACAAATCATCAGAAGAGTGGATCTTGCTGTCTCTTTTTTCAATGTTTCATGTTGGAGTATATAAATATAGGGCCAGGGTTTTCTTGTCCAGTGTTCTATTAACCTATGCTCTCTTTAAGACAATTCTTTAGGAAAAAAGATAGATGATGAGTTATATAGCATTAATGTATCTATTTATGGTGGGGAGACCGTGAATGACTGGTCATTCTCAATAGAGGGAATTATATATTATTAGAATCACTTTATTACACCGTTATTGGTCAAAAAATATGTGATATGGTATTTCCTTAATTCTTAGTGGGTAGTGCACCCAAGACACATGAAGCTATTCTATAACACGTGACATCGATTCTTTTAGACAAGTATATGATATGGAATTGGTGAATTTTTCCCTCAGTTTTATAGATGCGAATAAGTTAAGGCCAACCAACATAGACCTTCTGGTTTTCATTAGACACATCCAATGTCTAATAGTAATTGGTATGAGATCTCTATAGACTTTGTGGTTGTTTTTTCATATACCTAGAGAAAGAAGAATGTGATATAGCTTGTGATTGTTCAATTGAAAAAATATGCTCACTTTATACCCATCCACTTTATAACCAAATTTGAGGAGTTGGGAAATCTCCATGTGAAGGAGATTATTCATTTTCATGGAGTTCCATCTACTATAGTTTCATATAGAGATCATGGGTTTAGTTATAATTTTCGGGGATACCTTCAATAGGCACTGTGATCTCAGTTTTTGTGGATTATGAAATACCATCAAAAGTCATATGGATAGATAGAATGAGTTATAAAGATTCATGAGGGCATTATTTGTGCCTGTGTTCTCAATTTTTGTGGAGCTTCAGATGACTATTTGGGTCTAGTTTAGTTTTCTTACAAAAAATGTTACCAGTCAACAATTAGAATGGATCCTTTTGACGACTTGTATGGAAATCCTTGAAAATATAAATTCTTTAGTTCAAATACTAGTAAAAGTTACTCTGTTGGAATAATCTTCGATCAAGAGAAGACAACAAAGATTCAATTTATTCTTCAGATAATGTTGATGTCATAGAGCTGGTATAAATATTATGCTATCAGCATGATAGACCATTGGAACTATCATTTGGTGATTAGGTGTTCTTGAATGTTTCACCTTAGTTGGGTCATCGATGGATTGAGAGTTAAGGGAAACTTGCTCCTTGTATTTTGGGACCTTTTGAGGTTGTTGAGTAGGTAGGAAAAATATCTTACCATTTTTCACTTCCACCAGAGTTGAAGTTGATACATAACATATTCTATGTAGCTCAATGACAAAAGTATCTATCAGATCCATGTCATGTTTTGAACTATGTTGATCTCTATGTTGAGAATGATTTATCTATGACTTAACAACCAGTCAGGATAGTTTATTCTAAAACCATGGTACATCATGGGATAATGATAACTTTGGTTTGACTTCTATGTAAACAGAATTTTGATACTCATGAGACACGGGAGACGAAGGAACTGATGATAAATCAATGACCTCATCTTCTTGACATGGAATCTTCTTAATAGGATTTATAGTGATATAAAGTTTCTATAGTGGGGAGGTTGTAACAACTTTTACTATTTTTAGGTACTCATAAACAACACTTTTGATCAGGCATTGGTTTTCCCTCATTTAGGGGGTGATTCGAGTGAATGTTAGGAAAATTGGATGGGCTTTTGGGTAGTGCATGCTTGGTGCATGGTTTTCCCAAAATGTGCACCCTACTAGTGAAAACTGTACAGAACTAGGCAGTAATGGTTTTTAAGTTTGGTGCATAGTTTGAAAAACCATGCTCCCACCAAGGAGAAACCGTACAACCATACAACATGGTGTGCACAAATTTTCTCTCCATGAGACCCTGCCTTGCTAACCATGTGATCATATTTTAATTAATCTAAAATATGATAAATAATTTCCCAAACCCCTATTTTTACCCCTGATTAGACCTAACATAGGTTGGAATGTTTTCCTAGGTATTTTTGGCTCCCAATATCCAATTTTGGATCCTCTAAATCCCATAAAAGGGGGATTGAAGTTAGGATATCTTCATTTAGTCCTTCCCTGATAAGATTTATCTCCCTATTCCTTCTCTCCCACTCTCTTATCCTCTCTTAGAGTTTTTTTATATTTGTGTTGTTGTAGGATATAATACCTGTTATTTTGGATCTTGAATCTAGGTTTGATTCTCCGATATTCACTAATGACCTTATTCATTGGAGTTTCCCATTTATGGATTTGTTTTTCAAGACCTAGTGATCTTAAAGTAGGTGGTTCCACTAAGATTTTAAAATTTTATTAACCCCAAATTACTTGATTTAAATTAAATTTATTTATTTAAATCTAAATTCTTTCAATTGGTTTGTTAAAAAAATTCCATTGAATTGGGGATTTGTATTTGATTTGGCATGACAATTGGGGAAAAACCATAATTCTATTGAATTTGGAGATGTTTTTGTAAGCTGATAGAGATTTATGAAATTTAATTGTGGAAATAAAATTGTGAAATTAAATTATGAAATTAATTTGTTGAATTGATTTCAAATTTTTATTTGAGAAAAAATGGATTAAATTTATTTATGAGAAACCAATTGGTTTTACCAGGATAAATTAATGATTTTATTAAAAATTCATTTTGGTTTTAAAATGGAATCTGGAATATTAAAATGAAAAAATGGGTTGCATTTTATTTTCCATAGTTTTGAAATAAGTTTACCATTATTGATTATTGTTTGAGCACATGCAAGCCTAGTTAGTGTAGAGACCCGATGCCTGACGTACATTTACATTACATTACTTTTGAGGAATACTTAGTACATAACAAAAACACACACACAAGGACCGTAATAGTTTAGTGTCTTTGGAAACTCGGAACGTAATCTTCTAATAGTGGTGAAAGATCTTCAATATCTCCCATAATGATCTTCCTTTTTTTACCTACAACCTTTCTTTATATCCTGGGGAAAAGAAATCATAAAAGGGTGAGCTCAAATGCTCAGCAAGGGCAAATAAATGAAATAAAAATCATATCATATCTTTTTGAAAATCATAACCTGCAAAAGAGATCATAATATCTTAACATGGAATAAATCATAGAAGTGAAAATGAGATCCCCATAATCATATCATGAAACTTGAAACTTTGTGGCATGCACACATAATCATAGAGAATCATTTCTTGTTAGTCAAGGCTCATTACCAAGACTATCTTAGTGGACAAAGTCCCTTTCTGAATCGAGTAACCCTCGTTTCAGTCCTGTTTCACTGAATCGGTATAACCTACCGTTCCAGCCATGTCTATCTCATCAAATATAAAATCTTTTCCCAATGCATTAGAGGGAGATATAGGTCCCACCCATCTTATAATGAATCCTTTCTTATGTGTGCCACATAATCATAAACCATACATCATAGCGTAACCCATGCAATAAAAATGGGATTCCTAAACAACATGACATCATAAAACAATTCATATAAGATAATGGAATTCATAAAAATATTTCCATCACAACATAATCAAACCAATGTAATAATAGGGATAAAAACAGAACCCTTTTATTATCTTAGATGGAAAATAATTTTGATAAAATACTTGAACTCCATTATTGAGGAAATACCCTTTCTTCTTCAAAAACACTTTTCTTTTCATAACATGTCATACAATTATAAACTAAAAGAAGTTGATTGAAAATAAACTTGAAAACTTTTAAAGGAAGCTTCTTGGAAATAATGTTTTAAAAATCCATTCATGCCGTATAAGTTAAAAAAACATTCTTCGTACTTTTGTCGGAAAAGTAAAAAAGTACCTCGTACGAAAAACGACATCAGATTCCTTTCATATCTTTTACTAAAAACTCACCGAAGGGTAAAATAGGATTTAAACAATTTTATGAGAATGAAAATAATATTACATATTTAGGAAACATGTATGTGGATGATAAAATGCACCCCAGTAAATACTAAAGTATAAACAATCCCGGATAAAAATGAGATTGTGATATTTCCTTTACCTTAGGTCCGATTTGCTTTGTACATGTCCGAAGCTCATGTATAATGGTTTAAATCATGTTATTGACTTATTACAGAATCATATTAATTGTTATTATATCATATATGGTCCACTTATGACTTTATATTACCCGTTCTTTTGTAAATTCATGTTAAGGTAGCATTTTGGGTAAAATCGTCTCATTTGTCGTTCGTGTTTTTAACTTGTAATTATTCATATGATTACTTAGATCACGATTACTTAATTCCAGAATATAAAACATGATATATATATATATATATTCATAATATACATATATAATAAATCAGTAAATGGAAAGAAATACACCGTTTATGGAGACGGTAGTCCGTACGTACGCATGAACGCTGTTTTCGTTTCCTTATTGAATTGAATGGAATTAAGTAGATGACATACATATAAATATAAATAATTCCAGTATAATTATTATGTCATATATTTCATTAGTACTTATTATATATAATTTATAATCATTCATGAATGGTTAATCATTGAGAATGAATCTCATCGTGTCGTGGAGACGGTAGTCCGTACGTACGCACGAGCGATGATATCATTTATTGAATTGAATTAGAGTGGATGATACTATATATAAAAATCAATATCACTTTATAATAGTCATATATGGTCATTATTTACACCATTATCCTGATCCAAGTAAGGTGGTGGTGGAAAATAGATTTCACCACGGCGTGGAGACGGTATTCCGTACGTACGCACGCGCGGTGATTTCATTTTTCCGTAGGATGGATAGAAGGTGAATTAGGGTTGTATCATAGTTATAATAACATATCAGTGTGTAAGAAATACTGATGTTATTACTTTATCATGAAACAACTAATGAAGAAGAAGTTGAAGAAGAAATAAATTGAAAAAGATCTGTAATGGATATTACCTCTTCTTTGGAACGCCTCTTTGAATCCTCCACTTAGGGAACTAAGATTGGTCTTTGAAGAAGACCAGGACCTCTATGATTATTATAGGGAAGTGTAGAAGGGATTTTGGCAGGGTTTGGCCGAGCTTGAGTGCTCAATTTGGTGTGAGGAGGATGGGGAGGAGGTGCCCTTTTATAAGGGAGGAGAGGGGCACCTTAGGAATATCTCAAAATATTATTTTATATTAAAGTCAAAAGCGGTTTATAATGGTTCCCAAGGGTCTTATTTCGAAGCTAAAGTGGGGATGGGTCGAACTCCTATCAAACAATAGGATTTAGACAAGTTTTGGTTATTATTTTAACCTTATCAATTAGATTTAACTCTAAGTTAAATAATTTAACATTTACCGTGTCTTTTTGTTTTCTTACACTATATGGTTAATACATTTACTATAACATGCCAAAGGAACCCCAAATTGTGTATTATTAATATATATATCCTTATCTAAGTCATTTGGCAGAAACTTAGATTTTTAGGAATAAAATAACAATTAATAATATAATATTTGATTTAAAAACTATTTTGTGTCAATTTTGACACTATTTGATATATGATTTTTGTGAAAGTCATAACAGAATTATATGTTGGAACAAAGTTGATTAAATCAACACTAATATATCATATTAACCTAGAAAATTAGTGGGATTCATAAAAAGTCTCAAATTACATTTAATTTGGTGTTTATAACATCAATTATGTCAATATTTCATTAATAAGATAATTACTGCATCATCATTGTGTCATAAATAAATTAATTTATATAATGTCTAAAAATTACAAATAAAATACCATTATATAGTAAATCTTTTTAGATTTCTAATGAATATTTATAGTCTAATTTATCTTCTGTATAACCCCATATTAAAAATGATTTACTTATTAAACTTTTATTTTAACTATTTTAACCCTTCTTTAAATAAATTAATAATAAATGTCCTAATCTAATCCAAGTGGGCCTAAATGATAATATTTTACACTTAAGGTTGTTTTTGGTCGAGATACACTTGTACAATATGATTATGACATGTGTTAGGGTAATATTAATATCATTTTTACCCTTAATTACCCTATTTACTTTTAACCATGGTAAATAAAAGTAAAAAGTTACTATTCACCAAAAATTATTTTCATCTCATTGAACCACATTTTACTTACTGACATCAACCGTGTCTCTCGGATTTTTGAAATTCAATTCACAGAAGCGGTAAAATTAAGATTTATGAAAAATTAATTTTTTTAACTACCACTTAGTAGTTTCACTATTCATCAAAAATTGAAGTTTTTCAGAAAAATGCCAAAATTTCACCCTAAGCTATAATTGATATTCTGAATTCAAAATGATTTCTATTTTACAAAATTCCCAATATATAAGTTTCATTAATTAATTTTATAATTAATTTCCACTGTCACAAGAAATAGCGTGTTTTTAAGAGATAATAACTATCAAAAGATTGACACTTGTTTATGTCTGGGGTAAATGTGAAATTACATCCAATGAGCAACATTGTATTGAATTGTAAAAATATATTCTAAATATACTTTAAAACCACTCAAATTAATAATTTACCACTATTAATAATTTCGATTAAAAAAGTTGTTTTTAATTAAAATTTAGTAATTTTCACTATTAATCAGAAAATAAAAGTTATCCGAAAAGTACCAAAATTTCACCTTAGGCAAAATTCGATACTCCGAATCCAAAAATGAAGTTCATTTTGAAAAATAAGTTTTACAGAATTTCAAAAAGTGGTTATTACTATTCATAACGGCTAGTTTCAATAATATTTTAATAGCATATCGTTGTTTAGTGAAACTCGGTATTGCGTATTACACACGCTATCAAGGAAGGTCGCGATTGCGTGTAATGCAAGGCAAGTCAAGGATGTGTGTTGTGCAAGCTCCTTTTGGTGTAGCGTACAACACAAGACATTAAAAAAATTAAAAAGAATATTTTTCATAAAATCTCGGGCTGTTACATTCTACCCCCCTGAAAATGAATTTCGCCCTCGAAATTTGTCGGGGTTATAAATGGTTTACTATTCTAAAGTTTCTTTAATAGAAACCCACATCGTAAAAAGGAATATCAAAACCAATCTTTAAAAACAAAAGTATGAAACGTAACAGTTACCCAAATAAACTAATCACTGGGTTTCCACATAGGTGAAAATATGGATATGGAAGAGAAATCTAACCATCATGTTCTGATAGAGAGTGGTAGAGAATATGGCTATGGAAAAGCCAGTAATCACAAATCCATAGATTTGTGATGATATAAGGTACCATCTGATTCATCAGGTATAAGATCACTAGGACAACATTTTTGGTTTTCAAGATCATTTCCCTAAAGTTGAAAATTTGAATTAGAATAAATACTTACTTTATTTTGGTACAATCTCACTATTGTTCATGCCTTGAACAATTTCCACTTAATCTCTTAAATAAATGAAGTTGAATATTTTATTCGTGAAGTGTTAGCAGATCATGTGATAGAATGACGGGACATTCCATCTGTCTCAAACAAAAGGTTAGCAAAAATTATATACATAAGTCGATCTATAGTGAGATTAATCATATATGGTTCCTAAAATGGACTTATACTTCATATATCATACTATTTAATATAATAAAACTAGTTTCTACTAAACAGGGACTTCCTGTAGGCCAGTGGTAGGCGATAAAGGCTAGTCGCACTTTGGTTGTGGGTTCGATTCCCACAGCCTTGTCCGAAGTGATGGGCTATCGCCCGTCCTGCAGGTTGTCCTTTTTCTAAAACTACATTACTATAACATCCCATCAATAATATCGAAAAAAAATTCTATCCTTAAACAATACTCACTTATGTCCAACATAATCCATTTCAATCATTAGGCTTATCCATAATACTGCAGTCCACTCTCATAACATAGTGAAAACGATTACCAGAGATTTAATACCATCGTTGATCCCCATATATCATAAGATATGTTTTGTTGGTCACATTCCAAACATTTAAAGGCCTTAATCATGTATTCTCTTGAATACCCATCAAAACTTAGTCAAAACATGAATGTAGTTAAAAGTTAACACTTTCCACATACCAAAATCCTCAGAATTCTATATACTCAAACCATGATATCACTTAGTCCTTATATCAATCATGAGCTCATGAATACTGTCAAATATTTAATTTTCTCGTTTTCCCTTCATTATGCGCATATCATTCTTTTTCCAAAAATATCTTGATCACTTTCCACGGTTACTGGTACCATAAAATTATTGAAAACCACAATAGACCAATACATAAATATTCCAATATTCCATGATACTATATACAACACTATTTTGGAATCCCATTACATAAAAACTTAATCATTCCACCACATCATTGTCATATTCAACATCGCCAATAGTGATTGCATGTGACTTCCCTTTTTCCTTTTCCTTAAGTGGTTGCTCATGTTGATCATCACTAACCCTTGGATTAGGGCATTTATTGGCATAATGTCCCATCTCCTTGCACTTGAAACATTGAAGTGTTGGTGGTGCGTTCTCTGCAGTGTTTGCTTTGTTCACATAACTAGAAACCCTTTTTTCCATTACTTCGACACTCAGCTACTCGATGACATTCTTTTCCAAACTTAAAACATTTTCTAGTCCCTTTAAGACAATCTCCTCCATGCTTCTTTCCACACTTTGAGCATAAAGAAACATTCATTTTCTTTTCACCATTATTCTGAGATTTCTCCTTGAACTCCATCTTTCGTTTCTATTCAAAACCATGAGATGGATATGTAACACCAACTTCCATTTCTACCTTCATAGCACAACGCACAATTTCTTCATAGCTACTGAAGTCTCATATAGATAATGCCCTTCGAAGACTTGGTTTTAAGCCACTGAAAAACCGATCAACTTTACTTTCAGGTTGGATGATAATGACAGATGCATACCTTCCAAGTCTGGTAAAATTCACTTCGTATATACCAACAGATTCATCATCCTTCTGTTTCAGCTCAAGAAACTCCTTTTCCATCTTCGTTCGAAGAATACGAGGGAAGTACTTACTGAAAAACATGTTCTTGAACTCGTCCCATTCCATGGAATCAATTTCATCTCTTTGCCTCATATTCTTGATAAGATTCCACCATTGATCAGCTTCACCTTCCAAATGATATACTGCTAAGATGACTTTATCATGTTCAGAACAATGAAGAACTGAAAATATATTTTCAGGGGTACTGATCCATTGTTCAGCAACAAGTGGATCGGAAGACCCATTAAAAGAAGGTGGATGTTGCCTCATGAAGGACTCAATAGAATATTGTTCCCTTCTCTTCTCATTTGGAAGTCAAGAATGATTCATAGCTTGTGTAAGTATATCAATAAGATTTTTCACTCCATCTCCCATAACATTTGTTTGTTCTGGAGGACAATCATTGCATTGTCCATTGCATTGGTCAACACGGTTCCTTTGGGTTCCAGCCATCGTCTAAAACCCAAAAAGAATAGTGTGAGAGGCAAAAATCATGCTAGGGAAAACAACATAATAAAGGTGGAGTATCCTCAATATCTAACATCTTAGGTTAAATTCTATGATCGTTACCGTAGTTCTAGGATTGTATCTTATACGTATACTTATCCTTAGGGACATCCCTAGACATACCTTATAAATATCTCTAGGGATCTCACTAAAGTTCTCGCATACTAGTTTCCAATGGTTGACTAAACCATTCCTCTGATACCAACTGTAGAGACCCGAAGCCTGACGTACATTGACATTACATTACTTTTGCGGAATACTTAGTACATAACAAAAACACACACACAAGGACCGTAATAGTTTAGTGTCTTTGTAAACTCGGAACGTAATCTTCTAATCGTGGTGAAAGATCTTCAATATCTCCCATAAAGATCATCCTTTTTTTTACATACAACCTTTCTTTATATCCTCGGGAAAAGAAAACATAAAAGGGTGAGCTCAAATGCTCAGCAAGGGAAAATAAAGGAAATAAAAATCATATCATATCTTTTTGAAAATCATAACCTGCAAAAGAGATCATAATATCTTAACATGGAATAAATAATAGAAGTGAAAATGAGATCCCCATAATCATATCATGAAACTTGAAACTTTGTGGCATGCACACATAATCATAGAGAATCATTTCTTGTTAGTCAAGACTCATTGCCAAGACTATCTTAGTGGACAAAGTCCCTTTCTGAATCGAGTAACCCTCGTTTCAGTCCTGTTTCACTGAACCGGTATAACCTACCGTTCCAGACATGTCTATCTCATGAGATATAAAATCTTTACCCAATGCATTGGAGGGAGATATAATTACCACCTATCTTATAATGAATCCTTTCTTATGTGTGCCATATAATCATAAACCATACATCATAGCGTAACCCATGCAATAAAAATGGGATTCTTAAACAACATGACATCATAAAACAATTCATATAAGATAATGGAATTAATAAAAATATTTCCATCATAACATAATCAAACCAATGTAATAATATCGATAAAAACAGAACCCTTTTATAATCTTAGATGGAAAATATTTTTGATAAAATACTTGAACTCCATTCTTGAGGAAATATCCTTTCTTCTTCAAAAACACTTTTTTTTCTTAACATGTCATACAATTATAAACTAAAAGAAGTTGATTAAAAATAAACTTGAAAACTTGTAAAGGAAGATTCTTGGAAATAATGTTTTAAAAATCCATTCATGCCGTATAAGTTAAAAAAACATTCTTCATACTTTTTTCGGAAAAGTCAAAAAGTACCTCGTACGAAAAACGACATCAGATTCCTTTCATATCTTTTACTAAAAACTCACCGAAGGGTAAAATAGGATTTAAACAATTGTAGGAGAATGGAAATAATATTACATATTTAGGAAACATGGATGTGGATGATAAAATACACCCCAGTAAATACTAAAGTATAAACAATCCCGGATAAAAATGAGATTGTGATATTTCCCTTACCTTAGGTTCGATTTGCTTTGTACGTGTCCGAAGCTCCTGTATAATGGTTTAAATCATGTTATTTACTTATTCCAGAATCATATTCATTGTTATTATATCATATATGGTCCACTTATGACTTTATATTACCCGTTCTTTTGTAAATTCATGTTAAGGTAGCGTTTTGGGTAAAATCGTCTCATTTGTCGTTCGTGTTTTTAACTTGTAATTATTCATATGATTACTTAGATCATGATTACTTAATTCCAGAATATAAAACATGATATATATATATATATATTCAGAATATACATATATAATAAATCAGTAAATGGAAAGAAATACACCGTTCATGGAGACGGTAGTCCGTACGTACGCATGAACGCTGTTTTCGTTTCCTTATTGAATTGAATGGAATTAAGTAGATTACATACATATAAATATAAATAATTCCAGTATAATTATTATGTCATATATTTCATTAGTACTTATTATACATACTTTATAATCATTCATGAATGGTTAATCATTGAGAATGAATCTCATCGCGTCGTGGAGACGGTAGTCCGTACGTACGCACGAGCGATGATATCATTTATTGAATTGAATTAGAGTGGATGATACTATATATCAGAATCAATATCACTTTATAATAGTCATATATGGTCATTATTTACACCATTATACTGATCCAAGTAAGGTGGTGGTGGAAAATAGATTTCACCACGGCGTGGAGACGGTATTCCGTACGTACGCACGCGCAGTGATTTCATTTTTCCGTAGGATGGATAGAAGGTGAATTAGGGTTGTTTCATATTTATAATAACATATCAGTATGTAAGAAATACTGATGATATTACTTTATCATGAAACAACTAAAGAAAAGAAGTTGAAGAAGAAAGAAATTGAAAAAGATCGGTAATGGATATTACCTCTTCTTTGGAACGCCTCTTTGAATCCACCACTTAGGGAACTAAGATTGGTCTTTGAAGAAGACCAGGACCTCTAGGATTATTCTAGGGAAGTGGATAAGGGATTTTGGCAGGGGTTGTCCGAGCTTGAGTGCTCAATTTGGTGTGAGGGGGAGGGGGAGGAGGTGCCCTTTTATAAGGGAGGAGAGGGGCACCTTAGGAATATCTCAAAATATTATTTTATATTAAAGTCAAAAACGGTTTATAATGGTTCCAAAGGGTCTTATTTCGAAGCTAAAGTGGGGATGGGTCAAAATCCTGTCAACCAATAGGATTTAGACAAGTTTTGGTTATTATTTTAACCTTATCAATTAGATTTAACTCTAAGTTAAATAATTGAACTTTTACCGTGTCTTTTTGTTTTCTTACACTATATGGTTAATACACTTACTATAACATGCCAAACGAACCCCAAATTGTTTATTATTAATATATATATCCTTATCTAAGTCATTTGGTCGAACCATAGATTTTTAAGAATAAAATAACAATTAATAATATAATATTTTATTTAAAAACTATTTTGTGTCAATTTTGACACTATTTGATATATGATTTTTGTGAAAGTCATAACAGAATTATATGTTCGAACCAAGTTGATTAAATCAACAATAATATATCATATTAACCTAGAAAATTAGTGGGATTCATAAAAAGTCTAAAATTACATTTATTGTGGTGTTTATAACATCAATTATGTCAATATTTCATTAATTAGATAATTACTGCATCATCATTGTGTCATAAATAAATTAATTTATTTAATGTCTAAAAATTACAAATAAAATACCATTATATAGGAAATCTTTTTAGATTTCTAATGAATATTTATAGTCTAATTTATCTTATGTATAACCCCGTATTAAAAATGATTTACTTATTAAACTTTTATTTTAACTATTTTAACCCTTCTTTAAATAAATTAATAATAAATGTCCTAATCTAATCCAAGGGGGCCTAAATGATAACATTTTCCACTTAAGGTTGTTTTTGGTCGAGATAAACTTGTCCAATAGGATTATGACATGTGTTAGGGTAATATTAATATCATTTTTACCCTTAATTACCCTATTTAATTTTAACCGTGGTAAATAAAAGTAAAAAGTTACTCTTCACCAAAAATTATTTTCATCTCATTGAACCACATTTTACTTACTGACATCAACCGTGTCTCTCGGATTTTTGAAATTCCATTCACAGAAGCGGCAAAATTAAGATTTATGAAAAATTAATTTTTTTTAACTACCACTTAGTAGTTTCACTATTCATCAAAAATTGAAGTTTTTCAGAAAAATGCCAAAATTTCACCCTAAGCTATAATTGATATTCCGAATTCAAAATGATTTCTATTTTACAAAATTCCCAACATATAAGTTGCATTAATTAATTTTATAATTAATTTCCACTGTCACAACAAATAGCGTGTTTTTAAGAGATAATAACTATCAAAAGATTGACACTTGTTTATGTCTGGTGTAAATGTGAAATTACATCCAATGACCAACATTGTATTGAATTGTAAAAATATATTCTAAATATACTTTAAAACCACTCAAATTAATAATTTACCACTATTAATTATTTCGATTAAAAAAGTTGTTTTTAATTAAAATCTTGTAATTTTCACTATTCATCAGAAAATAAAAGTTATCTGAAAAGTACCAAAATTTCACCTTAGGCTAAATTCGATACTACGAATCCAAAAATGAAGTTCATTTTGAAAAATAAGTTTTACAGAATTTCAAAAAGTGGTTATTACTATTCATAATGGCTAGTTTTAATAATATTTTAATAGCATATCGTTGTTTAGTGAAACTCGGTATTGCGTATTACACACGCTATCGAGGAAGGTCGTGATTGCGTGTAATGCAAGGCAAGTCAAGGATGTGTGTTGTGCAAGCTCCTTTTGGTGTTGCATACAACACAAGACATTAAAATAATTAAAAAGAATATTTTCATAAAATCTCGGGCTGTTACAGTTAGTTAGTAAGTTATTAGAGAAAACACACTATTATTAGAACACCCTAGAATTGGATTGATTCTTTACAACTGTAATATAAATGTATAGAACGATCTTATCCACAATAGGATATTCGTTAGTCCTATTTGTCTAGTGTTAGAGAGACGTATGTTCACATTATCATTTTTCATTATATGATTGTGCGAGGATCCCATAACCTAAAACTATTGTCGTAACAGCCTGACCCCAGTTACCCAGAGTCGGTGCATTACTATATAACATGGCATGATATAAGGAATCATGTCCCAAAATAATGATCAGTTTATTGTTATTGGAATTAAGATACATACATAAGTTCAACATTACAATTTGGAAAGAAATACAACACTAATTTATTCCATTATAAACATCCAGGCCTCCTACATTATGCCTACAAGTCACTCATAACTAACTTCTTCATATCCTAGGAACATGAAACATAAGAAAGGGGTGAGATCAAATGCTCATTAAGAGTACACAATATAGCAGAAGATAACATAAACATTAGGAAAGGTGAATAATTGAAAACACATGCATTTACAAATAATAAACATGAACAATTTATGGCAGGAATATGAGCTGAGTAAATAATTCCATAATAAAACATAGTCATGGGTATTCTACTAGTTTAATAACAACATGAACCATAAATATTATTTTCATAATGGGGGAATGTATAACGCAGACTGAAACATTTTGTCAAGGCCTCAGCCAGGACATCTAAAAATGATTAAGACATCGACCAAAACCATATATCAAATTGGGAAAGTTATCGGCCGATTCCACATATAATTGTCTCATGAGAACTACCTATGCACCAAGGAGCTATAACGGGCTCCATCTGTCACTTACTAAGTCCATTACATTACTCATATGAAAAAGTTGAAACATAACATAAACATTTGTATTAAAACTAGCATACGAAATGTCAATAATTTAACAATAAAAAATGAATGTTATAATAATAACAAATCCATAGTCGAAAATATCAAGATACCTTAAATATAATATGGAAGATTTTTATAATAATAAATCAACTTCAAAGAAGTGTAAAATTTATCAAAGGATGTTGACATAGATGAAATAAAAACTATTTGAGAGAAATATCTCTTTATATTTTAAAATCATTTAAGAGTCACATAATTATAAAAGAAAAAATTTATTTTGAAAATATTCTTATAATCTTGTAAGTGAAGCTTCGACGATGTTATAGTGGAAGAAAATAGTTTCACCCACCGTATAAGTTTAAAAACATTCTTACCTTAATTTTGTCGAAAAGGTCATAAAGTACCTTGTTTGCAAAATGATGGAAAGATTACTTTAAAAACATATAAGATCAAATAATGGTATAAATGACTTTAACCCATAGTCTAGTAAATAGTAATTTTTTTGAAATACATTTTTAACAAAATACAGATGTGGATGATAAAGAGGTCCCAGTAGATACTTACGTATTAACAACCTCAGATAAGTAAAGAGATTGTAAAATTAACCCTTACCTTGTAATTTTCTTTAGTTGATGGTATGTTAAACTCCTGTATAATATTTTAAAAATAGTTACTAAATTAAAAAAAACTATATACATAACTATGATATCATATATGATCCTCTAATATTGCTTTGTTAATAATATTTCAGTAGTATCATCATTTCGGGTGTTACCTAATTCATTTTCATTTATATGATTGGTTATGTAAGCCATGTTTTATATATATAGTAAGTATTTGAGTCATATAAATAATGATATTAAGTATTTAATCATTATTTTTAATCATAAAATGAAAATTATTCTTGAATTATTATGATGGGAAATGAATCACATCACATTCCTGGAGACGGTAATCCGTACGCACGCACGAGCAAAAATATCATTATACTGATGGTGAAATCATATGTAATTGGATGGTATATCATATATACAGAATCAATAACATTTTATATTTTTTATTTACATAATTTATACTCATTATTATATGAATCCAAATAATAAAGTGTTTGAATAACAAACTACACCACGACATGGTGACGGTAAGCCGTACATATGCACGTATGGTGACTTTTTCATTCATAGGATGTATAGAATAATGGATATGGTTGTAACATATTTATAATAACATAATAGTATGTTGAAGGTACTATATTTATTATTTTGGTATGGAAAAACAATGAAAGAGGAAGTGGAAGAAGAAAATATCTTGAAAGAGTTTGGTGAAATTATTACCTCTTCATCTGGTGTTTCCTTTTGAGTTGATCAAATGGGATTCATAGGTTAAATTTCAGATCAAGGTAAGGACTCTAGGTCTAAGTGAGGGTAGTTGGGATTATATTTGAGTTGGTTTTGGCCAAGATCAAAGGATTTGGTGGTGTTATTTTGAGAGAAGGGGAAGTACCCTTTTATAAGAGAGGTGGGGGTCACTTTAGAAAAGCTTTAAATATTATTTTACTATACAATCATATTCGAATTATAATGGAAAAAAATGTTTTATTTAGATGATAAGGTGGGTATGTGTCGAAATAATCTCAACCAATATGTTTTAGACAGGTTTAGGTCACTATATTAACCTTATCATTTAGGTTTAACTCTTAGTTAAATAGTTTAACTTTTACCATGTATCCTTGTATTATTATAATTAATGGTTAATAAAATTACTATAAAAAGACAAGAGAACACCAAGTGGTTAATTATTGATATATATAACCTTATATATGTCCTTTCTCCGAACCTTATATTTTTAGGAATATAATATCAATAAATAATATAGTATTTGTTTTAAAAATTAATTTATGTCAATCTTGACACTATTTGGTATTTTGTTTTTGTTAGTCATAACAACATGATTACTTCAAAAAAATTCATTTAATCAACCCTAACATATCATATTAACCTATAAAATTAGTTTAATTCATCAAAAGTCTCAAATTACATTCATTTGGATATTTATAATATCAATTATTTTAATCTTTTATTAATAAGTTAATTACAACATCATCATCGTGTCATAAATAAATTAAATTATTTAATATCTAAAAATTATAAATAAAATACCATTATGTATGAATTTTTTTAAGCTTTATAATGAATATTTGTAGTCGAATTTATCTTATGTGTAACCCTATATTAAAAATGGTTTAGTTATTAAACGTTGAATTTAACACTTTTAACTCTTCTTTAAATAAAATAATAATAAATGTCCTAATGTAATAAAATTGGACCAAAATGATCATATTTTATTCATAAGGCAGGTTATGGTCGAATTACACTTATCCAATAGAATTATGACATTTTTTTATGGTAATTATAATATCATTTTTTTCATTAATTACCCTATTTACTTTTAACGATGGTAAATAAAAGTCAAAAGTTACTATTCACCAAAAAATATTTTCATCCTATTGAACCAAATTTTACTTATTGATGTCAACCGAATCTCTCAGATTTTTGAAATTCAACTCAGAGAAGTGGTAAAATTATGTTTTACACAAATTTTCAAATGCTCATAAAAGGTGGGTAAAAGACGGTAAAAAGTTCAATAAAATTTTATACACCTAATTGTATTTTAAAAATGGTTCCAATGAATTAAATTGAACTAATATAGGTGTTATGTATCTATTTTGACTGATAATAAATAAAATAAATAATCATTTAAATAAAAATCAATTTTAAACTATAACACAGTGTTTTTCACTATTCATAAAAAATGAAAGTTTTCAGAAAAATACCAAAAAATCATGCAAAGATAATTTTGATATTCCGAATCCAAAAATGAAGTCCATTATGAAAAATAAAATTTATAAAATTTTAAAAAGTGGGTATTACTATTCATAACGGCTAGTGTGATTGGTCGTGGTGTGTTAAAACTCCAAGTTGCGTATAACACAAGATACTGCATTATTCAAAGGGGAACATACTGTGGAAGATTGGGGTGTTAAATTATACCCTCCTTCAAATAATATCATCATTGTAATTTCTAGAATATTACTAAATAAAAATATTTGGGTGGTTCTTCATCATAAGTTCCTTGGGTTCCCCCGTTGCCTCTTCCATCTTATGGTTTCTCCATTGAACTTTTAACAGACGAGTCGTCCAGTTTCTCAGCACTTGTTCTCCGATATAAAGAATTCTTATAGGCTTTTCGCAATAAGAAGGGTCAGGTTCCAGTTCTATTTCTTCATAGTTGAGTACATGTGTTGGGTCAGGCATGTATTTTCTCAATAGTGATATGTGGAACATATCGTGAACTCTGGAGAGACTTGGTGGCATTGTTAAACGGTAAGCTACAACTGTAATTCATTCTAGAATTTTGAAAGCTCCGATGTACCTGGGAATAAATTTACCCTTCTTACGGAAACTAATAACAACCTTCCATAGAGATAACTTCAAGAAACCATGATAACCTACTTCAAATTCCAAATCCTTTGATTATCGACATTGCTCCTTTGCCTACTTTGAGTTGCTTTGATGTGGGTTTAGATAATCTTCACCTTTTCCATTGTTTCCTCAACATGTTCTTAGCCTACAAGTTTTCTTTCACCAATATCATCCCAACAAGTTTGTGTGAGACATCACTTCTCATATAACATTTCATATGGGGCCATCAGAATACTTGAATGGAATCTATTGTTATAAGAAAATTCTACCATAGGTAAATACTGATCCCACACACCTTGAAAGTCAAGTGGGTAAGATCTCAACACGTGTTCTAAGGTTTCATGATGAAGTTCTAATTTTCCAGAAGTTTGAGGGCGGTAGGAAGTGCTCAAATGAAGTTCAATATCTTGGGCTTTCTAAGACTCTTCCAGAACCTTGATGTAAAACAAGGATCATGATCAGAAACAATCGATAAGAGTACACCATGAAGTCTTACAACTTCATTAATATATATTCTTACGAAACGTTGAAGTGGTAAATCTTCTCTTATAGTAAGAAAATGTGCTGACTTGGTAAGGTGATCAAAAAATGACCCATATTACATCATTCCTTCTAGAAGTCTTTATTAGCCCTATGATAAAGTCAATTGTAATATCATCCCATTTCCACTCAGGTATGGGGAGAGGTTGTGTGACTCCTCTAGGATATTTCCTTCTAGCTTTCACTTGTTGAAAAACCATATATCATGACACATATTCAGCAATATCCCTCTTCATATTGTCCCACCAAAAATGTTCCTTAAAATATCTATACATTTTAGTGCTACCAGGGTGTATAGAGAAATTGGAGCTATGATCATCATCCAACAATTCCCTTTTTAGATCAGGTATGTCAGGAACACAAAGTCTCTTCCCACATTTCAAAATCCCATATTTATATACGAAGTCGATCAGTCTCCCATCATTCATAGCTTTAATTTTCTTTTGAAACTCCTTGTCATCAGCCTGAGAAATTTTTATCCTTTCTAGTAGATATAGTTTAGTAACCAATTTAAAAAATATTCACGTTTCACCTTATATGATTATTCCCATATATATCTTTACTAGATCCATGAACATATGATCCCTTTCAACAATCATATTGTTAATAACTCCATGATCCTTTATGCTAAAAGCATCATCCACCTTATTTTCCTTCCCTGGTTGGTATTGTATAGTGAAATTGTAATCCTTGAGAAGTTCAAGCCATCTCCTTTGCCTCGTGTTGAGTTCTTTTTACGAGAAAATATACTCCAAACTCTTGTGATCAGTATATATCTCAAATTTTCACCATAAAGATAGTGTCTCCATATCTTCAATAAAAATATTAGAGCTACTAACATGAGATCAAGAGTAGGATAGTTTTGTTCCTGAATTTTTAGCTGTCGTGATGCATAGGAAATAACTCTATCATTCTGCATAAGGGCACAACCAAGTCCTTTCCTTGAAGCATCACTATAAATAACAAACCCATCATTCTCTGATGGTAGATTCAAGATAGGAGCATTGAATAATATTTTCTTCATCCCTTTAAAACATTCTTCACTCTCTTTTTTTAAAACATATTTAACCCCTTTACATGTGTTCTTGGTTAATGGGTTAGCCAATCGGGAAATTTTTTGAACAAAACGCCGATAATAACTTGATAAACCAATAAAATTGTGTACCTCAGTTATACTCATTGGTGCTACCCATTCTCGGATTGATATTGTCTTTGAAGGATAAATAGATATTCCATCCTTAGAGGAAATATGGCCAAGAAAAGAAATCTCCTGAAGCATGAATTCACACTTTCTAATCTTCCCATATTATTCATTTCTTCTAAGAGTTTTCAGAATAGTGCACAGGTGATTTTAATAATATTTTTTGCTTTTGGATAATACCAAGATATCATCAATAAATACCACTACAAAGTCATCAAGACATTCCTTGAAAACTCTATTCATTAGATCCATGAAGACAGAGGGTCCATTAGTCATCCCAAAAGGCATTACTATAAACTTGTAATGCCCATACCTGGTTTAAAATTCTATCTTTGGAATGTTTTCCTTCATCACACATAATTAATGGTATCTATACCGAAGGTAAATCTTTGAAAAATATTTTAGCTTCAGGAATTTGATCAAGTAAATCATCAATGCGAGGAAGGGGATACTTTTTCTTTATTGTTATAGCATTGATCTCCCTGGAGTCAATGCACAACCTCATAGATCCATCTTTCTTCTTAACAAAAAGGATAGGGGATCCCCATAGAGAAACACTAGGGTGAATAAATCTCTTATTACTCAATTTCTATAGTTGTTTCTTTAGTTCCACTAATTCCACAATTTCCATTCAATAAGGGGTCTTTGATATGGGCCTTGATCTAGGAATTAAGTCAATGGAAAACTCAATTTCTCATTCTAGAGGATGAACAGGTAAATCCTATAGAAACACATGAACATATTCTTGCATAATAGGTACATACTCTATTTGAATATTCCTTTCCTCACCCATAGTTATTTCGTTCTATTCCTCCCAAATAATTGAATTTAGTAGAGCTACTGGGGGTGGATATAGATAAGAATCATATGGTGAAGTTTCTATTATAAAGATATGGTACTCCTTATAATCATTAAAAATTTTAACCTCCTTCTTCTTACAATAGATGTTCCTATCATGGTTTGAAAGACAATTCATACTAGGGATTATACCAAATTAAATCATGGTTATGACGATTTTATCAGTAGATAAATCACATTAATGCCCTAATGGTAACTGATTCAAAAAACATTATTGCAATGATAATTACCTTAGAAGTTTTGACTGACAACTCCTTTATTAAGTCAAATCGAAAATATCTAATTTTCATGGAAAACTAGGAAGATATGAAAAAATTCTATTATCCAGAATCAAACCAAGCATTGGCTAAATTTTAAGAAACCATTAAATTACCTACCACCACATCATTTGGAGCTTCAACCTCAACAGTAGTGATCACATAAGCTTGACATTTCTCCCTTGGACTTTTCTAAGGTATGTTTCCTTGGTGCTTAAGAAATTAATTTGCATAATGTCCCATATCCCTGCAATTGTAGCATTGAACATTGGTATCTTCTTTCTTCCCCTTACATTCACCAGCAATATGTCCTTTCTGTCCACATTTTTAGCATACTCCTTTTCATTTTAGACAGGTACTATGGTGTTTCCTTCTATAATTATCATAGTGTGGAAATTCAAATCTTACCTTCTTCCCTATTTCCTTATTTCCGTTCCAAGAGTGTTCAGTAGATCTCTTCTTATCTTGCTTTTCTTTAAAGTCATAAGACTTAGAGAATATTTTTTCTATCTTGATAGAACATGAGATAATATCTTTGTATGATGAGAAGGATTGAGAGACTAATTCTCGACGAAGAAATAATTTTAACCCATCAAAGAAACAATCAATCTTACTTCTTGGGTTACATATATAATATGCATCCTGTATTTCTAACCTTGTAAAGTTATCTTCATACTTTGCGAAATTCTCAGCCTCTTTTTGCCTCAAACTCAAAAATTGTCTTTCCATATCCACTAGATGGTCATGAGGAATGTATTTTTCTATGAAAATCTCTTTAAACACCTTCTATTCCATAAATGATACTTATTCATCCTTTTTTTTGAATTAATGACCACCATTGATCTACATCTCCCGTGAGCCGATAAACTACCATGAAAACTTTTTCCCTTTCACTACTCCCCAATGTATGAAATTTTATCTCTAGGGAACTTATCCATTTCTCAAATTCAAATGGTTTTTTAGACCCATTGAATATTGGTGGTTGTTTTCTCATGAAGCAGTCTAACATTTATCATCCACTTTTTGGATTAGGATTCTTTACATGGGTAATGTTATTATTCAAAACCTAAGTGAGTTGCCTCAGTATGGTAATAAGTTGATTAGCACCAGTTCCATCACCAGCTCAACTATAATTATCTTGAGTAGGAGGGAATTCCCTACATGGATTATGTGCATTGATATGGTTTCCATTCCTACCACTAGGATCCATTTCAAAAAAATATAATACACTAGATTAGTTTATGAATCGCAATACATAATTACAAACTTGTAAAACACTTAACATAAATTGAATAGTTTATGGATATAATCCATAATCATAAAAATGTCTTCTTTTAGGAGGTATATACTTATAGATAATTCAAAATTTTTTGTAAATAAATGGGAATTATCCTAATCATATCCCCTAGGAGTGTCATAACCAAGAATGCAACAAAGCTCGTTGTCGTGTACCAGGATACCCTGGGACAAGCCTGAAACTCCTTGTCAGATTCTTCACTTCTAGGTACATCTGTGCTAGAGCCACATCTACCTTCTCATATCCAGGAAGGGATGTATTACTTTGAAAACTCACAAAATCTCTACATTACGAAAATTCTATGAAGTTATTCTATACTAATCCTCAAAGTCTATCTTAGGGCAATGTTCTATAATCAGAGTTTTTCTAAATCTAGTTTCCAAGGTTTATACTGAACTTACTATGATACCAACTATAATGACCCAACCCCAGTTACCCAGAGATGGTGCATTATTACATAACATTGGCATGATATAAGGAATCATGTCCTGAAATACAGTTCAGTTTATTATTATTTGAAACAAGATACATTCATAAGTTCAACATTACAACCTGAAAATAAATACAACACTAATTTATTCCATTAGAAACATCCAAGCCACCTAGATTATGTCTCCATGTCACTCATAACTAGCTTCTTCATATCCTGGGAAAATGAAATATAAGAAGGGGGTGAGATCAAATTCTCTGTAATAGTTCGAAAGGAAATGGAAGATAACATAAACATTAGGCATGATGAATAATTAAAAACACATTCCTTTATAAATAACAAACATGAATGCTTTATGGAAGGAATATGAGCTGAGTAAATATTTCTATAATAAAACCTAGTCATGGGTATTCTACTTGTCGAATAACTACATGAACCATCAATATTGTTTTCCTAATAAGGGAATGTATAATGCGGGACATTTTGAAACATTTTGTCAAGGCCTTGACCAAGACGTCTAAAAATGATTAAGGCCTCAAACAAAAAAATATATCAATTTGGGAATGTCTATGGCCATTTCCACGTCTAATTGTCTCATGGGACCTACCGATGCACTGAGGACCTATAGTAGGCTCTACCTGTCACTTACTAAGTCCAATACATTCCTCATATGAAAAGGTTAAAACATAACATAAACATTCGTATTAAAACAAGCATATGAAATGTAAATACATTAACCATAAACCATGAATGGTATAAAAATAACACATTTAGAGTCAAACATATCACCAAACCTAATTAAAATATGGAAGATTTGTATCATAAAAAATAAACTTCAAACAAGTGTAAAATTTATCAAAGGATGTTGACATAGATGAAATAAAAACTATTTTAGAGAAATAAATATATCTATTTTGAAATCATTTAAGAGTCACATAATTATAAAAGAAAACATTTATTTGGAAAATATTCTTATAAACTTGTAAGGGAAGCTTCTATGATGTTATAATGTCAGAAAATAGCTTCACCTGCCATATAAGTTAAAAATAATTTTACCTTAATTTTGTCGAAAAGGTCATAAAGTACCTTGTTGGGAAAGTAATGGAAAGATTCCTCGCAAAACATATAAGGTCAAATAAGGGTATAAATACATTTATCCCATAGTCTAGTAAATAGTAAAAATGTTTTGAAATATATTTTTATGAAAACACAACTGTGGATGATAAAGTGGTCCCTGTAGATAGTTACATATTAAGAACCTCAGATAAGTAAAGAGATTGTAAAATTAACCCTTACCTTATACTTTTACTTAGTCGACGGTATGTTAAAATCCTGAATAATATTTAAAAAATTGGTATTAAATTATAAAAGAACTATACACATAAGTTTTATATCATATATGATACTCTAATTTTTATTTGTTAATAATATTTCAGTAGTATCATCGTTTTGGGTATTAGGTGATTCGTTTTTCTTTATATGTTTGGTTACGTAAGACATTTTTGTTATTGATTGGATGTATTTGATTCATATACAGAATGATATTAAGTTTTTAAACATTATTTTTAATCATAAATTGAATATTATTCTTGAATGATTCCGACGGGGAATGAATCTTATCGCGTTCGTGGAGACGGTAATCCGTACATATGCACGGGAGACAATATCATTATATTGAGGGTGAAATCCCATGTAATTGAATATTATATCATATATAGAGAATACTTAAAATGTTATAATTATTTTTTACATTAGTTATACTCATTATTATACCCATTCAAATAATAAAGGGTTTGAATAACTAACTACACCACGATGTGGAGGCTGTAAGCTGTACGTACGCAAGTATGTCGACTTTTTCATTTATAGGATAGATAGAATAAATAATATGGTTATAACATATTTATAATAATATCACATTATTTATAAGGTACTAGATTTATTATTTTGGTATGGAAATAACAAAGAAAGATGATGTGGAAGAAGAAAATCACATGAAAGAGGGTGGTTAAATTATTACCTCTTCTTCGGGTGTTTCCTTTTGAGTTGATCAAAAAAGCTCCATAGGTTAGAAATATAATCAAGTTAAAGACTCTAGGTAAAATTGAGGGTTGTTGGGAGGATATATTAGATGTTTTTGTCCAATCCAAATGGCTTTGGAGGTGTGATGTTTAGAGAAGGGGAAGTACCCTTTTATAAGAGAGGTGAGGGTCACTTTAGGAAAGATTGAAATATTATTTTATTATACAATCATATTAGGTTTATAATGGCTCAAAAATTATTTATTTATAGGATAAGGTAGTTAGAGGTCTAGATAATCTCAACCAATAGGTTTTAGATAGGTTTATGTCACCATATTAACCTTATATTTTAGGTATAACTCTTAGTTAAATAGTTTAACTTTTCCCGTGTATTCTTGTATTATTATAAGAAATGGTTAATAAAATTTCTATAAGAAGCCACGAGAACCCAAAGTGGTTAATTATTGATATATATAAACTTATATAAGTCATTTGGCTGATCCTTAGATTTTTAGGAATATTATATCAATTAATAATATAGTATTTGTTTTAAAAACTAATTTATGTCAATCTTGACACTATTTGGTATTTTGTTTTTGTTAAAATTATAACAGCATGATTATTTCGAAAAAAATTAATTTAATCAACCTTAACATGTCATATTAACCTATAAAATTAGTTTAATTTATCAAAAGTCTCAAATTACATTAATTTTGATATTTATAATATCAATTATTTTAATCATTCATTAATAAGGTAATTACTATATCATCATTGTGTCATAAATAAATTAAATTATTTAATATCTAAAAATTATAAATAAAATACAGTTATGTAGGAAATATTTTTATGTTTCTAATTATTATTTATAGTTGAATTTATCTTATGTGTAAGCCTATATTAAAAATGGATTAGTTATTAAACTTTGAATTTAACACTTCTAACTCTTCTTTAAATAATATAATAATAAATGTACTAATCTAATCCATGTGGACCAAAAAGATAATATTTTATTCATAAGGTTTTTTTTGTAGAATTACACTTATCCAATAGAATTAGGACATGTGTTAGGGCAATTATAATATTATTTTTACCTTTAATTACCCTATTTACTTTTAACTGTTGTAAATAAAAGTCAAAAGTTAATATTCACCAAAAATCATTTTCATCTTATTGAACCACATTTTACATACTGAGGTCAACTGTGTCTCTCAGATTTTTGAAATTCAACTCAGAGAAGTGGTAAAATTAAATTTTATCCAAATCTGCAAATGCTCCTAGATGGTGGGTAAAAACGGTAAAAAGTACAATAAAAATGTATACATCTAATTTTTTTATAAAAATGACTCCAATGAATTAAATTGAACTAATATAGGTATTATGTATATATTTTGTTTTAAAATAAATAAAATTAATAATTATTTAAATAAAAGTCGGTTTTAAACAATAACGCATTGTTTTTATTATTCATCAAAAATTGGAAGTTTTCAGAAAAATACCAAAAATTCACTGTAAGCTAATTTTGATAACATGAATCCAAAAATGAAGTCCATTTTGAAAAATAAAATTTATAAAATTTCCAAAAGTGGGTATTACTATTCATAACATCTAGTTTGATTGGTCGTGGTTTGTTAAAACTCCAAGTTGAGTACAATAAAAGCTACTGCATTATTCAAAGGGAAACATACCATGGAAGCTTGGGGTGTTAAAATCGTACCTATTAAAAGATGAAGATGTTTCTAATTGTAAATTCTATGATATATATTCCATTTATTATATTTTTTTACATATACCTCATGAATTTATATGAACTATATTATATAAAATGTTTATTAAGCCATTGATTGAAATATTTTTATAATTTGAAATGTAAAGCATAAATTTTGTTAAATATGATTTGCAGTGATATACCTTTTTAATTAAAATTGAATTATTTATTTGTTTAATTAAATATGGAATCTTTTTTTGAAATAATTAGTGAGACCCTACTTGGATTTTAGCTCACACCTTACATATGACTTTGGGAATTTTTAGATTTCCTCCATCCGGGTTCGAGTAAGGGGAAATAACCACTTGGAGGTGGTAGCTGTTGTTGATCTTTAGAATTTGAGCTGATAGGTTTTGTTAGGACTACTATTTTTTATAATTAATTTTGGTGATTTTTGGGTTTAATTTGGGTTTGTTTACCTATTCTAATTCCGATACAGTTCTCCCTCTGGAGTGTTCTTTTGTGCATACTAAATTTTATCTCTTTCATTTAATTCACACATTCATATTGTATGATACCTGGTGCATGTTTACAACCCATGGGGATTGGAAACACCCTTCGGGATATGTTAGGATTGACTTGGGTATCATGGTACTAGGGTGTCTAGGTCGGTTCATGAAAAAAGAGGATAAAAAAATGACGAGGATGAGAAAAAGGAAATAAAAAATAAAAATAAAAATAATTAGGATGAGAGAGAGAGTAAGAATAAAATAAAATAATAAAATAAATAATAAAATACAATGATGAATGTTATAATAATAATAATAATAATAATAATAATAATAATTTAGAATAAGAAGAATAATAGTTGGAACACCTATAAATGCATGAATTAATTTTTTACAAAAAAAATTAAATGAAAATTACATTAAAAAATAAAATTAAAACAAAACTATAAAACAAAATAAAATAAAAATTAAAACTGAAGCGGAAAACTCATAAGTTTCATAGAATACGATAGAGAATCTTCCTTCGCGGTATGGATTCCCCTTTGGTAGTGGGGTGAAGCCTCCTTTTATAGGTAGTGAGAAGAGGGCCTTAGCCTCCTCGACTTCTAAGGTGCTCCTGAGACCCATGATATCTTCAAATAGATACTCAGGGAAATTTTGTGATTTAATATTTCACATGGAATAAATCAATGCGTGAAAAATATTTCTTTAGGTAGTGCTGGGCCTCTGTGAGGGATTTGCATGGGTTTGGTGGCGACTTGGAAGTGGCTCGGTGTCATGCAATAGTGGCGAGCGGCGATAACAAAGCTCCTCCCAGATCCTCCTTAATCCATCCTTTATAGTGGCTAGATGAAGTATCAAAAATGAGGTCATGGTGGTAATTTAGGACTTCTGAGATGATTAGTGAAGGTCCCACTCTCTAGGCATGGATAAGGGATCGATCTTGAGCTTGAGCGGTGGCTGCAATGTGTTTTTCTATTGATAACAGGGGCATCTGAAAATTTGTAGTTGTAGAGGGTGATCAGCTGAGGGTGGAGATGTGATCCGAGGTGATCGGTGGTGGTGGTAGTGAAGGATGAGGAAGGATTGATCTTCTCAATTGATCTTCCAAGGTGGTTTTTGGAAAATGAAGTGGTGGCTAGGTGACATCAGGCAACGAAGTCACAATGACATGAGGTGAAGAGTGGCGGCAGAGAAACGGAGCATGGTGGATCCTCAATCCCACATTGAAATGTCTTATGTTTGATAGATCCTTTATAAAGTTAATCATGGATTCCAACATTCAAAATCCCACACTGGGGATGGGCTCCTACTTTACACATGCACACATAGATATGCAAGCCACACATACACATAGCCTGCATGATCCCGTTATCTCACTATACTCTCCGTGGACTTGACCACCTATAGGGAACCATGGTTGGGGCTTCATCACCCATGTTCTACCATCTTGGTCTATATCTCTTATGGCCTTTCTTGGCCAGCTGACCCTAGGGGCTGGCTAAATGGATTGTAGCGGATATGGTTGAGGGTTGGCCTTTCCTGACTCTAATTTTTAGTGAAGGCAATGTTAAATAGTAAGATAAAATTTATTATGTAAGACTTCAAAAAATATTAATTCAAATAAAACATTAAAAACATATATTCAAATCATTTTAACTCCTCATTAAAACTTTACCACTTTTGATTAAAACATTGAAATTGAAGGGTATTTACATTGAAAAACATCAAAAAATCATCAAATATTTTTTAAAAACATGCACAAAAAATTACTCTCTCAAATACCCCCACACTTAAACTTCTCTATTCCTCAAGATAAATATCTCAACATGGAAGATCAAGGGTCACCAACGAAAATAATATTTAAATTCCAAAGTAACAAAATAAAAACATTATCAATTTTAAATCTAAATTTTAAATTTAAAATAAAACATCGATTTAATTTCTCAAATCTCAAAAAATAATTAATTCAATAATTTTACTTTATCCCTTTTGAAAAATTATGGAACTTATCTTTTCAATCATTCATATTTCTTAATAAATTATTATTCAACATGTTAATTAATGATTTCCCTTTCTTTTGAATCTTTTCACTCATCACTCGTGATATAAACTGAATTACATATCATAAACACATGAAACTTATCCATTATATTTTAAATGAACTTCTTTATCAACCTTTTACAGAGAAAAAGCACATAAAATCACAAGGGATTTCAATTAAGGTTCAAATGTCTCTAAGGCTCAAGGTTGATAGGAATTTTTGTTTTATACTTTTGTGCTAAAGGAGGAGGATTATCTCTTAAAGAATAAGTTATAATATTTAATGTAAGTAGTTTGATGAAATTATCCCCTAAAATTGTAGAAACTCCCAACTTCCCCAAAACTCAAAGTAAAGATCACGATCAAAGTAAGCATAATGAATTATTTGTGCACCCTCTTGAAATTTTCTGTACTTTTATAATCTCTTTTTTTCTTTTTCAATGATCCTTTTCATTTTTTCCTTTTTAGTATGTTATTCTTAGAATAAACCTCACATTCAACACCTAACCAGATAAAATAAAAATCAAAGGTCTAGTAATGGTGGTTTTTGGTTTTCCCAATTCACAACTCATAATATTTATATTTTTTGGTTCTTTTTTTAAAATTTTATCAAGAGAAGTAAAAAAAAATAAAGAGTACAATGAATGAATCAACAAAATTTCTCATCACCCCAGAAAAAGAACCCCCACAATTTTTCCTTACAATGTATTTAATTCCATTATTCAAGACTCCCTTAACCCCCACTCTAAAACATAAAAATATCATTAAAATAATAAGAGGTGGGTAAGAATGGATAAAAATGGTTTTAAATGTGGCTCATTCCTAAAAAGGTCATTCCTGGTTTCTGTGGGATAATCAAGGATTTATGTAGATGTTTTATTTTAAGTAAAAAGGATTTTTAAAATATTCCACAATAACTATAAATGTATTTATTCTTTGTTATAGATTTGAAAAGTTAAAATGAATGTTTAGGTGGGTGACATGACCCAATATCACTCAAGAATTATTCTCAAGAATAAATAAGAATTACCTGTTCTAGATATCCTCTCGAGAATAGAACATATGTTTTTGGAAAATCCCACAAGGAATGATTAATAACAAAAAAATGAATTTACATGAATTTCATACATTCAAAGCATGAAAAATGATTTGGAAATTTTATACATGAATCAATTAATTTCCTCAAATAGTGATTCCTCATTTTGATATCCATATTTCATTTTAATCATAAAATTATTCATTTTACCCATTCAGTCATATTAAAATTGTAATCTAAAACATGGAATCACAGGATTCCTAAGATACTCATGTCTCATAGATAAGTCAAGTTAATTATATATCTAAATATGGGCATGAAAGTTTGATCTTTAAATCTCAAAAAAATTTCTTGGACCAAAATGTAGAGAGTTTAAAATATAATCATTAAAATTAAAATCCCTTTTTAAATAAAGATATGGTCCCCTTTCTCCACTATTGTGGTTGTATTCTTCTATCATGAACCTATAGAATAAAATTACTCAATTAATCATAATGATGATGTTAATTAAAAAAGAATATTGGAAGTTGGTTGCCTGCATGAATAATTTTAAGAATGGAATTAAACTCCTAGAAAGCATGTAAAGATAATTCTGGGTATGATCAACCTAGTGGTCTCTAAATTTTTACTATCTCTAGAGAGTAGTACTATAAGTTATCCAAAATCTATTGGTGGATGAATCTTCTTTGATTTGAACCACCACATGTGGCTTTTCCTAGATTATGCTTCAATTTTTTTGGTGAATAATGATTGATGGATATAGTATACTAGACCCACATTTACTATTATGTATAGCTTTCATGGTGGGAGTTAGATGAAGTATGAAACCTCATATTCTTTGGTTTCAAATTGTGTAACCACCACTTTTTCTTCCAGTGCTTCACATAGGATGTGTGAATTTTTTTATCAAATGGAGAACAATTAATTTTTTTTCTTAGATAAAAATTTAAATTTAAATTTTTAATAAGTAATTTTTCCATTTTAATGTAATAAACCCCTATCTTGATTTCCTTAGGCTCAACTACATGGATTTCTTAATGTGGATCCTCAAATGTATGCTCCTCAAAATCAGGGAGCTCCATGTGTTCCTAAATAGGTGCATGTATAGTTTCATTATCTTCCTCTAATTCATGGAAATAATTGACAAAATATGAAAATTCAAAACCATTAGGAGTGATTCTCTAATCATGTTGAATAAAATCAAAAAAGATAGATCTCCCTGAGTCATTATCTCCCTGAGTCATTTCTGGTTCAATCACTACCTCAGTGGTAAGTGCCTCTTGAAGATGGATCTCAATAGATAGAGGTAGGTAGTCAGGATCCTCTATCTTTACTTAAAATCCCAACACTTATGTCGAGTATTATTTTAATGTTTCTATCTCTTATGCATTTCATGGTATGGGGAGATCAATTAGTTCTTTACATTAATTCTAAAGGTTGTCCATATATTTTTGATCTCCCAAATGTAGCTCAGTAGGAAAGTCTTCCTCCTTGGAATCCTCAAGTAAATTAGGAAATACAGGTGGCTATTCTTCTGGTTCTGGTTCATGTTACTCTGAATATGCTTGGAAATACACAGTTATCTAGTAATGTTTTCCTTACAAATATTGAAATATCTCTTAAACCTCTTGAATATCATATTTGAGTGTGTTTTTTTTCACTTTCTTATAATATTTTTGGTGGGGGAACTTCGTCAAAAGTGTTTGGAGGAATCAAGGATCATTATTATTGTGTCTTGTCTACTTCTTGATAAAATCCTGATAAGTACCCCCAAAATTTAGATAACTCTCTAGCCAATCCTATAACCACTGGTTAATCATGGGTCACATTGAAATGATGGATAAACCCATTGAATTACAACTCTATGATAATTTTGATATGGTCTCCCCTATTCTATCTAGAACATACAAAAAACTCATTTCTATACAAATTAGGGTGCTTCAACTACTAGTTTTTTTACCTGTGAGTAATCATCAGTCCATACATATTAATATTTGCTTAAATACATCAAGGAAGAAAATTTGTGGTTTCTTTTTAATTTTAAAAATAATGAAAACTATCTAAAATTTGAAAATAGAAAAATTGAAGTAAAAAAATAATGAGGTCGCTAGAGAAGATGACAGTTTTGAATACATTCCTATTGTAGGGCGTGATGAAAGTAAATTATTTTCCTAGTGTAGTATAGTGGCTGACTAGGGTAGTTTCAATTGAAGAGTTTCTTAGTTTTTTCACCTACTTATCTAAATCAACTAAACTATTTATTTTGATTATTTTATGAGAAAAATGGTAAACCTTTTTGGGTTTTTATATTTATTTTCTAAAATAATGAAATGACATGCAATATCGAAATTTAATCTAAACTATCATGCAATTATAAACAAAATGAGTTAATGAAGAAATAACTTGGTTTTGGGTTCAATAATTATTCTACTTTATTTTTTTGATTTCAGTTTGATAATACAAACATGATATCTCATGATGAATTGCTATTATTTTTATTTATAAATTATAGAATCTTTTAATGCCAAAGTAATCTCAATTCAACAATCTCTTGTAATCACGGATGATGACACACCTTGGTCGAGTGTGGGCCATATTCCAGAACCTAGCTCTATCAATGCCATTTCATCTATTGATTCACTCAAATCCATTGGGTAAATACTTAGTTAATGAAGAGAGATAAAATAGATTAAAAAATAATATAAACAGACTGAGATGCATGTCATGGGGGACAATCACCACACTAAGGAAATTCTCCACACTCATGCATTCTACTCAAATCTAACACGAACATAAATAAATCCTTAAAAAATTCAAGAACATCTTGAAATACCCTATTAAGTCCATCAGGTCATCCCCTCGGTATCAAGTGTAGTATATAACTTTGGTGGATAGTAAGAAGAGAAGAAGAAATAAAAAAACAAAAAAAAAGAATAATGAAATAAGAAGAGTAAATTAATAAAAATTGAATAAGAAGAGAGAGGTAGAGAGAAATAAAATAGAGAAGAAAATAATAAATATATATAAGAGAGTAAAAAATATAAGAAAATAATATAATTGAAGAATAAGAAGAAGAAAAATAATTTAGAATAATAATAAGGGGTGGAATACAATTAGTTAAAGAAAAATGCATGAACTAATTTATTTAATATAATAAAATTCAAATTATAATTAAAAGAAAACTAAAGAAAATGAATAAAAGAAAAGAAAAATAAAATAGAAATAGGAAAGTGTGAAAGCTCAGATCTCCTTGATGGAATCCATCCTTGCCTTAAAAATCTATTTAGCTTGGGGAGTTTCTTCTTTTTATATAAACAAGTGAGATTTTTCGATTCTAGACTTTTTTCCCAAAGTTTATGCATGGTAGACCCATTTAATAACTGAATTTGGAAAATAATTCTTAATAAAAGTTGTTAAAAAATGTCTTGTGCATTTGTAAAAAAATCTCAAATTCATCCTTGATGTAGCGTTGTCGTGCACGCTCTCAAATATATTTATACTAAGTGCAGCACAGTGGCTGACCTAGGTCGATCTCTTGAGGAGCCTTTTGCAGTCAATCACTCACTACTTCTAATTCACTATCTATATATAAACTAAAATGACCAAAAATGATATTTTAGAATTAAAATTACAAAACTAAAAGTAAATATGCAGATGCAATGCAAACACAATGAATGCAAACAGAATGATGTTTGACAAAAAGGAGATCCTCCCAGGAGATTATCCAGAGTGAACCTTCATCGTCTATTTGATTAGTTTCAAATTTACTTAATGAACATGCTCCATCGTATGCATGAACATCCCCTTATGCCTCTGGTTGTGAACGTACGATACACTCAACGATCACCGAGAGACCATACATCCACCTCCTCGATCGAGGGAAAATATTGCAGAAGTGAAAGCTAAACCTCGGGTGGCAAGTGGAGACACAAAGGCACCTTACCCACTAAGATCCCCCTTAGCCTAACTCTAAGTAAATAATAAACAATAAAACATTAATGATCAAAGGCTTGGGTTCATCACTGAATTACTCCCCTGGGAACTTCCTCGAGTTAGCTACTCATGATCACGAGCATAAGAGTTCACAATGAAAAGAAAACGGGGGTAGAAAAACAAAAGAGAGAAAGAATAAGAGTGAAAGGAGAACACTTGAATAAAAATATGAAATGCTATTACATAATGAATGTAAAAGAAAATACAAAGCTAAAATACATATAATGTCCAACAAAGGCTATTCCAAAGTTGTCAACCCTTTGGAATGAAAAAGACACACTCTTTTATAGGGAGAGGGTGTGGAAATTTGGCACAAAACATAGTCTCCGAATGTAGGCGCGTGGATGGACTTTTTAATTACATAATGTGGACCTTGTTCCTTCTTGAAAGTTGTTCCAATACTTCTCCTCTATCGACCCACGAAATCTCAGCTATATTAGATATGTAATGAAGGAGTTATGGCTTCCTCACTCATAGTATTTAATTCTACCAGGCAGACTATTCGTATTCCAATACACCGAGTTACAATGCATTAATGGACTTGTAAAGAAAGAACCATGCATGGACTTATTAATGAGAGTTATTCATACGGATGTCTTTAAGCTCCATGTAAAGTTTCAGCACCATTGGTTCGGCCATTTATGAGATATGGTCCCCACAATAAAATTATGCAGTTCTGTACACAGTTTTCGAGGCCTGGTTTGTGAGCTGGATTTGAGCTTCTAAATGATGGATTGAGCTTTGGGTCCAGAAGTATAAAATGAATCTCATCGAACATAGAAACCTGTAAAAGACGAATTTTGCAATTTGTATTAGTTTAGAAAAATTTATGGCCGAAAAATTATAATAAATGAAAACTGTTTAAATCCAAAATAAGCCATTTTTTCAATTAAGCTCAAAAATACTCCTAAAACATAAATTGTGACAATTGAACCTTAAATAACACATTGGTGGGATTAAAAACATTGAAATTAAGAATAAAATAATTGAAAATATTTTTTCTATCAATCCCCTATGTGTAGAATAAGTTCTATTCAATTTACTCAAAATATTTATTCTTGTTGGGTAGAATCTTTGAACATCAGAAATCTGATTTCCCATGCATTTAGGACCTTGATATCAGTTGAATAATGTGGGGATATAGTTATGAAAGATGTTCCTCAGGATTTTATCTTTACCATTGTCGAATTTAATCTTCATTGTGAAAGCCATTTATGAGATATAGTCACAAATTCAAAAAATATTTAGATCTTTGCCTAGATTTTGTGGCAAGATTTACGAGCTTATTTTTGGCCTCCGAATGATGGATTAATCTTTTGGTATAGAATAATGAAATGAATACCAAGATGTTTTTATGCCTAAAAAATGGAATTTAATAAATTAAATCAGATTATAATAAGTAATTAATGAAAAACATAAATAAATTAAAACTATTAAAATGAAAAATAAAGAATATTTACAATTAAGCCCAAAATGATTTTAAAAGCATAAAATTTTACAATTGAACTTCAAATATCAATTTTGTGGGATTAAAACCATTTAAATATTTTCAAAAATATTAAACGAAATTGAGTGCATCAGACTATTAATGCTTGAATTTAATTCATAGAATGTTTTTTAGTTTCTAGTAATATGTGAACAATTAAATTTCTTGAATTTGAATATTATGAAGAATTTAATATTGTAAATGCAGGAGAAATTACTCAATGATTAAAACACCACATTTGGAATGTTTTTTAAGAATTATGAAAAATCAATGATCCTCATTTAGTGAAAAATATTTTCTAACATGAAATCAATAGGGTGAGATGAAAACAAGATGAAGTGGATTTATTCTTTTTTCCAGAATAATGCAGATGCAAGAGTGATAATTCTCTATTGATCCTCAATTACTATTATAAGAAAAATAATCTTAATTTCACATTAATACATGATTTATTACATAACATTACACTTAATATATCCCAAAATATTGAAAATTATAGTGTATTTTGGAATTAGGTTCATAGCATCACAACATGAACATGGGATACAACATAATTATTAAAAACTTCCTTAACATGCTTCTAAAATTCCATTGTTTTTGAAACAATACATGAAAAGCTAAGGATAAACATAAAAAAATGGGGGATATATAAATCCCAATAATAGAATAAACATGGAATAACATGGTGATGATAATACATGTTAGACAATTGGAATATCAATGGATAATAAAAGGAACATGATTATTAAGGCATGATATACCATGATAATCATAACACGAGAAATGTGGAAACAAATTAAAACACTAAATCATAAACACAGATCAAGGATAAACTTTCCAAGAAATCATGGTGGAAAAGGTCCCATAAAGAAACCATGTTCACTCCCTATCCCAACATGACATATCATGATACTAAAAATTAACCAATGTATTGGAGTGATATATGGGAGAACAAATCATATTCATTTGATTCTCATGCTTTAGTGTGTCACGTAGATCATAAAACATGGATTAATTAATCATTATAATTTATTCCATGATTAAGGAGTGTGAAATACATATTTGTAAGGCCCCATTCAAAATTATATGTGCATAAAGGTGAACACCATTGATATGAAATGGGTACGGTATTCACTACACAATTGTTTTGGCATGGAAAACCACGATGATATTTTGGTAGTATAATGATGTCACTTAGAGATTCATTAAAATTGGTTGATGTGAGATAAATGGATATATTATCACAAAGACATAATGTAGTTAGTAATAGTTACATGGATAAACTTATCCCAAAATTAGAAATTTGAAATAGAAGTAATAAAGTAATGAAGAAAGATGAATAAAGGAAAGAATCCTAACTATTTTTTAGTATAACAAAAAGTGTACATAAAGGATCGTGGAAGGATTAATGAGAGTTAAATTGGAACTATGATCATTTATAAATAAAATTTATAGTAATAGGGATACAAAAGATTATATTTATTCATGATCAAGCCAAAATTAATAAGCATAACAAGACAACAGATGTTTGAATAAAAAGAGATGAGATAAATCCATTATGAAACTTTGGCATAGTATTGGATTAGAAAAAGGTAAAAATAATAGAGGATAAATAATATATTTTTAAAAAAACATCGATTTTATTGTAATAAAATTTTTATAAATAAATAAAATTATAAACAATTGTAATTAAGAAGATAAATTCTAAAGAATGTGCTTTAATTGAAACGAGGAGAGGAAGGCGAGGATACCTTACTTGAGTGTGTGGCTCCAAATACATGAGAGGGGATTATTAGGAGCATGGGTCACCTTATAAGGACTATAAGGAGTGGAGGGAAAGGTGTGTAAGTTCTACAAGTAGTTTTAGTGAAGATAAATGGGATCTTGGGTGGGTTTATATAGGAAAAGAGGGGAATTTCTTTATTATATTGGTTTTGGACACTAAATAATAAAATATCCAAAACCACAAACCATCCCACAGTTTTCCCATGGTTTCAACCAAAAGGGAGTGTTTTTTATTATTTTATAAGTCCAATTTCTTAATTTATTAAAATAATTCACTTTCTCATGTGGAGGTGAGTCAGACTCTAAAAGAAATGATTTTATAACCTTAAAATATATTATAGGTTTTGAAGGATTCATAAAATCTTTACAAAATAGACCAAATAAACATAAAATAACATTATTTTAAATAAAAAACATTTATTAGGTCTTGTATACCATTTATAGTAATTATTATATTACTTTCGGTTCATTATGATGTCATAAAACACAAGGTATATTTATACAATATTTAATTTGTACCTAAAAATTTGATTGTGCCATAAAATTATGAAAAAACCACCACTAGATAATTTCAAAGTTCTTATTCCAAAAATAATATTAATTTTATTTTAATTATTTATTAAATATGTGAATTTTCACTTTTAAACTAATAACTAACATTTATTGAATATGACGAGCTTGTTAGACAATAACAGTTTTCAGACCCTTATAAAAATTACATTTGACTTAATAAACATTATATAATAATTTATATTTAGTAAAAATTATTTAATTATAATATATAATAAAAATATAATTTATTTTTAAAAACTATTAAATCATAAAAATAGATTCCTTAATTGAATTTGAATGTTACCCAAAAATACTATTTGTGTTTTATTAAATCAAAATAAAACTCATTTATAAATTAAAAATAATCAGATGTAAATATATTTATTATTATATAAATAAGTATATACATACTAATATTTCTAGTTTCTTTTTAGATATCCCTTTTATACACCAAAAAAACCCCAAACGGTAAGGTGCGTGATGGTGGGACTTTCATGGGGTGGTTCGACAAACATGATTTGGGTCATGATCTCGATGGGCTTGAACTTATCCCATTAACAGTTTCGATTAGGATTAATTTTCTGAATCTTTGCTTTGTAATTGTAAAGGTAAAATCCTAGAAAGGTTATCTCCCTCCGAAGATTATCTAAATGGGATTCATAGGGTATGATTCTACTGGTTGATTCCATCACTTCCTTTTTCTGTGACAATTAGATTTGTTAAAACCCTATATTTATACTAATCATGTGATAACTGTTCAATAGATATATTATCAATGGTAATGATTCTTAATGGTCAATTAAATCTAATATGATATAATAAAACCAAATAGCTACATGTTTTTTTATAACCATATTACATAATAATAAATTTAAATAAAATTCAAATGGAATTTTATTTATAATGGTTTAGGTCGTTAAAATATTACCACCATATGAAATTTCACTCTAAAAATTTTCATTTCCCACACTAAAAAAGATGAGGGTAACTTTAGTTCATCACTTGATTCAGTTCCTACATTTCTTATTAAAATTGGTGGTTTCTCCACAACACTTTGACAAGATGCATTGTTTTATTTGATAGATATTTTTCTCTACGATCTATGATCTTCTCCGAATTCTCCTAATAAGAAAGGTAATTATCCAATGGAACTACCTCTGAATTGATTACATGTGAGGGGTTTGGTACATACTTTCTCAATAGGTATACATAAAATAAACTATGTAATTGTGATAGGTTCGGTGGGGGTGCTAGTTGATAGGCCACCACTCTGATCCAATCAAGAATCTCAAAGGGGATAATGAATACTGAACTAATATTTCACTTCTTCATAAACCTAATTACTTTATTCCATAGAGATATGAGTATAAATACAATATCTGTGACATCAAACTATAGGTCTCATCGATGATTGTCATCACAACTATTTTATTGACTCTAAGAATCCTTGATGTGATGTTGAATAGTTTTAACCTTTTCCACCATTTCATCGACCATTTCAGGTCCTAGATGATTTTTCTCCAACTGAATCCCATCATATAGGCATTCTTCACATATTCCCATAAAGGGATTCATAGAGAGCCATTTTGAAACTCGAGTGAAAACTGTTGTTGTAAGAGAACATGACCAAAAGAAGATGCTGGTCCCATCCTCCTCTAAATTCCATAAGAATATTCTCATGAAATTTCTTCTAATTTCTAAATAATCTATTTATATTTACCATCATTTTGATTATGAAAGGCTATAATTAAGTTCATATTATTGGTTAGATCATGTTGGAGAATTTTACAGAACATAGAGGTGAATCTCAGATCTTGATCTGGTACAATCGATAGTGGTACCCTATACAGCCTTACCACTTCTCTAATGAATATCCATGAAAGTTGATCTAGCGAGACGTCCTCTTGAATTTTGATAAAGTGATATGTCTTTGTATGATGATCCAAAATAACCCATATAACATTGCTTCCCTTGGATGTCTTTAGAAGTTCAGTGACAAAGTCCACAGTGAGTTTCTCTCATTTACATGTTGGTAGGGATAATGGTTGAATCATTCCCTCAGACTTCTACCTTTCAGCCTTCACATTCTAGCATACCAGACACTTTCATTTATATTTATTTATCTCCTTCATATTGTCCCATAAATAGTGCTAATGAAGATTTTGATACATCTTTGTGCTTCCTGGGTGAATATAGAAAGTCAAAATATTTTCGTCATACAAAAACTCCATCTTCAGATAAAGATTTAATGGTATACATAGTCATGACCCAAATATCACAATTCCTTCTTCATTAACATTGAAATATGAGGATTTGTCTTTCCTTATAGTTTCCACTTTCATCTAAATTCCCAAACCATTTGTTTTTGGCATCCTTTAGCCTTTCCAAAATAAATGTTCGAGTAATAATTTTTTAAGGATTTATTATATTCCTTCCTCTATGAAACTCATGTCTATCATTTTAAAATCTAAGAAGATAGGATCCTTCATCAATTCTCATTGATGATTGAATTGCTAGATCCTTTTAACTTAGAGCATCTGCCACCTTATTTAATTTACCAGGATGGTAGTGGATTGAGCAGTCTTAATCCATGATGATATATAATCATATTCATTGGAACATATTAAGATATTTTTGTGTGAATATATATTTGAGGCTCTTGAGATTGATATATATCCCACAATTCTCCCCATAGAGATAATGTTTCCATGTTTTCAAAGGAAATATCATAGTTTCCAACTACAGATCATTTGTGAGAAGGTTTTTCTCATGAATTTTCAATTTAATTAATGTTTAGGCTATCACATTATCATTTTTCATAAGTACACATTCTAATACATTCTATGAAGCATTGACATATTCCTCAAAAAGTTCCCCACTTATCCATAGTGTGAGCATAGGTGCAATGATAAGACTCATTTTGAGATCTTTAATGTTTTACTCATATTCTTGTGTCCAGACAAACTTCAATCCCTTCTGAGTTAGCTTGATAAGAGGATTTGAAAATGGTGATAAATTTCTCACAAATCAGAGATAATACCCAACTAACCCGAGGAAACTATGAATATCTGTTAGAGATGCTGGCCTCGACCATCCTTCAATTTATTCCATATTAGAATAGTCCATTGATATCCCATTTCTTGTTATTATATTTCCCAATAAAGATACATCCTTCAACCAGAACTCACATTTTTTTTAATTGTAACAAATATTATCCATTCACAAGTTATTTATCACAATTCTTATATTCTCCTCATGCTCCTCCTTTATTTTTGAGTATATTAGAATATCATCTATAAATAGTACCACAAATAAGTCTAGGTAATCTATAAATACACTATTCATCAATCCATAAACATTTTTGGAGCATTTGTGAGCCTGAAAGGAATCACTATGAACTCAAAGTTCCCACACCTTCTACAAAAAGTGGTCTTAGGGATATATCTTTCTTCACCCTTACTTGATAATATCCCAACTAAAGATCCACCTAGAAGAAGTATTGTTCACCACGTAACTAATCGAATAAGGCATAAATTCATGTTATAAGATACTTTTTCATTATCACGATCTTTTTGAGATCACAATAATCAAAGCAAAGGCACATTGTCCCATACTTCCTTTTGATGAACAGGACTGGTGCACCCCATGGTGAAGCACTTGGGAAAATAAACCCTTTATCCATATTCTCCTATAGCTGTTTCTTTAGCTCCTCAAGTTCTACAAAAACCATTCTATATGGAGTCTTGGATATTGGTAACACCCTAGGTCTAAGGTCAATTGGAAATTCAACCTCTCGGATAAGAAGAAGACTAGGAAATTCGCCAGGAAACACATCAGCACATTCTCTTACACTAGGCATGTCTTTAAGGATGGTTCTTTCCTTAGAATCAATAATTTGAGATAAATACTTTTTCTCATAGGGAAATAATGTCATTTCTTGAGATATTTGTTGTAAATATTATTCATCCTCCTCCTATCACTTTTATAAAATCAGGGGTTGATTCAAAATTGAGAGAGTTATGTCCTTCTCGTGATAATTTTTGTTGGTTTTATATATGGAAATCAAATACATGCCTATAATTTCCTCAAATTGCACAAAATAATGTATGACAAGGTTTTCTGGGAAGTTCATCCTACAAATTGTGAAAGGGGATGAGTTATATACACCAGATGCAATAATTTCTCTATTTTCAATTTTCATCGTTATCTCAACTTCCTTGATTTGTGGTGGAGTTTTAATAGTTCTACTAAAATTTCATGATACAAATGAATGCGTAAAACAAGAATAAAAAAGTAAATTTTATATTCTTGAAATAATAAATAGCATACCTTTCACCACTTCATTGTTAGAATTCACTTTGGCAACAATAATGGAAAAATCTCACCCTTGCTACCTTAATGGTTGTTGGTTGTCTCCGAAAACCCTTATCTTAAGGAATTAATTTGTAAAGTGCCCTGGTTCCATGTATTTGAAGTAATAAACAGTGCGGTAATGGTTGAATGGTGCATTCCTTTCCTCTAAAACATTAGTGGGTTTGTCATATCGAATTTTGTTATCTAGGTTCCCTTCCTTCATACACCTAAAGAATTTATTCATCCCCCTTGAGAGAATTTATAGGGTGATTCTTCCCACACCATTGAGAAGTGAGATACTGATTTTTTTTGGAACTGTTAGATTTCTCCATAAGACCATAAGAATTAAAATATTTTTTTTCATCTTATCCCCATGATACCCTTCAGATTCTATAATCTCTATTTTTGGATTTGGGGGTACATTAGAAAATTTCCTCATAGTTATCAAAGTCATGGATAACTAGGTATTTTCGTAGACTAGTTGTTAGCTCACCAAATAAGTGTTCAACCTTGATTTTATGGGTAACAAAAATTCCAGAGGCATGTTGTGAATGTATTGTGAGGTTTTCCACATACACCCCGATAGGTTCATCATCTTATTTATTTATTTCAAGGAAACCCCATTCCATTTTAAGATGGTTAATGTGAGGAAAATATTTATCAAAAAACATTTTCTTGAATTCCTTTCACTCCATCACATATATCTCTTAACAAGGCTTTGTGTTTTTGATTAGTTCACACCATTGATCAGCTTATCCCTCCATATGATAAAGAACATGTAGAAACATCTCTTGCTCAAAATACTGAAGGATTGATAAGATATTCTTAGTAATGCTGATCCATTATTCCATGATTAAGGGATAAAATTATCCATTAAAAGTTTGAGGACTTTGTCACATGAAGCTCTTTATTGTGGATTGATATCTCCTGGGGGGGGGGGTTGGGAACTCCTACTAATCTAGGTTTCTATTCATATCCTAATTTAGCTGAGAGGGTATCATGACAATGTTTTTGATTCCTACTCCCATCATATTGGGCATCTCATTATGGCATTCATCACATTTCCTGTAACATTGATTATTTATCTGATTTTTCATATTTTCGGCCATTGGATAGAATAAAAAAATTAGGGATGTTTATTTTAAACAATTAAACACATAAACAAAATCTAATAAAATTAAATTGATTACTTATAAATTACATTTATCTCTTTAACTTATGAGTTTCTTGACATTAATCTATGTTATCCATGATATATTTCCTAACATGTATTATTATGGGATTTATTTTATTTTATTAATTATTGTTTATAATGAGATTATGAATTTAACAAAGCATATCCTCAAAGATTATAGTGACCCAAGACATTTACACATATCATTACATGATTTTAAGAATAATTAAACATCAAATTACATGCCAAGGATCTTAAAGTCTAGTGTCTTGGAAGACTAGGTACATAAAACTGAAAACATGGGGATAAATAAAACATTTCTTTATTTAATATTCAAAAAGAGATCATAAATTCCATAATGATCATACATTTTCATAGGATAACCTAGGATATCATGAATAAAGGGATGATCTAAAAATTCTAGTAAGGTAAAAACAATAGAATAAAGCTTAGCACATGGGTTATAAGCCATAACATAATGATATAAAGAGGCATAGAACATGATTAAACACAAAGAATAATAACATTTAGAACATGGGATCATATAGTCTTGGAAATATAGTAGTGTTGAGACAATATAAAACATGACTTTAGAATCATTCAAATCACATTGTACATAGAGGAGCAGGAATCAAGGTTAACCACCATGACCGTTGCACATGGAGCATGAGTCAAGGTTAACCACCAAGACCATTGCACATGATGTCTCATGAAACTAAACACTAAATAATGAATTAGAGTGCCATCTGGGTGAACCCATCATGTCATATTCATGAATATGTGTGCCACATGATGAATCATACATAAGGAATCCAACGTAAGCATAAGGGTTACCCATGGTAAGAATTGGGTATCACAATGTTGTCAAAAAGCATAGTAAATGGGCATATAATAAAGGTGTCCATGAAAGAATGGATTTAGAACATACATAGAAATTCATAAAGGAAAATAAGATTAATTATATATTGTATCCAAATAAGATGAATTCATTTTAAAATAGTTATTTGGAAACTTTAGAAATAAAACATTTGAGTGTGGTTTAAGGAAACATTAAAGAGAATTTACAGAATAAAATGGCATAATATTTTTTATAAAATCCATAAGTGAACCAAGAAATTTTTCATAATTAAAAATGAGTGACTTTAGAAATATATTGGGGGCTTAAAATAGATTATTGAGTGCACTTAAAAATCGGTATGAATTTGGGAAGTTCCCTTAAAATGACTTGCTTATCGGGATTTATTGAGAAGGAAACCACTTAAAAACATGTATATCCCCAAAGAAAGTGGATAAAAGCTTCTTGATACATGATTTTAGAAAATTTAAATAGCATTCATAATATTTTAATAAAAATAAAATATAATTTAATTTGGGTAATAAGATAGGAAGAGAACCCGAAGGAATAATGAAGGTTTAGGAATAACCCCTTACCTTAAGTCAGAAGGTGTTCTTAACTTGATCTTAATAACCTGGATAATCAAATTGGATTCATTAATTATTAATTTAAAACCCATTTATAAATTTATTTGGTCTATTATACCTTTATTAAGTTCATTTATGGCCTTTTTGATGAGTTATAGTGTTTAATTTCATCATTTATGAGTGCTCGTTTTCTTAATTTCCATGATCGACTCACTTAGATAAGAGTGTGGAGGTTATTTTAAAATGGGAATTGAAGTATATAATTGAAGTTATATGTTATTAATTATCATAAATATGGGTACATGAAAATATAATTTATTTGATTATTTTTTGTGAGAATGTATAATTAGATAAAACTTTAATGATAATCACTTGGATTATTTTTGAGTGGTTTCGCTCACAATGAACTTTTATTTATTTATTACATTACATCATGTAATTATAGAGATTAAAAAACATTAAATAAGATAAAATAAATATAATGTGACGTGTTTCAACCATAAAAATTGTTTCATGACCAGACTTGAAGTAGAAATTTAAGAAAGAAGGTTTGTCGTCCATGAAGGTTGAAAATCAGCACCTCCTGGACGATGATTTAGTTTTCAAAATAAAAGAGAGAGAGAGATTAAGAATATTGATGATTAATATTATATTTACATGATATACTTTCAGTATATAGGCGATACTAGATTTACCATGTTCATTTGGAAAGAGGATGTGATGAGATGATAAGAAGAAAAAACAAATAAAAAATGTAATTAAAAGAAAAAGGAAGAGGGTTTACCTCTTGAAATATCCCACATGAGAACCTCCTCAAGGGAAGGGGTTTTGGTATTTTGGAAAGAACAAGATCTCCAGAATGTTAGGATAGACTAGGGAACTGTATTTGAGATGAATTATGTGAATATTCAAGGCTTATAGGAGTGAAGAGAAGAGGGAGTGAGGGGTGGTTTTATAGTAGAGTAGATGAGTGTTTTTTAATATTTAATTGTTTATTTTATTATTTTTATAAAGAAAAGAAATAGTTCTTATTATTGAGACTAAAAATAGTAATTAGATCATGTGATTTTGAAAAAATAGTTCTTACATTATCTATGAATCAATGAATAACGTATTTAACATAAAATGTATATATACCATAAAATACCGTATTTTACTATTCACCAAAATTTAGGTATTTCCAAAAAATCCCAAAAATTACCCTTACCATTTTTCGATGTGTTGAATTAAAAAATAAACTCCATTTTATGAAAATAATTTTATAATATGAGAAATTTAATTTTTAATTAAAATCATAATTTTCTAAAAAAATACATATTTTAAAATTTTAACTAATTTTATAAAAATTTGAAAAATCAACAAAGGCCTCATAAAAGTATATTATAATCATAAAACATAAAAATATTAATTTAGGAATAAATTTTATGAAAATAAAATTTCGTTAAAAATATTAAATTAATCATAAATTTGTAATTAAATATTAATGGCTTAAAAAAATTACCAACACTTATACTATGATCATTTTGTCACTTATAAGATGACTAAATTTTATTTATACATAAAAGAGAGATATTAATATTCATTTTGAGGATTTACTATTCATAAGGGTCATATTAATATTTATAAGTGTAAAATTACTATTCATAAGGGTATGTTACTATTCATAAAAAAATAAGATTATCCTAACCAACTCTAACTATCTTTCTGAATGTAATCTTGTATATCTGTTTTTCGAAATTCAAATCACAGAAGCAGAAAAATTATGTTTAATGACTAGGTGATAACTATCTCCTTTAAAAAGTAAAATTACAAAGTTTTTTTTTGTATTTCATGAATTAAATTTGATATTAAAATTATTTTTAAATCCTTGGGGTGTTACATTCTCCCCACCCCCCTTATGAAAGTTTTCCATTAATTTTTTTAGATACTAAGGTGAAAACAAGTGAGGGTTTGAATACTTATCTAATAAGAATACATGAAAACTTTAGACATAAAAGGATAAAGTTATAAAGGAAAAGTATATCCTAACTTTTTATTCCCTCGTTTTCAATATAGGTTATCCATGATCTATTTCCTAAAAGATATTTATATGGTCATTTTGTTGTTCTCTTAATAATGGTTCGTAATGAGGTTATAAATTACCATATCATTTTAATCGGGATTGTCAAACTAGGTGTGCAGTAATTCCCATTGTCATGTACCAGGTTACCTTGAGTTAGGATCAGAACACCTTGTAAGAGTTGTTACTTCTAGGTACATCTGTGTCAGAACCATTTCCACTTGTAGTATCCAGATAGAGATATATTTTCTTGATAAACCACTTACTCTATACTTACCAAAATTTAGGGATGTTTTCTTAGACTTAGTCTTATCCCTATTATTCTTACTAAAGTTCACTATTCTTAATATATTAAAATAACAATACCATTCTATGATACCATATATAGAGTCCCTATCCAGTTACACATATCATTAAATGATTTTAAGCATAATTAAACATCAAATTATAAGCCAAGGATCATATATTCTAGTGTCTTAGAAGGCTAGGTACATAAAACTTGAAAATAAGAGACTAAATAAAACGTTTCATTATTTAATATTTATAAATATATCATAACTTTTATTTTGATCAGACATATGTATGGGATAACCTAGGGATAACATGAATTGACGGATGAGATAAAAATCCCAAAAATGAAAAAACAATAGAATAAATCTTAGCACATGGGTTAGAAGGCATAAAATAATGATATAAAGATGCATATAACATGATTATACATAAGTAATAATAAAATTTAGAACATGGTATCATATAATAATATAATCATAGTAATGTTTAGGCAACATAAAACTTTACTTTAGCATGAGTCAAAGCTCCTTGCACATAAAGGAGCACGAGACAAGGCTAAGCACCAAAACTGTTGCAAATGGAGCACGAGTCAAGGTTAACCACCAATACCATTGCACATAACGTCTTATGAGACTAAAATTTAGCCAATGAATTAGAGTTATATATGGGTGAACCCATCATAACATATTCATGAATATGTGTGACACATGATGAATCATATATAAGGAATCCAATGTAAGCATAAGATTTACCCATGGTAAGAATTGGGTATCAGAATCTTGTCAAAAAGCATAATAAATGGGTGTATCATAAAGGTATATTTAAAATAATGGATTTAGAACATACATGAAAATTCATAATGGAAAATATATATAATAATACATGGTGTCCAACTGAGGTGAAACCATTTTAAAAGTGTTCTTTGGAAGCATTAGAACTAAAACATTTTAGTGTGCTTTACGAAAAACATTAAACAATATTTAAAGCAGAAAAGGGAATAATATTTTATATGAAAACCATAAGTGAACCCAGAAATTTTTAATAATTAATAATTAATTATTTTATAAAAAAATTTGTTTCTAAAAACAGATTATTGAGTAAACTATAAAAAGAGTATGAATTTGGGAAGTTCCCTTAAAACAACTTGCTTATCGAGATGTATCGAGAAGAAAACCACTTAAAAACATGTATATACCAATAGAACAAGGATTAAAGAATATTGATACATGATTTTATACCATTTACATATTATTTATAATATTTAAATAAAAATAATATATAATTTAATTTTGGTAAAAAGAGAGGAAGAGAACTTGAAAGAATAATGGAGGTTCAGGTAGAATCCCTTACCTTAAGTTTGAAGGTGCTATTCACATGATCTTAATGTCTTGGATGATCAAATTAGATTAATTAATTAATAATTAAATATCCCCTTACACATTTATTTTTTCTATTATAGCTTTATTAAGTTCATTTATGGTCTTTTTGATGAGTTATAGATTTCAATTTTAGTGTTCATGCATGTTCGTTTTCTTAATTTTCATGATCGACTAACTTATATAAGAGTGTGGAAGTTATTGTAAAATGAGAATTGAAGTCTAGAATTAAATTTATTTGTTATTAATGATCACACAAAACGTTAAATTATATTATAAGTAATTTGTTTATTTTGGGTGAGGATGAATCATTAGATAAAACTTTAATGATAATCACTTGGATTATTTTGAGCGGTTTCGCTCACAATGAACTTGTCTTGATTTATTACTTTACATATTGTGTGTATAGAGATTATAAAACATTAAATAAGAAAACATACATATACTATGATATGGTTAAACCATAAAAATGGTGTCATGACCAAACTTTAAGGATAAATTGAATAATGAATGTTCATCATCCACGAATGTTGTAAATCGACACCTCGTGAACGATGATTTCATTTTCAAAATAAAAGAGAGAGATAGAGAGAAAAGAGATTGATGATGAATATTCCATTAAGATGGTAAAATTAATGTATATAGGTGATAATTTAGTTATCATGGTCATTTGGATAAATGAGGTGAGGAGAAGATAAGAAAATAAAACAAATTTAAAATGGAATTAAAAGAAAAATGAAGAAGGTTTACCTATTGAAATATCCTCCTTGAGAACTTCTTTAAGGGAAGGGGTTTTTGGTCTTTTGGGAAGAGAAAGATCTTGTAGATATGAGGAGAGACTAGGGAAGTGTATCTGGACATAAATTTTAGAAGATTCAAGGCTTATAGGATTGAGGAGAAGAGGGAGTGAAGGGTGGTTTTTATAGTGGAGGAGAGGAGTGTTTTTTGATTATTTAATTCATTAGATTATTATTTATCTGATGACAAGAAATAGTGTTGATTAATGAGACTAAAAATAGTAATTAGATCATGAGATTTCTAAACAATGGTTCTTACATCATACATCACTCAATTAATAGTGTATTTAACATATAATGTATATATACTTTAAATTGTCAAATTTTACTCTTCACCAAAATTTAAGTATTTCAGAAAAATAGCAAAAACTAACCCTTACAATTTTTCTATGTTTAGAATTAAAAAATTAGCTCCATTGTATGAAAATATTTTCATAAATATGAAAAAATTAATTTTTAATTAAAATCATAATTTACTCAAAAAATACATATTTTAAAATTATAACTGATTATATAAGACTTCGAAAAATTAACAAAGGACTCATAAAATTTCTTATTATCATAACCCATAAAAATATTAATTTATAAATACATTTTATCAAAATAAATTTTATTATAAAATATTAAATTAATCATAAATTTGCAATTAAATATTAATGACTTGAAAAAAATTACCAACACTTATACTATGATCATTATTTCACTTTGCCTAAATTTCATTTATACATATATGAGTGATATTACTATTCATTTGGATGATTTAATATTCATAAGGGTAATATTACTATTCATAAGAGTAAAATTACTATTCATAAGGGTATTTTATTATTCAAAAAATATTAATATGACCCTAACAGAATTTAAATATATTACTGAATTTAATCATGTTTGTCCATTTTTCAAAATTCAAATCACAAAAGCTGCAAAATTAAGTTTAACAGTTATGTGATAACTATCTCCTTTAAAAAGGTAATATAAAAAAGTGTTGTTTTAGTGTTTCATGTATTAAATTCTATATTAAATTTATGTTTAAATCCTTGGGGTGTTATAAGGTGTGCCAAACGAGGTGTTCATTAAGGCCTCTTGTTGTGTACAAGGTTAACTCAAGTCAAGCCTGGGACACCTTGTCAGACTTATTACTCTTAGGTACATCTGTTCCAGAACCACATCCACTTGTATTATCTAGATATGGTTTTATTTTATTTATAAACCATTTAATCTATAATTACCAAAATTTATGGATATTTTTTTACACTTAGTCTTATCCCTAAGTCTTTTTATAGTGTTTTTTAATCCAAATCCAAAAAATAACTAAAATTTTTCTCTGATTCCAACTATCACAATCCTGGTCTTTATTTCACATTAATAGATGATACATTACATAAAAGTACATTTAATACAACCCAAATGTATTTATAACTATAGTGTATTCGAGAATTGGGTACATAGAATAGCTCCTTGAACATGGGATACAACATTATTATTAAAAACGTCCTTAACATGCTTATAAAATTACATAGTGTTTAAAGCTGCACTAAATAACCTGGGAAAAAACATAAGAAAGGGGTGAAATATAAATCATAGTAAGGGAATAAACATGTAATAACATTAAGAAGATAATATATTTCAGATTATAGGCATATCAGTGAAGCATAAAAGGAACATGAATAATAAGGCATGATATAGCATGACAATAATAACATGGGAAATGTGGAAACAACTTAAAACACTAAATCATAAAAATTATTCAAGTATAAACCCACCAAGACATCATGGTAGACAAAGTCCTATAAATGAATTAGGTTCACACCATATCCCAATGTGACATATCATGATACTAAACATTACCCAATTCATTGGAATGCTACCTGGGTGCACCCATCATATTCATTTCATTATCATGCTTATGTGTGCCACATAGTACATAAAACATGGATTAATTCATCGTTATAATTTATTACAAGATTAATTAGTGTGGAATATATATGTTTAAGTCCCCAATCAAAAATATATGTGCATATTTGGCAACGTAACAGTGTTACTTAGAGATTCATAAAAATGGGATTATGAGAGAGAAAGGGGTGTATCATCATATAGAAATCAAATAAATATCAATATGGACATGGAGAAACATATCCCAACAATAGAAATTGGAAATAGAAGGCATTAGGTAATGAAGAAACCTTAATAATAAAATAAATCCTAACTATTTTTCGGCATGGTAATAGGTGTACACAAAGAATCATGGGTGGCTTAATGAGATTTAAAGGGTTAATTTCATCATTTAAACATAAAATTTATTTTAAGGGGGATATATAAGAATATATCCCAAGATGATCAAACTGAAATTAAGAAGCGTAACATAAAAATGGGTGTTTGAATAAAATGAGAGGAGAGAATCCCTTGCCAAATTTTGACACAGTAACTACTTATATAAAGGTAAAAATGAGATAGGATAAATAAAATCTCATTAAAAAAACATAAATTTTATATTCAGGGAATGTTTATAAATAAATTTCATTATAAAAATTTGCAAGTAAAAAGAAACATTCCAATGAAGGTACTTGAATTGAAAAGAGAGGAAGGTGAGGATCCCTTACTTGAGTGTGTGACTCGAAATTCATGAGAGGGGCTTATTGGGAGTCTAGGTAACCTTTCTAAGACTTTATATAGTTTAGGGACGATTATGTATGTGCTCTAAAGAGTTTTAGTAAAGATAAATGGGTGCTTCAGTAGGTTTATATGGGAATAGAGGGAAATTTCTTTATTATTTTGGTTTCAGAATCTATATAACAAAATATCCAAAACCACAAAACATAACATTGTTTCTACCAAATAGGTGTGATTTTGTTGTTTTTATAAGTCCAAGGACTAAAATTATTAAAAAAATTCCCATTCTTATGTGGAAGGGAGTCACACTCTTAAAGAAGTGATTTTGAAATCCTAAAATATATTATATGTTTTGGAGGATTCAGAATGGATTTAAAAAATAAAAAAAATAAACTAAAAATCAAATTATTTTAAAGGTGAAACATTGGTTTGGTTTTGGGTTGCATTTATAGGAATTATTACATCACTATTGGTTCATTATGATGTCATAAAATACAAAGTATATTTATGCGATATTTAATTTTACCCGAAAATTTCATTGTATCATAAAATTATGAAAAATAAAACATTGTATAATTTTGAAGTTCTGAACCAAATATAATATTCATTTTATCTAAATTTTTTACTAAATATATGAATTTTCACTTTAAATCAATAACTGGAATTTATTGAAAATGATGGGTTTTTTTACAATAACTGTTTTCAAACCCTTACAAAAATTACATTAGTATTCATACACATTATATGATCATTTATATTTAATAAAAATTATTTAATAATAATATTTTATAAAAATAAAATTTTATTAAAAAATACATTTACTCATCAAAATAGATTCATTAATTGAATTTGAATATTAACCAAAAATACTATTTATGTTTTATTGAGTGAAAGTTAAAATCATTTATAAAGTAAAAATAATAGGATGGAAATATATTAATTATTCTATAAAAAATAATATATATACTAATATTTCTATAGTCTTATTATATATCACTTTAATAGACCATCAAATATTGTAAGGTTAATGTAAGTGATGGTGGGACTTTTAGGGGTAGTTCAACAAACATGGTTTGGGTTGTGATCTCAATGAGCTCGAACTTCCCCTATAAACGGTTTCACTCATGTTTGAGTTTTTTGACATCAAATTGGGCTTGGTCAAGAGAAAATCCCAGAAATTCAATCTCCCTTGGAAACATTGATAAATTGTATTCATAGGGTATGACCCTACTATTTATGGCAATCACTTCCTTTTTCTGTGACAATGGGATTTATTAAAACCTTATATTTATAATAATCATGTAACCACTTTTCAACGAATATATTATTAAATGTTATTATTCTTAATTTGTTGACCTCACTTGTTTTGATAATCCCAATTATGCTTTCATATACTCTGATAATATCAATATAATGTTTTTCTATATATTAATTCTTTCAATCTGTGATTAAGATGATAATAATATTATAATAATCCCTGAGATATGTTAATTAATGTCTATCTATGTTTATATGAGTTATTAAGTTATTATAACCCATTCGAATATGTTTGGCATAAAACAGACAAGTATTAAGTCACTGATCTGGGTATAGCTACTGATATAGAGCTAACGGTACTCAGTCTACAGATAGACAGAGTCACCGATACAAAAAGGTCACCGATATACACAGAGCTACCGACAGACTCCAAGTCAACCGATAGGACAGAAACCAAGCTACCAATAGAACAGGTCTATCGATATGCATAAGTCTACCGGTAAGCAAGTCTACCAACAGATTCTGTCTACCGATACGAGCTACCGATCGGCCTACTGATACATGTACTGGCGACTGATATGAACCGACTGACATAGTCTACCGATACAAGTATAGAGCTACTAATAGAACCAGTCTACCGAGATACCGATAGAGTTAGTATACTGATAGAAGGTATTACTGATACCTAGAGCTACTGATACCAACAAGATACCGATTCATGTTCAAAGATCTACGGATTCAAACAAGATACAGATGCAAGTTCAAAGAGCTACTTATGGAAGGTTCTGCTACACAAGCGACCACCATACAAATTTACCTACACGAGCTACTAATGATTGTCCAACAAGTCAAACATTATACTCTCAATACTATTTATTTATTAATCTAACAGATACATTTGATGTTTTTAATGCTGTTAAAGTTATTTAATGATCTATGTTGCCATGTCAGGGAACCATACCTAGTACCCATGCAAAAGGAAATTATTCCCATTTGCTAGAGCTGAAAGCTATAAAAGCGATGATAAAGACCTAGCTAAATAAAAACAAAAATAAAAGGATGTGAAGTAGTGCATACGACAAGCATCAAAAAACTAAGAAGGCACACAGGTGAAAAAGAGAAGGGCTGAACATCATTCAAACATGGGGTATTCGTGAAAGGCTAAAATCCATACTCCAAGAACACTGGACATACTAGAAGCTACTCATTTCCAAGGAGAACAAAAGCTTCATCTTAAGTGGAGAACTACCAAGAACACTTAATGCACTCAAGCTACAAGATGGACCAAGAACCAAAGAAAAAAACGATATTCTATTTTCTGAGCAGAAACCAGAGAAGGACTCAGATGTTTTTCTGATCAACCAAACGAGTTCAGAGCTGCACTACCAATCACTAAATATTTTCGAAACACTTTCTCACTTCCTTTAGTGATTCTATCTTAATATTTCAAGTAGTGTGTCTACCCTGTTTATCTTACACATGCACTGTCTCCTGAGCTAAATTGGAGGATTCTTAAATCCTCACTCAAACTTCATAACACTTTGTTTCCCACTGTGGATAGTGGTAGAGGTCGAGTAAGACCTAGAAAGCCTGTGTGCTATTGTTTTTGTTTCCCACATAGAACTTTGGTAGAGGTATTTGGACCTAGATAATAGTGTACTGTTTTTTACCCCCGATCCAGGGTGTGGATCAATTTATATAAATGGTTTAGAGGTCAAAGTCTCGGCTTGAGACTGAACCTCTTGGTTACCTCTGCTATGCTTGTTAGTTTATGTCATAAGCATACTATATATATTTATTTCATAATCCGCTACCATTACTTTGAAATACAAAACTATTTTAAAGCTACTTTGATTGTTAAATTATCCAATTTTTATACTTATTGTGAACCAGTAAGTTAGTTTAAAAAGTTAATTTAATATTCAGATTAAGTCAACTGAGACCTAATTAATCTTTGAGAAACTAATTGATCATTTACACTCTGTATAGATTCACTACAATTTAACTTTGTTTTTAAATTGGGGGATTTTAAGAGAAATATTTTTAATAGAAAGTTTTATTGGAACTCAATTCACCCCCCTTTGGAGTATCCACTCCGACCAACATTTGGTATCAGAAGATTGTTTTTGTTAAAAGAATTTTTGAAATACTCTGTTTCTAAACTGTGATTTTAGTTGCATCTTTAAAGATCTTAACATTCTATTAGTTCTAAATTTTATCTCTTTAAAATTTATTTTCTAAAATATAGTTATTGACAATAGACTACAGGGTGATGCTACTAACAGGCCACCTTTCTTTAATAGCTCAAACTATGCCCAGTGTAAACTTAAGATGAAAATACATTTAGAAAGTATGGGTTTTGATATATGGACTGCTATAGAGTCTCAATATAAAATTCCAGAAACTAAAAGAACAACATGGGATGAACCTACAAAAACTGCATACAATAATAATTGTAAAGCTATGAATTCCATGTACTGTGCTTTAGGAGATGAAGAGTTTAATAGAATATTTTCTTTCAAAAAAGTTTATGAAATACATGATACTTTGGATGTTTCTCATGAAGGAAAAACCAATGTTAATGAAATGTGATTGAATAATTATACTATTAAATATGATAATTTTAAAATGAATACTGATGAACCTATTTCTAATATATATCTTAGGTTCAATGGGATAGTCAATACAATGAGTTCACTTGGAAAAGTTTTTCCAGCTAAGGAACAAATTATGAGGATACTGAGATGTCTGCCAGATCGATGGAGGGGCACTTTTATTTCAATTAGAGAGTCATGTGACATTGGAGCACTGCCTATAAAAGAGCTGATTGGTAAGCTTATGATGTATGAGGAATAACTTAAGATAAATAAATAAGAAGATGATGAACCAAAAATAAAATTTGTAGCTTTTAGGTCTACTGCATCTAAGAGCAATGACAAAGAGACAATGAAAATACAAACTGAAAGTTCAACAAGTGAAGATTCTGATTCAGACACTGATGCTGAAATGGCTCAAATAGCCAAATGATTCAAGAAGTTCTATAGGAAGAAGAAATTTTTCAGAAAATAAAATTATGAAGGAAAGTATGAAAATAAGGTACATTGGAAGAAGGACTAGAAAAATCCAGATAGAAGTGATGCAGTTGTTTTCTACGAGTGAAAAAGAAAAGGACACATTAAAGAAGGATTCCCAAAGTTAAAATTCAAGAAGAAATATGATTACAAAGACAGTAAGTACAAGAAACCTATGAAGGATACCTAGAGTGCTTCTGAAGATAGCACAAGTGAATCTGAAATGTCTAATTCTGAAATAAATCATGCCAACATCTATTTCATGACCAACACATCTAAGGTAACCTTAGATACTCCTATTTTAAATTCTTATTATTCTAGAGATGATGCAGAATCTGATTCTGATTCTGAAAACATGTCTAGTGAGAAATTATTTGAATACTGTAATATGCTGGAAGAGACATGCAATGAACTTATGGATAAATACAAATCATTGAAGAAACAACATGATCTTACTACTACTGTTAAAACTGATCTTACTATTGAAAAAGAAAAGAATGCTCATCTATTAAAGGAAAACACTAAATTGAAATTGTCTAATGAGAAACATAGAAAGGACTTAGAAAAGTTCACAAATGAAAATGATACACTTACAAAAATGTTAGGAAAGAAAGTTTCACTTAAATACACTACTGGTTTCGGATACCAACCAGGAAAAAGATAGTTCACTAAAACCTGATTTATTCCTAAGTCTGGACAAAATTATGCTTATTCCAGTTCTGAAAATTCGTATGATTTAACCATTTATTCATATGGATATAGATCAAATAAAGTTTATCTTTTAAAATTTATTTATTTTTTAAATTATATGAGACCCATATGACAAATATGGGTACCTAAAGCTTTTATTGCTAACCTATCTGGACCCAAGATGATCTGGGTACCAAAATCATTTTCTGTGTAAATCTGTTTTGTAGGAAACATGTTTGAAGAGTTCTCACAAGAAGGTATGGTACTTGAACAGTGGATATTCAAGACACATGTCTGGAGATTATTCATGCTTCAAAAGCTTAATAAAGGTTGATGGATGCCATGTCACCTTTGGTGATAATTCTAAAGGAAAAATCATCGTCCTAGGCCAGATTGGTAAAAATGATTTAGTTTTAATTTCTAATGTTTTATTTGTTGATGGACTTAAATAAAATCTGTTAAGTATTTCTTAGTTATGTGATGATGGATTTAATGTGAAATTTGATAATGATTTTTGTAATGATTTTAATTATAAAAATGTTTTAGTATTTTCTGATTTAAGAAATGAAAATGTTTCTGTTGTTGATTTAAATGCTTTAGCTAAACAAAATCTTACTTTTTTAAATGCTTTTCATAGAGAATCTTGGTTGTGGTACAGAAGATTAGGACACTGCAACATCTATTCACTTAGAAAGCTGACTAGGAAAAACTTGGTTAGAGACCTACCTAAACATGAATTCCAAAATTAGAAAGTTTGTAATCCCTGTCAAAAGGGAAAGAAATTTAAATTTTTTTACATCAAAGAAAGAAGTTTCAACTTCTAAACCTCTCGATTTGGATCACATGGACTTGTTTGGAACTTCAAGAGTTTCTAGTTTAAATGGGAAGAACTATGTCTATGTCTTGGTAGATGACTTTTCTAGATATACTTGGGTATACTTCTTAGCTCACAAAAGTGAATCTTGTTCTTACTTTGTTAAATACTCAAAATCGGTAGAAAACCTTAATGGACTTAAGATTAATACCCTGAGAAGTGATCATGGCCGTGAGTTTGAAAATCAAGAGTTTGAATCTTATTTCTCACACAATGTCCATAGTCACAACTTTTCTGCTTCTAGGACACCTCAGTAGAATGGTGTAGTAGAAAGAAGGAATAGAACCCTTCAAGAAATAGCTAGAACCATGCTTAATGAATATGACATACCTATTTAATTTTGGGCTGAATATGTGAATACAGCCTGTTATATTATTAATAGAGTCTTAATTAGGCCAGTTCTTAAGAAGACCCCATATGAGTTATGGAACAATAGAAAACCAAAAGTTAGTTTCTTTAGAGTCTTTGGCTGCAATGTTTTTATTCTTAATACAAAGGATAATTTGGACAAGTTTTCTTCTAAAAGTGATGAAGGAATTTTTCTTTGTTATTATTTAACTAGAAAAGTCTATAGTGTCTTTAATAAAAGAACCAAATGTGTGGAATTATCTGTTCACATCAGGTTTGATGAAACTAATCCACATGAGCCTAAAACCTCTCTTCAAAATCATGATGAAGATTTGAGTGTTCTGGACCTTAATGATAAATCTAAAGAACCTGCTGTAAAAATATCCAGTTCTGGACATATTTCAGAATTTGCTTCTGTTGAACCCGAACTTGTAGATGAACCTGAAATTTCTAGTCCTACCTTTACTAGATCAACTAGGATTCTAAAGAATCATCCTTTTGATGCAGTTGTGGGTAATCTTGATAAAGGGACACAGACTAGAGATTCTCTAAGAAACCATTTTGAACATCAATCCTTTCTTTCATAGAGAGAACCAAAAAATGTCAATGATTCTATCAATGATGAATTTTGGATAATGGCTATGCAAGAAGATTTAAATCAATTTGAATGAAACAAAATCTAGGAATTAGTTGACAGACCTAAGGACACATTAACAATAGGCACTAAATGGGTTTTTAGAAACAATGTTGATGAATCTGGAAACATAGTTAGAAACAAAGCTAGGCTATTTGCACAAGGATATAGTCAAGAGGAAGATATAGATTATGAGGAAACCTTTGCACCTGTAGCCATATTAGAAGCTATTAGGATCTTACTTGCCTATGATGCTTATATGAATTTCAATTTCTATCAGATGGATGTTAAAAGTTCTTTTCTAAGTGGTTTTATTGTTGAAGATGTTTTTTTAACAACCATCTGGATTTACTAATCCTCATTTTCCAAATCATGTTTTTAAACTCTCTAAGGCTTTATATGGTATAAAACAAGCTCCAAGATCTTGGTATGATAGACTAAATAATTTTCTTATTTCAAAAAGTTTTACAAAAGGGATTTCTAATGAAATTATTTTTATTAAAAGAATTTCTAAAGATGTTTTAATAGATAAAATCTATGTTGATGATATTATTTTTGGATCTTCTAAACACTCTCTATGTACTGATTTTTTAAAGAGTATGCAAAATGAAATTGAAATGAGTTTAATGGGAGAACTCAAATATTTTCTTGGATTTCAAGTTTTCCAAAATGAAAATGGTATTATTTTGAATCAAAATAAACATTCAAAGGATCTTTTAAAATTTTTTAGTTTGGTTGGTATTAAGGAATGTGATACTCCTATGAGTACTATTTGTAAATTGGATGCAGATGAAACTGGGAAACCAGTGGATCAAACCAATTACAGAGGTATGATTGGAAGCTTACTTTACCTTACTGCTAGTCGACCATATATTATGTTTAGTGTGTGTATGTGTGCAAGATTTCAAACTAATCCAAAAGAATCTAATTTACTTGATTTTAAAATAATTGTTAAGTATCTTAAACATACTGTAAACTTAGGGTTTCACCTAAAAGGGAATCCCTTTGAGTTAATGAGTTATTCAGATGCTAATTTTTCTAGTTTCAAGTTTGATAAGAAAATCACTTTAGGAACATGTCACTTATTAGGAAAATCCTTAGTATCTTGGTGTAGTAAAAAGCAAAATTCTGTAGCATTTTCCACTGCCGAAGCAGAGTACATAGCTGCTGGTAGTTGCTATGCACACATTCTGTGGATTAAGCACACTCTTTTGGACTATTGATATGACTTTAAGCATATTTCTATCAACTGTGACAACACTAGTGCAATAAATATCTTGATGAACCCTGTGTCTCACTCTATGACCAAACACGTTGATGTAAGGCACCATTTCTTGAGAGATCATCACCAAAAGGGTGATATTATTCCTGAGTTTATTGGTACTGAACATAAATTAGCCAATATTTTCACTAAAACTTTGAGTTCGAAGAGGTTATGTTACATTAGACATGAGTTAGGTATGTTTAACCTTGATCAGTAGCTAATCTCACTAATGTGAAATTCTCACCGATGTAAAATTCTCACCGATGTGAAATTCTCATTGATGTAAAATTATCACTGATGTAACCTTAATGATAGGAATTCTCACTGATAGACCCTACCGATGAGTGCACTATTTTAAACTTCTGTCTTCCGCCAGAATCTGAATTGTTTTTGCATTATTTAATTTTATTTCTTTATTTTATGATTCCTAAATGATAAAACTAAAGTCTGAGCTACTTCTAAATACACCGAGCCTCAAACCTTTACCCTCAAACCTTAGCTCCATAATCCTTAATGAACCCTAAATCCCTCGAATCCAAGATGGCAAAAACCAAACTTCTTTCTGTTAGAGATGATACTGATGATCCGAAACCAAAGAAGCAAAAGTCTGTTCCAAAAGCACGTGGCACTGCTAGAAGGACAAAATCATGAATATGACCAGTAAATCCTCATCTACAAAATCGAGTTATTGTGATTGAAAAGGAACTATGTGTAGAATGGCTGCTACCTATAAAATCATTAGTACTCGATGTACTTGAAGATCAAAAATGGGTGGAGTGTTTTTCGAACAACAATGGTCCCTACATTCCAATGTTTGTGAAACAGTTTTATGAGTTTGTAACTTTTGAGAAATCTGAGAATGAAAACCAAGTGACTTCATTTGTGAATGGAAAGAAGATATTGTTTTCATCTATTGAATGGGATGAGTGCTTAAAAGTTCAACATGAAGGGGTATATGGATATGTCTCGAGAGCCATGCCACATACCAGTGATATTTTCGACTATGAGACTACTTTGGAAGAGCTGACTGGTGATGGAAGAGAAATACAAGTTGTTGCTGCAGAAATGGATGGAGAGAACAAATTTTTGTTCAAATTTGTTCAACATGTCTTGATACCGAGAAGAGGAAACTTTGCCAATTTGAGATATCAGGATATCTATCTCCTGCATCTTTTAAGACATTGTGTAAAAGTTAATTTATGCAGATTTATGATGATCCAAATGGAAGACATGACAAGGCCAAAATCAAAGACAAATGCCCTATTCTTTGGTAAGTTAATTTCTGTGATGATTAAAGTAAAAGGGGTAGCTGAGTCTCAAGATGATATAGTGGTAGTGAAGAATAACTTTTGTATCACATCAACAGTGTGCAAATATATGAGGATAAATTGGATCCCTTGGAGAGGAGAATGGGTCAACGATGACCAGAAGGTATATGAAAAATTTGATCATGTGGATCATCCTTCTAGACCAAAGGATGTGAGAGATCTAGGTCTGGGACCTAATGAAGAGGATCCAGAATACAATGATTATTCATAAGAGGAAGAGTACTCTGCTGATGAAGTAGGAGACCCTGACTTACCTCATAGACCAACTCTTGAAAATCAAGTTCAACATAAATAAGATAAGGAAGAAGCTGCTATAGAGGATGTTGAAGAAGTTGTACCTAATTCAGAGGACCCTTCAGCTACTACAATGAAATAATTGATAGTGGAAGATTATCCTGAGAAAGGAATACCTGCTGAAAATGCTGAGAATTCTATTTTTTTCCTTGAGGATGCACCGGTTGAGGGGGAGCATCAATCCAAGTTTGGAAGTGTTATAGTGGATGTTAATATTGAAGATTGGGTAGAAGACCCAGGTTTTGAAGTTTGTGGTTTAGAATACCCTGATTCTAACAATGAAGCATCTCTAAATAGATCTAAGATTACTTATGATGTTGAGACAGAGTTACTACTTGAAGATGTGGTCAGAATGCATGACCTTTATACTTTAAAGAAAAAGTTTAAGAACAGTTTTGAGGAAGAGGTAAAAAAGATGGAAGTTTCTCTGGTCTCTACCGTTCAATCGATCACGACTGACTCAGTGGTCGGTTTAGCATCTAAAAGAGTACACACTACCGCTGAACCTGCTGATATAATCACCAGGGCAGATCTGGAAACTTTGATGGATGAACTGAAAGAATCTTTTAATGCCTCATTTTCTGAGAAAAGCTTTGTTTTGCTGAAGAGATGAAGATGTTGGAAAGATCATTTGATCTCTCTCTAGGTTGTAATTTGTCACCCTTCATGGAAGAAATAGTGGAAAAAGTGAAAGACTGCCAGGCTCATGTTTTTGGACATGAAGCAGATCTTGAAGCTCTAAAGTAAACTGTTGTTTCTTTAGACTCTTACATGAGATCAAAATCCCAAGAAGACAAGGACTTGGCCTATGTCAAGAGTGTGATAAGCCAGATGGTTTCAGTTTTTGAATGTTTTAAAACATCCATGAAAGATCATGTTAAAACCCAAGATTCTCAAGTTCAAAATATTATTAGTTGGTTGACAAAGAACTTCAAGGAAATAGTAACCTTCTCGATTGGTTCTGTTGCATCTAAACCCTCTGTGGATTTGAATCAATTTCGAGCTGTGATGAAGGAGGAGCTTTGTCATGCTTCAACCAGTAGCTATGTGGACTCATCCGAGCTGAGGAGAGTTGTGCTTTCTACTAGAGATTCAGCTAGAGAAATAATGAAGATAGTCCAGGACTATATGAGAGAAGCATCTCCCTCTCAGAAAGAAGTGAAAGATAAGGTGGACTCCTATTTCTCTAAGATTTTCACCAAGAATAAACTCAACAATCACTTCAAACTTTTGTTGGAAAATATGATGTTGCCTCCCGTCAATCAAGCTTTCAGAGAACAAGTTAGCAAGCTAAAGGAATTGACACTAGCATTGGAAAAATTTATGGAGAACAAGGAAGACTTCATATCAGTTTGGAGAGCGGAGGAGGAATAATTAGGGATTTCATAAATCTGCAGCTGCCTTTTCTGCATGTTGATGCAAGGACAATGATTGTCCCTCCTACCTTACCAGCCTCTTGATCTACTGCTTCTCCAGTTTAGATGACTCCTTCTCAAGCAATTCGAAGCCACACACCTATGATCACTCAAAGATCTCCTCAATACAGACCAGAAACCATTTCTGTGGCTCAGCCTCTAATGATCATTTCTGGGATTCCTATGCCCTCACCTTCAACCACTTCAGTTGAATCCTCTTCTACTCCTAAGGGAAAATCTCACATTGAAGATGTTGAATGAACAAGTGGCTATACTTTTTGATAGGATTCCATTGTAATTTTGTTTATTTCTTTGTACCTTATCTGGAACATGAAATGAATCTGGTTTTTATCTCTTTTCTCATTATTATTTTTTATTCCTCTTCTCTTTGGTTTCCCAATTTTTGATTATCACAAAGGGGGAGAAATATTTTACCAAGATTTTACAATGTGATAGAAATACTCTCTAAGTATCTAAGAGGGAGAGATACTCACCCAGGGGGAGAGATATTAATGAAAGGGGGAGAAAGTTTAATCTAAGGAAAGGTTATCATGCTTTAGTCCTCTGATACTATTACATTTCATTCTCTAATACCATTTCATCTAACTCTTTGCCCCAAAATTTTACATCTGATATCATTGAACTTAATTTTATCTCTGATACTATCAAATTTTCTTCCACCTCTGATACATTATGTTCTATAACATACTTTTTCTCTGAGATAATTTCATTTAATGATATATCCTTTGATACAACTTATCACTATTTTAAAATGATAATATCATAAGCTGTGATTATCAAAAAGGGGGATATTGTAGACCTCGTCAGTTTTGATCATTCCAATTATGCTTTCACATACTTTGATAATCTCAATCTAATGTTTTTCTATATATTAATTCTTTCAATCTGTGATTAAGATGATATTAATATTAAAATAATCCATGAGATATGTTAATCCATGTCTATCTATGTTTATATGAGTTATGAAGTTCTTCTAACCCCTTTGGATATGTTTGGAATAAAACAGACAAGTATTAAGTCACTGATCTGGGTATAGCTGTTGATATAGAGCTACTTGTACTCAGTCTACTGATAGACAGAGTCACTGATACATAAAGGTCACTGATATGTACAGAGCTACAGACTGACACCAAGTCTACCGATAAGACAGAAACTGAGATACCGATAGAACAGGTCTACCGATATGCATAAGTCTATTGGTAAGCAATTCTACTGACAGATTCAGTATACCGATATGAGCTACCGACCGGCCTACTTATACATGGACTGGCGACTGATATGAACCGACTGACACAGTCTACCGATACAAGTATAGAGCTACTGATAGAACCAGTCTACCGAGCTACCGATAGAGTATGTCTACCGATAGAAGGAGTAACTGATACCTAGATCTACCGATACCAACAAGCTACTGAGGCAAGTTCAAAGAGCCCCCGATAACAACAAGCTACTGATGAAAGTTCAAAGAGCTACCGATGGAAGGTTCTGCTACACAAAAGACCACCGTACACATTTACCAACACGAGCTACTAATTATTGACCAACCAGTCATACTCTATAGTCTCAATACTATTAATTTATTAAGCTAATAGATACATTTGATGTTTTTAATGCAGTTAATGTTATTTAATGATCTCTGTTGCCATGTCAGGGAACCGTATCTAGTACCCATGCAAAAAGTAATCATTCCCATTTTCCAGAGCTGAAAGCTATAAAAGGGAAGATAAAGACCTAGCTGAATAAAAATGAAAAGAAAAGGATGTGAAGTAGTGCATACGACAAGCATAATGAAACTAAGAAATCACATGGGTGAAAAATAGAAAGGCCGAACATCATTCAAACGTGGTGTATTCGTGAAAGGATAAAATCCACACTCCAAGAACACTGGACATACTCGAAGCTACTCATTTCCAAAGAGAACACAACCTGCATCTTGAGCGGAGAACTACCAAGAACACTTCATGCACTCAAGGTGACAAGCTGGACAAAGAACCAAAGAAGAAAACGACACACTGTTTTCTGAGCAGAAACCAAAGAAGGACTCAAAAGTTTTTCCGATCAACCAAATGAGTCTAGAGATGCACTTCCAATCACTAAATCTTTTCTAAACTCTTTCTACCTTCCTTTAGCGATTCTATCTTTACATTTCGAGCAATGTGTGTACCCTGTTTATCTTACACACACACTGTCTCCTGAGCTAAACTGGAGGATTCTTAAATCTTCACTCAAACATCATAACCCTTTGTTTCCCACTTTGGATAGTGGTAGAGGTCAAGTAATACCTGGATAGCCTGTGTGCTATTGTTTGTGTTTCACACATATAACTATTGAAGAGGTCTTTGGACCTGGACAGTAGTGTACTATTGTTTACCGTTGATCTAGGGTGTGGATCAATTTATATAAATTGTTAAGAGGACTAAGTCTCGGCTTGAGACTGAACCTCTTGGTTACCTCTACTGTGCTTTTTAGTTTAATTTATAAGCATACTATATATATTTATTTCATAATCTGCTACTATTACTTCGAAATACAAAACTATTTTAAAGCTACTTAGATAGTTAAATTAGCAAGTATTTATACTTATTGTAAACCAGTAAGTTAGTTTCAAAAGTTGATTTAGTCTTCATATTAAGTCAACTGAGACCTAGTCAATCTTTGAGAAACTGATTGAACATTTACACTCTGTATAGATTCACTACATTTTAACTTTGTTTTTAAATTGGGGGATTTTAAGAGAAATATTTTTAACAGAAATTTTTATTGGAACTCAATGCACCCCCCTCTTGAGTATCCACTCCAACCAACATAATGGTCTATTAAATATTATAGGATATAATAAAACCAAATAAGTGCATGTGTTTTATATAATCAATTTACATAACAATACATTTAAATAAAATTCAATGAAAATTTTATTTATAATAATTTGTGTCATTACTTCTATAATAATCTATAATATATGCAATGATTCAAGCTAAGAAATATAAATGTTATAAAAATATTATTGGGGTCAGTTTTAAGACTTGGTTGTGAAAAAAGAATTTCCATGACCCTTTATGTTGTTAGAACAAATATAATTATTGAAAACTAATTTAATTAGGCATCATATGAGTAGATTGAAGATGAATTATAATTGAAACTGACCTAGTTCAAGTAGAAGAATCCAATGGTGTTGTTCGACCAAGGAAGAATATAAGGGTAGTAATGGTATTTCCATGAGAACGTGGGGGATCAGATCCATGTGGTAGCTCTTAATGAGTCTTATAAAGGAAAATCAAGGAGGCTCAAAATAGTTAAATAATAATGGAACATTATTTTGGAAGTCTTGAGACACCTTATTGTATACCAAATTGGGTATCCAAAATGGGTGTGAGGATTTGAAATGAAGTCTTCCAAGAAAAATTATTTTTTGAATAAATAGATGTCTTGGTTGAGAAGATACATAAATAAGAAACATAATGTTGAGTAATAGAAGTGTTAGAAAAGGGAATCAGTGAATGTATGAGAGAAATAAAAATCAAGATGAGGTCATGAGATTGGAGTCTTAAGATCAAAACTCACCATCTATATCTTATTGAGTTTGAGAACCTAGAAAAATAGATTTGAGGTTGAGAATAGAGAAGTGGATCTATATCATATGAAACATAAAATGAACAAGCTATCTTTAATATTATAAAGGATAAATGAGAATATCTTCATCATTTTCCTAAGAAACACAGAGCTTTAAGTGATCTTTCTCATTTTCTCTGACTCATTGTGACCAATGGGATGTTGTGTAATGGTATTCATAGGATGATGTGAAACTGCAGGTGATTTTTTATTCATCCCTATCCTGTTTATATCATGGTGATGAACTTTTAGAAGAAATTCTACATCCATAACATATGGATATATCAAAGAGTATATTTACTTGTTATGGCCGAACGAGGTAAAAACTAATGTGTGCCTTGCTATATTTATTTTTTGAATCTTTATAAAATGTTGAGACAATAATTTATCATTTATATAATCATATATTAACCAATCATAGGTGTTTGTTACATGAAAATGAATCAACAATACAAATAAAATTCTACACTTATTCACCTCCTCTAAGTGTATCTATATTATCCATTGGCTCCAAAAATTGGTATTAGAGCATAGGTTCGTGACAAGTTCTATTAATGGAGTTTAGTAAAAATGTATATTTATAAAGTTATAATGTAGTAAATATGTTAACCTAGGTTGTCTTTATAGAGGATTTCACAACAATCAAATTTGTCACTTTTTAATTTGAGGAAGAATTGGGTATTTTATAATTATTTTTTGTTCAGAAAAGGAGAGGAAAATAACAAAAGAATAAATTAAAGAATAGATTCAAGAAAAAATTTCAAAACAAGTGATTAAAAACTATTATATGAGATGGGTGATCAACTCAGAGTTGGTTTTCTAATTGTAATGATATCCTTGTTCTATTTTATTCATTCCTCTTCTGCCAAGTCGATTTAAGTGAGATCCCACAGTCGCTTCAACTCAATTTTTTTGTCAAATGGTTATGATAAGAATAGACCTTATAAAAATTCTAGTTTGATATAAAATTATTATAGTGTGTGATAGAGTTTTAGAGAATTCCCCAAAATTACTTAGGTAATTCCCAATTGGGTATTGTTTATACCAAATAATCAAGAATGTTCACCACCCCTCCCACACGTACTACTGATCACTATGTACTTCACCACTAAGACATGATCTTATTCTATCGAATATAGACCAGAAAATAGTGAGGGAGAAAAATTATCCTTTATAAAATCAAAAATAATAACTGAATATAAAATCAAATAAGATCACATATGATAATAAATACTGCTATTAGAATTTGAAAACAACATCGTAGAAGAGAGAGTGTTTTTATTCAATCAATAACAAGAACTCAAGCATTAAAAAAATAGAAAACATGAACTTACCCAATCATATCATATGTTTACCCCACTATTGTAAGGGTACTTTAGAATAATGTACAAGATGAATACCTTAAAAAAAATAACAAGAAAAGAGTGAAAAAAAGAACAGAAATTTTATCGTCCTGGATCTATCCACCATAATTATAGCTTTGGTTCTCCCACCATATGGCCTAATCATGCCATTGTCCCTTCTTATAATATGTAAGGAATGGGGTTTCCTAGATACCTGTGAAATATCAAAGAAATTTTCCTAGTGTAAAAAACATTATGACTGAAATACTATACCTTACTTTTTTTGCCCGCCAAACACTATTCCACCAACCCTACATTGACTGGTTCAAGAATGGATTCTATGAAATCATTTACCCTAAATTTTAATGTGAAACTTCTTAGTCATGGTGGATATCTAACATAGCTGAAAAAACTCCATTTGGTGGTCGGTATCCTGATATATGACTCTTTGAATGAGGTAAGGTCTATTCTTCCGGCTAGAATAAGTGTTCAAATTGTTTGATTTTTTTGGGTTTTTTGGATTTAGAATGAGATCCTGGTCCAGAAGAATAAGTTCTTTCTCACTAAACAAGGAATCCTAAAAACGAAATCCCAAAAATTGGATACATATTTTAAAATTTATTCATGAAATAAAAATATGAAATAAAACTATTAAATTTACAGAACTAACCAATTTTCACATTTAAGCTCCAAAGTCACCAAAATAATAAAATAATTCACAAAAGATCAAATTGATTAATTGGTAGGGATAAAATTAGTTAAAAACATAGTAATAATTATGATAATGTTAAATCTATCAATTCCCCACACTTATCAGTTGGAATCCTAGACAAGTGAACATCAAAATTAAATCAATGAAAATTTTCAACACATATCCATGGGATCCACCAATTTAACAACAAGAAACAAAAGATATCTTGACTCATCGAAAAATATTATTAAAAGTTATACATTTAAGATCCTTCAATATATTCCTTCTTTGTTTCTCCTCCCATGCACACAAAACACTTACCTATCTTGCATTATCTCTCATCACACAAATTTTAATTTTTTAGCAATTTATTTCTCATCCAAACTCATACAAGGGTCACCATAGTCTTGATAAATTCCTAAATCTATACCCTATGTTAGTCATGGACATATGTATATCATGAGGACTTTTTAATGTTGTTTCATGGATTTAGGTTGGTACAATTTAGATTGGAAAAATTCTGAGGTTGAATGAAGAGGGATTGGATCTTTTTGCAGCAAAATTGCATTATTCTAATTTTGACACAAGTATGGTCTCCTACAAAATTCGGTTAGTAACAATTAAACTTCATCAACATAAAAAATTAATGAAATTTTACACCATTCATCATTTTAGAAGCAAATGTTTCAATCATCATAAACATGATTTTTCTTGAAAGCTCGAGATAGGCACAAATATATTTGTTTTCACAAGAAGATCCAAAACAGGCACTGCTTCTCATACATGAAAACTCCAGATAAGGCACAACTTTCAACAGAATGATGTTTCATTAGCATGTTCATCTGTTCAATATTTGATTTTCCACACAAAGTTCCGCCAAATAAGGTATTACAATATAGGGAAGCTTCCCCCACACTTAATTTTCACTAGATTTAGAAATTTCTCATCAAGATTATGTTGGATAAGAAAAATTGGCTTGTAATGTGGGTATCCTAACGAGATGGTCATGGATTCTAAGGGCTGCGAGGATTAAATATGAAAGGAAGGACATAATAAAAGGGATTATCTTGAAAAGGGGGATTTAAAAACCCAAGAAACACATCAATCATTTAAAACACATGTACCTCAAACCCTCAAGTTTTGACATAAATAAATAAAATTATGGTTAAATAAATCAAGGTTTAGCTCTCTCAAGAAGTGAGGTGAATTTAATGAATATAAAATAAATGTTTCAAAATTCTCACATGTAAGTGATTTCAATGATTAAGACAATGAGATTTGGCATGAGATTCAAAAAATCTGAGTACATTTCATGAAATTTATAAAGATTTAAACATGAAATAAAGTAATTTTCAACAATCTTTTAAGCCCAGCTTTACGGAAAAAAATTATCTCACTAATATAAATGGGTTTAAAAAATTGCATTGATAACTATTTTAGCTCAAAATATTTAGAAACACATAAAAATTTTCTAATCACAATTTTGTTTTTGTTTATTTGTTAAAAATATAAAAGTAAAATATTTATCTGATGCCCATTTATAGTATATGGCTTCTATTCTACATCCTTAACAATCAGCACGATAGCGAAAGGATATACATGAGTAACTATAAATGGACCTTCCCCTCTAGAATGAAGTTTACCTGGCATTAGCTTGAGTCTTGAGTTGAATAATAGCAGTATATCTCCAAGATGGAGGTCCTTTGGCTGGATCAGCTTGTCTTGATCGACTCTTGTTCTCTCTTTATAAATCTGGGAATTTTCAAAAGATTACTTTCTAATTTCATCTATCTCCTACAAATGTAATATTTTTTCCTTCCCAGTGCTTTCAGGATCCAAATTTATCTTCCTCACAGCCTCGTATGGCTTATGTCCAATTCTATAGGTAGGTGACAAATTTCTCCATAAATTAGCCTATATAGACTCATTCCAATTAATGTTTTATAGGCTTTCCTATAATCCCATAATGTGTCATCGAACTTTTGGATCCAATCCTTCCTATTTTTATTAAAATTATTTTCTAAAATCCATTGATTTCCCTATTGGAAACATCAACATAACCATTAGTTTGTGGATGATAGAGATTTCTTGTTTTATGATTCACCCCTTACTTCTTTAGAAATGAATCTATTTTACTATTACAAAAGTGAGTCCCCAGATCACTTATGATGGATCTAGTGACTCCAAACCTACAAAATATGTTATCCCTGACAAAATCACACACATATTTGGCATCACCAGTCCTGGTAAATTTTTATTCTACCTATTTGGAAGCATAATCAACTGCCATAATGATATAATAACTTCCAAATTACATTGGGAAATTTTCCATAAAATATATCCCCCAGACTTAAAAATTTGACAAAAATTAAGTGCTTGTTGGGGAATTTCTTTTCTATTTGAAATATTTCGAGAAAACTGAAATTTCACACCTTTTGGAAAATTTATGTGCATCTTTAAAAAGGGTGGTCCAATAAAGTCTAGATTCTAAAATATTCCCTGTGGTTCTGTGTGGCCCAATGTGTCCTCCACAAGTTAATGTTTAAAAAAACTCAAAGATAGAATAAATTTCACTTTCAAGAAAACATCTTCTTATAACTTGGTCAATGCAAATCTTCCAAAGAAATGGATCATCCCATATATAATATTTGGATTCAGATTTCATCTTTTGAATTTTTTGGGAATTTAAATGAGAGGGGACCTAAGATGTTACCAGATAATCTACCATATTGGAATACAATGGAACATCACTATTGATGATATAGAGTTTTTTCTCCAGGAATCTCTTCATTAAGTGGGTTCTAGTTTGGAATTTCATCTCCAACGGTTTGAGGGAGTCGACTTAGATGATAAGACACCAGATTTTTGTTCCATTTTTATCTTTAATTTCCAAATTTAATTCTTTTAAAATCAGCATCCATATCAATAGACTTGGATTTTCATCCAACTTTTTCATTAAATAACTGAGTTCGGCATGATCTGAAAAAAAAACGAATTTAGTGCCAAGAAGATATGATCAGAATTTATCTAGTGAAAAGAAAACTACAAGGAACTCCTTCTCAGTGGTTGTGTAATTGTTTTTTGTTCTATCCAATTTCATCAATGTATAGAATATGACTTGAGTTTGGCTATCAATTATTTGTGATAATGAAACTCCCACCACTTGGTTAGATTCATTGTAAAGTAACTCAAAAGGGTGCTCCTAGTTGGGTTGTTAAATTATTGGAGGTGTGATCAACCTTTGTTTAATTCATCAAATGACTTCTTTCATGCATAATCAATATTAAAGTTAGATTATTTTAGTAGTAATCTTGATAGAGGGAGATAAATCTTACTAAAATCTTTGATGAATCTTCTATAAAATCTTCCATGTCCTAAAAAGGATCTAACATGTTTTAAACAAGTTGGATACGATAAGGAATTTATTACTTCAACTATATATTAATCAACCTAAACCCCTTTTTGTGAAATTATGTGGCCCAACACTATTCCATTTTCAAACATGAAATGACATTTTTACAAATTTAAGAAAAGTTTCTTTTCAAATCATGTTTTTGAATCTTTTTCCAAATTTCCTAAGTGATGATCAAATGAATTACTAAAAACTCTGAAATCACCAAGAAATACCTCAAAATTGTCCTCAATATGATTTTATAAAATACTCACCATACAACATTGAAATGTACCTGAGGCATTGCATAGTACAAAATTCATCCTTTTGTAGGTGAATGTGACATATGTACAAGTGAAGGTCATATTCTCCTAGTCTTCTAGTGTGATCTGTACCTGAAAGTATCTTGATAATCCATCTAAAAATAGTAATGAGTATTTCTAGCTAACCTCTATAAAATCTAATCAATGAAAGGAATTTGAAATTTGTCTTTTCGAGTAATTTTATTTATCTTTAGGTAATTTATACACACTCTCTAGTTATTTTGTATTCCCATGGAGACCTGTTCATTTCTATCATTTTTAATAGTGTTTAGACCAGATTTTTTTGGAACTATATGAATGGGGATGACCCACTGAGAATCAGAGATTTGGTAAATGAAGTCAGCTGCTATAAAGTTTTCTATATATTTCTTAAAAACCTCCATGACAGTGGTATTGAGTCTTCTTTGAGGTTTTCCAATTGGTTGGGCATCACTTCCTAAAAAAATCTATGGGAGAAGACCTTGGGATTGATTTTGGGTATATCTCCTAAACTCCATCCTACAACTTGGACATTTCTTTTGAGTAGGTCAATAAAAGTTTGTTCATGATAATGGGATTGGTTATTGGAAATAATTACGAGAAATTTCCCTCCTTAGATTAGGTAATCACACTTCAAATCACTTAGTAATGGATTAAGTTCAAGACATGGGGGTTTTTCACTGGATGATATTGAATTTAGGTTTCCTACTTCTAAATATGGAATCTCTAGTATAATCTCATTTTCTTTTAATAAATCATTGAAAAATTAAGATTTTACCTCCTCCTCTAATATGTGATCAATTTTATCAGGCTCTTGGGAATTGGAATTTTCAAATGAAAAATGTTCTCCTAAAGATAAGAAGTCACGAAGCATACCTAAATCTTCAATTATTTATATACCTTATTCATGGAAGATTTCATAAAGTGAATGATTACTATAATGATGTTTCATTTCATCAAGAATCTTGAAGTGAACAGTACTATCTCAATGTTCTATTATGAGTGTTCCTTCATGGACATTAATAACAGTCCATGCTATTTTCACTAAGGGTCTCCCTAGGATGATGGGAGAGTGGCCTGGTGCTCTGTCTTCTTCCATGGTAAGGATGTAAAATTCTACTAGAAATATCAATCCTCTTACCCCCATGAGTATATCTTCTACAAATCCATATGTTAAAATGGTGGATCTGTTTTCTTATTAGACCACCACTCAAGTTGTTTTTAGTTCTCTGATCAGAAAGGATGAAAATACTAAGTGGGGAATAACATTTCTTAAAGCTCCTAGATCACATAGTGTGTCAGTAAAATTTAAATAACTAATAGTGAAGGTAATAGAGAATGTACCTGGATCTTGAATTTTGTTGGTATTATTGGTGTGATTAGTGCTGAGCCACTTTTTCCTAAGCTTATTTTCTCATTTCTATCCAATCGCCTTCTTTTTTATGCACAGATCCAAATTTTTCATACTTAAAGATATATTTGATTTCATCTAGTAGTGGGATGTTTATTTATTATTTTTGAAATGTTTCTTGAATTTCCCTTTGCAGTCTTTCTACTTGAAATTTCTTTTATTTAACTAATGCATATGGGAATGGTGCTAGGATATCCCTTTCCCCCATTCTTGTTTTTGAAAAGGTGTTTATGGCCTTTCCTTCCTAAATGTCATTATTTATCCTCTATTGTTCTAATCTGATTATTTTGGATGGATGGTTTGAGATTCATAAGTATTCTTAGAATCGTAATCCTTACTTTGTTTAGGGGGTGTGATATCTTTTCCACTTCGTGTTGTAATGATGCTCACACTTTCCTTGGGATTCCGAATTGTTTGTTTTGGGATTTTACCTTGATTCATAGTTAGAATGTTCTTAAGAATGTAAAATTTATTATCCAAATGTTTCAATATCTTCATTATCTCTTAAATCTAAATTTATTATGGGTTCTTATGAGAACCTATTGAAGTTTTTTGGTATGGTTTCTACTAGTATGTATGTTTATAGGGTTGTTGGAATAGAGGTTGATTTTAGTATTGATTTTGAAATCGAGGTACATCCTTGTTATATTAGAATTTATATCCTTGTTCAGTCAAGGGTTGACGTGTTTTATTGGACTGAAATTTCCTTTCTTGATAGGTAGCAGCACAACTTTCGGTCCCCTGCACTTCTTGACATTGATCAGTGTAATGATAAGTAGAAGAGAATAAACCACATACCCGAGTCAGGCCTTGTTATTCCTTCACATTGTTCAGAATATGTAGTCTCATAAAACTAATCATGTTCTTAAGTGTTTCTTCAAATAAGGGTGAGGATGAATCATAGGTTCTTACCTCATGGATTCTAATAGTGCTCGTACCTCTAAGGCCGAATTGTTATGAGTTTTGTGCAGTCTTTTCAATCAGACCTCTGGAATATGTGGATGACTTTTCGATCAAGGCTCCTCTATATGAGGTGTCTAGTAAATTACGGTCACTAGCAATAAGTCCTTAATAGAAGAAAACATGGAAATTGAGTTCCTCCATAATCTGATGTGGGAAGATGGCACAAAACGTCTTGAATCACTCCCAGTACTCATAAAATTTCTCTTTGGTTGATTGTCGAATAGAATAGATATTTTTTGGATAGTTGTGCTCTTGGATGTGGTAAAAAACATTTTCATAAAGAATATTTTCAGATCTTCCCAGTCTTGGACCTCTCATGGTTGTAGACTGTACAATTATTCCTTTGCCACTCCCTCAAGTGGGAAGGAGAATTCACTCCACTTAACCTGATCTTCCATAACTCCTTGAGGTCTGCAACTGGAGAACACATTTTTAAATTAATGAATATGTCAGTTTGGGTTTTCTCCTATAACACTGTGGAATTTAGGAAGAATTTTAATCATGTTAATGCACAATTAAAAATCATTCTATACGGTACGGATAACTAGTTGATTTTGTTGGTAAGTGAATTGTGGTGCCTATAGATCACTTAATGTTCGGTTGGGATTGCCAGCCATTATTATAGGTTCAGAGTGATCACTAAAAGTGTCACTTGAATTTGTAAGCTTTATATTCTAAAGATATCTTTTAAAATTTTGTTTTTTGAATTGTGTTATTTTTCATTCAATTTAAGGATCAAATTCAAGTAAATGATTATTAGAACTACAGGTCATTCAAAAACGTTTTTTTAGTTTTTGTGTTTTGAGGAACTGTGTCCCCATAAACGGCACCAAGTTTTGACATGTGCCTATCATGTGGTGTGGAAAAAACATTTATTTACTAAGTTAAAATGTACAAAATAGGTTATCAATTGTTGTATCTAGAGATAAGTGCATAAGGATCACATTTGTCACTTTTTAATTTGAGGAAGAATTGGGTGTTTTTGATTTTTTTTTGGATTTGAAAATGATAGAAATGGAACAAAAGAATAAATTAAGTAATATATTCAAGAAAAAATTTCAACACAAGTGATTAAAAACTGTTATATGATATGGGTGGTCAAGTCGAGGTCGGTTTTCTAATTGCAATGATATCCTTGTTTCATTCTATTCAATCCTCTTCTACTATATTGATTTAAGTGAGATTTTACAATTGCATCAGCTATCTTATTTGGTCAAATGGTTATGATAATAATAAAACATAAAAAAATTATATTTTGGTCTACACTCCTTCAAGTGTGTGATAGATTTGTAGTGAATACCCCCAATTGACTTCAGTAATTCCCAATAGGGTATTTTTAGCCCAAATAATCAAGAATGTTCACCACCCCTCCCCCACATACTAGCGATCTCCAAGTACTTCACCACTAATCCATGATATATGAAATATATACCAGAACCTAGTGATGGAGAAAAATGATCATTTATCAAAGTAATAATAACAACAGAATATAAAATTGAATATGACCATATAAGATAATAAATACTTTTATTAGAATTTGAAAACCACTTTGCAGAATATAGAGTGTTTTTAGACAATCATCTGTAAGAAATCATTCATTAAAAAATAGAAAACCTACATTCCCTAAACACCTCATATTTTTACCCCACCATGTTAAGGTTAATTGAGAATAATGGTGAATAAGAAGGCATTACAAAAATAATAATAAGAAAAGAGTGAAAAGAAAGGACAAAAATTTTCTCCTCCATAATCTGTTTTCCAGAATGATAGCTTCGATTATCCCACTAGACGATCAGAAAATTCCATGGTACCATATTATATGATGCGACGAATGGGGTTTTATAGATAATCATGAAATTTTATAGAAATTGTCTTAGCGTGAAAGAAGTTATGGCTGAAATACTAGAACCGTTTTTTGGCTACCAAACACTATTTCACCAACCCTACTTTGACTGGTTCAAGGGAGGCCTTAATGAAATCATTTATTACTAAAATTTTATGTGAAATAGAATTGTTGTGTTTTATTTCTAACAAAACTATAATAACCTCATTTGGTGGTTGGTATCCCGAGATAGTACTCTTTGAATGAGGTAAGGTCCATTCTACTGTCTAGAATAAGTGTTCACATTGTTTTATTTTTTTAGGTCTACAGGAATTCAAATGGGATCATGTTCAAGAATAATAAGTCATATCCCATGAACCAGGTAATCCTAAAATAAATGAATCACACAAATTGGATCAAATTTTAAAAGTAATGTGTAAAATACAGAGGTGAAATAAAACTATTAAATTTACAGAATTACCCACTTTTCACATTTTGGATCAAAACTCACCAAAAAACATAAAATGATCCAAAGAAGCTCAAATTGATTAATTGGTAGGGATAAAATTATTGAAAAACATATTAATAATTATGAAAAATATCTCAGTTGATTGGATGATGTTAGCATTAACTGTAAGAAAAATATAGGAGTGCCAATGTTTGATGAAACAAATTTACATTACGGGAAAAATAGGATATTAATTTATTTTTTTATCACTTGGCCTTGATGTTCTTGATGTTCTTGATGTAGTTATAGTCATTTTTTAACCTATTAAAATATGTGTTCATATTAACTTCACATAAAATAGAAATATTAAAGTATATTGAAATGTAAGAAATGTCATTCTTATGTATCTTTTTGAGAAATTCTTTACCAAGGTGATGGGTCTAATAATATCCATGAAATTATAAGATAATTTATAAATATTCTATAAATATATTTTCAAACTCATATAGGAAAAGATAAAATTCTATTGAAGAAAATTTTAAGATATAAATATAGTGTAGGAGGAATCTATTGATGACCACTTCATTTGAGTTAATTAATTTGTGAGTAACGTTAGATAAATTTGTGAAAATATAGATTGTGATGTCATTGTGAAGAAAATCATCAGTACTTTCCTAATATGTTAGATTCCAAAATTTATTATCTGTAATATAGTTGTTGACCTCACCTGTTTTGATAATCTCACTCATGTATTTATTTGTGTTGAAAATCCCAATTATGTCTTCATTCTCTATGATATCGTTAAGTATTGTTGATCTATACTTTAATTCTTTTAAATCTATGATCAAACCAATAACACCTTTTTAAAATAAGTCTTTGGAATATGTTAATCATCATTTATCCATGTTCATACAAGTTATAAATTGATTCTAACACAATCAGATGTGTTCTGCATAAAACAGATAAGTAATCTGTCTACAGCTACCGATACAAACGTAGAGCTACCGGTGTAAGTATAAATAGCTACCGATGGAATAAGTCACCGATGGAATAAGTCACCGATGGACGAAGCTACCGATAGACTCGCAGCCACCGACGCATGGAGCTACCGATGCATGTACCAACCGACGCATGGAGCTACCGATGCATGTACCTACCGACGCATGGAGCTACCGATGCATGTACCTACCGACGCATGGAGCTACCGATGCATGTACCAACCGACGCATAGAGCCACCGATAGAGTCAAAGCAACTAATGACATTAAGCTACCGATGTTCAAGCCACCGATGTTCAAGCTACCGATGCTGATTACCTACCGATCACTCAACTCACTGTTTGAATTTCTTTATTTCCTATATTTAATCTATCTAACGGTCATATCATGTACATTTTAATGATTTGTCAAATACCTGATAAAGGTTGTCGGATGTCAGGAACCCGTACCTCGTACCTGCTGAAAAGAAATCTCTTCTGTCCCCTGATGGGAGATAAATACGAGAAGACTACATACCAGAAAATAATGCGAACGTGTGAAGAAAACAAGAAGCGAACCAGAAAAGTGTGGTGCATCCATTATACCAAAAGCGACACAAGCACAAGAGGAACACAGAGAAGCTCACAGAAAATCAAGCATACTCGAGGAGTGTTCTGTGCTTACAAGAAGAACTTCATCGACTACATTCTCACCACCTGTGAACCTGGAGCATACGACACTCTGTTTCTCAACAGAAACAAGAAGAGGACTCAGACTCACTTCTAATCGAATCCAAAGGAGTCCAGAGCTATACTGAAATCACCAGAACCATCTCTAAACTCTACATCTCTTGTTCTGTGATTTATTACCATTCATTTCGAGTAGTGTGTGTTATCTGCTATATCTAACACATACACTGTCTCCTGTATTCAAACTGAAGGATCTGTAAATCCTTACAAAACTCTTTCATTCTTTCTTTCCCACGAAGAACTGTGGTAGAGGTCGTGTGTGACCTGGACAGCTGGTTGTTGTTGTACCGTTTCCCACGAAGAACAGTGGTAGAGGTCTTGGACCTGGACAGTTGTAAACTGTTGAACCCCGATCCAGGGTGTGGATCATTTTTATATAAACTTTTGAGAGGACTAAGTCTCGGCTTGAGACTGAACCTCTTGGTTACATTGTTGTGCCATCTATTTCAAAGTTTTATTCCGCTGCTAATCACTTTAAAACCAATACTGTTTTTAAAGTTACTTTGATAATTAAATTAGCAAGTGTTTATGTTAAGTGTAGATTAGTAAGTTAGTTTCAAAAGATAATCACACACTCCTGTGTTGATTAACTGGGAATTAATCAATCCCTTGAGAACCTAACAGAATCTCTACATTAATATAAATTCACTACAGTTTAATTTATTATTTTATTTGGGGGTCTTTAAGACACTGCTTTTAAATATAGAAATTTTAATTGGTACTCAATTCACCCCCCTCTTGAGTAAACCACTCCGACCAACACTTGGTATCAGAGGTTGAAAATACTTTCTAAAAGTACTCTGCTTTTGAACTGTGATTTTAGTTGTATTTTAAAGTTCTTAAAATTTCTGTTATTTCTAAATTTTTATCTCTTTAAAATTTTCTCATCATGGACAATAGACTTGAGGGTGCTGCTACTAACCGGCCACCTTACTTCAATGGAACTAATTATGCTCAGTGGAAGCTGAAAATGAAAATCCATCTAGAAAGCATAGGTTTTGATATTTGGACTGCTATTGAATCAGAATACAAAATTCCTACTACTGCTAGATCTACTTGGGATGAACCTACAAAGACTGCCTACAATAACAACTGTAAAGCTATGAATGCCTTATACTGTGCTCTAGGAGATGAAGAGTTTAATAGAATTTCTGCATGTAAAACTGCATATGAAATTTGGGATACCTTAGCTGTTTCTCATGAAGGAACAACTAATGTTAAAGAAATGAGATTGAACACTTATACTATCAAGTATGATAATTTTAAAATGAAGCCTGACGAACCCATTTCTGACATGTATCTCAGGTTCAACGAAATTGTCAATACAATGATCTCGCTGGGAAAGGATGTCTCATCGAAGGAACAAATTATGAGAATTTTGAGATGTCTACCTGATAGATGGAGAGGCACGTCTGTCTCAATCAGAGAATCCTGTGACATAGCTGCTCTACCTGTCAAGGAACTAATTGGCAAGCTGATGATGTATGAAGAAGAGCTTAAAGTGAACAAAGAGGAAGACAATGAACCTGCAAGAAAGTCTGTTGCTTTCAAATCCTCAACCTCAAAGAATAAGGACAAGGAAAAGCTTCAAGCTGTAGTTGAAAGTTCAAGCTGTAAAGACAGTGGAAGTGATTCTGACAGTGATGCTGAGATGGCTCACATTGCTAGAAGATTTAAGAAATTTTATAGGAAAAAGAAGTTCTTCAGAAAAACAAATTATAAGGGTAAGTATGATCACCAAGGCAAATGGAAAAAGGACTGGAAGAAGAATGACAAGTCAGATGATGTTGTCTGCTATGAGTTCAAGAGAAAAGGACACATTAAAGCCGACTGTCCAAAGATGAAATATAAAAAGAAATATGAATATAAGGACAATAAGTTTAAGAAAGCTATGAAGGCTACTTGGAGTGCTTCAGAAGACAGCACAAGTGAAGCTGAATCTTCAGACTCTGAAAGGAATCGAGCCAACATGTGCTTTATGGCAAACACTTCTGAGGTAACTGCTGAAACTCCTGCTTCAAAGTCATATTATTCTGGAGATGATTCTGAAGGTGATAACATGTCTAAATCTGAACTGTTTGAATACTGTGATATGCTGGAAGAGACATGTAATGAACTTAAGGATAAATACAAGTCATTAAAGAAACAGCATGCTCTCACCACTACAGTTAAAACCGAACTTACTATTGAAAGAGAGAAAAATGCTCAACTGTTAAAAGAAAATACAGAACTGAAACTGTCAAATGAGCAACTTAGAAAAGACTTAGAGAAGTTCACCAATGGCAAGAATACTCTAACACAGATGCTAGGAAAGCAAGTAGCACCTAAATACACTACTGGTATAGGATACCAACCTGGACAAAGGAAAATTGCTAAAACTAGATTCATTTCTAAATCTGGACAGAATGAAGGTAATTCTGGAACTTCATATGCTTCAACCAGTTATATACATAGCTATGGATCTAATAAAGTTTATCTTTCAAAGCATGTCAATTCTACAAATTATATGAGATCCATTAGACAAATATGGGTACCTAAAGTGTTATTGGCTAACCTGTCTGGACCCAAGAAGATCTGGGTACCAAAATCATCTCCCATCTAAATCTGTTTTGTAGGGAACTTGCTTAAAGAGCTCATGTAAAGAGACATGGTACTTGGACAGTGGATGTTCAAGACATATGTCAGGAGACTTCTCTTGTTTCAAGATTTTAATAAAAGTTGATGGAGGCTTTGTCACCTTTGGTGATAACTCAAAAGGGAAAATCATCGGCCTAGGCCAGATTGGTAACACTGATTCAATTTTGATTTCTAAAGTTTTATTTGTTGATGGCCTTAAATACAATTTATTAAGTATTTCTCAGTTATGTGATGATGGTTTTCATGTTAAATTTGAAAATGATTCTTGCAAAGTTTTTGATTCTAAGAATGTTTTGGTATTTTCTGCCTTAAGAAATGAAAATGTTTATGCTGTTAATCTGAATTCTTTAGCTAAGCAGAATATTAATTGTTTGAATGCTTTTCATAAAGAATCTTGGCTATGGCACAGAAGATTAGGACATTGCAACATTCACTCACTTAGAAAACTTTCTAGGAAAAACCTAGTTAGAGACCTACCTAAGTTAGAATTCCCAAATGATAGAGTGTGTAACCCCTGTCAAAAGGGAAAACAACACAAAGTTTCTTTTAAATCAAAGAAAGAAGTTTCAACTTCTCAACCACTTGAATTGGTTCACATGGATTTGTTTGGACCATCAAGAGTTTCTAGTTTAAATGGGAAGCACTATGTTTATGTTCTTGTAGATGACTTTTCTAGATATACTTGGGTATATTTTCTAGCTCACAAAAGTGAAGCTTGTTCTTACTTTGTTAAATACTCCAAGTCTGTAGAAAATCGTAGTGGACTCAAGATTAAGACCCTGAGAAGTGATCATGGTCGTGAGTTTGAAAATCAAGATTTTGAATCTTATTGCTCACACAATGGCTATACTCATAACTTCTCTGCCCCTAGAACACCCCAACAGAATGGTGTAGTAGAAAAAAGAAACCGAACTCTTCAAGAAATTGCTAGAACCATGCTCAATGAATATGACCTGCCTATTTATTTTTGGGCTGAAGCTGTAAATACAGCTTGTTATGTTATTAATAGAGTCTTGATTAGACCTGTTCTTAAGAAAACCCCTTATGAATTGTGGAACAATAGAAAGCCTAAGGTTAATTACTTTAAAGTTTTTGGTTGCAAAGTATTTATTCTGAATACTAAAGATAATCTGGATAAGTTTGTTTCCAAAAGTGACGAAGGAATTTTTCTGGGTTACTCTATTTCAAGTAAAGCCTATAGATTATTCAATAAGAAAACCAAATGTGTGGAAGAATCTGTTCACATCAAGTTTGATTAAACTGATCCACATGAGCCTAAAACCTCTCTTGAAAATCTTCAAGAAGACTTATCTATTCTGGACCTTAATGATAAATCTAAAGAACCTGTTATAAAAGTATCCAGTTCTGGACTTTCTCCAGAATCTGCTTCTGTTGAACCCGAACCTATAGATGAACCTGAAATTTCTAGTCCAACCTTTACTAGATCAACGAGGATTCTAAAGAATCATCCTTTAGAAGCTGTTGTTGGTAATCTGGATAGAGGAACACAAACTAGAGCTTCTCTAAGAAACCAGGTTGAACATCAAGCCTTTCTTTCACAGCTGGAACCCAAAAATATCAATGATGCTATCAATGATGAATTCTGGGTAATAGCTATGTAGGAAGAATTAAATCAGTTTGAAAGAAACAAAGTCTGGGAATTAGTTGACAGACCCAAGGACACTTTGACAATAGGCACAAAATGGGTTTTTAGAAATAAAGTAGATGAATCTGGAAATATAGTTAGAAATAAAGCTAGACTAGTTGCACAAGGATATAGTCAAGAAGAAGGCATAGACTATGAGGAAACTTTTGCACCTGTAGCTAGACTAGAAGCCATTAGGATCTTACTTGCATATGCTGCACATCTGGATTTCAAGTTATATCAAATGGATGGAAAAAGTGCATTTCTAAATGGTTTTATAATTGAAGATGTTTTTGTAGAACAACCACCTGGATTTGCTAACCCCCATTTTCCAAATCAAGTTTTTAAACTTTCTAAAGCTTTGTATGGTTTAAAACAAGCACCAAGAGCTTGGTATGATAGACTTAGCAATTTCCTTATTTCAAAAGGTTTTACTAAAGGGATTGCTGATCCAACTCTTTTCATTAAAAGAATTTCTAAAGATGTTTTAGTTGTACAAATATATGTTGATGATATTATTTTTGGATCTTCTAAACACTCTTTATGTACTGATTTTTCAAAAAGTATGCAAAATGAATTTGAAATGAGCTTAATGGGAGAGCTTAAGTACTTTCTTGGATTTCAAGTATTTCAAAATGAAAATGGTATTATTTTGAATCAAAGTAAATATACAAAGGATCTTTTAAAACGTTTTGGTCTGGATAGTATCAAGGAAAGTGAAACTCCTATGAGTACTACCTGTAAATTGGACACAGATGAAACTGGGAAACCAGTTGATCAAACAAATTACAGAGGTATGATTGGTAGTTTACTTTATCTTACTGCTAGTCGACCTGATATTATGTTTAGTGTGTGTATGTGTGATAGAATTCAAGCTAACCCAAAAGAATCTCATTTGCTTGCTGTTAAAAGAATTTTTAAATATCTCAAACACACGGTTAACTTAGGTTTGTTTTACCCAAAAGGACAATCCTTTGAGTTAATGAGTTATTCAGATGCTGACTTTGCTGGTTGTAAGCTAGATAGAAAAATCACATCAGGAACATGTCATTTGCTTGGAAAATCCTTAGTTTCTTGGTGTAGTAAGAAACAGAACTCGGTTGCATTATCTACTGCTGAAGCAGAATATATAGCTGCTGGTAGTTGCTGTGCACAAATTCTGTGGATGAAACACACTCTTTTGGACTATGGATACGTTTTTAAACATGTTTCAATCAACTGTGATAACACCAGTGCAATAAACATCTCTAAGAATCCTGTATCTCACTCTAGAACCAAACACATAGATTTAAGACACCATTTCCTAAGAGATCACTATCAAAAAGGTGATATTTCTCTTGAATTTATTGGCACTGAACATCAATTGGCTGATATTTTCACTAAACCTTTAAGTTCGGATAGGCTAAGTTTCATAAGACATGAACTGGGAATGTTTAATCACAACCGGTGTGAAAATTCTCACTGATGTAAAATTCTCACCGATGTGAAAATTCTCACTGATGTGAAAATTCTCACCGATGTAAGTTTCTCACCGATGTAGAAATTCTCACCGGTGTACAACACTCACCGATTTGTTTTTCTCACCGATGATTAACTCACACCGATGCAAAGTTTAAAGCTTCTGTCTACCGCCAAGAATACGAATCGTTTTATTTTATTTTATTACTCTATTTTAATCGTTTATTTGGAATTCCTAAATGATAAAACTAAGTCTAAGCCACTTCTTACCTCACCGAGCTCAAAATCTCTCACCTTCGAACCTTAGCATCCAAATCGACCAAGAACCCTAAACCCGCGATGGCAAAAACCAAGCTTCCTATCGTCAGAGATGAAAGTGCAGAACCAAATGCCAAGAAGCAGAAGACACAGCATAAAGCCAGTGTTAGTGAAGTCAAAACTAGATCGGGAAGGCGACCAGTGAATCCTCACTTGCAGAATAGAGATATAGTAATCGAGAAGGAACTGTGCGTGGAATGGCTACTGCCTAGCAAATCCTTAGTGCTCGAGATTCTGGAAGACCAGAAATGGGTGGATTGTTTCTCGAATAACAATGGCCCATACTACCCGAAATTGGTAAAGCAGTTCTATGAGTTTGTAACCTTTGAGAAGTCTGAGAATGAGAATCGGGTAAGCTCTTTTGTAAATGGAAAAGAGATGTCTTTTTCTTCAGTAGAGTGGGCTGAGAGTTTAAAAGTACCACATGAAGGTGTCTCTGGGTATGTGTTAAGAGCAATGCCACCTAGTAGTGACATTTTTGATTATGAGACCGCCTTACAAGAGCTGACTGGGAATGGAAATCAAAGGCAAGTGGTAGCTGCTGAAATGGATGGAGAGAATCGACTTCTTTTCAAATTTGTTCAGCATGTGTTGATACCGAGGAGAGGAGATTTTGCAAATCTGAGATATCAAGATATCTATCTTCTTCATTTGCTAAGACATGGTGTAAAAGTCAATCTGTGCAGATTGTTGATGCTTCAAATGGAAGACATGATTAGACCAAAGTCAAAGACCAATGCCTTGTTCTTTGCCAAGCTGATTTCAGTGATGATAAAAGTGAAAGAAATAGTTGAGTCTCAGGATGAGACAGTTGTAGTCAAGAACAATTTCTGCATCACCTCGACTGTTTGCAAGTATATGAAAATTAACTGGAACCCATGGAAGGGAGAATGGGTCAGTGATGATCAGAAAATCTATGATAGGTTTAATCCTGTAGATTATCCCTCAAGACCAAAGGATATGAGAGATCCGAGTCTAAGACCTGATGAAGAGGAACCTGCTTATAGTGATGAGACAGAAGAAGAAGAAGAAGAAGAAACTCCTATGGATGTTGGAGGAGATCCAGACTTGCCCCCAAGTCCTGTTGCAGAACTGGTTTATTCTAGGAAAGGAAAAGTAGAGGAAGTTTTGCCTACTTATGAGGAAGACCAGTCTGTACCTCACCAAGAAGAAGAGGAAAAGGAGAATGCAGTTGAATCGCCTGCTTCTGGTAGGTTAAGTATGAGTCCCTTAATTGGAAACTCAGCTATACCTACTGCTGAAGAAGAAAGAGATAGAGAAGAAGCTGTACCTGTATCAGAAGATCTTCTAAATGCTACACCTGTAGAACTTGTGGTAGAAGATTCTGATGACGAACGGCCAGCAGAAAAGGCTGTTGTGATACATGAGAATGCACCCATTGAGGGGGAGCATCGGTCTGTGCTTGGGAATGTAACAGTAGCTGTTGAGATTGGAGACTGGGTAGAAGACCCAGGGTTTATAGTCTGTGGATTAGATTATCCAGATTCTGACAATGAGATGTCTGTGGATAGACCAAAGACCAATTATGATCTTGCTGCTGAGTTGTTGCCAGACGATGTGGTCAGATTTCATGATTTGACTAAGCTGAAAGAGGACCTCAAATCCAGTTTTGTTGAAGAAGTGAAGCTAATGGAAACCTCTCTTGCATCCTCAATTAATTCAATAATGACTACTTCTGTAGTTAATTTGGCCTCAGCAAGGGGATCTGCTGCAGTTGTCTCAAGTGATTTTGTCTCCAAATCAGATCTTGAATCCATGAAGGATGAGATAAAAGAATCATTCAGTGCTTCAGTTGCTGAGATGAAGGAAAGCTTTTATGAAGAAATGAAAGTGCTAGAGAGATCCTTCGAGCTATCTCTGGCTTGTAATTTATCTTCCTTTATGTCTGAGCTTATGGAAGAAGTGAAAGAATGCCAGACTCAGTCTTCAAGAATCGAAGCTGATCTGGAAGCTCTCAAGACATCAGTGGTTGCTTTGGATTCCTATATGAGCTCCAAGTCTCAAGCTGACAAGGATCTAGCCTATGTGAAGAGTGTAGTTAGCCAGTTTGTCTCAGTGTTTGAAAGTTTCAAAACCTCAGTGAAGGATCATGTTCAATTACAAGACTCTCAAGTTCAAAGCCTAATCAGTGGTTTGTCAAAGAGTTTTAAAGAAACTGTTTCCTTCTCTCTTGGCCCTCTCACATCCAAACCATCAGTTGATATGAACTCAGTTCGAGCAATATTGAAGGAGGAGATTGGTTCTATTCCTACCAGTGGCTCTGGGGACTCATCAGAGTTAAGCCGAGTGGTGCTTTCTACAAGGGATTCTGCCAGAGAAATCATGAAGATAGTTCAAGATTTTATGAGAGAAGCCTCTGCCTCTCAAGAAGCCATAAAAAGCAAAGTGGACTACTACTTCTCCAAGATTTTCACCAAGCATCAACTCGAACACCACTTCAAGCTAATGTTGGAGCACATGAAGCTCCCTCCAGTCACCCAAGCTTTCAAAGAACAAGTGAGCAAGCTGAGAGAACTGACTCCTGCCTTAGAGAAATTCATGGAGAACAAAGATGATTTCCTCTCTGCTATGGAAAGAGGAGGAGGAATTATTATGGATTTTAGAAATCTGCTGCTGCCCTTCTTGCATGTTGATGCTAGACCAGTCATCATCCCTCCTGCTTTGCCTGCTTCTGCCTCAGCTGCTCCCTCAGTCCAGCTGACTCCTGCTCAAGCCATTCAAAGCCTCAAACCAATGATTACCCAAAAATCTTCAACTTACAAGCCTGACTCTGTGTCAGTGGCCCAGCCTCCTTTGATCTTTTCTGTCATTCCCAAACCTTCACCTGAATCCTCACCACCTGAGCATCCTTCTGATCCTAAAGGAAAATCTCACATTGCAGATGCGGAGTGAACCAGTGGCCAAGCTTTTTGATAGGAATTCCTTTGTAATCTGTTTTTGTTGTACTTTTTGACTAACTCTAATACAGACCACTTTTTACTTCTCTTTGTTTTATTTCTCTCCTCTATATATATCTATATATATGCTTTCCCATTTTTGATTATCACAAAGGGGGAGAACAATAAGAGAGGGGGAGAAACTTTTTATGCGAGAATAAGGAGGAGAACAAAATGAGAAATATTTTCAATGGAGAAAAATAAGGCATAAGGGGAAACACATTATCCTTTGTTTTGTTTCCATTTTTATCTCTGATACCTTATGTCTATATAGTACCTTATTATTTTTTACCTCTGATAACTTATGTCTATATCATACTATTTCTATTATCTATGATGTTGTTTTCTCTGAGAAAATTGAATTCAATATTATACTCTTTACTATTATATTTTCACTATGTTAAATGCCAATATCATAAATTGTGATTATCAAAAAGGGGGAGATTGTTGACCTCACCTGTTTTGATAATCTCACTCATGTATTTATTTGTGTTGAAAATCCCAATTATGTCTTCATTCTCTATGATATCGTTAAGTATTGTTGATCTATACTTTAATTCTTTTAAATCTATGATCAAACCAATAACACCTTTTTAAAATAAGTCTTTGGAATATGTTAATCATCATTTATCCATGTTCATACAAGTTATAAATTGATTCTAACACAATCAGATGTGTTCTGCATAAAACAGATAAGTAATCTGTCTACAGCTACCGATACAAACGTAGAGCTACCGGTGTAAGTATAAATAGCTACCGATGGAATAAGTCACCGATGGAATAAGTCACCGATGGACGAAGCTACCGATAGACTCGCAGCCACCGACGCATGGAGCTACCGATGCATGTACCAACCGACGCATGGAGCTACCGATGCATGTACCTACCGACGCATGGAGCTACCGATGCATGTACCTACCGACGCATGGAGCTACCGATGCATGTACCAACCGACGAATAGAGCCACCGATAGAGTCAAAGCAACTAATGACATTAAGCTACCGATGTTCAATCCACCGATGTTCAAGCTACCGATGCTGATTACCTACCGATCACTCAACTCACTGTTTGAATTTCTTTATTTCCTATATTTAATCTATCTAACGGTCATATCATGTACATTTTAATGATTTGTCAAATACCTGATAAAGGTTGTCGGATGTCAGGAACCCGTACCTCGTACCTGCTGAAAAGAAATCTCTTCTGTCCCCTGATGGGAGATAAATACGAGAAGACTACATACCAGAAAATAATGCGAACGTGTGAAGAAAACAAGAAGCGAACCAGAAAAGTGCGGTGCATCCATTATACCAAAAGAGACACAAGCACAAGAGGAACACAGAGAAGCTCACAGAAAATCAAGCATACTCGAGGAGTGTTCTGTGCTTACAAGAAGAACTTCATCGACTACATTCTCACCACCTGTGAACCTGGAGCATACGACACTCTGTTTCTCAACAGAAACAAGAAGAGGACTCAGACTCACTTCTAATCGAATCCAAAGGAGTCCAGAGCTATACTGAAATCACCAGAACCATCTCTAAACTCTACATCTCTTGTTCTGTGATTTATTACCATTCATTTCGAGCAGTGTGTGTTATCTGCTATATCTAACACATACACTGTCTCCTGTATTCAAACTGAAGGATCTGTAAATCCTTACAAAACTCTTTCATTCTTTCTTTCCCACGAAGAACTGTGGTAGAGGTCGTGTGTGACCTGGACAGCTGGTTGCTGTTGTACCGTTTCCCACGAAGAACAGTGGTAGAGGTCTTGGACCTGGACAGTTGTAAATTGTTGAACCCCGATCCAGGGTGTGGATCATTTTTATATAAACTTTTGAGAGGACTAAGTCTCGGCTTGAGACTGAACCTCTTGGTTACATTGTTGTGCCATCTATTTCAAAGTTTTATTCCGCTGCTAATCACTTTAAAACCAATACTGTTTTTAAAGTTACTTTGATAATTAAATTAGCAAGTGTTTATGTTAAGTGTAGATTAGTAAGTTAGTTTCAAAAGATAATCACACACTCCTGTGTTGATTAACTGGGAATTAATCAATCCCTTGGGAACCTAACAGAATCTCTACATTAATATAAATTCACTACAGTATAATTTATTATTTTATTTGGGGGTCTTTAAGACACTGCTTTTAAATATAGAAATTTTAATTGGTACTCAATTCACCCCCCTCTTGAGTAAACCACTCCGACCAACAATAGTGAATATATTTCTCATAATGAGTTTCATAATATTCTCATTGCCTATAAAATGATAATGCTACATGTCGTTAAAAAGAAATTCAAATATGAGATGGTGTTTCAAGCCACAAGAAAGTTAAAACTGAAAATGATCCAAAATATTATAGTGAATTATATGGTGATGATAAGATATATGAAGATGAAAATAAAATCATATCTCTCATCTTTAAGAAATTCAGAAAAAGGAAAGGCAAGAACAAAGGTAAACTTCAATTAAAATGATTCAACTATGATATAATTTGACATTTCTCTCTAAACATTCCAAAGAGAAATAATATTTTATATTAGGTTGATGAAAATGATAAATAACTCATGAAGAAGAATTGGTATAAGAACACCAAGGATGAAAATAAATCTATTGAGTTCAAGAAGAATTTTTTGAAAATAAAAAGAAAAATATTAATAAGAAAAGAATCTGACAATGAAACATAATCTTGCAGTCATTCCCAATATATATAGCCTTGAATGTTATTGAACATGATGTTACATGCAGATAAGGTATAAATCACTTTGAGTAGTGAGGATGAATGTGGTTACGGGACATATACGGATCACATTCTTAGATCAGAGTTAGAATATTTCCTTGATTAAAACATAATGATAAATATGGAATTTAAATCTATAAATAAGTATGAAGGGAAGAAGAGATAATTAAGAGTTTACAAATAAAAAAACAAAAATCATTGAAAAACTTAAGAAATATAATTTAAAATTAGATGATAATAAGATTATGAAAATTGATCTGATGTGAAGTTGGTCTCTATGGAAGAGAAAATGAGCAATCTAGAATAAAAATATATAGAAACTGAAAATGATTTGAAAGGATTCCAATAGTACTTCAAGACAAATATTTATGTCAAAATCGAGATTCTTATACCAACTAAATCTTCTGTAAATATTTAATATGTTTCATGTAACCATTCAGGATAACATTCAAAATCTAGAAAAGGTTTGGTCTTAAGAGATAAGGAGAAATACTATTCAATATCTATGGAATAAATTATAAGGTAAGGAAAATAAATATCCTAAAAAAGGTAATAACAATTTATACCAAGATAAGAGAGACAAAATTCTGAAATGCAGTTTTTTAGGTATACTTATAGTTATAAATGAAGGATTGGAATCAGTGGATACTATTTTTGTAGTAGGATTTTTTGTCACATGGACTATACATGAGGATAAAACAAGTCTATTCATATGAGAATACAGGAATAAATGAGAAGAAACTATCATATTACAAGAAGTGAATCTCCATAGAAGAAAGAAATAAACACGTTCACTTCAAACCTTCCTACAATAAACAAGTTTAAAAGTATTAGTGAAATTTTTGGTAGATGTGAGAATCCAAAATGTTGTGTTGAAGAATGTATGAAAAATTTTCTTTGAAAAATCTCCTAGATAGAAAAGGGACAATGAGTTCAGAAGAAAAATTAGGAAGAAGATCACTGTAGAGGCAGACTTTAAGGAATGGAATAAAGAAAGACATTAGAAACTTGATAGTGTATTCTATTTAGATATTATATGAGACAATAAAATATGAAACAACAATGAATAATCTGAAGGAGGAACAATTAACTTTGGTAATAGTTATTCACTAAAGATTAAAGGTGTTGTAAATGATGATATAGAGTCAAAAGGACTCATGTGAAGAGATATGTTATTTTTTGATGGGTTAAATTAATAATTTATTACTGTTGGACAACTATGTGATGACTATACTGAATTATTACTTCAAAATAACTTATGTGTTTTAAAAAATACCGATGATAGAAGAATTATAGCAAGAGGTGAAATAAAAAGTGGAAAATTATTTCAAATTGGTGGCCCATGGAACTAATGTTATATGAGTGCCAAAGATGAAAATGACATACAGAATAGGAGATATAGTCATCTTTGATAAAAAAATATTAATAAGATATCCAATAAAGAATTAGTGAGAGACCTTCCTAAACTCAAGAGATAATGTGATGTTGTTTTTTACACATGTTATAAGGGAAAGATGATATGAAAGACTCACATGAAGATGGAAATAAAATCTATTATCCCATTGAAACTATTATATTCAAATATATGTGGTCTTATGAGAAACAAGTAAACAAATGGTGATATTTATCTCATTACATTCATATATAACTACATCAGGATGAAGCATTTCCTCTTCAAAAAACAAAAATCATAGACTATTAAAATGTTCAATGTTTTCAGAAGAAAAGTTGAAAAAGAGATTGGCGTTTACATAAAAAGGATAAGGTTAGACAATGGAAAAGATTAAAAAAGAAGTCCTTTTTGGATATACCTAGAAAAACATGGGATGAAACATCAATACAACATACCATAAAATCCTCGACAAAATGGTGTGTTTGAAAAAATATTATAGAAATTTGAATAACCATGCTAGGTGAGAATAAGCTTCCAACATTCATTTGGAGAGTATATTTTTTCATCTCTATGAATATCTAAAATAGGTACTTACTATTAGATAAAACTCATAATACATCATATGATATATGGAATAATATAAAACCTATAGTAAAATTCTTCAAAATCTTTTGGAACCCCTACTACATGAAGATCAAGAACAAAAATATGGGGATGTTTGAAGAAAAGGATAAAGAAAGAACCTTTTGAGGAATCATTCAAATGGATTTAGTTAAAAATGGTAAATAAAATTTATATAATATTATGGAATTATCAGATGTTAAAATAATTTAAAATCATCACAAAATAGATGTAATTTCTGAGCCTGTTTATGAATCATATCGGGTTAAAAACTTTCCCAATTTTGAAACAAAGATTAATGGGAAATATATAACAAAGTCGGTTATGATTGATATTGATTGAAATATTTTTAGTGAGGGATTATGGAATGAGAATTTGTGGTAGAGGCTTCAAAGGCTGATGAAACATATTGACTCTATGTATATTATGGGCTAGCCAGATGCACCTGTCCATACTCAAAGAAGGTTGTCGTTAAAAAAATAAAATGAAATGATTTCACATATTAAACTTCATACTATTTCTGATGAAATAATCTATAATGATAAGATTTCAAAAATTAATGAATGTTTTTATCAAATAGAGAAGAAATCTAGTTTATAGGTGGTACCACGGCCTAAATACAAGAATGTCATTCGAAACAAGTGTATTTTCGTAAGTAAGATAAATGAGAGAGGTGATTTCATAAGAAATAAAGCTTGGCTTGTGTGTAAATGTTACTCTCTAATAGAATTAATTTTATTAATTTTTTTCAACATGTATAAAGTACTAAAATAATCATGTTGTTTTTGGATGTGGTATTAAACAAAAGATATAAGATATATCAAATAGATGTAAAATATTCCTTTCATAATGGTGAGTTAGAATGGGAGGTGTTCATTGAAACAAACTGATGGATTTTAACTTGATAAATATGTGATCATGGTATTTAATATCAAGAAGGATTTATATGGGTTGAATCAAGACCCACAATCTTGGTATGATAAGCTTGATCGATGCTTGAAAAGCATGAACCTTTCAAAGGGAAAATTGATTGTAATCTTTATTTGAAGAAGTCATACATAGATACTCGTATATCTATAATATATATTGATGACATAATTTTTAAAAGTGACATAGAGTATCTATGTGAATAATTTACTAAGGAGATAAATTGAAAATTTTAAATTTCCATATTGGGTGAGTTTTCTCACTTCTTTGGGTTACAAGCCATATGAGGAGTTGAGCATATTTTTCAATCTCATGAAAAGTACTCTAGGGAATTGTTAAAGAATTTTGGAATGGAATAATATAAAGGTCTCTATACATATATGGATGATATAACTAAAATAAATGAGGATATGTTTGACCCAACTATAAATCATAGAGGTTATAGAAAATATATTGGAAAACTTCTATACTTTACAGCTTTCAGGCATGAAATTTTGTTCACTATGAAATTGTGTGTTTGGTTTCCGAGAAATTCCAAAGAGTCCCACATACTTTTAGCAAAGTTAATCCTTAGATAAATTTGGAGTGAATTTATTTACATATTTCTATATAGATCTATATAATACTTAACCTCACAGGGTATTACTAATTCTGATTGAACTAGTGACTATATTGATAAGAAACCTACCTCAGGTGGAACATTTTTCCTTGGTGAGAGTTGTGTGGCATGAAATAGTAATAAATAGAGCTCAGTGGCATTACTCATAGCTGAAGTCGATTACTATACTACCACACAATCCTGTGTGTAGATGGTTTGGATGTAGGCTAATTTGGATTTTTTTTAGAGTTGATGTTGACAGAGCACTATGTATTTTTTGAGATAATAAAAGTGATGTATATCTTTCTAGGAATCTGGTTCAACACTTGAGGTATAAACCAATTGATATTTTGTACAATTTCATCAATTAATAGGTTGAAAATGGTGATGTAACTTGAGTTTTTTTGTACTAACGACTGGGTTGCAATTTTTTTTACTAAAGCATTTTGGAAGGAGAAATTTCATGACATGAGGTTGAGACTTCATATTTAGTCTTTACCGCTCACCTAATAATTTTTAAAAAACACTCCCCATCAAACATTGGATTATTTTGATAAATATGTAGAAATAATGACATAAATATTGATATAAGGGAGTGAGAATTATTGGATAAATAGGGTGGGAGAATTAATTGGTAGTTTACTTAAGTCATTGGGCTGCACTCGCAGTAAATAAGGGATGAAATTATCTCAAATTAATTGTCATCTCTCGTATTGTGGTGAAAGAAACTTCTCATATGAGTGAGGTTGTGACTTAATGATTCTTATGATATAATTTGAAAGAGTTTAATATTTCTATCAATAAATCCAGAAGGGGAAGAAAGTTGATGCTTTGTATTTGATAATGATGTTATTTTAGGGTTTTTGTTGTTTCCACCCATTGTAGAGAATAATTAGAGGTTTCTAAGATGACATTAGAATTGATTGAAAAGTTTTTGAGATGGTTGAAAAGGTATGAAGTTGTTTTGAAGAAGATATGTATGTGTTTAAAGCTATATGGAATTTGTTAGGGACATCTACATAAGGAAAAAAAGGAAAATGTACTAGACATATGCCTTTGACATTGGGAAAATGAATTAAGAAAAATCATATTTAATCACAAGATTTAAATGAAAATAATTTTAATTAATAACCATATGTATTTGGCGGGAGAGTAAGACAATTGAGTGTTGGTAAAATCCTTTGAGCACCAGCACATGTCTTTGAATTTTTATTATAAAAAGTCATCAAACTTAAGCCTTTTTGAGTGGTAAGACTTCATATATGAGCATAAGAATTTTTCATTGAACAAAAATAATTTATCAGAATACTTTTAAGGGTTTAAAATAGGTCATTGATCCAATATAATCGATTCATCATAATTCTTCATTGAGTGCAGGATTTTAAATTCCTATCATATTTTCTCAGCACATAGAAAAAAATTCAGTTTCTACTAACCAAAAAATCACGTTTATAGAATTAAAATATTATAAAGTATTTAAACTAGATAATATTCTATGGTGTTTTGTTTTTGTTGGTTATGTCCCTCGGCCTCTCAAACCCCACTTTTCCCTTATGTTCTTCTACGCCTCTCCATTTAGGAGTTGGAGAAGTTGTAATAAAGAGGGTTTGGGTAATGAGGTTCGGTGGTCGATGGGTTTCAGGTGCTCTAGAGTCAGTTTTCTCTTGTTCTATCAGATACTAGATTTCTTATTCATCAACGATGACTGTGCTCAAAGTCTTCAGCCACTCAATACCCTGCTCTGGCCTTGTGTTCCTCTGAACCTCTCCTAGTCGGATCTAGAGTGGTGTAACTATGAGGTTTTGGGATGTGGGTTGGTGGTCATCAGTGCTCCAGGTGAAACATGTGTCAGTGCGAAGGCAATTACCAGTTCGGTTGATCTTCTTGTTGTTTCCTACCCTTTTCCATCGATGATGGTTAGTTCTATTTTTTTGGGAGATTCTTCATCCATTTTATGTCTGATCAGGGAAGATCTCAATTTGTGTTTCTGATTGAGGTGATTTTTATTTCTAGTGTGTCGTCGAATGATGATGTTGATGGTGGTGATGAGGGTGAAATGATGATAGTGTGAATGTTTTCTTCAAGGATGTTGTGGTGGGATGTCTTCAGTGGGATTTTCTTCAGTCATCAGATCTGGATGTGATGGCGGATGGTGAGGGGACCAGGGTGTGTGGTGGATGGAGAAGTGACTTGGCTGTGATGGTGGATGGAAACATGACTGGTTGTCATGGGTGGCTCATGGATTAAGGCCCCTCGGGTTATGTTCCCTTTTATGTGTTTGAATCTTTAGTCTACGATATGTTTTCACTAGAATATGTGGTCTAGATTTGGGTTTTGAATTTTGATGTTGTGATTGCTTCTTCTAGAATGTAGTATTTGGAATTTATGAGGTTCCCACTTTCCCCCTAAATTGGATTTTTTGAAAATAAAAAATGATTAGGAGTCCATACAGATTCAAGTATGATGATCCTTTTCCAATCCTTAGTTCCTATAATCACATGAAATATGTGCAGGGATTCAAGATGAGATTTATGAATATTATCAATATTTTTTTAAGTTTAATTATTAAGATTCATTGATTAATAAGAAATTATTTCATGCCACAAGTAGGTAGAATAAACATAATTATGGAAAAATACATTACTCTAACATGCTGTGAGTAGGATGAAGATAAATGGAAACTAAGGATGACCTAGTTTAAGAAGACTAAGTGGATGGAATTATCTTCCCATGGAAGAAGATAAGTTAAGTTATGGTATTTACATGATAACATAGAGGAGTATACCCACATTAAAATGGTTAAAGAGTCTTAGGAAGGATGATCAAGGAATATAAAAGTAGTTAAATATTTATGGAAAATTCTTCGAGCGAGATCGAGACATCTTATCATATACCAATTTGGATATATGAAAATGAGGTATTGATTTAAGCCATCACTAGAAAAGATATGTAATTTCTTTAAGAATGATAAGCCATGTTTGAGATGATACAAAAGGGGGAAATGTCAAGAATATAAATAGAAGTGTTGAGAAAAGAGAAGTTGTGAATATTTGAGGGAAAAATAAACCAAGAAGTTCTGTGACTAGATCTCTATATTTAATACTCATAAACTATATATTCTTGAGATTAAGAATCTAGTGAAAGTTATTTAATATTGAGAATAGAGAAGTAGATCTATATAAGATTTTACAACAAGTGATCATGTTGTCTTGAATATTTTAATGGCTTGAGGGGAAGGCCTTCATAAGTTTCCAAAGAAACCCATATCTTTAAGTAATATTTCCCATTTTTTCTGACTCATCATGACTAGTGGTGTGATTTTTAATGGTAGGAGCAGGATGATATGAAACTATAAGTAAAGAGGTATTCCACTCTAAATATTGTAAATTGGTGATTGAATTGTAATAGAAAAAATATTTCCAGAACAGAACTGGCTGCAACAAGGAGTAAACTTTCACATTTTAGCCAAACCTTGTAATAATTATTGTGTGCATTATTATCTTTATTTTAATTATCTTCATGCAAGGTTGAGAGAAAAATTTATGATTGAAAGAATTAGTTCTTAACCATTCATAGGGGGTCTTCAGAAAAACAAGAAGCAATAGTAAAAAAATTGTACATGTATTCACCCTCCTCTCAATTCAGTTATACAATCCATTGACATCAATAGCTACGATAACTGATATAGTAATAGATGTTTTTACAACACTGTTATTGCTACAACAGATGTTATAGTGACCACAGTTTCTACAATGATAATATAGTCTCTAAAAAAAAATCCCACCAAATTGGTGGCTATAGAGGGTTGAACCCCCATCCTCTTGGATACCAAACATGGGGTCGTTCCACTCAAGTACCATCTCTCAACATTTTATTTATTTAGAATTTTTATTCAGTTAATAAGGATTATAAACCATAAACAATGCACATACCCAATAACCATGGTAGGTCAAGCCTTATCCCTCCCCATAAGGATTGGGCGGCACCTACAAGGACTATTACAATTTGATGGATCAAAGGTGCTCTGGCTTGGAATCTTAATGCATGGCCTAAAAGACTAATTTTTTCCCCAAATTCCCCTTCTTGGAATAATAATGTTACATTACATGTATGCTATAATACCCACCGCCTCTACAGTCTCTACTATTGTACCTGTCGCTGCTAAAATTCCTACTATAGTATGTACTTACTGTTTATATAATGATATAGTTCATGTATAGTTCCTATTATAGTAATTATGGGAATCCAACCCAAAGAAGGCCACAAGGATTTCAACCCTTACCAGATGTAGGATTATAGGGAAACTTCAACCCTCAGGCAAGCTCCTAACTTTTTTTTAATTTTTGGAGGTATAATATAATGAAACAAACCCACACCCATATGCTTGAGAGGACAGGTCATAACCCCCATAAGGGATAAACAATCAAACCATCCATTTCAATTTTTATTATCCCAAAGGCTCAACATTTTATAACCTGATGACCCCAAGATCATTTTCTAAAGGCCCTTCTTATTTGGTGAATAGTGCTTCTACTGTACTCACATCTACTGAAGTAATTTTCACCGTCATAATGCCTTCTATAGTACCTACCGCTGGTATAATACCTACTATAATACTCATCGCTACTTCAGTACCAGTACCCTAAACATTTCTATAGTTTCTGCTGCAGTGCCCCGAGCCGCCAATAGTGAAACCCCCATCACATTTTTTATTTATTTTTCAACTCCTTCAAATAGACACCCGACCTTAATAGAAATAATTTATTAATAACTTAAGTAAACATATTAGTAATAATAATAATAAAAGTAATTAGTAATTTTTTTAACAATGTTATTTATGAAAATATTTTTAATATTCATTAATTATTGATAAATTCTTGTAATAAATTATAAATAATCATTATTTTATTTAATAATAATTATTATAATAATTAAATTAACAAAATTTTAATATCATTATTATTAATAATTATTTATAGAAATTATTATTATAAATAATATTAAAAAATAATTTAAAATAATGAAAACTAATATGTCATAATAATTAGTTAATAATAATAGTAACTAATTATCAACAATTATGTAATTAAAAAACATAACTAAAAATATTGATAACACACACACAGATATATATTAATTTGTTTTGATAATTATGAAGACTTAATTTTGATAATGTTTTTAAAAATAATAGATATTCATTAATTAATTGGAATGATTATTAATACTTATATTATTAATTATATTATTAATTAAGTGATTTTAAATAATTTTTTTAGTTATTTTAATTAATTTATTATTTTTAATTATATTATTAAAAAAACAATTTACATTATTGTTATTTTTTTGAATTTTTTTTTAGGATCTCTTGTTTTTTATAATGTAATTATTAATATAAATACAAATAGTTACTATAAAATTAAATTAATAAAATTAATAATGTAAGAAATAATTAAAGTTGAAATTGATAATATAATTAATAATACTTAATATTTTGAACTAATTATATTATTAATTATTATTAATTATAAATAAATAATAATCTACATAACAATATAAATAATTAATAAAGAAATTAATTATTAAAAAAATTAATTCCATATTGAATTATTATCTTTAATCAAATTACTATAAATAATTGATATCACTATTAAAATAATTAAATAAATTAATAAAAGAAATTATTAATAGAAAATAAAAATAAAATTATTATTGATTATTAATGATAGTAATGTAGTTAATAATTTTATTTAATTAGTTATTATTATTAGTTATATTAGTAATTATTATTAAATAGTTTTAATTACATTTTTCATAAAATAGAATAAAAAAAATCAAGAAAAAAAAGAAAGTTATACGCTGGTTAACTCCTCTGAAATTTTTTCATAGATGGCACCATCATTGATAGCACTCTCCATTATCTATAAAATTCTCACATTGATTTTGGAATTTTTTTTCTGACACCTAATTTTGGGAATTAATTTTTTTTAATTTCTCCTAAATAGGATTATTGCCTATAGATTCAATTTCATAACTTTTTAAAAAAAATCAAGGTAAAAGAAAACTAATTCCACTATCATACCCAACATGTGACTTTTTAAATGCATGTATGATAATTTATAAAAGTCTGAATACATTTAAACTAAAGTATTCATCAATTCACAATATAAAAATTTTATATTTATGAATAAAATTTATGAAATAAACTAAACAAATCAACTTTTAATAAATTTAAATATGAGATAACCATTTAAAAATAACTCTAATATAAAATAATTATAAACATTTTATAACTGAATAAAAATCGTGTACATTCAAATAATAAATAAATATAATCACTATAGATTTATTTCTAATATGAGCTCCTCCATATCATCGTTCTATATGGAATTTATTTAAATATATGATATATTACTAAAATATAAATATTTGATATTTAACATGAACAATTAATTTGTATTATCTTAACCTTATATACTATATAATTATCACATATTTAGCATTAATTAAACAATGATTATATCAATTATCAAAAATTCTTTTGATATTGTTTAAATAATTTATTTAATAAGACCTTTAATTTTAACATTTTAGGTTAATAATTATGAATAATTTATAACGAAATATACACCAATTACAACAAAACAAAAACACACCTCAAACCCACTGGGATAGAAAGAGAGGTCATAGCCCCTCCAAGGGACAACCCACCCATTGAGATCCTTTATTTATTATATAACCCCATAAGCTCTATTCTATAGAGGTATCAAGACCCTAAATAGACGGCACATAACCTCCCTATTATTTGTTGTTTACCAAAGGCCCATACTTCTGGCCTGATACCTCTTTACTCAGGCATCATTCGCATGTGTCCACCCCCTTATTAGTCACTGGACGAGTTTTTTATACATTTTTAATTTTTTTATAGAAAACTGGTAGGGAAAAACTTCTTTCAAAATACACTACAAACGTGGCATCATAGATGTCTTATTTGCATTTCGGGTGAAAGGCGGCATAGCGAATTCCACCTTTGCACTGCCGGCATGGATCGCTGACATGGCAAAGGAGGCACCGCAGGTGCCGCCTGTTGCCTGAAGACATTCTGAAAGGCGGCACTCAGGGTGCCTCCTTTGCCCCCTCACCCTATAAAAGGGCCAAACCCCCGTCCCCTTCTCCTCACTTCAAAACAGTCATTTGCTTCTCATTTTCAATCTTTTACGGTGAAGGTTGTGGTTTGAAATTTTTGGAAAGCTTTTAGAGGTATGATTTTAAATTTAAAGTTTTTTATTTTGTAGAATTTTTTTTAGTTAAATATTTTTTTAAATTTAATGTTTTTTATTTAGTTGAATTGTTTATAGTTAAATATTTTAATTATTTAGTAGTTTAGTTAGTTTTAAATTTTTTTGATTATTAGATTGTTTAATTAGTTATATATATTTAGGAATTAAAATTATCTTTAGTATAAATTAATTTAGGATTCTTTTAATGAAATTTTGGTAGCATAAATACTATGTTATCTATGAAATCAAATCCTTGTCTGGATACAAAAAAGTGAATATTGATCTGGCACAGATGTACCTAGGGGTATAACCTGAAAACACCGATTTGAGCTAGACTCGAACGGGAACTGGTGCACGACAATGGGTCTTGATGTATTCTGGTTTGACACTCTCAGAGGATATGATTAAGGTTTGAATATTTCTTTATAAACTACACAAATATCTAAGAAAAGAAATGATAAATTGATAATTTAGTAATGATGTTGATAGTTATTATTGGGAATGATTAGTTAGAAATTAATTAATAAATAACATCGAGTTAAAAATAAAACTACAGTTCAAATGATATTCAATAACATGGAGTTAAAAAATAATATGGAGTTAAAAAATAACATAGTTAAAATACAACATGGAGTGAAAGTGAAAAAATAAATATCATGGAGTTAAAAAATAAATAACATGGAGTTTGAAAATAAATAACATAGAGTTAAAAAATAAATAACATGGAGTTAAAAAATAAATAACATGGAGTTAAAATATAAATAACGTAGAGTTAAAATATAAAAAACATGGAGTAAAAATATAAATAACATGGAGTTAAAATATAAATAACATAGAGTTAAAAAATAAACAACACCATGTTCCGAGCTTCTAGCCTTTCCTACAATTAATTGAATATCAAATTTTCAGAAATCCCGTGTGACAATGGGTTTTCTGAAATATTGATATCCAATTTACTACAAGAAAGTATAGAAGATCAAAACATGGTGTTATTTATTTTTTAACTCTATGTTATTTATATTTTAACTCTACTAACGTTATTGAATAACTAATTAATAATTTAGTAAGGAATAACTAATGATTGAAGAATGATTAACTAATTAAAAATTGTACTAAGAAATATCATAGTTTAGGACATAATATCTTTTAAAATTTTAGTATCATAAACATTGTATAGTTCATAAGTAATAGTTATTATTTGAACATTTGGTAAAAACTAACTTATTTTTAATAAGTAGTTTAATTACATCTTCAAAGTATAAAATCCAACTTATATTGGTAACTATCATTCTGAATGTCACTTAAATTATCAAAACCTTGATCAAAAAACTTTTTTACATAGAGTATAATGTTTGCCTGTGTGCAATGCTATGGGGAGGTTATTCAAACTGATCAAGGATCTTCTTACAGTACACAACCAATAATAGTGGTTAATACAACTGATTGTGTAACACTAAGTGACATTCAAGACATAATCCGTGTCTCATTAAATCTAGGACCCGATCAAAAGATCAAGTCAATGAGTTATAGACATTTGCAGTTCCGGTCAACATTATGGAATCTATCTTGTCCATTGGTTGATGATGCGTAATGGATCCAAATAATTAATTTTTTTTCTCAATGGTCGGATGGTACCATGATAGAGTTATATGTTGATATTTATACTATACAACAACAACATCCAATTATACAAAGACGTAGACATACAAGAGTCGTTGAAGATAGTCCTCCCATGAAGTTGAAACTATTCAAAATGATGTAGAATAGGACAACCTAATTGATCTCTTGAATACACATGTTAACCCGACATTTGATGAGGAGTTTCATAATAACGAAACATATGGTGATAGTAGTGTTGATGAAGAAGGAAGAAAAAGTGTTTCGAGAAGTGCATTAGTTGTACAGTATGATCGACCTATAATAAATCATCCACCGCTCTTTGCGTCATGGTCATAAGCAATGACACGTGTGACTGAATTTGAAGATAATGTTCTCACACTGGCAACTGAGTTTATCGGAGTTATACGAGATAGGTTTAGTGAGATGGAAAAAACTTTATATGTTGGAAGGAATTTTTCAAGTAAATATGCATTAAAAATTATGCTAAATAGATTTCACATTAAGAGGAGCTGTAGCTATGTAGTTTATGAATCAGACCATAGAAAATATGGAATACGATGTGAGATGTATGGGAATGATTGTAGATTTCGATTGAGGGCGATTCTGGACATTGCATTTGGAGGTTGGAGAATCTCGAGGATTGAGGCAGCTCATACTCGCGTTCAGCCAAGCCTAACACAAGATCATACTTTATTGGATGCAGAATTTGTGTCATCGATTATTATTGAGATGTTTAAGAAATGTCAAGATGTTTTTATAGCCCTTGTCCAAGAGAGGATACAACAGACATTCAGTTATAAGATTTACTATAATAAGGAATGGAAGGCGAAACAGAAGGCAATTGTGAAGGTCTGTGGTGATTGGGATGACTCATATCGGGTGTTTCTGCAATTACTAGACATACTGAGGCATCATAACCATGTTGTCTTACATCTGGATAAAAACAAACATGTGTCTCATGATAACCGACTTGATCCATCTCATGTTTAATTTCATCGGTTGTTCAGGGCATTCCTTCCCTGTATTTCTACCTTTCATTTCTGCAAACAGTTTATTTAGATTGATGGAACATTTATGTATGGAAAATACAAGGTCATATTGTTGATTGTGGAAACCCAATATGGAAACCGTTCACCTCTTCCGCTTGCCTTTTCCATTGTATAGAAACAAAACTATGAATCATGGAGTTGGTTTCTGGCATGTATCAACACCCATTTCCCCAACATTCAGGGTGTTTGTTTGATATATGATCGGCATCAGGAAATTAATGAGGAAATAAATTCGTATCCTGATATATAAAGTTACCCAAATTCAAATCATTGGTTCTGCATTAGACACATTGCTAGCAACTTGCATAAAAAATTCCACAACGAACTGATGAAGAGGGAAATCACCAGAGTTGGTACGCATTGTATTTCTTATTTTTTTGTATATCAGTTTAATGATAAATTCAAAATATGTGAAATATCATCTATTATGTGTATAATATGAGTCTGATCAACGACAGTTTGAAGAACGTTTCGAACAAATCCATCAGGTTAATGAATAAGTCTATGATTATATGATCCAAATTCCAAAAGCAAAATGGACATTGGCATAAGATGGGGGAAGAGGTACGGACACATGACCACCAAAATTGTAGAGTGCATCAATGGTGTCTTCAAAGGGATTCACAAGCTACCTATAAATACCCTAGTTTTGGAGACATTATATCATTGTGTGAAGTAATTTGTTGATAGACAAAAATTGGCATCAGATGGAATAAATTAGAGGATAACGTATGGAAGACATTTTCAACAAGAGATTGAAAAGAATATTGAAGAAGCTTCTGGTAATCATGTCTGCCTATTTCGACGAGAAGACTCTCGATTTGAAGTTCAAGAGAATAAGAAGCCCATCAAAAATAACATTGGTGAAAAAATGGTGGTATTACTAGAAATGGGGCAATGTCAATATGGAAACATTCAGGCCTTACAGTTTCCATGCTCACACGCCATCACAGCATGTGCCTCTGTTAACATATCATGGGAATCATATGTTGATCCAGTGTACCGGATGAACACCATTTCTAACTGTTATGTTGCACCGTGGACACTTATTAGCCTGTTTTGTTATTTCCCAATGCCCGAAGGTCAACCGATAGTGGTACCTGATATGAATAGGTTGCATCCCCATGGGATACTGAAGGCCAATAGGATGCGAAATGAGATGGACTAGCCTCAAGAATAAAGAATGAGTCTAAGATTCACCATATGTCATCAAGAAGGTCCTAATCAGAAACGATGCCCTAACATTGTTGGGTCATGTTCACACTCTAAGCCACAATGATGTATTGTTGTTATTTGTAGATTCTCATATTGTAAATTTTATGTTGTTATGTCTTCCTTTTACCTCGGTTTTTAACCCCCAGAACTTAAAATCATAACAGTAAACCCAGAAAAATATTTTGTATACCATATTCCTAACATTATATACCATAATCCTGAAAATCTTTTCTCAAATCATTAACCTAGACCTTAATCATTAAAAGAAATCCAAAATCCTAGATCCAAAAGGAAAAATGTGAAACCATAATCTTGAAATCCTAAAATTGAAAACATGAACCGTAAACCCAAAAACATATTCCCTTTACATCGGTTTTGAAAACATTATGTGATTGAGATAATAATCTTCAAATGTATGACCAGGTTATCTAGTACAACCATACATCAATATGACTAATGCGCCCTAAAAATCCTTATAACCCATTCACAATGTTCTAGGGAATAGAGGAGAACCCTAGAAATTGAACCCTCTTACATTGTTGATGAAGTCATGGAGACAAATGAATCTTGATCTAGTAATAGAATAACACCCCCAAAAGTGAACTCCCTTACAATATCAAACTATGATCCCTAGTACTACACCTTCCACCTATATACCCAAGGATCACATGTGAGATATACATAAAATAATTTTGAAAGGGAATTATAACATTCAAAAATAATAAAAAACCCTTTTTTGATATAAAAACATTCATTGAAAACTAGTTCACACTACATTTCACAATTCATTAAAAACCCCATTCTATTTACCAAATTTATGGGAAACCATATTTTATCAAAAACCCTTTTCAAAAAATAAATAATTCATTCCAATTATTTTATAAAAAAAATTATAAAACAAAGTAAAATCATGGTTCATCCAACAGAGTAGAGACGTTACCACCTATAGGTTGTGAATGATCCATGATGTGAATTCTTGATAAAACATCATTTGTTTATATGTAGATGACTGACACCATACTACTCTGTCAGCAGGCTACCCATTGTTCACAAGTTGTGATAGAGGGTGGTCCAGATCGATTGATCAGGGTGCATCGAACACACCATTTTCATCACACAGAGCCTCCTCCTTCCATTATACCATACTTGCATCGTGATGGATTCTATGGTATTGCGGTATCAGATTTTACATTTGTAGAACATCACCTGATAGCTACACTCGTGGAGAGGTGGAGACTAGAGACACACACATTCCACCTGCCTGAGGGAGAGATGAACATCACCATCCATGATGTGGCTGTGCTTCTTGGTCCTCCTATCCAGGGGACACCCGTTATTGGATCCACTCGGGCAGCTTGGCCCGACCTTGCTCAACGCTTGTTAGGCATTGAAATTTTGTCTAATCATAGTGATATCGATGAACCATCGATATCCATGCCTTGAATGGAGTCACATATTCCACTTTTAGTTGATGATGCTGACGAGTAGACAGTGATGCGTTATGCACGTGCATATTTATTATGACTTATTGGAGGGACCATGTGTTCAGATCATTCAGGGATACACGTGCACATGATGTATCTACCCCTAATAGATAATTTTGATCAGGCAGGGATGTATAGTTGGGGATCTGCCTGCTTGGCATACACATACAGAGCATTATTCACGATATCTGATAGGCGGTGCATAGGTCTCAGGGGATGCGTCATCCTTATTCAGATGTGGGAATGGGAGCACATCCCCGCATTTTGCCCTAATATTGATGGTCCGCCGGTCAAGATGGCGGTGATGCATGATGCTCCGTGTGGATGCTGGTCTGATCACTCATTTCTATCAGTTTCTGATGCTACTACAATTTATTGACTTTAATTTCTCATTATTTATCACTATCGATGTTGGATTTTATAGGTTGTTTCAACGACACAATTTCAATGCGGTTCTGAGACACAATTTGTCCATATATCGGCTTGAGTTGGACTTTCTCGTACCCCACCAGGTATTTATATAAAATATATAACTGTCTTACAAATTTAATAATAGCATCATTTTTTAAGTTAAAATTTTTTCTAACAAGGGTAATATGTTATTTCAGATTTTATGGGTTCCATACTGGTCTATTATGGACCAGTTGCCTCCATACATCACTGTTGGTCTTGACAATGTTACAACTATAGTGCCACTCATTCACTTTCATATTGTTGAGTGGCACCAGCCTGACAGAGTCATGCACCAGTTTCTCTTGACTTAGCGGATTACATTTCTACCGAGGTAGATAGATTAGCTTCATGGAATGAAGCTGACCGGGAGGTAGGATGATGACTGGCATCGAGTACATGTTGTATTTCCTGACTGTTGGCATAGATGTGCAGAGTTTCATATCTAGGGAGTTCCTATGATGCAGTTCTCTCTTTCAGCGCAGCACGAGTATGAGCCATGGTATAGACCGAAGTCTATATTGTATCTTACCTGATCCAGCAAAGAGATGTATAATATTGTAATCCAATTAAATTATACTATTATGTTTATTGAGTTATTTTCTAATTCATTTTTAATCTGTTTACAGGAGAGTCACATAGAGAGTCTTATTCATATGAGTGATGAGGATGAGGATATAGTCTTCAGCCGGGAAGCCATTCATGCTCAGGCATTTGAGCTGAGGTCATCTGTTCACGCGTTTGTCGAGAGCCTCTTTGAGCGTCCGACATGGAGACAGCAGGTTCATGCCATAGAGAAAGATCCTGTAGCAGTTGTTGGTGCGGAGGAGCCACGACCACGATGATGTAGACAGTGTCGTCATGCACGTCAAGCCTCACCTGTTCCACAGGCAGAGGTCGGCCCTCTAGCAGTCTAGTCTAAGACAATGCATGATGTGTCTTAGCTGTCATGGGATCCATCTTTTTTGATGGGATATCCTCTGTTTTCTCCATCGTGGGGTCCATATGGAGTGCAACATTTAGGTTCAGAGTCATCGCATCCTTGGGGTCCAGACCCATCGTAGAGTTGGGGTATAGTTCCACCATATGATTTGTTCCCCACTATGATGATGTCGGGTTCTTCTACCATCGATGTGGGAGAAGGATCGGGAGGGAAATACAAGGTGGAGTTGACATTTTTCCCCAATGGCACAGAGGTGGAGGATATGACAGTCGACGTTCCAGCGCCCATGTACCAGCCCTCTCCAGGTCATCAGACTCCCCATAGATCTCACCACAGACATCCTATTATTAGACCACCATGTGGGACATGATCTCCTCACTGTAGACATACACATTGATTGTATATGTTCATTAATATGTTTTATGTCTATGGAAATTAAAAATTATTTTTTATGAAATGATTTCTGTTAGACCACCATGTGGGATAGGATCTCCTCACCGTAGACATAAACATTGATTTAGTATGTTCAATTATATGTTTTATGTCTATTGAAATGAAAAATAATTAACAAGATTTTAAAACGGCCTACTTGAAACTTAAAAATGTTTCATGTACGTGAATTTAAAATACTAGAAAATATAAACCATAAGACCAATATAAATGAAACTTTAAAAATTCATTAAACATATAAGAGTTAACCTCGCATTAATAGGATGCACAGTTTCACTAGTATCACATACATCTATAATCTTTGATGCATGAAAACATGTTATATCTCCTTTCATGGGACAAAAAAATCCAATATTCCACCCGCCATGTCCATATCCATATCAACATCCAGCCATATAAGTGTATGATGAAAGATATGACACATGAAATTCTCATATGTTCCCATTCCTACAAATACCAACCTCTTCAACACCACCATGCATCCATCAATTATAATTAATTCTAAAATTGTCACCTTATTTCCCCAGGCCCAGTTGATCAGATGAAAATACCAATGATTCCACATAGCCCATCAAACTCTTCATCACCAAATATTTATTCTTTATTATCCTTAAAAGGCTATTGTAGGACCTCCTTTATCTATCCATTCCAAACACTCACATACAAGTATACTATAAACATAAAAACCAACAAATTTTCAGTTCTTTATGTTTATAGTATACTTGTATGTGAGTGTTTGGAATGGATAGATCAAGGAGGTCCTATAGTGGCCTTTTTAAGAAGATAAAGGACAATGATTTGGTGATGAAGAGTTCAATGGGATATGTAGAATCATTGGTGTTTTCAACTGATCAACTGGGCCTAGGGAAATGGGGTGACAATTTTGGAAGAAATTATAATGGTTGGATGCATGGTGTTGTTGAAGGGGTTGGTATTTGCAGGAATGGGAACCTATGAGCATTTCATGTTGCATATCTTTCACCATACCTTTAGGCGACCGGATGTTGATATGTATATGGACATGGCGGGTGGAAGAATGGATTTCGTTGTTCCATGAAAGGAGATATAACACGTTTTCATGCATCAAATATTATATACCTATGTGAAACTAGAGACACAATTCATCCTATTGATGTTGGTTTGACTCATATATTTTTAATGAATGTTTCAAGTTTCATTTATACTGGGCTTATGGTTTATATTTTATAGTATTTCAAAGTCACATACTTGAAACATAAAAATGTTTCAAGTAGGTGGTTTTTAAATCATATAAATTATTTTTCATGAACAATTTTTATGAAATGATTTTTGTTTTCAACAATTTTTTATATGTTTAATGAATTTTTAAAATTTCATATATATTGGTCTTATGATTTATATTTTATAGTCTTTCAAAGTCACGTACTTGAAACATTTTTATGTTTCAAGTAGGCAGTTTTTAAAGCATATAAATTATTTTTCATGAACAATTGTTATGAAATGATTTCGGTTTTCAACAATTGTTTATATTTTTAATGAATGTTTAATGTTTCCTTTATATTGGTCTTATGGTTTATATTTTATAGTCTTTCAAAGTCACGTACTTGAAACATTTCTAAGATTCAAGTAGGCGGTTTTGAAAGCTTATAAATTATTTTTCATAAAAAACTTTTATGAAATGATTTGTGTTTTCAACATTTTATTATATGTTTAATTAATTTTTAATGTTTCCTTTATATTGGTCTTATGGTTTATATTTTATAGTCTTTCAAAGTCACGTACTTGAATCATTTCTATGTTTCAAGGAGGTGATTTTAAAAGAATATAAATTATTTTTCATGAACAATTTTTATGAAATGATTTGTGTTTTCAACATTTGATTATATTTTTAATTAATGTTTAATGATTCGTTTATATTGGTCTTATGGTTTACATTTTATAGTCTTTTAAAGTCACGTACTTGAACCATTTTTAAGTTTCAAGTAGGCAGATTTCGAAAGCATATAAATTATTTTTCATGGACAATTTTTATGAAATGATTTCTATTTTCAACAATTTCTTATATGTTTAATGAATTTTTAAAGTTTCATTTATATTGGTATTATGGTTTATATTTTAAAGTCTTTCAAAGTCACGTATTTGAAACATTTTTAACTTTCAAGTAGGCGGTTTTGAAAGCTTATAAATTATTTTTCCTGAACAATTTTTATGAATTATATATGTACATAAATATATAAACAAAACATAACAAAAAAACAAAATTTTCAAAAATGTTAATTTTTATGATTTTTATGAATTATATATTTAATAAAAATATAAACAAAACAAAAAAAAATTAAAACAAAATTTTAAAACTTAATAATTTTTTGTTAGGTGAAAGGCGGCATCCTCCTAAACATTTTTATGAATTATATATATAAAAATATATATAAACAAAACAAAACATAAAAAAATTCATTTTTTTTGTTAGGGGAATGGCGGCATCGCGGGTGCCGCCTTTCAGCCCCAGTGCAAAGGCGGCATCCAAGATGCCTCCTTTAAGGCGCATTTTGGAAAAATGTTTCACCCTAATGGTTTTCTGTAAATTTTTTTTAAAAAAAATGTATAAAAAAATCGTCCTTGGACACTGCCACGTCATGCCTACACATCATCACCTCCATGAAACCCCTTTCGCCATCAACCATCATGTCAGGACCGCACATCACCACCTCCTTCATCAGAGCCCTTAGGCCTGAAAATAGACTCCCCAACACCATACAACATATCTATACTAATTGAGATTGATGGTTGCTTCGTGTTAGTCACCGTCGAAGACCACTTCCTAGCCAACCTGCTTGCACCCTTCATCATGAATAGCCATCTCACACCATTGGAGGCAACATCCTCACCCACTATAAAGGGTGGCCCAATCTCTATTTTCTCCACCGACTGGAAGGACCCATTGCACCACCACCCATGCTGGATGGAGTGGGCCATACCCGATGCTTGGGTCAAGTGACTCCAACCCATTAAACAACCCCAAAATCGAGGCCAGAAATGAATGCGGTGGGATTTGACCCCACTAATTCCCATCATGTGTTTCCTGCGTCCGAACCACTCAGCTAAAAGTCTAGCCATAATAATTAATTCATAAAATTATTGTATAATTTCAATATAAACCCTTTATATCAGAATTATCAGTCATTCCACATAGATTAATGGTATTAATATTAAACATTAATATTAAGGATATTTAATTATTACTTTTTTTAAAATAATTAATAATAAATAGTTTATAAATATATTAAATATCTTAAAATACCTTTTTTATAATTCATATGCAATTTATAAATTATCTAATCAGTCCAAAATTGATAAAGGGAAAAATAAAAAATTTCCTCTATATTTTATTTAATGATATAATTATCAATTGTGCATTACGATACAGTGAAAAACATATATCATAGTTTACGTCAGACACATCATGACCAAGATATCCTTCCATAGAATTATCAATTATATTTTACAATATCACTTATATCATAAAGACGACACAACACTATGTTTTAGGTAATATTAACAATGTAGATTGACACGATTATACATTATGATTGGCCCATATCATACATTATGATATTTCAAAACTGAATAAATTTGGCTATTCCTTAAATAACAATGAGCTATATCATACAATAAGATCTTACCTTATCTTACCACATTACATATTATATTACAAGTCGTAGTTCAAAATCTATATTATATTTAACTATTCTTAATTTGATATCCATTTTCAAAAGGAATTCTATATTATATTTTATGATACCAAATACAGTATCTATTATTCTTTATTTTATACATGATTTCATGAGTCAATTGAAGCATTCCATGCTTTGATACCAATAATGGATTTATTAGGATAAAATAACTCATTTTCAAGAACTAGGATATAAAAGAAACCATAAACAAATTATTCATGCTTTGAAACCAAAACCATGCCAAATATAAAAGGATGAACATATTGTACACCAATGATAGCGAAACCTCATTTCATGAGGTCAATCCCTGCCCCCAGGCAAGCCTGACCCCTCGAGAAAGTCCCACAAGCAACATAACACATTTCATGCAATGGGATATAGAAGAAACCATAAAGAATGATCATTCATTCTTTGAAACCAAAACCATTCTTAATATAAATTTAAGAACATATTGTACACCAAAGATGACCAAGCCTCATTTATTTAGTGAAAACTCATCCCTAAGGCAAGCGCTTCAAGCCCCCAAGCTAGGAAAACAATGGGTCAGGGGGCAATGGGGGACTCTTAATAGACCCCATGAAATAGTTGGCAGTTGGAATGTTTATTCCAAACATGGGAAAACTAAAGTAGTAGGAGAGGGTTTTGTTTACCCACATGAGGAGGAGTTCGTTCAGTTATAAGGGGATGTAAAGGGGGTTAAAATTAGAAATGAAATAGAGGGAAGCGATTAGAATAAGCATGAGGAACTGAATTGGTTATAAGAGAGAGTTGGGCATGTCGAAGTGGGGAAGGATAATTCTGAGTCGAAGGAATTCTCATTTGTACTTATACTTCCCTTTGTTTTTTGTCCATATTATTTTCTTATGTAATTACACTTTTCTCTATTGAAGTCAATAGAAAAATGCCTAGATTTTCCTTTGTGTGAGAGCTTCCGATCAACTAGGCCCAACCTGCCAACCTCTATCCATGGAGATGCGCCATCAATCTTGACTTGATCTCAACGAACAATGGCACAATATTTTCACAGAGAAATTATCCACCATCTATTAATGTACCCAATTTACCAATGAGCTAGGATGAATGTCTCTCTTACATTGCTAGTATCATGCGTATCCTCAACAAACCACCTCTTACCAATGGACCACCTTCTTCATAAATCACTACGGATTCTACTATTTGATTGGTTCATGGTGTTGATCCCACTGGTACAGACGTGCCTCCTCCTGTTAACATATGTAAACGTCCTTTACCTGTTGATTCGCTTAGTACTACCTGACAACTGGAGTTACTTATATTTGATGGTTTTGATCTGTGTAGTTGGATCTATCACATGGAACATTATTTTCATATTAATAATACAACAAAACAATTAAATGTTCATCTCGCTCAACTCAGTATGGAAGGCAACACAATAAATTAGTTTTACATTTTTATTGAAGTTCATCTAGACTTGTCTTGGCCTATTTTTATGAATGAAATTAGGGAATGTTTTTGTCTTCTTACAATTAAGAATCCCTACAAAGAGATTTCTACACTTTAACAGTTGGCTCGATTGTCGATTATTTGGAACATTTTGGGTATCTTTTTTCCCTCTTTCCTTAGCTACCAAATCAATATTATATTGGTTATTTACCAAACGGTCTCCAGGAGGAAATTCCTGATTGGGTGTGTACGCATAATTCACTAACTTGTATACATACTATGGATTTTACTAGCAATATTTAGCATGCATTTTGCAAGGGAATTGATGGCCTTGTACATTGGAGTGGGCCTACTTCAAATGGAAGTGTATGTGCGACTATTGTCTACCAGTCTTCACTCACCCCACACCATTGAAAAATTCCATACAACTGCCTAATCCATGGAGACTCTCAGAGTTTGGTTCAACACCACCTATTGGGAAAGATGGTAAAGTGATGAACACACAAACAAATGAAAAGATGAACTAGCAAACAACTGAAAAGATGAATTCACTTCGGAAATAAAATCATCCCTATAAATAGAAGATGGGCAGTGACCTGAAATTAAATGTGCAGAAAATAATGTTGACACCAGAAATTTTTATGTGGAAAACCCAAAAGGGAAATAAGGATCCACTAAAATCAAGAGGTACACGGTAGAGACTCCCCAAAATGGAAGGGATCTCAAAAGTAATACTCAAGAATAAAAGTAGTTAATCAGAGATGGAGAGCAAGAAACATGATCATCAAAGAAAGGTGATCACCAAATGGGATTTTATCTCAATGGTGTTGCTACCGATGATCTTGAAATTCCTTGCCGCTGACTCCTTATATAGGAAGAAGAATCCACATCAAATACTGTCATCGCATCAATATAGTTTCACCGTGTGAATTATTTCACGTGGTCTTGAACCACATTAAAACAACCCATTAAAAGAGAAATAGTGTGGTGATCCAATTGAGGAGGCGTTATGTGGTGCGCCAACCAAGAAGGTGCCAAAAACACTCCCCCTCTGACTCAAGTGGGGATCACTGCCAACCTTACAATCAGTCGGCAAGTCTCAAATTTTCCTCTGGGTAAACTCTTGGTCAACATGTCTGACCCGTTTTCATAGGGGTGGATCCTCTCAAGATCTAACTATCTTGAATCAAGGACGTTGCATATCCAATTATATAGAATATCAATATTTTTCGACCTACCATGAAAAGTGGAATTCTTTACCAAACAAATAGAACTCTGATAATCACAAAATAAAACATACCTATCCTGATTTAAACTGAGCTCTCGAATAAAAGTTTTCATCCAAAATAATTCTTTGCACACTTTTATAGATGCAATAAAATTTGACTATGTGGTAGATAAAGAAACACATCTCTGCAATCTAGACTGCCAAGATACTGCTCCCCATGCAAAAATGATCAAATTGCCTGAAGTAGACTTCCTCGAATCGATGTCTCCTACCATATCTGAATCTGTAATGCCAAAAAGCATAGGTTCCACTTTTTCAAAACACAATATCAGATCAGAAGTCCCTCGAATATAATGAAAAATGTACTTCACTTCTCTCCAATTCTCTCTACTAAGATTTGATAGAAAACGACAGACCACACCAACTGCATGAGCTATATCAGGTCTAGTACATACCATTGCATACATCAAATAGTCAATGATAGATGATTAAGGTATGTGATGCATCTCCTCTCTCTCTTCATCAGTAGAAGGTGACTGACTGGTGCTGAGCTTAAAATGTAATGTTAGAGGAGTTCTAACCAATTTATATCTATCCATAGAAAACCTCTAAAGAACCTTATCAATGTATCTCTCCTGACATATCCACAATTTCTTGGCCTTTCTGTCATGGGAGATCATAATGAAAAGAATCAGTCATGCTGGCCCCAAGTATTTCATCTCAAAAGACTGACAGAGATCCTTCTTCAATCTATCAATTCTAGAAGTATAATGACCAACAATGAGCATATCATCAACATAAATCAAAAGTATAATAAAATCATCATCGGTAAATTTCTGAACAAAAACACAGTGATCAAAATATGCCTTCCTAAAACCCTGATGAGAAATGACAGATTCAAACTTCTTATACCACTGCCTCAGAGCTTTTTTCAAACCATACAAACTCTTATTCAACATGAAGACAAGATTTTCTTTACCCGTTTCAACCAAACCTTCTAGATACTCCATATAAATCTCTTCCTCTAAATCTACATGAAGGAAAGATGTTTTCACATCCATCTTCTCAATCTGTAGATCCAAACTACCAGCCAAACCAAGAACAACCTGAATGGAAGACATTTTGACAACAGGTAAGAAAATCTCATCAAAATCAATACATTTCTTCTGATAGAAGTCTTTGAAAACTAACCTTGCCTTGCTTTGTGGAAGGGAACTGGATTCTTCATTTTCATTCCAATAAATCCACCGATTTTGCAAAGCTATCTTACCTGTCGGCAATTTCACCATCTCAAAAGTGTGTTTATTGGGCAGTAATTTCATCTCATCATCTATTGTCGCAACCCATCATTCCTTCTGTTCACTCTCCATTGCCTCATCAAAGAATTATGGTCCCCCCCCCCTTTAGCGAGGAGCACATAATCATATGGTGAATATCAAGTAGAAGTGGTGCAATGCTGAGATGACCTCCAGAGTGGAACTTCGGGTTCATTAATTACCGATGGAACCAGATCATTCGAAACAAAAGGTGCATTGGAAACATTAACTCCAACCTGTCCACCTTAGTCAACATTCTTTACATCAACATGATCATCAGAATCAATAATATGAGGTAAATGTGAATCAGAACCTGGCTCAAGTTGGAAAAAACCATCAGAAGTTGGAGAAGTAGCTTTTTCCCCCATATCAATGTTTGGAATAGTCTGATCCTCCATAAACACTACATCAAGGATTCTGACAAGTTTCATCAAAACAGGAGCATAGAATCTGTACCAAAACTCATCGTGTCCATATCCAATAAAAATACACTAGCTTGTCTTACAATCCAGCTTGGACCTATAATCTCTAGGCACATTAACAAAATCCTTGCCACAAAAAAACACGCAAGTGATCATACCTGATCTCTTTTCCATACCAAAACGTGCTGGGAGTGTCTGTCTGTAACGCAATAGTAGGTGAAAAATTGATAATATTAGTAGCACTAAGAAAAGCCTCACCCCAAAAATGTCAAGGAAAATTTGCTTCCAAAATAAAACAACGAACTCTTTCCAACAAAGTCATGTTCATCCGCTCAACTACACCATTCAGTTGAGGTGCCCTGGGCGGAATCTTCTGATGTTGAATACCTTTTTTCCTGTAATACTAATCAAACAGACCAGAATACTCTCTCCAATTTTTAGTGTGAATACATTTCAATTTCTTTCATGATTCTCTCTCACCAAAAACATGAAATTTTTTAAAACATTGAGCACCTGACTTTTGGATTTAAAAACATAAACCCGAAAGATTTTGTGTGTATTAATCAATAAATGAAACAAAATAAAGACCTCCATGAAAGGTATTAGATTTCAATGGAACAAAAAAAACGTCAGAATGTACCAATTCAAGCACCTATGACTTCCTGTGTAGAGGATGACTACTAAAACTCACTTTGTAGAGACCCGAAGCCTGACGTACATGGACATTACATAACTTTTGCAGAATACTTAATACATAACAAAAACACACACAAAAGGATCGTAATAGTTTAGTGTCTTTGGAAACTCGGAACGTAATCTTCTAATCATGGTGAAAGATCTTCAATATCTCCCATAAAGATCTTCCCTTTTTTTTTCTACCTAAAACCTTTCTTTATATCCTAGGGAAAAGAAAACATAAAAGGGTGAGCTCAAATGCTCAGTAAGGGTAAGTAAAAGAAAAATCAATCACATCATATTCATAATAACATAACTTTTGGAAATCTTAACCTGCAAAAGAGAGCATAATTTCATATCATTGGATAAATCATAGTGGTGAAATGAAAACCCAATAAGCATAACATAAAACATGAAACTTTGTGGCATACACACATAATCATAGAGAATCATTTCTTGTTAGTCAAGACTCATTGCCAAGACTATCTTAGTGGACAAAGTCCCTTTCTGAACCGAGTCACCCTCGTTCCAGTCCTGTTTCCCTGAACCGGTATAACCTACCATTCCAGCCATGTCTATCTCCTGAGATATAAAATCTTTACCCAATGCATTGGAGGGAGATATAGGTCCCACCCATCTTATAATGAATCCTTTCTTATGTGTGCCACATAATCATAAATCATACATCATCGCATAACACATGTAACAAAAATGGGATTCTTGAAACATCATGACATCATAAATCAATTCATATAAGATAAAGGAATTCATAAAAATAATTCCATCACAACATGATCAAATAAATGTAATAATAGGGATAAAAACATAACCCTTTATTATCTTATATGGAAAATAATTTTGATAAAACACTTGAACTCCATTCTTGAAGAAAATATCCTTTCTTCTTTAAAAACATTTTTCCTTTCTTAACATGTCATACGACATTAATCTAAAACCAGGTGATTAAAAATAAACTTGAAAACTTGTAAAGGAAGTTTCTTGGATATAATGTTTTAAAAATCAATTCATGTCGTATAAGTTAAAAAAACATTCTTTGTACCTTTGTCGGAAAAGTCAAAAAGTACCTCGTACGAAAAATGACAAAATATTCATTTCTTATCTTTTACTAAAAATTCACCGAAGGGTAAAATTGGATTTAAACAATTGTAGGTGGATGGAAATAATATTACATATTGAGGAAACATGGATGTGGATGATAAAATACACCCCATTAAATGCCAAAGTAAAAACAATCTCGGATAAAAAATGAGATTGTGATATTTCCCTTACCTTAGGTCCGATTTGCTTTGTACGTGTCCGAAGCTCCTGTATAATGGTTTAAATCATGTTATTGACTTATTCCAGAATCATATTCATTGTTATTATATCATATATGGTCCACTTATGACTTTATTTTAACCGTTCTTTTCTAAATTCATGTTAAAGTAGCATTTTGGGTAAAATCATCTCGTTTGTCGTTCGTGTTTTTAACTTGTAATTATTCATATGATTACATAGATCATGATTACTTAATTAAAGAATATAAAACATGATTTATATATATATATTCATAATATACATATATAATAAATCATTAAATGGAAAGAAATACACCGTTCATGGAGACGGTAGTCCGTACGTACGCATGAACGCTGTTTTCGTTTCCTTATTGAATTGAATGGAATTAAATACATATAAATATAAATAATTCCAGTATAATTATTATGTAATATATTTCATTAGTACTTATTATATATACTTTATAATCATTCATGAATGGTTAATCATTGAGAATGACTCTCATCGCATCGTGGAGACGGTAGTCCGTACGTACGCACGAGCGATGATGTCGTTCCCATGGTCATAGAATTGTGTTGAAGTGTATGTATACTATTTCAGTATCAATATAACTTTTTAATAGTCATTTATAGTTACTCATTAAACCATTATACCCATCCAATTAAGGTGGTGGCGGAAAATAGATTGCACCACGGCGTGGAGACGGTATTCCGTACGTACGCACGTGCGATGATTTCCTTTTTCCGTAGGATGGATAGAAGGTTAATTAGAGTTGTTTCATATTTATAATAACATATCAGTATATAAGAAATACTGATGTTATTACTTTATCATGAAACAACTAAAGAATAAGATGTTGAAGAAGAATGAAATTGAAAAAGATCGGTAATGGATATTACCTCTTCTTTGGAACGCCTCTTTGAATCCTCCACTTAGGGAACTAAGATTGGTCTTTGAAGAAGACCAGGACCTCTAGGATTATTCTAGGAAAGTGGAGAATGGATTTTGTCAGGGGTTGGACGAGCTTGAGTGCTCAATTTGGTGTGAGGAGGATGTGGAGGAGGTGCCCTTTTATAAGGGAGGAGAGGGGCACCTTAGGAATATCTCAAAATATTATTTTATATTAAAGTCAAAATCGGTTTATAATGGTTCAAAGGGTCTTATTTAGAAGCTAAAGTGGGGATGGGTAGAAATACTATCAACCAATAGGATTTATACAAGTTTATGTTATTATTTTAACCTTATCAATTAGATTTAACTCTAAGTTAAATAATTTAACTTTTACCGTGTCTTTTTGTTTTCTTACACTATATGGTTAATACACTTACTATAACATGACAAACGAATCCCAAATTGTTTATTATTAATATATATATCCTTATCTATGTCATTTGGCCGAACCTTAGATTTTTAGGAATAAAATAACAATTAATAATATAATATTTGATTTAAAAACTATTTTGTGTCAATTTTGACACTATTTGATATATGATTTTTGTGAAAGTCATAACAGAATTATATGTTCGAACTAAGTTGATTAAATCAACACTAATATATCATAGTAACCTAGAAAATTAGTGGGATTCATAAAAAGTCTCAAATTACATTTATTTTGGTGTTTATAACATCAATTATGTCAATATTTCATTAATAAGATAATTACTGCATCCTCATTAAATCATTTAATGTCTAAAAATTATAAATAAAATACCATTATGTAGGAAATCATTTTAGCTTTCTAATGAATATTTATAGTCGAATTTATCTTATGTATAACCCCATATTAAAAATGATTTACTTATTAAACTTTGATTTTAACTATTTTAACCCTTCTTTAAATAAATTAGTAATAAATGTCCTAATCTAATCCAAGTGGGCCTAAATGATAATATTTTACACTTAAGGTTGTTTTTGGTCGAGATACACTTGTCCAATAGAATTAGGACATGTGTTAGGTTAATATTAATATCATTCTTACCCTTAATTACCCTATTTACTTTTAACCGTGGTAATAAAAGTAAAAAGTTACTATTCACCAAAAATTATTTTCATCTCATTAAACCACATTTTACTTACTGACATCAACCGTGTCTCTCGGATTTTTGAAATTCCATTCACAGAAGCGGTAAAATTAAGTTTTACGAAAAATTCAGTTTTTTTTAACTACCACTTAGTAGTTTCACTATTCATCAAAAATTGATGTTTTTCAGAAAAATGCCAAAATTTTACCCTAAGCTATAATTGATATTCCGAATTCAAAAATGATTTCTATTTTAGAAAATTCCCAACATATAAGTTGCATTAATTAATTTTATAATTAATTTCCGCTGTCACAACAAATAGCGTGTTTTAAAGAGATAATAACTATCAAAAGATTAACACTTGTTTATGTCTGGTGTAAATGTGAAATTACATCCAATGACAAACATTGTAATGAATTGTAAAAATATATTCTAAATATACTTTAAAACAACTCAAATTAATAATTTATCACTATTAATTATTTCGATTAAAAAAGTTGTTTTTAATTATAATTTAGTAATTTTCACTATTCATCAGAATATGAAAGTTATCTGAAAAGTACTAAAATTTCACCTTACGCTAAATTCGATACTCCGAATCCAAAAATGAAGTTCATTCTGAAAAATAAGATTTACAGAATTTCAAAAAGTGGTTATTACTATTCATAACGACTAGTTTTAATAATATTTTAATAGCATATTGTTGTTTAGTGAAACTCGGTATTGCGTATTACACACGCTATCGAGGAAGGTCGTGATTGCGTGTAATGCAAGGCAAGTCAAGGAGGTGTGTTGTGCAAGCTCCTTTTGGTGTAGCGTACAACACAAGACATTAATAAAATTAAAAAGAATATTTTTCATAAAATCTTGGGCTGTTACATTCTACCCCCCTTAAAATGAATTTCGCCCTCGAAATTCGTCGGGGTTATAAATGGTTTACTATTCGAAAGTTTCTTTAATAGAAACCCACATCGTAAAAATGAATATCAAAACCAATCTTTAAAAACAAAAGTATGAAACGTAACGGTTACCCAAAAAAACTAATCACTGGGTTTCCACATAGGTGAAAATATAGATATGGAAGAGAAATCTAACCATCATGTTCTGATGGAGAGTGGTAGAGAACATTGCTATGGAAAAGCCAGTAATCACAAATCAATAGATTTGTGATGATATAAGGTACCATCTGATTCATCTGGTATAAGATCACTAGGACAACATTTTTGGTTTTCAAGATCGTTTCCCTAAAGTTAAAGAATTAGAATAAATACTTACTTTGTTTTGGTACAATCTCACTGTTGTTCGTGCCTTTAACAATTTCCACTTCATCTCTTAAATAAATGAAGTTGAATTTGTTATTCGTGAAGTGTTAGCAGATCATGTGATAGAATGACGGGTCATTCCATCTGTCTCAAACAAAAGGTTAGAAAAAATTATATACATAAGTTGATCTATAGTGAGATTAATCATATATAGTTCCTAAAATGGACTTTATACTTCATATATCATACTGCTTAATATAATAAAAAGAGTTTCTACTAAACAGGGACATCCTGTAGGCCAGTGGTAGGCAATAAAGGCCAGTCGCACTTCAGTTGTGGGTTCGATTCCCACAGCCTTGTCCGACGCGATGGGCTGTTGCCCGTCCTGCAGGTTGTCCTTTTTCTAAAACTATATTACTATAACATCTCATCAATAATATCACAAAACTTCTATCCTTAAACAATACTAACTTATGTCTAACATAATCCATTCCAATCTTTAGGCTTATCCATAATACTGCAGTCCACTCTCATAACATAGTGAAAACGATTACCAGAGATTTAATACCATCGTTGATCCCCATATATCATAAGATATGTTTTGTTGGTCACATTCCAAACATTCAAAGGCCCTAATCATGTATTCTCTTGAATACCCATCAAACCTTAGTGAAAACATGAATGCAGTTAAAAGTTAACACTTTCCACATACCAAAATCCTCAGAATTCTATATACTCAAACCATAATATCACTTAGTCCTTATATCAATCATGAGCTCATGAATACTGTCAAACATTTGGTTTTCTCGTTTTCCCTTCATTATGCGCATATCATTTTATTTCCAAAAATATCTCAATTACTTTGAATACCACATTAGACCAATACATAAATATTCCAATATTCCATGATAAAATATTATTTTGGACTCCCATTACATAAACACTTAATCATTCCACCACATCGTTGTTATATTCAACATGGCCATTAGTGATCGCATGTGGCTTCCCTTTGGCCTTTTCCTTCAGTGGTTGCTCATGTTGATCATCACTAACCCTTGGATTAGGGCATTTATTGGCATAATGTCCCATCTCCTTGCACTTGAAACATTGAAGTGTTGGTGGTGCGTACTCTGCAGTGTTTGCTTTGTTCACATCATTAGAAACCCTTTTTCCATTACTTCGACACTCAGCAACTCGATGACCTTCTTTTCCACACTTAAAAAATTTTCTAGTCCATTTAAGACAATCTCCTCCATGCTTCTTTCCACACTTTGAGCATAAGGAACGATTCATCTTCTTTTCACCATTATTCTGAGATTTCTCCTTGAACTCCATCTTTCATTTCTTGTCAAAACCATGAGATGGATATGTAACACCAACTTCCATTTCTACCTTGATAGCACAACGCACAATTTCTTCATAGAAACTGAAGTCTCTTATAGCTAATGCCCTTCGAAGACTTGGTTTTAAGCCACTGAAAAACCGATCAACTTTACTTTCAGGTTGGATGATAATGCCAGATGCATACCTTGCAAGTCTTGTAAAATTCGCTTCGTATATACCAACAGATTCATCATCCTTCTATTTCAGCTCAAGAAACTCCTTTTCCATCTTCGTTTGAAGAATAAGCGGGAATTACTTACTGAAAAACAAGTTCTTGAACTCGTCCCATTCCATGGAATCAATTTTATCTCTTTGCCTCGTATTCTTGATAAGATTCCACCATTGATCAGCTTCACCTTCCAAACAATATACTGCTAAAATGACTTTATCATGCTCAGAACATTGAAGAACTGAAAATATCTTTTCAGTGGTTCTGATCCATTGTTCAGCAACAAGTGGATCGGAAGTCCCACTGAAAGAAGGTGGACGTTGCCTCATGAAGGACTCAATAGAATATTGTTCTCTTCTCTGCTCATTTGGAAGTCCAGAATGATTCATAGCTTGTGTAAGTATAGCAATAAGATTTTTCACTCCATCTCCCTTAACATTTGTTTGTTCATTGCATTGTCCATTGCATTGATCAACATGGTTCCTTCGGGTTCCAGTCATCATCTAAAACCCAAAAAGAATAGTGTGAGAGGCAAAAATCATGCTAGGGAAAACAACATTATAACGGGGGAGTATCCTCAATATCTAACTTCTTATGTTAAATTCTATGATCGTTACCATAGTTCTAGGACTGTATCTTATACATATACTTATCCTTAGGGACATCCCTAGACATACCTTAGAAATATCTCTATGGATCTCACTAATGTTTTCGCATCCTAGTTTCCAAAGGTTGACTAAACCATTCCTCTGATACCAACTGTAGAGACCCGAAGCCTGACGTACATGGACATTACATTCCTTTTGTGGAATACTTAGTACATAACAAAAACACACACACAAGGATCGTAATAGTTTAGTGTCTTTGTAAACTCGTAACGTAATCTTCTAATCATGGTGAACGATCTTCAATATCTCCCATAAAGATCTTCCCTTTTTTTCTACCTAAAACCTTTCTTTATATCCTAGGGAAAAGAAAACATAAAAGGGTGAGCTCAAATGCTCAGTAAGGGTAAGTAAAAGAAAAATCAATCACATCTTATTCATAAGAACATAACTTTTGGAAATCTTAACCTGCAAAAGAGAGCATAATTTCATATCATTGGATAAATCATAGTGGTGAAATGAAAACCCAATAAGCATAACTTAAAACATGAAACTTTGTGGCATACACACATAATCATAGAGAATCATTTCTTTTTAGTCAAGACTCATTGCCAAGACTATCTTAGTGGACAATGTCCCTTTCTGAACCGAGTCACCCTCGTTCCATTCCTGTTTCACTGAACCGGTATAACCTACCGTTCCAGCCATGTCTATCTCATGAGATATAAAATCTTTACCCAATGCATTGGAGGGAGATATAGGTCCCACCCATCTTATAATGAATCCTTTCTTATGTGTTCCACATAATCATAAATCATACATCATCGCATAACACATGTAACAAAAATGGGATTCTTGAAACATCATGACATCATAAATCAATTCATATAAGATAAAGGAATTCATAAAAATAATTCCATCACAACATGATCAAATCAATGTAATAATAGGGATAAAAACATAACCCTTTATTATCTTAGATGGAAAATAATTTTGATAAAACACTTGAACTCCATTCTTGAGGAAAATATCCTTTCTTCTTCAAAAACACTTTTATTTTCTTAACATGTCATACAATTATAAACTAAAAGAAGTTGATTAAAAATAAACTTGAAAACTTGTAAAGGAAGCTTCTTGGAAATAATGTTTTAAAAATCCATTCATGCCGTATAAGTTAAAAAAAACATTCTTCGTACTTTTGTAGGAAAAGTCAAAAAGTACCTCGTACGAAAAACGACAAAAGATTCCTTTCTTATCTTTTACTAAAAATTCACCGAAGGGTAAAATTGGATTTATAAAATTGTAGGTGGATGGAAATAATATTACATATTGAGGAAACATGGATGTGGATGATAAAATACACCCCATTAAATGCCAAAGTAAAAACAATCTCGGATAAAAAATGAGATTGTGATATTTCCCTTACCTTAGGTCCGATTTGCTTTGTACGTGTCCGAATATCCTGTATAATGGTTTAAATCATGTTACTGACTTATTCCAGAATCATACTAATTGTTATTATATCATATATGGTCCACTTATGACTTTATATTACCCGTTCTTTTGTAAATTCATGTTAAAGTAGCGTTTTGGGTAAAATCATCTCATTTGTCGTTCGTGTTTTTAACTTGTAATTATTCATATGATTACTTAGATCATGATTACTTAATTCCAGAATATAAAACATGATTTATATATATATATTCAGAATATAAATATATAATAAATCATTAAATGGAAAGAAATACACCGTTCATGGAGACGGTAGTCCGTACGTACGCATGAACGCTGTTTTCGTTTCCTTATTGAATTGAATGGAATTAAATACATATAAATATAAATAATTCCAGTATAATTATTATGTAATATATTTCATTAGTACTTATTATATATACTTTATAATCATTCATGAATGGTTAATCATTTAGAATGAATCTCATCGCATCGTGGAGACGGTAGTCCGTACGTACGCACGAGCGATGATATCGTTCCCATGGTCATGGAATTGTGTTGAAGTGTATGTATACTATTTCAGTATCAATATAACTTTATAATAATCATATATAGTTACTCATTAAACCATTATACCCATCCAATTAATGTGGTGGCGGAAAATAGATTACACCACGACGTGGAGACGGTATTCTGTACGTACGCACGCGCGATGATTTCCTTTTTCCGTAGGATGGATAGAAGGTTAATTAGAGTTGTTTCATATTTATAATAACATATCAGTATATAAGAAATACTGATGTTATTACTTTATCATGAAACAACTATAGAAGAAGAAGTTGAAGAAGAAAGAAATTGAAAAAGATCGGTAATGGATATTACCTCTTCTTTGGAACGCCTCTTTGAATCCTCCACTTAGGGAACTAAGATTGGTCTTTGAAGAAGACCAGGACCTCTAGGATTATTCTAGGGAAGTGGAGAAGGGATTTTGGCAGGGGTTGGCCGAGCTTGAGTTCTCAATTTGGTGTGAGGAGGAGGGGGAGGAGGTGCCCTTTTATAAGGGAGGAGAGGGGCACCTTAGGAATATCTCAAAATATTATTTTATATTAAAGTCAAAATCGGTTTATAATGGTTCCAAAGGGTCTTATTTCGAAGCTAAAGTTGGGATGGGTCGAAATACTCTCAACCAATAGGATTTAGACAAGTTTAGGTTATTATTTTACCCTTATCAATTAGATTTAACTCTAAGTTAAATAATATAACTTTTACCGTGTCTTTTTGTTTTCTTACACTATATGGTTAATACACTTACTATAACATGCCAAACGAACCCCAAATTGTTTATTATTAATATATATATCCTTATCTAAGTCCTTTGGCCGAACCATAGATTTTTAGGAATAAAATAACAATTAATAATATAATATTTGATTTAAAAACTATTTTGTGTCAATTTTGACACTATTTGATATATGATTTTTGTGAAAGTCATAACAGAATTATATGTTCGAACCAAGTTGATTAAATCAACACTAATATATTATAGTAACCTAGAAAATTAGTGGGATTCATAAAAACTCTCAAATTACATTTATTTTGGTGTTTATAACATCAATTATGTCAATATTTCATTAATAAGATAATTACTGCATCATCATTAAATTTTTTAATGTCTAAAAATTATAAATAAAAAACCATTATGTTGGAAATCATTTTAGCTTTCTAATGAATATTTATAGTCGAATTTATCTTATGTATAACCCCATATTAAAAATGATTTACTTATTAAACTTTGATTTTAACTATTTTAACCCTTCTTTAAATAAATTAATAATAAATGTCCTAATCTAATCCAAGTGGGCCTAAATGATAATATTTTACACTTAAGGTTGTTTTTGGTCGAGATACACTTGTCCAATAGAATTAGGACATGTGTTAGGTTAATATTAATATCATTCTTACCCTTAATTACCCTTTTTACTTTTAACCGTGGTAAATAAAAGTAAAAATTTACTATTCACCAAAAATTATTTTATGTCATTGAACCACATTTTACTTACTGAAATCAACCGTGTCTCTCGGATTTTTAAAATTCCATTCACAGAAGCGGTAAAATTAAGTTTTATGAAAAATTCAGTTTTTTTAACTACCACTTAGTAGTTTCAATATTCATCAAAAATTGATGTTTTTCAGAAAAATGCCAAAATTTTACCCTAAGCTATAATTGATATTCCGAATTCAAAAATGATTTCTATTTTAGAAAATTTCCAACATATAAGTTTCATTAATTAATTTTATAATTAATTTCCGCTGTCACAACAAATAGCGTGTTTTTAAGAGATAATAACTATAAAAAGATTAACACTTGTTTATGTCTGGTGTAAATGTTAAATTACATCCAATGACCAACATTGTATTGAATTGTAAAAATATATTCTAAATATACTTTAAAACCACTCAAATTAATAATTTATCACTATTAATTATTTCGATTAAAAAAGTTTTTTTTAATTATAATTTAGTAATTTTCACTATTCATCAGAATATGAAAGTTATCCGAAAAGTACCAAAATTTCACCTTAGGCTAAATTCGATACTCCGAATCCAAAAATGAAGTTCATTTTGAAAAATAAGATTTACAGAATTTTAAAAAGTGGTTATTACTATTCATAATGACTAGTTTTAATAATATTTTAATAGCATATCGTTGTTTAGTGAAACTCGGTATTGCGTATTACACACGCTATCGAGGAAGGTCGTGATTGCGTGTAATGCAAGGCAAGTCAAGGAGGTGTGTTGTGCAAGCTCCTTTTGGTGTAGCATACCACACAAGACATTAATAAAATTAAAAAGAATATTTTTCATAAAATCTTGGGTTGTTACACACTCTGCTCTGCTTCCCTACCATGCAATGATCACATGTGTCCAATTTGACACTCTTCAAATCCAGAAGATGATTTCGCTTGGCCAAACAACCAAGACCATTCACACTAATGTGACTGAGCCTCTTATGCCACAACTTGGATGAAACATTGCACTCAACAATGCATGTAGGATCCCAAGTAATAGAAGCTCTAGTCCAGTAAAAACCTGATTGCTTCTTCCCTCAAGCCACAATCAAAGAGCCCTTGGAAAGATTCCATTAGAAATCACCAAAAGTGTTTATAAACCCTTAATGATCAAGAAAAATGGTAGAAATAAGATTCAAACGAACCTCAGGTGCATGTCAAACATTCTTCAAAAACAAATTACTTCCTATACTGCTCTCTAAACAAATAGTCTCGATGCATACAACGTCTACATGAACATCATTTACCATATTCAAAATCCAAAAATTACATTGGTTCTAAGATGAAAAGAACTCCTTCTCCGATGTCATGTGAAAACATGCACCACTGTCAATAAACCAGTAGGAAACATCTGAAGCAATGTTAATGGAGTCATAAACAATTAAAACATCACCCCCTGTAGGACTGGAAACATGATCATCTCCATCGCCATTTTTCTTATGTGAATTTTACATAATTATATTCTATCTTTTCACCTAATAACAATACTTCTTAACATGCCCCTTCTTACCACAATGATGAAATTCAAAATATCTCTACTTCGGTCTGGATTTGCTTCTGCCTCTACTCTTACCTTGACTGCTCTGCCCCCGGTCCTAGATTCCCTCCCAATTCTCTATGACTAAAAGCTATGAAGAATATTTCTCCTGAGTACGCCTCCTAAACTCTTCATTAAAAATAGCATACTAGACAAAAATAAACGTCACAACACAATTAGGAGTAGAACCGGTTAGAGTAACACATAAATTGTCCCATGAATCGGGTAAAGTGTTAAGTAGAAAATGAGCTAAAACAACATCTTTAAAATTGATACCCATTTCAGACAACTGATCATAACATCCTTGATATTCACTTAAATAATTAGAAATAGATGTACCTTCTATGTACATCAAATTTATCATTTTTTTGAGAAAAAACAATTTATTGTTTCCCATCTTGGAAACATAGGTCATCTCAAGTTTCTCCCAAAATGTTCTTGCATGAGAGATGCTGACAATGTGGTTCATCACGTTGTCTTTGACCCATTTGGGAATAAACCCACAAACCATATAATGCTAGAATTCCCATTCTTCACCTAAAATCCTCTATGGCTTTTGGGCATTAAACACCGGATGGTGCATTCGCTTGATAAAAATAAAATCCTTCATTTTTAGTCGGCACATATGGTAGTTGGTACCATTCAGCAAAATCATCTGACTATAATTGGTGTCCGTAATAAATATGGAAAAAAACCAAACCCTCTGATACTAGGTGTTGGGAAATATGGGAAAGTGAATAATACACAAACAACTGAAAAGATTAATTCACAAACAACAGAAAAGACAAAAATACATCAGAAATAAAATCTTCCCTCCAAATAGCAGATGCACAGTGACTCAAAATTAAATGTGTAGAAAATTAAGTTGACACCAGAAATTTTTACATGGAAAAACCAAAAGGGAAAAATCACGGGACCTAGTACAGAAAGAAGTATCCACTAAAATCAATAGGTACCTGGTAGAGACTCTCCAAAATGGATGGGATCTCAAAAGTAATACTCACAAATAAAAGTTGTGAATCAAATTTGGTGATCAATAAAAGATGATTGCTGAAGAAAGGTGATCACCAAATGGTATTTTCTCTCAGTGTTGTTGCTGCAGGTGATCTTGAAATGCATTGTCGCTGCCTCCTTATATAGGAAGAAGAATCCGCATCAAATAATGTCGCCACGTCAAAAGAGTGTCACTTTGTGAATTAATTCACACGGTCTTGGCACATATTAAAACACCCCATTAAAAAGAAACTGTGTGGTGCTCTAATTGAGGAGGCATTACGTGGTGCACAAACTAGGAAACTGCCCAACACCACCACCATCCAAAAAACAGCCTCCCAGTGTCCATAGTTATTAAACACTTGACTCATGTAGAATGGGAGGACCGCTGAAAGAAGGGACTATGTTTTTGTTTCATCCTCCCTTATTGAACCATACATAAATGGTCAAATTCTAAGATTTATATTCTTATTTGGGGTGATGAAGAAGAACCTCCACTAGATATTCCTCCACTTCCTGATAATGAAATTTTACATGCCCCATCTCTTGAGACTGAGTGTATAGTGGTGGCATATCATAGCCTGACATCTTATTTCTCTGATATAATCCCTCACTAGAGTGATTATACCACTATGAAGTATTGAAAGTGGGAGCCCTAGACCCAACTTTTTTTGTACTTTGATTACCACTACATGTATTAATTTTATTATAATACATGTGTTTATCTTGACATAATAGTATAGATACTTTTATATCAAATTTTTTTTATGAAAATGTACATAGATTACCTGTCGCATCAAAGGGTTATAGTAGATCCTAGGCTATAATGAGAACCCGGAGATGCCATGACAGTTATCTTGAAGTAACATCCTATGGTCCAGTTACATCATTATGAAAGGATACAGATGATGTATGATCATTAGGTGTTGGGGGATCATAATCAATGATACTTCTTCTCATGAATTTTTCACTTGATGATATCTAGTAGTTGAGATCACGAGGACAAACCCGCATAATAGGAACACCACATATTTTAGGTGTCATTGGTCGTTCCTATCTGCAACCATGTGTAATGGTCTTTAGACTTGAGATCATTGTCAATGGATTCCATTTAATTAAGTACATTTGATGCAAGGCAAAAATCATAGCGACAAAGTCATGGTGAGGTAGTTTGTATCGTGTACGTCATTAATGGCATGGTATTGATTGAATTATGGAGAGAGAATTTGTCGCTTCCGAGTTCAGGAAGAGATATCTCAGGCTTGGTTGATTAGGATGGTTGCACCTTCATTAAATCCATTGTCATGGTAGTGGAAGGTAAGACCTTCAGGACATATCAACAAAAAAAATGCAAAATAAAGAATGATGACACTAGTATGCATTCTGCTTTATTGAGATATCAATGATGAATAGATTATATTACATGGACCATGTTCATTGGAAGGAAGTCATTGCTTTGACTTTGCATTATCTCTATAGGGGCCTCAATGGGTTACTAGAACCCAATCTAGGTTGGTGGATATTATTCACTGCTATTGAGGTAAGGGCCTAGATGTTCACACACAATAACGCCTTGAGAATATACCCTCTTCTGTGAATATGAATATATAACTTGGTGGGCCCTGCCAAAGGGTTTGAGCACTATCCAAGTTATATGGATCACCAAAGAATAAATAAATTCATTAATTATTCAAGTTTAGAATAATTTGTTGAATTTATTTATAACATGTATTTATAAGTTATATAGTAAATAAAAGTATTAATATTATTTGAATGGATTTTAATATCCTAGGTTTTTTTAATATTAGAAGAAGGAGTGAGTCGAGTTAAAGACTCAAATTAATCATGTAATATATTTATATATTACAAGTAAGTGATAAATTATATATATTATTTATGGCATCATTTTATTTGTCATAAATAATTATGTATAACAGATATATAGAAGACGTCTATTACACAGTGGTCGAGAATCTATACCACATGTTTTACACACTCCCTATATAAGTGAGAGAGAGGCTCTCCCATGTAACCTATTTATGTGTTAAGATTTAGAGCTTCTCTCTCCTTGTTGAATATAGAGAGATAGTCTCTCAAGAAAAGGAAGATCTTAAAGTTCATCCATCTCGGATTGAAGCTTCTTCCCTTGCAGTGATCGTCGATGTGCTGAAGTGAGCATTAAATATCTGCGCTAGCACCCTGGTCTCGACGAACTGCACACGAGAAGATTCGAGAGTCATGTGTGGATGATCTAAAGGGCTCCGACGTTAGAGTCTTCGAGCAATGATCCCCGTCATCCTACGGCGGATTTTCACACGTCAGTTCTGAACTATGTACGTGTTCAGTTTATTTTTGTGCTTTGTTTAAACTTTGTGTGATCCTCGGACCAAACTAGGACAAGATCACTCGAGTTGACAAGGTTATGTCACTCCGGTGATGAATAAAATTTTAAATTCCTAGCCCACCGGCTTCTGCTGTGCTGTCCTGGTACCCACCAGTGGTATCAGAGGGATCACATGGGTTTTCTAAGTCAACAAAATTAAGATCCATTAAATTTAAGTGAGGGGTATTAAAATGGTTCATTCGGATCCAACCGCACCTCGTTTCATTTTCTAATGATCAAGCTACGATTATTTTAAAACATTAATCGCATCGACATCATGGTTTATTTTTCGTTCATTTGATGTTAATCTCAATTATTATTGAGATAAAATTAAATGTAATATTTTTTTTATTATAAAATATAATATAATATTTTTTTATAAAATATTTTCCACAAAAGTGGTGTGGAGAATATTTTACTTTCACAAAGTAATTTTTTAAAAAAAGGAGACTAATACCCCATTTTGGGATCTTCTACCTTTTATTAAAAAAAGGGGTGGTGACATCTTTTGTATAAAGACAATTGAAAAAATAAAAAATAAAAAAGGGAATACCCAAGGGGGTCTTCTCCTTCACGCAACGCACAAGGTGGCATCTCCCCAAAGGGAGAAATCCTAGCCGACCAGGTCCGCCTCCCCTCAGCATGCCGGATCCCCTGGCCGCGCCGCTCCCCTCTTTGCCGGACTGCCTGGTCGCGCCGCCCCGAGCAGCGTCGGGCCACCTCGTCGCGCTACCCCAAGCTCCGTCGGACTTCCCACGCCGCTCTTGAACCCCGACCTCCGAACCTCCGCCTCGCACCGCCTAGGACTGAATTGGACTGGCCACCGCTGGTCCTAGCCATGCCAGTCCAGGCCATGCCGGACCGGGCAGCCACCTCGCCGGCTCGCCAGAGTAGTGGGCTGCAGGCCATGCGGCTCACCGGTATGCTCCCCAGCCTCCTCCATCTCCCTTTTCACCTCACCAGAAGCAGCTGCTGCGGTGGGAGTCACTTGACAGAGCGGTCACTTCGCGATCATGCCGTGGTCACGCCGCTATCATGCTGCTGTAATGCCGTAATTGGCTCTCCTCTAGGACGACACCCCATGGCGGTTCACAGTCCTGCAAGACTCCCCGACTAGAGGTAACCCTCCATTAAATTAATTTTTATTAATTTAGTTTTTTAAATTAAATTAATTAGAATTTATTTGTGGGATTAAATTATTTTTAATCCGAAATATTAATTTAATTTAAGATTAAAATTAAATTAATGATTTTATTTAATTTTATAATTAAAAGTAAATTAAACAAATAGAACTGATAAAATAAATTATTTTAATTTAATAAAATTAATTTAATTTATTAGAACACCCTCGCACTATTTAAATTTCTTGCAATTTAATTTTCTTGTGCATATTTTACCCCAACCGATCTTGAGCAAGTGACTCAACTGTGTATATATGGTATTTATTTATTTATTTAATTATTTATTCAATGCGTTCAATGATTTTAATAATTAATTAGATAAATGAAGGTTTGTAAATCATCCTTTTAATTTAAAAAAATATATAAGGGTCTGTGTGTCCAATGCACATGATGTATTTTGTACCCCTAGACTGCCTCGCCTACGTGCAAGTATATTTGTAATTAAATGGTGATCCGAGACGCAGACTCTGCCAAGACGATGTGGTAAACCAGATGGGAGCCAAGAGCATTACACTGGGCGAGCTGCGACATGAGTCAAGTCACGACTCAAGTATGGATGTCCCAAGTTCAAGATAGATCTGTTATGGATCGATCTTTATAGAATGCTTAAGACCAATCAGATCACATGATTTACTTTATGCATAGATTATCATTTTAGGCGTCTACATGATTATTGCGTGATCACATAGAGTAAAAGACAATATAAAATGCATAATGATGTGAAGAATTATATTATATTGCATGTTCAGTTGTGAGCGTGACAACCCAGTTTGAAAATAATAAATAGAAAAGGATTATATTCGTCAATAAATAAATATAAAAATACCTCAAAGTTATAATATGTCTAAAAGCCTTCCATTTCTCCCAGCTAAACAAAACCAGGTGTTTGGGGTGCTCGTCAGCCATAGTTGAGAGTGCCTCTTACTATCACGGTGTTTTCATGAGATAAATGGCTAGAATTAACTAAACTGAGTAGTCAAGGATTTTCCTTAGCTAACTTGCTATCACTTTAGATGCAAGATGTTGAGGGAATCAAGTTCAGAATCCAAAAGCTGGGACTTTACTCAATAACACAAGGAACCATAAGAACAAGTAGTTGGATAGTATAGTACCTACCTTGAAACCCTCCAAGTAGTGGCGTAGCCCTAGTTTGTAGACTACGACGGAAGTTTCGAGGATCCTTTCCACTAGAATACTCAAGCTATAGATTATTCCAAATCTAATAGCGAGGGCTACTAAGGTCCGCTAAAATAGTGATAGACATTAAAATGGTATAATAATTTATTAATCATATATGTCAAAAGTTAATCAAGAACAAGTACTAACTGCAAAATATTTATCTGGTGTAGATTCAAAATGGAAATCACAAACACCACAATTACTTTATCACTGCGATCAATCTTAGATATAAAAAAATATCCTGACTGGCAATAACTTCAAGGAGTGGTACAAGCGCTTGATCATAGTACTACTCCATGAGACGAAGTTATATGTGCTGTAATCCCTAATTCATGCTGGGCCTCCTTAGAAAGAAAGTAAGGTAGAAAACGATATATGGATAAAGCATATAGACGATGCATATGATGTACAATGCATCATGTTTGCATCCATTTCCATCCAATTGTGATAAATGCATGAGGATGAGGATGCATATATGATGCTTTCACATCTCTAAGAACTATATGAGGAGAGGGCTAGACAAGAAAGGTATGAGATCTCAAGTGCGCTATGTAAGTGTATGCTAGAAGAAGGGCACCAAGCCAGTCCTCACATACTCAAGATGATTGGGTATATTGAGAGGCTTGAAGCCCTTGGGTTTAAACTGAACCAATAACTAGATGTGGATCTCATTCTTGCCTCTTTACCGTCAAGATTCTTGACTTTTATTGTCAATTATAATATGAATGATATGATGAAGTCGCTCCCAAAACTTTTTTATTTAGTTCACTAAGCTGATAAGGATATGAAAAATACCAATTCATCTATCCTTATGGTGAAGAAGAGAAAAAAGTTCAAGGCAACGGGGTATAAGGCCAAGTCAAGGCCCAACACACCAATGCGTCATCATGCAATGAATTCAAAGATTTAGAGGCAATGTAATGAGGAGGAAGATATTTGCTTTGGATGTGGCAAGAAAATCCACTGTAGGAAGAATTACAGAGCTGGGAAGATGAAGCAAGATGATGCTTCTACTTCAGATATTTTTATCATTGAATGCAATCTATATTTATCTACAAGTTGGGTATTGGATACGACATGTGTCTCACACATTTGTATTCATATACAGGAACCATGTAGGTTCAAGAAGATTGCAAAAGATCAAGTGGATCTCCGAGCTGCAAATGGTGCAAGTCTGGCAGTCTTGGTAGTGGGAGACTATCACATAACCTTGCCAACTGGTTTGGTTCTAGTTTTAAAAAACTGATATTATCTACCTTTTGTTACCAGAAACATTATCTCTCTATCGAGTCTAGACACTATGGGTTTTTTATTTCATGTTTAGAAATACATGTTTTCTCATTTATAGGGATAACATATATTATGGTATAGAACATCTTACAAATGGTTTATATATGCTAGAACTAGAGAAATCAGTAATGGAAATCAATGAAAAAAACAACCAACATGAATCAAATAACACCCACCTATGGAACTTCAGGCATGGTCGTGTAAACAAGAAGCAATTACAAAGATTGAATCAAGAAGGGTATCTAGACTCAGAATAGTTAGAACCCTTAGATGTATTTAAATCTTGTTTACAAGGAAATATGACCAAAGTGCCTTTCTCAGGAAAGGGAGAAAGAGCTAATGCAGTGTTGGAATTAATACATAATGATGTATGTGGTCCATTTCCAGTAGAGGTAGGGGGAGGTTTTCTATACATCATTACTTTTACTTGATGACTATAGTAGGTATGGCTATATCTACTTAATGAATTATAAGTCATATTCCTTTTAGATATTTAAGGAATTCTGAAATGTAGTAGAACACCAACTTTGTAAGAATATAAAAGCACTTCGCTCAAACCGAGGCGGAGAATATCTTAACCAAGCTTTCAGTGATCACTTGAAGGAGTGTGGGATGGTATCCCAACTCACCCCTCCTTATAAACCACAATGGAATGTTGTTACTGAAATGATTAATAGGACCTTTCTTGACATGGTCAGATAAATAATGAGTCAAGCAACCCTTCCATTATCTTTTTGGGGATACGACTTGCAGACAGTAACATATACCCTTAACTGAGTTCCAACTAAGCTGCGGATGGGATTCCATATCAGTTATGGTATGGAAAGAAACCTAACCTAACACACATGCATGTATGTGGGTGAGTGGAATTTGAAAAGACTTTACCAAGTGAAAAATTAGCATCCAGAAGCACTAAGTGCATCTTTATAGGTTATCCTAAGGAAATTAGAGGATACAACCTATATAACCCTTTAGATAGAAAAGTCATTGTCGCAAGATACACCACATTTCTATAAAGGGAACACATTTATATTAGAAATAGTGGGAGAAAGATTGATTTCGATGATGTTAATGCTCCAGATTCATAAGATTTGGTAGAGTAACAATCTACACAAGAACAAGTGGAAGAAGAAGTTGTTCCTGAGACACAGATACTGCGTAGGTCTACGTGAGAGTTTAGAGAACCAGAGCATTATGGTTTTCTGTCACCGAGTCAAGTGACACATTATTCTTTCAGGATGATGAACCTCTAACCTATAATGAAGTAGTATAAGGAAAATAAGATACTAAATGGCATGATTCCATGAATTCTGAGATGGAGTCCATGTACCAAAATCAATTTTGGATTTTGGTAGACCCTCTAGCTGATGTAAATCCCATTTGATGCAAATGGGTATTCACGAAGAAGTTGGACATAGATGGTAAGGTTAATACCGTTATAGCAAGGTTGATTGCAAAGGGTTTCAGACAAAGTCAAGGTATTGACTATGATGAAACCTTCTCATTAGTAGCAATTCTTAAATCTATCAAAATATTTCTTGCAACAGTAGCCTTTCATGATTATGGAATTTAGAAGATGGATGTCAAAACTACTTTTCTAAATGGGAAGTTGGTTGAAGGCATCTCTATGAATCAACCCGAAGGGTTTGTCAAGTCAAATAATGCCAATAAAGTATGCAAGCTGCGTAGAACCATTTATGGATTGAAGCAGGCATCAAGATCATGGAATGCTCATTTCGATGAGGCCATAAGAGATTTTAGTTTTGTCAAAAAATGAAAGCGAGCCTTGTGTCTATAAAAAGATTGAAGGGAATGCAATTTTTTTCCTAGTATTATATATTGATGACATATTAATTATGGGAAACGAGGTGCATGTCTTATAGTCAGTCATGATTTTGTTAAATGAATGCTTCTCCATGAAAGACCTAGGTGATGCAACCTACATTATAGGGATCAATATCTATCAAGATAGATCTCAAAGGTTGATTGGACTAAGTCAAAGTATATATATTGACAAGGTAATAAAAAGGTATAGTATGGAACAATACAATAGAGGATTATTACCTATGTCACATGGTGTAAATCTCTTCAAGAAAATGTGTCCAAAAACACAGGAGGAGATTGACAGAATGAGTAGAATCCCTTATGCTTCGACAATGGGTTCTATCATGTAAGACATGATATGTACAAGGTTTTTACTTTAATCATGGTGGGTAGATATCAATCCATTTCAGAGAGCTGCATTGGACAACTGTTAAAACTAGCCTAATGTACTTGAGGCATACTAAGGATTTGTTCCTAGTTTATGGAGAAGATGAGGAACTAGTTGTGAGGGGATACACTGATTCTAGTTTCCAGATAGATCATGATGATATGAAATCATAGTCATGATACATCTTTTGCCTGAATGGTGGTGCAGTGAGCTGGAGAAGCTCAAAGCAAGCTGTGGTTGCTGATTCTATTGCAGTGTCCAATTATATTGCAGCTTCCGATGCAACAAATGAAGTAGCCTAAATACACAACTTTATATCAAACATTTGTGTTGTACCTAGTAGTGCAGAACCTGTACCAGTATATTGTGATAATACTGCTGTAGTGGTCCTTGCCAAGGAGCCCAAGTCTCATCAGAGGTAAAAGCATATTCTTCAAAAGTTTCATCTCATGAGGGATATTACTCAAAGATGTGAAGTGACAGTTAGTAGAGTAGCCACAGAGGAAAACGTGGAAGACCCCCTAACTAAATCCATTTCTCATTAGAAGCATGATTCACTTGTGACAGCTAGAAGATTGAAACCTATTAGTAGTTGGCTCTAGTGTTAGTGGGAGTGTTGAAAGTGGGTTCCCTAGACCCAACTTGTTTTGTACTTTGATTACCGCTACATGTATTCAGTTTTTTATAATACATGTGTTTATCTTTCCACAATAATATAGATATTTCTGCATCCACTTTGTTTATGGCAATGTCCTTCTATTACTTGTCACATCAAATGGTTATAGTAGATCCTATGCTATAATGAGAACCCTGATATGCCTTGACAGTAATCTTAATGTAACGTCTTATGGTCCAGTTAAATCATTTCGAAAGGACACAGATGATGTGTGACCATCAGGTGCTGGGGGATCATAATCATTGAAACTTTTTCTCATTATGTTCGCACATGATGATATCTAGTTGTTGAGATCATGAGTAAAAACCCGTATAATAGGAACACCACATGTTTTAGGTGTAATTGGTCATTCCTATCTACAAACATGTGTAATGGTCTTTAGACATGAGATCATTGTCAATGGATTTCATTTAATTACATACATTTGATGCAAGGTGAAAACCAGGATGACAAAGTCATGGAGAGGTAGTTTGTATCAGGTATGTCATTAATGTCATAGAATTGATTGAATAATCGATAAAGACTTTTTCGCTCTTGAGTTCAGGAAGAGATATCTTGGGCCTGGTTGATTAAGATGGTTTCACCTTCATCAAATCCATGGCCATGGTAGTGGAACCTAGGACCATCTAGACAAATCAATAAAAAATAAAGAAAAATAAAGAATGTTGACACTAGTATGAATTCTTATTTATTGAGATATCGATGACGAAGAGAATATATTACACGGAATATGTTCGTAAGAAGGCAGTTGTTGCTTTGACTTTGCCTTATCTCTATAAGGGCCTCGATGGGTTGCTAGACCGCACTCTAGGTCAGTGGATATTATTCACTTCTATTGATGTAAGGGCCTATAGGGTCACACACAATAGCGCCTTGAGAATCTTCCCTATTCTGTGAATAGAAATATAGAACTTTTTGGGCCCCACCAAAGGGTCCGAGCACTATCCAAGTTCTATGGATCACCAAAGAATAAACAAATTCATTAATTATTCATGTTTAGAATAATTTGTTGAATTTATTTATAACATGTATTTACAACTTATATATTAAATACAAGTATTAATATTATTCAAATGGATTTTAATATCGTAGGTTCGTTTAATATTAGTAGGAGGTGTGAGTCATGTTAAAGACTCAAATTTATCACGAAATATATTTATATTTTACAAGTAAGTAATATGTTATAAATATTATTTATGGAATAATTTTATTTGTCATAACTAATTATTTATAACCCTTATATAGAAGACTTCTATTACACGGGGGCCAGGAATCCATACCGTCTGTTTTAAACCCTCCATATATAAGTGAGAGAGAGGCTCTCCCATGTTAAATATTAATGTGTTAGGATTGAGAGCTTCTCTCTCCTCCTGCAATCTAGAGAGAGTCTCTCAAGCAAAGGAAGATATTCAAGTTCATCCATCTCGGATTGAAGCCTCTTCCCTTGCAGTGATCGTCGCTGCACTGAAGTGACTGTCGAAGATCCTCTCTAGCTCCCGGATCTCAACGAATAACGCGTGAGCAGATTTGAGAGGAATGTGTCGATGATCTAGAGGGATTTGACATCGGAGTCTTGGAGCATTGATCGTCGGCGTCCTACAACAGACTTGCAGTAACGACCCAAAATTTTGATTAAATCTTGTTTCCTAATTTTTTGTGTTATTTTATTTTATACTCAACAAAACTATTTCATTTGATAACATGAGTATAATTAAAGTGAGACCTTTTGGATTCAACTGTTATATGACCATTGGTCAATATGACCATTGGAAACTAAATGTTGCGATTATTGTCTCTAAATACAACTGATCTTGGTTAATTAATATAGAAAGAAGATTTGATGGCCTCATCCAGTAGTTTAGGGCCAATCGAAACCCATCTAATAGAACATGGGAAGGAGGTAGCACCACTGGACATTTCTCTAGACCAAACCCAAGCCAAACTTCATCATGTGAGTCTAGAATGAAATCACCTTCGTGAGAAGTTCAAACTGATAGAAATTACTACTCGTGCAATGTTGGACAAGATGCCCTTGGATTCTCTCACCATAGCATACCTTACACTTAGGTCCTATGATAGGGTTAAAAGGGGATATGTAAGGAGACCATAACTGCTTTGTGTAATCCTTTGAGATAAATAAAATTGTGTTTTCTTCATATGGTGAATTTTGTAAATCTTCAAATGTTCAAGTAAATTTAGGATGTATATTATTTATGAATTTGAAAAAAAGGATATTTTAAAATATTTTTGTAAACCTTAAATAATTAATTATGTGTAATGATTATCAAAAAATGGTCTTCTTCAAATGTGTTCAGTAAGAAATTTAGAGACTAATAAGATAAACTTGATTTGTGTTGAATAGTAAATTATGAATAGTGATTTTACGCTTAGGATTAGTAATGTAACCAAATGGATTAGTAATATCACTTAAAGAAAGTATAAATATAATATAGGCACCTTTATTAAGTAATGTGATTCAATAAAATAGGTAAATAACTATTTCATAAATTATTAGTCAAGTATTAGGTTTTTCAGGTGAACAATGTTTTTCAATTAAAAATTAAATTAAAAATATTTTGAAAATAAATTTTATAAGATGGACTTTATTTTTAAACTCAGAGCATCGTTATTATGTTATGGTAATTTTTGGGGATTTTTCTGAAAAAAATGAATTTTAGGTTAATAGTGTATTTATTTATAAATTAAATTAAAAATATTTAAAAATTATTTTAACAAAATTGAGTTCATTTTTGAAATCAGGTCATCGATATTTGGTTATGGTGAAATTTTGGGATTTTTCTGAGAAAGTTAAATTTTTGATGAATAGTAAAAACACAGTTTTTAAGTTATGAGTGTTTAATGACACCATTAAATGATGTATTTAGTATGTAATCAATATGGTCGACTTATGAATAGTAATATAATGTATGAGGTGTTTCAAGTGTCCAATACCATGGGAAAATACCATGGGAAAGCCCATGGTATTTCCAATACCACCAATGAGGTGTCTCAAGTGTCCAATACCATGGGCAAATACCCTGGGAAAGCCCATTGTTTTTCCAATACCACCAATAAGGTGTCCCTTGGCCATTAATGCCTTGTCCCCTCACTTTCCCTATAAATACAAAGCATTCTATCATCCGTTTGACTCCAAAATCATCCTCAATGAAGTTCGGGTCCCCTTACCTCCCAAGGAGTCCTCCCAAGGTGCCCCCAAGCCCTCAAGGTCCCATCCTTTGAGTTTTAAGAGTTACGTTTTAAGGTAAGGGATCCTACCTCTCTCTTTCTTTCCAAGTACTCTCTTTGATGTCATATCTTTTATTCTCCATGTTCTTATGTTGGAGTATGTTATTTTATATTAATCCTACTGTAATTTTCATGTTCATATGATGAGAAACCCCCTCTTTCTCTCATCAATTCATTTTAAGAATGTTTAAGTGGCGCCGTTTGGCTGCCGAATTTTTAAGGGATTCTTTCAACCTTCTCGTTTTCAAGATAAATTTTCATGTAAAGTATTTCAAGTTACATTTTATTATATTGGGGTATGATCTCTATATCTATCATACCAATCTTTTATGTTCATAGGATGAGATACCCTATTTGATCTCGTCAATTAATTTTTTTGAAGTTCTAAGTGACGTCGTTAGGCTGCCGAATTTTCATAAGAGAAATCTTATTTTTTTCTTCCTTCAATGTTTTCATTTCAAATGGTATGTATTTCAAATTTCATTACCATGTTATTATATCCATTATATTCTTTTCCTCTTCTATTTTATGGATCATTTATGAGTGGGTGACCCATGTCCCCTCTCTTTTCAATATTTTCTAAAAACCATATAACATAGCTGTTATGCTCCATAATTTTCATCTCAAAATGCCTCTCTCTTTTTCCCAAATTCTTTTATTTTATTAAGTGAATACTCAAAGCTCTTTCTTCTACAAGGGTATTCACATATATATAAAAATGTTCTATATTAATTTCAGGAATTTACATACATGAAACCCTCTTTCCTTTTTCTGTGGGTTTAAAGTGACATAAAGATCATGTCGTTAAAGAAGTTTTTAAAACGTTATGATTATGAAAGGAAACCCATTTATTTTATGCTATATGGGTTATTTATGAAATGTTTTATGATGATATATTTGGATCACATGATAATAAATGAAAATTTAAGGGTGCACCCTGATATATCTCCAATGAATTGGGTAAATACTTAATCTCTAGAGATGACCATTTTTAACGACGCCATGGTGAATAACCTTGGTAATTTTTAATGACAACTTCGGGATGGACCTTGGTGAAGCGAAAATGATTGTATATGTTAAATGTTGTAGCCACATCTTAAAGTTATTAAATAAATTATTTTTATTATGATATGCCTCATGATATCTTTCCCATGCCTTAAAGTTCCTATTTCATGACTTTATTGATCTATCTCAAGTTCACATGTTAAATGTTTCCCCTTGTTTCCCTTAATGGGATTTCTGCACACCCCTTTCATTTGATGTTTGTCCTTAGGTTATGAGATACAGTAATGAACCTAGGATGAACATAAGGAGAAGACTATAAAGTGTTTAAGAAGATTTTTTTATGTTTTCATGTTTTAAGTTCCTAGTTTCCAAGACACTAAACCTTAAAGATCCTCGGTTTTGTAAAATGTAATGAAAAGTTATGTTATAAAAAGGTGGGATCTTATAGTTGGTATCAGAGGATCATTTAGTTATTTTTAGAAATTAGGATATGAAAACATTAGGAAGAACCCTATAGAAATGTTCAAATATATGAAATCTTCCTGTTATTTTGGTGAGTATTGAGTAAGGGGTTGTCAAGCAAATTCATCCATGTCTGGATATGAGCAGGTAAAGGTGGCTCTGGCACAAATGTACATAGGGGTAATACCCGAAAACCCCTCTTTGAGCTAGAATCTAACAGGAACTGGTATACGACAATGGGTCTTACTGCACTCTTGGTTACGACACTCCCAGGGGATATGCTTTGGTAAATTCATAAGCTTAGTATGAACCATTATTAAAGGAACAAAGATAAAATAAAATAAATATTCACATAAGAATATATGATCATGGATAACCTAGATTGGACCCTAGGGGATCACAAGTTAGGGTATACTTTTCTTTTCTAAGTTTATCCTCTTATGCTTTATGTTTCCTTTTCATGATTATTGGCTAAGTATTTAAGCCCCCTAATTATACTTTCTTTTCTTAGTTAATGGCGGGAAATGGAAGAACATGTCCAAACAACCAATGTGATAGTAAATGTGACGATTACCCTATAAATGTGATAGAGATGATGAGAGATCAAGTTGAACATATTGTTATTATGCCAAACCAGCTATCAAAAATTACAATTAATAGTTGGTACCTAGTTGAATGCCCAAATATATCAAGGAAGAAAAAGATGAAGTCTCAAGGATGTTTATCTGATAAAGTTGATAAGGGAAAGAGGACCCAATTTCCTTTGTGCAAAAAGTGTGGAAAGGGGCACCAAGGAGAATGACATAAAGGAACCAAGAGATGTTTTAAGTGAGGGTGATAGAGAATAAAGTAACCAATTGCTTTAAAGAAAATGGATAATGTGATGAATAGAGATAAGGTTCAGTCTAATGTACCTTATACTTTTCAATGTTGTAAATGTGGAGAAGTTGGACATTATCCAAGGAAATGATCTCTTAAACTGGATGAGAAGCATGATGAGAATCAACAATATTCAAGGTCAACAGAACAAAACAAGTACTATGCTAAGATAGATCATGATGGCTAAAGTAAATGCAACTTCTTCGCAATATTTGGCTATGTCTTGTTGTATTTTAGTTCGTGCCCTATGAGCACAACTTTAATGTTTTCTAAGAACATCGAGTCACTACCTAAGATGGTTTTATATCTTAAGGAAAACATATATTATTATGTACCACATGTTGATGTAGTGAAGCTATTCCTCATAAAAAAAGATGATTAGGGGATTAAAATACGATTATTATTTTGGAAGACGTCCACTATTTTGGGAACCCTATATGATCGAGGTTAATAGATTACTACAGTATTTTCTTTGAGGAGTAATGTTTGACTTATATTTTGAAAAATCAACAAATTTAAGGTGAACTTATAGTAATTTAGGTTACTTATGGAAATGATTATCCTATCTTGGGGAATATATGTCTAGGTTAGTTACTTTTGTTATAAGATGTTAGTAGTGATTGATGTTGTTTGGAGATAAACGATATTGTTTATCTTGGAATACTATGTTATCAAATACTTCTTATATCTATGTTTCAATCTTAGTTTGGTTTATTTTGAGTAATTTTAAGGAAAATTATTTATGGAATGGTTTATGACGAACTTTTGGTAGTACTGTGGAATTTTGAAGATTGAAAAGTAGTTTCCCTTCCTATGGGGTTCTTTATTTTGGAAGAGTTGTTTTATCTTACCATTTCTATTTTTGGGATAATTTATAAAGATTGAAGAAATAGATAGTTAATATTTTGTGGATTATATGATTTTATAGAAGATTATTCTTGTGATTTTGATGAGACCAAGTGTTTTTGAATGCTCATCGTTTTGAGAGAAGATTAGTTTTGGTAGAAACTTATTAAAGGATGATACTCTACTTGAAGGTAAGTATATTTCCTTATGTTTTTATTCTATGTAGTAAATGAATTCCTCAAAATTATGAAAAGTAATGTAAAACAAAATTTTTGTTGGTTTACATACTGGGTAATCAAAGAACGTTTACACACATCATAAGTTTGTGATTTTATTATGGTTAACTTTCTCCTAATCACGTTTTCTATCACTCTCCCTCAGAACATGATCCATTTTTTTCTCCTCCATATCAATGTTTTCCTACATGGAATCCTAGTATGGGTTAATTAGGGTTGCTTTTGTACTTCCTTTTCATTCCTTTAAAGTAATAGTGTTGCTGACTCTTTTTCCAATGTGGGACTTTCAATGAAATTTCCAAACCCAATTTTAAAAATTGCGAGGACGCAATTTCTTAAGCGGGGAAGAATGTAATGACCCGAAATTTTGAATAAATCTTGTTTCCCAATTTTGTGTGTTATTTTATTTTATACTCAACAAAACTGTTCCATTTGATAACATAAGTATAATTAAAATGAGACTGTTGGGTTTCAACTGTTATACGACCATTGGTCAATATGACTGTTGGAAACTAAATGTTGCGATTACTGTCCCTAAATACAAGTGATCTTGGTTAATTAATATAGAAAAAAGATTCAATGGCCTCATCCAGTAGTCTCGGGCCAATTAAACAGATCTAACAGAACTTGGAAAAGAGGTAGCACCATTGGGCTTTGCTCTAGACCAAACCCATGCCAAACTTCATCATGCGAAGCTAGAATGAAATCAGCTTTTTGAGAAATTCAAACTGATAGAACTTACTACTCGTGCAATGTTGGCTGAGCTTCCCTCAAATTCTCTCACCTTAGCACACCTTACACTTAGGTCAAATGCTGTGGTTATAAGGGGCTATGTAAGGAGACCATAACTGCTTTGTGTAATCCTTTGAGATAAATAAAATTGTGTTTTCTTCTTATGGTGAATTTTGTAAATTTTCAAATGTTCAAAAAAATTTAGGATGTATATTATTTATGAATTTGAAAAAAAGGATCTTTTAAAATATTTTTGTAAACCTTAAATAATTCATGATGTGTAAAGATTTTCAAAAAATGGTCTCCTGCAAATGTGTTCAGTAAAAAATTTAGAGTCTTATAAGGTCAACTTTATTTTTGATGAATAGTAACTTATGAATAGTTATTTTACACTTAGGATTAGTAATGTGACCAAATGGATTAGTAATATCACTTAAAGAAAGTATTAATATAATATAGGCTCCTTGATTAAATAATGTGATTCAATAAAATAGATAAATAACTGTTTCAGAAATTATTATTCAAGTATTAGGTTTTTTAGGTGAATAGTGTTTTTTAATTAAAAATTAAATTAAAAATATTTAGATTTTTTTTTATAAAATTGACTTAATTTTTGAACTCAATGCATCGATATTATGTTAAAGAAATATTTGTGGATTTTTCTGAAAAAAATGAATTTTCGGTGAATAGTGTATTTATTTAAAAATTAAATTAAAAATATTTAAAAATTGTTTTTATAAAATGGAGTTCATTTTTGAAATCAGATCATCGATATTTGGTTAAGGTGAAATTTTTGGATTTTTCTGAAAAAGATGAATTTTCGATGAATAGTGAAAATCCAATTTTTAAGTTATGGGTGTTTGATGAAACCATTAAATGATGTATTAAGTATGTAATCAATATGGTCGACTTATGAATAGTAAGATAAGGTATGAGGTGTCCCAAGTGGCCAATACCATTAGAAAATACCATGGGAAAGCCCATAGTATTGCTAATACCACCTATGAGGTGTCCTTTGGCCATTAATGCCTTGTCCCCTCACTTTCCCAATAAATACAAAGCCATTCTCTCATCTTTTAGACTCCAAAATCATCCTAAATGAAGTTCAGGTCTCCTTACCTCCCAAGGAGTCCTCCCAAGGTGCCCCCAAGCCCTCAAGGATTCATCCATTGAATTTTAAGAGTTACGTTTTAAGGTAAGGGATCCTACCGCTCTCTTTCTTTCCAAGTACTCTCTTTTATGTCATATATTTTATGCTCCATGTTCTTATGTTGGAGGATGTTCTTTTATATTAATCCTACTGTACTTGTAATTTTCATATGATGAGAAACCTCCCCTTTCTCTCATCAATTCATTTTAAGAATGTTTAAGTGGCGTCGTTAGGCTGCCGAATTTTTAACGGATTCTTTCACCCTTCTCGTTTTCAAGATCTATTTTCATGTCAAGTCTTTCAAGTTACATTTTATTATTTTGGGGTGTTATCTCTATATCTATCATACTGATCTTTTATGTTCATATAATGAGATACCCTATTTTATCTCGTCAATTCATTTTTTTTAAGTTTTAAGTGACGCCCTTAGGCTGCTGAATTTTATTAAGAGAAATATTATTTTTGTCTTCCTTCAATGTTTTCATTTCATATGGTATCTCTTTCAAATTTCATTACCACATTATTATATACATTATATTCTATCCCTATAATATTTTATGGATCATTTATGATTGGGTGACCCATGTCCCCTCTCATTTCAATATTTTCTAAAAACCCTATAACATAGCCGTTATGCTGCATAATTTTCGTCTCAAAAAGCCACTCTCTTTTTCTCAAATTATTTTGTTTTATTAAGTGAATACTGATAGCTCTTTCTTCTACATGGGTATTCACATATATATCAAAATTTTCTATTTTAAATTCTGGGATTTACATACATGATATCATCTTTCCTTTTTCCGTGGGTTTAAAGTGACATAAAGATCATGTCTTTAAAGCAGTTTTTAAAACGTTATTATTATGAAAGGAAACCCATTTATTTTATGCTATATTGGTTATTTATGAAATTTTTGATGATGATATATGTGTCACACATGATAATGAAGGAAAATTTAAGGGTGCGCCCTGATAGCACTCCAATGCATTGGGTAAAGACTTAATCTCTAGAGATGACCATTTTAAAGACGCCTTGGTGAATAACCTTGATAATTTTTAATGACACCTTGGCGATGGACCTTGGTGAAATGGAAATGATTGTCTGTGTTAAATGTTGTATCCACATCTTCAAGTTGTGAAATACGTTATTTTTATTATGATATGCCTCATGATTTCTTTCTCATGCCTTAAAGTTCAATTTCCATGACTTTATTGATGTATCTCAAGTTCACATGTTAAATGTTTCCCCTTGTTTCCCTTAATGGGATTTCTGCTCACCCCTTTCTTTTGATGTATGTCCCCAGGTTATGAGATGCTGTAATGAACCTAGGATGAACATAAGGAGAAGACTTTCAAGTGTTTAAGAAGAATGTTTTATTTTATTATGTTTTATGTTCCCGGTTTCCAAGACACTAAACCGTAAAGATCCTTGGTTTTGTAAAATGCAATGAAAAGTTATGTTATAAAATGGAGGGATGTTATAGTTGGTATCAAAGGATGGTTTATTTATTTGTGGAAATTAGGATATGAAAACTTTAATAAGAATACTATAGAAATTTTTAAATATAGGAAATCTTCCTGGTATTTTAGTGAGTATTGTGTAAGGGGTGACCAAGAAAATATATCCCTGTCTGGATATGAGCAGGTAGAGGTGGCTCTGGCATATATGTACATATGGGTAAAACCCGAAAACACTGCTTTAAGCTAGACTCGAATGGGAACTGGTACACGACAACAGTCCTTGCTGCACTCTTGGTTACGACACTCCCGGGGGATATTCTTTGCTAAATTCATAAGCTTAGTATAAACCATTATTAAAAGAACAAAGATAAACTAAAATAAAGATTCACATAAGAATATATGACCATGGAAAACCTAAATTGGAACCTAGGGGATCAAAAGATAGGGTATACTTTTTGTCCATAAGTTTGTCCTTCTATGATTTATGTTTCCTTTTCATGATTATTGTTTAAGTATTTAAGCCCCCTAATTATACATTCTTTTCTTAGTTAATGGCGGGAAATGGAAGAACATGTCCCAACAACCAATGTGATAGGAAATGTGATGATTACCCTATTAATGTGATAGAGATGACGAGAGATCAAGTTGAACATATTTTTACTATGCCAAACAAGCTATCAAAAATCACAATTATTAATTGGTGCCAAGTTGAATGCCCAAATTTATCAAGGAAGAAGAAGATGAAGTCTCAAAGATGTTCATCTGATAAAGTTGATAAGGGAAAGAGGACCCAATTTCCTTTATGCAAAAAGTGTGGAATGGGTAACCAAGGAGAATGTCACAAAGGAACTGGGAGATGTTTTAAGTGTGGGGTGAGAGGGCATAAAGTAGACAATTGCTTTAATGAAAATGAAAAATGTGACGAATAGAGATAAGGTTCGCTCTAATGTACCTTATACTTTTCAATGTCATAAATGTGGGGAAGTAGGACATTATCCAAGGCAATGCTCTCTTGGAAGGGATGAGAAGCATGATTAGTATCAAAAATATTCCAAGACAATGGAACAATACATGTCCTATGCTGAGATAGATCACGATGACTAAAGTACATGAAACTTCTTCGCAATAATTGCCTATGTCATGTTGTAATTTAGTTCGTTCCCTATGAACATATATTTAATGTTTTCTAAGAACATAGAGTCACTACCTAAGATGGTATTATATCATTAAAGAAAACAACTATGTTTATGTACCACATATTGATGTAGTAAAGTTATTCTTCTTAAAGAAAGATGATTAGGGGATTAAAAGATGATTATTATTTTGAAAGACGTTCACTATTTTGTGAACTCTATATGATCGAGGTTAATATATTACTATGATATTTTCATTGAGGAGTAAAGTTTGACTTATATTTTGAAGAATCGATGAATTAAAGGTGAACTTATAGTAATTTAGGTTACTTATATAAATGATTAACCTATCTTGGGGAAAATATGTTTAGGTTAGTAACTTTTGTCATAAGATGTTAGGAGCGGTTGATGTTGTTTGGAGATGAACGATAAAGTTTATCGTAGAAGACTATGTTATCAAATATTTCTTATATCTGGGTTTCAATCTTAGTTTGGTTTATTTTTAATAATTTTAAGGACAGTTATTTATGGAATGGTCTATGATGAACTTTGGTTAGTACCATGGAATTTTTATGATTTAAAAGTAGTTTCCCTTCCTATGGGGTTCATTATTTTCGAATAGTTGTTTTATCTTACCCTTTCTATTTTTGGGATAATGTTTAAAGATAGAAGAAATAGATAGTTAATCTTTTGTGGATTATGTGATTCTATAGAAGATTATTCTTATGCATTTAATGAGACCAAGTGTTTTTTAATGCTCATCAATTGGAGAGAAGATTAGTTTTGGTAGAAATATATTAAATGATGAAACTCTAATTGAAGGTAAATATATTTCCTTATGTATTTATTATATGTAGTAAATGAATTCCTCAAAATTATGAAAAGGAACATAAAAAAAACGTTGTTGGTTTAAATTTCTTACTGGGTAATCAAAGAACGTTTACACACATCATAAGTTTGTGATTTTCATGAGTTTAACTTTCTACTAATCATGTTTTCTATCACTCTCCCTCAGAACTTGATCCTTTATTTTTTCCTCCATATCAATGTTTTCCTACAAGGAATCCTAGTGTGGGATAACTAGGGTGGCCTTTGTACTTCCTTTTCTTTCTTTTAAAGTAATAGTGCTACTGACTCTTTTTCTGATGTGGGAATTTCAATGAAATTTCCAAACCCAATTTAAAAAATTTGCGAGGATTCAATTTCTTAAGGGGGGAAGAATGTAACGACCCGAAATTTTTAATAAATCTTGTTTCCTAATTTTATGTGTTATTTTATTTTATACTCAACAAAACAGTTTCATTTGATAACATGAAGATAATTAAAATGAGACCATTGGGTTTCAACTGTTATATGACCATTGGTCAATATGACTGTTGGAAACTAAATGTTGCGATTATTGTCTCTAAATACAAGTGATCTTGGTTAATTAATATTGAAAGATGATTCGATGGCCTCATCCAGTAGTCTTGGGCCAATCGAATCCCATCTAATAGAACTTGGGAAGGAGGTATCACCACTGGGATTTGCTCTGGTCCAAACCCAAGATGAAATTCATCGTGTGAAGGTAGAATGAAATCGCCTTAATGAGAAGTTCAAACTGATAGAAATTACTACTCGTGCAATGTTGGCTGAGCCACCCTCAGATTCTCTCACCTTAGCACACCTTACACTTAGGTCCTATGCTGCGGTTATAAGGGGCTATATAAGGAGACCATAACTACATTGTGTGATCCTTTGAGATAAATAAAAATGTGTTTTCTTCTCATGGTGAAATTTGTAAATTTTCAAATGTTTAGATAAATTTAGGATGTATATTATTTATGAATTTGAAAAAAAGGATATTTTAAAATATTTTTGTAAACCTTAAATAATTAATGATGTGTAATGATTTTCAAAAAATGGCTTTCTGAAAATGTGTTCTGTAATAAATTTAGAGTCTAATAAGATCAACTTGATTTTTGATGAATAGTAAATTATGAATAGTGATTTTATGCTTAGGATTAGTAATGTGACCATATTGATTAGTAATATCACTTAAATAAAGTATTAATATAATATTGGCACCTTGATTAAGTAATGTGATTCAATAAAATAGGTAAATAATTGTTTCAAGAATTATTAGTCAAGTATTAGGTTTTTCAGGTGAATAGTGTTTTTTAATTAAAAATTAAATAAAAATTATTTAGAAAATTATTTTTATAAAATGGACTTTATTTTTGAACTCAGAGCATCGATATTATGTTAAGGTAATTTTTGGGGATTTTTCTAAAAAAATGAATTTTCAGTGAATAATGTATTTATTTAAAAATTAAATTAAAAATATCTAAAAATTAATTTTATAAAATGGAGTTCATTTTTGAAATCAGATAATCGATATTTGGTTATGGTGAAATTTTGGTACTTTTCTAAGAAATTTGAATTTTCAATGAATAGTGAAAATACAGTTTTTAAGTTACGAGTGTTTAATGACACCATTAAATGATGTATTAAGTATCTAATCAATATGGTCTACTTATGAATAGTAAGATAAGGTATGAGGTGTCCCAAGTGGCCAATACTGTAACAACCCGAGATTTTATGAAAAATATTCTTTTTAATTTTTTTTAATGCCTTGTGTTGTACGCTACACCAAAAGGAGCTTGCACAACATGCATCCTTTACTTGCCTTGCATTACACGCAATCGCAACCTTCCTCGATAGCGTGTGTAGTACGCAATAACGAGTTTTACTAAAAAACAATATGTTGTTAAAATTAAAACTAGCCGTTATGAATAGTAATAACCACCTTTTGAAATTTTGTAGATTTTATTTTTCAAAATGGAATTCATTTTTGGATTCGTAGTATCGAATTTAGCCTAAGGTGAAATTTTGGTACTTTTCGGATAACTTTCATATTTTGATGAATAGTGAAAATTACTAAATTTTAATTAAAAAAACTTTTTAATTGAAATAATTAACAGTGATAAATTATTAATTTGAGTGGTTTTAAAGTATATTTAGAATATATTTTTACAATTCAATACAATGTTGGTCATTAGATGTAATTTCACATTTACACCAGACATAAACAAGTGTTAATCTTTTGATAGTTATTATCTCTTCAAAACACGCTATTTGTTGTGAAAACGGAAATTAATTATAAAATTAATTAATGCAACTTATATTTTGGGAATTTTGTAAAATAGAAATCATTTTTGAATTCGGAATATCAATTATAGCTTAGGGTGAAATTTTGGCATTTTTCTGAAAAACTTCAATTTTTGATGAATAGTGAAACTACTAAGTGGTAGTTAAAAAAATTAATTTTTTCATAAATCTTAATTTTACCGCTTCTGTGAATGGAATTTCAAAAATCCGAGAGACACGGTTGATATCAATAAGTAAAATGTGGTTCAATTAGATGAAAATATTTTTTGGTGAATAGTAACTTTTTACTTTTATTTACCACGGTTAAAAGTAAATAGGGTAATTAAGGGTAAAAATGATATTATTATTACCCTAACACATGTACTAATTCTATTGGACAAGTTTAATTCGACCAAAAACAAACATGGGATTAAAATATGACCATTTAGGCCCACTTGGATTAGATTAGGACATTTATTATTAATTTATTTAAAGAAGGGTTAAAATAGTTAAAATCAAAGTTTAATAAGTAAATAATTTTGAATATGGGGTTATACATAAGATAAATTCGACTATAAATAATTCATTAGAAATCTATAACGATTTCATACATAATGGTATTTTATTTATAATTTTTAGACATTAAATAATTTAATTTATTTATGACACAATGATGATGCAGTAATTATCTTATTAATGAAATATTGACATAATTGATGTTATAAACACCAAAATAAATTTAATTTGAGACTTTTTATGAATCCCACTAATTTTCTAGGTTACTATGATATATTAGTTTTGATTTAATCAACTTCGTTCAAACATATAATTCTGTTATGACTTTCAGAAAAATCATATATCAAATGGTGTCAAAATTGACACAAAATAGTTTTGAAATAAAATATTATATTATTAATTGTTATTTTATTCCTAAAAATTTAAGGTTTGGCCAAATAACTTAGATAAGGATATATATATTAATAATAAACAATTTGGGGTTCGTTTGGCATGTTATAGTAAGTGTATTAACCATATAGTGTAAGAAAACAAAAAGACACGGTAAAAGTTAAATTATTTAACTTAGAGTTAAATCTAATTGATAAGGTTAAAATAATAACCTAAACTTGTCTAAATACTATTGGTTGATAGAATTTCGACCCATCCCCACTTTATCTTCGAAATAAGACCCTTTGGAACCATTATAAACCGATTTTGACTTTAATATAAAATAATATTTTGAGATATTCCTAAGGTGCCCCTCTCCTCCCTTATAAAAGGGCACCCCCTCCCCCTCCTCCTCACACCAAATTGAGCACTCAAGCTCGGCCAACCCCTGCCAAAATCCCTTCTCCACTTCCCTAGAATAATCCTAGAGGTCCTGGTCTTCTTCAAAAACCAATCTTAGTTCCCTAAGTGGAGGATTCAAAGAGGCATTCCAAAGAAGAGGTAATATCCATTACCGATCTTTTTAATTTCGTTCTTCTTCAACTTCTTCTTCTTTAGTTGTTTCATGATAAAGTAATAACATCAGTATTACTTACATACTGATATGTTATTATAAATATGAAACAACCCTAATTCACCTTCTATCCATCCTACGGAAAAAGGAAATCACCGCGCGTGCGTACGTACAGAATACCGTCTCCACGCCGTGGTGTAATCTATTTTCCGCCACCACCTTAATTGGATGGGTATAATTGTTTAATGAGTAACTATATATGATTATTATAAATTGATATTTATACTGAAATAGTATACATACACTTCATCAAAATTCCATGACCATGGGAACGATATCATCGCTCGTGCGTACGTACGGACTACCGTCTCCACGACGCGATGAGATTCATTCTCAATGATTAACCATTCATGAATGATTATAAAGTATATATAATAAGTACTAATGAAATATATGACATAATAATTATACTGGAATTATTTATATTTATATGTATGTCATCTACTTAATTCCATTCAATTCAATAAGGAAACGAAAACAGCGTTCATGCGTACGTACGGACTACCGTCTCCATGAACGGTGTATTTCTTTCCATTTAATGATTTATTATATATGTATATTCTGAATATATATATATAAATCATGTTTTATATTCTGGAATTAAGTAATCATGATCTATGTAATCATATGCATAATTACAAGTTAAAAACACAAATGACAAATGAGACGATTTTACCCAAAAAGCTACTTTAACATGAATTTAAAAAAAGAACGGGTAATATAAAGTCATAAGTGGACCATATATGATATAATAACAATGAATATGATTCTGTAATAATTCAATAACATGATTTAAATCATTATACAGGAGTTTGGGACACTTACAAAGCAAGTCAGACCTAAGGTAAGGGAAATATCGCAATCTCATTTTTATCCGAGATTGTTTATACTTTGGAATTTACTGGGGTGAATTTTATCATCCACATCCATGTTTCCTAAATATGTAATACTATTTCCATCCACCTACAATTGTTTAAATGCAATTTTAACATTCAGTGAGTTTTTAGTAAAAGATATGAATGGAATCTTTTGAGGTTTTTCGTACGAGGTGCTTTTTTGACTTTTCTGACAAAAGTACGAAGAATGTTTTTTTAACTTATACGGCATGAATGGATTTTGAAAACATTATTCCCAAGAAGCTTCCTTTACAAGTTTTCAAGTTTATTTTTAATCAACTTCTTTTATTTTAAAGTTGTATGACATGTTATGAAAGGAAAAATGTTTTTGAAGAAGAAAGGATATTTTCCTCAAGAATGGAGTTCAAGTGTTTTATCAAAATTATTTTCCATCTAAGATAATAAAGGGTTCTGTTTTTATCCCTATTATTAAATTGATTTGATCATGTTGTGATGGAATTATTTTTATGAATTCCTTTATCTTATATGAATTGATTTATGATGTCATGATGTTTCAAGAATCCCATTTTTGTTACATGTGTTATGCGATGATGTATGATTTATGATTATGTGGCACACATAAGAAAGGATTCATTATAAGATGGGTGGGACATATATCTCCCTCCAATTCATTGGGTAAAGATTTTATATCTCATGAGATAGACATGGCTGGAATGGTAGGTTATACCGGTTCAGTGAAACAGGACTGGAACGAGGGTTACTCGATTCAGAAAGGGACTTTGTCCACTAAGATAGTCTTGGCAACGAGTCTTGACTAACAAGAAATGATTCTCTATGATTATGTGTGTATGCCACAAAGTTTCATGTTTTAATTCATGATTATTGGGATTACATTTCACTTCTATGATTTACCCCATGATATGATATTATGAGCTCTTTTGCAGGTTAAGATTTCCAAAAGCTATGTTCTTATGTATATGATGTGATTGATATTTCTTTTGTTTACCCTTACTGAGCATTTGAGCTCACCCTTTTATGTTTTCTTTTCCCTATGATATAAAGAAAGGTTTTAGGTATAAAAAAAAGGAAGATCTTTATGGGAGATGTTGAAGATCTTTCACCACGATTAGAAGATTACTTTCCGAGTTTCCAAAGACACTAAACTATTACGATCCTTGTGTGTTTGTATTTTTGTTATATACTAAGTATTCTGCAAAAGTAATGTAATTTCAATGTACGTCAGGCTTCGGGTCTCTACAGTTTGTATCAGAGGAAAGGTTTAGTCAATCTTTGGAAACTAGGATGCGAAAACGTTAGTGAGATCCCTAGAGATATTTCTAAGGTATGTCTAGGGATGTCCCTAAGGATAAGTATACATATAGGATATAGTCCTAGAACTATGGTAATGATATTGGATTAGACCTAAGATGTTAGATATTGAAGTTACTCCCCCTTTATTATGATTTTTTCCTCTAACACTATTCTTTTTGGGTTTTAGAAAATTGCTGGAAACAAGATGATTCACGATAATGGAGGATATGATGGACAATGGAATGATATTATTCATAAGGAAATGGGATTTGGAAGTAAAAACATAATTATTATGCCGAATCAGCAATCTCATAATATGATCAATAATGTAAAATTTGGTAAGTTTCCTGACTCGGCTAATAAGAGAAAGATGGAGTTTCATGATGATCATAGAGGAAAGAAAGTTCAATTTCCCCTATGTAATTCATGTGGGAAGAGGCATCACGGAGAATGTTTCAAAGGAACTGGAAGATGCTTTGGGTGTGGAAAAGAAGGACACAAAGCCAGTAAGTGCAAAGGAAAAGGTTCAGTTAACACCAGGGATGAGGATAATGGTATTGCTACGACATCAACAATGGTTAAATGTTTTAAATGTGGAATGTATGGGCATTATGCAAACCAATGACCTAAGGGAATGTCTCATGAAGAGAATCAGTATGGTCGTATGGGAAGTATTTATGTTGATGATGATGAAGAGACTACAAATGATATGTGAGATGAAAGAATTGTTGAATATTGGACAATGGTTTAAGAATGTAGTGGAATGATTACATGTTTATCATGTGTAATGTTGGAATAACGAGACATCTAAGGATTGTTACACTATTGACTTTCCTTAAGTTTTGAAAGTGTATGATTAATGTTACCAGTATCCATGGAAGGTTATTCAGATATTTTTGGAATGTAGATGATATGCGCATAATGTAGGGATAAGGAGAAAATTAAATGTTTGATAGTATTCATGAGCTCATGACTGATATAAGGAGAAGGTTATATTATGGTTTGAGTATATAGAGTTTTTTGGATTTTGGTATGTGGAAAGTGTTAACTTTTAATAGTATTCATGATTTCACTAAGGTTCAATGGGTATTCATTCTTCAAGAGAATACATGATTAAGGCCTTTGAATGTTTGGAATGTGACCAACAAGACATATCTTATGATATATGGGGATCAACGACAGTATTAAATCTCTGGTAATCGTTTTCACTATATTATGAGAGTGGACTGCAGTATTATGGATAAGCCTAAAGATTATAATGGATTATGTTGGAAATAAGTTAGTATTGTTTAAGGATAGAAGTTTTTTTCGATATTATTGATGGGATGTTATAGTAATATAGTTTTAGAAAAAGGACAACCTGCAGGACGGGCGATAGCCCATCGCTTCGGACAAGGCTGTGGGAATCGAAACCACAACCGAAGTGCGGCTGGCCTTTATCGCCTACCACTGGCCTACAGGAAGTCCCTGTTTAGTAGAAACTAGTTTTATTTTATTAAGCGGTATGATATATGAAGTATAAGATCATTTTTGGAACCATATACGATTAATCTCACTATAAGATGGACTTATAACTTTTGCTAACCTTTTGTTTGAAATAGATGGAATGACCCATCCTTCTATCACATGATCTGCTAATGCTTCACGAATAACAAATTCAACTTCATTTATTTATGATATGAAGTGTAAATTGTTCAATTCACGAACAATAGTGAGATTGTAACAAAATCATGTAAGTGTTTCTTTTAATTCATCAACTTTAGGGAAATGATCTTGAAACCCAAAAATGTTGTCCTAGTGCTCTTATATCTGATTAATCAGATGGTACCTTAGATCGTCACAAATTTATGGCTTTGTGATTTCTAGATTTTCCATAGCCATGTTCTCTACCACTCTCCATCAGAACATGATGGTTAGATTTCTCTTCCATATCCATATTTTCACCTATGTGGAAACCCAGTGATTAGTTTATTTGGGTAATCGTTACATTTAATACTTTAGTTTTTAAAGCCAAGTTTTGGTATTCTTTTTTTTACGATGTGGGTTTCTATTAAAGAAACTTTCGAATAGTAAACCATTTATAACCCCGACAAATTTCGAGGGCGAAATTCATTTTAAGGGGGGTAGAATGTAACAGCCCGAGATTTTATGAAAAATATTCTTTTTAATTTTTTTTAATGTCTGGTGTTGTACGCTACACCAAAAGGAGCTTGCACAACACGCATCCTTGACTTTCCTTGCATTACACGCAATCGCAACCTTCCTCGATAGCGTGTGTAGTACGCAATAACGAGTTTTACTAAAAAACAATATGTTGTTAAAATTAAAACTAGCAGTTATGAATAGTAATAACCACTTTTCGAAATTTTGTAAATTTTATTTTTCAAAATGGAATTCATTTTTGGATTCGTAGTATCGAATTTAGCCTAAGGTGAAATTTTGGTACTTTTCGGATAACTTTCATATTTTGATGAATAGTGAAAATTACTAAATTTGAATTAAAAACAACTTTTTTAATCGAAATAATTAATAGTGATAAATTATTAATTTGAGTGGTTTTAAAGTATATTTATAATATATTTTTACAATTCAATACAATGTTGGTCCTTGGATGTAATTTCACATTTACACCAGACATAAACAAGTGTTAATCTTTTGATAATTATTATCTCTTAAAAACACACTATTTGTTGTGACAGCGAAAATTAATTATAAAATTAATTAATGCAACTTATATGTTGGGAATTTTGTAAAATAGAAATCATTTTTTAATTTTGAATATCAATTATAGCTTAGGGTGAAATTTTGGCATTTTTCTGAAAAACATCAATTTTTGATGAATAGTGAAACTACTAAGTGGTAGTTAAAAAAATTAATTTTTTCATAAATCTTAATTTTAACGCTTCTGTGAATGGAAATTCAAAAATCCGAGAGACACGGTTGATATCACTAAGTAAAATGTGGTTCAATGAGATGAAAATAATTTTTGGTGAATAGTAACTTTTTACTTTTATTTACCACGGTTAAAAGTAAATAGGGTAATTAAGGGTAAAAATGATATTATTATTACCCTAAAACATGTCCTAATTCTATTGGACAAGTATATTCGAACAAAAACAAACATGGGATTAAAATATGACCATTTAGGCCCACTTGGATTAGATTAGGACATTTATTATTAATTTATTTAAAGAAGGGTTAAAATAGTTAACATCAAAGTTTAATAAGTAAATAATTTTTAATATGGGGTTATACATAAGATAAATTCGACAATAAATATTCATTAGAAATCTAAAACGATTTCATACATAATGGTATTTTAATTATAATTTTTAGAAATTAAATAATTTAATTTATTTATGACACAATGATGATGCAGTAATTATCTTATTAATGAAATATTGACATAATTGATGTTATAAACACCAAAATAAATTTAATTTGAGACTTTTTATGAATCCCACCAATTTTCTTGGTTACTATGATATATTAGTGTTGATTTAATCAACTAGTTTCGAACATATAATTCTTTTATGACCTTCACAAAAATCATATATCAAATGGTGTCAAAATTGACACAAAATAGTTTTTAAATCAAATATTATATTATTAATTGTTATTTTATTACTAAAAATATAAGGTTCACCCAAATGACTTAGATAAGGATATATATATATTAATAATAAACAATTTGGGGTTCGTTTGGTATGTTATAGTAAGTGTATTAACCATATAGTGTAAGAAAACAAAAAGACACGGTAAAAGTTAAATTATTTAACTTAGAGTTAAATCTAATTGATAAGGTTAAAATAATAACCTAAACTTGTCTAAATGCTATTGGATGATAGGATTTCGACCCATCCCCACTTTATCTTCTAAATAAGACCCTTTGAAACCATTATAAACCGATATTGACTTTAATATAAAATAATATTTTGAGATATTCCTAAGGTGCCCCTCTCCTCCCTTATAAAAGGGCACCTCACCCCCCTCCCCCTCACACCAAATTGAGCACTCAAGCTCGGCCAACCCCTGACAAAATCCCTTCTCCACTTCCCTAGAATAATCCTAGAGGTCCTGGTCTTCTTCAAAGACCAATCTTAGTCCCCTAAGTGGAGGATTGAAAGAGGCGTTCCAAAGAAGAGGTAATATCCATTACCGATCTTTTCAATTTCTTTCTTCTTCAACTTCTTCTTCTTTAGTTGTTTCATGATAAATTAATATCATCAGTATTACTTACATACTGATATGTTATTATAAATATGAAACAACCCTAATTCACCTTCTATCCATCCTACGGAAAAAGGAAATCACCGCGCGTGCGTACGTACAGAATACCGTCTCCACGCCGTGGTGTAATCTATTTTCCGCCACCACCTTAATTGGATGGGTATAATGGTTTAATGAGTAACTATATATGATTATTATAATGTTATATCGATACTGAAATAGTATACATACACTTAAACAAAATTCCATGACCATGGGAATGATATCATCGCTCGTGCGTACGTACGGACCACCGTCTCCACGACGCGATGAGATTCATTCTCAATGATTAACCATTCATGAATGATTATAAAATATATATAATAAGTACTAATGAAATATATGACATAATAATTATACTGTAATTATTTATATTTTTATGTATGTCATCTACTTAATTCCATTCAATTCAATAAGGAAACGAAAACAGCGTTCATGCGTATGTACGGACTACCGTCTCCATGAACGGTGTATTTCTTTCCATTTAATGATTTATTATATATGTATATTATGAATATATATATATAAATCATGTTTTATATTCTGGAATTATGTTATCATGATCTAAGTAATCATATGAATAATTACAAGTTAAAAACACGAACGACAAATGAGACGATTTTACCCAAAAAGCTACTTTAACATGAATTTAAAAAAAGAACGGGTAATATAAAGTCATAAGTGTAGAATATATGATATAATAACAATGAATATGATTCTGGAATAAGTCAATAACATGATTTAAATCATTATACAGGAGGTTGGGACACTTACAAAGCAAGTCAGACCTAAGGTAAGGGAAATATCACAATTTCATTTTTATCCGAGGTTGTTTATACTTTGGAATTTACTGGGGTGAATTTTATCATCCACATCCATGTTTCCTAAATATGTAATATTATTTCCATCCACCTACAATTGTTTAAATGCAATTTTAACCTTCGGTGAGTTTTTAGTAAAAGATATGAATGGAATCTTTTGACGTTTTTCGTACGAGGTGTTTTTTTTGACTTTTCTGACAAAAGTACGAAGAATGTTTTTTTAACTTATACGGCATGAATGGATTTTTAAAACATTATTTCCAAGAAGCTTCTTTTACAAGTTTTCAAGTTTATTTTTAATCAACTTCTTTTATTTTAATTTTGTATGACATGTTATGAAAGGAAAAATGTTTTTGAAGAAGAAAGGATATTTTCCTCAAGAATGGAGTTCAAGTGTTTTATCAAAATTATTTTCCATCTAAGATAATAAAGGGTTCTGTTTCTATCCCTATTATTACATTGATTTGTTCATGTTGTTATGGAATTATTTTTATGAATTCCTTTATCTTATGTGAATTGATTTATGATGTCATGATGTTTCAAGAATCCCATTTTTGTTACATGTGTTATGCGATGATGTATGATTTATGATTATGTGGCACACATAAGAAAGGATTCATTATAAGATGGGTGGGACCTATATCTCCCTCCAATTCATTGGGTAAAGATTTTATATCTCATGAGATTGACATGACTGGAATGGTAGGTTATACCAGATCAGTGAAACAGGACTGGAACGAGGGTTACTCGATTCAAAAAGGGACTTTGTCCACTAAGATAGTCTTGGCCACGAGTCTTGACTAACAAGAAATGATTCTCTATGATTATGTGTGTATGCCACAAAGTTTCTTGTTTTATGTTATGATTATTGGGATTACATTTCACTTCTATAATTTACCCCATGATATGATATTATGATCTCTTTTGCAGGTTAAGATTTCCAAAAGCTATGCTCTTTTGTTTATGATGTGATTGATATTTCTTTTGTTTACCCTTACTGAGCATTTAAGCTCACACTTTTATGTTTTCTTTTCCCCAAGATATAAAGAAAGGTTTTAGGTATAAAAAAAAGGAAGATCTTTATGGGAGATGTTGAAGATCTTTCACCACGATTAGAAGATTACGTTCCGAGTTTCCAAAGACACTAAACTATTACGATCCTTGTGTGTTTGTATTTTTGTTATGTACTAAGTATTCCGCAAAAGTAATGTAATGTCAATGTACGTCAGGCTTTGGGTCTCTACAAATACCATGCGCACATACCATTAGAAAGCCCATGGTTTTTCCAATACCACTAATGAGGTGTCCCTTGGCCATTAATGCCTTGTCCCCTCACTTTCCCTATAAATACAAATCCATTCTCTCATCCTTTCGACACCAAAATCATCCTAAACGATGTTCTAGTCTCCTTAACTCCCATGGAGTCCTCCCAAGGTTCCCCAATCCATCAAGGTACCATCCTTTGAGTTTTATGAGTTACATTTTAAGGTAAGGGATCCTACCTCTCTCTTTCTTTCCAAGTACTTTATTTTATGTCATATATTTTATGATCCATTTTCTTATGTTGGAGGATGTTATTTTATATTCATCCTACTGTCATTTCCATGTTCATATGATAAAAAACCCCCTCCCTCTCGAATCAATTCATTTTAATAATGTTTAAGTGGCGTCGTTAGGCTGTCAACATTTTAAGGCATTCTTTCACCCTTCTTGTTTTCAAGATCTATTTTCATGTCAAGTCTTTCATGTTCCTTTTTATTATGTTGGAGTATGATCTCTATATCTATCATAATGATCTCTTATGTTCATATTATTAGAGACCCTATTTTATCTCATTAATTCATTTTTTTGATGTTTTAAGTGACGTTGTTAGGCTGCCGAATTTTAATAAGAGAAATCTTATTTTTGTCTTCCTTCAATGTTTTCATTTCACATGGTATGTCTTTAAAATTTCATTACCATGTTATTATATGCATTATATTCTGTCACTCTACTGTTTTATGGATCATTTATTAGTGGGTGACCCATGTCCCCTCTCTTTTCAATATTTTCTAAAAACCCTATAACATAGCTGTTATGCTGCATAATTTTCTTCTCAAAATGCCTCTCTTTTTCTCAAATACATTTATTTTATTAAGTGAATACTCAAATCTCTTTATTCTATAAGGGTATTAATATATATATATCAATATTTTCTATTTTAAATTCTAATATTTACATACATGAAACCCTCTTTCTGTTTTCTGTGGGTTTAAAGTGACATAATGATCATGTCTTTAAACAGTTTTTAAAACATTATGATTATGAAAGGAAACCCATTTCTTTTATGCTATATGGGTTACTTATGAAATGTTTGATGATTATATATGTGGATCACATGATAATGAAGGAAAATTTAAACGTGCGCCTTGATAGCGCTCCAATGCATTGGGTAAAGACTTAATCTCTAGAGATGACCATTTTTAACGATGCTTTGGTGAATAACATTGGTAATTTTTAATGACACCTTGGGGATGGACCTTGGTGAAACGGAAATTATTTTCTATATTAAATGTTGTAGCCACATCATCAAGTTATGAAATACGTTATTTTTATTATTATATGCCTCATTATTTCTTCCTCATGCCTTAAAGTACTTTTTTCATGACTTTATTAATGTATCTCAAGTTCACATGTTAAATTTTTCCCCTTGTTTCCCTTACTGGGATTTCTACTCACCCATTTATTTTGATGTATGTACCCAGGTTATGAGATGCAGTAATGAACCTAGGATGAACATAAAGAGAATACTTTCAAGTGTTTAAGAAGAATGTTTTATGTTTTCATGTTTTATGTTCCTGGTTTCCAAGACACTAAACCTTAAAGATCCTCAGTTTTGTAAAATGTAATGATAAGTTATGTTGTAAAAAGTGGGAATGTTATACATGCACACGTCAATTCTGATCTAGGTACATCTTCCATTTATTTTTGTGCTCTATTTGAACCTTATGTGATCTTTGGACCAATCCGGGACAAGATCACAAGAGTTGACAAGGTCATGTCACTCTAGTGATGTAGAAAATTTTAAATTCCTGGCCCACCAGCTTTCGTTGCGCTGTCCCGGTACCCAAAATGATGGTGTTTGGAACAATTTTTGGAATCACAATTTTGGTTTTGGTGCACATCAACACTTCCCATAACTACATCTCCAAAAAACTATCCAAATTATCAAACATCACCATCACCACATCCACTAGAATGCGCATCATGTTTGGAAATGGTCACATGATTTAGTCTCAGGGTATTTTCCACCACCTTTCGTTAACAATGGGGAACTATGCATCGATTATTTATGTTCATGTGTTGGAAGTTGGTGACCTAGATCTCATACATGGAATCTCCTATCTCTGCAATTTGGTTGAGGTATATATCAATTGGAAGAAAATAAAGATGTGTTTTTTTCACTTTGGGACAACAATATCACTTTTAGGGGTCTTTCTCTACCGCACTTACTCAAATTCCACTCCATGGTTTCACCTTGGGACCAACCTAAATAGGAACATTCCATCTCCTACTAGGGGCCTGATCCATATAAAATTACGTTCTCTTGACAACTACAAAAATAGTGACCCACACATCATTTTCTCTTATTTTAATTAGGTTTTTTCTGAATCTCCTAGTCTTCCATCATGTGGCCATCGAGACCATACCATTAGGCTTGAACACAATAAATGACCAGTTTCAGTTCTCCCATACTGTTTTCCCCCACATCTAGAAAAATTAAATTGGGTGGTAGGTTCAACATTTATTCTAGTTGGGGTTAATCAGAGATAGTAAAAGTTATTCTTCCATCCCATTTATTCTTGTTAAAACGAAAGACCGTTCATGGCACATGTGTAATGATTACCATTCCCTCAATATGGTCATGATTCAAGAAAATTTTCCTATTTCGGTGGATGAGGAAATCTTGGATGAACATCATTATGACACTTATTTTTTCAAATTGGATCATAGATCCGGGCACCATAAAATCTATATACAGGAAGCTGATATTTAAAAAATTACTTTTCGGACAAACAATGATCACTAAAAATTCTTGGTCATGCCTTTCGACATCCCCGATTCTCTATCCACTTTTCAAGATACAATGAATGATCTATTTTTTCCATTATTACATACTTTTGTTCTCATTTTTTTGATGAAATCCTTATTTACAACATCTTGAATAACACTAGATAGATGGTTCGTACTGACTCTTCCATGAACTTAAGGTTGAAAAAATGGACTTGTGTTCCTTTAATCTCCATATTGCCTCCCAATATTCTACTAGAGCACACCATCTTCACTATCAAGGATGTTTTTAAATTCTCATAATTTCAGTCTTCCTGATAAACATTATTCATGTTTTTAACAATTATTACTATTCTAATTATGATGATTTCCTAATTTGGTAACCTCCTCATAATGGCATCATTGACTCCAAATTTTTTTCAACCACAACATTCAATATTCTAATAATAATTCTTGTTGGTTAATTATTTTTGAAAAACCATGGATTAAACCCTGAGGTCTTACTTTTGTTTGGCGTATTGCTCACAATAGAGTCCCCACTGTGTTTTGTCTCAAATATTTTAGGATAAATCTTTTCTTTAAGTGTTATCTTTGTAACCAACATATAGAAGAGACTAACCATATTTTTTCTATCTTGTATTATGACTTCATCTCATTTGAACTATATTTTTTACATTTTTGATTATAGATGGTTACATATTGATTCAATCAGCTCACAAGTAAATCATTTTGTGGATATATAGACCTCTCAACAGATTAATAATTTTCTCAAAACTATTGTTTTTGATATTTTCTATGTGATATGGTATGATATAAATTCTCTTCTTCATAATAATTTCTCATCCAATCTAAATATTGGTCAGATAAACATTCTCATTACCATTCGAGAAGTATCCTTGATTTAGAAGCCTAATTGTCAAAACACTGTTAAATACTTCGGGATTCTCTGAGGTATTTGGATTGAAAGAATCTATAATCAACCTAGATGCACTTTATAATTTCTCTATAAAGCCGTGCTCCCTGGTTGGATTAAAGTGAATGTTTATGGTGCTTCTAAAGGAAATCTGGGACCCTAAGGTTATGGTGCTATTTTCAAAAACCACCTTGGTAAGTGTCTTTGATGCTTCTTGGGAATATGTGGAATTGCCTCAACTTTGGAAGTGGAAATGATGAGTGTTATACATGAAGTTTCCTTTGCTAAGAAACAAGGTTGGAAAAATATTTGGATTGAAAGTGATTCAAAAACTATTGTCTAGGCTATTTAGAATAGTGTGATGCATCTTGCCTGGATTATTACTACCCATTGGATGAACTGTCTCCTTTCTCTTTTGGAGATCAAATACATTTTCAGTCATTCCTTTAGTGAAGCAAACATGGTTGAAGACGATATTTCTACAATAGAGTTAACCATGACATAACCTTGCTGGATGAACTGCTTATGGATTTACTCCTTTTGTATGATAAGGATTGTAAAAAGATTCTATCTTTTAGACTAATGTAACTATTTTTTCTTTGTATTTTAATTTTTTACTTTGTTCTTTGATGAAGACACCACCATTATAAAAAAACTTTTTTGGGGAATCCACATATTTCTTGGTTTCACTAGCTATTAGAAAACATTTATCCAGCACTATGGTTCTATGGATAAAACATTCACTATTCTGACAAAGAATGATAGTTTTTTTTAGAAACCTGATTCTCAATACTATTTTTACTAGTTGAAAAATTCGATCACCATGACTCCAATAGAGGAACTGCTATATTTTTTCAGTGACTGTCCTAGAATGTGATCACTCTAGAATAGGGGTTGGCACAGTCCTTATGCAACATCAAAAACCAATTTTTTTAGTAAGGCTTTTTCAACTTAGACACTCACCAAATCCATTTACAGAAAGGAAGTGATAGATTTGGTCTTATCCATTCAGCATTGGTGTCCTCATCTTCTTGAACACTCGTTTATGGTTGATTCTAATAATAATAGTCTCAAATTTCTCATCCAGTAGTGCATTACCACCACATAACAACAGCTCTAGATAGAAATAATTATTGGATATTAGTTTGATATTAAATATAAACCCAATCAATAAAATTAATATGCTAACACATTGTCCGGAAAATCAGATTCCACTACAATGTACCAAATGCAATGAGGGTCATACCCCTTCAAAGGGTCTTACTTCTGATCCCTACTTAGCCAAAATAATCTCCTCTTTATAGGATAACAATCCTGATGTTGTTAGTTTTCCTATAATCATGGTATTCTCCTATACAAAGGCTACAGTGTTCTTCTAATTACTTCATCATTGATACCTCATCTATGGGATGTGTTTCATATAAGGCCTCAGGGAGGTCACTTAGGTTTTTATAGTACAAATTGGTGGATCTCTAACAACCTCTATTATATTGGCATGAAGAAATAGGTTCAACACTATTTCCATCAATGTGCCACTGTCCAACAAAATAAATACTCAACACTCTCTCCAGCGGATTTACTTATGTCGTTGAACATTATTTAATTATTTGGGATGACCTCTCCATGGATTTCATTTCTAAATTACCCAAATACAATGGTTATGAGGTCATTTTTTTGGCCTTCAATATTATGTCCATGTATGTCCATTTTATTCTCCTCAAACATCCATTTACGGTGAAGGGAGTGGCTGAAAATTTATTCAGGAGGTGGTACATTTACCTAGCACCCCAACTTCCATGGTGAGTGACCAAGAACCTCTATTTCTTAGTCTATTTTGCAGGAACTTATTATCTTTCATGTCACCACTTTAAAGTATATCTTGTCTTACAATCCTCAAATAGATGGCCATATAAAAGTCATTAATCGTTACTTGAATACTTATCTCAGTTGATTTGTGGGAGAGCAACCCAGGAGTTGTACTTATTAGAAACCATGGGATGAACTTTTCTATAACACTTCATGGAATACATCCATCAACACCACCCCAATTTTATGTCTTTGATGGTTCAAAAACACCAACAATACTCAGTTTTATTTCATCTGAACTCAAGGTATCTTCCATAATATCTTTTCTAATTGATCTCCATGAAGCACTGGACCAACATTGATATCACTTGATTAATTACAATAACCTTCTTCATCATAAAGACAACCCCCAATGGCGGATAATTTCCTTTTAGGTTTGGGATTTGATTTATTTTATGCTTTGGACACATAATAAGCACTCTTTGGGCCATCGCATGAACATGAAATTGTCTCCTCGATATTACAACCCCTTCTCAATTGTGAAGAAAATCAAACCAGTCACTTATCATCCTGAAATGACCAGCACTGATCATGTTCGTCTAGTATTTCATTCCTCCCTTCCTAATCACATAGTAGGCCAACAACTAGTACATAAAAAACTTCCCCATGACCTTTTTAAGGAACGAATTGACTTGCCTACTGTAGAAAAATTCTATTTACTTGTGTGTCAATGCAGCATGGATTTTCATATCCATAATACTTGATTCAGTGTCAAGACCAACCACTAAAAGATGCTACCTGGGAGGATATATTCACCCTCCAAAATCAATTCCCTACTTTCATTCTTTAAGAAAAAAATTATCTATCTAGAGGTGGGAAATAATTGTTGAGATTCACTGAACATAGAGAAAGAATAATGATGGAAGAAAAATGGGCTTTATTTCAACATGAATAAAGTGTTGGGTCGGAAGAACACCCCAAGGAGGGAATGATGGCAAGAGGGGGGTGAATTGCCTTTTAAAAAAGATTAACAAATTAAAAAATCAAAGAAACGAATGCAGCGGAAATAAAGGAGGCAATCACACAAGAAATTGATAACGGAGTTCGGCCAAAAACCCGGCCTACGTCTCCGCTCCCAACTCAACCGTTGAGAGATTCTACCGCTTGCTTTTCAATGGTTGTAGCAAGAAACCCACTAGGCTTTGAGGTAGCACTAGGACCTATTACAGCTTGCTTTTGATGGTTGAGCAAGAACCCAATGCTTTTAATGGTTAAGCAATAACCCACTAGCCTTTTTAACGGGTGAAGGCTAGCTCACCGATCTCAAGCCTTTTACAAGGTAAGGCTTGTCAACCTTTTCACACCTTAGTGGTGATGTGAAACCCAAAAGAAAAGGGGGAAGAGAAAAGTGTTTGGGGTTTGTAGGTACAAACCCAATTTTAAGCTCAAAATAAAATAAACAAGAAAAACCGTATTTGGGAAGACTTGGGCGCCTTTGATTGGATGGAGATGTTGAAGGCCGCTTCCAAGCTTCTTTGAAGGAGCTCCTTGGATGTGGAAGTTGTTGGAGCTAGGTGGGTTCCTTTGAGGAAGTCCGCCGGAGGTTGGCCAATTGATCCAAAATATGTCCGTTGGCTTCGTATATGTTCCGGTGTATGTCCGGGGCTTCCTTGGCCTTTATTTATAGGCTAGGAACCCTTGGGGAGGCTTCGGAGCCGTTGGAGAGGTCTTCGGAGCCGTTGGAGGCCAAATGAGAGTTGACTGGTCAAACCCAACGGCTAGTTTGACTGGCCTACCGGCTGGCCGGTGCAGGGCCACCGGCTGGCCGGTGCCTTGACAGTGGCTGAGAATTCTGGTCCAGGCTCCACCGGTCGACCGGTGCCAGAGCCACCGGCTGGCCGGTGGTGAGGCAGTAGCAAACCCTGTTCATTCTGGGTGCCACCGGCTGGCCGGTGCTTGGCCACCGGTTGGCCGGTGTGGAGGCAGTGGCTCTGCCTTCTTCCCAGGGTCCACCGGTCGACCAGTGGTGAAGCCACCGGTTGGCCGGTGGACTGATTTTCAGTCCACTTTGCCTTCTTTCTTTCTTGGCCCAATTCCTTGGCCACCTGATTTGATTCCTATCAACCAAAAACACTTGAAAGAGGATTAGATAAATATGAGGGTGATTGTGATCATGAAAATAAAACCTTGAGGGGTTCGAGAGGTACAACAATCTCCCCCTATTTTGATGATCACAATCACCAAAACAATTAATGTAAAATGCTGAAATTGAAAGGAAATACTAATCATGATGAAAATGATTCTCCCCCAATCAATCAAGAAATTTCTCCCCCTTTGTGATTATCAAAATAGCGTGGGGCATAAAACGTGATTGAGGGAATCGATGAAAAACGAGATTTTAAAACAATTGAATAACAGTTTGAAATGAAAAATTGAATTGAAACATTTGAATAACAGTTTGAATTGAAAGTTTTGAAAAAAAAACAAATTCGATACCAACTGTTGGAAACCAATTGAAAATTGAAAATTCTAAATTGAATTGAAAAAGAATTGAAATTTGAAATTTGAAACCAAATGTAATTTTTGAATTTTGAGATTTTGAAAATGAGAAGGTTCTCCCCCTAAATAAAAATAAAGAATCACCGGGGAGTGGGATTTTGAAAAGAAACAATTTTAGGCCCGGAGAGACTCGCAAGGAGGGATTTTTCAATCCAAACTTGTCTCATGGCGGGTCTTCTCCTATAAAACTCGTCACTATAGAAAATAGACTTGGGTTGGCCATACCGGGCGTTTTTACAATTACACTCATAAATGAGATGCCCGGTTTTCTTGCAATAATTACAAAATTTGTAATCGGAGCTCCCCCTTACAAAAACAGTTTGAGCATGGGAGGAGGAGGCTCGGTTGGTATAGCCAAGTCCATTGGTGGTTCGGGAAACCCTTTGGGAACCAAGGAGATTGGACAAATTTTGTTCACCTTGGGTGAACTTGGCTAGGGTCTCTCTTAGATCTTTGATGGTTGATTCCATAGAATCAACATTTGGAAAATTTTGGATTTTGAGGGAGAGTTCCTCCTTCTCTTTGAGAAGTTGGTCTTTTTCGGAGGAAAGTTTTTTGAAAGACTTTTTCAAAGCAACGAATTTTGAAGATAGTTCATGAAAACCTTTTTCTAATTGGTCTCTAGCAAATGAGAGTTCTTCATAAGATAAGTGATTTAAAGAATTTGAATTTGAAGAACATGAGGAAGAGGAATCGGAAGAAGTTACCTCATGGAATGCCATTAGGCATTTGTTACCGTTGTCGCTCGAGGAGGAGGAGGAGGATGATGAGGAGTCACTCCATGTGGCCTTGAGGACCTTTTTCTTTCCTTTCTCCTTGTGCGTGGCCCGTTTCTTGTTGAGTGGGCAATCGGGCTTGTAATGGCCCTTTTCGCCGCACCCGTAGCATTTTACCTTTGGCTCGATTCTTGCGGTGGGTTCTTGCTTTCGCGCCTTGCGAGATTTCTTCTTCTTGTGCTTCTTCATGAATTTTTGCATTTGGCGGGCGAGATTCTCCATTTCCGAGTCGCCTCTTGAAGAAGATGAAGATGAGGAAGAAGAGGATGAGGAGGAGCTTACTTCCTTTTGTACCTTGAGGGCGATGTTCTTTGGTGTCTTGATTGGTGTGCCCTCCTTTTGCGCTTGCCTCCTAATTGTGATCTCGTACGTCATTAGGGATCCGATGAGCTCCTCTACCGGCATATTTTTGATGTCCTTGGCTTCTTGGATCGCCGTCACCTTTGGTGCCCATGAGCTCGGAAGGACCCATAGGATCTTCTTCACCATAGTTTCTGCAGAAATATTATCTCCAAGAGACTTTCTACCATTGCACACGTCAGTAAATCGAGTAAACATTTCAGAAATTGATTCATTTGGGTGCATGGAAAAAGATTCAAAATCTTGTCTATACATGTCTAACCGAGTATCCTTCACTTTATTAGTGCCCTCATGGGTCACTTCCAATAGTTTCCAAATCTCATGTGAAGTGGTGCAAGTGGAAACTCGGTTGAACTCATTTCGGTCAAGGCCGCAATGAAGAGCATTCATGGCTTTGCCATCTAGCTCAAAATTTCTAATGTCGGCTTGGGTCCATTTGGATTCGTCGGGGGTAGACAAAGTGTAACCTTGCATGACAATTTTGTAAATAGGATATCCTATGCTTCTTAAAAAAGTGGTCATGCGGGTTTTCCAATAATTATAGTCGGTCCCATCAAAGAATGGAGCCCGACCCAAAGAGTAGCCCTCGGGGGCGAAAGAGGTAGATGCCATCAAAAAAAGATCTTAACTTTGAAACCGGGTTAAGGAATTACTCAAAGGTCCCTCTGATACCAAATGTTGGGTCGGAAGAACACCCCAAGGAGGGAATGATGGCAAGAGGGGGGTGAATTGCCTTTTAAAAAAGATTAACAAATTAAAAAATCAAAGAAACGAATGCAGCGGAAATAAAGGAGGCAATCACACAAGAAATTGATAACGGAGTTCGGCCAAAAACCCGGCCTACGTCTCTGCTCCCAACTCAACCGTTGAGAGATTCTACCGCTTGCTTTTCAATGGTTGTAGCAAGAAACCCACTAGGCTTTGAGGTAGCACTAGGACCTATTACAGCTTGCTTTTGATGGTTGAGCAAGAACCCAATGCTTTTAATGGTTAAGCAATAACCCACTAGCCTTTTTAACGGGTGAAGGCTAGCTCACCGATCTCAAGCCTTTTACAAGGTAAGGCTTGTCAACCTTTTCACACCTTAGTGGTGATGTGAAACCCAAAAGAAAAGGGGGAAGAGAATAGTGTTTGGGGTTTGTAGGTACAAACCCAATTTTAAGCTCAAAATAAAATAAACAAGAAAAACCGTATTTGGGAAGACTTGGGCGCCTTTGATTGGATGGAGATGTTGAAGGCCGCTTCCAAGCTTCTTTGAAGGAGCTCCTTGGATGTGGAAGTTGTTGGAGCTAGGTGGGTTCCTTTGAGGAAGTCCGCCGGAGGTTGGCCAATTGATCCAAAATATGTCCGTTGGCTTCGTATAGGTTCCGGTGTATGTCCGGGGCTTCCTTGGCCTTTATTTATAGGCTAGGAACCCTTGGGGAGGCTTCGGAGCCGTTGGAGAGGTCTTCGGAGCCGTTGGAGGCCAAATGAGAGTTGACTGGTCAAACCCAACGGCTAGTTTGACTGGCCTACCGGCTGGCCGGTGCAGGGCCACCGGCTGGCCGGTGCCTTGACAGTGGCTGAGAATTCTGGTCCAGGCTCCACCGGTCGACCGGTGCCAGAGCCACCGGCTGGCCGGTGGTGAGGCAGTAGCAAACCCTGTTCATTCTGGGTGCCACCGGCTGGCCGGTGCTTGGCCACCGGTTGGCCGGTGTGGAGGCAGTGGCTCTGCCTTCTTCCCAGGGTCCACCGGTCGACCGGTGGTGAAGCCACCGGTTGGCCGGTGGACTGATTTTCAGTCCACTTTTCCTTCTTTCTTTCTTGGCCCAATTCCTTGGCCACCTGATTTGATTCCTATCAACCAAAAACACTTGAAAGAGGATTAGATAAATATGAGGGTGATTGTGATCATGAAAATAAAACCTTGAGGGGTTCGAGAGGTACAACATAAAGGTTACAAAAGACTTCCTCTCTACACATGTCTCTCTCTAATTGTGGCCACCTAGCTTTAAAAAACAATGAATCTCTCTGGACTGGATTGATGAATGAAGGAAGATCTATAATCCTCCTTATATATGCATGGTGGGAGATTCATTTTTGAAAAAACTCCCCCACTAACCCCCACCAACCCCACCTACCATGTTGGGTGGATTTGGTGCACTCGCCACCTACCAAGGGAGTTGTAAATATCTACCAATTCTTCCCCTCTAGATGCAATCTGTTAAAGCATATACAAAGGTTCAGTTTCTCTCGAGAAACCACCTTTTTCAACATATCTACCAGGTTTTATAGACCCCAAAATTTTACACATGTCATTACATGATTTTAAATGTATTTAAACATCAAATTACATGCCAAGGATCATATATTCTAGTGTCTTGGAAGACTAGGTACATAAAACTTAAAAAATGGGACTAAATAATACATTTCTTTATTTAATATTCATAAAGAGATCCTAACTTCCTTTTATCCCCTACATTGGTATAGGATAAACTGGGGATAATATGAACAAAGGGATGAGATGAAAGCCCGATAAGGGAATAAACATAATAATAAATCTTAACACATGGGTTAGAAGGAATAACATAATGATATAAAAAGGCATGGTACATGACTAAACCCAAGGAATAATAAAATATAAATCATGGGATCATATAATAATGGAATCATAGTAATATAGAAGCAACATAAAACATTACTTTAGCATGATCCATGATCTTTTCTCATAGAGGAGCACAAGTAAAGGTTAACCACCAAGACTGTTTCACATGGAGCACAAGCCATGGATAACCACCAAGACCATTGCACATAACATCTCATGAGACTAAAAATTACCCAATGCATTAGAGTGATATCTGGGAGCAACCATATTAACATGTTCATTAGTATGTTTTCCACATAATGAATAAGACATAATCAATTTTACTTAAACATTAGGGTACTCATGGAAATAAATATGTATCATAATCATGTCATAAAGCATAATAAATGAGCGTATCATACAAGTGTCCATGAAAGAATTTAATTAACAAATACATGGGAATTCATAATTTAAAATAGGAATATATCATGGTAGGTGATTTCAAACATAAATGACAACATTTAAGAATAGTATTTAAGAAATTTTAGCATTAAAACAATTTAGTGTGGTTTTAAGGAAAATACTAAAGAGCATTTAAAATAGAAAAGAGAATAATATTTTATATAAAATAATAAATGAACCAAGAAGGTTTGAATAATAAAAATACTGATTTTACAAATAAAATTGTGGCTTAAAATAGATTATATAGTTAAGTTGAAATTGGGTAAGAATTTAGAAAGTTCCCTTAACATGGGATTTCTTATAAAGAAGAATTGAGACATGAACCACTTAAAAATATGTATATCCTTAAAATAGAATGATGAATAGATAGTGATACATGAGTTTGGAATATATAATAAACATATAGAATATGTTCATAAAAAACAAAGGATAACTTCATTTGGGTAAAAAGAAAGATTAATAAACTTGAAGGAATAATGGAGTTTTGTGTAGAATCCCTTAACATAAGTCTAAAGATGTTCTTCAATTGATCGTAATGTCTTGGATAGTAAAATTTGATTAATTAATTACTAATTCAAGAAACTATTATACTTTGAATTTATTTATTATAACCTTATTAATTTCATTCATGCCATTTTTATGGTATAAGAGGTTCGGTTTCATTGTTTAGGAGCATTTGTTTCCTTGGTTTTCATGATTGGTTTACTTATATAAATGTGTGGATAATCATTTAATATTAGCATTTTTTTCCAGAATTGAAGTTATATTTTATTATATAACCTTAAAAATATTAAATGTTTATAAAATTATTTTGGTTATTTGGAGTGAGGATGAATCATTATATAAAACATTAATGATAACAGTTTGGTTTAATTGGCAGTTTTTTGATCACAACAAACTCATTTTGTTTTAAAAATTAATACAATTTGTAAAAAAATGATTACAAAACATTAAATACATAATAATCTAGTTAAACCATAAAAAATTCATCATTAACATAATTGAAGATGATAATACAAATTGAAAACACATCATCCTTGAATGTGATAAATTAACAAATCTCGTATGGTGTCTCCATTTCTAGTATAAAAGGAGGGTAAAGGAGAGATGGTGAAGAATTATTCAATTATCATAAAAACATTACTATATTTCTATGTTAATTTAGTTTTTATATTATTTGGATGAGGATATGTGAGGATAGAAAATAATTCAAAATAACTTAAAAAAATTGAATGAAAACAGAAAAGGGTTTTACCTCTTGATTCCTTCTTCTTGAGAACCTTCTTAGGGAAGTGGATTTGGTATTTTTATGAGAAAAAGAGATCTTAGACATGGGAGAGAGTCATAGGGAGATATATTTGTAGAATTTTGACAAGGAAAAAGGCCGGAGAGTTGTGGGGAGAAGAGGTGGTGATGGGTGGTTTTTATAGTTGAGGAGAGGGGAGTTTTCTCAATATTTAATTCTTAAGTTTATTATTTTTCTCAAGATAAGAAATAATGATTATTATTGAGAAAAAAATAATAATAGGTGTATGTTATTTTGAAACAATGTCCATTTACATCATCGATGACTCAAGCATGATGTAGAAATTCATTTATTTAGAATATTTCATAAATTGTTGAATTTCACTTTTCACCAAAAATTCTTGTATTTCAGGAAAATAAAAAACATTCACCCTAAACATTTTTTGACATGTAGAATCCCAAATAAACTCAATTTTATGAATATAATTTTCTAAATATGATACTTTTAATTTTCATTTAAAATCATACTTTACTGGAAAAATACAAATTTTAAAATTGAAACTGATTTTATAAAACTTTGAAAAATTAACTAAGGTATCATAAAATTATCCTATAATCATAAGACATCAAAATATTATATTATGAATAAATTTTTATTAAAATAATTTTTCATTTAAATTATTATACTAATCATAAAATTATAATTAAATATTTATGACTTAACAAAAATACCAACACTATCATATTGTCACTTATAAGATGGATAAATTTTATTTAAACATCAATTGGTAATGTTAATATTTACATAGAATATTTAATATTCATAAGGGTAATATTAATATTCATAAGGGTAAAATTACAATTCATAATGATAAGTTACTATTCACCAAAAATTAAGTTTTTTCGATCAGACTCCAAAATCATAATGATTGAAACCGTGTATGTTAGATTTTCAAAATTCAAATCACAGAAGAGGAAAAAATTTGTTTAAAGGTCACATAGTATTTAGTAGTTCATTTAAGAATGACGTTTCACTGTTTTTCCTAATGTGATATTATGATATTATATTATATAACATAATTATAATAAGGGAATTCCATTGATAAAACCTTGGGTCGTTACATTCTCCCCCCTTATGAAATTTCACCAGTGAAATTTTGTTTTACATTCTAAGCTAAAAATAGGTGTGGTTACTTTTCCTTAATCGCTTCATCTAGTTTCCATATTTTCTCTTCGTACTTATGGTTCGCCCTTAGTACTTTGACCAGGTGAGTAGTCTTATTACATATAAATTTATCTCTATGATCCATGATCTTCATTGGCTGCTCCACACAAGAAAGATCATTCTCCAAATATAACACCTATAACGATAATACATTTGAAGGACATGGTATGTACTTTCTAAATAAGGATACGTTGAATACATCATGTACTTTAGACACGGTAGGTGGAATTTCAATTCAATAAACCATAGTTCCGACATGATCAAGAATCCCGAAGGGGCCGATATACCTAGGACTTAGCTTTCCTTTCGTCCCAAATCTTATGTCCTTCTTCCATGGATATATGTGGAGGAATACCATGTATCCAAATATAATCTCAAGGTATCATCGATGATTTTATGAATAGTCATTTTTTCAACTTTGTGATGACATTGTGTGACTTTGAATAGTTTCCACCTTCTCTACCATTTCTTCAACCATTTCAGGTCCTAGCATCTTATGATCACCGACATCAACCCAACACACTGGTGTACTGCACCATTTCCTATAGAGTGCTTCAAATGGTGCCATTCAGATGCTCATGTGGAAAATGTTGTTGTATGAGAATTTAACCAGTAGAAGATTTTGTTACCATACTTCTTTGAAGTTTATAGAACATGATTTCAACATGTATTTCTATTTCTAAATAGTTTTCTTAGATTGGACATCTGTTTGAGGATGAAAGGCCATACTTAAGTGCAGTTCAATGCTTAGAGCATGTTGGAGACATTTTCAAAACATCAAGGTCAATCTCAGATATTTATTAGATATAATATGTAGTTATACTCCATTTATTCTTACCACCTATTTGATATATATCAGTACAAGTTGATCCAATGATAAGTCCTCTTGAATTGTGATAAATTGAACAATCCTTGTAAGACGATCCACAATGACCCATACATCATTGTTTCCTTTGAATGTCCTTGTAATTATATTGAGAAATTCCATAGTTATGTTCTCCCACTTCTATGTTTTTATGGATAGTGCTTTCATGATACACTTATAATTTTTCCTTTCGACATTCACTTGCTGACATACCAGGCACATTGATGTATACTCAGTAATGTCCTTCTTCATATTATCCCACTAATAATTCTCCTAGAGATCTCAATCCATCTTTGTGCTCCGTTAGTGAATAGAGAAGGTTGAGCTATGTGCACTAGTAAGAAGATTCTTCTTTATCTCAAGATTGTATGGTACACATAATCATGACCCAAATCTTATGACTCCATCCTTTTCAATCTTGAACTCAGAGGATTTCTCATTTTTGATTGCTTCCACCCTTTTCTGAATTTACACATCATCTATTTGAGATTCATTTATTTTCTCTATGAGGGATGGTTGAGAAATAATTTGATAAAAGATTGATTATGTTCCTACCGTAATGATTCCCATGTCCATCCACTATAAATATAAGAATATTGAATCATTTTTAATTCTTATCATTGATAAAGATGCATGATCCTTTATACATAGAGAATCCCCAACCTTATTTACCTCACTAGTATGGTATTAGATTTAGTAGTCATAATCCTTGATGATTTATAACCATCTTCACTAGCGTATATTTATCACTTTTTATGAGAATATATATTTGAGAATCTTCAGACCAGTATATATCTCACACTTCTCCCAATAGAGATAATGCTTTCATATTTTCAAGGCAAAGATCACAACTACCATATCTAGATCATGAATGGGATAGTTTTTCTCATGTAGTTTCAGATTAATTAAGGAATAGGTTATCAATTTATCATTTTACATCATCAAATAGCCTAATCCCTTCTTTGAAGCATCATTGTACACCACAAAGAGTTCGCTACTTATTAGGAGTGTGAGTACTGGCGTAGTGATAAGCCTATTTTTGAGCTCCTTAAATCATTCCTCACATTCTTGAGTCCATAAAAACTTCACTCCCTTATATTTAATCTTGTTCATTGGTTTTTAAATTAATGAAATGTTCTTAAAAAATTGTCAATACTACCTAGATAGACCCAAAAATCCACGGATCTCTATTACCAATATTGGGCTGGGCCACTCTTCATTCACCTTTGTTTAGGAAGGGTGCACAGATATTACTTTTATAGTGATAACATGCCACAATAATGATACTTCCTCCATCTAGAATTCACATTTACTATAATTTTCAATTAGATTATCCCTTTGTAAAGTATTCAGAACAATATTTAAATTCTCCTCATGTTCATCCTTTCTCTTGGAGTATATCAGAATATCATTGAAAAAGACTACCAAAAATTTTTTAGGGTAATTTATAAAGACTCTATTCATTAAATTCATGAAAATTAATGGATCATTAGTGAACCCAAAGGGAATCACTATGAACTCATAGTTTCCGTTCCTCATTCTAAAGGAAGTCTTGGGAATATCTTACTTACACACCATTAATTGGTGGTATCCCAATCGAAGATATACCTTAGAGAAATTACTAGCCCCACATAGATGATCAATCAAGTCAGATATCTGAGGCATGAGATACTTTTTATTTATCATGATTTTATTCAACTAATGATAATCAATGCATCGACAAATTGATCAATTCTTATTCCTAAAAAAGAGGACTGGTAAAACCCATGGATAAGCTTTCAGGCATATAAAACCCCTATCTAGATTTTCCTATAATTTGTTCTTCAACTCTTCTATCTCTATGGTGGCTATTCTATATGGTGTCTTTGATATAGGTAGGGATCTAGAAATAAGATCAATTGATAAATAAACCTCTTGATTAGGAGTAATACCATGAAATTCATTAGAGAATATATCATTGTAGTCCCTCATGATGGGAATATCCTTGAGAATTATCATCTCTTTTGTCTCAATCATTAGAGTGAGATATGGTTGATCAAAAGGAAACAACATCCACTCTTGAGAAAATGATTTTTAAGGAGATTCATCTTCATCTTTAAAGTTATATAGTATTGGAGGATACTCTAGGATGTAAAGAGTGATCACCCTTTCGTGACAGTTAATGTTGGATTTATATAAAGATTGTCAATCCATGCCCAAAATAAATCAAACCTTACCAAAGGAAGTATGATGAGATTTTCTGGGAGGTTTAGTCTATAAACATTTATAGGGGAGGAGTTATAAATCTTGGATGAAATAATTTCCCCATTCACTATTCTCAAAGATAACTCAACCTCCAAATTTTGAGGTAGTGTTTGAATAGATCTACTAAACATGAAAGATATGAAAGAATGTGTAGAACTAGAATCAAATAGTATATTCTCTATTCTTGAATGAATTACTAGAATACCTATCATCACATCGTTGTCTGGATCCTCCTTAGAAGTAGTGATAGAATAAGCCCTTACTTGATACCTTGGAGGTTGTTGTTGATTTCCTCTAAAAAACCTTGGCTTAGGTAAAATTTTCACATAATTCCCACGTTCCTTTTAGTTATAACACTGCACTACCAACTGAGTATTAATTTAAACCTTCCTTTCTTCTACCACATTAGTGGAATTATTCATATCTATTTGATAGTTCTTATCCAGATACACCATTCTTCCACATTTGAAGCAATTCGTGGTTCCCCTTGGATAGTTCATGGGATGATTTATCCCACAATTTTAACATGTTGGATTTTTGGTCTTCTTTCCATAATGGGATTTATTTTTTGAACCGCCCATATTAGACTCCATTTTTCTCATTTTTTCACTAGGCCCATGAGACCATTGAGAGTCTCTGATATCTATTTAAACCCTTGAGGGAATGAGGTAAAATCACCTCATAAATATTGAAGTCACGAATTTCCAATTCCTTTTGTAGGATCATCTTTAGTCCTCTAAAGAAGCGATCCATCTTTATTTTGGTGTTTATGACTAATCCATAAGCATATCTTGCAATCCTTGTAAAGTTTTCTTCATACACCCTGATAGACTCATATTTATTCAATATAAGTCTTAGGAAACCTTTTTCCATCTTGAGAAAGAGGGTTTAGGGAAATTATTTATTGAAATTATTTATTGAATTCCTCACAATCCATGGAATCAATTTCCTCTTGGGACATTAAATTATTGATCAATGTCTACCACTGATAAGCTTTCCCCAACAAAATGATAGACCGTTAGCATGAATTTCTCTTATTCTGAGCACTAGAGGAAATAGAATATATTTTCAATGGAGTCAATCCACTATTCCACAAGGAGGGGATCATAAGATCCACTAATCATGGGATGCCTTTACTGCATGAAGGATTTTATGGAAATTTTCTCTTTTCATGGAGGATGAGGGTGTTCCATATGATTCAGGTTATTATTTATAACTTGATCCAGCTGAGAAAGTACTTTCATAAAAATTTGAGCACCTATTCCCATATTATTAGGAATTTCATTAGGGAAATATTCACATTCCCGATCACATTGATTGTTAAAACATGTTCTTCTATTTCATTCCATTAACTAATAAAAATTAGGAGAAATTAGGGGGATTCAATACATAGATAATAAGAATAAAATGAAACTTTAAAAATAAAATGATAAACTCTTTAAGGAAAAATATATCTTAACTTGTAATTCACTATGTTTAAATCTAGGTTATACTTGATCAGTTTCTTAACTTATATTCTAGGGGCTCTTTTTTCCCCTTAATAATGGTTCTTAATGAGATTATGAATTTACCACAGTTTATCCTTCATAAGTTTCAAACCAAGAGCAAAGTAAGGCCCGTTATTGTGTACCGGGTTACCCTAAGTTAGGCCTAGAACACCTTTTTGGAGTTTTTACACCTAGGTACATCTATTACAGAACCACATCCATTTATAATATCCAGATAGGTATACATTTTTTTGATAAAACACTTACTCTACACTAACCAAAATTTGGGGATGTTTTCTTATAATTAGTCTTATCTATAATCTTCTTAATAAAGTGGTATATTCCTAATATCCAAAAATAACTAAAGAATACTATGATACCAACTATAGTGACCCTAAATTTTTACACATATTATTAAATTATTTTAAATGTATTTAAATATCAAATTACATGCCTAGGATCATGGAGTCTAGTCTCTTGGAAGACTAGGTTCATAAAATAAAAAAACATGGGAAAAAATATGACATTTTTTTAATCTTTATAAAGAGATCCTAACATCCATTGAACCCTTACATTGGTATAGGATTACATGAGGATATGATGAACAAACGTATTAGATAAAATACCAATAAGGGAATAAACATAAGAACAAAGCTTAGCACACGGTTTATAAGGCATAATGTAATGATTTAAAAAGGCATGGTACATGAATAAACATAAGGAATCATAACATATAAATCATGAGATCATATAATCATGGAATCATAGTAATGTGTTAGAATAATAAAACATGACTTTATAATGATCCAAGCTAGTTTCACATAGAGGATCACGTGTCAAGGATAACCACCAAGACAGTTTCACATGGAGCGCGAGTGAAGGATAACCGCCAAGACCATTACACATAACGTCCTGTGAGACTAAACATTATCTAATGAATTGGAAAAATATCTAGGCACACCCATAATAACATTTTCATGAATATGTTTTCCACATTATTAATCATACACAATCAATCATATATAAACATAATGTTACCAATGTAATGAAATGGGTACCATAATCATGCCATAAAGCATAATAAATGAGCGTATCATAAAAGTGTTCATGAAATTAAGGAAATAAAAAATACATGGACATTAATAACTTAAAATAGGAATATATCATTGAAATTTATCTCAAATATAATTGAAAACATGTAAGAAGATTATTTACTAAATTTTATAATTAAAACAATTTTGTGCGGTTTTAAGGAAAATACTAAAGAGGATTTAAAATAGAAAATGGAATAATATTTTATATAAAACCAAAAGTGAACCAAAAAGGTTTTTATGATAACAATAATTATTTTATAAAAACAATGGTGTCTTAAAATAGATGATAGAGTTCACTTGAAATTGGGTAATAATTTAGGAAGTTCCCTTAAAACGGGCATGCTTATCGAGAATAATTGAGAAGGGAACCACTTAAAAATATGTATATCCCCAAAAGAGAATGATTAATGGGTATTGATAAATGATTTTAGAATATATAAACATAATTTAAAATATTTACATAAAAAAATATAAATTCATTTGGGTAAAAATAATGATAGATCATCCCAAAGGAATAATGGAGGTTCAGGTAGAATCCCTTACCTTAAGTATGAAGGTGTTTTTCACATGATATTAATGTCATGCATAATCATATTAGATTCCTTAATTAATAATTTAAAAACCTCGTCTACATGTAATTTATATATTATAACCTTATTAAGTTCATTCATGACATTTTTATGGGTTAAGAGGTACAATTTTATTGTTTGGGAGCATTGGTTTCATTGGTTTTCATACTCGATTTACTTATATACATTTATGGATAATCATATAAGATGAGGATGGTGGTCCATAATTTAAGATATATGTTATAAGAAAAAAATCATAAAATCAAAATTTTATAAAATTAATTTGGTTATTTAGAGTGAAGGTGAATCATTATATAAAACTTTAATGATAGTGGTTTTGGTGAATTGGCAGTTTTTTGATCACAACAAACTCATTTTGTTTTATAAATTTATACCATTTGTAAAAATTGATTCCTGAACATTACATAGGATATATTACATACATAATAATCTGTTTCAACCATAAAAATGGTTTCATGACCCAAATTGAATATGGTAATAGAAATTGAAAACCCGCCATCTTTGAATGTGATAAATTAACACATCTTTGATGGTGTTTTAATTTATAGTATAAAAGGAGGAGAAATGATGGATTTTGAATAATTATTCCATTAGAAAAAAAATTATAGTATCTGTAAGGTATTTGAGTTTTCAAACCTTTTGAATGGGGATAGGCGAGGATAGAAAATAAAGTAAAGGAACTTGAAATGAAATTGAAAGAAAATGGAAAAGGGTTTTACCTCTTGATTTCTTCCTCTTGAGAACCTACTTAGGGAAGAGGTTATGGAATTTTGATGATACCAAGAGCTCCTGGATTGTTATAGATTCTTAAGGAGATATTTTAGTATAATTTTGACAAGGCGTAGGGCTTGATAGGTGTGAGGAGAAGAGTTGTTGAAGGGTGGTTTTTATATTAGAGGGAGGGGAGTTTTCTCAATATTTAATTCATTAGTTTATTACTTTTCTCAATACATGAAATAATGAGGATTTATGTTACCAAAAAAAATTAATTATTGTATGGGAGTTATAACCAATGGCTATTTATATCATCCATGACTCAATAATGATGCATAAATTCATTTATTTAGAATATTTTGTAAATTATCAGATTTCTCTACTCACAAAAAATTCAAGCATTTCAGAAATATCCAAAAAAAATCACCTTAACCATTTTTAAACATATAAAATCCAAAAATGAACTCCATTTTATGAAAATATTTTTCTAAATAAGAGAAATTTAATTTTTAATTAAACTCATAATTTACTTGAAAATACAAATTTTTAAATTATAACTGATTTTATAACACTTTGAAAATTTAACCAAGGTCTCATAAAATTATCTTATAATAATAAGACATCAAAATATTATCTTATGAATACATTTTATGAAAATAAATTTTCATTTAATTTATTAAATTAATCATAAAATCGTAATTAAATGTTTATGACTTACCAAAATACCAACACTATCATATTGTCACTTATAAGATTGATATATTTTGTTTATACTTCCATTGGTAAGGTTACTATTTACATGGCTGGTTTACTATTCATATGAATCATAATACTATTCATAAGGGTAGCATTACTATTCCTTAGGGTATGTTACTATTCAATAAAAAAATATATGTTTATCCTATTAGACTCCAAACATCTTACCGACCGTGACTGTGTATGTCAAATTTTTGAAATTCAAATAACTGAAGTGGAATAATTATGTTTAAAGGTCACGTAGTATTTAGTTGTTCATTTAAGCATGATGTGTCATTTTGTTTCCTAATGTGATTTTATGTGATTATATTATATGACATAATTATAAGAAGGGAATTCCATTGATATAACCTTGGGACATTATAGGGTTCTACTTCATGTGGATCTTCAAAAGTTACAACATTTGTCGATCCATCACATCATGTATCCAATGATAGCGAATGTCGATGTGGTTCATTCGAGAATGGTAGGTTGAGTTCATGATCAATTTCAAAGAACATTGAAAATAACAATGAACCGTGTACTCCTTCTGGATGAATCTGAGATCCTAGAGAATATACATTAGCCACAAAATACCCTTTCCAAATTCTGAAGTAGAAATGTACTCTACTTATATTATAAATAAAGAAACTGACTTTTTCAACCTTTACTGCCATGATACAACTCCTCCTAAAAATGTATAGATGTATCCTAATGTAGAATTTATGATAGAAATATCTCTGGCCATATCTGTGTCTATATATCCCTCCAAGATAGGTTTATCTCCTTTATAGCAAAAATATAGCTTTGGCGTACCTTTAAAATAACTAAAAATCCACTTGACTGCATCCTAGTGTTTCTTCCTAGGATTGGAGAGAAATAAGCTCATGATTGACACTACATGAGTAATGTCTGGTCTTGTACTCACCATATCATACATCAAGCTTCCAATTACTAATGAGCATGGTATCATCATCATCACCTTGATTTCTTCCTTGGATGATAGGCATGAACTATTTATCAACATCAAATGGTTGGGAAAAGGAATGATCACTGGTTTGGATTTGTCTATGTTGAAATGTTTTAGAACATGTTCAAAATAATTCTCCTGAGATAGTCATAACAACTTCTACTTTCTATCATGAATGATATACATCCCCAAATTCTATTGAGCTACTCCCAAGTCTTTCATATCAAAAGACTTGGATAACCCATTCATCAACTAGATGATGTTTGTTGCATCCTTTCCAATTATCAACATGTCATCAACAAAAAGTAGAAAAGAAAAAAAGTGACCATCCTAAAATCTATGCATGTAAACAAACTATTATACCTATGTACGCTTGTATCCATGACTCACCATGAATGATTCAAAATTCTTGCGCCACTACTCGGGAGCTTGTTTTAGTCTGTACATGCTCTTATTTAATTTATAGATGATAATTTCTTGTCTAGAAACCTCAAAACCCCCAGACTGCTTCATATAAATCTCCTTAGATAGGTCACCTTGAAGAAAAGTGGACTTCACAACCATATGTTCATGATAAAATTCCAAACTATCCACCAATCCTAAAATGAATCGAATTGAATACATATTTACCACGAGTGAAAGGATACCATAAAGTCAAATACTTTTTTCTAAAGGAATCCCTTGAAAACTAATTGATCTTTGTGCTTGACCGCCTTTTTGATTCCATCCTTCTTCATCCTGAATACCCATTTATTCCTTATTTCCTTTTTACCTTTGGGTAAATCCCCCAAATCATATGTCTGGTTATTCATCAGTGATGATCACATGTGTCCCTTCATCACCTTGATTTCTTATTCATGTGTACCTCCATGCCATAATGATATCATTTGTACATTGGCCTCCCACCATCTATGGATCCTCCTATAATCTTTCTTAAACCTATCATTATTACCTCACAACCTCCTTCTTATTGTCTCCCTCACTTCTCTAAGATGAGATATTGTGTTTGGTTGAAACTCGTATCTTTCCTTCAGGCCTTTTCATTGAACAATGAATCATTTACCATTTGTATGGTTTGTTTGCCTCTAGGCGCCATGTTTCTGAGTGAGACAACAAGAATATCCCAGCTATCAGGAAGGGTTGAGAGTAAGTGGTTCACTTAATCTTCATCATTTAGAGTCTTACTAGTAGCCACCAATTGGTTCACCAGGCTTTGTAACTTGCTGGGGTGCTCGGTTATAGATATTCCACTATGTAGTCAATGATTCATCAACAAATTCAATAAGATAATATTGTTACGCATAGTCTTTTACTGGTATGTATTTTACAACTTCATCCAAAGTTTAAATATTCCAGTCTCTTGTGAAACATAGTGGTAGACGACATGACCGGTCCATTGGAAAATCTGACCGATTGTCTTCTTCTTCATCTTCTTAAACTTTTCTTCTTTAGTGGCATCAAGGTTGTTTCTATTATTCTCAATGAGGTCAAAAGATCATTCTTATTAAGCAGATATTCCATTTGATATTTACAAATGTAGTAGTTTGAAGAATTAGACATGATCATCCCTCCCATGGACGGTCCCTCCATTGAATTTCAATTCTGTAAATATTGATGTAGAATCTAGTAAAATGGAGTTCATTGTTGCATCTAGAGTGATTAAAAATGGAGGAATTGAATCTTGGATCATCGAAATTGGACACTTATTGATCAAGATATGTCCAAATCAGTATCAATGGACAATATCGAACTGAATATGGTACTGATGTGGCACATTGAAGTAGTTATTAGAATCACTCTAGAAATTTTTACAACACCAAAATAGTAAAGAGTAAAATTTATATTATTATAATCAAATTTATTTCGAATTGAAAAATAAATACAGATACCATTCCCAGATAAAGAACATTGACATTCATTATCATTGGATACACAAAGTGATCGATCGACAACTGCTACATTTTTTGGAGATCCATATGAAGGAAAAACTGGTAGATATGTTGACAAAGGTGGTTTATCGAGAGAGTCTTGACTTTTTAGATGCTCCAGTGTATTATAGCTAGAGGGGGATAATTGGTAGTGATATATAACTACATTGGTAGGTGGATGGTTTATAAACTCCACCCACCATGACAAGTGGGGATTAGTAAGGGACTTCTATCAAAATTATCACCCCCACCATGGCTATATAACGATACATTTCTGAGATTCCTTAATTAATTAATCCAAGTGAGAGATCTTGTTTTAGCACTACCATTGATGTTGTTTGTGCCATTGAAATCACCTCAACATGTACTTTCTGAATCCACCTTCAAAATAGGATTTTGAGCAACTTGACTTTTATACACATCAGAAATCTCCACTACTCACCACTATTTTTTCTGAATATAAATCTAATACCACTATTTAGATTCACTAATCACATAGAAACAAGAATGGAGGAAAAAAATTGGTTTATTTCAACTTGAATATAGGTTAAATAAGATTATCCCTCTCTCTACACATCTCTCTCTTTCTCTCATGTAGCTCTCCCAGATCTAGAAAAAAATGAATCTCTCTGTCTTGGATTGATGAATGAAGGATGATCCATATGGTATCCTTATATAGGCATGTTGGGGGTTTCAATTTTAACAAAACACCCCCAAAAACCCCCACCTACCATGGTGGGTGGAGTTGGTGAACCATCCACCTACCAAGGTACCTTGAAATCTTTATCTGTGATAGACCCCATGAATTAGCTAGTGGATGGAACGTTTATTCAAAAAATGGAAAAACTGAAGTAGAATGAGAGGGTTCAATTTACTCATGCAAGGAGGAGATTGTTTAGTTACAAGGGGAGGTGTAGAGGGGTAAAATGGGAAATGCAGTGGGGAGAAGCAGTTATACTAAGAGTGGGGAACTAAATTTGTTATAAGAATGAGTTGGTCATTTCAAAGTGTGTTGGGGAGGGGGTATTTCGCTTTCCGTTATAAATTTATTGGGGCTTTAGAGTGATAATTCTAGGTGGAAGGAATTTCATATTTGTACTTATCCTTCCCTTTATTTTTCATCATTCATGTTTAACCCTGTAATTCTAGTTTTCCCTGTTGAAATCAATAGACAAAATCCTAGAGTTTCCTTTGTTTGAGAGGTTTCTATAAAAACCCCCTCTCCTCTATAGCTCCCATATTATCTCCCATCTCCTCTCATGAGTCAATTTAGATCATTAAAAATCTAAGATCAACAAAAGCCATATGAATTTCAAATATCTATGGATATGTTTCAACAGGAAGAAAGAAAACAAGGAAAATGTCCAATATCTAGTGTAGTAGGCAGTCATTGGAGAACCATCACAACATGGGTTATGAGAGTTTTAGTGCTATTCATAGTGAAGTTGGGGAAATCAGATGGTGGGTGGTGATGTTGTGGAGTTGGGGGTAGTCGGTCAAAATATTGGGAGTCATGTGGTAGTGGATTTGGGGAAGGCTACAGACTCTATAGGGGGAATCGAGTAAGGGAAACATGGGGGATTCAGGTTTTAGGGTGGGTGAGGATTGAGTTTAGGTCCATGGGGTATGATTTGATCTGAAATGAATGCAGGTTTAAAAAATAAATGCAGAACACGATCAATGTGGGATCCATGGTGTAACACCCCAAGATTTCATAGTGTGTTATTTCTTCAAAATAATTCAATAACTTGCACTACACGCAACACCGAGTTCAATCACACCATGAATAAAAAAAAGGGCCATTCAAAAGAGGTTATGAATAGTATTATCTAAATTTTAAGCTTTATATAATCCTTATAATTTTAGAATCCATATTATAAGTTTCTTAGATATAATGCAAGAACAAATTCATTTTCAGTATTGCACTTTTATCAACTTTTAATAGTGAACCCTTTTTAAATACAATATTTTAAACATTTTGACTAAATGGGGACATCAAAAATTTAAAATAAAACATCCCAAACTTCCACGGTACGCTTTCCTTTGAATAATACAATAGCGTGTGTTGTACGCAACTTCGAGTTTTAACACACACCACAACCGATCAAACTAGCCGTTATGAATAGTAATACCTACTTTTTGAAATTATATATATTTTATATTTCAAAATGGACTTCATATTTGGATTCGGGATATCGAATTTAGCCTAAGGTAAAATTTTGGTACATTTCGGATAACTTTCATATTTTGATGAATAGTGAAAATTACTAAATTTTAATTAAAAACAACCTTTTTAATCAAAATAATTAATAGTGATAAATTATGAATTTTAGTAGTTTTAAAGTATATTTAGAATATATTTTTACCATTTAATATAATGTTGGTCATTGGACATAATTTTACAATTAAACCGAACATAAACAAGTGTCAATCTTTTGATAGTTATTATCTCTTAAAAACACGCTTTTTGTTTTGACAGCGGGAATTAATTTTAAATTAATTTCTGCCACTACTGTGTTTTGAATTTAGGAAAATGGATTCCATATTAGGAATCAGGATGTTCAAATTGTGTAAATAGGTAACTTTTATTTTTAGACATTTTGAATAATTACTGCGGTAAATATTTTATTTACCATGGTTAAGGGTAATTCCGGTAAATAAGGGTTAAAAAATAATATTATAATAATACTAAATTACCCTAAAACGTGTCTCAACCCTATTGGTTGATACATGGTCGACCATGGGCATCTTTGGGTCTATTTTGGGACCCCATGGATCCACTTGTAAGTGATAATGACACTTTATTTTAATTAAGTTAAAATGAATACAAAAATGACACAAGCATATATCGTTTAGCAAAACAATTTGTACATAGGGTTATACATGTTGGATTTTCGATTATAAATATTCATTAGAAAGATAAAGAGATTTCCTACATAATGATATTTTATTTATAATTTTTAGACATTAAATAATTTATTTTATTTATGACACAATGATGATGCAGTAATTACTATAATAGTGAAAAATTAAAATAATTGATATTATAAATACCCAAATAAATATAATATGAAACTTTTAATGAATTAAACTAATTTTCTAGGCTAATATGATATATTAGGATTTATTTAATGGACGTTTTTCGAAGTAATCATTCTGTTATGAGTTTCACAAAAATCAACTATTGAATAGTGTCAAAATTGACATAAAAGAGTTCTTAAAACAAATATTATATTATTAATTGATATTAAATTCCTAAAAATCTAAGGTTCGGCCAAGAGACTTATATTATGATAGGTTAATCATTAATGGACCACTTGGGGGTCGCTTGGATGTATATAGTAAGTTTATTAACCATATTATATAAAAATACAAAGAGACATTGTAAAAGTGAAACTAATTAACTTAGAGTTAATACTTAAAGATAAGGTTAATATAAGTACCCAAACCTGTCTAAATTCTATTGGATGAGTTGTTTTAGACCTATCCCCACCTCATCCTTTGAATAGTCAACTTTGGAGCCTTTGGAAACCGAATATGAATTTATTATAAATTAATATTTCTAGCTTTTCCAAAGGTGCCCCTCACCCCTCTTATAAAAGGGCACTCCTCCTTCTCTTTTCCTCACACCTCTCAAGCCACTTGGATCGTCCAAACTCTGCCCAAATAAGCTCCCCACACCCCTCTCCTCCTCCTTGAAGCTTCCCCTTAGGCAGAAAGCATTTCAAGAAGTCCTTTGGTTCCAACCAAAGTGAGTTACCTAGATTAAAGGTAACGATTTCTCTTAAATTATTTTCATTTATTTTGCTTCTCCAACCCCCAAACTCTTTTTATTTCCTTTCTTTTGTAACAACACCAGTATCCTCAATATACTAGGATGTTGTTATAAGAATGATTCGAACTACACATACACACAAATCCATCTAATGGATGATGAACATAATGTTTCTGTGGATGGAAAACTAACGCCTCACGAAACGATGATTGTTCAAATACATCTTACCACCTCTCATGGTGGCCATTATGATGGCACTGTAATTAAATATGATATTAATTATATATATTTTATATATAAGCTTCTGTAATTCCATTTTATTTCATACCATTATTCGTTTCATGTTGTATATACATACGATAATTTCATTTGAGGAAGTGCGAACTACCGCCCCCTTAAAATGATATGACTCGTTCATACCACACATGGAACGTATAAAGGATGGTGTTAATGAACTTAAGTAACATATATAAAATATTATATTATACTGGAATAGTAATATACCTATGTATCATTTGGATTTGATTCTTTTAAAATAAAAATTAAATGGAAGTAGCGTTCGTGCGTACGTACGGACTGCCGTCTCCACGAACGCGATAAGATTCATTCTCCATCATATCCATTCAAGTATTATTCTCATTTTAGGGTTAAAAATAATGTTAATATCATTCTGATTATGAATAAGATATAATCTATCCATTACAAACATGTCTTACGTAACCAAACATTTAAGAAGAACGAATCGATTATCACCCGAAACGACGATAATACTAAGATATTATTAATAAAGAAATATTAAAAGATCATATATGATATCATATTAATGTATATGATTCTTGTATAAATTAATAACAATTATTTCACCATTATACAGGAGGTTAACCTACCCCAACAAAGGAAAAGTACAAGGTAAGGGGTTTTCATCTCACTCCTTATTTCCGTGAGATTCATGCCATATTGCCACCATCACCTTTTGTGAGGTGTATGTACTACCCATAATTATATTCTTTGTGTAATACACTCTAATTTATGTGTATTTACATATTCATTGTATGATACCTCTTTCATGGGTTGTATGTTTCATAAGTTACCAAATTGGTAAGGGTTATTTCACAACCTCTTCATTATCCGAGGTTGTTTATACGTAATAATCTACTGGGATTTCTTTATCATCCACATCCATGTTTCATCGAAATTTATTTCAAAACATATTTATTATTTACAATAATATGGGTTAAATTCATTTATACCCTTGTTTGACTTTTTGTAAGAGGTTTATAAAGGAATATTTCTGTCGTTTTCAAAACAAGGTCCTTTTTGACCTTTTCGACAGAATTAAGATAAGAATGTATTTTTTACTTATACGGCGGGTGCGGTTATTATCCGCCGTTATAAAATCATCAAAGATTTCCTTACAAGCTTACAAGAATATTTTCAAGAAAATGTTTTATTTTATATGGCTCTTAAATGTTTTCAAAAATAGAAAGAGATATTTCTCTAAAAAGTGTTTTGATTTCATCTATGTCAACATCTTTCGACGGATTTTACGCTTAATTGAAGTTGATTTATTATGATACAAAACTTCTATATTGTATTGAAGTTTTTGTGATATGTTTGACTGTGGATGTGCTATTTTTATACCATTCATAGTTTATGGTGAAACTATTGACATTTCGTATGCTAGTTTTAATCCGAATGTTTATGTTATATTTCAAACTTTTCTTCAGATGAATGTGCTAAACAAGTATGTTCCGGGTTGGGGACCGGTAAAAGTAAGCCCTCCAGGTTGGGGACTGGTAAAAGTAAGCCCTCCAGGTTGGGGACTGGTTAAAGTAAGCCCTCCAGGTTAGGGACTGGTAAAATTATGCCCTCCGGGTTGGTGTCCGGTTATTAGAGGCACTCCGGGTTGGTGTCCGGTTATTAGAGGCATTCCGGGTTGGTGTCCGGTTATTAGAGGCACTCCGGGTTGGGTTCCGGTTAGAAGTAACCCCTAGGTCTTGGGATGAGGCCTAGACAATGAAATTAATGTTTGACATTATGCATTCCAACATTATGAAAGTGGTTATTGATTTTTGCATGTGATTATTCGATTAGTAGAATATCCATGTGAATAAGTAAATGGCATTATTTCATTTTATTTATGCCATACCATGTTGAAAGTTCATGTTTGAAAGGCTTTTGTTTTAGTTATACATTGCCTTAAAAGTTTATTCTTATTTATGAAAGTTTCCGCTATATTGTTATCCTTACTGGGCATTTGAGCTCACCCCTTTTCTATGTTTTACTTTTCCCAGGATGTGAAGAAGTAAGTTATGAATGATCTGCAGGGATATCATGAGGGGATAATAGTGTGGACTGTGGAGACATTACGTTGTTGTAGTAGTTTTTTCATTATATGATGTAATGTAAAACTTATGAATATATCTAGTGTTTCCAAGGCTACTAAACCAATCGGTCTTTCGGGATTTGATCTTTCTTGTGATCATGCCAATGTTACGAAGTAATGCACCGACTCTGGGTAACTGGGGTCGGGGCGTTACAGTTGGTATCAGAGGAAGTTTAGTAAAAACCTTGGAAGCTAGATTTAGATAAACTCTGATTAGAGCACGTAGACCTAAGATTAACTTTGAGGATTAGTATAGAAGAACTTCCTAGAATTTTGGTATTGTAGAGATTTTGTGAGTTTTCCGAGCAATACATCCCTGTCTGGATACGAGCAGGTAGAGGTGGCTCTGGCACAGATGTACCTAGGGGTAAAACCCGAAAACACCACTTTGAGCTAGACTCGAACGGGAACTGGTGCACGACAACGGGCCTTGCTGCACTCTTGGTTACGACACTCCCGGGGGATATGCTTAGGATAACTCTCATTTTCTTTACAAATCATCATGAAGGGTTTATGAGTATATACTTCCTCAAAGGAGGCATTTTTATGATTATGGATTATATCCATAAATAGTTCAATTTATGTTAAGTGTTTTATAAGTATGGGATTATGTATTTTGATTCATAAACTGATCTAGTGTATGCCATTGTTTAGAAATGGCGCCCAGTAGAAGGAATGAGAACTCTAGCAATGCACATGATGCAAAGAGAAAGAAGGATCATATATTTCATGGTCTTAAGCCAGAATTTATAAGAGAAATAGTCTCGCATGTATTATCATCATATGAAGAAATAATATCATGTGTTGATAAGATAAGTAAAGAGTTTACTGAGTCTTATGGCTTTGAAAGGAAGCAAGAGGAGAAAAGGATGGAAGAGAGAAATATGGATAAAGGTAAGAGGGAAAAGAAGAATTTTCCCATATGTGGTAACTGTGGAAAGAAACACCCTGGAACTTGCCTGAAAGGAATGGGAGTTTGTTATAAGTGTGGAGGAAAAGGGCACAAAGTACGTGACTGCAAGGGTAAGAAAATGGTTTCAAATGTACAATGCTTCATTTGCAAGGAGTTTGGACACTACGCGAACCTATGTCCCAGTCATCAGACTATGACGCAAATGATGCTATTGGATAATAATCAAGTTATGATACTACCACAGATAAAGAGGAATGATTAGAGTTCTTATGTTGATTATGTCAATTGAGTGTTGTATCAACAATGTACTTGTTATAATAATTATGGAGTATATAAGGATTGTACTGCAGTACTATTTCATTAAGGACTTGAAATTGTGTGGAACAAAGAAAAGTGACTCAATAGCATGATAAATTTTTGGAAAATATATGGTTGAGAGAAAGATAAATCATAATATAGTTCTGATACCGAGGTAGTGATTTTGGAATAATACATGATTGTTTTGGACAAATTATATTGGATATTCTTGACTACCATGGAACTGATTAATGATTTGTATATTCCATCATTATTAGGGTTTAAAACATTTTTGGATTGAAGAAGTATATCCAGCATTCTATATGGAATAAGGGAGCATGAATGTAACCAATAAGTATTATGATAATTTAGGATGTTTCAGTGTTTTAAAAGAATACATGATGAAGGTATTCATATGCTATTACGGGGTAAAAAGGATCTACATTAAGTTTACCTTCCTTATAAATATTGGACAGTGAGTTTGGATAGAAGTATTTTGGATAAATTCTAGTTTGAGATTAATTTTTGATTACCATAAAAGGACAACCCAGAGGTCGGGCGGCAACCCGTCGCGACTGGCAAGGCCGCAAGACTTGAACCCGCAACTGAAGGGCGACAAGGGTGTATCACCTACCACTATCCCACGAGATGTCCTGTATTAAATAAAGCAGTTTTTTAAAAAGATCTGGTAGATGAATTATAAATTCGTTTATTTTGGAACCCTCTATGAGTAGTATAAATAGAATTTTTTTTACGAGTGAATGATGAGTTTTTGGTAGAAATTTATTAATGGATAAAACTCTAATTATAAAGTAACTATGTCTCCTTATGATCTTAGCCAATCTCATAAATAAATTCCTCAACATTAATAAAAGGAACATAGAACAAAAATGTTGTCCTAGATGGTACCTTAAATCATCACTAATTTATGGTTTTGGGATTTTTGACCTTTCCATAGCCATGTTCTCTACCACTCTCCATCAGATAATTGATGGTTAGATTTCTCCTCCATATCCATATTTTCCTACATGGAACCCTAGTATGTGTTATTTTCGGTAATCTTCATACTTTCCACTCTTTATTTTAAATAGAGGCCTCATTAATTCATTTTTCGATGTGGGATTTCAACTAAGATATTTGAAACGTCAAAAATGTGTTATCCCAATACCCTATGTTTTGTTGAACCGATGGTATTTCAAATCATCATAGATTGATGTGTTTAAGGACCTCAATTTTATACATGTTTGTGATTGATGACCTCAATCACTACCTATAAATATTTACGTTTTCCCTCCAATTATATGTCTCTAATTTCCACCAATGTTCTCCTAATCGAGATCATAATTTGGTGGTGACCCTTTAATTTCTCTTTTCCTCATATTAAGACTAAATTTTAGTAACCCAATTTCCGATGTGGGTTTTCCCACAAATATATTTTCTATTTTCAACCTTTTATTTTCGAAGAACAATTTCAAATTGCGAGGACGCAATTTATTGAAAGAGGGGAGAATGTAACACCCCAAGATTTCATAGTGTGTTATTTCTTCAAAATAATTCAATAACTTGCACTACACGCAACACCGAGTTCAATCACACCATGAATAAAAAAAGGGCCATTCAAAAGAGGTTATGAATAGTATTATCTAAATTTTAAGCTTTATATAATCCTTATAATTTTAGAATCCATATTATGAGTTTCTTAGATATAATGCAAGAACAAATTCATTTTCAGTATTGCACTTTTATCAACTTTTAATAGTGAACCCTTTTTAAATACAATATTTTAAACATTTTTACTAAATGGGGACATCAAAAATTTAAAATAAAACATCCCAAACTTCCACGGTACGCTTTCCTTTGAATAATACAATAGCGTGTGTTGTACGCAACTTCGAGTTTTAACACACACCACAACCGATCAAACTAGCCGTTATGAATAGTAATACCTACTTTTTGAAATTATATATATTTTATATTTCAAAATGGACTTCATATTTGGATTCGGGATATCGAATTTAGCCTAAGGTAAAATTTTGGTACATTTCGGATAACTTTCATATTTTGATGAATAGTGAAAATTACTAAATTTTAATTAAAAACAACTTTTTTAATCAAAATAATTAATAGTGATAAATTATGAATTTTAGTAGTTTTAAAGTATATTTAGAATATATTTTTACCATTTAATATAATGTTGGTCATTGGACATAATTTTACAATTAAACCGAACATAAACAAGTGTCAATCTTTTGATAGTTATTATCTCTTAAAAACACGCTTTTTGTTTTGACAGCGGGAATTAATTTTAAATTAATTTCTGCCACTACTGTGTTTTGAATTTAGGAAAATGGATTCCATATTAGGAATCAGGATGTTCAAATTGTGTAAATAGGTAACTTTTATTTTTAGACATTTTGAATAATTACTGCGGTAAATATTTTATTTACCATGGTTAAGGGTAATTCCGGTAAATAAGGGTTAAAAAATAATATTATAATAATACTAAATTACCCTAAAACGTGTCTCAACCCTATTGGTTGATACATGGTCGACCATGGGCATCTTTGGGTCTATTTTGGGACCCCATGGATCCACTTGTAAGTGATAATGACACTTTATTTTAATTAAGTTAAAATGAATACAAAAATGACACAAGCATATATCGTTTAGCAAAACAATTTGTACATAGGGTTATACATGTTGGATTTTCGATTATAAATATTCATTAGAAAGATAAAGAGATTTCCTACATAATGATATTTTATTTATAATTTTTAGACATTAAATAATTTATTTTATTTATGACACAATGATGATGCAGTAATTACTATAATAGTGAAAAATTAAAATAATTGATATTATAAATACCCAAATAAATATAATATGAAACTTTTAATGAATTAAACTAATTTTCTAGGCTAATATGATATATTAGGATTTATTTAATGGACGTTTTTCGAAGTAATCAATCTGTTATGAGTTTCACAAAAATCAACTATTGAATAGTGTCAAAATTGACATAAAAGAGTTCTTAAAACAAATATTATATTATTAATTGATATTAAATTCCTAAAAATCTAAGGTTCGGCCAAGAGACTTATATTATGATAGGCTAATCATTAATGGACCACTTGGGGGTCTCTTGGATGTATATAGTAAGTTTATTAACCATATTATATAAAAATACAAAGAGACATTGTAAAAGTGAAACTAATTAACTTAGAGTTAATACTTAAAGATAAGGTTAATATAAGTACCCAAACCTGTCTAAATTCTATTGGATGAGTTTTTGTCGACCTATCCCCACCTCATCCTTTGAATAGTCAACTTTGGAGCCTTTGGAAACCGAATATGAATTTATTATAAATTAATATTTCTAGCTTTTCCAAAGGTGCCCCTCACCCCTCTTATAAAAGGGCACTCCTCCTTCTCTTTTCCTCACACCTCTCAAGCCACTTGGATCGTCCAAACTCTTCCCAAATAAGCTCCCCACATCCCTCTCCTCCTCCTTGAAGCTTCCCCTTAGGCAGAAAGCATTTCAATAAGTCCTTTGGTTCCAACCAAAGTGAGTTACCTAGATTAAAGGTAACAATTTCTCTTAAATTATTTTCATTTATTTTGCTTCTCCAACCCCCAAACTCTTTTTATTTCCTTTCTTTTGTAACAACACCAGTATCCTCAATATACTAGGATGTTGTTATAAGAAGGATTCGAACTACACATACACACAACTCCATCTAATGGATGATGAACATAATGTTTCTGTGGATGGCAAACTAACGCCTCACGAAACGATGATTGTTCAAATACATCTTACCACCTCTCATGGTGGCCATTATGATGGCACTGTAATTAAATATGATATTAATTATATATATTTTATATATAAGCTTCTGTAATTCCATTTTATTTCATACCATTATTCGTTTCATGTTGTATATACATACGATAATTTCATTTGAGGAAGTGCGAACTACCGCCCCCTTAAAATGATATGACTCGTTCATACCACACATGGAACGTATAAAGGATGGTGTTAATGAACTTAAGTAACATATATAAAATATTATATTATACTGGAATAGTAATATACCTATGTATCATTTGGATTTGATTCTTTTAAAATAAAAATTAAATGGAAGTAGCGTTCGTGCGTACGTACGGACTGCCGTCTCCACGAACGCGATAAGATTCATTCTCCATCATATCCATTCAAGTATTATTCTCATTTTAGGGTTAAAAATAATGTTAATATCATTCTGATTATGAATAAGATATAATCTATCCATTACAAACATGTCTTACGTAACCAAACATTTAAGAAGAACGAATCGATTATCACCCGAAACGACGATAATACTAAGATATTATTAATAAAGAAATATTAAAAGATCATATATGATATCATATTAATGTATATGATTCTTGTATAAATTAATAACAATTATTTCACCATTATACAGGAGGTTAACCTACCCCAACAAAGGAAAAGTACAAGGTAAGGGGTTTTCATCTCACTCCTTATTTCCGTGAGATTCATGCCATATTGCCACCATCACCTTTTGTGAGGTGTATGTACTACCCATAATTATATTCTTTGTGTAATACACTCTAATTTATGTGTATTTACATATTCATTGTATGATACCTCTTTCATGGGTTGTATGTTTCATAAGTTACCAAATTGGTAAGGGTTATTTCACAACCTCTTCATTATCCGAGGTTGTTTATACGTAATAATCTACTGGGATTTCTTTATCATCCACATCCATGTTTCATCGAAATGTATTTCAAAACATATTTATTATTTACAATAATATGGGTTAAATTCATTTATACCCTTGTTTGACTTTTTGTAAGAGGTTTATAAAGGAATATTTCCGTCGTTTTCAAAACAAGGTCCTTTTTGACCTTTTCGACAGAATTAAGATAAGAATGTATTTTTTACTTATACGGCGGGTGCGGTTATTATCCGCCGTTATAAAATCATCAAAGATTTCCTTACAATCTTACAAGAATATTTTCAAGAAAATGTTTTATTTTATATGGCTCTTAAATGTTTTCAAAAATAGAAAGAGATATTTCTCTAAAAAGTGTTTTGATTTCATCTATGTCAACATCCTTCGACGGATTTTACGCTTAATTGAAGTTGATTTATTATGATACAAAACTTCTATATTGTATTGAAGGTTTTGTGATATGTTTGACTGTGGATGTGCTATTTTTATACCATTCATAGTTTATGGTGAAACTATTGACATTTCGTATGCTAGTTTTAATCCGAATGTTTATGTTATATTTCAAACTTTTCTTCAGATGAATGTGCTAAACAAGTATGTTCCGGGTTGGGGACCGGTAAAAGTAAGCCCTCCAGGTTGGGGACTGGTAAAAGTAATCCCTCCAGGTTGGGGACTGGTTAAAGTAAGCCCTCCAGGTTAGGGACTGGTAAAATTATGCCCTCCGGGTTGGTGTCCGGTTATTAGAGGCACTCCGGGTTGGTGTCCGGTTATTAGAGGCATTCCGGGTTGGTGTCCGGTTATTAGAGGCACTCCGGGTTGGGTTCCGGTTAGAAGTAACCCCTAGGTCTTGGGATGAGGCCTAGACAATGAAATTAATGTTTGACATTATGCATTCCAACATTATGAAAGTGGTTATTGATTTTTGCATGTGATTATTCGATTAGTAGAATATCCATGTGAATAAGTAAATGGAATTATTTCATTTTATTTATGCCATACCATGTTGAAAGTTCATGTTTGAAAGGCTTTTGTTTTAGTTATACATTGCCTTAAAAGTTTATTCTTATTTATGAAAGTTTCCGCTATATTGTTATCCTTACTGGGCATTTGAGCTCACCCCTTTTCTATGTTTTACTTTTCCCAGGATGTGAAGAAGTAAGTTATGAATGATCTGCAGGGATATCATGAGGGGATAATAGTGTGGACTGTGGAGACATTACGTTGTTGTAGTAGTTTTTTCATTATATGATGTAATGTAAAACTTATGAATATATCTAGTGTTTCCAAGGCTACTAAACCAATCGGTCTTTCGGGATTTGATCTTTCTTGTGATCATGCCAATGTTACGAAGTAATGCACCGACTCTGGGTAACTGGGGTCGGGGCGTTACACATGGACTAATGGGATGACCTATGAGGTTATTGAAAATAATATATAATAATTTCTTTCTTAGTGAACCACGATGATGGAGAGCGTGAAAGGATAAATTTTTTGAGATTCAAATAAAATCCTTAGTTTTCAGTTAAAAATAACAATTCTATCATCCTCAAAAACAACCCTTAAAAAATTTATATCTTTGATGGTTTATGATTGATTGTATTAGGTGGATTTACATAAAAAAAAATTTTGATTTATGTTAATTTATTTTATCAATTTTTTTGAATTATAACATTTTGGTAGTTTACTTATAATTGCAGGTCAAACCAGACCCATAAAAACTCGGTGAACTAGTCGGTGTGAGCTGTAGGATTCACAGGTTAGATCAAACATGGTATGATTTTATACTTCCCTAAATATTCAAATCTCTAACCCACATAAATTGGCGGTCCAATGGATTGGCGCATGATATTGATTCTTTTTCCCAGTTATACTACTGACGATTTCAATCAAACAACATTCACAACTGCCATTGGATGTTACTCATTTATTCCTTCCACAAAATGACACCTCTCTTATAGTGAAATATATAAATAACAACATTTTATCTATGTTCTCCATCCATGACATCTAAAAATTAAAAATAAAAGTACCAAACTTGTATAGGTACTAGTTTTATTTGGGCCCCTTTATGCAATTCCATTTCTAGAGTCCATTCCCTCAGTTGGTTCCATTCATGGTTGTTCATGCTGTAACCCAACATTCAAAATGTTGTGAGGTTATTTTCATAGGAGATATACAAATACCTAATTCATAATCTCTCAAATATAGTGTTAGTTGTAGCTACTGAGCATCTATATGGGTAGTGGACTCAATGGGAGTATTTTAAGATATTTTTCTCAATAGACCTGGCTTGTAACATGTAATTCATCATTAAAATTACTACTATTTTATTTATTAGATTGGATTATACATTTATTCTATTACTTATAATAATATATATCTTTAGGTACGCTTAATAGGGTGTATTTTGGTTATGGATTGGGGAGTGAAAGGGGAAACTCAGGTGACATTGCTTCCACGTTAAATTGTAATCTATTAATTCATTTGATTTAATATCAATTCAAACAGAATCTATATATTTTATTTTAGTAAATTATTAAATCATAGATAATTAAAAAATTCACTCTCACATAAGTAGAATTATTCATCATTGAAGGGATACATTTTTTAGGCCAGTGTTGAGAAATAATATTGTATGGGATGACACTGCATAGAAGAAGAAAAAGGATTCCTTCATTCTAGGGTATTCATGGGTTAATGAATCACCCAACATTTGATCAAGATACTTCTTTTAAAAATGGTATTCTAGTACATTATGCGTAAAACAGAATAAAACATTAACTTGGGATAAATAAAAAATTTCACTCACATCAGATACCAATTTCATGGCTATAATATCCTTTATATAAGCTTTGGGAACAGTACCCAAATAGTCATTCATTTACTAGAAAGTCATTAAATTTTTTTATTAATCCTTTTGTTATAAACTCTTCTTAACTATTTTTCCATTCATGTAAAAATGAATTCATTTGATTCTGAAAATCATTTCACAATATTAAATTCTTATAATAAATGACATCCATAAATGGAAGATAACTTAACACCAACACCAAGAAGTTGTATTCTATGGTGGCCTTACTCAGCATCTGATACACTAATGTTTAGGGAGAATCAACCAAACCCTCGACTTCCATTGGGGGAGGAGCTCTAAGATCTCATCCTTCTCCTGGTACATCCCTCATTATGTTTTTTGTTTGAGAATTGTTGGATGAGTATTTTTTGGACATGGAGATCCCTTGTTGGGGAAAATGACTTAAATTCTGGGGATGTATGTTTGTTTTAATTAATTGATTTTGGGTATAAATGGGTCAGGTTTTACCAAGGGTTCTTGGTATGTTGAGAAGCCTTAAAGGGAGATTTGGTTTTTATTAGGAAAACGAGATGAAAACTATCTATAAGAAATTTACATGCCATGTAAATAGGTTACACGATGTGTAAAAGATACTGAAATCATATTGTGAACCTATTCCTGAAATAAAGTGGTTAAACATTGTGAACAAAATAAAAGTTGTGTAATTTTTGTGAGAATTAAATATTAAAATGAGGTAATGAGTTTTTCAACATATACCTCTAAAAATAATTATATGACATGTAGCTTAATTTCATGCCATGAAATTTTTCGAGAAGGTTTTTAAAAGTATAGTGCAAATGATTTTTATTTTCAACCATATGCATCGGTCCCACCATCTACCTAGGGTGATCATCTAGGTGATTTTGGGACCCTTCTATTTATTTTTAACATCTCATTTGTGCAATCAATATCTGTTATGTTGTTTTTTTAATTCCTTCTTATCTTCATTTGTTCTCTTATCATTGTGATGTAATATTATTATTATGTTCATTTTTTGTTTTCATCTTTATCGGTTTTGATCTAGGATCCTTATTATGATCATCCAAATCTTCTTCCTCATTATTGTTTCCAATTGGATGAATTTTTGATCATCAGTTATAGGTAGGGAGTCTAAACCTTAACCCTACGTCTTGATAATTGTCATCTATGTGGAATATTACTATTTCACTAACATAGCATGCGCCTAAACTAATTAGATGATGAACTTTATTATTCCAAATAATCCCTTGGAATCAATTTGATATTTACATGTCTTATGATTACCATTCATGTGAGTGAAACCTTGATTATAAAGGAATGGTTTAATAAAATAAAGTGTGTTTAGAATGATGTGGATTTTGGGTGATTTCTTGATAGAGATTCACCATGGCTAGGATTTTTTATTGAGATATCTAGAATGTTATTGGTTATGATAAAATGATGAATGAAATGTGTAATTGAAAAATAAATGGAAACTTTTATAATTAACCAGTGTGTTTTATGATATGGTATTGAGATATCCTTATTGCTATGACATGTTTTATGATTTAAATTTTGTAATTATTATATAAGGTATTGGCCTAGTTGATAAATTATATAATGATTATATTGGTAATTGGACTAGTAAATAAATTCCATAAATCTTATATGGGGCATTTTCCTAGTTGATAAATGTTGAAATGCTTACATACTGGGCTATGATGCGAGACATGATGAAATGGTTATATAATGGGATATTCCTTAAGACACATGATAAAATTATTATATACTGGGCTTGGCACTGTGACACATGATGAAATGTTAATATAAGGGGATCAACCCTAATTAAATGCTAAAATGTTTATATAGTGGATTTCGATCCAGATTGGGGTGATATATACCTTGGTTATAAGGTTATGGTTGACATGGTTGTGATACATGCTCAAAGACATTATAACATGGAACTGTGGTGGATTTTTTTATCATGGTTATATGGTAATGGTTTTCATAGTTGTGAGACATGCTCAGAGATATTTCAGAATTTCACCGAAATAGGTTTATGTGATATTAATTTAAATATTTAATTATTTAATAAAAAGTTTATTTCATTATTTCATACACTTGTTATTAGATTATTTATGTTTAGACATAGTGGTGTCAACCTACTTTGTTATACTCACGCCCTATTTGAGCCTCCATTTGGTACCTGAGAAAATTACATGGATGTTGGTTTGGGCAAGGGAAAAGGGCCTTTTAGTTGATTATTTACTTGTTGGATGGGATGGAATTTGGAGGTGAGACTGACATGGGGTTTGGGACTGGGGGATTTTATTCTCCTAGTATTTTAATTGTATTAATTTTAGCAAGAAATTTAGTTACATTCCAACATATCATTAAATTATTCCTTAATTATTTGTTAGATTATTCAGTTGGAATTTATTATTGGTTTTCTACTTATCATACCCCCGCTACTTCTAGGTAGCCATTGACATACAAGGAGGCATGCTTGAGGTCTCATAACCAACCCATTTCGGCCATGTGAGAGAGTGAAAAATCAAGGGATGTTACAAATTGGTATAAAAAAACTAGGTTTCTTTTCTATTTATTTACTATTTGGGAAATTTAGAAAGGATACCGGGATGTTTTGAGACTTAGTAGTGAACTTGTGCATGGTAGTATCTAACCCATGTATATGGGAAAATCTGAGTGCCCATGGGTATATTTTTATTTATACTATTTTAATGTTACAAATGATGTTATTTTACACTGAGTGATTCACATGTTGTGTGAGGATATTATATCTAGATGTTATTGGATCTCACGATTTATAATCAAGGCTTGGTATGGCACAAGATTTGTATTCATGCAACTTGATAAAAACATAGGGATATATATTGTCATGCATTTTTCATGATAGGGATATATTTATTACATGTGATATACACATATATATTTGAAATATGATATAATACATCTATTATAACTAGTAAATGGAATAAATAAACTACTATGTCATGCTAAAACACTTGTAATCCATGTTTAGAGAGACCAGGAGTTAGTGGTTCTTTGTTGTTGTCACCAATTGAGGTTGACCATCTTATAGCCAGTGTTCTAAGTAGTGTGTTTTTCCTGTAGTGAAAATGACTCCTCATCATCTTTGATTTGAGTGTTAGAATTTTGGAAATCATCATGATCCTAACATAGCTAAACCAGATATTACTATGGTTCTTAAGGATCATATGGATGTTCAGGTTCACAATAATTTCTTAAGGGTCATGCAATATAGGGATAGAGAGACCGTTCTTCACTATGCCTTCATTGTATGAGCTGACGAGAGAGTTCCCAATATAAGATCTCTCTATGAACACAAGGGAGGGAGGACCCTAGGAAACAAAGTTCTTGAGTGAGTCCATCCATATGATCTTTAAGCATCCTAAGGCACCAAAAGATAAGAGGGTTAATCTTTCTACGTATATGATTCATGCAGTAACAAAGAATTTGTGGGACATTTTGGAAAATTATGGGAAGTAAGATGAGTTATCCTAGAATGATTTAGATATGAATTTCCACATCCATTTATATCATGATCCCTTAAGGGATGAGAAGGATTGTGAGATCTGCACATGACACAAGAGAGATTGTTGGTGCTAGAATACGTTGAATGTTTCACCGACCTGCAACGATTTTCACTATATTTGGATGTTGATGAGATATTTAGGGAGGGATGTTTTTATGAAAGTCTTAACTATGAGATAAGGTCATAGGTGAACATGTTTCATCTGAATAGTTTTGTATATGTGATTAACTATAAACTCATTATGGAGGGAAATATAAGAGTGGCCCCGAGCAGCATCCAAGATATTTCTACAGGGAAAACTATGAGCTCTTATTATACTGAAAGAAGAGTAACTATAATATTTTTCCAAGGAAGTAGTGGTAAGAACAGTCAGGGTAGTGGGTAGATATCTTAAGACTGTGTTCTGTTGCAGTGCTATTAGTGTGTCAAGATGGGTTGTAAATGGATTTAGTGTCTGTACCTCATTTTGGAGTGTCATTCTTGAATTAGGATGGACCAACTATAGAGGTTTTGTTGGGGAATGTAGTAATAGAGTAGTGGAATGAGAATATGTTAAGTATCAGAGTCCGTGAAGGACTTAACTACTCCCCTGCAGGCAGGTAGATGGATTTCCACATGAAATTTTGTTCGGGGTAGGGGATGTGGTACCCCCATGCCGGAATGAAAATAAAAAGAATAGGGTATAGCTTAGGGGAGTCATTCTTGATCCTAGAGATGAGGGTCTAGTCAGCTGAATGTTATGTAGACCACTCCAACTATTGTGGATACATGACTATCTATCGAAAGAGGTTTGATTCTTGCAACATCTACCATTTCTTTTATTTTTTTGATACATGATAATAAAATAAATTTTTTATCTTATCATTTTTAAATGGTTTGGTCTTGGATATAGAAATATTGGATGTTGTTTTGACCATCAAAATTAAATTGGGAGTGCAGTCAGAGAATATCAAATTTTACAAGGCATGTTCACTAGATATTGGTGGTTACAATTTCATTAGGGAACCATTAATGATTGAAATGAATGGATAGAATTTGATTATTGGTATAGATTATTTAGTTATATAACTGGATCATATCAACTATTACCATAGGAGAGTTACCCTCCTATATCTAGAAGAGGCATCTATTCTCTCCGAGGTGGGTGAGATCTCTATGGTGGTCATATAGAACAATTTTAGTATAGGTTATATTTTATCATGGATATGATAGTTGATATTTATCTAGATGATGGTGAAATGAAGAAATACTATTTTCTTATAGTGGTAGACTATTTTTAAGATGCATTTTCTGATGAGTTAGTTGACTTACCACCTAAGTGAGAGATCGAGTTTATGATCGATTTGGTGATAGGAGCAGATCCAGTTTCTATTTTGCTTTATATAATAGCACCATCAAGGATTTGGGAGTTGAAAATTATCATATAAGATCTAGAATATTATAGTTTCATATATTCTAGTAAATCTCCTTGGGTTTATCTACTTCTATTCACAAATAAGTTTTATGTGGCTTTTCAGTTATGTGTAGATTATCGGAGACTAAACGAGATGAAGACCAAGAAATGATATCATCTTCCATGCATTGATGATATCTTCGATCATCTGAGAGGTGCTCTTAACTTATCCATGATTTATTTGAGATCATGACACCATGAATTGAGGGTGATTCAATAAAACACACCTTAGAATGATTTTAGAAGAAGGATGGATTTTATGAGTTTGTTGGGATACCATTTGATTAGACCAATGCGCTAAGGATATTCATATCCTTGATAAATAGGATCTCTCATTATTTTCTGGACCAATTTGTGGTTATTTTTGTCAGAGAAATCTTATTTTACTCCTAATCAGTATAAAATCAATCCATACATCTTGACATCATCCTAAGTATATTGAGAGAACATAGACTTTACACCAAACTAACCCAATGTAGTTTCTGGAATAATAAATTGAACTACTTGGGACATGCCATATTAGATAAAGGAGTGTTAGTTGACCTAGATAAAGTTTCATCCATGGTATATTAGGAGTATACCAATAATTTCTTCAAGATTAAGATTTTTCTAGGTTTAGCAGGTTATTATTTGAACTTTATCTAGGATTTCTCCCATTTGGTAGTTTCTGATTCTTGTGGGAGATTATTTTAGATGATGAAAGATACGTTGAACTGGTCACCTGTCCTCACATTTCTTATTCTGGGAAAATAATATACCATGTACTATGATGATTTTGGATGTAGAATTTGATCAGTTCTAATGCAGGTGGATCAAGTGGTTTCTTATGGCTCTAGAAAACTAATACCACATTAGTGGAATTTCCTTAATTATGATCTTGAGTTAGCAACAATGGTACTTTATGAAATATTTTTGCGGAATTATCTAATGGGTGATATGTTTTTGGTATTCGTAGACCACAAGAGACTCATGTACATATTTTATCACTAGGACCCGAACCTTTGATAGAGGAGGTGGGTCGAGTATCTATAGCCTTTCAACATTGACCTGGCTTATACGCCATGCAAGGGAAACATTTTTGCTGATGCATTAAGATAAAAGAAGAAACAAAAGTATTATACGATTCTTGCGATGAGTAGAGGTTAATAGATTTCATTGAATACATGAATCTAGATGTGCATGATTCACATGGATGAGTAACTATGACTTCAACATCTGTTATACTCGTTATTTTGGATTAGATCAATACTGAGGTGTTATCTAATCTAGAGGGATTATTTATAAGAAAAAACATATATGGTGGGAAAAATAAATAGGGATGGTCTCCTGGTAGTGGAAAATCTATTCTACTTCATAGATGATTATGGGTTCTTATGAGCTTACGTAAGGAGTTTATGAGGGAGTTTCATGCTTCTAGATGTTTGGTATATCCTCGTTTGACAGAGATATATAATGATATCCATAGACAGTACTAGTGGTTAGAAATAAAGATGGTTGTAGCATGTTTTGTAGTGATATGTTTTGTTTGTTATCAGGTGAAAGCCAAGAATCAGATGACAGCTGGGTTTTTAACACCTTTTCCCATTCTTGAATGGAAATGGGATAATTTGACTATGGATTTTTTCATAGTATTATCCAAGAAAAGCCATTAGAATAATGTTGTATGGGTGATTATGGATTAATTGATGAAGGTAGCCCACTTCTTACCTATCAAAGATACATTTACAGTTGATGATATGGGTATTCTTTACATGCACGAGGTAGTTCGACTGCATAGTGTTCTAAGGAGTATCATTTATAATAGAGATCCATATTTTAACTCATGTTTCAAATAGGGTATTTATAAGGATCTAGGATAGAAGGTTAATTTGATTATGGCATATCATCCTCAAACTGACGGTCAATCTAAGTGGATATTCAGGTTCTGTAGAATATGTTACAAGTATGTATTTTTTATTTTTTTATTCATGGGAGCAGTATATGGAAGTCATTGAGTTTTCATATAGTAAATGTTTCCAAGAATCAATCTATATGTCACATATTTGTGTATTTTTATAGAAGGCCATGACATATTCCTCTTTATTAGATAGAGATAGGTGAGTTAATGCTTGTTGGGCCTTTTCTCATTTAGGAGACATCTTAGAAGGTTTAGTTGATCAGATAGCTGTTGGTGACCACATAGATCCAGCAAAAATCCTATACTAGCCATCAAAGATGACCTCTAGAATTTGAGTTTAGTCATCTTTTTTTCCTTAGGGTGCTGCCTAGTTTGTGGAAACACCGTATTAGGAAATAGAGAAAGACAATGCCTTAGTTTTTCAGGCCATTTGAGATAGTGTATAGGGTTTATCTTATAGCATACCAATTATCCCTTCTATAGAACTTCAGTTCCATGAATGATGTGTTTCATGTGTCACAACTTTAGAGATATTATCCTGACCTTTCTCATGTGATAGACATAGAAGATTTTGCGCTTAGTGATGATGCATCCTTTTAGGAGTATATAATACTAGATGTGGATTGTATTGAGAGATAGTTATATGGTAGGATTATACCATTGGATAAAGTGAAGTAGAGTAATGGGTGATTTTAAGAGGATATCTAGGGTAGGGAGTTTGATATGTGAGCATAATTTCCATACTTGTTCACTAAGGCCCCACAATGATGCTTGGAGTAGAATAGAGATGAGTTGTTATATGGTGAGGACAATGTATGATCCCATATTTTTCAAGGTATTTCCCTCTCTATTTTTTTAATTTGTTCCTTGGTGAAAAATTCTTGTTCGGATATATAGATACCTTATTGGGGAAAATAATTAATGTATGAGGATATATATTTATTTGAATTAATGGAGTCTGGTTATAAATGGGTCAAGTGTTACCAATGGTTCTTGGTATGTTGAGAACCCTTAAAGGGGGAATGGGTTTTTATAAATAAAATAGACTAAAACCTATCTGCAAAACATTTACACAGTGTGTAAATGGGTGAAATGATGTATAAAAGTCTCCTGACTCATTTCATAAATTGATTCATAATGTCAAGTGGTTAAACATCATTAAAAAACTACACATCATGTAATGTTCAGGTGAATTAAATATTAAGATGAGGTGATGTATTTTTCAGTTTATCCCTATAAAGAATAATTAGATAACTTCTAACTTAATTACAAATTGTGTAATTTCTTGATCAGGATTTTAAATGTTTTTTGTGGCTGATTTATGATCTCACCCATGTGCTGCTTTCCTCCCCTATACCTAGGGCGATAATCTAGGCTATTTTCGGCCCCTTCCCTCTGTTCAAGATGTCTAGTTTTTTGTGATAAATCCCAAGTATGTTCTTTTTATTTGGTTCCCTATTCTCTTCCATTGTTCTCCAATCATTGTGGTGTAATCTTTTTTATTGTGTTCAATTTTGGTTTTATATTGATCATTTTTGATCTACGATCCTTCTTGATATCATATTCACCATCTTCCTCATTGGTATTTTCTATTGTAATCATTTCTGATCATCAATTAATGGTCGGGGGTCTAATCCTTAACCTTTTGTTTTGATAATTTTCATGTCTGTGCAATATTTCAATTGTGCCAACATAGTGTGTAATTGAACTGATTTAATGATGAATTGGATTATTCCTTGAAATCTCTTTGGATATATTTGGTATTAACCTAGATTATGAATACAATTTTGATGACCAAACCCTTTATTATAAAGGAATGGTTTAATGGAATAAAATGTGTATAAAATTACATGAATTTTGGGTGATTTCATTATATAGATTCACCTTGTCTTGGCATATTTATTGAGATAACTGGCATGATGTTGGTTATGAACAAATGATGAATGAATTGTGTAATTGAAATATAAATGGTAATTTTCATAATTATTCATTGAGACTTATGATGTGTTATTGATATATCTTTGTTAGTATGACGTGTTTTCAATTTAAATGTTGCAATGTATAGAGGGAATTGGCCTAGTTAATAAATGATTTGATGCTTATATAGGGCATTGCCTCAATTGATAATTGTTTTGATTCTTATATAGGGTGTTGGATTAGTTGTTAAATTTTGTAATTCTTATATAGGGAGTTTTCCTAGTAGATACATACTGAAATGCTTATATACTAGGCTATTCCATAAGACATGCTGAAATTCTTATACAGTGAGATATTCCCTAAGAAACAAGCTGAAATTATTATATACAAGTCATGGACCTGAGACACATGCTAACATGCTCATACACTAGGCTCAGCCCTAATTAAATGAAAAAATTCTTATATAGAGGGGTTTGACCTATATTTGTGTGATTTATACCTTGTTTAAAAGGTTATGGTTGACATGGTTGTGAGACAAGATTATAGACATTCTAACATGGGACCATGGCATGTTATTTTTAATCTGGGTTATATGGTTATGGTTGGAATAGTTTTGAGATATGCTTATAGAAATTCCATTATAGTGCTGAAGTAGGAAGATGTGATATTAATTTAATTGTTTAATTAATTAATACACGTGTTTATCGTATTATTACATACACTTATTATCAGGATGGTTATGTTTAGACATCGTGGTGTCAAACTACTGGGTTATAATCACACACTATTCTGGCCGCCATTTGGTAACTGAGCAGATTGTATAGATGCAGGTTTGGATAAGCGAAAAGAACCTTGTGTTTGATTATTTTCTTACTAGATGGGCAGGATATTGGAGGTGGGACAAACATGGGGTTCAGGACTGGGGACTTTGACTCTTTATTTGATATTGTTAGTATTTTATTTGTATTAATTAGCATGAAATTTACTTACATTATAGAATATCAATACATTATTTTTTTATTATTAATTTTATTATTTAGTTGGGATTTATTATTATATTTCATTGTATTATATTGTTTCCTTTATTTCTACACTCTGATATTTATTTATTATTAATGGATTATTCTGATTTGTTAAAACTCTATAATCAGAGGGTATATTTTCCCCACTTTACTTATCACACCCCACAGCTAGTTAACAACCTTTGGCATATGGGGAGGTGCACGTGAGGTTTTGTAACCCATCTTTTTTGGCCATGTGAGAGAGTTCCAGACTAGTGGATGTTATATGGGCCATCCACAACTTCTAATATTCACTATCCTCCCTTAGAACCCATCAATCTAACTAAAATTATCATTTATTTTTCTAAAATAGAAAAAAAATTCTATTTTACCCTCAATCTAGGTGAGAATAAAGGTCCCATATCTATATCTAGGGAAACAAGTGATTTCAGTATCTTCTTCAATTTTTTTCAATAATTCATTCTCGCTCTTTATAGATGTGGTGGAACAGTTTATTCTTCGAAGGTATTATGTTTATTTCACTGATTGACATGTGAATGAGGCTTTGAGTTTAAGAAAAAAGGAGTTTATTAGTCTCTTAGACTCATACCAAATCCTCATTGGGTTTTCCTATGAGGAGGATTTAGTGATTGCTTGGTCCAAGGTGTCTAAATCTATTAGACCCTTTTGTTTCATTCTGCTTCATTGATCCGTCAATCTATATATGTAGTGGGATCCTTCCATGAATATGTTTTGGGTTTGGTGTTCGGACAACCTCTTCCTTTACAAAACCATGATATCCTTAATCTCATTGAAAATGATCTTTGGAGCTTATTATGTATCGATTGGAGGATGATCATGATAGAGCACCCTAAAAGGTCACATTTATGCATCAATGAATACATTTCAAAACCCCTACATGAGTTCTTTGGAAAACAATTTATGGTGAATTCAAGTAAAATAACCGTCTTTTTTTTAAATAGTGTAAAGAGTATTGTTAAAATTGCTATAGATAAGGTCATCACTAGCTCAAATGTCATCGAGAGTGATTCATTTTGATAAAAGTGGACACCTCATGGACACTCTCTACTGAGGAGATGGTGGCTGTAGTGAATGAGTATTTTTCTCAGAAATAACAACTATAGGATGAGTCTCCTATGGAACCATAAATTAAAGTTGACAGTGATAACTATTAGCATTAAGAGAGGTCCAATGAAATAACCTTCAACTCCATTAGGGGGGATATGATAAATAAGGTATACTTGCTAGAATTAAATTTTTTTCCCACATTGCCCTGAAACATTTGATATCTTGTCTATTCTCATGGTAGGCATTTAAGGCTAAAATAATGATGATAAGGAATAGTATAGACATAGAGAGTGGAATAACAGCTTATTTTAATATGTTCTATAGGAATTGGTTGAATACAATAGGATAGTCCATTAGGATGCTGTAGTTCTGGACTCTAATAATTTTTTTGAGAATGAATCTCATTCATGTATTGAAATAAAGAGATGGTATGATAGGTTATAATGGGATAGAGAGGAAGGTGCGTGGTGAAATAAAGTGTAACAGAAGAAGAAGAATAAGTATATTTTGGTTAGTAAATAGGACATAAAGGGAACCTTCGAGGATTCATCTATAAATGTTGAAGCTCTCAAGGATAATGAGTACTTCCTTTCAATATTGAAAAAAGAAAAAAGAAATTTATAAAGGCTGGGGTCACTCATTTACTTTGAAGAAAAATGGAAATCATACAATGGATTATTCCAAAATTTCCCAAACCCAAGATAACTAGGTCTGTGAGTAAGTCACTTGAGGTGATAGAACCTAAGGTTAATTAAGAATACTCTCCCCAGATTGGTGGATTAATAGATTTGAGTGAGTCACTAGAAGATCATTTAAGAGTCATTTAGGGTAATTCTAATCATTAAAAGACCAATTTAGATCAAGACCATCTTGATAATTGATTTGTTTAAGGGGATCCTAAAAACCTGGATCCCACTTTGGAGGATGACAATAGGGATCAAGTAGAGAAAGGTAATAAAAGTTTTTATTACCCCTATTATTTCTCTAAAGAGTTGAATATTTCCTACGATAAGTTTAACATGGAATATTTTAAGTAATGATGCAATGAATGATGAATTTACCTTCACATATCATAAAAAAAGAACTTAAATTGAAAAAAGAAAGTAATCCTTAGGTCTTAAAAGGATAATCTCATTAATGGTTTTGTAAAACAACTCAATGTAATTATTCTAGACTCTATACCCATTTTTTACATTATTGATGACTTTGTGTCTGATAAAAACTTCTTAATTATTTTTTAATATTAAAACCTGTGATGCGAACCTAATTTTTCATGAAGGAATTAAATTGGAAATATCATGGGGGAGTGGGTGACTTGTACTAATAGAGCTTCGTAGATTGATCCCAAATGATGTTTTTGTTGATTTGTTTGTTTCTTTAGAAAAGGCCTATTAAATCCTTCACCATGGAACAAAATGTAAGTAATGAAAATGTACTAAATATGTTGTTCTAGGGACTTGTCCCCGTGACCAACCCCTTACCCCCTAAACCGTTTCCACCCCACTACCAACGGTGGAGAATTTGTTTTTTTTATTTTTTTAATGCTCTCGTTCATTGAATGGTTACTTATAAAATGTTTTTTGTGTCTGTATAGGTAATTTTTTTTAATATGGATGTTTTTGAGGTTCTCACATAAATTTATAGTGAATTATAAAAAATAATAAAAATATGGGTTTCAGTGAAGATACCCAAACATCATCACATAACATTAGTAAAAAATATTAATCGTACTATATAATAAACACATTTCATATTAACACTATATAACTATATCATGCTAAAAAAAATATGTTAGGAAGTGGTACGATATGTCTATATCATGCCATCTGATATACCAATCCATTGCATAAAATTTGGCTCGATTTAATGTATACTGAACATTATGACATACTTAATATTACATAATATGATATATCCAAAATGCATCATATGTATATATGGCTTTATGACATGTCTCAATAAATATGTTCAAAATATAATGTTTGGGATTGATCATCAAAACTACTCATACTATTTAATATTAATGATATTTTTATATATTTGTTCTTCCTTGGGAAAAAAACTGATTAGAACATCAACATATGAATATCTAAAGGGTTCAAAATTCCAGAATCATATTAAAAATTATGATTGTTTTCCCAACTAGATAAACTGATTTATTTGTTAAACTAAATGATTCATATGATATAACCATTCATAGGAGGAAAAATATAAAATTTACATGTTTTTTTAAATTAATGCATCTAAATTAATCATATTATCACTAAAATATTTTTTTAAAAAATTAAAACATATAATGGGTTTTTTTAAATGACATATTTTATCTTCTAGTTACAAGTGTTGTACTTGAAGTTTTAATTAATCACTTAGAAGATTTAATATTTAAATTTTGGAAAGATTTTAAATATTCATTAAAATACTATTAAGGAATAATTATGTAACTTACTTTCATGTGTGATATATTTCATAAATGAGTGGATAGTGAAGAATGTATTTGTCCATGAAGGATCAAATATAATTGACCATTTTATTTTTATATAATTTATATAAATATACATGTTCATATGTATATTAAAAATAGGATGTTATAATATTCTAATAAATTTGATGCATGGTAATGTTTTTTCTCTTACTCATTAATATTTAAATTGTACAAATGATTACATATTCCAAAATTCAAAATCCAACATGGTTGATTATGATGGTGTTGGATATTTTTCTAATCTATACACACCTATATCTCAAACTTGGATATTTATTCACATATAGTGGAATGACCATATCTTGATGTTCTATAAGAAACCACTTTCATGGCTTCCTACAATCATGTTTAGTTAATTTCATTTTTGGATTTAAGTTGATAATGTTTTTGTTTGAGGTCATTTATTAATCATACTAGAAATAGTTGTGTACTAACTATTAATAATTGAATTATCACAATTTCACATAAAGATAATGATGTTTTTGTTGTGTAATTGAAGGGTGGGTATGATAACGGTGTTTTAGAAAAAAATATCACACCATTTTTTTTATTCATAGAATATTTAGAAAAAATCTGTGATAATTATTTAACAAATTGGACCATGTTATATTCTTTAATATTATTCACAATGGTTTTTCCAAAAACAACTTTGGAGAAGTTGATTTATTAAATTTTGAAATGAAAAATAAAAAATCTATCATGATTTCATATAGGGGAGTTGGGAATATTTTACACTTTTCCCCTAGATCATGTAGTTTCCTACTAGGTTTTTTTGATAAGGTTTTAATGAGGAAACTATAAGTGTTATGAAACTCAGTTATTATATCTTCACTTTTTTCCCTTGGAGTTTTTTTATTTGAATAATATATAATATTCCATGAAATTGATGAAATAAATCCAAGGGTGAGTGTTATGAATTATTGTGAATGTCATTATCTATCATATATGTGGGGATTACCATGACATTAATTCTCAAATTCAACATATTCTAACCTTTAACATTCACCTTATAAATATTTTAATCTTATATTTTAAATAAAACCAATTCCAAGGAAAATTGGGAACCATAAAAAAATGTTACAACAAACATAACCTAAGAACAAACCTATCCATATCTATTCCAAGTAGATGCAACATCACCCATCCCATCATTGTACCTCAGAACCCACAACATTATTGATTCCCATGAGTATCTGAGTCTGTTACTGCCCTAAAAATTTCCGAAATATCTAGAGATTTATTGGTGAAGACATAAATAATGGGGAATGAAAAAAATGAGGAAGGGGAAATGTAACACCCCATGATTTTTTATATATATTTTTCTTTAAATAAATTTAATTTCATCGGTAGCTTTCCAAACACGCAGCCTAAAGACCAAATGAACTGTAATATATTATACCCTTATAACTTAGATGTTAAATTGTAAGTATTAAGAGTATTATAGAAATTATTAAATCTATATGTACATGTTTTTTTAATTAATTCACTATATAATGATAAATAATTAATCAAATTCTAGTTAATTTATTTTATGCTACAAAAATTTGTTTTTCCTTAAAAAATTATTTTTAATGCATTTTGTGTGTGGATATTATAGTTTATTTCTACCACTTCTATAAATTAGATTTTATAAAAATTACATAAATTCTAAAATCATAATATCAAAATTATCTTATGGGGAATTTTATAGAATTTTATGAAAATGATGATTTTTGTACAAATAGTGAAAATACAGATTTTTAATGAAAACTATATTTTCATCACTAATATTTTAAAGCCCCATTTTGATTTAAATTGTTTAAAAATAATATAATTTTCTTATTATTAAAAATATTTCTATTTTTAAGTTTTTGATCAAAATTATTCTTTTGGGTAAACCATTTTCCATCTTTTTTCCATCCTATAGAAATAAAAAACACTACTCATACATACATACATACGGATTATTGTATCCACATAGAGGTGCAATTCATTTCCCATAACCATTTTAATTTTATGGTTATAAATATGGAAAAAATGAATATATATGATATTTATGACATAATTATAGTTATTTTAATATAATACATCACCTACCTTCTCACCCTCCCTCTCATTAAAAATAACAATGTTACTCATGCGTATGTGTGGACTACCACCTCCACGAAGCGATTTGATTCATTTTTCATATACACATTTCAAGGATGTTTTGAAATATGTATATAATGAAAATAAATTACATTTATATCATGAATAAAATTTTATGGATGATGGAACCATAAGAAATATGTAAGTAATAAAACTACAAATCTAAAACTTACATGAAAAACGAAGCAATTATCATCGAGAAAGTGATTTTAATAAACAATTGTTAATAAAAAGGTGGTGAAATGTTATAATAAAATAAAACATGGTATGATATATATTATTATGGTTATATAATAGAATAATAATAAATCTATATTTAATAAATAGGATATTCAAATACATATAAAGAAATTTGGACTTGAGGTAAGGGTGTATTTTACAATCTCATCCTTATTCGGGATTTTATGTTTATGTCTCCATAGGGGGAGTCATAAGATCTATCTATCCTGAAACCAACATATTTTATTCTAATATTTTTATTTCTTAAAATGACATATTTTCTATTAATTTTACATTTAAAATGTACTCAAGACACCAAATTAATGTTTTTAAGGAAAACTGGCTTTGTTTTCTATTTGGTCCGGAATATTTTCCTTCCATGTACATATTTACTTTGAAATGATTTTAAGGATGTTTTTATTATTATATAACAAATTTTTTATGATATTTTTCTCTATGTTTTACTTTATATAATTTTTTTAATAGTAATCATCTTTTCATTTTCCAAATAAGGAACTTTTATCAAAGGTGTGAATGAAATCTTTGTTTTAACATACACCACACCAACAACTTTTCCACCATCATGACAAATATTTTATTTAAATATTACATTAAATGTTTCCATGGTTCATTCCAAATATTTTTTTATAATACTTCAGAAATTATTATATTTTTAATATGTTATTTCTAAATGATATTTTCATTTCCCTCAAGAAATATTTCTATGATATTTTAAATATATTTTCATATATGAGAATATCCTTTGAAGAATTTATAATTTATTGAGGATATAATATAATGATATAATACCAAATATTTTGTATGATGGATCATTATCATTTTGAATAGGGAACGTATTTAAATTCCATATGCTAAGACTTGGAAATTAACATTTTTATTTATTTTGAAAAAATTACCATACAGAAAACCCCAAAAGGAGAAACCTCATGGTGGTCTAAAGTAATGTAAACCCAAAGCATCATTGACATCCAAATTCATCCCATCCTTTGTAAAAGAACCCAATAAAAATAAATAAAGTATACTTTGATTTGATGATGCTGGAGATGCCAAGAAGTCTACAACCATGTTTGCCTACCGCCATGTATGAGAGACCTTAGTGCGGTTACCCACAAAAAAATTTCACTTTATTATAGTATATACGATGCTCCACGGGATATTTCCCTTACCCATCAAATCATTGTACAATAACATGGAGTTCGTCTCCGCCATTCTATGACTGATCTGACTTTTCTTAAATACCTACATCCCAGTCTCCATGGCCCTTGCCTCCGCCTTCAGGACATCGCCTCTTCCATTTGAAGCAGAAAATGCTACAATGAACGATCCTGTCTGGTCTCTCATGACTCCGCCCCTCACATATACCCCATGAAAAGTGACCCATCTATGTTAATATAAAAACCCTCACCTGGAGGATGCCATCGAACCCACCTTCCCTACCCTGAAGAATCCACATGGCTAACATTTGCGAGATTCGGGAATGAATGATGCACCGAGGGTGATGAGTGGAAATATGGACACAGGAAAAACAAATCCAACAGTATGTTCTTCATTTGGAAAATAACACTAACGTGAGACCTTGAGGCATGATTATGGTGACCAGCATTTCAGACCTACCATATAATCTATCAACAAGCAACAAGAATGAGGGTCATAGCCTTCCTCTCAGCCCCATAAATATCTGTACCCCTGAACCATGAACATAGAAAATCCTCCTGCACCCCTCCAGATTCCTCCCAACCAACCCCCCAAGGTCTTCCAAATCACCCTAGACCATTCACTTTCATAGAAATGATGGCCCACTATTTCATGATTTGAAGACCTACAACACCAGCACTTGAGGCCGTATTCACACCCATACGCTGCAAATTTTCATCAGTAGGCAATGCTTTGTTCCTCAAATGCCACATCATAAAATTAAATTTATATGGAATCTACATTCACCACAAAGTCAATCCACATGGGTCTCCATTTGACATATCCCTTGCCACATGAATGTAATCCTTAATAGAAAAATACCTAACATTGAACCTGTAAAAATAAGTTTATCGGGATCATCACTAATAAAAATTCTATTAAAAACATCAAGTTTATTCTCCTCAATGATGGCATGAAGAAATTGAGGATATCCAGAGGCCTCGCTAAAAGATATGTCCGGGATGGGGTAACCTGGAAAATACAACCTTCCCACCCCCCAATCATGTTTCCAGAATTTGATGTTCCCCGTTCCCACTAGCCACTGAGAGTGCTGATGTAAAACCTCCATGAAAGGATGAATCAGGTTCTATATCCAAGAAGAGTTGGATCTATGCTCCCACATATTCTAACTGTATATGTCTTGCATAGTTTTGCCTCAAAGAGATCGACCTTTCAACACTGTACACGGAAGATTTTCAGGAATCCCCTCCATGGATGGGGAGACACTCCTCAAATTAATCCCACCTTCATAGAGAAATCATGCAAGACATTTCCCAGAAGACCAATGATGTATGACGTCCATCTACCCATCCCATATAAAGGAGACCATACTCTTATCCAATTTGGAAATTACAATTTTAGGAACCTTCAGAGTATAGAAAATATGCATGGTAATGGAGACCAGGACACTATTCACTAAAGTTATATGACAGTTGAAGGAAAGAAATATATTTTTCCAGTTATAAATCTTCCTGGAGAACTTGCTGATAAGTTTATCAAAATAGTGGACCCTGAGAGAGGAGGGACTAACCAGGGCCCCAAGATACTCCATGGGAAAAGAGCCTATATCCATATTCCAACTTTTCCACACATCCCTCACCCTCCCATTAGGGAAATTCCTGGTTATATAAAAAGAACTTTTCTCTCTGTTCACCACTTGCCCACTCCACTTACAAAATTCCCCTAAAAGACCATTCAACCCTGCACAAAACGTCTACTTCCATTGATAAAGACAATTGTGTCATCTGCAAGAATCAAGTGTGAGATACCCCTTGTGGAATTCCTATTATGGTAAGGGAGAATTTTACCCTTGTTCATGACTTGATTAATAAAGCAACTAAAATCATTTTGAGAGAGAATGAAAAGAGTGTGGGACAGAGGATCTATTTCCCAAAGACCATGAAACGTCTTGAAAAAGCCAAATTGTTTACCCATAAAAGAGGTTGAAATCCACGTCGAGCTGAAACAACAGAACGACAGATCACTAGTCCAAATAGATAACCCCATTCTTTTCAAGACTTTGAGAACAAAACCCATTCCATCATGTCATATGCCTTTCTCATATCTTGCATCACCACAAAATTACCCCCAAAGGACCCATTGCTGATACCACTAACCATTTCCTAGGCCACACCTATTGTGCCCTGAATAGACCTCCCTTTAATAAACCCATGATGTTCAGAGGCCATCCAAGAATCCATATTAATAGCCAGTCGTCTATTCAGAATGATGGCCAAGGTCTTGTACAGTATATTTCAAATACTAATGGACCAATACTGATCAATAGACTGAGGATTACCCACCTTAGGAATATGAACCATCTTGGTTGCACAATAAATACATGTAAAATCCCTACCCTGAAAGAAATCCTAGATAACTTTCACCAGGTCCCATTTAACCAGGTCCCACATCGCCCAATAAAATGATCCAGGGAAGACATCAGGCCCTGGTGCACTTTTCGGGTTCAATGACCAAATCAACTCATGAACTTCAGCCTCATCTGGAGTCCTTCTCAAGCCCTCATCAATGACCTTTGAAACACATCTTGGAATGCCCTAAAAAATTCCAACACCCCCACTCGGATATCCCCTACCATATTTGGATTGGGTGCAGTCAATAATGATTTAAGGTCCCCATTAACCATTGCCCCTACCTCATCACGATCACTGGTGAAGGAGCCATCTTCTCTACAAATGTTGCACCACTGAACACGGCAGTGTTCTCTAATTCAGGCTTGAAAATAGACAGAGTTTCTATCTCCCTCCCGAAGCCATCTGACTCTGGCATGCTCTCTTTCTAGCCGCTCCTATCTCTGAAAACTATTAGTAAGAAGATCCTTTTTTTATTCTCTGTTTGATAAAAAGACACTCATCCCAGGCATTCTCAAGGAGATTCTCCAAAATCTCCACCTGTTTACTGATATCGACCAAGTCATGATCATGAGCAGGTATCTTCTTTTTCCAGGAGTGGGGATGATTTTTAAGCCATATCAACTTGTTATAAAGAGTTATCCATGAGTTCCCCCTGGGATAAAAGTTCCAAGATTCACTGACCACATATGAGAAACCCGGTTCCTCCATAAAAATTCTAGAAAAAAACCACCACCTTCACTACTCATCCCTGCACCCAAATAAACACGAAGCAGAGAGTGATTAGATAAACACCAAACTAGATGAACAACTCTGGAGTCCTAAAAAGTTGAAACAACAACCTCGTTCATCAGGCATCGATCAAGACAACAATAGGTACATCTCCCTTCAAATTGGTTATTACACCACGTATATCTTCTTCCCTCAAATCCGGCATCCATAAGGCCATTCCTAGACACGAAGGAAACAAATGCATGACTGGAATTCCTGGTAAAATCACCTCCCCCTTTCATCTTCTCCAGACTAGCGATAATAATGAAATCTCCCCCGACAAGCCATGGAGCATCATCTGGGTTAACGACATCTAACTCACGCCACAAGGGTTCCCTAGTCTAGGCATCGCACTTGGCAAAGATGAATGAGAAAATAATCACTTGATTTTCAATTGTGATCCTGGAGGTCAAACACTGATCCGACACACTCAACATATCAACACTAACATGATCCTTCCAAAATAGCCAAATATGTGAGTTAGGAGGATCCTCGTGCAAAAAACCTCGAACCTTAAGCCTCTGTGCATACTCATTTATCTTTCTAGAAACCTGTTTTGGCTCTAGGATAGTGACCATAGAAACTTTATTGTTCCAAAGATCATTGGAGATGAAGTCAGACTTTGCCCTGGCCCCGAGTCCACACGCGTTCCAAATTAAGACTTTATAAATTGAGTCGGGCATATCTGGATTTGGCCCCAGACTCCCGGACCTCTGCAGAATGAAGCAATAAATCACATACCCTCACACCGGCATTTGATTTATATCTTGTTCAAACACCAACATGCACCTATGAGGAAAATTCCTTGAAGAGGCCGCTCCCCAGGAAGACACCTTGCTAGTAACTTCTGAAGAAATAAAGGCCTACCCATCCAATGAGATGTCACCCAACACCAGAGGCGATGAGGGAGAGCGAGGAGAGGATGGAAGAAGAATTAGTTCTATGAAAGACAGAGGATAGGACACCCTTGGTGAATCGATCCAGGCTTGAGGAGGATTCTTTTTATGTAGGGAGAGCAAGGAGTCTTCAAAGACACTCAAGTATTTCGTCAGGGTCATCCATGGATATGTTTCAAACTCATGTGATTATTTATATAGAATTATGTTTTCATCATTTATTCCTACCACATTAATCATGCCTTATTTAGTATAAGTTAGATTCCACTATAATCGTTCCCTTACTGAGAACCTGAGCTCAGCCCATTCTTATGTTTCAATTTCACAAGATTCCAAGAGGTGTACTATGATTAATAAGAAAGGATATTATAGAATGAATAATGATTTTCTGAACGAAAATATTATGTTATTTTTTATGTTTTAATATCTAATTTAAAATTAATGTGTGTATCTAGTTTACCAAGGTTACTAAACTATTCAGCTCTTTAGGATGTGATCACTTGTATCCCCTTCTTGGCATCCAAAAGTCCAAGGATCAATTCCGGGAAGGGATGATTTTTTTAGTTACCATAGAATTACTATAGAAGGACACCATAGCAGTACTATAGTAGCTTTATAACTGTAGTAGCAATGAAACTATAGAGGTGGCACCACTACAACAGCCTGGGTACAGTAGTAGTACTATTCACTGAAGGGCCCTTTGGGCCAAAAATGGGCTTTAATGCCCCTGGGCCTTCGGGATATGTAATGGTTATCACTATACCTAGCCAAAAGGGGTATTTGATTTTCGTTAATAATAAAATGAGGCTTCATACACAACCTTTAAAAAAATAACCATCGGATCTAGGCTACTATGGTCTGGGTCTTTACAGATGGTATTAGTAAATGTTTTTTAGAAACCATGGAAACTATATTCAAGTAATCATAAATGAGAAAAACATAACCCAATGACAAACAATGAGGATAGTTCTATGTATAGGATAATATCACAGGTTTATAAAATTTATAGATTGTGTTTTTCCTAGAAAATACGTCCCTATATGAAAACCAAGAAGTGGATGTAGCTATGACATAGATTCAACTCGGGATAAAAACTCTCAGTTGGGTGAATTGGTTATTAAGTAAATCTTCATTGGTGCATGATGTCTGGGATTAATAATGCACACTCAAGTATACAATCCCAAGGGATATTCTTTGGTTGATTCACATGATCTTTATGAACCATTATGACTTATTAGAATTTTTTCTATGATTTTAATAAATTCTCAATGATACTAATCTTATTATTATGAGATTATCTATGAATAACATTTCAATTGATATTATGTTTTTAAAAATTTTCTAAATTATACATTATGATTCATAATGTTATGATCTAATTTAGTTTTTGAAATTATTTAGAAATGGGTCATAGAGGAAGGAATGGAAACTATATTATTGAAAATAATATAAACAAGGATTCTCATCCTGTGAATGATAATGAAATTGGAGTTAGTGTTAGAGATAAACAAATTATAACTATATTTGGGAAGATCACTTAAGTTATTACCAATACCCTTATGTTTACAGATTAGTCTATTGTTCCTTAATGTATTGTAATAATACAAGAATATTTCAGGTGAAAACAACTACCATAATTCAACGGAACAACAAATATATTCATAGTTAATCAGTGGATAATATCTTTTGAAAAATATTTGTTACTTTTGGATGTAATGGAAGGGATAAGGTTTTCATGCCAGTTTATCATCCCATGGGGGAGGATGATTAAGGGTGGTCATTAATTCAAAACACTAATGATATTGAGGAAATAATGAGCATGGAGTGGAAAGAGTTTAAGATAATTTTCTTGGAAAAATATTTTTATCATCAATAATTAGTGGATATGGATTGAAAATTCTCTATTCTTGGACAAAAGGAAGAGGAAAATGTTGATAAGTTTAAAGATAATGTTACAAAGTTATAAAGGAATGATATGAATTATGTAAATAATCCAAAGAGTAATACTGACTATTTATTTTATGGGATAAATATAATCCTTTAAAGGGAACTAGTATCCCAAACATTTTCATCATACGATGATATAATATCATGGAATACCAATATAGAGAAAACTTCACTATGTCTTATGGTTTCAATGGAAAGAAAGAGAAGAATAGAACAACTAACAAAAAATGTATAAGGTGAAGAAGAGAATGTGGGAGTTTCTATCATGTGATACTTGTGGAAGGATACACCTTTGTGTATGTTAAAACGGAAAATGATTTTTCATCAATTGTGCAGAAGAAGGTTTTCATGATCATGAATGAAAAGGTAATGTATAATCCATCAAATTATGATGCATTCACCATAAGTTGATGGGGAATTATTTCAAAAAATTCCCCAAAAATCAAGGGAACTCACCAAAAAATAATCATATGGGAGAAGACCAGGCATATAGAATTACTACACCTAGAGTGGAAGTTAAAAGCGACATGGTTATATGTTCACTTATCATCTAGATTGAGATTGAAAATGTTTTTTTGATTCAGATTCTGCCAACTTTTTCATATCTAAAGAATTTTAAAATGGAATCACATCACCACATAAATGAATATATGTTGAGTTGGGAGTGAAAAATCCAAATGGTATGATGATTTTATTTTACGTCTATAGCTACTCTCTGATAAAAACTTATAGGAATGTGCGTCTATAAAATATTTTTATTCTTTCTCTAGTTGAATTTGATGTAATGTTGGGAATGGATTGAATCTCTTAATATATATCCCTTATCAATTGGTAAGAAAGGGAAGTTATATGTGATATTCTAAATAAGAATATGAACATTTTTCAATTTAAGGATAATCCTAAACCTTGAATATAAATTACATTCATTTTATGGGTTTTACTACCTATTCATGAGGGATATTCATCTCAAATGGTTTGGGAGAAACCCAACCTTGAAAATTTTACTATTTTTTGGGAATATGATGATGTATTTTCTATAGGATTTCCTACTATTCCCATAAATTCTTAAATTTATTTTTTAATAGAATTCATACTTGGTGATATACCAATATCAAATAGTCCATATTCAATTTCCTTGATTATGTTCCACAAATTAAAGAAGAAACTCAAGGAGAATATTGAAAAAGGATTCATTTATCCTTGTTATTATCCATGGTGTAAACCTATTCATTTTGTTAATAAGAAAGATAGTTCAATGAATATTTTCATTGATTATCATGAATGTAAAAATATAACTGTTAAGAACAAGTGTCCTCTACACTGTATTGATGATCTATTTGATCATTAATGAGGCACTCTATATTTTTCAAAGACCGATCATCCATTTTTTATCATCAACAAAGGGTCATGAAGGAGGATATACACATGAAAACCTTCAGTATGAAGTATCATTATTAAGAATTTATTGTAATTCCATTTGGACTCACCATTTATCACTCTATCTTTATGGATTTAATGAATAGAGTCTTTATAAATTACCATGAACAGCTTTTTGTAGTATTTAAAAAAATTACTCATATATATTATAATGTAAAGGGAGAGCATGATGAACATTTGAGAATTGTACTAAAGAACTTGAGGAATGATAAATTGTATCATAAATTTACTAAGTGTAAATTTTGGGTTAAAAAAGGTTCATTCTTTAGCAATATAATATCAGGTGAGGGTATATCAATTGATTCTTCAAACATGGATGTTTTTGATAAATGGACGTGACAAAAAATGGTAATTGAGATCTATAGTTTTCTTATCATATATGGATAATACTGATGCTTTGTGAGATATTTATCATTACTATTTAATCTACTCAACATGTTTTCATGGAAGGGGTTTAAGTTCATAAATAAAAATGAATGTAAAGATAATATTTAATGAACTGAAGAGAAGGTTGGTCAGGGTGCCTATTCTTAGCCTACTATATAGTGGAGTAGGTTTTGTTATCTATAGTGATGCATCGAAGAATGGTACTAGGATGAACCCTCATGTAGAATGATTAGAATATTTCATATTCCTCTATGTAATTAATTTTTTTTGAGATAAATTACCAAACTCATGATTTTAATTTGGAAGGGTATGTCTTTTGATTGGATATATAGAAGAATTATTTATATAGTGAAATGTGTGATTTATATATTGAATATAAAATATTTAAGTATATATTTACATATATATAGTTTAATATGTTCCAAATAAGATGGTTGATGTTGATAAAATATTATGAGGGATCAATACATTACCACCCTATGAAAGAGAACAAGGTGGTTAAAAATCTTAGTCAAAAAGACCATGATGGTTTTTATATAATGAGGATTTAAAGACATCTAATATTGATGAATTTGTAGAAGTTAGATCTTGAAATCATGAGTAATGGGTACATATATTATCTTTCATAGATAAATGTTATAGAATCCATCCAGGAGAGGATTAATAAGGAATATAAGGAAAATGTGGAATTATAGAAGAAGGTGATGAAAATTATTATGTTTAGCCATGATCATGCCAGAATGACAAGTTTTAGAAACTCAAAATGTGTTTTTTCAATACCAAACTTTAAGGATTTATTGAATGAAGCTCATAGTTCATCATTATATATAAATGTTGGAATTAAAAATATGTATTTAGAACTAAAAGAGTATTTATGGTGGGATAACATAAAAAGGGTTATTGTAGAGTTTGTATACTGATTCATGGTATGATAGTAATTTAAGGAAGGGAGATAGAATCATAAGGGGATGTTACAACCATTACCCATACAAAAATGGAAATGGGAAAACATAACCATGGATTTCATCATCGAGATCCCAAAGCATCAAAATTGTACAATGCTATTTATGTTATAGTTGATAGAATTAAAAAATTATTGAAGTTTATTTCCATTAAAGTATATATATCTTTATCAACTTATTTTATAACAAATTAAGTAATTTTTATTATTTCATGGATTACCACTATCAATTTTATCTAATCATAACCCAAGAATTACTCTAATCTTTTAGAGACGTATTTAGAAGGATTTGGATACTGAGATGATTTTTGATTCTATTTATCATCCCCATATAGATATTCATTCTGAGAGGAACATTTAAATTCTATAAGACATGTTGAGAGAATTCTCTATGGATTTCAAATGGTTTTAGGATTAACACCTTCCTTTAGTGTATTGTTTTACAACAAAAACTTTAACATGAGCATTTAGTTGGTTGCTTATGAAGCCGTCTATAATAGGAAGTGTAGAAATAAAAAACTCTTGGACAATGTTGGAGAAAGAAGGTTATTATGACCTAATCTATCTCATGAAATGGAATAGAAGGTTAAATCCATTAAACAACACATAAGCATAGCTCAAAGTTTACAAAAATGTTATGCTGATAATCAATACTTGAGATATTGAATTTAAAGATGGTGACAAGACATTCCTATAAATATTTCCTTTGAATAAGGATTTGATATTTTTAAGGAAGGTAATTTCATGTCCTAGGTATATATTCCCCTTTTAAATTATTGATTATATCAGGATGACAGCTTATCAATTGGAGCTTCCACAAAAACTCTCTCAAGTCTATGATGTATTCCACACATCTCTCATGAGAAAGGATATAAATGAGCCTTAATATTTACTGAACTTAGTGGTTTAACCTCTAGGGAACACATGGGGAATAACTATTTGAGATTTTGGATCATTGAGATAATGTTATTCAAAACAAGACCTCTCACTTGGTCAATATTTTGTGGAGAAACTATAAATTTGAAGAATTTTTGTGATATCCAAAAGTTGTAATGAGATAGAAGTATCCTAAGTTTTTTTGTCAATGTGCTGTAATTTTTAGGGAGAAATTATTATAAGGCTAGTAGAAAGGAACACTTTGAGATTTTATGATACATTTCTCTTTAAATAAATTTATTTTCTTCGATTGCTTTTGATACATGCAACCCCAAGACTAAATAAACTGTAGTATAATATACTATTATAACCTAGACATTAAATTTATAGTACTAATGGTATTAGAATAATTATAAAAAATATTTATATAGGTATTATTTAATTTATTTATTATATAATATTAAATAAGTACTTAATTTCTAGTATAGACATTTTATGCTTTAAAAATATGTTTTCTATAGAAATGGTTTTTAATGCATTTTGTGCGCATAGATTATAATTAAATTATACCACGTTTAAAAAATTAATTTTATAAAAATTATAATTTTTTTAAATCATCATATAAAACATCATCTTAGGGTTATGTTTTTGGTAATTCTCTAAAAATGTTTATTTTTGGGTGAATAACGAAAATATAGATTTTTAATGAAGACCGTCTTTTATTTTATAATATTTTCAAATACCAATTATTATATAAATTGATTTTAAAATTTAATTAGTTCATTTTTAATATAAATAATTCTCTATATACCTTTTTATCAATATTATACTTGATCTTGGTATAAAAATACCTTTAAACCTAATAATGAATTTTTCATAAAACTATTTTTCATCACATTTTTGGGGTTTATTTTAAAATTAATTTCTAATAATTATATAAATTTAATCTTCTAAAATGGATTAAATAACTGTAATATACATAATTAATATTATATAATAAGTTGAACTTAATTTTAGGCCATAATGAATAATAAAATTTGTAAAATTTGTTTACCATGGTCAAGGATAAAAAAGGTTTACTAGAGGTTACAATAAATTTATAAGGGTTAAAATGACCTAAAAAATAATCTAAATACTTTTATATGGATATATTTTTAACCTATATCATCTCATATTCATACATTTTCTATTTTGGAACATTTTTATTGATCAATACTATAATATATTTTACTCTTTTGAAAACTTCAAAGTGCGTCCTACCCCCAATTATAAAAGGACACCCTTCCCTATCTTATTACACCCCTTAGAGAAACCTATATAGATAAAAAAGTACCCAATTTTATTTTAAAATATTATATTAATGAATTAGCGGTTCTGGTATTTTTAATATCCCATTCCAAGGGTCCTTATTAAGTGATCTAAATGAAGTGTACCAAAAAAGAGGCAACAATTTTTCTTAAATCTTTAAAATTTAATTCTTCTTGTACATCACCTAAATATATTATACCCATACTAAAATAATAAATCCATTATCATAAATATACTATGATGTTTTTATGATTATGGGAAAACCATTTTCCATCACTTTTCTATCATATGAAAAGTGAAAACATTATTTGTGCATATGTATGGATTAATGTATCCATGTAGAAGTGTAAATCGTTTTTCTACAACATTATACTTGTATTTTTATTAATACAAAACTAGTAAATATATATTATATTTAATACATAAATATGGTTCTCGGGATATAAAATATCATTTATCTTCTGACTATAGAAGTCACTGTAGTATACACTATAGTAGATACTGTAACTGGTACTGTTCGATACTGTAGTAGCTGGAAATATTCATCTGTTTCGGATTTTGGGGAACCAGTTTGGTTCCCATGTCCTTCAAGGACTTTAGGCCACCCATGGTCTTCAAGACAGTAAGGATTTCGGGCCACCTCAAGGCCTTCGGTCCACCTCAAGGCCTTCGGGCCACCTTAAGGATTTCGGGACACCTGAACCTATCCTGATTGAACCAGGAAGACTCTACAAAGAAGCAGACTCTAGATGAGGTTATAGAGAACGAGTATTCACCAGAGAATAAGGTAAAATATGTGGAATAAATAGACAGTATATCATTTCCATCAAGACTAGCCTGTGCATGCATGAGAAGTCGAGCCAAACATTCATGCAAATATGGAGAGATGATATCATGATACAAATGCTGTGGAGGTGTAATTCTATATTGTTATAGATTTTATATTTCTTATAAGGCCTATGGGTCATGTAATATCTAAGCATACGGTCCTTGTAAGGCCTCCCCCTCATCCCTTGAAAGCGGGGTTATCAAAAATCAATAAAAAAGAAGATCGACGATCTATTCAGGGTACATCTTTCATGGATGATTATAAAAATACATAATAAATATATATAAAATTTATATAATTATAAACATTATACATATAATGGAACTGTAAAGAATATCTACGGACCTAAACTATTAAACTAGAACTTACATGAAAAATGAACTAGTTGTCACCCTAAAAATGGTTTTAATACATAATTGTAAATAAAAGCATGATAAAATGTTATAAGTAAATAATACATGGTATTAATTATATGAGTATGGTTATGAAATATATGTATAACAAATATATATTTACTATACTGGTGGTTTTAACATATAAGAAGTATATTAGACATGAGGTAAGGTTTTATTTCACATTCCCATCCTTATTCAAGATTTTTTATGTTTAAGTCTCCATTGGGGGAAATTATATGACATATTTGTCTTTAAATTAATATATTTTCTTATAATTACGTTACTTTTGGAAATTAAAAGTTTTCATTCTAATTTTTTAAGTACTCAAAAGACCCAAATAATGTTTTTAATGAAAACCATCATTATATTCTATTTGGTAGAGAATATTTTTCTTCCATGTCCATATTTACCTTAAAATGTTTTTAAGAACTATTTTAAAATTATAAAATTATTTTTTTAATGAATATTTTACCCATGTTTGACTTTCTAAAAAAAATTATGATGAAACTTCTTGTCATTTTCATAATGAGTCACTTTTTACCGAAGGAGTGAATGGAATATTTTTTTAAACATACACCAAACGAATGAATTTTTCCACCACCATGACTAATATTTTATTTCAAGAATTATTTAATGTTTTAATAGTTATTTTTAAATATTGTTTTTCTTAATACTTGATAATTTTTTATATTTTGAATAAGTGATTTCAAAATGAATATGGTATTTTCCTCAATAAATTTTCGAGTGATCTTTTAAAATTATATTCATCAATACTGATATTCTTTGACGAATTTATGATTTATTGAAGATATAATCAAATTATACCATACAAAATATTTCACTAGATGGATTATTATCATTTTTATAAGAGAAAGTTTTGAAATTATGTTATTTATACTAATATATAAAATTATTTATTATAAGTCATGTCGATTAAGTCATACTATTTATTCATTTGAGGAATACATTAGAATTATTAATTAATAGTGGGGGAATAATGTTATATATCCCTTAGATGAATCTATAGGTCTCATGAGAAAAAAGTTTGGGTATTTGGCTAGGTAATTACCCATTTATGTAATATGTCTTCGCATGATTCCTTGATGGTAAGATTCAGATTTCCAACATATTTCATTCCATTATTATAAAATGCGTTATTGATGTCCATGTGGATTATTCATACAAATATGTTATCTAGGGATAATTTTAAAACTCAAGTGATTAATTATATTTAATTATATGTTCATTATTATTCCTTTCATATTTCTAATGCCTTATTTTTCTGTGATAGATTCCATTGTATAAATTCCCTTACAGATCATCAGAGATAATAAATTTCTTATTTTTCATTACATAAAGATTCTAGGTGGTGTACTATGATTAATAAGAAATGATATTCTAGAGAGAATAATTATGTTCTCAAAGAAAATTTTATGTTTTATTTTTTGTTTTCAAATTTATTGTGAAATTAAAGTATGTATCTAGTTTACAAATAATACCAAACTCTTCATTCCTTTTATATGAAATCTTTAGTATATTTTTACATTATTATGAAGTAACCATTAGTTCTGACCTACTAGGGGTGGTAATTTTATAAGTGGTGACAAATCCATTTTAGTAGAAACCTTGGGAACTAAATTTTATAAAAAAATTGATTAGGAAACATAACTTATGAAAAACAATAAGGATAATTCCAAGTGTAGGATAACACTAGAAGTTTTGGGGAAATATATATTTTGTGGTTTTCCAGGGAAGAGGACCAATTTCATGGATACTGTCATGTGGATGCAGCTATGAAATAGATTCACCTAGGGTTAACAACTCAAAATGGGTATGATTGGGTATCATCTCGATCGTTATCGGTGCATGATGAGTGGTTTTGAGAATGAACAACATGTTATACACTCTAGTGCGATACACTTTGGATTATTAAGATGCTCGTTATGATCCATTATGAATAATTTGATATTATTTTTTGTGATTTTAAGATATTTCTAATGATACTAAACTTATGATTCTGAGATTATCTATGCATAAATTTTCAATTTATGTTAAGTGTTTCACTAGTTTTTTAATTATACATTTTTATTCATAGTTATATGATTTATTATATTATAAACCATTATTTAGAAATGTATCATAGTATAAGGAATAGTAGCCACATCAATTCATATAATCTATTTGGGGATTCCCCTCCTGGGTATGACAATGAAGATTGAGTTAGAGATAAAGCTAAAGTTGAACAAATTATAACTATATTGGGAAAGTGGACTCATGTTATGACTAATAACCTTTCTCATATGGAGCTACATGATAATCCATAACATGGTGAAACAATGTTTGACCATTTCATGTGAAAAAAACACCGTCATTTATTAGAACAAAAAATAAATTTTAAGTCGAGCGAATGATAATTTTTTTAAGAAATATATCTATCTATTTTGAGATGTATTTAAAGGGAGATTGTTTTCATAGAATTTTATTATCTCATGGAGGAGGTCGATCAATAGTGTTAATTGTTTCAAAACACCAAGGATGTGGATAAAATAGAAGGAATGAAGTGGATGGATATTATGATACTTTTCATGGATGTTTTTCCTCATGATCATTAAGAGAATATGGGGAGAAAATCTTTATTCTAAGACAAAAGTAAGAGGAAATTATTCCTAATTATGAAGCTAACTTTACAAGGTTAACAAGACATACTACAGACTGTATACATAATACAAAGAGGACTATTGACTATTTATTTGTTGGCCTAAATCCAATCCATCAAAGGGAATTAGTTTTCCAAAAAATCTCATCTGATGAGGATATAATATAATGTGATATAAAAATAGATAGATAATTATACAAGGATTATAACTTTATAGGAAAATAATAGAAGAAGAGAATCAATGAGAAAAAAATAGATAAGAGGAATATGAGAAAGGGGTAATTTATAACATGAGATTGTTGTGAAAGGAAAAACTATGGTACATGATTAAAAGAAAATGAATTCTTCTCTATTGTGGAGAAAAAATATATCATATTTAGGAATGAAAGGGTAAGGGAGAATCCATCAACATACGGTGCTTTAACTATAAGGAGATGGGGCAACTATACCAACCAATTCTTCAACTGTCAAAGGAACCAACCATAAAACAGTCCAAGGGGAGAAGGACAAGATTATGAAATTACTAAAGCTGATGTTGATGTTCCTAGTGACATGGTTAAAGGTACAAATATCTTACACTCTTCGATTGCACATGTTTTATTTGATTCTGGTTCTACCCACTCATTCATTTCTAAAGAATTTTCTAAGTGTATCACATCCCCAGAACAATTCTTAGATAACGATTTGGGAGTTAAAACTTAAAATGGTATGATTATTGCATCCAAATTCAATATCTCCTATCTAATAGAATATTGTGGGAATGCACTTCCTATAAATTTTGTTATTCTACCTCTTGTTAAATTTGATGTAATTTTGGGTATGGATTGACTCTTTAAGTATATATCCCATATCAATTATCTAGGTAGGGGTGCTTTATTTGATATTTTGAACCAAACTAAAATTTTATATCAATGTGAGGATAAACCTGAAGAATCAATATAAATTACTTCGATCATATAGGTTTTACAACCTATTCATGACGAATATTTATCTTAAATGGGTCTGAGGAAATTCAACATTGAACATTTTCCTTTTTTTCAAGAATATGCTGCTTTATTTCTTAAGTAATTTATAGTATTCGCTCAAATAAAAAAGTTATACTTTCAAAATAATTCATACCTAGTGCTACTCCTATTTCAAAGACTCTATATTAAATGGACTTTATTGTGTTGTAGGAATTGAAGAAGAAACTATAAGAGAATATTGATAAGGGATTCATTCATCTTACTGCTTTTACATGGGGTGAACCTATTCTTTTTATTAAGAAAAAATACGGGTCAATGTATATTTTCATTTATTATCAGTAACTTAATAAGATCACTATTAAGAATAATTATCCTTAACCCCATATCAATGATATTTTTTATCAAATATGTTGAGATCTATATATTTCCAAGATTTATCTTTGATTGAGATATAATAAGTTAAGGTTCAAGAATAAGGATATACCCAAGACAACCTTCCATATGTGGTATGGTAATTATGAATTTACAGTTATTCCATTTGGACATATAAATTGTCCTTCTATATTTATGGATTCAATGAATAAAGTCTTTATATATTTTTTGATCGGTTTTTGTTATTATTTATAGATGATATTCTTATATATTTCACGAAAAAGGATGAGAATTAAAAATATTGAGAATTATGATGAATACCCAGAGTAAGAAGAATTTGTATGCTAAATTCACTAAGTGAAAATTCTGGATTTAAAAATTTTCATTCTTATGTCAAATAATATCAAATGGGGATATATCAATTGATCCTTTAAAGACAAATGTTATTGAGAAATAACCTATACCAACTAATGTGATATCTATAGTTTTATTAGGTTGGTTTGATACTACCCATTCTTTGTGGTAGATTTATCATTAATATTTAATCCACTCACCAATTTTACTCATAAGAGGGTTAAGATATTGTGGAAAAATAAATGTGAGAATAATTTCAAAGAACAAATGGTAAGGTTGGTTAGTGAGCCTATGCATACACTACCTTGGAACAGAGAAGTTTTTGTGATCTATAGTGATGTATCAAAGAAGTGAATAGGATGAATCATTTTTCATAATGAAAAGGTGATAAAATATTCCTCTCACTAATTCAAAATTCATTTGTAAAATTACTCGAGTCATGATTTAGAGTTAGATGTTGTAATTTTTTTATTGAAGATATAGATGAATTATTTTTATAGTGAAATGTGTGATATATATACTGATCATAAAATATTGAAGCATATATTTACATAGAAATATTTAAATATTCACTAGAGAAGAAGGTTGTATTTGATAAAAGATTATGACTACTAAATACATTACCTCCATGTGAAGGATAATAGTGTGGATGATAATCTAAGAGGAAAGACCATGCTAGTTTATCCATGATGAGGATTTAAAGATATCCAATATTTATGAATTTTTAAAATACAGATCTTGAAATCATGATGAATGTGTATAAATATTATCTTTCCTAGATTAATGTTCAACCATCCATTTATGAGAAAATTAATAAATAATAGAAGGAATATGAGGAATTATAGAAGAAGGTTGTGAAAATTCTTGATCTAGTCACCTCAAATACAGTAACCTCGAGTAGGTGTATTAATTTTTTACATTGTCATCAGATACAGTTAATCACATATTGATGGAATTAATAATTTAGTAGACTTAGTAAAATAGATACATATATGATTCCCATATTACATTTTAATAAAAAAATCACAACATATTTTTTTGTGAATAACTTTATTTTATATAGAATATCCTTGCATATTAATAATAGTACACTTCATCGATTTCTAGGGAAATAAATAGGTATTGCTGAGCTGAAATTCATAGTATGGGTTAATTATAATAGAATCTATAATGAACCAATAATATAATCAACATGGAAAGGTAAATAAATAAACACACATTCAAATTAAATAACATGACTGTCTTGATGAGATACAGAATAATCAATATTGAAAGATAAATACTTGGAAATACATTCCATTTAATCAATAATCTGAGAATGAAATACCTCCATAGAAAATATCATTATGAAAATCACATGGATAATAAGACACCTCATAGTCAATATGATAAGGTAAATAAATGAAAACACATTCCATTTAATTATTAATATGGCTATTATAACTGGAGAAGACAAATTCAAGAAGGCAGGTTAAATAACTAAAAACACAAGCCATTTAATCAACAACCTGATAATGAAATGAATCCATAGATAATATCATTGTAAAAATACCATGGATAATAATAAATTAATTCTCAATAAAGGAAATTATTAATTATTGAATTTCATGGTCATAGGAACAAGATACATCTACTGGTAATACCTCTCACAATGAAGTTTAAAATTTATGGGTAGGTATACACCCGAAACCCATTTAACTAAGTTTTCCCTGCTAATTCATTTCACGATACTATCAATACATCGAGGGCTATATATAACCACACCCCACCTGTACCTTCAACTCTAAAAAATTATTTATATATCAAATAATTTATTTAATTCATGAATAATATTACCTACCATTAAATATTCACATTGAAGAAAGAATACATATTATCAATATTTCCCCATTCAATCGAAAAAATTTCAATGTAAAACAAAATAAGTAGAATGGAGATATTCTTTAACAATAAGAATATCCATGATAAATAATATGGAGATTTAGGGGAAATTTAATGTCCAATGATCATTGGAAAGTGAATTATTCAAGTTATAATTAATGAATAAAAAATGAATCAAGGAATTAATGTAAATATTATCCTTGGTAAAAATAATCATAAAGCATATATAGGAAGAATAATAATGGTATAAATACATCATATCCCCAGTAGAGTATATGAAAAATAAATGGGATTTTTTTCATTGATGAATAGAAATACTTTTAAAAACACTATTGAGGAGAATATCCTTTTTATTTTGAAAATAAAATTTTAAAACTAAAAGATCAAAATTGTTTTTTAAAAAGATCCATTGAAACTTATAAAGGAATATTTAGAACATTGTTTTGTCATAATGATAAGAAATTTTGTACTTGCTGTACACATTAAAACAAATATTCCTTTAAAATTTTTCAGTAAAAAACCAAAATACATTGTTTGGAATATGATAAGATGATTCCTTTAATTTTTTTGTAATAATGTAAAACATGGGTAAAAATAAATCATTTTACAGAATGATAAAATAACAATTTCAAAATATTTTTGGAAAACATGGTTTCAGAAGAAAAATGATTTTTAACTAAAGAGATAAATGAGGTCAAATTTTACTAAGAACATTTTCTCAGTCATTTCTAGTACAAAAGAGTGGGAAAATAGTGCTATTACTTCAAACAGTCATGAATAAATAGATTAAAATAAAATAAATTTGTATTATTTGACATTGATCAAATAATTTGCTTTAACAGAAACTCTTTTATAAACAATCTTGACTAAAATGAGACTATGAAGTAAAACTTTACAATGATCATAATGTTAAAGTGAGAATTTACTAATGAATAGATTGTTTTTATAAAATGTAAATACACATAAAATAAGTGGGAATAAACCATAATATATTCAATACTAATTACACACATTATATTATAATATAAAAGATAATGATGATGTAATATATCCTAATGAAAATAAATTGATTTATGAAATTATTTACCACTTGGTAACATTTATGTAAAATACCCCTAAATTAAATAATTCAAATTGAAAAATTAAAATACTAAAAATTAATAAGTAATCATGATATTTCATGTCATAGTGGTAGTATATACACCATATAATATAAATTAGATGCATAACATTATAATATTCCTCAATGAAGGGAAATTGAGACAATGTACCTTACATTGAGTCTGAACCATCACATACATTATTTATATTGTGGAGAAATAAAATTATGTTAATTAATTACTAAATTAATTTCTTTTTCAAGTTTATTATTTCTTTTATTTCACTTATTACCATGTTATATACAATAACTTAATCAGTTAAGTTTTCATCTGGTGTTTCAATGATATTTGACATATGTTCCAAAAAATGACTTTGTAGGTTGACTATGTTGAGTAAATAAGGTTTCCTAATGAATTTTTAATTCCTTTATGTTTTTAAAATCACAAACACATTTTATCCTTATCTAAGAATTATTTTCTTAAGGAAAATATTATTTCTCTAAGAAAATAATTATACTTACCTTGGTTTTTAATGACTTATTCAATGAATTATCAAAACTATGTCTAACCATTTTTTATGTAAAAATTTTAGATTCTTATCCAAAACCTGAGAATCATAAAATTACTTAGATACAGAGTCTTACTGAAATTTAGACTCTGAATTCACTGAAATTTAGACTCCGAATTCTCTGAAATTCAGACTCCAAATTATATTAAATTTAGACTCTGAATTCTCTAAAATTTAGAATCCAAATTATATGAAAATAAGATTCTGAATTCCTCATAATTAAGACTCTGAATTACTCAAAATTATGAATCTGAATTCTATAGAATTCATACTCTGAATTATTTTAAATGCAGACTCCGAATTCATTAGAATTCTCACTCTGAATTCCTCATAATTCAGACACTGAATTCCTTAGAATTTATACTCTGAATTCCTCTGAATTCAGAATCCAAATTCCTCAGAATTCCTACTTTAAATTCCTCTGAATTCAATCACTGATTTCATTAGAATTAAGACTCTTAATTCCATATAATCGAGACTCCAAATTCCATTGAATTAAGACTTTGAATTCATCCAAATTTTGACTCCGAATTCCTCAGAATTCAGACTCCAAAATTATTAGAATTCAAACTCGAAATTCATTGTTAAATAGAATCTAAATATAAAATTTTCTATACTTCATTTTTTTCACATCATTAGGAATCTGAATAAATGTTTTTCTTATATATATTTTATTTTCTTTAAGTATTATTCCAATTTTACTAAATCTTATTTTACTTAAGTTTCTTAAACCTAAGAATGTATTTATTACATGATACAATTTTCATACTCATTTTTTTGTTACAATGTAATGATGTCATCCAATATGTTTCTAACAAACCATTGGTTGAGTGACACATGTATAGGTCCCTCCAAAATTTAAGGAAAAAAATGATAATTGGGGGAGGGATCTGATAGTTGATGTTTTTCCTATAAATAGGATCTCATTTTAATGAGATCATTATAGATTGATGATCCTAGAGATTACCTGTTGTGAATTAATTTATAGGGAGAGAAAGACTCTCGTGCATTGTGTATTTCATGAACATCTTGTTCAAATTTATTTGTGCGACTCTAATTATTACATTGTACAATCATGGGATTTAAGTGATAGGAAGCCAGAAGTTTCAGAAAACTTAGAGTACAAGGAAATATAGGGATAGAAAGATTTGGTGCTGACTACCTTAAAGTTTGAGGACTTGTGGGGATAATTAGATAGACTCTGATATTATTATCGAGGGCTTACCCTTGTTTAGGTAAGATAGACTTCCTTAAAAGTATAAATCAAGATAACTTTATACGAGGTTGTGGGATACCCTTCTCTTTGGGTTAAAATATTTCTTACTTGATTACTTGTTTTAATTCCACTGTATTTTTTTAAAGAAATAAAGTATAACATTCATATACTTTCTTATACTTGTATACTATAATAAATAATATTATATATGATTTAAGGTAGAGTATTTACTTAAGATAAATTTTATTATGTTTCCTTAAGTTTTGATTATTTATGGTTAGGTTTCTTATAATTAGACCTGGGGCCTTCAAATTATCCATTTATGTATGAACCCAAGAGGGTTTGTAAATTTACTAGATTTAGATTTGGTAAAACTAGATTTCCTTAAGGTTAAAAGTGAAAGTTTATAAACTCACAATTAACAACCTATTTTAATTGAGCATCTACATATTTTATTTTGATCGTAAAATTTGTATCAGAGGAAGGTATCTGAAATACTTACACTCACATATAAGTTTTCTTGATCATGTTGTTTTTCTTGCTTCAAATTTTAGTGCTTAACATTCATTTCTCAAGTTGTTCATAAATATTTTTATCTTTGTTTATATACTTTTTCTATTAACAAGTTTTGTGGAAAAGAATTTTCTTATAGAATGGAAGGTATGAATGTTAGTTCTGTAGACATACTTAACCCTACTAGAACACCAATCTTTGATGGTAATTATTATGAGTATTGGAGATATAGGATGAAGACTTTTGTTATTAACACTGGAGTGGATATTTTTTATTCTTACTATAGAATAAAAATTCCAAAAAAGGATGTTAGAACCTTCACCAACTAAGAAAAAAATGAATATAAATTAAACTACAAGGTATACAGACTTTGTTATGTTATATGACCAAGAATATATATAGTCAGATATATTCTTGTGAAGCTTCCGATTGTATTTTAATGAAACTTGAAGTTTCACATTTTGGAACTTATAAAGTGATAGAAACTAGAAGAGATATGTTTAGAGCTGAATATCCTGGATTTTTATTTCGTTATAGGGAACCTGTTTCCAATTTATAAAAAATATTTATGACCATTATTAATAGTATTCAATATATACGAGATAAAATTCTTGATGATAAAGTTCTTATGGAGAAGATAGTAGATATTATTCCCAATGAATGAGAATCTAAAAGGAAAGATATTGATAAGAACAGAAAGGAGTCAAACATTACTTATAATGAGTTATCTAGAACTCTTCTTGAACACGAAACAATAATTAAGAGAGATGCTAATTTAAGAAAAAAAGAAGAATAGTAATAGAAGTGTAGCTTTGACTACTACATATAAAGCCAAGACTCCGGAAAGGGTAACCAGATAAAAAGGAAAGAATTTTTTTTAATATCTAAATCAAGTGAAAGTGAACAGTCTGAGAATGAATTAGCTAATATTTCTATAAGGATGAATACAATTTTGGGAAATAATGTTTTTAAGTACAAATATAAGAAGAAATATAAAAAGGAAAAGAATGATTCTAAAGTAACCTATTATGAATGCAAAAGGGCTGGACATATCATACCTGATTGGCCTATGCTAAATGGAAAAGATAGAAAGGAAAATAATTCTGAAAGGACTAGAAAGAGGTAACATAAATCTAAAGCTAAGAAAGTCTTGAAAGTAAATGACACTTAGAGTGCTAGTGGTGGTGACTCTTCAAAGGAGTCTTCATAATATGAATCTTCTAGTAAGAAGAATATTGGTTATATATCCATATTACCTATTGAAAATTATTGCCTTATAGTTAAGGTACACAATGCTGAATCCTTAACCAATATTTCTATAAATGATTAATTTTTTAATGAATAATATTTTGAATATTTGGATGAAAAATCTTCTTCTTCAAAAGATAATACCTTACCTTCATTTGAATAAGTTTCTAGATTTTCTAAATTACTTGAGAATGAGAACTGTAAAGTAAAGAAAAAGATACAGAAATAAAATTCTAGAGTTTTTATTTTAATAAAGAGGTATCAGATATTTATAAGGATCTTGATAAAAAACTATTGATTTTGAAAATATTTTTAAAAAACATAAGGAAAATAATTTTATGAATGATAAAATTTTTAATGATTTTGAAAATTTTATTTCTATGAAAATTGTTTTAGATAATAACTCAAGTTCTAAAACTAATGACATTGAGGATAAGAATTTATTTATTAGACTAAAATCTAAAAATTTTTCCATAAAGTTTTTTTATCAAATTTCACTTATGGAAGGAAAGAATTTGATTAAATGTATTAACAACTTCATCCTCTTAGTTATAATTTTAGATTTGGTTATACTCAATCAAAACTCGTTTTTAGTAATAATTAGTTTGTTTCCCAAAGTGATTTGTTTTGAACGAAGTGTAAATGTGGTGAAAATTGGGAGAAAATTTTTCTTTAAATAAAACCCAATCCTTAAGTTTTCATAAATATTAATTTTCAAAGGAAATGTGGATTCCTAATATTTTAATTTCTGAAATTTCTGGATCCAAGAATGTTTGGATTCCGAAAGTATAATTATTTTATTTTCTAGAAAATAAAGGAAGTACCAAAAAAATTATGAGGTACATGGATATTGGATTTTCCTAGTACATGACTGGAAACAAAAATTTCTTTGAAAAGATTATCAAGGTAAAAGGATGAAAAGTAATTTTCAGAGATAGTGGTCAGGGATAAATTGTTGGTATATGTAACATTGTACTTCTTGGAAAAGTTTTAATTTAAAATGTTATATTTGTTAAAGGTCTTATGAAAAACCTCATAATCATAATCCAATATAGTGATGAAGGTTTCATTATGATTTTTATGAATGATAAATGATTAGTAAACAATTACAAGGAAGAGTTTATTCTTTCTATCCATAGGCCTGCGAATGTTTATACACTAAATTTAGAAGACCTTAGGAGACAAAATCTACCTTTACTTAGTGAAATGGATGATCAATCTTGGTTATAGAATTGAAGACTAGGTCACTGTAACCGTAGAAACCTGTGAAAACTCTTAAATAAAAGACTTTTTAATGATCTTTTGGAGCTTAGATTTGATTCTTCAAAAGTTTTTGATCCTTGACAATATAGAAAGCAACATAAGTCAAGATTTAAATCAATTGGTGAAGTATCAACTTTTGATGCATTACAACTAGTGCATATATAACATTTAGTCCAACACAAACTGGAAGTACCAGGGGAAAATACTATGTATTTGTTTTAGTAGATGATTACCCTAGTTTTATGTGGGTCTATTTTCTAGATAAGAAATTTGATGTTTTTTCTAAATTAAAACATTTAGATCCCAAGTTAAAAATTAGAAAAACCATACATTGATAACTATTGATAGAGACCATGGAGGAGAATTTCAAAATTCATATTTTGAAACTATTTTTAGTAAAAAAGGAATTACATATAACTTCTCATCTCTAAGAACACCAGAATAGAATGGTGTTGTTGAAAGAAGAAATCGAATTCTTCATGAAATAACTAGAACGATGTTGATTGAATATTCTATTGATAAACACTTTTGGGCTGAAGCTGTTAATACTGATGGTTATACTATAAATTGAGTTTTAATCAGACATGTTCTTAACAAACCACATTATGAATTGTGGACTAGTAGAAAACCTAGACTTTCTTACTTCAAATTATTTGGATAAAAAGTATTTATCTTAAATTCTAAAGATAACTCACATAATTTCTCACACCAGTGTAATAAAGTAATTTTCATAGGCTACACCACTACTTATAAGGCTTATAGAGTGTTTAACAAAAATTATTGTGTTATTGAAGAAACAATAAATATTAAATTTGTGAAACTGATCATTTTATTTTTTGAAAACCCCAACCTAAATCTTTAAATTTGTTTTCAAAAATTGATTTTCAACCTTTGATAGAAGATTATTCTAATTAGGAAAATACTCATGAAAATGTTCCTAATGTGTTTACACTAGAATAATTTTTACTTTATGTTGATGGAAAAGTTTTACAAAACCCAAATATGTTGTTTCTTAAGAATCATCCCAATGATAGTATCAATAGTGATTTAAATCAACCTATAAGGAATATAATTTTTGTATGAAATGAAGTATAAAATCTAGAATTTTTTTTCTAATTAGAACAAAAAAACATTGATGAAGCTTTAGGTGATGATTATTAGATTAAATCAATGAAAGATAAACTAAATTAATTCATAATGAAAAAAAGTCTGGACCTTGGATGAAATACCTAAGGAAACTTCTATAATTAGAGTAAAATGGGTCTTCAGAAATAAATGTGACAAAAATGGAATCATTGTAAAAAATAAATCAAGATTAGTTACTAAAGGCTATAATCAACAAGAAGGAATATACTATGAATAAACCTATGACCTAGTGTGTAGACTTGAATCTATTCTTATTTTACTTTCCTTTGAAACATTCTTTAATTTCAAACTTTTTCAAATCCACATGAAGTGTGATTCCATTAATGGATATGTTCAAGAGGAAGTTTATATTGAACAACCTCCTATTTTTGATGATAATGAACATTATGAACATATTTTAAAACTTACTAAAGATTTATTCGAGGTTTTTGGATACCATTCTCTTTGGGTTAAAAGATTTCCTACTTGTTTACTTGTTTTTGTTAAATTTTTGTAATTCTGCTATATTCTATTGAAGAAAGAATGTATAACTTTAATATACATTATTATACTTATATAATTTGATAAATAAGATTCTATTCTCTTTAAGGTAGAATCCTTCCATAAGATAAACTTTCTTAAGATTCATTATGTTTATCTTTTTTATGTTTCAGTTTCTTAGAATTGGACGTAGGCCCATACAATTATCCCTTTAAGTAAGAACCAAAGAGTGTTTCTAAATTTACTTTATTTAACTATTTTAAACATTGATTGACATAAGGTTAAAAGTGAATGTTTTTAAACCTAAATTCAACCCTATTATAATTGAGCATCTACATAATCTATTTCGATCCTACAATTGGTATCAAAGGAGGGTCACTAGAATACGTATACACACATATAAGTTTTTTTGCTCAAGTTTTTTTTCCTCTAAATTTTCTTACTTAATATTTCTTGATCAAGTTTTTCTTAAATATTTTTATCTTTGTTCATAATCTTTTTCTATTAACAAGTTTTGAGAAAAATTATTTTCTTATATAATAGAAGGTATGAATGTCTATTATATAGAAAACCATAATTCTACTAGAACACAAATATTTAATTGTAATGATTATGAGTATTCGAGAGATAGAATGAAGAATTTTGTTATTAACACTAGAGTGTAAAATTTTTTTATGCTCACTTGAGATTACAAAATTCCATACAAGGAATTTAGAACCTTCTCCAACCAAGAAAAAAAATAATACCAATTAAAATACAAGGTACACAATACTTTTTTTTTGTTCTATGAACAAGAATATATATACTCAGATAACATCTTATGAAGCTGCCAACTATATTTGGAAGAAACTTAAAGTTACACACTTTGGAACTTCTAAAGTGATATAAACTAGAAGATATATATTGAGAGCTAAATATCATGGATTTTTATTTACATATGAATAACTAATTATTAAAGTAAAACAAAGATTTATGATCATTGTCAATAGTATTAAATCTATTAGAGAGAAAGATCTTGATTATGATGTTCTTGTGTGAAAGATAATAGATATTATTGACAATTAATTTGAATCTACAAGGATGGATATTGTTGGGAAAAATCCCCCAAGGTATCATTAAACCATTTTTGAGGTGATTGTGTTTATTGAAAAGTGGGCATCAGTCTTGTGATTGTTGAAAAAGAAAACCATGGCATACAAATTTGTTAACAAAGGGGATTTCATGGTGGAATTTCAAGTTCAAGAGCTGTGGTTAACGATCAATGTTTGATTCAAGAACGTTGACAAAGGAATGAATGATCTGGAGGTGGTATAAAAAGAACAGAAACAAGGTGGCACTGTTTTCTAGTGTTTGCCAAATTTTTGGGCCTGAAAATCGACAAATTAAGAGAAGTGGTTTTTGGAAAAGGGACTTGTGCGTCGTGTACTTGAAGGAGAAAAAACTTGCGTGCCATGTGATTTTCAAGATCAAAGCATCAAATTATGGCAAAGGAAAGAGGGGCGCACAAGTATTGGGTTGGTCTCGTAACTGACTTGCGCACCGATGCCTTGGAGGATTGGAAACTTGTGCTCCTGGTGTTTTTCAAGATTAGAACTTCAAAATATGGTAAAGGTAAGAGGTTCTCGCAAGTTTGGAAGTGTGTCGCGCAAGTGGCTTGCAGGGGAAGAGACCTGCACGCCGAGACTTGCGCGCCGAGGATAGACTTGCGCGCTGCCGCGTAGGTTGGCCAAATGCCTATAAATACTAGACCACCCCTCCTCATTTTCAATGGAGTTAAACACTTAGAATATTCAGAGCTCCCGTCATGCAGGTGTGGTGGTCGCGCAAGTGGTGGTGGGGCGCGCATGTAGGACATGCGCGCCAGATTTTAAGATGGGTGATTGTTGTTTGTTGCACAACAACATTGGTTTGGGAATAAAGGGAAGTGTGTCATGCATGTCTAGAGTTGAAGAAGCTTGTGTCGTGCAAGTGTCTAAGGTGGACTTGCACGCCAGTTGTGACTTGTGTTCCGAGACATGTGCACTATGTTAGACCTGTGTGCCAAGTAATATTGATCCCTCAACAATGTTTTCGGGCTGCATGGAAGCTGGATGTTTTCCCAATACCTTAGGTGCAAAGTGAGATTCATCTATGGGTGAAAGATGAACTTCAACAGAGCATCCACATAAAAGAGAGGATGTATTCATTAGATATAATGAAGAGACCTATAGGAATATAAACTATTAGTGGATCCTTTCCAGAGCAGTGAGAGATGGCATTGGAAGCAGGTGATCCTCTCCACCGGTAGTGAGCCAGAGAGAGGGAAACAGGGGGTGACCCTTGGGAATGCAGTGAGCTGACCCTAAACTTTGTAAAGGCAGTGAGCTTGGGACATAGTGATTATGCCCGAACCTTGTAATCCATAGTTAGTGATGTTTAGTAGAATTTGGTATGCCCGACAACCTATCAGCGTATGCTCCTTGGACATAGCCATTAGCGGTGAACCAAGTAAAAATTGATGTGTCTTGTGCTTGATTTAGTTTCTGTTTATATCGTACAATAGGAAAGAGAGAGAAGAGTGTTTGCATAACAGCGAAACAAGATTAGAATGGGATTTAATTTTAAATTAGTCATACCTTGATTCACCCCCCTCTCAGGGTATTCAGCATTGTGGACCTAACAATTGGTATCATAGGAAGGTTGATATTAGTTCTTATCTCAATGGTGGTCACTAATCATAAAGGGATTTTGATATTTGACAGATTTAATTTTCAGATATGGAATAATCGAATGCAATAATTTTTCTGATCTTTGGGTATGGATGTGTTTTTAGCAGTTATTCATGGTATCACAACTGATATTAATAGTGGTTCATTATCTGAAGCTGAGCATAGAGAGTTGGATGTTGATGCCAAAGCAATCAATGCCTTAGGGGGATCCCTTTCCAATCTCATCTATACAATGGTGATGTAATGAAAAATGTCACATGCCATCTAGGAAAAGTTATTGAATATATATGAAGGAGATAAAAAAGTTAGAGAGGCAAAGCTGCAAGTGTTGTGGAATACGTATAAAGATCTGAAGATGAACCTGAATGAGTCTGTTGATGCATTATTTGACATGGTAAATGTTGTTGTGGATGATATGCAAGGATTGGTGAAATCATTGAAGACATAAATATCGTAAAGCACATCTTGAGGAAGCTTCCACCTCGGTTCAATCCGAAAGCATCAGTACTAGAAGATAATGATCCCATAGAGCTGACACTGGACAATTTGCACAGTACCTTGGTTGTATATGAGATGAGGAATGATGATAACGAGGTTGTGGAAAAGGTGAAATCCAAATAGATGACATTTAAGGCCATGAAGAAGCTCACCATTGAAGATTCTCAGGAAGAAGAAGAGACAGATGAGGTTATTTCATTTCTCTCTTCAAATCGTCAAAGAGGAAAAGGAATGTTCAAAGTGAAACTTCTACTTGCTTGCTTTAGATATGGAAAAGTCGGGCAACCTGCTACAAGATTCCCCAAAAATTTTCAAGAATAAAATGATGAAGATGAATTTGAAAACCCTAAGAAGAAATATTCAGCCTATATGAAAGTGAAGAAATAGTTCAAGAGAAATTTATTCGAGAATAAGAATCTTCTTTCACAAGAAATTGACAGTTCAGATGAGTCTGAGAGTGAAGTGGTTGAGGTGTTTGAAAATTTTAATGATCATGGAAAAAATGCAATGGTGGCTGTTGTTGGTAGTGCTCAAGAAAAATAATAAACTGATGCTGATGAAGAAGAAGAAGAAATTGAAGGGAGAGTTGACATGGAAGCAGAATTAGAAGCAGCACTTGATGAGATAGATATTTGGAGAGAAAAAACAGAGTAAGCCTACAAGGTGGTACATGATGCCAAACTCTACATGCAAGAGAAGAAGGAAGAGAAGTCTGAGCTAGTAAAAGAAATATAAAACCTTAAGTCTTTGAGGCCTGATAGAATAGAAAAGTTTGGTGAGAATAAGCTCAAGATTGAAGAATAGAAAAGGGAGATCGATGGCTTGAATGGAATGATGAAAGATCACGTCAAACGTATCGAAGAGATTGAAGAAGAAGTTGACAGTCTGTGGAGAAAATTCAAAGACCCGAAAAAAATCATTGATTCCTAACACATTCTGGGAACGCAGGTTATTACGAAGACATAAAAGATGAAAGAGGAGCCTAGTAGTTCAGCATGGAAGAAGGAGCAATTGAACTTAGACGTTATGGCTATTTCAGGGCTTAAACAGAAACAAATATCTGTGACAATTGAAGTCAGACCAGAAGCACCAGTCCCATGATTGAAGGTTGATTTAGGCACAAAGAAGAATCAGAATATTCAAAGATCCCAATGGGAAACAAGTGGTGTTGAAGTACCACGAAGGAATTCACCATATATAAGGTGTTATTATTGCAGGAAGATGGGACATTCACAGTATGTGTGTTCCATAGTCATGAGATATCAAAGGGAACAAGAACAAAGGTGTAAGCCAAATAGAGAATGGTTCTCTAGAACATATTTCTAAGGACACTATTTTTGGTGCGGAGGATTTGGGAACATGGATAGTTACTACACTTCAACCATACAGAGGAATGTGCCAAAGAAAAATCAAAATGTTTGCAATCAAAAGATCAATAAACCAACATATGAGTTAAAAATGCAGAATAGATTTGAAGTTTTGCAAGAAGAAGTTAGTCCATCATACTATGAGAAAGAACAAAAGTCTCAATTCATGCCAATAGTGAAGGAAAAAATATGGACCAAAAAGAAGAAGGAAGAGAAAGCTATGGTGGTGGAAATTTATCTTAAGGCATCAGATCCCTCTGGTGTATGGATCCTTGATAGTGGTTGCACTTCTCACATGACAGGTAATAAGGATCTTGTTACAGGCAAAAAATATGACAAAAAGGAGTTGGCAAATTTGGAAACAATGAAGGCCTGAAGATTGTCGGCTCAGGAAAAGTGATGTTTGGGGGCAAAGAAATGAGATTTACTGATGTCTTGTTTGTAGAGGGTCTTAGTCATATCTTGCTCAGTGTCAGTCAACTATGTGACTCTGGGAACTCTATCCGGTTTACCAAGAAGATGTGTTTTTTGAAAGGAAAAGATGGTGTAGTTGTTCTATAGGGAAAAAGGACAAAGGGAAATATTTACCTTTTAGGTAGGGAAGAAGATACGTGCCTTTTATCCATAGAGGAAGGAAACCAGTTGTCGCATAAGCGACTTGGTCATCTATGCCAACCATCCATGGAAGATCTGGTAATGTGTGATGCTGCTAGAGACCTTCCCACACTATCACGTGATCGCACTCATACGTGTGATGCTTTCCAACAAGGTAAGATCATCAGAATGACATACAAGACAAAGGAACAGAAATCAACTAGAGTACTCGAATTGGTGCATGATGATGTATGTGGACCAATTTCACCATGAGCTATAAATGGGAAAAGGTATTATGTTTTTCTCATTGATGATTATAGCATAATGTCATGAGTATTTTTCTTCACTCATAAGACATAGGTGTTCAGTTGCATAAAGAAGTATAGAAGGGAATCAGAAAAAAGGCTTGGGCAGAAAAGTTTGATGTTTTATACAGATAATGTTACAGAATTCACAAATAGTCAAGTGGAAGAATATCTCAAGAAACATGGGACAAGGCATCATGTTTCATTAGTGAGTACTCCCCAATAGAATGAAGTTGTTGAAAGGAGAAATCATATCATCAACAACATGTACAGAATAATGCGTATTGAAAAGGACCTACCAGAGAAATTTTGGAAGGAAGCAGTTTTGACATCGGTCTATATTTCGAACATGTCTCTATTGTGCCCGAAGCAAGGGAAGAGTATGTATGAAATGTAGTATAGAAAGAATCCAATATTGAAATACTTTCAAATATTTGTAAGTAAGTGCTTCATTATCAACAAAGAAAATCACAGGAAGTTTGAGTCACAAAGAGATGAGGGAATATTCCTTGGCTACTCAGGAAAAAGCAAAGCATATATATGCTTCAACAAAAGGCTGGGAAAAATTGTTGAAGGAAATGATTTCACTATAGTTGAAAATGAACAGAATATTCAACAACCTAGTGATTTTGGATGAATGTGATGAGGAGTTAAGCAACACAGGAGGAGTAGAAGTGGATGAAGCTGACTCAAAAGAAGATACTGATGAAGAGCAAGAGGAAACAATGTCTGTGTCTTCAAGGAAGACAAAGTGTCGAGCTGAAATTGATAAGAAGAATATCATTGGTGATCAGACAGCTCTAATTCAGACAAGAAGAATGAATTCACTACATCAAAAATCTTTCTTATCTCAGGTAGAGCTGAAATGTTTTTCTGATGTAGCTAAAGATGAAAACTAGCTTTAGGAAATGAATGAAGAGCTATATCAGATTGAGAAGAATCAGACGTGGGAGATTGTTTCGAGACAAGCATATAAGAAGTTCATCGAGACTAAATGGGTCTATCGCAACCAGATTAATAAATATGGCATAGTGATTCAGAACAAAGAATGACTAGTGTTCAAGGGATACTGCCATATATAGGGAATAGATGTTGATGAGACATCTGCACCAGTTACAATGATGGAGATAATCAGATTATGTTTGGACATAGAAGTGTAAAGAAAGTTCAAAGTGGTCCAGATGGATGTCAAATCCACATTCTTGAATGGTATTCTAGAAGAGGAGGTGTATATTGAGCATCGAGATGGTTTTCTCATTCATGAGTATGAGAACAAGGTTTGTCAGCTGAAGAAGGCATTATATGAGCTGAAACAAGCATCGAGAGAATGGTATTCAATGATGAGTCAATATTTGCAGAATCTCTGATTAAAATGAAGCATAGTGAAGGTGGTTTTAAAAAATATGAAAATAAGGTTCTGATGTGATTTGGAATTGAAAATTCCAAGGAGACGAAGACTTTAGTTGCAACCTGGATGAAATTATCAAAAGACAAAAATTACAAGGCAGTTAATATCACAGAATACAAAAAAAATTATTGGAAGTTTACTATACCTGACCACAATAAGGCCTGATATTGTTTTCAACACATGCCAAGAATTGAGAAATCAGAGTAATCCCATGGAAAGCCACATGCATTCAGTGAAAAGAATACTTTGGTATATCAAAGGCATCGTGGATTACAGTCTGATGTATAATGAAAAATCTCAATCCGTGGTGTTGGGTTACATAGATGCAGATTGCGCCGGATCAGCAGATGACAGAAAATCAACTTCAGGAGGTGCATTCTATCTTGGTGGATTGTGTATTTCTTTTCTTAGAAAGAAGCAATATTTCATTTCATTAAGCACCGCAGAAGATGATTATATTGCGGACACTCAAGCATGGACACAGTTATTGTGGATGAAGCACCAGCTTGATGATATGGGAGTTGAAGTGAAGTCTCTAATTGGAATCCAGTGTGATAACTCAAGTGCTATCAATCCTAGTAAAAATCCAGTTCATCACTCAAGAAGAAAGAACATTGAGATCAAATATCATTTTATCAAGGAGAAAGTTGAGCAGGGAATCGTGAAGTTGGAGTATGTTCCTACAGAGCTACAGGTTGCAGACATTCTGATAAAGGCCATACCCAAGGAAGCGTTTGAATGTCATCAACTAGCTCTGGGAGTTTAGTCAACTCCCGCACTTGAAATAGTGTGGATTTGGAACACCCCCTCTCCCTGACTTATTGTGTGTTTTTCTCTAATGTACTGATATGTGTTCTTTACTCTATTACAGACTACAAAGGAGTGATGTTTGGGTTCATTGACAAAGGGGGAGAAGATAGTGATTGTTCAAGGGGGAGACTGCGTGGCTATTTGATAAATGATGAATGATATGGAGAGAAGATGACATGTGGAGTATCCAGATAGGGGGAGTTGAAGCTAGTTGAATGTGCTTAGCCAGAGATTAACTTAGACAACACATGCAATAGTTCTAAAATAGTTTTGAAGCTGACAAGAGTTAAAGCTGTGAGCAGAAAGGGGGAGCATTTTAAATCTGATGATGCTAGAAGTGATAGTTCAAAGAATAGATATCACGACAGCTGAGGATCGTGATGAAAGAAGAAGAGTGATGTTGGAATGTGGTAAGAATATTTCCAACAATTGGTATCAGTTTGGTAATGATTTGTATCAGTTTGATGTCAATAGTGGGTGATAGAGATAAAGTGATTTATTGATGAACTTTTCATTTACTTGTGTTTCTCATGCCGAGCATTGCTCATGTGGGCTTAGAGTATGTGTTGAGTAAATCCTTGATCGCTATCTGAATCACAAAGGCAAATGGTGGCTGAGGAATTAATGCTGTATCTTTTTATGGAAGAGTTGTCAACAAACCCAAAGGGGGAGATTGTTGGGAATAAAATCCCTCAAGGTATCATTGAAGCATTTTTTAAGTGATTGTGTTTATTGAGAAAGTGGGCATGAGTGTTGTGAATGATGAAAAAGAAAACTAGGAAATAAAAATTTGTTAACAAAGGGGATTTCATGGTGGAATGTCGAGTTCAAGAGCGTTGGTTAATGATCAATGTTTGATTCAAGAACGTTGACAAAGGAATGAATGATTTGGAGGCGGTACAAAAAGAACAGATACATGGTGGTGCCATTTTCCAGTTTTTGCAAAATTTTTGGGCCTGAAAATAGACAAATTAAGAGAAGTGGTTTTTGGGAAGGTTACTTGCACGCCGTGTACTTGAAAGAGAGGAAACATTCATGACATATGTTTTTCAAGATCAAAGCATCAAAATATGGAAAATTAAAGAGGGTCACACAAGTATTGGGTTGGTCGCGCAAGTGACTTGCACGCTGATGCCTTGGAGGAATGGAAACTTGCGTGCCTAGTGTTTTTCAAGATCAGAACTTCAAAATATGGCAAAGGGAAGAGGTTCACGCAAGTTTGGAAGTGGGTCACGCAAGTGACTTGTAGGGGAAGAGACCTACGCGCTGAGACTTGTGCGCCAAGGATAGACTTGCGTGCCGCGACGTAGGTTGAGGTGGACTTGCATGCCAGTTGTGACTTGTGCACTGAGACTTGTGCATTGGGTTAGACCTACGTGCCATGTGAGATTGATTCCTGAGAACTATTTTCGGGTTGCGTGGAAGCTGGAAGTTTGCCCGATACCTTCTGTGCAAGGTGAGATTCATCTATGAGTGAAAGTTGGACTTTAAAAGAGCATCGAGATACAATAGAGGATGTATTCATTAGAGATAATGAAGAGACTTACAGGCCTATAAACTGTGAGTTGATCCTTTCTAGATCTGTGAGCGAAAGAAGAGGAAGAAGGTGATCCTCTCCACCGACAGTGAGACAGAGAGAGGGAAACAGGGAGTGACCCTTGGGAAAGTAGTCAGATGACCATAAACATTGTAAAGGCAGTGAGCATGGGACTAAGTGACTATGCCCGAACCCTGTAATCCACAACTAGTGATGTTTAGTGTAATTTTGTACGACTGACATCCTATCGGCGTATGATCCTTAGGCATAGCCCTTAGAGGTGAACTAAGTAAAAATTACTGTGCCATGTTCTTGATTTGCTTTATGTTTATATCGTGCAACATGAAAGAGAGAGAAGAGTGTTTTTCTTAACAGTGAAACAAGATCAGAACGGGCTTTAATTTTAAATTAGTCATACCCTGATTCTCCCCCCCCCCCTCTCATGGTATTCAGCCTTGTATACCTAATAGATATTGATGATAAGAGAAAAGTATCAAAAATTACTCTTGATAACATATTCAGAATTCTTCTTCAACATGAAACAATAATGAAGATAGATAATGATTTCAAAAAAATGAAGAATGGTAATGGAAGTGTAGCTTTCACTACTACATCTAAAGCCAAGACTCAAGAATTGGTAACTAGATCAAACAGCTAAGAAAGCTATTGTTATATCTGAATCAAGTGAAAGTTAACAGTCTAAGAATGAATTATCCAATCTTTCTCAAAGGATGAATAAGATTGTGGGAAAGAAGTATTTTCAGTACAAATATAAGAAGAAATATAAAAAGGATAAGAAATATTTTGAAGTAACATATTATGAATGAAAAAGGGATGGGCATATCATACCTGATTGTTTTATGTTAAAGAGAAAATACAGAAAGAAAAAATTATTCTGAAAGAAATATAAAGACGTACTAAAAATATAAGGCTAATAACGACTTGAAAATAAATGACACTTGGAGTGCCTGTGGTGGTGACACTTTAGATGAGTCTTCAGAATATGAATCTTCTTGTAAAAAGAGTATTGGTTTTATAGCTAGATTACCTATTGAAAGTAATTGTCTTGTAGCTAAGGTAAACAATGTTGAATCCTTAACCAATATTTCTCTAAATTCTAATTTTATTAATGAATAATATTTTTAATCTTCAGATGAAAAATATTCTTCATCAGAATATAATACCTTACCTTCATTTGAATAAGTTTTTATATTTTCTAAATTACTTGAGAATGAGAACTATAATGTAAAGAAGAAGTTAGAGAAAAAAAATTCTAGAATTTCTGTTATAATAAAAGTGGTATCAAATCTTTTAGTGGATATTGATAAAAAACTCTTGAATTTGAAAATATTTCTAAAAACCTTAAGGAAGTTAATTTTGAGAATATTAAACTTTTGTAAGGATTTTGAAAATGTTATTTATAATAAAAACATATTATAGAATAACTCATGTTATAAAACTAATGACATTGAGAATCAGAATTTAGCCATTAAACTAAAATCTGAAATTTTTCATTAAATACACTTTTATCAAATTTTACATTCGGAATGAAAGAATTTGATAAAATGTATTCACAACTTCATCCTCATAGGAATAGTTTTGGATCTGGTTATACTCAATCAAAACCAGTTTTTGGTAATAATTATTTTGTTCCCTAAAGTGATCCCTTTTGTACCAAGTGTCATTGTGTTGGACATTTGGAATTTCTTTTATTTAAATAAATCCTAATCCTTAGGTTTTCATAAAGATAAATTTTCTAAGAAAACGGGGATTCCTAAGATTTTACTTTCTGAAATTTCTAGATCCTTGAAAGTTCGTAATGTGAAAGTCAAACTATTTTATTTTCTGAAAAATAATGGAAGTACCAACAAAAATATATGGTACACAGATAGTGGATGTTCCCGACACATGACTGGAAACAAAAACATCTTTAAAAATATTTTCAAGAAAAAAAAGGAAATGTAACTTTTGGAAATAATGCTCGGGGTGAAATTGTTGGTATATGTAACATTGTTCTTCTTGGAAAAGATTTAATTTCAAATGTTTCATTTGAAAATGGTCTTAAGAACAACCTCATAAGCATATGACACTTATGTGATGACGTTTACCTTGTGAATTTTAGGAATGATAAATTATTAGTACAAAATTCCAAAGAAGGGTTTATTATTTCTACCCATAGGCATGAGAATGTTTATACACTGAATATAAAAGACCTTAGGAGCCAAGATATTCCTTTCCTTAGTACAATGGAAGATAAATATTGGTTATTTAATAGAAGACCAAGTCACTATAAACTTAGGAATCTGTCAAAACTCTCAAAGAAAATATTTGTTAATGATATATCAGAGCTTAGATTTGATTCTTCAAAAGCTTATGATCCTTGTCAATATGGAATGAAAAATTTGTCATGCTTTAAATAAGTGGTTGAAGTATCAAATTCTGATGCAATATAGCTATTTCACATGGATCTTTTTAGTGCAACACAAACTAGAAGTATCGGAGGCATATACAATGTATTTTTTTAGTAGATGATTACACCAGATTTACGTGGATCTATATTATAGAAAATAAATATGATCCTTTTAATTATTTCAAAACTTTTAGATCCCAAGTTAAAAAATTTAAAAACCATACATTGATAACTATTCATAGTGATCATGGAAAAGAATTTCAAAATTCAGATTTCAAAACTTTTTTGAAGTAAAAAAGGCATTACTCATAACTTCTCAGCTCCAAGAACTCTTAAACAGAATGGTGTTGTTGAAAGAATAAATGGAATTCTTCACGATATATCTAGAATCATTTTGAGTGAATATTATATTACTAATCACGTCTGGGATGAAGCTATTAGTACTGCTTATTATATTATAAATCAAGTTTTAATAAGATATTTTCATAACAAAACACCTTATGAATTCTGGACTACTATAAAACCTAGACATTCTTATTTAAATGTATTTGGATGAAAAGTATTAAGTTTGAATAATAAAGATAACATGCATAAAATCCCACAAAAATTTTATGAGAAAATTTTCTTAGGATACCCCACTACTTCAAAAGGCTTATAGATTGTTTAACAAAAATTATTATGCTTTTGAAAAAGTAGTACATGTTAAATCTGATGAAACTAATCCTTTTGTTTTTAAACAACCCCAACCTACATCTTAAGATGTGTTTTCAAAAACTAATTATCAAGATTTTATAAAAGATTATTATAATAAGGAAAATACTCAAGAAAAAGTTTCTGATGTATTTACCCAAAAATAATTTCTTCCATATGTTAATGAATAGGTTTTACAAAACAAAAATCAGTTGTTTCTTAAGAGTCATCTTTGTGATAGTATCATTGGTCATGTAAATCAACTGTAAGGATTATAAGTTCATTAAGAAATTATATTGAACATCTAGCATTTCTTCCCCAATTATAACAAAAAATAATTGATGAAGCTTTAGGTGATGATGGATGCATTAAATCCAAGAAAGATAAACTAAATTAAATTGAAAGGGAAAAACTCTAGTCCTTGGTTGAAAGACCAAAGAGAAATTCTGTAACTAGAGTAAAATGGGTATTTAGAATTAAATGGGATGAAAATGGATTCATTGTATTAAAATAAATCACGATTCGTTGATAAAGTTTAAAATCAATAAGAAGTAATATACTATGAATAAACATATGCCCTGGTAGCTATACTTGAATATATTTTTTATTTTACATATCATTGTATTATTATTTAGTTTAAAACATTTGAAGTGGATGTGAAGTGTGATCTCCTTAATGGATATGTTCAAGAGGAATTTTATTTTGAACAATCTCTTGGTTTTGAAGACACAAAACATCATGAACATGTTTTGAAACATACCAAATCTTTATCGAGGGTTGTTGGATACCCTTCTCTTTGGGTTAAAATATTTCATACTTGATTACATTTTTTTGTTAAAAGTTTTCATTCCACTATATTTTGGAAAAGAAGGGAATTATATCATTCATATACTTTCTTATACTTTTGTACTCTGATAAATAATATTGAATAAGATTTAAGTTAGAATATTTCTTTATTAAAAACATGATTAATTTTTCTTAAGTTTATCTTTTTTAAGTTTAGGTTTCTTATAATTGGACATGGGACCTTTTAATTATCCCTTTAAGTAAGAACCGAAGTAGGTTTATGAATTTAATTTATTTAACTTTGTTAAACATAGATTTTCTTAAAGTTAAAAGTGAATGTTTTTAAACATATAATTCAACCATCTTGTAATTTAACATCTACATATTCTATTTTGATCCTACAATTGGTATCATTGGAAGGTCTTTGAAATACTTATACAAATATATAAGTTTTCATGCTCACATTTTTTTCTTGCTGTAAATTTTTTTTCTTAACGTTTCTTGCTCAAATTTTTATTATATATTTTTATCTTTGATTATAACCTTTTTGTATTAACAAGTTTGGTGAAAACAATTTTCTAATAGAATGAAAGGTATGAAAGTTGGTTATATAGGAAACATTAATCCTACCAGAACACAAATCTTTGATTGTAATGATTATGAATATTGGAGAGATAGGATGATGATTTTTTTATTAATACTGGAGTGAATAATTTTGTTATACGAACATGAGATTACAAAATTACAGACAAGGAAGTCAAAACCTTCACCAACCAAGAAAAAAAAGAATATCAATTAAACTACAAGGTAAAAAAATACTTTGTTATGTTTTATGGCCAGAAATATATATATTTAGATATCTTCTTGTAAAGCTTCAAACTTTATTTGGATGAAACTTTAAATTACACACTTTAGAACTTCTAAATTGATGGAAACTAGAAAGCCTATGTTGAGAATTGAATATCATGGATTTTTATTTTCTTATGGAGAACCTGTCTACAAAGTACAACAAAGATTTATGAACATTTTCAACATTCTTAAATATACAGGAGAGAAAGGTCTTAATGATGAAGTTCTTATGAACAAGATAATAGATATTAGGCCTAATTACTGAGAATCTAAAAGGACAGCTATTGATGAGAATAGAAAGGTTTCTAACATTACCCTTGAAGAGTTATTCAGAAATCTTCTTCAACATGAAACAATAATGAAGAGAGACTATAATTTCATGAAAAAGAAGAATGGTAATGGAAGTGTTGCTTTCACTACTACATTTAAATCCAAGACTCAAAAAAGGGTAACTAGATCAAAGTCTAAGAAAGATATAGTTATATCAAATTCAAGTGAAAGTGAACAGTTTGAAAATGAATTAGCCAATCTTGCATGAAGGATGAATAAGATTATGGTAATGAAATATTTTCATCCCAAATATAATAATGAAGATTGAATGGACTAGAAAGATTATGTAGTAACATGTTATGAATGAAAAAGAGTTGGACAAATCATACCTGATTATCTTATGCTAAATAGAAAAGACAGAAAGGAAAATCATTCTGAATGTAACATAAATAAGTTATACAAATTTGAGGCTAAGAAAGTATTTAATGTAAATGACACCTAGAGTGCCTATAGTGGTGACTCTTCAAATGAGTCTTCAAAATATAAATCTTCTAGTCAGAAGAATATTGGTTTTATAGCCAGATTTCCTATTGAAAATCATTTTCATATAGTTAAGGGAAATAATTCTGAATCCTTAAGAAATATTTTTTAAAATGATAATTTTTTAAAGAAGAATATTGTGGATATTTAGATGAAAAATATTCTTCATTAGAATATAATACCTTACCTTTATTTGGAGAAGTTTCAATAATTTCGATATTACTTGAGAAAGAAAACTATAAAGTAAAGAAGAAGTTAGAGAAAGAAAATTCTAGAATTTCTGTATTAACAAAAAAGGTATCAAATATTTTTAAAGATCTTGATAAAAAAACTCTTGATTTTGAATATATTTCTAAAAACCGTAAGGAAGTTAATTATGAGAAAGATAAACTTTCTCAGGATTTTGAAAATGTTATTTCTATGAAAAATGTTTTAGATAATAACTCAAGTTCTAAAACTTATGAATTTGAGGATAATTATTTATTCATTAGACTAAAATATAAAATTTTTTACTTAATGAAACTTTTATCAAATTTCACTTCTTGAAGAAAATAATTCGATAAAATTCATTCAAAACATCGTCCTCTTTGGGATAGTTCTAGATTTGGTTATACTCAATCAAAACCAGTTTTTAGTAAAAATTATTTTGTTCCCCAAAGTGCTCCCTTTTGCACCAACTGTCAATGTGGTAGACATTGTGGGAAAAATTATTATTTAAATAAAACCCAATACTTAGGATTTCATAACGCTTAATTTTATATGAAAATGCAAATTCCTTAAATTTTACTCTCTAAAATTTCTAGATCCAAGAAAGTTTGGATTCTAAAAGTCTAACTATTTTATTTTCTAAAAAAATGATGTACCAACAGCAATATATGGTACATGGATAGTGAATTTTCTTGGTACATGACTGGTAACAAAAATTTCTTTGAAAATATTATCAGGACGAAATAAGTAAAAGTTACTTTCAGAGATAATGCTCAGGGAGAAATTTTTGGTATTGGTAACATTATTCTTCTTGGAAAAGATTGAATTTAAAATGTTTTATTTATTAATGGTATTAAGAACAACCTCATAAGAATAATCCAATTATATGATGAAGGTTACCTTGTAAATTTTATGAATGATAAATTCATACTACACAATTCCAAGGAAGAGTTTATTCATTCTTCCCACAGGCCTGAGAATGTTTATACGCTGAATTTAGAAGAACTTATGAGCCATGATCTACCTTCCCTTAGTGCAATGAAAGATCAATATTGGTTATGGAATAAAATACTAGGTCACTGTAATCTTAAGAATCTATGAAAACTCTCAAATAAAAGAATTATTAAGGATCTACCAGAGCTTAGATCTGATTCTTCAAGAGTTCATGATCCTTGTAAATATAGGAAGAAACATAAGTCAAGCATTAAATCAATCAGTGCAGTCTCAAATTTTAATCCATTACAGCTAGGACATGTGGATATTTTTAGTCATACGCAAACTAGAAGTATCTAAAGAAAATACTATGTATTTTTTTTTATAGATTATTACACCACATTTACGTGGGTCTATTTTCTAGAAATGATAACTGAAGATTTTTCTTGTTTTAAAACTTTTAGAGACTACGTTAAAAATAGGAAAACATTTCATTGATAATTATTCATATTGATCATTGAGGTAAATTTAAAAATACATATTTTGAAACTATTTGTAGTAAGAATGTAATTACTCATAATTTCTCTTCTCTAAGAACTCCTGAATAGAATGGTGTTTTTGAAAGAATAAATCGAATTCTTCAAGAAATTACTAGAACCATGTTGATTGATTATTCTATTGATAAACAATTTGGTATGAAGTTATTAGTTCTACTTGTTATAAAATAAATCAATTTTCAACCTGACCGTTTCTTAACAAAAACCCTTATGAATTATGGACTAGTAGAAAACCTATACTTTATTACTTCAAAGTTTTTGGATGAAAAGTGTTAATTTTGAATACTAAAGATAACATACATAAATTATCACCCAAATATGGTGAAGTAATTTACTTAGGATGCTCCACTACTTCTAAGTCTTATAGAGTTTTTATCAAAAATTCTTATATTGTTGAAAAATAGTACATGCTAAATTTGTTGAAATTGATCATTTTGTTTTCAAACAAATCCACCCTACATATTCAGATATGTTTTCAAAATCTAATTATCAAACTTTTATAGAAGATTATTCTAACAATGAAAATACTCAGTAAAATGTTTCTGAATTATTTACCCTAGAATACCTTCAACCTTATGTTGATGAACATGTTTTAAAAAACCCAAATCAGTTGTTTCTTAAGACTCATTACAGGGATAATATCAATGGTGATGTATATAAAACAGTAAGGACTAGAAGTTATTTATGAAATGAATTATAACATCTATAATTTCATTCTTAATTAGAACTAAAAGGCACTGATGAGGCTTTAGGTGATGATGATTGGATTAAATCCATAAAATATGAACTAAATGAATTTAAAAGGAACAAAGTCTAGACCTTGGTTGAAAGACCTATGGAAACTTATGTAATTGGAGTAAAATGGGTATTCAGAAGTAAATGTGATGAAAATGGAATCATTATAAGAAATAAAGAATGATTAGTTGTTAAAGGCTATAGTCAACAAGAAGGAATAGACTATAAAGAAACCCATGCCCCAGTATCTAGACTTGAATCTATTCATATTTTACTTTCCTTTGCATCATTATTTAGTTTATAACATTTTCAAATGGATATTGAGTGTCCTCTCTTTAATGGATATGTTCAGGAGAAAGTTTATGTTGAATAATCTTTGGGTTTTGAAGATACAAAAAATCCTTAACATGTTTTCAAACTTACTAAATATTTATCCATGGTTGTTGGATACCCTTATCTTAGGGTTAAAATATTTCCTACTTGTTTAATTATTTTTGTTACAAGTTTTAATTACACTATATTTTGTTAAAGAAAGAATTTATAACTTTCATATACTTTCTTATACTTGTATACTCTGATAAATAAGATTCTATATGTATTTAGGTATAATCTTTCCCTAAGATAAACTTTCATATGTTTCATTAAGTTTATCTTATTTATGTTTAAGTTTCTTATAATTATACCTCATCCCTTCCAATTATCCCTTTAAGTAAGAAACAATGAGGTTTTTTGAATTTATATTATTTATCTTTGTTAAACATATATTTACTTAATTTTAAAAGATAAAGTTTTTAAACATACAATTCACCCCTATTATAATTGAGAATCTACATATTTTATTTCGATCCTACAGACTATTGGTCTTTGAGGTAATTATTTTAATAGATACAGAATAATAATCCATAAATAATTATCATATTTATATATCAATTATAATTATAATACCAATCATGAAATACAGTTTTGAGAAATTAAGCATGTAATGATAATGGAAACGATTGGTTGTACATACCCATGAGTAATGTTTCAACTTTTCAAAAATCATTCTGAAAAAGCAGAATGAAATTTTTATCTTAATTGAATTATAAAAATATAATAAATACCATATAAATTATTTATATATACTTATATATTTCATCCATGTGGTGTGGTGATGAAAACAGAGTAACATCACTTTGTGGAGGTGATAGTCCACACATACACAAATGACATTATCATATTTCAGTGAGTGGAAAATAAAGAAATTAAATGATATATTATCTTTTAAGAATGATAAATAAGTCAATAATATCATAATTATTTCATCTATATCATATTAATTCATTAAATTTGTCTTTATTACTTTCCATGTAAAGATTTAGTGAAAAATCATTCACATCGCTTCCCGACCACACACACAAGCGACATTATCGTATCCCATATGGAATGGAAATTCAAAAGTTATATATGATATAATGATTATGTATGTATAATTATATTATAAATATAATATATATACTTTATATCCATAATCATACCCAACCGTGAGAGGTATTGATGGAAAACATGTGACATCTGTCTGCGAGGTGGTAGTCCGCCTTACCCATATGCAATTTTATCATTTCCCTTTTGAGGGAAGAGGAGATGGATATAGGTAATTAACATAATAATATCACAATATATTTTATACAATGGTTTTATTATATAATCATAAGTGAATAATATTTGAAGCAGGAGGAAGAAGAAGTAAAAAAATTCATACTTAGAAATTTAAACTCCTCTTGTACCACCACTAGGATTTTACCTAAAGTCATAATAGAATGGATTTGTGACCAAAACAATGATTATAATATGAGAATATGGAAGTTGGTAAGTGATTTTTTCAAGTATATTCTGATAAAAAATGGCTTTACGGTGTGAATAAGAGAGGATATAGGGGGCCTTTTACAAGTGAGGTGAGTGGAACACTTGTAATTTTTTAAAAGAAAATTGTGTAACCATATTTTTTACAATATAAAAGGGTAAAAAATAGATTATTATAGATAATTATACATTATAAGGTATAAATAAGAATATAAAATAGGTTTTATATAAGTTTTTATGTCATTTCAATGCTTATATTTTTTTAACTTCTGGTAAACCAATTTTTACTTTAACTATGGTAAATATTTCTTACATTTTTCAATATTCATTATTTTAAAAATCAAGTTAAATTTATTATAAAATATAAATTATTTTTATTAATAATATTTAATCTATTTAAAAAAAATTAAATTCATATAATTTGAATATTAAATTTTAAACAAAACCCATAGATGCGATGAAAAGTGGGGTTTCAAGAAGAAAGATTTCATTAGTATAGAAGGTTTTAATATAAAAATTCAATAGAAAATTGATTAAAATGAAATAAATTTAATTTATTATAATATAATTGATCTAAAATTAAACTAATTTGAAATATAATTTATCTTTTCAAATAATTTAAATGAAATGCAGTTTTCAATAAAAATCAGAATTTTTCACTATTTATCTAAAAAATGAATATTTTTATAAAATTTACCAAAATTAATCCTAAGATAATTTTTATAAAAATTTTAAAAAAATAAGTTAATTTTATTAAATAATGTTTTTAAAATTTTTAAAAATTAAATTTATTATAATTGCACAAGAAGTGACGAACCCGTTTTCTTTTAAAAATAGTTTTTTAGAAAGCATTTATCTTTATATAAAATGATTATTATTAAATTTATAATCAATATATATACTTTTAAATTTTTTTCTACATGTATGAATGATTTAATTTTCATAACATAGTTATTACTTTTCGTACCAACCAATTTAATGACTAGGTTATAACTGTATACTATATTATGATTCATTTATACTCAGTGTTATCTGTTCCACAAGATATAGAAGAGATTAAATTTAATGGAATATATTTCATGGGTTTTTTAATATTAAAGTTTCATTCCACATATAATATTTAATAAAATGGTATTATTTTATAATTTTGGGATGTTACATTATCCCATCCTTAAATATATTGCTTTACAATTTTATTTTACACTTAAAAATCAAGGGTTTGCTATTTGAAAATTAATTTATTGAAAAATGAAATCATAAAAAGGGTTATTAAAACATCATATTAATCAGAGATAAAGGAATTATAAATTTAATTTGAAATAACATGTAACTAGGTTTCTATGTAGGAGAGAATATGTGTAATGTGAAGATATATACATTGAAAGAAAGGCATAAAATATTATAGAGAGTAATAGTGGTCATTGATCATAAGAAAGTGAATTATCAATGGAAGGTTAATGAACTCAAAAAAATAAATATGTGATGATTTAAAAGACCAATTGGTTCTTCAGATATAAAGATAATAAGATAATTTTTTTCTTTCAAGATCCTTTTCCTAAAAATGATTAATTATTTTATTGTCTAAGAATATAAGGAAATATACTTTCTTGATATGTTTCTATTTCATAATAAAAATTTCATCCTTTGGTTGTGCTTCAATAAATTTCCAATTAGTCACTTCCTCTAAGAAATGAATATCCAAAATTTCAGTTTGAACAAAGGAGTAAAGTAGTATCCACATCTGTTCTCAATCCAAAATTGGAGTGATTGTTTCCTCAATATCGTCTCATCATGTCAAGGGAAATAAGTCTGGGGCCAAATCCGAACATGCTCATTACAATGTTTAGAGTTTTAATATGGAATTATTGTGCTCTCGAGGCTTGGGAGAAATCCGATTACATTATTAACAAACTCTGTAAAAATTTTATTTCTATGGTTGTGATTCTGGAACCAAAGTAGGTATCCAGTAAAATAAATAAGTATTCTAAATGGAAAAGAGTCCATGGATTCATGCACGGGGATCCTCCCAATTCACAAATCTAGTTTTTTTAGAAGGACCACATCACAGTTGATCTTTATAGTGCATCGGATCAGTGTATAGCCACAAATATTTTTTTAGGGTCTCAATTGATCAAAATTGAATTATTTATTATTAATCATTCAAGGGAAAAATGACCTTCCCCAAGAAAAGAGATCAAGGCGGTCTAAAGTGATAAAGGCCAATAGAATCCCCTCGGACAAAATAATTACATTCCTGGCGTAACGAACCCACATTAGAGAACACCAACAGGGGTTCCCCTAGGACTACTCCCCCTAGAAAGAGCATCTAAAACAAAGTTAGCTTCCCTTGGAATATGTCGAACATAACATCTGTTCAGGATCTATAGGGCACAATGTTGAAAAATGTATGTCAAATGCCATGACACCTCAACTTTCCCATGTAAAGCCCGAATCAACACCTCAGAGTCTGATTCCAGTTCCGGACATTAAAATGAGATCATGTTGCAAAGAATGACACCCATTTATGACACACATAATTACACAACGAACAAAATTCCTGGCCTATGAAAGCTTTTAAAAGAAAATATTACCAAAACATTCCAATCCCACACCATACCTCCCCCACACATATAACCATCCATAAAAAGACATCATCATTATTCTTGAATCCATTCCTTGGAGGTTTCCACCTAATCCAGTGTCCATATGAACTGGGATGAGTCACTGGACTATTCAGAAAGATGCAAAGAATGTGAGATTTTTGTCCACTCATTTCTTTTCTCCTTCATCTATGCAAAGTGTAACACCCAGGACAGAGAGGTTCTAAGGCAGGATTTAAATGGTCTAAACTCAAATAACATCCCTTGGATCATCAGGGGTGATTTTAATGCTATTTAATGATCTGATTAGAAACATGGGGTGACACCTTTCCAAGGAATTCTAGCCCAGATTTCATCTCATTCATGGATAGAATTGACCTTTTGGAAATGAGATATGAGGGATATAGCTTTAACTGTTGTAATAACCAACGTGGAGGAAGACAGACATGGTGTTAGCCTAACCGGTGTTTGATGAATGAGGCCACATTATTTATATTCCCAGACAACAATGTTTCTCACCTAGTGCAGTTCCTCTCAGATCACTCTCAGCTCCACTGCTCCTTAAATTTAGGGTCCTAGAGAGAGGATTAGATTTAGTTTTCTGAAACTTGGGTAGACGAATCATGCTTTAATGATGTGGTAAGAGAGGCTTGGAGTCTTCACAATCAGGGAATCCCATGGATTACAATTCATAACATGATCAAGTGACTCAAACATATTTTATGCTGTAAGAGGAAGCACTTCCCCAAATGGGATAAATATTTGGTTGAGATCCGTAAAAAGGTCTCTAAAATGGAGGCTGGTATAGAACAACAATGGGATGAAAATATATTTAATGAGTTGATACTTAAAAAGTATTTTCTCACTGATACCCTTCTGAGGCAGGAACAATTTCCTCGAGAAAAATCTAGAGTTAGATGTCTTCATGAGGGGGACCAAAACAATAGTTTTTTTACCATGCATGCATCAAGGAGAGAAGAAGAGTTCAAAGCCCTAATATCCATAGGGAATATGGTTCACATTCCAAGGATCATGATGAGGTCAGAGCTCTAGCTAATGAAATAATCAACTCATTATTGGAAGGCCCTGATACTATATTGAGTGGAGGATATCAGAGAGGTGATGCTGACATTTTTGAGGACATCCCAAGCAGTGTTTCGGAGGAATTCGATGAATGCTTTAGGAGGACTCAAAAAGAGCATGAAGTGCATGAGGTGATATAGACTATAATCTCAATTAGTGAACCAAGGCCCGATGGGTTCCCTGGATCCTTTTACAGGGTTTCAATGGACACTATTAAGGGAGACTTAGTGAGAGAAGTGCATGACTTCTTCTAGGGTGAGAATTTTCCTCATATTGCCTATTCAAAGAAGATGGTTCTGATTCTGAAGATGTTCAACCCATAATCCATTGATTATTATCATCCCATAAGCATTTACAATATACCATACTAGGTTTTGGCTAGTTTTCCCAACAAAATGATGGCCCCTCGCTTGAATACCTAGATGGCTGAGCAGCATGGTTTTATGAAAGGGCCGTCAATTCAGGGTGCCAGAAGAGTGGTGCATGAAATGGTTAGCAACATCAACAACAAGTCTCTTAGGGGTAACTTGGTGATCAAATTAGACATGATCAGGGCCTATGATAGGTTGTAATGGAGTTTCACTTTAATGGTTTAGGCTTGCATTGGGTTCTCCAACTGGACTAGTGATATTCTTTTCAATTGTTTCAGCTTGGCGTGGATCTCAACCTCGTTTTTGTGTATGAATTTTGGGTTCATCAAGGATTCTCAATGTCTAAGGAAAGGGGATCCTCTCTCTCCCACTCTCTTCATCTTCTCCAAAAATTCTCTCCGATATTATATCAACTAGGGTCTTCATATGGGTGACGTCATACCTCACTGGAACGCAACAAGGGGAATCTCACACTTGATGTTCACAGATGACATAATTTTTTTTATCAATGGTAGTGGTAGGTTAGTTCATGGTATGAATGGTCTTCAAGGGGACTATTGCAGGTGGAGTGGGAAGGTGGTGAATTGGGATAAAATCCATTACTATAAAACTAGGAATATGTATGAAATAAGGGTAAGATATATAGATTTCATCTTGAGTATGAAAAAGTTATCCTTCCCCGTGGAGTACCTCAAAGCGTCGATGATTCATTTTTCTCTTATATTTTATCATTTTGAAATGATAGTTATCAAGATCATGAGGCACATCTACAACTAAAAAAATAGATTCCTTTCTTTTGGATGTCTCTAACTCATGTGAACAATGTTCTTATTTCCATTACCATGCACATAATGTCCACCTAGAAGGTTCCCAACCATGTGATTGCCAATATGGAGATAATTATGAAGACATTCATTTGGGATAAGAAGATGAAAGGTAGGCATCACTAGGATTTGGGGATGAATCTAGCAAGTCCTCTCTCCAAAGGGGTAATTAACTTGAGGAGTGTTTCCTTGACCTTACAAGGGATCCATGATAAACTATCATGGGAGGCCATTGAAGGAAGAATAGTATGGGGCAGGAAAATGCAAGATAAGTATGGACTAAATATGAGTGAGAAGAGGACACGACCTTAAAATATATGGATCCCAATCCCTCTATACATGGAGTCCCTGCATCAGCACTCTTGGTGGCTAGTGGGAAGAGGGGACATCAATTTCTAGATTTAAAATTGGGGGGATAGTAGGCTGTGGTTCCTGGGATGCCCCAACTCCAATATTTCCTTCAGAGAAGAAAGTGTTCACATCAATTTTTTTAGTCCATTCTTTATGAGAATCAATGAACTTCTTTCAATAACAATTTCATCAATGAAAGTCTTGATATACTCATTTTTACAGGTTGCATGTTGGGGGAGTTTTTAATTAAGGCCTTTTCTTGTGTGGGGGGGATGAATCCAATGTAGAACCATGTTGGGTGAAGCTATTGTGTAAAGAGGTTCCATCCAAATTTAGTTTCTTACTATTTAGGGTGATGAATAATGATTTTCCCACTAAAGAGAACATCCAATTCATGGGTGTGAGCATCACATCTTGGTGCTAGTGTTGCAGCGATCCTAAACAAGAAATAGTGGGGCATATATTCTTGGATAGTGATTAGGACAACTAGGTTTGGCAGTCTTTCTCGGCTTTTTTATGGTTGGAATAACCATGGAGGGATGAATGATACTTTTCTAAATGCGTGGTTTCAAGGAGTGGGTGACCATGACCCCGAGAGGAAAGCTAGGGCTGTTGTCCTCTTGGAAGGATGTTAGACTATATAGAAGGCTAAGAATGACACACACCACATAAGACTAAGAGGTTATCAGACCAGCATCATCTTCAAAATGAATAATTTCTTTTATAATCTTGTCAGGTTGGGTATAAATTGCCTTGCCACCCCAATGGTAATAGTTATTGTCTCGAACTAGTTTTTATCCAGTCTATAAAGTGACCCAAGATAGGGGAATTGGGTATATTGGTATCCTATCTACTATGGGCTCAAGCATAACACGGATGGGTCTCTTTTCATGGGGGAGATTCAAAGTAGAGGAGTCATTAGGGATTAAGAGGGGTCTGTCTTTGTAGCGTTCTTAGATTTCTATTAAAGGGGTGATGTTTTACAGGCTGAGGCGCAAGCACTGGTCACAGGTTTGGAACTATGCGATCAGAGACAAATCATACAAAATATGGTAGAGACATATTTTGTAATCCCTTATAAATCAGTATCAAATAAAGAAAGGTTTACCTGGAATATTTCATATATCATTAGGAAGTGTAAATAGCTCATGGGTAATCACATTGAGATCTCTCATACATGGAAATATGGGAACATGGTTGCGGACTTCTTGGAATCCATGGATTCCCCAAATAAAAGTATGTCCTTCTTCTTTAGCTTAGGTTCTTTTCCTCATGAGGGGATTAAGTTTGTTATAAATGATTCTCTAGCCTTGCACTATGTTAAACCCCATGATCTTTCTTGTACCCTGTGTTTTTTAAAAGTTAATAAAAATGTTAATTTTCTTTCAATATCCAAAATTTAATTTTTATGCCTAAATAAATAAACTTAACTTTTAATAGATCGTATAATCCATGAAAGAGTTACAGGACTCTCTGTCCATCTATAACTATTTCTAAAAACCGATATGGCCATCATAAGTTATCCAATAAAATACATTAATATATAGACCTCAATAATAACATCACTGGTTCAACATAAATATTTATTTATCAAATCATTGAATTAAATACAATGACATAATAACCAAGAGATCACATAGGCTTATGGTAGGCACAAAAACCTAATCATCCTTTGGTTTTGGGTTCAATCCCAACAACCTTTTCTTTCTGCAATGATTTTTCCTTTTTCTAAAACAATATTGATATAATTCCTATAACATTCCAAATTTATAATATCCCATTAATACTACAACATCAGAGAAAATATATTTCATAAAGGTTAAAAATACCTTAAATATTAATTCCGGAAAAATGTAAAGGCATTCCTCTACAAATAACTCTTTTATATACTAATATAAATGGTTGTATTCCAATAAATTTTTTCAAAAAATTTCCTTAATCTTTGTAAAGACCTATCACATAAATCATAAATAGTGATTTTTAAGAAATTTATATTATGATCAACCTTAAAATAATAATCCATGATAGTATCCATGTCTCTTAAGTTAATGAAGACACATATTATTATAAAATTTTACACAATGTTTAGATTATTCATAATTATTATAACCAAAATAAAATTGGTAAAAAATTCCACAACCTCATTTTTAAATCCCAATATATAAATACTTCATCTGATTTATTTCAATAGAGGTCCTTCCTTGGTCTAGGGGTAAAACATAAAAAGTTGAAATTGACTCATATAATTTCTAGGATCCCAAAATTTATGAAAAAATTTATAAATGGATCCCGGATAGGATTTCATTCCTTCCATAATACACATCATTTTTCCTTGAAAATAATTTTTTATTCCCTTATTTTCCACACATAAGTAATTTTCCCAATCATTTCAAATACATTCATGGGTGTCTCTTTTCACATTTATCACATGATATAAATTGTGCATTCTTTTCTCCATGGTCTCTATCCCTCTAGCTCTTAGATAATTCCATCCTCCTCATTAATATTGTGTCAAAGAGCTGGTTTTGGTATAGGTTTTTAATCATATTTTAGGATAATGTATTAGGAATAATCACATAAAATATCACTCCTACAATCATCCCATTTTATTTCTCATAGTTACCACATTATCCTTCACTTTTAATGATAAAGTGATTCTTTCGGGTTCTAGCCATTAACTAAAACCAAAAATAATAGTGTGAGAAAAAATAATAATAGTATGAAACTACAAAATCTTAATTTTTTTATAGGATATCTAAATAATGACACAATCATTTCAATATAATAAACCTTAGGTTTCACTTTGGCTATTCATTATTATTATCTAATCAAATTATTCTAATGGTTTGTAATAAAAATATAAATTATCCTAAGCATAGCCACTTAGAATGTCAAACTTGGTGCATAGTAAAGCCCATTTTCATGCACCAGGTTATAGTTAGGTCAAGCCTAATGCACCTTTTTCAGTGTTATTATCACTAGGTACATCTTCTCCAGAACCACGACTAATTATACTATTAGTCCAAGATGTATTTCCAAGAAGAACCACAAAATCTCCACCTTAGAGAAACTTTATGACGCTATTATATATTTATCGTCAATGTATATCATAGGTTTATGATCCCTAATCCATTTTTTTCCTAAATCTAGTTCCCAAGGATTCTATTAAACATTATTTGACACTAACTATAGAGACCCTAACTACAGTAACCTGAAGCCAGTGTATTACTTTATTACAATGAAATAATATACAAAGAATCACATCCTAAATGACCAAGTAGATTATTAGTAATGGTAAATAAGATAAATACATATTTCCAATATTACAATTGAATATATAAATTAATTTTATTTCAATAATAACATAATTCTCTCTAGCATATCCCTTCAAATCAATCACATTACAATTTATTGATTCTAAGGGAAGGAAACAAAATCCGGATTAGATAAAATGACCAGTAAGGTTTATGTATAGTGAAATATATCATGAATCTATAATCATAACAAAAATGTAAAGGTAAATAATTTAGCACACATTCTAGTTGAATAACTTGACTATTATAACGTGATAAGGCATAATTAATATCGAATGGTAGATAAATGGAAACAGATGCCTTTAAATCAATAAAATAAGAATTAAATGATGATTATACACTGAATGAGGAAACTATTCATAGTTAATATACATAAAAATAAAGTGATTTAATATTCATAAACACCATTTTAATGCATTTTACACTTTGAACATTATTTCACGTTATGATAGTAAGTCCTTAAAATACACTATAACATGGTACATTTTTTAACACCATATAAAATACCCAATGGTATTGTTTTTATTTTAATATTTAATTTTCAGGTTTAAAATTACATTGGGAACAATTCAAACTTTTGGAGTACTTGATGATTCACATTGGAAGACCACCAAAATGGCTTTCATTGCAACACATTCTGGGAAAAGTAAACTGGAAAACAACCCAATAAAAATACTGTAGCATCCAGGATCCATGCCCAAGGATTATACACATTTAACTGAAGATAGAGGAAATTATTTTTAACATTTCATCCAGCAGGGAAAAGATATAATTCAGAAGGTTTACGGACCACTCAAGTTTGGAAATTATAAGGTAATTTAGGGGCCTATGTTCGATGGAAGCAAGTTGGCTGCCACTTAGGGTCCAAGATAAATAAGTCCACACTCCTTTACTTTCCACTAACCTAGGCCTACCATACTCATGTGGGATGCACTTTAATAATAGAGGCTCTACCCAAGGCTTAAAATATTCTTATTTAAGGATTTGTTATTGTTGGAGTTTGGGATATTTGGTGCATTGTTTAATTGTAATGCTATGTTGGGATTTTGTTTCATTGAGTTTGTCTTTCCCATGTTAGTTGTTCAATTTATCTTAGTTTCTTAATAAATGATATTATTATCCTCTTATTATGTTTTTATTAATATAAAATTTATAATTTTGTCTCAAGGTGTAAATTTATTCACACCAAACCTTGTGAGATTATCACACAACAGTGGAGTGATCATTATTTCATTGTTTTTTACTTCTCCATTTCATCCCTCACGAGTCTACTTACCACTTCCATTAAAACCATAGAATGAATGGAGGGATAAGAAAATTATAGGTTGATCCAAGGGATTATCAAGGGGATGTCTTTTATGTTATTTCTCACTCTATTAATTTATAATCACTTCTTTTATTTGATAATTTTGTTTGATGATCTTTAAACTCATTCTTCCTTGTTGAATTTAAGGCCACACACTTGAAGTGCTAATATGAACCTTTACCTTGGAGTGATCAAAACATTGATCCTTCAAGTTTATAGGTGATTATTATTATGGTTTTTAGGCAGTAAAAAAATAAAGTGATGGTGTTATTTTATCTTCTTAATTGAACCCATATCAAATATAAGAAATTGAAATAGATGAAAAAGGAATGCATCTAATCCACCCCAAGTGATAACCAAGGATCAACTCAGTCTTTTAAATTGAATTATCTAATGTCCATTAGAATTCACATAAACCCATATAAAATCAACCCAAGTTGGCCACTACATAACTAAAAAAATCCATAGAATGTATGTGTATTAAGGTTACTTCTTAGGTGTCTAGGGATTTGATAACCTAAGCTAATCTTCAAGTGACCGCTTAACCATAAAATGTTGGGTAAATTTGGGAAAGAATTTTTTTTGGAACCATTGCTGGGGACCCAATTAATTCATCTCAACAATCTCTATATTATCCTTCATTTCTCTTTTCTCACCCCGATATTGTTCTCTTGGAAGGCCATTTGGAACAAACCCAAATATGGGGAACCTCTCCTAACATTGATCACCCCACACCAAGTGTGATGTGCAATGATCAACTTAGTTTATACTGGTGGGATAATCAAAAAACATTTTAGGCATAATTTTTTAACCCCTTTTATCCAAAAAACATTCCATCCTATAATTAGTTCCAATCCCAACAATGCCAATTTCAATATCCTCCTACGGAATTCCGACAAAATAATTATCCTATTGGAATAGAACATATGTTCTAACCACTTTACCATCATAATCTAATACCATTACATGAGAAATCGTGTCAACATATGGAGAGAATTAATTTTGAGGTTTCATCCTTGAGAGTAGTACTACAAATCATTGAAATGGTTATGGAACCCATTCTTAGCCAAGTTATCCATTCCTCATCATTAATAAAAGAATATTGTTACACACAAACACCTCATGAAAATGATAAAGAAACGTCCTCTGAATCTAGGTTACCTGAAGAAAATTAATTTTTAGTTTATGGATGCTTAAATCAAGAGGAAACTGATTCTTTTTATTCGCAAGAGGGAAATTTGACATCTTGTATTGGGTTCCCTGAATATTTGATGATTAATGATTTTTTCAGAACCAAAAAATACTAAACCATTAGGATAAATAAAAACATCAAGTCTATACGCAATAATGAAACTTATAAATCTAATTTGGTGGTTGAATAATCCATTCAAAATGAAACAATTATGTTGATAAATTTAGAAAATGAAACTGAGTTGGGTTCAAAATCTTGACCTGTGTCTAAATGCCCAATCCAAACCAAGCTAAAAATTATTATACTTACTTCCATACTCATGTATCTATTCATAGGGTACAACCATGGAATTTAAGTTATAATTAACACTTCTATTGAAACCAAAAAATTTGTAATGATCAATGATTTCTTTGTCAAGACTATAGTGGAAACTAGATCAACCATTTCCAACATTCCATCGATTTTCCCACTCATTGTAGAACATAGGTTTGTACATGACACAAATTCTAAAAAAAGAATAAGTCTCTATCTAGTTGATGTGGGGAAATATGGGGTCGTTAAAATGTTGAAAATTGGTACTGGGTATGTTAAAGGTTCATGTCGAGCTAACGATAAACTAGGTGCTACCCGGGAGGCAACCTGTGGTTTTCATCATTACAAACATTGTGAATCATCTTTATTTTTCAAATAGTATTAATAAATAAATTTGATATTAAAAATAATAATTAATCACCCAACTCTGAATATGATAGTACTGTATACTGTTGACCTATTCTTCTATTATGAGTGTGGATGGGTTTGAAAGGGGCGCACCATATTCATCTATGTCACGTGGTGTGATCCTTAAGTAATACCTCACCTGGAATTTTAAAAAGAAGAAAATGTATCATCAGTTTATTTTTAAGGATTTTTCGGTTAAAAATATTATAACAATAATTTAAAAAAATTTAAAAGGGCATGTCATAGGTCGTGGGGTAAACCCTATCACAACTAGTAAAGCTGCAAGGACTCAAACATGGGACCAAACAGAGACAGGGGAACGTGCTTACCACTAACCTATGACTTATAATGCTTTCTTATTCTATAATTTTTGTAAATATACATATATTTTAATTTTTTATTATATAAATAAATAAATATATATTGATTTTTTTGTTTGTTTGTTGGTTTTTTTCCACTAGGGAACTCTGCAAGTGATATGGATGTCAAAGGAAAAAATTTGAGCAACAAGAACTTCAACTTCACCCACCAAGTGACTTCATTCCATGATCATCGTTTTCAATTTCCTTTTTGGGCTCCCCTAATCTACCTTTACCCCTTCTTAACTTTCTTTTCATCAATCACTAGAGACAATGTTATTTTAATTGGGGGGGAGATGAAAATCTAAATGCTTTTGTGTGTAAAAAAATTATTTTAAAAAAGTGTCCCTTAATAGAAGGAAAAGTTACTTTAACCTTCGACATGATAATAAAAAATGCACAGTTTGAAATTGAATATCAAATAATATTTCATACCTTGATTCTTATTTTAATACATTTTTAAGTTCATGTGCATTGATTTTGGAATGTTCGGTTTTCCGTGGTGATTTTTCACTATTTATATTTTCATCCATTTAATAACAAAATGAACACACAGCACGTCCTCTAGATTGTGGGGTATTAGTTTGAGTTCATGGTGTCCCCCAAATAAATATCATAGGTTTTGTGATCATTTTAGTTTTAATATGAGTATTAAATAAAAAAATCAACAAATTTTCATGTAGAGCAATGAAATGACCTAATGGGTCGCTTTCGACACTTGGGGATCATGACTCCATACTTGTCTGGACAAGTGTTAGTAATTTTATCTCTATTTTTGATAATTTGACATTTTATTTACTGTGTTAACTAGAGATGATTCTTGAGTTTGTGGGCTTCACTTGGTGTCGTAAGGTCTTTGATCCTATGAGTCATCGACAAAGTCTCGTTACATGGGTTTGCCCTGTTGAGTTCAATTTCAATTACCATGGAAAAAATGAAAAAAAAAATATAATAATAATTGAATACTCATATTAATATTGAAATGTGATTCCACCTAGCACTTCAATCATTTCCTCCATGAATAAAGATGAACCCACAAGTCCATTGCAATGAAAAACACATCATCACACTTTATTGATATTAGATGAAATATGAAGAAAAATTTGAACAAAAGAATGGTCTTGGGATTGGTATATTCTTATGAAACTATATTGTATTAAACTATTTCTATGGGTTTAATTATTGTTTGATATAAGGGTTTTTGGTGATCATTGTGTATTAAAATGTTTTGGAAAAGGGAATTTGAATTTCATATTATTGATATATATTTTACTTGGGACTAGAGAAACTCAATTTTGGGGGTGTTAGTAGCCACTGAATGAGGATAATATTCATTATTAATATATATAATATTCATTTGATTTATTATTCATAAACACATTTTTAGTGCATTTTACACTTTGAACATCATTTAACATTATGATTGTAAGTCCTTAAAATGCAATATTACAAGGCATAATTTTGAACAACATATAAAATACCCAATTATATTGATTTTATTTTAATATTTAATTTTAAGGTTTCTCATTACATTGGTAACAATTCATACTTTTGGGGTACATGAATATTCAAATTGGAAGACCACCAAAATGGGATTTCATGGAAACACATTCTAGGAAAAGTAAATTGGACAACATCCTAATAAAGAGACTATGACAGCCAGGATCAAAGAAAAATGATTCTAAAAATTTATCTTAATATAGAGGAAATAATTTTAAACATTTCATCCAATTGTTACAAGAGCTAATTCTGATGTATTAATGGAGTTCAAGGTGGCCCAAGTTGGAGAAAAAATTTTGGGCTAGATTTTGTGGCCTAGAGAAACAGCCCACCAATTATATAATTTCTCAAAACAAAAATCTATTTGAGATGAAATTTTACAGGAGGATAGAAGACATTATAGAATCCATTTTTGACTTATATGGACCACTATAATTCGGATATCTAGATGGTCATTGAGGTGCGTCTGTTCATTGGATAGAAGATGGCTACTACTTCTAGTCAAGGATAAAGAAGTACACTCTCACTTAATTTCCACCACCTTAGAACAACCATACCCAAATGAGATGATTTGTACTATTGGTGGCTCGACCCAAGGCTTAAAAAATTCCTATTTAATGAAGTGTTGTTGAAAAAGTTTTGGATATTTGGTGCAATGTTTAATTGTAATGTTAGGTTGTGATTTTGTTGCCTTGAGTTTTTATTTCTCATTCAAGTTGTTCAATTCATCTCAATTTCTTAATAAAAGTTCTTCTTCTCCACTTATCATGTTATTATTCATATCATGTTGATACTATTGTCTCAAGGTGTAAATATATTCGCACCAAACCTTGTGATATTGTCACAAAACGGTGGAGTGATCGTTATTTCATTGTTTTTTTACTTCTCCATTTCCTCCCTCATGATTTTACTTCCCACTTCTATTGAAACCATATAATCAATGGAGGGATGACCCATTTATGGGTCAATCCATGGGAGTATCAAGGGGCTGTAATTGATGTTATTTCTCACTCTATTAATGTCTAATCACTTCTTTTAATTGAGAATTTAGCCTGATGATCCTTAAACACTTTCGTCCTTATTGAATTCAAGGCCACACACTTCAAGTGCTAATACAAACCTTTACCTTGGAGTTCTCACAACTTTGATACTTCAAGTTTATAGGTGATAAGTATTAGGGTGTGTAGGAATTAATCCAAGAAATTGATGATGTTATTTGATCTTCTGAAATGAACCCATCTCAAATATAAGAAAATGAAATATATGAAAAAGGAATGAATCCAATGCACCCAAAGTGATAACCTTGGATAAACTCGTTCTTTTAAATTTAATTAACTTTAGTCACTTAAAATTAACTTAAACCCATCTAAAATTAACCCAGGTTGGCCACTTAATACCATAAATAATCCATAGAATGTATGTGTCTTTATGTAACTTCTTAGGGCTCTGAGTATTTGTCAACCCAATCTAAATTTCAAGCGGCCGTTTAACCCTAAAACCATGGGTAAATTTGATCGAAGCCAAATTTTCTCACCGTAGCCAGGGACCTAATTAAGTCATCCCAACACTCATTCTTTTCTCCTCCATTTCTCTTTTCTCAACCTGATAGCATTGTCATGGAAGTCTATTTTGAACAAAGACAAACATGGGGAACCTCTCTTTACTTGGATCACCCCACACTAAGTGTGATGTACAATGACCATCCTAGTTTATAATGGTGGGATAATCAACAAAAAATTGATCCACAATGTTTTAACTACTTTTATCCACAAAACATTCCAACCTATAATGAGTTTCAATCACAACAAGGCCAATTTGAACACCCTCCTATGGAATTCCAACCACATAATTATCCTCTTGGAATAGACCATATATTTTAAACTATTTCCTATCATAATGCACATCCATTACTTGATAAATTATATCTATAAATGGAGATAATGAATTTTGAGGTTTCATCCTTGAGAGTAGAACTACAAAGCCTTGAAACAATTATGGATCCCATTCCTAGTCATGTTGTCCATTCCTCATAATTAATACAAGAATCTTGTACACAGAAACACCTCATGAAAATTCTATTGAAATTTCCTTCAAATCTAGGATACCTGAAAAACATGAAGTAATAGTTTATGGGTGTTTAAATCAAGAGGAAACTGATTTTTTTGCATTTGCAAGATGGAAATTTGACCTCTTGAATTGGGTACACTGAATATTTCCCAATTAATGATTTTTCAGAACCAGAAATCCCTAAACCATTGGGAGAAAAAAAATTGATTCTATACCAATTATTGAAACTTTTAATTCTTATTTGGTGGTTGAATATTCTATTCAAAAAGAACAAATTCTATTGAGAAATTTATAAAATAAAACTCAGTTGGATTCAAAATCTTGACCTATGTTTAAATGTCCTTTCCAACCCGAGCTCAAATTGTTTATCCTTCCTTACATACTTAATTATCCATTCATAGGTTATAATAATGAACTTTTAGTTTTAATACATCCTTCTCTTGAAACCAAAAATTTATTAATGATCATTGATGTCTTTTTCTAGACTATAGTGTAAACCAGGTCAACCATTTCGGACATTCCTTGGATTTTTTCATTCATTATTGAACATAAGTTTGTACATGAAATATATTATAAACAATTAACCAATCTCAATATAGTTGATGTGGAGAAATATGGGGTCCTTAAAATTTTGAAAATTGGTATTGGGTAAGTTAGGAGGTTATGTTAAGCTAACAACATTAAAATAAGTGCTGAACGGGAGGCAAACTGTGGTTTTCATGATTCCAATCATTGTGAATCATCTTAATTTTTTAAATAGGATTAATAAATCAATTTGGTATTAAAAAAATACTCAATAAATCAACTCTAAATATGATATTACCTTATAATGTTGACATGTTCTTCTATTATGGGTATTGATGGGTATGAAAGGGGAGCACCATATTCATCTGTGTCACGTGGTGTGGTCCTTGAGTAATTCCTTACCCAGAAATTTAAAAAGAAGACAATGTATCATCAGTTTATTTTTATGGTTTTCTAGGATAAAAAATAAAAAAAAATAACAATAATTAAAAAAATAAAATGACACGTCATAGGTCATGGGTTAAACCCTGTCACAACCAGCAAAGCTGCAGGGACTCAAACCCGAGACCGAAGGGAGACAGGGGAAAATGCTTACCACTGACCTACGACTTATAGTGTTTAATTATTCTTTAATTTTGTATATATACTTATATTTTACATTTTTTATTATATAAATAAATAAATAAATAAATATTGTTTTTTTTGTTTGTTTGTTTTTTTCCTTTTTCCACTAGGGAACACTGCAAGTGACATATATATCAAAGGACTAAATTGGAGAAACAAGAACTTCAACTTCACCCACTAGGGGACTTTATTCTATGATCCTCATTTTAAATTTACTTTTTGAAATATATTTAAATACCTATACCCCTTCTTAATTTTCTTTTCTTCAAGAACTGGGGATACTGTTATTATAATTTGGCAGGTGGAGATGAAATAAAAAATTGCTTTTGTATGATAACAAATATTTGAAAAAAAGTGTCCCTTAATGGATGGAAATATTCCTTTAACCATTAACATGATAATACAAACTTAACACATTGAAATTTAAAACAAACCAATATTTCATACCTTGATTCTTATTTTAATGAAAGTTTATGTTCATGTGCATAGATTTTGGAAAGTGCGGTTGTCCGATGTGATTTTTCACCGTTTATATTTTCATCTATTTAATAACAAAAAAAACACAATGAGTGTCCTCTAGATTGTGGGGTATTAGTTTGGGTTAATGGGGTACCCCAAATAAATATCATTGTTTTGGTGATCATTTTAGTTTTAATATGATTATTCAATAAAAAAACAATAAATTTGCGTGTAGAGCAATGAAATGATTTTTTTGAAAAAAAAATGGGAGTAATATTTTTTTAACATTTACTATATGAGATTATTTTTACACCATCATGATTCCTTGTGTTTTGAAGCTTCCATTACGTTTTTATAAGTTTATACTCAATGAAAAAAAATTTATTTATAATTTCACTACTTAGAAAACATATTTCTAAATGGAAAGTATATTTTCTTCAATAAATTAGTTCAAGAAACATTTCAAAATATTTTTCCATATAAGATAACATTATTTGATATTAAATTTGATTTATTTGTGATATGATCTGAGAATACCATCCTTATTATTTCTTTTTTTGGTTTATGTTATAAATTTAAGGATGTTTATAAAACCATTTTTTTCATGGGTTGTTCTATAATGAAGTATCTATGAAACCCATTTCGTTTCATGGGTTCTAATATTATTTATGTTCTTATTGCAAAAATATTCCTGGTTTTAATTATGTGATGGGTAGGACCTACATCTCCCTGTAATTCATTGGTTAAATAATGATATCTTATAAGATAAATATGGATATAATGGAAATAAAACCCAACTCAATAAGGTACATTTTCCACCATGATAGTCTTGGGAGTAAACCTTGACTACTATGATGGTTTGGGAAGTGATCCCATTACAATATGATTGTCTTAGAAAAGATAATTGGATACTAATGAAATGATTTTATTCTCTTATGTGTATTCTATAATATATGTTTTATATTAATGTCACTCTCTCATGGCTAATGTTTTTTATGATTCATTTCTTATGAAAGGTCACGATATATATCATTACTCAAGATTATGATCCTAGATATGCAAGGAATAATTTTTAAATGTTATGTTAATGTTCTTATTCACTTACGCTCATGTTATAATTGATATATTCCTTGTTTTCCCTTACTAATCGTATTAGATATACCTATTCTTATACTTCCCTACCACATGATGTTAACAAAGATATTAGGTATGATGTGTAAAATGGTTTCTTGTTATAAAGAAATATGTTGGAGAAGAAGTAGATATTTTACAAACCAATATTTTATGTTTTCTTTCTTCTAAAGGCACTACACATTTATGTTCCTCACATGTGTGTATATGATATTTAATTAATATTAATTTTAAAATAAGTAATGTAGATGTTTGAATATATTGGGTCACTATATAGAATCCAATGAATTCATTTTATTTAAACTTTTGTACCTTTAACTATACTCTTCACCTTTCCATCTTCTTCATACCCATTTCCTCACACTTGAATTGATTTCTTGAGAATTTATCTATCATTTGGGATTCAACCTAGGGATTGAGAAATATCCATAATGGAAACATTAGAAAAATTGATTGAAACCAGTAAATTGATATTAAACTCCACATATTCCCTCACCAGTCTGTGACATATGACTTTCAATCAGTAAAAAGTCCATCCATTAATCAAATACTTTAGATAATAAAAATTTCTAAGTAAAAGATGGCTTTAATAAGGCCATTTATAGTAAGAATTACACAGACACAAACACACACACCAATTGGATGATCTCATCCATTATATATGATTGCGTTATTCAATGATGGATTGTAAGTGTCTTTTGATAATTCTTGGAAGTTTTCATGGGTTTTCCATAATGTATGTTGGTTTTAATTTAGATCATTTGAGTGACTGAAATTATTTTTCATTCAATAAATTATGGAACCCATCCATTCATAACCAATGATATACAACATAGAATATTTGATAATGTCCATGCACTCATATCGCATATCACAATCCTATCATAAAGTATAATATGATCCCAACAATTAAATTCCTATAAGATTGTAATATATATCAACCATTGTTTTCATACACATCATATGAATAATAAAATTTATGAATTTGGTATATCATACAATATGATATAATAGTTTTAGTGCATATCCCATAATTAGGTGTTAGGGAAAATCATAAGTATAAACCCCTAAGAACATCCTAGGATTTCAAAATAGATTATTTTTTTCACTCAATATGTTTGATAGAATGTGTTTGAATGGATGATAGGATAAATTTTAAATATAAATTAATTAAGCATGTCAATATGTGTTTCAATGTAGAACCAAAACAATGAAAACCAAAATCTATTAAGGGATATTAGATTTAATGTGTTTTAGATCCTTTGGGTTTCAATGTGAAAGATATGAAAACCACTCTACCCATTACCTTTAGTAATATAAAAAATAAATACAAGAGAAACCGAAATAAAACAAGAAATAAAATATTTTAAAAATCTTTAGATACAAAACAATCATGAAATGATTCTAAAGAATAAAAAAATATCTTATAAAGCCCGAAAATTCTTACCACTACCCGAGAAAGCTTCCTCTATGATAGGTTTATGTGGAGCACCTTTTTCCAGATAACAAGATATAAACTATAAGTAAAACTAGTTTAAGTACCAAAGTTGAATCGTCGTGTTTGGTTTGACCACACTCATGATAATTGAAGTATTTTCTTACAAATAGTCGATATTCCAAGTCATTGATCTTCTGTAGTAAATTTTGTAATGGAAATTGGTCATTCCCTTCCACTAGAGGAGGAAAATTGATTCTGAGTAATGATTGATTGGGGAAAAGTGAAACATGAAATGAGGTATCAATTACCTTTATATGAATAGTGATAGAAGAGCCCTTAGTAAACTATTAACATCCATGTGTTAAGGCCAAATAGACTATGTAAGATTAGTGACATAGGTGGACAACAATAATGAAAATGGTGATTCCCTAAATCAATGGCTAGAAGACCCCTCACTAGGGAACAATGAGGTGATCAAGGTGGGATTTGGAAGACCAAGGTAAATAGGGATGAAATTGAAGGAAAATGATCCAACACAATAAGACCATACAAAAAAATAAACTGACCAGTTTATTTAGTATAATAAAATAAATCCTAATAAATTTTCATTCATGTGAGAAATATAAATAGTAGAAATAAATTAACACAAATTCTTATAGATATTAAAAAACATATCTCCTCCATTTTCAGATGATATTCGTTATGTTATTATACAAATTTTCCTTTTATTGGAACCAAATTAACAAGACAATATCAAAGTTTGAACATTGATAAAGTTATGGCCTTAGTTAAAATATTGGAAATATTTTCATCAGTTGGTATCTTATTGACACACATGGTTCCTAATTCAATGATGTCTCTAATAAAACATAACGAAATTTCAATATTCTTTGACCTACCATGAAGAAATAAAATTTTAAACAGATGTAAAAAAGATTTACTATCCATGTATACAATAATAAAAAATTTCTAAGAATATGTTTACAATGAAAACCTCTTAGAATGATTGCCTCATTTAAAGCCTAGATCATGGATATATATTAGGATTAAGGGGTCTATAGGAACACCAAAGATTTCATAACACATTTTCAAGGTAGTGGTCCTCTATATACAGTAAATATATACCATAAAAGAGATATATTGGTTTATATATTTCCTATATAAATTAAATCTACCTAACAAACAAAATGGTTCGTAATATCAGTACAATTTCTATATCCTAAATTCAATACTTTATATTGAGAGACATATATACAAAACCATTTTAAATAATTCCAATGTGGCTTTCTAGTATTACTCATAAACTTGTTAAGAGTATAAAAAACCTATGAAATATCTGGTCATGTAAAACTCATGGCATACACGATGCAGCCTACTACCCCACATACCGTATCTTTGACATAAAATTAGAATTAGATTTCATATTAGGAGACTGTGATAGCGAGAGATTAAAACTTTTTTCTATGGGATCATTAAAAGGTTTTAATAACTCAAACACAGACCTCATAATAAATTTCAAAATATAATCATATCATTAGATATAGAGAAAATTTATGTCTATATTCCTTATTATTTTTCCCCTAAAATTTTCTAATTATTTCTATGGAAATTCACATTAAAAAGTTCTTTTAAAATGTAATTAATATAAATGATAAGTTGTATATCCATATAAATAACAATAATTTCATCGATTGATAGTATAAAATAGAGAATAATAGTTTTAATAATTTTTTAATATACACATGCATATTTTTTACTTATATTTAAACAATTATTAAGAATGAATATATCAAACTTGAAATACGAGTACCTAGATTTTTGATTTAGATCATACAAGTATTAATTAAATAGAAATACCAAATTATCCTTGAAATTAATCAAAAAACCAAAATATTTTTTATGTAAATGTTCTAATTTATATCACCATGTAAAAAGTATGTTTTTTACTAAGTTGTCGAATTTTACAATCATAATAAGTAGCACAAGAATGAATTAAAAAATTGATGAATTTTTAACCAAGGGAGATTTTTTTACCGAAAACATTTTTTTTCTTTTGGAGGAGGAACTTTTATACTAATATGAATTTAAAATACACTCTTTTGTTATCATATGTTATTCTATTTTTAATTAATTATTCTATGTAATCCAATAATTTTGGTATTTTGTGGCTTTTTCACAATATAAAATGTTTTACTTATTTTAAAAAATAGTAATTTCCCCTTCCATGGAAGTGATATAGTGTTTGAAATATTTTTCTATTATAGATTACTTATAAGTTTTCAAATTCATGGACTAAATATCCTAGGGAATATAGAAACCAAAATATTCCATTACATACTAGATGAATCAAGATGGTGCTCTGGTAACCCACATAGCTATGTCCCAGGAAAGTTTATAATCAAATTTTGCCTCTCTTGGAACACCATATGATTCATCAAGGGAATCAATTCTAATAGGTCCTTGTGGGTGATGTTCTAGTGGAGTAAGCTTTATTGAATCCTCAAAATAGGTTTCATTATTAGTTTTTTAAAAAATAAATTTGAGGTACTTTATCACTATCTTCAATGAATAATTTATATTTAGGAACAACAATCTTATGGAATGCTACATCTAGACTTTTGAATAATTTTAGGTAACATGTTTTATCAACCTTAACATAAAATCGTTGATCCCTTGAGGATATCATATGAATAAACATTTAATGGATCACGGTTCATTGTTTTAGTCTTTCTATGTGCGTAAGCTATAGAATTGAATAATCATTAATGATTACAGTATGGAGGTTAGTTACAACATAAATCATAAAGAGTTTTAAATCCATTTGTAAAAGAACTACATAAATTGATAAGGTAAAAAATTATAGATATAATATCTAGAAATAAATATTTAGGGTAACCTAAGAAGTATAACAAATTACAAAATATTTTAAATATGATTCAGTTAATGTACTCAACCAAAACATTCTTAATTCATTTATCTTACTACTTGTTTGGTTCTCAAAATTTATTTTAATGATTTAATGGTTTCAAATACGTAAGAATTATTTTGAAGGGAAACAAATATAAACTCTTCTAGAGTTATCATAAAATATGGGTTAAAAATAGGAATATCCCTTATGAGAGGTGGTCTTAGATGCTCCCCATAGTTTATAATGAAAATAATATAATAAGTTACAATATTTAAATGAATAACTATTAAATATAACTCTCAAAGGATTTCATAGAATAAAATATTCACAAAATGGATGGTTGTTTTAAGTTATACCAATCAACATCACTTATTTACTCACATCCACTAAAACCTTGGGGTTACATGCCCTAATATCATATGATAAAGCATATTACTATCTAAATTTGTGACATATGAACTACTTATAAATCTATGGCGTTCTATCCCTCTATAACATACAATCCATTCAGAATAAATCCATTGATTAATGTTCTAGATACCTTATATATTTTTAAACACCCAGTACCAAACATAAATGTTTATATTTTATGGTTAAATAAAACTAAATAAATGAGGTTTCTATATCTGTTAGGAATGCACAAAATATCATTTAAGGCCACTAAAGAGTGATCATGATGCTCTAACATGATTTAGCCTCTTCTTTGGACTCTACAAATCTTGTTTTTTCACGAACAACTTCTCCGTAAAATCAATTAGATAGATCAAGGAAAGAATCATTAATATGGAACATACTAATAAAGAAGCTTAAATCTCGAACCCATTCATTAGAAAAGTTTTTAGTACAATCTTTTAACATCTCATTAGGGTCATATCAAACATCAGTTAAGAAAGATTATTCACTAGATCCATTACTCTTAAAACATTATTTCTTTAGGCTTGTGACACTTTTGTGAAATGTGTCATGACATTATATAATCATAAAAGGTGATCTAGACACCCTTAAACTTTTATATATGTTTGTGTTGTTTATTTATATATATACCTTATTATTGAATTTATTTTATTTCTTATTCTCAGGTATACACATAGTAAAAAAGGTTTCTTACCTCAAACTTCACTTTATAATTGGAATGAAATTCTTTAAAAATAAGGCCCTATTTAACTTCTTTTAACTCTAATTATCCTCAACCATACTTTATTGTCTCTACCTAGGTATTATAGAAGATACCAAGTGAAATTAAAAATATAATATATTGATATTCAATATCTATATCTCACATAATTTTATTAAATTCATCAAGGTAAAATTGAAATGGAGTACCCATGCATATTCTAGAGGTGAAAAATCTACATTTCCTATAGAGGAAGCCAATAAGTGATGTAATCATATGTATGTTTTCATGATTCAATCATATACCAGAATCATTCATTTCATAAGCTTCTTCCCTAATAACTTTATTACCTAATGATAGAATAATTTTGATATGGGACTTTTTAAGCTGTAACGAGAGGCTTCATGATAATTATTTATAGTTATTCTGTCATAATAGTGAGAAAATAGAGGTTTTATAGGTCTATGTATAGGATCAACGAGTCCCTACTATATAAGTAGAGATCGTATATTAATTATCCAAAGGATAAATTCATTGTCAATATAAAACTATTCTATCTCATATTTTGTTGATTCCATATTGTTATACAGTGGCTCTGGTACCAATTTGTTTAGGAATATCTTAGGGATACTCCCCAAATAATAGCCTAGGATCAATGAATAGTGGATTGGTTTTCACATAATTTGTTCAATAGAATATGTTCAAAAGGATTAATATGAGAAGAATGAAATAGTGAGAAACCGTTTGAGCCAACATGATTTTTATTGATGATACAATACAAAGAAGACAAAAAGAAATAAATGGAAACAAGATTTAACATGATTTGGATCCTTTGGGATACTACATTCATAGGAAGTACATCAATCTGTACCATCCTATTATTATGAACAAGAAAACAATATATACATATATAAAAATAGAAATAATATATTCAAAAAAAATTAAATTTAAAATAACTAATAATAGAACATAAAGAGTTAAAAAAAGATCTTATAGATCCCCGAAAATCATACCACTATCTGGAAAAGGTTCATCTGTGGAACATTAGTGTTAATATCCTTATTCTATATTTAGAAAATATAAGACCAAAGTCATCCTTTTCTGATTATCCACTAGGAATCATCTCATTTGGTTTGACTACAACTTTTATAATAGAATAATCATCCAAAAATTGCTGATTGGGTGAATCCACAAGATTAACTAGATAATATTTATAATGGAACTATGCTTTACCTTCCCCTAGATATGAGAGAAAACTGGGGAGATGAATGATAAAATCATGTGATGTGATGCATTGAAAGAGGTCTCAATTTCCTTGATAGGTGTAGTTAGTGAAGATCCCTCAGTGAACATGGAATAACCAAATGTCAAACCCAAAAATAATGAGTTTGATATGAAACAGAGGTAGATGCCAATGATGAACATGATGATTCCCTAAATCAATGTCCATGAGGCCCTCACCTAAGATCACTATGTTGGTCATGGTGGGAATGGGTGTGTTACAAAATAATAGGAGGAGGTTGAAGGAACATGGTCCAACATACTTTGAGCATGTACAAAAAGAAACCCAACATTGTGTTCTTCATAACAAAAATAAATCCAAAATTTTTCATGAACATGAGAAATATAAATTACAAAAATAAATGAACACAATTTCATAAATAAATTAAATAACATTAGGTCACCAAAATTTTTAGTCTGATATTGAGACGTAGAAGATTATATCCATCTTCATCTTTATTCATTTCAATATTTGATGAAATCAATATCTCTGTTGACATAATACAATTCCTAAACCCACAGTGTCACTATGTTATTCCCAATAGATTAGGTACCTCCCCTTATATAGTCCTATTTCATTAACATAAGTTATTTTTTCATCCTTTCTAATTTATTATAAAAAAATATCACTATTACCCCAACATTTTCCCATGGGTTTCATTAAATAATCCCTCGTACATATTAAGAAAATCCATTTTTAAAGTTTCATTTTTTATATTTTAATTTCCTAAAATATCTTCATTATACCTTAAATATTTACTATATCAGTACTCAAATATTTGGCCATATTGAATATATAAACATGTTTCCTTTTCCTTATTCATTTATTAGGACCTCTTAGTTGTAAAACAATTACTTCATTTTGACCATTATTACCATTAAACAAAAATATTCACCATTTACACTTCATTATATCCATTTTCAACAACTCAAATTCCATTGTTAATGATTCATCCAACTCATGGGATTCAACTCACGACTTGAGAAGTTCAAAAATGGAAACATAATTCAACATAACAAAAAAACATAAATTTGTATTAAACTCTATATATTATCTCATCAGGGTGTGACTAATGAGTTTCAATTAATAAAAATTTCATCCATTAATCATCTAGTTTAGTTAATCAATATCCATACTACAAATCAATCTTCAAAAGGTGTATCTATCTCTAATATCATCAAATAGAATGTGTAATCCCCTGAATATTTTCACATATAAGAAAGGCAATTTATAGAAATTAGTATATTAAGAGACCCTTTCCCACATTAAAGATGAAAATAGGTATATTTTTAGAGATAAGGGTGGGTGATGCCTCAGAAATTTCCTTATTTATGATATTTCTAAAGAAGGTGATATCCCGAAATGTGCCTTCTTCGAAAAAATTTCAAGGAACATTCTCTCAAAAAAAATCCCTCCATTATAATTATTTGTAAAATTTATATCTATTTTTTGTTTTATTATATATACTTGTAAAAATAAATAGTATTTAACTATTTTAAGATTATTTATGACATTAAGAAAAATGTTCCGAGAATATTACAAAAAATCCACCCAAACACCCCTATAAGGATATAGTCATTAAAAACTTTTGTAGATATTCATTTTGTGATTCAGAAACAAATTTTCCATAATTTAATCAATAATTCATTAGTTACAATAACATGTTAATTTTAATAAATTTTTAATCAAAAAAATTGTAAATAAATAATTCTTATTTAAAAAATAAATAAATAGTAACTAATAAAGTCATTATTTTGATTATTAATATTTTCATTATTGTTTTTTGAAACAATAATAAATAATAAAAAATTATATTTTTAGTGGTTTAATAAATAATCTAATTAAAAAAATCTAAAGAGAGATACCAATATTTTTAAAATTTCAGTATGATCTTAAAGGGTCACATTTTGATGCCCCGGACTACCTTGGAAATGGGTGGGATATTGAGAATGGTCTTGGGATTGGAGACTCATGTTAAGTTGATCCCCCAACCTCCATGACCACGAGGATGCTGTCATCATCTTAACTTGGTGTATTTTTATTTTGTTTCATCCACCCTAAGAAGTTTTTCAATGTCAACATATGATATAGGATTGATGGTCCCCAATTTTGAGAATTCCACATCCCATGTTGTATAATTTTTACCATTATCATCTCAATTTTGATTAAAAGAATATTGAAGCCAAATAATCACACCAAATGAATTATATTAGAGAACCTTTTATTTGTTTAATGTGTCATTTTTTAGCCTAATCAATAACAACAACTATGTTTCTTAGAGAATTTTTTTTCTTCTTTGAAGAAGTCCTAGTGATATATTTTTTTACTCTATCCTATTGATCACCTACCATTATAATAGAAAACTGTCTTTGAGGATCAATAAGAGAGGCCAGAACATGATCTTTGGGTGGTACTAAAATCACAATGACCACATCTTAGTTAGCAGTAATAGAATTTTAAGAGTGAACTTAGGTATATGTACATTCTAAATCTAAACAACCTTCCTGATTGATGATATTTCATGATAATTCAACTTAAACGGACCAGTATCTATACCTCTTCAATAATAAACATGCATAACATTATTATGGGATTTAAAAACACCATCATCTTTTTGAACTTCACTAGGGGAAACCCCCTGAAATTGAAGTAGGAATTGGACAAATAATATATGTTTTCCAGTCTAGAGATCCATTTTACCCATCCATATTGTGATGTTCACCTCTTTTTTCCACTGAATGAGGAGGAGAACATTCTGCTAATGATACTATCATGCCAAAAATATGATCCTTAGATCATGTAGCATATTGAAATACTATGATAAAATTCACTAATTTGTATTTTGTACCATTTTCCTATTCTGTGGTATTTGAATTCAGCATGTTATAAAAATTTCTAGTAGGATGAGATAACTTAGTGGACTTAAGACTATTTGGAGATTTAATATCCAGCTTCTTCCAGCCTTTGTGAGCTCATGAAGCTATCTATAGTCCATATCTCACATTATAGTTAGCCAAATCATATGAACAATATCACCAATGTATTGATATTAATCTAGTTCTTCACAAAGTTCCTCATCCCTATCACTGGAGAGAATATAATGTGTGACCACTTTACAAGTAGCCATTAATCATCCAAAAACCAGACCATGGCACTTGGACCTTTACTTGTACATTAGGAGAAACCTAAGAATTCCCAAAACCATCCTTAATAGTATTAAATGAACTCTTTTCATTTTCATTAGATGAAAAATGAGAAACTCTATCTAAATCTTCCCCAGTATGTCTAGATGAAGTATAATCTTTCCCATGCGGCGAAACAACAGAATCCATTAATCAATTTGTATCCCTAACTGTGGTTACACCTTTTTTCTACTTGATTGTAGGTGAATTATTTCCTTCCAAATTACAAAGAGGACAATAATAATTTCTGTGACACTTCTTCTTGACATGTATTATTGAATAAAATTTGATATATAAAGAAAACATTTCTAATAACTAATAATAAATTCTAAATCTAACCCTAAATTTGAAAAAATAAATTATCAATCTGGGTGGATATGAGATTCACAGCCACCAGAAAATGAACTAAATAACCAACTCATTCCACTTCTATTTCATTATCCATTTTTATGTGAATCCTACTCACTAATGTTATGTCAAATAAGATCCATGGAAAACACATAATCAAATATAAGACGAACCATGAACCCATACTTGAGTTCTATTTCTACAAATTGTAATGGGGTAAAAGAGGGGACCCTAAACAAGAATTAAAAAAGTACATAGATTAAGGGAAATATTGTTGAGATTCCTTACTATACTAAATAAATCATCAAAGGAAAATAAGATATTAAATTACCCATGATAGATATTTATGTACATCTAGTGCTTGAATCCCAAGACATCGATGAGTCGTTGCTCCAAATTCGTTATACTATATTGGTTTCCCTAGAGTGAAACACATTTCTCCTGAGAATAAAGGATTCAAAAAATTATACCTATCGCAAATCACCGATAATTAACCAAGAATATGAGATATATTTCACCTTTTAATAATAGACTTAGAAGAATAATACTTGATCAAGAAACAATTATGAAGATTCACTCCACCTGATACAGAACAAAGGGAGGATAAATTAGATACCTACAATTTTGGAATCACATACTTCACCAAGGAACTAGTGAGGCCCCCCTAAATATAAGATTAACTTAGATGTCCCTAAAGAAATCCATTAGGATGTAAAAACCCTAGAAACTAAAGAAATCTATGAAGAGCCTTCCCAAATCCTATACTCTTAAAAAAATTTGGAATAAGAAATTAGTGATTATATTATTATTAGCTATTATAAATCATGTTAATAATTAGATCATAAAACATAGTATTATGTATTATTAATTACATTATTAATTATTTTAATATTAGTATTTATCATTAAATACACATATTTTTGAATAAAAAATTATTAAATAAAAAATTATAAATATAATTATAAGTTAATAATATTATTAATTTAATTACAAATTATTTTTAATTATAGTATTGACTACATTGGAATAGTAATAGTCTAGGGATAATCTCTTTTATCAATGAAAATTGAAATAGAGAAAAGAGAGGAAGGGGATAGATAAGAAAAACAACCCTCACACTAAAACAATAATAACGAATCCCAAAAAAACGCAATGATCATCCGAGGGAAGTGGATTTACATATATATATGTATACATTCCACTTATTTTGAGATACTATATCTAATATGAGAGTGTTATATAGGGATAATCCCTAAGAACATCCCCTCTATGCAGTTATTTTCCACATCTCCAGGTTTTCAATTTTTTAGGTGTTCCCATTATCTTTATAATATACCATATTAAAGGTCACAATGTAATCCAAAGTCTTATCATAATACTTATCATCAAAATCACTCACTTTTTGTGTTCCCCCTATATAGTAGTGTTAAATAAATCAATAATTAAAAATGTGTTATGTGTTCGGACCTTAGTGACCACTATGAGGGTGATCTCCTACCAACATTTTAAGGATGTGAAGTAGAAAAATGTATAGGACCCAAAACCATATCTCAATAGACTTTGGTTACTTCCAGCTTGTGAGTAACATTACCTAGGAAATGTGAAACAATTTTGGTACTTGGAGACTCATTTAGAGCCTTCATGCCAATATGAATGTAAATATGATTGGTATCATCACGTCTCTATGTATATGTTTCCATAATTAACCTAAACTTCTTTCTTCACGGGATGATATGTCATTGGAGCTTCATCAATTAGCTTCTTATTTCCTTTGTGTGATCATGAAGAAATCAAATTCTCCTATTGATGTCATTGAGTAGTAAATGCTTGTGTAGAAATTTCACAAGTTGGTTGAACATCCATTGGTTCCTCATCATGTTCATCAATCCCATTATCCTTGTTTAAAACATCATCCATAGTAGCTAGGGGATACACATTCTCAACAAACAAAGATTGTTTCATATAATTTACATCAATAGCATAAGAAGATCCCACTATACATGCATCACCTATAGGAAACCCCTATATCTCCAGGCCATTACCATGTTGCAAAACAATTTAGACAAGCTGAAACATATTAATTTAATATTTCTAAAATAATTAATTTATTAATTATAACATTAATTACATAATTATTTTTAATTATACAAATTAATATAATAATTTTTTACTATGTTAATTAATATATTATTAATTTTATTACCCTGTATTTTTATTTATGTTATTGAATTATACACTTAATGAAACGTTATTATTAATTATTATTTTTAATACTTAATAATTAAATTATTAATAATTATTTAGAAAGATAATAATATAAAATTTTAAAATAATGATTTCAGTTATTATAATATTAGTATCTATTCTCAAATACTATATTAATTATATTATTTATCACTCTATTATATTTCCTTTTTACAATTTTTTAATAATTAATACTTATATTTTTTATATTAAGTAATTTAAACTTATTATTAATTAGAAATTATAATTATTTTGACTTTTTTAATTATAATATCATGAAATTATTATCTTTTAATAATTATCAAGACTTTATAATGATTTATTTTTCAATCCTGCAACTTTTGGTTCATGAATTTGTTATCATAACTTTATTTATAATTATAACATTACCATCATAACTTTTTTATTCAAAGTAAATTCTATTGAAAAATAAGTTTATCATACACACATATTATATCTTAATAAATGAATATCTATTATATTTTACAAATACAAAGGTAAAGACTATAATGGTGTAGTGTGTCCTAAAAAAAGATATAAAATCCGCTTATTTATTAAAGATCTTCAACTTCTCCTACAAATATCTTCCCACATATTACTCTTCATAGATATACCATACCTAAATCCATTATTCACAATCCAAATAATGTAAAAATAGTAAAGGGTATGCTCATATTCATAGTAATTGTTAACAAGGGATAAAAAATGACCACTTAAGCATAACATGAGCATAAGGGTATGAGAACATGACCTAAACATTTCCAAACCATACCCTGCATATGATATATCATAATCTAGAGTCATGGAATCAATATTGGTAGTTTATAAGACATGAATTTTCAAGGAATCAAACAAAATAATCCATAAGAGCATAACATAGACATAAAAATATGAAAATTAACATAATATTATAACATTGTGAACAAGTATATATTGAAAAAGGTTCACTAATTAAGTTAAAGTAATGAAATTAGGACCTCATGTAAGCTTATGGACATGAAAACTATGTCCTTCGATTATATTATTGATATAAAAATAAGGCCCCCACATAATTTTATAGACCCAAAAACTATGTACACACATAATATCACTGATTTGAGAACCAAGTTAACACATAAAACATGAACACAAAATCAGGACCACACATGACATATTTATCTCACAAGTTATCAATATTCACCCAATGAATTAGAGAGATACATAATTCTAGGACCACCCATCACCTAATCAATATCCATACATATGTGTTCCAAAATATCATAAATAATTCATTATATATCATAACCATTGGAAATAAAACTGGTTTCCTAAACATATGAACCTTATAATAATAAACCATTCGTAGAAATAATAAGGATGGTATATTTGGTCCATATACAAAATTAAATTTAAGTAGCATCATTGGATGACAGCTTTAATGAAAATTTCATTGAAAAATCACATGGAATATTTATTGAGTAAAATTCATTTTTTACTTTGAAATAAATTATTTAAAATATAAAATTGTACAAAATATTTTTGAAAAACTTTTCATGAAAGTAAAATTGAAAAATCATAACGTCATCTTCCAAGCTTTAGGACATTATGATGGTGGTAAATTTCATTCATGTCATGTATGTTAAAAAAATATTTTTTCCTATTTATGTTAGAAAGTCAAAAAAAACTTTTTCACAAAATAAAAATAAGTATTTTTTTTAAATTAAATCATGGGTAAAAATGAATTTAAAAAATATTAAAGGAATAGTAAGAAAATTCTTGAAATATTTTATTGAAATCAAGGAGATGAATAAAAAATAATTTTTAACCAAAGAATGTAATAAAGTCAATTTTTCCTAAAAAAAATTTGGTCTCTTGAGTATTTAAGGTAATGTAAATGAATTGAAAAACAGTATTCTAAATAAATAAACTAATAGTAATTAAATGAAATGGATATATAAAAAAACGACCATATAAATCCCATCAAAGTAAATCCAAGCATAAAAATCATGATTAAAATGAGATTGAAACACAAACCCCTTCCTAATTTGGTAACCTATGTATAAAACCTCATAAAATATATAACCTTAGATATATTTATAAACCAAATTTTTTTTGGTAAAATTAAAAATTAAGATGCTAATGGGTAGTATATAAACTGCAAAAAGCAAATAATTGGTGAATATTACTTATGTCTCATAGAAATAAAAGTGAGACAAGAAACCATTACCACAAGTTCGAATTGATTTGATGTAACTCTAAAATCCAGTATAATAAATAATAATTTATAATAATAAATTAATAGAATAATATAAATAATTATAATTTTATTCATGATTCATTTATAACATTTCAACACCCAATTATTTATATTTCCTTATTAAAATAAACATTTCCAAGTTTTAATTATTTTGTTTTTCATGAAAATTTCTATTTGTTAGTTATGGTCCCTATAAATCGATCATGGTTACATCATATACATAATTTTAATAATGATATAAATACCATATATATTAATTATAAATATATTTATAGTAATTTAAAAAATATATAGATAGAAAAATGAATTAGACTATTCTTGTGGATGGTAGGTCATACGTATGCATGAACATTGTTTTCACTTCTCAGTAGATGGAACAAAAAAAGAAAAATAATAATTCAACATTAAATAATAATTATTATATCACATATAGAATATATATTAATTAAATATAATATTTTTTATATTTATATGACTTGTAAATGAAAAGCAAATCACATATTTTTCTAGATGTGGTAGTCTACATGAACACTTGAGCTACGTAATCGTGTTCCAACAGATTTGAAGGAATGTAGGTAGATATGATATTAAAATTACTGAATAATAATTATTTCATAAATATCATATATAAACATTTAACTGATGATAAAAAGAAATCTATGAAATATGGAAATGGAAAATGAATTGAATTGCAATGTAGAGATAACAAGTTACACACACACACACAAACGATACATTAAATTCCCATTTGATGGAAAAAGCATGGATAAAATTATTTTAATAACCATAATAAAATTTAATTATATTTAGTATAGTTAATATATTATTTCATGATTAATATACCATATTTATAGGTTGTGGAAGAAGAATAATGTTTAAAGGGTCCGGTTAATAGGACTACCTCTTCTTCAATAGGTCTCCTTTAGATCCCTTCATAAGGAACAATGGAATGATCCTTTATGAAGAACCACGCCTATAATTATTGTATATTGAGTATGATATGGTAATTTGTTTTCGTATGGTTGGGATATATGTAAGAAATTTGCATAAACAATAGAAAATGGTGGTGCCCTTTTATAAAGGAGGAAAAGACACACTTGGAATTTTAAAACGATAAAAATCTGATAAAGTAATTATCAAGTAAAATGATTCCAAATGTATATAGATTCTAGTAAAAAGAATATATGGTAAAAATATTTTTATAAAATGAAATTAATACAGATTTTGGTGTCATTAAAACCCTTATATTTTGGTATAATCCCATGTTTAACCAATTTTAATTTTAATTTTGGTAATGGATTCTTAATATTAATGTGTTTTAATTTTACTTATAATATATAAATTGTCTGAAAAATTAATAAGGATAGAATTTTATACCATTAACCAACATATTTTTATTTTTAATATATATTTTATGATTTTTTTTAATTTAAGAAAATATTTTATCACAAAATACTATTAGTCTCATTTTAAGGACTATTCACATAACTTGAATTTGAAAAAATATATGAAATAAATGGAATTAAAATATAAAACATTAAAAAATCATGAATATGATATTTTTATCTTACAAACTAGTAGAACATAACAATTCAACCAAACAGTATTAATTTTAATATTTTTATATCATTTATTCTATTTTTTAATTTATGGAATAAATATAAAATCAGTGTTGTGTAATATTTTATGGTAATTATATAATGATAAATTAATTTTAAATAAATTACCATGACAAAAAATTAATTTATCTTAAAAAACAATTATAACTCAAATTATTCTCTATTTATCATTATGTAAAATTTTTAGAGATATTAAATTCAACAGAGTGAAATTTTATATTTATTCTTCCCTTAAATTAATATGAATGTCCTAATCAAAGAAAAGTGGAACCAAGTAGACATATATTCAATAATTAAATGGTAATTTTTAAATCCTTCACATAAAATAGGATAAATTAAATCATGTGGTAGAGTTTTTGACCATATCTCATAATATTAAATCTATTTTACTCATTTTACCCTTATAGAGGTAACAAATATTTACCATAGTTACTATTTATAACGATAAAAAATAAAAGGGTCCAATTTAAAAAATTTGATCGTACTGATTAAAAATATGTTATTTAGTTTTCAATATTCTATCTTTATCATTGGATGAATTTAATTTAAGATGAAAACAAAAATTTAAATTAAAAATAGTTTTTAGAGAAATATTTTATTAAGTATAAATTTTTATATAAACAATTCAACAATAATATTGAATCCATTGACCTTAATTGGATTATTCATAATATTTTAGAACTATTTTTACTTTATTACCACTATTAAACATAATATAATGTTATAAATGTTTTAAATTAATATGTAGTTTACAATAATAATCAGAAAAGTTTAATATTCACTAAAAAGTCAATCTTCTCAGAAAAATACTAAATATTCAACCTATGATAATTACGGTATGATGATTTCAAGAATTGTATATTTTATATAAAATAATTTTAATAAAAGTTATAGAAATTAATTATAATTTTAACTCACAAGAAGAAATAAATACCATTTTTGAAGAAAACATATTTGGAAGAATAAAATGACTACAAAAAATTGAGTTCTTAATTACAAAGAATTAGTCAATAAATTTTTGTTAAGTAGGCCCTTTATATATATATATATATATATATATATATATATATATATATATGTCATAATGTAGTTAATACTATTCATACCCATTAATTGAATGTCTAGGGAATAAAATTCATATTCAAATAAAAGTATTTCAAAGATAATTTAAGCTTAGTGTTTTGTATTGAATACACAATCGAACATCATGTTCTTGTTTTAAAATTTCTAATATTAATATTATCAACCATTTTAATAAATTGAATCATTTTAATTTTAAAATGTTCGTTGTAATTAAGGGTTTAATATTTTAAAATCACTTTATTGAAAACCGACATTGAAAAAAGGCATAATAAAACATCATCTTGAAAGAGGGATTGTGGAATAATAGGGTCATATGGAATAACAAATAACTATTTTTCCAAATAAGAGAATATTAGTGGGTAGTGAAAATAAAAAATGGATTAAATAGTAATAACCAAATAATTATGGAAAGTGGTATAGAATATTGATTACAGGAAAGTAAAAAATCATGGTAAAATTAATGAAAACAAAACTATAAATCGATAAGGTGTGGGAAGGATCACCCCTTAATAAAAAATTAATCTAATTAGAATTTTTTTTCATATACTTTTCCAAATATTTTAGAAAAACCTATTCCATTTAGGATAATATCCTATGGAATTATACTTTATTAGAAATTATAATTTCTGTCCTATGGAATTATACTTTATTGGAAAGTATAATTTCGTTCATTAATTCATTTCCACCACAATCCCATCATTTCCCCCAAATTATTAGTATTAAAGATGAAATTATTCATGTATGAATCACTAAAATTAACGTTAACAGATTGTAAGATCTATAAAATAATAATAATTCATACCTTAAATCTTAAGATATTTAACAAAACCAAAGGTTAGAACAAGATATAAAAATTTAATAAATATAATAAATTAATATCTGAAACATTAACCATAACACCATAAATTAAACTTAATCCATTCCATAAATAGTTAACCATAAAGCTATAAAAAATATATTTTTTGACCAGGATAGAAACTCAGTGATTAAAATAATTTGATCTCATGTACAACAATGATGAACTTAAAAATGATTTTTATCATTAATAATGTCTCATACCAAAATGTGTATACCTTGAACAAATATTATCCCAAGTATACAAAAAAATTCCCAAAATAAAATATCAATATTATCATATATTATTAAAAAAATATAATTCACACTTTATTGTATAAATAATATCTTATATTAGATTAACATATTTCCATTGGAGGTTCAGGTTCATCCTTACATAGAAATATGATCATTGGTTGATTTCTAAAATCTAATATTACTTCCTAATTCAAAAACATTATATAGAATATATGTAGTGAGAGAATATAAATACTTAGAATTTCATAAAATATTAGTAAAGGTTGACCAATAATATTTTAATAGGGGTTATTCCTATAAAAATCCACTTGAAATATCTAATTATCGATTAGAGGATAAGTTTTCCATAATTATCATGATTCACTTTTGCTATTGTGATTTCATAGGGTTTTCATTCTTCCTTTGACTATAATGGTTATTGTCGCTTATTTTCTGCATTAGCCCTTGGACTAGGGAATTTATTCACATAACTCCCAAACTCCAAGCATATTTAAGACTAATGTGTGGGTAGTTTACTCTATTACAATCTCTCTCCATTAATTTTATTGATTGACCTCTTCACATCACTTTGACATTATTTTTCTTAATGGTCAGGCTTCCCATGCATGAAAAACCTTCTTAATCCTTTCAAAAATTCACTCGAGTGCTCCTTCACACATTTTTTGAAATCATGAGCTTGAAATTTTTTATTCCATCTATAGGATATGCCATTAAATATATCATAAAACTATATATTCCTTTTCTAATCACTATAACCCTGAGGGTTTCCATATTACTTTTCCACTTTTAGTATAAAAAATTCACTCTTCATAGTATAGAAAGTAATTTATTGAAAATTATTCATGAATACATGGTCTCAAAACACTAATGAACCAATCATTTTTTCTTTCCGGGATGATGATTAAACTATAATCATACCTTGAAACTGTTCAAAATTTTCGTCATCCTTATTTTAAACTTAAGAATTTCTTCTCCTGTTTGTACATAGAGTACAAGAGAATTGATTAATGAAAAATATCTCATTAAACTCATCCCATTCCATATATTAAATTTAATTATCTTACCATATATTCCTAATAATATTTCACCATTGTTATGCTTTAACTTCCAAATGATAAAAGGCTAGGAAACATTTTTCATGATTTGTGCATTGAAGACTGAAAAATATATTTTCCATAAAATTGATCCATTACTCAAAACCTATTTCATTAGAAGTCACATTTTATGTGGGTGGAAATTATTACATGATAGATTCAATGTCATGTTGCCTAATCCTTGGTTAATTATAAAGTTTAACATCATTTGTTATAGAACTGAAATCTTGATAGAGTTGAGTGAGCATTGTCACAACAAATTTCTTCCTAAATCCTTTGAAATTTGGTTTATCATGAGGATGGTCATTTAATTGGCCATAACATTAGTTTTTCACCTGATTCCTTTGGGTTCCATCCATTGAATAAACCAAAAAATATGTAGTGTGGCCAACAATAGTCCTAGTGATAAATCATATATTCATGAAAAATCATTAAATAGTTGTTTACATCATGAAACCATTATTTTAATATTTGAAACCATATATTTAATCAAGTTAATCCTAGTTTATCACTTATTAAAACTCTTTATAATGGATCCTAAGAAAAAATGTGAGTTAACATAATAATATCCTTTAGGAGTTTCAATCCATGTATGTAATGAGGGCACACTCACTATACCCCAGAATGATGGTCAAGAGATACTCGATCGAATATTTTTTTTGTTATTTCCCCAATATGAACCTATTCCAAAACTACATCCACTTGTAGTATCCACATAATGATTTATTATTTTAAACACCAAATAATATATTCCTTACAAAACAAATGGTGTATTAATATACATATACTTATCCCCAATGTTTTCAGTAAATTTACCTAATCCAAATCTATAAATATTGACTAAACCTATCATATGATAACAACTATTGAAAAATAATATCTTTATACATTGGTATTAGATTTGAATAGATGAATATCTAATATATTTTAAAAATACATGTTTGAGGAATATAAATGTTTAATATCTTTGGATTCTTTAAAAACAGTATTATTATTTCTTGAAGGATCTTCAATATGACCCTGAATGATCTTACCACATAGTATAATACATAAACAAACCCTACATGAAATGTTTCCTCATAATCTGGTTAAAAGAAATAAAATAAATGCTTAACTCAGATGCTTAGTAAGGGTATACATGAGAGATATAAATGATCTATTATGAATAAAATTATCATAAGTGTATAATAACATGAGCAGAGCATTTTAAAATAATAAATTTTATATCATATATCATAATATATATTCATGGACAAAATCTTGTTTTTTCATAAGATTTGAATCATAAATAAATCAAGGAACATGAGAAATTAGATCATATTATGGACACAAGAATGTAGAAAGAAATTTACATACAACATTGTGAAAATGAATAAATAGAAATAGGTTTAATCATTATGTTAAAGAAATTAAAATCAGGCCATTGTATAAACTTATAGATATGAAACCTAGGTCCATGCATAATCTAATATACCTAAAAACTATGTTCACACATGATTGTTTGGACATGAAATCTATATCCAAACATAAAATTATAAACATGAAATCAAGTTCACAAATAATATATTTATCTCATGCATTATCCATATATACTAAATGGATTAGAGTGATATATAATTTAGATCCCACACATCACATAATAATAATCCATTCATATGTGTTCCACAACATCACAAATCAACCAAGATATATCATAACCCATACAAAGGAAATAAGTTTCATAAAAATATCTCCATCATAATCATAAACCATCTTGATAAAGAATAAGGATGGTATCATTGGACCATATCCATAGTGAAACATAAGTAATATAAAATGGTGTTTTGTCACATATCCAGATCAGATTTCATTTATTTATTTTAATTTTATATTCATTTAGTTGGGTTATATTTTCTGTTAGGGTTTGGGTCGAGGTTCTTGTGAGAATTGATGGACCCCTCAACCTTTGGATTTAACTAAATATTGATGGATCTTGTATCTAAGGTAGAATTAGGGTTGGTGGTATGGTCCATGACCACACAGGAATTGTGATTCTTGGTTTCAACAATATTAATGGTGCTAAAAACTCACAATAGGTAAAAGTAAAGGCCATGCATATTGGCCTTGAATTGTGCTTCTCCAAAAATATTTTTTTGTCTGCTATTGAGACGGAATCAAAGATAATATGGATATCTCTCAAAGGTCTCTCTTACAATCCTTGTATAATCATCTATTTGATCCCAAAAATCATGTACCTCCTCGCCCACGGCATCGAGATTTCACATACTTGGCGAGAAGGCAATGTGGTAACTTACTTTCTAGATTCAAAGGCTTCCCAGGAGGTCCACTCATGGTGTTTAATAGTCTTGGATTCCATTATATAGGGGTGAAGAAATTTACATTATAGATTCTCTAGGAATCCAATTCTATTGTCCGCCTTGAATTCCTTTTATCTACTCTCCAATATTAAAAATAAAAATAATTTTTCTATTACTTATATGAGATTTGGGGTGAAAAAAATGATGTTTGGGGAATTTTTCTAGGTTGAACCATTAATGTGCATGATATGTTTAACCATGGAACCTATGTTTTCATATGTCACAGGGTTATGGTTCATGGCTAAAATAACTATTAAGCTTATGTGTACAACCCGTGAAACTCTTGAGAGTAGAGAATTGCATGGTTTGTGCGTGGTTTTTTAACCGTGCAAGATAATCATGAAACCCACCCAAATATGGGTATTTTTGAACTATCACCTACTTTTTAATTGGGTTTTCTTCCCTTGGCTTCCATAAATCAACCCCCATGAATTATATGACTCACATTGAGGTTTTTATCTCCTCTAATTGCATTTCAAGGTAGTTACCTGGTGATTATTTAGGTTGATTGAATGGTTAGGGATAACCTCTATTTCTCATTAACATTTCATTCATTTTTAATTTTTATTATAACCCTATGGACCATGATTGGACAATTTTAATGCCTAGGGTGGTGAAAAATTGGGGGTTTCTCTCTTAGGATTTTGAGCCGTAGTTGGAGTGTATTTCCGATAGATTTTATAAAAGACAACATGATTATTCCACTTGAAGTAGGTGTTTAAATTACATTACTTTATGGATAATTACATAAAGGAATAATATTTTTTATTTATTTGTTAATGTGATGTTATTTATTTTGGTGTGTCAGTACAAATGTTTTTTGTTCTGATGATGGGATTTTGATGATCATCGGTTCTTCAAATGGTTTTCCTTAGTAATATTTATATGTATATGCATTCAAGGTGTTTGATAAAATGTAAATAGATTTTTTGGAATAGAATATTATATTTGTAGAGTGCGATTAATCTTGTTTTACCATTGGTTATTTAATTGTGGTTTGGTCTGTTTGTGAATTATGTTTTTAGTGGAGATTTTGGTGACTTTCATGAATTAGTTCCCACGTATGGATGTTGTGTATAGTGTTAATGATAGTTGTGAATCTTTATTTTGGTTTTGATTATTTTAATGGTTTACCATTGATGTTACATTTGATATGGTCACATACATATGTGCATGAGGTTCAAATATTTATGGGCACACAAATAAAGACGGTCTTTGATAAACATGCTCCTCTTAAAACATGAATTTTAAAAAACTTATTCCCCTCCCTCGTTTCTTATTCAACCCTCTTCTTTTAAAGTGGTTACTTCAAACCCATAATGTTTCTATAAAGGTTTATTGTTTTTAAATTAATCAAATGCAGTTCCAAATTGTGTGTTCAAAATCATGGACAATTTTGAATATTGAGAAGTTTTTTGGTAACTAAATGAGATAAAAGGAATGTTTGGAACCATTCAAATTAAAAAGAGATTATACCATTGAATTAGAGGATTTTTTGGAAATTAAAATGGATTTGAAATGTTAAAGGATCATTTGGTACCTTGTGTTTTTTAGGAAATGGGTTTTTAAGTGACATGATGTGTTTTCCGGGTTTGGATTTCAAAATGGTTTGGAAAAATTGTTTGAAATATCACTTGACATGAATACCTTACTAGAACATGTGTACAACATGATGTGTGATTGGAACCTCTATAGTGGACCATCCTAAGGGAAGGTCACCACATAGGTTGTGTCAATTTTTGGGATAGGAAAGCATGGTGGATGTGGGTTATTGGCTTGAGCCACACATGTGAGGACCTCCGCATTCACTGTGTACTAATATCATGGGATTCCTGGAAATAATTTATAGAATCGAGTGATAGTTGATTATCAACCCTGATTAGACGAGCTGGTACCCAAGGATTTTCTAAGAGGCTATGTGGGATGTGTCACTTTATTATCTAGTTTAGAGTGTTCATTTGGTTATTGATTGTAGAGCTTCACCAATCACCATTAAGTAAGCCAAAACCAAGTATGTAATGGGATTTCTTTTAGAGATGTTTAGGAAATTCCCATGATTATATATCTATTCGTTCCTTCTTATTACTATTGTTCTTATTTACCTAATTCACTAGTACCTTTCTTCTTATATCTGAACTATTCTACTAGTGTTTTTACTACATTTTCTATTTCCATCCATTTTCATTGTATCCCTATTTATTACCTATTTTCGATTTTTTGTTGCGTTTTAGTTATGAAACTGGTTTGTTTTAAAATGGAAACCTATTTTAAAATATAATTTTGTTTTTTGTTTAGAAAAGTGGATTTATCTGGAATGATGTGTTTATATTATGAAATGATAAATAATTTTTTCTATAAATATTTCAAACTAGTGCTTGTATAATTTTTTGGGAAAGGAAATGCATGGATTTTGTGGTTCTTACCTTCTGAGATATTTATAATCACAACCTACTTGTGCCACATGATGTCAGTGTACCTGAGTTATTTTGTATGTTAATGATTATGGTACAGTTTTTTCATTACAGGGGGTTGGTTTTTATATATTTGTGACCAAGTGGTCATAGAGATATATTTTTGGTTTGAATGGTTGGTTTTAGTTTGGTTTTCAGTTTCTGTTTCACTCAGTTGTGGTTGTAGCTTGTTTCTATTGATGTATTTATTGATGATAAATTATTATTAGTTGTCCCATATTTCTATTAAATTTATTCAATATCAAGTTTTTATTGGATAAATAATTTATAATATGATAACATTGATTTACAATTCTATTCATCGATCTAGGAGGATTGATAACACCTCTCATGCCTTATCTTAGACCATTTTGTGTGCCCAATTGGATGATATCCCGAATTGGTTTATCAAAAATGGTATCAAAGTTATACCATTATATTTTGGGGAATCAGGTAGACTAGATATTTGGACTATCAGGACTTGGTAGGTAGGTATAGGAAGATAGTCATGAACTCTTGCTCGTTTTGATCCTCAATTTTCTATGGGTAACCTGAGATTTGATTCATTTAATTTGTTATCATGGGTGTGAGGATGGGGAATGTAAATGGTTGTTATCCAATTTTTTAGGGTGGTATTACATGGAGTAGTGATCCATGTTGGTCACATATGACTAGTTTAGGTATTCCAAGTGGTTGGTTCACACTTGGGAATGGTTCACTAAACCACGTCACTATGTTTTGCATCATCACTAGTTCCCCATTCTAGGTGTATGTTGTTTATTATTTTTTTACTAAGTTTTAGTTAGTGTGAGTGAATTTAGAAATTTAATATATGTTTTATTGAAAATAGTTTTCAAAAGGAAAATGATTTGAGGATTTTTTATTTATTTACAAAGTTGGATTGGGTTTCTAAAACTAGATTTGGAGATATCTTTTGGTAATTGGAAAGTGGCCTCGTTAGAAGGTGGCTTAGAAATTGAAATAGAGAAAATTGTATTGAAAGAGAATTTTGGTTTTGTTTTGTGATGTGTGGGGTTGTTTTGGAATGGGTATCTCATTTTGGTTGAGTTGTGGTGGGATGTTGATCTCAACTCTATGTTCTATTTTGCTCATACTATACAACCCAAAAAAGTCCCCAAGGGTTTCATTGAGTTTTTTATAGAAGTTGGAACCATTTAAACTCAAAGTGGAGTGGTTAAATCATGTTATCATTGGCTGTTTAAAGTCATCCATGGTGGTCCAGGTTCATCAGAGGCTCTGGATTGGTATGAGAAAGTAGAAGGTGTCTTTAGGTAATTGGGAAGTCCCAAATCCATGAGGCTACGTGCTATTTTGGGTTTATCTAAATGTCTAGATTAGGACTTGTAGATGGTGGTCATCTCGAATTAATTATAATATAATATTTCTGGGTATGTTTTTGTGTACACTTTTATATGATGTATTATACCTGATGGGGTGATGGGGAGGAAAGTGTCAGAGCTGTGGGGGTTTTAATAGTATAAGTGAATGGTGAAGCCCTTTGTTTTTTATTTCATAAAGTTGATTATTTTTTACCCCTAGGAAGAATAAAATATTCATTTTAAATATTTTATCCTCATTTGGGGTCTTAGAAAAAATATAATGATTGATTACTCTCATCCGATGATGTTTGATTTCATAATTGGGAAGATGAGGCGTTCATAGCTGAGCTAGTTCCTAGGGTGTAATCAGTGGTAGTTGATGCTCATGGAGGTTCCCTGTCTGTTGAGAAGTGTAATCTAGAGTAACATATTCATAAGAAGTCTCCTTCATCAGTTATAGATTATTACACATCAGAGTAGTAGTTCATGTTCTTCTAGTATAGACGGTTCAGCTATTTAAATATGTCATGTCGTAATATGATGAAGGACTTTCATCGATGTGGATGCTTGGGTGATCTGGATAAATTATGTAAGATGCATGGTGAGAAGAGGAATACTTGATTAGAAGATGTTATAACCTAACATTAGGGTAGTGGATGCTATAGTCATTAGGGTTCCTATCATAGTCCCCAAAGTGAAGCTTTCACATTGTTCAAAATCATTGGATGTGTGGTTTTGGCCCACCGTTCTGTCTCATATGGTGGAATGGAATAGTTTAAGTCCACTACTATATTTTCCTTGACTTTTTTATGTTTTATTTGTTGTAAATGGATTTGTGGCTCCATTTTATTGGTAATTATATGGTTCTATTTTATCGATATGGATATTTGAATTCTTATATTTGTAGATTATTTTTGGCTCTATGTTGTTCAATTCATGAAGATGTATGAGTCTTATTAAAATAATGATTTTCTCTGATTCAAGGTTTGTTATTTGTCTCTAGTCATTCTCACTTTGTGCATGTTTGTTTCTTGAGGAAATGATGGATCATGCTTGGATTCTTTGTTTGTTCTGAGCACCCCTTATGTGTTTCCCATGTATTGAGGGTCTTCGGTTCATTTTGGGAGTTCCCGTTATGGTATCCTGGAGTCGGTTTAGCATTATGATGGGGAGAACATTTCTGTTCAACCCAAAAATCCTTATTTTAATAGTTTTCCCTATAACTGGATGAGTTTGAATTGTGATGTAAATGGTATCCCTAATGTTCATGGTTCTATTCCGCCTCATTCAGGTTTGGGTTTGAGTTTTGGTTTGCATTCAGCTTGGTGAATTGCTGGGGGATAATATTTTTGTAGTGGGAAGAATTTCCACACCATGACCTCAATTTACAATTATTTTATTTTATTTTATATTCATTTAGATTCTTCATATTTTTTTGAGGTATGGGTAACGATTTTGATGAGTATTTAATTGAGTTTTGGATATTTTGGGTTGTTTTTTACTTATTCTTGGATAGTGTGAATGGTGTAGAGAGAAAATGGCATGGTGGTGATTTTTTTAAACCCCCAGTGTCTCTTCTATGGGAAGTTTGTCTGTTGGATGGTTTATCACCTTGAGATAGAAGAGTGTTGGGGTGAAAAGGGTGATGTTTGGGGTACATATCCAGGTTTCATGGTTACAGTTCATGGTTAGTGTAATAATGCAGCCTATGTGTGAAATGATCTCATGGTTAAGGAACATTGTCAAACTAACCATGAAACAACCAACGAAACTCCTGATAGGAGAGAATTTCATGGTTTTCACATGGTTTGTTTTAGCATGAAAGATAAACATGAAACTCACATGAAGAAGGGTATTTTTGTAATTTCTCCTTCTTTTTAATTGGTGTTTCTTCCATTGGAATGTCTAATTTGAGCCCCACATCTTGGATACCTATCATGGATCTTTTTTTCTCCTCCAAACTTTTCCAAGTGTATTAATAGGTGGTTACATGGTGATTCTTCACCTGGACTAAAAGGTCAGGGCTTGCCATATTTCTCATTTACTTTTCATCAATTTTTCCATTCTCCTATAACCCTAGAGGCCATGCTTGGAAAATTTTCATGCTGTGGGTGGTGAGAAATTTGGGGTTTTCATTCTTAGGGTTTTGATCTATAGTTGGAGTTTCTTTCCAGCATATTTCATCAAAGGATACATGATTATTCTAGAAGAGGTTGGTGTTTCCATTATTTTTATTTCTCGAACATTCTATAAATGATTGATGATTCTTAATTTTTCTCTAAATGGGATTTTATTTCTAGGGATGTGTTAACATAAATTGTTTTTGTGTTATGATGATAATATTTTGATGAAAATGGACTCTTCCAATGGGTTTCATTACATATATTTATATGTATGTGCATGTAAGGAGTTTGATAAAATTTCAATTTCTCTTTTGGAAAAGACTTTGGTATTTTTAGAGTGTGATTGATCTTGTTTGACATTTGGTTATATTTTGGCGGACTGTTTTGGTTTTTCATTAATTTTTGAGTGGATTTTTCGGAGACTTTTATGATTTAGTTCCAACGTGTGGATATTGTGATTAGTGGTAAAGCTAGTGGTGATATTTTTTTGGGTTTAGGGTATATATATGGTTTACCATGGATGTTTCACTTGATTTGGGAATATATATATATATATATATATATGTAAATCATGCACATATGGATGGGACACACAAATCAGGAGGTTCTTTGATAAACATGATCAGCATAAAACATGGATTTTGAAACACTTATTTCCCTCACTCCTTTATTCAACCTTATTCTCTTAAATTAGTTCATTAAACCATATGTGATTTTATAAAGGCCCCTTTGTTTCAAATGAATCAAATGTGGTTCCAAATTGTGTGTTCTAAATCATGGTCCATTTGGAAATTTGAAATGTTGTTTGGAAACTAAATGAAATAATGGATTGTTTTTCACCTTTCAAGTTAAATAGTGTTTATACCATGAAATTGTATTTTTTTTTAAATGGATTTAGATTTGAAATGTTAAAGGCCCAGTTGGGACCTTTAATTGTATTTGAGAAATTGGTTTTAGTCTGATGTGATGTGTATTCCTAGTTGGTAATTTACAGTGGTTTTTAAAAATGGTTTGAAATATCATGTGACATGATGGCTTGGTTGGAACTTGTGTATATCTTGATGTGTGATGGGAACCTCTATGGTGTACCTTTGAGGAGAGGGTAATCATATAGGTGCTATCATTTTTTTGGATAAGAAAGCACGATGGCTATGGGTTATTGATTTTGGACACATGCCACTACAAAAGAACTGGGTTTAGCAGCGGTTTTGTGGCAACGGTTCACAAAACCGCCGCTAAACATTTTCGGTGAAGGTTTCGCGGCATTTTTTAATAAACCGCCGTGAAACCCAAATTTTTTTAAAACACTACGACCCTTTCCCCCACCCCGATCGCATTCCCCAAACCCTCGTCCCCGATCCCCCCTGGCCTCGGCGACCGATGCGCCCCCCGCACCCTCCGGCGACCCCCGTACCCCCCGCACTCCCCGCGCCCTCTGGCGAAACCCGCACCCCCCGGCGCCCCCCTCGACGACCGTTGACCCCCGCACCCCCCACGCCCCCTGTGACATCCGGAGACCCTGAAACCCCCACTCTAAATACCCAAGTAAGTATATTTCATTGGCCAACATGCATACTTTATATTATTTTATCTTTTGGTATATTGGAATGAACCTTAAATTTGTTTAGTATTTCTTTCATCCGGTGAAAATGGGATATAATCTTATGATCAGGTTAACTGGATTGAATTTAAATGTTTTTATGATTCTAATGCATTAGAAATAATCTTTTCTAATATCATTTATTCATGTTATGGATTTTCACTGATAAATCCTTTAAGAATAAAAAATAATATTTGATTTTATAGAAATTTGTTTTCTTCAATTTTGTTTTTATTCTTATAATTTAACCTGAGTTATCTATAGTATTGTTTTTATAAATTTTATGAAGCATATTGATGTAAATTTTATTATATTATATCTTCATTTAAGGAAATTTTTACTTGTGTTTTTTCAATAGTTGGTATATTTTTTATATTATTTTATAAAGCTCTATCACTCAAATCATGCTATCTTGAACCTAAAATCTACAATTTTAAATCTACATAAATATATTTGTTTTTATCAAATAGAATATGAAATCTTCTAGTTCAGGGAAGTTATCTAGTTATCACATTTAAAAGCATATATTTATTGTTATTAGAAAAGAGAGAAATTCTCTCCATATTATGATAAATCATATGTTATTCTAGGTGAATAAGATTATAATTCCAATTGATCAAGATATGATTATTGGAAAATGGGGATTACTATATCTCTAGTGGTATGGATGGATCTCAAGTTAGCTAATGGTGTTTCAAGTGTTGTTTTACTCCTGCAATTAATAAGTATCAGGATGTTTTTTTAGGACTTTATAAGGTTACCTCTAGAGATGGAGGTGGAGTTTATGATTGAATTAGTACAAGGTATCGAGACTATCACAATATCCCATTACTATATATCTCTATGGGATATTAGATAGATAAATATTTAGTTGGGAGATCTTTAATCCAATGGATTTATTAATCTGAGTGTGTCTACATAGGGTTATCCATTTCTTTTTACCAATATTGCAAGGGTGAGTTATTGATTTTATATTACATATTATAAATTAAATCCTGTTACTCTTAATAATTGGTATCATTTTCTATGAATTTATGATTTATTCAATCAGTTTAGAGGTTCTTTATGGATTTTGAAGATTGTTCATCGATTAGGTTATCAGCGGTTAATGGTTTGAGCTAAAGGTGTGTCCAAGATAGAATTTCAAACACTATATAGTAATTTTGTGTTTTTGGAAATTCTATTTAGGGTAATGGAGAAACAATATGTATTTATAACTTTGATAAACCATTTTTTATCCTTTATTTCATTCGGGACTATATTTATCAATGATATATCGGTATGATCATTATCCTATGAGGAGCATGAAGAATAGTTGGTTATGTTCTTAGACACATTGAGATATCATCATTTATATGCCAATATATTGAAATGTTATTTCTATAATCAATAGGTGACATTTTTTTGGTCGTGAGTTCTCTAAATCTAGGATATTAGGGGATATTGAGAAAGTAGAATCTATAATTTCTTAATAGATTCATACTAATATTGTTGAGATTCATATTTTCATTGGTCATGTGGTTTCTTATTCTTGCATTATCTTGGAGTTTTCTCACATATTCATTAAAAATATAGTATTGACTTGGAATGGAGTGAATTTTTAGTGGGATGATAAATAAAAAGATTCATTTTATGAGCTAAAAAATATATTGACATCTACACCTATTCTTATTTGACCAAAGCCAAGGATGAATTATAAGGTCAATAATGAGGCATCCAATGTGATGTTAAGATTTATGTTGATATGGAGGAATGAGTTTTACTAAATGCGTCTTGAAACATATAATAAATGATAACAATTATCCAACTCATGATATTGAGTTTGTCATGGTTATGCATGCCCTCCAATGTTTATGAAATTAGTTATTCAATGAAAATTTTGTGGCATTTACAAATAAAAAAACATGTAGTAAATATTTTATCATAGGGATAAAAATTTATGATAGAGGATTTGGGATGAATATATTTAGTCATTTTATTTGGGTTTTAATTATACTCCAAGAAAGTGAAATTTCATTATTGATGCTCTAAGTATAAATTATCAAGTGCATGTAGTTTGTACGTTGAAAGATGAATGTAAATTTATATTAATTTTCTCATAGATTCATCATGATGTAGTTAATTATAAAGGTCATGTCATTATAGAAACCTTGACCATCACTTTATCTTTATTTTTTTATTTAAAGAAGGTATGATTTCATATTATGTGTATTGGGTTTTCCCTGAATGGTTTTATAGTATGGATTTCATACCTAGGTATATGCTTAGTGAGAATTCTCAATTGTATTTTCATGGGTGTAATTTTTTTATTGACCCCGACACCCCCCACGCCCCCCGTGGCCTCCTGTGACCCCCGCACCCCCCGGCGCCCCCCCGCGACCCCTTTCGACTTTGGTAATTTTTAGTTCTTCATTGATTCTTTGATTGCTTATCATAAACGACAGATAAGTCATGCATAGTAATTGTGGATTATTTATTTTTGTGGTTTATATATTTCTCCTACATTTATTCCTATATTCATTACTAAAAGTGAGAATATCCATCCACAATGTGAGTAATTTCTGGGAATTTATATTGAGCAGTTGGTTCCTTTGGGATATCACTTAATATTATTTACACCTCAACTATTTCCAAGAATATAGATATGTTCAATAGATTAAATCCCATCCTATAGACCAATTTCAATTCCAATGGTTTATTTTACAAAAATCCATGTGACTTCTCTCCCTTGTAAATTTGGTCCATAACGACATGTCTTATCATGGATAATGAATTAATTAGGTGCTTCATGTTCTGTAAACATATCCCATTGGAAACCATAAAAAATAGTTGGGTAGATAGTGTTATGATAAGTGTGTAACCCGATATTCTTATTTCTCCTCAATGAGGTGTTGACGCTGTCTCTTATGGACAAGACATGTTCGGTTGGTCTGAAGTGGTAAATGTGATCAACGAACCATCTTTATTATATTATGCATACTTTATGATCAATGGTTCATCTTTATTATATTATGTTTCTGTAATCTTACACTATGGTATATTTTGTGTAGGCACATTGTGATATACATGGATAAAAGCTGGATCACATTACCGAGGAACACACCTCAATATGTTAAGGGTTTGAATGAGTGTTTAGATTTTTCAATTTCTAATCGATCCGTTTAAGGGAGAATAATATGTCCATGTCCTAAATGTAAATTTAGAACATGGTTGAAGAGAGATGATGTTTATGAACATTTAATATTGAAGCAATTACCTGATCAATATTTGAGTTGGATTTGGCATGGAGAATCAAACAATACAGAAAGATTGAGGACTGATGTTAATCCATAGAATGAGGTCCCAAGTTTGTTGCCAATGGAAAATGAAATGCAAAACCTCATAAATGATGCATTCGGCACTGCAAGACACCACTATGAGCATCAAAACATATCAGAACAACCAGAAGAGGGTGCTACAATTTGCAACGTGACAAGTGATGTTTTTGAGACTGTAACACAAGCAGATCAAGATTGTAACATATCATCGGATCCTCCTCTTGATTCTGTGGAGCTAAATGTAAGGGAAAAATTCATTGAGGAAAATGTGTTTCATGATTTATTTGACGATGGAAATCAAGAGTTGTATAGTGGGTGTTTGAAATATTCAAAGCTTTCATTTCTGCTGAAGTTGTACCATATCAAATGTCTATGTGGAATTACAAATAAGGCAATGTCCATGTTATTGGAATTGATTCGTGACACATTTACCGAAGAAAAAATCCCAGAATCATTTTATGAGATAAAAAATGTTGTAAACAAGCTTGGTCTGAATTATACAAAAATACATGTGTGTCCCAATGATTGTATGCTTTACTGGGGAGAGGATTCAAGTAGACAGAATTGTAAGAAATGTTCTTCTTCTAGATGGCAGTCAAAAGGTGATGTTGGAAGAATGACTGAACATAATTTCATGGAGAAGAAGAAAAGGAACACACCTGCAAAAGTTTTGCGTTACTTTCCTTTGAAGCCTCGATTGCAAAGATTATTCAGGTCATCAAAAACTGCCGAACACATGAAGTGGCATTCTATAGATAATAACAATGATGGGATAATGAGACATCCATGAGATTCCCAATCTTGGAAGACATTTGATTCATTACATCCATATTTCTTAGCTGATCCTAGGAATGTTCGATTGGGATTGGCTGTCGATGGATTCAACCCATTTGGGACTTTGAGTACGAGTTATAGCATTTGGCCAGTTGTTTTGATCCCTTATAATCTGCCTCCATGGATGTGTATGCAACAAACATCTTTTATCATTTCGATGATTATTCCTGGAAAAAAAATGCCTGGAAATGATATTGATGTATACATGTAGCCTTTGATTGAAGAATTGTAGGAGTTATGGAGCAACGGTATTGAGGCATTTGATGTTTCTTCTAAAACAATGTTCAAAATGCATGCTGCTTTAATGTGGACCATTAGTGACTTCCCTGGGCTTGGGAATTTATCTGGTTGGAACACTTATACGGGTTTGGCTTGTCCTGTTTGTAACTTTGATTTCGAGTCCAAACGGCTCCCTCACAGTAGAAAATGGTGCTTCTTGTGCCATCGAAGATTTCTTGATGCATCTCATAGATTTCGGCTGAACAAAGAAAAATTTAATGGTTCCATTGATCTTATACCACCTCCAAAGTTGTTAACCGGTTCTGAAATATTGACACTGCTTGAAAATTTTAAAACAAAATTTTGGAAGGTTCATCATTTGACTGATAGCGGAAAACGAGTGCGAAGTGCATCGCCAAGTGAAATCAGAACGCAACAATGGAAGAAAAAAAGTATATTCTTCAAACTTTCGTATTGGGAATTTAATTCTTTGTGCCACAATCTTTATGTGATGCATATTGAGAAGAATGTATGTGATAATTTGATTTTCACATTACTTAATGAGCATGGAAAGTCGAAGGATCATCTCAATGCTCGCAAAGACTTACATGTAATGAACATAAAACGTGATCTCTAGCCAGATGAGAATGAAAAGTATGCTCCTGCCATTTTTTCAATGAAAAATAGGGATAAATATGCGTTCCTTCGAATTTTAAAGAATGTAAAGGTATCTGATGGGTATTCGAGTAACATCTCGAGGTGTGTTGATTTGAAGAATCATAAGTTATATGGATTGAAAAGTCACGATTCACATGTTTTGTTACAACAATTACTACCAGTGGAATTGCGTACATTATTACCTGAAAAAGTTACTGTTGTTGTACTGCAATTCTGCACATTTTTCAGGAAATTATGTGAGAAAACTCTACATCCTTTATAGCTTGACAACCTACAGGGGAGGTTTGTATTGACCCTTTCTGCATTGGAGATGATATTTCCTCCATCGTTTTTTACTGTCATGATGCATTTAACTGTGCATTTGTTTGATGAAGCTATATTAGGAGGCCCCGTTCATTATCGATGGATGTATCCAATTGAGAGGTATTTTATTTATATGTTTCTTGTTAAGTATACAATATTTGGAATTTAAATAAATGCATAATATTATTATTATTTTTCACAGATATCTTGGGCATTTGAAAGCATACATGAGAAATAAAGCTCAACCAGAAGGCTCTATTGCTGAAGTCTATTTGGCCGAGGAGTGTCTCACCTTTTGTTCCAGATATTTGGATTATATTGAGACAAGATTTAATCAAGTTGGACATGTTGATGACACATCAACTCAATCTCAAATGCATCAGAAATCAAAAATATTTCCTCCTATTGGCCGATCAGTTGGGAGGACCTCATACGCGACACTGACAGAATTGGAGTTATTACAAGCACATAGATATGTGATACTGAATAGTGAAATTGCAAATCCATTTATTGAAGAGTTGAGGATACAAACAAAGAGATGAATGAGAGGCCGAACACGAAATGAAAAAGATATAATGAAAGGTGTGAATAAAGAGCTGGTAGAATGGTTTGCACGACGTGTAAGTTTATAAATATTGCAATAAATACAAATATTAGTTTGACACATACAATTTGCAAATATATTAAATTATATTTTTATTCTTCAGATCATGAATACTGATACTCGAGCAGACTTGTTAGAAGATTTGAATTTTCTTGCTAGTGGTCCTATAAAACAAGTTATAAAGTTCGACGCTTATAATGTGAATGGTTTTAGATTTCATACAGTTGATCGAGAAATGGGTTTGAAGACATAGAATAGTGGTATATTTACATTTTCTGAAGTGGAATACTATGGAATGTTGCATGATATTATTGAATTAAACTACCACGGGCATTTTTCTATTGTTTTATTCAAATGAAAATGGGTCGATATTATCAGAGGTGTTAAAAGAGATTCCTTGCAATTTACTTCTGTAAACTTCTCTCGCTTGATGGATATTGGTGATCATGAACTTCATGATCCGTATATCTTAGCATCGTAGGAAAAAATGGTATATTATGTGAATGATATTGTGGATGACGGGTGAAGTGTAGTTACTCACATAATACAAAGAGATTTGTATGATGTGGGTGATGAAGTGGAAGATTTGACCTCTGCAATTGAATTTCATCAACACCAGGAAGCATAATTATTTGTCCATCATGATATTGAAAATATTAGTCTAGTAAGGATGAATGAAGTGGATGAAGCAATGGAGTAGGAAACCGACATGATTGAAGGGGAAAATGATTGTATATACAATTATTTATTCATTCAGCAACCACTTGTTTCATTTCTGTAGTCATTCATTATCATTGTTATATATATTTCGTTTGTTAGTACTGGGCATCTATTATGATTTTTAATTTTTTTTCTGCATAAATTTTTTGAAATATATATTCTGAACATAATTTTATTTGATTAAATGATAGGAATGCCAAGGAAGAAGTGGTACACCATTTCATCTACTTCTGCGACAGATGACGATCCGTCTGTCCCCACGGCATCTGAGGCAGCAGCTGCCTACATCCCTGCATCATCTCCCCCTGCACCATCTCTGACACCGTCAGTGGATGTCTCATTAGAGGATGAGTCATCGCCTCCCCCTACATGAACCTCAGCAGCGGGGTAGTGACACGCCCCTTCCAGTTCATCACGGACATTCTGGAGGGTCACAGTCATAGGCACAAATTTTAATTAAATTAATTTATTTCATTTTGTTTATAGTAATTGTTTGCTAATTGCAGATAAAAAAAAGGAAACCGTGGAAAAACACTTAAAAAGTTCTGATGTTTGGGACATGAATGGCGAGAAGATAGTGGTTCCCTTTGATTCTTATGGGGTCCCGACGGATGACACCGCAGGTTTACTTGGTCAGATTATAAGTCAGCTGGTAGCGGAGCCCATTTCCCTGCCTATTTCATATGATGATTGGAGACATATGCCTCCAAACCAGAAAAAAGAAGTTTTTGATTCTTAGATAAATGTAATTTTATTACTTTATGGTTTAATTGAATGTCATGTTACTAATATATTCAAAGTTAATTTCTGTATACAGATGTTCTTCCACTTTATCGTTGCTGATGTGATAGCACGGAAGTGGACATTGAAAAATCATGGAAAAAATTGAAAGATTTCAAATGGAGGTTGTGGTGTGATGCCAATAATACTTCGTAGACCATGCAGCAGATGTATGAGAAGCTACCCAGTGGGGTAACGAAATAACAGTGGAAAGTTTTTGTCAATAGCCATCGTGATGAGAAGCGGATGGTATTGAAATATATATTATTATATTATCCTCATTTTACATTTATATATGTACATGAAGAAGAGATAGACAATGAATACATTACTTTTAAATTGAATTTTATTTATTTCAGGATCTCTCAAGACAGAATGCCTCAAACCAGGAAAAACAAGTCATCCCGCACACTACGGGCTCAAAAAGATTTTCTAGAAGCCGAATGTCATTGGTAATCTTTTAATTAGTTTAAATATTTATAAGACAATATTATCTATTTAAAATATTTAATTTTTGATTTATCTTTTTTTAATGCAGTCACAGAGTTTAGGGAATGAAGCATCCCGAACAGAACTGTGGCTGGATGTTCATAAAAAAACAGATGGAAATTTTGTTAATGAACCTGCCAGAGAAGTTGGGGTATGCAGTCAATTATTTATTATAATAACTTATTATCAGTTTTTACTGTGTTAATATATATTGATATTTGATTTATAGGTAAAAATTAAAGAAATATGGGATGTCAATCCTGAGCAATCCTACTCAGTCTCCCAAGATGACCCGGTTAGTAAAGTCCTTGAGAAGGAGCATCCTGGTAGAGTGTGCGGGATGGGTTTTGGACCCGTACCGTCTGAGGTCTTTGGCAGGCCATCAGGGATTTCAGCTACATCTACTCCAGGTTATAGTCATTTCATACCTAAAGATACTCAGAGGGAGATGTCTTCTTTACGAAACACAGTTCACCAGCAGGGGGATCAGATATCTGCTTTGGAGAAACAGTTGTTTGAAATACGTCAGTATATGAGAAGATATGCCCCCGGTGGTAGTGCATCGGCTAGTGGTGAGCAGGTAAATCACAAAAAAATCAAAATCATTTAGTTTTCACACTTTTATTTGTTTTAAGATTAATTATAAAAATGCAACAATATTTAATTTTCAATATAATGTTCTTATAGGTGGCAGCAGGTAGTGGAGATGAAGGTGGAGAGGGTGACGATGCAGCATCAGATGATGAGTAGTAGTGTTTTTGATGTGTTGAACAAGTATGAAAATGGTTGGTTTGTATATGTAACATGTATATGGCACATAGTTTCCACCAAAAATTTCCATTTCCTACCATTTTTTTTTATTTCTCATGTTTCCTTCTATGAATTTTATTTATTTATGATGTTTCATTTTATGTCTTGATTTCTTGAGTGTGGTATAAATCATTCCATTTAGGCCTATGTTTGAATTGGTACCACATCCAATGAGAATACCATATATGTAACCCATATTCATGCCATTTCTACTATATAGCAGTATTTGGGTTGCCCCATTGTGTAAGCTCGATTCATACCATAACTGATTCATAGAAGTACCTAGGCAGTCCAACTGTGTAAGTCCTATTCATATCATTGTTGCTCCATAGCAGCACCTGGGTATCCTAGCTGTGTAAGCCCAATTCATACCATCACTATCAAGGCCCAATGAGCCACAACACATTACATAGGCATGAAGAAATTCCCACATGACAGGCTAATCTTAGACTATACAACCAACATACCAATTATGCTGATAAAGAACTCACGCTCTTACTGACATGGAAAGAGTGTATCTTGGAAGCCTCCCACAATACCTAAATTTAAATATTATCAGTATAACATGAATCTAAGCATGTATACACTCTATTAAAACACCTAATATGCATCATTACAATAACATCCAAATAATCATAGTTTAACTTAACTTATCCCCCAAATAACCATGTCAATTATTCATGTTAGACTTAACAAAACACAAGCACTACCCGTGATTTTACATTCACAATACCAAATACAATGATATTACTAACTGAATACCAAACCACAATCCACCTATATACCATCACTATAGAAAGAAGTTTCTAAACTTACTTTCATTTTTTTAATGAACTCATAGACCTAGGATAAGTCCTCTCTTGGATTACATACATACAAGAAAAACCTCATCAGGTGGAAATGAGAATCACTATTTCACTTGATTAGAACACTCCAATCACCAATATCCCAAGATACATCTCAATATTACTAGTCTCTCTCAACCCTAGTTCACATGTCACATCCTATATAGGATACAACTCATGGAGAAGCATCTATGAACCCATCTCAAATATCACAAGGAAAATCATAGGCCAATATACCCACTTGAGGGTTCTCATGCATATAACAAATCCCATACCCAATCCAACTATGAAATCTAGGCTACTAATCCTAACTAGAAATCGACAAACCATACTTCCCCTGAAGGATAAATATCACATACATGCACAAATATATTAATGACATTATCTTATGATAATAACTATTGTGAAAAATCAATATCATTTGGTTTGGTTAAGTATAATTCCACCAATAAGGTATTTAGGAAAACATTAGATAAGTTGTTGAAATTTTAAAAAACTCAAACCTATTTTCTTTAACGAAGTCAATAACAACTATATCATGATGCATCCCATCCAACCTGCAACATGATGACCATCTTGGGATGTATACATGAAACTCTTATCTCATATCCAATGACATAACTCAAATCCTCAATAGGAATCATGTATAACCTACAAGATCATAAACCATACTCTCTCAAGCACCATGCATGGTTAGCGTGTTGTCCAACCTAAATCACACGCCAATTCACAAGTTACCCATTTTCTATAGTAGGCATTGACAACCAACCCAAAACACATAACAAACCATACCATAACATACATTCTATAACTACTCAAACATCCATCTTTGGAACAAATTCTATACCCATTAAACATAATTTGTTCTATCCCATAACACAAATCCATTATTAAAAAAACCCAACCCATATCACAATCCACCCATGGATGTTATATCGGCCAACTTAGAGCATAACCAATTACATATCATTACACATCACCATGGTTAGCATGATCACATAAATTGTATCAAAATTCATAACCATTTATTATATAGAGTATTAGTATCCATATAATATAAATCAACCCTTCTTAAAACACATATGAAATTAAAGAAGCTAAAAACACATATAAATATTGGGGGTCACATGGATTGGTTACTCACCAAATTGTGATACATACCTTTCCTTAGGTGGGACTCCATAACATACAACATTTTCTCATATCCTATTTTTCAATGCATAATACCATGTTATTTGTTTGTATGGTGTCTCCTGTTCAATATTCTGGTTTGATTTTTTTTCAGGGCAGTGGTGTGGTAGGAGCAGAATTATTTTTTTTCCAGGTCAACATTTCGCAGTGGTTTTAACCGCCACTAATGCCCTTCTGGTCCGCATTTAGCGGCGGTTATAACTGCTGCTAATGCCTTATTGGTCTGTATTTAGCGGCAGTTATAACCGCCGATAAATGTATTATGTTTAAATTTAGCGTAGGTTTTCACCGCCGCGACATAGGCACATCAAACGCCAGAATATAGCGGCGGTTAAAACTGCCATGAAAAAAAAAAGTATCATCTACGCATAAAACCGCCGCGAAATGGACAAAAACTGTCGTGAAAAGAGGCATCTATGATGCTTTTCTTAAACCGCCGCGAAATAGTAAAAACCGCCGCTAATAGATTGCCGACACCCAATTACGCCGCAGTTTTTGTAAACCGCCGCCAAACCCTATATCGGCGGTTTAAACCGCCGCCAAATGAAAAAAAAAACCGCCGCTAGGGGCTGGTTTTGTTGTAGTGTGCGTGAGGACCTCTATATTCCCCACGTACTAATATCATTGAATTCATGGGAATCATCTATAGAGTAAAGTGATGGATTCTTATCAACCCTAATTAGATGAGATGGTTTAACTTTATTTTCAAAAAGGCCATGTTGAATGTGCCACTAGATTGTCTAGTTTAGAATATCTAATTGGTTATTGACTTTAGATCTTCACCATATGCCGACATCTGAGTCCGAACTGAGTATGGCCAAGAATTTCTTTTAGAGATATATAGGAAATTTTCATGATTATATATTTGTATGTTCCTTCTAATTTATGGTGTGATTCGTTAACTATTTCACGAGTATCTACTTAATTTTATCTGTATTAATTTTCTAGTCTCTCACCTTCTTGTTCCATTTCCATTCATTTTCAGCATAGCCATTTTTATTATATGTATTCGAATATTATTTGGGTTTTGAGTATGAAACTGGTAAGTTTTAAAATGGAAACCTATTTTATAACATAATATTGTTTGTTGTTTAGAAAATTTGATTTTTCTAGAAATATGTTTTCTTATTTTAAAAAGATAATACCTATTTTCTATACATATTTCAAACTAGTGTTCGTTTAATTTTTGGGAAATAAATCATAAGTCTTATATGGTGCTTACCTAATGATCAATTTATGATTACACAGACTTGTTCCACTCAACATTGTAGACTCGACCTATTTTGTAGTTTCAGGTTTCTATTTCTGTTTTCCATTTTGAGTGGGTTGGTTTTTGGATGGTGGTGACCAAGTTTTCCGATATAGATCTTGTTAGTCTGGTTGGTTGGTTGTAGTCTTTTATTTTTAATTTATATTATTATCAGTAGTGGTAGTACATGGATTCTATAGATTTATTTATTAAAGTTCAATTTTTATTATTTGTGGTATGTGCTCTGTTTGATATATTGGATCTTAGTTATTTATTTCGATAAATCATTCACACTATGATAACATTGATTCACGTCAATAGTCACTATCCTAGGATTATTGGGAATGCCTCTAAATCCTTGTCTCATATCAGTTAGTGTGTTAGGTTGGATGGTATTCCTTCTTTGTTTACGACAATTTATCTTAGAAGAAACAACCTTTAAAAAATCCCATGGAATATTTCTTGATGAAAATACAAATATCGCATTGAAATAAAAAATATAAATTCTAAAAAATTTCCAAAATATTAGGGAAATAATTTTCTTTAAAAATAAAACATTGAAAATTTGATATTATTATTAAAATCATTTTGAAATCACAATGGTGTAAAATTACATTCATGATGTGTATATTAAAACTAATATTCCTTTCAAAATTTCAGAAAAATATTATTTCATTTAATAAATAACATAAAGTTTACTTTTAATTTTATTTGAATGCCAAACATAGGTATAAATTCATTTTAAAAATCATTGAATAATATAAATATCTATTTAAAACATTTTTAGAAAACAAGGACATGGATGAAAAATGAATTTTGATTGAGGTGAGAAATAAATTCTTATTTCATATAAAATATATTTTCAGCCTCTTGAGTAGTTAAAGTGAGGTAAATGAAAGGAAAAATTGTATTATCATGAAATATATAGAGGAAAAGAAAGTAATGGGACTTTAAAATGGAATTTATAAATTACTTCAATGGAAATTCAATAATAAACAATCTTGATAAAAGTGAGATTGAAACATAAATCCCTTACTACTTTGGTAGCCTCCAAATCAAAACTCCTAAAAGTTAAAACCTTATATGAATTTTTAAATCCTAATAATTTTTATAAAATCATTATAAAATACCTTTGTGGGTATCATATAAACTACATAAATGAAATAAGTGGTGAATATAACATAACTCTCATAGAAATACATGTGAGACAAGAAACCCTTCCATCAATTTCGACATCCTTTGAATTCACTATATACTCCAGTATAATAAATTTAAATTTATTATAATTCTTTAAAAAATCTTTTAAATTATTATAATATCAAATAGTATTCAATTATATCATTTCAACACACATATATTAATAATTCTATATTAGAAATATCATTTTTTGTTGTAAAATGTTTCATTTGTTGTAAGAATTTTTATTCAATAGTTTCAATCCTTTTACTTTGATCATGGTTATATCATATAAATATGTTTAATATGATATAAACATCATATATATTCATTATATTTATATTTATTGTAATCCAAAAATTATGGAGATAGAAAAATGAACTACAATGTTCATGGAGGTTGTATGCTCTACGTATGCGTGAATGATGTTTTGACCTTTTGAAGGATAGAATAGAAGAATTTTAAATAATAATTCAAATTTAAATAATAATTATTATACAAATAATGAAATATATACTTATTAAATTTCCCCGTATTAACATCTATGTAAATAAAAAATGTTAAACAAATCACATCACTTTGTGGAGGTGGTAGTCCACAAGTATGTACGAGCAATGTCATCGTTTTCCAATGGATGGAAGGTAAGTAGGTTGATTTGATATTATAACTCTAGAATAATAATTATATTATGAATATCATAAATAAATATATATATATATATATATTAAACACATCATATTAACTATCCATTATATACATTGATTGAAAATGAATTGTATCGCTATGTGGAGATGGTAAGCCGTATATACGCTTGAGTGATAATTTCATATAGCATCTGATGGAAAGGATGGAGAATAAAGGTGGATTAAAATAATATAGAAATTTGAACATTTTTAGGATACTTAATTAATTATTTTTTAATAATATATTTTATTTATATGAGGTTGAAGAAGAGAAAATTTTAAAGAAGTTGGGTAAGAAAATTACCCCTAATTTAGTAGGCCTCATTTATATCCCTTCTTAAGGACCCATGGAATGGTATTTCAACAATATGATCACCTATAATTCTGGTATAGGGAAGTTTATAATATAATTTTGTAGGTTTTGGTCAATATCGAGGGGCCAAAGTGATTTAAAGAATAAAAACGAGGGGCTCTATTTTATAAGGGAGATAAAGGACACACTTGTAATTTCAAAAATGATTACGATATAATTACTTAATTGTGAAGACAAATTCATCCAAATGGGCAGATATTTGAAGAAAAATATTATATTTTTGAAATACCATAATCAAATGTAATTTAGATAGGTTTTAGGGAAATTTTATACCTTATCTTTTAGTTTAACTCATTGTTTACCAGTTTTAATCTTTACTATGCTAATGAATTTTTAATATTAAAGGGTTATAATTTTACTTATAAGGTATGAATTTGATAATAAATGTCCATGTGATGAAATTTTTGACTATTTTTCATTATATTTATTATATTTAATGTTTTTTATTATTTTTAAACAATTTAATAAAATATTTTTTAACAAGATACTATTAATGTTGTTTTAAGGACTATTCACATTATTTGTCTTTAAAAATAATTTGAAAGAAAACAAAATTCAAATATAATCATTAAAAAATCGAAAATATGATATTTTTGACTGAATAATTCATGAATCATATTAATTCACCCAAAATATATTACATATATATAAAATCAATTTTTAAATTTCTCTATTAATTGAATACATATAATATTGGTTCTACCCAGAATTTTATTGAATTATTTATTAAATTAAAATTATAACTAAATTACTATGAAAAAAATTAATTTATATCTCAAATAAACCTTTATAAATAAAATTATTCCTGTTTTATCCTTATGTAGTAATTTTGAAGATATTAAATTCCATGGAGTGATATTTAGTATTTATTATTTTTTTTAAATTAACATAATTGTTACAATCAAATAAAAATAGAACCAACTGGAAATATTTACAATAATTGAATGTATATGGATGAACAAATCCCAAAAAATTGTATAAAGGAATGTTTTGGGTTAATTTTGAGACCTTATCTCATGGTTTGAACCTTATTTTACCAATTTTACCCTCACTGAGGTGAAATCGTTTTACCATGCTTACTATTCATAATAGAAAATATAAAAGTAAAATATTTACCAAATTTAATCCTAATGATTCTAAATATGGTATGTATTTTTCACAATTCTATCTATACCATTAGAAAAAACCAATTTATGATGAAAAAAATCATAATAAAAAATAGTTTTTTTAAGCGAAATGTCTTTGTAAGTATAAATATGTTTTTATACCAAATACATCCATTAAATTAATTAAAATTAACATGATTTTATTATTAATAAATAAATATAACTTATTTTTCTAAACCTTTTTTAAAATAATTTAAATTATAAAATATTGAAATTACAATACATTTTTCTATAAAAACAAGTAATTTTCACTATTCACTAGAAAATCTATATTCTTTAGAAAATCCAGAAAATTAAACTATAATAATTTTTTTATGATGACTTCAGGAGTGATATTTTTTATCCAAAAAATATTTTAAATGTTCTGGAAATTAAATATATTATCCACTAATAAGAATAAATAAAAAGAATATTTTATGAAAAAATATTTTGGAAAATAAAAAAGTAAACTATAAATTGGGATATTATTTCCTATAAATTAATAAATATATTTTTATTGAGTTGTTCCTTTTTATGTATATATTTTATAATTTTATTAATCTTATTATTTCCCTAAAATATAATGGGTAAGTTATAATGATCATATTTAAATAATAATATTTTGTAGTTCACTTAAACTTGGTGTTGTCTGTTGTATACTCTATCAGATTTAGTGTTCTACATTTAAAATATCATGTTTTCACAAAATAAAATGGAAAAGTGGTGTCTATGTACCACATCGTAAATCTGGAAAATATCTCAAGGAATCCACCCTTAAAAAGGGGGATAATGGGTGAGATTTTATATAATGTTTTTAGAGTAATTAAATTAAATTAATACTAAATATAAAAACATTTAAATACTATTTACATATTTTAATTTGTTAATTATATATCTATAACAATACAAAAATAAAAAATAATTTTTTAAAGGAAAGAGCTACACTAGATAGTGCCTTTTAAATTACTTGAAATTGGGTATCGTCTAAGACAAAACCTTCTCAAATAAACTTTTAAATTACCCACTATCCAAGATAATTACTTTTTTAGAAACCTAATAATGAAGTAAATGATTGAGAAAACATCTACGCTTTTCTCAAAATGGCACCCAATTTTATTAGTATTCATGGAAATAGTTTATCAAACTACCTATTTCATATATATTTTTTAATTTTGTTAATATTTGTAATTTTTCCCATTATTTCCATAGGAACTCATACATTATCTAATTTACAATTCATTGAACAAATTAATTTTGCCCCGATGAATCGCAGAATCGATAACCATTGGGAACTAAATTTCTAACCTCAATGATTTCACAACAGTAAACACAAACCATTGCACATGATTTATTATCATCAACTTGATTCACCCACATCATCAATCATTCTAAGTATAACCCGTCAGTAATTATTTTATTAATGACTCAAATCTAGCATGACATATATATTGGAAGATGAGACTCAACATTATTAAAGTAAACGAAAGCTTCATGTCAATTAATGTTCAAAGACCAAATGGAGTGACCCATCTTTTCTAATCTATTGGTCTCAAATTCACCTCATCATTAGGATCAGTAGCAATAACTCACCAAATATTGGATCATCTTCCAAATTATTTGAATCTTAGACTTTTAATTTTTATATTCTAGAGGTTATTTCATAATGGTTAATCTCCTATATTATTTCCATACTTCAATGATTATTAGTCCACTTAGTTTATCTAAACATTAAGTCATCTTCTAAATTTATCAGTAAATCATTGATCCCTATTTTCCCTTGAAAATATCCACCAATAATAAATCACTACTCTTGTATTGATCAATATAAGTGAATTTATTTATATAATAAAGTGTATGATTCAGTCATAATATATTCATTGAATGAGAAAAATTAATAGAATTTCATCAAAAAATAAATTTATTTAATATGGTCACATGTTTTTTATTAAATAAAATTCATTATTAGGGGATATATAATTATTTATTAATGAAATTACTTGAATTATCCAATTTATATCAAAATTAACCCTTTGAATTGGGAGATATTAGTGGTATCCATGTGATGGAAATAAAGGGAGGGATGGTAGGTGTAATTCTTATATATATTTTTTATAAAATAAATCCCCATTTTATTTCATTTTTTATTTCATACCATTTCTTTGTGCTTAAATAATCTGAACATGTGGTATCAAATAAAGTTTGGGGGTGAAATAATAGTTAGTGGAGGATATTTTCTAATAACTAGAAAATTCATGTGGTCTAGATTCCCGATTTGAATACTTATTCTGAATTATTGAGTCGAGGTGATTTAAATAGCACAACAACATCATGAAAAGTTATAAAATGAGCCCCCTAGAGGTATTCAATGTTTAGATCAAACCCAATGTGCTACAAAAACCCCTTCCTAAATAATAAGGAAAATTGTTTGTTCTAAAAAATTTCCAATGTTTTTTCTAGAAATAGCTTCATCATACCATGTAATCACAACTTCATTGGTCCATCTCAACCGACTATACAATTTTGATCATATCTTGATCAATAGAAGTACAATTTTTATGAAAAATGAGTTGATTTATTTATTCTCAACCATTCCATAAGAAAAGGCACACTGTATTATTTAATATTTTTCTTTATTATTTATGGAATTGAAATGAAATTTAGGGACAATAAAAAAGATATATGATCAAGTTTACATCCTCAAACCACTCTATTGAGACGTCTTGAATGGATTATATCCTTAGTTTCATGGATCTAGTTGAGTATATTATGAATAGTGTTTCAACCTCAATTTCACCAAGTAATCTGAGGCAAAGAAGTAAAATAAGAATATGATCAGTCAAATTAACCAATGGATCAATCACAGTTTCTATCACAGTGTTGCTTAAGAGACTTGTTTGTATGAACCTCGGATGATGTTGGAGAATACATACCAATAAATGAACACTTGAAAAATATTTTTTACTTAAATTAGTTGATTAATATTTAATTTCAGATTGGGATCTATATATCCAAGAACACTAGGGAGTTCTGTAGCTTAGTGAATCAACTAGTGGGAGCAGGTAAGACAATGACTGATAAATAACTAGCAAACCACCTACTTTTTACTCTCCTTAACAGATGGGATACACTGGTGGTATCCCTTAGGCACATGGTTCCTAGATGAAACTATACTATAGAAATGGAAAATTATTCACTATTCAATGATGAGGCTTGAAGGTGGGACATGAGCTTTAATCAGATAAAATCTTTCATCCCAGTGATGTGAGGAGTACAATAATAATGTTGTTAAGGAGTATAAAAAAATTTCAATACAAGAGTAAATTATGGTCCATAAATTAAATGAGGAAAATATATAAATTCTATCATTGACAAATATAGAGACACATTAGGATGAATCATCAAAAGTTACTATAAGTGAAGGGAAAATTTAGTTACTAATAAAGAAGAAATGAAGACATGGATGTGTGTATCACTGGAGAAGTTATGATGTCATCTAATGATGAAGAAGATACTTGTCTTGACATACCAATCCAATATATATAATGTCTGTTCAATACAACTTCATTACACCAGGTCACATGACATTATTATTATTTCTTGATTTATCATGCTACTAACTTTAATGCACTCAAGATAGTGAATACAAATTTATAGGAGATTTTTAGAACGAGTGATATCTAAGACAAGATGAACATTTGATACCTAACCACACTAAATAATTTCCAACATGTTCTAAGAATTCATATCAACTTTTTATTAGGGATAAACTTTTATAGATAAGGCTATGAAAACATATTTGGAAACAAAACATAGAATATGACCCAAGGATCTATCATCATCACTGAAGGACACATATATGGTAAATTGAATGATATTCTTATGAAGATATATAAAGAAAAAATCAACATGTATTAATGAGAGGCATAATACAATCAGAATAATAAGATACTCAACTATATGAGTGAATTAGGGCCATCAACCCCGATGAAAAAGAAATAAAATAGTGTTAAGAAGGATTCATCACTAGATCCTTGGAACTATTTCTTGTATGAGAAGTAAAACATATCCTCATTTAGTACTACTTCATCAAGGCTACCATACTTGGTAAATATTTTTTACTCTGATATATAAAATCCCATAGAGGTGAAATCCCATGGATTTAGTAGATATTGTTGACCCTAAATTTATCTTGAATGGTATGGGTGTGGTTCTTCATAATGAAGGAGAATGTGTTGTACTACTTAGAGATGTTCTACAATATGTTGGATTATAAAACATGAAGGATGAAAATGTTTATTTGATGATAAATTGAAGAATATAACACATCTAAGGATATTCATGCCTATAGTAGGATTCAAGGAATCTGATATGAGGGGTTAGTTCTTTGTACCCCACAATATAACAGAGTTGTAGAATGGATGATCATAACAATCATGGAGAAGTTTATAAGTATATTGAGATTGGATATGAGGCATATGATGTTATGGGGATAATATATTCGTGTTTTATTCTATCTCATCCATAAAATAAAAGAAATAGCCTAATATTTTGTGATTCTATAGAAGGGATGATCTTGTAAACATCTATCTTACTATCATTTATGAATATTTGGATAATTGGATTTTCAATATTTATAAAAAAAGGTAGAATATATATGAGAGGTATACTCTATGAATCACAATAATAAATGATGATGAGAAGTTTGGATATAATCTTCAAGAGCCAAAGTAGAATAAGCTGATCAAAAGTACAGATTTCATGTTCTATCATAACCAAAAGTTTTAAGACATTATAATTCCCAAAATTCACTAATGTTAAATTATTTCTGAATAAATTAGTAATTAATAACCTAAAACCATACTACCTACCACCGAAGAGGTGTAGGTTAAAGAATACTCATCAATAGTAGACCAAGATGTAGAGGAGGAGGACTTTGAGTAGGGGAAGTCTTAACCCTATCTAACAAAAGTTTCAGAACCAATAAAGGAGAAAGGCGATGTTATTCCTCCTAAAATAAAAATTTCAATGGTTCCATGATCTACATGAGTAGTGAACTCATAAAAATGATATCTATAAATGGTGAACCTATTGGTGACTAATGATGGGTAATAAGAAGAATTCCAATAATAAATATCTTAACTAGATAAACTAAAGTGGATAAATATGTAACACCCCAATATTTTAGGAGATATAATCTTTTTAATTTATTTCATTTCTTATGTTGTACACTACACCAAGATTATCTTGCACTATACGCAACACCATAATAGCTTGAAGTATACGCAACACTATTCTTGGATCGTGTTACACACAATTTCAAGTTCGTTTGATAGTAGTTATTCTACGCAACATTGAGTGTGTATATATATATAAATATATATATATTCTATGTATAAATGAAATATGGTTGGATTATATTATACACAACAACAAAGAAGTCTTTCACTACACGCAACCCTAACTTGGCTTGCATTACACGCAATCGCGACCTTCCTCGATAGCATGTGTAGTACGTAATAAAGGGTTTCACTAAACAACGATATATTGTTATAATATTATTATGGACTAGCCGCTATGAATATTATTAACTAAATTTTGAATTTTATAACATTATTAGTCATCTTACACATTTTCTAAAACATGGTATGTGAAAAAAATAATTTTTTCAGTTAAAATAAGTATTTTTCAAAAAATGAAATTAGGTCGCCTTTTGATGGCGCACCCACTTTAAATCTAGTTTTTGACATGTTTATAAGTTAAATTTGACAAAATAAAATTTTTATTTGGAATCTGGATATTAAAATTTACTTTGGATAAATGTTTCATATTATTCTGATAACTTTCATATATTAATGAATAGTAAAAACACGCTATATTTTAATTAAAAAACAACTTTTTTCATCATAGTAATTTATATGGTTAAATTATAATATTTAATGGTTTTAAAGTATAAATAGAATATATTTTGACCATTTAATATAATTTATGTAATTAGCATTTATTTTACATTGAATTTATAGGTAAAATCATTTCAATCTTTTCCAATGCTTTAGCATTTAAAAGTCATTTTCTTAATAGTGGGATTAAATTTAAATTAATTTTTGAAACATCTGTGTTTTTAATTTTGAAAAATGGATTCCATATTTGGAATCTGTTGGTCCAAATTATGTTAATAGACTACATTTTATTTTTGGGCACTATTAATAGTAACTACAATAATTTTTATTCACTTCAGTTAAAGATAAGTCGGGTAATTAAAGGCAAACCAAAGATTATAAAATTACCCTAACAGATTCCAAAATTATATTGGATGACTAAAAGTCGACCCATATCACCTAAGGGTCGGATTATATTCATTTTATCGACTTTTAACCGTGAAAATAATTTAATTATTAATAAAACCAACGAAAGTGACAACATGTCACTCTCTAAAATCTTATAAGTATAATAATTTTAATTTAGTGATAAACATCATGAAACATTGAACATGAATAGTCTATATAAATCAAAAAAAATTATCTACATCATGAGAATTTATTTATAATTTTTAGGGATTAAATAATTGTCATTAATGGTGACACAATAGTGATGCAGAAACTGTTTATTTAGTGAAAAAACAATAATATAGTTTTTATTAAAATAACAATACCTATCAAAAGGACCAGAAACGTGACCAAATATTATTGGTCGAGTATATGTAGAGACCCAAATATTGACGTACATGTACATTACATTACTTTTTCGTAATATGTAATACATAACAAAAACAAACACCGAAGGACCGTAATAGTTTAGTGTCTTTGGAAACTCGGATCATAATCTTCTAATCTTGGTGAATGATATTAAACATCTCTCATAAAGATCTTAACCTTTTGTTTTATTACCTAAAACCTTTCTTTATATCCTGGGTGAAAAAATATAAAGGGTGAGATCAAATTCTCAGTAAGGGTAAGCATGTAGAAAATAAAACAAACCATAAACATTTGAACATAAAAACATGAACATAATGTTTAAACATTGAAATCTTGAGAAATGACATAAAACATATCAGTAAGTAAGGCATAGATCATAATGGAACATCAATCATGAAAAAATAGCATGGGAATAAAACATGTAATTGTGGAAACCATTAAGCACGTGTTATGATTTCCATAGTATCCAAGGCATTGCTGCCAAGACCATCTTAGTGGACAAAGTCCCTTTCTTGATCGAGTTCACTTCTCATTTTAGTCCTGTAACACTGAACCAGATTAACTTATCATTCCATCCATGTCTATATCATGAGATATAAATCTTTACCCAATTAATTGGAGGGAGATATAGGTCCCACCCATCTCATAATGAAATCATTCTTACTTGTGCCACAACATTAACATTAATCATTTATCATTACCCAAAGTATAAAATGGGTTTCATAAACATCATCCCATAATAACATAATCCATAAAAAATGGATATCATTTCATCATAAGAAAAGTGAAACCATGTAAATCATAGTGAAATTATACTTGAAACATACACATGTGAAATAATGTCATCTTATATGGAAAATGGTTTTGATAAAACACTTGAAATGAATTCTTGAGGAAAATATCCTTTCTTCTTCAAAATCATTTTCTTTTCACAAAATACAACGCAATTTTAAAATGGAATGATTTTGTTTAAAATAGTCTTTAAATATTGTATAGTATTATTCATGAAAGTAAGGCATTATGAAACCGTAAAAATCTATTCATGCCATATAAGTAAAAAAAGTCTTCTCAAACTTTTGCTGGAAAAGTCAAAACGTACCTCGTATGGTAAACAAAAGAATAATTCCTTCCACACGATTTGCTAAAAGTAAAAAAGGGTAAAAATAACTTTTAACATACATGGAAGAAAATTAAACATTTTATGAAAACATTTTGAGATATTTGGACATGGATAATAAACATAACCCTAGTAAATACTTACGAATAAACAATCTCGGATAAGAATGATATTGGAATAATTATCCCTTACCTTAGGTCTGATGTGCTTCGTACGTATCCAAAAATCCTATATAATGATTTAAATAATGTCATTTACTTATTTCAGAATCATATTCATTGTCATTATATCATATATGGTTCACTTATTACATTATATTACCCATTTTTTGTAAATTTCATGTTAAAGCAGCGTTTTGGGTAAAATAGTTTTGTTTATCGTACTTGTTTGGACTTGTTGTTCTTGATATTTTTATTACTTATATGATGATTTAATTAATTCCATAATTTAAGTCATGATTTATATATCATATATATTCAGTATATATATATATAATATATAGATAAATTAAATGAAATACACCGTTCATGGAGACAGAAGGTCGTACGTACGCATGAACGTTGTTTTCTTTTCCTTATTGACCTGAATGGATGTAAGTAGATGACACACACACATATATATATAAATAAATCTAGTAGCATTATTTTTTCAAATATTTCAATATTACTTATTATATATACTTTATAATCATTCTTGAATTATTTACATGGAAAATGAATCTCATCACGTCGTGGAGATGGTAATCCGTACGTACGCACGAGCGATGATATCATTCCCGTATTTATTGAATGGAATTTAAGTGGATGGTATGATATCTTAGAATCAGTATGATGTTATAATAATCATATATAGTTATTATTTACACCATTATACCCATCCATGTAAGGTTCTGGTGGAAAAACTGATTACACCACGGCATGGAGACGGTATTCCGTACGTACGCATGTGCTGTGATTTCATTTTCCATAGGATTGATAGAAAGTGAAATTGGGTTGTTTAATATTTATAAAAACATATCATTATATAATTAATACAGATGTTATTAATTTATAATAAAACAACTAAAGAAGAGGACGGTTAAGAAGAAATAAAACTTGAAAGAATTGGTAGAAGAGATTACCTCTTCCTCGACATACCTCCTTTAAACTTCTTCTAAGGGAACTAGAGTTGATCTTTTGAGAAGACCAGAACCTAAATGATATAACTAGAGAGGTTGAGAAGATTAATTTGTAGCATTTTTCTGAGCTTCAAGGCTCAAAATGGTGTGAAGAGAAGAGGGAAGGGGTGCCCTTTTATAATGGAGGAGAGGGGCACCTTTGGAAAAACTTAAAATATTATTTTATAATAAAGTCATATTCAGTTTATCATAGCTCCAAATTGATTTATTTCGAAGATAAAGTTGGGATGGGTAAGAATCCTCTCTACCAATAGGTTTTAGACAAGTTTAGGTCACTATTTTGACCTTATCATTTAGATTTAACTCTAAGTTAAATAATTAAAATTTTACCGTGTCTTCTTGTTTTCTTACATTATATGGTTAATAAAATTACTATAACAAGACAAAAGAACCCCAAGTGGTTCATCATTAATATATATATCCTTATCTATGTCATTGGGCTGAACCTTAGATTTTTATGAATAAAATAAAAAGTAATAAAATAATATTTTTTTTAAAAACTATTTTATGTCAATTTTGACACTATTTGGCACATGATTTTTTTAAAAATCATAACAGCATGATTAGTTCGAAATAATTTAATTAAATCAATACTAAAATGACCTATTAACCAAGAAAATTAGTTTAATTCATAAAAAGACTAAAATTAAATTTATTTGGGTATTTATAACATCAATTAGGCTAATATTTCATTAATAAGGTAATTACTACTTCATCATTGTGTCATAAATAAATTAAATTATATAAAGTCTAAAAATTATAAAAAAAATACATTTATGTAGGAAATCATTTTATTTTTCTAATTAATATTTATAGTCGAATTTATCTTATGTATAAACCTCTATAAAAAAATTTATCCATTAAACATTGATTTTTACTATTTTAATTCTTCTTTAAATAAAACAATAAGAAATGTCCTAATCGAATCCAGGTGGACCTAAAGGGTAATATTTTATCCCTAAGGTTTTTTTAGGTCGAACTGCACTTATCAAATAGAATTAGGACATTTTTATGGTAATTATAATATCATTTTTACCCTTAATTACCCTATTTACTTTCAGTTGTGGCAAATAAAAGTAAAAAGTTACTATTCACCAAAAAAATTATTTTTATCTTATTGAACCACATATTACTCCTTTATATTAACCGTGTCTCTTGGATTTTCTAAATTCCACTCACAGAAGTGGTAAAATTATGTTTTATGTAAATTTTCAAACTCTCCTAGGAGGTGGGTAAAAGACGGTGAAAATTTCAATAAAATTTTTATATGTCTAAAATTATTATAAAATGACTCCAATTAATTACATTGAACTTATATAGGTATTATGTATCAATTTATACCTAAAATAAATTTAAATAAAATTAATAATTATTTATATAAAAATTCGGTTTTTAAATAGTAACCTAGTGTTTTCACTATTCAACAAAAATTGAAAGTTTTCAGAAAAATACCAAAAACTCACCCTTGGCTAATTTCGATATTCTGAATTTAAAAATGAAGTCCATTTTGAAAAATAAAATTTATAAATTTTCAAAAAGTGGGTATTAATATTCATAACGGTTAGTTCATAATAATATTATAATAATATACCGTTTAGTGAAACTCGGCATTGTGTATTACACACGCTATCGAGGAAGGTCTTGATGGCGTGTAATGCAAGCCAAGTCAGGGATGCATGTAGTGAAAGGTCTGTTTGGTGTTTCATATAACATAATCAAAAAATATTTCATTTATACATTAAACAAAATCTATACTTAATGTTGCGTGAAATAATTTCTACAAAATGAACTTGAAATTGTGTGTAACATGAGCCAAGAATAGTGTTGCATATATAGCAAGGTAATACGGTGTTGCGTATAGTGAAAGCAAATTTTGGTGTAGCATACAACACAAGACATCGATAAAATTAAAAAGAATAATTATCATAAAATCATAGGTTGTTACATTATTGGCCCCTTAAAATGAATTTCACCCTCGAAATTCGTCGAGGTTATAAATGGTTTACTACTCGAAAGTTTCTTTATTAGAAACCCACATCGTAAAATTGAATACCAAAACTTATCATTAAAAACAAAAGTATTAAACGTAATGGTTAACCAAATTAACTAATCACTGGGTTTCTACATAGGAGAACATAGTTGAAAATATGGATATGGAAGGGAAATCTAACCATCATGTTCTGATGGAGAGTGGTAGAGAACATGGCTATGAAAAGCCAAAAATCAAAAGGCCATAAATTTGCGATGATCTAAGTTACCATCTAATTCATCGGATATAAGGGCACTACGACAAAAATTTTGGTTTTCAAGATCATTTAACTAAATTTGAAGAATTTGAATTAGAATAAATACATAATTTATTTCGGTATAATCTCACCGTTGTTCATGCCTTGAACAATTTCCACTTCATCTCTTAAAGAAATGAAGTTGAATTTGTCATTCGTGAAGTGTTAGCAGATCATGTGATAGAATGATAGGTAATTCCATCTGTCTCAATCAAAAGGACAGAAAAAGTTATTAAACATACATAAGTCCATCTATAGTGATATTGGACTTATACTTCATAAATCATTACGCTTAATATAATAAAACTAGTTTCTACTAATCAAGGACTTCTTGTAGGCCAGTGGTAGGCGATAAAGGCTTGTCGCACTTCAGTTGTGGGATCGATTCCCACAGCCTTGTCTGACACATCGGGTTGTTGCTCGTCCTGTAGGTTGTACCTTTTTGTAAAACTACATTATAATAACATTCCTACAATAAAATAGAAAAAAAATTTAGCTTTAATCAATATTATATTAATTCATTCCAATATTTAGGATTATCCAAAATACTTATGTCAAAGCTCATAGTATAAAGAAAAAAATTACTAGAAATGTCATCTACCGTACATGTGAATACCATCATTTATCCCCCATATATCATATGATATATCTTGTTGGTCACATTACAAACATGTGAATACCTTAATCATGTATTCTCTTGAACCATTTTGAAAACATTAATTTTGTCACAAGGTAACCCTTTCCATAAACCAAAATCCCAAAAATTCTATATACTCAAACCATGATATCACTTTTTTCCTTATATTAGTCATGATCTCATTAATACTATATATCAAAAATTTCATTCTCTCCTTATCCCTTTTTTATGCGCATATTAGGTGCTTTCTAAAAATATCTGAATATCCTTTCATAGTTATTGGTACCAGTCAATATATACTTTCAAAAATCAAGAAAAGGCAACAGTGTAACAATCCTTATATTTTTCATTATTCCATAGTACCATACATTATTCTTGATAAACATACAATCATTACACTACCTTCTTAAAACACTGACCGAGCTTCATCATTTCTTCCATCTCATATATCATTTGTAGTCTCTTCATCGCCATCCACATAAATACTACCCATATGACCATGCTGATTCTCTTTATGAGATTTTCCCATAGGGCATTGGTTTTCATAATTCTCGTATATTCCACATTTAAAACACATAACCATTGTTGATGTCTTGGCCATACCATTATCCTTGTCCATGGTGTTAACTGAACCTTTTCCTTTACAATTACTAGCTTTGTGTCCTTCTTTTCCACACCTAAAGAATCTTCTAGTTCCTTTGAAACATTCTATCTGATGCATCTTCCCACATGATTTTCATGAGGGAAATTAAACTTTCTTTCCTATATGATCATCAAGAAACTCCATCTTTATATTATTAGTTGAGTTGTGAAACTTACCAAAGTTGAGATTATTGATCATATTATGAGATTGGTGATTAGGAATAATAATGATATGTGGACTTCAAGATCCAATTTCATTTGTTTTCTCATGAAGAATATCATTCAATTGTCCATCATATCCTCCATTATCCTAAATCTTCCTATTTCCAGCCATTTTCTAAAACCCAAAAACAATTATGTGAGAGGCCAAAATCATAATAAAGGGGGAGTAACTTCAATATCAAACATCTTAGGATTAATTCTAATATCATTACCGTATTTCTAGTACTATAACCTATACTTATACTTAACCTTATGGACATCCCTAGAAATACCTTAAAAATATCTCTAGGGATCTCACTAATGTTCTCACATCCTAGTTTCCAAAGGTTGACTAAACCGAACCCCGATACCAACTTTAGAGACCCAAATCTTGACATTCATGTACATTACATTAATTTTGTAGAATACTTAATAAAAAACAAAAACAAACACTAAAGGATCGTAATAGTTTAGTGTCTTTGGAAACTCAGAACATAATCTTCTAATCATGGTGAATGATCTTAAACATCTCCCATAAAGATCTTTCCCTTATGTTTTCTTACACAAAACCTTTATTTTTATCCAGGGGAAAAGAAAACATATAAAGGGGGAGATCAAATGCTCATTAATGGTAATCATGGAGAAAATAAAACAAACTATATACATTTGAACATAAAAACATTAACATAATGTTTAAACATTAAAATATTGACCAATTACGTAAACCATGGTAGTACGTAATGTATAGAACATAATGGAACATAAATCATGATAAAATAACATGGGAATAAAACATGTAATTGTGGAAACCATTAGGCACATGTTATGATTTCCATAGTAGCCAAGGAATTTCTGCCAAGACCATCTTAGTGGACAAAGTCCCTTTCTGAATCGAGTTCACTCCACTTTTCTGTCCTATAACACTGAACCAGATTAACTTACCATTTCATCCGTGTCTATATCATGAGATATAAATCTTTACCCAATACATTGGAGGGATATATAGGTCCCACCCATCTCATAATGAAATCATTTTTACTTGTGCTAAAATTTGAACATAAATCATTCATCATTACCCAAAGTATAAAATGGGTTTCATAAACATCATCCCATAATAACATAATCCATACAAAAGAAAAATGGATTTCGTTTCATCATAAGAAAATTAAAACCATGTAAATAATAGAGAAATTATAGTTGAAACAAACACATATGAAATAATTCCATCTTATATGGAAAATGGTTTTGATAAAACACTTGAAATGAATTCTTGAGGAAAATAACCTTTCTTCTTCAAAATAATTTTCTTTTCACAAAATGACATGAAATATTAAAAGAAAATGATTTTGTTGAAAATATTAATTAAATATTGTAAGGTATGATTCATGAAAATAAGGCGTTATTAAACCGTAATAATCGGTTCATGCCGTATAAGTTAAAAAACATTCTTCTCATACTTTTGCCGGAAAAGTCAAAAAGTACCTCGTATGGTAAACAAAAGAAATATTCCTTACATACTATGTGGTAAAAGTAAAAAAGGGTAAAAATGACTTTAAAAATATATTGAAGAAAAGTAAACATTTTATGAAAACATTTTTAGAACATATGGACATGGATAATAATCATAACCCCAGGAAATACTTATGAATAAACAATACCGGATAAGAATGAGATTGGAATAATTATCCCTTACCTTAGGTCCAATATGCTTCGTACGTATACAAAAATCATGTATAATGATTTAATTAATTTTATTTATATATAAACTTTATAATCATTCCTAAATTATTAACATGGAATATGAATCTTATCGCGTCGTGGAAACGGTAATCCGTACGTACGCACAACCGATAATATCGCTCCCATATTTATTGAATAGGATTGGAGTATATGATATGACATATTAGAATTGGTATGAGGTTATAATAATCATATATAGTTATTATTTACACCATTATACCCATTCATATAACGTGGTGGTGGAAAAACTGATTACACCACTGTGTGTAGACAGTATTCTGTACGTACGCACACGCGGTGATTTTGTTTTTTGTAGGATGGATAGAAGGTGAAATAGGGTTGTTTAATATTTATAATAACATGTCAGCATATAATTAATACTTATGTTATTACTTTATAATGAAACAACTATAGAAGAGGAAGTTGAAGAAGAAAGAAAACATGAAAGAATCGGTAGAAGAGATTACCTCTTCCTCGACGCACCTCATTTAAACTTCTTCTTTGGGCACTAGAGTTGGTGTTTTGAGAAGACCAGAACCTCTATGATATAACAAGAGAGGTTGAGAAGAATAATTGGTAGGGGTTGTCCGAGCTTCAAGGCTCAAAAGGGTGTGAAGTGAAGAGGGAAGGATTTCCCTTTTATATGGGACGAGAGAGACACCTTTGGAAAAACTTAAAATATTATTATATAATAAAGTCATATTTGGTTTATAATAGCTCCAAATTGATTTATATCGAAGATAAAGTGGGGATGGGTCTAAATCCTCTCAAACAATATGTTTTAGAATAGTTTAGGTTACTATTTTGACCATATCATTTAGATTTAACTCTAAGTTAAATAATTTAGATTTTACCATGTCTTCTTGTTTTCTTACAATATATGGTTAATACACTTACTATAAAAAGACAAAATAACCCCAAGTGGTTCATTGTTAATATACATATATCCTTATATAAGTCATTTGGCTGAACCGTAGATTTTTAGGAATAATATACCAATTAATAATATAATATTTGTTTTAAAAAGTATTTTATGTCAATTTTGACACTATTTGGTACATGATTTTTCGGAAAATCATAACAGCATTATTAGTTCAAAAAAAGTTTATTAAATCAATACTAACATGTAATATTAAACTAGAAAATTAGTGTAATTCATAAAAAGCCTAAAATGACATTTATTTGGGTATTTATAACATCAATTATGTTAATATTTAACTAATAAGGTAATTACTGCATCATCATTGTGTCATAAATAAATTAAATTATTTAATGTCTAAAAATTATAAATAAAACACTGTTATGTAGGAAATCATCTTTTCTTACTACTGAATATTTATAGTCGAATTTATATTATGTATATCCCTATATTAAAAATGTTTTAGTTATTAAACATTGATTTTAACTATTTTAATTCTTCTTTAAATAAAATAATTATAAATGTCCTAATCTAATCCAAGTGGACCTAAAGGGTAATATTTTATCGTTAATATTGTTTTAGGTTGAACTACACTTATCCAATATAATTATGACATGTGTTAGGGTAATAAAAATATCATTTTTACCTTTAATTACCCTATTTACCTTTAACAATGGTAATAAAAGTAAAACATTACTATTCACCAAAAAATTATTTTTATCTTATTGAACAACATTTTACTCCTTCTTATTAACTGTGTCTCTCAGATTTTCAAAATTCCACTCACAAAAGCGGTAAAATTATGTTTTATGTATATTTTCAAACGCTCCTAGGAGTTGGGTAAAAGACGGTGAAAGGTTCAATAAAATTATTTTATGTTTAAAATTATTATAAAATGACTCCAATGAATTACATTAAACTTATATAGGTATTATGTATCAATTTTGACATAAAATAAATTTAAATAATATAAATAATTATTTATATAAAAATTTTGTTTTTAAATAGTAACCATGTGTTTTCACTATTGATCAAAAACTGAAAGTTTTCAGAAAAATACAAAAAATTTACCATTGGCTAATTTTGATATTCCTAATCCAAAAATGAAGTCCATTTTTAAAAATAAAATTTAAAAAATTTCAAAAAGTGGTTATTACTATTCATAATGGCTAGTTCATAATAATATAATAATAATATATCGTTTAGTGAAACTCGGTATTGCGTACTACACACGCTATCGAGGGAGGTCTTGATTGCGTATAATGCAAGCCAAGTCAGGGATGCGTGTAGTAAAATCTCTGTTTGGTGTTGCGTATAACTTAATCAAAACAAATTTGATTTATACATTAAACAAAGTCTATATTTAATTTTGAGTAAAATAATTTCTACAAAACGAACTTGAAATTGTGTGTAACATGATCCAAGAATAGTGATGCGTATACTGCAGGCTAATACGGTGTTGCGTATAGTGCAAGCTAATTTTGGTGTAGTGTAAAACAGAAGACATCAATGAAATTAAAAAGAATAATTATTATAAAATCTCAGGTTGTTATAGTATATCTATACCCTAACCATCCAAGGGTAGATATGTGGACCATTTGGATCCTTATAAAACCGATTATGACATTTATATTATTTTATTTTAAATGATGTCAAAGATGTCACCCTCATAATTTAATAAATATAGCAATTTATATGTTCTGATTTTAAGATGATAAATTCATGTAAGAATATTATTATGAAATTTATTATATTTATCTTCATTATAGGATTTTATTTTAATGTTTTATGCAACATATATGTATATTAAATAATTACACAAAAATGTTGTAGAAATTATTTTATTAAGAGATATACCAAATAAAAGGTTTTAAAAATATTAAAATAAATATTATATGAACTATTTAATGTGCTACACTAATTTTATAGATTAATATTACATGTTATGAATCTATTAAAACTTTTAGTTTGAACATATATTCTGTGAGGATTTTATTTAAATTCAAATAAATGAATAGTGTCAAAATTGACACTATTGTTATTTTATAAAAATAAAATAATATGAAATTGCTTAGAAATTACAAAAATATTTTAAAAATATAAATAAAAATTTAAATTGTCTAAAATGTCATAAATTATCCAATTATGGACAATTCACAACACATAAGTTATTATTTATAACAATTTAAAATTTAGAATCTTATTACAATAATTAAAATTAAATAGATTAAATAAGGATAAATCAAGCTGATAATGTTTTAAATAATTTCAAAAAATGTCTAAATTTTATTGGTTGATTATATTACAATCCTATCTCATCTAATATTCGGATTTGAGTCATTTTTGGAGGTTTTTAAGTGGGTTATGAATTTATTATAAATTAATATTTCTTATTTTTCTAATGGTGCCCCTCTCCTCCCTTATAAAAGGGCACCTCCTCCCTCTCCTCCTCACACCATTTTGATCCTTCAATCTCAGCCAAACTTTGCCCATTCCACTTCCCCACTTCCCTAGAAACCTTATATAGGTACTGGTCTTCTCAACAAACCATCTCTAGTGCTCTAAGAGGAAGTTCAAAGGATACACTTCGAGAAAGAGGTATACCTTCTACCAATTCATTCAAGTTTCATTCTTCTTATACATCCTCTTATTTAGTGGTTTCATTATGAAGTAAAAATATCAGTATCCCTAATATAATGATATGTTATTATAAAAATGAAACAACCCTATTTCACCTTCTATCCATCGTAAGGAAAACAAAATCGTTGTGCGTGCGTAAGTACTGAATATCGTCTCCACGCCGTGGTGTAATATGTTTTTCCACCACCACCTTTCTTGGATGGGTATAATGGTATAAAGAATAACTAAATATGATTATTATAACATCATACTAATTATAAGATATTATATCATTCACTCCAATTCCATTCAATAAATATGGGAATGATATCATCGCTTGTGCGTACGTATGGATTACCGTCTTCACGACGCGATGAGATTCATTTTCAATGTTAAAATTTCAAGAATGATTATAATGTATATATAATAATTAATCATGAAATATATGACATAATAATTCTACTAGATTTATTTGTTTATATATATGTATGTCATATACTTAATTCCTTTCAATTCAATATAGAAACAAAAACAGCGTTCATGTGTATGTACGGACTACCGTCTCCAGGAACGGTGTATTTCTTTCCATTTATAAATATATTATATATATGTATATTCTGAATATATATTATATATAAATCATGTTTCATATTCTGGAATTAATTAATCATGGTCTAAGTAATCATATTAATAATTACAAGTTAGAACACAGATGATAAATGAAGCGATTTTACCCAAAACGCTACTTTAACATGAATTTACAAAAGAACTGGTAATATAAAGACAAAATTGAACCATATATGATATCATATCAATAAATATGATTCTATAATAATTAAATGACATTATTTAAATCATTATATTGGAGTTTTGGATACATACGAAGCATATCAGACCTAAGGTAAGGGATAATTATTCCAATCTCATTCTTATCCGAGATTGTTTATTCGTAAGTATTTACTGGGGTTATGTTTATTATTCATGTCCATATGTTCTCAAAATGTTTTAATAAAATGTTAAATTTTCTTCCATGTATTTTTGAAGAAATTTTTACCCCTTATTTACTTTTACCACATCATATGGAAGGAATCTTTCTTTTGTTTACCATACAAGGCACTTTTTGACATTTCCGGCAAAAGTATGAGAAGAATGTTTTTTAACTTATACGGAATGAACGGATTTTTATGGTTTCATAAATACGTATTTTAAAGAAGATTAATCTACAATATTTCATGAATATTTTCAATAAAATCATTTTCTTTTAAAATTGCATTGTATTTTTTGAAAAGAAAATTATTTTGAAGAAGAAAGGATATTTTCCTCAAGAATTTATTTCAGGTGTTTTTTCAAAACCATTTTCCATCTAAGATAACATTATTTCATATGTGTACATTTCAAGTATAATTTCTCTATGATTTACATGGTTTCACTTTTATTATGATGAAATGATATCCATTTTTTTGTATGGATTATGTTATGATGGGATGATGTTTATGAAACCCATTTTATACTTTGGTTAATGATGAATGATTTATGTTAACATTGTGGCACAAGTAAGAATTATTTCATTATCAGATGAGTGGGACCTATATCTCCCTCTAATGCATTGGGTAATGATTTATATCTCATGAGATAGGCATGTCTAGAATGGTAAGTTAATCAGGTTCAGAGTTACAGGACTGAAATGAGGAGTGAACTTGATTCAGAAAGGGACTTTGTCCACTAAGATGGTATTGGCTGTAATGCCTTGGATACCATGGAAATCATATCATGTTATTAATGGTTTTCATAATTACATGTTTCATTACCATGATATTTTATCATGATTGATGTTCCATTATGATCTATGCCTTATGTACTTCCATGTTTTATTTCATTGCTCAAGATTTTGATGTTTAAATATTATGTTCATGTTTTGAAGTTCAAATATATATAGTTTTTTTTATTTTCTCCATTCTTACACTTACTGATCATTTGAGCTCACCCTTTATATGTTTTATTTTCCCCATGATATAAAGAAAGGTTTTAGGTAAAAAAAGGGAATATCTTTATGGGAGATGTTAAAGATCTTTCGCCAAGATTAGAAGATTATGTTCCAAGTTTCCAAAGGCACTAAACATTTATGGTCCTTGAGTGTATGTTTTTTATTGTATTAAGTATTCGATAAAAGTAATGTAATGTCCATATATGTCAAGCTTTGGGTCTCTATAGTTGGTATCAGATGAAAGGTTTAGTCAACCTTTGTAAACTAAGATGTGAGAAATTTAGTGAGATCCCGAGAGATATTTCTAAGGTATGTCAAGGGATATCCCTAAGGTTATGTATAAGTATAGGTTATAGTCCTAGAATTATGGTAAAAATCTTATAATTTTACCTAAGATGTTAGATATTGAAGTTACTCCCCCTTGATTATGATTTTTCCTCTCACACTATTCTTTTTGGGTTTAGGAAAATGGCTAGAAACAGTAAGATTTGTGATAATGGAGGATATGATAGACAATGGAATGATATTCTTCATGAGAAAACAAATTAAATGGGATTTGGAAGTCAAAACATCATTATTATGCCTAATCAGAAATCTCACAGTATGATCAATAATCTCAAATTTTGAAAGTATCCCGACTCATCTAATAAGAGAAAGATGGAGTTTCATGATGATCATAGAGAAAGGAAAGTTCCATTTCACTCATGTAAATAATGTGGGAATAGGCATCAATGATAATGTTTCAAAGGAACTGTTAGATGCTTGTGTGTGGAAAGTAAGGACACAAATCCAGTAAGTGCAATGGAAAAGGTTCAGTTAACACCTTGGACAAGGATAATGGTATTGCTACGACATCAACAACGATTAAATGATTTAAATGTGGAATGTACGGGCATTATGCAAACCAATTCCCTAATGGAAAGTCTCATGAAGAGAATCATCATAGTCGTATGGGTAGTATTTATGTTGATGATGACAAAGAGACTACAAATGATTTGTGAGATGAAAGAATTCTTCAAGATCGGTCAGTGGTTTAAGAAGGTAGTGGAATTATTACATGTTTATCAGGAGTAATGTTGTATAAATAATCTCATGAGACTATGGAATAATGAGACATATAAGGATTGTTACACTATTGTTTTTCCTTATGTTTTTGAAAATACATATTGAATGGTACCGGTAACCATGAAAGGTTATTCAGATATTTTTGGAAAAAACGTAATATGCGTCTAAAGAAGTGATAAGGAGATAATGAAATGTTTGATAGTATTAATGAGCTCATAACTAATATAAGGACAAAATGATATCATGGTTTGAGTATATAGAATTTTTTTGGGATTTTTTTATGTGGAAAGAGTTGCATTTTGACAGCATTCATGTTTTCACTATGGTTTTATGATAATTTATGTCTCAGAAAGAATACATGATTAAGGTATTAACATGTTTGGAATGCGATCAACAAGATATATCTTATGATATATGGGGGAAAATGATGGTATTCACTTGCTTATTATGTTACCATTCTAGTAATCATTTTCTTTATACTATGAGCTTGGACTGAAGTATTTTATATAAGCCTAAATATTGGAATGAATTATGTTAGACATAAGATCGTATTGTTTAAGGATAGAAATTTTTTTCGATATAATTTTGTAATGTTATAATAATGTATTTTTAGAAAAAGGAAAACCTGCAAGACAGGTGACAACCCATCGCGTCGGACAAGGTTGTGGGTATCTAACCCACAATCGAAGTGCGACAAGCCTTTATTTCCTACCACTGGCCTACATGAAGTCTCTGGTTAGTAGCAACTAGTTTTTTTATATTAAAAAGTATGATATATGAATTATAAGTCCACTTTAGGAACCATATATGATTAATCTCACTAAATATGGACATATGTATATAACATTTGCTAACCTTATGTTTGAGATAGATGGAATGACCTATCGTTCTATCACATGATCTGCTAACACTTCACGAATGAAAAAATCAACATCATTTCTTTAAGAGATGAAGTGGAAATTGTCCAAGGCACGAACAATGGTGAGATTATACCGAAATAAAGTAAGTATTTCTACTAATTCAAATTCTTCAACTTTAGGGAAATGATCTTGAAAACCAAAAATGTTGTCCTAGTGCCCTTATATCTGATGAATCAGATGGTACCTTAGATCATCACAAATTTATGGATTTGTGATTATTGGATTTTTCATATCCATCTTCTCTACCACTCTCCATCAAAACTTGATGGTTAGATTGCTCTTCCGTATCCATATTTTCACCTATGTTCTCTTATGTGGAAACCAAGTGATTAGTTAATTTGGGTAACCGTTATGTTTCATAATTTAGTTTTTAAAGATAAGTTTGAAGGACACAGGGACACCCTGAGAGGGGAGGGGTAAATCAGGGTGACAACTTTTTCTTTTAATGTGATGGATCTTGTTCCCATGTTAGTAGGAACTTGTTGAACCTGTGTGATGAATATGATCAGAAAGCAAACATTCACATGCACAGAGATGACACATCACTTTTTACTTATTTCACCACTAAGGGCTACGTCCAAGGAGCATACACCGACAAGTTTTCGGTCGTACCAAATTCCACTAATATTCACTAGCTGTGGATTACAAAGGTTTGGGCATAGTCACTCTGCCCCAGGCTCACAGCCTTAAAAATGGTTCAGGGATAGCTCACTACTTCCTACAGGTCACTCCTGTTGACTCCCCCTGGCTCACTGCCCTTGGTGAAGTCACACTCAGTTTATAGATGTGAATGTCTAATCATCATTGCATAAGAATGCATCCTCCAATGTATTTAGATGCTCTATTGAAGTCCAATTCCCACTAGAAGATGAATCTCACTTTGCGCTGAGGGTATTATGCGATCTTCTAGATTTCGTGCAACTTCAAGAGGACAAATGTACTTTAAAAGCCCTGGTGCGCTTCTCCAAGCCCGGTGCACAAGTCTCAATCCTGTCACGCAAGTCACTTGCGCAGTACTAATTCGGCACCCAGGTGATACCAACCCACTTGCACGACACTGCCTCTTTCAACTCTGAACTTGCACGACGGTGCGCCTTTAACTCCCCATCCGCCTTAGTCGCGCAACCAACAACCAGCGCGCAGCCTCTACATGTGGGACCCAACAACCACTTGCGTGACTCAACTTCTTGCGCGAAGAGATCTTGAAAAATCTCTAAGTCTTGAACTCCATTTTAAATGAGGTGGGGGTCCTCTATTTTTTGGAAAACTGGACCCCCTACGCGGTGGCGCGAAAGTCTTCCCTCGGTGCGCAGCTCATCCTCCCTATCCTCTGTCGCACTACTCACTTGATAGACCACACAAATACTTGCGCGACCTTATTTACTTTTCCATATTTTGAAGTTATGATCTTGAAAAACAATAGGCGCACAAGTTTCAAGACCTCCTAGGCATTGGCGCACAAGTCTCTTCACGGCGCGCAGGTGACTTGCGCGACAAGCCCAAAACATGCACGACCCTTATCCCTTTTCCATTTTCCCATGTTCTAATCATGAAAAACATATGGAACGCAAGTTTCCTCTTCATCAAGTACACGGCGCGCTAGTCTCTTTTCCAAAAACACTTTTCTCCATTTGCCAATTTTCAGGCCCAAAAATTTGGCAAACACTGGGAAACGGCGCCACCTTCAATACTATTTTCTACTTGAACTCTATGATCTCTTTGCTGGTACACATTCTGAACTTCCACTGAGTATTGAAAAAAAACACAAATCATACGCAAAATCATGCATAGAAAACCATGGTTCCAACAAAGTTTTCGTATTCCTTTTTACGATGTGAGATTCTATGAAAGAAACTTTCAAGTAGTAACCATTTATAACCCCGACTAATTTTGAGGGTGAAATTCATTTTAAGGGGGATAGAATGTAACACCATGAGATTTTTGAGATTTATTCTGTTTAATTTCTTTCATGTCTTCTATTTTACGCTACACCAATATTATCTTGCACTATACGCAAAACCATATTATCTTGCAGTATACACAACACTATTCTTGGATTTTGTTGCACACAATTTCAAGTTCGTTTGATAGTAGTTATTCTACAAAAACTTGAGTGTATATATATATATATATTCAATGTATAAATTAAATATGGTTGGATTCTATTATCTGCAACAACAAAGGATTCTTTCACTACACGCAACCCTGACTTGGCTTGCGTTACACGCAATCATGACCTTCCTCTATAGTGTGTAGTACTCAATACAGGGTTTCACTAAACAACGATATATTTTTATAATATTATTATGGACTAGCCACTATGAATAGTATTAACTACATTTTGAATTTTATAACATAATTATTCATCTTACACATTTTCTAGAAACATGGTATGTGAACAAAATAATTTTTTTGGGTAAAATAAGTATTTATCAAAAAATACAGTTTTGCGGCCTTTTGATGGAGCACCCACTTTAAATCTAGTTTTTGACATGTTTATAAGTTCAATTTGACAAAATAAAATTATTATTTGGAATCAAGATAATAAAATTTACTTTGGATAAATGTTTCATATAATTCTGTTAACTTTCATATTTTAATGAATAGTAAAAACACGCTATATTTTAATTAAAAACTACTTATTTCATCGTAATAATTTATATGGTTAAATTATAATATTGAATAGTTTTAAAGTATAAATAGAATATATTTTACCATTTAATATAATTTATGTCATTACCATTTATTTTACATTGAATTCAAAGGTAAAATCATTTCAATCTTTTGCAATGTTTTAACTTTTAAAACTCATTTTCTTAATAGCAGGATTAATTTCAAAAAAAATTCTGAAACTTCTGTGTTTTTAATTTCGAAAAATTGATTCCATATTTGGAATCAGTAGGTCCAAATTATTTTAATAGGATACTTTTTATTTTTGGGAACTATGAATAGTAACTACAGTGATTTTTATTTACTTCAGTTAAAGATAAATTGGGTAATTAAGGGTAAATCTAAGATTATAAAATTACCCTAACACATGCCCAAATAATATTAGAGGAATAAAAGTCGACCCATATCACCTAAGGGTCGGATTATATTCATTTTATGAACTTTTGACCATGAAAATAATTTAATTATTATTAAAACCAAAGAAAGTGACAACAATTCACTCTCTTAAATCTTATAAGTATAATAATTGTAATTTTGTGATAAACTTCATGAAACATATAACATGAATTGTCTCAAGAAATATAACTAAATTATCTACATCATGAGAATTTATTTATAATTTTTAGTGATTAAATAACAGTCATTAATTGTGACACAATAGTGATGCAGAAATTGTTTATGTAGTAAAAAATCAATAATATTGTTTTTATTAAAATAACAATACCTATCAAAAAGACCATAAAAATGACCAAATATTATTGGTAGATTATTTCTATACCCTAAGCATCTAAGGGTAGATTTTTGGACCATTTGTAGCCTTATAAAACGGATTATGACATTTATATTATTTTATTTTAAATAATGTCAAAGATGTCACCATCATAATTTAATAAACATAACAATTTATATGTTGTGATTTTAAGATGATAAATTCAATTAAAAATATTATTATGAAATTTATTATATTTATATTCATCATAGGATTTTAGTTTAAATTTTTATGCAACATATATGTATATTAAATATTTATACAAAAACGTTGTAGTAATTATTTTACTAAGAGATATACCAAATAAAACGTTTTAAAAATATAAAAATAAATATTATATGAACTATTTAATGTGATCCAATAATTTTATTGACATATATGACATTTTATGAATCTATTAAAGAATTTATTTCCAAAATATCTTCTATGAGGATTATATTTAAATTCAAATAAATAAACAGTGTCTTAATTGACACTATTGTTATTTTATAAAAATAACATAATATGAAATTGTTTAAAAATTAAAAAAATATTTAAAATTTATAAATTAAAATTTATATGGTCCAAAATTTCATAAATTATCCAATTATATACAATTAAAAACACATAAGTAATTATTTATAACAATTTAAAATTTTGAATCTTATTACCACAAATAAAATTAAATATATTAAATAAGGATAAATCAAGTTGATAATGTTTAAAATAATTTCAAAACATTCCTAAATTTTATTTTTTGATGAGATTAAAACCCTCTCTCATCTAATCTTCGTATTTTAGTCATTTTTGGAGGTTTTTATGTGGGGTTGGAATTTATTATAAATTAATATTTCTTATAATTCCAATGGTGCCCCTCTCCTCCCTTATAAAAGGGCACCTCCTCTCTCTCCTCCTCACACCATTTCGAGCCATGAACCTCAGACATAATCTGTCCATTTCATTTCCCCACTTCCCTAGAAACCTTATAGAGGTACTGGTCTTCTCAGAAGACCAACTCTAGTGCCCTAAGAGGAAGTTCAAAGGAGGCACTTCGAGAAAGAGGTAAAACCTTCTACCGATTCATTCAAGTTTCTTTCTTCTTATACTTCCTCTTCTTTAGTGGTTTCATTATGAAGTAATAAAATCAGTATCTGTAATATACTAATATGTTATTATAAATATGAAATAACCCTATTTAACCTTCTATCCATCCTAAGGAAAACGAAATCACCGCCCATGCGTACGTACGGAATACCGTCTCCACGCCATGGTGTAATCCGTTTTTCCACCACCACCTTACTTGGATGGGTATAATGGTGTAAAGAATAACTAAATATTATTATTATAACTTCATACAGATTCAAAAAAATATTATATCATTCACTCTAATTCCATTCAATAAATGTGGGAACGATATCATCGCTCGTGCGTACCTATGGATTACCGTCTCCACGACGCGATGAGATTCATTTTCCATGTTAACAATTCAAGAGTGATTATAAAGTATATATAATAAGTAATCATTAAATATATGACATAATAATGATATTGTATTTATGTATATATCTATGTATGTCATTTACTTAAGTCCTTTCATTTCAATAAGGAAACGAAAACAGCGTTCATGTGTACGTACGACCTACCGTCTCCATGAACGGTGTATTTCATTCCATTTATCGATATATTATATATATGTATATTCTGAATAAATATTATATATAAATCATGTTTTATATTATGTAATTAATTAATCATGATCTATGTAATCATATTAATAATTGCAAGTCAAAACGCGGATGATAAATGAAACGATTTTACCCAAAACACTACTTTAACATGAATTTACAAAAGAACAGGTAATATAAAGTCATAAGTGAACCATATATGATATCATAACAATGAAGATGATTCTATAATAATTCAATTAAATTATTTAAATCATTATACAGGATTTTTGGATACATATGAAGCATATCATACCTAAGGTAAGGGATAATTATTCCAATCTCATTCTTATACGAGATTGTTTATTCATAAGTATTTACTGGGGTTATGTTCATTATCCATGTCCATATGTTCTAAAAATGTTTTCATAAAATGTTTACTTTTCATCTATTTATATTTAAAGTCATTTTTAACCCTTTTTATAGTTTTACCACATCTTATGGAAGGAATCTTTCTTTTTTTTAACATATGAGGCACTTTTTGACTTTTTCGGCAAAAGTACGAGAAGAATGTTTTTTTAACTTATACGAAATGAATGGATTTTTACGGTATCATAAATCCTTATTTTAAAGAAGATTACTCTACAATATTTCATGACTATTTTCAATAAAATAATTTTCTTTTAAAATTTCATGGTATTTTTTGAAAAGAAAATGATTTTGAAGAAGAATGGATATTTTCCTCTAGAATTTATTTCAAGTGTTTTATCAAAACCAATTTCCATCTAAGATAACATTATTTCATATGTGTATGTTTCAAGTATAATTTCTCTATGATTTACATGGTTTCACTTTTATTATGATGAAATGATATCAATTTTTTTTGTATGGATTATGTTATGATGGGATGATGTTTATGAAACCCATTTTATACTTTGGGTAATGATGAATGATTTATGTTCACATTGTGGAACAAGTAAGAATGATTTCAATATGAGATGGGTGGGACCTATATCTCCATCCAATTAATTGTGTAAAGATTTATATCTCATGCGATAGACATGGCTGGAATGGTAAGTTAATCCGGTTCAGTGTTACATGACTGAAATAAAGAGTGAACTCGATTATGAAAGGGACTTTGTCCACTAAGATGGTCTTGGAAGAAATACCTTAGCTACTATGGAAATCATATCACGTGATTAATGGTTTTCCACAATTACAAGTTTCATTACCATGATATTTTATCATGATTGATTTTCCATTATTATCTATGCCTTATGTACTGCCACGATTTATGTCATTGCTCAAGATTTTGATGTTTAAATATTATGTTCATGTTTTGAAGTTCAAATGTATGTGGTTTGTTTTATTTTCTGCATGATTACCCTTACTGGGCATTTGAGCTAACCCTTTATATGTTTTATTTCCCCCAGGATATAATGAAATGTTTTAGGTAAAAAAGGGAAGATCTTAATGGGAGATGTTGATGATCTTTCACCAAGATTAGAAGATTGCCTTCCAAGTTTCTAAAGGCACTAAACTATTACGGTTCTTGTGTGTTTTATTTTTGTTATGTATTAAGTATTCTCCAAAAGTATTGTAATTTCCATTTACGTGAAGCTTTGGGTATCTAAAATATAAAAAATAGGATGATATGGAGTCTTTATGAACGAACCATATAAATTATTTAGTGATATTACCTAAAGGTAATAATGGATTAAAAAAATGGGTGTTCATGATTTATAAGGATAATAGTAGAGAATATTTCATGTATAAATCACAATGAGTGGTTTAATGACCCCTTTCAAATAATGGAGACAAATTTGATAATTTATTTTCACTTTTGTTGAATATGGATTCAATTAGATTTATTTTTTGATTAGTTTCTAGATTTCACACATGAATTACCTAGTCAGAATCCAAGAATCACTGAGAGGGGGAGGGGTGAATCAGTGATATATTTTTCTTTTTATGGCTCCTTTTTTGAAACAGCCTTAGCCTCCTGTTAAAGAGTTTATTCCCTTCTGAACACACACAACCATAGGAACACAAGATTTAAAAGTTTCACTACTCAACAAGAGTAGCTATGTCCTTGGTATCGTACGGAAACAATCAAGTACCACACAATTCACTTGAAAACAATCATTTAATGCAGAATAAAATGAGTAGGGCATGCCCTTATAATCATGTATCACTTGGAAAACAATCAGAAAGCACGTGAGAACCCTCTTAGAATAAATATGGAATTATAAAATTTCAGTCCTTCTTTATAATTGAAAAGGCGTATTCTCTAGAGTAAAACTCTACACTTTCCTACCTAGAAGCGGGTAAGAACTCCAATACGCACAACTGAATATGTGGGAAGACCCCAAATCATTTATGCACCCCTATAGGTTTCTTTCATGCAACTTTTATTCCATGCACGCAAGATTTGACTTGTGTCACAAAACACCTCTTGCACGCAACTTCAATCTTGCGCCCAACTCTCTTCTTGTGCACAACTTCTTCTTCTTGTGCACAACTCTACTTCTTTCGCATACTCCCCGTTACTTAAAATTCATTTGTGCCTCATATATCGTGAATTCTTTAAGTGTCGAGCATATTAAAAGTGAGGGGTTCACCTCTTATTCATAGACCTCATCAACCCCTACATGAAAAAACCCCAAATGTGTTGCGCAATATCCTGACAAGTCGTGCAAAACCCCATTGGATGTCGCATTATGTCTCTTTAATTCCAACATCATCTTTCATGTAATTTTTGAACCTTTGGCACCCTTAATGCCTTTTACATTTTTTGATGTTTGGACCTCGAATAATGCCTTGTGTGCATGATTCCAAACACCCTTCAATATTGCGTGTGAAAACCAATCTTGCACGCAAAAACCAATCTTTCGCACAAGCCTCTCCTTTTCCATATCTTGATGTTCAGATCATGGAAATCCACTTGTGCGCAACATACCAATCCATCTTCAATCTTGTGCACATATTACCAAGACATGTAACTATACTTGCGTGAAACATACCAATGCTGCATCATTATCATATGGTATATTCAAAAGGAAGCCGCATTAAACCTGAACCACATTTGTCATGATATATAGTATTTGATTGAACACCTTTAGCATCATCAGATTAAAAATGGGAAGTACTAAAACTTCCCTATCTTCCGGCAAAATCATTCCTTCCAATCAAAACTATATATGACCGGCATCATCGTTTCTCCCTCTTTCCTTAATAAGACTTACTTCACAAGTTATCATAACTTATGATATTTATTAAATACATATCAGAAATGCAACGTCTGGTTTCATGTCCTTTACAAAGTGAATTGATTTATCTTCATTGAAAAAAAGGCAACACTCTGTAAAAGGAAACTACTCTTACTTCCTTCTTTATCCAGTATGGTCCCAACAACACAGAGTTTAAGTAGATGGATTTAAAGACATATTTTCTTAATGGTGACCTCATTAAGGAGATATATACGAAGTGTAATGAGTTTTTTTATGTTTCTGTACATTAATACCTCATGATTAAATTTGAGAAGAAATTGCATGGAATGTAATAAGCCCCCAGATAGTGGTACATGAAGTTTTAATCAATAATAGTGACTCATGGATACAATAAGGAACCTTGGGACCAATTTTTTTCCCTTCCAAAAGTTTTATAATGGTAACTTTTTTCCTCTACTAGTCAATGCCGATAGCATGTTTATCCTTGAAATGAACCCACTAAGGATCACCAAGTAGAATGGGGATTTATCTTTTTCTTTTTATATAAATAACATAGAAACAACTCAATAGATTTTGGGGATACATGTGACTCATGATATAAAAAATAATGTTCATATGGATATCATATGATAAGTACTTCAAACAGGTTAGAAAATTATTTAACATAGAGAAGGACCATTAGATGAGAATTAATTTACCGAGTTATAGGATGTTGAATAAGAGTTCGTGTCCTTCATCCAGGGATGAAATTGAGGTTATCAATATGATACCATACTCTTCATTGATTGGAAGCTTTATTTACTTTATGGTGTACATTAGGTGAGAAAGTACCCATGAAATTTTGACAATGATTTGATTTCTCTACAGTATTGGGTGGCAGTACGGGGATGTAGTCGAGTGGATTCAATGTTATAATAAAGTTATATCAAAAAATTATTTTTTCAAATAGGTAGGTGATCCACTCATGAAGATATATATATCTACACATGAACAAATATTCTTAAAATATGAACTCTACATTAGTACATTTCTATAATTTTTTAGGATGATTTGTGCCATATAATTCAAGGCTATAAAAGTTTCCCACTTTTTCCATGAAAATAGTAGAGTACATTACTACTGTTGAATATGTAAAAGCTATTTTTTGGAAAAAAAAAATTCTCCCTAATTTTGGAAGGATTTATCAAAATAATTTTATGATTCATTGTGATAATCAAAGTGCAATGTAGTTGAGAAAGAACTAAATGTTTTATTTATGGATAAATCACATATGTATTCACTATCATTGGATATATAAGGTGATGAATTAAAAAATTCTACAACGTTTAATGATACACACAACAGAAAACTGATATACATGTTGAAAAAGGTGGTATCTCAAGAAAATTTTGACTTTGGAAGATACTTATTAGTTTACAGTTGGGGGTTGGTGGGGGGGGGGTTGTTGAAGGAATATCTAATTACTGGTGAATTAATCCTTTAATCTACTCATTGAATGGAATCAATAAATAAAATTTCCAAGAGAATAAAATTATATAATATATAAAATTCAACTTTCATTAATAAAAATGTGTCTTTAATGTCTATATTAGGATGCCATGAGGATATTCCTTGAAATAAAAAATAAAAATCAAAAAAATTCCTTTTAATTGAGAGAGTATTCAGAGATCAATTTCAGAGAATGAAATGGAGGATTATAAGGAGGTGATTCCTATATTTTTTGTTATCCATAAAATAAAGACCCATTTCAATTTCATTCCATCTTTTGATGATAATTAAATCATGGGATTGAGATCTTGTCAGACTAATTGGAGTGAAATCCCTTTTTTATAGGAATAAGTTGATCATCACATGATGTCAAATTGAATACCATGTGTGATTAACTCCAAAATTAAACCCATGATAAGTGAGGCTAATAGAAATATATGGAACCTCAAGAAACCTACATTCATGGGACACACTATTAATAATATTGAGTGAAATAACCACAAATATGTGGTGGTGGAAAATTAGTAATAGTGGTATGTATCTACCCATGGACAATGAGGCACACATACTTATGGGATTTAAAATTTATGTTCCCACTCTCTAACCTATGACCACACTGATCATCTTTTATTCAAATATTTCCATGGTATCGGGACCCTTCTTTATACTTCTTCATTTGTCTCCATGTGCCTAACCCTCAGGATCTGTATTTTTTGCATCATCGTAACTCTTATATATTTATGGGCCCCTCTATGAAGGATGTAATTTTACTTATGGTTCTACTAAGGATGGATCAGCTACCTCTATTTTGTGAGATCTAGATAGGCAACTTATGGATAGGTTCAATCAACAGATCTTCGTCGATTGACATACCCCAGGAGTCCTTAGAGTAAACTCTGGATGGTCATAGTTGGAGACTGGTAGCATGGTTCGGAGCAGACAATCCTCCCCTCACCAATTTCCAGAACATCATTATCTATTAGGGGATACTACCACTATATCGAGTTTTATCCTTAACCATTAGACCCTACGTTGGGATAGACTCCCTTGACGATTTTGTGAAAGCTTGGTCCCATAGTCTGCGGTCAGTAAGTATATTACTGTTTAATATTTTTTGGTGTTTGATGAAAGATTACTTTGGTTAGGACTCCCTACTTGTAAAGGATTTGGTTTACTATCTTGGATTACCACTTCCCTTCTAAATCATTGATTTTTTGGGGTATTGGAGATACACTTTTTTCATTCTTTTCTATAGATGAGAATACCCAACAACTTCATGAAACAAGGTTTTCTAGAATTTATGTTTAACTGGATATATCTTACACTTTCCCGAGTTTATTTCTCCAAATGGCTGATGATGAAATTTCATTGTGGAAACCATTCGTCTATATCCCATGATAGGTTATGTATGAAATTTAATTTACAGAGACACACCTTTTTTCTGTTTGTAAGGCCCAGTCTAAAATCGATGGCCCTCTCCCTGAGAATCACCCTGTGTAAGGATGTCGCTATGCTTATATGAAAGAAGGACCTCTCATGGTCGATCCTTCACCTTTCGTGATGCTGGTTTGTGCCTCCCCATCTTAGCCTCCCCTATATCATCTAGTCTCATAGGTATGATATATGATTTCACCACCATCCATGGCCACATAGAAATCCTCCATGGAAAAAATTATTATTTTTTGCATTGACTTGGTGTTATTTCATATACCTTCATTCCTTCACCGATTTTTGGGATTGGTGCATGAATGAGAGCAATATTAGTTTCCCAACCCTTGACTAGTGGAACCTAATAAAGAGTCATTGGAAACTTCTCATCACAAGGGGAAAGAACCCATATCTTCTCCATGTCTCTTGTATTTCGGTTCCATCAACTCAACCTCCTCCATTACCTTCACAAAATATTTCAGTGTATTATCGCATGTGGATGCATTCAGGGATTTTGGTGGTATTCCCCCTACTTCCAAGGAACTCACATTCGAGGATGTTCAAATTGGAGCAAGAATACTTATTTATTCAATCTAGGTTCTTGTTAGCATCAGGGTTAAATGATGAACACCTCCCCCTTCTATGAAATTGTTTCTCATTTGGAATTTCTGGGGCTTGGGGTGTAGTTCATGTCCAACTTTCTTACCTCTGAGCTTCATCAATGTGACACTAGTTATAGTCTTGTATAATTAAAAAATCTAAAATACCTAAATTTTTATTTATGGTTGGACATCATAATTTCATAAATGAAAAATTAGAAAACTATCATATATGGATTTTATAAAATATTTTCCTCTCTATTGAGTAGATCATTTTCTCATATTATATTATTTCAGTATAGAACAGGTTGAAGATATTCACATGATTCTTGACTATTATTTATGGAAAATTTTATTTTAGGGAAAGGAAGTTCATATGGAAAGACGTTACCAACTTCATCCCGTGGGCTGATGCATATCTCATTAGGGGGAGGGAAAATTAATTCCATTATAGAATTATTTGAAAGGAATAGAGGAGGGATATTCATGATGAAATATATAAAATATTTCAGGAATTTTTATACTAATAATGGACTTCTTATTTTGGGATACTGAGAGGATAGGTTTACATGGTGCAATAATTAGTAAGTGAATCGCTGTGTTTGGATCAACCATGATCATTTCTTATCTATCCACCAACTTATCTCATCCTTCTCAAATACCAAAATGGATCATCTAGTCCACGGAGTCTCTAACAAATTCCCACCCTTGATCTTCCTAGAAGGTAACAAATCCAATAGAAAACGTTCCTTTTACTCAAGTTGGTAGGAGGCCAACCCTGATTATCATTCGATGGTGTGAAAATCTTGGGAGAAATTTATGATCGATGGCTATTGGAAGGTATTTCATGACAAAATCATATGAATGAAAGAGGACCTCTACATCTAGGCTAATTCCAAACCTTTCAAGTTCATATATTCTGATTTCCTCAAAGATGGTTTTGAACATGCTAAATAAGATCTTAAAGCTTAGTGGGATAATGATGTTTTTAGAAAAATGGACTTATAGAATAATAGTTTAACTGATCTACTTATTAAATAATAATTTATTTCTAGAGGGAGATCTCGAGTGACCTGATTCAATGTGTGGGATAAAAACATGTCTTCTTCTAGTCTTTCATCAAGGAGGGGATGTGTTATAATGCTCCAAATGTCTTCTTAGAGGATGAATCTTTCCTAAAAAATACCTATGTAGTTGGATGTATGGATAAATATCATTTTCAATCCTTACTTTTGAAAGATAACCATTAAATGTAGGATGGTTAGCCTAGTTTTCATGGTGGCATTTTTGACTCTATCACTCATGTGATCTCCATTCATATTAATACTTTCTTTGAGAATATCCCTGATGTGTAGGATATTTTCATGGTAGTGATTACCATTAACTATGAATTTTACTGGGAGATGTATAGATTTCCACGATCATTTTATATTTTCACTTGGGGTCTCCTCAATATTGAGTTGGTGGATATTATAAAAGACTATTACCATAGAGGGGTTCTACCCAGAGTGTCTTGTTCCACTACATTGATTCTCACTCCAGAGATCAAGGATATTTAATCTTTTAAATAATTAAAACCAATCAGTATGTGTAATTTCCCATATAAAATCCTTTTTGTTGTAATCAATTGAAGGCTTGCAGTGAATCTCCACAATTGTATTATTGATGATCAATAGGTTTTCATATGGGGCTGGGCCACTCAAACCACTATTTCCATGGCCTATGAAATCATTGGTCATGTTAATAATAAATTATCTAGGCATAACATATCAATCATGATTGACATGGATAAATTAAATTATAGATTTGAGTGGAGATATATCATTAGGGTCATGAGGTGTATGGGATTCTATGAACAAGTGGTTGATCTTTTCTTTATATGTTTTGGATGTATGTGGTTTTCTATCACTTTCATGGAGAAACACCATTTCTTATTTAAAAAATATTGAGCGATATGGAATATGGATCCCTTAAACCCTAGTGTCTTCACTGTGATACAAGACTCATTTAGTAGGTATCTTAATTTATGTAATAGTAATGGTTGTTTTCTGAAATCTCGGTATAGGCCGAACCTCAGTGGTATTACCCACCTCTTTTTTTCAAGTGGTATTCTCATTTTTATCCTTGGAAATAGAATTTCCATCCAAGAACATAATATTATTATTGATATTTATTGAAAATTGAGTGGGAATCTCAGAAATCAAGGGAAGATTAGTGTTTATATCTCAAGGATATGTTCATATAGTTGGGGGAATTAAATTGAATAATGTCTTGGGGTCTCCAGAAGGCAAATTCCAATTGAATATTTAGGGGCCCCAATCTCCCCAAGATGGATGAATATTCACAATTTTGATACAATTTTCAAAAAAAATTCTTTTAATATTCATAATAAGAAAAATCATTTTCTCTCTTTTGGAGGGAATACCACCCTTTTCAATACTATATTAACCTCAATTCCTATGCATGTTCACATGTCCACTAATGAACCCATGATGGTTATATAAAACTTTTCAAATATCATCTCAAGGTGTATACGGGATGCATAAGTGTAGGAGAGGTACCACTAGGCCTCATGGGATAGAATGGCATGGGATGCTGAGGATGGTGGCATCAATATCTGGAGTGTCACAAACACTATGAATTTACTTTATGTGAAGCCAGCATGTGATGCGATGGAAGAGATATATTTATGGGAAAGTTTTTTCAATATAAAATATGGGGAAAATGTTTAGGATATTGGAGAAAGATACTCCATGATCTAGGAGCTTACCCACTAGAGCATTCTCAATATTTATGAACACATGAAGTGGATTGTGGCTGAAAGATCACTTATCTTCTAGAATGATAATTATGTCGGGACTTCTTTGTGTTTCTCTAGATTCCTGGTTCCATACATCACCTTCTAACTTGATATAAGTTTCTCTACCTTTAACTTGCCTATTCGTAATGCTCAACAGCAATAGGTCCTCTAAATCATTTCGATCACTAATTAACCATAAATGATGGTTTACAATTATTTTTCATCTGATATGTTCTCTTTGATTGCATATCATCATAATTTGCATGTATATTCTGGTCTTGATGCATGGGTGGTTTATTGTAGTGTAATAGTATAACTCCAAAGAGTAACATTCTTATAGGGTACATCCACAACCATTACCTTACCTTAAATTAAATTTTTTATTCCAATAGGAAATTTTGAGGAAAAGTGATAAACAAAAACGTTCACAAAGAAAGGTAATGAGTCTAAGATATTAAAAAATCATTAAAAACAATGATGAAGTTGTTGTATTAGCTTACCTTGTAATGATTCCAAAAAAAAAGAATATACCTTTATGTTTGGGTTTTCATGGATTAGATCTTCAAAGTTACTGGCTATCTTTTCCCATGTGTGATTATACTATTAAACATTTATCTTAACCTCATTGAAACTATTTTCAGTGTCATTATCTTGTTTCCTAATCCAAGCCTCTTTTGAATTATTAGCTTTCATGTGTGGAAGTCTTTCCAAGATTTCTTCTATCTATTCCTCTGTGGCCTTGAGCTGGAGTGGATTTTAGGGAATTTCTTTATTTGAAGGAATAATAAGATCCATATTCTTACACTTTCTATATTCATTGCCTTATTTTTTAGTCCATTCCACATTATCCCCCAATATTATTTTGGTTTTATTTAAGATGTTTATTTTTCCCATTTTGGGGGCCCTCCATTCTTAGCTTACACCCTTCTTATCCAACTTTTTTCTATCAGTTTGGGTAAATGTTAATAGTCTTTACATCTTTTTTGGTTATCCCCTTAACCACAATGCAATTACTATAGTCTCAATTTACATTTTTTCCTTACTTCTTTATTGGGATGTGGAGTCATTTCCTTTGCATTCCTTCTAAACTGTCCTTGGACAGTTACTATAACTTTCATCACCTGATTCCACCTCATCTTAAGCCTGTATCAGTTCTTAGACATCCAAACCGTCAAATCGGTTGCCCAAATTTATCACCAGGGCATCCTTGATAGGGCACAACCTTCTAGAGGACTTTACACCTCCCTTACTAACCACAGAGGTATCCTTCATTGAAGTGCACATAATCTTCAATTATGATAGGGCCTTGGGGATGAAATTGTTTGGATCCAAGGAACCCAAAACACTCACCTCTTCGGACCCGTATGTTCCCTATTTTATGTCCGGAAGGAATAATTTATCCTCAGAATCAAAAAAATACCTTCAATCCTATGTCACTAGGGTATGGGTGAAATACATCTTCCAGAACAATCCTCTCCCATCAGAAATTACCCGATGAATTTTTCTCCATGATGGTGTCAATCTAGATAGCATCACTTATATAGACCAACTGACTCAAATAACAATGACCCTTTAACTTTGAGTCCACTATAACAAGAGATGTCAGTATGTGCTTCTCCAAATCACATTTCAATAGGTCACACATATCCACCACCTTTGTATCAGGATCCTTTTGGCATGAATACTTCTAAAGGCCAACCATTATCCTATCCTCACCCGTTTGGTCCTTAGTACTATTGTCCAACCCAGTCACTAGACTATTGATACTAGGACCTATCCCCTCTTCCCGCTTCATTTGGATATTGTTTCCAAGTCCAAACCTACACTATTCCTTCCAGTGTCCCATCTTGATGTACAATGATCTAAAATCAACCCATGTCTCAAAGATAACAGGTTGTTTATACTAGATTTCTTCACCAATAACAATCCACATGAAGTTGACTGGTCTTTTTGAAACATAAACTTCAACATATATTCATGGAGAAAATGGGTGGAAATGATCCATGTTCTACAATTAGGGCATATAAATATACCTACTAAATTTCATAGCATCGAGATAATAGTGAGATTCTATTAAGGGATGGGATTCTTTGGGAAAATAACCCAAATTGCCACAATAGGAGAGTATCGCTTCATAAATAAGACATCTGACCATTTAAACAAGAAGAATTGACATCCATCCTAGATACAAGGAGCACATGATTATGCATGGATCATATTTCTCTCTAAAGAAAAGAAAATCATAATGTGATTTAATTTTGGAGGCCAACAGTAGATCTCTCTTGAAAACCCCATGATCCAAAATCAAAATGGTCAAACATGTCCACCAAAGGACGATGGTGGTTGAATTGTGCTACTATAGTCAAGTTGAACTGACACAAAGTGACTGTAAATTCTAATTTCGAGATTAGTAGAACCAAAAATAACTCAAATAAGTCAGTATCTTTAGGGATGATAGAAATTGAGGGAAAATGTGGAATATAGTTATGATTAGATAAAATAATTAATGAGTTATTGTCTCACATAGAGAGAGATAAATCCCCCTCCAGTGGGGGAGGGATCGAAGAAGAAGCCATATCCAGTGCTAGGGAATCACGAAGGAGCAGAGTGGAGAAAAATCTATAGATATAAAGATACCTCACAACCATAATCATTTGTTACCCACTGATGAGGGAGTTTAGTGAAAGGGGTATCTATCATTTCTATGTGTGTATGTTGCATTTCCCATAAAGTCATGATGACCAACCATATATTTTTTGAAATAGAATTATCATGTTTTTTCTTGTATTACCTTTGGTATTTCAATGGGTGGGATGTACAGGGATTTACAATGATTATTTTCTGTACACATGGTTTCATGGATCGGGAAATAATACACATGAGCGTAATGTGAATTCGATGTTGTTTGTGGTATAATGTTGGAGTCTTTAGTTTTATCACAATAATACTAGACATGAAAGAAGATATTTATTCTGGATGGAAGTGAAGATTAAATCTAGTTAATTTGTAGTGGAACTGGTTCCTCTACAAAAATAGTATACAATCACACCATCCTTAAGATGAATCATGGTTGGAAGAAGTATTGGTCTCATGGTTCCTGGGAAACCTCATAAGGGTAAAATTGTGATATGGATTCCTTCTAAGAATGGGTATAAAATAAACACTGACTATTCATGGATGAATGGTTAAATATGGGGAGGAGGGATGATATGTTATCATAATAGATTGGATTTATTTTCCTTCAATGTTTTCCATGGTCAAGGTGGCTCCCACATTTAAAAAGCTACTACCATTCTCAAATTGTAGTCTTTGTACCACTCTCATTATATTTGTCATAACATGGTGGAAGATTACTCCTCACCTCTCCTCAAATCAATCCAAGGTTTGGGATCTATCCCGTAGGATATAAAATACTCTTTTCATTAGTGTAGGGAGATTCTTGATAGTGAAACAGAGCTCACCCATACATGGAGATAGGGTAACATGGTTGTGAACTTCTTAGTGTACCATGATAATTAAGATTACTAGAGAATCATCTTTTAAGGTATAGGTTCTCTTCCCCCTAAGTGAGTCAATCATGTTTGGGATGATGCCTTGGGACTATAATATTATTTACACCATGATATGGATAGACCTTGGACTCCATATCCATTTGAAATAAAAAATTCCTAACATTGTATGGATGTGGTGGTGGAAATGAACTAAACAAAAAAACAATGAATTCATTGTCATGGGGGTTGAATGTTGTGCCTAACATAGTAATCCTAAACCTATCACAGACATGATTTTAGTGTGGAAGAAGGCATGGTAGGGAAATATCATGAAGATATGGAATATACCATATAAAATCGTTATAGGAGAGTGTGAAATCCTTTTTTAGAAAGGATGTATATTTTCAAGGATTCAAACATTTTACTATCTTCATGATTTTATTGGATTATCCTATATGAGATACAAGGGGAAAAACCATTTCAAAATGAATATCTCATGGTATTTAGTTGCAAAAGTTCGAAAGTGAAGATATATTTCATGATATATATTGTATATTATATAAAAAATTAAAATGGATGTGCCTCCTAAAATTTTGAAGTAAAATGTAATTTTACACAAGAATTTTAATAGTCCATAAACTATTTTGGAAATATTTTCTTTACTCTTTGAAGGAACCAATTCCCAATATTTTTTAATTTGAAAGAGATATTTTTGGGATATTTTTAGTGGAATTTGACTCATGTTTTGAATCTATATCTTTGACGAGTTTTATATGGATTTGGATATATATGTGGATATTAATGAGTTATATATAGATTAAAAGTGGATTATTTCCCTATAAATAAATAAGATGTTTCACATTTAATGAAAATCATCATGGGAGGTTTATAGAAGGGGCTCAGTTAGAGGAAAAAGGTTAGAGGTCCTGTTTAGTTTAGGATTTTATTTTAACTCTAACCATTGATAACATAAAGGGGTAATTTATCTTCCACTATGTTTTTTAATGCAAGGTGCGTGGATATTTTAGTATCTTATTTTTTAATTATTGTTTTTTGGGAGTTTTCTTTCAATTTTTTTATAAATCGTATCTCTATTTTTATGCATGACTAGTGTGTGTTGATAGTTGATATGATTATTAACAAAATTTCTAATTTCTTCAATTCATACAAGACTATTGTATATGTTAGAGATATTATGTATAAATATGGTTTTGGGTCACCTTATTTTTAAATTAACCAACATAAATAACCATAATAAAATAGAAATTAATGAGTTAAGGAATGATAACAAAAAAAAAGGTTTTTCTTTGATCAATTAAGAAATATAAACTTATAGTCCATCATTTCCATTTTATTATTTAATATACATGATATTAGATTCATTAAATCTTGATGCAACACCCATTAATTATTTTAAAATTAGTTTTAGATTAATATTTTAATTAAATTAAATTCCTTAACTATTGTGTTGGGGTTTTTATTTATTTGTATTTTCCATTGTGGGGTTAACCTTAGAATTACAAATAGACTATACAATTTTTTTAGGATAATAGAGGAGTAATATAAATTTATAAATATGAGTCATCATAATAATTAACGACATATCATTGGCATCCAATGTTTTTTGAACCATTGTTGTGGAGTTGGATTTAGTAGAAAGCTTTCGATTGATTGGTTAGTGATAAAACATTTACCATATCATTCTATTCTGTGATGTTAATTTAATTTTTTTATAAATACATTGGTGTTTTTTTTGTGGTTACATATTATGGACATAATGAATGATCACATATGATTCACGGTAAAAATGGTTAATCTTAGTCCACAAATCATCACACTGAAGAAGAAGATTTAAATACAAGTTTGGATTTTATAACCACATCTGAATTTGGAAGAAGAAAATACTCTACAGAAAAGAAGAAATATTAAATGAGGGTTTTAACCCTTTTAGACAATGGAAAAAAGATGATTATAAGTCTAAATTGGTACCCATAAATGAATATAAATTTGAGGGAAAACTCGATTTGAATTAAAAAAGAGTATTTTAATTTGATGACAAATTTGAGGTCACTTATAATGGAAAAAGATAAATTTTACATATAAACTAATGAGTAAAGTCTCACATATATTGAGCAAGAGGGAAAACAAGAAGAAAAAAAGGAATAAGAGGTTATTACTACGAAAAAATAGTTAAATTTGAAGATTTTAAAGACGATTATTAAATATGAGAAGTTTTACAAGTGGATTACTTCCCAGACTAGAGAGTTAGTGAATTGCATATTCGATAATATATTTTATCCAAATTATATATTCCACAACATTATTTTTTCAAGTACTTTCTAATGAAGAGGATGGAATGTATCAAATTAGATGAAAATAATATTATGTCATGGTTAAATCAACAACGTGTAAATTATTTTCCAAATCCTATTACATGACTTGGTGAGGCAACACCAATCTTAAAGAAATTAAAAAAAATTATTGCAAGAGGTAACCCATATTTTTTATGATATTTGGGAATAATTTTTTTGAAACATGGTTTTAGGAATCTGATATAAGATTTAGTATTTAACCACACTATAAATTTAAAAATCATTATAATGGCCCTTGTCATTGATAAGATTATTTAGATTTTTTATGTTGATGATGAAGAAAGAAAAATGTTGAAAATATGAAGAAGTAGAAGAAGAATGAAAAATATTTATTGCATAGAGTCCTGTAATTTTAAATTATTTATATATTTTAACTTACATACATTTTTTATATAGTTTTTATGTTTTAATGAATTTTCATGAAACAAGTATACTTATTACTATATGTTTTTTTCTATGATAAAAATAATTTCTTATAAATACTGACTAAACATGATTTAAATATCATTTTTATAATATTTAATGAGTAAAATGATAGAATGATGAGTATAGATAGTCATGAAGATTTTGATTTGATGAATCACTATTTATGAATATTGGTTGAAATTTTGGATGAAATTTCTCATACATCATTATGATTGGATTTTATAATGTTTATGTTGACTGATTTATTATTATTAATAATTTATTCGATGATTTTATATTATTTTTTTTGAATTAATGAGGGTATTCATAACAATGATTTCATATTTTATCTAATAACATTTTTCTCAAGAGAATATAAGATATGTATCACTACTAGAACATTCATTTTAATCTTATTGAATAATGAATATTTTTAACTACATTAAGATGATTGGGGCCATCAATTGATTACTGTTTATTTTTTTTGTACTAGACCCACACTATATTTAATCATTTGTGAAGACATAGATACCCTTAATTACCTTTTAGGAAGCCACATTGTTATTCAATTAATCTATCCATCCCTTATTCTTTAGAAATAATTTCTCGATTGTTATTTATATATTTAAAGAGGGGGTTTTTGGATTCATTGTACCACTAGGTGAGAGGAAATTGAGGGTTGGGGAATAATATCTTATTATTTTATGGAGAAGGGTTAAAATTAGATAATTAATTATGGTTCGGTGTTTCCTTATTTTGTAATACTTTTTTTAGAAAAGTTATTAAGAAAAAATCTATAAAAAGGGAAAAAACATATATTGTATTCAATTTTTGGTGTATGAACCTATGAAAAAATCATAGAAAGAGTGGGGTTGATGTCTTTTGAAGAGAATATCAATGTGGATGTGTTTTCATTGAGAATAAATGAATATAATATTTTTTAATTTAACTATTTTAACCTCCATTTTAAATCATTTTGATTTAATTTTCCGCATCATTACATACCCACCATTAGCCTAAAAATCATTAAAACCTAAATAAAAGACTATAATATTTTGGTTGGTTTGATGTCTAAGAAAATATTGAAACATTTTTAATTTTTTTTGGATAGATTGAAAATACATATGATTGAGAATAATAGTTTCAACCCCATGGTTGTATGTCATATTTGTTAAAAATATTATACCCATATAAGTTAAATTTAACTTCATAAGAGTAATATAATACTTTAGGATAGTAAATTTATAGAAAATGGTAATTTTTTATGATTCATCTGTTACATTGTAAGAGTAAATTGGTACTTCATAAAAATCAATTTGTACCAAAGGAAAATTTTGAAAAAATCATCTCGAACTTTTGAAGAGACATTTGGGTCATTAAAAGAAGGATTTATGAATTTCTAAGGTTCTTTTATAGAGTTTGTAAGTTTATGTTTTGACTTCATATTACTAGAATTGGAAAAAAAAAAAAAGTTAGTAAGAGTCATATGTTACTTCTGAAGAGTAATCTTGAACATCATAAGATTAAATTTATGGCAAAGATAATGTTAATAAGATCCATTTGATAATTTAAATGAGTAAAATGGAAGTTTAGAAAATTAAATATATAATAATGGATAACTTGATAAAGTTCATATGAGATATCATAAGGGCCACTAAGACCAATTTTTTAGATTTCTTACATAGTAAATAATTTAAAATTGATAAAGATTTGTCTTATAGACAGCAATGAAGAATTTTTCATTAGGATATTTCAACCTATTTCATAATATGACTCCTATGATTATTACATGTTAAATAATAGGGAATCAATATCAAAGGATGATTTTGTAGTGATCATCCTGATGATTTAAAAAACAATCTCTATTCAGTTTTATGTATTATAATTCATTTATGATAGACGTGTCATGAATATAAATATAAATCAAAGATAAATAATTAGGCCATGCTAATTTTAGTTAATAACATATATTTTAATATATGATTAAAGAAATAGTAAAATGTTAATATGGGAGAGAAAAAATTTATTTAACAATTATTTGAAGACAAAATAATTATGAGTCTTGAAATTAATTCACAGGATTTGATTGAGAAATATAAAATAATAACATTAGGGTTGTGAGGAATGTGAAAAACGATTTCATGATGTTTCTATATTTATAATATGGAATATATCTCATATAGAAAAATAAAACTTATTTGACTAAAAATCCTAGGAGTTTAAATGATAAATATTTCAGGAATGTGATTATTAGAGGAATTTTCATATAAAAAATATAGAAATATATCTCAATTTTTACTCAATTTTTTTAAAAATAGGAGAACCGGTTGTGGAAAAATATGAGAGAGACTCTATTGTTATTATCAAAATATTTTTGAAGAGTAGCAGAGAAAAGAGGGATCTTATTCTTTGATAAATATATTTTTCAATGATTTATAAATGGAGGAATATATTTCTACATATAGTTTAAATATGAATAAATTTAAGAAAACTCTATAGAAGGATTCCAATGATTATATCTAGTTTTGTTAGAGTGAATTAGGATTTATAAAATATGAAGAGGATCTGCCGATTCGGATTATTGATGAAGAGTGTTAAAGGATAACTCTGGTTTGAAATTATCCTCATCTAAAGGAAGAGTTTATCATATAATTAGAGGATGACATAGAGAAATCCCTCATAGTTAGGGGCTACTATCATCTGATATTGATGAAATAGTGTGGATATCATACATCATCTATCTTCAGTTTGGTATTTAAACAGTTCATACAATCCTTTCTTATAGAAGAGAGAGATTAAAATCTAAAAACTATTTAAGAACAATTTAATGCAGTCTACAATGGGAAGATGATACATTCACCAAAGAAGTCGGTCGAGGGGAAAGAGATGGAGTGTACTTTGGATTAGAAATTCACCTTTTCCAAAACAATTATAATATATATAGTGAGTAGTATTTACTTCTTATAGATTAACACATTGACCATATATGCTACTTGTGCGACACATTTTTTATGAACCTAGTAAAATCTATATGATACTATACATGTTATATTTTCTTACATATTTTCTAATAATTTAAAGAGGCCATGATAAGGATTAGTCAGGAAATTGGTTGAATATAGTCCCTTCTAACATTGGACAATATCCTAAAATATATACATGTAAAAAGGGAAAAGGTTTAAATCAACTAGAACCCTAATTCACCCCCCTTCCAAGGGGGACATAGGTTTTTTATGTTTTATTAGATCCAAAAAGTTTTATCTTGGTGGCCATCCTTAATTTTCATATTTAGATTTTTTTTACAATCATGGATGCTATGATGAAGAAATCATTCTTTAATTTCACTAATTTTAGTAGATGGAAAAAGGATATGTTTCTTTATATAGGATTGCGGTTAAGAGATTTTGGAATATATTAAACAAGATGAAAACTTAAATAAGCATAGTGAAGGATGTCATAATTCTGAAACAAAAATATTTATCAATATAGGTATCTATAATGAGGTATATCTAGAAGACATTCCTTATGAAAGGGTTTATGATACCTGGACAATGTTGTATAAGATTCATAGAAAATTATTTGATGTAAATAATGTTGTGGAGATTTATTTTAGGATAATAATGGAAATTTTGTCATTATGAGAAGATTGTGAGAGATCCAAATGAAAAATTGTTTCAATATGAAGGTAAGAAAAATAAAAATAGGAAGAAGAATCATAAAAAGAAAATTATTTTAGTAGATTACTAAAAACCCCTAATTCTATTTCTATATGTGATCTTAACAATATTATTGAATATCCTAGAGAATAAAATTGTTTAGATTCCCCAGAAAATGTATTTAAAGTGCATATACTAATGCAGACATAGAAATTTCCTCAAGTGATCAAACTAGAAGATGTTCATATACCAACCAGTAAGTGATCCAATGAATACAAGAAAAACTGGATCAATGAGAAGTCATTAATGAATTATACTACCAATAAATTGAATATCTATCTCTGGAAAATAAAAGGAAAGGAAGAGAATTAGTGAAAACTATTTTCTAAATAAATTATATGGGAGAAAAGAAAACATAGCTAATAAATATATATATGAAAATATCTCAAAAGAAATAGGAATGAAAGTATCTATAGAGAAGTAGTTGAAAGAAGTCATTAAAACTATATAGAAATAATCTGAATAGAGAATACAATCTAGATTAGAATCTATCTTATGTTTAAAAGAGATGGTAGTCCAACCTAAAGAATAAATATGAAAAGATCAAGAGATTGAGACAAACATTAAAGGCTAAAAAAGCAAATGAATTCGAGGATTCCCATAATAGAAATCCCAATAAATAGAGCATGTAATGTTTGTAACAAGGAATATGTATGTAAATTGATGTTATTTGGTAAAATAGGAAGAAAATAATTCAATAAGTTAATATCCAAAAAATGGAACTTCTGTTGATGATTAGGACACACTATGAGTGTGTGCCGATAAGACTGAAAGATTAATGGTAGAATAAGCCCTCTTGAGTTTACATCTTAACCAAAAGTAGATCACATTAGGTATGATTTATATAGGTTATATTTTACATGTTCTATCATCAGTCATATGAAAATACATTGTATAAGGAAGGTATCATAAGATTTCATAATTAATTAATTTATTCTCATGACATTAAAGAAGATGATTTAAATGTGTGGCTGATTTTCGCCTATCGACCGATCAAAGTTCTGATGCTCTGCTAATGTGTATAGAATCACTCGAGTCAAATCCTTGGTGATGATACATTTTAAATAGTCGATTGTTTTTAGTTGATTGTATTTTGATTAGGGGGATTTGTTTGCAGAGATTAATTGAAATGATTGGTTGATTATGATTGATTTAACAAATTGATAAATATTGGAGTGAGTTTATTTTTAGGGAGTTAGGCTTCTTATATCCTTGAGCTTTGCTTTATATTGCATTTAAATTAACACCCACTTCACAAGATAACGTTGATCGTAATTCCTAAGTGTTAAGGCTTTAATCCATGACTTAACATAACATAGGGTTATAATCTAAATTATATCTTGTTTATGGTAGTGTATTTATGGTTCCAATAATCCATGTAAACCACATGTTAAACAAAATAAGTCATTAATCCATGACATGATAAGTCCAACATACACAATGTTAAATTAAAGAATATTCATCGAGAAAATACTCTCAATCACTTAACATCCCTAAATTTTGTCTCACTCCAATAATAGATTTACTCATCCATTTGGGTGTATAATAATATGGTTATAATTATTATGATGCTAAATTAATAAGAGAAGAAAATGAAATGGATATGTAAAGAGTGGTGCGTCGAACACACACACACAAACAATGATGATAATTAAAAACGGACTTTCAATTGAATGAGGAAGAAAAATAAGGGAAGGGGATTAAACTATATTTAAACTATTTTAAGAACATTAATATGAAACTATATATGGTGGAAGAGAATAAGATATATTTATGAATAATCTTTCATTAAAATAGACTTACAAAACACAAACACTTACACGATTACCAACGAAGAACAACACAAAAGTAAATGAAAGGAAGCAAAGAAGAATGGTTTCTCAAGTAAAAACATGAGTATGTAAGATCCCCACAAGACTTTGGAAGAGCCTTGGTCGTGCCATCCTATCCTCGTTTTCTCTGAAATGACAAACCCTTTGAAAGAGAGGAGGGTAATGTATTTATAGACCAAGGAAGTGGACTATTGGCATTCCAAATCTGTCCCTCTACTTGGCTAGACGATTTGGACATCCAGACAACTGAGTCCTGAGCTATCTCTTTCTTAAAAGTTGTATATAATAATGTTTAACGATCACTCTTAAAAGTTGGAGTCATTTTGACCAATGGAGCCAAAGTTATCACAATTTGATTAAACAAAGTTAAAATGTCCATTTCAATCCATGCGTTTTCGATGGACATAATGTGGTTGGATTTTCAAATAGGAAGATGCCTTCAGATCCGAATTCTTTCTTCAACAATGTCGGCCACCTATATATCCTCATTCTCACTGAAAAATATCAGCTTTATTTGATTAATATATCAGGATACATTTCATGAATAGTGTCTGGATTTTAAATTTCCATCCAGAATGGTGGGCTAGACTTCATGGAATTATTTGGGACCCAATTTCTTGTAGTTGGACATTAAAATTTTTACCCATGATTACTTAGGATAATATAGAACATATGGAAGAGGTTCATAAAAATTGGGATTAGGGGTTTAGATAAGTAACTCAATCATCATGGATGGTCCTGTTTGATCACAAATTATTTGGGTCTTCTTGTGTGGTCCATATTGTCCATCAAATGGCAGAATTAGCCAATGATTCCTTCTTATGATATGTGAGAAATTAAATAAGTAATCACAAAAAACGTACTCCACACAATTTTAATAAGTACCTTAAGACTTATAAATAAAAGATTAAACTAACTCTATTGGACTACTTATAAAAATGATAAAAAATTATACTTAGTATTAAAACATTAATATTTCACACAAATTATGCACATTTCATATAAAATTAGTAAAGGGACTATAAAATTGGTCAAGAAAATATTAATAACATCAACTCCCCCACACTTAGTCTGGTGAATGTTCTCATGTGCAACAAATATAAAAACATGAAAAAATCATTTTCACTTACCAACAAATATTAAAATTTAGTTTTCTTCAGTGAGGGGAGGTTTAGACTATTTCACTCATCCATATTGAATTACACCTCAAGTTGTTACAAAAACAATGTTCCAAAAACAATTAATTTTTTTCATTCTCAAATTTAAAAATGGAAAATGTGGATACTCAAAACTCACACCTCTCAAGATGATAAAATTCATTTGTGGAGGTCTACTCTTTCACCAACCAAAAGTGAAAATCATAGAGTTTTAAAGAGCTCTCATCTTTCTATCCCTATCCAATGTGCCCAAGAATCAAGAGGACTTTTTAAGGGGTTTTTCTTTGGCTATGGGATGGTAGGAATAGAATGTAAAAGAGAGAAAAAAAGAGTGGTAAAACACCAAAAAGGAAAACACAATGCACAATATTCATGAAATAAAAAATGAAAGGAAATGGAAATGCATATTTATGAGGGAATGAAAATATGAAATAAGACTCAAAAGTGGAAGGAAATATAAGATAATGAGAAGATGGAATATTTAAAAAAACACAAAACTTCTCCCAATAAGAATATAAATCAAGTTTTATTTCTTTTCTTTTAATTTTTTTCTTTGTTTTTAAAAATTTTACCTTGAAGAAGATCTCACACTCATATCCCAACCCATATTTGATCTCCCCATGACACTAATTGTAATAGGTATAATAATATCCAAGGTTGGGGAATTGTTATTTTTGACCTACCCAAGATAAAACCCATTTTTTCAATTTTTTTGAATTGTTTTCATCATTTTTTTTTTTGAACACTTGTCAACAACATTTACAAAATTACATAAATGGAAGTACATTACATTCCACAAAACTCATTGAATGAAAACCTCTCCCCCACACTAAAATGGATTCCTGCCATCAAGCATATGATAACATGGTGAAATCAACAAAGGGTTCCCAAAATGAAATCTATTCCCCCCACACTTAAATTTCAAAACAAAATATGGAATGAAAAATCCATGTTGATATTGGGTGGGATAAGGTATTGGGATTGTAATGTGGCTAACAATGAAAAGGTTTTCATATTCTTGAATGGGATTTCAAAAGGAGGATTAATTTATGGTTAATGGGAGGCTATTTGGCTATTGGGATTCTCATGTGGTTCATAAAATTCCTCTATCATATTAATGCACACTAAAGTAAAAAATTTAGCTCTAATTCCAACAAACATAGGATTCACAAATAGAGGTGAAAAAACACTCATTTGTAAAAGATGGCCATAGGTACCCTTGGCATGAAAGCTAATGTTGGTTCTAATGGTTGAGGAAAATCATTTCCCAATTCAAAAACTGAGCATTAAAAATTTGTTGGTTTTGACACAAAATAATTTATCCAATGTCATGTTCAAAATAAAAAAAAATTGAGATGAGAATATACCTGTTGACTCCCCAAAAAGGTTGGAAAAATTTTCAAAACTTGATGGTGAGTAACCATGACTCTTGATTTTTTTTTATGTCATGATTATTTTTTTATAGTTTTTTTTGTTTTTAATAAAGACACTCACAGAAAAGAGAAAGAGAAATATAATGGGTTTGAAAAAGAAAGTGGTAAAAAAATGAAAGATAGAGGAAGAAGAAGAAAGAGGTAAAGGGAGGAAGAGAGACAGAGATAGTTAAAGGGAAAGAGGTTCCCCTTGACTGGAGTTAGTGGGTTGCCATCACCATCTAGTGGTGGGTCAACTACAGAAGTTGGGGATTTAATGGAAGTTGATGTTGATCCAAGATTTTGCATCCTCTCCTAGTGATGCTTTAATTGATGTCCATTAACAGTGAATGTCCTTTTCGAAGAGGGGTCTTGGACTTGCACTGCACCAAACGGGTAAACATTAGTAATAACAAAAGGACCTTCCCAATGAGAATTAAGCTTAGCTGGGTGAAGCCGAAATTGAGAAATAAAGAGAATTACCTTATCACCTTCATGGAATACCATTCTTAGGATGTGTTATTCATGGAGTGCCTTGTATTTTTCTTGGTAGAGATTATAATTCTCATAAGAATCGAGTTTATGCTCCTCCAGTTCAGACAATTACAACAATATTTCTTTAGTAGATTTTCCCAATCAAAATTACAGGTTTTCATAGCCCAAAATTACTTATGTTGGATTTAAACTGGTAGATTCCATGCTTCACCAAAAATGATCCTAAAAGGAGACATCCCAATGCGTGTTTTATAGGCAGTTCGATAATCCCAAAGTGCATTACCAAGTCTTTCAGGCCAGTCTTTTCTGGTGGGTTTTACAATTCTCTCATGCACTCTTTTCACATCTCTATTAGAATGTTCAGTCATGCCATTTTTTGGGGGTGATATGAAGTTGATGTTTTATAAGCAACCCCATTATTTTTCAAAATAGATTCCATGGTTTTATTACAAAAATGGGTTCCTAAGTCACTTATCAAGGCACGAGGTGTGCCAAATCAGTGGAAGATGTGTGTCTTTAGGGACTCACTAACAGTATGTGAATCATCCTTTCTTTTGGGTTAGGAATCAACCCACCTTGAAACATAATCAACCGCAAGAAGAATGTATGAAAATCCATTGGAAGGGGGGAATGGTCCCATTAAATCGATGCCCTAAACATTGAAGATCTCACAAAAAATAAATGGATTTTGGGGAATTTCATTTCTCATTGAAACTTTGCCATAATTTTGGCAAGTGGGACAAGATTGAAAGAACTCATGTGATTCCTTGAAGAGTGAAGGTCAAAAGAATCTAGAGTCTAGAACCTTTTGTGAGGTCCTTTGTGGTCCAAAGTGTCCACCACCAAGCGTTGAGTGACAAAATTATAATATGGAATAATGTTCATTTTACCAACACATCTTCTTATTACCATGTTAGCCCCAGTTTTCCAATGTTTCTTTTCTTCCCAAAAATAGTATTTTGAATCACTTTTCAACTTCATTTTTTTTTCTTTTGAAAAATTTTCTGGAAAAACACCAGAAACCAAGTAATTTACAATTATGGTAGACCATGGTATTTTTGGAGTGAGAGATGAGAGGTGCTCAATTTGAAATATTGGATCAATTATTTCAGAATGAGAAGAATTAGAAATTCTACTCAAGTGATCATCCACAAAGTTTTCTTTTCCTAGTCAATATTTTATTTAAAGGTCAAACTCTTGGAGAATTAGATCCATATTATTAGCCTTGGGTTGGAATCACTTTTCTTGAGTAAAAAATTTATAGCAGAATGGTCTGTGAAGATAATGATTTTGAAACCTAAGAGATAGGGATGGAATTTATCTAAGGAAAAAACAACTGCTAAAAGTTCTTTTTCATTGACAGTGTAGCGATATTGAGTTTCATCCAATGTTTTTGAGGAATAATAGATGACATGAGAGAACTTGCAACATATATTAGATTGTGAATGATAAAATACTAATATGAATTATTTTATTAATGTTAAAAGGAATATATGAATTTCGAATAAGTACATGAGAAGGGATGAATATTTTCTATAATAGTCATTTATAATGGATGGATGATTTTTTACTAGATTATAGAATAATTTTTAATGTCTGTTTTAACTATAATGTGATGAATTTGGATTTGTTCGATCTCATAAAATTAATTCTGATTTTTATAAGTATAATCATTCACTTTTTAACAGTCATATGTATTATTTTAAGATTAATTTTGTTACTTTATAAGGGATTTTTTTTTGGAAAATGAAAAGATCAAAAGAGTCATATGTTTCTTTAGAATAATAATATGGTAATTTGAATGAATCGATTATCAATAAAGGAAATGATCATATAAGTTATATGGAACATTGAAAGACTCATTTGGGACTTTACAAGAGCAAATGATTTTTTTGTAAAGGTCATTAAAAGAGTTTGTGAGAGTAAGTACTAACATTAAAGGAGTCAAATTCTATCAAAGTAAAATTTCATTACTATCTTCTATTATTTTAGAAGAGTAATATTGAACTATTGAAGATTATGTTTTTTAGAAATGAAAAGTTTATAATATTCACCTATTATATCGGAAGAGTAATATTTACCTTTAGAAGAGTAATTTTTTTTGGAAATGGTAACCTTTGTAAATGTCATTGAAGAATTTATAAGGAAAAATAAAACCACTTTTTAAGATTCATTACGTTTTGAAAAATGGAAATGTGATGAAGAACTATCTTATAGAAAATAAGAAAGAATTATTCTGTTGGGGATTTCTACCAATTTTAGAATGCTATTTTAATGAATATTCCACGTTAATGAAGATTGAATCAAGATAAAATGAGGAATATTCCATGATATTCATGGTGATTTAAATGAGATATTTGTTTAGTTTTATAGATCAAAAATCACATTTTAAGTGTATGGAAGCACCATGAATGTTTACATTCATAAAAGGGAACTAAATACATACAAGTTCATTTTAGTGAATATTATCAACTATAACATATGATTGATAAGTAATTTAGAAATGAATAAGGGGGTTATGTTTTTTTAGGAGTTATTGGAAAATTGAAGAACCATAGATAATAAAATTAATTCAGTGGATTTAGTTGAAAAATTAAAATGTACATCATGAGAAATGTGAATAATTTAAATAGAAGGAATTATTGGCATTTATATATTTAAAATAGGGATTACATCTCATATATAAATACTAAACTTTATCGTTTGGGAATCAAAACACTTTATATGAAAATGATCATGAGACTATGATTAATGGCAGAATTTATATATTTGAAATATGGAATGATATGTGTTGTTCTTCTTAGTTTTTATATAAGATGAGATGATAAAGAACAAGAAAATAAAAATAAATATTTTGAGAGACATTACTAAAATTATCAAAATATCTATAAAGAGAAGTGGGGAGATAAGAGCAGATATTCTTTGATAAATATACACATGGAGTAAATAGATAAGTAAAAATATATTTCTAAATATAGATTAATGAAGAAGAGGGATAATATTATCCATGAAAGGTGTGATCCCTTTATATCTGAAAATATTCATGTGAATATAGCTTGAGAAAAGATGTGGAACCACAAAAACATATTTTTGTTGAAGAGGAGTGTGATAAGATAATTCAAGTTTAGAATTTTTGTTATCTAGAGAAATAATTGAGGATATATTTGGAATAAAATGCAGAGTAATCTCTAAATATATTTAAATTCTAACATCTGATGTGGAAGAAATAATATGTAAAACTTGAAGATCATAGAAAATGAATATGGATTTTGAGATGCCAAGAGTCTATACATACGATGCTTATCATGGATATACCATCATGTTTATAAATTTTTGAAGAAATTTATGAAGACTTTCATAGAGTGAAGAATAGATCTTCACTAATGTAGTGAGGGGATGGGAAAGAAGAAGTTTCCCTTGGACAATAAATTCACTTTTCCTAAAATTATTTTAATACATACAATGAGTAGTATTACCTTCTGATAGGTCAACACATCATTGATGTATGATCCTTTCATTAGAACCTGATAGTAAACAATGTAAAATCCTAATACCACTATGATTATTATTCCTTCATTGATTTTCAATTTTCATTTAGAGAGGTTTTGAGAAAGAGTAATCATGAAACTAGTTGAACATGATTACTTCAGACATGAGAAAGAGATATTAAAAGATAAAATGGTACAAAATTAAATTTTGTTGACATACCCTATAACCATATTCACCCCCACTTATGTTATTATGGGTTACAAAAATAACTCCATATCATAAGATATTTAGTGATGAGAGAAAAAATATTATGATAAGTTAGATCGTAAGATCCATTAATACAAATAATATATTATTATATATGAATTAAGGTTAAAAAATGAACCTTTATTTAAATTTTGAAAACAAATGCATGTACTGTGGGTTTTCTAGAGTTGTGAAGAGTTTGAATGATATACAATTATTTATTATTGAATGATAATTATTCATTTATATTTTTTTTATTTTTTTTATTTATGATGTTTAAATCATATTCGGGTGATCTTCCTTTGTGATGAGGTCAAAAAAAAGTTCAAGTTTGTGTGGAATTGATAACTAAATTTAATACATTTGTTTTTCATTAATTATAATATTTTATTTGATTATTTGAACAAATTTGTTTTATTAAAGGAAGTAGTATAGAATTGATTTTGGTGAAATGTTTTTTAAAAGGAGTATATAAGAGAGTTTTTGAAGACCTGTGTATGGATAAATTATGGAAAGGCCTACATGTGTAAGGTGAAATGTGTGGTTTCATGGGCTCCACGTTCTTAACAGGAATTGGGATCACATAAAATTTGTTTGTGTTGTAAATGAATCACATAATAATGAAAACATGTTAGGATGGGTCTTTATATGAAGAAATGTTCTATATGTGAATTTTCTTAGGATTAAAACTAATTTATAATCACCCTTAAATTTTGAGGTTTATTAAGGTGTAATTTTATTCCTAATGATAGATATTTTACTTCCCTCTAGTCATTATAGGGGTCAGAAGTCTCATCGGGGTTGGGTTTTCGGAAAGTAAAAATGCCTACTAATTAAATTCTATATCAGGTAATATTCACAATGAGAACATATTTTTCACACTAAAAATGTTTTAGGTAGAGATTCAAACCCCCATGTCTGCAATGATTCACAATCTGAAACATAAGGTTACACCAAGAATGCCCTATTGGGATGAATTTTATGATGGTAGAATTGGTAATTTTTTTAATGTTGTGGATGACTTCTATTTTTATTATGAAATAAACTACCTCTTTCTATTTGGGCAGAGGGAAACCCATTTGATAGCTCCTAGTTCCAAGGTAAAGTGGCCCATGAACATGGACTAAAGTCTCGATGTTGTTCCATGCCCTCATTATCTTGCTCACATCACCAAGTACCTACATCATTATTGAGTCACTTCCACCCTAATTTATTTCTGAATCACGTTTTAAATTTTAAATCTCCCAATGGGATTACTATGATTGTTACCCTGGTCTTTTGGATGTTGGATTATGTGGATTACTACTGAGGCCCCACCCCAACAACATGGTAAAATTATTAACTTTCATAGAAAAACTATTTGACTCTTTCCTTACATCTGTCAGCCTTGAAATGTGATTATTTATGTTGAAGATACCCCATGATAATTTTCTACCACTGTCTCAACTCTTTGGGTTTTCAATTTCCATTTGTTAAGGTGATATTATCCCAGTAATACTAACACCATCATAGCCTTTGCTCTATGTTTTTTATTGACTCTTATTTCTAAATCTTTAATATGGATATTTGGTGAATATTATTTGGGATTCAGGGTGATTGGATTTATTTTGGTGGATATTCTTGGATGACTCACCATCATCACACATGATTTATAAAGTCTTTACTATTTTAAATCTTTCATGTGATGTTATATGTCTCATTTTTCATGGGGTTTCATGTGTATCCCTGTGATTATTTTTAATATGGTGATAAAGTGACTATGTAGGTCTATATAGATGGGGTAGACCTACTATATGAGAAGAAAAGAGTTCATTAGTTTTTATAGTGGAATATTTTCTTTTTTTAATTTCGGTTGTTAGTGTTTTCTCTTTGGGAAATTAGATCTCGAGTGAGTCATTCGGTCTTGATTGATGATAGTATGTCCTGGATAAATTATGTATGAGTTTGAGTGAATAATAACCTTAATTTTTGTGCCTTTTAGGGTATGTGTCTTCTTGTTTCATTTTTTCTTGATGGGACTTCTCTTGAGTGTGTGGGGATTGATTAATGTTCTTTATGTGACATCCCTTTAGTGTGTAAGGATATGTTGGTGTCCTTGATATGACATCCATTGAGTGTGATAGAATCATTCAATGTGATCTATGTGGAATCCATTGTGTATTCCGTAGTGAGTTGGTGTGGTTTATGTTTCCTCCCTCGACTACGTAGGGATGTGTCGATGTGTTTGATAAGGTTGTGACCTGACTAATAAGGTGCATGCCACGTGTTGTATGTTTTATTGAGGTTATACAATACTTTCTTTTCATCATAGGGTGGAAGCATGTATAAATTATGATTCATGGAATCATGGTTAGCAAATTATGACCTACTAGGTTTTTTTTGATTTTTTTATTATTTTAGCTATATCAATAAATCAAAATTTTTACACTTGATAAATTTATTCTAAGAGAAAATTAGTAGTGTAATACTACATTTATCCTCAAAATCAGCATGAGAATCTCGATGTGCATGTAGAATTCATTACCAGGGAACTATCCAAGGGCATGTCTACACTAATGATTATATGATGGTGTACATGGATAGAGGTGACACCAGGACATGCTTAGAGATATTTCATAGTGATTCCACTTATTATTTTATTCTTTAGTTCATTATAAACATATATGTATAAATATATCGATCTCTCACCAATGGGGATCTCTTTTGACAAGATGTATTGAATGTTTTATTATATATAATATAGTATGTTATGATGTTATTATTATTTCTTTCACACTTTTTATTGATTCTATAAATTATAAATTACTTATAGTATATGTTTTTACTTTGATGAACATATTTTACTAAGGACATAGTCTCCCCATGATTTCACTCAATACCTAACCACTAATAAAAAAGATCTTTCATATGTGGAGGAACTCATGAGGCAATGTACCACTCTTTCATGGATTGAGTGATTTGGGTTGGGGCATTACAAAGTTCTATCAACGCCCATTGTCTTTTTGACATAATATTTAGGGACCAGTAAAATGGAGATAGGATGAAATAGACTTAGGTATGAGAGCCAAGATTATTATTGACCAACAATCATTTATTTGACCTATGAGTGTATAGTTAAGTTGGATTGTTTTTATAGTTATGATGTTATAGTTTTATGTTATCCTTTGGTGTTGTTGTATTGATAGTGTTTATGTGATTTTTTCTGTCACTGATTGTCAATAGTGGGTGAGTTCGTGCAACATGGATATGTATGTAGGGTCACATGTTATATAACTAATTTCTTTTTATTAATATAGTTTTAAATTAATTAAATGATATAAAAAATATATTCTCTATTTTTTCCAACACATTCTTGGTGAAATATAGTTAATTAAACCTAAACATGTGTATGTTTATACTTATTATGGTTGTTACAAGTGTGTATGTAACATTATGTGGGACTAGGTTTGGGTAAGTCCTAAGAGGGATATTCCTAGTAGTTATGGGTAGACATTGGGTGTTTTTTATAAGACAACTTTGTGTGTTCTTGCACTTTTTAATTGATTATGTATTTTAAATATTCAAAATATTTATTGCATTTATAAGTATATGTTTTGACATTTTAGATAATGGCACAACATCGACCTCCCATAGTGATGTTGAGGGACCAGAGTGGGGAATCAACTAATGAAGGGAACTATTTTTTTGAACCTAAATATTTTCAAAAGGGTTAGGATGATAATTCTCTAGATGCTACTCTGTTAGAGTAGGCAGTATGCCTCTTCAGTCAACCATTTTTAGAATCATGTATATGGGTGGTGGAGGTACGCATCGGGGAGGGACAATAATAATGGATTTCACTTGATATTTCCATTTGAAACACTTTCCAACCATCTAGTGAATGATTGGTCATTTAGATATCAAATATTGTATCAGGATTATTGAGGGAAACATTGATCTTGTAGAGACTCGTGGTGATTTTCTGGTAATATTGGTGATGTGTATGCTACCTAGATCTACCCAAATGTTCTGGGGATTAAAAATACTAGCTTAGATACTCGAGGGTCTATTGTGGGTAGAAATAAAGAACCAATTTTCAATGATTTCTTTTGTAATACTTTTATTACTGATAGAGATCTGTAGTTCCTAGAGATCTGGTAATGGATGATGTTAGTAGTCAATTTTATTTTTTAGAGAGTTGATCCATATTCCTCTATTATAGGCCTCAAATGTGGCTCAAAAGTCTTGTAAATTTTAGATTAGTTTGTATCCAAATCTTAGTTAATAGATTTGAAAAATTAATCTGAAATCGTATTTCAATGTCATCCATAAGGCACTCACCATTGAGAAGGGAATAGTAGAGGAAAATGTAGTAGCGATTACTCCCATTATATGTAGTGCGCTTTAGAGTGGTGTTGTTGTTAATTATTAAATTGGAAATTATAAGATATTGGATTAGATGTACCAAGGAGGTGATGTATCACCATGAGATTTTGTGAAATATTTTTTTGAATTAACTTAACCTTTTCGATATTTTTCATTTAGAAAAGCACATACTATTACTTGTTTTATATGAATGCACTATGTTTGTATTGGATGTCATGAAACAAAATGTTATTCTTACACTATACAAAACACATATACAAGATTTTGGTACACAAAACACTATGTTTGTATTGGGTTACACACAATGTCGAGTTCTTTTGATAGATTGTGTTACTTGTAAGACAATGTTTTACCGAATGCAATATAATATTAATACTATAAATGAAATATTATTATAGTTATCACCTTGACATTTTAATGTAAGTAATTAATAACATTAACTAAACTGTGAAAATTTAATTTAAACAAGTATAAAAAATTAGTCATTTTTGTTATCAATTAGTTAGAAATAAAGGTAATAACTATTTGAAAATAATTAAATTATTTTTCTATGAAAACTTTTTTTCAATATACAATCACAATTTTCATTTATTTTAAAGTTTTTAATAAGATTTATATATCATATATTCCATAAATAATTTTACACTCATAAAATAAATTTTATAGGTATAATATAAGAATAAATCTAATTTTATGATTAAAAAAGAAGTATTTTTTTAAAAGGTATTTTTTCCACCTTTTAATGGAACACCTATTCTAAAAATAATTTTCGACATATTTATGATTTTTATTCGAAAAAAATAAACATCAATTTTGAAAGTGATATGTAAGTATTTATATTGTGTGTATTTTTTGTATTATTCAGAAAAGTTTCATTTTTTTAAGAATAATGAAAAAATAGAATCTTTATAGAAAATTTATTATCATAAAATTTTATATAGTTAATATATATTGAAAATATATTTTAAAGTATATATAGATTAATTATATATCAATTAATACAATTTGGTTCATTGGAACCAATTTTACATTTATATTGGATATAAAAACATTTCAAATTTTTGAACCTTTTACTTAAAAGGCCCGCTTTTACGACATGTCAGTGTGAGTAATTTTAAATTAATTTCTCACACACCTATTTTTAGAATTTTAAAAAATGGGTTCCATATTTGGAATCAAAATAATTTATAATTTACAGTAATATCAAATTATATTTTGACAAAAATATTATTGAATGTAATTAAAATAAATTAATATAATTAGAGTAAAAATGAGTTTAATTAATCTCTAAATCTAAAATATATTGTATTCAAATGACCCTAAACATGTTTGAAATTTTTTTATGGATATATATCGAACATTAAACCAATAAGGATATATAATGGCCCATTTTAAACCATTAGGGGAAAATTAAAACGCGGTGAGCACATGGTTCATTTTAAAAATATCACACATGTCCTTTTACCCACTTATAAAGGGAAACCACCTATTCTCCTATCTTCACAAATATAAGGTCTTTTTTTCTCAGAAAAAACCTACCCTGATATCCTTCTAAATTCCATAAATTCCACATAGAAGCATACCTATTGTTTGAAATCCAACCAAGTTACCCCTTTGACAAAAACCCAAATGAGTTACCCAAAGAAGATGTATCATCCTTTAACAAGATCTATCTATTTATTTCTTTCTCTACCCCTCAATTATTATTAATACAATATTATTGTTTGAACAAAAAAATGCATCCCAAAAATATTCCAAATGCTTCCATAAATGATCTAGGATCGTAGCCTTTTTCGCAAGGTTCGATTTGGTAAGTCGTAGGGCCCGAAAGAAGTTACGAATTATGAGTTATGGACATTCGATGTTGGGATAGAAAACAGGTTCGTGGAGCCCATTCACGAATCTCCCTCTGTGATTGTGGAGCAAAGGAACTTGAACGAAGCCCCCAGGGCCCCGCATCGGCACAAAGATCCTCCTTTGTGAAGCCACTGTGGAGCGAGGAGGTGGGATGCTACATGAACCCCTTTAATGTTCACAATCCTGTTGCGGATCAAGGAGGCAGGATGCTCTGCAAACCCCTTTGACGTTCGCGAACCCTCCATAGAGTAAGGCAGTGGGATTCTCCGTGAACCCCTTTAATATTCGTGAACCCACTGTGGAGTGAGATTTGGCTTCCCACCGAATGAGATCTACTTCACAGTGCCTCCATCGCCACTAAATACCCATCTCAACCCATTCATAATGATGGTCTCACTGCCCCTTGGGCGGATGATCTCCCATTTCGTAGAGCTTAGCATTCCTTCGCAAAGCTACTCTGCGAGTCCATGCACCACAAGTACATGGTCCACGATTCCACGCTCTGCTAGTCCATGCTCTTTGAGACTATTCTCTGCGAGTCTAGGCTCAGCGAGTCCATGATCCACGAGTCCATGCTCTACGATTCCATGATCCACGAGTCCATGCTCCGCCATTGCCTATTCAGTGAGTCCATGCTTCGTGAGTCCATGCTCCGCGAGTCCATTCTCCATCAGTCCATGCTCTGTGAGACCATTCTTCGCAATTCCAGGCTCTGTAGGTCCATTCTCTCTGAGTCCATGCTCCACGAGTAAATGCTCCGCGATCAGATTTCCTTCGTGAAGCTGCATTGCGAGACCCCATGCTCCACGAGCACCCTTCCTCTGTGAAGCTACTTTATGATGAGCTATCCTTTATGAATCTCCTATGTTCACACCCAATGGTCCATACAGTAGGGGTGTTCTCCCGAACCTCTACCCGAGATCAGTGTCAGCCTACGGTCTCGGCCCTCCGGTCTAGTCCCTTTGCAACCGTCACTGACCCCCATGAAAAATGGACAGTCACACAGTGAACTTTTCGTGCTGGGATGTCAGCATTTTCCATTGAACCCTTATATAAACCCACCTTCCACCTATGGAATACCATGATTTGAGATAATCCTTCTCACACCATGAAATACCTTGAGTCGACATATTACTCTTGATTTGATTCTGATGTCGTGAGATGAGATTCTCCTCATCAATTCCCCAAGTACCTTCGGTCAAAATATTCCTCAAGAAACTCATCCAAACCCAATCACTTGGCTCCTATGCCAGGTTAAACTATAAAAGGGACTCTCTTGCATAAGTCCCAACACCAACCATTATTAGGCACCTTATACCTAATAGTACTATTACATATAAACTGTAGTACACCCTATATTACAAACATAGGATGCCTCTTTCTCCAAACAAGAGGTTCCTTATGCTCCAACCATGAGATGCCAACCGTCCTATCAACATGCTATAAACTGTACAACTTACTATGTGCTAAACATAGGCCACCTCTTGCTCGAAACAAGATATTCCTTATTCTCCAAGCATGAGATGCCTTATGCCATGATTATAGTGGCATAATTTCACGATCGTTGGAATCCGTTCAAACATTCCATCACTCCACCTCATGTTTTGCATGTACTTCATTCAGATATTCATCCTCTTTCATGTCTGAAGGGACCCCCTAACAACCTAGTCCCATTCCGCATCAGCTCACCTACCATCCTGGGACAACACCTTGTAAGACTATAGACACAACTTTGAGTTAGGTCCTGTGTTTCGAACACGGTCAACAGTCGACCCTCATTTATTTGTCCCCATTTGAGGCTAACGTGATATTTATGGTGTGTTTCAAACATGGTAAACAATTATCCTTCATCGCCATGCCCCCCTCACCACATTCTGAATGTCAGGAATGCATTCCATACTTTTCATCTCCTTTTGTTCGAACTGATTCAAATGCCCTTGTCATTTTCCCTCTTGTGCACTAGCGCATAGGTGAAGGCCTCAACCCACCAGTGGTTTGGGAAGCAATCATTTCTAGACATGAGATAGACATTACAAGAATCTTCCATGCATAAGCCCTATTCACCATTACTACTCTATAGCGGCTCCCGGGTAGCTTCCTTGCGTAAGCCCCATTCACCATTGCCGCTCCATTGGGGCACCCGGGCAGCTTCCTTGCGTAATCCCCATTCACTATTTCTCATCCATTGCGGCACCCAGGCATCTTCCTTGTGTAATCCCCATTCACAATTTCTGCTGCATAGTAGTACCTATGCAGCCTCCTTGCGTAAGCCCCATTCACCATTGTCGCTCCATAGTGGCACCCGGGTAGCTTCCTTGGTTAAGCCTCATTCACCATTGTCACTCCATAGTGGAACCCAGACAGTTTCCTTGTGTAAGAACCATTCACCATTTCCACTCTATAGAAGCACCCGGTTAGTTTCCTTGAGTAATCCACATTCACCATTGTCGCTCAATAGTGGCACCTGAGAAAATTCCCTACATAAGCCCCGTTCACCATTACCGCTCAATAGTGGCACACAGACGACTTCCTTTCATAAGCCCCATTATCCATTACCGCTCCATAGTGGCACCTGAGAAACTTCCTTGTGTAGGCCCCATTCGCCATTACTTCCCTATAGAGGCACCTAGGAAGCTCCCTTACGTAAGCCCCATTCACCACCCCTCAAGGACACACCTTTTCACCGTGATCATTTGGTCCTCACTGCCTCTTGTTTCTCACACCGAGCATAGCTCATGTGGGATTTGAGTCAGCATCGACCATGAAATCCTCTCTCCGTAGCCTAGAGTTTAATCCCAACACATACACCTGAAGTATGTGGTCTCTGATCCTTGCCAAGGCATTGTACGTTGGAAGCCTCCTTGAGGTTCAAGTCCAACAACCATTGGTTCTGACCATTTCATGCTAGTTCCCACTCCTCCTGAACTATGCGGACTTGGATCCTTGCCAATGCAAGGTATGTAGGAAGACTCTCTGAGGTTCATGCCCACCAACCATTGGTTTCGACCCTTTCATGTCCATCCACCACCATCTCAAACTACGTGGACTTTGATCCTAGGCATGGAAAGGTATGTAGGAATCCTCCCAAATGTGTAAGCCCATCACCTCTCTGTCCCAACCATCTTCACGTCGGTTCACCAAACACTCCTCCTGAACTATGTGGAATTTGATCCTTTCCATAGAAGGGTATGTACGAATCCTCCTTAACATTCCAGCCCAACACCCATTGGTCCAAACCATATTCACCTTGGTTCACCAAACCCCTAACGGAACTATGTGGTCTTTGATCTTTTCCAAGTCAAGCTATGTAGGAAGCCTCCCCGAGGTCCAAGCGTAACATCCATTGGTTCTGACCCCCCTTCACGTCAGTTCCCAGACTGCCCGAACTATGTGGACTTTGATCCTTGCCAAGGCAAGGTACATAGGAAGCCTCTCTGAGGTTCAAGCCCAATACCCATTGGTCCCGACCATCTTCACGTCGGTTCACAAAACCCCTACCTGAACTATGTTTCCTTCGATCCTTTCCAAGGAAAGGTATGTAGGAAGCCTCTCACAGCTCCAAGACAAACATCTATTGGTTCTGACCCCCCTTCACATTAGTTCCCACACTGCCCAAACTACGTGGACTTTGATCCTTACCAAGGAAAGGTACATAGGAATCCCCCCCTGAGGTTCAAGCCCAACACCCATTGGTCTCAACTATCTTCACGTCAGTTCACCAAAACCCTACCTGAAATACATGGTCTTTGATCCTTGTCAAGGAAAGGTATGTAGCAATCCTCCATGAGGTTCAATCCCAACCCCATTGGTCCCGACCATCTTCATGTATATTTCTACTCCATCTAGAACTACATGGACTTTGATCCTTTCCAAGGCACGGTACGTAGGAAGCCTCCTTTAGGTTTAATCCCAACACCCATTGGTTCCGACCCCCTTCACATCAGACCACCTTCATCACACATGAAGTTAAACTACATGCCCCCTTTTCGTCCTGCAATACATTAAACGACATCCACCATGCCGAACTACGTGGGCTTTGATCCTTGTCTCCTAGATAGGGTACATAGGAATCCTCCATGAGGTTCAACCCCATCCAGCAGGAAGCCATTATCACCCCATCTAGTGGTAAGTTGTTGTGACCCCATCTAGCGGTAAGCCGTTGTGACCCCATCCAGCGGTAATCCATTATAACATCATCTAGCGATAATCTGTTGTGACCCCATCCATGGTTAAGTTGTTGTGACCGCATCCAGTGGTAATACGTTGTGATTTCATGTCAATGGTAAGTCGTTCTCAATCCTAGACCAATGGTATGTCATTGTTGTCCATTATGTTCGGACCCATATCACTAGTCCATCCTAGTGGCGCCAGACCAACCCTTCTTCAGATTAACTATATGGAATTTGATTCCCTTCCACAGGGATATGTAGGAATCCTCCTTGAGGTTCAAGACCATCACTCATGTCTCATCCTGATCTCTCCCTCATGCCTATGTGTTTGGGGAAAGTCATGCCCCAACCCGGAGGTTCCACTTCCTCCGGGTCCCATCCAGGCATCCATTCTCATAGGTCATCTCCTCAGGTGTCTCATCATCCCACTGAACTATACAGACTTTGATTCACTACCATGTAGATACGCAAGAAGTCTCTTCAAGGCTCAATCCCAACATCCCCGTCTTCCTCATGTCAGTTCCATATAATTATCTCTCCACTTAATTCAACTATCCACCATCCATATTGATTCTTACTCATGCCACCACATCCTGGTGGGATCATGTCACCCACATCCTCCCTCCTTCCAGAAGTAAATGGGTCGCTTACCATGTGTAAGCCCAAGAATGTATCTAGGTTGTTGTTCTTTCAGTACACCATGATTCATTACCCCTTATAACTATGTGGATTTTGATCTCTATCATCTACACGGGGTACGTAGGAAACCTCCATGAGGTTCAATTCCAGCCAATGCTAAACCTTGGTATTACCCCATTCAGGGGTGCACACTCTCCGATCCGCCCTCAGTGGTGTCCAGATCATCCTTCACGGTGTGACATCTTCCCCTTATGGGACACACCGTCTTGGTACTTCTCTTATAGAGTGCTCTGATCCATCCATTTAGTAAACAATCTATGTGTTCCCTTATAGGGATGTACTAATTTGATCTGTCTCTAGGGGATGTTCTGATCACCCTCACTCTGTCTCTACATGATGTCAAACTCATGGCCTACCTCTTATTAAACATGAGATGCTTGAGGAAAACCTCAAAAGACATGCCTTTGAAATAACCGTCTCCGCTAGATGTTAAACTCGCGTCATACCCCATGTTAAACATTGGAAAATGAAGAAAACCTCAGAGACATGCAACCAACATAAGATACCCCGATACTAATGTGGGATGCCTCGAGTTTTGCGCCCTTGAGATGACCTCTTATGAGGAGGAATACAGGTTCCCCAATGTCCATGCATCCATAGATGCCCCGACATGCCTGATGTAACTGTTTACTCCGACCGAAGGTTACTACCATGTCAAGACCCAATGTAATATCCTGACAGAAGTAGTGTAATTAACCGGCATCAAAAAAGATATGGCACCGGGAATGAGATTCACAAACCACAACTCAATATTTTAGGGAGACCCGAATGAGGTAAAGAGTTCCAAGGAGGAATCCAAGGAAGGAAGAACAGACATCCCATCATCCCATTTCGATCAAAGTGAAAATGTCCGTGAATAAGAAACAGATGCCTCCCACCTATGGAAAGTGGGAATGTGAGGAAATAGCTACATGACCTCCATAGATGGATGTGTGCACCCCTGAAAAAGTGCTATAAACAGAAATGGTGGACCCGAAGTGAACCTCTTATCCTTCAATAAAGAGTAGACCAAATATTTCATAAAAAATTATGCATCACCCATGTGAATCCCCACTCTTTAATATGTGAGAAGATGTGTACCATCATGTGCATGAAGACTATGGTCCATATGCTCGTCGTTGACCCCACCACCTCAAGAGGTTGTGCAGGTGGCATCCGCCACCTGACTCCATTGACTCCTCACCGACCCCGCCACCTCAAGATGCCGCGCAGGTGGATTTACCCACCCTAATTCAGCAGCTCTCTGGAGACTCCGCCGCCATAAGAGACTGAGAAGGTGGCATCCGCCACCTGACTACATCGGCTCCTCACCGACTCCACTGCCTGAAGAGACCGACCAAGTGGCATCTGCCACCCATCTCCATCGGCTCATCCCTGACACCACTGACTGAACAGGCTGCACTTGTGGCATCCACCACCCAACTCCATCGGTTCTTCACCGACCACGCCACCTTAAGAGGCAGTGCAAGGGGCCTCAAACCCTAACTACATTGACTCCTCACTGACCCCGCCGCCTCAAGAGTCCACACATGGGGCATCCTCTTCCCAACTCCATTATCTCCTCACCGACCTCATCACCTCAAGAGGCATCACATGTGGAAACCTCAGCCCTACACCATCGGATCCTCACCGACCCAGCCACCTCAAGAGGTCGCGCCAGTAGCATCCACCACCCGACTCCACTAGCTCCTCACCGACTCTGCCTCCTTAAGAGGCCACGCAAGGAGAATCCTCCCATGACTCCATTGGATCCTTACCGACTCCACCCCTTTAAAAGGGCGCACAGGGGGAATCATCGGCCAAATCCATCAGCTCTTTGATGACCTCTCTGCCTCAAGAGGCCGCACAAGGGGCATCATCCCCCGTCTCCATCGGCTACTCACTGACGCCACCGCCTCAAGAGGCCATGCAGGGGGAATCTGCAACCCGACTCCATAGGCTCCTTGCCGACTCCGCTACCTGAATAGGCTGTGCAGGTGGAATCCGCCACCCGAATCCATCGGCTCCGCGCTGATCCCACTACCTCAAGAGTCTACGCATGTGGAATCCTCCACCCTACTCCATAGGTTCCTCACTGACTTTTCCACCTTAAGAGGTTGTGCATGTGGAATACGCCACCCGACTCCATCAGCTCCTTGCTGACTCCCCTGCCTAAAGAGGACATGCATGTGGCACCAACCACCCGACTCCATCGTCTCCTCATCAACTCCGCCGCCTTAAGAGGTCGCGCAGGTGATATCCTTCACCCGACTGCATCGTCTTATCGCCAACCCCGTCTCCTAAAGAGGCCGTGCGGGGGGAATTTGCCCCTCACCCCATCGGCTCCTCACCAATGCCGACATGTCAAGAGGCTGCAATGGGGGAATCCACCTCCGACTTCGCACATGTGGCATCCTCCACCTTACTCCATTGACTCCTCACCGACCCCACTACCGCAAGAGGCTACGCAGGTGGCATCGGCCACTCGAATGCATCGACTCCTCACTAACTCTGATGCCTTAAGAGGCCGCGTAGGGGGAATCCTCTCCCAATTCCTTCGACACCTTGTCTACGCCACAACCTTAATATGCCGTGTAGGGGGAATCATCCCCTGAATCCATCAGCTGCTTGCCGACCCCACCGCCTCAAGAGGCCACGCAGGGGGCATCCGCCCCCATCTATATCGGCTCCTCACTGACCCCACCACCTCAAGAGACCGTGAATGGGGCATCCGCCACCTGACTCCATCGGTTCCTCGCCGACGCTGGTACCTGAAGAGGCCACGCAGGTGGAATCTGCCTCCCAACTCCATTGGCTCCTCACCAACCCCACTACCTCAAGAGGCCACACAGGGGGAATCCCCCCCAACTCCATCGGCTCTATGCCGACCCCACCACCTCAAGAGGCTGCGTAGGGGGAATCCACCCCCGAATCCATCGGCTCCTCACCGACCCCACCGCATCAAGAGGCCGCACAGGGGGCATCTTCCCACGACTCCATCGGCTCCTTGCGGAACCCACCTCATCAAGAGGCTGCGCAGGTGGCATCCGCCACCCTACTCCATCGACTCGTCACTGACCCCGCTGCCTCAAGTGGCCACTCGGGTGGCATCCACCACCAGACTCCATTGGCTCCTCACCCACTCCGCTACCGTAAGAGGCCACGCAGGGGGAATCCTCCCTTGACTCCATCGGCTCCTTGCTGATCCCTCCACCTTAAGAGGCCACACAGGGGGCTTCTACCCCCATATGAATTGGATCCTCACTGACCCTACCACCTTAAGAGGCCATACAGGGGGCATCCGACCTCAACTCTATCAGCTCCTCACCAACTCTGTTGCATTATGTGGTTGTGCGTGTGGAATCTACCACCTGAATCCATCGGCTCCTCACTGATTCCTCCACCTTAAAAGGCTGTGCATGTGGAATCTACCACCTGACTCCATCGGCTCCTCGCCGACTCCACCGCCTTAAGAGGCCTCGTAGGTGGCATCTGCCACCCGATTCCTTCATCTCCTCACCGACTCTGCTGACTTAATGGGCTGTGCAGGTGGCATCCACCCCCTTAATTCATCAGATCCTTGCCAACTCTACTGCACTCATTGGAAAATATAGGTGAAACCACCCCTAATCCAATGGCATGTCTCCAATAGCACCAATAGCCACTACAGAGGTACTACCCACACCACTACCATTCGGCGTAGAGGTTCTCCTCATCCCTGACATAAACCATTAGGGAGGTCCCCCCTATGCATTAGAAAAGTTTCCCTATCTTATGAGATGATGCTCTAAGATTCCATGCCTTACGGGCTTCATTTCCCCCATCGTACCAATGTCCAGGCTTCCACGCATTCCGGGCTCCATCGCACCTGCCATACTGACGTCCAGGCTTCCACGCCATTCGGGATCCATCGTCCCCATCGTACCGACGTCCACGATTCCAAGACTTCCAGGATCCATCACCCCCTCCTACCAATGTGCAGGATTCCAGGCCTTTCGGGCTCTATCACCCCCGTGATATTGACGTCAAGGATTTCATGCCTTCTAGGCTCCATCACCCCATCATACCTATGCTCAAGGATTTTACACATTCCGGGCTCCATCACCCCCATCGTACCAATGTCCAAGGTTCCACACCTTCCGGGATCCATCAACCCCGTCGTACCTACGCTTCAGGCTACCCCGCCTTCTAAGCTTCATTGCCCATGTCATACAGACGCTCCATGTTTCCACACCATCTGGCTCTATCGCCTCATCGTAACGATGTACCAGGCTTCCACGCCTTTCAGGATCCATCGCCACATTTTACCAACAATTCTGGCTTCATTGCCCCTCCAGAATGAGGGAATGTTATCACACCTACCACCCTTATGACACTCTGTGTCATCCCAACTACCACATTACATCAACAACATAGGTCCTCCATGTGGCCTTGACACCAGCTTCTGGAATGTCAACTATGAGGTATCCCAGCTCACGCTTGATGAACTTCCATGCATACACTTAAAGAATTTTAGGGTAATCCCATCATATAGATTTCCCCGTCATCCCAACCAACCAAAATAGGGTAGAGATGAACATACCTACACGGACACAATCTGTGTGGTTTCACATCCCAATTTCATGATGTTAAAATTCATACCAACCACATCCTAGTTGCATGACGTTAAACTGATTAAAAACCATGTCCTAGTTGTATGATGTTAAACTGCATAACAACCATCATCTTCGTTGCATGAAGTTAAACTACATGAAAACGTCTTGGTCACATGAAGAAAAACTGTATAGCATTTTGGTCAAAGCAATGATACCTAAAACTACAACAACCATGGTTAAAGCTATGTGACCCTAACTTCCCGCCATCACTCGTCCTAGATATACGATATTAAACTATAGAACATGTCTGAACTCTATGACCTTAAAATAAAAACCAATGTTCCACGGAATTAGATCTTAAACTATTTGGAACACCAGGTTCTGTTACTCTAGGTTCATCTACGTCTTCCCACTGACACGCTCTGATGCGCTGTGGTGTAGAACCCAGATTATTGGACTCCAAATGAACTTAATCCCAATCCATCTCCACTCTTCATTGCGTCCCTTTATTTGGATCCACGCCTTCTTTATTGTTTGAAGGGACCCCCTAACAGTACAGATGCTCGGCCTATGGCTCACTTACTGTCCATGTCCAACACCCCAGAAAACATTGGATGACATTTTGTGACAGGTCCTGTGTTTCGAACATTGTCAGCAGTCGACCATCATTTGTTTATCCTCATCCCTGGTAACATGATATGGATGCTGTGTTTAGAACACGGTGAACATATATCCTCCATCGTTACACCAACATCATTATTATATAGATATAAAACACTATTATTCACCCCTTTTTTCACCTCTATATGTTTAGGTGGAACTCCAACACCCTTGGTATTACGCTTCTGTGAATCTTTGCACGTTTAATAAGTGGGCCAGTGTCTCTAGGATATTTCTAGCCTAACATCTCTATTCCCCTTTCTGCATGCTTCCATGTTTAAGGAAAATCCAATCATTACTTCTTGTTTCTACACCGAGAATTACTCTTGTGGTCTTAGTAGTTTTGGTAGGATGTGTACTAATATGGTTGAGTGACACAGACATGTTCATCCTGCATGAAATTAAATTGTTCATCCTTGTCCTTCATGACATTAAACTGAATTATCATCATGAATGATGTTAAACTATCCATCTTTGTCCTGCATGATGTTAAATTTCATTATCGTCCGTAATTATGTTAAAATACTCATTATCATCCAGCATGACTTTAAACTACTCATCTTCATCCCACATGACATTAAACTACATTATCGTCCTACATGAAGTTAAACTGTATCATCATCCTGCATGACATTAAACAGTTCATCTTCATTCATCATGACATTAAACAACTCATTATCATCCCGCATGTATTTAAACAGCTCATTATCATCCCGTATGAGGTTAAACTGCATCATCGTCCATCATGATGTTAAAATGCTCATTATCATCCCACATGACAATAAACTGTAAAACGGTCTGAGCTCTATGACCTTAAACTAAGATCATAACCATCCATATCACACGACGTTAAATTGTGTGATTCGTCTAAATAAAAGAACGTAATACCACTCATCACTTGTCCCGCATGAAAATAAACTGCAAACTGGTTAGGACATCCCATCCTTGGCCCATCCTTAGGTCACTCAGCCTTTCCATCCCCCTGGACCAAGTTATCATCTAGGAATATGGGGTGTGGTATGGACTCAAATCCTTATTCACGTCAGGCTATTTTTCCATGCCACACATCCCCCCTTTGAGAAATCCCTTCGTTTATCATATTATCAGCAAGCACAGGCCCTTCCGTGCTTCGTGAGCCCCGTGATTTGGGTTTCCATCATCTTCTATATCCAAAAGGACCCCTGAATTTCATGGATGTTTGGCCCAAGGGCTCTCCAACCATTGCGGGATAATGTCCTCAAGGATTGTGAGTGGCATATTGATACAAGTCCCATGTTGTGAATATGGTCAACGGTCGATGCTCAATTGTTTTCCCTGAGCTCTGGTCACACTAGGTTGGATACTGTGTTGCGAAAAAGGTCAATTGTTGTCCTCTATCATTGTTTCCGCTTTATGGAATTCCATATACATGATGATTCACCCACTCTATCCCATGCATATGAAATTAATCTAGGCATCTCTAGTCCGAGCTCTATGACCCTAAACTAAATTCACCTTCGTCCTCACTATAAGATGTTAAACTGCAAGCTGGTTGTGACTTTCCGTTCGAGGCCTAGCCACATGTCCCTTGAACCTTCCATCCATGGCCCAAGTTCTCACTTAGGATTGTATGGTGTGGGGCAGGATTATGTCCTCATTCACATCGGGTTACTCACCGTGGCATATACATCCTTGGATGAGATACGTTGCCCCAATTTTCTTCCATACCATTATGAATTTAAACTACACAACACCCACATGACTATGTATGTCTTGATTACCATCTTAATGGGATATGTTGGACCACCCGAACGTCTAGTCTTTTGGTCCGTCCCCATCTCTTAGAAACCACCCAATCATTTTGGCCCCTTGGTCTGCATTCTTCCAAAAGAGGGGTATATGGTGTGGTATGGGATTACGTCCTCATTCAAATCAGGTTTAAAACAATCACACCACATACCTCTATTTCTTGAGCAACCTTCGTTCCCTTTCCCTACTCTCATATCTTTCAGTCGGCTACCCGTAACTCGGGTATGTCGGCCCTCTTCAGTGATTCACCAATTGGTCCTTGAGTACTCTGGTCTAGAACCTGGAGTGCCAGATTATACATGAACGTGCTTTCAACCACTTTTCAGGCTTCATGTTCCACTTCATTTGGTCTTCCATTATCTTTATCATTTGAAGGAACCCCCAAAATGGCATGGATTCTAAGCATAAGTGCTCTCCTACTATTATGGGACAATGTCCCTGATGGTTTTAGAAGAAAAATCCATAAAAGTCCTATTTTTTAATATGTTTAGTGATCGATTCTCATTTGTTTTTCCCATATCAGGCCACACGATATAGATGATGTGTTTCAAACATGATCAATAGTTATCTTCCATTTTCATGCCACCCCCTTCAAGCCTTGAATGTTGGTTACATGATTCGTATTATTTTCTACCCCATCATGTCCAAATGGAATTTGGGTGCTCCTGGCACTTTACCTTAGTGCGCATTTGCATGTTAGGAGGACAAAGTCGATGTAAGGCATCATTCGGGGCTCTACACCAATATCCCTTTGTCATGAATTATAGGTACTTCAAAAAACCACTTCCACTCTTGTTTCCCACACTTAGTTTAGCTTACATGGGATTAGGAATTAGATTGAGGTATGCACCTACATGGAAGGATTCCACCTCTACAAGGTCTGAGCTATAATAACTTAAACTAAGATCTCATTTAGAACTATGTACATCTTAATTTACATTCCCATGGGATATGTAGGAATGCCTAGACCACTCATATTTGGGTCCAGCTCAAGTTCCACAAGTTTATCTCTTTTATTCTACCTTCTGGGATCTGAATCTTATAGGACCACATGGCATTGTGCATATGGGATTATGCCCTCATTCACACTGGGTTTGCAATTTCCGCACCACGTACACCCCTTTCTAGGATTTAGTCTCCCTACTTCCTATTCGACATGATATTAAATTGTATGTTGTCTCGCACGACGTTAAAAGGAACCTTCAAGAACTATATGTGTCTTGATTCCCATACTCATGGGATATGTAGGAACACTTAGTTATCTCTTCTTTGGGTCTAGCTCAACTGAGAGCTAGCCTCTCCTATCCAATATCCTCTAACCATTTTTGGCCCCTCAGCCCGAGGTTTCCTCCTCAGAATTGCGCATGGTACGATGTGGACATCGTCCTCATTCACATCAGGTATGCTTTATCATGCCGTGAATATTCCCTCTACAACCTCTTCTATCCTTTATATGTCTGATCCATATGACATTAAACAATAATTTAGGGTCCCACATGACTTTAAACTATTACGTCTATACCGCACGATGTTAATGTGCATGGTTGGTCCTATCAGATGACCCTAAAACTGTTACATTATCTTCCTGGACGCACATTGAAAAACAGAACTGTACTGTGATATCCTCACTCGAGGGGGAATCTTATTTGGTATCAGTCACACACCATACCATTTGGCAATGCCTACATATGGATTTATTTTTGTGGAGATGCCAGGACTTTCTATTCTAGATCCATTTCTTCACAAAAAAACACCCATTCATCCTAAAGGAAAAACAAAATCTATCAAATACCACATCTTTCGATTCAAGGGCAAGACCCGCACAACCTTATTATCTCTGGCACTGAAATTCTATTGTTCCATCCTTAGAACTATGTGTGGATTGATTCCCATCCTCGTGGGATATGTAGGAGCACCCATGCACTTTACCTTTGGCCCAACCTAACAATCGTTTTTGGTCCCTTGACCTAAAAACTCCCCAAGGAACACATAGTGATCTAGACTCCAAGTCATCATTCACGCTAGGTCTCATAATTACATCACCATGTGTCTCTTGCATTCCCTACCATCTCTGGTATAAGTTCTATGACCATAAAATAAGACCACTCTATGTCCTTTACACAATATGTTAAACTACACAAAATCTCAGAGAACTACGTACGGCTTGATTCTCATCCTTATGAGATATGTAGGACCACCCAGACACATTTTATTTGTGTCCAGCCCCAGGAATCTAAAATACCATCCTCCCATTCTGCCCCTCACCCTAAACTATCTTGGTAACATGTGGTGTAGCGAGTACCTCATGTGTCCTCATTCGCGTCAGGTTTTTCCAATAGCCATAACGTGCTCCCCTATGTCTTTTTTCAACCTTGTTTGAGTTTTATGAACCTAAAATAATATCTTCCTATGGGAACTACACATTGGGTTCATCTACTTCGCCTCCCTACGCTGATTCCAATAAATCAATCCCCATCAATGTCTCATCCTACGACCATTATGATGGAAGTGTGAAACCTCAAGACCCTTGTCCTTGGAGGGTGACTCGACTCCCTTTATATGTTACGTCTTATTGTCGTACTCAGATGTGTTGTGGTTGTTTCTGGAGTGTGAAATTTTTACAGGGACATTCCCTCATTCCATGTTCAAGCTCTGTGATCCCTTTATTTGGATCCTCATCCTCTTCCATGCCTGATGTGACCCCCTTTACGGCCTAGTCTCATGCCACACTAGCTTACCTATCATCTAGGGCCAACGTCCCTAAGTACCATGGATGACATTTGCGACGGGTCCAGTGTTTCGAACATGGCTAGTGGTCGGCCCTCATTTGTTTGTCCCTATTCAAGGCTAACATGATATGGATGCTATGTTTCAAACATGGTAAAAAGTTATCCCCTATCGTCATGCCACCATCACTGTGATCAAGATCTCAAGAATCATTATTCTCATATTCCCACTTTCATAGGTTCAAGTGGAATTCCATCACACTTGGCTTTTCTCCTCAATGCATCTAGGTGCCTTATATAGGCGGGTCAGCATCATTGAGACATTTTTTCACCTAGTGTCCCATCACCACTAACATGTTCCTTCATGTGTCCTGAAATTCCCATCACTACTTCTTGTTTCCCATATCGAGAATGACTCACTTGGGCTTAGTAGTTCTGGTAGGGCGTGTACTGGCACAGCCATGTCGTGCATGGCTTCCTTCATCCTACATGATGTTAAACTGAACCCTCAGAACTATGTGCAGCTTGATTCCCATCCTAATTGGGTATGTAGGAACACACGAATGCATTTTTTCAGGCCCATCATAGCATTTAATTTTTGTCCCTTTACCTAAAGAACTTTCTTCAGGGATACATAGTGTGGTGCTGACTCCTTATGTCCTCATTCACATCAAGTTTATAACTAACACACCACATACTCCCTTCCTAGGATCTTCCCTTCCACACTTCATCCTATCATATGTCATTAAACTACATGAGTCCCTATGTCCTCGACGCATGAAACTAAACTACGATTCTTCCCTGAACAAGTTCAGGATGCCCCATGTTAATCATGGGATGCACCACATCCCTTGACAAAGAGGCCCTGCTCGGAAGTATGTTTGTTACATGATCAGATGGATACACCCACCTAGTGTTCATTCATCTCGGTGGTGATATTTCAAGAGTGTTGGAATCCATTTGAATAACCCATCTCTCCAACCCCACTCTTTGTGCGACCTTAATTCAGACCCTTTTCCTCTTTCATGTTTAAAAGAATACCCTAACAGTATAGATGCTTGAAATATGGATCGCCTACTATCCTGGGCCAATGTTCTGGAAGTCAAATGGGTATCATTTCGAGTTAGGCCCCTTATTTCAAACATGGTCAACGGTTGGCCCACTTTTGTTATCCCCATTTCAGGCTAATGATATAAGGATACAGTGTTTCGAACGTTGTCAATAGTTATCCTTCATTTTCACGCCACCCCATAGTGTTTTGAATTATCAGTATCATGATTCAGACCTTCCATTCCCCTCTGTTGGGATTGATTCTAACGACCCTAGAGTTACCCCGCTCATGCACTAGAGCATAGTGGGAGAAGAATGTTGTCTATCCAGAGAACCATGTTCTCCAAATGTGACCCCTATTTCTTTTATGATGCTCCCAATGACAACCAACATCCCATTCCAATCCCAGCACATGTCCCACTGTTTAGCACTCTCGTATAGGCGAATAACATTTTATTATCTCTTGTTTCCCACACCAAGCATGGATCACATGGGATTAAAGATTTAGTTTGTTGTTTCCTCACTGAAATCCAGATACAGTAAACCCCAAGGAAGGTGTTTTCTTTAGATATTTCCCCAGAATGTGGTCTGCCTCGCCCTCATCATCCTCATTGGACCCCATTCATGGGGGGGGGGGCATTTGTTGGAACCATAAAACGCATCCCCAAAATATTCCAAATGCTTCCATAAATGATCCAAGATAGTAGACCATTTCGAAAACATCGATTTGGTAGGTTATAAGGCTCGAAGAGAGTTACGAATTAAGAGTTATGGACATTTGAAGTTTCGATGAAAAGCTGGTTTGTGGAGCCCATTCGTGGAGCTCCCTCCACGATCACAGAGCAAGGGAACTTGACCGAAGCCCACAGGGCCCCGTGTCGGCGCAAAGTTCATCCTTTGCGAAGCCGCCACAACATGAGGAGGCAGGATGCTATCCAAACCCCTTTGACATTTGCAAAGATATTGCAGAGAAAGGTGGAAGGATGCTCTGCGAAACCCTTTGATGTTCGCACACCCACTATGGAGTAAGGAGGCGGGATACTCCGTGAACCCCTTTGGCAGTCGTGAACTAGCCACGGAACGAGCTTTGGCTTCGCACCGAGCGAGCTTTGCTTCACAGCACCTCCATCACCTATTAATACCCAGCTCACCCACCTTTATAACGATGGTCATGCCTCCCCTTGGGTGGCCAATCTCCCATTTCGTGGAGCTCATCTTTCGTTTAAGAAGATTCTTTGTGAGTCCATGATTCGTGAGTCAATGCTCCGCAAGTCCATGCTCGGAGATTTCATGATCCGTGAGTCCATGCTCCATGATTCCATGATCTTCAGGTCCATGCTCCATGAGTCCATGATCTGTGATTCCATGATATGTGGGTCCATGATCCACGAGTACATGCTCCACGAGTCCATGATCTACGAGTCCATGCTCCACCAGTCCATTCTCTATGAGTCCATGCTTCACGATTCCATGATCCGCAAGTCCATGCTCTGTGAGAAGCATTCCTTTGTGAAGCTGCTTTGTGAGACCCCATGATCTGCGATCACCTTTCCTCTATGAAACTACTTTGCGAAGACCTATCATTTGCGAAGCTCTTACCTTCACGCCCACCGGTATATACCCCGGGGGTGCCCCCCCACACCCCCACTAAGGATCAATGTTAACCTGCGGTCCCGGCCATCCAGGCCGGTCCCTTATCAACCGTCACAGATCCCCATGAAAAATGGACAGTTTGACCACAAACTTTTCGGGTTGGGATATTGTGATTTTCCATTGTGGCCTTATGCACACCCACCTTCCACCTATGGAATACCATGATTTGAGATACTCCTCCACACACCATCAAACACCTTGAGTTGACATAATCCTCTTGATTCATTTCTCATGTTTTGAGATGAGATTATCCTCATTAATTCCCTGAGTACCTTGAGTCGAACCATTCCTCAAGAAAGTCATCAAAACCATATCACTCGGCTCCTATGCCAGGTTGAACCAGAAGGGGCCTCTCTTGCATAAGTCCCAACACCAACCATTTATAGGCGCCTTATTCCTAACAGTTTTATCTACATGACTACAAACTATAGTGCACCCTATGTTCCAAACATAGGATGCCTCTTGCTCCAAACAAGAGATGCCTTATGATCTAAGCATGAGATGCCAACAGTCCTATCTAAATGACTATAAACTGTAGTACTCCCTATGTGGAAAACATAGGACGCCTCTTGCTCAAAAAAATAGATGCCTTATACTCAAAGCATAATATGTCTTATGAAATGAGTATAATGGCATAATTTCAAGAGAGTTGTAATTCATTCAAACATTCCATCACTCCACCTCATGCTATGCATGTCCTTAATTCAGATATTCATCCTCTTTCATGTCTGAAGGGACCCTTAATGGCCTAGTCCTATGCCGCATCACTCACCTACCATCCTGGGCCAACGCCCAATAAGACATTGGATGAAACTTTGAGTCAAGTCCTGTGTTTAGAACATGGTAAATAGTCGACCCTCATTTGTTTGTCCCCATTTCAGGCTAATGTGTTATGGATGCTGTGTTTCAAACATGGTGAAAAGTTATCCTTCATCGCCACACCACCCTCACCATGTTACATATGTCCGGAATGTGATTCACACTTTTCATCTCAATTTGTTCGGACTGGTTCTGATGCCCTTGGCATTATCCATCTTGTGCACTAGCACATAGGTGAAGGCCTCAACCCACCAGTGGGTTGGGATGCCCTCATTTCTAGACAAGAGGAATACATTATAGGCATATTCCTTGCATAAGCCCCATTCACCATTGCCGCTCCAGAGAAGCACCTGGGAAACTTGCTTGCGTAAACCCCATTCACCATTACCGCTCTATAGTGGCACTCAGGCAGCTTCCTTGCATAATCCCCAACCACCATTGTCGCTCTGTTGCAGCACCCGAGTGGCTTCCTTGCATAAGCCACATTCACCAATGCCTCTCCATCGCTTCACCCATAAATCTTCCCTGTGGAAGCCCCATTCACCATTGTTTCTCCATAGTGGCACTCGGGAAGCTTCCATGTGTAAGACACATCCACCATTGCTGCTCCATAGCGTCACTAGAGCAACTTCCTTGTGTAAGCCACATTCACCATTTCCACACCACAGTGACACCTGGGTATCTTCCATTCATAATCCACATTCACCATTTTCACTCACAAGCGGCACAAATTCAGTATCCTTGCGTAATCCTCATTCACCATTTTCGCTCCAAAGCGGCACCCGAGCAGATTCCGTGCGTAAGCCCCATTCACCATTACAACTTCATTGTGGAACCCTGGAAGCTTCCTTGCGTAATCCCCATTCAACACCTTTCATGGATTCACCTTTGTTTCATGATCATATGATCCTTGATACCTCTTGTTTCTCACACCGAGAATGACTCAAGGGGGCTTTGAGTAAGAATCGACCATGGCATCCTCTCTGGGAAACCTATAGTGTAAGCCCCGCACATACACTGGAACTACATGGTGTTTCATCCATGCCAAGGTAAGGTACGTAGGAAGCCTCCCTAAGGTTCAAGCCCAACAACCATTAGTTCAAAACATTTCACATCGGTTCACACTCCTCCTGAACTACGCAGACTTTGATCCATTCCAAGGCGAGGTTTGTAGGAAGCTTCCCTGAGGTTCAAGACCACCATCCATTGGTTCTAACCATTTCACATTGGTCCACCACCATCTCAAACTATGTGGCCTTTGATATTTGTCAAGGAAATGTACATAGAAAGCCTCCCTGAGGTTCAATCCTCACACCTATCTGTCCCGATCATCTTCACGTCAGTTCACCAAACAATCTTCCCATACTACGTGGACTTTGATCCTTACCAAGGCAAGGTATGTAGGAAGCCTCCCTGAGGTTCAATCCCAACACCCATTGGTCCCAACCGTCTAAACGTCAGCTCACCAAACCCCAACAGGAACTATGTAGTCTTCGATCCTTGCCAAGGCTAGGTACGTAGGAATCCTCCCTGAAGCCCAAGCCCAACATCCATTGGTTCTGACCCCCCTTCACGTTGGTTCCCACACCACCCGAACTACGTGGACTTTGATCCTTTCCAAGGAAAGGTATGTAGGAAGCCTCCTTGAGTATAAAGTCCAACACCCATTGGTCTTGACCGTATTCACGTCGTTTCACCAAACCCCTACCTAAACTATGTGGTCTTTGATCCTTTCCAATGCAAGGTACATATGAAGCCTCCCTGAGGTCCAATACTAACATCAATTGGTTCCGAAACCCCTTCACCTCAGTTCCCAAACTTCCTGAAAAACATGGAATTTGATCCTTCTCAAGGAAAGGTACGTAGGAAGTCCCCCTAAGGTTCAATCCCAACACCCATTGGTCTCTACCATCCTCACGCCAGGTCACCAAACCCCTACTTGAACTATGTGGTCTTTGATCCGTTCTAAGGAATGGCACATAGAAAGCCTCCATGAGGATCAATTCCAACACCCATTGGTCCCGAAAATCTTTATGTTGGTTCCCAATCCATCCCGAACTCTATAGACTTTGATCCTTACCAAGTATAGGTACGTAGGAAGCCTCCCTGAGGTTCAATACTAACACCCGTTGGTTCCATACCCCTTCACATTGAACAACTTCATCCTGCATGGTGTTAAAATTTATGCCCCCTTTTTATCCTTCCAGACATTGAACTGCTTCCACCATCCCAAACTAGGAGGGATTTGATGCTTGTCTCCTAGATAGGGTACATAGGAAGCCTCCACGAGGTTCAACCTCATCTAGCGGGAAGCTGCTGTGACCCCATCCACTGGTAAGCTGTTGTGACCTCAACCAGTGGTAAGCTGTTGTGACCCAATCCAGCAGTAATCTGTTGTAACATCATCCAGCGGTAACCTGTTGTGACCCCATCTAGCGGTAAGCCATTGTGACCCCATCCAGTGGTAAACCGTTGTGAGTCCATGTCAATGGTAAGACATTTTCAGTCTTAGCCTGGCGGTAAGATGTTGTTGTCCCTTCTATTGGGACCCATATCGCTGGTCCATCCCAGTGGCATCAGAGAATCCCTTCTTCAGATGAACTGCATGGACTTTGATTCCCTACCATAGGGATATGTAGGAAGCCTCCCTGAGGTTCAAGCCCATCACTCATGTCTCATCTTGATCTCTGCCTCAAGACTACGTGTCTCTGGATGGTCATGCCCTATCCCTGAGGATCCACTTCCTCTGGGTCCCAACCATACGTCGATTCTCATGGGAACCTCCTCAGGTGTCCCATCATCCCACAGAACTACGCGGAATTTGATTCCCTTCCATGAGGATATGTATGAAGTCTCTTCAAGTCTCAATCCCAACATCATCATCTTCCTCACATAGGTTCCATATCATTCTCTCTTCACATCATTCAACTCTCCATCATCCATCTTGATTCTTACCCGGGCCGCCACATCCCAGTGGGATCATGTCATCCACATCCTTGCTGGTCCCATCAGTACTTGAGCCAGTTTCCATGCATAATACCAAGCATGGATCCAGGTTGTTGTGCTTTAGGTACACCCCGATTCATCACCCCTTAGAACTATGTGGGATTTGATCCATGTCATCTACACATGGTATGTAGGAAACCTCCACGAGGTTCAATCCTAGCCAATGGAAAACCTTGGTGTTCTCGCATTCTGTGGTGCACACTCCCTGATCCGCCCTCAATTGTGTCTAGATCAGCCTTCATGGTGTAACATCTTCCCCTTATGGGACATACAATCTTGGGTCTTCTCTTATTGATTTCTTTGATCCATCCACCCAGTAAACCTTCTATGTGTTCCCTCCTTGGGATGTACCAATCTAATTCATCTCTATGGGATGTTCTGATAACCCTCACTCCATCTCCGGAAGATGTTAAACTCATAGCATACCGCATGTTAAACATGAGATTCCTATGGAAAACATTGGAAGAAACACATTTGGTATAACAGTCTCTGCTAGACGTTAAACTCACGACATACCCCGTGTTAAACATGGGAAGCTGAGGAAAACTTCAGAGACATGCCTCCGACATAAGATACCCTGATACTGACATGGGATGCCTCGGGTTATGCGCTCTTGAGATTCCCTCTTATGAGGAAGAATATAGGTTCCCCTATGTCCACACATCTAGAGATGCCCCGACATGCCTGATGTAACCATCTACTCCAACCGAAGGTTGTTGGCATGTCCAGACCCAATGCAATGTCCTGATGGAAGTAGTGTAATTTACTGGTGTCCACAAAGATATGGCACCGGGAATGAGATTCACAAACCACGAATTAATCTTTAAGGGAGACCTGGATGAGGTAACGAGTTCTAAGGAGGAATATATGGAAGGAAGAACTGACATACCATCATCAAATATTGATCAAGGAGCAAATTTTCCTAATTCAGAGACAGATTCCACCTGCCTTTGTAATGCGGGAATCCAGGGCAACAGTTGTGTGCCCTCCACGGACGGATGCGCACACCCCGAATAAAGCTTCAGAAACAATTATATAATATATTTAGTATCCTAAATATAATGAGATGTTATTATTTTATGTTTAAGAACTATACCTATTTACAATTCTATCAAATGGGATATGTAATCATCATTCGTGTGTATGACAGACTACCACCTGACTAACCCACGTCACTTGTTCTTACATTACCACCTATCAAAGTTGGAAATAATGATGTAATACTGTTTTTATAGTTTATTTATGATATTTATTATTTATTTATTCCCCTATAATCATTATAAAAAAATTAATTTAGGATTTATATTTTTGGGAATACAATAACATCGTTCATTGACCTGTGGACTACCACCCCTCAAAGCAATGTGATTAATTCACAATTTGCATGGAATGTATTAAGGATGGGTTTAGTAAACGTATATGATATTTATGAAATAATAATTCCACTTTAATGACTATATATATATATACATATAAGTTAATTACTTGCATTATTTTCATATGAAAAGAAAACTAAAACAAATGATCACACATTCGTATGACATACCTTCTCTATAACAGTTTATTTCATTTCATATTTCAATTTTTTATATATTACTATAAATAATTATAAAATGTATATATATGATATTAATATAATATTTTATATTATTTAAATTTTTAAATCATTATCTAATCAAGAGGATCAATAATAACAAGTAAAAATATATAATAAAAACAAAGTGGCTATTACTCAAAACGAAACATTAACAAGGAATTGTTAATAAATAAGTAATATAATGTCATAATCAACTATTATATGATATGAAATATATGAATGTTTTTATGTGTTAGATTTTTAATAAAATTATATTATCTATACATGAATTTTTAATGATTATTAATAAATTCAAGACTTAAGGTAAGGATTTTCTTATTTAACTTGTATTTCGGCGAGATGTATGCTATATTCACCATTTGTTCTTCTTGTGTAGTGTATATAATTCCCTATTACATTTTATATCATGAATTTAAATTAATTAATTATATTATAATATTAAATTTATTTTATTATTTTAGGGGGACCATGATTCAAAATTTACTCAAGTAGTGAGAGGATTTTTAGCCTCACTTTTATTTCTGTGAGACTTATTCCTTATTCACAAATGTTTCATTTATGTGGTGTATATAACTCACATGAATGTATTATATGATTATAATAATTAAATTTACATTTATTTACATTTCCCATTTATGATCTCACTTTCATGTGGTTTATTGTTCAAATGTTACCAAATCGTTAAAGTAATTTTTTTTCACAATTTTCATTATTTGAGGGAAATTCCATGTTATGCACCTATATTCTTATACGAGGTGTATATAATACCATTTTACATGTAATATAAATAATTTTTTCATACTCATGATATTTTAAGTTTCACGTAATTTTATTTTAGGATAGAAATGATACTGAATGTAGTATCGAAATAATGATGTAGATGATCAATATAAAAGAGGTGGGGGGATGAATTGTATACATTAAAAAATTCTTATGGAAATTTTCAATATAGTAATGTTTTAAAAAGTTAAACAATGTAAATTCACAAGAATTGTTAGTTCTACAAACTTGGTTGATTCCAGAAATGTGGTTCCAGAAATGAAACTTAAGAAATGTTTACAAAGATAAAGATTCTACCTTAAAGCGTATAGAATCATACTAATCAGAGTACAAGTATAAGAAATTATATGATAGTTATACTTTCTTCAAAAACAAAAATGCAACAGAAAACAAGAAACACTACAAGTAACAAGTAGTAAATCTTTTTACCCAAAGAGTAGGGAATACAACAACCTTGGACAATGGTCACTTCATTTATACCTTAAAGAAAGTATCTCTTACCCATGCTAGGGTAACCCCTCAATATGAATATCAGAGTTTGTCCTGTAATCCCTGAAAGCCCTTGAACTTCAAGGTAGTCAGCACCTCTATCTTCCTATCCCCGGAAGATCTCGAATGTACTCAGCAACATTCAGAGTCAAATGAAGCAATTCTGAACAAGATGTTCAGTACACACAAAGAATGAAAGTCTCTATCAAGAAATCACTTCAGTAGCATGTAATCTCTATAGTCATAGAACAGTGTTGATCTTGTTCAAATGATCTCCTATTTATATACACATCTTCAACGGTTGGCTACCTCCTCCAACGGTCATACTTTCCCTTGAATTTCAAAGGGACCTGTATATGTGTCACTTAAACAACGGTTAGTTAGGAACTAATTTCATGACATCATTTCATAACATGGCACGAAAAAATATGGTTGCTTAAACAAATCCATTTTTCAGAGTGTAAGGTAGAATTAAAGTTCAAAGTATAACCAAAAAACCATTCAGTGTCTATAAAACATGAATTTTTGGATTCTGTCTTGGAAAGAATTCAAAACCTAAATTCTACAGAATTCTAGAGACTGAATTTCAAGGAAATTCAGAGTCTCAATTCATATGAATTCGAAGTCTGAACTCTGAATGTTTGGAGTCTAAATTCAGAAGAATTTAGAGTCTGAACATAGAAAATTTGGAGTCTGAATTTTGAGAATTTAGAGTCTGAACAAAGAAATTTTGGAGTCTGAACTTAGAAAGTTCGATGTTTGAATTCAGAAGAATTCAGAATCCGAATAGAGAAAGCTCAGAGTCTAAATTAATAAGAATTTGGAGTCTGATCTTAGAGAGTTCAGAGTTTGAATTCATAGAATTTGGATCCTGAATTCAGATATAGAAAACTGAATTCTCTATATCAATGTATTTATAAGATTCTGTGATTTCAGTTATGAAACTAAATTTCATACTTAGAAGGATAATGAGTTACACTATTATATGAACAATGAAAACATGGTAAGGATAAATTTCCTTAGAGAAGGAAATTTTCATTATGAATGTAAAACATAGGGAAAAGAAATTTTCCTTAAGATAGAGTGTTTGTGATTTTCAAAACAAGAAGGAAGGGAAAAGTCATAAGGAAACCTTATTGACTCAACAATCTCCCCCTTTTTGGAAAGCACAAACATCATTACGAAAAATAATATAAGGACTTAGAAAATATATTTATAGACTTTGAAAATTAAACTTATCTCCCTAAACACAAGGGAAAAGAGGAACACACCTAACTCCCCCTTAGGCTTTGGAAACACTATGGATCGTATTATTGATTTCTGGATTGAGACTTAGAATTTTATTGCATACGAAAATCTTCTTGGATAAGAACTCCCCCTTAGATGAACTTCCCCTTACTAAGGGAAATTTCTTTCTTTTAGATTCTATTATTTTTTTGACATTCCTTTCTCCCCCTTTGCGATTTTAAAAAAGTAACACATGGAATTGAAAAGGAAATATAGTACCTGAAACATTATCACTTAAACAAACAAAAATGAGTAACCAAAAATTTCATTTCGATTAGAAGAATTTATACATGGAATAAATAAAACAAACTATCAGAATAGAATAAGATTATCCATCCTTCTACTTCAGCATCAACTTATTCACAATGTTTTTGAGCTTCTTGAGATCCTTGTGATCTTCCTCTGCACATTTAAGAAGATGATCCTGGACATCTATTTTTCTTTTCTAAGGCATTGATTTTTTCTTCTTGAGCCTTAAGAGATTTTTCCTGAACCTATAGAACTTCTTCGTGCTTAGAAATTTTTTCATCAAGTTCGATTCTATGATCTCTTTCCCTCTTCTAACTATGAGAAACTAAATACAACTTCCCATTCAGATATTTCACTTATTGCATCAGAGAATTCTGTTCCAAAGTTAGATTTTCCTCGAAGCTATTTGTAAGATCTTTGATCTTCAAATATTTGGTGTCAAATGCATCCTTGAAACATTCTTGAAACTCATCAATAATTATCATGTCTTCAATAGTTTTCTTTGACCCGCTGGTAATCTTCTTTCAAGATCTTTTGTGGGCATCTTAGTTTACGAAAAAGGTTTTTAAATCAGCCTCAATCATGACACACTTATCCATAACCATGGATACTGAATATGATCTTTTATTTAAGGTGTGTGGAAGCATTTGGCATCTCAAGTCTATACTGTTAAATATTGGGATAGTCTCAACAATATTCTTTAAAGACTAGTCTACAAAATCATGTCCAAGGGAGGATGATTCTGAATCAGAGATTTTACTTGTTGATGTTTTTTTTCTAACTCACCACCTTTTCTCTTTGAAGAACCACCAAAATATTTCTTCTTTACCATAACCCTGGTAGGTGTATCAAATATAACTTGTTTTTCCTTATCATCCTTCAGAATGACTTTCTCTTGATCAATAGATTCATGTTCGCTATCATATAGATGAACGGTTTTGTCTTCATCAAATTATTCCTTTTCAGCTCCCACCTTAGCATCCTCTGGGTGAATGAAATATTTATTTATGCCTCTCTTCTTAAGATGGTTTCTCTAATTCATCTTCAGCCTTCTATTCATCCTTTCCAAGAGTATCAAGTTTGGATGATTCAGTTTGATAGGTTTAAAATGATAATTTCTCAGAAGGGCTTTCCTTCTCATGAAAATCCTCAACTTTCTTTATCAGATATTCAGTATCACCACTGCCTTCTTCTTCTTCATCTAATTCTTTTTATTCTACTTATTTTTTTAACTTTTTCTAGAGTCACGATAATATTACCCAGAGCCTCTCATAATGATTCTACCAAGAAGGATTCTGGTTCTGAAATATTCTCAGATGATTTGTAAGTAGCCTTCAGAAGGGAGTGAACTATTTTGGCCTCAGAAAAATTCTTATTTTTCTTCTTCACTTTCTCTTTCTTATCAATTTCTTAAAATGACTTATCCCTCAAAGATTTTGCTTCATAAGGGTCCAAGCCAAACATAGTCTCCCCTTATTTCTGATTTCTCTTGCCTTATCTGTACTATGCTACAACTTCATTAGGATAGGATTTTTGTTTCTTTGGCTTTGGTGGTGCGGATTGGGTTTCCTTATCCACTAGGGTTTTTTCCTTCTCTTCCACTTCCTTTACTTTCCTCTTCCTTCCACCCATTTTGGAGGTCTCAGCTACCTCTTGTTTCATCGGTAAAGCTTATCCCTTCTCTTTAGGAAAATCATAAAATGCTTCGGATTATTTAGAAAATACAACTAACATCCATCTCAGAGTGTCATCACTTAGCAACATAACTTTTCAATTCCTCGACTTAGATTTTCATGGGATTTAGAAGGATTCTAAACACTAAACAATCATCTTTGACATAATTGCTAGATACATAATAATCAGAGCCTTCGTATTTCCATTCTTTATATTCTCAACTGTAATCAAAATATGATTTACTATGTTTATCTTCCTTTGGTTTAACAAGAAATACAGAATGTAAATAGCACTTTTCTTCAATGTATCCTTGCCTCCTTTTCTCAGTATGATGTATATTTGAACCCATAATTCAAGAATCTGATAATTTGAAGTCATGTGAAGAATCCTCAGAGTCTTTACTTCTGAGAGTCCAAGGAAATCCATGGACTTCACCTTAGAAAAACTTCCTTGAACATCAGGCATCTTATGAGAACAAAACTCAGCTTCCCCTTCATAAGGTATACCAACCAAGCTTGCAGCCTTGGTGTAAGAATGTGAATATGTCATTCCATAACACTTGAATGAAAAATTACTCCTCCCTTCTTCCTTGAAGAAAACTAATGACACATAGAATTTTATTAACAATTCCAGATGTACCAAATCATGAGATTTTGGTATTGAAAGGCAAACACTTTCCCACCCATTGAGCTTTATATTCATAGATATAATAGAATCATACTTTGTGAAAAACTTCGGATCAACTAAATTTCTCTTTAATTCATCCATTTAGAGATTGGTTTCATAGTTGACATATCTTTCTTAGAGGAGACTTCGACAAAAATTCCAATGTAACAAGGATCTGAGATGTTCAGAACGGGCTTATGTATGAGGGTAGAGCTTCAGCATGCACGAGCTTGAGTTTATATATGGTTCAACCACCAGGGGGTCCTTCATATAGGGAAGTGAGGTGACGGTTTAGCTTCAATACTCAATAAAATGGTTGAAAAACCTTCTGATCAGATCTAATGGTTGATATGATAGCTGGAAGGAAATTTTGATAGAATCTGGTCTTTTGCGGTTTTTTAAGAAAAAAAATTGGATTTAAGAAAAAGAGAGTACGAAAATTTAAAAATAGATGAAATTACCAACAAGTAAAATATGATTACAAAAATTTAGGAAAGGAAACATACGTTTGGGATTTCTAGGAATATTATTTTTATCGAGGAAAATTCTTCTTTAAGATCTTTGGATTGCAAAAATTTTGATTACGAAAGATTGACTATAAAATATTTTCAAATTAAAAAAAAATACAAAGAATATCCATTAAAAAAAATTTAAACTGCAAAAATGTTCATTTAGGAAAATTTTGAAGTAGCAAAATATTCTTTACGAAGAAATTTTGAACTATAAAAAGACTTCATTACTGAAAAATTTTAACGACAAAATAAAATTCATTACAAATTTTTTTTAACTACTAATAAAACATCATTACGAAAAATTTTGAACTAAAAAAAATCTTCATTATGAAAAATTTTGAACTACAAAAATATTTATTACAAAAGATTTTGAACTATGAAATTGTCTAGAAAACTAACAGATAAATGTAATCCCCTTATGAAAATGATTTTCTTATTGTAAGGAGTTTGGGTTCAACAGGAAGTTAACATGGATGATTAACTTACTGTTATCATTCCTAACTTCTATTTAATGTATTAAAATCTATCGGATGGTAAATATTTTGTGAAAATGTTATCAAGTTGATCTTGTGTTATGATAAATTGAAGAATGATATCTCCTTTTTGTGTGTGATCCCTAAAAAAGTGCTGCCTAATATCTATGTGTTTTACACGAGAGTGATGTGAAAGGTTTTTACTTAGGGAAATGGAAATAGTGTTAATAAAAAAATTTGGTTTTGGTGAAACTCATACCATAGTCTGTGATTGTGTGTTGCATCCACACCACTTGATCACAACAACTTCCAGCTGCTACATATTCAGCTGTAGCAGTTGAATGTGCTACTAAACTCTTCCTTCGAAATGTGTACCAAGAACTTTTCATTCCTAAAATTCATGAGGTAGACTTCATCACATAATTGATATATTCTAATGAGGTTGTGCTTAAGACCCTTAACAAATAAAACATTTGAAATCAATGTTTTTCCAAGAAGAACAATGTTACTTATACCAATAATTTCTCCCTTAGAATTATCTACAAAAGTTACTTTTCCTCCTTTCATCATGATAGTGTTTTCAAAGAAGTTTTTGTTTTAAGTCATATGTTTAGAAAATCCACTATCCATGTACCATGTATTGATATTTGTACCATCTTTACATTCTTTATAATAAGAGTGTTAGACTTTCAGAACCCAAACTTTCTTGGATCAGGAAATATCAGAAAGAAAAATTTTAGGTATCCACATTATCTTTGAAATATAAGCTTTATGAAAACCTAAAGACTGAGTTTTGTTTAAGGAAATTTTTTTTGCCCAATTCCCACCACACTGACACTTATTACAGAATGGATCACTTTGAGGAACAAAATAATTATTACTAAAAATCGGGTTTGAACTAGTATATCCAAATCCATAAATATTCTTTAGAGGTTGAATTTGAGAATACATCTTATTAATGTTTTCATTTCCTAATGTAAAATTTGAAAAACACTTCCTCAAAGAAAATATTTCTGAATTTATTCTAATAACCATGTTCTTATATTCAAAAACATCAGTTTTAGTACTAGAGTTCGGCTAAAAAACAATTTCCTCATAAATTACTTTTTCTAGATCCTTAGAAAGTTTATCCTTCTCATAATTTGTTTCCTCAATGTTTTTTGAAATATTTTCAAAATCATATGTTTCATTATTAAGATATTTGGAAGGATCTGATATTTCATTAGTAATAATAGAAATCCTAGAATTTTTCTTATTAAGCTTTTTCTTGACTTTAAAATTTTCATTGTCAAGGAGCCTAGAAAAACTATGAATTTTTTCATAGGTTGGTAACGTATTATCTTCATAAGAAGAAGAATCTTCATACAAGGATTCATAGTATTTACTATCACTATAATTAAAATTCAATGATACATTGGTAATGGATTCAGCATTGTGTACCATAGTCTTTAAACATTGATTTTCAATAGGTAACTTGGCAAGTAAACCAAGATTCTTATTTTCTGAAGATTCGTAATATGAAGATTCATCAGAAGAGTCTCCACCACTGGAACTCCAAGTGTCATTAGCTTTCAGAACATTCTTAGCATTAGCTTTGTAGTACTTCTTTTTATTCCTATCAGAATGATTTTCCTTTCTACCTTTTCACTTAAGCATAGGACAAACTATCCTTATATGTCCAACTCTTTTGCAATAAAAACATGCGACTTCAGAGTCTTTCTTATAATTTTTTTATTTCTTCTTGTATCTAGATCGAAAGTTATTCTGTCCAACAATCATTGTTCATCCTTCGAGCAAGATTAACTAGTTAATTTTCTGAAGATTTACTTCGAGTAGTTTCGGATTGAGTAACAACCTTTGTAGACCTATATCTTGTAACTCTCTCTGGAGTCTTGGGTTTCATATGATTTGAGGTAGTTGTAAAAGAAACACTTACATTCCCATTATTATTCTTAACATTTTCATCATCTCTATTCATTCTAGTCTCATGTTGAAGAAGTGTTCCAAAAAGTTCTTCAATAGTAATCTGTGCAACTTTCTTGTCTCATCTATAGCTATCCTCTGGGATTCCCACTCATTATGCATGATGTCAATAATCTTGTCTAAAAGTGCCTCATCATCCGAACCTTTTTCACCCATAGATTGTAAGCTATTGAAGATAGTCACAAATCTCTATTTAACCTTACATATAGGCTCTCCATAAAGAAAGAAAAAACCATGGTACTCGCCTCTAAGCATAGTTCTTCTAGTTTCAATAACATTGAATGTACCAAAATGTGTAACATCAAGATTCTCACAAATACAATTTGTGGCCTCACAAGAAGAAATCTAGCTATATATATTCCTGTTCATGGAACACAACAAAGTATTGTGTACCTTGTAGTTTTGTTGATATTCTGACTTCTCTTGATTAGTAAAAGTTATTACTTCCATATCAGGAATCCTGTAATCTTCAGTAAGCATAACAAAGTTGTCCAATCCAGTATTAATAACCAAAGTCTTCATGCAATATCTCCATTATTTTTAATCATTTCTATTAAAAATAGGTTATCTAGTAGGATTAAGATTATAAATTCAACCAACATTCATTCGTTCCATCTTAAAGAAAATCTTTCCACACAAAATAGTTATTAATAAATGTTTCTAAACAAGGATAAAAATATCCGAAGGAAATTATAGAAAAAGGATAAACATGAGCAAGAAAACTATATGTGAATATAAGTATTTCGGATACCTCATTTGATACCAATTGTAGGATCTAAATGATACTAAATGTAGTATCAAAATAGTGATGTAGATTCTCAATATACAAGAGGGGGGTGAATTTTATACTTTAAAAAATTCATTTGGAACTTTTAATAAAGTAAATGTTTAACAAAGTTAAACAAGGTAAATATACAAGACCTCTTAGTTCTAAAAACTTTCTTGATTCCAGAAATGTTGTTCTGAAAATGAAACGTAAGAAAAGTTTACAATGATAAAGATTCTACCTTAAAGCGTATAGAATATTACTAATCAGAGTAAAAACATAAGAACGTATAAGATAGTTATAGTTTCCTCAACAACCAAAATGCAGCGGAAAACATGAAACACTACAAGTAACAAGTAGTAAATCTTTTAACCCAAAGAGAAGGGTATCCAACAACCATGGATAAAGGTCCCCTGATTTATACTATCAAGAAAGATTGTCTTACCCACACCAGGGTAATCCCTTGATACAAATATCGGAGCCTGTCTTGATATGCATGAATGCCCTCAAACTTCATGGCAGTATACACCTATGTCTTCCTATCCCTATAAGCCCTCGAATGTACTCAACAACCTTCGTAGTCACATGAAGAAATTCTGAAAATGATGTTCAGTATGCAAAAAGCATGAAAGTATATCTCTAGAAACCACTTCAGCATCAAGTAATCTCTAGTGTTGTAGAACAGTGTTTAGGTCCTTCAAATGAGATTTTATTTATAGCCATATATTAAATGGTCAACTCCCTCATCCAATTCTCATATTTTCCCTTGAATTTCGGAGGGACCAGTACACATGTCACCCAAAAAATAGTTAGTTAGAAACCGATTGCATGACATCATTTCATAACAAGTTAAGAAACAAATATAGTTGCTTAACCAAATCCCTTTTTTGGAGTGTAGGGAAAAATTAAACTTCATAGTCTAACAAAAAAAACCATTCGGTGTCTATATTACATGAATTTTCAGATTCTGTCTTCAGAAGAATTTGGAACCTAAATTCTATAGAATTCTGGAGTCTGAATTCCATGGAAATTCAGATTCTGAATTCATAAGAATTCGGAGTCTGAACTCAAAAAGTTTGGAGTCTGAATTCAGAATAATTAAGAGTCTGAACTCAGAAAGTTCAAAGTCTAAATTTATATAATTCGGAGTCTGAGCTTAGACAGTTTGAATTCTGAATTCATAAGAATTTGGAGTCTTAACATAGAAGGTTCGGAGTCTAAATTCAAAATAATTTAGAGTATGAACTTAGAATGTTCAGAGTCTAGACTCAATGAATTCCGAACCTGAATTGGGATCCTAAAAAATAGGATGATCTATATCTAAGTATTTATAAGATTCTGAGGTTTTAGTTATAAATCATAATTTTATAATGAGAAGTAAAATGAGTTAGATTATAATATGAACAATGAAAACATGGTAAGGATAAATTTCCTTGGGGAAGGGAAATTTCCTTTTGAATGTAAAACATAGGGAAAAGAAATTTTCCTTAAGATAGAGTGTTTGTGATTTTCAAAACAAGAAGGAATAGAAAATTTATAAGGAAACCTTATTGAATCTACATTTATTACATCATGGGATTTATGATTCAATGTTACCAAAGTGGTAAGATTTTATTTCTATAATATCATCATTTATCAAGATTGTTTATGATTATAATTCTATTGATGAAATTTTAAGATCCATATCTCATGAAATCTCATGGATTTTATTATCATATTGTTGTTAGTTATATATTCATGTATTGGAACCATTTTTATAATCATTGGTACATAATATAATTAAGAAAACATTTTTAATAAAATCTCAATTTATTTATCTTTTTGGCCAGAAATATGTTTTCCACAAAAACCATGTTTTCTAATAATGATTTATTAAATGATATATTTACATTATGTCTAAATAAATGAAATTAAATTATTTTAAAATATTCATTTATATGTTTGAGATGTAATTTTTTGTTTTTGATATGTTTTCAAGCATCCATTATATATTTTCAAGGAAAAAGGTTTCCAAATTATTTTAAACTTCCTTTATTTGATTTCAATAAAAATGGTTTTTTAAAATGTTTTCTTGATTTATTAATAAATTTTCAAGGTAAATGTTTTGAAAATGTTCTCATGATTTCATTATTATATTTAACGGTAAAAATATTCAAAAACGTTTCCATGATTCCTTCATAAGTTTTTACAGTTATTTTCAACGAAAATGGGTTTGAAAATGTTTTATGTTTCAAAAAGCATCTTTTTTCTAAGAAGAAATGATATTATACTAAATAAATGTTTTAAAAATAAATTTCAAGTTTATTTTCTATATAATATGACTTATTTTAGTGTTAATAATGCCTTTATGTGGATATTTTTCAAGAATTATATTCATATTCTTTCTATTAATGGTTTATGATTTGATGGTATGATGGTTATAAAACTAGTTTCTCTTTCATGAGTTATATGTTTATGAATCTATTTTCACATTCACATGGAATATATGATTATGAAAAACACATATTTTTATGATTTATGGTTTGATGAAATGATTATTAAAAATTTAATTTTTCCATAGGTTATGATTTGATTACATGTTTATGATGTAAAGACCCGTAAAATTCAAGGGAAATTTTTTCTTAATTTTCTTTGAAATTTTACAAGAGCGCGGTTTCTGACGGCACCTGATTCTGAGGCCCGGTGTGCCCGGAATCAATTTCCGAAGTTTGGCTCGGGTACGTTCAGTGAACGAACGAGCGGGAATTTCTAACTTTTGATCTGGTGCTCGGAATTGAAATCCGAGGGCACCGATGAACTCGCAGCACCGATATTCGCTTAAGGAGACCTTTTCGGAAGTTGCGTTTATTACGGGTTGAAAGATAGTTTTTGGGTTTTTGGATTAAGTTAAATAAACTTTTTGAAATACAAATTTTTATTTTAACTTGATGTTTTTTTTATAAATCCTTCCAAAGGGAGTTGGGAGTGGGACCCACATCCACTTAACCTCCCTTGGGAGGATTAAGTGTGGTGGGGCCCACACGAAACCCAACCTTCCATCTCCCTTTAACCCTCCTTTTAATTAATGTTTGACAACTTAAAGTATTAATTGAGGTGAGTTGTTCAAATTCAAACCTTTGAAATTCATGTGGTAAAGTTATTTAATAATATAAGCTTAAAGCTTATTTTATTCTGGTTGAATTTCTTTTACCACCCTTAGAGGAATTTTGGGAGCTTCTCCTTCTTCTTCTTCTTCAACTCTGACGAAGAACACGAAGAACCTTCGAACTTCGACGAAGAACTCCACGTTCTCGGGAACCGTCTTCCGTGACGACATAACCGCGATATCGACGTTCTTCTTTCGTGACGCCGACCACCGCGACGCTCGACTTCCGCGAATCGTTATCGATCATCGAACTTCGTTCCAGAACCAAGGTAGGGGTTGTTGTTAATGGTTTATTTAATTATCCTTGTTCGTGGTTCTAGCATGACTAACGTGAGGATTTTATTAAGTGTTATTGTTTAACGTGAGGGGGCCGGACCGCATGAACACGGCCGAACCCCCTCCTTCGTTCTTGATGTTTTATTTTTGCGGATGAGACAAGGTGTCGTGGTGCCGTCGCACCACGCGGTTATTCGCTCGATTTATATTACGCGGTGCCGTCGCGCCGCGCCGTGGAAGAATCATCAAGAACGCGACGTCGTCGCGCTGTGTCAAGGAAAATCGAAGGCGCGGCGGAGGGGCGCGGTGCCGTCGCACCGTGCCGGACGACGAACACCGCGGCCGGTTCCGAGCCGCGACGAGACGGGAAGACCGGCGGCAGCCGGGCCGCCGGCGCCGGAGATCACGAAGGGCCGCGGCCCTACGGCCGCCGGAGATCGGGGAAGAGCTGCGGCTACAGCCGCGACGGAGAAGAAGAAGGCGGCCGGCCGCGCCGGCCGCCAGTTTGGATAGGAGGCGGGACCCGCGGGTCCCGCGTGAGAAAAGAAACGGCCGGCCATAGGCCGGCCGAGATTCGAAAAAGGGGGGTTTTACCCCCCCCCCCCCCCCCCCCCCCGTGTGCGGCACATGCGCGGCACCTGGCCGCGCCGCCGCTGGCCGGGCCGCGCCTCCGCGCCGCCACCGGCCGGTCCGGGTCCAGCGGACCGGGTCGGTCCGACCTGGTTCGGTTCGGATCCGGGTCGGGTCGACACGGGTCGGGTCAGACCAGGGGGGTCGGGCCGGGTCAGCCCGGACCTGGACCCCCCCCCCATTTTCCAGACGGTTTCGGTCTTTTGGCCATAACTTGATCCATAGACCTCCGATTGATGAGCCGTCTGCGGCAACGCGATACTTGGATCGAGACGGTCGTTTCGGTATATCGCACTCAAGGTTTCGGAACACTTTGATTTCAGCCGGGTTGGTTCGTTCACGAAACCAACCGGGCCTTCGGAGCGGAAACGCTCATATTTTGAGCTACGGATGTCCGATTGACGTACCGTCAGCTTTGTTGTGTTCCTCTTAGTGAAACGGTTCTTTTGGCATACTCCAACCGAGGTTTGGACGCAGTTGGAGTATGGTCGGGTTGGATTTGCCTTAAAAACCAACCGGGCCCCGGGGACGAAATTGCCAATAACTCACAGACCGGGCGTCCGATCGACGCACCGTCTGTTGCGTTGAGTTCCTGTTGACGATACAGAACTTTTGGATACATCAAATCTGGACTTTGTAACAGTTGATGTATCAGCCTCTCGGCTCGTGGAGCGGATCCTCCGAACGAGCTTGCTGTGTGCGGGAACCCTAGTGCTGACTGCGACTGTTACTGTGACTGCTACTGCTACTGTGACTGCGACGACGACAGTACAGAGATCCTGTGTGGATTCGACGATGATGACTACTGCACTCAGAGATCCTATGTGGATCAGTGCTACAAGTCCTACGTGGGCCCGATCCTGTGTGGGTCCGATCCTGTGTAGGTCACTGCGGGGGTTAGTACCTATCGATCCTTCGTGGGTCCGATGACTTAGATGGTTCAGTGATCATCTTTATCGTCATCCGAAGAAGTATACCTGTGTCAGCTGAATCTTCTGTTTTACTCGATAGAGGTGGTGCGCTTGGTTGTAGTGGCAGACCCGCGATACTGGAGACGAGCGTACGGAGTACGGAGACCGTGTAGCCGGCTGAGACCTGAAGACTGCTCGACCGACTCGACTTGGAGTGAGTCGACTAGCCCAGTGGACGGAGCGCCTGATATTTGGCGGCAGACCCACGGCGGACGGAGCGCCTGGTAGTTGGAAGCAGACCCGCGATACTCGACTGGAGGAGTACCTCTGTAGGCTATTTGGGTGAGCGCCCGGTATTTGGCGGCAGACCCACGGCGGACGGAGCGCCTGGTAGTTGGCAGCAGACCCGCGGTACTCGACTGGAGGAGTACCTCTGTAGGCTATTTGGGTGAGCGCCCGGTATTTGGCAGCAGACCCTCAGCGGACGGAGCGCCCGGTAGTTGGCGGCAGACCCGCGGTACTCGACAGGAGGAGTACATCAGCAGTCTTAGATTAGTGAGCAGTACCTCAGAGTCGTGACAGGACTCTGTACACTTCAGAGATGGGGCTCTTCAGTAGTTACGTTTTTGACAATGAAAATCCTATGTGAGCTGAATCCTATTGCTTTCCTGTGTGGATTGTGTTGTGCAATCCTGTGTGGATTACGTTTTGCTTTCCTGTGTGGAATACGTTTACTTCCTGTGTGCACTGAGTTGTACTTGGGCTCGGAGGTTGGTGCGTATTTGAAATTGATGACTTAGGTATATGTATGGGCATATACCTAAGCAGTGTCGGTTGTTACTTCGTGATTGTACCTTTATTCGTGGTTTATCCTTTTTGGATTTGAGAGACCTTCAGGGGTCTCGGGGTCCCTACTGAGTAGCTTATACTCACCCCTACACGGGCTTTACCCGCACTGCGTTGTGTTGGTTGCAGACGACGGACAACGTTGATCTTAGCTGAGGCTTGCAGAGCAGGATGGTACCTGGAGGTGGACCACTGGGCGGGACGTGCTCGGAGAAGACGTCGGGACCCGTGGAGCAGTGGAGCTATCTGTACCCACCCTTCAGGTGGGATTTCCAGTGGACAGCTCGGTGTAGCGGCTTTTACCTTTCAGTTGCAGTTTTCCCTTTCGAGTTGTACTTTACTTTCGGTTTGGGTTTGTATACTGGCCCATTTACTTTTCCGCACTTTTAGTTGTACTCTGTTTTTACATAGTGTTTACTTTCCGCTTGCTTACTCTGTGGTGTTTGTTTACTTTACAAAGGCAATGCCTTCCCTTTTTACCGGGATTTACGCCTTGGTGCTAGTCACCAGCCCCTGACCTATGGAAGGCGGGCTTGGGGTAGTCACGGCATGGACCCCGAGGGCGGGTCGTGACAAATTGGTATCAGAGGAGTTCGGTTCTACCGCAAACTCTGATCTTTTCTTGTGAAGCAATAATGTTTAGCGTATTGAGTGTGGTTATCAGTCCAGGGAGTCCAGTGTTGGTGCGGCGGCCGACGTATCCGTACACCAGGACCCTGACTTCTGATTTCCGACTTAATGCATGAAAACATTGATTGCGTGTGTGTTTCAAAGTTTCCTTTGTGATTACTTATATCAGCTCACCAGGTATACTGTTCTGACCGTGGCGCACCTGTTTCCTTTTTAAGGATGGCCCCGCGACGACAGCCAGCTAGAGTTCCGAGAGTCGAGTGTGACGACAGCCCACCGAGCGACGAGGCCTCGGTGCAGGGCCCTTTGTCAGCAGTGGCACCGACGGTAGTTCTACCCGCCGAGCCCCCGATGCTTCCAGCACCAGCCGCTGACGATGCACGTCGCCTCAGCACACTGCATGAGTTTCAGCGCCAGCGACCACCCAGGTTTCGTGGCGAGACGACCCCCAGGCGGCAGAGGACTAGCTGGAGGCAGTGGTACGTGTGTTTAGGCTAGTGAGGACACCAGCAGACCTCATGGTGATTCTCGCTGCGAGCCTACTACACGCAGTGACCTACACAGGATCGGACCCACACAGGATCAGGCCCACGAAGGATCGATAGGTACTAACCCCCGCAGTGACCCTTCGTGCGGTGCGTATCCAGGAGCTTCTTCAGCTGCGACAGAGCAGCTTGACGGTCGCCCAGTACGTGGCGAGGTTCACTGACCTTTCTCGATACTCGACAGACATGGTACGGGACCCCTTCTTCCGGGCCCGGACCTTCGAGCAGGGATTGAGACACGATATCAGGGCATCACAGATCTCCCTCAGCATCCCGACCCAGGCAGGAGTGCTAGAGCGAGCCCTCCTGATCGAGAGTTTCCTGGCTGAGTCCACAGCGAGACCTACCGCAGGGCGACAGATAGCGGAGTCTTCGGCAACAAGTAGCCGACGGATGACTCAGGGTTCCAGGCAAACCAGACCTACCGGTGGCCGACTGCACGACTCAGGCTCAGTTGTGCGGGGAAGCCGGGGTGGAGTCAGAGCCAGGAGTGCCGAGAGTGGGCAGTGTTACTCCTGTGGCGGGATTGGTCACATGGCTCGTGACTGTCCGACCCGCCATGCTGATGATCAGCAGTTAAGTGAAGAACCTCCCAGGCAGAGGCAGAGGTTCGACCGTGGCGGTCCGCAGGGAGGAGGTGGACGAGGCAGAGGAGCTGTCCGAGCAGCAGGAGGTGGGCGACGCTTTGAGGCTCTTCCACCACCACCACCAGGAGGTCCACCCCGACCACAGGGAGTAGGTGAACATGCGAGAGCTCAGCTTCAGGCAGCCGAGGCCTTCGATCATGGAGCTCTGGGAGCCGATGGACAGGAGCAGAACTAGTGGATACGTCCTTTGTACTTCTGGTTCCTTGTTGCATTTGTGTAGCGTCTTGTATTATGAGCTGCAATAATAAAAGACGCATACCATTGTGATATTTTCGTTCCTGTCCTCTTTCGTGATGTTACTAAGATGTTCCAGTTTTGGCTGTTGACTTGACCCTCACTTGTGAGACATCTACTGGAGGAGACCCAGTTACCACACACTGATGCCGACAGTGTGACTCAACCCTTGGAGGCGAGAGTAACGGTTGAATCTCTTAGTAGTAGCGTCGAGGCCTTATGACGTCATCCATGGTATGGATTAGTATCATCCATGTTAGGATTGACTGTATTAGACAAAGAATGTGGTTCATCCAGGGGATGAGACCAGTTTTCTCTTATCGGCAAAGAAGAAATCTTGCAGCTCTTGTGGGACCTGAGATGGTCCAGGTCATCCAGGGGCGGATGAGTACAGCTCAGAGCCGGAAGAAGCCTTATGCTGACAGGAGGCGGAGGCCACTGGAGTTCGAGGATGGCAACCACGTCTTTTAGCGGGTCTCACCTCGACGTGGTATTCAGAGATTTGGCCGAGGCGGCAAGTTATCTCCGCGCTTCATCGGACCCTTCCAGTTCCTCAGCAGGATTGGTGAGGTGGCTTATCGCCTGGCTCTACCACCTCAGTTGCACCGGGTGCACGACGTCTTCCACGTGTCCCAGCTGAGGAGATACATGCACGACCCGACGCACATCATTGACCATGGGGAGCTTGACGTTGACAATGGGGAGACTTTTACGGAGGTCCCAGTGGAGATAGAGGATCGACAGGAGCGGGTTCTGCATGGACGATCGATTCCTCTTGTGCGCATCAGATGGCAGCACAGGAATCTCCAGGAGAGCACATGGGAGCGGGAGGCTCAGATGCGTGCTCAGTACCCTCATTTGTTTCCCTAGTTTTTGAAGTATCTTTACGGGGACGTAAATCCCTGAGGTGGGAGTAATGTAAAGACCCGTAAAATTCAAGGGAAATTTTTTCTTAATTTTCTTTGGAATTTTACAAGAGCGCAGTTTCTGACGGCACCTGATTCCGAGGCCCGGTGTGCCCGGAATCAATTTCCGAAGTTTGGCTCGGGTACGTTCAGTGAACGAACGAGTGGGAATTTCTAACTTTTGATCTGGTGCTCGGAATTGAAATCTGAGGGCATCGATGAACTCGCAGCGCCGATATTCGCTTAAGGAGACCTTTTTGGAAGTTGCGTATATTACGGGTTGAAAGATAGTTTTTGTGTTTTTGGATTAAGTTAAATAAAATTTGTGAAATACAAATTTTTATTTTAACTTGATGTTTTTTTATAAATCCTTCCAAAGGGAGTTGGGAGTGGGACCCACATCCACTTAACCTCCCTTGGGATTATTAAGTGTGGTGGGGCCCACACGAAACCCAACCTTCCATCTCCCTTTAACCCCCTTTTAATTAATGTTTGACAACATAAAGTATTAATTGAGGTGAGTTGTTCAAATTCAAACCTTTGAAATTCATGTGGTAAAGTTATTTAATAATATAAGCTTAAAGCTTATTTTATTCTGGTTGAATTTCTCTTACCACCCTTAGAGGAATTTTGGGAGCTTCTCCTTCTTCTTCTTCTTCAACTCTGACGAAGAACACGAAGAACCTTCGAACTTCGACGAAGAACTCCACGTTCTCGGGAACCGTCTTCCGTGACGACATAACCGCGATATCGACGTTCTTCTTCCGTGACGCCGACCACCGCGACGCTCGACTTCCGCGAATCGTTATCGATCATCGAACTTCGTTCCAGAACCAAGGTAGGGGTTGTTGTTAATGGTTTATTTAATTATCCTTGTTCGTGGTTCTAGCATGACTAACGTGAGGATTTTATTAAGGGTTATTGTTTAACGTGAGGGGGCCGGACCGCATGAACACGGTCGAACCCCCTCCTTCGTTCTTGATGTTTTATTTTTGCGGATGAGACAAGGTGCCGTGGTGCCGTCGCACCACGCGGTTATTCGCTCGATTAATATTACGCGGCGCCGTCGCGCCGCGCCGTGGAAGAATCATCAAGAACGCGACGTCGTCGCGCTGTGTCAAGGAAAATCGAAGGCGCGGCGGAGGGGCGCGGTGCCGTCGCACCGTGCCGGACGACGAACACCGCGGCCGGTTCCGAGCCGCGACGAGACGGGAAGACCGGCGGCAGCCGGGCCGCCGGCGCCGGAGATCACGAAGGGCCGCGGCCCTACGGCCGCGGCGGAGCAGCCAGGGCCGGCCGCCGGAGATCGGGGAAGAGCTGCGGCTACGGCCGCGACGGAGAAGAAGAAGGCGGTCGGCCGCGCCGGCCGCCGGTTTGGATAGGAGGCGGGACCCGCGGGTCCCGCGTGAGAAAAGAAACGGCCGGCCATAGGCCGGCCGAGATTCGAAAACGGGGGGTTTTACCCCCCCCCCCCCCCCCCCCCCGTGTGCGGCACATGCGCGGCACCTGGCCGCGCCGCCGCTGGCCGGGCCGCGCCGCCGCGCCGCCACCGGCCGGTCCGGGTCCAGCGGACCGGGTCTGTCCGACCTGGTTCGGTTCGGATCCGGGTCGGGTCGACACGGTTCGGGTCAGACCAGGGGGGTCGGGCCGGGTCAGCCCGGACCCGGACCCCCCCATTTTCCAGACGGTTTCGGTCTTTTGGCCATAACATGAGCCATAGACCTCCGATTGATGAGCCGTCTGCGGCAACGCGATCCTTGGATCGAGACGGTCGTTTCGGTATATCGCACTCAAGGTTTCGGAACACTTTGAGTTCGGCCGGGTTGGTTCGTTCACGAAACCAACCGGGCCTTCGGAGCGGAAACGCTCATATTTTGAGCTACGGATGTCCGATTGACGTACCGTCAGCTTTGTTGTGTTCCTCTTAGTGAAACGGTTCTTTTGGCATACTCCAACCGAGGTTTGGACGCAGTTGGTGTATGGTCGGGTTGGATTTGCCTTAAAAACCAACCGGGCCCCGGGGACGAAATTGCCAATAACTCACAGACCGGGCGTCCGATCGACGCACCGTCTGTTGCGTTGAGTTCCTGTTGACGATACAGAACTTTTGGATACATCAAATCTGGACTTTGTAACAGTTGATGTATCAGCCTCTCGGCTCGTGGAGCGGATCCTCCGAACGAGCTTGCTGTGTGCGGGAACCCTAGTGCTGACTGCGACTGTTACTGTGACTTCTACTGCTACTGTGACTGCGACGACGACAGTACAGAGATCCTGTGTGGATTCGATGATGATGACTACTGCACTCAGAGATCCTACGTGGATCAGTGCTACAGGTCCTACGTGGGCCCGATCCTGTGTAGGTCACTGCGGGGGTTAGTACCTATCGATCCTTCGTGGGTCCGATGACTTAGATGGTTCAGTGATACGCACCGCACGAAGGGTCACTGCGGGGGTTAGTACCTATCGATCCTTCGTGCGGTGCGTATCCAGGAGCTTCTTCAGCTGCGACAGGGCAGCTTGACGGTCGCCCAGTACGCGGCGAGGTTCACTGACCTTTCTCGATACTCGACAGACATGGTACGGGACCCCTTCTTCCGGGCCCGGACCTTCGAGCAGGGATTGAGACACGATATCAGGGCATCACAGATCTCCCTCAGCATCCCGACCCAGGCAGGAGTGCTAGAGCGAGCCCTCCTGATCGATAGTTTCCTGGCTGAGTCCACAGCGAGACCTACCGCAGGGCGACAGATAGCGGAGTCTTCGGCAACAAGTAGCCGACGGATGACTCAGGGTTCCAGGCAAACCAGACCTACCGGTGGCCGACTGCACGACTCAGGCTAAGTTGTGCGGGGAAGCCGGGGTGGAGTCAGAGCCAGGCGTGCCGAGAGTGGGCAGTGTTACTCCTGTGGCGGGATTGGTCACATGGCTCGTGACTGTCCGACCCGCCATGCTGATGATCAGCAGTTAAGTGAAGAACCTCCCAGGCAGAGGCAGAGGTTCGACCGTGGCGGTCCGCAGGGAGGAGGTGGATGAGGCAGAGGAGCTGGCCAAGCAGCAGGAGGCGGGCGACGCTTTGAGGCTCTTCCACCACCACCACCAGGAGGCCCACCCCGACCACAGGGAGTAGGTGAACATGCGAGAGCTCAGCTTCAGGCAGCCGAGGCCTTCGATCATGGAGCTCTGGGAGCCGATGGACAGGAGCAGAACTAGTGGATACGTCCTTTGTACTTCTGGTTCCTTGTTGCATTTGTGTAGCGTCTTGTATTATGAGCTGCAATAATAAAAGACGCATACCATTGTGATATTTTCGTTCCTGTCCTCTTTCGTGATGTTACTAAGATGTTCCAGTTTTGGCTGTTGACTTGACCCTCACTTGTGAGACATCTACTGGAGGAGACCCAGTTACCACACACTGATGCCGACAGTGTGACTCAACCCTTGGAGGCGAGAGTAACGGTTGAATCTCTTAGTAGTAGCGTCGAGGCCTTATGACGTCATCCATGGTATGGATTAGTATCATCCATGTTAGGATTGACTGTATTAGACAAAGAATGTGGTTCATCCAGGGGATGAGACCAGTTTTCTCTTATCGGCAAAGAAGAAATCTTGCAGCTCTTGTGGGACCTGAGATGGTCCAGGTCATCCAGGGGCGGATGAGTACAGCTCAGAGCCGGAAGAAGCCTTATGCTGACAGGAGGCGGAGGCCACTGGAGTTCGAGGATGGCAACCACGTCTTTTAGCGGGTCTCACCTCGACGTGGTATTCAGAGATTTGGCCGAGGCGGCAAGTTATCTCCGCGCTTCATCGGACCCTTCCAGTTCCTCAGCAGGATTGGTGAGGTGGCTTATCGCCTGGCTCTACCACCTCAGTTGCACCGGGTGCACGACGTCTTCCACGTGTCCCAGCTGAGGAGATACATGCACGACCCGACGCACATCATTGACCATGGGGAGCTTGACGTTGACAATGGGGCGACTTTTACGGAGGTCCCAGTGGATATAGAGGATCGACAGGAGCGGGTTCTGCATGGACGATCGATTCCTCTTGTGCGCATCAGATGGCAGCACGGGAATCTCCAGGAGAGCACATGGGAGCGGGAGGCTCAGATGCGTGCTCAGTACCCTCATTTGTTTCCCTAGTTTTTGATGTATCTTTACGGGGACGTAAATCCCTGAGGTGGGAGTAATGTAAAGACCCGTAAAATTCAAGGGAAATTTTTTCTTAATTTTCTTTGTAATTTTACAAGAGCGCAGTTTCTGACGGCACCTGATTCCGAGGCCTGGTGTGCCCGGAATCAATTTCCGAAGTTTGGCTCGGGTACGTTCAGTGAACGAACGAGTGGGAATTTCTAACTTTTGATCTGGTGCTCGGAATTGAAATCTGAGGGCATCGATGAACTCGCAGCGCCGATATTCGCTTAAGGAGACCTTTTCGGAAGTTGCGTATATTACGGGTTGAAAGATAGTTTTTGTGTTTTTGGATTAAGTTAAATAAAATTTGTGAAATACAAATTTTTATTTTAACTTGATGTTTTTTTATAAATCCTTCCAAAGGGAGTTGGGAGTGGGACCCACATCCACTTAACCTCCCTTGGGATTATTAAGTGTGGTAGGGCCCACACAAAACCCAACCTTCCATCTCCCTTTAACCCCCTTTTAATTAATGTTTGACAACATAAAGTATTAATTGAGGTGAGTTGTTCAAATTCAAACCTTTGAAATTCATGTGGTAAAGTTATTTAATAATATAAGCTTAAAGCTTATTTTATTCTGGTTGAATTTCTCTTACCACCCTTAGAGTAATTTTGGGAGCTTCTCCTTCTTCTTCTTCTTCAACTCTGACGAAGAACACGAAGAACCTTCGAACTTCGACGAAGAACTCCACGTTCTCGGGAACCGTCTTCCGTGACGACATAACCGCGATATCGACGTTCTTCTTCCGTGACGCCGACCACCGCGACGCTCGACTTCCGCGAATCGTTATCGATCATCGAACTTCGTTCCAGAACCAAGGTAGGGGTTGTTGTTAATGGTTTATTTAATTATCCTTGTTCGTGGTTCTAGCATGACTAACGTGAGGATTTTATTAAGTGTTATTGTTTAACGTGAGGGGGCCGGACCGCATGAACACGACCGAACCCCATCCTTCGTTCTTGATGTTTTATTTTTGCAGATGAGACAAGGTGCCGTGGTGCCGTCGCACCACGCGGTTATTTGCTCGATTTATATTACGCGGCGCCGTCGCGCCGCGCCGTGGAAGAATCATCAAGAACGTGACGCCGTCGCGCTGTGTCAAGGAAAATCGAAGGCGCGGCGGAGGGGCGCGGTGCCGTCGCACCGTGCCGGACGACGAACACCGCGGCCGGTTCCGAGCCGCGACGAGACGGGTAGACCGGCGGCAGCCAGGCCGCCGGCGCCGGAGATCACGAAGGGCCGCGGCCCTACGGCCGCGGCGGAGCAGCCAGGGCCGGCCGCCGGAGATCGGGGAAGAGCTGCGGCTACGGCCGCGACGGAGAAGAAGAAGGCGGCCGGTCGCGCCGGCCGCCGGTTTGGATAGGAGGCGGGACCCGCGGGTCCCGCGTGAGAAAAGAAACGGCCGGCCATAGGCCGGCCGAGATTCGAAAAAGGGGGGTTTTACCCCCCCCCCCCCCCCCCCCACCGTGTGCGGCACATGCGCGGCACCTGGCCGCGCCGCCGCGCCGCCACCGGCCGGTCCGGGTCCAGCGGACCGGGTCGGTTCGACCTGGTTCGGTTCGGATCCGGGTCGGGTCGACACGGTTCGGGTCAGACCAGGGGGGTCGGGTCGGGTCAGCCCGGACCCGGACCCCCCCATTTTCCAGACGGTTTCGGTCTTTTGGCCATAACTTGAGCCATAGACCTCTGATTGATGAGCCGTCTGCGGAAACGCGATCCTTGGATCGAGACGGTCGTTTCGGTATATCGCACTCAAGGTTTCGGAACACTTTGAGTTCGGCCGGGTTGGTTCGTTCACGAAACCAACCGGGCCTTCGGAGCGGAAACGCTCATATTTTGAGCTACGGATGTCCGATTGACGTAGCGTCAGCTTTGTTGTGTTCCTCTTAGTGAAACGGTTCTTTTGGCATACTCCAACCGAGGTTTGGACGCAGTTGGTGTATGGTCGGGTTGGATTTGCCTTAAAAACCAACCGGGCCCCGGGGACGAAATTGCCAATAACTCACAGACCGGGCGTCTGATCGACGCACCGTCTGTTGCGTTGAGTTCCTGTTGACGATACAGAACTTTTGGATACATCAAATATGGACTTTGTAACAGTTGATGTATCAGCCTCTCGGCTCGTGGAGCGGATCCTCCGAACGAGCTTACTGTGTGCGGGAACCCTAGTGCTGACTGCGACTGTTACTGTGACTGCTACTGCTACTGTGACTGCGACGACGACAGTACAGAGATCCTGTGTGGATTCAATGATGATGACTACTGCACTCAGAGATCCTACGTGGATCAGTGCTACAGGTCCTACGTGGGCCCGATCCTGTGTGGGTCCGATCCTGTGTAGGTCACTGCGGGGGTTAGTACCTATCGATCCTTCGTGGGTCCGATGACTTAGATGGTTCAGTGATACGCACCGCACGAAGGGTCACTGCGGGGGTTAGTACCTATCGATCCTTCGTGCGGTGCGTATCCAGGAGCTTCTTCAGCTGCGACAGGGCAGCTTGACGGTCGCCCAGTACGCGGCGAGGTTCACTGACCTTTCTCGATACTCGACAGACATGGTATGGGACCCCTTCTTCCGGGCCCGGACCTTCGAGCAGGGATTGAGACATGATATCAGGGCATCACAGATCTCCCTCAGCATCCCGACCCAGGCAGGAGTGCTAGAGCGAGCCCTCCTGATCGAGAGTTTCCTGGCTGAGTCCACAGCGAGACCTACCGCAGGGCGACAGATAGCGGAGTCTTCGGCAACAAGTAGCCGACGGATGACTCAGGGTTCCAGGAAAACCAGACCTACTGGTGGCCAACTGCACGACTCAGGCTCAGTTGTGCGGGGAAGCCGGGGTGGAGTCAGAGCCAGGCGTGCCGAGAGTGGGCAGTGTTACTCCTGTGGCGGGATTGGTCACATGGCTCGTGACTGTCCGACCCGCCATGCTGATGATCAGCAGTTAAGTGAAGAACCTCCCAGGCAGAGGCAGAGGTTCGACCGTGGCGGTCCGCAGGGAGGAGGTGGACGAGGCAGAGGAGCTGGCCGAGCAGCAGGAGGTGGGCGACGCTTTGAGGCTCTTCCACCACCACCACCAGGAGGTCCACCCCGACCACAGGGAGTAGGTGAACATGCGAGAGCTCAGCTTCAGGCAGCCGAGGCCTTCGATCATGGAGCTCTGGGAGCCGATGGATAGGAGCAGAACTAGTGGATACGTCCTTTGTACTTCTGGTTCCTTGTTGCATTTGTGTAGCGTCTTGTATTATGAGCTGCAATAATAAAAGACACATACCATTGTGATATTTTCGTTCCTGTCCTCTTTCGTGATGTTACTAAGATGTTCCAGTTTTGGCTGTTGACTTGACCCTCACTTGTGAGACATCTACTGGAGGAGACCCAGTTACCACACACTGATGCCGACAGTGTGACTCAACCCTTGGAGGCGAGAGTAACGGTTGAATCTCTTAGTAGTAGCGTCGAGGCCTTATGACGTCATCCATGGTATGGATTAGTATCATCCATGTTAGGATTGACTGTATTAGACAAAGAATGTGGTTCATCCAGGGGATGAGACCAGTTTTCTCTTATCAGCAAAGAAGAAATCTTGCAGCTCTTGTGGGACCTGAGATGGTCCAGGTCATCCAGGGGCGGATGAGTACAGCTCAGAGCCGGAAGAAGCCTTATGCTGACAGGAGGCGGAGGCCACTGGAGTTCGAGGATGGAAACCACGTCTTTTAGCGGGTCTCACCTCGACGTGGTATTCAGAGATTTGTCCGAGGCAGCAAGTTATCTCCGCGCTTCATCGGACCCTTCCAGTTCCTCAGCAGGATTGGTGAGGTGGCTTATCGCCTGGCTCAACCACCTCAGTTGCACCGGGTGCACGACGTCTTCCACGTGTCCCAGCTGAGGAGATACATGCACGACCCGACGCACATCATTGACCATGGGGAGCTTGACGTTGACAATGGGGCGACTTTTACGGAGGTCCCAGTGGAGATAGAGGATCGACAGGAGCGGGTTCTGCATGGACGATCGATTCCTCTTGTGCGCATCAGATGGCAGCACGGGAATCTCCAGGAGAGCACATGGGAGCGGGAGGCTCAGATGCGTGCTCAGTACCCTCATTTGTTTCCCTAGTTTTTGATGTATCTTTACGGGGACGTAAATCCCTGAGGTGGGAGTAATGTAAAGACCTGTAAAATTCAAGGGAAATTTTTTCTTAATTTTCTTTGGAATTTTACAAGAGCGCAGTTTCTGACGGCACCTGATTCCGAGGCCCGGTGTGCCCGGAATCAATTTCTGAAGTTTGGCTCGGGTACGTTCAGTGAACGAACGAGTGGGAATTTCTAACTTTTGATCTGGTGCTCGGAATTGAAATCTGAGGGCATCGATGAACTCGCAGCGCCGATATTCGCTTAAGGAGACCTTTTCGGAAGTTGCGTATATTACGGGTTGAAAGATAGTTTTTGTGTTTTTGGATTAAGTTAAATAAAATTTGTGAAATACAAATTTTTATTTTAACTTGATGTTTTTTTATAAATCCTTCCAAAGGGAGTTGGGAGTGGGACCCACATCCACTTAACCTCCCTTGGGATTATTAAGTGTGGTGGGGCCCACACGAAACCCAACCTTCCATCTCCCTTTAACCCCCTTTTAATTAATGTTTGACAACATAAAGTATTAATTGAGGTGAGTTGTTCAAATTCAAACCTTTGAAATTCATGTGGTAAAGTTATTTAATAATATAAGCTTAAAGCTTATTTTATTCTGGTTGAATTTCTTTTACCACCCTTAGAGGAATTTTGGGAGCTTCTCCTTCTTCTTCTTCTTCAACTCTAACGAAGAACACGAAGAACCTTCGAACTTCGACGAAGAACTCCACGTTCTCGGGAACCGTCTTCCGTGACGACATAACCGCGATATCGATGTTCTTCTTCCGTGACGCCGACCACCGCGATGCTCGACTTCCGCAAATCTTTATCGATCATCGAACATCGTTCCAAAACCAAGGTAGGGGTTGTTGTTAATGGTTTATTTAATTATCCTTGTTCGTGGTTCTAGCATGACTAACGTGAGGATTTTATTAAGTGTTATTGTTTAACGTGAGGGGGCCGGACCGCATGAACACGGCCGAACCCCCTCCTTCGTTCTTGATGTTTTATTTTTGCGGATGAGACAAGGTGGCATGGTGTCATCGCACCGTGAGGTTATTCGCTTGATTTATATTGCGCGGCTCCGTCGCGTCGCGCCGTGGAAGAATCATCAAGAACGCGACGCCGTCGCGCCGCGTCAAGGGAAATCGAAGGCACGGCGGAGGGGCGCAGTGCCGTCGCACCGCGCCGGACGACGAACACCGCGGCCGGTTCCGGGCCGTGGCGAGACGGGAAGACCGGCGGCAGCCGGGCCGCCGGCGCCGGAGATCACGAAGGGCCGCGGCCCTATGGCCGCGGCGGAGCAGCCAGGGGCGGCCGGCCTCGTCGGCCGCCGGAGATCGGGGAAGAGCCGCGGCTACGGCCGCGGCGAAGAAGAAGAAGGCGGCCGGCCGCCGGTTTGGATAGGAGGCGGGACCCGCGGCACCTGGTCGCGCCGCCGTGTGCGGCACATGCGCGGCACCTGGCCGCGCCGCCCTTGGCCGGGCCGCGCCGCCACCGGCCAGGCCGGGTCCAGCGGACCGGGTCGGTCCGACCCGGTTCGGTTCGGATCCGGGTCGGGTTGACACGGTTCGGGTCAGACCAGGGGGGGTCGGGCCGGGTCGGCCCGGACCCGGACCTCCCCATTTTCGAGATGGTTTTGGTATTTTGGCCATAACTTGAGCCACAGACCTCCGATTGACGAACCGTCTGCGGCAACGCGATCCTTGGATCGAGACGGTCGTTTCGGTATATCGCAATCAAGGTTTCGGAACACTTTGCGTTCGGCCGGGTTGGTTCGTTCACGAAACCAACCGGGCCTTCGGAGCGGAAACGCTCATATTTTGAGCTACGGACGTCCGATTGACGTACCATCAGCTTTGTTGTGTTCCTCTTAGTGAAACGGTTCTTTTGGCATACTCCGCCCGAGGTTTGGATGCAGGTGGAGTACGGTCGGGTTGGATTTGCCTTAAAAACCAACCGGGCCCCGGGGACGAAAATGCCAATAACTCTCAGACTGGGCGTCCGATCGACGCGCCGTCCATTGCGTTGAGTTCTGTTGACGATACAGAACTTTTGGATACATCAACTCTGGACTTTGTAACAGTTGATGTATCATCCTCTCGGCTCGTGGAGCGGATCCTCCGAACGAGCTTGCTGTGTGCGGGAACCCTAGTGCTGACTGCGACTGTTACTGTGACTGCTACTGCTACTGTGACTGCGACGACGACAGTACAGAGATCCTGTGTGGATTCGACGACGACGACTACTGCACTCAGAGATCCTACGTGGATGAGTGCTACAGGTCCTGCGTGGGCCCGATCCTGTGTGGGTCTGATCCTATATAGGTCACTGCGGGGGTTAGTACCTATCGATCCTTCGTGGGTCCGACGATTTAGATGGTTCAGTGATCATCTTTATTGTCATCCGAAGAAGTATACCTGTGTGAGATGAATCTTCTGTTTTACTCGATAGAGGTGGTGCGCTTGGTTGTAGTGGCAGACCCGCGATACTGGAGACGAGCGTACGGAGTATGGAGACCGTGTAGCCGGCTGAGACCTGAAGACTGCTCGACCGACTCGACTTGGAGTGAGTCGACTAGCCCAGTGGACGGAGCGCCCGGTATTTGGCGGCAGACCCACGGAGGACGGAGCGCCTGGTAGTTGGCAGCAGACCCGCGGTACTCGACTGGAGGAGTACCTCTGTAGGCTATTTGGGTGAGCGTCCGGTATTTGGCGGCAGACCCACGGCGGACGGAGCGCCTGGTAGTTGGCAGCAGACCCGCGGTACTCGACTGGAGGAGTACCTCTGTAGGCTATTTGGGTGAGCGCCCGGTATTTGGCAGCAGACCCTCAGCGGACGGAGCGCCCGGTAGTTGGCGGCAGACCCGCGGTACTCGACAGGAGGAGTACCTCAGCAGTCTTAGATTAGTGAGCAGTACCTCAGAGTCGTGATAGGACTCTGTACACTTCAGAGATGGGGCTCTTCAGTAGTTACGTTTTTGATAATGAAAATCCTGTGTGAGCTGAATCCTATTGCTTTCCTGTGTGGATTGTGTTGTGCAATCCTATGTGGATTACGTTTTGCTTTCCTGTGTGGAATACGTTTACTTCCTGTGTGGACTGAGTTGTACTTGGGCTCGGAGGTTGGTGCGTATTTGAAATTGATGACTTAGGTATATGTATGGGCATATACCTAAGCAGTGTCGGTTGTTACTTTGTGATTGTACCTTTTTTCGTGGTTTATCCTTTGTGGATTTGAGAGACCTTCAGGGGTCTCGGGGTCCCTACTGAGTAGCTTATACTCACCCCTACACGGGCTTTTCCCGCACTGCGTTGTGTTGGTTGCAGACGACGGACAGCGTTGATCTTAGCCGAGGCTTGCAGAGCAGGACGGTGCCTGGAGGTGGACCACTGGGCGGGACGTGCTCGGAGAAGACGGCGGGACCCGTGGAGCAGTGGAGCTATCTGTACCCACCCTTCAGGTGGGATTTCCAGTGGATAGCTCGGTGTAGCGTCTTTTACCTTTCAGTTGCAGTTTTCCCTTTCGAGTTGTACTTTACTTTCAGTTTGGGTTTGTATACTGGCCCATTTACTTTTCCGCACTTTCAGTTGTACTCTGTTTTTACATAGTGTTTACTTTCTGCTTGCTTACTCCGTGGTGTTTGTTTACTTTACAAAGGCAATGCCTTCCCTTTTTACTGGGATTTACGTCTTGGTGCTAGTCGCCAGCCCCTGGCCTATGGAAGGCAGGGTTGGGGTAGTCATGGCACGGACCCCGAGGGCGACTCGTGACATATGATACCCTTTTCATTTCATGGTTTATGATATGATGTTTATGAAAACAATATCTTTTTATGGGTTACGATATGGTTAATGTTTTATTATCTTATGGAACATGTATGTACGATTTCATTATGGGATTTTTCGGACCAATGTATCTCTCCAATTAATTATAAAAAAATTTATATATCATGAGATATTTATGGGAAATAAGTCAGTGGGATTGATCTAATATGTAAAGAAGTGGAAACCTGATCCACTATGGGAAGAAGGGGAAACATGATCTAATATTGGAAGGTGTAAAACAGTCCACCATAAGGAGAGGACTATGAATGGGGGTGGTGTTGTTTTCCCACCAAGTAGGTGTAAGCCCCATGAAGTGCCTTGATATGTTTTGGCAATAAGGCTTGATTTATATGGAATGATATTTCAAGTTTATGTGTCTTACACAATTACTTGTCTTATTCCTATGTTATGATTTCTTGGATCATTGTATTGATTCCCTTATGATTCATGTATTATGAATTGCCAATATTTTTTCCCTGACTCATGTATATGATCTTTTATATAAATGTTATGATATTGAAATGTTATTCTAATATTCTTATCCCATTATTCTCAAATTATTCCTATGTACCTTTTTTGTTTACCCTTACAGATAAACGGAGCACAAGCTTTCTTATGTTTCCTTTCCCTAGGTTATGAAGAATGGTTTCATGTAAGAGTAATAAATGATAAGATCTTTGTGATAAACATTGATGATATGTCACAAAACAAGAAAATTGTGTTCCATGTTTCCAAATACACTAAAATATTATAGTCCTCACACATATACGTTCATAATGTGTTGAATATTCATCTAAAACAATGTAATATTTGTGTATGTTAAGGCTGGGTCGCTATAGTTGGTATCAAATGAATGTTATAGTCAATCAATAGAAACTATGATGATAAAACATTAGTGACATCCCTAGGGAAATTTCAATGTTTATATCTAGGGTTGTCGTTAAAGATTAGAATAAGGATGAGTTAATGTTTAGGAAAATGTATTAGAATTTTTGTAAAGGATGGGGTGAGTGGTTTCATAGAAATACATATCATTCTGGATACTATAGGTGGACATGGGTCTAAAAATATGTAGATATGGGTAACCTAGAAACACTATATTATGCAAGGTTCTATTCAGAATAGGTGTATGAAAATATGCCTTACTACACACCTAGTTTGACACTCATGGGGGATATAATTTGGGAATTCACCAACTCTTTAGGAACCATCATGCAGTATCTAAATATAAGTATATTATGACAAAACATGGATAAACCTAAGGCGTCATAGACTAAAGATTTATGTTCCATGATTTAGACAACATATAAGTGATTTCTCATGATTATGATGTCTTTTTTTATGATAAGTGTTGCTCAAACTATGATTTTTGGTTTTTGTAAATGGAGGGAGCTAGAAGAAATTCTGTAAATGTTGAATATAACGAAAAATTTTATAATAAGCAATAAAATGTGATGATCACTAGATTTAAGGACGTTGTGCTCATTACTAACAATTTTTCTTGGAAATGGTTTAACAATGTGTACATTAACCAACTCTCAAACTCAACAAAGAAGATAAGGAATGAGTTATTTTAGAGTTCAAGTAATGGATACCAAGAAGGAAATATTATTCCGTTTCCTTTATATCAAGAATGTGTAATGAATCACTCAAGTCAATATCATAAAGGAATGAGGAGATGTTTTGACTATGTAAAATGGTAAAAAGCAAGTAATTTCAAAGGAAAAAAACTAAAAGTATGGTTAATGGAATGAATGATAAAAATTTAATTGATATGACATCATCAATGGTCTTATTTTATAAATGTGGAATGGATAGGAATTATTAAAATTGAGCTCTTAAGTAGAAATATCTCAAGGATAATCAACAAAGTGGTATTAGTAATGGTTGTATTGCTAATGATGATGTAGTATTATGTAATAGGATGAGCTAGCCTTGTTAATGGATTAAGGATGAAGTGGAATAAGAAAAGTGTTTATGTATTTGTATTCATGAATTATGAATTGTGAAATGTATATGGATTTTTCATTTTATGTTTTTCGCTAATGATCTACAAGAATATGTAGAATGGTTCTGATGGATTAAATAAGTGATTTAATGGTAAGGTGATATACTTAAAAAACATGTGATTAAAAGAAATATAACCCTTAATATGTCATTAATTTTTTGATAATGTTGTTTTGATAAATATATGTTCGATTTGAATAAGTAAATTAGATGGTACCGATTACATTAGAACAGATTAGGTATTTTCTAACAAAGTGGTTAATTCTATCCAGGTTAGAGTATATGAAATTGTTTGAATTAAAGAATATATTTAATAATTCTTTGAATAATAATGAATTAATATTTTCAACAATGATATATGGTAATTATCATTTTTCAGGAGAATACATGATTAAGGTATTTAAAAGTCATGTATGTGAAAACCAAGAGATACGTTATGATATATGGGGGATCAATGCTTTGTTTTTTTAGAAATTTAGTGACCTTAAATCTATCTTTTTTGTCTTTATTCATTAGAAATGGTTATCAGGTTAACCATTTATGTTATGGTATATGTTAAAATTCAGTTGAGGTTTTATAGATTAATGTTTTATCTCACAAAATGGGGATTTATGCATATTGGATAACCCATGAAAACCATTTTTTTATGGTGTTAGCTAAAATAGATGAATGGATTATCATTATACCTCGTCATATTCTAGGTCATTAGGAATTAGAAATTCTCCTTCATTTATTGGTGTTAAAAATGAGGTATAAATCAAGAAAGTCACAACCTAATGTTGAGATTTTTCACATGAAAAGGAATGAAATCATGTAAGTATTTTTAATTTTGTTCTTAGACAGTAAAATAATCCACCAATTCTTGGAAAGGGATATTGAAAAATATTTATCCTAAAATAGTCATTTCTGTAGAACTGATGGTCCTATAAATAATCACAAATTTTTTGTTTTGGGCCCCTTAATTTTCAATTGATCATTAACTTACTTGTGATCAACGAGCTCAATCATGCTCTATAATTATTTACACATTTATTTAATGTCAACATTCTTAATTTCCACCATTGTTATCCTACGTGTAAAATTTGTCAGGTGTTACTTCAGGTAACTGTAATTTTTCCAACATACCATTTTAAATAGAGGTTTGGGAATTCATTTTTATGTTATGGTTTTCTATAAAATTATCTTTAATGTATTCAACCAATAACGACCTAGATGAATTTTGACAGAAATTTTTTTTAGGGGGTAGAATGTAACAACCAAATATTTATTGAAATATATTACTTGAATTAATTTAATATATTTTATATTTTTCATTTCACACAACACAGAATATAACTTTTATTATATAAAAGCACTAATTTTGGATTGTGTTTCATACAAAACCATGTTAAGCTTGAAATAAATGAAAAACATTGATTATATATTTTTACACACAAAATTTAATTATATTGTGCTACACAAAATGCCATGTTCCATTGATATCTTTCTTTACATGCAAGACCAAGTTTTACTGAACTATAATATACTCTTAATATTATTATTATAATATTATTATAGTTATCACCTAGATATTGGAATGTATGATCTTAATAAAAATAACTATATTGTGAAAATATAATTTAAAAATTTATATAAATGGAATCATTTTGTTATAAATTAGTTATAAAAGAACGTAAGTACTATTTAAAAATAAATAAATTCTGTTTCTAAGGAATCTATTCTTCTATGTACAAACAAAATTTTATCTTAATAAAATAAAGTAACAACTTTTGTGGAATGATTTTAACAATATTTATATATTATATAGTAAATAATTATTTGGAAACACATCCAATATATTTTATTTGTGTATGATAACAAAAAATTAAATTTTAAGAAAAAAAGAAGTATTTCTCTAAAAGGTGATTTTACCACTTTTTAATGTTGGACCTATTTTAAATATAAATTTTTGACACTTTTATAATTTGTATTTGATAAAATAAACTTAATCTTTGAGATATGTATATCAAAATATACTTTGAGTAATTTTTTTTATTTTGCAGAGAAGTTTCATTTTTTTATAAATAGTGAAAAAATACAAAATTTTAATTGAAATCTGCACTTTCATATAGTTTATTTATATAGTTAAATTTTATTTTAAATTTCTTATAACGTATTTTTTATATCAATAATACATAAATTAATTCAATTTAGGTCATTTTAAACAATTTAACATTGAAATTAGATATAAAAATACTTCACACTTTTGAACCATTCACTTTAAAGACCTCTTTCATGACACGTGGATTGGATTAATTTTTAATTAATTCATAAAACTAATGTGTTAATAATTTGAAAAAATAGATTGAATATTTTTAATAATAATAATATATACTTAATATTAATTTCAATTTAGTTTTTGACCATAATATTTTTGAATGTAATTAAAATTAATTACAGTAATTAAGGTAAAATCATAATTAATTAATTACTCAATCTTAAATTTAAGGTGTAAAAATTACCCTAAAATTGTCTAAGAATTATATTCCATCCAAATTTAAACCATCGCAACACTAAATATCTATAAGGGTATATGATTAACCTTTGAGGGTGCGTAAAATGTGAGGTGTACACAATTCTTTTCAAAATTACCACATGTGTCCTTTTCCCCACTTATAAAAGGCAACCATATCTTTTACTCTCATCACTCATCTCAATACATTTTTCTCAAAAACAATTCAAAAATAACATCCAAAATTTAATATATTCAAACTATAATCCTCCCTGTTGGTATAAATCCAACCATGGAGGCCCTTTTGTGCAAACCAAAAGGAGTTACCCAAATAAGAGGTAACATCTTTCACCAAAGACTTTTGATATTTTTCTTTCTCCACCCCCTAAAGTATTCCTATTATATGATTATTTAAAAACCTCAGTATATTAAATATACTTATATGTTTTTATGTAATTTTTTGACAATAAATCACACACACATACATCAAATGGGATACACAGTCATCGTTTGTGGGTATGGCGGACTGCTGCCTTGTGAATCGATGTCATTTGTTCATCTATTTCCACTTATGAAGGTTTGAAATAATCATAAAATTATTATTTTTATAGGATATATTTGTTATTTATGATATTTTTATTCTTCTGTAACTATTATATGATGTGGAACTTCATTATTTTCATTTCTTGGGAATATGATAACTTCGTTTGTGGACGTCTGTAACACCGCCTCCTCAAAGCGATGTAATTCATCCACACATTACTTGAAATGTATTAAGGATGGTTGTAATAAATGTATATGATATTTCTAAAATACTTATTTTAATTTAAATATATTATAAATATACATATATTTCAATTACTTACTTTCTTTAAATACGATAAGAAAATAGAATCAACATTCATGCTTACATATGGCCTACCATCTCCCTGAACGGTGTATGCCATTTCATATTTCAATATTCAATAGATTATTATATATAATAATAAATTGAATATATATATATATATATATCAATTTTTACATTATTTAAATAGTTAAATACTAATCAAATCTAGAGGATCAATAATAACAAGTCAAAACATATAGGAAAAAAGTGGATATTACTTGAAATGTAAAATTAACATTGAATTATTAAAAAATGAGTAATATAATTTTATAAGAAAATAATATATTATATTAGATATAATAATATGTTTTTTTATTTTTAAAATATACTTATATTTATTATAAAGGAGGTTTTATTGGGTATGAATAAATTCAAGACCTAAGGTAAGGATTTTCTCATCTTAATTTTATTTCTATGTGGTGTATGCTATATTCCCCACTTATTCTTATTGTGTGGTGTATATAATTTGGTATGAATGATTACATAATGAATTTAATGTAATTCATAATATTAAATTCTTTAATTTATTTTAATCTTTCATGGGGATCACAATTCAAAAGTAACACAAGTAGTAAAGGGATTTCTAGTCTCACTTTTATTTCTACGTGTCTTATGCCATATTCACCACTCATTTTTTTTGTATACAATGCCCATTATTTTATTATATGATTATTATAATTAAATTTATTGGTATTTAAATATCCATTTTATGATCTCTCTTTGATGGGGTTTATTGTTGAAAAGTTACCAAATTGATAAAATAATGTTTTTTCACAATTTACCTTATTTGAAACCCTTCCCATTATATACACCAATATTATTCTATAAGGAGTATATAATTCCCTCTAAATTATAATATAATGAATTTATTCATTTTCATAATACATTTATTTTCATGTATTTTTATTCTCTCATGGATGTTATGATGAACCATTACCAAAATGGTAAGAGTTTATTGGTACATTTTCATAATTTATCAATGTTGTCTACAATTATGATTTTATTGATAAAATATTACAATCCATATCTGATTAACTATAATGAATTTTATTATACTCTATTTATTCATTAAGCCTTCATTTATTTCTACCATTTTCACTCTTTAATAATTAATATAATAAAAAAATGTGTTTTAAAATAATATGACTTTATTTCGATTGTTGGTCGGAAATATGTTTTCTCCAAAAATAATATTTTATAGCCATGTTTCAAAAAATGAATTTGAATGGTCTTTTAAGATTATTTTAAAAGAAAAGGTTTTAAATGATTTTCATATATTCCTTTATAATTTCTCAATGATATTTTCAAAAAAATGTTTTTGAAATTATTTTGAAGATTCATTTATAATTTCTCAAGGAAAAAGGTTTTCAAAATGTTTTCAAACATCATTTATATCTTTTCAAGGAATAATTTTTTTCAAAATACTTTCATGATTTTATTTTATGTTTTCAAGGAAAAATGATACCATTTTTTCAGGATTCCTTTATATGTTTTTATGGTTATTTTCAAAGAAAAAGTCCTTAAAAATGATTTGCATATGAAAAGGATTGTTTTAAAGTTGAAAGGACATTATCTTCAGGAAACATTTTTAAAATATATTTCAAATGTAATTTCCTTTTAAGAGGATATACATTAGTTTTAATCATTCCATTTTAGGGATATGATACAAGGATTACATTCCAGTTCATTTATTGAAAAGTTTATGTTTTGTTAAAATTATTGTTATAAAACTTGTTTCCCTTTCTTGGGTCATATGTTTATGAAACCCATTTTTCATTCATGTGTTATATTCATATGAAACCTACTTCATTTCATGGGTTTTTATTTAATTAAATTATTAATAAATCTTTATAATTTTTACATGTTATGATATGATGACATGTTTATGATACCCATTTTATTTCACGGGTTATGTTATGATGTTTATGAGGCTGGTATCTTTTTGTGGGTCATGATATGATGAATTGTTTATTATATTATGGCATGCATATATATTATTTCATTATATGATGGGTGGGGTGTATATATCCCTCCATTTAATTAAGATAAGATTTATATCTCATGAGATAATTATGGGAAAACATAAATGGATTGATTCTCTATGGGAAGAAGAGGAAACACGATCCACTGTGGGATGGAGGGGCATCCTGGTCCACTATAAGAAGAAGGTGTGAACTGATCCACTATAAGGAATGGAATGTGATGAGGTGTGGTTGTGTTTCCATCCTAGTAGGTATAGTCTCCATAATGTTCCATGATAAGATTTGGAAATGATCATTGAATTATAGGGAATGATATTACATGTTTATATGTCTACTACAATTACATGTCTTTTTCCTATGTTACGATTCCATGTTTTATACTCCTGATTCTCTTATGAATAATGTATTATGAAATTTTAATATTTATTCTACAACTCATTTATATTGTCTTTTATATACATGGTATGATCATAAAATTTTATTCTCATGTTCTCATACATGAATGCCAATATAATGCTAATGTATCTACTTTGTTTACCCTTACTGAGAATCTAAGATAACCCTTTCTTATGATACCTTTACAGAGGTTATAAATAATCTTTTTATGTAAAAGAATTAAATGGAAATATATTGGTGAGAATTATTGAATATCTTTCAGTAGACAAAAATATTTTTTTCCGAGTTTCCAAATGCACTTACTATTATGGTCCCTAGGCATGTAAATTTGTAACGTGATGAATATTAATCTAAAATGATGTAATATCTATGTATGTTATGTTGTGGTTACTATAAGTGATGGAAATTCAAGGTATGGTAGGGGTTTTTCTCTTTCAGATCCGAGAATTACTCATCTATGGTACTTTTAGGGTGGTAAATCTAGAAATTATCACAGGGTGTATACTCACAAGCTACGGGACTTCCATTCTTTTAGAATAATGAAAAATATCCATTTATTTTATAGAATGTTTTGTATTTATGTTTAGGTTGAGGTTTTTGGTAGAATCATTACTAGAGGGATTGGTAAGGTGAATCCCGATCGGATATCAAGGCTACGTCTTAGTGGTCTGGCCATGGATATGGTTGAGGGATATAGAAATTACAGTAGTTTATGTTTCAGGGTTTAGTTCCTCTTGTGAGTTAGGGTTCATTGTTGTGGGGTTGTGGATCAGATGTGGTAATGGTTAATATGCTTTATCATGATCCAGTAGATGGTTTGGGGAGATCATAAAGTGTAGTAGGTATATTTTTCATTATATCAATTACATTTAGTGCATTGTTTGATACATGCGAATCTACCTAATTTATTTCTTCTTGTGTTGTCTCAAGTTTAGATTTATCGAGGAAGTCCTCCTCTAGTTTTTATCCCTTGATACCACTCTTTAGAATAGGTTAAATCATATATTTATGTTATTGTAGATTCCCATAGTGGTTTTGGACTATGAACATATAATGGGAGTTTCTAATTTTTAGGATGACATGTTTTGATGTGATTTATATCATTGATTGTTTAATATGTTTTTGATATCACATAAATTATTAAATATGGAAGGTGAATTTTACCTCCCATAAGGTAGAGGAGTAAATTCTTAGTAGCGTATAGAATATAGTGGTAGGTATTGAAAGACTACAACTTTTCCAGATTGGGACCATTACAATACAAGCAGAACATATGGTTTTTGTAGGAGACCATTTTAGGATTATATATATTTTTCGTTATATGGTGGATGGTTATTGGTTTTATTTTCAGATGATTTATTAGGACTCCTTCCTAAAAGTGTGACAGAGTTTAAATTATAACCCATATCTGGTGTATAACCTTTATTTATTCCATTATATTGTATGTTACCAAGATTTTTGAGAGAGCTGAAGGTTCATCTTGATGAAATAGAGGTAAAGGAATTCATTTTCTTGGGAACTTGTCCTCATTGTGATCAGATATTATTTTATATGAAGGTGAATTAAATCCTTTGACTATATATGGATTAATGAAATCTAAATAAATTCATAGTGAAAAATATGTATCTACTGCCAAGGATTGATGATTTGTTTGACCATTTGAGGGAGATCGATGGATCCATTATGTTGATCTTGGACCAGGCATCCATCAGAAACATGTATGTTCAATGGATATTACATTTATGGTATTGAGATGGTATAATTTATATGTGTATATCATGATTCTTTTTGGTCCCAAGATTGTTTTAGTGGGGCTCATGATTCTAATAAACTATTTTTTACCCTAATATGGAAATTTTTTAGTGGTATTTATTGATTATATTCTGATGTACCGATATAAATCATAGGTATAAACTAGGAATCTTGAGATCATTTGGAGTACTATAATGTCCCCAAATCTGGTACTATCTCACATGGCCAGAAAGGCTTTTTTTCGAGTCCTCAATGATATTTCTCTGTCTTCCATAGGCTACCAACTAGCATCCTTGGTGTGATTAGTATAGTTGGGGGACTACACCCCCTGGTATGAAGTTCCATAATATTATAAAAAATTCTTAAACAAGTGGATATAATATAAGTACTAAAATAGGAAATAAAATAATAAAAGGAAAATAATAAATCAATAAATTTAAAGAGAATAATGTAATTATGTACTAGAATTTTAATAAATGCCATGCTATAACAATATAATAAAAATACCACCAGACTCAAATAAAAGAGTCAAAGTCCTAGGGCCCAAACCAACATTGGTCCCATCTCTATACTCCATCCCAAAAGTAATCAAGTAGTAAAAAACAAGGTCCCTTTCTCTTGTCAAAACCTACATCCACAAAATCTTCTTGAGTACCAAACTACAACTCGAATAGGGTGTGAGTGAAACTCGGTAAGTCGACACCACCGTGTCTAAAAATACCAGTCTAATAATAATTTTATTTAATAATGAGATAATTATGTGAATTAATTAATATAAAAATTTATAAAATATGACTACAACATACTTCAACTCTGTGATGGAAATTCACTAAGCATGTTTTATGACCATGCCAACCACCACCATATAATCATGGTAAACTAAACTTCTTTGGCCAGATTCTAAAATATCTTTGAGAATGTATTATAACCATTCCAAAAACCACAATATAACCATGATATAGTCACAAAAAACAATTTGGGTCAAACCCCTATAAGATTTATAATATAATGGGTTGAAGACATATAAACATTACAGTATGGGGTTGGGTGTGCTCCACTCCCTATAAGAATTATAGCATGAACTAGCTCGAGCCCGCTCAATATCAGCATTAAAACATCTATGTGTGAACATTCCAAGGTCGGTCCAGAAATATAATATTACAAAATGAAACATTATTCCTATCATACAACATGAATATCACAATATCACATCACAATTATCAATGGTTAATTAATTGAATTACCATTATTCATTCATATTCCACTTGAAATTTAACTCTCCATTGATTAACAATTACATTAATAAGTAAGAAGTCCTTATTTTGTGATTCTATAATAAGAAATCACACAAGGTCAAATGGAATTATAAATATACATTAATCTAAATGACAATTCAATTATAACCACGGTTTTCTTGCCCCATGGGTAGCCATAAGCTAGTTCAAAAGAAAATTTAAAAAATGACCTAAATGAATAACTCGATTCATTTATTGAAATTATTTGATCACAAAAAACAATGGCACAATCACAATATTTCAAGAACGCGGAAATTATTAAACCAAACGGTTAAGATTTAGACCCCTAACTTTAAATGATGATCAAATAATCCTTCAAATGGAAAACTCCCATCAGGAAGATGGTGCATCTGATTGAAAATAGGTTCCAAGATCAGAACTGATTAAGATCAAAACCAATAATGTAATTGGTCGAAGGATTTCACCGTAAATGTTGGTGAAGAAGGAATAGAAGTAAGAAACATAACCAAAATAACTACCGAATATTTTTCACACAAGAGGGACACCTATAGGGGATGTTTTCACTTGAATATCATATAGAGAATACCCTAGGGTTGAGAGGAGAGAAGTTTCTGTAGATTGGAATAAAAATCATCTATAAAAATTGATTAAAATTGTATTTTAGGCAATTATACACCATGTTATTTGATTACACATTGTGTAACTGGTTTTAAGGGAATTATTTGAAAAACCCATCTACACAGATTTATTTTATTAAAACCCTCTAACAATTACATGATGTGTAATACCTTTACACAATGTGTGAATGTTACGTAGTTGAATTGTATCCCATTTTAATTTTAAACAACAAAAACCCCCTTTAAATATTTTCAACTTACCATGAACCCATGAAACACTTCCATTTATACCTGGGATCCATTAATTATAAAAAGTATACATCCTCGAAATTTAGGTCATTTTACTCGAAAAAAGATTTCTATCTCTGAACAAGACTCTACCAACGTGGATAAAATGAAAAACAAAGAGAGGGACATACCTAGAAAAAGATGGGATCTTACAACCTCACCACCTTATAATAACTCGTCCCCATGATGTTCAAAGCGTCACTATGATGGCTCAACAAAGAAGTCTGGACACTGTGTTAACATATCATACTCTCCTTCCCAAGTCTCCTCTTGAACTCACCCATGCTTACACTACACTTGAACCAATAATATAGTCTTACCCTGAAGATATTTCTCACTACTATCCATAACCCATATCAAATTCTCCACGATGGATTATCATGAAAAAGCACAACATTTGTTATGCCTACCACATGGGCAGGGTATAGATGACATTTTAATAGATGTGAAACATGGAAAATATTAATTTGGATACTGTTTTTGAGTCAATATGGTTTCTTTATGACTTTTCCATTCCATCAGGTTTTGAAAATCACAAACACTCTTTCTTAAGGAAAATTTCATTTCCCCTATGTTTTATCTTCACAATAAAAATTTTCCTTCCCCAAGGAAATTTATCCTTACCATATTTTCAGTGATCATATTCTGAGTATAAAATTTAGTTTCTTATCCAAAACATCGGATTATTATATATAATTATATATAAATCATTCTGTTTTCAGGATCTGAATTCAGGTTCTGAATTCATTGAATTTAGACTCTATGCCTTCTGAGTTTAGGTTTGTAAATCTTATGAATTAAGACTCCTAATTCTAATAAATTCAGATTCCAAATTCTCTGAATTTAGACTCTGAACTTTCCGAGTTCAGGTTCTGAATTCTTATGAATTCAGACTCTATTTTTTCTGAATTCATACTCAAACTTTCTGAGAATAGGTTCCAAATTATTATGAATTTAGACATCAAATCCTTATGGATTCAGTCTTAGAATTCTTATGAATTCAGAATCCAAATTCTATTGAATTAGACTCTGAATTGCGTTGAAATTCAGAGTTTGAATTCTTATGAATTCAGACTCCAAATTCTAATGAATTTAGACTCTAAATTTCTTTGAAATTTAGACTCTGAATTCTTATGAATTCAGACTCTGAATTCTAATGATTTCAGACTTTGAACTCTCTAGATTCATACATCTAATTCTAATGAATTCAAACTCCGAATTTCCTTGAAATTTAGACTCCGAATTTCTTGGAAAATAGAATCTGGATATTCATGTGTTATAGACATGGAATGCTTTTGGTTAGACTCAAAACTTTTTCTTTAGACACTGATAAATTGAATTTTTTCAAGAAACCTTCTTTTGATTACACTTGAAATAGTTATGAAACGATGTCATAAATTCTATTTCTAACTAACCATTATTTGAGTGACACGTGTACAGGTCCCTTCGAGATTAAAGGATAAATATGACCATTGGAGAAGGGAGCGTACCATTGGAGATGTGCCTATAAATGGAACTCACTTGAAAGATCTCACAAATTTGATGAACTTTTGTGTGGTTTTATCACTTGAGAGATTACACGTTGTTATGGTCATTTCTAGAGAGAGATACTCTCATGCTTAGTGCGTAATGAACATCTTGTTCAGAATTTCTTCGTGCGACTCTGAATGTTGCTAATTACATTTGAGGGCTTTCAGGGATAGGAATACAAAAGTTACGACTAACAAAAAGTTCATGGACTTCCATGCTGAGGAAGACAGAGGTGCTGACTACCTTGAAGTTCGAGGGCTTCCAGGGATAGCAAGACAGACTCCGATCTTATATCGAGGGCTTACCCTAGTGTGGGTAAGGTGGAATTTCTTGAAAGTATAAATCAAGGGACCTTTATCCAAGGTTGTTGGATACTCTACTATTTGGGTTAAAATATTTACTACTTGTTACTTGTTTTTTTAGGTTTTCCACTGTATTTTTATTATTGAGGAAAGTATAACTATCTTATAATTTCTTATACATGTACTCCGATTAATATGATTCTATTTGCTTCAAGGTAGAATATTTGTCCTTGTAAACTATTGTTAAGTTTCATTTCCAGATCCATATTTCTAGAATCAAGCATGTTTGTAGAACTTAAAGGTCTTGTGAATTTACCTTTTTTAACATTGTTAAACATAGTTTTGGTTAATGTTAAAAATGAAAGTTTTTATACCAAATTTAAAGGTTCCAAAGGGATTTTTTTAAAGTATACAATTCACCCCCCCCCCTATTGTATATTGAGCATCTACATAATTATTTTGATAGTACAATCAGTATCAATTCGATCTTACAATTGGTACCAGATCAGGTCTCTAAAATACATATATTCACATATAATTATTCTTGATTAAGATTTCATTGTTCATTATATTTTCCTTGATTAGGAATATTTTCCATTCTTACAAACTTTTACTATTAGGAAGTGCTTCTGGGAAGTTTTTTTTAAGATGATAGGAATGAATGTTTGTTCCACAGAAAACCTGAATCCTAATAGACCACCTATTTTTTATTGGAATGATTACGAATATTGGAGAGATCGTATGAATACTTTTGTTATCAACAATGGAGTGGAAATTTTTTCATGCTTACTGGAGGATATAAAATCCCTAATAAGGAAGTTAGTACTTTCACCAACCAAGAAAATCATGATTATCAACTGAATTATAAGGCACGAAATACTTTGCTTTGCTCTATGACTATAAATATATATGTCCATATTTCATCTTGTAAAGCAGTAAATTGTATTTGGAAGAAAATTGAAGTTACACATTTTGGTACTTCCAATGTTATTGAAACTAGAAGAGCCATGCTCAGAGCTGAGTACCATGGTTTTTTCTTTCCATATAGAGAAACTATATGTAGGGTACACCAAATATTCCTGACTATTGTCAATAGCTTACAATCCATGGGTGAGAAATGATTAGATGTTGAAGCTCTTGTGGAAAAAATCATAGACATCATACCCAATGAATGGGAATATATGAGGACAACTATAGATGAAAACAGAAAACTTAGATAGATTTTTCTTGATGAACTTTTTGGAACACTTCATCAACATGAGACTAGAATGAAGAGAGATGCTGGCAATGTTAAGAAGAAGAATGGAAATTGTAGTGTTTCTTTTACAACAACTTCAAAGCATATGAAATCCAAGACTCTTGAGAGAGTTATGAGATCTAAATCTAATAAGGTTGTTATAAAATCTTAATCTAGTGGAAGTGAATCTTCAGAAAATGTATTATCCAATATTTCTTGAAGGATGAACAAGATTTTTGGAAAGAAGAACTTTCAATCTAAATACCAGATGAATGAATTAATGGAAATGAAAGACTCTGAAGTCCCTTGTTATGAATGCATGAGAGCTGGACTTATAAGACCTGATTGTCATAGGCTTAAGAGAAAAGATAGAAAGGAAAATAATTTTTATTGGAATAGATGGAAGTACTACAAAGATAAATATAAGAATGTTTTGAAAGCTAATGACACCTGGAGTGCCAGTGGTGGAGACTTCTAAAAAATCATCAGAATTTGAATCTTTTGGATAGAAGAATCTTGGTCTAATAGCCAGATTACCTATTGAAAATCATTCTTTAATGGAAAAGGTACACAATGCTGAATCCATCACCAATGTATCTTTAAATTGCAATAGTAAATACTGTGAATCCCCAGATAATGAATCTTATTCAGATGAAGATAATACTTTACCTACCTATGAAGGAGTTTATATTTTTTCCAAGCTTCTATAGAATGGGAATTCTAAACACAAGAAAAGGCTTGATAAAAACAATTCTTGAAATACTATTCTTACTATGGAAATATTATATATTTCTAATGATCTTGATAAGAAAATTTCTTCTTTTGAAAGTAATTCAAAATATCTTGGGGAAGTGAATTTTGAGAAGGATAAACTTTCTAAGGATCTTGAAAACGTAATTTCTAAGAAAAATATTTTAGAGGCTAACTCTAGTTCCAAAACAAATGTTTTTGAAGATAAAAACCCGGTTGTTAAACTAAATTCAGAAATATTTTACTTGGGGAAGTGTTTGTAAAACTTTACCTTAGGTAAAGAAGTTTTGGATAAAATTTATTCCAAAATTTGACCTCTAAGAAATAATTCTGGATTTGGTTATACTAGTTCAAAACCGATTTTTAGTAATAACTATTTTGTTCCTAAAAGTTCTCCATTCTGCACTAAATGTCAGTGTGGTAGACACTGGGTAAAAAGTTTTTCCTTAATCAAAACTCGATATTTATGTTTCATAAAGATTATTTTTAAATGAAAATGTGGGTGCCTAAGATTTTTATTTATGAAGTTTCCGGATCCAAGAAAGTTTGGATTCCAAAAGTCTAATACTCTTATCTTCAGGAAAGTAAAGAGAGTACCAATAGTAATACTTGATATATGGATAGTGGATTTTCCCAGCATATGACTGGTAAGAAAAATATCTCTGAAAGGATTATCAAGACAAATGCAGGAAAAGTAACTTTTGGAGATAATTCTAAGGGAGAAATTATTGGTATAGACAACATTGTTATTCTTGAAAAAACATTCATTTTAAATGATATATTTGTTAAGGTTCTTAAGCACAATCTCATTATCATAAGTCAATTATGTGATGAAGTTTACCATGTGAATTTTAGGAATGACAAGTGCTTAGTGCACAATTACAATGAAGAGTTTATTATTTCTGCCCATAGGCAAGGGAATGTATACACACTAAACATAGAAGACCTTATGAACCAAGATATAACTTTCCATAGTGTAATGTACAATCATTCGTTGTTGTGGCATAGAATTTTAGAACACTGTAACCATAGAAACCTATGAAAAATCTCTATGAAAATGAGATATCATTCTTCAATTTGTCGAAACACAAGACCATATTGCTGATATTATCAGAAAATCTTTACTATCTGATGGATTTGAATACATTAAATATAATTTAGGTATGACAACTGTAAGTTAATATTCCTTATTAACTTTATGTTAAAAAAATCTTCTTATAGTAATAACTCCTTTTCATATGGGGAGTACATTTGTTTTATTTTTTAAATTTACGTAATGAATATTTTCAAAAAATTTCATAATGAAAATTTTCGTAGTTAGATTTTCAAAATTATTTCGTAGTTATATTTTAAAAAAAAAGTAGTTAGATTTTCAAATTTTTTGTAATAAAAATTTTCATAGTCTATTTTTCAAAATTTTTCATAATCAAATTTTCGGAATCTAAAGTCTTTCAAGAAAAATTTTCCTCATTATGAATAATCTTCCTAGAAACCAAAATGGTACATTTAATTTTTTAAATCTTCCTAATCATCTTTTACTTGTTGGTATTTTCATTTGGTTTTAAATTTATCGTATTCCGTGTTTCATAAATCTGAATTTTTTTCTTTAAAAAAACCTCAAAATATTAGATTCTATCAAAATTTCCTTGCAGCTATCATCTCAACTGTCAAATATGATGAGAAGGCTTTTCAATCATTGGATTGAGTTTGGAAGATAAACTGTCATCCCAATTTCCTATATAATGGACAGCCAATGGGTTTCCCACATCGAATCTCAATCCTTTGTGTCCTGATACCCTAATCCTCATATTATTCCCATTCTGAACTTCTCAGATCTTCCTCAACCTTGAATGTCTGTTGAAGTATCTCCCCAGAAAGACATGTCAACTGTCAATCTGATTTCTAAATGGATGATTTACAGAGAAAGGATGGTACATCCAAATATCATTGTTAAGTATGAATCTATCATCTCAAAGAAGATCAAGATGAATGGATGGGTGATTGTTTGTGTATTAAAACTCGGAGCTCAAGATCTGGTATATCCGAACATGTTGGTTGAATTCTATGAGTCAGCGAGTTTATTCAAGGAAGAAGGAAAAGATAAATTCTATTTCAATAGCTATGGGAAGACTTATTCTCTTTCTTACCCTAAGGTTACTAGTTTGATTAGAGTTCCTTATGAGGGTGAGATAGAGTTCTGCTCATATAAGATGCCTGATGTTAAAGGAAGTTTTGATAAGGTGAAGGCTATGAAATGCCTCAGTCTTTCAGATGTAAAGACTTCGAAGATTGTTCACCTATCTACAATTATTTGGATTCTTGGATTGTGGGTTCAAGGATTCATAATTCTGAGAAAAGGTGATAAGGATACTTTGAAGAAGAGTGACATGTATATCTTGGTTTTCAAGGTGAATCTAAGAAAGATAAACTAGGTTAAGCATATCTTGATTACAATTGAGAATATAAAGATTGGAAATCTAAAGGCTTATATTATTATGTATCTAGATATTCTCTCTAAGTTGATTGTTTGGTTTTTAGAATCATTCAAGATCCCTTGAATATCAATGTCAAGGAATTGTATGGTTATGTTGTTGAGTGATGAAACTCTCATAAGAATGAAAGTTGGTTTTTACAGAGATCAAAGAATTTATGACTTGCTAGAAGAGGAGGTTGAAGCCATATCGAAAGAACATGAGGAGGCTAAACATTCTAAAAAGGGTGGAAGTAAGAGTAATCTGAAGGAAGTAGAAGAGAAGGAAAAATATCATGTGACCAAGGATGTTCAATCTGCACCACCAAAGCCTATGAAGAAAAAAGAATATCTGGATGAGATAGTAGCAAAATGGAGGGAAGACAAGGAGAAAAATAAATCAAGGGAGCCTGTGTTTGGTTTGGATCTGGCTGAAGAAAATTCTTCTTAGTAAAATGTTTTACCACTTCGAGAATGAAATTTGTGACTTCGGAAAAAGTTATAGAAAAACATGTTGAAGAAGAAGAATTAGTGGAAGAAGTTGAAGAAGAAGAAATTAGTGGTGACACCGAAGATCTCATTAAGAAAGTAGAAGATTTTCATGAGAAGGAATTTTTATATGAGAAGCTTTTAATCTGAAATTCTGAAGCTGAGTCTTCAAAGATTTATACCCCTGGGAAAGATGAGAAAGGTAAAGATGACAAGGTTGAAGAAGAAGTGAATAAGTTTTCTGAAGAAGAAAGTTCTAATGATGATTTCATTCAACCAGAGGATGTTGAGGTATGAGCTAAGTAGGAAGAGGTTGATGAAGAAAGAATTGTTCAACTATCTGATAGTGAACACAAATACCCTAACCAAGAGGAAGCCATTCTGAAGGTTTATAAGGGAAAACATGTGGTTGTTGATACACTGAGTAAAGATGTTGTGAAGAACAAATAATTTGGTAGATCATAAAAGAGGAAGGAAGTTGAAATAGAGAAATAGACCTCACAATGTAGTGTTTCAGATTTGGAATCACCTTCTGTTGGAAATGATTTATTATTTCAGTCTTTGATGATTATTGTTCAGACTATTCCAATAATTCCTAGTATTGACTTGAGGTGCCAGATGCTTCAACAAACCCTAAATCAGAAATCAGATTCAGTATCCACGGTGATGGACAAGTGTGTTAAACTGGAGGTAGAATTAAAATCATTTACCATCAGCAATGAGGCTCATAAAAGATCATGCTTTAAAATGAAAATCTAGTCTAGGAAAACTGTTCATGATATGCATATTCATGATGAATTTCATGAAAGTGTCAAGGATTCTTTTGACATTGAAGATAGTAAATTCTCAGATCTCACTAAGTCTTTTGAGGAAAATCTTACCCTATAACAGAATTCTTGGATGCCAGAAGTAAAATAATTGAATGGAATGTTATATTCAATTGCTCAAATTTGGAATAGAGAAGGGATCTCAAGATTGAAATTGATGAAAGGTTGGTAAGAAAGAAGAAATTTTGAAGGCTCAAGCAGAAAATATCAAGGATAATGAAGGTAAGATTAATGCCTTAGAGAAGAAAGCTGAAGATCATGATCAAATTATCAATCGAGCAGTGAAGGATTATAAGGAGCTCAAAAATATGAAAACCATATTGAAGAACTTGATGCCGAAGGAGAAGGAAGGATAATTTTTCTAATCCAATCTTTTTTTGTACTTCTTCCTTGTATGAATTTTTCAATCATAATGAAATTTTTGGTTTCTTGTATTTTTTTGTTTAGTACTAATATTTATGGTATCAAATTTCCTTTTCCATTCCGTGTATTTCTATTTGAAAATCACAAAGGGGGAGAAAGGGATGTCAAAAAAAAGAATACAAATCAAAAGAAGAAATTTCTGTAAGTGAGGGGGAGTTCATATGAGGGTGATTTCTTATCCAAGAATATTTTCATATGAAAAAATTGCAAAGTCTCAATCCAGAAATCAAGAATATGATCCTTAGTGTTTCCAAATACTAAGGGGAGTTAGTCATATTCATCATTTCCCATGTGTTAAGAGTGATAAGTTTTATTTTCAAAGTCCAAAAATATATTTTATAATTCCATATATTCTTTTTCGTATGGATGTTTTTTTCAAAAAGGGGAGATTATTGAGTTAATAAGGTTTCCTTATGAATTTTCCATTCCATCATGTTTTGAAAATCAGAAACACTCTTTCTTAAGGCAAATTGTATTTCCCTTATGTTTTATCATCAAAAGAAAAAATTTCCTTCCCCAATGAAATTTATTCATACCATATTTTCATTGATCATATAAGAAGTATAAAATTTGGTTTCATATCCAAAACCTCAGGAATCTTATATATACTTAGAAATAATGCATTCTGTTTTTAGGATCCGAATTCAGGTTCCGAATTCTATGAATTCAGACGCCGAACTTTCTGAGTTTCTGTTATGAATTATTATGAATTCAGACTCTGAATTCTAGTGAATTCAGATTCTGAATCCTCTGAATTCGTACTCTAAACATTCTGAGTTCAGGTTCCTAATTCTTATGAATTTAGACTCTGAGTTATCTGAATTCACACTCCGAACATTTTGAGTTCAGGTTCTGGATTTTGATGAATTCAGAATCCAAATTTATTTGAAATTAAGACTCCAAATTCTTATGAATTCAGACTCCAAATTCTTATGAATTCAGACTCTTAATTCTTATGAATTCAAACACCTAATTCTAATGAATTTAGACTCTGAATTTCCTTGAAAATCAGACTCTGAATTATTATAAATTCAGACTCTGAACGTTCTAGATTCAGACTCCAAATTCCATTGAATCCAGACTCTGAATTTCCTTGAAATTTAGACTCCGAATTCAGGTTACAAATTCCATGGAAAATAGAATCTGAATATTCATGTGTTATAGACACCAAATTTTTTTAGTTAGACTCCGATAAATTGAATTTTTTTCAAGAAACATTATTTTTCTTACACTTCATATGGTTATTAAATGATGCTATACATTCTGTTTCTAACTAAACGTTGTTTGAGTGACACATTTATATGTCCCTCCAAGATTCAAGGAAAAATATTACCATTGGAGGAGGGAGCCAACCATTACAGATGTGCCTATAAATATGAGCTCATTTAAATAAGCTCACAACATTGATGAACTTTTTTGTGGTTCTATCACTCTAGAGATTACATTCTATTAAGGTGATTTCAATAGAGTGATAATCTCATGATTAGTGCATACTAAAAAAATTGTTCAAAATTGCTTCGTGCAACTATGAATGTTGATGAGTATATTCGAGGACTTTCAGGGATATGAAGACAGAGGTGCCTACTACATTAAAGATTGAGGACTTCCTGGATGAGGAAGACAAAGGTACCGACTACCTTGAAGTTCGAGGGCTTACGGGGATAGCAAGATAGACTCTGATCTTATATCAAGGGATAAGCCTGGTGTGGGTAAGACAAACATTCTGAAATGTATAAATCAAGGGACCTTTATCCAAGGTTGTTAGATACCCTACTCAATTTGTTAAAAAAATTACTACTTGTTACTTGTTTTGTTTCAAGTTTTCCCCTCCATTTTTATTGTTGAGGAAAGTATAACTATCTCATAATTTCTTATACTTATACTTTGATTAGTAATATTATATACTCTTTAAGGTAGAATCATTTTCCTTGTAATATTTTGTTAAGTTTCATTTCCAAAACCATATTTCCAGAATCAAGCAAGTTTGTAGAACTTAGAGGTATTTTGAATTTACCTTGTTTAACATTATTAAACACAATTTTGGTTACGGTTAAAAACACAAGTTTTTATACCAACTATAAATTTTCAAATTAATTTTTTATGTATACAATCCCCCCCCTCTTGAATATTCAGCATCTACATCATTATTTCGATACTACAACCAGTATCATTTCGATCCTACAACTATAGCACTGTAGAAGGGATAAATGGTATGCCACAAGATAGAACCTTTCCATTATTTCAAAAGGCCTAAAAAACATGAGTTTTAGCTTACCCTTTTTTCTGATACAGCACTTCTCAACCTAGGTGAAACCTGATGGAAAAAATAATGAACAACATGAAAATATAGTGGCCATCTTCAATGGTCATCATGTGATTTCAACATACTCTGTATTATCACCAAGTATAATATGATCAACTGAACCTGTTCAGATTTCTCTTGCACAAGACTAGGTCTAACAATTTCTAGCTCACCTACCTCCAACCAAAAAATAGGTGAATGACATAGCCATCCATACAAGGCCTCAAAAGGCTCCATTTGGTTTTATGCCTTAAAGCTATTATTATATGAAAATTATTTGGGTTCCATATGTTTCTCCCATGAACCCCCAACATCCAAAAGATAGTCTTGTAAAATATAATTCAGAACACGGGTAGTCCACTCAAATTGACCATCAATCTATGGATGATAGGTTGTTCATAAAAGAACTTTTGATCCCATGGATGTTTTATGACCCTAACATATATGGGATGTGAAATGAGGATATATATCAAAAATGATGCTCATTAGAACACTATGAACTGAAATACATCAAGCATGTAAACATTACCTAGATAATCCACTATTGAGGTTTACTTAATAGATAATAAATTGGATACATTAATTAGTGGATCCAGAACAACCCATAAAACATCATTATTTTGGGCCATCCTGAGTAGTCTTGTCACAAAATCCATTGTGACATCATCCCATTTCCCCTCAAGAATGGGTAAAGTCTTCAAAATCCTAGATGGCCTCTGATTCTTCACATTCACCTCATGATAAGTGATGCATATAACAAATAATATTTTCACCACTTCTTCATCAATGAATTCTAGTACTATTTATGATGATCGTGATACGTTTTTTTAAACTTGGATTCACTTCCATACTTGAAGTATGAAACTCCCTCACCATCTCCTCAAGAAACCCATATAAACCCATACTCAGCCGTAGAAGAGAAGAGAATTTACAATTTTGAGAGACCATCCAGATGGAGTATCCCCACCATATAATTTTTCATTTAGAACTGCACCTTCCAGATTATAAAAATGCTTGATCTTAATCTAGTACAATAGCATGGGTATAATGGAAGCCCAAGTCAAAGCTACATCCCAGTGAGAATCCTAAACATCAATATGCATACATGAAAAAGGTCAATTATCCATGATTCATCCCAAGACTCTCGTACTAACCCTATCTGTGTAATTTAGATAAAAGAATAATTAATGAAATTTCCCATGGATGGTGTATAAGAAAATTCATTTTCAAAACACTACAGATACTGAACCCACATCCTTTGCCGAAGGTTCAGAACCTGCTATGAAGAGACATACCTGAGGTTTTTTTTGATTTTTGTGTACCTCAAACCTCTCACCCATGAGACAGTCTCTCCAAAATCAATTTTCATTTACCACTATTTCTAACTCCAGATCAAGATTTCGGTAATTCCTCTCATCAATCTTAGCTTCCTAGAGCCATAAGAAACCACACGATCTTCCCTCATTAAAAATTCTCCAAGTCCAACTCCAGATGGATCAAAGTACACATTATATGACTTACCCAACATAAGAAAATTGAGGATAGGTGATGAGGTCATAATAGCTTTAATACCCATAAAAGATATCTTATAAGAATCAGACCAAACCAAATTCAACCCTTTCTTGGTCATCCCAGACATCAATGCTTCCAAAGGGGATAAATACTGAATAAAACACCGATAGTAACCAGCTAACCCTATAAATATCTAAATTTAAAAGAAATTATTTTGATGTTACAAAGATATCATTGCTATGAATTTCTCTAGGTCCACTGAAACTCCTACCACTACGATAAAATGGACCATGAAGTTCACATTATTAATCTAGAAACTACATTTGTTTAGCTGAATGTAAAGATGATGATATCTCAATGCACTCAAGACAATGTCAAGATGATTGGCATGATCATATTATGATTGGGAGAACACTAAGATATCGTCGATGGAAACCACAATTGACCTATCCAAAAAAAAGATGAATGTTCCTATTTATTAAGGCCATGAATATTGTAGGTTCATTAGTCAGCCAAAACATAATCGCTATGAATTAATATAAACCATAACTTCTCCTAAAATAATTATGAGGTATGTATGATAGTTCCATCCTTATCTGATGATATCCAAATATCAATTCAATCTTAGAGTAGAACATAGAACCTATCAAATAATACAAAAGATCATCAATGCATTGAAGAGGATACCAGTTCTTGAAAATTATCTGGTTCATCCTCTGATAATCCACTAATAAGCATAAATACCCACAAGACTTTTTGGAAAATAGAACAATAGAACCCCATAGAGATGTACCGGTCCATATTAATACTAATGATTCTTGATCTTCCAACTAAAATTTCAACTCCCAAATCTCTTTAAGTCCCATTCTATAAGGCAGGATAGAAACTGGAAATACTCCTAGCACCAACATGATCATGAACTCGATATCTTTCTCGAGCAGTAAGCCATAGAAATTACTAAGAAATACATCCTTAAAATTATCTAACACTAGAGAAAACTAATCCTGCTACATTCAACCATAATCTATAGCAAGAATAGAAATTTGCGCCCTGAGACCATCTAATCTGCACTGAATTGGTCCCACAAGACCATCCTGAAGATCCCACTCACCCTAGTGATAATAGCTATTTTCTTCTAAAGATAATAAAGTAACTCTCCCCTTTTAATAGTTTTCATGATCATGGTATATAAAAAATCAATCAATATCCAAAATAAACTCAAATCCTATCATTTCTAGCAAGAATACTTCCCAAAAGAAATGGTAACCACCAGTCTCGAGAGAACACACCTTACAAAATTTGATATTTTCATATCAAACACCCAATGTTGTGGAACTGATTAAAGAACCATCTATGATTTCCATGTATAAGAAAAAACATTTTGAAAAAAAGTCATATAGAAAAGAATGAGACTCTCTTGTATAAAAAACCCCATTCTCAGGTATATGATAAAATAATCGTACATCTGAAGATAGATGGTTCTGCATCCACGTTAGCTAGAGTAGACCACATAATGTAATACTGACTTGTACCTATACATTGGGATCCATTATGAAGACCTTGATCTATTCCCATTTCATCTTACTATTACTAATTCTCTAGGGTACCACATCCCCTACCCTGACCTAAATGGTTTATAGAACTCAAGATAATGGCCTACTGAGGGGTAGCTAAGCCCCTTCCCAAATCTAGTGCCTATCTTGATCATCTGGCATAGGTATGCTATGGAATGTTCAAATAGAACCTCTAAATATTACCTGGGATTCCAAAGATATTACATACTACTGTGGAGTAAGAACACTATGGGTTTTTATAGACAATCTTGACACACTAACAAAATTGGAAAAGAACACGATCTTGAAATGATTCTCCACCACCCTGACTGCTCTGAACACTACTATGTTTGTGGAAATAGTCATAAAGACACTTCTTACCACTTATATAAGAACTCCCAGATCACCCTACTAAAACAACATGGTCGCTACTTGGGGCCTCTCAAAGATTCCATTTCGTGATGAGTGGTTGATTACTCACATATTCAAAGATGCTTAAACAGAAAATGTTTACTTGCAACCTTCTATCATAATGAATACCATCCTAGAAACATATCTCCTTAGAGATATCATCTGCTTCCAAATATGGTGCAAAGCACTATAGATCAGTAAAACATCATACATAGTTCTACACTAACAAACCCGCATTCATAAAATGCTTGAACTCATGAGAATTTTCATTCCTCAAGGTATTAGGAATGAAATGGATTCAAAACTCCATCTCCAAGTCCTTCCAATAAAGCTCATCATGTTTCCCAACATCTTCCAGAATATCCAACAAAATCTTGGCAGGTCCAGGAAGTATATACATAACACAACTCTCCCTCCTAATCGGGGGATTCTCAAGATGCTTAAAGATTTTATGGAACTAATCAATCCACAACTCAACTACCTATGGCCCACCATCACTATATTGTATCTAAAACTCTCTTTTTATATTAAACATCAAAGTAATAGTACTAACAATCTCCCTTTACATGGATTGTATGAACATCAAGAATATTTCGTGAAGCATAATAGCCATATTTTCCTCAGGAAATACAGGATGTTTCCATTTAGCAATGTTTAGATCATGCTAATTTCCACTGCCCAAATTCTTAAGTTGAAGATGACGAGGTGGAATTTTATATACAATAAAAACCCATGGCCTAGAGAATTGGGTTGGAAAAAAGTCAACCGTAATAGGTGACTATAACAGAGAACCACTAGCTCTTGGTCTCTTTGGAGATGGCATAGAAGTGTTTTTTCATGACATGAAAACACATTTTACTAGTCCCATGAAATAAATATCTCATATCACTGTTTAATAGTCAATTATATATCACATAAAAGAACACATACACCCCTATTATAAAAAATGAACCTCAATATATCCCTATGCACCTATTATGATGTATGTATTCTCTGCTTACGACATACTAGGCCACAAGTAAAAATGTCAAGAAACAATATCATGTTAAAATAATAACATCAAACAACAAGTGAATCACCCAATGTAACATAACATCAAAATGAATAAGCACACATCAGAAAAATAATCCCATCCCTTGGTAATAATATTTTACCCCATACATTGGTCAGATACTCCCATGAACAAGATGATTTCTAAGACCTGACACATCCTAGTCTCCTTAAAAACATTCCTGAATAGTAAAGAAAAGGAAAAGAAAAATAGATGCCCTAATAAAACTGTAACTCCCCGACCCCAGATACATAGAGTCAGTGAATTATTAAATAACAGTGACATGATTGCAAGGGATCAAATCCTGAAAGACCGATCTGTTAGTATCCCTGGAATTACTAGATATAAACATAAGTTTTAAAATAAATTATGAAATGAGAAAAAACAACATTTTATCTCTTTTCAACACATTCATCTCTATTATACTATCCCTTTAGGTAAGTCATAATATACTTCTTAGCATCCTGGAAAAAATAAAACATAGAAAGGGGTGAGCTTAGATTCTTAGTAAGGATAACAATATAGCAGAAACCTTCATAAATAATCAAAAACTTTTAATGTAATGTATAAGACTAATAAAAAAGACATTTAAAAATAAAATTTAGAATAGTATGGTAACAATAAATCAAATAATTCCATTTACTTATTCACATGTATATTCTACTAGTCAAATGATCACATGTAATTTCAATAGCCAATTTCATAATAATGGGATACATAATGTCATACATCATAACCACATAGTCAAGGCCTCATGCCAGGGATACAAATAAGATTTTGTTAAAGAATTGTGCTAGGACACTCGTTTTTCTCATGAGACCTACCTATGTATCAAGGAGCTATAGCAGGCTCTACCCGTCACTTATTATGTCCAATGTATTCCTCATATGAAAAGGTTGAAACATAACATAAATATTCTTATTAAAACTAACATACAATATGTTAATACATTAACCATAAACCATGAATGGTATAAAAATTACACATCCAAAGTCAAACATATCCCAAAACCTTCAATAAAATATGGAATACTATATCATAATAAATCAACTTCAAAAAAGTTTAAAATGCATGAAAGGATGTTGACATAGATGAAATCAAAAATATTTGAGAGAAATATATCTATCTATTTTGAATTCATTTAAAAGTCACATAATTATAAATGAAAAAATTTATTTTGAAAATATTCATATAATCTTGTATTGAAATCTTTGAAGGTGTTATAATGGTGGATGATAGATTCACACACTTTATAAGTTAAAAAACATTCTTTCTTTAATTTTGATGAAAACGTCTTAAAAGACCTTTTTTGGAAAATGACAGAAATATTCCTTTATAAAATTTTTAAAATAATTCATAAGAGGGTATAAAGGACTTTAACCCATATACTAGAAAATGGTAAAAAAAAATTGAAATAAATTTTTAAGAAACACATACATGGATGATAAAGAGGTCCTAGTAGATAATCACGTATAAACAACATCTGGTAATAAAAAGATTGTAGAATTAACCCTTAAATTGTACTTTTACTTTATCAAGGGTATGATAACCTCCTATATAATAGTTAAATAATTGTTATTAAATTATACAAGAAACACATACATAAATATGATATCATATACGATCTTCAAATATTTTTTGTTAATAATATTTTAGTAGTATTATTGTTTCGGGTGTTAACTGATTCAATGTCCTTTATATGTTTTGTTACGTAAGTAATGTTTTATAAGGATATAATGTATTTGATTCATATCAATAACTATATTATCCTCATCGACAATATTATTAATCATAAAATAAAAATTATTCTTGAATGGTTATGATGGGGAATTAATCTCATCGCGTTTGTGGAGACGGTAATCCGTATGTACGCACTAGTGACAATACCATTCTATTGGTGGTGAAATATTATGTAATTGGATGGTATGCTATATATACAGAATCATTAACATGTTATATTTATTATTTACATCAATTATACACATTATTATGCCCATCTAAGTGATTAAGTGTTGAATAACAAACTACACGACGACGTGGAGATGGTAAGCTGTACTTACACACCTTTGGTGAATTTGTCATTCATAGGATATATAGAATAATGAATATGGTTGTACCATATTTATAAGAATATAAAAGTTTTTATAAGTTACTGGAGTTATTTTTTTTATGGAAACAACAAATAAATAATAAGTGGAAGAAGAAAAGAACTTTGAAAGAGGTAATGAAATTATTACCTCTCCTTCAAGTGCTTCCTTTTGATTTGATCAAAAGGGATCCTTAGGATGGATTATGATCAAAGTAAGGTCTCTAGTATTAATTGATGTTAGTTGGGAGGAAATTTGAGTAGGGGTTGGTAGATCCAAATGGCTTTGGAGGTGTGATTTTTGAGAGAAGGGGAAGTACCTTTTTCATAAGAGAGGTGAGGGTCATTTTAGGGAAAGCTTGAAATATTATTTTATTCTTTAATCATATTTAGTTAATAATGGTTCCAAAAGGATTTATTTCTAGTATAAGGTGGGTATGGGTCTAAATACACTCAAAAAATAGGTTTTATATTGGTTTAGGTCACCATGTTAACCTTATCTTTTAGATTTAACTCTTAGTTTAATAGTTTATCTTTTACCATTTATTCTTGTATTATTATTATTAATGGTTAATAAACTTACTATAAAAGGCCATGAGAACCAAAGTGGTTAATTATTGATATATATACCTATATATAAGTTCTTTGGATGAACCTTATATTTTTTATGAATATTATATCAATTAATAATATAGTATTTGTTTGAAAAAAACTCATTTATGTCAAATTTAAAACTATTTAGTATTTGGTTTTTGTGAAAGTCAAAAAAATTATCACTTCGAACAAAATTTATTTAATCAACCATAACATGTCATATTAACCTATAAAATTCATTGAATACATAAACTGTCCCCATTTACATTTATATTAATATTTTTAATATCAATTATTTTTATCTTTCAATAATAAGGTAATTATTGCATCATCATTGTGTCATAAATAAATTTAATTATTCTATGTCTAAAAATTCTAAATTAAATACAATTATTTAGGAAATAATTTTATATTTTTAATGAATATTTATAGTCAAATTTATCTTACGTATGACCCTATATTAAAAATGGTTTAGTTGTTAAACTTTGAATTTAACACTTTTAACTCTTCTTAAAATAAAATAATAAATATCCTAATCTAATAAATGTGGACCAAAAAGAACATATTTTATTCCTAAGGTTTATTTTGGTCGAAATAAACTTATCCAATATAATTAGGAAATGTGTTAGGGTAATTATAATATCATGTTTACTTTTAATTACTCTATTTACTTTTAACCATGGTAAATAAAATTCAAAAGTTATTATTCACCAAAAATTATTTCTTGACTATTGAATCGCTTATTACTCACTGATGTAAACTGTGTCTCTTGGATTTTTGAAATTCAATTCATAGAATAAGTAAAATTATGTTTTACACAAATTTAAAAATGTGCCTAGATGGTGGGTAATGGACTTTAAAAGTTTAAAAAAAATTATATATGTAATCATATTATAAAATGACTTCAATGAATTATATTTAACATATATAGGTATTATGTATATATTTTGACATAAAATAAATTTAAATAAAATAATTATTTATTTAAATAATGTCGGTTTTAAATAATAACACAGTATTTTTCACTATTTATCAAAAATAGAATGTATTTATAAAAATAACAAAAATTCACCCTAAGCTAGTATTGATATTCCGAATCCAAAAATGAAGTCCATTTTGAAAAACAAAAATTAAAAAAATTTCAAAATGTGGGTATCACTATTCATAATGGCTAGTTTGATTGGTCATGGTGTGCTGGAACTCGATGTTGCGTACAATGCGAACTATTGCATTACTCAAAGAGAAACCTATCATGGAAGCTTGGGTTGTTACATTCTTTCCTCATTCAAATAATTTCATCCCCGAAATTTCTAGAATATTATTCCAAAAAATGATTCGGGTGGTTCTTCATCATAAGTTACTCAGTTTCCTGTATTTCCTCTTCCATATTATGGTTTCCCTATAGAAAGTTTACCAGAAGATTCATCTGGTTTCTCATCACTTCTTCTCTGGTATCAAGAATCCTTACAGGCTCTTCATAATAAGACAGATCATTTTCTATTTCTGTTTCTTCATAGGTGAGTACATGTGTTGGGTTGGGCATGTGTTTTCTCAATAATGATACGTGGAACACATCATGAACTTTGGAGAGACTTGGAGGAATTTCCAAATGGTAAGGTACAACTCCAATTCATTCTATAATTTTGAAAAGTCTGATGTACTTGGGACTTAATTTACACTTTATACCAAATCGTAAAACACAATTCCATGGAGATACCTTCAAGAAAACATGATCTCTTACTGGAAATTCCAAATCCTTCCTTTGGTTACCGGAATAACCCTTTTACGTACTTTGAGCTTCTTTCATGTGGGTTTGGATGATCTTAACCTTTTATATTGTTTCCTCATCAAATTCTAGGCCTACGAGTTTTATTTCACCAACATCATCCCAACAAGTTGGTGTGTGACATCTCTTTCCATATAATGCTTCAAATGGTGCCATAAAAATACTTTATTAGAATCTTTTGTTATAGAAAAATTCTAACAGAGGTAAATATTTACCCCATATACCTTGAAAGTCATGTGAGAAAGATCTCTACATGAATTATAAGGTTTTAATAGTCTGTTTTGATTGTCAATCAATATGAGGGTGGAAGGCAGTGCTCAAACAAATTTTAGTATCCAGAGCCTTCTGAAGACTTTTCCAGAATCATGATGTGAAATGAGGATCACGATCATAAAAAATAGATATGGGTACTCCATAAAGGATTAAAACTTCATTAATATACAGTCTTGTTATATGTTTATGTGGTAAATCTTCTCTTATAGAAACAAATGTGCTAACTTAGTAAGACGATCAATAATTACCCATATTGCATCATTCCTTTTTGGAGGCTTCGGTAGCCCCATGAAACATTCCATCATAATATCATCCCATTTACAATAAAGTGTGGGGAGAGTTTTCATGACTCTCCTAGGATGTCGTCATCTAGCCTTCACCTATTGAAAATCCATACATCTTGACACATAGTTAGCAATCTTCATCTTCATATTATCCCACCAAAAATGTTCCTTCAAATCTCTATACATATTAGTTCTACCAGGGTGTATAGAGAAATTAAATCTATAAGCATCATTCCATAATTCCCTTTTTAGATTAGGTATATCAGGAAAATAATGTCTATTCCCAAATTTCAAAATCCCATCTTCATATATGAAGTTGATCAATCTCCCATCATTCACAACATTAATTTTCTTTTGAAACTCCACATCATCATTCTGAGAACTTTTTATTTTTTCTAGTAAAGATGGTTTGACAACCACTTGAAAAAGTATTGTTTTTTCACCTTGAAGGATTATTCCCATGTCCATATTTACTAGATCCATGAACATAGGATCCCTTTAAACTCTCATCATGTTCGAAACTTCATGATCCTTTTGGCTATATGAATCTGCTGCCTTATTTTCCTTCCCTGAGTGGTAGTGTATATTGAAATCATAATCCTTGAGTTGTTCAAGCCATCATCTTTGCCTCATGTTGAGTTCATTCTCTAAGAAAATAAACTTCAAACTCTTTTTATCAATATATATCTCACATTTGTTACCATAGAGATAGTGTCTCCATATATTCAAAGAAATGATTATAGCTGATAACTCAAGATCATGAGTGGGAAATTTTTGTTCTTGAATTTTTAGCTACTGTGATGCATAGTTAATAACCCAATCATTCTGCATAAGGTCACAACCCCGTCCTTTATTTTAAGCATCACTATAAATAACAAATCATTTATTCCCTGATCATAGAGTCAAGATAGAAGAATTGAATAATCATTTCTTTAGTTCTTCAATGAATTATTCGCAATATTTGGTCCAAAAAAAATTAACCCTTTTACCGTGATCTAGGTTAATGGGTTAGCCAATTGAGAAAAATCATGGGCAAAATGCCAATAATAACCTGCTAAACCAATAAAACTGTGTACCTCAGTTATACTTGTCAGTGCTGGCCATTATTGTATTGATCTTTTCTTAGATGGATCAACAAATATTTTATCCATAGAGACAATAAGGCCAAGAAAAGAAATCACATGATGCCATAATTCACACTTTCTAAACATCCCATATAATTAATTTCTTCTAAGAGTCTTTAGAATAGTGCACAAGTGATTTTCATGATATTCATATCTTTTGTAGTAATCCAAGATATCATCAATAAATAACACTAAATATTCATCAAGATATTCCTTGAAAAATCTATTCATTAGATCCATGAAGATAGATGGTGCATTAGTGAGTCCAAAAGGCATTACTGTAAACTTGTAATGCCCATACATGGTACGAAATGATGTCTTTGGATTTTATTCCTTCTTCACACACAACTGATGATATCCATATCGAAGTTCAATCTTTGAAAAATATTGAGCTCCATGAAGTTGATCGAATAAATCATCAATGCGAGGTAGGGGATACATTTTATTTATTGTTATAGCATTGATCTCTCTATAGTCAATGAACAACCTCATAGATCCATCTTTCATCTTAACAAAAAGAATAGGGGCTCTCCATGGTGAATCACTAGGGTGAATAAATCATTTATTACTCAATTCCTCTAGTTGTTTCTTTAGTTCCACTAATTCTACAGTGGCCATTCTATAAGGGGTCTTCAATATGGGCTTTGATTCAAGAATTAAATCAATGGAAAACTCAATTTCTTGTTCTAGAGTATGTCAAGGTAAAACCTCTAGAAAAAATTCAACATATTCTCACATTATAGGTACATCCTCTATTTGAAAATTCCTTCCCTCACCCATAGTTATTTCACTCTCTTCCTCCCCAAAAATTGAATTTAGTAGAGCTTTTGGGGGTGGATCTAGATAAGAATCAGACAGTGATGTTTCTGATATAAAGATAAGGCACTCCTTATCATAATCGAAAATTGTAACCTCCTTCTTATTACAAAATTTTTTTGCATCATGGTTTTAAAGACATTCCTTACCGAGTATTATATCCAATTCAATCATGGGTATGATGATGAGATCATCAGATAAAACACATTTATATTCCCTAATGGGAACTGATTCACAAAACATTGTTGCAATGATACTTCCCTTAGGTGTTTTGACTAAAAACTTCCTTCAATTGGAAATATCTAATATTCTTAGAAAACATGGAAGATATGAAATAATGAGATGATCTAGAATAAATTAAAGCATTGGCTAAATTTGAGGAAACCATTAAATTATCTTCCACCATGTCATTCGGAGCATCAACCACAATAGTAGTGATCCTATAAGCTTGGCCTTTCTCCCTTGGCCTTTTCTGAGGTATGTTTCCTTGGAGTTTAGGAAATTCATTTGAATAATGCCCCATTTGTCTAAAATTGTAGCATTCAACATTAACATCCTCTTTCTTTCCCTTGTAATCTCGAGCTTGGTTTCCTATTCACCACACTTATAACAGACTCTCATTCTCTTCAGGAAAGTACCAAGGTGTTTCTTCCCACATTTACTACAGGATGGAAATTCAAATTTGTCCCTTCTTCCCCTTATTTCCATTTTAGGAGCGTTATACAGATCTCTTCTTCTCTTTCTTTGATTTAATGTCATAAGACTTAGAGAATTACTATTCTCTCTTGATATCACATAAGACAATATCTTCTTATGATGAGAAGGATTGTGAGACTAATGCTCAATAGAGAAATGGTTTTAACCCATAAAATAATTGATCAATCTTACTCCATGGGTTACACATATAATCTGCTTGATGCCTTGCTATCCTTGTAAAGTTAGACTCATACATTGCGGCATTCTGATCCTCCTTTTGCCTCAGAATCAGAAATTTTCTTTCCATATCTGATCGATGGACATGAGGAAAGTATTTATCTTGGAAAATTTCTTTAAACTCCCTCTATTCCATATTTGATACTTCTTCATCATCCTTTCTATTTTAAATTAATTACCACCATTGATCTGCGTCTCCCATGAGGCAATAAACTACAATTACATCTTTTTCCCTTTCACTACTCCCCAAAGCATGAAATATTTTATCTAAGTAAATTATCCATTTCTCAGCTACAAATGGATTTTTAGTCGCATTAAATGTTGGTGGTTGTTTCCTCATGAAGAGGTCTAACATTGATCCTCTACATTGGGAATCAGGTTGCACCATACGGGTATGGTTATTATTCATAACCCGAGTGAGTTTTCCCAATATGGTTATAAGTTATTCAACACCGGTTGCATCACCAGCTCCAATATAATTATCTTGATTATGAGGGAAATCCCTACATGGATTATGTGTATTGATACATATTCTATTTGTTTCACTAGGCACCATTTCTACATAATGGAATACATTGGATTAGTTTATGAATCAGAGTAAATAATTCAAAACATTTAAAATACCTAACTTAAATTGAACAGTTTATGCATATAATCCATAATCATAAAAAAGGTTTTCTTTGAGGAATTTTTTTACTCAAAAATACTTCATAATGGTATGTAAGGAAAACTTAAATTATCCTAAGAATATCCCCTGAGAGTATCATAAATGAGAGTGCAGCAGGGCTCATTGTTGTCTACCAGGATACCCTGGGTCAAGCCTGAAACTCCTTATCAGAGTTTTCTCTCCAAGGTACATCTGTGCCTGAGCCGCCCCTACCTAATCATATCCAGAAAGGGATTTATTTCTTTGAAAATACCAAAAATCTCTACATTTCCAAAATTCCAAAATGTTATTTTATACTAATCCTCAATGTCTATCTTATGACAATGTTCTCTAATCAGAGTTTTTCTAAATCTAGTTTCCCAGTTTTGTACTAAACTTATTCTGATACCAACTATAACACCCTAAGAAAATTTTGATATTTCAAATCCAAAAATAAAGTCCATTTTGAAAAATAAAATTTGTAAAATTTCAAAAAGTGGGCATTACTATTAATAACATCTAGTTTGATTGGTCCTGGAGTGCTGGAACTCAATGTTTTGTAAAACACATGATATTGAATTATTCAAAGAGAAACGCATCGTGGAAGCTTGGTGTGATACAAAAACATTGTAACATGCCCCAATCTGGAAGTATCTCCTCTTGCTGGAAATGGATGGTTGAAAGACCTCAAATACGCCGCCCTGCATTCTAGGGTTTGTTGACCTGAAATCAGGATGTGAATATTATTGTAGGGAGACTATAACATTGGTATGAAGTTTCATAGAATTGGAAATAAATAAAAATTAAATAGAAACAATCAGAGAAAAGCAAATTTAGAATATAACAACAAAATCCAACATAATTATCCAAAAAATTAAATAAGGAATAATGTAATGATGTGTTGGAATGTTACTAAATGTCATGTTAGAACAATAAAAGAAAAATACTATAGGACTAAAATAAAAGACTAAACGTCTTGGTTCCCAAACCCCAAATTGGTCCCATATCCAAACTCTATTCCAACAATAAACAAGAATCAACAACATGATACCCTAACATTGTCCAAACCCGCATCCATGAAATATGCATGTGTACGAAAAAGTTTCCCGAAAAGTTTGTGAGTATAACCCAGTTGGTTGACACCACCATTTCTAAAAAACACTAGTCGGATAAAAAGTGTATGAAATAAAGCGGTAACTAGGTGTATTAAATAATTTAAAAATTTATAAAATTCAACAACAACATGCTTTGTCTACATGCGAGAATATCTATAATCATTTCTTACTACCATTCTAACTACCCCCATATAAGAAAGGTTAAATAAACCACTTCCACTTTGATATAGTAATATCTCTGAGCATGTATTACAACCATAACAACCCCCACCATATAACCATGGTATTGTCGAAACAAACTATCTGGGTAAAATCCCTATAAGCATTACAACATTCCAGGTAAAATCCCTATAAACATTACGACATGGGACTGAGAATAGCCTGCTCTCTATAAACATTATATCATGGACTGGGATGAGCCCACTCAATATCATCATTACAATATATAAGTGTATAAGTACTAGGTAGAACCTCAATATAGAAGCTTTAAAGCATAGAACACAATTCCAATCATGGAACATGGATATCACAATATTACATCAAAATTCTCAATGGTTAATTATGTGATCTACTATTACTCTTTCAAATTCCACTTGAATTTTAATTCAAAATTGATAAAAAAAATTATATAAATAATCAATAAGCTATAATTTTGGGATTTTATAATAAGAAATAAACCTAGGTCACATGTCATTGTGAACACACTTTAGGCCATTTTCTAACTCAATTGTAATCATTATTAACTCACCCCATGGGTAGTCATAAGATAAGTCAGAATACAATTAAAAATAATGTAATTCAAGGAATAATTACATTCATTTATTTAATTTATTTTTTCACATACAATAATGACACAATCGCGATATTGTATAAAATTGGAAATTATCAAACCATAGAGATAATATTTATACCCCCTACATTTAACCGACCACCCAACAATTCTTCCAAAGGAAAACTGATCAAGATTATAGCCAAAAATCCAATTGGTTAAAGGATTTCACTGCAATGGTTGGAGAAGAAGGAAGAGAAGGAAAAAACCTAACCAAAAGAGCATTCCATGGATTTCTCACACAAATGGGATGTCTAGAAGGGAAGTTAGCACCCCAAAATAGCCTTGATAATTCCCATGGGTGAAGAGGAGAGAAGATATAGTGTATTAGAATGAGAATCATCCGCAAATCATGTTTAAAACATTAGATCAGTCATTTACATGTCATGTAATGTGACTACACATTGTGTAAATTTTCTTAATAAAATTTATCAAAAAACCCATCACCTCATATTTATTTTATTAAAACCATCACACAATTACATGATGTGTTTTAACTTTACATGACATGTAAATGTTTTTCAATTTATTTTTCATCCCATTTTCCATTCAGACAACCCAATCGCCCTTTAATGCTTCACAATATAAAAAGATCCCATGAAACACTTAACCCATTTAGACATGTACTCCAATAATTCAAAAAAGAATACATCCCAAAACATTATGTCATTTTCTCCAACATAGGATCTCTATCTCTGAACAAGACTCGACCACCATGGCTAAAATGAAAATCTTAGAGAGTTATATGCCTAAACAAAATAGGATATTATAGTACACTCCAGGTTCATCAAACTATTTCCATATTCTTAATGTGTAACTTTTAGATTGAAAGGATTAATTCCTTAGGAATGTGATTTATGATGTGATAATCACTTTTGACTCGTAATTGGAGGAGGTATTTATTTTATGGGTTTGGATTAAAAATGTGTTTGAGGTTCAGTGTTTTCTATGGTTGTACTGATATCATTGGTAGTTCATCCATGAAATCACTTTATAGTAAACATATATGATAAGTATTACCAAGAAGGGATTGAATTTTTAGTTGATGAATTATTATGAGGAGGCATTCTATAAGTTAAAGTTGTGGTTGAAGTCTACACAAATTTGGATTTTTCCAAACCTAGGTATTGGTTGTATAATCTTATATGATTCTTAAAGAGTTTATTTTTGTGGTTATTTGGAAGAATAAAGACCATATAGTTACTTATGGTTCTTGATGGCTATGACCCCATGAGAAAAACTACCCCACTCATGGGTTGGGGTTATCCATAATTCCTTTTTCAATGTTTTTTGTGTTTTGCATTATCTTTAGTGATAGGGTTTTAATATAGAATGGACAAAAAAGTTTGAAATATGTATTTCATAGTGATAATTGGAACAAAAAAAGAGGAATTGTTTCTGACAATATCGAAAGTATGATTTTGTGATGGGATATATCCTAATGAAGGGGAATATATGTGTGGATTCTATGAGTAATAAATCATAAGAACTGGAGACATGGACATTAGATGAGGAGTGGAAGCTTATAATCTTACATGAAAATTGGAACATTCGTGTATCATAGGATCAAATAATTTTAACCTATTCACCCATGATCATTTCTTCCTCATTGTTGGATTAGGTAAATGCCTCCTAGGAGCCTCACTCATATTTTTTAGTGAAGTGAGTGTGGTTAATGGGGGAAAATCCTCTTCCAATATCATCTTTATACATCAATGATGTTCTTTGTGTGCATGGAAGGTTTTTAGTTCCCACATACATGAGGTAGGAGTTGATGAGAGACTACTATGCCTCATAGTGGATGGTACATTCAGTATTGAACAAGATGTATCATTACATTAAACACTATTTTTGCTGTGTGGGTTTGAAGAATGATACAGAAAGGATTATTTCTCACTTCTATACATATTAGAGGGTACATTTGGATAAATAATAATAAGGTGGTTTATTTTATACTATTATAGTGATAATATGGAAATATGATGAGATGACTATTTAATTTTTTTGGGTTAAAAAAGTCTCAAGAATTTGAGATGTTTTTCGAGTGGTGGTTGATTGGATGAAATGTTTTTCACACGTAGTGATGATTCAGTAACCTTAGTACATTGAAGATTTGGAAAGGATATATTTATATGAAATAATAGGTTTTACTAGTGTATCTAATAGTATCATGTCAGATCATTTTTTTTCATTTCATGTCTTGAAATTATCAAGTCCTATAAATGGTGATGGGGTCACAATTTATGATGAGTACAGTATATCTCCAACAAATAGATGGATGGTCATAAAGGACTAGAAATACCTTAGAGGATATTATGAGAACATGTGTACTTGATTTTGGTTGGTCATGGTATGATCATATGGATTTGGAACAGTTTACATACAATAATAGCTTCTAAAATTCTATTTTGATGGATTATTTTGTATATCTTTATAGTAGACCTTTTTCTGCCTCTTTTTTTTCTAAATGTGAGTTAGTCAAATGTGATTGGGTTGAGCCTCACACAAGATACATATGAGAAGGTTTAGTTGTTTAATAATGGTTTGGGTACCACATAGGGATGTAAATATTCTTATTCCAACAAAAGGTGATTATCATTGAAGTTATCCATGATCCCATATATGTTATTTTTGGTAGTTATCTTGGTTGGGACATCAATGTTCGTGAAGAAGAAGAAACTAATACCACAATTTTTTTTGTCCATTTGAGATCATAGACTATATTAAGATAGTGTCCTATAAATTCAATATTCCTACATCAAATTGTGGTATACATAATGTGATACATCTACTGTATTGGAGAAGTATGATCTTGACCCTGTGAAAGTGATTTATGGTGAAACTTTTGAGTTAGATGGTAATTCTTCATTTGTGGAAAATACAATGGGGATAATGGAGTGAAATGAGAAGGTACCATATATGAAGAAAGTCCCCCTTTTCTAGTTGTTTGGATGCATTATCATTGTCAAGAGGATACCTGAGAGTGAGAGTTAGATATCTTGGTGTAGTAGTTTGATTTTAATAGAGGATACCTATAGAGTTGCTTCTCTGGGATGTGTAGTCATTATATGGGAGTTTTTAGTTCCTCTCAAATTTCAGGTTTAATCATGGTTTAATTTTATCCTAATCATGTATATTTTACATTATATACTCCATTTGAGATGTTAGGAGTTTCTCAGGGGCTGGGTTTCAAGATAAGACTTGATCTTGTAGCTGGAATGCTGCAACATGCAGTATTCCTAGCATGAACATAGTGTTCACCATATGAATGTTTTGGGAAGAGATATATAACCCCCTAGTTTTTAGTTTTTCATAATGTGAACCATATTTCAATGTCATGAATTCAATCCTAGGTATATATTTAAGTAAAATAAATTTTAAATAACCCATAATACCCCTATTTTATTTCTCCCTCACTTTTTTGACACTCTTATGTGATTTTGGTAAGTATGAGATCCTACATGATGATTTTGGATCCTTCCCTCTAATATCTTGTGAGTTTTAAGTGTTGTTTGTTATAGTTCTTCTCTATAGATATGCATAACACCTTAATAGCCTTAGATCCCTATTTCTTCTTTATTTTTCCTTTTAGAGCCTAAGTTAGTTTTGTTAGAGATTATTATTTTAGGATTTAGTGTGATTATCTTAATTTAGGTGGGGATTTATGGTGATTGTGATTTTTCACTCTTGATGTAAAAATTTCTTATCATTTTAGGAATTTTTATAATGTTTTATGCATCTTTATTCATGTGGGTTCATGTGTAGAACTATGAGACTTCTACCTGTGGTATCAATGTGACTATGTAGGCTCTATATAGACATGGTATACCCTTTAAAGGGGGAGAGATGAGTTCATGGGGGTTGTTTAAGTGGAATTTTTTTTGATTTATAGGGGGAATTGGGGTTATTATCCCATGTTATTAGACCTATGTAGAGCTATTCAGGCATGATTGAAGATTTTATGGCTTAGATAAATGATTAAGTGGTCCAGGAGGTAAATTACCTTCTTTATAGTTTCATTTAGTTCTTATTATTACTTGTTCATTAATTTTTTTTGTGTTGAATCTATTGAATGTTTGGGGATGGTTTAGTGTTCTTGGTTTGACCTCCCTTGTGTGTCAAATTATGGGTTTATATGCATGATGTAACCCTACAAGAGTATATAGGGAATTGTTGGTGTGCTTGATGTGTGCTCGGCTGAGGTGAATGGAGGGGTTAGTGTGATTAAAGGGGACATGACCTAATAGATAATGTATGAGACATGTATTTTTTGTGATATTTATGTTCTAATAGACCTTCGTTCCATTATAGAGATGGAACATGTATGACTATGGATTTATGGTGGCCTAGTTAGCGCACGATGACCCGATGAGTGTTGTTTATTTATTTAGTTTTTTGACACATCCACCTATATACCCTTGAATTTTTTTTAATAATGGATGATTAGTGGTATCCTAATGGGTTTATTATCACTCCCTACATGGGAATATAGATTCACATTCATACATCATGATCAGGGATCAAACCAAGGGAAATAACCATATGATAGAATACTTGGTAGATGTTGTTGGACTGGGATAAATGTGACCCAAATAATACTCCAAGATATTTTATAGTGATTCCACTTTTATTATATCTTTATATTATTTATTTTATATATCATTACCTACTACGTTTGGGATCTCTTTTGAATTTATGTAAAGGTTATTTACTCCACCTGATAAAAAACGTGTTGATGTTATTATTGTTTTTTCCACTTTGTGTATAGTTTATATTCATTATATGTTACTTATATTGTATTACTTTACTCTAATGGAAATATATTTCCATGTTAATGGTCTACCCTTGGTTCTACATATTCCCACACATCTATTCATATATCTATTGGTTATGAGGAGGAATGGTTGAGGCCATGTACCACTTCTGCCTGAATTGAGTGATTCAGGTCGGATAATTACATGATTTATATATTAACATATTAGTACTCATGTAAAAAACAACTTGATATCACATAATGATATCTAGAGTGAATTTAATTACAAGTGTGAATAATTCGATGCTTGTATAACATTAAATCAAAGATCGCATGTGACTAGCTTTAAATTGAAAGCCACACAAGATAACACTGATTTCAAAATGGATGAATATTGATCAATATGTATAAATATGAATTAGTTATAGTAGAATAATATTAATATAATATGAATCCATGGTGGTGATAATGAGATATAAATGATGGATTTTGTATTATTATGGAAGTAATTATTGATATTCCATAGAGTATGAATTTCCTAGATCAAAAGGAAATTATAATACCTGGTGGTATAAGTTTTGTGAAGAATACAAAAGAAACTAGATAAAATAAATATATTGGATTATGTATACTATTTTACCAAAGGTGTAATATTATCATGGATTGGAATATTTCAGGATCTTTATGGTCTTCTATGTGATCTCATATCTGATTCATGAGAAATTTTCATTCTGAAAATGAATATGTCTTGCTGTAGAGGTAAAAGAGATTGAATGTGAAGATATTTTTAATGATATATTTTTTTATAACAAAAAGGATATTGAAATAGGAGTTCCCAATGAAATTTTGAGTTAAAAATGGGATTTTCCCATAGAATATTGATTATCCACAATTTATTTTGGAAATAGTTTCCAGTTCAAGGACACCATTTTGCTACATTTTTTTAATTTAATTGTGATGTTTTTGAGAGATTTTTGGTTGCATGTTAATTGATTTTTGAAATAATTTTTTAGGAGTATATGTTTTATTGAGGTAGATATTAAGAGATTAATGAGATACAAAGAGATTAAAATAGAAATTATTTTCATATAAATAAAGGCCAATACTGCATAATTGAGAAAAATCATCGCAAGAGGTTCAAAAATGGGGCTCGTCTATAGGATATAACACCATAGTTTTGAGTCTCTTTAGGGTTTTCTTTTCTCTCTTAATATGTCAAGCATGAGGGTCGGAGATTTCTGTTATCTTATTTTTTGTAATCAAGGGTGATTGGATTTCATAGTATTTAAATTTTTAATGGCGGTTTTGTGGGGGGGATATTCAATTTTTTACTTAGCTTTATCTCCATTCTTCATGCTTGACCATTATGTGTTGATGATTTATATTCTTATTAATTCATTGAAAAATTTATATGAATATTTCTTGATTATCATATAATTTATAGTTATCATTTTTTTAATATTATTTTGATTCCTAATATGTATAAATAAACCAATGTCCATATCCAATAGAGAATGGGCATTTAGGAGTTAGAGGGTGTTGAAATGGAGCAAGTATTTTCTAAAGAAAAATAAAAATAACACCATGAAAACCCACCATTTAATTTTTATGATTTATGATTGATGATACTAGACTTGTAAAGGATCAATTAATACATCATTTATAGTTTCCAAAGTAGTTTTAGTTTAATTTTTCAATTAAATTAATTATATTTACTACTGGGATAGCATTTTCCTAGCTCTGTACATACTGTAGGGGGCTTAACCTCATACTTAACCTTGTAAAATTATTTTGTTGTTGTTATTATATAGTAGTAATATATATTTCTAAATTTTATTCACTTTGAGAATTAACAAAAACTCACATGTATTATGTTTTCAAATTATTCATATATAAAAACTGAAACTCAAGAAAAACTATCATACACAATAATATATAGAAAATATATATATTAAATTATTATTTAATATGAAACTTTACTCACAAAAATTTTAGAAGAAAATTATAATTCAACAAGTGATATCTAATAATAGTCCCTTGAAAACTTTGAAATTCACAAATTTAAAATTGAATAATTATATAATTTCAAAATCCAAATTTTAACAAATTTATTTATTTTAATGTTTTTAGATATTCTATTTCTAAAAACAAAACTAAAACTTAATAAATATTCATAAAATATTTAAAATTTAATCTCTTAACCAATATTATTATGAATATGCACAAAATAAATGTTTCTGTAAAAAGTCAACACTTTCATTTTTTACACAATTTACCAAATACCTTAATTTTCATCTAATATAAGAATGTGTTATTTAAAATGGGTGAAAAATAATACATGGACGTCATATAAAATGGAAAAACACCTATTCCACCATACCAATCTATTATATATGTTCAGGTAATCAATAATAATATTCATTATGATGAAATTTAAAGAGAAAAATGAGTTCAGATTTCACCACCATAGGAAAAATCATCAACAATTTAATTAAATTTATGATTATTTGTTCTATATTAGATAATAGGGTTTCACCTTTTTTTTTGAAAATACTTGTTTGATTTTGTTCAACTGAGGAATTATTTTGTGTGACTATGGCACTATATATACAAAATAGAGTATTAAAGATTTCAAAGAGTTTTTATTATTTACAATTAAATTTATATTTTGTGATAGTGAGAAAAAAATTAAAAATTCATTAAAATTAAATTGTAATTACTAAATATTTTATCATTATATTGAAAATAGAAATTACTTTCCAGAATTATTGTGGGAAATTCCACTAATTTTAAATATATCAGTATGTCATTTATAATCATAAACATGGTATTGAATATCATTTTTCTAAAGAAATATTTAAAAAAAAATTAATAATAGAGATCATATAGTAAAATTATAAGAGAAACATATTCTTAATATGATTGTTTTCTAAAATATGAATAAATATAGCTTTTTAATTAATGATTCTCTTTTGGCTTATCGAACATCCTTTAAAAAAGAAATAAGTATGTCTCATTTTAGGTAGATTTAAGGAATAGAATCTCATATACTTATTTATTTATAATTTATGTAATATTAGGCTCTAAATAAATTAAATTTATATATTTCACTAGTAGGAATAGAAATTAAACAGTGCATGTGTGAGGTTGATGAAATTACGGGGAATATAAAAAAAATTATATCTTTAAAAGGAAAAAAATGATTTATATAATGAGTATTTTTTGAGAAAATAGTTTAAAGAGTGTGAAAAAATGATTTTTTTGAAACTCTAGATTGAAAATATTATTGGAGTTGGTTCCTAAGAGCCATTTGACTTTATACATTAAACTACCAGAATATTCCAAAACCAGAATATTATTAAATATCTTATATCATGATAAAAGTTATTTTGAAAAACATTTATGTGATAATTAATTTAGATTATTTATTACATATAAAAGTTCTAATATTTCCTCACTATGATGATAAACTATAGATTCTATAAAAATATTATAAACCATATATCCTATAGTCATGATGAAATTTATCTGATGGGAAAAGATAATGATTTGATTTTTTGGTGTAGGATTCTTATAAGCTGGTGAGGATTCTTATCAGGATGTTTCACACTTGGTAATCCCCAAGAGAAGAGGTTATGTGGATAAGCTCACCAGTAAAAAATACACATGTTGTATGTGTTATTGGATATTTCTATATATGGATGTGTGTATTGGTGTTTATGTAATAACCCCAACTTTTTGAATGAGAATTATTTCTTAAATATATGTGTTACATTATAATAATTATACACAATAAAAATATATCTATCAAATAATGATGTGTGTATATTTTCAAATGAGACCATCAGGTTTGGACTATTATATGATCATTGGTCAATATGATCATTGGAAAAAACACTTTTAATAATAGTTTTAATGTTATAATTATTATTTCGAAGTAGAAATGAAAAAGGAAATTTAATGTAGATAGTACAGTCAATGGCCTCATCTCTTAGAGTCATGCCATATGAAACCTTTTTTTAATAACATCATAGGGTGGTAGAATATTTGTTCTTCACTCTTTAAAAAACCCAATTTGAGATTCTATAAGTGAGGCTTGAATAAATCGCTTACGGGAGAAGTTTAAGTTAGTAGAAATTACCAATCGGGCAATATTATCCAAGCCACCCCAAGAATCAATCACCATTTCACTCCTTAGACATAGGTCATATATAGGTGGTATAAGGGGCTAAGTTTCAAGTCCTTATTTACTTAATGTTTAATCACTTTGTATAAATAAAAATTGTGTTCCATAATTTCCATTTTGAGTTTACTTTTTCTGAAAAATATAACGAATTTGATAAATTGATTTTTCAAAAAGAAATTACACTTTTTAGAAATGATATGATTATTATAATAAATTAAGTCATTATGAATAATGATTATATTAATTAAATATTATTGTTAAATAAATTCTTTTTAAATATAAATGAAAAAATAATTTTATTTTATTATTTTTTAGAAAGTTCACTATGTAATTTGATTTTTCATTTTCATTCCAATTTTATTTTTAATAATGAGGAATTTTTATTTTTGAGAGTCAAATGTATCATAATTAGAGAATTATTACGATAAGATAAACATTATTTTTTAAATCATCATTTCAAAATTAGTTTAGGGTGAAATAATGAGAATTTTCTAAACTATTTTGTTTTTTAGTGAATAGTAAAAAATATAGTTTTGTGTTTTCAGTGTGTTTAATTACATCGTAATGATGTAATATGTAATATTAAATTTTTTTAGACTCTTTTGGATTAAAATATCAAAATATTTGTTCTAATTTGACAATACTATAGGAAAATACCATTTTAAATCCCATTGTTTTGGAAATACCACTACCGAGGTGTCCAAGAAAATCAATAAAATATCCATCACATTTTTTTATAAATATCCACCCATTTATCCATTTATATTTATTTTCATTTTATACTCAAAAAATATCTAATAGTTTTAACTCACATGGATTTCCCCAAGTTTTCCTCAAGCCCCCAAGGTCTCAATATTTTTGTTTTAGGAGTTAGTCTTCAGTGTAAGGGAAATCTCCAAACCTCTTTTTCATTCTTGTTTCATCTTAATGTGGTATGTCCTTAAATCTTTTCATACTATAATATTCTAAACATTTTTTCCTATCCCTTTTATTTATTAAGATTATTTTACTAATGGTAGAAACTTGTCCCCACTCTTTTTAATTTTTTATAAAACCAAGTTTTATACATGTTATGCTGTCTAATTTTGATCTCAAAATTTACATCTTTTTATCAAGAAATCATATTATTTTCTTTTTTCAGTACTTAAAAATATTTATTTTATAGGAGTATTCACCTATATATTAAAATTATTTAATTTTTTCTAGTATTAAAATACATGAATCTTACCTTCAATTTTCATGGGTTAATGATGACATAAAAATCTTGTCTTTAAGAACCTTTTTTAAAACGTCATGATTTTGATATACAACCCATTTATTTTATTCTACATGGGTTATTTTTGAATTGTTTTATTTTGATATATGTCGATAAAATTAATTATTAAATATTAATGGTGATCCGTAATAGTACATCAATTCATTGGGTAAAGAATTTAATCTCTAGATATGATAAGTTTTACGATACCTTGGTGAAGAACTTTGGAATTTTTTGGAAACCTCGGTGATAAATATTGGTGACATGATTATGAATGACTCAATAAATTTTTTATCCAAATTTAAATGTGATGATTTATGTTCTTATTTTAATTATATTCTTCATGCTCATTCCTTTATGTATTTACTCATGTTCTTATTTATATTCCTCATGATCATAAGTAAAATGTTTCCCTTTTTCCCCCTTAGAGGGTAATATTCTCACCTTTTCCTTTGATGTAAGTCCCTAACTTATGAGATTTACTAAAATCACTCAATATGAACCAATGAATAATCCTTCAATGTTTTTTATAATAAATTTGGTAATTTTTTTGGAATGATCAGTTATAAATCATGGGGATATGATTATGAATGACTCAATAAATTTTTTATCGAAAATTAAATGTCATGATAAATGTTATTATTTTAATTGTATTCCTTTTTCTCATTCCTTTATGTATTCACTCATGTTTTTATTGATATTCCTCCATAACTAAACTGTTTCCCTTATTTTCCCTTAGTGGGAAACTTTCTCACCCTTTCATTTAATGTACTTCCAAAACATAGGAGACATAGTAAACTTACTCAAGATAAACAAATGAATAACCCTTTAATGTTTTTTTAGAATAATGGTTCTTGGGGATGCCCTTGGCCTTAATTTTTTCTGACCCCCATGATCCCCCCTTCTCATATGTTTAATTTTGTTTTTATATGAATAAAATAAATCATTCTAATGAAAAGTTTATATAACAAAGGTAGGGATGATATAGCTGTTATCAAATAATAGTGTTGTTATTTGTGGAAATTAGGATTTTCATACATTATTAATAACCCTATATAAATGTTCAAATATATTAATTTTTTTTAATATTTTGGTGAAATATTAAGTAAGTTGTTGTTGAGAATTGAAATCCCGGTCTGGATATAATCAAGTGGATATGGCTCTGGAATAGATGTGCCTAGTGGTAAAAACTTTGACAAGGTTCATCAGGCCTGACTATATATAACCGGGTATATGAAAACTGTACTTTCTAAAGTCCTGGTTTGATACTATCGGGGGTTAAATTCTTGTTAATCAAAAGCCTTTTATGAACTATTTTGAAAGATTTATTGAAAATTAATTTGTTGTTAAACTAATAACCTATTCATGTATGATGTTTTAATAAATGAAATTCCCTTATAATTATAATATTATTAAATGAAAATCATTTATCACTATGGTTTTCTACTTTTAGAAAATGGTGGGAAATATGAGAAACTGCATAAATGGTGAGCACAACGAAGTAGGAACTAACAGTCATCTGATGTGTTTTGAAATAGAAATCATTATGAGAATGATGAATCAACTGGCTTGAGCATTGAACAATAACTTAAATCAAGAAGTGAGACCAGATTCACCTCAAAGGGAACAACATTTTGTGGAGTCCTTCATGGATCAAAAACCACCTTATTTCAGCTGATCAACCAACCCATTGACTGCGAAATAGTGTATAAGCTCTATAGAAATGTTCTTTGATGTACTCTATTGTTTGGAAAAAGATAAGGTCGCCTTGGAAGTGTACTGCTTAGAAGGATAAGCTGATCAATTGTGGAAACTAGTTAAAAACATTAAGGCAAGAGGGGACATTGAAGCTATGAAGTGTGGAGAGTTCAAGGGAACCTTTTTCAAAATATATTTCCCTGTTCAATGTGAATGGAAATAGAAAAAGATTTCCTAGAGCTGAAGTAGAAGGAAAATTAATCCATGGGAAGCTATGATATGAACTTCACAAAACTTTGCCCTTATACCTGTAGCTTTTTCATGGATACAAATGGGAATTGTTATAGATTATTTGGTGGACTAAGACCCAATATATGGAATAATATTTCAAATCAAGATTATGAAAGCTACGAGGAGATTCTACAGAGTTCTATAAAGATTGAAATATAGTTAAGTGAGACAAAATTGACTCAAAAATATAATGAAAAGAAGAGATCATTAGATCCAAACATGGGGAGGGGCTTTAATCAAAGAAGATGAGGAAATAACTTTAAACATCGCATGTGAAACAAATGTGGGAATAAGAATTTCGGGAACTAATTTCTTAAGAGTGGGAAGTGTTGAAACTATGGAGGGTATGTCCATATTTTTCAAAATTATTTTAGAGAGGTGAAGCCTCAAATTCTCAAGACTAATGACCAAGGGAAGATGATACATTCCCTACCTAAATATCAATTTTTCAAGTGTGGAAAACTTGTGCACTTTTGTAATCACTTTCAAAATCTGATTTTAATTGAGGGGAATCACCGTCAGACATAAAATAGGCCATGAGAAAAAATTCAATCTTTTTCTTTCATGATGGATGAATTTGAAGCTCTAAATGATGTGGTGGGAGGAACTCTCATTGTTCTCTCAATGCTAGAATGTACTTTGTTTGATTATTGTTCTATGAATTCCTTTATTTCCTCCATGTTTTCAAATAAAATAAAATCAATCCCTCACCTTATAGAATTAGAGTTATCATTCAAGAATTTTGGCAGGATTATCCAAGCATCAATATTGTATAGAAACTCTAGTATTCACTTTTGTGAGAAAAATATCAACGTAAATCTTGTAGTCATTCCCATGTTAGAATATAACTTTTTACTAGGGATGGATTGGATCTCAAATTATAATGTAAAGATCAACTACAGAAGAAAGTAAATCTCGATAGTATTGAATAGAAAACCTATAATTTTTTTCAAAGGAATGATTTCTTGACCCTAGATTTTCCTAGAAGCACCACCTATAACATTCTTTATGGAGATGATAAGTGAAGATGAAGAAGAAAATGAAAGTATGTGAATAGGTAATATCCCCATCATTGAAGAATACATTGATTTGTTTCTTAAAGAGATAACATGACCTACCTTAAAAATAGAGTTAGAGGTCTCCATTGAGCTTATTCATGGTTTCACATCTATTTTAAATAACCCATATGGAATAGATAATGTGGATTTGGAGGAATTAAAAATAAAAATCAAATGTATTTTGGAGAAGGGGTTTATCCTTCCATGTGTGTCTCCTTGGTGAGTTCATATTCTCTTTGTGAAGAAGAAGGATGGATAAATGCCTGACTGAATATTTACTTTTTTATTATCAAAACACTTTTGAGGAAAAAGCGAGAAACCACATGATCCAACATTACAATCCAATAAAACCATATAGAATGATAACTCGGAACAAGAAAAACAAGTACCCTCTACCAAAAATTGATTATTTATTTAAATAGATTCATGGGGATCAATTGTTCCCAAAGATTGATTTCGATCTTGATATCATCAATTTATGGTAAAGAAATAATATATTACCATTACCACTTTCCAATAAAGATATGGGAATTATGAGGTTTTTGTTATGCCATTTATGTTGAATAATGCTCATGATATTTTCTGGGATTTGAGGAATGGAGTCTTTAAGGACTACCTTGCACTACCAAAAAAATTGGATTTCTACAGCACCACCCTTTATTAGCGCTAAAAAATTTGTTCATAAAGGGAGGGCCTTTATTAGTGCTTTTTTTAGCACTAATAAAGGCTCCCCTTTTATCAGAACATTATTTAGCATTGTAAAAGGGGACCCCTTTATCATTACTTTTTTATTAGTGCTGATAAAGGGGGGCTTTATCAGCAGTTTTTTTAGTGCTGATAAGGTTTATATAAAACAAAATATTTCAAGAAAAATAATTTATTGTTATATAAGTATATTTATATTGATATAAATATAATATATGATTTTCAAATAAGTTTTAGATAAATATAAATATACTATTACATTTAATATATAATAAATTTAGTGAAAATTAGTTTATAATATTTTAAAAAATATTACTAATTAATTATTTTATAATTATCATCGATTAATAATCATTTAATAACAATTTGAAGACACAAAAAAATTTAATAAAAGATCTAAATAAGTTAAAAATGTAGCTCAAACATCAAATAACCATAACTTTTGATCCGAGCGTCTATTTGATCTCTACATCATGTCAAAACGATGATTACAACAAGATCTATGCACTAGTTACCCAAAAGAATCTTCTGTCACATTTTCTGAGGCCCAAAAGTCCCATAAGCCTCCAAAACTGAGTGTTCAATTGGCATACCCCGATTTTTTCACATTCAAACACATATAAATTCTGATCCGAATATCTGCTAGGCCTATACCACATATCATATCAATGATTATTTCATTTTCATTTATTTTACTGGTTTTGGAGATGAAACAGACTTTTGGATTAGACGTTATGTTCAGTTTAACATTCTATGGCTTTTAAAATACACATATATATTAATTTATTCGTATATATATATATAGAAATATATGTATATATATATTTCTATATATCTATGTGTGTTTCTCTCTCTCTCTCTGTTGTATATATATATATGTTTGTATTTATTTATTTATAAACACACATAAAAAACATATTTTATAAATGTATTTAAATCTAATCTTATAAATATTTATTAATATACAAATAAATATACGGATAAAAAATTATAACTATATATATATATATAATTATAAATTAATATATGAATAAATATATATTTACTAATATATGAATTAATATATATGTGTTAATACAACTAAATATATTTATATTAATATGAATCTATATTAATATATGAATAAATATAACTATATATATAAATATAAATTAATATATATATATATATATAAATAAATATAAATATATATTCATATATGAATATATATATATATATATTAATATGTGAATAAATATATATGTATTAATATAAATAAATATATTTATATTAATTTGAATCTATATTAATATATGAATAAATATACTTATATATATACTTATAAATTAATATAAATATATTTTAATATACGAATAAATATATATATATATATTAATATATGAATAAATATATATGTATTAATATAACTAAATATATTTATATTAATATGAGTCCATTTTAATATATGAATAAATATAATTATAAATATAAATAGATATATCATTAAATAGAGAAAAAATAATAAATAGCTTAATGGTAAAGGTGTAGGATCGCAAGGGGGGAGGTCTCGAGTTTGAGTTTGGGTGGAAGCAGGGAGGGGCACGCAGGCATGTGGGGGATGTGTGGGCATAGGCAGCACGTGTGAGAGTTGAAGGGGGTCCACTTAGCACTAATGGGGGGGTCAAGCACTGTTAAAAGCCCTCCCTGCATTATATATTATTTTAATTTATTTGTAATTTTTTTTGATTTTTATCAGTGCTAATAAAAGGTGTCTTTTATCAGTGCAAAAAAAGGTCTAATAAAAGTCCTTTTTATCATCACTTTTTTTAGCACAGATTAAATACCCCTTTTATCAGTGCTTTTTTAGCATTGATAAAAGAGACCTTTAAGAGTGCTTTTTAGAGGGCTGATAAAAGGGACCCCCTTTATCTTCTCCTCAATTAACAGTGCTTTTTTATCATTGTTAATTCACTTTTCTAGCACTGATAATAGCCATATTTTTAGTTGTGTTGATAAGATTTTGAAATCTTTTATTAATGATATTTTGATATATTGTAAATTTCACAAGGAGTGTGAGAATCATATAAGGGTCATATTGAAAACTCTATGGAAGGATATGATATTTTTTAGTTTCAATAAATGTGAATTTTGGTTACAACAAGTTGCTTTCATGTGTCATATTGTAACAAATAAAAGAATATTAGATAACCCTAAAACAAAAAAGGTTGTGGAGGAGTGGACTCATCCTACTATAGTAACTAAGATTAATTATTTCTTTGGGTTAGCAGAATATTATTCGAGGTTTCTGAAATACTTTTAATGAAATTATAATGCACTAAGCAAGTAAAATAAAAAATTGGTCATGTTCATCTGGACAAAGTAGTGTCAAGAGAATTTCCAAGAGCAGAAGAAACGATTGGTTAATGCACCCCTGTTAAATCTACCCTCTATTGGAGAAGGATTCATTATTTTTAGGGAAGAATCTCTAAAAGGTATTGGGTGAATCCTCATGAAAAATGACAAGGTGATTTCTTATGTATCATGATAGTTGGAACCTCATGAACAAAAATATCCTACATGTGACTAGGATCTTGATATAGTTGTTTTTTCCTAAAGATAAGGAGGCACTATATTTAAAGGGAGGAATTTGATATAGAAAAAGCCCAACAAATTTTGAAGTATATTTTCAGGAAATGGGAATGGAACATGAGACATAGGATATGGTGGGAACTTCTTAAAGACTGTGATTGTTCAATTCATTATCACCTAAGAAGAGAAAACAAAGTTGATGATGTATTAACTATGAAGGATCCAGTTTTTCGAGAAATGATGAGGATTCAAGAAGATCCTTGGATCAAAGATCTAGTAAAACCGGACATGAGAAACATAAGGGAAGGGACATCATCAAACATATATCAAATTATTAATCAACCATTATTACTAGAAAAGATCAAGAAAGATAAATGATATGATTCTTTATTAGATAATAATATAGAGTGTGAAGAATAAGATGTTTGTGGAGTTAAAAATTGATAAAAAACTGTGTATTGAAATTTTGTACAAGGCTATGTGTTCCATCTATTATAGAAATAAAGAAGGAGATGATGGATAAAGCTCATAGATCTACATTCTACATTCATCCTTGGAGCACTAAAATATTTAGGTACCTTTGGGATCATTATTGGTTTGATAACATGAAAATGGATATTGTTGACTACACTAAAAGGTGCTTTGTAACAGCCCAAGATTTTATAAAAAAAAGAATATATATATTCTTTTTAATTTTATTAATGTCTTGTGTTGTACGCTACACCAAAAGGAGCTTGCACAACACGCATCCTTGACTTTCCTTGCATTACACGCAATCGCGACCTTCCTCGATAGCGTGTGTAATACGCAATACCGAGTTTCACTAAACAACGATATGCTATTAAAATATTATTAAAACTAGTCGTTATGAATAGTAATAACCACTTTTTGAAATTTTATAAATTTTATTTTTCAAAATGGACTTCATTTTTGGACTCCGAATATCGAAATTAGCCTAGGGTGAAATTTTGGTATTTTTCTGAAAACTTTCAATTTTTGATGAATAGTGAAACCACTAAGTGGTAGGTGAAAAAACTGAATTTTGCATAAAACATAATTTTACCGCTTCTGTGAATGGAATTTCGAAAATCCGAGAGACACGGTTAATATCAAGGACTAAAATGTTGTTCAATGAGATGAAAATAATTTTTGGTGAATAGTAACTTTTTACTTTTTTTACCACGGTTAATAGTAAATAGGGTAACTAAGGGTAAATATGATATTAATATTACCCTAACACATGTCCTAATTCTATTGGACAAGTGTAATTCGACCAAAAACAAACTTAGGAATAAAATATGACCATTTAGGCCCACTTGGATTAGATTAGGACATTTATTATTAATTTATTTAAAGAAGGGTTAAAATAGTTAAAATCAAAGTTTAATAAGTAAATCATTTTTAATATGGGGTTATACATAAGATAAATTCGACTATAAATATTCATTAGAACGCTAAAAAGATTTCCTACATGATGGTATTTTATTTTTAATTTTTAGACATCAAATAATATAATTTATTTATTACACAAAGATGATGCAGTAATTATCTTATTAATGAAATATTGATATAATTGATAATATAAATACCAAAATAAATGTAATTTAAGACTTTTTATGAATTCCAATAATTTTCTAGGTTACTATGATATATTAGAGTTGATTTAATCAACTTGGTTCGAACATATAATTCTGTTATGACTTTCACAAAAATCATATATCAAATAGTGTCAAAATTGACACAAAATAGTTTTTAAATCAAATATTATATTATTAATTGTTACTTTATTCCTAAAAAATCTAAGGTTCGGCCAAATGACTTAGATAAGGATATATATATTAATAATAAACAATTTGGGGTTCGTTTGGCATGTTATAGTAAGTTTATTAATCATATAGTGAAAGAAAACAAAAAGACATGGTAAAAGTTAAATTATTTAACTTAGAGTTAAATCTAATTGATAAGGTTAAAATAATACCCTAAACTTGTCTAAATCTTATTGGTTGATAGGATTTCGACCCATCCCCACCTTATCTTCGAAATAATACCCTTTGGAGCCATTATAAACCGATTTTGACTTTAATATAAAATTATATTTTGAGATATTCCTAAGGTGCCCCTCTCCTCCCTTATAAAAGGGCACCTCCTCCCCCTCCTCCTCACACCAATTTGAGCACTCAAGCTCGGCCAACCCCTGCCAAAATCTCTTCTCCACTTCCCTAGAAACATCCTAGAGGTTCTGGTCTTACTCAAAAACCAATTTTAGTTCCCTAAGAGGAGGTCTCCAAAAGGCGCTTCAAAGAAGAGGTAATTACCGTTACCAATTCTTTCATCTTTATTTCTTCTTCCACTTCTTCTTCTTAGGTTGTTTCATTATGAAGTAATAACATCAGTATCACTCATATACTGATATGTTATTATAAGTATGAAACAAACCTATTTCACCATCTATCCATCCTATGGAAAAAGAAATCACTGCGCGTGCGTACGTACGGAATACCATCTCCACGCCGTGGTGTAATCTATTTTCCACCACCACCTTACACGGATGGGTATAATGGTGTAAAGAATAACTATACATAGTTATTACAACATCATATTTATTCTGATATATTTTATAATCCACTCCAATTCAGTTCAATATTTATGGAAATGATATCATCGCTCGTCCGTACGTACGGACTACCGTCTCCACGACGCGATGAGATTCATTCTCCATGTTAACCATTAAAGAATGATTATAAAGTATATATAAGAAATAATAATGAAATATATGACATTATAAAGCTACTGGATTTATGTATATATATATGTATGTCATCTACTTACTTCCATTTCAAGACAATAAGGAAAGTAAAACAGCGTTCATGCGTACGTACGGACTACCGTCTCCATGAACGGTGTTTTTCATTTTATTTATCTATATATTATATATATATATATATACTGAATATATATGATATATAAATCATATTTTATATTCTGGAAGTAAGTAAATCATGATATAAGTAATAGTGATGTCAAGAACAACAAGTCAAAACACCTAAGATAAATGAAATGATTTTACCCAAAACGCTTCTTTAATATGGAATTTACAAAATAACGGGTAATATAATGTCATAAGTGAACCATATATGATATCATAACAATGAATATGATTCTGGAATAAGTCAATAACATGATTTAAATCATTATACAGGAGGTTTGGACACTTACAAAGCAAGTCGGACATAAGGTAAGGGAAATATCACAATCTCATTTTTATCCGAGATTGTTTATTTGTAAGTATTTACTGGGGTGTATTTTATCATCCACATCCATGTTCCCTCAATATGTAATATTGTTTCCATACACTTGCAATAGTTTAAATCCAATTTTACCCTTAGGTTAGTTTTTTGTAAAGAATATGAAAGGAATCTTTTGTCGTTTTTTCGTACGAGGTACTTTTTGACTTTTCCGACAAAAGTACGAAGAATTTTTTTTTTAACTTATACGGAAAGAACGGATTTATACTGTTTTATAAAGCCTTATTTTCATGAAGATTCCTCTAAAAGATTTCATGACTATTTTCAATAAAATCTCTTTCTTTTAAAATTGCATGATGTTTTGTGAAAAGAAATTGATTTTGAAGAAGAAAGGATATTTTCCTCAAGAATTCAATTCAAGTGTTTTATCAAAATTATTTTCCATATAAGATAATAAAGGGTTTTGTTTCTAACCATATTTTTACATTGATTTGAATATGTTGTGATGGAATTATGTTTATGAATTCCTTTATCTTATATGAATGGTTTTATGATGTCATGTTGTTTAAGAATCCCATTTTTATTACATGGGTTATTCAATGATGTATGATTTATGATTTTGTGGCACACATAAGAAAGGATTAATTAAGAGATGGGTGGGACCTATATCTCCCTCCAATGCATTGGGTAAAGATTTTATATCTCATGAGATAGACATGGCTGGAATGGTAGGTTATACCGGTTCAGTGAAACAGGACTGAAACGAGGGTTACTCGATTCAGAAAGGGACTTTGTCCACTAAGATAGTCTTGGCAATGAGTCTTGACTAACAAGAAATGATTCTCTATGATTATGTGTGAATGCCACAAAGTTTCATGTTTTATGTTATGATTATTGTGATTACATTTCACTGCCATGATTTACCCCATGTTATGAAATTATGATCTCTTTTGCAGGTTAAGATTTCCAAAAGTTATGTGCTTATGTATATGATGTGGTTGATATTTCTTTTGTTTACCCTTACTGAGCATTTGAGCTCACCCTTTTATGTTTTCTTTTCCCCAGGATATAAAGAAAGGTTTTAGGTATAAAAAAAAAGATCTTTATGGGAGATGTTTAAGATCTTTCACCACAATTAGAAGATTATATTCCGAGTTTCCAAAGACACTAAACTATTACGGTCCTTGTGTGTGTGTTTTTTTTATGTACTAAGTATTCCGCAAATGTAATGTAATGTCCATGTACGTCAGGCTTCGGGCCTCTACAGTTGGTATCAGAGGAAAGGTTTAGTCAACCTTTGGAAACTAGGATGCGAAAACGTTAGTGAGATCCCAAGAGATATTTCTAAGGTATGTCTAGGGATGTCCCTAGGGATAAGTATACGTATAGGTTATAGTAATATAATTACGCTAACGATCATAGAATTAAACCTAAGATGTTGGATATTGAAGGTAATCCCCCTTTATTATGTTGTTTTCCCTAGCATGATTTTTTCCTCTCACACTATTCTTTTTGGGTTTTAGACGATGGCTGGAACCCGAAGGAACCGTGTTGATCAATGCAATGGACAATGCAATGATTGTCGTCCTGAACAAACAAATGTTATGGGAGATGGAGTGCAAAATCTTATTGCTATACTTACACAAGCTATGAATCATTCTGGACATCCAAATGAGCATATAAGGGAACAATATTCTATTGAGTCCTTCATGAGGCAACGTCCACCTTCTTTCAGTGGGTCTTCTGATCCACTTGTTGCTGAACAATGGATCAGTACCACTGAAAAGATATTTTCAGTTCTTCAATGTTCTGAACATGACAAAGTTATCTTAGCAGTGTATCGTTTGGAAGGTGATGCTGATCAATGGTGGAATCTTATTAAGAATACGAGGCAAAGGGATGAAATTGAGTCCATGGAATGGGACGAGTTCAAGAACTTATTTTTCAGTAAGTACATCCCCCGTATTCTTCGAACAAAGATGGAGAAGGAGTTTCTTGAACTAAAGAAAAAGGATGATGAATCTGTTGGTATATACGAAGAGAATTTTACAAGACTTGCAAGGTATGCATCTGGCATTATCATCCAACCTGAAAGTAAAGTTGATCGATTTTTCAGTGGCTTAAAACCAAGTCTTCGAAGGGCATTAGCTATAATAGACTTCAGTATCTATGAAGAAATTGTGCGTTGTGCTATCAAGGTAGAAATGGAAGTTGGTGTTACATATCCATCTCATGGTTTTGACAAGAAATGAAAGATGGAGTTCAAGGAGAAATCTCAGAATAATGGTGAAAAGAAGATGAATGTTTCCTTATGCACAAATTGTGGAAAGAAGCATGGTGGAGATTGTCTAGAAAATGTTTTAAGTGTGGAAAAGAAGGTCATCGAGCAGCTGAGTGTCGAAGTAATGGAAAAAGGGTTTCTAATGATGTGAATAAAGCAAACACTGCAGAGAACGCACCACCAACACTTCAATGCTTCAAGTGCAAGGAAATGGGGAATTATGCTAAAAAATGCCATAATCCAAGGGTTAGTGATGATCGACATGAGCAACCGCTTAAGGCAAAGGACAAAGGGAAGTCACATGCGATCACTATTGGCGATGTTGAATATGATAACGATGTGGTGGAATGATTAAGTGTTTATGTAATGGGATTCCAAAATAATGTTGTATCATAGAGTATTGGAATATTTATGTTTTGGTTTAATGTGGTATTCAATGTGATTGAGATATTTTTGGAAATAAGATGATATGCGCATAATGAAGACGAGAAAATGAAATGTTTAATAGTATTCATGAGCTCATGATTGATATAAGGACTAAGTGATATCATGGTTTGAGTATATAGAATTTTGAGGATTTTGGTATAACTTTAAACTGCATTCATGTTTTCACTAAGGTATTCAAGAGAATACATGATTAAGGAATTTGAATGTTTAGAATGTGACCAACAAGACATATCTTATGGGGATCGACGATGGTGTTAAATCTATGGTAATCGTTTTCACTATGTTATGAGAGTGGACTGCAGTATTATGGATAAGCCTAAAGATTGGAATGGATTATGTTGGACATAAGTTATTATTGTTTAAGGATAGAAGTTTTTTTCGATATTATTGATGGGATGTTATAGTATTATAGTTTTAGAAAAAAGGACAACCTGCAGGACAGGCGACAGCCCATCGCTTCGGACAAGGCTGTGGGAATCGAACCCACAACCGAAGTGCGACTGGCCTTTATCGCTTACCACTGGCCTACAGGAAGTCCCTGTTTAGTAGAAACTAGTTTTATTATATTAAGCAGTATGATATATGAAGTATAAGTCCATTTTAGGAACAATATATGATTAATCTCACTATAGATCGATTTATGCATATAATTTTTGCTAACCTTTTGTTTGAGACAGATGGAATGACCCGTCATTCTATCACATGATCTGCTAACACTTCATGAATAAAAAATTCAACATCATTTATTTAAGAGATGAAGTGGAAATTGTTCAAGGCACGAACAACAGTGAGATTGTACCAAAATAAAGTAAGTATTTATTCTAATTCAAATTTTCAACTTTAGGGGAAATGATCTTGAAAACCAAAAATGTTGTCCTAGTGATCTTATACCTGATGAATCAGATGGTACCTTATATCATCACAAATCTATGGATTTGTGATTACTAGCTTTTCCATAGCCATGTTCTCTACCACTCTCCATCAGAACATGATGGTTAGATTTCTCTTCCATATCCATATTTTCACCTATGTGGAAACCCAATGATTAGTTTATTTGGGTAACCGTTACGTTTCATACTTTTGTTCTTAAAGATTGGTTTTGATATTCCTTTTTACGATGTGGGTTTCTATTAAAGAAACTTTCGAATAGTAAACCATTTATAACCCCGACGAATTTCGAGGGCGAAATTCATTTTAAGGGGGGTAGAATGTAACAGCCCAAGATTTTATAAAAAAAAAGAATATATATATTCTTTTTAATTTTATTAATGTCTTGTGTTGTACGCTACACCAAAAGGAGCTTGCACAACACGCATCCTTGACTTGCCTTGCATTACACGCAATCGCGACCTTCCTCGATAGCGTGTGTAATACGCAATACCGAGTTTCACTAAACAACGATATGCTATTAAAATATTACTAAAACAAGCCGTTATGAATAGTAATAACCACTTTTTGAAATTTTATAAATTTTATTTTTCAAAATGGACTTCATTTTTGGACTCAGAATATCGAAATTAGCCTAGGGTGAAATTATGGTATTTTTCTGAAAACTTTCAATTTTTGATGAATAGTGAAACCACTAAGTGGTAGGTGAAAAAACTGAATTTTGCATAAAACTTAATTTTACCGCTTCTGTGAATGGAATTTCGAAAATACGAGAGACACGGTTAATATCAAGGACTAAAATGTGGTTCAATGAGATGAAAATAATTTTTGGTGAATAGTAACTTGTTACTTTTTTTACCACGGTTAATAGTAAATAGGGTAACTAAGGGTAAATATGATATTAATATTACCCTAACACATGTCCTAATTCTTTTGGACAAGTTTAATTCGACCAAAAACAAACTTAGGAATAAAATATGACCATTTAGGCCCACTTGGATTAGATTAGGACATTTATTATTAATTTATTTAAAGAAGGGTTAAAATAGTTAAAATCAAAGTTTAATAAGTAAATCATTTTTAATATGGGGTTATACATAAGATAAATTCGACTATAAATATTCATTAGAAAGCTAAAACGATTTCCTACATGATGGTATTTTATTTGTAATTTTTAGACATCAAATAATATAATTTATTTATGACACAAAGATGATGCAGTAATTATCTTATTAATGAAATATTGACATAATTGATAATATAAATACCAAAATAAATGTAATTTAAGACTTTTTATGAATTCCAATAACTTTCTAGGTTACTATGATATATTAGAGTTGATTTAATCAACTTGGTTCGAACATATAATTCTGTTATGACTTTCACAAAAATCATATATCAAATAGTGTCAAAATTTACACAAAATAGTTTTTAAATCAAATATTATATTATTAATTGTTATTTTATTCCTAAAAATCTAAGGTTCGGACAAATGACTTAGATAAGAATATATATATTAATAATAAACAATTTGGGGTTCGTTTGGCATGTTATAGTAAGTTTATTAATCATATAGTGAAAGAAAACAAAAAGACATGGTAAAAGTTAAATTATTTAACTTAGAGTTAAATCTAATTGATAAGGTTAAAATAATACCCTAAACTTGTCTAAATCTTATTGGTTGATAGGATTTCGACCCATCCCCACCTTATCTTCGAAATAAGACCCTTTGGAGCCATTATAAACCGATTTTTACTTTAATATAAAATAATATTTTGAGATATTCCTAAGGTGCCCCTCTCCTCCCTTATAAAAGGGCACCTCCTCCCCCTCCTCCTCACACCAATTTGAGCACTCAAGATCGGCCAACCCCTGCCAAAATATCTTCTCCACTTCCCTAGAAACATCCTAGAGGTTCTGGTCTTACTCAAAGACCAATTTTAGTTCCCTAAGAGGAGGTCTCCAAAAGGCGCTTCAAAGAAGAGGTAATTACCGTTACCAATTCTTTCATCTTTATTTCTTCTTCCACTTCTTCTTCTTAGGTTGTTTCATTATGAAGTAATAACATCAGTATCAATCATATACTGATATGTTATTATAAGTATGAAACAAACCTATTTCACCATCTATCCATCCTACGGAAAAAGAAATCAATGCGCGTGCGTACGTACGGAATACCGTCTCCACGCCGTGGTGTAATCTATTTTCCACCACCACCTTACACGGATGGGTATAATGGTGTAAAGAATAACTATACATAGTTATTACAACATCATATTTATTCTGATATATTGTATAATCCACTCCAATTAAGTTCAATATTTATGGAAATGATATCATCGCTCGTGTATACGTACGGACTACCGTCTCCACGACGCGATGAGATTCATTCTCCATGTTAACCATTAAAGAATGATTATAAAGTATATATAAGAAATAATAATGAAATATATGACATTATAAAGCTACTGGATTTATGTATATATATATGTATGTCATCTACTTACTTCCATTTCAAGACAATAAGGAAAGTAAAACAGCGTTCATGCGTACGTACGGACTACCGTCTCCATGAACGGTGTTTTTCATTTTATTTATCTATCTATTATATATATATATATATACTGAATATATATGATATATAAATCATATTTTATATTCTGGAAGTAAGTAAATCATGATATAAGTAATAGTGATTTCAAGAACAACAAGTCAAAACACCTAAGATAAATGAAACGATTTTACCCAAAACGCTTCTTTAACATGGAATTTACAAAAGAACGGGTAATATAATGTCATAAGTGAACCATATATGATATCATAACAATGAATATGATTCTGGAATAAGTCAATAACATTATTTAAATCATTATACAGGAGGTTTGGACACTTACAAAGCAAGTCGGACATAAGGTAAGGGAAATATCACAATCTCTTTTTTATCCGAGATTGTTTATTCGTAAGTATTTACTGGGGTGTATTTTATCATCCACATCCATGTTCCCTCAATATGTAATATTGTTTCCATCCACTTGCAATAGTTTAAATCCAATTTTACCCTTAGGTGAGTTTTTAGTAAAGAATATGAAAGGAATCTTTTGTCGTTTTTCCGTACGAGGTACTTTTTGACTTTTCCGACAAAAGTACGAAGAATGTTTTTTTAACTTATACGGCACGAACGGATTTATACTGTTTTATAAAGCCTTATTTTCATGAAGCTTCCTCTAAAAGATTTCATGACTATTTTCAATAAAATCTCTTTCTTTTAAAATTGCATGATGTTTTGTGAAAAGAAATTGATTTTGAAGAAGAAAGGATATTTTCCTCAAGAATTCAATTCAAGTGTTTTATCAAAATTATTTTCCATATAAGATAATAAAGGGTTCTGTTTCTATCCATATTTTTACATTGATTTGACTATGTTGTGATGGAATTATGTTTATTAATTCCTTTATCTTATATGAATGGTTTTATGATGTCATGTTGTTTAAGAATCCCATTTTTATTACATGGGTTATGCAATGATGTATGATTTATGATTTTGTGGCACACATAAGAAATGATTCATTAAGAGATGGGTGGGACCTATATCTCCCTCCAATGCATTGGGTAAAGATTTTCTCATGAGATAGACATGGCTGGAATGGTAGGTTATACCGGTTCAGTGAAACAGGACTGAAACGAGGGTTACTCGATTCAGAAAGGGACTTTGTCCACTAAGATAGTCTTGGCAATGAGTCTTGACTAACAAGAAATGATTCTCTATGATTATGTGTGAATGCCACAAAGTTTCATGTTTTATGTTATGATTATTGTGATTACATTTCACTGCCATGATTTACCCCATGTTATGAAATTATGATCTCTTTTGCATGTTAAGATTTCCAAAAGTTATGTGCTTATGTATATGATGTGATTGATATTTCTTTTGTTTACCCTTACTAAGCATTTGAGCTCACCCTTTTATGTTTTCTTTTCCCCAGGATATAAAGAAAGGTTTTAGGTATAAAAAAAAGATCTTTATGGGAGATGTTGAAGATCTTTCACCACGATTAGAAGATTATATTCCGAGTTTCCAAAGACACTAAACTATTACGGTCCTTGTGTGTGTGTTTTTGTTATGTTTTTTTTTTGTGTGTGTGTGTTTTTGTTATGTACTAAGTATTCCGCAAATGTAATGTAATGTCCATGTATGTCAGGCTTCGGGTCTCTACATGCTTGGTGTGTAAACAAGTGAAGGAAGAGAGACGACTTCTTAAATAGGTCTTAGGACCACTACCCATACCCGCGTGGAGGTGGGACAATATCATTATGGTCTTTTTCACTAGTCTCCCAAAAATATCCAAAGAAAACATTGTTATATGGGTTATAGTGGACCATATCACAAATATTTCCCATTTTATCACAATTTGGGATGATTTATCTATTGAACAACTCTCCTTTATATATGTAAAGAAGTGGTAAGGCTGGATTGAGTTCCACTTTCTATCAATTCTGATCATGATCCAATGTTAACATAAAAATTTTGTAGAGGTTTTCTATATAATATGAGTACCAAATTGAATTTCAATAAGACATATCACCCCAAAACCTATGGCCAATCTTAGAGTACTATTCAGACGCTCTATTACATACTGAGAATATGATAGATGGAATTTAAATGAGGATGGGGTCAATATATCACATTAGATGAGTACCCATACAAAAAACAGCTTCCATTAGAGTATTCAGATGGAACCCTATGAAGCTCTATATGGAAAACGATTTAAAAGTCATACTTTTTGGGAGGAATCTGGTTAAAGAAATATTCTTATGAATGATATTGGGTAAGAGATGACATAAAAGGTTCATGACATCGATGAACTCATAAAGTCTTTTTAGAGTCAGCAAAAGATCTATGATGACAACCATCAAAGGGACTTATAGTTTGATGTTGGATAAAAAGTCATCCTTAAATTTTTACCTTATAAGAGATTCATATGTTTTGGGAATAAATGGAAGCTCTTCCCTAGGTACATTGGCCTTGATAAAATCTTTGATCACATAGTAGCAATGGCCAATCAAAATTCACTTCCACAAAATATAGATCAAGTTCATGATGTACTCCATTTATATCCCTTTAATAAGTACATACCATTCCCTTTAAATGTGTTGAATCTGAAGGTGGTACAATCAGAACATAACCTATCTTATGATGAGTAGCCAATGGAGATCTTGGACCATAGAGAAAAGGTTATACTCAATAAGACTACCCACCTCTTTAAAGTGTTGTCTAGAAACCAAAAATATGAAGAAGTGACATGAGATCTCTAGGAGAAAATCGAGAATAAACACACACAAATTTTCTCAACCGAGGGAGCGATTTGAAATTTTGGGGATGAAATTTATTAAATGGTGAAGAATGTAATGATATGAACTTTTTCAATGATTATTGTTTCCTAAAAATGTGTGTTATATTATTATTATACACCACAAAACTATATCTCTCTAATAATGAAGTATGAATGTTTTGAAATGTGAAAATCCAGTTTCGATCATTATATCCCAATTGGTCAAGTTTGACCATTATTCAATATAACCATGGGAAAATATACTCTTAATAATAAATTCTACATTATAAATATTGTTTATTAGTAAAAATGAAAAGGGAAAATTAATGTAGAAAGAAGTGTAGATGACCTCATCTAGTAGTGTTATGCCCCACGAAGCCCATTTGTTAGAACATGGGAGGTATGTGGTGTATTTGGTATTTTCTATTGGACAATCCCAATTTGAGCTTTAATAAGTGAGGCCAAAATGATATTGCTTACAACAAATGATCAAATTAGTGGAAATTACCACTTCAACGATGTTATCCGAACAGCCGTAAGAATTTATCATCATATCACACCTTACCCTTAGGTATTATATAATAGTTATAAGTTTATATGTGTCAAGGATTTAGTTACTCAATGTATAATCCATTTCTATCAATAAAATTGTTGTTCCATAATTTTAATTTTGAGGTTTGTTTTCTTTAAAAATATGATAAATATGATAAATTGATTTTTCAGATAGAAATTGTACTTTTCCAAAAGGTTATACTTATAATAATAAATTAAGGTATTCTTAATAATGACTATTTTAACGAAATAGTGTAATTGAAACAACCATTTTTAAATAAAAAGAAAAAAATAAATTTTTTCTACAAGTGTTAGAAATTTCGCTATGCATATTTTATAAAATATTATTTCTTATAACCTGAGTTTTTTATATTTAAATGTTAAATAAATCATAATTTGTGAGTTATTATGATAAAATGAACATTAATTATGAAATAATAATGCCAAAATTAGTTCATGTGGAATTTATGATAATTTTCTACAATATTTTGTTTTCTGATGAATTGTAAAAATACAGTTGTTAGGATATCGGTATGTTTAATGGAATCATAATGAATTAATATGTAATATAAAATTATGGTATACTATTTTGGATTATAATATCATAATATATTTATGAAGAGACCAATACCATGGGAAAATAACATGGGAAATCCCATGGTTTTGCAAATACCACTACCGAGGTGTCCAAGGAAATCAATAAAAATTCGCTCAATTTTGCTATAAATACCCAACAATTTCTATATTATATTTCATTTCCATTTCATCCTCCACGAATTTCAGATTGTTTTTCCTTCCAAGGTGTCCCCCAAAGGTTTTTTCATGACCCAAAGTTCCCAATATTCATTTTTTCAGAATTACTCTTCATGGTAAGGGAAATATCTACTCCTCTTTTCCATTCATGTTTCATATTTATGTGGTATATCCTTGAAAATTTCAATTATATGTTATTATATCAATTTAATTCTATAAAATTTCTATATTAATACACATCTATTAATATTATAACCTTCCCCCCTATTTTAAATGTATTTTAATACCGTGTTTCATACCTGTTATGTTACCAAATTTTCTTTTAAAAGTTTCTCTCTATTTCTAAAGAAATTGTCTTATATTATTTCTAGAATAACCAAATATATTTATTCTTTATGGATATTCAAATAGTTGTAATAATTATCTATTTTATTCTGGTATTAACATAAATAAATCCCACTGTCCCTTTTCATGGTTTAATAATGACATAACGATCTTATCTTTAACGACTTTTTATTTTAAAAAATGTCATGATTTTGATATGAAACACATTTCATTTATTCTAAAGGGTTTATATATGAAATTATTTATTATGATATATGTGGATAATATGATTTAATAAATTTGTAGATGATCCATGATATCTCTGTAATTTATTGGATACTGAATTTCATCTCAAGAGATGACATGTTTTATGATATCTTGGTGAACATCCTTGGTAAATTTTCTGACACCATGGTGATAAAACTTGGTGATATGCATATGAATAAATAAATTAAATATAATATCAAAATTTTGACTTTATTACTAATGTTAATATTATTATTATATTCTAATTTCTAATGTATTTATGTATTTCCTCTTATTTTATTGATATTCCTCTAGATTACAAGTAAATTGTTTCCCTTGTTTTCCCTTATTGGGCCTTATGCTCACCCTTTATATTGATGTACATCACCAGGTAACGAGATGAAATAAAAGTACTTATGATGAACCAATGTAGTGTCCTTTCATTTTTTTTAGATTAATATTTTAATATTTAATATATAATGTACCTTATGTCACAGAAACTAAATATTAATAGATCCTCCCTTTTGTATAATGTAATGAGAAGTTTATATAATAAAAATAGAGATTCCATACATTATACTTGACATTATTATCAATGTGAATCATGAATCATGTAATTTTATGTATTTTCAAAAAACATGATGACATATACTCATGGAGAAGTAAGATAGGTTGGGTGCATCATAAGTGGCATGAAATTAATTGAATAAATCAATAAAGGATAATTCCTTTTAGTGTTAATATAAATTGATAACATTATTTCTTAGATTGAAATTAACTCATTAAATTAATAAAATTTACATCATAGTTCATTGATGAGATAATTTAATGGAGTATAAAAATTATATTTTAAGAATACAGGTTGATGTCACCAGGATGCAACATTCTTGATAAGATAATGAGACAAAGGAAATATATTATACAATAAGATTTCATATGAAATTGGGGTCATTTAATATTATATTTTCAATCAATTATTTCCCTAACATGTTTCTATATGATAATCATGGACATTAGTCAGGTCCACCAAATTCTACTGAGAATGTGTCCTAGAGGGACACATAGTAAGTGTATCTAGAACCTCTATTAAATTCTATTTCACTTTAACTATTAGAATAAATATTATTCTCAACATGCGGTTTGATTTTTTTTCAGGAGAGGTTAATCTCATTAATTAAATCCCTTATTATTCAATATTGGAATATATGTGATTTGAATTTTAATTAAATATTATTTTAAAGTTTGATTACATAATATTTATTTATAACTTGTTTCATTCACAAGGTAATAAATTTATATTTTTAGTTATGAAAATATTATACTAAATATTTCATAAAAAATTAGTGAATATAACATTTATTTATTTAGTGAATTAAAAATATAATTATATTTATTCATTTAACAAAATATTAATTATTCGAGGTTTGTTAAATGCAAAGGAGGGTTTATAGGATAAGTTAAGGGCTCGAGGAAAATGCTATATTTTATTTAATAACATTTAAACAAATATTTATTTATTTATTAAAAAATGATATTTAAATATTTATGAGTGATATAAAGTCAATGAATATAATAATAAAAATAATAATATTTTACATGAGGTTTATTTATGATAAAAAATTAGTAAATGAAATATGCACAATTACAAATTTATTTAATGTCACGACCCCCTCCAGACAAAAATTCCACAATGAGAGGAGGGAGATAATGACCTCTAGAGTGCCACCTCTAGTAAAACCTGGGTAGGATAATAGAACCAACAGTATAAAAATATCATGATATGTGAGGAATTACCCTCTATAATGAAATAGTATCAAGAGATAAGATGAATAATTCACAAGAAACTCCATGACATAATATAAAAAGAAAGCAAAACCATTTCAAAATGAATGTTTAAATAAAAAACATAGAGGTAAAAGTATCCAATGTAAAATACTCAAAAGTAAATCCATAATAGTGAAACAAAAAATATCTAATGATATAGTTTAAAATGTCTAGCATGGTTTACAAAGACCTCCTATAATCCTAAAAATTGTTTATATGCGTAGGGTGATCATACAAGTGTTCTTAATAGGAAAACCAATGTATCTTTTTCAAATGTGAAAGAGACATATTAATGCACCCTGGTGAAAATAAAATCACCCACATGACCTAAAAAGGTCAACTATGCATACCAACCTCAACATACAATGATCAACGAGTAACACAATCCTTATATAAAAACATAATATGAAGCATATCGATAAAGGGTACTCTACACCACATTTACAAAGATTTTATGCTCTCACACCCCAATTTCATATGTCTCTGAACTCACATCTATTAAGAATAAAATATACCACCTCCCCCAACACAATCACATCACATATCATCCATAGACACCTGGGCCACCTCCCAACAGTACGGTCATATGACTTCTCGCCCGAAGACACATGATAACAAATAAAATGCATTTTCATAAAAAGAGTATAAGGTTGTGATTAAAATTAAGGATATCAACATCATTACCTCCTTCAATGCATGGCTCCAATAGAATCTAACCTATAGCATGTTCATGACATGTCTTTTCCAAAAACACATGGGCCACCACCCCATAGCACAATCATCATATCTAGCCTGAAAACACCAGGTTCACTACCTCATTGCACAGTAATTGCATCTCAGCTGAACTAATTTGGACAATCACCTACTTCATTAATAGAACTCCGATCATCATATCATTTTCATATCTACTGTCTAGAATGATTGATGGTTGAGAGTGGGTACCTTCTATCCTTCCTCATCGCTAGGATGTTGGAAAAAACACTTCCTGCATGACTGTATGTGTGTCAGCACATACTAATTGATTTCGGTGGGGTTCACATAGAAATAAAAAAATATAAAAGTATATATATATATATCCTCACACAAGAACAAATTATGGGTTCATAATAAAATTCTAACTAGCTCACAACATCACCACTTTTGTTGTCACATCTAAACTTATAACACCACTTTAGCTACAAGCCACATTTAACATTTCCAACCAATTTCCATTATCCATACTATTAAATTCATTTTTAAAAATGAACCTCATTTAACCACACAAACCATCATATATATGTTTATTATGCATTTCCATCCTATAACCCAACCAAACCATAACCATTTCAATAAATAATAAATAATTATTTATTACATAACTGCTTGGAAATTAAGCACAACATATCCATAAATCACAAGAATATCATCATCCTCATTCCACAATCACCTCACCGCCCCATAATCATGACGAAAAACATCCACCTCTCCACAAAAAAAGCATGACCAAACAACAACCACCTCGCCACCCCAAATGCATGACCAAAATCCACCATCTTATTCCCCAAAATCATAGCCAAAATAAAACCACATCACCACACAAAATGAATGATCAAACAACCCCCACCTTGCAACCCCAAAATAATGGTTGAACAACCACCTCAAAAGCACATCCAAACAACCTCCACCTCACCTCCATAAAATCACAACCAAAACAATGCATCAGCCCCAAATCACATTAAAAACACTTATTTCCAAAAAAAATATAACAAACACGGATCACAACATATCAATTATTTATTAAAATTCTATAAAGGGGGATTTTTTAACATTTCACTTTATTTTTGGGGCATTATTAGACAATAAAAAATTTGGGGGAACCATTTTATTATCCAAATATAAGTGCTTATACAATTTCCATTTTAAGGTGATATTACAACAATCAAAACATGCATAACAATCACAACACATATCATTGTACCCAAAAAAAGACTCCAATGACCACAATGTTTAATGGGGTATCAATCCCATACAATAGATCATATCAAAATGATATCAAAGCTATAAAATCATGAAAAACATTCCTTGTTTTCCCATTGAATTTCAATAAGCTAATTATTTATCTTTGAACAGTCCATCACAATCGTATATCATATATAATGAAAATTAAACCCATACAACATGATAAAAATTAAATTGAAATAAGGGATTCACAAAATAAATGAGGCTTTTCAGTCTTGCTGCACATTTAAGGGAGAAGAAAAAATGCCCACAAACCACAACCACACCTGGGAAACCACTAATCATCCTACAAAACACTAAAATATTATCCGAACACATCCCAAACCCACATTCTAAAAATCTAACATCACTATATAAAATCGATAAGAGAATAACAAAAGGAAATTAACCAGGAAGAAAGAATGGATTACCACTGATCACCAATGGGAAACCACCGAAACCAGTGGATTAAAGCAAGAGGAAGAGGGAAAGGAGATCCTTAAAAATCATTTAGGTATTTCCATAAAATGATATGGGTAGGGTTTTGAAAAATTGAAGGAAATTAGACTATGAAAATGTATTTGAAACCTAGATCCCACTATTTTCATGTCTTTTAAACATTACATGGCATATAAGTCATGGGTTTTCTGAGAATTTCCACTTCTGCTGAAAAATCATTTCTCTATGAATTTATTTAATACACCTCGTGAATCCCATTTAAATGAAATGTATAATATATCATGAATTTAAACTCTTCTAGAAAACAATATGTAAACTAGCTAGTTTCACAAGTCATGAACCATAAATAAACATGTTTCTATATTTGAATAATATGAATTTTCTGCTACAATTCTACTATAGCCCTAGCCTCCACAAAAACCCTTTAAAACCTCACTAAAAAATATCCAACAACCAAAATGTGAAATTTAATGGACTAGGAAGGAAAAAATCATTCCATTAGATATCTCCAGAATGATTCATTTCCTTGATAATCCAAAACCAAGCCAGGAAGGAAAGTGGTCCGAACAACCACCTCGCAAGATTCCTCTCAATGATCTCGTCATTCCTCAAACACTACGACAAAGAAAATTCACTAAACCAAACAACCATAAAACATATAACACAACCTCTTCACCATATAGCTACAAATAATATCCTCCCACACAACTACACCACCACACAACCAACTCAACCTATTGGAATCCCAAAACAACAGCCATCGCAATGAACAAACCTCACTACCCCGAACATAAAAATTAAGTACTTCCATCCTTAATATCAAGATACCATCTGTTCTAGGTGGAACTGACTCACCAACATCAGATTAATTGCATCATTGTATAATGTATTTCAATTATGAATGAAGTAATATTTTATTCACAATTATGAACTTTATGACACTTCATACATCATGGAAAAATCCCCATATCAAAAAATAAAAGGATTCAAGCATCACATCATAAAGAAAACTAAAGAAAATAAAAACTCAAAAAAACTCCAAGTATTTGGTTCAAATTTTTATCTCTCACTCCCTTGTACTCTATTATAGGACACCATGCCTTCAGAATAAACAAACCAATAGAATGGTCCACCCACACATCACATTCTCTTGGAAATCCTAGATCTCTATAAGAATCTCAACGAATGACATATCATCTTTGATATACAACACTACAAATTAAATGAAATAGTAGCCATCATGAAGATACTGATGAAGCCAAGATAAATAGAAAATATCAAGGATCCATTCTAGTGATAGTGAAAACTCCATTTGATACACCACCTTTCCAACACTATTTAACACTTAAAAAGCCCAAAAAACCAAGGAGGAAGATTAATCCCTCTACCAAACCAATTATTCCCACATCAAGGGGAAACCTTAAAGAATTTTTGGTCCCCAACCTCAAACTCCATGGGGATTTTCCTATGAACAACATAGAACCTCATTTGATCCTTTTTTCATTTATCCTCTCATGAACTAGCTAAACCATCTCTATTGTGATTTTCACCACATAGAGTCGAAGAACATCTTTCTCCCCATTCATCATTAAACATAATATAGAATGATGTGGGTCTCATACAACACCTCAACTAAATCCATTCTGATGGATGAGTAAAATCTATTTTTATAATAAAACTCATCAATGGGAATGTTTCATATCCATGATACTTCGATTACAATGATTAATTCCCACAATATATAATTTAATTTTTTGGTATTCCACTCTATCTTCCCTTTAATCTGAGGGTGTAAAATATTTCTAAGTAATAACTCAGTTAAAAAATAATGTTGCAATCCCCTCAAAACTCATGAGGTTAAACATGCATCCCAATCCTAGATAATAGACTTTTAAACTACATGAAAACACACCACCTCATCAATATTAATATTAGCTAAATCTTCCCTTGTTTCTGACTCCTTGATTGCTAAGAAGGGGGACAATTTGTTCAAATGATCCATTAACACCTACATAGCATCACAACCTCCTAGATAACTGGGTGACCTTGTGAAGAAGTCCATCTATATTCCATCCAATTTCACTCTAGAATATAAAAAAGGACAAAAACAATTCCAGGAACATAATTCTTGGCCTTTACCTACTATAAAATGAAGCACTTCACCAAAAAATCCTCCACCACCAATTTCATCTCAAGCCACAAAAACTGCATCCTCAAACTATTGGACATCTTGGAAACTCTAGGGTATTCCGATAAAGGTGATCTATGAAAATATTGAATGAATCTCTCATGCAACACTATCGTAACAAAGAACCTCCGATGAAATAGTATCTTGTTCTGACCATCCTCCAACCATCCCTTCAGAGCATCACCATATCCAACAAGATCACACATCACGTATACCTCTAAGTGTCCCTAATGGGAATACCCCACCTTCCACATTAGTGAAGAATTCACTCACATACAAAACAAACAACCTCTATCATAATACATCATTGAATCAATGTTCAAGTCCTCCAAATCCACCATTTCTCTCCAAGCATCCCAGAATCCTGAATAACATCCTTCCCCAGGTTCATTCTTAATGTTCTAGCCACAAAATACCACTTTACCAAGGTTTTAGATATATAAAAATCATAATCAGTATGAAACATAATCCAACCCCATTTAAAAATGTTTAGATCGTGATGAGAATAGATATACCTCCAACTCTAGTGATCCATAAAGTCCATAATGTGCTCCCTAATGAGGTAATGCCACCATAATTTCAGAACAAAAAATCCACCAATTGATCCAGATCCTTGGTAAAATAGTTACACTCTTGGGGATGTAACTAACGTGCCACATAAAATATCATTGACCTATGTTCCATAAATAATCATACCAAAAACATATGGGAAGTGTCAAAAAATTCCTCAAACATCACACCCAACTCAGTAAAAGAAGAAATGGAGTACTAAACAAATTACCCTTTAGAAAACCAATCACTTCCTAGAATTGATTATTCTATAAAATAGCCTAGTTATTACTTTTCAATGCTATCAATGGGGATAAAAATGTGATAATTTAGACACAAACCTCTAATAATATCCTGTAAGACCATGAAAACTATAAACCTTTTCCACATTCTTAATTACTAACCAAGAAAAAACTGCCTTTAATTTTTATAGTTCCACCACCACACCAGAAAAAGACCCAAAATTTCCATGCAAACACACCAGTAGTGTTCAAAACTCACACATGGACAACATCTCATAAATCTAGTGGTGTAGAAGGACCTAGAAAAAATCTTTTAGCTTCTTCGCATGCTCCTCCTATAACTTCATGTATATTAATGCATCATTGATGAATACAACAACAAAAAATCTAGAAACTCAGGGAACATTGAGTTCATAAGCACTATGAATAAATCCATGGACTTATAGACACCAAAAAACATTAATATGAACTTGAAGTTCCCATACCTATATCTGAAAGTAGTCTTCTGGATATCATCCTCCTTCACCCTCAACTGGTGATATATACACCACAAGTCAATCTTATAAAACCAACTCACACCTCTCAACTGGTCAAAAAGATCATTTATTCTCTGAAGTGGGTAATGGTTCTTGACTGCCACCTGATAAAACCATTGATAGTATATACAAAATCTTGGACTACTATCTACTTTGTCAGCAAACAAAAGTAGAGAACCCCATGATGAAACACTGGTTTGAATAAAAAAATTCTACATTAGAACATAAATATAAACATTTAAATCTAGATAATTAAAAGGATCCATCTGATAAGGTTCCATTAAAATCAAATAAGTTCCAATCTACAATTTTATCCCAAAATCAACATCACTTAGAGGGGATAGCGTCACTGCCTCCTTTAAAAAACAGCTAGAAACTCCCCAATGACTTAGGGGACCTCTAAATTAATAGTTTCCACTAATTCCCCTAATAACTAACCAATAAAATATTTAAGGGGCTCTATACACTGAATACACACCTAACAACCCCGCTCGCAAATGAAAACTACAAGCTGGGCATCCATATCCAAGAACACGACTCTTCTCTCAATGTAGTATATAACAAAACGTATAGAATAAAACTAATTAGTACCTATGATGAAATAATTTGGATTCATCTATAATATGAAAAGGTCCCCATGGGACTGATGTTTCCCCATCATCTGTCTACACACTTGACACAAATCAAACAAGATAGTCTGGCCTCTGACTGACATAATCAATATTATGGGGATGAGAAGCCTCTATATATATAGTCCTAGTTCAGAGACTAGAGTTGGTTAATCAAAGGAGTCAAATTCTCATTAATAAAACTAGAAACAAACAATGGTACTATAAATACTGATCATACCTATGATGACCTATGGCCCCTCTAGCATTTACACCTCTACTGTGTACAACTGACCATGCGCATATCCTCTACCTCTCTACTAATGATGACCTCAATGACCACACATAGGTAGAAGTACCTGAACACAATGAAAATTTTGATTATGACCTCTACCCAAGACATCTCTCCTTGGAAGAGCATAATCCCACTGCCCAAGCTACTGAAATGATCTCACTAGAAACAACTACTTAGGCTAGCACTGGATCATCCCGCCTCCACCAAACAGAGTTCTAATGAACACTAGGCTCCAGTTATAGAGATGTACATGAAACCCAAAATGAAAACACATTGGCTAAGTAACTATATTAAAATCATGAAAATCATAGGTCCTAGAAGGCCTAAAGGTAAACTACTAAGGCTGAATCCCCACTGGCTGAAACCTTGAAGGCCCTAACACCTATGAACCACCACTAAAAATTCTGCTCATCGGGGATTCCTAATGACCCCCTCCCATAGAAAACCTCCTCATGAATGAATCCCCTCTCTCCCCTCCACCTTTTTTTTGATACTCCAGTTACATCAAAAACATAAAATGAGTAATTGCATACTTGATAGAAGGATGGACTACCTCTTTAAGATGCCTCTCATAAGAATACTCATCTAGAAAAAGATTCATGAAAAAATGAAATGTCCCTTGAACTTTATTTTCAACTCCCATGCTAACATAATCCCCTTTTTAAGATAAAGATAGTCTTACCTCCTCGCTATCGTCATAGTTGATGAAAGAAACTCTTCCAAAAACAATTTTTAAATGTTGACCAATGATAAATTTTCCTCCTTCTCACCCACATATAGTTTACACCATTTACATTAATATCCCTGCATATGACTAATTTAAAATGGGAACTAGCACTCTTCCAGGGATTAAATTAAACTGAAATTGATCTTGAGCTCCTCTATCCAGCACTCTTTCTCCAAATTTGAAACACATCACTCATACTTCCCTAAATCATTCCACTAAAAAGAGATCAACATTATATCCCAAGACTCTCCCTCCCCTACCGGATCAATCCTATGAGGATCTACCATATCATATTACTAAATCTCAACTTCTTGAGCAACCGAAAAACTAGGAACCAGAGCCTTAACTGAATGGAAAACAAAAATTTCATATAAATGATAGTTTATAATTTTTTTAGATTAATCTTAATTATCATTATTCACTTTAACCATCCCAAAAAACCCAATTCACATAAGAACACAGGTCAACAGGATTCATTTACCTCTCCTAGGTCTCTATCCTGTATACAAGTCCACCTCACTTGGTCGTTCAATAATCTTAGATTCTACGCACTCAGTCACATGGTTCCCTAAAACCCCATGTCCAATCCAATATTTCTAGATGATGTTATGTACCAAGGTCATATAGAACTCTTTTGATAACTAAAAATTATATCATCACTATTTATAACTCCAAAATTAATCCTATATCTAAACCAACACCATTTATACCACTCTTTTATGACCCCTACTTACAAAAGATGACAAAATGAGAAGAGAGAGATAATAAACCCCCCCCCCCCGAGTCACACCTCCAGTAAGACCTAGGTTGGAAACTCGCACCAAGGGTATAAAAATATCATTATAGGGAATTAATTACCCTATATAATAAAATATAATCAGAAGATAAGATAAATAAGGTAGATACCCAAATCTTGACGTATATAAACATTACATTACTTTTGTGGAATACTTAATACATAACAAAAAACATACACCAAAGGACTGTAATAGTTTAGTGTCTTTGGAAACTTGGAACATAATCTTCTAATTTTGGTGAAAGATCTTCAACATCTCCCATAAATACCATACCTTATTTTCTTACCTAAAACCTTTCTTTATATCCTAGGGAAATGAAAACATATAAATGGTGAGCTCAAATTCTCAGTAAGGGTAAGCATGGAGAAAATAAAACAAATCATATACATTTGGACTTCAAAACATGAACATAAAGTTTAAACGTCAAAATATTTAGTTTTGCAATAAATCTTGGCAGTACATAAGGAATAGATCATAAAGGAACATAAATCATGATAAAATATCATGTGAATAAAACATGTAATTTTGGAAACCATTGAGAACATGATATGATTTCCATAGTAGCCAAGTCATTGCTTCCAAGACTATCTTAGTGGGCAAAGTCCACTTTTGAATCGAGTTCACTCCCTGTTCCAGTCCTGTATTACTGAACTGGATTAACATACCATTCCAGCCATGTCTATCTCATGAGATATAAATCTTTATCCAAGGAATTGAAGGGAGATATTGGTCCCATCGATCTCATAATTAAATCATTCTTACGTGTGCGACAACATAAACATAAATCATTCATCATAACCCAAAGAATAAAATGGGTTTTGTAAACATCATCCCATCATAACATAATCCATATAAAACCAATGGATATCATTTCATCATAAGAAAAGTGAAACCATTTAAATCATAGAGACATTATACTTGAATCATAAACATATGAAATAATGTCATCTTAAATGGAAAATGGTTTTGATAAAACACTTGAAATGAATTCTTGAGGAAAATATCATTTCTTCTTCAAAATCATTTTCTTTTGACAAAACCCCATGAAATTTTAAAAGAAAGGAATTTTGTTGAAATTATTCATGAAATCTTGTATAGTAAGCTTCATGAAAATAAGGCGTTATAAAACCGTAAAAATCCTTTCATGTCATATAAGTTAAAAAAACATTCTCCTCGTACTTTTAACGGAAAATTCAAAAAGTTCCTCGTATGGTAAACAAAAGAATGATTCTTTCCATAACACAATGTAAAAGTAAAAGAGGGGTAAACATGACTTTAAACATGCATGGAATATTATTAAACACTTTATGAAAAAAAATTATTTACATGGATGAAAAATATAACCCTAGTAAATACATACGAATAAACAATCTCGGATAAGAAAGAGATTGGAATAGTTATCCTTTACCTTTGGTCTGATATGCTTCGTACATATCTGAACCTCCTGTATAATGATTTAAATAATTTCACTGACTTATTACAGAATCATATTCACTGTTATTATATCATATATGTCTCACTTATGACTTTATATTACCTGTTCTTTTGTGAATTCCATGTTAAAGCACCGTTTTGGGTAAAATCGTTTTATTAATCGTACATGTTAGACTTGTTGTTCCTGATATTATTATTAATTATATCATGATTTAATTATTTCCATATTTTAAATCATGTTTTATATATCATATATATACATTATATATTTATATAATAGATATATAAATTAAATGAAAGACACCGTTCATGGAGATGGTAGGTCGTACGTACGCATGAACACTGTTTTCCTTTCCTTATTGACTTGAATGGAAGTAATTATATGACATATATATATATATACATACATACATCCATTAGCTTTATCATGTCATATATTTCATTATTATTCATTATATATACTTCATAATCATTCTTGAGTGGTTAACATGGAGAATGAATCTCATCGCATCATGGAGACGGTAATCTGTATGTACGCATGAGCGATGATATCATTACCATAATTATTGAATTGAATTGGAGTGGATGATATAATATCTCATAATTATTATGATGTTATAATAACTATATATAGTTATTCTTTATAACATTATACCCATCCAATTAAGGTGGTGGTGGAAAAACATATTACACCACGGCGTGGAGACGGTATTCCGTTCGTACGCACACGCGGTGATTTCGTTTTCTGTAGGATGGATAGAAGGTGAAATGGGGTTGTTTCATATTTATAATAACATATTAGTATATTAGCGATACTGATGTTATTAATTTATAATGAAACAACTAAAGAAGAATAAGTTGAAGAATAAAGAAAATATGAAAGAATCGGTAGAAGAGATTACCTCTTCTTCGACGCACCTCTTTTACGCTTCCACTTAGGGCACTAGAGTTGGTCTTTTGAGGAGCCCAGAACCTCTATAATATTTCTAGGGAAGTTTAGAAGGGAAATTTTCAGGGGATTTCTGAGATTTAAAGATCAAAATTGTTTAAATAGAAGAGGGAAGATGTTCCCTTTTATAATGGAGGAGAGTGGGAGCTTAGGAAAAACATTAAATATTATTTTTTAATAAATTCATATTTGGTTTATAATAGTTAAAAATTGATTTATTTAGAAGGTAATGTGGGTATGGGTCTAAATCCTCTCAACCAATATGTTTTAGACAAGTTTAGGGTACTATTTTAACCTTATCATTTATATTTAACTCTAAGTTAAATAAATTAACTTTTTCCGTGTCTTCTTTTTTTCTGACACTATATGTTTAATAAACTTACTATAACAAGGAAAAAAGAACCCCACATGGTTAATTATTAATATATATAACCTTATCTATGTAATTTTTTCAAACCTTAGATCTTTAGAAATAAAATAAAATTAATAATATAATATTTGTTTTAAAAAAGTTTTATGTCAATTTTGACACTATTTGGTAATTGATTTTTTTTTGAAAATCATAACCTCATGATTAGTTAAAAAAAGTTTAATAAATCAATACTAACATGTCATATGAACCTAAAAAATTAGTGGAATTTATAAAAAGTCTCAAATTTCATTTATTTAGATATTTATAACATCAATCATGTTAATATTTCATTAATAAGGTAATTACTGCATCATCACTGTATCATACATAAATTAAAGTATTTAAATTCTAAAAATTATAAATAAAATACAATTATGTATGAAATATATTTATCTTTCTATTTAATATTTATAGTCTCATTTACCTTATGTATAACCCTGTATTAAAAAAAATTAGTTATTAAACTTTGATTTTAACTCTTTTAATTCTTCTTTAAATAAAATAATAATAAGTGTCCTAATCTAATCCAAGTGAACCTGAAGGGTAATATTTTATTCCTAAGGTTGTTTTTGTTCAAATTACACTTATCCAATAAAATTAGGACATGTTTTAGGGCAATAATAATATCATTTTTACCCTTACTTACCCTATTTACTTTTAACCGTGGTAAATAAAAATAAAAAGTTACTATTCACCAAAAATTATTTTTTTCTTATTGAACCACATTTTATTCCTTGATATTAACCGTGTCTATCATATTTTTAAAATTAAACACACAAAATTAGTAAAATTATGTGTTATGTACAATTGAAAATGCTCCTAAGAGGTGGGTAAAAGATGGTGAAAAGTTCAATAAAATTTTTATATATCTAAAATTATTCTAAAATGACTCCAATTAATTACATTGAACTAATATAAGTATTATGTATCTATTTTGACCTAAAATAAATTTAAATAAAACAAATTATTATTTAAATAAAAATTCAGTTTTAACCGATATATCATTGTTTTCAATATTCATCAAAAATTGAATGTTTTCAGAAAAATACCAAAATTTTACCCTAGGCTAATTTTGATATTCCGAATCCAAAAATGAAGTCCATTTTGGAAGATAAAATTTATAAAATTTAAAAAATTGGGTATTACTATTCATAATGGATAGTTTATATAATATTTTAATAACATATCGTTGTTTATTAAAACACGATATTCCATATAACACACGCCATCGAGGAAGGTTTATATGGCATGAAACACAAGCCTAGAATAGTGTTTACATATAATTTATTATAATACAGTGTTTCATATAGAGAAATCTAATCTTGGTGTAGTGTACAACTCAAGACATCAAAGAAATTAAAAAGAATATTTCTCATAAAATCTCGGGGTGTTACATTCTAGCCCACATAAAATGAATTTTTCCCTCGAAATTTGTCGGGGTTATAAATGGTTTACTACTTGAATGATTCTTTAATAGAATCTCACATCGTAAAAAGTACTACCAGAACTTAACTTTGAAATTTAAATTATAAAACGTAATGATTAACCAAATTAACTAATCATTGGGTTTCCACATAGGAGAACATAAGTGAATATATGTATATGGAAGAGAAATCTAACCATCATGTTCTGATGGAGAGAGGTAGAGAACATGGATATGAAAAATCCAACAATCACAAATCCATATATTTATTATGATTTAAGGTCCCATCTGACTGAAAATTCATTTTTTTTATTTTTTGAAACACTTTTTGGTTAAGTGAGAACCGACCACACAAATCACTGGAAAAGTTTGAACCAGCAAACCCGCCAAAAAAACCATAAAGACATGCCAGACCATCACATTGTGAATACGTGAGAACCAAACTCAAATCCTCCATGATCAGAAACGTTATCATCAGATTTGCCAACACCATCCCAATTTGCCAAAGAAACCTTCGAACCAGCTCAAAGTAGGATCATGCGTGAAGGGAAAGGACAAAAGGGCAGAGGAGAATCATAAAATGATGTTATTAGATCCTAGAACATAGAAACAGAACCCCAAAATAGGAAAATAGTGAAACAAGGGAGATCAGGAGAGGAAATTACTCAAGCACCGAGCATTCCTGAGGTTACCCTCTGTGACCTCGTATTGACCCGGGAGAAGACGTTGACCCTGCCTGCATCTGCCATCCTCATATGAATAATAACTCTGAAAAAAACAATTCCCCAACCTCAAAGACACCAGATATCCACGCAAGAAGGGGAAGAAGCACCAAAAAAATCCTGACCCATAAACCTCACCAACAGTAGTCATCATCACAAACTGATCTGAGGTCAAACCGCCATCGATTGTGTATGCGCCGGCTAGTGATCAACACTGCGGCTACTGAAAAACCCATTAGGAAATGACCCTATGATTAGAGCATTCTGACTAAATGATGAAATAGGAAGGGAAGAGACACGAACACAATCGTGACTGGATCTGGATGGAAACACACTGAACCATGAAGGGTTGTCCATGCGCTGTAGGGTCTAGGAGAGGAATCGTCGTCGTTACGGACAGCGCTACTCAGGGAGAACAGGGAACATCGGCAGGATCCATGCTGTGTCGAGAACACCGAGTCTGTCAGAGGGCTACTTGCCGGAAGGAGAGCTCAGCGACGGTGGAAACCAGAGCTGCTACATCACACGAGAAAGTGCTGGGAACAACCTGAGGCAGGGCAAGCTAACAATGGGAAGCAGTATCCCGAACACTGAGATGCGGAAAGCAGTATTAGTCGTTCCTTGAATAATTTACACTTAATCTATTAATTAAATGAAGTTGAATTTGTATTCTGTGAAGTTTTAGATGATCACGCGATTTAATGATAGGTCATTCCATCTGTCTGAAACAAAAGGTTAGAATAAGTTGTCAAATATACATAAGTCCATATATGGTGAGGTTAATCGTATATGATTCAAAAAATGGACTTATACTTCATCTATCATACCGCTTAATAAAATAAAACTAGTTTTTACTTACCAGGGACTTCAAGTAGGCCAGTGGTAGGAAATAAAGGCTTGTCGCACTTTAGTTGTGGGTTCAATTCCCGCTACATTGTCCTACGTGATGGGTTGTGTAACGCCCCGACCCCAGTTACCCAGATTCGGTACATTATTGCATAACATTGTAATGATCACAAAAGATCAAGTCTCGAAAGACCGGTTAGTTTAGTAGCCTTGGAAACACTAGATACATTCATAAGTCTTAAATTACATCATAAAGTAAAACAAAACTACAACAACATCTTGTATTCATATCCCCTCATACTATCCCTGCAGGTCATTCATAATATACTTCTTAACATCCTGTAAAAATTAAAACATTGGAATGGGTTAGCTAAGATGTTCAGTAAAGATAACAATATAGCGGAAGCTTTTATAAATAAACATAAAAATTTAAGGCAATGTATAACTAAAACAAAATCCTTTTAAAACATGAACTTCATCATAATATGAGAAAATTAAAATAAGATAATTCCATTTACTTATTCATATGGATATTCTACTAGTTGAATAATCACATGCAATATCAACAACCACTTTCATAATGATGGAATACATAATTCCAGACTATCATAACCATGTAGCCAAGGCCTCGTGCCAAGACTACAAATAAGATTTTGTCAAGGCCTCATTCCAAGACACTAGTTTGTCTCATGATACCTACCGATTCATCGAGGAGCTATAGCGGGCGCCACCCGTCACTTATTAAGTCCAATGCATTCCTCATATGAACAGGTTTAAACATATCATAAACCATAACATAATCGTATCACATAAAACATGCATAAAGGAAACATAACATTTCCACATTTCAATAACAAGATATCAATACAACACATTGATATAATAAAAAACACTCTCAAAACCATTTTCAATACCAAAATAAATGAAAATTAAAACTTGGTATTTATTTTTCATTTTAAAAAAATTATGGCTTGTAGAGGAATCCGAAACTCAAATAATGGTCACAGTGGTGGAGAAGTCGTTGTCACCACATACATACAACAAGAAAAACATTCCTTTTTGTCATTTAGTAAAACGATTCATATAAAAAGATTCCTTTTGAATAAACTTAAAAGTCAAAGGGGTTTATACACCATATAAAATAAATTTGTGTATAAAACAAAATATGCCTCAATGAATGGAGATTGAGACGAAGTCCCTTACAAAGATCATTTTTAAATAAAATGGATCTATTATGTGTATTCACTATAATTACACATAAAGAAAGTAAAAATACAATATATGACATAATAATATCATGAAATAATATGAAAGTAGGAGATTAACCCAAAGAACGAAAATTGGGTTAAGAAGTTCCCTTACCTCAAGTCCGACTTGACTCGATCATTCTTTAATCTCCTGAATAATAAACTAGAGTTAATTTCAACATCAATAAAAACCTTTTTCATGTTCATTATTCATTTTATATCACTTATTACCATGTTATCAACATTATGTAATTATATAAGTTAATAACGGTCGTTTTGTCGATCTTTGGTAGTTGAGTCAAAAATAAACTTCTTATAATTACAAGTTTTTCATGTGGTGAAATACACATTATATACAGGATTATATTCATGATTTAGATATCATATATATCATATATATCCAGTATATACATGCATTTATAATATTACATAACATTTAGAGGTAAGAAATGAACTGCACCGTTCATGGAGACGGTAAGCCGTACGTACGCATGAATGCTACTTTCATTTCTATTTCATATTTAATGGAATTAAATCATAATGATATAAAGTTATATTATAATTCCAGTATAATATCATGTATAATATCATTTAATACATCCTTTATACATCCCACATATGGCATTAATGAATCAAATCACTTTGAGGGGGCGGTAGTACGCACTTCCAAAAATGAAATTATCGCATTTACCCATAATGGAAATCATAAAGGAATTCCATAAATGAAAAATACAGAAGCATAAGGAAAATATAAACATAATATATATCATATATAAATATAGTGACATCTTAATGGCCACCATGAGAGTTGTTAAAAGAATATTGAACAATCATCGTTTCATGAGGCAGTAATTCGCCACCCACAGAAACAGTATGTTCATTAACCATTAGACGAAGGTGTTTTTAAGTGTAAATAAAATCCTTATCATAACAACATCCTAGTATATTTAAGATACTGGTGTTGTTAAAAAATAATTTAATAAAAATATTTTATGTGGTTGGAGAAGAAAAATAAAATAAAAGAACACAAGAGAAGACATTACCTTAAAATCGGGTAACTCTTTTTGATTTGAGCCAAATCCTTCCTTGGGAAGACTTATGCCCAAAGTGAGGCTTCTAGGAGAAAGAGACAGAAGTTGAGGGAGTATTTGGACTGAGGATGACCGAGACAAATGGTTTGAATGTATGAATAAGATGGTAGAGGTGGGGGCCTTTTATAAGAGGAGAGGAGGGGCACTCTTGGAAAGTAATGAAATGTTACATTATTATGAAGTTCTTTTCGGATTTCAAAGGTCCCAAAATTATATATTTCGAGGATATGGTTATAAGGGTTCTAAATATAGTCATTCAATAGGTTTTTGACTAGTGTATGTCTTAGATTTTACATTATCTTTTCATTTTATTTAAATCGTTAATTAATGAGGTAATCGCTACATCATCATGATGTCATAAATAATTTAATTTATTTAATGTCAAAAAATTATAAAAAAATTACCACAATGGATGAAATATTCTTATCTTTCCATTTAATATTTATAGTCAAAACTTTATCTTATAGAACCCCATGTAATAATTTTTTTAGTAAAACAACACATGTTTTTGACAATTTTATTTTTACTTTAAATAAAAAAGTAATTAATGTCATTTTCTTACCCAAGTGGCTCCATGGGGTCCCCAAGTTGACCCATGGATTTTCTTGGTTGGCCATGACTCATACAATAAGTGTAGGAAAAGGGTAAAGGTATTTTCATTTTTTTATAATATCATTTTTACATTAAATTTCACTAATTACCTTTAATCACGATTAATTAAACTTAAAAGTTACTATTCACCAAAAAATTATTTTAATCCCATTAAAACACATTTTACTTCATAATGAGAACCATGTATTTCAGATTTTTGAAAATCAAATCACATAAGTGGTAATGTTTCATTTAACCAAAAAATCAGTTTTTTAACTACCACTTGGTGGTTTCATTATTCATCAAAAATTGAAGTTTTTCAGAACAATGCCAAAATTTCACCCTAAGCTATAATTGATATTCCGAATTCAAAAATGATGTCAATTCTACAAAATTCCAAACATATAAGTTTGATTAATTAATTTTATAATTAATTCCCGTTGTCACAACAAATAGCGTGTTTTTAAAAATAATATATATCAAAAGATTGACAATTGCTTATGTCCAATTTGAAAGAGAAATTAATTCTGATGGCCACCATTGGATAAAATGGTAAAAATATATTCTAATTATACTTTAAAACCACTCTGTAGTATAATTTATCACTATAATTTATTTTGATTAAAAAAGTTGTTTTTAAGTATTTTTCATTATTCATAAAAAATTGGATGTTCTCAGAAAAATACCAAAAATTCAACATAGGCTAATTTTGATATTACAAATCCACAAATGAAGTCCATTTTGAAATATAAAATATATATAATTTCAAAAAATGAGTATTACTATTCATAATGGCTATTTTTATTGGACGCGGTGCGTTAGAATCTCGAACATGCGTATAATGCAAGCTATTGCATTATTGAAAGAGAAGTGTATCATGGAAGCTCGGGGTGTTACATTCTCCCCTCCTTTAAAAAATTGCGTCCTCAGTATTTGAAATTTTTCTTTGAAAATAAAAGGTTGAAAATAGAAAATGCCTTTGTGGAGAACCCACATCGAAAATAAGGTTAATAAAATTTATCCTTAATAAGAGGGAAAGGGAAATGAAAAAGTCACCACCAAATTATGATCTTGATAAGGAGAACATTGTTGGAAATTAGAGACATATAATTGGAGGAAAAACGTAAATATTTGAAGGGAGGGATTGAGTTCATCAATCAGAAACAAGTGTAAAATTTAGGGGCTCAAAGCCTTCAATCTATGTTGGTTTAAAATATTATCAGTTCAACAAGACATAAGGTATTAGGATAACACATTTTTTGTTTTAATATCCCTTTACTAAAGTTTAAGAATTAATTTATTCACAGAATATGAGATAGGTATATATATATTTATGCTTGACAAGTAGAGTTTCATCCTTCAACTAATTTCTACCTCAAACTCATCTTTCACTCAAAAAGATAATAGAACTCAAAAATATTATATTTATCTTAATCGTACAAGGTTCAAAATATTAACACATACCATTTAGATTAGGAAAACTATTTTGTAATAACCAGGGACTTCCTATAGGCTAGTGGTATGTATTAAAGGCCGATCGCACTATGGTTGTGGGTTCGATTCCTATAGCTTTGTCCAACACGGCGGGTTAACCCCCGACCTGCAGGTTTTCCTTTTTCTAAAACTATAGTATTACATAAATAATCTTAAGAAATCGTTTAAACTTAAGCCATACTATCCAATGTTCAACTTAATCCATTCCAACCTTTATAGTTATCCAAAATACTTTTGTCCGAACTCATAGTCCAAATATTGTAAGAAGGTAAACACAATGAAGATCTTTTTTTCGCGTAATAACATGTGAACACCTTTATCATGTATTCTTTTAAACCAATGCAACATCATGAATTATGATAAATACTTCATGATCCCATATTCATTATAGAATACTAGATATAATTCTTCTATCAAAAAATGTATACAAATCATTAATCTATTTCAAGGAAGTCAAGAATATCCAATATAATTTATCCAAATCAATCACTATATCAGTATCAGAACCATATTTTGGTTTATCTCTATCTCAACCATATATTTTCCAAAAATTTAACCTTCTATTAAGTCAATTTTCTTGGTTCCACACAATCTCAAGTCCTTGATGAAATAGCACTGCAGTACAATCCTTATATATATTTTACATTATTCTTATAACCATAATATAGGTGTTGAGTCCAAAAACCCAAATACAATAATTATTCAACTTCATCTATAGTAATAGCATAAGCTTGTCCTTTCTCCCTTGGCCTTTTCTGAGGTAAGTTTCATTGGCGCTTAGGGCATTCATTTGCATAATGCCCCATTTCTCTACAATTGTAGCATTCAACATTGATAGCCTCTTTCTTTCCCTTGTAATCACGAGCCTGGTGACCTTTTTCTCCACATTTATAATAAACTCTCATTCCTTTTAGGCAAGTACTGGGGTGATTCTTCCCACAATTATCGCATAATGGAAAGTCCTTCATTCCCTTTTTCCCTTTATCTCTATCTTGTTCCACCATTCTCTTTTTCTCTTGCTTTACTTTATTGTCATAAGATTTAGAGAATTCCTTTTCTATCTTGATAGAACACGTGACTATATCTTCGTAAGTTGAGAAAGATTGTGATACTAATGCTCGATGGAGAAATGGTTTTAACCCATCAAAGAAATGATCGACCTTACTTCTTGGGTTATGTATATAATATACAGCATGCCTCGCTTATCGTGTAATGTTAGACTCATACATTGCGACATTCTCATCCTCTTTTTGCCTCAGACTCAAAAATTGTCTTTCCATATCTTCTCAATGGTCACGAGGAAAGTATTTTTCTATGAAAAGATATTTTAACTCCGTCCATTCCATATTTGATACTTCATCATCTCCCTTTGTGTTTTGAATCAGCGACCACCATTTATTGGCATCTCCAGTGAGCCGGTAAACAGCCATGACAACCTTCTCCCTTTTGCTACTCCCAAAGGCATGGAATATTTTCTCTAAGGAGTTTATCCATTGCCCAGCTACTAATGGATTTGTACCCCCATTAAATTTTGGCAGTTTTTGCCTCATGAAGCGGCCTAACATTGATCCTCCACGTTGCGGATCAGGGTGCTCCATACGAGTTATGTTATTATTCATAACCTGAGTGAGTTGTCCTAGTATGGTGATAAGTTGATCAGCACCAGTTGTATCTCTAGCTCCACAATAATTGTCTTAAGCATAAGGGAAATCCCTACATGGAGTGTGTCCATTGATACAGTTTCCATTCCTCCCACTAGGCGCCATTTCTAGACAATGGCTTAAACTAGATTATTTTATGAATCAAAATACATAATTCCATACTTGTAAAACACTTAATATAAATTGAACTATATTCATAAAACTGTTTTCTTTGAGGAAGTATATACTCATAAACCCTTCATAATGGTTTGTAAAGAAAATGATAATTATCCTAAGCAAATCCCTCAGGAGTGTTGTAACCAAGAGTGCAGCAAGGCCCATTGTCGTGCACCAGTTCCCGTACGAGTCTAGCTCAAAGCGGTGTTTTCGGGTTTTACCCCTAGGTACATCTGTGCAAGAGCCACCTTTACATACTCGTATCCAGACAGGGATGTATTTCTCGGAAAACTCACAAAATCACTATAATAAGAAAATTCTAGGATGTTCTTCTATAATAATCCTCAAAGTCTATCTTAGGGCTATGTGATCTAATCAGAGTTTATCTAAATGTAGCTTCCAAGGTTAGTACTAAACCGCCTCTGATACCAACTGTAATGCCACGACCCCAGTTACCCAGAGTCGGTGCATTACTGCATAACATTGGCATGATCACAAAAGATCAAGTCTCGAAAGACCGATCAGTTTAGTAGCCTTGGAAACACTAGATAAATTCGTATGTCTTACATTACATCATAAAGTAAAATAAAACTACAACAAGATCTTGTCTTCATATCCCATCATAATATCCTTGTAGGTCATTCATGATATACTTCTTCACATCCTGGAAAAATTAAAACATTGGAAGGGGTCAGCTCAGATGCTCAGTACGGATAACAATATAGCGGAAGCTTTCATAAATAAACATAAACATTTAAGGCAATGTATAACTAAAACAAAAGCCTTTTAAAAAATGAACTTCAGTATAATATGGAAAAATTAAAATAAGATAATTCCATTTACTTATTCACATGGATATTCTACTGGTCGAATAATCACATGCAATATCAATAACCACTTTCATAATGATGGAATGTATAATGCCAGACTATCATAACCTTGTAGCCAAGGCCTCATGCCAAGACAATAGTTTGTCTTATTAAACATACCGATGCATCGAGGAGCTATAGCGGGCTCCACCCATCACTTATTAAGTCCAATTCATTCATCATATGAACAGGTTTAAACATATCATAAACTATTACATACTCGTATCACATAAAACATGCATAAAGGAAACATAAAATTTCCACATTTCAATCACAAGATATTAATACAACACATTGATATAATAAAAAACACTTTCAAAACCATTTTCTATATCAAAATAAAATAAAATTAAAACTTGGTATTTATTTTTCATTTAAAAAAAATTATGGCTTGTAGAGGATGCCGAAACTCAAATAATGGTCACAGTGGCGGAGAAGTCGTTGTCGCCATATACGTACAACAAGAAAAACCTTTCTTTTTGTTGTTTAGTAAAACTCTTCTTATAAAAAGATTCCTTTTGAATAAACATAAAAGTCAAAGGGGTTTATACACCATATAAAAGAAATTTGTGTATAAAACAAAATATGCCTCAATGGATGGAGATTGAGACGAAGTCCCTTACAATGATCATTTTTAAATAAAATGGATATATTATGTGTATTTACTATAAGTAAACATAAATAAAGTACAAATACAAGATAGGACATAATAATATAATGACATAATTTGAAAGTATGAGATTAACCCAAAGAATGAAAATTGGGTTAAGAAGTTCCCTTACCTCAGGTCCGACTTGACTCGATCGTTCTTTAATCTGCTGAATAAAAAACTAGAATTAATTTAAACTTACTTAAGAAGCTTTTTCATGTTCATTATTCCTTTTATATCACTTATTACAATGTTATGAACATTATGTAATTATTTAAGTTAATAACGGTCATTTTGTCGATCTTTGGTACTTGAGTCAAAAATAAACTTCTTATAATTACAAGTTGTTCATGTGGTAAAATATCCATTATATCCATAATTATATTCATGATTTAAAAATCATATATATAATATATATCCAATATATAAATTCATTTATAATATTACATAACATTTAGAGGTAAGAAATGAAATGCATCATTCATGGAGATGGTAAGCCGTACGTACGAATGAACGCTACTTTCATTTCTATTTCATATTTTCTGGAAAGAAATCATAATGAAATAAAGGTATATTATAATTCTAGTATAATATAATGTATAGTATCATTTACTCTATCCTTTATAAATCCCACATATGGCATTAACGATTTAAATCACTTTGAGGGGGCAGTAGCCCGCACTTCCTAAAATGCAATTATCGTGTTTACCCATAATGGAAATCATAAAGGTATGCCATAAATGAAAAATACAGAATAATAAGGAAAATATAAACAAAATATATATCATATATAAATATAGTGACATCTTAATGGCCACAATGAGAGGTGTTAAAAGAAGATTTAACAATCATCATATCATGAGGCAGTAATTCGCCACCCACAGAAAAAGTATGTTCATTAACCATTAGACGAAGGTGTGTGTAAGTTTAAATAAAATCATTCTTATAAAAACATCCAAGTATATTGAATATACTGTTTTTGTTACAAAATAATGTAATAAAAAGATTTTAGGGGGTTGGAGAAGCAAAATAAAACAAAAGAACACAAGAGAAGACATTACCTTAAAATATGATAACTCTTTTTGATTTGAGCCCAAGGCTTCCTTGGGAAGACTTATTCCCAACGTGAGGCTTCTAGGAGTAAGATATGGAAGTTGAGAGTTTATTTGGGCAGATTTGTTCCAATCCAAATGGCTTGAAGGTGTGAATAAGATGGTAAGGGTGGGGGCCTTTTATAAGAGGAGAGGAGGGGCACTCTTGGAAAGTAATGAAATGTTACATTATTATGAAGTTATTTTAGGATTTAAAAGGTCCCAAAATTATATATTTCAAGGATAAGGTTATAATTGTTCGAAATAGACTCAACCAATAAGGTTTTGACAAGTGTATGTCTTAGATTTTACATTATATTCTCATTTTATTTAAATCGTTAATTAATGAGGTAATCGCTTCATCATCATGGTGTCATAAATAATTTAATATATTTAATATATAAAAATTATAAAAAATTTACTATGATGTAGGAAATATTTTTATCTTTCCAATGAATATTTATAGTGGAAAATTGAACTTATATAACCCCATGTAATAATTATTTTATTAAAACAACACATGTTTCTGACAATTTTATTTTTACATTAAATAAAAAGTTATTAATGTCATTTTCTTACCCATGTGGCTCCATGGGTTCCCCAAGTTGACCCATGGATTTTCTTGGTCGGCCATGACTGATCCAATAAGTGTAGGACAAGTGTAAAGGTGTTTTCATTTTTTTATAATATCATTTTTACATTAAATTTCACTAATTACCATTAATTGCGATTAATTAAACTTAAAAGTTATTATTGACCAAAAAATTATTTTAATCCCATTGAACCACATTTTACTTCCTAATTACAACCATGTATGTCGGATTTTTGAAAATCAAATCACAGAAGTGGTAATGTTTCATTTAAACAAAAAATCAGTTTTTTAACTACCACTTAATGGTTTCACTATTCATCAAAAATTGAAGTTTTTCAGAACAATGCCAAAATTTCAGCCTAAGCTATAATTGATATTCCGAATTCAAAACTGATGTATATTTTACAAAATTAAAAACAAATTGGTTGAATTAATTAATTTTATAATCAATTCCCGATGTCACAACAAATAGCGCGTTTTTAAGAAACAATATATATCAAAAGATTGAAAATTGTTTATGTCCAATTTGAAAGTGAAATTAATTATAATGACCACCATTGGATAAAATGGTAAAAATATATTTTAATTATAATTTAAAACCACTCTATAGTATAATTTATCAATATAATTTATTTTGATTAAAAAAGTTGTTTTTAAGTATTTTTCACTATTCATAAAAAATTGGAGGTTCTCAGAAAAATACCAAAAATTCAACATAGGCTAATTTCGATATTCCAAATCCACAAATGAAGTCCATTTTGAAATATAAAATATATATATTTTAGAAAAGTGGATATTACTGTTCATAATGGCTATTTTGATTGGTCGCGGCGCATTAGAATCTCGAACTTCCGTACAATGCAAGCTATTGCATTATTGAAAGAGAAGTGTATCATGGAAACTCGGGGTGTTACAGGTTGTCTCTCATCCTACAGGTTATATTTTTTTCTAAAACATCACTATTATAACATTATAGATTAATATTAATAAAGTTCTAGTCTTATACAATACTATCTGATGTGTGACATAATCCATTCCAGTCTTTAGACTTATCCAAAATACATCTGTCGAATCTCATAGTATAAAGACAATGATTACTAGAAATTTCATCAACCAAGAATTTGCATACCATCATTTATCCCCCATATATCATAAGATATATCTTTTTGATCACATTCCAAACATGTGAATACCTTAATCTTGTATTCTCTTGCAACATGAATTACTATAGAACCATAGTGAAAACATGAATGCTTTCAAAAGGAAACTCTTTCCACATACCAAAATCCCTAAATTTCTATATATTCAAACCATGATATCACTTTGCCCTTATATCAGTCATGAGCTCATTAATACTATCAAAAATATTATTTTATCTTTATCCGTTCATTATGCACATATAATCTGCTTTCTAAAAAATTTGACTTCCTTTTCATGGTTACCGGTAACATATAATTATTGAAAACCACAATAAACCAATACATAGATATTCCAATATTCCACAGTACTATAAATTGGATTCCACAACATTATTTTGGAATCCCGTTACAAAAACACGTTATCGTTCCACTACATCGTTGTCATACTCAACATCACCAATAGTGATCTTATGTGACATCCCCTTTTCCATTTCCTTAAGAGGTTGCTCATGTCGATCATCATTAACCCTTAGATTATGGAATTGATTAGCATAATGCCCCATTTCATTTCACTTGAAGTATTAAAGGGTTGCTGGAGCGTTCTCTTTAGTCTTTTCTCTATTCCCCTAATTAGCTACCTTTTTCCATTACTTCGACATCAACTGCTCGATGGCCTTTTTTCCACACATAAAAAATTTTCTAGTACCTTTTAGACAATATCCACCATGATTCTTTCTACACATTGAGCATAAATAAACATCCACCTTCTATTCACCACTGTTCTAAGATTTTTCCTTGAACTCCATCTTTCATTTCTTGTTAAAACCAAGAGATGGATATGTTACACAAACTTCCAGTTCTACCTTGATAGCACAACACACAATTTCACCATAGCTACTGAAGTCTCTTATAGCTAATGCCCTTCGAAGACTTGGTTTTTTGCCACTGAAGAATCGATCAACTTTACTTTCAGGTTGGATGATAAAGCCAGATTACTACCTTGAAAGCCTTGTAAAATTCGTTTTGTATATACCAACAGATTCATCATCATTTTGATTAAGCTCAAGGAACTTATTTTCTATCTTTGATCGAAGAATACTTTGGAAGTACTTACTGAAAAACAAGTTCTTAAACTCGTCCAATTCCATGGATTCAATTTCATCTTGGGGCCTTGTATTCTTAATTAGATTCCACCACTGGTCTGATTCACCTTCTAAATGGTAAAAATCTAAAATTAAGTTTTCATGTTCTTAATATTGAAGTATGGAAAATATGTTTTCAGTGGTACTGATCCATTGTTCAGCAACAAGTTGATCAGAAGACCCATTGATAGACGGTGGACGTTGCCTCATGAAGGAATCAATAGAATATTGTTCCCTTCTATGATCATTTGGAAATATAGAATGATTCATAGCTTGTGTTAGTATAGCAATACGATTTTTCACTCCATCTCCCATCACATTTGGTTGCTCAGAAGGACAATCATTGCATTGCCCATTACATTGATCAACACAGTTCCTTCGGGTTCCAGCCATTGTGAGAGGCAAAAATCATGCAAGGAAAACAACATAATAAAGGGGGAGTAACTTCAATATCTAACATCTTAGGTTTAATTATAATATCGCTACCATAATTTTAGGACTATAAAATATACTTATAATTAATCATAGGTACATCCCTAGACATACCTTAGAAATATCTCAAGGGATCTCACTAAAGTCATCACATCCTAGATTCCAAAGGTTGACTAATCCATTCCTCTGATACCAAATGTAGAGACCCAAAGCTTGACGTACATAGAAATTACATTACTTTTGCGGAATAATTAATACATAACAAAAAACAGACACCAAAGGATCGTAATAGTTAAGTGTCTTTGGAAACTTGTAACATAATCTTCTAATGTTGGTGAAAGATCATCATCATCTCCCATAAAGATATTACCTTTTTTTCTTACCTAAAACCTTCCTTTATATCCTGGAGAAATGAAAACATATAAATTGTGAGCTCAAATGCTCATTAAGGGTAATCATGGAGAAAATAAAACAGACAATATACATTTGGACATCAAATCATGAATATAAAGTTTAAACGTCAAAATCTTGAGTTGTGAAATAAATCATGGTAGTACGTAAGGAATAGATCATAAAGGAACATAAATAATGATAAAATATCATGGTAATAAAAGATGTAATTGTGGAAACCATTAATCACATGATATGATTTCAATAGTAGCCAAGGCTTTGCTTCCAAGACCATATTAGTGGACAAAGTCCCTTTCTGAATCAAGTTCACTCCTCGTTCCAGTCCTGTATTACTAAACCGGATTAACTTATTGTTCTAGCAATGTCTATCTCATGAGATAGAAATCTTTACCCAATGCATTGGATGGAGATATAGTTTCCACCCATCTCATAATTAAATCATTCTTACGTGTTCCCCAACATAAAAAGAAATCATTCAACATCACCCAAAGAATAAAATGTATTTTATAAACATCATCCCATCATAACATAATCCATATAAAACAAATGGATATCATTTAATCATAAGAAAATATAAACCATGTAAATCATAGAGGCATTATACTTGAATCATACACATATGAAATAATGTCATCTTAGATGTAAAAAGGTTTTGATAAAACACTTGAAATTAATTCTTGAGGAAAATATCCTCTCTTCTTTAAAATCATTTTCTTTTCACAAAACTCCAAGAAATATTAAAAGATAAGGATTTTTTTGAAAATAGTAATGAAATACTATAGAGTAATATTCATGAAAATAAGGTGTTATAAAATCATAAAAATCCATCCATGTCGTATAAGTTAAAAAAATATTCTCCTCGTACTTTTAACGGAAAATTCAAAAAGTTCCTCGTATGGTAAACAAAAGAAAGATTCTTTCCATAAAACAATGTAAAAGTAAATGAGGGGTAAACATGACTTTAAAAATACATGTATAATTATTAAACACTTTATGAAAAAAAAATATTTATGGACATGGATGAAAAATATAACCCCAGTAAATACTTACGAATAAAAAATCTCAAATAAGAAAGAGATTGGAATAGTTATCCCTTACCTTAGGTTCGATATGCTTCGTACGTATATGAACCTCCTGTATAATGATTTAATTAATGTCATTTACATATTTAGGAATCATATTCATTGTTATGATATCATATATGGTTCACTTATGACCATATATTACGCGTTCTTTTATAAATTCCATGTTAAAGCACTATTTTGGGTAAAATCGTTTTATTTATCATACGTGTTTGGACTTGTTGTTCTTGATATTATTATTACATATATGATAATTTAATTACTTCCAAAATTTAAATCAATATTTATATATCATATATATTCAGTATATATATATATAATAGATAGATAAATGAAATTAAATACAACGGTCATGGATATGGTAGGTCGTACTTACGCATGAACGCTGTTTTCCTTTCCTTATTGACTTGAATGGAAGTAAGTATATGACATATATATATATATATGTATATATAATTCCAATATCATTATCATGTCATATATTTCATTATTATTAATTATATATATACTTTATAATCATTCTTGAGTGGTTAACATGGATAATGAATCTCATCGCGTCGTGGAGAGGGTAATCTGTACGTACGCACGAGCGATGATATCATTACCAAAATTGTTGAATTGAATTGTAGTGGATGATATAATATATAAGAATCATTATGATGTTATAATAACTATATATAGTTATTCTTTATACCATTATACCCATCCATGTAAGGTGGTGGTGGAAAAATAGATTACACCATGGCGTGGAGACGATATTCCATACGTACGCACACGCGGTGATTTCGTTTTCCGTAGGATGGATAGAAGGTGAAATGAGGTTGTTTAAAATTTATAATAACATATCAGTATATTAGTGATAATGATGTTATTAATTTATAATGAAAAAACTAAATAAGAATATGTTTAAGAAGAAATTAAACTTGAATGAATCGGTAGAAGAGATTATCTCTTCTTCGACGCACCTCTTTTAAGCTTCCACTTAGGGCACTAGAGTTGGTCTTTTGAGGAGACCAGAACCTCTATAATTTTTCTAGGGAAGTTGAGAAGGGAAATGGTCAGGGTTTGGCCGAGCTTGACAGATCAAAATTGTGTCAATAGAAGAGGGAGTATGTGCCTTTTTATAAGGGAGGAGAGGGGCACCTTAGGAAAAACATAAAATATTATTTTATAATAAAGTCATATTACGTTTATAATAGCTCTAAATTAACTTAATTAGAATATAAAGTTGGGATGGGTCTAAATAATCTCAACCAATAGGTTTTAGAAAAGTTTAGGTTACTATTTTAACCTTATCATTTAGATTTAACTCTACGTTAAATAAATTAACGTTTACCGTGTCGTCTTGTTTTCTTACACTATATGGTTAATAAACTTACTATAACAAGCCAAAAGAACCCCAAGTGGTTCATTATTAATATATATAACCTTATCAAAGTAATTTTACCAAACCATAGATCATTAGGAATAAAATAACAATTAATAATATAATATTTTATTTAAAAATTATTTAATGTCAATTTTGACACTATTTGGTAATTCATTTTTTTAAAAATTATAAAAACATGATTAGTTAGAAAAATGTTAATTAAATCAATATTAACATGTTGTATTAAACTAAAAAATTATTGAAATTTATAAAAAGTCTCAAATTACATTTATTTGGGTATTTATAACATCGATCATGTTAATATTTTATTAATAAGGTAATTACTGCATCATTATTATGTCATCAATAAATTATATTATTTAATGTCTAAAAATTATAAATAAAATACCATTATGTATTAAATATTTTTATCTTTCTAAGGAATATTTATAGTCTAATTTATCTTATGTATAACTCTATATGAAAAATGTTTTAGTTATTAAATATTGATTTTAACTATTTTAATTCTTCTTTAAATAAAACAATAATAAGTGTTCTAATCTAATCCAAGTGGACCTAAAGGGTAATATTTTACTCATAAAGTTTTTTTTGGTCGAATTACACTTATCCAATAAAATTAGGACATGTTTTATCGTAATAATAATATCATTTTTACCCTTAATTACCCTATTTACTTTTAATCGTGGTAAATAAAAGTAAAAAAGATACTATTCACCAAAAATTATTATTATCTTATTAAACCAAATTTTACTCCTTCATATTAACAGTGCCTCTCATATTTTTAAAATTCAACTCACAGAAGCGGTAAAATTCAGTTTTATGTACAATTGCAAATGCTCATAGGAGGTGGGTAAAAGATGGTGAAAAGTTCAATAAAATTTTTATATATCTAAAATTATTATAAAATGACTTAAATAAATTACATTGAACTTATATATTTATTATGTATATATTTTGACCTAAAATAAATTTAAATAGAAAAAATATTATTTAAATAAAAAATTTGTTTTAACCAATAACTCATTGTTTTCACTATTGATCAAAAATTGAATGTTTTCAGAAAAATACCAAAATTTCTCCCTAGAAAAATTTTGATTTTCTGAATACAAAAATGAAGTCCATTTTGAAATATAAAATTTATAAAATTTAAAAAATTGGGTATTAATATTCATAACAACTAGTTTATATAATATTTTAATATCATATAGTTGTTTAGTGAAACTCGGTATTGCGTATAACACACGCTATCGAGGAAGGTTGCTATGGCGTGAAACATAAGCTTAGAATAGTGTTTATGTATACTTTATGCTAATACGGTGTTAAGTATAGCACAAGTTAATCTTGGTGTAGTGTATAACTGAAGACATTAAATAAATTAAAAAGAATATTTCTCATAAAATCTTGGGGTGTTACATTGTACCCCCCTTAAAATTAATTTCGCCCTTGAAATTCGTCGGGGTTATAAATGGTTCACTACTTGAAAGTTTCTTTAATAGAAACCCACATCATAAAAAGGACTACAAAATGTAACTTTGAAAATTAAATTATGAAATGTAACTGTTAACGAAATTAACTAATCACTGGGTTTACACATAGGAAAACATAGGTGAAAATATGTATATGAAAGAGAAATCTAACAATCAAGTTCTGATGGAGAGTGGGAGAGAACATTGATATGAAAAATCCAAAAATCAAAAAAACATAAATTTTTTATGATCTAAGGTACCATCTGACTGGTAATTCATTTTTCTGATTTTTTGAAACACTTTTTGGTTAAGTGAGAACTGACCATAGAAATCCTGGGGGAAGTGAGAACTATGAAACCTGCCAAAAAACCATAACGGCATGCCAGACCATCACTTTGTGACTAAGTGAGAACCAAACTCAAATACACCATGATCAGAAATGTTATCATCATATTTTCCAACACCATCCCAATTTTCCAAAGAAACCTTTGAACCAGCTCAAAGTGGGAGCGTGCGTGAAGGGAAAGGACAGAAGGGGAGAGGGGAATCATCAAATGGAGTTATCATATCCTGGAACATAGAAACAGAACCCCAAAATAGGAAAATAGTGAACCAAGTGAGAACAGGCAAGGAAATTACTCAAGCACCGAGTGTTCCTGAGGTCTCCCTCTACGACCTCGTATTGATTCGGGAGAAGACGTTGACCCTGCTTGTATCTGCCAACCTCATATGAACAATAACTCTGGAAAACAAACAATTCCCCAGCATCAAAGACACCAGATCACCACGCAATAAAGAGAAGAAGCACAAACAGAATCCCGACCCATAAACCTCGGCAACAGTAGTCGTCATAAAAAACTGATCTCAAGTCAGACCTCTATTGGTTGTGTATGCACCATCCAGTGATCCACACTGCGACTGCCCACAAACCCATTGGGAAATGACCCTATGATCAGAGGATGCTGACTAAATGCTGAAAGGGAAGGGAATAGACACAAACACAACTGTGACTGGATGTGGATGGAAACACACCGAAGCAAGAAGGGTTGCCCACGCGCGGTAGGGTCCAGGAGAGGTGTCATCATCGTCACGGACAGCACTGCTCAGGGAGTATGGGGAATATCGGCAGGATCCTTACTGCATCGGGAACACCGAGTCTGTCGGAGGGCCACTTTCCGGAAAGAGAGCTCGGTGTCAGCGGAAACCAGATTTGCTACGTCGTGCGAGGAAGATTCGGGCACAACCTGAGGCAGGGCAAGTTTAGAACGAGAAGAAGTATCCAGGACACTAAGATGCGGGAAGCAGTATTGGTCATTCCTTGAACAATTTACACTTCATCTCTTAAAGAAATGAAGTTGAATTTGTCTTCCGTGAAGTTTTAGCAAATCAAGAGATAGAATGATAGGTCATTCCATCTGTCTCAAACAAAAGGTTAGCTAAAGTTATCAAATATACATAAGTCCATCTATAGTGAGGTTAATCGTATATTATTCCAAAAATGGAATTATACTTCATCTATCATACCTCTTAATAAAATAAAACTAGTTTCTACTAACCAGGGACTTCCTGTAGGCCAGTGGTAGGCAATAAAGGCATGTCGCACTTCGGTTGTGGGTTCAATTCCCATAACATTGTCTGACGTGACGAGTTGTCTCTCATCCTGCATGTTGTCTTTTTTTCTAAAACATCACTATTATAACATTACAAAAATAATATCAAAAATGTTCTAGCCTTAAACATTACTATCTAATGTCTAACATACTCCATTCTAGTCTTTAGACTTATCCAAAATACATCTGTCCAATCTCATAGTATAAAGAAAATGATTACTAGAAATTTTATCAACCAATCATGTAAATATCATCATTTATCCCCCATATATTATATGATATATCTTGTTGATCACATTCCAAATAGTTGAATACCTTAATCTTGTATTCTCTTGCAACATGAATTACTGTATAACCATAGTAAAAACATGAATACTGTCAAAAGGTAACTCGTTCCACATACCAAAATCCCAAAATTTCTATATACTCGAACCATGATATTACTTTGTCCTTATATCAATCATGAGCTCATTAATACTTTCAAACATATTATTTTCTCCTTATCCCTTCATTATGCGCATATCATCTGCTTTCCAAAATATTTGAATTACTTTTCATGGTTACTGGTACCATATAATTATTGAAAACCATAATAAACCAATACATAGATATTCCAATATTCCATAGTACTATAAATTAGATTCCACAACATTATTTTGGAATCCCATTACATATACACATAATAATTCCACTACATTGTTGTCATACTCAACATCGCCAATAGTGATCGCATGTGACTTCCCTTTGTCCTTTAACTTAAGAGGTTTCTCACGTCGATCATCATAAACCCTTGGATTAGGGCATTGATTAGCATAATGCCCCATTTCCTTTCACTTGAAGTATTGATGTGTTGGTGGAGCATTCTCTATAGTCTTTTCTCTATTTACATAATTAGCTACCTTTTTCCCATTACTTTGACACTCAACTACTCGATGACATTTTTTCCACACTTAAAATATTTTCTAGTACCTTTTAGACAATCTCCACCATGCTTCTTTCCACACTTTGATCATAAAGAAACATTCACCTTATTTTCACCATTGTTCTGAGATTTTTCCTTGAACTCTATATTTTGTTTCTTGTCAAAACCATGAGATGGATTTGTTACATCAACATCTAGTTATACCTTCATAGCATAATTCACAATTTCTTCATAGCTAATGAAGTCTCTTATAGATAATTCCCTTCAAAAACTTGGTTTTAAGCCACTGAAGAATAGATCAACTTTACTTTTAGGTTGGATGATAAAGCCAGATGCATACCTTGCAAGCCTTGTAAAATTTTCTTCGTATATACCAACAGATTCATCATCCTTTAGATTAATCTCAAGTAACTTATTTTCCATCTTTTTTAGAAGAATATTTTGGGAAGTACTTACTGAACAACAAGTTCTTGAACTTGTCCCATTCCATGGATTCAATTTAATCTTGGGGCCTTGTATTCTTAATTAGAGTCCACCACTGGTCTTCGTCACCTTCTAAATGGTAAATAGCTAAAATGACTTTTTCATGTTCTGAATAGTAATTTATGGAAAATATCTTTTCAGTGGTACTGATCCATTATTCAGCAACAAGTGGATCAGAAGACCCATTGAAAGATGGTGGACGTTGCCTCATGAAGGACTCAATATAATATTGTTCCCTTCTCTGATCATTTGGAAATACAGAATGATTCATAGCTTGTGTAAGTATAGAAATAAGATTTTGAACTCCATCTCCCATCACATTTGGTTACTCAGGAGTACAATCATTGCATTTTCCATTACATTGATCAATACGGTTCTTTCGGGTTCTAGACATCGTTTAAAACCCAAAAAGAACAGTGTGAGAGGCAAAAATCAAGCTAGGAAAACAACATAATAAAGGGGTAGTACCTTCAATATCTAACATCTTAGGCTTAATTCTAATATCGTTACCTTAATTCTAGGACTATAACCTATACTTATACTTAACCTTAGGGACATCCCTAGACATAGCTTATAAATATCTTAAGGGATCTCACTAAAGTTCTCACATATTATTATCCAAAGGATGACTAAACCTTTCCTCTGATACCTACTGTAGTGACCCAGAGCTTGATATACGTAGAAATTACATTACTTTTGCAGAATAATTAATATATAATAAGAAATAGACACTATAGGACTGTAATAGTTTAGTGTCTTTTGAAACATTTAACATAATCTTTTAATCTTGGTGAAAGATCTTCAACATCTCCCATAAAGATATTCCCTTTTTTTCTTACCTAAAAACATTCATTATATCCTGGCGAAAAGAAAATATATAAAGGGTGAGATCAAATGCTCGGTAAGGATAAGCATGGAGAAAATAAAACAAACCATATACATTTGGACTTCAAAACATGAACATAAAGTTTAAACATCAAAATCTTGAGTTGTGAAATATATCATGGAAGTACGTAAGGCATATATCAAAAAGGAACATCAATCATGATAAAATACCATGGGAATAAAACATTTAATTGTGGAAACTATTAACCACATGATATGATTTCCATAGTAGCCAAGGCATTGCTTCCAAAACCGTTTTAGTGGACAAAGCCCCTTTTTGAATCAAGTTCACACCTCATTCTAGTGTTGTATTACTGAACCAGATTAACTTACTGTTCCAGCCATGTCTATCTAATGAGATAGAAATTTTTTCCCAATTTATTGGATTGAGATATAGTTCCCACCCATCTAATAATGAAATCATTCTTACGTGTTCCACAACATAAACATAAATCATTCGTCATCACCCAAAGAATAAAATGGGTTTCATAAACATCATCCCATCATAACATAATCTATATAAAAAAATGGATATAATTTCATAATAAGAAAAGTGAAACCATGTAAATAATAGAGACATTATACTTGAATCATAAACATATGAAATAATTTCATCTTAGATGGAAAATGGTTATGATAAAACACTTGAAATGAATTCTTGAGGAAAATATCCTTTCTTCTTGAAAATCATTTTATTTTCACAAAACTCCAAGAAATTTTAAAAGAAATTGATTTTGTTGAAAATATTTATGAAATATTGTAGAGTAAGATTCATGAAAACAAGGATTCATAAAACCGTAAAAATCCATTCATGTCGTATAAGTTAAAAAACATTCCCCTCATACTTTTAATGGAAAATTCAAAAAGTTCCTCATATGGTAAACAGAAGAAAGATTATTTCCATAAGACAATGTAAAAATCAAAGAGGGGTAAATATGAATTTAAAAATAAATGGATGATTGTTAAACACTTGATGAAAAAAAAATTATGGACATGGATGAAAAATATAACCCCAGTAAATACTTACGAATAAACAATCTCGGATAAGAATGAGATTGGAATAGTTATCCCTTACCTTAGGTCCGATATGCTTCGTACGTATCTGAACCTACTGTATAATGATTTAAATAATGTCATTTACTTATTAAAGAATCATATTCATTGTTATGATATCATATATGGTTTACTTATGACATTATATTACCCGTTCTTTTGTAAATTCCATGTTAAAGCAGTGTTTTGGGTAAAATCTTTTTATTTATTGTACGTGTTTGGACTTGTTGTTCTTGATATTATTATTACATATATCATGATTTAATTACATCCATAATTTAAATCATGATTTATATATCATATATATTCAGTATATATATATATATATAATAGATAGTTAAATGAAATGAAATACACCGTTCATGGAGACGGTAGGTCGTATGTATGCATGAACACTGTTTTCCATTCCTTATTGACTTGAATGGAAGTAAGTTAATGACATATATATATATATATATATATATCCAGTAGCTTTATCATGTCATATATTTCACTATTATTCATTTTATATACTTTATAATCATTCTTGAGTGGTTAACATGGAGAATGAATCTCATCACTGTATGGAGATGGTAATCCATCCGTACGCACGAGCGATGATATCATTACCATAATTATTCAATTGAATTAGAGTGGATGATATAATATCTCAGAATAATTATTTTGTTATAATAACTATATATAGTTATTCTTTACATCATTATACACATCCAAGTATGGTGGTGGGGGAAAAACAGGTTACACCACGGCGTGGAGACAGTATTCCGTACGTACGCACGCCCGGTGATTTTGTTTTCTATAGGATGGATAGAAGTTGAAATGGGGTTGTTTCATATTTATAATAAAATATCAGTATATTATTGATACTTATGTTATTAATTTATAATTAAAAAACTAAATAATAAGAAGATCAAGAAGAAAGAAAACTTAAAAGAATCGGTAGAAGAGATTACCTCTTCTTCGACGTACCTCTTTTAAGCTTCCAATCAGGGAACTAGAGTTGGTATTTTGAGGAGACCAGAACCTCTATAATGTTTCTAGGGAAGTTTATAAGGGAAATGGGTAGGGGGAGGCCAAGCATGGAAGCTAAAAATTGTGTAAAGAGAAGAGGGAGGATGTGCCCTTTTATAAGGGAGGAGAGGGGCACCTTAGGAAAAAGATATAATATTATTTAATAATATAGTCATATTCGGTTTATAATAGCTCAAAATTGATTTATTTAGAAGATAAAGCGGGGATGGTTTGAAATACTCTCAACCAATAGGTTTTAGAAAAGTGTAGGTTACTATTTTAACCTTATCATTTAGATTTAACTCTATGTTAAATAAATTAACTTTTACAGTGTCTTCTTGTTTTATTACACTATATGGTAAATAAACTTACTATAACAAGACAAAAAACCCCAAGTGGTTCATTATTAATATATATAACCTTATCTAATTAATTTTTCTGAACCTTATATCTTTATAAATAAGATAAAAAGTAATAATATAATTTTTTTTAAAACTATTTTATGTCAATTTTGACATTATTTGGTAATTGATTTTTTTAAAAATCATAACAGTATGATTAGTTAGAAAAACGTTAATTAAATAAATACTAACATGTAATATTAACCTAAAAAATTATTTTAATTTATAGAAAGTCTAAAATTACATTTATTTGGGTATTTATAACACCAATCATGTTAATATTTCATTAATAAGGTAATTACCGTATCATTATTCTGTCATAAATAAATTAAATTATCTAATGTCTAAAAGTTATAAATAAAACACCATTATATAGGAAATAATTTTATATTTATAAAGAATATTTATAGTCAAATTTAGGTTATGTATAACCCTATATTAAAAATGTTTTAGTTATTAAACATTGATTTTAACTCTTTTAATTCTTCTTCAAATAAAACAAAAATAAGTGTCCTAATCTAATCCAAGTGGACCTAAAAGGTGATAGTTTATTCCTAAGGTTTTTTTTCCCGAATTACTATTATCCAAAAAAATTAGGACATGTTCTAGGGTAATAATAATATAAATTTTACCCTTAATTACCCTATTTACTTTTAACCATGGTAAATAAAAGTAAAAAGTTATTATTCACCAAAAATTATTTTTATCTTATTGAACCACATTTTACTTCTTCATATTTAACGTGTATCTCATATTTTAAAAATTCAACTCACAGAAGTGGTAAAATTATGTTTTATGTATAATTACAAATGCTCCTAGGAGGTGGGTAAAAGATGGTGAAATGTTCAATAAAATTTTTATATATCTAAACTTATTTTAAAATGACTCCAATGAATTATATTGAACGTATATAAGTATTATGTATCTATTTTGACCTATAATAAATTTAAATAAAACAAATTATTATTTAAATAAAAAGTTGGTTTTAACCAATCACTCATTGTTTTCACTAATCATCAAAAATTGAAAGTTTTCCTAAAAATACCAAAATTTCACCCTAGGCTAATTTTGATATTCTGAATCCAAAATTGAAGTCAATTTTGAAAGATAAAATTTATAAAATTTCATAAATTGGGTATTACTATTTATAACGGCTAGTTTATATAATATTTTAATAACATATCATTGTTTAGTGAAACTCGGTATTGCGTATAACACACGCTATCGATGAAGGTTTCTATGGCGTGCAACACAAGACTAGAATAGTGTTTACATATACTTTATTCTAATACAGTGTTGCGTATAGTGAAAGATACTCTTGGTGTAGTGTACAACTCATGACATCAAAGAAATTAAAAAAAATATTTCTCATAAAATCTCGGGGTGTTACATTCTACCCCCCTTAAAATGAATTTCGCCATCGAAATTCATCGGGGTTATAAATGGTTTACTACTTGAAAGTTTATTTAATAGAAACCCACATTGTAAAAAGGACTACCAAAACTTAACTTTGAAAACTAAATTAGAAACGGAACGATTAACCAAATAAACTAATCATTGGGTTTCCACATAGGAGAACATAGGTGAATATATGTATATGGAAGATAAATCTAACCATCATGTTCTGATGGAGAGAGGTAGAGAACATGGATATGAAAAATCCAACAATCGCAATGTTATATATTTATTATGATCTAAGGTCCCTTCTGACTGAAAATTCATTTTTTTTTTTATTTTTTGAAACACTTTTTGGTTAATTGAGAACCAACCACACAAATCACTGGCTAAGTGTGAACCAGAAAACCCACCAAAAAACCATAAAGACATTCCAGACCATCACTTTCTGACTAGGTGGGAACCAAACTCAAATCCTCCATGATCAGAAACGTTATCATCATATTTTCCAACACCATCCCAATTTGCCAAAGAAACCTTCGAACCAGCTCAAAGTGGGAGCATGCGTGAAGGGAAAGGCCAAAAGGGAAGAGAATAATCATCAAATGAAGTTATCAGATCCTAGAACACAAAAAAGAACCCCAAAATAGGAAAATAGAAAAACAAGGGAGAGCAGGTGAGGAAATTACTCAAGCACCGAGCATTCCTGAGGTCACCCTCTGGGACCTTGTATTGACCCGGGAGAAGACATTGACCCTGCCTGCATCTGCCATACGCATATTAATAATGACTATGAAAAAACAATTCCCCAGCCTCAAAGACACCAGATATCCACGCACGAAGGGGAAGAAGCACAAAATAAATCATGACCCATAAACGTTGGCAACAGTAGTCATCTTCACAAACTGATCTTAGGTCAAACTGTCATCGGTTGTATATGCGACGGCTAGTGATCCACACTGAGGCTACCGAAAAACCCTATGGGCAATGACCCTTTGATCAGAGGATTCTGACTAAATGATGAAACAGGAAGGGGAGAGACACGAACACAACTGTGACTGGATCTGGATGGAAACACTCTTAACCAGTAAGGGTTGTCCACGCGCTACAGGGTCCAAGAAAGGCATCGTCATCATCCTATACAGAACTACTCGAGGAGGACGGGGAACATCGGAAGGATCCTTACTGCGTCGGGAACACCAAGTCTCTCGGAGGGCCACTTTCCAGAAGAAAAGCTCAGCGACGGCGGAAACCAGAGCTGCTACATCGCATGAGAAAGATCCGGGAACAACCTCAGGCAGGACAAGCTAAGAACGTGAAGCAGTATCCCAGACACTGAGAATTGGGAAGCAATATTGGTCATTCCTTGAACAATTGACACTTCATCTATTAATGAAATGAAGTTTAATTTTTTTTTGCATGAAGTTTTAGATGATCACACGATAGAATGATAGGTCATTCCATCTGTCTGAAACAAAAGGTTAGAAAAAGTTATCAAATATACATAAGCCCATATATGGAGAGGTTAATCGTATGTGATTCAAAAGATGGACTTATACTTCATCTATCATACCACTTAATAAAATAAAACCAGTTTTTACTTACCAGGGAAAACTATTATGCAATTGGTAGGAAATAAAGGCTTGTCGTACTTCAGTTGTGGGTTCAATTCCCACAACATAGTCCTACAAGACGGGTTGTCTCTCATCCTACAGGTTGTATTTTTTTCTAAAACATCACTATTAGAACATTATAGAAATAATATCAAAATAGTTCTAGCATTAAACAATACTATCTGATGTCTGACATAATCCATTTTAGTCTTTAGACTTATCCAAAATACATCTGTCCAATCTCATAGTATAAAGAAAATGATTACTAGAAATTTCCTCAACCAAGCATGTGCATACGATCATTTATCCCCCATATATCATAAAATATATTTTGTTGATCGCATTCCAAACATGTGAATACCTCAATCTTGTATTCTATTGCAACATGAATTACTATAGAACCATAGTGAAAACATGAATGCTGTCAAAATGTAACTCTTTACACATACCAAAATCCCTAAATTTCTATATACCCAAACAATGATATCACTTTGTCATTATATCAGTCATGAGCTCATTAATACTATCAAAAATATTACTTTCCCTTTATCTGTTCATTCTGCACATATCATCTACTTTCCGAAATATTTGAATTACTTTTCATGGTTACCAGTACCATATAATTATTGAAAACCATAACAAAAAAATACATAGATATTCCAATATTCCACCATACTATAAATTGGATTTCACAACATTATTTTGGAATCTCGTTACAGAAACACATAATCATTCCACTACATCGTTGTCATACTCAACATCTCCAATAGTGATCGCATGTGACTTCCCTTTTTCCTTTTCCTTAAGAGGTTGCTCATGTCAATCATCATTAACCCTTGGATTAGGGAATTGATTTTCATAATTCCCCATTTCCTTACACTTGAAGCATTGAAGTGTTGGTGGAGCGTTCTCTGTAGTCTTTTCTCTATTAACATAATTAGCTACCTTTTTTCTATTACTTCGACACTCAACTTCTCAATGACCTTTTTTTCCACACTTAAAACATTTTCTAGTACCTTTTAGACAATCTCCACTATTCTTCTTTCCACACTTTGAGAATAAAGAAATATTTACCTTCTTTTCACCATTGTAATGAGATTTTTCCTTGAACTCCATGTTTCGTTTCTTGTCAAAACCATGAGATGGATATGTTACACCAACTTCCAGTTCTACCTTGATAGCACAACACAGAATTTCTTTATAGATACTGAAGTCTCATATAGCTAATTCCCTTATAAGAATTGGTTTTAATCCATTGAAGAATTGATCAACTTTACCTTCAGGTTGGATGATAAAGCCATATCCATACCTTGTAATGCCTGTAAAATTGGCATCATATATACCAACGGATTCATCATCCTTTTGCTTAAGCTTAAGGAACTTATTTTCCATCTTTGTTCAAAGAATACTAGGGAAGTACTTACTAAAAATAAGTTCTTGAATTCATCCCATTCCATGGATTCAATTTCATCTTGGGGCCGTGTATTCTTAATTAGATTCCACCACTGGTCTGCTTCTCCTTCTAAATAGTAAATACCTAAAATGAATTTTTCATGTTCTGAATAGTAATGTATTGAAAATATCTTTTCTGTGGTACTGATCCATTTCTCATCAACATGTGGATCCAAAGACCCATTGAAAGACGGTGGATGTTGCCTCATGAAGGACTTAATAAAACATCATTTCCTTCTCTGATCATTTGGAAAAATAGAATGATTCATAGCTTGTGTAAGTATAGTAATAATATTTTACACTCTATCTCCCATCACATTTGGTTTCTCAAGAGGACAATCATTTCATTTTCCATTACGTTGATCAACATGGTTCTTTCGGGTTCTAGCCATCGTCTAAAACCCAAAAAGAATAGTGTGAGAGGCAGAAATCATGCTAGGAAAACAACATAATAAAGGGGGAGTACCTTCAATATCTAACATCTTAGGTTTAATTACACTATCGTTACCAAAATTCTAGGACTATAACCTATAATTAAACTTAACCTTAGGTACATCCCTATAAATACCTTAGAAATATCTCAATGGATCTCACTAATGTTCTCACATCCTAGTTTCCAAAGGTTGACTAAACCTTTCCTCTGATACCAACTGTAGAGACCCAAAGATTGATGTACATAGACATTACATTACTTTTGCGGAATAATTAATACATTACAAAAAATGGACACCAAAGGACTATAATAGTTTAGTGTCTTTGGAAACTTGTAACATAATCTTATGATCTTGGTGAAAGATCTTCAACATCTACCATAAGGATCTTCCCTTGTTCTTACCTAAAACATTTCTTTGTATCCTAGAGAAAAGAAAACATATAAAGGGTGAGATCAAATGCTCATTAAGGGTAATCATTGAAAAAATAAAACAAACCATATAAATTTGGACTTCAAAACATGAACATAAAGTTTAAACGTCAAAATCTAGAGTTGTGAAATAAACCTTCGCAGTACGTAAGGCATAGATCATAAACGAACATAATTCATGATAATATAGCATGGGAATAAAACATTTAATTGTGTAAACCATTAATCACATGATATGATTTTCATAATAGCCAAGGCATTACTTCCATGACCATTTTAGTGGACAAAGTCCCTTTCTGAATCGAGTTCACTCCTCATTCCAGTCCTGTATTACTGAACCAGATTAACTTACCGGTCCAGCCATGTCTATCTCATGAGATTGAAATCTTTACCCAATGCATTAGAGGGAGATATAGTTCCCACCCATCTCATAATGAAATCATTCTTACATGTTCCACAACATAAACATAAATCACTCATCATCACCCAAAGAATAAAATTTGTTTCATAAACATCATCCCATCATAACATAATACATATAAAATAAATGGATATCATATCATCATAAGAAAAGTGAAACCATGTAAATCATAGAGACATTATACATGAATCATGCACATATGAAATAATGTCATCTTAGATGGAAAATGGTTTTGATAAAACACTTGAAATGAATTCTTGAGGAAAATATCCTTTCTTCTTCAAAATCATTTTCTTTTCACAAAACTCCAAGAAATTTTAAAAGAAAATTATTTTGTTGAAAATAGTCATTAAATATTGTAGAGTATGATTCATGAAAATAGGGTGTTATAAAATCGTAAAAAATTTTCAATGTCGTATAAGATAAAAAACATTGTCCTCGTACTTTTAACGAAAAATTAAAAAAGTTCCTAGTATAGTAAACAAAAGAAAGATTCTTTCCATAACACAATGTAAAAGAAAAAGAGGGGTAAACATCACATTAAACATACATGGATTATTATAAAACACTTTATGAAAAAAACAATTTATGGATATGGATGAAAAATATAACCCTAGTAAATACTTACAAATAAACAATCTCAGATAAGAACGAGATTGGAACAGTTATCCTTAACCTTAAGTCCGATATGCTTCGTATGTATCTGAACCTCCTGTATAATGATTAAAGAAATTCCATTTACTTATTACAGAATCATATTCATTGTTATGATGTGATATATGTTTCAATTATGACTTTATATTACCTGCTCTTTTGTAAATTCCATTTAATGCACCGTTTTGGTTAATATCCTTTTATTTATCGTACGTGTTTGGACTTGTTGTTCATGATATTATTATTACTTATATCACGATTTAATTACTTCCAGAATGTGAATCATGATTTTTATATCATATATATTCTGTATATATATATATATATAATAGTTAGATAAATTAAATGAAATACACCATTCATGGAGACGGTAGGTCGTACGTACGCATGAACGATGTTTTCCTTTCCTTATTGACTTGAATGGAAATAAGTAGATTACACACACACACACAAACATATATTTATATATATATATAAAAATCCAGTAGCTTTATAATGTCATATATTTAATTATTATTCATTATATATACTTTATAATCATTCTTGAGTGGTTAACATGGAGAATAAATCTCATCGTGTCATGGAGACAGTAATCCATACGTACGCACGAGCGATGATATCATTCCCATAATTATTGAATTGAATTCAAGTGGATGATATAATATTTGAGAATAATTTTGATGTTATAATAACTATATATAGTTATTATTTACACCATTATACCCATCCAAGTTTGGTGGTGGTGGAAATACAGGTTACACCACGGCGTGGAGACGGTATTCCGCACGTACGCACGCGTGGTAATTTGGTTTTCCGTAGGATGGATAGAAGGTGAAATGGGGTTGTTTAATATTTATAATAACTTATCAGTATATTATAGATACTTATGTTATTAATTTATAATGAATAAAATAAATAAGAAGAAGTTGATGAAGAAAGAAAACTTGAAAGAATCGGTAGAAGAGATTACCTCCTCTTCGACGCACCTATTTTAAGCTTCAACTTAGGGCAATAGAGTTGTTGTTTTGAGGAGAAAAGAACCTCTATATTGTTTCTAGGGAAGTTGAGAAGGGAAATGGGCCGGGGTTGGCCAAGATTGGAAGCTCAAAATTGTGTAAAGAGAAGAGGGAGGATGTGCCTTTTTATAAGGGAGGAGAGGGGCACCTTAGGGAAAACGTAAAATATTATTTTATAAAAAAGTCATATTCGGTTTATAATTGCTATAACATGATTTATTTAGAAGCTAATGTGGGTATGGGTCTAAATCCTGTCAAACAATAGGTTTTATTCAAGATTAGGTTACTATTTTAATGTTATCATTTAGATTTAACTCTATGTTAAATAAATAAACTTTTACCATGTCTTCTTGTTTTCTTACACTATATGTTTAATAAACTTACAATAACAAGACAAACGAACCCCAAGTGGTTAATTATTAATATATATAAACTTATATAAGTCATTTGGCCGATACTTAGATCTTTAGGAATAAAATAATAATTAATAATATAATATTTGTTTTAAAAACTTTTTTATGTCAATTTTGACACTATTTGGGAATTGATTTTTGGGAAAATCATCACAGCATGATTAGTGGAAAAGTTAATTTAATCAATATTAACATTTCATATTAACCTAAAAAATTATTTTAATTCATATAAAGTCTCAAATAACATTTATTTGGGTATTTATAACATTAATTATGTTAATATTTCATTAATAAGGTAATTACTGCATCATCATTGTTTCATAAATAAATTAAATTATTTAATGTCTAAAAATTATAAATAAATTACCATTATGTAGGAAATAATATTTTATATCTAATGAATATTTATAGCCGAATTAATCTTATGTATAACCCTATATTAAAAATGGTTTAGTTATTAACGTTTTATTTTAACTCTTTTAATTCTTCTTTAAATAAAATAATAATAAGTGTCCTAATCTAATCCAATTGGACCTAAATGGTAATATTTTATTCCTAAGGTTGTTTTTGGTCGAATTACACTTATAAAATAAAATTAGGACATGTGTTAGGGTAATAATAATATCATTTTTACCCTTAATTACCCTATTTACTTTTAACCGTGGTAAATAAGAGTAAAAAGTTATTATTCATCAAAAATTATTTTTATCTTATTGAACCACATTTTACTTCTTGATATTAACTGTGTCTCTAAGATTTTCAAAATTCAACTCACATAAGTAGTAAAATTATGTTTTATGTGCAATTGTAAATGCTCCTAGGAGGTGGGTAAAAGACGGTGAAAAGTTCAATAAAATTTTTATATATCTAAAATTATTATAATATGACTCCAATGAATTACCTTGAACTTATAAAAGTAGTATGTATCTATTTTGACCTAAAATAAATTTAAATAAAATAAATGATTATTTAAATAAAAAGTCGGTTTTAACCAATAACTCATTGTTTTCACTATTCATCAAAAATTGAATGTTTTTAGAAATATACCAAAATTTCACCCTATGCTAATTTCGATATTCCGAATCCAAAAATGAAGTCCATTTTTAATGATAAAATTTATAAAATTTCAAAAATTGGTAATTACTATTCATAAAGGCTAGTTTATATAATATTTTAATAACATATCATTGTTTATTGAAACTCGGTATTGCGTATAACACATGCTATTGAGGAAGGTTTCTATGGAATGAAACACAAGCCTAGAATAGTGTTTACATTTAATGTATGCTAATACGGTGTTGCCTATAGTGCAAGATAATCTATGTGTAGTGTACAACACATGACATCAAAGAAATTAAAAAGAATATTTCTCATAAAATCTCGAGTTGTTACAAATAATTCACAAGAATCTCAATGACATAACATAAAATGGAACCAAAACCATTCAACATTGCGTTTATAAATAAAATTGATATTGATAAAAGTATCAAAAGTAAAATACCAAAATATAATGTTATAGAGGTGACACAATGAATATCTAATTTTCAGAGAAATTAATGTCCATCAAAACCCTCTTAGTCCTCCCATAAACCTAAAAAACTATTTATATACAAAGGGTGATCATACAAGTATACTCAATTAGAAATAAGAAGTCTATTGTTCACATGTGAAATAATCATTAAAATGAACCCATGAATAAATATTAGAACCAACATCACCAAAAAAAATTAACTATCCATCCTAATCTAAAAAAGGCACACCCCGAAAATAACTCAAGAATGGTATACTAACATAATAAGAAACATATTGATAAAGGTTACCCCACACCGCTTTCCCACTAATTTTCCCCTCTCACACCCCAACGTCCTACATAATAGAGGTCCCATATATTATGAATAAAATATACCCACCCCAGAACATGGTCACATCATATCTTACTCACAGTCTCTTAGGCCACCACCCTAAAACACAGTAATATCACATCTCTCTTAAAAATACCTAGGCCATCACGTCACGACCACTGCCATAACCAGAGTATTAGGGTATCAGGAACACAATGGACATCGACCTCATTCCCTAATCCTACAATGCATGAAACCGACTAGAAGACACCACATAATATGATAATATCATATATATCCTAAAAACACCTAGTCCACCATCCCAAAACATGACAATCACATATCATCTAAAACCACCTTGGCCACCGCCCCATAACTCGGTCATCAAATAGCACTTCAAAACACTTGGTCCATCAACCAGTGTATTAAAAAAACCCATACATAATATATTTCACATATCTACTTTCTGAGAAGAGATATTGTGGAAAAGTGTGTATCCATCCATCCATCCTCATCATAGAGATGTTGGAAAAAACACCCCCATGTGATTATGTTGGAATCGACACATAGTGATCAACATGGTTGGGGTGCATACAGAAATCACAAGGAATATACAAGCATATAAATATATCCACACACAATCCAAACCTATGGGTTCACAACCAAATTATAACAAACTCATAACATCATCACTTTTGATTTCACATCTAAATTCATAACACCACATGATCCACAAGATACATTTTTTTATTTCCCTCCAATTTTCATTATCATTCCCATTCATTTCATTATTAAGAATCAAAAAAATTTAACCATAGAACCAATAATTAATTTACTCATTAACCATTTATTTCCCATTAAACAACCAAACACTATCCATTTCAATAATTATTAACTAAATATTTATTCAATAATTACCCGGTTATATAGAACAAAAAGCACACATCCCAAGCTATTCATCATCCTAGACGCACCATCCCCTCAGCACCCCACATTCACAACCAAACAAAACCCACATCACCACCATAAAATTATATCCAAACAATCACCACCTCATTACTCCAAAAGCACATTCATACAACCACCACCTCACCGCCCCAGAAGCGCATGAAAACAAGCACCACCTCACCACCCCAAAAGCATGGCCAGACAACCACAAGCTTTCCACACCCAAAGACAATACAAATAACAACCACCTCACCACCCAAAATTATTTTTAAACAACAACCACATAAATACCCCAAAACCATAGAAAACCCCCATCTTCCCCAAATCTCATTGAAAACACACGTCATCACCCCAAAAGCATGACCACACATCACAACAAATCAAAATCCATGTTACATATTTAAAACGGCCAATTTTATCACATCTCATTATATTTTAAGGGTAATTATCACAGAAGAAATAATTCTATTGAAACTATTTCATTTTTAAAATATATATGATTTTCACATTTACATTTTAGGGTTATATCATAATAATCACAAAATGAACTATAGTCAAAAAATATCAATCAGTACAAAAAAATCCACCTAAAGTCACAATTACCAGTGGGTCATCCAGCCCTTAAAATACATCATATCACAATCATATAAAATTTATAAAATCATGAGATACATTCCCCATTTTCCCATTCAATTTATATTATCCAAATATTTTTCTTTTATTAATCCAGTAAAACCATCTCCCATTGATAAACAATAGTAATCTCCTCCAGTATGATACACAATAAATAGAAATGGGGGATTACTAACCTAAAAGAAGCATTACAATCTTATTACAGGCCACATAGACAAGAAGAAAGGCTTGGAAACCCAAACCACACATGGAAAACCTCGTATCAATCTACAACACACCGAAATAACATAAAAAACATCCCAAATCACACCTCGTATCCAAAAAACACCATTTTATTGAATCCCCATTAGAGGAAGGAGATGAATATTACCAATAAGACGTAAGGGATTACCACTGATCACCAATCGGAATCTAAAAAAACCAACATATCAAAAAAAGGATATATGGATATAAGATTCCTCAAAATTTCCTAGGGCATTCCAAAAAATGAAGGGGAGGATGATTTTATTGAATTAATAAAAATTCACTTGGGAAAAGGGATTTAAAACCTCGATCCCACCATTTTCACATCATTTAAACATTATATTATGTGTAAATCATTAATTTCAAAAACAATTACACTTACATAAAAAAATCAGTTACCAAATAAATTATTTAATACAAATCATTAATTAGAATTACATGATGTGTAATCTATCTCATGGCTTCCCCATGTTACAGTAAGCAAGTTGTGAACCAAACATCTTCACAAGACATGAAAAATAAAAACACATCATGTTAATTTACATTACATTAATTTTCTAATACATCATAATCCTCCTTTAAAAACCCTCGGAACCTCCCTTGATCACACCCAACCATGAGAAACTAGAAAAGTGAAAAACCTGGAAGGCATAGACCGTAACATTTAACCCAAATTATATAAACCCAATTTTGTTTTTATACAAGAAAATATAACTATACATGTAGTAAATTATCCTATATAATTATACTAAATAACTAGAGAGAAACTCTTGTGAATTCTCCCAATATTGAGAGTCTACTGACATCCATATTTAAAATGATATACCAAGGGAATTAATCATTTTATCTGGAGAGAATTCTCGTTGTGATTAATGATGAAAAATGGAAGAGGGTTGGTTCCTCCAAATCCATCACATGGAATATAAATTGAAAAAATTTGAGATTTATTGAACACATGCAGATACAACTATATAAAACATTTTTTCAATTATTCAATAAAATTTCATGATAATGAGAGAATATACCAAATTTATCAATAGTTACAAAAAAAAATCAATATGAGGTAATTATTTTTTAAATTAATTATAAATTTTATGTAAACAAGATTATTTTTATTATGAATATAGGGTCACCTCATCTAGTCTTAATTGTTTTTCCTTTGGAAACTACTGAAAAACATTACTAGTATTTGGCCCAAATATTTATATTGTGCCTCGAAACCTTATAGTGGTACAGAGTGGTTAATTATTAATTTCTAACTAATTATTATTAATTTTTTAATTTAAATATTTATTTTTTTATTATTTAATTATATATTTTTATTGATCTGTATTAAGGGAAGTGCCTTGTGTGGTGGGCGAATCAGTATATGGTAATTTTAAAATAATTCATTCACAAATGATAATAATCTCACTTTAAAATGAACATTACTCACTCTCCCTTATAAACACTCTATCATGGTGAAAGAAATTAATGGTACATATGTATTTTCATATGGTTTTAAATAAAGATAATATAAGGAGAATGAATGGAAATGTTCTTATGAAACTATGGAAATAAAGAACATTAGTTTTGGTTTGGATACACAACAGAGCGATTACATTGAACCTCTGATTTTACAAGCCTCACTATAAATGGAAGAACACACTTCTCTTGTTCATAGTGAGAAACACACTCCTCATCTTGTAAACTCCTTCTACACAAAATAAAAATAATAAAAATATATGGTGTTTGTGAATCACTTTTTTACAATTTGGAAAATATTACATTGAAAATAGCTACTAGAAAACACCCACCTCAGCATCCTAATCCTTTTGGTGTGCATGCCAGAAACTACTATTTTTTTGAAGTTATGAGGTACATTAATTCCAAAATCTCTCTATATCCTTTAAAAAACTAAAAAAAATTCAAATAGTATCGTTTTTAAACATTTACACCATTAGTATGGAATTCCTCTCCTTTTAAATTTTAGAAACAATATTCCCAGCTTTCCTCTTGATGATAAAAACATCCTTATATTATGTCAATATGGACTCCACCTTTTACTAAACCTCCTCTACTTTTCATTTTATATTAATTTTTTTTAAAAAAATCAGTTTCCCTGATGGAATCAATTTCCACAATTATATTCATGATTTAATTTATTTTAAAAATCCTTGAAATTATCTTGAATTATTATATAATAATCTCTTCCAAATGCTTCTTATAAATCATGTAATAAAAATAAATGTAACTATATTTTGCTTCCACCTCCATGTCACCACCTATATTCTCTATGTTTTGGTGTGTGTGGTTATATTTAGTCCCTCAAAAAACATAAATAAGGCATTAAATATCAAAATAATATAGTTTCCATTAATGCTAATGTGGATATGAGATACTCAATATGCCTCCATAGATTTTTTCCATGAACTATATTGAATAACCATAATAAGATTTTTGAAGATCATGTTAAACATTACAAAGCTTATTTAAACCTTATTTAAAGTTTGGACTAACATTAAAAAGGACTCACAAACTATAATAAGTTATGCACCAACATTACAAGGATGAAAAATAACCTTATGAAGTAATTCCTCGACTTTATGATATAGCTCCCCAATTTTACTAGCACTTAGACCAGCCTTATGATACATCGCTCTCAGTCTTACTCAACCCTACATGTGGTTGTCCCATCCTTATGTATAAATATATTTCCTCCCGCCATTAATATATTTTTCTAATATTCTCTCATTCTGTATTAAAATGATATCAAAACCCTTAAATTGGTCATATTGAATATTCCATCATCTTCATTCTCACCAACAAAACACGAAAAACAGCCTTATGAGATTTACACTAACAATCCCCTGATTTGGGTTCATTGAAAACTTAAAAAACGTTAAACACTCAGATTTATGAAAACACAAGAAACATCCGGTTCTAAAAACTCAATTTGAACCTCTAATATTTAATTTTTTAATCAGTGAATTATTTAACATAAAATCTAATCAAACATGATCCAAGCTCACTAGGATAAAAACAATTCAAATTACAATATTTTTGTGAAAAAATATTGAACTTTATTCTCTTTCCATATATTCCTAAAAAATATATCTATAAAGATTAATACAATAAGTCTCCCCATTTCAAAAATAAAATTCCACCCCTTGTAAACATATAGTAAAATTACCTAGGAATACAATTTATCCCCTTATATTATACCCCTATTGATAGATTAAATCAATGTTACCTTCACTTAAAGTTGACAATTTATAGTTATATAGAAAACTATTTAATATAAGAGAGAAATCATACATTTATAATCTATATGGGAGAGGGTTCCCTTATCCAACTAGTTTAGTTTGAGGTATTTTGATGGATTTCTAGACCCAACTGTTTCATTTCAAATATCACCTTATGAAGTACCTTGGTCAGGATATCAAAAAATTCATCTAGATTAGACACATAATCCAACCTCATAACCCATTTTATAACATTTTCATTGAGAAAAAACACCTTCTCAATTTTCTTTTTTTCTTTAGATTAATATTTTTGTTAATGTTTTTTGAACTCATGTTATCAAACTTAATAGTAATAGATGATCCCACTTCCATCATAATGTCATCATGATATTGTTTCATCTATATCAACATGGTAGAATCTTGCATGGATAAAAAATATTTAGACTATGCGATGGTTAAAGATATAAATTAATGATTATTAATTATTCAAGATATAGAAGAACTAATAATATAGAATACACCATAAGATGTTAAATTTTAATCATCCACTGAACCATACCAATCTACATATATGTATACCAAACTTTTCTACTATTATGTGTTGTAATAAAATAGTTCAAAACCACTATTTGGTATATATAATAGAGTATTATTTTCATAAATTTCAAATGAATTTGTTTTTAAAATTTTTGAAGTTGTGAAATTTGAAATGAGGAATATAAATTTTTTATTTTTGTGGATATAATATACAATAATACCCAACGATTATCTTATATTTGGTCACATCAACCTACAATACATCATCATATTTTGATAAATTCATCTTTTTAACCACCATTGGTTTTATTTTCCATGAATAATATGTTTTTTAGATTTATAATACCACTATAATGTATAATTTTTAAGATAAAAATACCATATATTCTTAGGATAACCTATAGGATAAGAAAATAAAAAAATTCACCAATCGAAGAAATTTAAAATTCACATATAATGATATCTAAAAAGCACATGTGTTGTGATATATCTGATCTAACTAATATTATGTGTTCAACATAGATAAGAACCACCATCCACATATATTTATCCTTCTTGATGTAGTTGATGTGATAAACTCCTCATTTTGAAATTTATGCTTCAATAAATATTTATTAAGCCATGAGTATTATTCCCTTGATGCTTGTTTTTGGCCTATATATTTCATTATTTAAGTGGAACACCTTATTTTCATTTGTTTATACTATAAAATAACCTTTAATATATATATTCCTTCCATTTTCGGACTATATTCAAGAATTAGGATTTTTCATCCACATGATACAATTTGAAGCCCCTTGTCCAACCATAGAAAAAATGGCCATGGGTGAAAAGTCACATTCAAACATATACCTTAAATCTGGAAATTCCTTTTAGAAACTAGTTATGCATTTTTGTGTGTCATATTTCTATCATTTTCAATTTATTTTTGAATAAAACTTGCTTTTGGTGAATTTTCATATTCATTTCCCTAGAAAGACTTCCCATATCTTATTATTTTTAATTTTTTTATATTCTTAATTAATATAATTAAAAAATTGATTAGTCATAGAAGTATATTAAAATGATTTATGTTATAACTGAGATAAATAATTGGATTTATTTTGAGTTTACATTTTGCAAGAATGAACCAGGGTTGTCTAGTCTAAAATAATATTATTGTCACTAATTTCTACTATGTTGATTTTACTATAAGAAAATAATCTGGTTTATTAATTTTCCTCAATTATAGAGATATAATCTAATTATTTTTCACTGCCTTGATCTATATCTATGACACTAAATTCTATATAAATTTTCCCCTAAATAAATAGACAATTTCTCAATTAATTATGTTCACTTGAGTATGAAATATACTAATTTGTTTTTTCAAAAACCACTTACTTCCAATGACAGTTACATCATGGATTTCAAAACATTTCCAAGGATTTTGTTTTAGATTTCATACACCTATTTTGGATAAATATAAAAAAATATATCTTCCTCCCTATGAGTTTAAAATTATTATGCTTCCCTTTTTTTAGGAATAAAACACTTACTTCCAAACACTCAAAAATATTTTAGTATTGGATTCTTACCCTTCCACATTTAATAGGGGACCTCATATTTATTAGGGAGAAATAATTACTATTGGGGATGTAAACCAAGGTGGGACAAACTTCCATCAAAAATGTATTTGGTAGGTTATTTGTAATTATAATTGTACTATAAATTTTATTTATGTCTAGGTTCCATCTCTGAAAAATGATATCATATTTAAGATACATCAATAACAATACGTGATTCTAATTCCCATATTTTTTAAGATATTCCATCAGATAGTTATTGGTAAATTCTAAACCATTATTGGTGTGTAAGTTTTTGAATATTTTATCCCAATAAGTTTTACTCTCCTCTATTATCATTTAATACATTTTCTTCATTTTATTTTTTTACAATCACCAAAATCATATATTTTCTACTGTAGTCATAAAAAAATACAATGTACTTATTTTAATTCACTTATTTTGGTGTTATTAACCCACCCATTCCACTTGAAAAAATCATGAGAATCTTGGATGATTTAACTTTTCATCATCACAGGTTATACAACAATATTCCCCTTTGAAAAGTATCACATGTTTTCATGCGATAATAATTATTCTATGGAATTTCATTGAAACCTACATTAATCCACAAATATTTAAAAAAATTCCCAAATGATCAAGATGTTGGTTCTATAATTGAGTTTCCTATTTCTTATAAAACATTACCACTTACTATCCTCCATCAATAATATATAAACCCCACATAATGAATATTCCTATAAAATGATCCATTACTTTCATTGCCCATGAATGTTTCCTTATTGAAGTTAAAATCATTCCCTAAGTCAAAAAGATATCTAAAACTAAGTAAGTTCTGACTTAGATGATCAATTAACAAGACTTACATACTAAATTAATCTTTTCCATTAAATTTTCCTTTCTAGACTGAAAAGGTTATTCCCTTTCATTATGATAAAAAAATACTACACCATTTTCCACACATTTGATACTAGCGACAACTAATTTATTCCCCATCATGTGAGATTTACAACTTCTATCTAGAATCAATGGACTGAATATTTCTATTTATCTTAAATCTATTTTAGTAATTTTTCATTCTCAGTCATTTCCTTCTTGATCCATGATCGATGGTTTACTTTTCATAATAATGTATATGTTTATTTCACTTAAAGATCCACAAATAATTCCTTGTTATAAAATAATATATATTTTTGAGTTTCAATCTTATGGGGAAATGTTTATATCTATTTTTTGAAATGTATATTTTTATCCTTTTAAGGAAAAAAAATTATACTTTCATACTTCATTATTCTTTCTCTTAGAAATATCATATTGGAAGTACAATAATTATTGGGGATTCCCCACCTATACAAAGTAACAGAATATATCTTTTATTTTATTCGTCTTAGCATTTAATGCATTAAAATTATCCCTTGTAGTGTCACATAGCTCAATCTTTTTTGAGTTTTTGGTTCTTGGGATTTAATACTCATTGTTGTGGCCCTATGTTTTTATCATTAATTACAAATTGTTTTGCCTTTTCACCCAATTATTTCATAAATTAGCAGTACTTAATCTCCCAAATGTAATACCAATGAGATTTATTAGCCTTCTTAGGTATTAATGAATGTGAAATCCATAATTTAATCCCCATAGTAAGAAATATTTTCTATCTGAAATTTTTCATCTCTATGTAATAACTTCTAATTCAAGTTAATAGATTCTATTGAAAAATTAATTCATATAATTAGTTAGGACATCATTGATTTAGGCTTCTTCTTCAATTTGTATTCTAATCTAAAATTCTTTTACCAATCATTCTAAAATTGAATATTGATGTTTATAAATTTGATCATTTAATTATGATTTATGCTCCCATTATTATATCATATAGATAATTTAATTACATAAAATTTCATCTTAATTCATATTTTTATCACATAAAACCTCTAGGTGTTTCCTCAAATGTGGTTTCGATATCAACTATACCCTCAAATCGATATTATTATTCATCACTGCCCTTCATTTTTGACTTTTCTAAAATAGAAAAAAGAAATTATTATCTAATGTCTCCACTACCGTCAACCTCAAATGTATTTATCTCTTCTAAACAATCATTGTTTTGAGAAAGGAATATATTCCTTTTGAATAATTAATATTGAAATGTTATCTTAACATTCACATCCTTTATTTAATTCCTCGCGGGGGATTTATCGTCAACATCATTCTATAATTTCCACAGACATATACCCATAAGGTTTCCAATATTTCCTCAATATAATAAATAAAGTGGAATCATTCATTTGATAATACCTTTTCCTATTTTTATATTATATGAAAAATAAATCTCATCATTGAATACTTCTTCTTCAATATCCTCTTTAATTGAGAGTTTATTCATATCCATAAATGTTAACTCCTAATAATTATACTCTGAAATAGAATTTTTATCTTTGTTCCTCATTTAATATGTGTAGATACTTTCCCCTAGAAATCCTAGAGATGATTTCATGATACCATTACATAGGAATAAGGTACAAGTAAATCATGTCCCATTAGAATATATAGTTTATTAGTAATGGTACACTATATACAGACATGATTCCTGTATTACTAATTGATACACATATTATAACATATTTTTTTTGAGAATAACTTGATTCTATTTAGAGTATCATTTAATATCTTTCTTAGTACACTCTATGGAATCCTATGGAAAGGAAAAAAATTAGGCCATGCTCAAATGATTAGATATGGTAAAGTATAGTAGAATAAAAAATGAATCAATCATAATAATAAAATTGGATAGGTAATAATTGTGGACACATTCCATGTAATTAATTAAATTAGAGGGAATTTCATAAACAATATAAAAATTTGAATAATTTAAAACACATGCCACTTATATAACAGAATAAGAATAATCATTATTAAATGGTTATAAAATTATGACACAAAACATTTATTCAATAAAATGTGATTAAAATTCATCCATATACTTCTTCATAGTGAAAATCTCATTTATAATAAATAATAAATCAAAATGAAGGAAATTATTAATTATCGGACATCATGTATAAGGCACATGAAAACCTATACGATAAAGACCCTTCACAAGATGGTTTAAAAATAAAGGTAGAAACCCATTTAATTTGTGAAACTAATTTATATTAGGGGAACACATCGATGAATTGAGGCTATATAATGTTTGGGACCCAACCATCACTACCTACCCAAAGTAATTCTTATATTGATGAATCAGTTAAATTAATAAACAATATACCTTATCAAATATATTTATTGAATAATGAATATATATTTATCAATATATACCTAGATAGACCAATAAATATCAAAGTAAATACCTTATTAAAAATGCTATATTTTTTAGGGAATGATCATATCCATGATAAAAGATATGTAGAATCAGGGAAATTTCAATATTCAATGACCATAAGAAATTAAATATTTTAAGGGGTAAAAAAGAAATGAAGGAAGTGAATGTCAAAACTATCTTTTTCCAAATCAATCATAAACCATATAGATGAATAATAAGTATTATATAAATACAACATATCCTATGTGGAGTTAAAATAAAGTGATTTTTTGTTGATGAATAAATATAATATAAAACTATATTTTAAAAAAATTCTTACGGGAAATATCCAACTTATTTTGAGAAAACATTTAAAAACCCTTTTCAGTTAAATTCACTTTTAAAAAAATCATAAAAAATAAACCATTTTAATGGGAAAAGGTTGTTTCAATGAAATGGTGGTGGGTGATTCTATACTTGTTGTACATGGTAAAAACGATTACTGCTTTTTCAAAGGAAAAAGGTTAGAAAAGTTCCTTGTTCAGAAGTTGACAAAAATATTCCTTTTCAAAAAAATTAAGAGGTTAAATGGTAAAAATTTATTTAATATATTATTTTGGAAATATTAAAATCATTTTTGAAAACATTTTTAGAAAATAGGGTTTTTAGAAGAAAATAGGTTCTGCGATCAATAAGAGAAATGAAGTTGGGTTTTATTAAAAAAATCAAAAAAATTAAGTACCAATGAGTGAAAAAATGTTAATATTACATGGAATAGGTTAATAATAACCATATGATTTTAATATTAAAGGGTTAATGGAATCTCAAGTATAGTAAATCTCTATTAGAATGATATTTGGAAATAAACCCTTAATATGGTCATAATGTTGAAGTGAAAATTGAACAATTAATTGATTATATAAATCAATAGTATATAAACCAAAAATAATTGGAAATACATAAATATATATTAATTTTCATTATACACATAATCCTAAAATATTAATTGAAATTAAGAATTAATATAGCCCAATTAAAAGCAATTTGTTTTTGAAATTACATTTCCACTTGGGTAACATTAAGTGTATATAAACGTAGATGAAATAATTGAAAATAAATATCAAAATATCTTTAAAAATGAATTAATCATGATATTAAAATTCGAATTTATAGTATTTACACTATATATAAGAAATTAGTTTCATGATAATATTGTATGCCTCAATGAAAGGAAATTGAGATTAAGTCACATTCAACATTGTAACTTTTTAATTATAAGCCCTGTGAAAGAGATCACATCAAATAAAACATTAAATACCATGAATATAAAATAATATATGATATAATATATCAAAATGGGAATTATATACACCACACAAAAGATGTAATTGGCGATAATGGTTTGTGCCTCACAAAAAGATAAGTGAGATAAGAATCCCTTACCTTGCATTTCTTTTCAGGTGAACAAACATTAACCTCTTGTATAATGGTTTTGAACTTGTAAATAACTTATAAAATAACAATAATTATATTTATAATATCATATATTAACTTTTTTAATATCTTATTACCTATTAGTTAATAATATTTCATTATTTTAAGTATTTCGAGTGTTAATTGCCTAGGTTCTCGAGTATGTTATAAATTGTTACTTATTGTTCATATTAATTAGATCGTTATTTCATAATATCAAAAATATAAAACATGATATAAATATCATATATATTCCTTATATATTCATTTATAGTAATTCAAAATATTTGGAGATATGATATGAAATGCATAGTTCTTGGAGACGGTATGTCGTACGTACCCGTTAACGCTACTTCAATATATTATCATTTTTAAAAGATAAAAATTAAATTAAATATATGAATTATATTATTCCATTATCATGTTTACGACATATATTTAACATAGGTTTATTAAAACCATTTTTATATATTCCATGTATAGCGTGAACAAACCAAATCACTTTGAGGAGGAGGTAGTCCACACTTCCACAAACAATATTATCGTATTCCCAAAAAATTGAAAGCACAATGGTATCTGTTATATAAAAATTATAAAGTATAAAGAAATTATAAATATCATATATGTTATATATAATTTTTTTTACATCATAAGTACCACCATGAGAGCTGGTAATGGAAGAATATACATTCATCATTTCGTGAGGTGGTAGTCCTCCGTACAAGAAATTGGTAAGATTGTTACATTTTATATTGAAGTGTGTGTATGTTTAGGTAGAAAATTTAGTACTAAAATATCTATGAATATTCATTCTAATTATGATAATATATAATCATGGTACAAAAATAAATAAAGGGGTGGTGAAGTAAATCAAAGAAAAGTAATCGTTGTAAGATGTTAACTCTTAATCAGGTAACATGTTTTGGATTTTACCAAAATACTTCCTTGGTTTTATTTCATCAAAAGGGATGGTAAAGTTCTTTTTTATAGTAGAGGAGGAGTGACATTCTTGTAAATTTTTGAAAAGGGAATTCCACCCATATCTTTTACTTTTAACATTTGACCTAATAATGTCCCCAATTAAATAATATATAATATATGTTCTAAATATGTACATAAAAGTAATTTTTTACATGTTTCTAGGACATTTGGGCACTAAAGATTATGTTTTAGTTCATTGTTATGCTAAATTTCTCTTAATCAATGTAATTAATTTATAATTACATTCACTAATATTTTTATTCAAAAACTAAGTTAACCATATTATAAATTATAAATTATTTTTATTAAAAATTTGTAATCTATTTTTCCAAATTACAATAACATATGTGTAAAAAAATTATTTTATATTTAATCCCACATATGGGACAACAAAGCACGTTTTTAAAGTAAAAATGTTCAAAATTATGCTATGTTTTTATATATAATTTAAATGTAAAATTTTTTCCAAAGGATTAAATTGAATTAATTGATATAAAATTTATATAATTAAAATTTTCATCCAATAAAATATATAATTTATCATTATAAATAAATTTGATAAAAATATGATTTTAATTAAAATTTTCATAAAAATTAAAACTTCACAGGGAAATACCAAAAAATCAACCTAAGATAATTTTTATGTTACCATTTCAAAATTGATGTTTATTTTGAAAATTAAAATATATTAAATTTTGTAAAATTTTATTTCTAATAGATTCTCCATCCATGGGTGGTAAAACTACCTTTAAAAAAATATGTTTTTATGCGTAAAATTTGGTTTGTTCATATCTGAAGCCTACCAAACATAGTAGATGAATATTAAAATATTATTGAATATATAATATAAAAAATCACATAAGTTAGTTATTGATATTTATAAATTCCAATTTAATGGCTAGTTTATGTCTTATTATATTTGAAAATAATTTTTTTCATATATTTTTGTTCAATAAAACTTGGACTTGCATGCAGCGCAAGTCATTGAAAGAATTCATTTTTGCGTCCAATTAATGAAAAATTTGTATCATTTAAATTTAAATCTATATCATTGGTTAATTGTTATTTTAAATCATAAATATATTATATTATCTCAAGATATAATCTTCACTTAGACACTTAGTCTGGTGTGTCATACACTCGATCTAAAAAAATGTTGTTACTTTTGAATTTTGTGACATTACATTATCCCCACCATAAATAAATTTTGTCCTCACAATTTGAACATGATATTGGTAAAATATTTTTTGATATTTCCAGTGTTTAAATACCACATCATTAGAAGGGTTCATAAAACATCTTCTATAAAAGGGAGAGTGAGAATTACAATGGTTACAAGGATTAACATGTAGCTAGGTCTCTAAGTTGGAGAAAATTAGTGGGAAGTAGAGATACATACATGGATTTAAAAATGAAAATATTTTTTGGTAGTGTTTAATGTCATCATTCACGAACATGTGAATGATAAATGGAAATTTTTGGGTCTCAAATCCATAAATCCATGATGATTATAAGACCATAAGTTCAAAAAATATTAAGGTATTAGTAAAATATTATTTTGATCATTTTTTTAATGTTGAGTAATTATTTTACTTCCTAAGAACAGAAGTAAATATACTTACATGAAATATTTTTATAAATATTTTTTACCATTTTTTGTTCTTTTCTAAATTTTCCAATTTATCCATTACTTTTAGAAATGGATATCCAAGAATTAACTTTGATGCGTAAAGCACTAAAATATATATTTAATAGATCATATATCCCATATAAGAGTGTCAAGCCTTTCCATTTTCCTCTAACTATTTTAAAAATCCAATATGGTTAATACATTAATTGGTAAACCTAAAAATTAACCCTAATTGTTCATCATAAACTTATATTTCTCCAAATTGTTTACCTAAAATAAATTACACATTAAATAGGATATCATGTAGGATAGGGGTAGGTGAAAAACCCTTATCAAACATCATTCATGGGTTCAAGGCTCACCGCCTTGCCGGATTTGATGATTTATCACCAGTCATATAGGTTGCACTATTTCTTAACAATATTACTATAATGTTAACAAAAATATTAAGGAAACACTTGAAATTTAATCATTAAATATCCTTTTGACTAAGGTTTTGAATATAACCACAATACAAAAACATTTCTTTCGTCTATTTACACATAGTTCTTTCCTTGGTCAAGAATTTATCATATATAGGAGTGTGTTTCCTAAAACTAAAACCCATAGTGTGTGAATTAATAAAAATATTCGAAAAACCATATAATCATTTTTAGGATGTCTAAATCTCAACACATTATTTTAGATCTTAGACACATCATGTTTAAACTAGGTAATTAATTTTGAATATCTATTAATATCATTCATAATTGTCTGTAAAGAAAATGTGAATTATCTTAAACATATCCCATGGGAGTGTAAAACTAGGTGCATAGTAAGGACCTTTTTCGTATCAAGTTATACTCAATTCATGCCCAACATAGCTTTTTTGAGTCGATACCCCAAGGTACATCTTTTACAGAACCATGTCCACTTGTTGTATCCAGACATGGATGTATTTCTTCGATAACCCACATAATATCTACCTTATAAAAATTCTTGGATGTTCTTCAACAATTATCCTCAATTTCTATCATAGGTTTTTATTATCGAATATATGATTTTTAAATCTAATTCTGTGGATGATGCTAAAGTTGTTCTAATACCAACTATAGCGACCTGACAACAGAAAGCCATGAGTTGGTGTCATGCTATAATTACATTGGCATACAATACATGTAAAATACACCCCAAAGGAACAAATATTTTAGTAGTGTCAGTAAATTAGATACATACATAAGTTCTGTATTAGAAATGAATACCCATATTAAAATATAATATTTTGTGGATAAAATTATTCCATTTATCTCATCCTTTCATATATTTATTAGTATGCTTCATGGAATCAAAATGAAGGGAAAAAATAAGGGTGATCTAAAATTCTCCATAATGGTAAAGTACAATGGAAGGAATAATAAATCAATGGGAAAATAAATATGGTAAAGTAATAACTGAAGGCACATTCCATGTAATAAATAAATTGAGAATGAATTTTATAAATAATATAGAATGCTAAATAACTGAAAACACATTACATTTAGATAACTGGATAACACATAATCAACATGTAAAGATATAATACTGAAAACAAATTCCATTTTTAAAAAAATAGAATTAAATGAATCCATAGACTTTGTCATAGAGAAAATATAAGGGATAATAAATGATGAATCAAAATGAAGCCAATGATTAATTATTGAACATCATGTATGAGGTATATTAGAACCTATACCATCAAGACCATTCATAAGATGGTTTAAATATAAAGGTAGAAACCCATTTAATTTGAAATATATAATTTAACTCATGAGAACCTATCGATATATCAAGGGATTATATAAAGTTCAGACACCACCTATCACTATTTGTCTAAATAATTCCATATATCGAGTAATAGATTTATGTTATAAACAATATGACTTGTCAAATATATGTATTGTAAAATGAATCTAGACTTATTAATATTTCTATGGATAGTCAAATAAATTTCAAAGTAAACACTTTACAAAAAATGGTATACAGTTTAGGTAATGAACATATCCATGATAAATGAAATCGATAATTAGGGGAAATTCAATGTTTAGTGATCATATAAATTTTAATATTTCATGGATAATAAAATAAATCCAGGAAGTCAACTTCAATATTAATATTGGACAAATCAATTATAAACCATCAAGATGAAGAATAAGGATTATATCAATATAAAAAATCCTATGTGGAGTAAAAATAAATGGTTGTTTCCCTTGATGATTTTAATTACAACAAAAAGTCCTTTGAAAAACATTCTTGAGGAAAATATAATTTTTATTTTGAAAAAACTTGTGAAATTTTTTTTTTAAACAACATATACAAAAATATTCATTATAAATAAAATTTTTAAACATGAAAATTAACTTTCAAGGAAATGATAGTGGGTAAATCTATACATATCATAGATGGTAAAAAAAACATTTATTTTACATGGTAAAAAGGTTATAAAAGTTATTTTTTTTGGAAAATGACAAAAATATTACTTTAAAAACCTTTGTAAAAGGTAAATGTTTCAAAATTTCTTTATTAAATCATTTTTATTGTTTTAAAATATTTTTTAAAACCTTTTTATAAAACTGGGTTTTAAGAATAAACCATCTTCATTGACCAAAGAGAAAAATGAAGGTATGTATTTTTCAAAACATTTTATGTAAGAAAGAGATTAAAAATGGTACTCATACTTTAAAATTTTAGTGAATAACTAGAAGATAATAATATTAATGGGTTTATGGAATTTCAATAATATTCAATTTTGATTGGAATGAGATTGTGAAATATACCCTTACAATGTTCGTAATGCTGAAGAGTGAATTATTCAATGAATTGATTATGTGTATCAAATTTAAAAACAAATGAAATAAGTGGAAATACATAAATATATTTTAAAATTAATTATACACATAATACTATAATTTTATCAACAATAATGAAGTAATATTTCCCAATTAAAATGAATTGGTTTATGAAATACCATTACTACTTGGGTGAATTTAAGTGCAAATACGGTTTGATGAAATATTCCATATTTAAACTAAAAACATATTAAATAATTAATTAATCATGATATTAAATTTAAATGTTTCTAAATGTACAACATATATAAGAACGTAGGTTCGCCACAATAAATCATGCCTCAAGAAAGGAATTTGAGACGATGTCCCATACTATAAGGTATCTTTTGAATTATTAGCCACATTAAAGACAAATCTTTAATAAAACTATAAATGAAGTGAATATAAAATAATTAATGATATAATATATAAAACGGTAGGTATATACACCACACAGAATAATTATGTGGTAAAAATGGTGTATGCCTCACGAAATGAAAAGTGAGACAAGAATCCTCTACCTTGCATTTTTGTCAGGTGAATGTGCTTTAACCTCTTATATACAAGTTATAAAAATTACACTAACATAAAAAATAACCATAATAAAATTTATAATATCTTATATTAACTTATTTTTATATCTTATTAAACGTTTTTTAATAATCCTTCATTATTCTTACTCTTTATGGTATTAATTTCCTAGTTTCTCGAGTATGTTTCGACGTGTTTTTTATTGTTCATATTATTTAAATCATCATGTAATAATATCCAGAATTTAAACCATTATTTTAATATCATATATATTCATTATATTTTTATTTATAATTATCCATATTATTTGGATATAATAAATGAGTTTCACAGTTCATGGAGACGGTAGGTCGTACGTATGCAAGAACGCTACTTCTATTTCTATGCCATATTTAAAAGAATGAGAAGTAAATTATATATATGTATATTATAATTCTAGTATCATATTTATGTCACATAAATAACATTGGTATATTTAAACCATCATTTATTCATTCCATGGATAACATTAATCAATGACAACACTTTGAGAAGGTGATAGTGTGCACTTCCACAAATGATATTATCATATTCCCACAAAATCGAAAGAATAAAGGTATGTGTTATATAAAATTACATAAAAATAAATTCATTATAAATATAATATATATCATATATAAACATATTTTAAAGCATAATTTTTTCCAAGAGAGGTGGTAAAGGAATAACAAACAATCATCGTTTCTGGAGGTGATAGTCTTCCGTACACACAAACAGTATGTTAATAACCAATTTGATGGAAGTGTGTGTATGTATTGGTAAAACTATAAAAAAATAATTATAAGTATATATAGTATATTTATTTTATTAAAGAATAATTATTTTAAAATAATTAAAGGGATGGGGAAGTAAGAGAATGAAAAGTGATCGTTGGAAAAAATTACCTCTTAATCGGGTAACTACATTTTGTTTATACAAAAATACTTAATTTGATTAATTGATGGCCAAGGTGGGGATTACAGGATGAGGGGATGTATTTTCATATCTTATTGAATCATATTTTGGTCAATAAGAAGGGATTGGGAGGTGTGAATATGTTTAAGGGGTGAGTACAATTTTATAGTGAAGGAGGAGTGGCATTAAAGTAAATTTTTGAAAAGTGAATTCCACCCACATTTGATTAATTAAAATTAGCTCAAATAATGGTAAATATTTGATAAAATATATCATAAGATAGATATATGTCAATAAAATATATTTTTTACATGGTTATAGGTCATTTTGATACATATGTTTATGGTTTTGTGCTTTACGAAGATAATTTTTCACCAATCACTATACTTAATTTTTAATACATTAAACAATATTTTTCGTAAAACAATTAGTAAAACATATTAGAAATTATAAATTATGATGATTAAAATTTTCAAATCCAATTTTACAAATTCCAATCAATGAATTGGAAGAAATTAACTTTAATTTAATCCTACAGATGGGACGAAAAAGTAGGGTTTTAAAGGAAAAATGTTTTAAAGTTTTCTATGTTTTTATATACAATTTCAAGGTGAAATTGATCCCTATAATTTCCTGGATCCACATGGATTGAACCTTTTCATTTTTTCAAAGATCTTGGTGCTCAGCGGAGTCTTAGAAGAAGTCTGAGGAGTCTAATCACTAGATGCTGAAAGCAAGGAGCTCTCACATTGTTAAAGACTATTACACAACATGAAAGAGGGTTTATTTTTGTGCAGTATTTTGAGGTTCTAAAAATAAAATAAACTGTTGTGGTGACATGTTTTCCATCAAGAACTAACCCCGAGGCATTATAAAATGTGAAATGGTATTACACGTCATGTAATAACCTAATGTTGTATGCTTTAAAATATTTATACCACTTATGTTGTCATACCCTACATCTCTATCTCCCTTATCTCTTGACAACAAATATCACAACAACACACCTTTTAAAATTTTTTGCATTTCTTTATTTAGGATCAATTCCCATATATCCTCTTATATTTATTTGTTATAAGGTATTATCTACCTCCTTCCTTATGTTTTCTTCGATCTCTTTATTACCGTTCATCCTTCCCATGTGTTGGAACACTATCTCCATGTTTCTAATGGTTTTTTTATGGGTTATTGGTGTATGTGGTGGTGTTGAGGTGCCCTTGTGTGGATAAAGTTGTAGAGGGAGAGGCAATCATGATCCTTTGCATTGATTAATTATTATGTGAATAAATTAAATGATCTTTTTAGGTAGATGATTCATTGATTCTTTATTTATTACGTCTTATTATATAGTAAGAATGATTTCTCCCTTGAATCCTATTGAAATTAACCTTTAAATACTTCAACTGGATTAAAGAATTTACATCGATTTCTTAGTGATGTTGTTGCTTTTTACTATGAGAAATATTTGCCTCATGATTTTCTAGATAGTGTGATATCTCTTCCATTCATGGTTAGGATTTTGTTTTTAATGGAAATTGGTAAAGGAAAAAAGTACAAAATTAATGGTTTGTTAATTGTCTAAATGGTTAAAGAGTCATGATAAATGAATATATTTTTTATTTGTTTTAATTTTATGATATTCAAATTGAAGAAAGTAAGCATGTTTAATTGAATTAGTTAAGAAACCTGAAGCATGTTAATGCTTGTTGATTAGAAATTAAGGGCATGTTAAATTAATTATTTAATTAATTTGTGAAAACTTGTGTTAGCATGTTTCTTAGTTTTATCATAGTTGGAACATGTGAATAATGAATAATTTAATTTAAAATAGAATAAAGATCAAGTTTTGTGCTAATATAAAATTTTTTTTAGGTTCAGAGTTTTCTACTTTCTTGTAAAGGCCAAATACCATGTGTTTTGGAGTTGTGAGAGCTTGTTGTGTGTGAAGGATGAGTGCCTTAAATTAGGGCCAAGATCTCAGTTTCTGTGGTTATTTCCTGGTTTATATATTATGATGTGATACTCGGATGACTGATCCTAGAGTGTCGTTGTGGTTTTCGAGCAGGGAGGATTGGATGTGATGTGATCAATGGATGGCTAAAACATAAGGTTGTTGCAAATTATGGGGGTAGGGAGGCTTAGTTTTTGTAGTATAATATGATGTTTGGGGTGGAGAAATGAATCTATTTATGCATGTGGTGTTGGTAGGACACCCGAGATGAGGAAATAGGTTGAAGACGAGCTTACCTGTTGATATGAAAGTTAGATTCATGTTGAATTCGGACTTTGTTTATCTATATTATGTTCCCCACTACATGAGGTAGCTGTTTTGGCTTACTTAGCTTCCAAGGGGGGAAAAGACACATGAGGTATGCCACATGCTTTCTCTGTTTATCTTATTGTGCTTGGATGGGTCTACTCTTCTACTATATGTGGAAAAGACTCAATGAGTAGTTCATCTACTCAATGTGTTGATCCCCTTTTGTTTTATAGAATATAATGTTTTTATAGAACACTTGGAAATTTGTAATTGGAAATATTGATGAATAAATAAATAAATAATGATTAACTAATTGGTTTGGAGTTTTCTAGGATGAAATGCTGAGGTAATAATTTCTAAGAAGCAATGGACTTGTATTGGTTATGCTTAGAGGGTGTGGAAGAAGTTGTGATTCTAATATAATTAAATGTGGAAATTTTTAATTGTTAATTAATGGTTAAATAATTAATTAATTTAAAGTGAAAATGATAAAAAGTGATAACTTAATTTAATGTAGTTCTATAAATGATTTTCTGCTTATAGGATATATAGTCATAGTAGTGGTAGCTATGAGTTTCAGAGATGTTAGCTCCATTTGAGTCTAAGACTAGTTTTTTCCATTGTATGGTAATTAGCTATATAATATCATGTATTTTTTTATTGCATTCTAAAATCCACCTCATTGATTAGGGAAAGTGACACCCAAGGGTTTCTGAGCTAAGGGTGGTGTTTTCTCAACATCTCAGTGGGAGGATGGATGGATGACTACCCCATATGTCCCTGATCTCTTCTCTTGGTTGTTTCTTGTGCCAATATGCACAAAATATAGTTTTACACAAATATTTGTGTACACGGATGTAGTTTTTTGTGGTTATTTCAATCAAATATATTATGGATATAGTTCCTTAAGGGATACTAAAGGTACAACATGTATGGGCTGTGATGGCTTGAGAGTCCTTACTCGGTGTATTGGTTGTAATGGATTGAGATATAATAACTGGTGTATGATACACGTTATGTGGTCTGTGGTGGCACTCAGAGACTACCTGGTTACATTTGGTTACATTGAAATATTTGTGCAATGCCCGAGATTCATATTTATGATCGATGTGAATATTGTGGTGCTTCACCTAGGTGTCTACAGGCTAGCCTTTTTGGAGAGAGATTTTCAAGATGTGTGATGTATGGGAAATGAAAAAAACAATGAGGGTGTGGTAGTGGGGTACCACTGATATTGTTTACTATATTATATTCTTTTGTCTGTGATACATGGTGAGAGTTTCCATGGTGAGGCTGGAAAGATAAAATACTTTTTAGGTGACTAGTTAGATTTACTTGTTGTTCACTGTGAGTTAGCTTGCTTTCTTTACTTTTTCATAAGAGGCTCTGGGGAGGATCTTACAAAGTATGCTATTATAATCACCCTACATTATATATACTATTTATCATGTTAGTTGGAGTAGGATGGAGATCAGGTTGTGTAACGTCCTGGTTTTTGGTGTCACCCAAAGGTGACCTGAACCCAGTTGGTCACATAACCTCAAATGCACTTCCCCAAATGCCAAAGGCTTTTTACTAGAAGCAAGGGACAAGGAAATAATAATGGGAAAACTATGCACTCATTGGCAGAGTATACACAACATAATAACAATATTAAACTATAGCATACACAATAATACCATACAATAAAATTGAACACCGGAATACTGATAGTTATATAAAAACTGGACCACATATAAATGATGCTTGTCACATGTTTCTAGTAAAGAAACAAAACAATTAAAAATGATGGAAATACAATACTGAAACAAACATATAGATAAACAGTAAAATACAATAGCATCGAAATCCACACTTTAGTCTGATGCTCTCCATCTCCAACAAAAATCATGTACCTGAAGAAGAAGAGTGCTTCCCTTATCTATACCTGAACCATATAATCAGTTTGGGCCCAAAAGCATGACCCAAATAGGGTGTGAGATGAATCCTAGTATGCAACCACCAAAAGATCTATACCAAACTGTCAGTGAATTTATATAGTATGAAATATGAATAAGTGAAGCAACAAAATAAGAGTTACTCAAAACTAAACAATCCTACAGTTTCCTATTGTAACAGCCCGAGATTTTATGAAAAATATTATTTTTAAATTATTTTTTGTCTTGTGTTGTACGCTACACCAAAAGGAGCTTGCACAACACACATCCTTGACTTGCCTTGCATTACACGCAATCGCGACCTTCCTCGATAGCGTGTGTAATACGCAATACCGAGTTTCACTAAACAACGATATGCTATTAAAATATTATTAAAACTAGCCGTTATGAAAAGTAATAACCACTTTTTGAAATTCTGTAAATCTTATTTTTCAAAATGACCTTCATTTTTGGATTCGGAGTATCCAATTTAGCCTATGGTGTAATTTTGGTACTTTTCAGATAACTTTTATTTTCTGATGAATAGTGAAAATTACTAAATATTAATTAAAAACAACTTTTTTAAATCGAAATAATTAATAGTGGTAAATTATTAATTTGAGTGGTTTTAAAGTATATTTAGAATATATTTTTACAATTCAATACAATGTTGGTCATTGGATGTAATTTCACATTTACACCAGACATAAACAAGTGTCAATCTTTTGATAGTTATTATCTCTTAAAAACGCGCTATTTGTTGTGACAGAGGAAATTAATTATAAAATTAATTAATGCAACTTATATGTTGTGAATTTTTTAAAATAGAAATCATTTTTGAATCCGGAATAGCAATTATAGCTTAGGGTGAAATTTTGGCATTTTTCTGAAAAAACTTCATTTTTTGATGAATAGTGAAACTACTAAGTGGAAGTTAAAAAAAATTAATTTTTAATAAATCTTAATTTTACCGCTTCTGTGAATGGAATTTCAAAAATCCGAGAGACACGGTTGATGTCAGTAAGTAAAATGTGGTTCAATGAGATGAAAATAATTTTTGGTGAATAGTAACTTTTTACTTTTATTTAGCACGGTTAAAAGTAAATAGGGTATTTAAGGGTAAAAATGATATTAATATTACGCTAACACATGTCATAATTCTATTGGACAACTGTATCTCGACCAAAAACAACCTTAAGTGTAAAATATTATCATTTAGGCCCACTTGGATTTGATAAGGACATTTATTATTAATTTATTTAAAGAAGGGTTAAAATAGTTAAAATCAAAGTTTAATAAGTAAATCATTTTTAATATGGGGTTATACATAAGATAAATTAGACTATAAATATTCATTAGAAAGCTAAAAAGATTTCCTATATAATGGTATTTGATTTGTAATTTTTAGACATTAAATAGTTTAATTTATTTATGACACAATGATGATGCAGTAATTATCTTATTAATGAAATATTGACATAATTGATGTTATAAACACCAAAATAAATTTAATTTGAGACTTTTTATGAATACCACTAATTTTATAGGTTAATATGATATATTAGTGTTTATTTAATCAACTGGTTTCGAACATATAATTCTGTTATGACTTTCACAAAAATCATATATCAAATAGTGTCAAAATTGACACAAAATAGTTTTTAAATCAAATATTATATTATTAATTGTTATTTTATTCCTAAAAATATAAGGTTCGGCCAAATGAATTAGATAAGGATATATATATTAATAATAAACAATTTGGGGTTCGTTTGGCATTTTATAGTAAGTGTATTAACCATATAGTGTAAGAAAACAAAAAGACACTGTAAAAGTTAAATTATTTAACTTAGAGTTAAATCTAATTGATAAGGTTAAAATAATGACCTAAACTTGTCTAAATCCTATTGGTTGACAGGATTTCGACCCATCCCCACTTTAGCTTCGAAATAAGACCCTTTGGAACCATTATAATCCGATTTTGACTTTAATATAAAATAATATTTTGAGATATTCCTAAGGTGCCCCTCTCCTCCCTTATAAAAGGGCACCTCATCCCCCTCCTCCTCACACCAAATTGAGCACTCAAGCTCGGCCAACCCCTGCCAAAATCCCTTCTCCACTTCCCTATAATAATCCTAGAGGTCCTGGTCTTCTTCAAAGACCAATCTTAGTTCCCTAAGTGGAGGATTCAAAGAGGCGTTCCAAAGAAGAGGTAATATCCATTACTGATCTTTTTCAATTTCTTTCTTCTTCAACTTCTTCTTCTTTAGTTGTTTCATGATAAAGTAATAACATAAGTATTTATTATATACTGATATGTTATTATAAATATGAAACAACTATAATTAACCTTCTATCCATCCTACGGAAAAAGGAAATCACCGCGCGTGCGTACGTACGGAATACCGTCTCCACGCCGTGGTGTAATCTATTTTCCGCCACCACCTTAATTGGATGGGTATAATGGTGTAAGGAGTAACTATATATGATTATTGAAGAGTGATATTGATACTGAAATATTATACATACACTTCAACACAATTCCACGACCATGGGACCGATATCATCGCTCGTGCGTACGTACGGACTACCGTCTCCACGACGCGATGAGATTCATTCTCCATGTTAACCATTTAAGAATGATTATAAAGTATATATAAGCGATAATAATGAAATACATGACATTATAAAGCAACTGTATTTATGTATATATGTATTTCATCTACTTACTTCCTTTCAAGACAATAAGGAAAGGAAAACAGCGTTCATGCGTACGTACGGACTACCGTCTCCATGAATGGTGTGTTTCATTTCATTTATATATTTATTATATATATATATATACTGAATATATATGATATATAAATCATGTTTTATATTCTTGAATTAATTAAATCATTTTATAAGTAACAATAATGTCAAGAACAACAAGTCCAAACACCTACGATAAATGAAACGATTTTACCCAAAACGCTTCTTTAACATGGAATTTACAAAAGAACGGGTAATATAAAGTCATAAGTGAACCATATATGATATCATAACAATTAATATGATTCTGTAATAAGTTAATGACATTATTTAAACCATTATACAGGAGTTTCGGACACTTACGAAGCAAATCAGACTTAAGGTAAGGGAAATATCACAATCTCATTTTTATCCGAGATTGTTTATACTTTGGCATTTACTGGGGTGTATTTTATCATCCACATCCATGTTTCCTGAATATGTAATATTATTTACATCCATCTAAAATTGTTTAAATCCAATTTTACCTTTCGGTGAGTTTTTAGTAAAAGATATGAAAGGAATCTTTCGTCGTTTTACGTACGACGTACTTTTTGACTTTTCCGACAAAAGTACAAAGAATGTTTTTTTTAACTTATACGGCATGAATGGATTTTTAAAACATTATTTCCATGAAGCTTACTTTACAAGTTTTCAGGTTTATTTTTAATCAACTTCTTTTAGTTTATAATTTTATGACATGTTAAGAAAAGAAAAGTGTTTTTGAAGAAGAAAGGATATTTTCCTCAAGAATGGAGTTCAAGTGTTTTATCAAAATTATTTTCCATCTAAGATAATAAAGGGTTCTGTTTTTATCCCTATTATTACATTGATTTGATTATGTTGTGAGGGAATTATTTTTATGAAGTCATTTACCTTATATGATTTGTTTTATGATGCCATGATGTTTCAAGAATCCCATTTTTGTTACATGTGTTATGCGATGATGTATGATTTATGATTATGTGGCACACATAAGAAAGGATTCATTATAAGATAGGTGGGACCTATATCTCCCTCCAATGCATTGGGTAAAGATTTTATATCTCATGAGATAGACATGGCTAGAACGGTAGGTTATACCGGTTCAGTGAAACAGGACTGGAACGAGGGTGACTCGATTCAGAAAGGGACTTTGTCCACTAAGATAGTCTTGGAAATGAGTCTTGACTAACAAGAAATGATTCTCTATGATTATGTGTGAATGCCACAAAGTTTCATGTTTTAAGTTATGATTATTGGGATTTCATTTCACTACTATGATTTATCCCATGTTATGAAATTATGCCCTCTTTTGCAGGTTAAGATTTACAAAAGTTATGTTCTTATGAATATGATGTGATTGATTTTTCTTTTATTTACCCTTACTGAGCATTTGAGCTCACCCTTTTATGTTTTCTTTTCCCCAGGATATAAAGAAAGGTTTTAGGTAAAAAAAGGGAAGATCTTTATGGGAGATATTGAAGATCTTTCACCATGATTAGAATATTACGTTCTGAGTTTCCAAAGACACTAAACTATTACGGTCCTTGTGTGTGTGTTTTTGTTATGTACTAAGTATTCGGCAAATGTAATGTAATGTCAATGTACGTCAAGCTTCGGGTCTCTACAGTTGGTATCAGAGGAAAGGTTTAGTCAACCTTTGGAAACTAGGATGCGAAAACGTTAGTGAGATCCCTAGAGATATTTCTAAGGTATGTCTAGGGATGCCCCTAAGGATAAGTATACGTATAAGATACAGTCCTAGAACTATGGTAACGATCATAGAATTTAACCTAAGAAGTTAGATATTGAGGATACTCCCCCTTTATAATGTTGTTTTTCCTAGCATGATTTTTGCCTCTCACACTATTCTTTTTGGGTTTTAGACGATGGCTGGAACCCGAAGGAACCATGTTGATCAATGCAATGGACAATGCAATGATTGTCCTCCTGAACAAACAAATGTTATGGGAGATGGAGTGCAAAATTTTATTGCTATACTTACACAAGCTATGAATCATTCTGGACTTCCAAAATGAGCAGAGAAGGGAACAATATTCTATTGAGTCCTTCATGAGGCAACGTCCACCTTCTTTTAATGGGTCTTCCGATCCACTTGTTGCTGAACAATGGATCAGTACCACTGAAAAGATATTTTTAGTTCTTCAATGTTCTGAACATGATAAAGTCATCTTAGCAGTATATCGTTTGGAAGGTGAAGCTGATCAATGGTGGAATCTTATCAAGAATACGAGGCAAAGAGATGAAATTGATTCCATGGAATGGGATGAGTTCAAGAACTTATTTTTCAGTAAGTACTTCCCTCGTATTCTTCGAACGAAGATGGAAAATGAGTTTCTTGAGCTGAAATAGAAGGATGATGAATCTGTTGGTATATACAAAGCGAATTTTACAAGACTTGCAAGGTATGCATCGGGCATTATCATCCAACCTGAAAGTAAAGTAGATCGATTTTTCAGTGGCTTAATACCAAGTCTTCGAAGGGCATTATCTATACGAGACTTCAGTAGCTATGAAGAAATTGTGCGTTGTTCTATGAAGGTAGAAATGGAATTTGGTGTTACATATCCATCTCATGGTTTTGAAAAGAAACGAAAGATGGAGTTCAAGGAGAAATCTCAGAATAATGGTGAAAAGAAAATGAATGTTTCCTTATGCTCAAAGTGTGGAAAGAAGCATGGAGGAGATTGTCTTAAAGGGACTAGAAAATGTTTTACGTGTGGAAAAGAAGGTCATCGAGTAGCTGAGTGTCGAAGTAATGGAAAAAGGGTTTCTAATGATGTGAACAAAGCAAACACTGCAGAGAACACACCACCAACACTTCAATGTTTCAAGTGCAAGGAGATGGGACATTATGCCAATAAATGCCCTAATCCAAGGGTTAGTGATGATCAAAATGAGCAACCACTTAAGGAAAAGGACAAAGGGAAGTCACATGCGATCACTATTGGCGATGTTGAATATGACAATGATGTGGTGGAATGATTAAGTGTTTATGTAATGGGATTCCAAAATAGTGTTGTATATAGTATCGTGGAATATTGGAATATTTATATATTGGTCTATTGTGGTTTTCAATAATTTTATGGTATCAGTAACCATGGAAAGTGATTGAGATATTTTTGGAAAAAGAATGATATGCGCATAATGAAGGGAAAACGAGAAAATTAAATATTTGACAGTATTCATGAGCTCATGATTGATATAAGGACTAAGTGGTATCATGGTTTGAGTATATAGAATTCTGAGGATTTTGGTATGTGAAAAGTGTTAACTTTTAACTCCATTCATGTTTTCACTAAGGTTCAATGGGTAATCAAGAGAATACATGATTAAGGCCTTTGAATGTTTGGAATGTGACCAACAAAACATATCTTATGATATATGGGGATCAACGATGGTATTAAATCTCTGGTAATCGTTTTCACTATGTTATGAGAGTGGACTACAGTATTATGGATAAGCCTAAAGATTGAAATGGATTATGTTGGACATAAGTGAGTATTGTTTAAGGATAGAAGTTTTTTTTCAATATTATTGATGGGATGTCATAGTAATATAGTTTTAGAAAAAGGACAACCAGCAGGACGGGCGACAGCCCATCGCTTCGGACAAGGCTGTGGGAATCGAACCCACAACCGAAGTGCGACTGGCCTTTATCGCCTACCACTGGCCTACAGGAAGTCCCTGTTTAGTAGAAACTAGTTTTATTATATTAAACAGTATTATATATGAAGTATAAGTCCATTTTAGAACCATATATGATTAATCTCACTACAGATCGACTTATGTATATAATTTTTGCTAACCTTTTGTTTGAGACAGATGGAATGACCCGTCATTCTATCACATGATCTGCTAACACTTCACGAATAAAAAATTCAACTTCATTTATTTAAGAGATGAAGTGGAAATTTTTTAAGGCATGAACAACAGTGAGATTGTACCAAAATAAAGTATGTATTTATTCTAATTCAAATTTTCAACTTTAGGGAAATGATCTTGAAAACCAAAAATGTTGTCCTGGTGATCTTATACCTGATGAATCAGATGGTACCTTATATCATCACAAATCTATGGATTTGTGATTACTGGATTTTCCATATCCATGCTCTCTACCACTCTCCATCAGAACATGATGGTTAGATTTCTCTTCCATATCCATATTTTCACCTATGTGGAAACCCAGTGATTAGTTTATTTGGGTAATCGTTACATTTAATACTTTAGTTTTTAAAGCCAAGTTTTGGTATTCTTTTTTACGATGTGGGTTTCTATTAAAGAAACTTTCGAATAGTAAACCATTTATAACCCCGACGAATTTTGAGGGCGAAATTCATTTTAAGGGGGGTAGAATGTAACAGCCCGAGATTTTATGAAAAATATTCTTTTTAAATTTTTTTTTGTCTTGTGTTGTACGCTACACCAAAAGGAGCTTGCACAACACACATCCTTGACTTGCCTTGCATTACACGCAATCGCGACCTTCCTCGATAGCGTGTGTAATACGCAATACCGAGTTTCACTAAACAACGATATACTATTAAAATATTATTAAAACTAGCCGTTATGAATAGTAATAACCACTTTTTGAAATTCTGTAAATCTTATTTTTCAAAATGAACTTAATTTTTGGATTCGGAGTATCGAATTTAGCCTATGGTGAAATTTTGGTACTTTTCGGATAACTTTTATTTTCTGATGAATAGTGAAAATTACTAAATTTTAATTAAAAACAACTTTTTTAAATCGAAATAATTAATAGTGGTAAATTAATAATTTGAGTGGTTTTAAAGTATATTTAGAATATATTTTTACAATTCAATACAATGTTGGTCATTGGATGTAATTTCACATTTACACCAGACATAAACAAGTGTCAATCTTTTGATAGTTATTATCTCTTAAAAACACACTATTTGTTGTGACAATGGAAATTAATTATAAAATTAATTAATGCAACTTATATTTTGTGAATTTTGTAAAATAGAAATCATTTTTTAATTCAGAATAGAAATTATAGCTTAGGGTGAAATTTTGGCATTTTTCTGAAAAACATCAATTTTTGATGAATAGTGAAACTACTAAGTGGTAGTTAAAAAAATTAATTTTTCATAAATCTTAATTTTACCGCTTCTGTGAATGGAATTTCAAAAATCCGAGAGACACAGTTGATGTCATTAAGTAAAATGTGGTTCAATGATATGAAAATAATTTTTGGTGAATAGTAACTTTTTACTTTTATTTACCACGGTTAAAAGTAAATAGGGTAATTAAGGGTAAAAATGATATTAATATTACCCTAACACATGTCATAATTCTTTGTACAAGTGTATCTCGACCAAAAGAAACCTTAAGTGTAAATTATTATCATTTAGGCCCACTTGGATTAGATTAGGACATTTATTATTAATTTATTTAAAGAAGGGTTAAAATAGTTAAAATCAAAGTTTAATAAGTAAATCATTTTTAATATGAGGGTTATACATAATATAAATTAGACTATAAATATTAATTAGAAATCTAAAACTATTTCCTATATAATGGTATTTTATTTGTAATTTTTAGACATTAAATAATTTAATTTAATTATGACACAATGATGATGCAGTAATTATCTTATTAATGAAATATTGACATAATTGATGTTATAAACACAAAAATAAATGTAATTTGAGACTTTTTATGAATCCCACTAATTTTATAAGTTAATATGATATATTAGTGTTGCTTTAATCAACTTGGTTAGAACATATAATTCTGTTATGACTTTCACAAAAATCATATATCAAATAGTGTCAAAATTGACACAAAATAGTTTTTAAATCAAATATTATATTATTAATTGTTATTTTATTCCTAAAAATCTAAGGCTCGGCCAAATGACTTAGATAAGGATATATATATTAATAATAAACAATTTGGGGTTCTTTGGGCATGTTATAGTAAGTGTATTAACCATATAGTGTAAGAAAACAAAAATACACGGTAAAAGTTAAATTATTTAACTTAGAGTTAAATCTAATTGATAAGGTTAAAATAATAACCTAAACTTGTCTAAATCCTATTGGTTGAAAGGATTTCGACCCATCCCCACTTTAGCTTAGATATAAGACCCTTTGGAACCATTATAAACCGATTTTGACTTTAATATAAAATAATATTTTGAGATATTCCTAAGGTGCCCCTCTCCTCCCTTATAAAAGGGCACCTCCTCCCCCTCCTCCTCATCCCAAATTGAGCACTCAAGCTCGGCCAACCCCTGCCAAAATCCCTTCTCCACTTCCCTAGAATAATCCTAGAGGTCCTGGTCTTCTTCAAAGACCAATCTTAGTTCCCTAAGTGGAGGATTCAAAGAGGCGTTCCAAAGAAGAGGTAATATCCATTACCGATCTTTTTCAATTTCTTTCTTCTTCAACTTCTTCTTCTTTAGTTGTTTCATGATAAAGTAATAACATCAGTATTTCTTATATACTGATATGTTATTATAAATATGAAACAACGATAATTAACCTTCTATCCATCCTACGGAAAAAGGAAATCCCCGCGCGTGCGTACGTACGGAATACCGTCTCCACGCCGTGGTGTAATCTATTTTCCGCCACCACCTTAATTGGATGGGTATAATGGTGTAATGAGTAACTATATATTATTATTGTAGAGTGATATTGATACTGAAATATTATACATACACTTCAACACAATTCCACGACCATTGGAACGATATCAACGCTCGTGCGTATGTACGGACTACCGTCTCCATGACGCGATGAGATTCATTCTCCATGTTAACCATTTAAGATTGATTATAAAGTATATATAAGCAATAATAATGAAATACATGACATTATAAAGCTACTGTATTTATGTATATATGTATGTCATCTACTTACTTCCATTCAAGACAATAAGGAAAGGAAAACAGCGTTCATGCATACGTACGGACTACCGTCTCCATGAACGGTGTGTTTCATTTCATTTATATATTTATTATTTATATATATATACTGAATATATATGATATATAAATCATGTTTTATATTCTTGAAGTAATTAAATAATTTTATAAGTAATAATAATGTCAAGAACAACAAGTCCAAACACCTACGATAAATGAAACGATTTTACCCAAAACGCTTCTTTAACATGGAATTTACAAAAGAACGGGTAATATAAAGTCATAAGTGAACCATATATGATATAATAACAATTAATATGATTCTTTAATAAGTTAATGACATTATTTAAATCATTATACAGGAGGTTCAGACACTTACGAAGCAAATCAGACTTAAGGTAAGGGAAATATCACAATCTCATTTTTATCTGAGATTGTTTATACTTTGGCATTTACTGGGGTGTATTTTATCATCCACATCCATGTTTCCTGAATATGTAATATTATTTACATCCATCTAAAATTGTTTAAATCCAATTTTACCTTTCGGTGAGTTTTTAGTAAATGATATGAAAGGAATCTTTCGTCATTTTTCGTACAAGGTACTTTTTGACTTTTCCGACAAAAGTACGAAGAATGTTTTTTTTAACTTATACGGTATGAATGGATTTTTAAAACATTATTTCCATGAAGCTTCCTTTACAAGTTTTCAAGTTTATTTTTAATCAACTTCTTTTAGTTTATAATTTTATTACATGTTATGAAAAGAAAAGTGTTTTTGAAGAAGAAAGGATATTTTCCTCAAGAATGGAGTTCAAGTGTTTTATCAAAATTATTTTCCATCTAAGATAATAAAGGGTTCTGTTTTTATCCCTATTATTACATTGATTTTATTATGTTTTGAGGGAATTATTTTTATGAAGTCATTTACCTTATATGATTTGTTTTATGATGTCATGATGTTTCAAGAATCCCATTTTTGTTACATGTGTTATGCGATGATGTATGATTTATTATTATGTGGCACACATAAGAAAGGATTCATTATAAGATAGGTGGGACCTATATCTTCCTCCAATGCATTGGGTAAAGATTTTATATCTCATGAGATAGACATGGCTGGAACGGTAGGTTATACCGGTTCAGTGAAACAGGACTGGAACGAGGGTGACTCGATTTAGAAAGGGACTTTGTCCACTAAGATAGTCTTGGCAATGAGTCTTTACTAACAAGAAATGATTCTCTATGATTATGTGTGAATGTCACAAAGTTTCATGTTTTAAGTTATGATTATTGGGATTTCATTTCACTACTATGATTTATCCCATGTTATGAAATTATTCCCTCTTTTGCAGGTTAAGATTTCCAAAAGTTATGTTCTTATGAATATGATGTGATTGATTTTTCTTTTATTTACCCTTACTGAGCATTTGAGCTCACCCTTTTATGTTTTCTTTTCCCCAGGATATAAAGAAAGGTTTTAGGTAAAAAAAGGGAAGATCTTTATGGGAGATATTGAATATCTTTCACCATGATTAGAATATTACGTTCTGAGATTCCAAAGACACTAAACTATTACGGTCCTTGTGTGTGTGTTATTGTTATGTACTAAGTATTCCGCAAATGTAATGTAATGTCAATGTACGTCAAGCTTCGGGTCTCTACAGTAGGTATCAGAGGAAAGGTTTAGTCAAACTTTGGAAACTAGGATGCGAAAACGTTAGTGAGATCCCTAGAGATATTTCTAAGGTATGTCTAGGGATGTCCCTAAGGATAAGTATACGTATAAGATACAGTCCTAGAACTATGGTAACAATCATAGAATTTAACCTAAGAAGTTAGATATTGAGGATACTCCCCCTTTATAATATTGTTTTTTCTAGCATGATTTTTGCCTCTCACACTATTCTTTTTGGGTTTTAGACGATGGCTGGAACCCGAAGGAACCGTGTTGATCAATGCAATGGACAATGCAATGATTGTCCTCCTGAACAAACAAATGTTATGGGAGATGGAGTGCAAAATTTTATTGCTATACTTACACAAGCTATGAATCATTCTGGACTTCCAAAATGAGCAGAGAAGGGAACAATATTCTATTGAGTCCTTCATGAGGCAACGTCCACCTTCTTTTAATGGGTCTTCTGATCCACTTGTTGCTGAACAATGGATCAGTACCACTGAAAAGATATTTTCAGTTCTTCAATGTTCTGAACATGATAAAGTCATCTTAGCAGTATATCGTTTGGAAGGTGAAGCTGATCAATGGTGGAATCTTATCAAGAATACGAGGCAAAGAGATGAAATTGAATCCATGGAATGGGATGAGTTCAAGAACTTATTTTTCAATAAGTAATTCCCTCGTATTCTTCGACCGAAGATGGAAAAGGAGTTTCTTGAGATGAAATAGAAGGATGATGAATCTGTTGGTATATACGAAGCGAATTTTACAAGACTTTCAAGGTATGCATCGGGCATTATCATCCAACCTGAAAGTAAAGTAGATTGATTTTTCAGTGGCTTAAAACCAAGTCTTCGAAGGGAATTAGCTATACGAGACTTCAGTAGCTATGAAGAAATTGTGAGTTGTGCTATGAAGGTAGAAATGGAAGTTGGTGTTACATATCCATCTCATGGTTTTGAAAAGAAACGAAAGATGGAGTTCAAGGAGAAATCTCAGAATAATGGTGAAAAGAAAATGAATGTTTCCTTATGCTCAAAGTGTGGAAAGAAGCATGGAGGAGATTGTCTTAAAGGGACTAGAAAATGTTTTACATGTGGAAAAGAAGGTCATCGTGTTTAAGTAATAGAAAAAGGGTTTCTAATGATGTGAACAAAGCAAACACTGCACAGAACGCACCACCAACACTTCAATGTTTCAAGTGCAAGGAGATGGGACATTATGCCAATAAATGCCCTAATCCAAGGGTTAGTGATGATCAAAATGAGCAACCACTTAAGGCAAAGGACAAAGGGAAGTCACATGCGATCACTATTGGCGATGTTGAATATGACAATGATGTGGTGGAATGATTAAGTGTTTATGTAATGGGATTCCAAAATAGTGTTGTATATAGTATCGTGGAATATTGGAATATTTATATATTGGTCTATTGTGGTTTTCAATAATTTTATGGTATCAGTAACCATGGAAAGTGATTGAGATATTTTTGGAAAAAGAATGATATGCGCATAATGAAGGGAAAACGAGAAAATTAAATATTTGACAGTACTCATGAGCTCATGATTGATATAAGGACTAAGTGGTATCATGGTTTGAGTATATAGAATTCTGAGGATTTTGGTATGTGAAAAGTGTTAACTTTTAACTGCATTCATGTTTTCACTAAGGTTCAATGGGTATTCAAGAGAATACATGATTAAGGCCTTTGAATGTTTGGAATGTGACTAACAAAACATATCTTATGATATATGGGGATCAACGATGGTATTAAATCTCTGGTAATCGTTTTCACTATGTTATGAGAGTGGACTGCGGTATTATGGATAAGCCTAAAGATTGAAATGGATTATGTTGGACATAAGTGAGTATTGTTTAAGGATAGAAGTTTTTTTTCAATATTATTGATGGGATGTTATAGTAATGTAGTTTTAGAAAAAGGAAAACCAGCAGGACGGGCGACAGCCCATCGCTTCGGACAAGGCTGTGGGAATCGAACCCACAACCGAAGTGCGACTGGCCTTTATCGCCTACCACTGGCCTACAGGAAGTCCCTGTTTAGTAGAAACTAGTTTTATTATATTAAACAGTATGATATATGAAGTATAAGTCCATTTTAGAACCATATATGATTAATCTCACTACAGATCGACTTATGTATATAATTTTTGCTAACCTTTTGTTTGAGACAGATGGAATGACCCGTCATTCTATCACATGATCTGCTAACACTTCACGAATAACAAATTCAACTTCATTTATTTAAGAGATGAAGTGGAAATTTTTCAAGGCACGAACAACAGTGAGATTGTACCAAAATAAAGTAAGTATTTATTCTAATTCAAATTTTCAACTTTAGGGAAATGATCTTGAAAACCAAAAATGTTGTCCTAGTGATCTTATACCTGATGAATCAGATGGTACCTTATATCATCACAAATCTATGGATTTGTGATTACTGGCTTTTCCATAGCCATGTTCTCTACCACTCTCCATCAGAACATGATGGTTAGATTTCTCTTCCATATCCATATTTTCACCTATGTGGAAACCCAGTGATTAGTTTATTTGGGTAATCGTTACATTTCATACTTTAGTTTTTAAAGCCAAGTTTTGGTATTCTTTTTTACTATGTGGGTTTCTATTAAAGAAACTTTCTAATAGTAAACCATTTATAACCCCGACGAATTTCGAGGGCGAAATTCATTTTAAGGGGGGTAGAATGTAACAGCCCGAGATTTTATGAAAAATATTCTTTTTAAATTTTTTTTGTCTTGTGTTGTATGCTACACCAAAAGGAGCTTTCACAACACACATCCTTGACTTGCCTTGCATTACACGCAATCGCGACCTTCCTCGATAGCGTGTGTAATACGCAATACCGTGTTTCACTAAACAACGATATGTTATTAAAATATTATTAAAACTAGCCTTAAGAATAGTAATAACCACTTTTTGAAATTCTGTAAATCTTATTTTTCAAAATGAACTTAATTTTTGGATTCGGAGTATCGAATTTAGCCTATGGTGAAATTTTGGTACTTTTCGGATAACTTTTATTTTCTGATGAATAGTGAAAATTACTAAATTTTAATTAAAAACAACTTTTTTAAATCGAAATAATTAATAGTGGTAAATTAATAATTTGAGTGGTTTTAAATTATATTTAGAATATATTTTTACAATTCAATACAATGTTGGTCATTGGATGTAATTTCACATTTACACCAGACATAAACAAGTGTCAATCTTTTGATAGTTATTATCTCTTAAAAACACGCTATTTGTTGTGAAAGTGGAAATTAATTATAAAATTAATTAATGCAACTTATATGTTGTGAATTTTGTAAAATATAAATCATTTTTGAATTCAGAATAGCAATTATATCTTAGGGTGAAATTTTGGCATTTTTTTGAAAAACATCAATTTTTGATGAATAGTGAAACTACTAAGTGGTAGTTAAAAAAATTAATTTTTCATAAATCTTAATTTTACCGCTTCTGTGAATGGAATTTCAAAAATCTGAGAGACACGGTTGATGTCATTAAGTAAAATGTGGTTCAATGAGATGAAAATAATTTTTGGTGAATAGTAACTTTTTGCTTTTATTTACCACGGTTAAAAGTAAATAGGGTAATTAAGGGTAAAAATGATATTAATATTACCCTAACACATGTCATAATTCTTTGTACAAGTGTATCTCGACCAAAAACAACCTTAAGTGTAAAATATTATCATTTAGGCCCACTTGGATTAGATTAGGACATTTATTATTAATTTATTTAAAGAAGGGTTAAAATAGTTAAAATCAAAGTTTAATAAGTAAATCATTTATAATATGGGGTTATACATAATATAAATTAGACTATAAATATTAATTAGAAATCTAAAACTATTTCTTATATAATGGTATTTTATTTGTAATTTTTAGACATTTAATAATTTAATTTATTTATGACACAATGATGATGCAGTAATTATCTTATTAATGAAATATTGACATAATTGATGTTATAAACACCAAAATAAATGTAATTTGAGACTTTTTATGAATCCCACTAATTTTATAGGTTAATATGATATATTAGTGTTGATTTAATCAACTTGGTTCGAACATATAATTCTGTTATGACTTTCACAAAAATCATATATCAAATAGTGTCAAAATTGACACAAAATAGTTTTTAAATAAAATATTATATTATTAATTGTTATTTTATTCCTAAAAATCTAAGGTTCGGCCAAATGACTTAGATAAGGATATATATATTAATAATAAACAATTTTGGGTTCGTTTGGCATGTTATAGTAAGTTTATTAACCATATAGTGTAAGAAAACAAAAAGACACGGTAAAAGTTAAATTATTTAACTTAGAGTTAAATCTAATTGATAAGGTTAAAATAATAACCTAAACTTGTCTAAATCCTATTTGTTGACAGGATTTCGACCCATCCCCACTTTAGCTTCGATATAAGACCCTTTGGAACCATTATAAACCGATTTTGACTTTAATATAAAATAATATTTTGAGATATTCCTAAGGTGCCCCTCTCCTCCCTTATAAAAGGGCACCTCCTCCCCCTCCTCCTCACCCCAAATTGAGCACTCAAGCTCGGCCAACCCCTGCCAAAATCCCTTCTCCACTTCCCTAGAATAATCCTAGAGGTCCTGGTCTTCTTCAAAGACCAATCTTAGTTCCCTAAGTGGAGGATTCAAAGAGGCATTCCAAAGAAGAGGTAATATCCATTACCGATCTTTTTCAATTTCTTTCTTCTTCAACTTCTTCTTCTTTAGTTGTTTCATGATAAAGTAATAACATCAGTATATCTTATATACTGATATGTTATTATAAATATGAAACAACTATAATTAACCTTCTATCCATCCTACGGAAAAAGGAAATCACCGCGCGTGCGTACGTACGGAATACCGTCTCAACGCCGTGGTGTAATCTATTTTCCGCCACCACCTTAATTGGATGGGTATAATGGTGTAAGGAGTAACTATATATGATTATTGTAGAGTGATATTGATACTTAAATTTTATACATACACTTCAACACAATTCCACGACCATGGGAACGATATCATCGCTCGTGCGTATGTACGGACTACCGTCTCCATGACGCGATGAGATTCATTCTCCATGTTAACCATTTAAGAATGATTATAAAGTATATATAAGAAATAATAATTAAATACATGTCATTATAAAGCTACTGTATTTATTTATATATGTATGTCGTCTACTTACTTCCATTCAAGACAATAAGGAAAGGAAAACAGCGTTCATGCATACGTACGGACTACCGTCTCCATGAACAGTGTGTTTCATTTCATTTATATATTTATTATATATATATATATATATACTGAATATATATGATATATAAATCATGGTTTATATTCTTGAAGTAATTAAATCATTTTATAAGTAATAATAATGTCAAGAACAACAAGTCCAAACACCTACGATAACTGAAACGATTTTACCCAAAACGCTTCTTTAACATGGAATTTACAAAAGAACGGGTAATATAAAGTCATAAGTGAACCATATATGATATCATAACAATTAATATGATTCTGTAATAAGTTAATGACATTATTTAAATCATTATACAGGAGGTTCGGACACTTACGAAGCAAATCGGACTTAAGGTAAGGGAAATATCACAATCTCATTTTTATCTGAGATTGTTTATACTTTGGCATTTACTGGGGTGTATTTTATCATCCACATCCATGTTTCCTGAATATGTAATATTATTTACATCCATATAAAATTTTTTAAATCCAATTTTACCTTTCGGTGAGTTTTTAGTAAAAGATATGAAAGGAATCTTTCGTTGTTTTTCGTACGAGGTACTTTTTGACTTTTCCTACAAAAGTACGAAGAATGTTTTTTTTAACTTATACGGTATGAATGGATTTTTAAAACATTATTTCCAAGAAGCTTCCTTTTCAAGTTTTCAAGTTTATTTTTAATCAACTTATTTTAGTTTATAATGGTATGACATGTTAAGAAAAGAAAAGTGTTTTTGAAGAAGAAAGGATATTTTTCTCAAGAATGGAGTTCAAGTGTTTTATCAAAATTATTTTCCATCTAAGATAATAAAGGGTTCTGTTTTTATCCCTATTATTACATTGATTTGATTATGTTGTGATGGAATTATTTTTATGAAGTCATTTACCTTATATGATTTGTTTTATGATGTCATGATGTTTCAAGAATCCCATTTTTGTTACATGTGTTATGCGATGATGTATGATTTATGATTATGTGGCACACATAAGAAAGGATTCAATATAAGATGGGTGGGACCTATATCTCCCTCCAATGCATTGGGTAAAGATTTTATATCTCATGATATAGACATGGCTGGAACGGTAGGTTATACCGGTTCAGTGAAATAGGACTGGAACGAGGGTGACTCGATTCAGAAAGGGACTTTGTCCACTAAGATAGTCTTGGCAATGAGTCTTGACTAACAAGTAATGATTCTCTATGATTTTGTGTGAATGACACAAAGTTTCATGTTTTAAGTTATGATTATTGGGATTTCATTTCACTACTATGATTTATCCCATGTTATGAAATTATGCCCTTTTTCCATGTCAAGATTTCCAAAAGTTATGTTCTTATGAATATGATGTGATTGATTTTTCTTTTATTTACCCTTACTGAGCATTTGAGCTCACCCTTTTATGTTTTCTTTTCCCCAGGATATAAAGAAAGGTTTTATGTAAAAAAAGGGAAGATATTTATGGGAGATATTGAAGATCTTTCACCACGATTAGAAGATTAGGTTCCGAGTTTCCAAAGACATTAAACTATTATGGTCCTTGTGTGTGTGTTTTTGTTATGTACTAAGTATTCCGCAAATGTAATGTAATGTCAATGTACGTCAAGCTTCGGGTCTCTACACCTATTAAATTCATTTACATTTAGTAATTATTCAAACCATTGAATAATTAATCCAAGGATATAGCCTAAGCTCTGTATACCTCCATGTAATATTAAAAACAAACATATTATATGACCATCTAAAAAATAGGTAAAACTGAGTCCAATAATGTTCTTTGCCTTGGAAGGCTCATCACAATCATTCAATCATTCACAACAACCCTCTAAGAAATATCTCATGTTCTAACCTATTTGGTTTAACATAGAAATAATCAAATACAAAAGACAACATGTAAAACTCACATTGTTAATACCTCTAGGTTTAAAAGGAATCAAGAAATTAGAAACGTTTTCTAGGTAGCTCTCACGGTCAATACCCCCAGGGTCAACATAGCATAAAAATTTTTAAATGACCTCTGGTTTGCTCTCACAGTCAATACCCCCTGGGTCAAAATATTATAAAAAAATTATAAATGACCTCATCGGTAGATATCATATTCAATACCCCTAGGTCAATTCTACCCCAAGGCTCTCATGGTCCTTTGTAACAAACATGGACACCCCAACTGTAGAGACTCATAGATGGATGTACTTAGAAATTAAATTACTTTTATGGGATACGTAATACATAACAAAAACAAACACACAAGGACCGTAATAGTTTAGTGTCTTTGGAAACTCGAAACATAATCTTCTAATTGCAGTGAAAGATCTACAACATATCCCATAAAAATCTTCCCCTTTTGGTTTTCTTACCTAAAACCATTATTTAAATCTTGGGTAAAAGAAAACATATAAAGGTTGAGCTTAAATGCTCATTAAGGGTATGCATGGATAATATAAACAAATAATATTCATTTGAACTTAAAAAATGAACATAATGTTTAAACATCAAAATATTGGGCAATGTCATAAAACATGGCAGTACATAAGGCATATATCATAAATAAACATTAATCATGATAAAATAGTATGGGAATAAAACATGTGATTGTGGAAACCATTAAGCACATGTTATGATTTCCATAGTAGCCAAGGAATTGCTGCCAATACCATCTTAGTGGACAAAGTCCCTTTCTGAATCGAGTTCACTCATCATTCAAGTCCTGTATCACTGAACTGGATTAACTTACCATTCCAGTCATGTCTATATCATGAGATATAAATCTTTACAAAATGAATTGGAGGGAGATATAGGTCCCACCAATCTCATAATGAAATCATTCTTACTTGTTCCACAAAATAAACTTAAAACATTCATCATAACCCAAAGAATAAAATTGGTTTCATAAACATCATCCCATCATAACATAATCCATATAAAACAAATGGATATAATTTCATCATAAGAGAAGTGAAACCATGTAAATCATAGAGACATTATACTTGAAACATACACATATGAAATAATGTCATCTTAGATGGAAAATGGTTTTGATAAAACACTTGAAATAAATTCTTGAGGAAAATATCCATTCTTCTTCAAAATCATTTTCTTTTCACGAAATGCCATGAAATTTTAAAAGAAAATTATTTTGTTGAAAATAGTCATAAAATTTTGTAGAGTAAACTTCTTTGAAATAAGTAGTTATGAAATCATAAAAATCTATTCATGCTGTATAATTTAAAAATAACATTCTCCTCGTACTTTTGTCGAAAAAGTCAAAAAGTACCTCGTATGGTAATCAAAAGAAATATTCCTTACATACCATGTAGTAAAAGTCAAAAATGGGTAAAAAAGACTTTAAACATAAATGAAATAATTTTTAGAAGCTAGGTACATGGATACTAAATATAACCCCAGTAAATACTTACGAATAAACAATCTTGGAAAAAAAGAGATTGGAAAAGTTATCCCTTACCTTATGTCTGATATGCTTCGTACGTATCTGAACATTCTGTATAATGATTTAAATAATTTCATTGACTTATTAAAAAATCATATTCATTGTTATGATGTCATATATGGTTCAATTATGAGTTTATATTACCTAGTCTTTTGTAAGTTCCATGTTAAAGTAGAGTTTTGGGTATATTCGTTTAATTTATCGTACATGTTTGGACTTGTTGTTCTTGATATTATTATTAATTTTATATTGATTTAATTACTTCTAGAATGTAAATCATGATTTATATATCATATATATATTCAGTATATATATATAATAGATATATAGATGAAATTAATTACACCATTCATGGAGACGCTAGACCGTACGTACACATGAACGTTGTATTCATTTCTTTATTGAATTAAATGGAATCAAGTAAACGAAACATATATGTACATAAATCCAGTATTATTATTATTTTATATATTTCATGATTATTTATTATATATACTTTATTATCATACTTGAATGGTTAATCATGGAAAATTAATCCCATCGCGTTCATGGAGGCGGTTGTCTGTTTGTACGCACGAACGATGATATAATTCCCATGATCGTGGAATTGCATTGAAGTGTATTTATAATATATCAGATTAAATATCACTTTAAAATAATCATATATAGTTATTTATTTACTCAATTATACCCATCCAAGTAATGTGGTGGTGGAAAATAGATTACACCACGCCGTGGAGACGGTATTCTGTACCTACGTACGAGCGGCGATTTCATTTTCCGTAGGATGGATAGAAGGTGAAATAGGGTTTTTTCATATTTATAATAAAATACCAATATATTAGTGATAATGATGTTATTACTTCATGATGAAACAACTATGGAAGTGGATGTAGAAGAAGAAATAAATTTGAAAGAATCATTAACAGATATTACCTCTTTTTCGACACGCCTCTTTGAAAACTCCTCTTAGGGCACTAAATTTGGTCTTTGAAGAAGATCAAGAACTCTATAATGTTACTAGAAAATTGGAGAAGAGAAATTTTCAGGGTTTGGACGAGCTTGAAGGCTCATTTTGGTGTGAGGAGAAGAGGGAGTATGTGAACTTTTATAAGGGAGAAGAGGGGAACCTTAGAAAAAAACATAAAATATTATTTTATGTTATAGTCATATTCGGTTTTTAATATCTCCAAATTGATTTATTTAAAATCTAAGGTGGTATGGGTCTAAATCCTCTCAACCAATAGGTTTTAGACAAGTTTAGGTTACTATTTTAACCTTATCATTTAGATTTAACTCCAAGTTAAATAATCTAACTTTTACCTTGTCTTCTTGTTTTCTTACACTATATGGTTAATAAACATACTATAACATGCCAAAAGAACCCCAAGTGGTTCCTTATTAATATATATAACATTATATAAGTCATTTTGCCTAACCTTAGATTTTTAGGAATAAAATAACAATTAATAATATAATAATTTGTTTAAAAACTATTTTATGTCAATTTTGACACTATTTGGTAATTGATTTTTTTGAAAATTATAACAGAATTATTAGTTAAAAAAAGTTAATTAAATCAATAATAATATGTCATATTAACCTATAAAATTAGTGTAATTCATAAAAAGTCTCAAATTACATTTATTTGGGTATTTATAATATCAATTATGTTAATATTTCCTTAATAAGGTAATTACTCCATCATCATTGTGTCATAAATAAATTAAATTATTTAATGTATAAAAATTATAAATAAAATACCATTATGTAGGAAATATTTTTATCTTTCTAATTAATATTTATAGTCAATTTTATCTTATGTATAACCCTATATTAAAGATGTTTTGGTTATTAATCTTTGATTTTAACTATTTTAACTATTCATTAAATAAAATAATAATGAATGTCCTAATCTAATTCATGTGGACCTAAATGGTCATATTTTATTCCTAAGGTTGTTTTTGGTTGAACTAAACGTATCCAAAATAATTAGAACATGTGTTAGGGTAATAATAATATCATTTGTACCCTTAATTAACTTATTTACTTTTAATCGTGGTAAATAAAAGTAAAAAGTTACTATTCACAAAAAATTATTTTCATCTCATTGAACCACATTTATGTCCTTAATATAAACCGTGTCTCTCGAATTTTCAAAATTCCACTCACATAAGCGGTAAAATTAAGTTTTATGTGAATTTCCAAATTCTTCTAGAAGGTGGGTAAAAGAGGGTGAAAAGTTCAATAAACTTTATATATATCTAAAATTATTATAAAATGAATCCAATGAATTACATTGAAATTATATAGGTATTATGTATCAATTTTGATCTAAAATAAATTTAAATAAAATAAATAATTATTTAAATAAATAGTCGGTTTTTAAATAGTAACCCAGTGTTTTTAATATTCATCAAAAATTGAAAGGTTTCAGAAAAATACCAAAAATTCATCCTAAGCTAATTTCGATATTCAGAATCCAAAAATGAAGTCCATTTTTCAAGATAAAATTTATAAAATTCCAAAAAATGGGTATTACATTTCATAACTGCTAGCTTATATAATATTTTAATAACATACATTTGTTTAGTGAAACTCGGTATTGTGTACAACACACGCTATCGTGGAAGGTCACGATTTTGTGTAATGTAAGCCGAGTCAGGGTTACATGTAGTGAAAGACTCCTTTTGTGTTGCATATAATATAATCCAACCATATTTCATTTGTACATTGAATATATATATATATATATACACTCATGTTGTGTAGAATAACTACTATCGAATGAGTAATTGGGGTTTGGCTTAGTGGTAAGCACCCTGTAAGGCGACATGGAAAATGGGGGTTCAAAACCCATGGGGCGTAGGTACTGTAGTGGTACTGTAGCAGCGGTGGCACTGTTCATCAGCGGGTACTGTAGCGGTGGCAGGGCACTGTAGCGGCGGCGATACTGTGTGGTACTGTAGCAGCAGGTTATTATTCACAGAATGTGAATTGGCCTTAGAATTTGGGCCTACGGGCTATGTAATGGGCTACAAGCCCACTGGGCCTTCAGGCTATGTAATGGGTTTCCCTCTACCCAGTTAAAAGAGGTCTTTGCTTTGATTTAATAATAAAAATGAAGCTTCGGCCCCAACCTTTTAAAAAAAATACTATCGAATGTACTTAAAATTGTATATAACATGATCCAAGAATAGTGTTGTGTATACTGCAAGCTAATATAGTCTTCCATATAGTAAAAACTAAACTTGTTGTAGTGTATAATAGAAGACATCGATGAAATTAAATGAATATTTTTCAAAATATATCGGCGTGTTACATTCTACCCCCCTTAAAATGAATTTCTCCCTCGAAATTCGTCGAGGTTATAAATGGTTTATTATATGAAAGTTTCTTTCATAGAAACCCACATCATAAAAATTAAAACTAAAACTTCATTTTAAAAAGAAAAGTTAGAATCATAACAGTAACCCAAAGTAGCTCAGCATTGGGTTTCCACATAGGACAACATAGGTGAAAATATGTATATGGAAGAGAAATATAACCATCAACTTCTGATGAAGAGTGGTAGAGGAAATGGATATGAAAAATCCAACAATCCCAAAGCCATAAATTTGTGATGATCTAATTTACCATCCAATTCATCAGATATGAGAGTACTAGAACAACATATTTTTGTTTTCAAGATCATTTCCCTAAAGTTGAAGAATTGTTGAATTTAGAGAAATACTTACTTTATTGTGGTACAATCTCACCGTTGCTTTTTCCTCGAACAACTTCCACTTCAACTCTTAAAGAAATGATGTTGAATTTGTCTTCTATGAAGTGTTAGCAGATTATACAATAGAATGATAGGTCCTTCCATCTATTCCTATCGCAAAACCTTTTGCACAATTTATTAAATATACATAAGTCCATCTAAGGTTAGATTAATCATATATGGTTGATAAAATGGACTTATACTTCAGTTATCATAGCGCTTAATAAAATAAAACTAGTTTATACTAACCATGGACTTAATGTAGGCTAGTGGTAGGCAATAAACGCCTGTCGCACTTTGGTTGTGGGTTCGATTCTCGTATCCTTGTCTGATGCGACGGGTTGTCGCCCGTTCTTCAGGTTGTCCCTTTTCTTAAACTACACTATTATAACATTCTATCAATAATATCGAAAAAAATTCTATCCTTAAACAATAAAAACTTATGTTCATCATATTCCATTCCAATCTTTAGTCTTATCCAAAATACTTTTTTCCAAACTCATAGTATAAAGAAAACGATTACAAAAAAGGACGTATAACAAGCACGTGAATACCATCATTTATCCCTCATATATCAATAGATATATATTGTTAATCGCATTCCAAACATGTGAATACCTTAATCTTGTATTCTCTTGAAAAATGAATACCCATTGAATCTTAATGAAAACATGAATGTTGTCAAAAGTTAACTCTCTCCACATACCAAAATCAAAAATTCTATATACTCAAACCATGATAATTTTTTTTCTTATATCAGTCATGAGCTCATGAATACTGTCAAACATTTCATTTTCTCCTTATCCCTTCATTATGCGCATATCATATTCTTTCCAAAAATATCTCAATCACTTTCCATGGTTACCGGTACCATAAAATTATTGAAAACCACAATAGACTAATACATAAATATTCCAATATTCCACGATACTATATACAACATTATTTTAGAATCCCATTACATAAACACCTAATCATTCCACCACATCATTGTCATATTTGACATCACCAATAGTGATCGCATGTAACTTCCCATTGTCCTTTTCCTTAAGTGGTTTCTCATGTCGATCATCATTAACCTTTGGATTAGGGAATTGATTAGCATAATTCCCCATTTCATTGCACTTGAAGAATTGAAGTGTTGGTGGTTTTTTCTCTGCAGTCTTTTCTTTATTCACATCATTAGCAACCCTTTTTCCATTACTTCGACACTCAGCTACTCGATGACCTTCTTTTCCACACTTAAGACATTTTCTAATCCCTTTAAGAGAATATCCACCATGCTTATTTCCACACTTTGACCATAAAGAAACATTCATCTTCTTTTCACCATTATTCTGAGATTTCTCCTTGAACTCTATTTTCCATTTTGTTTCCAAACCATGAGATGGATATGTAAAAACAACTTCCTTTTCTACCTTGATAGCACAACACACAATTTCTTCATAGCTACTGAAGTCTATTATTTCTAATTCCTTTTGAAGACTTGGTTTTAAGACACTGAAGAATCAACCAACTTTACTTTCAGGTTGGATGATAAATCCAGATGCATACCTTAAAAGCCTTGTAAAATTCTCTTTATATATACCAACATATTCATCATCCTTTTTCTTAAGCTCAAGGAAATCCTTTTCCATCTTTGTTCGAAGAATACGAGGGAAGTACATATTGAAAAATAAGTTCTTGAACTCATCCCATTCCATGGATTCAATTTCTTCTTAGGGCCTTGTATTCTTAATTAGAGTCCACCATTGATCTATTTCACCTTCTAAACGTTAAATAGCCAGAATAACTTTTTCATGTTCCGAACAGCGAAGTATGGAAAATATCATTTCAATGGTACTGATCCATTGTTCAACAACAAGTGGATCAGAAGACTCATTGTAAGAAGGTGTATGTTGCATCATGAAGGAATCAATAAAATATTGTTCCCTTTTCTGCTCATTTAGAAGTCCAGAATGATTCATAGCCTGTGTAAGTATATAAATAAGATTTTCACTCCATCTCCCAAAACATTGGTTTGTTCAGGAGGAAAATCATTGCATCGTACATTACATTTATCAACACGGTTCCTTCAGGTTCTAGCCATCGTCTAAAACCCAAAAAGAATAGTGTGATAGGAAAAAATCATGCTAGGGAAAACAACATAATAAATAGGGAGTACCTTCAATATCTAACATCTTAGGTTTAATTCTATGATCGTTAGCGCAATTCTAGGATTATAACCTATACATATACTTAACCTTAGGGACATCTCTAGACATACCTTAGAAATATCTCTAGGGATCTCACTAATGTTTTCACATCCTAGTTTCCAAAGGTTAACTAAACCTTTCCTCTGATACCAACTGTAGAGACCCATAGACTGACGTACATGGAAATTATATTATTTTTTTTGGAATACTTAATATATAACAAAAACAAACAAAAAAGGACCGTAATAGTTTAGTGTCTTTGGAAACCCATAACATAACCTTCTAATCGTGGTGAAAGATCTTCAACATCTCCCATAAAGATCTTCCCATTTTGGTTTTCTTACCTAAAACCATTCTTTAAATCATGGGGAAAATAAAACATATAAAGGGTGAGCTCAAATTCTCAGTAAGGTTAAACATGGATAAAATGAAACAAATCATATTCATTTGACCTTAAAAACATGAACATAATGTTTAAACATCAAAGTCTTGGCAATGTCATAAAACATGGCAGTACATAAGGTACAGATCATAAAGAAACATTATTCATGATAAAATTATATGGGAATAAAACATGTGATTTTGAAAACCATTAACCACATGATATGATTTCCATAGTAGCCATGGCATTGCTACCAAGACCATCTTAGTGGACAATGTCCCTTTCTGAATTGAGTTCACTCCTCGTTCTAGTCCTGTATCACTGAACTGGATTAACTTAACATTCCATCCATGTCTATCTAATGAGATATAATTCTTTACCCAATGTATTGGAGGGTGATATAGTTCCCACCCATCTCATAATGATATCATTCTTACTTGTGTCACAAAATAAACTTAAAACATTCATCATAACCCATAGAATAAAATTGTTTTCAAAAACATCATCCCATCATAACATAATCCATATAATATAAATGGATATAATTTCATCATAAGAGAAGTGAAAACATGCAAATCATAGAGACATTATACTTGAAACATACACATATGAAATAATGTCATCTTAGATGGAAAATGGTTTTGATAAAACACTTGAAATGAATTCTTGAGGAAAATATCCATTCTTCTTAAAAATCATTTTCATTTCACAAAATACCATGAAATTTTTAAAGAAAATTATTTTGTTGAAAATATTCATAAAATTTTGTAGAGGAAACATCTTTTAAATAAGTCGTTATGCAGTTGTAAAAATAAATTCACGCTGTATAAGTTAAAAATAGCGGTTTTCTCATACTTTTGTCGGAAAAGTCAAAAAGTACCTCGTATGGTAATCAAAAGAAAGATTCCTTACATACCATGTATTAAAATTCAAAAATGGGTAAAAAAAGACTTTAAACATAAATGAAACCATTTTTATAAAACAGGTACATGGATAATAAATATAACCCCTATAAATACTTAAGAATAAACAATCTCGAATAAAAACGAGATAGGAAAAGTTATCCCTTACCTTATGTCCGATATGCTTTCTACATATTTGAACCTCTTGTATAATGATTTAAATAATGTAATTGACTTATTATAGAATCATATTCATTGTTATTATATCATATATAGTTCACTTATGACTTTATATTACCCGTTCTTTTGTAAGTTCCATGTTAAAGTAGCGTTTTGGGTAAAATCATTTTATTTATCGTACGTTTTTGGACTTGTTGTTCTTGATATTATTATTGCTTATATCTTGATTTACTTACTTCCAGAATGTAAATTATGATTTATATATCATATATATATTCAATATATATATATAATATATATAAATGAAATGAAATACACTGTTCATGGAGACGGTAGACCGTACGTACGCATGAACGCTGTATTCGTTTCCTTGTTGAATTAAATTGAATTAAGTAAATGAAACATATATGTACATAAATACAGTATGATTATTATTTAATATCTTTCATGATTATTTATTATATATACTTTATAATCATACTTGAATGGTTAATCATTGAAAATGAATCTAATCGCGTTCGTGGAGAAGGTAGTCCGTTCGTACGCACGAGTGATGATATCATTCCCATGATCATGGAATTGTATTGAAGTGTTTCTGTAATATTTAAGAATCAATATAAATTTAAAATAATCATATATAGTTATTTATTTACACCATTATACCCATCCAATTAAGGTAGGGGTGGAAAACAGATTACACCACGGCGTGGAGACGGTATTTCGTGCGTACGCACGTGCGGTGATTTCGTTTTACATAGGATGGATAGAAGGTGAAATAGGTTTGTTTCATCTTTATAATAACATACCAGTATATGAGTGATACTTATGTTATTACTTAATAATTAAACAACTAAATAAGAGGAAGTATAGGAAGAAATAAATTTGAAAGAATCGGTAACAGATATTACCTCTTCTTCGACACGGCTCTTTGAAACCTCCTCTTAGGGCACCACATTTGGTCTTCGATGAAGACCAAGACCTCTAGAATATTACTAGGGAAGTGGATAAGAAAAATTGGCAGGAGTTATCCAAGCTTTATTGCTCAAAGTGGTGTGAGGAGAAGAGGGGTGAGGTGCCCTTTTATAATGGAGGAGAGGGGCACCATAGGAAAAACTTAAAATATTATTTTATAATAAAGTCATATTCGGTTTTTAATCGCTCCAAATTGATTTATTTAGAAGCTAAGGTGGGTATGGGTCAAAATACTCTCAACCAATAGGTTTTAGACAATTTTATGTTACTATTTTAACCTTATCATTTAGATTTAACTCTAAGTTAAATAATTTAACTTTTACCGTGTCTTCTTGTTTTCTTACACTATATGGTTAATAAACTTACTATAATAAGCCAAACGAACCCCAAGTGGTTCATTATTAATATATATATCCTTATATAAGTAATTATTCTGAACCATATATTTTTAGGAATAAAATAATAATTAATAATATAATATTTGTTTTAAAAACAATTTTATGTCAATTTTGACACTATTTGGTAATTTATTTTTGTGAAAATAATAACAGTATGATTAGTTCAAAAACGTTAATTAAATCAATAATAATATGTCATATTAACCTAAAAAATTACTGTAATTCATAAAAAGTCTCAAATTACATTTATTTGTGTATTTATAATATCAATTATGTTAGTATTTCATTAATAAGATAATTACTACATCATCATTGTATCATAAATAAATTAAATTATTTAAAGTATAAAAATTAAAAAAAATACTACTATGTAGGAAATAGTTTTATATTTCTAATGAATATTTATAGTATAATTTATCTTATATATAACCCTATATTAATAATGTTTTAGTTATTAAACTTTGATTTTAACTATTTTAACTATTCTTGAAATAAAATAATAATAAATGTCATAAACTAATCCCAGTGGACCAAAATTGTCATATTTTATTCATAATGTTGTTTTTGGTCGAATTGAACATATCCAATATAATTAGGACATGTGTTAGGGTAATAATAATATCATTTTTACCCTTAATTTCGCTATTTACTTTTAACCGTGGTAAATAAAAGAAAAAAAATACTATTCACCAAAAATTATTTTCATCTAATTAAACCAAATTTTAGTCCTTTATATTAACCGTGTCTCTCGGATTTTTTAAATTCCACTCACAGAAGCAGTAAAATTATGTTTTATGTAAATTTCCAAATTCTCCTCAGAGGTGGGTAAAAGACGGTGAAAAGTTCAATAAAATTTTTATATATCTAAAATTATTATAAAATGACTCCAATGAATTACATTGAACCTATATAGGTATTATGTATCAATTTTGAATTAAAATAAATTTAAATAAAATAAACAATTATTTAAATAAAAAGTCAGTTTTTAAATAGTAACCCAGTGTTTTCACTATTCATCAAAAATTGAATGTTTTCAGAAAAATACCAAAAATTCACCTTAAGCTAATTTCGATATTCCGAATCCAAAAATGAATCCCATTTTGAAAGATAAAATTTAAAAAAATCCAAAAAGTGGGTATTACTATTCATAACGGCTAATTTATATAATATTTTAATAGCATACTTTACTTTAGTGAAACTCGGTATTACGTACAACACACGCTATCGTGGAAGATCGCGATTGTGTGTAATGTCAGCCAAGACAGTGTTGCGTGTAGTGAAAGACTCCTTTGTTGTTGCGTATAACAGAATCCAACCATATTTCATTTATACACTGAATATATATATATACACTCAATGTTGCGTAGAATAACTACTATCAAACGAACATAAAATTGTGCGTAACACGATCCAAGAATAGTGTTGCGTATAGTGCATGCTAATACGGTCTTGCGTATAGTATAAGATAAACTTGGTGTAGTGTATAATATAAGACATCAATGAAATTAAAAGAATATTTTTCATAAAATCTTGGGGTGTTACACCAACAGTTTTCATGGTCCAAGGCTCTCATGGTCCATTGGAAGATCAATGCACATATCATAACAAGGCACCACATGTAAACTATAACTATTACATTGATAACATTCAAAATTATAACATATTCAATTCATATAATCAATTAAATCAATCCTAAATAAATTAAGGCATGGAAACAAGGTATCCCTCATAGGAAACCTAGGACAAATGACCATAAATAGTCAAATAGTGGAACACAACCATGGGGTTTCCCATAACAAGGTATAAAACCTTATGCATAAGAAATCACCCTTTCTCAAACAACCAAAAAATAATAGGTATTAAACAATGTCACATTCCAGAATATACAATTCCCCAAACAAGGGTATTTGGCACTTTAAGCATACATAAGCCAAAGACAATCGACGAAAGTCACAAACCACCAACCTGGATGTTGTATGACCAACACTCTTGAACATCTTCCATTGAATTGGCCTAGAATGAGGTAGATCTACAAAAAGTATAAAAATGGTCATCCTTGAAATACTAACGAGAGAGGATGAATTATGAAGCATCACTCTAGGCAAAGAGAGAACTCACCGATAGAATCCAATGCACTCGACAGTGTCTCAATCGGAGCTCAGATAGTGAACTGGGAGGAGCTCGAAGTTCGACGATCGTTCATACCTCTCCTATATTAATCACGAGAAAAGAAGGTGTTTTTGGATGTGATATGCGATCCCACACCGATATAACAAATAAAAAGAAATGTACATGGAATTCTTGTTTATTGTAAATGTCGTGTACTAGGCTCAACTGGCCCCCTCTTTAGGTGGTATTCCAAGTCACCTACATGACCATGTATTAGGCTGTTACATGACCAGTACATGGTGACATGTTGCACCGGGTGCATGGAGTGTACTCAAAAGTACATGGTGTTTACATAAAAAATTTCAAAAACAACTTTTTTTATTAAAAAACAACCCAAAATAATGATCCATACCTAAAAAGAAGATCTAGGTTCTTATAATTTCCACTCTTAAAGAAATTCTCCCATGAATTTCCCTTCCATGGGTGATGAAAATGAAACTTCAAAAAAACTCTGGCTACAAGGATCGTACGTCAGCCTCCCTCTCCCATGTCTTGTCTTGTACTTTCTTGTGCTGGCACAACCCTGAACCAAAGGAAAAGACCGACCATGAATTACCTTTTTTCTATGATCTACAATACAAATAAGGTGCTCCTCGAAGGATGCATCCACCTCTAACTCATCATTTTCAGGTTGGATAACATGAGAGGGGTCTAAAAAGTAACACCGTAGCATAGAAACATGAAAGACATGTTGGACCGGGCGTGCAATGGAAGTCCCAATTTGGTGGTTTTTTTAAGAAAAAAATCAACTGACATTGGACATGAACTCATCGACCTCGGTGAATGGAATCCTAGTGAAAGTCAAGGACCACACATGAAGGGTTTTAAGCACAAAATAAATTTTAAAAATACATGGTTGAATTCTAAAACAAAACAAAACTTCTTATCGTCGTTGGTGATCGCTCCACAAAGAATCTGAAGCCCAATTCCACTAGATCATCAACCTATGCTTCAAGTAATCCACGGGTGCATCGTTCATCATAATCCGGGTGCTAGCGCGGAATACCTATGATGCCTTCGATGCTCCAAGGATCACCACATCACTTTTATAGTGTTTCCTGAGAGAGAGCTCCATCCGAGCTCCTTGGATCTAGAAAAACTCTCTCTAGTTCATGGGAGAGAGGGGAGGAGAGAGAATCCCCATGAATAGTACTTGGAAAAATTTCATCCTCTTATATTTATAGTGGTTAATTAAAATACCCAGTTTCTCATCACCGGACCTGAATATTTAACACACTATCAGCAACATTTTATGACTACAAAATTGTGTCATAAATATTTTTTTTTCATTTATGAGTAATATATTAATATATATTAAATTATAATAATTGAGTTATTAACTTGACTCATCGCTACCATAAATATTAATTGAACCTTGAATAATTTAATATTTGTCAACTAATATTTTTTATGTATTTACATTAAACTCATAAATACATTTAATAAATAAATTCAATACTCATTATTCTAAACACTAATAATATGAATTATTTTATTGTATTGTGGATCAATTAACTTTGGAAAAATCCCAGACCCCTTTGGCAGGGCCCGGTATGTCCAAAACACTTATTCAACTAAATAGAGAAGATTCTTGAATACTCTATTGTGTGTCACCCTCGAGGCCCTTATCTCGGCACCAGGGAATAATATTAATAGACAATGAGTGGGATCTATTAACCCATCATTCCCCATGAAGAGATAAGGATTATCAGAGTAGTGAAAAACAACCTACAAACACATACTGTGTAATATAATCTCTTTGTCAGCAATATCTCATAAAGCAGGATGCACTCTCGTGTCCTCATCCTTTTATTACTTTGTTGTTTGTTGATGTAATTGGATGGATTTACCCTCGACTTCCATTTCCATGGTCTTATAAATTTATTTCCATCCATATCAACATGTCCTGAGACATATTACTTCCATAACTCAGAAGCGACAAATCCTGTCTTGACCATTCAACCAATGCCATGCCACCGATGATGCACCTAACAAAAACTACCTCACCAAAACTTCATTTCCAAGGGTTTTGTTTTGAATCAAAGTACAAAATCAAATAGCATACATTGGTAATTATCTCATCTCAGGAGACCATCACATATGATCATGGATAGGAACGTCCAATGACACCCGAAACATGTGGAGTTCATATTGGCGAGTCAGTCCTCACGATCTCACTACTAGAGATAACCTTGTGCAAATATAATGATAATAAGTTTCAATGATTATGACCTCCAACACCTGATGGCTAATCATCTTCTATGTCCAATCAGTGAGATGTATCCTGACCATAGAACATGTATTTGTCAATAATGTCATAGTATCTAGAGGTTCTCATTATAGAATGGGACCTACTGTAACCTTTTGATATGACAATTAATCATTGTAAATTACCATTTCAGAAGTGGATATAGAAAATTATACACTATAATGGTGAGATTACATCATGTATAGATAACATTATACACGATATGGTAATCAAAAGAACAGAATATTTGGGTATAGGGAACCCACTATTTCAACACTCCCACTGGCACTAGAGCCAACATACTAACCAAAAGTTTTAGCTAGTCACATGATGACCATCACGTTTCTACTGAGTAATGACTTTAGCTACTAGGCCTGATACGCTTCCACTATGTGGAAATTATGCTATTGTGACCTCATTTTGTTGAGTAAAACATCTCAAGAGATGTTATCCTGAGTATATCCATTTTTCCCACATTCATAACTTGACATACTGGCTAGTAATAATATCATAATTTACATTATGATATTAATTTTCTCACCAGGTGTGATTCCATGAAATTGATCAAATCAATATATTTACCTGCTTTTTAGTTGCCTTAGAAGCTACAATGTACTTGGTCATTGTAGGTACGGCTACCACTAGATGATATGAACTTGACTCTCTCATCATCAATAGCCTAAATGCAATACTATATCACATTGATCTATATAATATTATTTTATGTCCCTTGAAAACTAGTACCCTTTCTTTTCCATTTACTAGGTACATATCTTTTGTACATGCAGAAGTACAATTAGATAGTTCTAACTGCATCCCTTAGAGTTCGCATGGATATAACTGATATATGCCTATTGTAAAATATACCTTCAAAATATCAGTTTTTGTACATATTATGGTGTACATGATTAATCTACCGCTCCGACGTATGGATTTCAACTCACCACATTTATCTCTTCCCATGTAACTGATAGGACAACATGGAGATATTATGCCCTGTGAAATAAGCAATAATTAATCTCTTGAATTGTTCAAACATGTATTTTTCAATACAATGCCACTATATGTATGATTTACTAGGATCAAAAGACTTATAGATCTACCTCAATAGATCCTAATCCCTAGAACATAGGTTGCTACTTCTTTTCAATCATTGGGGAGTAAATTTCTTTTTGGTCTTAACTAACTATGAGACCAATGTATGTCTTCTATATGTTTCTGAACATATTTCTTCTTGGAATACATGAATGCTCCCACTAAAATTTTGTAGACACAAGGAAATCATTTGATGGAAATTTATATTCTATAATCATGTTGTGTACATTAATCATAAGCTGGATTTCAGTAACTTGCAACCATTATTAGCATTCTGTGATGTGACCATCCCTTTCTGGTTCTGTTATATAGACACCATCCATGATTGGTTGTCCTGACATCTAATACAAAATAATTTTGTTCATGGATATTAGCTATGATAAGTAAAACTCTAATAGATTTATTCATAACAACATGGTCAAACCAATAAAGCCTTATTGGTACTGCACTTGTAACATCCATGTATCAACTCACTTGAATACCCACAACACTATTCAAAATTATAATCCCCTTTATACTTTGATATGTTGAATCCATTAAGTGAATTTATTTGGTCTTATCAATTTTAGCTAATTTCTATATAATGCTTACTTGTAGGAGATTGAATAATATATCACCATCCGTGGTGAATATAAAAACCATCTCTATGGTTTTATCCTTCCTACTCAATATGTGTCTCAGGAACATACTTTGTTCCACATATTCTTGTAGAACTGGTTCCTATTCAAACTATATGTGCATCTTCAGCATTGATTAAACACAATTCAATATAGCTCCCACTATATCCAATAGATATGTGCACCCTCTTATAGAATGTAGTCTATAACTTTACTATAACTTTTCTATCTTAGGGATTTATATAATATCTTAAGAAATTGTAAGGATAAATAACTTTGATGCACAATGTGTTTATATTGATGCAAGTTTATTTGTATCTGAACAAACAATATGCATCCATAAACATGTCCTTATGAAATAACAGATTTACATCATACTATGACTCGTATGATATCCATTTTTAATTTTATATGAAATATGGTTGAGGGATATCCTCGTTATTTGAAAATTATTTCATAAAATATAATAGAAGTTTCTTCTAGTTGCAACATTGATATTACTTACATCAATATTTTGATGTATAACATATGCATTTAGGAATTGCTCTATGCTACATGTTTGTTGATAAATGTTGAAATGTAAGACTTCATCATCAATCCTACTCATTGACATCAATGTCGTGATGTTAATAAGGTAATTGGAATTTAATAATTACTCCACGCTACATTATCTTGATTGATGAATGTTTGGTCGAGATATTCTTCGATATCCCGACCCAAAGAAAATCATATCTCCTGACCATGCATATACTTAACTTTATTGTTACTTAATTACTTAAAGGAATTGTATGAAGTATGTATACATATAGTTTATACTTGGAATAGTTCACACTTACTTGTTAAACTATTTCCAAAAGATTTGTGACGTACCTTTATTTCCAAAGTCTCCTTTGTCCAAACTAAAGATGTTGCTAATAATAAAAGTATTTAGCTATGACGTTCCTAAATACCATACTTGGTATATTCATGACATCCACATTTAGTATTACATGAAAAAGAATTATCTTTTCACAAAAGGGTAAAAGTCTTACATTCATATTTATCACTAATTTCCTATGATTCATTTATTTCTGAACTAGTGATTGAGTTTACCAAAAACAACATTCATTCCAGAACCTGAAAGAATGTCTCCTTGCATCCAAGGACACCTGAGATTAATGATTGTGGTTATAATCAATAATAGTTCAATGGGAATCTTTCACTTGGTAATTAAGAAGGTTTGTACTTCTCACCACTACCCAGGTATCATCCTTTCACAACCACTTCGAGAATACACATGAATTCAAGTAATGTATCTATAATTTATTTGTAACTCTATTTTAATAAACACATGAAAAAGCAATATAGTATTAAATACCCAATTAGTAAATGTAAACATTACATTGATGAATATTATTGATATATAAGCAACAACTTGCTTCTTTAAATCAGATTATTTCTTTTAAACATCCATATGCTATGTAAATATCCTTTGTTAATACCTCATTAATTGAAGGATATTACAAATATGTCATTGGAAATAAATTCCATTGACCATATAACACTGGCTTTCAATTTATTTGCCATAAGAATTAAAGAATAATTGTCTTTTATTATTATTCACTTTGAAAACCTTACAAAGATAGGTAATGGAGTGTTTACTCACTACATGACCATTTTGTAAATTAAAACGAGACTTGAGTAATGTTCTGAAAATGATATGAGAAAGGGATTCATTTAAAGACCATGACCGATCTTCCAATTTACACATGTTGATGTAATATCACCTTATTCATATCATTGCTTCACTTTCACCTTGAAAACATATCAGAGATGAGACTTCATGTTTATATCGTCCATGTCTTGGTGTATCGACCGCAACTGACATCGGACGTTGATGAATGCATAATGATATAACTATCATATCCTTCGTACATTAATTTCCTATAATCAATTTTCACCCTCACTTGATGATGTATTTTAATAGTGTTGGGGACACTGACACCTTGAATTTCTTATATCACAGCACTATACACATGCGCATGTAATATTCATGGATCCTCATGTCAGAGTAGACATTTACATTGTCCAATGTTTATCACAATTTAAAATTGTGATATATCTTGACATCTTTATAAAGAATGAATTTCAGTAGATGAGTTCCTTTTATCTAGATTATTGGTTTAGAAATTTTTTATTAATTAATTAAATCATTTAATTTCTCCCACTATTTTATCAAATTCTAGGAACCCTCTATGCTAGAATCAGAATACTATGTCGTTAGAGTATTCTAGTGGAAAGGATCCCAGAACCACCATTCAGAGTCCACAAGCTATGTCTATGGCACTACTGGGAGGGTTCTAGATAGGCTTTTGGCTAGCCGACAACTTTAACTTGTGGTTCCTTGATCTTTTGGGTGAAGTCCCAGCTTCTTATAATCAGAACATGATTTACTCAACGCTTGCATCTAAAATTAAAACAATATAGATATGGCTATTTATTTGCTAGATTTTTAGTTAAGTCAACCCATGACTATTATAAATACTCCCCAGTAGTAAGAGGTACCCTCAGTTATGGCATGACTGACACCTCAAACACTAGGGTGTGTATAATTGGAATGTTAGAAGGCTGTTCTGAATTCATATATTTTTTAGGGTTTTATTATTTTTAGTGTGATGAAAGAAATACTCTCATATTTTTATAAGCACTTACTATGTGATCGCTCTCACAATCGACCATGAATGATATAATAATTTCATCACGTCATATGTTCATTTTATCTTACATGCTTGTTTATTATTATACTATGTGATCGCGCAATAAACTACACATGCACAAAAATAATAAACCATGAAAAAAAGAGCACCTGATCATGATCCAGTACTATTGGTTTATTTTTTGAGTGAATAATAGAACGACTAAAACCCTAGGGGTAAGTACAATTTATTCGCATGGCTTGCAACATGAATAGGATCTTCTACTCTTCCAATTCCTCAAGTTGTTGTTTGGTGCGTCATTGTCACTTGGTAAAGTGCATCATTTGTCATCTTATCATTATAAAATTGTACTCACATGCAGACAAGTGGGTCTCGGGGTGTAAATACAACTCTGAGAATGGGCGCGCAGACCCTTATACATATAATGAATCATGAGATGACACGCAGACCGTCTTTTATTTAATTAAAATAATTATTACAAACCAACATGTAATAAATAAATTAATTAAATAAATAAATGAGAATAAATAATTAAACTAGCACCAAACATGCATTGGTCGGTCTCCAGATCATGATCAGTATACGAATTACCTCACGTGTAAGAACTAACTGTAGAATAAAAATTAATCCTAAATTAAAATAATAATTGAGGGCATTTGATTGAAAAAATATTTCCATCTTATTTTTATTTCAATAGATACGTCATTCAGTCCCTATTTATTAATTTAATTTTATAACTGAAACAAAATTAATTAATTAATTTAATTAATATCTCAATTAAATAATTACATCGCAACAACCAAAAAATAATATATAATTAATTTAATTATCAACTGTAACTAAATTAATAGTTTTAATTAATTTTTTGATTAAAATAAAAATACATGAGCCCATGAAATCCTAGAAAGGGACTTTGTGGGTTGGGGCGAACCTGTTTAGGCCTAGTCTGGGGTTTACCTACCCTATGTAGGGAGGTTTGACTAAGCCAAGAAATTCTGTCCAATTTGGTACCAGACTAGAAAGACCTTCCCTCATTTCTGAGCAGGTTTGATCTATGTGGAGAAGAAAGAGGGTACCTACCCAAAATAGTCGCCGCCGAAAAACCATGCACATGATTGAAGGTTGTAGGGGCAGCGTTCCGAGCACCAATGAGATGGGGTGTGACTAAGGGAGGAGGTGCTGAGACAACAGTGCAGTGTGTGTTGGGCGCCTTTCTGGTTGGCGCACTGGGTAACGCCTCCTCAATTGGTGCTCATGCGGTATCTGTTTTATTGCGGGCCAAGACTGCGTGAATTAATTCACGCAGTGACACTCTTTTGACGCGGTGACATTATTTTTGACGCTGATTCTTTTCCTATATAAAGAGGCAGAGGCAAGGCATTTGAAGATGACCGGCAGCAACAACACCGAGAGAAAATCCCATTTGGTGATCGCCTTTCTTTGATGATCATCTTTCTTGCTCTCCACCTTTTGATCCATACTTTTATTCTTGAGTATTACTTTTGAGATCCCTTCCATTTTGGGGAGTCTCTACCGTGTACTTTTTGATTTTAGTGGATCCCTCTTTCTGGACTAGGTCCTGTGGTTTTTCCCTTTCGGGTTTTCCATGTAAAAATTTCCGGTGTCAAATTTATTTTTCTGCACTTTTAATTTTGTCACTGCACATCCACTTCTATTTGGGGGGAAAGATTCAATTTCCGCTGCACGTTCTCTTTTTCATTTGTTTGCGCATTCGTCGCTTTCCTGTCTTTCACAACATCTGGTATCAGAGGGTTTGGTTCTTTTCTTTTCTTATTTATTATGGAGGCCAACCACAGTCGGATGATTTTGTTAAATGGTACCAATTACCAAATGTGGCGACTTAAAATGAAGGATCTGCTTTTTGTCAAGAGAATGCATCTTCCAGTGTTTAGTACCCAGAAGCCAGAGAGAATGTCAGATGAAGAATGGGTATTCGAGCATGAGATGGTTTGTGGATTCATTCGTCAATGGGTCGAAGACAACGTGATGAATCACATTGCTAACATTTCTTACGCCAGAACATTGTGAGAGAAGCTTGAGATGACCTACGCTTCAAAGACGGGAAACAATAAACTGTTTCTTCTCAAGAAAATGATGAACTTGAGGTACAAAGAAGGTACGTCTTTTTCTAATTATTTAACAAAATATAAAGGATGTTTTGATCAGTTTTATGGCATGGGTATCAATTTTAAAGATGAGGTTTTAGCTCTTTTGCTGCTTAACACTTTACCTGATTCATGGTAAAATTTACGTGTTACTCTAACCGGTTCTCCTCCTAATGGTGTTGTGACATTTAGTTTTGTCAAGTATGTTATTTTAAATAAAGAGGTCAGGAGACGTACTCAGGAGAAATCTTTTTCCGAGCTTTTGGTCACAGAGAACAGGGGGAGAAGCCAGGACCGGGGGTAGAGCAGTTGAGATAAGAGCAGAGGTAGAAGCAAATCCAGACTGAAGCAGATAGATTTTTAATGTCATCATTGTGGTAAGAAGGGGCATGTTAAGAAGTTTTGTTATCAGCTGAAAAGAGAGAATAGATTGAAGGAAAATCAACAGAAGAAAAATGGCAATGGAGATGAGCATGTTGCCGCTGCTACAGGGGATGATCTTGTTATTGTTTATGATTCCATTAACATTGCTTCTGATGATTCTTGCTGGGTTGTTGACAGTGGTGCCTGTTTTCACGTGACATCGAAGAAGGAGTTTTTTACATCTTACAGCCCAGGTAATTTTGGGATTTTGAAGATGGGAAACGATGGACATGATGATATTGTAGGCATCAGGACTGTTTGTTTAAAGACCAGTACAGGAAGAAAGATGATTTTGAAGAATGTCCGACATGCACTCGAGGTTCGTTTGAATCTTATCTCTACCAGCGTTCTTGATGATCAAGGGTTTATCAGCACTTTTGGTGATTTCCAATGGAAGCTTTCCAAGGGCTCTTTGATTTTGTCTTGAGGGAAGAAGCAATCAGGTTTTATCAGACTAGAGATTCTATTTCTTGTGATAATTCTTGCGTTGTTGAGTGTAGTGTTTCATCCAAGTTGTGGCATAAGAGGCTCAGTCACATTACTGATAAAGGTCTCAATTGTTTGGCCAAGAGAAATCTTCTTCCAGATTTGAATAGTGTCAAGTTGGACACATGTGATCATTGCATGGCTGGAAAACAGAGCAGAGTGAGTTTCAGCAGTCATCCTCCACACAGGAAGTCACAGGTACATGAATTGGTACATTCTGATGTTTGTGGTCCTTTTAAATCGAAGACCTTTAGTGGCGGTATTTATTTTGTTACATTTATTGATGACTACTCCCAAAAGCTCTGGGTTTATGTCTTGAAAGCCAAAAGTCAGGTGCTCAGTGTTTTTAAGCAATTTCATGTTTCTGCTGTGAGAGAATTAGGAAAGAAATTAAAATGTATTCGCACTGATAACGGGGGAGAGTATTGTGGTCTGTTTGATCAGTATTGCAGGCAGGAAGGTATTCGACATCAGAAGACGCCACCCAAGACACCTCAGCTGAATAGTGTAGCTGAGCGGATGAAGAGAACTTTTCTGGAAAGAGTTCGTTGTTTGCTTTCAGAATCAAAGTTGCTTGGACATTTTTTGGGTGAGGCTTTAATTACTGCTTCTTATATTATCAATTTGTCACCTGCGGTTGCTTTGCAGACAGACACTCCCGACAAATTTTGGTATGGCAAAGAGATCAGGTACGATCACTTGCGCATCTTTGGTTGCAAGGATTTTGTTCATGTGCCTAGAGATGAGAGATCCAAGCTGGATGGTAAGACACGCCATTGTACTTTTATTGGCTATGGACACGATGAGTTTGGGTACAGGTTCTATGATCCTGTTTGGAAGAAACTTGTCAGAAGCCGCGATGCAGTGTTTAAGGAGGATCAGACTATTGCAGACATTGATAAGGGAGAAAAAGATGCTTCTCCAACTTCTAATGGTTTTTTCAGTCTTGAGCTAGGTTCTAATTCACATTTACCTCATGTTGTTGATTCTGGTTGGCGCACTGGGTAACGCCTCCTCAATTGGTGCTCATGCGGTATCTGTTTTATTGCGGGCCAAGACCGCGTGAATTAATTCACACGGTGACACTATTTTGACACGGCGACATTATTTTGATGCAGATTCTTTTCCTATATAAGGAGGCAGAGGCAAGGAATTTGAAGATGACCGGCAGCAGCAACACCGAGAGCAAATCCCATTTGGTGATCGCCTTTCTTTGACGATCATCTTTCTTTCTCTCCACCTTTTGATCCATACTTTTATTCTTGAGTATTATTTTTGAGATCCCTTAAATTTTGGGGAGTATCTACCGTGTACTCTTTGATTTTAGTGGATCCCTCTTTCTGGACTAGGTCCCGTGGTTTTTCCCTTGCGGGTTTTCCACGTAAAAATTTCCGGTGTCAAATTTATTTTTCTGCACATTTAATTTTTTCGCTGCACATCCGCTTCTATTTGGGGGGGAAAGATTCAATTTCCGCTGCGCGTTCACTTTTTCATTTGTTTGCGCGTTCATTGATTTCCCATAATTCACAACAGTGTGTGCTGCCATAGCCAGTGGGGTGCCAATCCTCAGGCGGTATGAGCAGATCTCGGTGGGGAACCTCATGCGGTGGGGGCAGCAGGCGAAACCAGAATGTGGCTGGTAGATCACGCGCGCGGTAGGGATGGAGGCCAGAGCTGGTGCAGGGAGGGTCATGGTGCGCTGCGACTCTGGTTCGCCCCAGTTCCATGAGGCAGTGCCCATAGAGCAGGGCCTTCTACATGGAGAAGGGAGGAAGGTCACCGGGGAGGCGTCCCATGTGCGGCGAGGTGGCCGGAACAATCAGGAAGCGACCGACCACACACCTACTACTGGTGCAGCACCTGGAGTGGTGCCGGTTCGACGAGGAAGACCTAGACCAGAGGGAGGTAGAGAGTTTTTGGGATGTGGAGGCTAGCGATAGTGGGTTCTCTGGCATGGAGGTGCTGAGCGCCACTTGGGAGAGGGGTTGGCCAGGACGACTCCTTCCATGTGGTCCGATGCTGTGCGCTGTTGCTGGTGTGCAACGAAGGGAAGAGGCAACCTACGGGGTGCCTTGTGCAGCTTTCCTTCATGGTGAAGGAGAGGAGGCGGCCATCGTGGCCGCTGCACGCTATAGTAGGAGGAGGCAGTAGTCACTGGGGTGCGACGGTGCAATGGGAAAAGTGAGGGCCAGCGCTGGTTTGGCCGGCGTGGACCAGACTAGAGGCGGCGGGAGGGGCGGCTGTCACCGCCCCTGGTGGTTACCTGTGTATTGTGGGGCGTAGGGCTGGAGGAACCAGTGGGGGCCACTCGGACACTGCAAAAAATGTTATTTTTCTTCTTGAATGGCTGGTCTGCAACATATTTTTCAAAAAAATGTTGTTTTGGGTTTTTTATAGAAATTGAGACCTCCCTTTAAAATTTTATTTTTTTAACCGAAGACATTCTTTGCAAATCTTTCCCCTCCCATATTTCTTTTATTTTTCTCTTGCCTAATATATAGGGTTTAATAATATAATAAAAATATACTATTATAATATACTATAATAATAATAAAATTACTATTGTAAGAAAATTGTTATTATTACAATAAAATTATTATAACAATAGTAATTAATAGTGCTCCCTGAAAATACTATTCTGGTGTGAATTTATTAAGGTAAAAATAGTTTATCAATTTTGAACTTTGTGAAATAACCGGTTTTAATCCGAACTTAAAATATTATAAGACCGCAGAATAGTCATCCTGTATCAGATTAAAATGTAGTCTGTGGCGTTGGGGCCTTATCGATGTGCTCTTCATAACATAATTCAAATTTAATTTTTCATATCTTAATATCGACATGCGTTCCCTCCGATACCATTTTTTGGAACCGGGCATGCAGTAGAAGCCCCAAACCTGTGTGGTTTTTTTAAAAAAATTCCACCGATGTTGGATGTGAACATGTCGACATTGGTGAAGAGCAGCCCTTTCAAAGCTGAGCACCACGTATGAAGGGTTTTAAGCACAAAATAAACAATAAAAATTCCTGGTTTAATTCTGATGTCGTACATGACGTCTGATCATCGTTGGCATTCACTTCTTGAAGAATACGAAGCTTAATTCCTCTAGATTGTCCACAAACATTTCAAAGAATCCGCAGGAGCGTCGTTCGTTGTAATCTGGGTGCTAGCGTGTAATACTGATGATGCCTTTGATGCTCCAATGATCACCGCATTGCTTCGCTAGCGATGCCGTGAGAGAGCTCCATCTAAGCTCCTTGGATCCAGAGCATCTCTCTCTAGATCATGGGAGATAGGAGAACAGAGAGAAGCCCTATGAATAGTACTTGTCAAAAGCCCCTCCACTTCTATTTATAGTAGTTAATTAAAATACCTGGTATCGCCTCACCGGACCCAATACTTAACTCAATGTCGAAGTCATTTTTTGACTACTAAACTAAGTGATAAATATTGTTATCATTTACTTGAAATATATTAAAATATATTACGCGATAATAATTGAGCCATTAACTCAACTCGTTATTCCCATTAATATTAATTGAACATTGAATAATTTAGTATTTGTAAATTAATATTTTTTATGTATTTACTTAAAACTTATAAATATATTTCACAAATAAATTCAATACTCGTTATTATAATCACAAATAACCAGAATTTATTTATGGCATTGGTGATTGTTTAACTTTGGACAAATGCCAGACCCCTGTGGTGGGGCCCACTGTGTCCAAAACTTTTATCCAACTGAATAGGGAAGATTCTTGAATAAGCAATTTTGGGTCACCCTCAAGGCCCTTATCTCGACATCAGTGAATAGTCTTCATAGACCAAGAGCGGGATCTATCAACCCATTATATCCCATAGAGAGATAAGTATTGTCACAGCTTCGACAACCATCCTACGAACATGCACTGTGTAATATAATCTCTTAGTTCATAATATATCATAAAGCAGGACGCACTCTAATGTCATCACCCTTTTCTTGATTTATTGTTTATTGATGTAACTGGATTGATTTACCCTCAACTACCATGGCCATTTTCTTATAGAGGTACTTCCATCCATATCAACATGCCCTGAGAAACATTACATCCATAACTCAGATGCGACAAATCCTTTCTTGACCATTCAACAAATGCGATGCCACCAATGACGCACCCAACACAAACTACCTCGTCGTGACTTCATTTCCATAGTTTTCATCTTGCATCAAATTATGAAATAAAATGACATACATTAGTAATGATCTCATGTTAGTAGACCATCACACATGATCATAGATAGGAACGGCCAATTACACCTGAAACATGTGGAGTTCCTATTGGTGGGTAAGTCCTCACGATCTCACTACGAGAGATCACCAAGTGCAAACTTCATGAGAAGAATATTCAATGCTTATGACCCCCCAACACATAATGGAAAAAATCTAATATATCCAATCAGTGAGATGTATCTTGACCACAAAACATATATTTAAGAATAATTTCAAAGTATCTGGAGGTTCTCATTATAGCCTGGGACCTTGTATAACCTTTTTATATGATAACTAATATTTTGAAATTACCATTTCAATAGTGGATGTAGAAAATTCTACACTATAATGGTAAGATGACACCATGTATAGCTAACTGTATACACAATATGGTAATCAAAATCATTGAATAGTTGGGTCCAGGGCACCCCTATTTCAACAAGACGACATGTATAGCCCGATACCTCTGAGGTAACTAAAACTGATAGGAAACTAGCCCTCCACTCTCCAAAACCTCAAACAGCCCAACGTATCTTTGTGAAATCTTCCACTATCTCTTAACCCTCTTATGTCCCAACTTCAGTGCGACACATAAGAAAACATAATATCCGACCTCAAACTCCAAAGGCCATCTCCGTTGATCGACATAAGATTTCTACCATGACTGTGTAGTAGACATTCTCTATTGAATCAAATCAACCTGCTCACTGGTCTCCTAAAAAAGATGAGGTCCCAGTATAGCTGCCTCTCCTACCTCCATCCAACATATGGGTGATCGGCACGGCCTTCTGTACAAATCCTCAAAAGGTACCATCTAAATCATCACCTGAAATGGTTTTATGGTAGGAAAACTCAACTAGGGGTATGTGTTTCTCCCAAAAACCCTTGAAATCTAGTACGTATACTCGAATAATTTCCTCCAAAACCTGAATCATGTTATCGAATATTCCATTTTTTTGGTTATGATATGTTGTACTGAAAAATACATGTGTATCCAAAGCCCTTTGTATTCCCTTCCAGATAAGAGAAGTAAACCAGAAATCCCTATTTGAAATGATAGAGTGTGGAACCCCATGAAAAAGTACAATATCTCGGATGTACAACCTTCCAAGCTCTTCAACACTAAAGTTTTCCTTGATCAGTAAAAAATGTGCAACCTTTGTGAATTTTTCAACAACAACCCAAACCGCATCATTCCCTTGAGGAGACTTCTGTAAACCTATCATGAAAATACATCATGACATCATTCCACTTCCACTCAAGAATGGGTAACTACTACAAGAACCATGCCAGTCACTAATGTTCCATCTTCACCTGTGGATAGGTGGAATATCTCATAACAAAACTAGATATATCCCTCTTTATACCTAGCCACCAATACCAACGGTGTATATCTTGATACATCTTGGTGACACCAGGATGAACTTCCCAAACTAAGGCATAAAAATATTCCATCAACTCCCCACATATGTTTTATGACACCCATACACGTCCATGAAAATGCAAGATATCATCATCGCCTATGACCCAACTAGGAGTAGGGTCCTCTCCCAACACACAATATTGTAGGAATAGGAATTCATAATCTGATAGCAACCTCATTTTCAATCTATCCAGAAGAGTAGAGGTAACAACTAAATAAGAATGAAATTTCTACCCATGTCCATCGTCCACCTCGAAATGCATCACATAAAACCGATCCATAAGCTACCACTCACTACTGGCCTCCGAAACAACCTGTATCTGAGTCCTCATGCTTAATGAATTAGCAACAATGTTGCCTTTCCTAGGCATATAGGCAAGATGAAAGTCAAAATATATAAGGTACTCAACCAACCTTCATTGTTGCTAATTCAGATCAAACTGACTAAAGATATAATTGAGACTTTTGTGTTTAGTGAATACCAAAAAAATGAAAACCCAAAAGATAATGTCGCCAGTAGTGTAAAGCATCCACAACTATGGCTAAATCGATATCGTGTGTTGGGTAATTCTACTTATATGTCCTTAGTTATAGAGATCCATACGCAAAGACTCCCCCCTGTATAAGCACTTCTCTTTCCTTGATACCAAATGCATCATTGTAAACTATGTAACTCTTGCACGGATCTAAAAGAATCTGTATCGATGCTGAATTCAATATCTAATTCATCTCTTGAAAGTCTGAATTGCAGGAATATGTCCACAAGTACATTAAAATAATCATATTAAGGCCGATCAGTGGCGCTGCAAAGCATGAAATGTCTTGTACAAAGTGTATTTAGTAAACAACCATCCCTAGAAAACTCTGTACCTCAAAGAAATTCTTTGGCTGCTCCCAGGAAACTACTTCTCTCACTTTATCTGGGTCTACTAATGCTCTTGTCCTTGAGATGACTTGACCCAAGAAGTGATTATGATCCCTCCAAAAGTGGCATTTTGGGAGGTTAGCATATAACTGATGCTCTCTCTGTGTACTCAAAATGATATCAAGGTGGGTATCATGGTCGTGTCGAGTGTTAGGGTACACCATGATATCACCCACAAAGACTACCAAAAAAGAATCCAAGTAAGGATGGAACAATCATTTCACTAGTTCCATGAAAACTATTGGCGCGTTCATGGGACCTAATAGATAAAAAAATACTTACATAGACCATAATTGCTCTGAAAGGCTATAAGAGGTACATATGATGGTCTAACAGACAACCGATGATAACAAGATCTGAATTCGATCTTTGAGAACACTCAAGCTCTTTAATGTATATCAAAGTGATCAACTATCCTTGAAAAGGGATATCGGTTCTTGACCATCAACAAGTTTAACTTCCAGTAATCCACAAAATTTATGAGGATACCATCCACCTTCTTCACAAAAAGGATAGAAAAACCCCAAGGAGAAGTACTAGGTTGGATGAAACCCTTTTCTTTCAACTCCTATAACAGCTTATTGAACTCCTGTAACTCATGTATGGCCATCCTATAAGGAGAAATGGACATCAGTGCCTCTTCTAAAACAAGATCAATAAATAAATATACCTCTCTCTCTAGAGGTAAACCTAATAAGTCATCTGGAAAGACATTTTTGAAACAATCTGCCATTGTAGGAATGTCCATATGTGAAGTCTCTTGGTCATCCAGATACAAACAAGAAATTCGGGCTATAACTCTTCCCAAACCTAGATGCAGAGGTCTTGCTCTACTCTCATAGACACCCCATTCAACCTTTTATAGAAAATACATGACCAATTGTGATATGAAACTCACCCTATGACAATAGTCATCAATAAAGGCCCGGATAGAGGCTTATTAGTCCATTATGAGAATGATATTGAAGCCCATCATCTCTAAGACATAGAGATCCCATAAAAAGTGACACCCACCAATCTCAAGAGGGCACTCCTTGAACTGACGTACACTAGCCTTCCTAATCCCAAATGGAGTATCTAGAGTCATAATATCATTATAAGTAAAGATACAGAGCCCAAGGGTCTCCATAATGGAAACAAATGTGAAACTATGGGAAACCCCAATATTAAAAAGAGTAGAAGATAAAACTGAGGCAACTATAATCATAACTCTAACTATAGGGGGTTTGAGATCCTGATCCTACTAGATTTACTCCACTATAAAAGTCAGACCTGTACCGTGGCCCAACGACCCTTCCTGAGTACCCTTAGTTGATCCAACTTATTGTCGCTGAAAATCTACACTCTAGAATCCATGACCATCACCACTTCCTCGTCCTAAATGCCCTGATGAAATATAGTTCCTTAATTGAAGAGAAACTGGTGGTCCTTCTCCTAAACATGGAGTCATAACGGATCCCCTCTCACCATATTCTGGAGATAAATACAAGAAAAAATGTTGAAGATGACCCATCTTTCCACAAGATCAGAAATCAATTGGGTCTCTCGGGTAGTGAGGTCTCGTGCGCCCACTCTTCTCGCACTAGTATCACCTCACCTAGATACATGTAGATACACCCCCACTATAGGAATCACAGTGTGAATGCTCCCTACAATGCTTCCTTATATGAAATGAAAGATTACCTACCCTACACACTGATCTACCCTAGATCACAGATCTTATCTCTCTCAGATTGTGCTCGGTAATCAATGACTAGTTGACTATATCCTCCACTAAAGTTAGCATGAAAACATTCTCCTATGATCGTATGTTGTACATGAGACCATCCTAAAATTACATATCCAAGGATAACTCGTCACCTCCCAGAACAGGTAAAATGCACTAAATCTCAGTAAAATGAGAAGATTACTCCATCACAGAAAGAGATACCTTCTCTAAATGCATTAGATATCAGGATCGATCATCCCTCAACGTCTTGGGGTAGAAGTAGTCAAAGAAGGTCCTCTAAAACTCTTCCCAAACCATATTATTTTGATGTACAATCAAGGAGAAAAAATATCACAATCTCTTGGTGGAATCACATAGCATCTATGCCCTGAGATTCAGTCTCCTCTTCGAAAGAATCTCCAGATGCTCAAAGACTACAATCGTGGCCTCCAACCATGACTCTATAGCCTTTGGTCCTCCACCATCTGAAAAGGTGGGGGGATTCTACTTTTCGAACACCCACGTCAACTCTACCATAGTCGGGGTAGGATGAGATGCATGTGTAAGGTATGCATCATCCTCATAAAGGGTTCATGGAACTGTTCATTAGCACATGTGTTTGGTATAACAGTTGGTTCCAAGATGAGGCATGACGAGAGGATCTGTTGGTAGTCCCTGATCTACCATTTCTAGTGTCTGATCAATTCTCTATATATATCATACAATTGGAGGATGTCTTGGTGGGACGACACTGCAAGGTCAATCAACACATTAGTAAAAGATTAACTTGGACAAAAACATATAAGTTAAAGAGAAGAAAAGGATAAGGAAAACATTCATGTTTTACAAAACAGAGTTACACAGTCTGTATAACCTCTACACCGTGTGTTCCCTTATGATTTTAACAGGGTGTGTTCGTCTACCTATCTTGGTCATGTAATACCCTTATAGATGATGTGTTCCTCCTAAGACACAACATGTACATGAATTTTCCCTCCTTCCCAAGTACATCTACACAACTAGAACTAAATAGTTCTCCACTAGGTAACCCAACACAGTGTGTTCAACCTAGGAAAGACATGTACCACTTATTTCTCATCCACCCATGTAGTTGGTCACACATATGGATACACTGTTGACTCTACATGTCATAAATAAAGGGGACGAATTGTGTACAACCTATGCTTCATCTACCAGTTTCGTTGGTCACACAGTTGGATACACGGTTCTTTATAACACAGAGTGTAAAATATAGACACGATGTGTTCTCCCAAAAGTTTCCCATCCCTATGTCTCTACTCACACATTTAGTCACACAGTCAAGCACTACACGGCGTGTACTCCTAGTACACTATCTAAACATAAGAAAAGTCAGTTGTTCTAGAACAGAAGAGCACATGAATTGTGTTCATAACACCATACACCATGCCATCTGGGTTTCTGGGTAGTATGCCTCTGAAACATCTCTAGAACCCCCAAAATCTTAAATATTTTTCATAGGAATTCCATGTTCTGATCCGTGAGAGCCCATACTCCCTACTAATCAATTTATGGAATCCTATTTCATATCATGTCTTAATAGAATTTAATTGAAGTTCAAGCACAATCCACCAAATTCTGATCCAAGAGGGCCCATAACACCTCAAGGACCAATGTTTGGCATCCGCCCCACTAAAACTTTAAATATACCAAAAACCTATCAAAATATTAGGTATTACAATCATAGAATTAATCATAACAGAATTAATATCTAGCACAACATCTATCACAACAACATGAAATTAGTAATGAACCTTAAATGGTATGACATGAATTAATGACATGTGAGCTCTAGTGAGTTACTATATGATGAATGAAATGGCATAACCTCATCTCACCGAGTTGCAACAGAAATAAAACCCAAATAATATCTATAATAACATAACAAAACAAGTGTGTCACCCAACAGTGAAATCAAATCAACTGTTACAATTGCAAAACCAAAAAAAAATTGCAATAATCAAGGTAACACAGATTTTCCCCTTTCACGGGTTAGATACTCCCAGGAATAGATTATTACTAACTACCCATTCCTTTCTATCCCTATCTATAGGCTCAAAACTGTAGGAAAAATTAGAAAAGAACTCCTTTGACACCACTTTGTAATGTCCCAGATTCGGGTGCCACCCAAAGGTGCCTCGAACCTGGTTGGTCACATAACCTCAAGCACAATTCCCCAAATGCCAAAGGATTTCGACTAAATGTGAGGGCCAAGGTATGATAATAGGGAATATATTCCATCATTGGAAGAGTATACACAGAGTAATAACAACATTAAACCCTGGAGGAGGCAGTAATACCATACAAATAAATTAAACAACAGATGAATGGTAGTAATATAACAACTATAGCATATATAAATGATGCATGTCACATGTGTCTAAGAAAACATCCAAAGAAGTCACAATGTAGGAAATACAATACCGAAACCAAAATATAGAAAAACAATAAACATTAATAGCATCGCAATCCAAATCATGGTCCCATGCTCTCCAGCTCAAATTGCAATAAAGTACCTAATGAAGAAGGGTGCTTTCCCTTATCTATACCTGTATCCATATAATATATTTGGGCCCAAATCATGTACCAAAATGGTTTTGAGATTCATCTCAGTAGGAAACCACCAAAATATCTATTCCTAATAATAAGTGAATATATATAGCAGGAAATATGCATAAATTAAACAATAAACCAAAAGATAATCAAAAGTAAACTATCCTACAGTTTCAAATTACATTCATTTGCATTTATTAATTATTCAAACCATTAAATAATTAGTCATGTGATCTAGAATAAGCCTTGTATCTCTCCGTGTAATAGTAACAACATATGTTTTAGAAGACCATCAATACAAACAAGAAAGACTGACTCCAAGATTGTACTTTGTCTTGGAAGGATTGTTACAGTCATTCAATAATTAACAACAACCCTCTTGGAAAAGTATCATGGTCTAACCACTTTGTTTTAACATAGAAATAATAAATTATGAATGACCACCTAGGTAGCTCTCACGGTCAATACCCCTAGGTCAACATGGCATCAATAAATTATAAATGACCTCTGGGTATCTCTAATAATAAATCCCCCTAGGTCAACATAGCATAAATAAATTATAAATGACATCCTGGTAGCTCTCATAGTCAATACCCCCTAGGTCAATATAGAATACATAAATTATAAATGAACTCTTTGGTATATCTCATGGTCAATACCCATAGGTCAAGTCCACACCTCGGCTCTCATGGTCCTATGTAACAAACCTCAAAACCCCCATAGTTTTCCTTGTTCAAGGATCTCACAGTCCATTGAAAGATCAGTGCACATATCCTAACAAGGAATCACATTTAATCTATAACTATTACATGTATAACATTAAAAAGTACTATACATGAATTTTATATAATCATTTAACTCCATGATAAATAGATCAAGGCATGGAAACAAGGCATGCCTCATAGGCAACCTAGGACAAACGATCATAAACAGTCAAACAGGGGAACACACCCATGAGGTGTCCCATAACGATGTATAAATTTTTTTCATAAGCAATCACCTTTTATCAAACAACCAAACCATAACAGTTATTAAACAGGGTCAAATTAAAAAATATTAAATACCTTAAACATGGGTATTCAACACTTTAAGCATGCATAATACAAATATAATTTACGAATAGAAAAAAACACCTATCTTGATGTTTTACGATCAAAACTTTTGATCATCGTCCCTTGAATCATCATAGGATGATGTAGATATACAAAAAGTTTAAAAAAGTTCATCCTTGAAATGCTCACGAGAGAGGAGGAATCAGGATGAAAGGATCTTGGGAAAGAGATAACTCAATTATGGTAATCCAATGCACCCAACAGTGTCTCAATTAGGGCATGGTTGGAGAACCCGGATGAGATCAAAGTTTGATGGTCATTCATTGCTCTCCAATACCAAACATGGGAAGAAGAAGGTGTATCTAGATGTGATACATGATCCCGCACTCATATAACAAATAAAAATAGAAGTACATGACATGTTAATTTAATGTACATGCCATGTACTAGCCACAATCGGCCCCCACTTTTTGTGGTCTTCTAGGTCGCCTATATAGTTAGATACTCGACTGTTACATGAACAGTACATGGCTACACATGGAAACTAGGTACCCAGTGTGTACACAAAACTACATGGTGTGTACATAGAAAATTTTCAAACCTCCCATTTTTCACAAAAACCAACCCTAAATAAAGATTCATACCTAAAAAAGAAGATCTCGGTTCTTATAGGTTGGTTACTACTAGCTTGGGGCTTTAGGAGCTATTTGGGATTTTCGGTCTTAGATGTTTTTACCTTTATATTGGTACATTTTGTTTTACTTTTATTTGTAGTAGTTAGTGTATGAAATTACATTTGTTCACGTTTTATTTTCGTTTATATTGTAGTCTGATTAAGAGGTTTTTAGTGTCTATGTTGTCTCTATCTTCTGTATGTGTTCTCTTGGAGGGTAATGCCTCACGTCAGTGTGTTTACTATACTCTTGGTGCTAGTTGCCAACACGGGGCCTATTGAAGGAAAGACTCTGTTGTCATTGTGTCTCTTCTCCCATTTCAAACCCAGGAGGGGATTAGTTTGAGGGAAGGGGGTCATGACAGAGTGGTATTAGAGGTATAGTAGGGGGATTGGATGGAGTTTCAAGTAAGGAATATGTGATATTTCCTGGGATGGTAGGGAAACCATTTTATCTATGTTTACTAAGCATTTTAAACACAATAGACTGGCAGATACATGTGTATTTCGGGACCCCTATGATCTGATGACCAAAACATTACACTTAAAATGGATATTAAACGAGGTGATACTTGTTACATGGTAGAGACCTATGAAAGGATCTTGTGTCATTATTATATTCATCTCTGTTTTAATGGGTAGACCTTTGGTTAGGTTAACCTAAAATTATTAAAATAATTAATTAATTAATGGTAAGTGTTCCATATTCTAGGTTTAGGAGATCTAATTGTTATTTATTTTGTAGGTACGACTCCAAGTTGACTTCCTCATCAGGTTTACGCAGAATATGTTCAGAATGTTGTGCCATAAAATCTCCGTAGAGTAGAGGTTGATGATGATGATAGTTGGTGGAGGACACTACAGGAGTTATAGTGCCAAAGTCTATAGAGGAACGGGGGCTCTGTTTTATAAGCAGTTAAAGAAGACTGGTTTGAGGAGGTTGAGAGATCCTTCAATTCAATTCATGCTTGGAAGGAGCACTAGGTGTCATTGGATGTGATCATGCAGTGTGGGGTAGCGAGGTAGTGGTGGTTCTTATTCCTCACAGATCACGAGGATTCAAAAGTATCGTGGTAGGAGTTATGAGACCAGTTTAAACCCGTGTTTCTTTCTTCGACCATGAAGGAATCTAGTTACCAAGAGCTAATTACCATTTATAATGGGATCTACAGTGTGTGAGAGTTTAGGATCTATTTGAGGAATCTTCTATGATATGCTTCAAACCTATTTCTGAATGGGTAGGCTAGTGAGAGTCATTTCAAGGAGGCTTTTCATCTAAATATCCTGTTCCAATTAACCCTATTTATGATAAAGATATATCTCGAGGTGCTGGTGAGAGTATATGTTATAAATAAGATGTTATTCATAACCATATCATCATGAGAGGGGAATTTTCAGGATTCCTCATGAGGTAGATTTGTGGTTCGGGGTTCGTAGTTTCTTGGATAGAAGAGATTCTAATTAGCCAAGAGTAGGACGCATCCCTCAAATTCTCATTTCTATAGGGGTAGTGTCCCTCAGGACAATTCCAAGGGATCAGAAGATTTTATTTATAGATAAATAGGTCATCAGTAATAAGAGTGACCAACCTTTCTGATCAGTCTACATGCACCAGGTGTACTGATTTAGGCTCTTCCATTGACACAATTGTAGTCGAGGTAGCAGTTGGAGGTTGCAACATTTTTGGATATGAAGAGAGCATATTGGGAAGGCAGAGGATATCCCAGGGATTCACCCATTCATCAGAGAGCAGAGCGTGACCATGGAGGTGGTCACTAGGGTTAGAGTGGATGTAGATCAGGTCGTGGTCAGCTTTATGCTTTAGCATTTCCAGCACCAAGAGATCTAGATGTCACTCAAGGATCCATTTTCTTGTTTTCTACTTGGGAGGATGCCTTTTTTTATTCAAGAGTTCCACACTCTATCATATCACCTTCCCTTTTCCATGCTCTGGGAATTTAGGTAGGGAGACTATCAGTTACCATTGTGTTAACTACGCTAGTTGGAGGTCTAGAAGACTTTTTTGATATATGTACAAACTAAAATCTAATTTTGGGGAAACACCGCACTTGGGGAGATTACCTATATTTATAGATAAAACCATATATAGCCATAATCAGTATATATTGGTTGTATTTTTGGTAGGCTATCATGGATTTGTTTATGAGAACAGTTTTGTTCTTTGAGACAGATGGAAAGACAACAAGGATCATTGGTGAGAGAGACCCTAAGATGGGTCAAAGGTGTGTTCTTTACTAGTCATCCATGATGGATGAGATGATGCTAATTTTGTAAAGGTTTAATATTTGGCATTTCATAGGGTTGTAGATGAGTTCCCTGATGTTCCTCCAGAGGGGGTTACAGTGTTACCCCCATGATAGGAGACCGAGTTTGGGATCGAGCTACATTCAGGTGTGTATCATATCTTGTTGTCTTTGTGTATTATGGTGCCTTCTGAGTTTCGAGAGATTCATATAAATCTTAATTCTCTATTGTGGTTTGGCTTTCTTCGACCTAGTGTGTCACTGAGGGTTGCACTAGTTTTTTTCATGAAGAAGCCTGATGGCGGTTTGTAGTTGTGTATCAATTACCATTACCTGAATATAGTGATAGTGAAAAAATCATTATCCTATTACATGGATTGATGATTTATTCCAATAACTGAAGGTTGTATGTTGGTTTTCAAAGATTTATTTTTTAAGGGTATCATTAGATGAGTGTAATGGATGAGGATATTTTGACAACTTGTTTCCAGTATTGTAATGGGCATTATGAGTTCTTTGAGATGTTTTACAGTGTGAATAATGTTCTAAATGTGTTCATGGTGATAATTAATTCTATTTTCCATGAGTTATTGGATAGGTTTGAAGATATTTTAATCAATGATATCCATGTGTTCTCTGTGTTTGAGGAGGAGCATGCATAGCATCTACATGCCATTTTGGGAGTTCTTCATCATGAGAAGCTACTTGGAATTTTTTTTGAAGTTTGATTATTAGGATCGAGAAGTAGGTTTCTTGGGGAATGGTGTATCCCAACATGGAGTAGCTTTGGATCCATTAAAGATATAAGGATTTATGTCTTAGGAAGCCCACAAGACAGTGATATAGGTGCAAAGATTCCTTTTTCTTATAGGCTATCACAAGTGATTAAAAGGTGACTTCTCTCAGTTTGTGACTCTTTTGATAGCATTGACTAGAAATGATCAGGTGTCCTTGTTGACTGATTAGTTTCAGGTAGATTTTGAGTATTTGAATGATACATTGATCACTGATCAATTTCTTTTTCTGTCAATAGAAGGAGTTTAGTTTGAGGTTTTTTATGGTTCCTCTCATCTTTGTATGAGTTGTGTTTTGATGCATTAGAGATCAGTCATTTCATTTGGGTCATGGAAGTTACATCCCCAAGAGAGTAATTAAGATACCCAGGAACTTGAGTTGGAGGTGGTGGTGTTTTTCCCAAAGTTGGGGAGACATTACCTCATCAGCTAGAACTTTATGGTCTTCACTGATCGTAAAAGAATGAGGTATGTTTTCTATGAGTGTGACTTGAACTTGTGACAATGTCAGTAGATAGTTCTCTTATAGGATTACGACATCATGATTTATTATACACCTAAAAAAAATTTGTGTCTGATGCATTGAGTAGGAAGTACCATAGTGATGCAGTGTGGGAATCAAGTAATTCATAGAGAGTGATAGAGAAAATTTTAGCATTACATCTGGATATAGGAGAAGTTTGGGGTAGATGTTGTCTTTTTTCTATGACAGTGTAATCATCTCTAGTACCACAGGTGGAAGAATCCCACTTGTGGGATCCTGAGGTAAATTTCTGGAGAGACTAAGTTGTTTATGGTGAGGAAACTAATGGTTGGACAAAAGATGAAAAACATCCGGTGTTGTGATAGGGAATGATTTTCAGTCATTTGGAGATGCATGAAATGGTTCTTATAGAGTTCCACAGTGCTCTTTCTTAGAAGAACATCCTAGCATTAAAATGATGTACCGAGATTTGGGAAGTTTGTTTTGGTGGTCTGGGTATTACAATGTAGTTGTAGAGTGTGTGTCTCGATGTTTGATATTTATAAAGGTGAAGGCCAAGCACCATGTTCCTGGTGGTTTTTTCAAGCCATTATATGTACCATAGTGGATGTGGGAGGTAATATTGATGGATTTTTTTACCAGTTTACCTTGAGCTCAGGGAGGCTATGATGTATATGGGTGGTAGTGGATCATTTGTTGAAATAAACTCACTTTTTAGAAATCAAGTAGTCTATCTCAATGGTTGTTTTGTTGAGGAAGTATCTAGAGGAGGTGGTGAGACTCCATGGAGTCCCAAGGAAGATCATTTCTTATCAAGACCCCAAAATTTCTTCAAGGGTATAGAGAGGTCTCCATCATGCTATTGGTTCTCAACTATGCCTTAACATTAATTTTAATCCATATATGTATGGTTAGATATAGCAGCCAATATACACTCTTGAAGTCATGTTGTGCTCTTGGGCATTGGATTTTAGAGGTTCATGGATGAGGAAATTTAGCCTGTTAGAGTTTTCTTACAACAATATTATTCACTCCACCGTTGGTGTGGAACTGTATGAAGCTTTGTATGGATGACCATTTCATTCTGCATTATGATGGACTAGGGTTTGAGAGCCAGAAATTCTCTGAACAGAATTGGTTCAGAACAGGGTAAAGGTGGTTTTGGTGATTCTCTAGAGGATGAAGACAACACTAGATCATCATTAATTATAAGTCGATCATAGGAAGAGACCTATAGAGTTCGAAATTGGAGATCAAATTTTCTTGAAGGTGAATCCCCATTGTGGGTAGTCAATGTTTGTTTATGGGGGTAAGCATTATCCCCGATTGGTTCGGCCTTTAAAGGTTTTGGATGTTATTGGAACTATGGTGTAAAAGATATTGCTTCCCCTGTTTATGAGTCGGATACACAATGTTTTTCACATGTAGAAACTTCTTCATTATCTTCATGAAGACTCTCATGTCACCAATTTGGGTGATATTGATGTTGATGATGATATGACCATTGAGGAGAGGCCAATAGAGATCCAAGACTGCTAGTAGGATGTGTTGCACAATGTTCTATCATCTTGGTTTGTGTCTTGTGGTGGCATGATGGTGTGGACGAGTGCACTGATGAAGGTGAGTCATAGATACGTGATCAGTACCCTGACCTATTTTATGTATAGATCTTCTCTTGAATCGTTGTTCATTTAGTGGTTTTTTTTCATTTTCTATTTATGATATGACTCTCTCTCTGTCTAGTTGTTATGGATTACTCTCTTTCCAAGGGAGTCAAAGTCTCAAAAGGCATTAAATGTGATTTCCTTGTTTAGATTCCTTAGGTTAGATGGGTTTATTCCCCCACTATAAGTGGTGAATACTTGATGAGTAGTTCATCTAATCACTGTGTGAATCCCCTTATGCTTGGATGTGGGTGGTTGAGCTCCTGTGGTGGTGATATCATTGATAGATTTCTCATATAATGGTTGTTCGGAAGACCCCTTTTATATTTCCTCTCTAGTTTGGTTTTGGATTCTTGAGGATTGATAGGTATCTGATATAATGGACCGGATCCCCACAGATCAATTTTTTGCATTTTTCTAAAAACTAAGGTTCTCGGAGGAGGCTCAGAAGAAGGACGGAGGATTCCGATCACTAAAAGCTGTAATTAGGGAGATTCCACGTCATGAAAGACTATTACATGACATGAAAGAGGGTTTCAAAATGTGTAGTATTTTGAGGTTTGAAAAATAAAATAAAGTGTTGAGGTGACATTATTTTCAGGAAGAACTAACTCTAAGGAATTACATGATGTGAAAGGTTATTACATATCATGTAATACCCTGATGTAGTATGTTTAAAAAAATTATCCACTTGATTTGTGAAACCCTTCTACTAAATCTCTATTCTCTCTCAAATCTAGATGACTCGGTAACCCCCCCCCCCCCCCCTCAACATTTTTGGATTCCTTCATCCCAGATCAATTTCCCGCTTACCTCCTTCGATACATCTTCAATATAAGGTATGATCTACCTCTATCATTGTTTAATCATTTATCAATTTCCTCCCATCTATTCTTTACATGTGATGGAACATGATCTCCATCTTTCTAATGGAGTATTCATGGTTGGGGGTTGATGTGGTGGTGTTGCGACGTCCTTGTGTGGATGCAGTCATTGAGGGAGAGGTGATCAAGATCCACATCTTTGACCCATTATCATATTAAGAATTTTTAAGACCTTTTTATGTAAGGTATTTGTTTCTTCTCTATTTATTACGTTCAATTTTAGAGTTATCATGATTTATCCCATGGATCACAATGAAATTGACCTAATTATATAATTGAACTGGATTACAGAATTGGTATCGATGGTGTAGAGATGTTGTTTCTTAGTACCATGTTAATAGTTTGCCTCTTGATATTCCAGATAGTGGGGTATCTATGACTTACTGGTTAAGCATGTTGTTCATGATAGAAATTGGTAAAGAACGTAATGCCGAAATTAATTGTTATTTAGTTCGATAAAAGGTTATAGTGACTTGTTAAATGAATCTGGTTATAGTTTTTGTTGCTTTATTTTGATGATATTTAAATTCATGCAAGTAAGAATGTTTAATTGAATTGGTTACTAAACCTGAATCACTATAATGGTTTTTGATAAAAAAATTAATGTCATGTAAATTTAAATTTTTAATTAATTTTTGATATCCTTTTATATATTGTTGATTATATTTCCCATAGTGGGAACCTATGAATAATGAATCAGTTAATTAAATATGGAATTAATAACCCATTGTGTGATAAAATATAATGTTTTTATTGGGTTTGAGTTTCCTACTTTCTTGTAAGGTCCATGTGCCTTTTATTTTATTGGTGTGAGATCTTGTTGTGTGTGAAGGATGATTGTTGTTCTTTAAGGATGAGATCCCTTTTTTTTGTTTCCTATTGATCGGATGTTATGTGAACCTGGGATGGATGAACCTGGAGGGCTATTGTGGTTGTGGGGTAGGGAGGACTGGATGTGACATGAGCCTAGGATGTCCAAGACTAGAGGTTTGTTATGGTACGTCGGGATAGGGAGTCATGGTTTTTGTGGCATTAGTTGATGCCTATGGTTGTGAGATGAATCATTGTATACATATGGTGTCGGGGAGGACACCAGAGATTATGGAATGGTTTGATGCTGGGCATACCCATTGATATGAATGTTGGATTCTTGTTGAATCTGTTGTGTGTTTATCTGCTTTAATTTCTCCATTTTTTGAGGAAAATGGTTTTTCATACTCACCTTACATGGGCGGTGAATATGTGTGGGGTATTACATGTTCATTTTGGATTTAGATTATCATGGTTTGATAGATATACAATTCTTTTTTAGGTGTAAAAGACTTGGTGGGTAGTTCATCTACTCACAGTGTTGAGCCCATTGTGTTTATTAGCTTATAATGTTTTCTTAGAAAAACTAGAAATATATAATTGGAAATTTTGTTGAATAAATGGATAAATGATGTTTAACCCATGGGGATGGTGTTTACTGGGATTCAATTATAAGGTTATAATTTTTGTGAAGCTCTTGACTCAGTTAAGTTATTCATAGAGGGCATGGAATTTGTTGTTATGCTAATATATTGAAATATATAAATTTTTTAATTTCTAATTGATGGTTAAATAAATAATTAACATAAATTAAAACTGATAAAAAGGGATAAAGTAATTTAATGTAACTCTTAAAATGGTTGTTTTCTTATTAGATATTTAATCTTAGTAGTGGCACTCAGTAGTCCAAGAGACGTTAGCTGGAGTTGATTCTAAGATTTTGTTGTGCCCATAGTGTGGCTATGAGATATATTATATCATGTAATTTTTGTGTTTCTATACACTACTCTACCCTATCAGTAAGAGAAACTAACACCTTGGAGATTCTGATCTGGGGGGGGGTGTTTTTTCCAACATCCCAGTGGGATGATGGTTTGAAGATGACCACCTTTTGACCCGCTCTCTTCACTTGGTAGTTACCTGTGCTGGTATGCACAGTGGTTAGTTTTCCCCATATATTTCTATAGAGGGATATAATGGATTATGGTTATTTTACACACATCTATTCTTGATATAGCTTCCTAAGAGATACGATATGTACAACTTGTATGGGTTGTGATGTCTTGAGGATCATTACTTAGTGTATGGGATATAATGAATTAAGGTATAATACCTAATGTATGATACACATTATGCAGGATGTGGTGGCTCCCAAAAAAATAGGTTTATTTTGGATGCATGGATATGGTGGTGTGATGCAAGAGGTGCATGTTGGCACATGAGGTGCATATTTTGGGGTTTTTCTCAAGTGTGTGTGGGTTAACCCTTTTGGAGAGAGATTCTCAAGACGTGTGACATTGGGGAAAAGTGGGAAACTAGTAGGGAAGTGGTAATAGGGTACCCTTGATATTTGTTACTATATTATATTCTCTTTTATGTGGTACTTAGTGAGAGTAGCCATAATGATGCTGAGAACTTAGTATACCTATTAAGTGATGAGTCAGTTTCACTTGTGGTTTACTGTGCTTTATGATGCTCTCTTTACATTTTAATGAGAGGATCTAGGGAGTATCATATTGAGTATACTATTATACTCATCGTACATTATATAAAATAATTTTCAGGCCAGTTGGACCAAGATGTAGATCATGCAGGTTAGTACTAGATTAGGGTTTCATGAGCTATTTGAGATTCATGATCCTTGTTGTCTTTACCATTCCTTTTTCACTTGCAGTTTTCATTTTAGTTATAGTAGTTCTTACATGTCATTACATATGTGAATTTTAGATTTTCTTTTATATTGTAGTCTGATAATGTGTTGGATTGTGTCTATCTTATCTTTGTTCCTCACAAGCTCTCTTAGAGGGTAATGCCTCGCCTCTATGTGTTTACTATACCCCCAGTTTTAGTCACCAACCTGGGGCCTACTGGAGGTGGGACTCATGTGTCACAATCTCTGTTCTCCCTTTTCCAGCCAAGGAGGGGTATAATTCATGGGGAGGGGGTAGTGACAATCACAATCACCTAAATTGAATTAATTGATCTAAAAATATTATAATTAATTTTTAAAACCAATAAAAAATATAATCTTTTTATATCAATAAATTAGTTAAGATTCATTTTTGAATAAAAATTCTATATATTTTTTTTCTATTTATCAAAAAAATAATCTTATAAAAAATACTAATAAATAACCATTACAAAATTTTGATTTTAAAATTTCAAATATGATGTTAATTTTAAAATAAAAAACTAAAAAATTAAAAAAAAAATTGGATTTAAAATATTTTATCCATTAGAAGGCGGTAAAACTACCATTAGAAAAATATCAGGTTTTATGCATAAAAATGGGATTGATCGTGAATTATTCCTATAAAATCTATTAAATGAATATAAAAAATAATTGATTGAAAATATAATATAAAAATCCACATATGTTTTTTAATCTTATTAATAAATTCTATATTAACTTCTAGGTTATATCATATTATATAAAATAATCATGTTTTGTTAATATATTGTAGTTCAGTAAAACTCAGTCTTAAATGTAACACAATTCATCAAAGAAAGTCATTGTTGGGTGTGATGCACTTTAACTTACTATCATGTGAATTTCAAGATATATCACATGTTAATTTTATTTAAAATAGTAAAAATATTATAAACATCCATGATATGTGAATTTCAAGTTATATCATGGGTTAATTTTATTTAAAATAGTAAATATATTATAAAGTACCAAGATGTTATGTTCCCTTAAATTCTAGGTGTTTTGTGTCATACACACTATCGAATAAAATTGTCTTACTTTAGAATGTTAGGGAATTACAATTTGAAATTTTTTTCAATTTATTTTTTATAATATTACCTCTATTTATTATTTATCTTTAAGGAATGATATTTTTTTATTGAACTATGGTGGTAATATTCTCAGGATCCTTTTTATTTTTTAATCATCAATTATCTCCCCTGGCCATGTTTATCTTTCATTGTATAATTATGTTTATAAAAATATGCATCAATTATCTCATTATGGATCATTCTAAGTTCTTTATACATATTCAACAACACAAATAGCTTCACTTATAAAGCTTTTGAACCACCCTCATAGATATTTAGAATATCCTAACACATTTCATTAGAGGAATTTAATGGAATCACTATTATACATATAGGGTTATCCAAATATTCCCCTAAGGATTTAATCACCATATATTCCATATCAAACTCATTTATATCTATATATATAAGATATCCAATCTCCATGAAATTTTTGATCCCAAGTAATTCTACCGTGTAAACATCCACACCCAATGAGAGAAAATAATGATGCAAATATTTTTTACAAAGTAGAAAGGTATTGCCTTTAAAAATGGGTATTCCATTGTGTTTAAAAATAGTTTCAATGAATTTTGGGAGAGAAGACCCTAAACATTGAACCTTTTATATTATACCACTTATTGGTCCCAATCTTGGGAAGTACCCTAAGGGGTGGGGGGGTGAGTCATTGTATAGTAATTTTAGAATTATTCCTTGAGAAAGTATATTATTATCTTTATAAAAGGAACAATATTTTCTCTCCCCTACTCATACTCAACATTTATGAATCTATTAAATGGGACATAGTTATTTTTAAAAGGATTACATAATCAGGGAAATCCATGAATCATACAAGGAAATTCACCAATGAACTCGAGAAACTAAATGAACCTACTCTTGGTTTGGCTACACAATAGCGTAGATACACTAACCCTATGGTTTGATTACACTCACTAAAAAATAATAATATTTAATCTTATTGAAAAATAGAAATAAACTACTCTTTTAGGGAATTCCTTATTCTTTTAAAACTAAAGATAATAAAAAAATAAACTAGGTTGGCGTAGAACATAATCATTGTATAGAAGAGCTTATAGTGAGTGTATATCTTGGTAAAACACCTAACCTATCATCCATAACCTTCAAACATGAAATATTCAATCTCATTACTTTTATTTCATGTCATGATGAACATGAATTCCCAACTCTCTCTCTCCTACAAAAAAAATCAAAACAAATGTACATAATAACATACATATTCTATTCTAGTCTGATTTAAGAAGTCGTATTCTTTCACCTTTTAAAAAAATCACTATCTATATTCTTTAATGAAGAAAACATCCTCTTTTTTCTTGATTGGGAATGAAACTTTTATTTAAATTTTTTCTTTTCATTTTCTTAACATTTTTTGAAAAAAACTACCTTTTACACAATAGAATACATTTTACAAAAGAATCCTCATTATTTTCTTCTTTCTTAAAATCCCTAAAAATATTCTAAAATATATTAAAATAATCTTCTTCACAACCATCAAGTATATTTTGTATTAAAAATATACACAACTTCATGTTGGTGAAAGCACCATGTCATGACATGATGATTGACATTTTGATGTAAATGGTAATATTTAGTTCCTAAAAAGTAACCTAAAACTAACACTATATATATTAAATGAATAAGTATTCTATTGTAGATGATGTGGTAGTGATATAATTTATATACTGACAAATATGTATCCTAAAAACCCTTTTTTACAACCCTAGAAAGCCTGGTGGACCTCAGAGCTAACCTTAAGATTCATTTCCCAACCATACTGGGAACTCACACAAACCTTATGATAGGATTAACCAACCATATGAATCCATGACTCGAAATTTTTAGTAAACTAATTAAACTTATGAATTTTCACATAAACCATAAAAATTTATACCCTAACCTTGTGATCCCTCACTTCAACCTTACGATTCCTAACACCAACCATATGATATGACACCTATTATCTATTTCATCTTTACCAATTATGTTTCATCCTTATTCACATCTATAATTACTCCAAATATTACCATATTTCTATAAACTTCATTCATCCTTAAAATAAATGAACTCCAAACACAAAAATCATTCATATCTATATGACCTAGAACATTCTAATAACTAATGAATAATGCTCAAAAATAATATCTAGAGGTGGTGAGAATTCTGGAAATAGGACATATGTATATGAAACCCAATATAAAATTACAAATAATGAACCCTTGGTAATCCACTAAAGGGAAATCCTTGTAAATCATGACACACTATGTGTGGGTCAATATGTGGAATCTTTACATTTTTCATATTTAACACTAGTTAGAACATGGTTTTATAGGGAGTACAAGAAATATAGCTTGTGTATAAGATATTTACCCAAAAAACATTTTCCCCTCATAACTCATGAGGGAGATATGGTCAATATACATAAATATTATTTTATTAATGTTATGTGCTACTATAAAAATGTAATTGGCCACATTTCTCTTTGATTATGGTTGTTTTTATAAACATTTTTAAATTGATTGACCACATATTTTATAAACCCAGGTAAATGAGTTTTCAACAATTTAACCATGTTTCTAAATGAACTTCTCCATATTTTTATGAAATGCTTGTAAATCAATAATACTTTACTCGTAAGATTTTGCAAACATAGAATAATATTCATTAATATTTTTTTTTCAAAATTTTTATTGCATAAAATTGGCCCCCATATATTTCCCCCACCACAGCTCGACAACACCCCTAGTCCCCCACACATGTCACTGCTTTCCACCCCCCCCCCCCAACATCATGCTAATACCCATTCCCCCTTTATTCAACACACATCAACACCTTCACCCTACATGTTCACCGCATCCTATGGAAGATACAATCGAACCCTACGTTAAAATCCTATTTTGTATATTGGGGCTCGAACAAAATATATGATAGAAAAAAACAATGCCCAAACTACACATCTGATCATTTTTTTTCGAATATAAAATTTCTATATAATCATTCAATATTAATTGATATGGATATAAATTCATATATTTATAAATATATTAATATAAATTTAATTACATATTATTCAATGTGTTAATATATATATATATTTAAAATTTTCTTATACATTAATTTATATTTCTTATATGTATACATCCCATAAAACCTACCTTGAGGGGGGGGATTTCAGGGCCATTTGTGGCTGATGATATGGATGGTGATATAGTTGATGATGATGGTAGAGGTGTAGACCCTTGTACACATTGGTGAAATGTAGGATGTATGAAGGGGGCCTTTTTCCCTTCGAAAAGGGGCCTTTAGGCCATAAAATTTTGGACCTTCAGTCAATTTAAATATAAATAAACTAGTTATAGGATAGGATAATCCCAGGAGGGGTGATGTTTTTTTCTCTATTCTTATAACCTTCTGGTCCTTAATAACTTAATGATCATTTTTTTAGATATTATTAATTAATTATAATTATGTTTTATCTTTTATGTCCCTATATTTATATGCATGTATTTATATATGTATCTTTGTGTGTGTTTTTTATATAACATATACCTTTAATGTTATGTAATACTACTATATATGTAATATTTTTATTATATATATATATTATTTTTATGTAATTTAACAAATATATATATTCATATAAATATACTTGTCAATTTATATACACATATATATGGGTATGTATATAATAATATAAATATTTATGTTCATTTATTCAGTTATTGTAAATTAATTATAAATATGTTTTAGCTTTTTTGTTTATGTGTCTAAATATATGTCTATATGTGTACATTATTTTTATATAAATAATAGTAATTTTTATTTCTATATAATAAATTTATATTAAATACGATTTATATGTTTATATAAATATATATTAATTAAAATGGAATTATAAATTTACATGATCATGTATATGTTAATATATATATATATATATATATATATATTTGTGTGTGTTATAATGATCATTTTTTTTATTATTAATTTATTATAATTTTGTTTTTACCTTTTTGGGTGTTTTAAAATGTAGATAAAAACACATAATGAAATTTGAAATATTTTAATGAAAACATGTATAAAAACAAAGCTAATTCCATGTAATTTATATCATGTAATTAATACCAATCAAGCAAACTCATATGACATAAATTTCATATTAGGGATGAAATTACATCACTGATCTCTTGGATGAACAAACAATAGATTCTATGTGTAGTGGAATACCAACCAATGTATTTTCTACCAATCATATAATACCTCTCAAGACAATGATGTACAAGAATAATTGAATAAAAATCACCTTACACACTGCACCAATTCACATGAAACATACACAAACTCTATACAACTCAAAATAATAATTAAATATTACTAAAAATATTGAATGAAAAAACGAACTCATTAGTTTTACGTGGTTTAATAAATTAATTCATTTGTTCATGGGAGAGCACCTATACCATCTTCAGTACTAACAGATAACACAAAGTTAACAAAACTCAATTAGTAAAGGAAATTAATATCTTTTTAACTTTTTCCAAGACAAAAGGTATTCAAACAAATATATATACAAGTTATTCCACCTAATTGATTTTTTGGGGGATATTATTTCATCTATTTATACTTCCAATTGAGATTTAAGAATGACCATCATTAAAACATGATGATCATTGATACCACATAGAATCTGACACCATGTAATATACCATAATATCATGACCCTTTCATTTGTGATTTTTATGATTTTGATGTCTTTAGAGGATGTTTGAAGAAGGGATGGTGGGGTTTGAGACTAAATTTAGTCTAGGATATGAACTCATGTTATGGTGATTGGTGTTCACCAAATATTGTCTATTGGGTAGTTTAGTTGCATTGTGGATGGTATGGTTATGACATGGTTTCCTTAGGGGTGTTATTGGTTGTTTTTTTTATATAACTAGGGAGTGGGCCTTATCTTGTTACATGAGGATTGTCCAATATTTTCTTATGGTGATGGGAGGACCACATGTTACAACTTTGTACTCCTTACTATGGAGTGGATACTGGTGGGGTCAACTTGGTGGCCATTCCATTTTGAATGTCACTATGATGTGGAGCTTTTTTTGTGGTGTGACTATGTTCGAGGGATAAAATTATTTGATATGGAATAGATCCATGTGTTGTGACCCTCACCTAGTTTTATAGTATCATGTATTTGAAAAAACATGTTTTCTAAATGATGATTTTGATTGTGTTTTTTTCAAGTATGAATATGGCCATTTCATGGTGGTTTTGATCGATGTAGTCCAATTACATTATAACCCATATGTGTTTCATCATGATGTTATGTTTTCATGTTTGGGTACAAATTCAGATTCCCTTATTAATTATATAATATTTACATCATTTCAATAAAATATTAGTTGATCCAGGTGTGGTTTAGTATGATTTTTACCCCTATTATGGTATTTGATCCTCAATTTTGGGAAGAGAGTATTAGTGGCCCATGGTCATTCACTTCTTCACTGTTCCTTTTTTTTCTCACTATTTCATACATAGAGAATGTTATCACAATAATGTTGGTTTTATTTGGGAATTTTGGGTCATGATTTTAGTGGAAGTTGATGTGCTCAATATTTTTGAGGGTGTTCCTTGAACGGTTCAGTCTTGATGATCATCTCATCTTCATCCTTCTACCACCTCATACATTGGATCCTATATTGAAGTAGGGGATTTAAGAACTTTCCATTTTTTGTGTAAATTTTGGGATCATCATGCTTTTCCCTCTGTGTGTATGTAGTATGTATTGAACTAATAATGATAATGACCCAAAATAATGAAAGCAATGGGTTGATGGAATTTATGTGTTTATCTATTTTCATGATTTTATTCATTTGGTTTATACTGGTTACTTATATTTCTAAAAATAATTGTTGTTATTAAGCCTCATGTTCTATTTCTATGATTTTATTATTGATTCACATCTCATAAATGGCTAAACACTTTAAGCAATAAAGGAAATGGTTGCGTTGTAAATGGAATCAACATGAATGAATGGTTTAAATAATTAAAATTTAATGTTATATATTATATACTTTGTTATTTTGTGTCATTGTATTTATTTTTTATGGTTATGATTGTGTGGTTAACATTGGGATATTATGTACAAATTTCTATGGTTGGGTTTAGATGCATTGGTTGACACGTGCTCAGAAGAGAGGTAGTGTTGGGTTTTCAGGCTAGGTTGGTTGGCTTGTGTTGGGTATCAGGGTTGTAGTTTCCTAATGTGGTATGTATTGGGATACTCGGCTATAATGGTTTACATGGGTAGGGGACTGGGTCCATGATGTTATTTTGATAGATATGGAGGTTTTTGGTAATTGACTTTGGTTGATTCAGAGTTTCCTAGTAGTACCAGAATGTAATTGATCATGATGTATTATATGAATAGGTAACAGATAGATGTGGTTGTCCCTTATATATAAAATTAAATGGATTAATAAACATTATTAGATGGTATATAGTAAACTTGGAAACAATGTAATTTTATGACTAATGAGACCAAGTCAATCCTTGTTGTATATTTTGTGTGTGGGAAGTGTTCTTGCTTAGTGGTTTAGTAAATGGAAGTGGTAGACAGTGTGTGGTAGTGGATTCTAGTTAAATGTGCTTAATTTTAAGGATATTAGTGGACTATGATTTATATATTTTGAGTGAGGCCCCTTTAACATGGGATCATGTGTGTAAATATATATTTATATAATATAAATTCTTTGTGATTTCTATATACACCCTAAACTAGATGATATCTTCACCAATTCCCAAATGTTTTTTTTTGTTTCAGTTGTTTTCCCCATCATCTAGGATGGAGAGAATGGAAAATTCGATACTCCCTCCTCCATGTTATACCATTGAGCATTGTATTATTGGAAAATGGATAGGGTCATGAATGGATGGTGGAGGGTCTAGGGTTGATTCCTTTCATGTTCATGATACCCTACTATTAAGGATATGGATTTGGTGATATTGGGATGAGGTTGTGGTATGCATAGTAGTGGTTGTGATTAGCAGGAGGATGGAATTTGGTTGATGTCCTAAATGTAACGAATATTCTAGTGAGGTGTATAATTGATGAGTTGTGGATGTGTGGTGGATAGGTAGATATGTGATTTAAAATTTAAATTTTATTTTTTGTTTGGAAGGGATGATTCCAACAAGAGATATCGGACTATTCATAGCTTGGGGAAGGTCAGGATGTGACCCAACCCACATCAGCATAGGAGGAATTGAGCATAATAAGTATGATTTTGGGGCATGAGAGTGATAACTAGTAGGTAAGTGCTTGTGGGGAACCAATTTTTATGTTTTATCACAATTTCATAATTATATTCGATGTGAAATATGGTGAGAGAGCCTTAGGGAATATGGGTGATAGTTTAATTAATAGGTTATTAGTGTTTTTTCTATATTTTCACTAATGTATTTGTATTCTTCTTTGACATTTTCACTAGATATATTAGGTATGATCCCTCTTCGTATTCATATTATAGTCACCCCTATATAAATGTAATTTATATTTATTGTTTTTGGGGTGAGTTTGGTATTCAAGAATGAAAATACATTCTTGAATCTTGTAGTTATAGTTGGAGATAATGCTTAGGAATTTTATTTGGTAATTTTTTGGGAGACTCTTGTACTTTTATAAAATATGTTTCATTTTTTATTATTATAGTCTTAATTTATATCATGGAATTTAATAGTGGTTTCTTATTATGTTAATTGGATATATAAGGGTAATTCATCCCATTTAATTGTTGTATACCCTCATTCATCTTCACCAACCCAGAGCAAATTAGAGGTAGGTACCATTGGTCACTCTCATCTTCACATCAGGCCGATGAGTGGTTTTTATTGGGAGGAGGTCATGACAAGGTTGAATAAATGATTTGATAAAGAATTAGGATAGATTTTGGAGTTAGGAAATAGTAAGTATTTCATGCGTTGGTAGGTAAATAACTTATATTGAACTTAGTTGATGACGTGTTCAATGGAAATCATCCAGGACATATTATTTTCTGCACCCCTTTGATATGACACAAAGTCTTTAATCGTGATAAACTTTCTATATGGAGTGATTATGCTTATATTTTATAAACTGAGTAGTGGTGCATGGATCATAATCCCTAAATAAATGATTTATCTTATATCTTGGGGTGTTTAAGGATGAAGATATTTTGTAGGATAATTTTTTGCAATAGTTTCAAGAAACTCTTGTATATTTTCTGATGGGGGAAGAAAAGAGTCATGATCTTCTCTCCCATCAATAGGAGATTTTGAGTGTGTAGGAGGTCAAGACCATATTTACGCACCTATTTCAATTTTCCCATGATATTTTCCTTAATGGGGAATCTATATCACACCATTTATAAAATTCCAAAAACCAAATTATTTCTTATTTCATCAATACAGTTAACATTATTATATATTTTTATATTCAGAAGATGCATGAGGTCATCATGACGAACCATGATGATCAATAATCTTATCCATAGGGTAGAAATCCATGTTCATTAAGGATAGATATTTTATGTGGAGATATTTGGAATTAGAAAACATGAGGTCCTATCTAGTGGGGAGTTAGTGGAAATAGTGTTATTCCCCTCAATTCTCAAGAGGCAGTAGTTTTCACACTACTAAAAATGCATATTAGCAGTGGGTTTTTAGAGGGGGATATGAAAACCCCCTCTAAATAAATTTTATATGGTTTTAAGCATAACCCCTTATATTCATCAAATTTAGAGGGGGTTCACAACCACCCCTAATTTTTTTAGCAATATTTTTTTAATATTTGGTTGGATTTATTAGGCAGTTATGTCAAACCCATCACAAATTTAATAATTTTTTTCTCTATAAGTTTGGTTGTATTGTAGTAGTGATATATATATATATATATTGATATATATATTTATATATTATTCATTTTGATATTAGAATATATATATATATAACATGGATTTTTTTGATACGGAAATATTGGTGGTTCACAACCCCCTCTAATATCTTAGATTAGGGGTGGTTCAAACCCCCCACTAATGTATTAAATTATAGGGGGTGTAAAAAACTCATTAAATTCTTATATTAGAGGGGGTTTTAAACCCCCTATAATGTATTTAATGTAGAGGTGGTTGAAAACCCCCTCTGATTTATGGGATTTAAAGGGATTGTGGGCCCCCAATTTTAAGAAAATCCATAACACACAGACACACATATATAATCAAAACACTATATATAAATATATATAAATATATTGTATGAAAATATTATATAAAATATTTATATGATTGTATTTAATTAAATTAAATTTTATTTAATTGTATTTATATGTAAAAAAATAAAATTTTATAATTTTATGTACATTAATATATATTTATTTGTTTAAATTTTATTTCATATAATATTAATTATATATAATATTTGATTATAAAAATATTTTATAAATATATACATTAATATTATTTAGTTAAAGAATATATCATATAAAAACTCAAGATTTTTTTTTTATAATTTATATAATAATGATAATAAATAAATTATTAAATAATAGTATTATGATTTTAAATTATTTATAATTATTATTATATGATATACAATTTATAAAAATAAATATATTTTAATGTACACCATATTATACAATTATATTTATTGAAATACATATATATTAATGTATATAATATTATACAATTATATTAATTGAATACATATATATTAATAAGTATAATAATAAATATATGTACATTGAAATACATTATATAAATATTTTATAAATTTTATTTAAAATAATATTAAATATATATTAATTCTATATAATATTATACAATTCATACAAATTTTATATATATACATTAATTTACATAATGATAAATATATGTTTTGAAAGACAATATATAAATATAATTTTAAAAGTCATTATATAAATAAATTTTTAAATACATTTTATAAATATATTTTGGAAGATATTATATAAATATATTATATAAATGCATATATATATATATATTATAATTAAACCTTTACGTTATTTATAACTATGTATGTTTATAAATAATTTAAATAAATATACATATAAATATATATGTATATATGTATATATATTACATAAATAGAATTATAGAATATATTTAATGAAATGCAAGTAAATAGACAAAAAAAAATTATATAGTTTATATGAATGAAGAAATTGAGTATAAAAAAATCTATATTTATACAAATATATAAATACAAAATCTAAAATTATATATATTGATTTACAGTAATATATATGTTATATATTTAGATGTGTTTAAATATTTATTTAAATAATATTTATTTTGATCTCCTTATTAACATATTTAAATAACATAATGTGTAATTTAAACATCAAAAGACAATTAACATAATGTCGTAGCCATTTCAGAGTTTTTCCATCGGTTTGAGGTTTGAATCCTTAAGGAATAATTTTACAAGATGTTGATCGATAATTTGGAGGAATGGGATGGGGCTGGTGGGAATTTGGAGGAACAAGATGGGGGATGATTGGGAATTAGAGGAATGGGATGAGACTGGGCTAGGTGGCCAACCAATATGAGGAGCTACTAGGTTTGGAAAAAGAAGAAGGGTGGAACTAGAGAGGGGTCCTAGGAGTCAGTGAATTGGAAGGAACTAAGAGAAGAGGCATGGGGTGGTTTGAAATGAGAGGGGGGCTTGGGTGGTCGGGGTTAACTAGAGTGGTGTGATAATTTTTTTTTAAAAAAAATAAGAATTAGAGGTAGTTTTAAAACTGCCTCTAATATGTAGCTCTATTTAGAGGGGGATAAAACACATTTTAATGCACAATTAATTAGAGGCTGTTTTTGAAAACCTCCTTTAATTATGTTACATATAACTCAATTAGCAGCAGTTAGAAACCACCACCAATTTGATAAATAATTTAAATAGGTAAAATGCCACATAAAATAAAATTAAAGGGGGTATTTATACGTGCTTTTAACCACATCTAATATAACCACTGCTAAATTTACACCCATTTTAACAACGATTCTTCAAAACCACCACAAACCACAGTAGGTGGGAACATTAGTGGCAGTTCAACATAGTCACCACTACTATGTTAAATGTGGGTTATAACCCCTTATAATATAAAAATAACCCCCTCTAATCACCCTATTTATTTTGTAGACATGTACCCAACAAGAGATTTATACCATTATGATTTCCATATAGAGGATATGTTCATCAATATTCTCAGTGTGTGACTACTCTTAGAGATTATTATGGCTGAGGCGATGTGAAGAGTTAAAGCCCATAAGCATGGATCTAGTTCCTCACTTTATTACATTGGTATAGATACAAGATTTTATTCCCAAATGACTAATCAATTTTGTAGTTTTGGAAGCCATATTACATACATGATCCTTGTATAACAATTTAAAACATAAAATAAAACATAGAAAATTCTTTGAGAACACTATTATTCTTTTACATTAACCCTTCATATCAGTCATAATATACATCTTGTCACCCTAGGAAAAATAAAACATAATAATAGGGTGGTCTGATTTGCTTAGTAAAGTTAGTGTAAAATAGAAACTATTGGGAATAAATAATCATAAACATTATAGAGAGGTATATATCTAAAACACAATCCATTTAAACATATTATTGAGTATAATAAAATAATAATAATTGAAAATAAAATAATTACATATAAATAATCACATGGATATTTTACAAGTCGATTAATCACATGGAATATCAGTAACAAATCTCATAAAGATAGAATACGTAATGTCAGACATCATAAAAATACCATCAAGGATTCATCCAAAACTCCATACATAAATTTATAAGGCCTTAGACAATACCTAGTTTGTCTCATGATACCAAAATATGCATCTATGGGATATATCAGGCCCCTCCCATCACTTACTAAGTCCAATGGATTAATTATTTGAAAAAATAAACAACATTATCATTTATATTTAAAAAAATCATATAAAATGGGAATACATTAACCATAAACCATATCAAAATGGCACATCCATAGTCAAAATGATTATAAAACATTCAATAAAATATGTAATTCATAGTATATATACCACAATCATGCATAATATCTAACAAATGAGGTTGAAATAGATTAATATACTCTAATAAAATAAAAAAACATGGGATAAAACCCTTTTAACATTGGAATCAATTGTTTAAAATGCTGCAAAATTTTAAAATAAAAACTAGTCAATGAAAATAATCCTATAAACATGCAAAGTATGCTTTAATACACTAAGGATTGATGATGGTGGTAAAATATACTCATGCTATATAAGTTAAAAAAACACTCCTTCCGTATTTTTCTTGAGAAAGTCATAAATTACCTTATTTGGAAAATGACAAAAAAGATTCATTTTATCCTATTTTATAAAAAAATGAACATTTTAAAAAAGACCATAAACATTTTTATAAGAATAGTAAAAATATGATGGAAATTGTTTTAAGAAGCATGGATACTGAGGATTAATATTCTCCAACAGATACTTACCTATAAACAATCCCAAATAATAATGAGATAGTGAAATTAACCATCACCTTGTATATTTATTTAGTTTAATGTGATTTATTCTCATATATAATTTTTTTTAAAATGTTATAAATATATGACATAACCAAAACCATATTTATGATATCATATATGATCTTGTTATATTTTTTTGTCAACAATATTTCATTATTACCCTTGTTTCATGTGTTAACTACTTCATTTTCATATGCATGTTTTATCGTGTAAGTAATGTATCTTATGCGTAGGATTTATATATTTAATCAATATAATTATATTCAATTCATATATATTATATTTACTAATTATATTAATTTTTATTATAATTCTTAAATGTTAAATGTGGAAAATTATTCTCATCATGTTATGGATACGTTAGTCCGCACGTACACACGAGTGATTATATCATTCTCTTAATGGTGAAAAGGTAATTATTCATATGGTATATTGTTTATAAATAATAAATAACATGTAATATTTATTATTTATATCCATTATAGTCATCATTTAAACCCTAAAAATATTGTGGTAATGAAAAAAAATACAATGGTGTGAAGATAGTAAGTAGTATGTACACACACACATCAACTTCATTTTTCATAGGATAGATAAAATGTGGAATATGATTTTATCATAATAATAATAACATATTAGAATATATATATATATATGATACTATATTTATTACTTTCTAATGTAAACTACACAGAAATTGGAATTAGAATAATAAATGAACTTGGTTGAGTTAGTAAAAATGAGCATAAATCCTTTTGATCTATTCTTAAAGGATCTGGGTTTGGTCTTATTGGATGACCATAACCTTTTGAAAAAGGATAATGATGTTTGTAGGAGAAATGGGCTAGAATTATTTGAGAAAGAGGGATTAATGGGTGGTGAAGAAGTGAGGGAATAGTTTTTCGTTTATAATTGAGGTGAGGGGCACTTTTAGAAACACTCAAAATATTAAAATAATATAAATTAATTGTTAATTAAAAATGGATCCAATATGAATTATTTAAAATATAATATGATTATGGGACGAAATCCATTCATCCAATGAAATTAAAATAAGATTTTATTATTTTTTAATCCTTATCATTTTGTTTTAACCATTATTTAACCCTTTTAACTCTTCCTGTGGTATCATGTATGTTACACTTTAATGGTTAATATAATTACAATTAATTGAAAAAATAACCATAAATAATTCATGGATGTAATTTTTAACTTTTATGAAATTATTTGGCCGTTTTTTTTAACTTTATACCATTTAATAAAAAATTATTTGACTTAAAATATCAATAATGTCAATTCTGACCCTATTCAATACTATAATTTTTAAAAATATTATTACAACAAGATAAATTAAAAAACAATACTTATAAACATCTATAACAAGAAAAATTATTCTAATTTTTTTGACAACATTAATAATCTCAAATTATATTTATTTTAATATTTTTAATATGAATTTTTGATATATCCATTACATAAATAATTACTACATTATCATTGTATATGCCTTTATGGAAAAATTTTATATATTATAAATTAAAAATAAAATATCATGGTTGATATAAATATTTTATATTTCCAATTACTATTTATATTTTATATTATCTTATTTATAATCTTATATTAGATATCATATATTTATTAAAAATACGAGTATGACATCATTAACTTATCTTTATATAAAATATAATAAATGTCATAATCTCATCCAAGTGTCTTTAAAAGGTTATAATCTCAGACCAAGTATGATTTTCTTTGACACCCACTAATCTAAGGAAATTTGGAAAATTGTTATGGTTGTTTTATAATAGTCGACTTATCTAAACCTATTTTAATAAACATTTTCAAAAGTAACAACTAATAAATTTTAAAATAAAACTAAAATATTTAAAAAACATTGACCCAAAATTTAAATATATGAAATCCATTTTTTAACATCTAAAACACATAATTTTTAGGAATTATTTTAAAATTAATCTCGTTGATGAAATGAGAAAATGTGTTTTTAAAGTGAGAACGTTCAAAAGATTTAAATGTTTTTATCCAAAATTCAATTGTAAATTGATTCTAATGATCTACATTGGATTAAATGAAAAAAATTGATCTAATTATACATTAAAACTAATTAAATATAAAATTATTAATTATAAATTATTTAGGCTAAAAGTTTGTTTTCAATTAAAATATAATATTTTATCAATATTCATCAAATAAAAAACTTATCATAAAAATACCAATAATTGAACCAAAAGGAATTTTTAATTTTCTGCTTTCAAATAAGTATTTTTTCTATCATAAGTAATTAATAAACATTTTAAAAACTATATTTAAAACAAGTTCTCCACCAAAAGGTGGTAAAACTACCTTTAAAGAAAGTGAGTGTTTTAATGCATAAATTGGATTAAATATTATCTTATATCTATAAAATATTTTAAATAAATATTAACTATATAAATTATATAATATGGTTAATAATATTCATTCCTACTATTTTAATTACTTGGGAATAAGAGTCACTTATTAATAGATCATGGTCTGTTTAGACTCGGTGTTTCATGCAATAAAAGATATAAAATTTATTTAAAAAGAAAATATATCATTGAATATTTTTGTGTTACATTCTTCCCTCCAAAAAAATTCACCCTTGAAATTTCTAGAATATCACCTCATAAAAAATATTTGGGTAGTTATGCATCATATTTTCCTTAGGTTACCACATTTCATATTCTACTTTTTGAATTTTCAATTGTACCTATACAATTAAAGACATTCAATTCCTCCACACTTGTTCTCTAGTTTCTAGAATTTGAATAGGATTTTCACAGTAGAATAAATCATCTTCATATTCTATTTCATTAGAAGAGATAACATGTGTTTGTTCTAGCATATAACTCATTAGAAATTAAATGTGTAACATGACAAACAGTTTGGAGAGACATGGCAACAACTATAAATGGTAAGCTACAGGTCAAATTCTTTCCAGAATTTTGAATAGTCTGATGTACCTGTGGATAAATTTCCATTTTGTACCAAAACTTATAACACCCTTCTATGGAGATTCCATAAAGAAAACATGATATCTAACTTGAAATTCCTAATCCTTCCTTTAGTTATCGATATAAATATTTTGACTACTTAGAGATACTTTGATAAGGCTTTGAATAACTTTCACATTTTTTATTGTTTCCTCAACAAGTTTGGGGCTTATAAGTTTACATCAACCAACATCATCCAAACAAGTTGAAGTATGAAATACCTTTCCATATAACAATTCATATGACACCATTTGAATACTTGAATGGATTATATTTTTAGAGAAAAATTATACCAAAGGTAAATACAGATCCCATATACCTTGAATTTCATGTGTGAAAGACCTCAATATGTCTTCCAATGGTTGAATTGTCCTTTCTTATTGTCCATCAGTTTGAGGGTAGTAGGCAGTGCACAAATGAAGATCAATATCTTGAGCCTTCTGAATACTTTTCCATATTTTTTTATGTAAAATGGGGATCTTGATCATACACAGTCGATAGAGGTGCACCCTAAATTCTTACAACTTTATTAAAATAGTGTATTTTCAGGTGTTCAAGGATTAAATAATCTCATATAATAAGACAATATTCATATTTTTTTAGGTAATAAACAATAAACCCTATGAAATAATTCTTTCTAGGAGTCTTTTATAGTCCCATGAAAATTTCTGGAGTAATTCCATCCAATTTCCTCATGGGAATAAGAAGGGGTTGCATGACTCCTTTAGGATGCTACCTCACAGATTTAACTTGTTGAAAAACCAAACATATGGAAACATAATCCACAATTTTCCCACTTAATGATGTCCCACCAAAAATGTTTCTTCAAATCCGTATACATCTTTTTTCTAGTAGGATGTATAGGGAAATTAGAGCTATGGGAATCATTCAACAATTCCATTTTTAGCTCAGGTATAGTTGAAACAAAAATCCTCATATAAATTTTAGGTTACCATCTTCACAAACAAAGGTTTATAATTTTCCTTCTATCTTTATTTTAATATTCTTCTAGAAATTCTTATCATCAGATTGATAATTATTTATATTCTCTAATATATATGGTTTTCAAATAATTTGAGAAATTATTTTTTTCTCCGCTTACTTAGAAATTCCTAGATCCATATTCACTAGACCCATGAACACATGATCTAATTCAATCCTAATATTATTCAAAACTTTCTGATCCTTCCTGATCAATGCATATGCTACCTTATATTCCTTAACTATGTGGTAGTCTACTGAGAAATCATAATACATGATTAGATAAATCCAACTCTTTTTAATCATATTGCATAATTTATTAGATAAAATATAATTAAAACTCTTGTGATCTATATATATCTGATATCATTCGTAGTAGATATAATACATCAATATATTTGGAGAAAACAATACAACTTATAACTCAAGATCATGAGTTGGATAGTTCTATTCATGAGTTTTAACTACCTTGATACATATTCAATAACTCCATCATTCTTCATAAGGACACAAAAACGTCCTTTCCTTGATGCATCAATATAAATAAAAAATACTCCATTTCCAGAAGGTAATGACAAGATAATAGAATTGACCAATCTTCTCTTCAATTCTATAAAAATATTTAAATTATTTTTTTCAAATGAACATAATCACATTATGTGTGTGATTGGGTAATGTTTTAGCTAATCAGGTTAAATTCTGTACAAAATACTGATAGTAACCTACTAAACCAATGAAACTACATACCTCAATTATGATCATTGGTGCATGCCATTCTTGGATTTACCTTTTAATTACAGGCTCAACATAGATTCCATATTTGGAGAAAATATGTCCATGATAATAAATTTCCTGAATTTAGAATTCTCACTTGAAAAATTTACCATATAACGCTTTCCTTATGAGAGTCTCAAAAATGATATATATGTGATTATCATTATCTAAATAGATTTTAGAATAAACTAGAATATCATCAATGAATACCATAAAAATATCATCCGGATAATCCATTAATACTCTTTTAATTATATTCATAAAAATAAGGGGTAAATAAGTTAATCTAATTATTATTAATGTAAACTTGTAATGTCCATACCTCATCTGAAAATATATCATCAGAATGTCTTCCTTATTTACTCTTAGTTGATGATATCCATAATGAAGGTAAATCTTCAATAAAAATTGAGATCTGTGTAGTTTATCAAATAAATCATCATTGAGAGGAAAATGATACATGTTATTTCTTACAGAAGCAATAATTTCCCTATAATCAATATATATTCTCATGGATCCATATCTATTTTTAATAAAGAAAACACAGGATTACTAGGGAGAAACACTTAGGTGAATGAATCTATTTTTTACACAAACCCTATAATATTTTCTTCATCTCAACTAATTCCAATGTGTCTATTCTATATAGAGCCTATGATATTGTTCTTACATCATGGATTAAATAAATAAAAAAATTATGTTCATTCTATGGGGGTGTTTAAGTAATTATTCTAGAAATACATTAATGTATTCCTTTAAAATAGGCACATCATCAATTTTATGATTACCTCATCCATTCCTAGATGTTTTGTTTCTTCCTCCCCATGAATTTCATTTATATGAGATACTAGGGTTGAATATATATAATAATCAAATGATTGAGTTTCTTATTTAAATATAAGGGATTCTTCATATTCTTCAAAAATCACAATTTTTCTCTTCTTGAAATAATTTTTCACTTCATATTATGAAAGATAATATATCATGAGGATTATGTCAAAGTAAAATATAGGTATGGTTACATGGTCAACATATATATCATGTTTATGTGTCTTAAATGGGACTTCATTGAACATATTTGTTGCAATGAGATTTCCCATAAAAGTTTGGACTGAATAATCCTTTATTAAATCAAAATGGAAATGTATAATTTTCTTCAAAAACTAGGAAGGTATAAAATAATGCGATGATCCATAATCAAATAATTTATTAGAAAATTTTTAGGAGATTATTAATGTACTTTCCACCAATTCATTTTGAACTCTGACCTCTACTATTGTGATCAACTAATCATGGACTTCCTCCCTTGGGATTTTTAAGAGAAATATTCTTCGAAGCTTAGAAAAATTTGTTTTGTAGTGTCCCATCTCCATCAGTTAAAACAAAAATCCTTACAAAATTCATTATTTCCCATGAAATCATGATCTTGGTGGGATTTTTCTACACACATGTAATAAAATAACATCCTCAATAGGCACCGACCATTATTTTTCATTAAAAATTTATTTTTGGAAGGAAAGTAAACTCTTCCCTTATTCCACATTTACATTTTTTCTTTTCCAAAGTGTTCAAAAAACCTCTTATTCTCATGTTTTCCTTTAATGTCATAAGACTTAGGGATTTTTTTTCCTGTCTTGATACCACATGAGACTATATCTTTATATGTTAAGAAATATTAGGATACCAGTTCCATTTAGTGGAATTTTTTGACCCATAAATTGATCGATCAATCTGGATATTTGGATTACATACATAATATTTTGTATTCCATGATATCCTTTTAATGTTGGCTTTATATTTAGCAACATTCTGTTCCTATTTTTTCCTCTGACTCATGAATTATGTCTCCAGATCCGCTTGTTTTTCACGGGGGATATAATTTTACAATAAAATTTACTTAAAATCCTTCCATTAAATATTTTATAGTTCTTCATCCTCGTTTAAGTATTTATTTGGTGACCACTATTGATTTTCATCTCTCGAGGTCCGATAAGCTTCCATTAAAACCTTCTCCATTTTTTTCCTTCCCAAAAAAGAAATATTCTCTCTAAAGAAGTTATCCATTGTTCAATTATAAATGGATTTTTAGTCCCATTGAATATTGGAGGTTGTTTCCTCATGAATAGGTTTAAAATTGTATCTCCATGTTTTGGATCAGGATTATCCATAAGGGTATGACTACCCTTCATAAAAATAGTTAGCATTAGTATATCTATAAATTTCTCATCACGAATTGAAACTCTAGCTCCAACATCATTTTCTTTAATAGTATGAAAATAACTACATAGAACATGTGTGTTAATATTGTTTACATTCCATCCATTATTCACCATTTCTAAGAAATAGAACTCATTAGATTACGTTATAAATCATGATTCATACTTTCAATCTTGTAACACGTAACATAAATTAAAAAATTAAGGCATATCAAATATCATAATTAAAAACATAGTTCTATTGGGGACATATTTACTTTAAATCCTTCATAATGGTTTGTATATAGAATTCGAATTATTATTAGAATATCCCATGGAATTGTCAAACTAGGTTCCTAGTAAGACCTATTGTTATGTACCAGGTTATATCAAGTCAGGCCCTAATAACCTAGTTAGAGTTGTTACCCCTAGGTAAATCTGTTCTAGAACCACTTCCCCTTGAAATATCAAGACATAAATATATTCTTAGAATTCCCCACATAATACCTTCCTTACCAAAATTTAAGAATGTTCTTATATGCTTATCCATAATGTCTATAATAGGGTTTCATTCTCTAATATTTCTTTTCTAAATATAGTGTCTAAAGTTTTTACTAAACATTATTTGATACCAAATATAAAGACACCGACCCCAGAAGCTTGGATACAATGCTTAAATTTCTTACATTGTCATATATATATGATTTGAATCCCAAAGGACTAATTGGTTTAGAAGTTTTGGATACCATATTACCTACATGAACCTCATATTACAATTTAGAACATATTATAAACCATAGATATTTCTTTGAGAATTACATTATTCTCCTAGATTAACCATGCATATAATTCATAATGCACATCTTGGAACCGTGGGAAAAATAAAACTTTAGAAATGGGTGAGCTCATATTTATAGTAAAGGTAAGTGTACATCAGATGAGGTTATGGATAAATAAGCTTTAAAATTATGGAAAGTGAAATAACATAATCATAATCCATCTAAACAATTCTTGAAAATAATATCGATTAAATAATTGAAAATCTGATAATTATACAGAAATAAACTCGTGGATATTCTACTAATGGAATTATCACAAGGAATATCAATAAATAACCTCATAAATAAGGACTTCATAATGTCATACATCATAATCATACTATCGAGGATTCTACCAAGACACCATGCATAAACATGAAAGGCCTCATCTAATACCCAAACTAGTTTGTCTCATGAGTCCCATCGATGCATCGAGGGGCTATAGTGGGTCCCTCCAATCACTTACTAAGTCCTATTAATTCTAAATTTGAAATAATAAGAAATATTAAAATTCATATTCAAAACATAGAATATTAAATGTGAATGCATTTACTATAAACCATAAATTGTATCAAAATCACCCATCCAAAGTTAAAATGATCATAAAACATTCAATAAAGTATGTTAGATGGTATATTAAGAGATTTGTGTAAATAAATCATAATATACAAAAAAGGATGTTTGAATATATTAAATTAATCTAATAAAATAATTAATTTTTATTTTAGAGAAATACTCTTTTGACATTGAAATCAGTTATTTAAATGGCCACAAAATTTTAAAAGAAAACATCATCCGTGAAAATAATCTTGTAAAATATTAAAGTAAGAATGAAGGCATTAAGGAGTCATGATGGTGAAAGAAGTCACTCATTCATTATAAGTTAAAAATACATTTCTTCCATATTTTTTGTTGGAAAATTAATAATGGATATGGATGATAAATATTCCCCATTAGATACTTACGTATAAACAATCTAGAATAATAATGATATTGTGAAATTAACCCTTACTTGGTTCTTTTTTAACTTTTATGTGATTAAAATTATGGTATAATTTTTTAAAATATGTTATTAATTTATACTATAACAATTAAAAATTTTATTATTTCATATATTCTATTATTATTTAATTTTCTTAATATTTTTTCATTATTACCCTTTTTCAGGTGTCAACTGCTTCATATTCTTATGCATGTTTTGTCATGTTGAGAATTATATCTTCTGCATAGGTTATCTATATTTCATATTCATAATGATTTTAAGTTAATATATATTATATTTAATCATTATATATATTCTTATAAACAACATTTAATGGTTATGATGGAAAATAAATCTCATTGCATCATGGAGACGTTAGGTCGTGCGTATTCCTGAGCGACGTTATCATTCCCATAATTGTGAACGGGTAAAGAGAAATATTGTATATTAATTATACATAATAAATATCAAGAAATATTTTATATTTATATCCATAATATCCACCATTATACCCACCCAAATAATGTGGTGATGAAAAACATACACCACCACATGGAGACGATAATCCATGCGTACGCACATGAAATGATTTTGTTTTTTGTAGAATGGATAAAATATGTAATATGGTTGTCCTAGAATCATAATAACATCTCATATTATATATTTCATTTTATTTATTACATTTGAATGGAAACAACACATAAAGAGGATGTAGAAGAAGAAATGAACATAGAAGTGTTAATAAAAATGAGTACCTTCTCTTCAACAAACTTCCTTTAGATCTCTTCTTAAGAGATCTAGTGTAGGACCTTTTGGAAGGTAAGAAACATTAGAACTTGGATATGTATATGAGGTGGATATATTTTGATCACATAGTCATTATATAAGGATAAATTTGTGGTGATGAAGTGAGGGAGGATATCACCATTTAAAATTGAGATGAGAGGCAATTTTGGAAATTCTAAAAATACAAAATTAATATAAATTAATTTTCAATTAAAAATAGAAGAAAAATGAACAATTTTTATTATATGATTATGATGGATCTAAATCCATTCATACATAAAAAATTAAACAATTTGTTATTATTTTTTAATCCGTATGTTTTTTAAACCATTTTTAACTCTAACCGTGATATCATGTATGACACATTTTAGGGGTTAATATTATTACTATAAAATTCCAAATGAATCATAAAATATTAATGAATGAAAATTTAAACATTATCTAAATTATTTGGCTGAAGTTTATATTTTTATTAATATTATATCATTTAATTATATATTATTTATTTTAAAATATCAATAGAGTCAATTTCGACACTATTCATTACACGACTTTTTAAAAATATCATAAAGACAAGATAAATTTGAACCAATAAATATGAAATATCACTAAAATGTAAAATTAATATAAAAAAATTTATATGACATTTCCCATCTCTAATTATATATATATTACTATTTTTATTATCATTTACTTGATTTTCCATTAATTAATTATTTCATCATCATTGTGTAAGCATTTGAATTTATTATTCATTTCATAAAATTTAATAACAAATTATCATGATGATGAAAAATATTTTATATTTAAAATTAAAATTTATCATCGAATTTATATTTTAAAAAACCTTATATTAAAAATGATATAGTTATTAAAAATATGAGTGTGATATATTTATCATATCATTAAATAAAATATAATAAATCTCATACACTCATCCAAGAGGCTTAAAATGATTATAATAAGATAAAAAAGGGTATTTTGGTCTATTAAAACTCATCCAATGAATTTTTACACATTTTAAAGTTGTTTTCTAATATTTATAATATCATTTTTACCCATAATTATTTAGTTTACCTTTATCTATGTTCATAAAAATTACCAAATTTACTACTTATAAAGCCGAAAAATAAAATAAACCTATTTACATAAATTGGATAAACTGATTCAAAATATAGAGTCCATTTTTTTTGAAATTAAAAACATAGACGTTAAAGTAATTACCTTAAAATTAATCCTCTTTATGAAATGAGAAAACATGTTTTTAAAGTGAAAATTCTCAAAATAATGGAATGTTTTCCTATCCAAATTGATTTTAATATTGATTCCAATGAACTAAATTGGATTAAATAATAAAAATATTATCTAATAATACTTAAAAATCAACGAAAAATATAATTTAACACTATAAATTATTTAGACGAAAAAGGTATTTTTAATTAAAATGCAATATTTTATCAATATTCATCAAAAGAAAAAAATTATCATAAAAATAAAAAAAATTATCCAAAGTAAAAAAATTATATTATTATTTTAAATTAGAAGTTTATTTAGTTAAATATAATTTATAAAAGTTTCAAAAAACTAGATTTAAAATATACAGGCCATCAAGAGGTAGTAAAACAACATTTTGAAAAATATAGATTTTTAATGCATAAATTGGATTCATTATTATCTTTTGCATAAAAAATATTTTGGATGAATAATAAATATAAAAATTTCATATTGTGATTAATACTCTTAATTCCCTCTATTTTTATGTCTAGGCTATACAAGTTACTTATTAATAAAGCAAAGTACATTCTAACTCAGTGTTTTGTACAACACAAGCTATTAATATCTTAAAAATAAAAAAAGAATATAAAATATTAGGGTGTTATAGGTGGTCATATTCTTTGTTAATCCCATCATAAGTAGTTTTATAATAGGGTAAATCAACAGTTGGGAAAATATTCCACCATTCCTATGAGAAGATATTGTTCTAGTAGATGGAATCCATACTAGTTTCCTCTCCCATTGGTTTATAGGGATGAACACTACCATATAAGTGGTCATTAGTAATGAGGAAGGGGATCTTGGTGTGGAAACATTCATGACATAGATGTGACACTTTCAAAGTGGATATATATCATTGGAGGATCTGTTTTCTTTTTTCTTGTAGTGAATTTTTATTTTTATTTTTGATTTTGGATACTTTCACAAATTTATACGCTCTCCTTGAAATACCAAAAAATGGAACCTCACTCACTAGGTCCTCTATCAGGCTCTCAATTCATCTCTACGTCTTCCTCCATCTTGGGTTTCTCCCCAACGGCATTCTTTCACTCCACCTTTCCTGGTTATCTCCTCTCTCGTTTTCCTTGGATTTGGTCTCTCAAGGTTCTCTCCTCCCCCTGTTTTCCCACCACTGGCTCTATGAAGGTCTTCTCTAGCCACTTTACTTCACTCTAGCCTCAAGCTCCACTGCTCCTCTCCAGGTCAGATCTAGAGCGATGGGCACACCGAGGCTTTGGGTTAGTAGTTTGGTGGGTGCAGACCTCTTGGTATCACAATCTTATTTATTTAGGGTTTCATCCATCGGTTTTGTTATTGGGCTTCATCCCCTTGCAGTGGTTCTTTTCAGTTCAATCATCGTCTATTTTTATGGTTTCAGTTCTATTTCACCCCTGTCCCATTTTCATTTGGTTTTTGGGGTCTTTTTTTGTTTTTATGTTCTTTGGATTTCATCCCCTAGTTCTTTCTTTCACGGCACAGTGTTGGTGTTTCTTTGTGGTCGTTGGTGGCGCAAGCATGATGTTTTGTGATAGTGGTTTCCTTGGGATGATCACTAGTTTTTGGTCGGTTCATGACCGTGATGGTGCATTCTAGTGGCGGGCATCGCCGGAATTTTGTTGGATTAGTGATAAGGCATCTGATGCTTTAGGGTGTTATGCATGTGGTTTCTTCTCGGTAGCGATGCTGACTTATCCTCGGCGATGATGGTCTCCTATGGTGTCCTTCACAGCGATTTTTGTGGTGCTCTATGGTGATTATGACAATGTTCTCTATGATGAAGGGGGTCTGAAATGGTTCAATGATCTGATGGCTTCAGCGTCGGTGTGTGCATCTCGAGGTGACGATGAAAGTGTCATGATGTGGTCTACTACTTTTTGACATTAAAATTTTAGTTGGTTATTTTGGTGGTGGATTTGTGGATCCAGGTTTGTTTTTCCTCTTTGAATTATGTTAACAGATTTTATTTGATGTTTAAGGTGTGGTGAATGGTTGGGTTTTTATTTTGAACTTTAAACTCTGTAATGGGTGTTTTGTGAGGTTGTGTTTGGATACTGGAGGAATGGTTCTATATGTTCCCACATACCCTCAATGTGGATTTTTAATAAAATTAAAAAATGGATTGTGGTATACACTCGCCTTGAATTATTCGATGGTGATCAATCTAGATAGGCATACATTTCCCCAGTGATGACTATTCTAGTTGGAGTTAGAAGAGTCTGTTGGTTGTGTGTTGGGGTTGTGAGTTAATAAAGGGAAAGAATCACTGATTTGAGGATTTTTTTTATACTTCAGATACAATAGTAAAATCTTATTCTTGTAATTAACTTTTTATTATTATTTAAAAGTGGTTATTGATGTATTTTAGAGGATACTAATATCCTATGATGAGGAGAGACAGTATATAGATTTAATTGAAATGTGGGAGTGTTTTCACTAGTAGAAAAATCATTTTTAACGTCGTCAATTTGACGTCGGTTTATTATAAACCGACGTAAAATATTTTTGTGGATAAGTTTTGGCGTCGGTTTTTTAAAAACCGACGCCAAAAACTAAAAAAAATTAGTTTTGGCGTCGGTTTTTAAAAAAACCGACGCGAAAAAATAATGAAAAAAATGATTTGGCGTCGGTTTTTTTAAAAACCGACGTGAAAAAATAAAATAAAAAGTTATGACGTCGGTTTTTTGAAAACCGACACCAAAAAATAAAAAAAAATTAGTTTTGGGGTCGGTTTTTAAAAAAACCGACGCGAAAAAATAATGAAAAAAATGATTTGGCGTCGGTTTTTTTAAAAACCGACGTGAAAAAATAAAAAAAAAGTTATGACGTCGGTTTTTATGAAAACCGACGCCAAAAATGTAAAAAAAATTTACAGACCTGTAGATAATTCCCTAATCTTTGATTTGACTGGCCATGGAGCAAAAACGGAGTTACGGATTAAAAGTTATGGATGTTGGAAGTTGAACTTCTCTAAAAGAAGTGTTAATTAAGTCCAACTTTCAAAGGCCATAACTTTTAATCCGTAACTCCGTTCTAGCTCCACGACCAGTCAAATCGAAGATTAAGAAATTTTCTAACACATGGTAAATTTTTTTTTATGTTTTGACGTCGGTTTTCATAAAAACCGATGCCAAAAAAAACGTTTTTGTTTTTCGCGTCGGTTTTTAGAAAAACCGACGCCAAAAATATTTTTTTTACTTTTGGCGTCGGTTTTTATGAAAACCGACGCCAAAAATGTAAAAACAATTTACAGTCTTATAGATAATTCCCTAAGCTTTGATTTGACTGGTCATGGAGCAAAAACGGAGTTACGGATTAAAAGTTATGGATGTTGGAAGTTGAACTTCTCTAAAAGAAGTGTTAATTAAGTCCAACTTTCAAAAGCCATAACTTTTAATCCGTAACTCCGTTATAGCTCCACGACCAGTCAAATCGAAGCTTAAGAAATTTTCTAACACATGTTGATTTTTTTTTTATGTTTTAACGTCGGTTTTCATAAAAACCGACGCCAAAAAAAACTTTTTTGTTTTTCGCGTCGGTTTTTAGAAAAACCGACGCGAAAAGCATTTTTTTTAATTTTCGCGTCGGTTTTCATAAAAACCGACGCCAAAACTGTTTTTTTGTTTTTTGCGTCGGTTTTTTTAAAAACCGACGTGAAAAACAATTTATTTTTACTTTTCGCGTCGGTTTTTAAAAAAAACCGACGCGAAACATATTTTTTTTTTATCTTTTTAGCATCGGTTTATTTAAAAACCGAAGCCAAATAGTATTCACTAATACGCGGGATCAAAATTTCAATTTTTTTCACAACGCGCGTTTAACTTTTTAAAATCCCGCCTATATTTTCATACAACTCAATCAAAAATATTTTCATTTACTATATATAAATCTGTTTGTCCTTCATTTATCATTTTCATCCTCTTCGATTCAATCATGTTTTCAATGCGGCATCAATCATTAATTTGATTACGGTACGTATTATATTCATTCATTTTCATTATTATTAATGTCGTTTATTTATAAACAACTCGACTAGATTTCAAATAATGATGATTTACTTTTTTTATTGTGTTAAAAATATAAAACGTTCGGATGACATTTACCAAGATTGGTGTAAGTTTAATTATCGATCGTCGTTTTTATTATCACATGAGATCTACGCTAAATATAAGAGATATGATGATAAACAACATATCATTTCAATGGAAGATCGAAAAATAATCAAAATGTGTTTGAAGTATTATGTATATTTTATATCATTTGGTGTACGTGATTTTAACTTGTGTTTATCTTGTTTTCTTTAAAACATATTGTATCAATCGATACTTTGACATGTTCAACTTCTGACGGCCATAACTTTTGATCCGTAACTCCGTTTTAGCTCCACGACTAGTCAAATCGAATATTAGGAAATTCTCTAAAACATCGAACAATAAAAATTGCTTTTTGGCGTCGGTTCTTGTAAAAACCGACGCCAAAAATAAGTTATGTCCATTTACGGCGTCGGTTTTTTTCAAGAACCGACGCCGAAACTATTTTTTAAACCTTTTGGCGTCGGTTTTTAGGGAAACCGACGCCAAAAATGACGCGGATGAGTTTATTTGGCATCAAGTTTTTACAAAACCGACGCAAAAAAGCAATTGAAATTTTTTTTGGCGTCGGTTTACAAAAACCGATGTAAAAAGTCATATTTTTTACGTCAGCGACTTCAACGTCGGTTAAAAACCGACGTAAAAAATAAAAAAAAACCGACGTTAAAGACCTTTTTTCTACTAGTGTTTATAGCTCATAAATTTTTTGGATAAGATGTTTTAATAGATACCATAAGTTTCCTTACATTTGATAGAGGCATGGGAAGTGGCGTTTCCATGAGTTATAGAAGGCCATTCAGATGTTTTTTGCAAATGAGATTATGGATTTAACACCAAAACATGATAATGGATTTTTGATAGAGTTGCAGTAAGGTTCTTATTTTATTTTGATGGATCCTTATTAGATGGAACCTTTCAAGCTGTAGTAATTAAGGATTCACATGAATGAAATGATTAATAAGGGATTCATCTTACCCAGTTTGTCATCATAGGGTGCTCTTATGTTGTTCATCAAAAAGAAAAAAATTAGTATGAGGATGTGTATAGACTAATACTGTCTCAATAAAGTGATGAACCCTAATCATTACCCACTTTTGATAACCAAAGATCTATTCATCAACATATATGTAAACATATAGTTTTTAATTTTTGATTTATGGTTTTGATATCACCATATAATTGGGAAAGAGGAGGTTATCCGGAAGACTTATTTTATATATTAATTTGGGCACTTTGAGTTTATGGTCACAATACTCCATTCCCTGAATTCCAAGGTTTTTTTATTGGACTAACAAAAACTATGTCCCATGAGTTCTAGGATTATTTTATGGCTATGTATATATATGAAATAATCATATTTTAAAGGTTAGAAGAGGATCATGTTGATCACCTGAGGGATATTTTATGAATTAATAAACAGTATAAGGTCTATGGATATATGAAAAATTGAATGTTTTGGATGTGGTAGTGTAGATACCCGAAGCTTGACGTACATGGACATTACATTACTTTTGCGGAATACTTAGTACATAACAAAAACACACACACAAGGACCGTAATAGTTTTGTGTCTTTGGAAACTCGGAATATAATCTTCTAATAATGGTGAAAGATCTTCAACATCTCCCATAAAGATCTTCCTTTTTTTATACCTAAAACCTTTCTTTATATCCTGGGTAAAAGAAAACATAAAAGGGTGAGCTCAAATGCTCAGTAAGGGTAAACAAAAGAAATTTCAATCACATCATATACATAAGCACATAACTTTTGGAAATCTTAACCTGCAAAAGAGATCATAATTTCATAACATGGGATAAATCATAGCAGTGAAATGTAATCCCAATAATCATAACATAAAACATGAAACTTTGTGGCATACACACATAATCATATAGAATCATTTCTTATTAGTCAAGACTCATTTCCAAGACTATCTTAGTGGACAAAGTCCATTTCTGAACCGAGTCACCCTCGTTTCAGTCCTGTTTCACTGAACCGTTATAACCTACCTTTCTAGCCATGTCTATCTCATGAGATATAAAATCTTTACCCAATGCATTGGAGGGAGATATAGGTCCCATCCATCTCATAATGATACCATTCTTATGTGTCCACAAAATCATAAACCATACATCATTGCATAACCCATGTAATAAAAATGGGAATCTTAAACATCATGACATCATAAAACAATTCATATACGATAAAGGAATTCATAAAAATAATTCCATCACAACATAATCAAATCAATGTAATAATAGGGATAAAAACATAACCCTTTATTATCTTAGTTGGAAAATAATTTTGATAAAACACTTGAACTTCATTCTTGACGAAAATATCCTTTCTACTTCAAAAACACTTTTCCTTTCTTAACATGTCATACAATTCTAAACTAAAAGAATTTGATTAAAAATAAACTTGAAAACTTGTAAGGAAATCCTCTTGGAAATAATGTTTTAAAAATCCATTCATGCCGTATAAGTTATAAAAAACATTATCCTCGTACTTTTTTCAGAAAAGTCAAAAAGTACCTCGTACGAAAAACGACAAAAGATTCATTTCATATCTTTTACTAAAAACTCACCGAAGGGTAAAATTGGATTTAAACAATTGTAGGTGGATGTAAATAATATTACATATTAAGGAAACATGAATGTGGATGATAAAATACACCCCAGTAAATTTCAAAGTATAAATAATCTCGGATAAAAATGAGATTATGATATTTCCCTTACCTTAGGTCCGATTTTCTTCGTAAGTGTCCAACCCTCCTGTATAATGATTTAAATAATGTCATTAACTTATTACAGAATCATATTCATTGTTATGATATCATATATGGTTCACTTATGACTTTATATTACCCGTTCTTTTGTAAATTCCATGTTAAAGAAGCATTTTGGGTAAAATCGTTTCATTTATCGTAGGTGTTTGGACTTGTTGTTCTTGACATTATTATTACTTATATCACGATTTACTTACTTCCATAATATAAAACATGATTTATATATCATATATATTCACTATATATATATATAATAGATAGATAAATGAAATGAAACACACCGTTCATGGAGACGGTAGTCCGTACATACGCATGAACGCTGTTTTCCTTTCCTTATTGTCTAGAATGGAAGTAAGTAGATGACATACATATATATATATATACATAAATCCACTAGATTTAGAATGTCATATATTTCATTATTATTCATTATATATACTTTATAATCATTCTGGAATGGTTAACATGGATAATGAATCTCATCGCGTCGTGGAGACGGTAGTCCGTATGTACGCACGAGCGATTATATCATTTCCATAATTATTGAATTGGAGTGGATGACACAATATATCAGAATCATAATGTTGTTATAATAACTATGTATAGTTATTATTTACACCATAATACCAATCCATGTAAGGTGTTGGTGGAAAAACAGATTACACCACAGCGTGGAGACGGTATTCCTTACGTACGCACGCGCGGTGATTTCGTTTTTTGTAGGATGGATAGATGGTGAAATAGGGTTTTTTCATACATATAATAACATATCAGAATATGAGTGATACTGATGTTATTACTTCATAATGAAACAACCTAAGAAGAAGAAGTGGAAGAAGAAATAAAGTTGAAAGAATTGGTAACGGAAATTACCTCTTCTTTGAAGCGCCTCTTTGAGATCTCCTTTTAGGGCACTAAAATTGGTATTTTAGGAAGACCAGAACCTCTATGATGTTTCTAGGGAAGTGTAGAAGAGAATTTGGCAGGGTTTGGACGAGCTTGAAGGCTCAAATTGTTGTGAGGAGGAGAGGGAGGAGGTGCCCTTTTATAAGGGAGGAGAGGGGTACCTTTGGAATAACTAAAACTATTATTTTATTATAAAGTCAACTTCGGTTTTAAATAGATCCAAATTGATTTATTTCGAAGCTAAGGTGGGGATGGGTCGAAATACTCTCATCCAATATAATTTAGACAAGTTTAGGTTCCTATTTTAACCATATCATTTATATTTAACTTTAAGTTATATAATTTTACTTTTACTGTGTCTTCTTTTGTTCTTATAAGATAAGGTTAATAAACTTACTATAAGAAAAAAAACGAACCCCAAGTTGTTTATTATTAATATATATAACCTTATCTAAGTCATTTGGCCAAACCTTAGATTTTTTATGAATAAAATAACAATTACTAATATAATATTTATTTTAAAAACTATTTTATGTCGATTTTGACACTATTTAGTAATTGATTTTTGTGAAAGTCATAACAGAATGATTAGTTCGAAAAAAGTTAATTAAATCAATAATAACATGTCATATTTACCTAAAAATAATATGAATTCATAAAAAGTCTCAAATTACATTTATTTCGGTGTTTATAACATTAATTATGTCAATATTTCATTAATAAGATAATTACTGCATCATCTTTGAGTCATAAATAAATTAACTTATTTAATGTATAAAAATTAAAAATAAAATACCATTATGTAGGAAATCTTTTTATCTTTCTAATGAATATTTATATCCGAATTTATATTATGTATAACCCCTTAATAAAAATTATTTACTTATTAAACATTGATTTTAACTATTTTAACCCTTCTTTAAATAAATTAATAATAAATGTCCTAATCTAATCCAAGTGGGCCTAAATGGTCATATTTTATTCCTAAGTTTGTTTTTGGTAGAATTACACTTGTCCAATAGAATTAGGACATGTGTTAAGGTAATAATAATATCATCTTTACCCTTAATTACCCTATTTACTTTTAACCGTGGTAAAAAAAAGTAAAAAGTTACTATTCACAAAAAAATTATTTTCATCTCATTGAACCACATTTTACTTACTGACTTCAACCGTGTCTCTCGGATTTTTGAAATTCTACTCACAGAGGCGGTAACATTATGTTTTATGAAAAATTCAGTTTTTTAACTACCACTTAGTGGTTTCACTATTCATCAAAAATTGAAAGTTTTCAGAAAAATACCAAAATTTCACCATAGGCTAATTTCGATATTCTGAATCCAAAAATGAAGTCCATTTTGAAAAATAAAATTTATAAAATTTCAAAAAGTGGTTATTACTATTCATAACGGCTAGTTTTAATAATATTTTAATAGCATATCATTGTTTAGTGAAACTCGGTATTGCGTACGACGCAAGCTATCGAGGAAGGTCGTGATTTCGTCTAATGAAAGGCAAGTCAAGGATGCGTGTTGTGCAAGCTCCTTTTGGTGTAGCGTACAACACAATACATTAATGAAATTAAAAAGAATATTTTTCATAAAATCTCGGGGTGTTACATTCCACCCCCCTTAAAATGAATTTCGCCCTCGAAATTCGTCGGGGTTATAAATGGTTTACTACTCGAAAGTTTGTTTAATAGAAACCCACATCGTTAAAAGGAATACCAAAACATGGCTTTTAAAAACAAAAGTATGAAATGTAACGGTTACCCAAATTAACTCATCACGGGGTTTCCACGTAGGAGAACATAGGTGAAAATATGGATATGGAAGAAAAATATAACCATCAAGTTCTGATGGAGAGTGGTAGAGAACATGGCTATGAAAAAGCCAACAATCACAAAGCTATTGATTTTTGATGATCTAAGGTAACATCTGATTAATCGGATATAAGGGAACTAGGACAACATTTTTGGTTTTCAAGATCATTTCCCTAAAGTTGATGAATTAAAAGAAATACTTGCATGATTTTGGTACAATCTCACTGTTGTTCATGAATTGAACAATTTACACTTCATCCCTTAAAGAAATGAAGTTTAATTTTTTTATTCGCGATGTGTTAGCAGATCATGTGATAGAATGATGAGTCATTCCATCTCTTTCAAACAAAAGGTTAGAAAAAGTTATAAGTCCATCTTATGGTTAGATTAATCGTATATGGTTCCAAAAATGAACTTATAATTCATATATCATATTAAATAATAAAATAAAACTAGTTTATACTAACCAGGGACTTCCTGTAGGCCAGTGGTAGGAGATAAAGGCCAGTCGCACTTCGGTTGTGGGTTCGATTCTCACAGCCTTGTCCGACGTGATGGGATGTCGCCCGTCCTGCAGGTTGTCCTTTTTATATTACTATAACATCCCATCAACAATATAAAAAAAATTTATCCTTAAACAATACTAACTTCTGTCCAACATAATCCATTTCAATCTTTAGGCTTATCTAAAATACTTTGGCCCAACTTCATCGTATAAAGAAAACGATTACTTGAAATTTCATCAACCAAGCATGTGAATACCATCATTTATCCCCCATATATCTTGTTCGTCACATTCCAGTCATGTGAATACCATAATCATGTAATCTCTTGAAAAATGAATACCCATTGAATCTTAGTGAAAACATGAGTTTCTGTCAAAAGATAACTCTTTCCACATACCAAAATCCTCAAAATTCTATATACTCAAACCATGATATCACTTAGTCCTTATATCAATCATGAGCTCATGAATACTTTCAAACATTTCATTTTCTCCTTATCCCTTCATTATGCGCATATCATCTACTTTCCAAAATATTTGAATCACTTTTCATGGTTATCGGTACCTTAAAATTATTGAAAACCACAATAGACCAATACATAAATATTTCAATACTCCACGATACTATATACAACATTATTTTGGAATCCCATTACATAAATACTTAATCATTCCACCACATCATTGTCATATTCAACATCACCAATGGTGATCGCATGTGACTTACCTTTGTCCTTTGCCTTAAGTGGTTGCTCACGTCGATCATCACTAACCCTTGGATTAGGGAATTTATTAGCATAATGCCCCATTTCCTTTCACTTGAAGCATTGAAGTGTTGGTGGTGCGTTCTCTGCAGTCTTTTCTTTATTCACATAATTAGAAACCCTTTTTACATTACTTCAACACTCAGCTGCTCGATGACCTTCTTTTCCACACATAAAACATTTTATCTTCCCTTTAAGACAATCTCCACCATGCTTCTTTCCACACTTTGAGCATAAGGAAACATTCATCTTCTTTTCACTATTATTCTTAGATTTCTCCTTGAACTCCATCTTTCTATTCTTGTAAAAACTATGAGATGGATAAGTGACACCAACTTCCATTTCTACCTTGATAGCACAACGCACAATTTCTTCATAGCTACTGAAGTATCTTATAGCTAATTCTCTTCGAAGACTTGGTTTTAAGCCACTAAAAAATCGATCAACTTTAATTTCAGGTTGGATGATCATTCCATATGCATACCTTGCAAGTCTTGTAAAATTCTCTTCGTATATACCAACAGATTTATAATCCTTCGGCTTCCGCTCAAGAAATTCCTTTTCCATCTTTGTTCGAAGAATACGCAGGAAGTACTTACTGAAAAACAAGTTCTTGAACTCGTCCCATTCCATGGACTCAATTTCATCTCTTGGCCTCGTATTCTTGATAAGATTCCACCATTGATCATCTTCACCTTCAAAACGATATACTGCTAAGATGACTTTATCATGTTCAGAACATTAAAGAACTGAAAATATCTTTTTAGTGGTACTGATCCATTGTTTAGCAACAACTGGATCGAAAGACCCACTGAAAGAAGTTGGACGTTGCCTCATGAAGGACTCAATAGAATATTGTTCCCTTCTCTGCTCATTTGGAAGTCCAGAATGATTCATAGCTTGTGTAGGTATAGCAATAAGATTTTGCACTCCATCTCCCATAACACTTGTTTGTTTCGGAGGAAAATCATTACATTGCCCATTACAGTGATCAACACGGTTCCTTCAGGTTCCAGCCATCATCTAAAACCCAAAAAGAATAGTGTGAGAGGCAAAAATAATGCTAGGGAAAACAACATAGTAAAGGGGGAGTACCCTTAATATCTAACATCTTAGGTTAAATTCTAAGATTGTTACCATAGTTCTAGGACCATATCCTATACGTATACTTATCCTTAGGGACATCCCTAGACACACCTTAGAAATATCTCTAGGGATCTCACTAACGTTTTCGCATCCTATTTTCCAAAGGTTGACTTAACCTTTCCTTTGATACCAACTGTGGAGACCCGAAGCTTGACGTACATGGACATTACATTACTTTTGCAGAATACTTATTACATAACAAAAACACACACACAAGGACCATAATAGTTTAGTGTCTTTGGAAACTCAGAATATAATCTTCTAATAATGGTGAAAGATCTTCAACATCTCCCATAAATATCTTCCTTTTTTTATACCTAAAACCATTCTTTATATCCTGGGGAAAAGAAAACATACAAAAGGGTGAGCTCAAATGCTCAGTAAGGGTAAACAAAAGAAATATCAATCACATCATATACATAAGCACATAACTTTTGGAAATCTTAACCTGGAAAAGAGATCATAATTTCATAACATGGGATAAATCATAGCAGTGAAATGTAATCCCAATAATCATATCTTAAAACATGAAACTTTGTGGCATACACACATAATCATAGAGAATCATTTCTTATTAGTCAAGACTCATTGCCAAGAATATCTTAGTGGACAAAGTCCATTTCTGAACCGAGTCACCCTCGTTTCAGTCATGTTTCACTGAACCGGTATAACCTACCGTTCCAGCCATGTCTATCTCATGAGATATAAAATCATTACCCAATGCATTGGAGGGAGATATAGGTCCCACCCATCTCATAATGATACCATTCTTATGTGTGCCACAAAATCATAAACCATACTTCATTTCATAACCCATGTAATAAAAATGGGAATCTTCAACATCATGACATCATAAAACAATCCATATACGATAAATGAATTCATAAAAATAATTCCATCAAAACATAATCAAATAAATGTAACAATAGGGATAAAAACAGAACCCTTTATTATCTTAGATGGAAAATAATTTTGATAAAACACTTGAACTTCATTCTTGAGGAAAATATCATTTCTACTTCAAAAATACTTTTCCTTTCTTAACATGTCATAAAATTCTAAACTAAAAGAATTTGATTAAAAATAAACTTGAAAACTTGTAAGGAAATCCTCTTGGAAATAATGTTTTAAAAATCCATTCATGCTGTATAATTTAAAAAAACATTATCCTCGTACTTTTGTCAGAAAAGTCAAAAAGTACCTCGTACGAAAAACGACAAAAGATTCATTTCATATCTTTTGCTAAAAACTCACCGAAGGGTAAAATTGGATTTAAAAAATTGTAGGTGGATGTAAATAATATTACATATTGAGGAAACATGTATGTGGATGATAAAATACACCCCAGTAAATTTCAAAGTATAAACAATCTAAGATAAAAATGAGATTGTGATTTTTCCCTTACCTTAGGTCCGATTTGCTTCGTAAGTGTCCAAACCTCCTGTATAATGATTTAAATATTGTTATTAACTTATTACAGAATCATATTTATTGTTATGATATTATATATGGTTCACTTATGACTTTATATTACCCGTTATTTTGTAAATTCCATGTTAAAGAAGCGTTTTGGGTAAAATCGTTTCATTTATCGTAGGTGTTTGGACATGTTGTTCTTGACATTATTATTACTTATATCATGATTTATTTACTTCCAGAATATAAAACATGATTTATATATCATATATATTCAGTATATATATATATATATAATAGATATATAATTGAAATGAAACACACCGTTCATGGAGACGGTAGTTTGTACGTACGCATGAACGCTGTTTTCCTTTCCTTGTTGTCTTGAATGGAAGTAAGTAGATGACATACATATATATATATACATAAATCCACTAGATTTAACATGTCATATATTTCATTATTATTCATTATATATACTTTATAATCATTCTAGAATGGTTAACATGGATAATGAATCTCATCGCGTCGTGGACACGGTAGTCCGTACGTACGCACAAGCGATGATATCATTTCCATAATTATTGAATTGGAGTGGATGATACAATATATCAGAATCATTATGATGTTATAATAACTATGTATTGTTATTATTTACACCATAATACCCATCCATGTAAGGTGTTGGTGGAAAAACAGATTACACCACGGCGTGGAGATGGTATTCCGTACGTACGCACGCGCGGTGATTTCGTTTTCCATAGGATGGATATATGGTGAAATAGGGTTTTTTCATACTTATAATAACATATCAGTATATGATTGATACTGATTTTATTACTTCATAATAAAACAACCTAAGAAAAAGAAGTGGAAGAAGAAATAAACTTGAAATAATCGGTAAAGGAAATTACTTCTCCTTTGAAGCGCCTCTCTGAGATCTCCTTTTAGGGCACTAAAATTGGTCTTTGAGGAAGACCAGAACCTCTAGGATGTTTCTAGGGAAGTTTAGAAAAGAATTTGGCAGGGGTTGGCCGAGCTTGAAGGCTCAAATTTTTGTGAGGAGGAGAGGGAGGAGGTGCCCTTTTATAAGGGAGGAGAGGGGTACCTTTGGAATAACAAAAACTATTATTTTATTATAAAGTCAAATTCAGTTTGAAATAGATCCAAATTGATTTATTTCGAAGCCTAGGTGTGGATGGGTCGAAATACTCTCATACAATAGAATTTAGACAAGTTTAGGTTCCTATTTTAACCATATCATTTATATTTATCTTTAAGTTAGATAATTTTACTTTTACCGTGTCTTCTTGTGTTCTTATACTATAAGGTTAATAAACTTACTATAAGTAGACAAACGAACCCCAAGTTGTTTATTATTAATATATATAACCTTATTTAAGTCATTTGGCCGAACCTTAGAATTTTTAGGAATAAAATAACAATTAATAATATAATATTTGTTTTAAAAACTATTTTATGTCAATTTTGACACTATTAAGTAATTGATTTTTGTGAAAATCATAACAGAATGATTAGTTCGAAAAAAGTTAATTATCAATACTAACATGTCATATTAACCTATAAAATTAGTGGAATTCATAAAAAGTCTCAAATTACATTTATTTTGGTGTTTATAACATTATTTATGTCAATATTTCATTAATAAGATAATTACTGCATCATCTTTGTGTCCTAAATAAATTAAATTATTTAATGTCTAAAAATTAAAGATAAAATACCATTATGTAGGAAATCTTTTTATCTTTCTAATGAATATTTATAGTCGAATTTATCTTATGTATAACACCATATTAAAAATTATTTACTTATTAAACATTGATTTTATCTATTTTAACCCTTCTTTAAATAAATTAATAATAAATGTCCTAATCTAATCCAAGTGGGCCTAAATGGTCATATTTTATTCCTAAGTTTGTTTTTGGTCGAATTACACTTGTCCAATAGAATTAGGACATGTGTTAGGTTAATAATAATATTATCTTTACCCTTAATTACCCTATTTACTTTTAACCGTGGTAAAAAAAGTAAAAAGTTACTATTCACCAAAAAATTATTTTCATCTCATTGAACCACATTTTACTTACTGACATCAACCGTGTCTCTTGGATTTTTGAAATTCTACTCACAGAAGCGGTAAAATTATGTTTTATGAAAAATTCAGTTTTTTAACTACCACTTAGTGGTTTCACTATTCATCAAAAATTGAAAGTTTTCAGAAAAATACCAAAATTTCACCCTAGGCTAATTTCGATATTCTGAATCCAAAAATGAAGTCCATTTTGAAAAATAAAATTTATAAAATTTCAAAAAGTGGTTCTTACTATTCATAACGGCTAGTTTTAATAATATTTTAATAGCATATCGTTGTTTAGTGAAACTCGGTATTGCGTACGACGAAAGCTATCGAGGAAGGTCACGATTTCGTCTAATGAAAGGCAAGTCAAGGATGCGTGTTGTGCAAGCTCCTTTTAGTGTAGCGTACAACACAAGACATTAATGAAATTAAAAAGAATATTTTTCATAAAATCTCAGGGTGTTACAGGTAGGCTCAATTCCTTTTCCATGTGGTTTATCATTAGGGAGTGTATGTCGATTCATTGAAGATGTTGGCATCTGTTTCTGGAGAATCTCCAAATAATGATGCAAATGTCCATATTTTCCTCGGTCTCATTTTTTTTTTAGGATTGTGATTTATCACTCCTGAGTTTTTAGACCATTTCTGATCATTACTAGAAAGGAATAGTCCATCACATGGAATGATTAGTGTCTAGATGAATTCATTTACCTGAAGAATAGGTGGAAAAATTCTCATGTCCTTCATCTTCCCAAAGAAGGGTGATGTTTGAGGTGTTTGTTGATGTTTCCCATCCCTATTTTTTGTAGTGATGTAATATATGGAAGTGATCACTTATTTTTATAAGAAGTTAAAAAACTACATGTATAACTATGCCACTCGCGGTCTTAGGTTGGTAGTGGTGGGTTTTTCTCTAATGATATGGAGACATTACCTCATTAGTGAGTACTTTGGCTCTTCATATTTCATAAGAGTTTGGTGTTTTTTTCACATTTTTTTCTAAATATATGATATGAGGGTGGATTTAATTTCTCCATGACAATGAATTTTATATCTTTTAACACCCAAATAAGGGGATTTTAGTTGATGGTGTGCTAGGGAAGGTGTCATGGGGAAATGTGGTTTGAGTGTCAAAAGATACCTAGAGAGTAATAGAGTATCTTATAATGATAAATCTTAATGAAGACATGGTTGGTGAGAGAGGGTACCCATTCCAAATTAATGGGAAATATTTCTTGTTAAAGTAAGTAGTGGAATCTTAGTGGGGAATGTAACACTCTGTGATTTTATGTATTTGGTTTTTAAATAAATTTTTTGTATTAAATAACTTTTGTTACACATAACCCCAAGTCTAAATAAGCCAAGATATATTATAACATCAATAGCATATCCATTAGAACAATGGGAATGAATAATAATAACCTAATTATAAAATATATGTAATAATATTCTTTAATTCAAAATTTATTTATTAATTCCTATTAAAAAATCACTAAATTCTTAATAAAATCATTTCATGATTAAAAGACATTTTTACAAAAAAAATTATTTTTCTAGGTTCTATTTATAAAAATATATATTGGAAACTATTAAAATGTAATATTAATGAAATTTATTAAATATTTTTGGATAATAATTCATATAATATTTATCCAATGGTTAGAAAATATGATAAAATAATTAAGTTCAAAAAGAATTATTTTTTAGAGAACTCTTTTTACATGAATAATGTATTTTTATCTTATTAAATTAAATAAATATTTATTTAAAAATGTTATAAAATAATTTTTTTATTTTATATATTAATTAATATATATTTACAATCATAAAATATTAATTCTTAAGAATAGAATGTGTGAAAACTCAGTTTTATGCTCAAAAATACAGTTTTCTAAACAATTTTTTTCATTGATTTTTTCACATTTATTTGTAAAACATAGAGAAATTAATTCTACAAAATCGATTATATATTTGTAATTAATATGTTCAAATTTTTTAATGATTCCAATTTCATTTTTTGAAATAATTATTTCCGAATAAAGTTAAAATCTATTACCATGGTTAAGGTTAGAAGGGTTTACTGGGGGGTATTAAACAAAGATATAAGGGAAATATTTCGATCTAAAAATTTCAGAGTCTTATTGTGTGAAACTATTTAGATATTATCATATCTTAATTTCAAATTATTTTACATGTTTCACTATATTCAAATGAAAATTACCTTATATTATTTAAATATTTTATGTAATTCCACGTGTGTCCATCCCCTCGATTATTAATGGGTAGCTATTTTTCTTTATTATTCACAAACATTAATCATTCCAGATTAGAAAATGCCAACCCAAAAAACATTCCTAGATTCCTATCCTTCGTTCTTGAGCTATTTTTCTTACCCTAAGACCATCCTATGATTTCTTAAGGTGTAACTCATAAGAGGTCTCTAAAAGAAGATGTTATCTTCTTACAAGACTCATTCAATGTTTATTTGTTCATTTACCTTTAAAAATATATTATAACTATAATAAAATAACTAATATGATATCATCAATTTAATGAGATGTTATTATGATTATTTAAAACCCATTTTCACATACTTTCTATCATATGAGAAATAAAAGTATCGCTCATGCCTACATGTGTAATACTGCCACCACATTACAATGTGATTCATTTTTAATACCCACCTCACATGGATGGTAATAATAATAGAGTTTTTTAATATATAAGATATTAATTATATAATTAATATTATTTATAGTTTAATTATACATTAACTTAATTTTTTTCATCTATTGAAATGTGGAAACATCACTCATGCTTTTGTTTGAGAAACCGTCTCCTGGAAGTGGTGTAATTAATTTTTTACACAATAATTTATTGGAATGATTACAAATTTTTTTATAATGAATAAATATGACACTTATTAAATGATTAAAATTCTTTAGTGTATTAATACATGATCAAGTTTCAAGTACCAATACTACCGATCTGAAACATACATGAAAAATTAAGTTGTTAACACGTGAAATATTGATGACAATGGAAACTATTAATGAATGTGTGACAATATGTTATAAGTAAACAATGTATATTATAATATGTTATAATATGGTTCTACTATAAATTATAATAAATTTAAATTAATTATACATGAGTTTAAAACAACTTATAAAGCATGCCTGACTTAAGGTAAGGGTTTGTCGTCTCAATATTGTTTCCATGTGACCTACACCACATTCACCACTTTTATCTTTCATGTGATGAATATACATCCCCTTTTATAGTTTATATCATGAAAATATTTATATTCAGGGAATTTAATGTTTCATTGGATGTTATTTCTTTCAAGGGGATTATGATTCCTGATTTACCAATGTGGTAAGGGTTTTATCTCACAATCTCCCTATTTATTAGATTATATATGATTAAATTTAAAATGGTGAAATTATATAATATATATATCATAAATCACATATAAATGATTGTATTATTATTATTTATAGACACTATATATTTTAATCTCATTTTCCTCTATCTATGTATTCAAAATATTTAAAGAATGTTTTTAGCAGATCAAGCTTTGTTTTTTTATTCTATCAGGAAATACTTTTCTTTCATTTCGATATTTTATTTTAAAAAAATTATATAATTTTTTACTATTCCTTAATTGTTGTAAAATTCATTTATTTCCCATTTTTAAATTTGAATTAATTTTTTTAGGGAGTATTCTGGTCATTATTTTGAAAATGGTGCTTTTAAGCAAAGATGTGATTAAAATATTTGTTTTAACATATATTACACAAAAACAATTCACCACCATCATGAATAATATTTTAATTATAATATTTATTTACATGTTTCCAATATTATTTTAAAATAATTTTATTCTTATTATTCTTGACGTTTTTGGATTTTAATTATGTGATTTCAAAATGAAAAGTGTATGTTCCTCAAGAAATGTTTATATTATATTTTATTGGTATTTTAATCTCTAAAAACATATAATGATGTTACTAATGATTCAATAGGGATAAGACCAAAATTTACCACTGTGTTTTGTTCCCTAATTTTTTATTGATTACGATGGCAGAATTTTAATATAATCTATTTTCTTTTCCACAGGATAAGCTATGATGAAATTATGATTATTTTTAAAATCTGTAAAATACAAATGAAAATATTAATAGTATGTGTTGGATGATTCTATTGTATCCCACCAATAAATTGGGTAATGATTAAGGTTTTATAATCTCAAATGGTACAGGAGTGGTTAACTCATTCACAAAAGAGGGTTTGGAGGTCGTTAGCCAAATCCCAAAGACTGTACCTGAGTAGTTATCCCATTCCAAACATGTGTTGAATCTCATGGTTGGTATCATTAGTATAAAAATCATATTATTATGATTATTACTTACTCATTATTTCAAACTATATGAATTTTTCTTATACTTATGGTATAACCTCATAATTCATGGTTTTAAATTAATCTATAATTAATTTCATATAAAATTTCAATGCCTTGGGATGTGATTATGATCTATGAATTTATGGGTATTATTTTTAAATGTTAATCACATATGATCCTACCAATATTCTCATATTATTATTACATATATTCCATGGCCGAAATCTCCCAATTTTACCCTTATACAGCATATGATCTGACCCATTATTATTTTTTCTTTTATCCAAGATGCAGAGAAAGGTTTTTTGTTTGTTATGTCTAAGAAGGGTACTATGGGTGATAAAATTAACGAGAGATACATTTATGAAATAGGTTTCTATATATCTATTTTTTCAAAGATAATAACCCATTATGGTTATTATCATGGATATTAATTACATATAATGAATATTCATTTAAAAATATTTAATATTTGTGTATGTTATTCTTGGGTCCCCTCTGTTGGTATTCGAGCAATGTTTATTTATTTTTGGAAAATAGTATGAGGAAACATTAGTGATAACCATTTGGATAAGCGAATGTTTAAGAGAACATCCTAATTTATGGTAAATAAATGATAATGGTTTTCCAAGAAGATACATCCATTTTTGGATTCTAGAATGTAGATGCGGCTGTAGCACATATGCACCTAGGGGTAAAAACTGTTAATTGAGGAGATTGGGTATTAACTCAATCATCACCAGTGCATAATGAATGGGCCAAATAATTTACAATTGGATAGACACTCATGAATAAAATACAAATGATTATTTACTCAAATTATTAACGTTCGCTAATCATGTCAACAATTTTGGTTTTAGTAAGGGAATGAAGATAGAATGATGATGTAAAGATGGTGATAAGAATAATAAATTATTGACATTTCTTATTTGACCTTAGTCAAAAAATTATTTTGTACAGTGAAAATTATTCAGGGTTGTTTATTCATATCCTTAATTATTAAATGCTGAATTATATTTCAAAACTCCCAATGGCACATTGATCACATCATAATTATATGATTTCTCTCTGATTGATGTTTTTGGGAATTCAATTCCTAAAAATTTTATTATTCTCCCCCTTGTTGTATTTGATGTGGTTTGAGGTATGTATTATCTTTGTAAAGATATATCCAGAATCAATTTTTATGGAAGGGAAGTAATATTTCACAATCTAACTTAACATAGGATCATTTATCGGTGTAAGGATGACTACAAGACTCCAGTGGAAATTACATCAATTTTATGGGTTAGGATTGTTATTCATAAAGGGTATTTATCTAAGATGTTTTGGGAGAGTATAAAAAAATATTCCAATTGTATGGGGGTTTGTTGATGTCTATCTAAGAGAGTTTCTTTGTCTTCCCCTATATCACGAATTTATGGTTTCAAAATAACTCATACCTATTTCTATTTATATTTCAAATAATCCTTATATAATGGCCTCAGTTGAGATTCAAAAATTAAAGAATAAAATCTATGAGAATTTAGAGAAGGGATTCATTCAATCTAACACATCACTGTGGGGTGAAAAATGTTTTTAAGAGAAATATGGATCTGTGTGACTTTGAGTTGGTTATCATTAACTTAAAAAGAACAAAATTAAGAATAAGTATTATATACACTTGTATGGTTGTTTTTTGATCACTTATAAAGAGATCAAAACTTATATATTATTGAATATCCTTATAGATAGAATCAATTAAGGGTAAAAGTGAAATCATAACTAAAGTAATATTTAATACAAGTAATGAACATTATGAATTTATATTGATATGATTTGGGATTAATATTGTCCCTAAAATCATCTTGGATTTGATTCTTAATGTCTCTAGAGATTACCTTGATCAATGTTTTAGTATTTATAGAGGATATTATTATATACAATAAGAGTAAGTAAGAAAATGAAAAGCATTTGAGAAATGTTATGAACACCCTGAGGATGGATAAACTGTATACCAAATTCAACAAGCACAAAATATTATTGAAAAAAGTATCATTATTAGGTTATCTGATCATTAGAAATGGTATATCAGTAGATCTATCTATGGAATAAGTCATTAAACATTTTCCTAAACTATCCACTATGACTGAGATCTATAGTTTTCAGGGATTAGAAAGATATTATCAATAAATAAGGAATAATTTCTCTTGGATTCCCAATCCACTGAAGAAGTGAAAAAGGAATTGATTTATGATCCTATGGAAAAATGAATGTGAATAATAATTAAAGGATGTGAATAGGGGTTGTTCTGTGAAACTATACTCCCATTACCCTATAGTGGAATAATATTTGTAATCTATAGTGGTACAAAAAATATGGTATTATGAGGCGTTCTTATGTATAATGAAATGGTTAAATATTATGACTCTTATCAATTAAAGGTGAATGATAAAACTTACGCAACATAAGACTTGGAGTTCAGAATGATCGCCATTTGACTAAAAATATAAAGGCCTTATCATTACATAGAATTGTGTGACATATATAATGATCATAGATTTTTAATGTATATATTCACCCATAAAGGGTTTTATATGATGTCGATATGGTAGTTGGAGTTAATTAATGATTATGTATGGTCAATAGAGTACCACAATGGGTAAAAACAAGGTGGAAAATACTTTGAGTCAAAATGATCATGCTAGCTTATCTATGATGTGGATCCAAAATGATACAATATTTATGGATTTTAAAATTATTTAACTTGAAATCTCTAAAGAACTAGATAAATATTATCTTGTTCAAATGTGTGTCTAACTATCTATCTATGTGATGATTAAATAGGTGAAAATGGAAGACATAGAGCTACAAAATACATTGGGAAATAGTTTTGAGTTCAACTATGATTGTGATGGAATTATCAGTTTTGTGAACATAGTATTTGTCCTTATTATACTAGAATTGATGAATGATTTATTGGGAGAATATAAATTTTCTTCATTCTATGTTAATCATGGAAGTATAAAGACGTATAGAGATATTAAGAAGAATTAATTGTGGGATAACTAAATGATATATATTTCAAATTATTTATCTTGATGTTTGATATGAAATAAAGTTAAGATCATGTAAAATAATTCCAAGGGTTATTACAACCATTACCCATACCTATATGTAAATGGGAAAACCCCATCATGGATTTCGATATAGGAATTCCTAAGGCATATAAAGGGAGTAATGTTCTTTGGGTTTTAATCAATCAACATAAAAAGTGATCACATTTAATTTCAATTAGATAAAATTTCACTCTTGGTGAGATTTCCTAGATATACATTAAAGAAATGATAAGGTTTTATGGAGTACCATATTCTATTATATCACATCGAGATCCAAGGTTTACATTGTAGTTTTAGAGAATTATTCACTACAGTCTAGAAAATTGTTCTATTTTAGTGCTGTCTATAATCCTCAAATAGGTTGTAAGTGAGAGATAACCACTCATACCCTAGATGATATTCTAGGATCCCATTTATTGATTTAAAAAGTGTTCGGAATAAACAACTTCCTCTTATGAAATTCTCAAATTAAAATATATTTTACTAAAGAATTCAGATTTCTCCTCATTAATCCTTATATAGAAATAATTGAAAATCTAAAACTTGGAAGAATGATGTTTGAGAATGAAAGATATTGAGGAAGGATCTAGTTAATTAAATGAACAAAAAGGATAGAAACATTTAGAAGTACATCAATTATGTAGAGTCTTTAAAATGGTTATCTTAATCAGGATCATTGTTATATAGAAATGAATGTTAGTGAGAATGAATTTCTATAAATTTATGCATGGAAGAAGTAATGAGAACCAAAATGAAGGGAAAGCTATGAACAAGGTATATTGTCCCAATCATGAGTTTTTTTGGCTAGGGATGGTAGTTTATCACTTGTTGCTTCCACTAAACCTTAATCAAGTATATCATTTATTATATATATTTATTTTAAGTAAGTAAACACCAGATCCTTCACATATATTGATCTCAAAGGTTTTATCACTAGACAATGATCTGTATTATGATGAGTAAGTGGAATAAATCCTAGATCATAAATTAAAAAAATTTCAAAATAAGACATATCACCTAGTAAAATTTCATAGTATGAATCATACATTCAAGAAAGATACAAGGGAACTTGATGATAGAATGAAGAATAAGTATCCTCATCCGTTTGTATCAAAGAGATATAATTTATAAGGAAAATTTCACTTTAATGGGCGGTATAATGTAACACCTTGAAATTTGATACGTATTTTTTGAAATAAATTTGTGGTATTAGATATATTTATTTATAGGAAAACCCAATCTAAATGATCTATGATATATTCTATCATTTATATCATAGACATGTGATTAATGGGAATGAATATGATTAACCATATTAGGAAATATATATTGATATTTTTACATTAATTAAAATTTATTATTTAATTCCTAATAAACAATCATAATTAATATTATAAATTAATTTCATGATGAACAAAACTATTTTATGAAGAAATTTATATTTCTACATGTTATGTATTTTCATATAAAAAATATATTGATCAAAATTAAAAAGTTTTCAATATAATTTCTTAATAATTAAAGAATAACCATCAATAAATTATTTATATAATTGATAAGAATTAATATTAAATCATTATATGGTAAACATATTATTTTCAACAAACAATTTTTAAATGTGCACTGTGTTATTATATTAATAAATTAAATAAATAATTGTTGAAAAATTATTATAATGATGTTTTTATACTATATAATCCATATAATATTTTTTAAATTTAAATAATTTCAATTTTTAGGGAGTAAATGAGTGAAAATAATTAGTATACTAAAAAATTCATTTTCCAAAACATTTGTTTATGTTATATATTGCACATCTTATTTAATGATTCATTTCACTAAAAAAATGAAATTTGATAAAATATATTTAATATTTAAAATCATATTTTCATTAGTTTTAATGACCATAATTTTTTTAACATTTGGCTATTCTAAAATTTTATGCTTTTGATATTGTGTCTTACACGCAACATTGAGCTTAAACAAATAGTGAAATATTATTATTTAAATATGACCATAATAACCTAGAAATTAAATTTAAAGATATAACCAAAATGAAATAATTTTTTAAAATATATATAGGAGTTCTTAATAAATTAAATATATTTATTAATTGTTAGTAAATAATAACTCAATTTTTAGTAATTTTATTTTATTCATCAGAAATATTTTTTCATTATAACAATTTATATTGATTTTATGTGAGAAAATATTACAGTAAATTTATAAAATTTTTAGAAAATGAATTTTATAAAATGAAATCAATTTTTTAAATTATAATAGCAAAATTAACAGTTTGTGAAATATTGATATTCTTTTTGAAAATATTAATTTATCAATGAATAGTAAGAAATACCATTTTTTTGTGAAACTGACATTTATTTTCAATAAATTAATTAATTTAAAAGTATCATTATGTTATGTGTTTTATTTAAAGTAAAATTTGTATTAATTAGTCATATTTAAAATAATTAATTACATTTGGATCATATTTAAAATTTATTTTAGTATTAGTTTATTTTAGGAATAAAACACATTTATTTAAAACAGTTTTAAAGTATATAAATTTTCATGATTTTAATTAGTTTAAATAACCCATAATTAAGAATTATTTAAATGAAATTTAAATATTATGTACCTATAAATTTTATTGAAACATTATATAATGATATTTAATAGTTATAAAATTAATATATTGCCATCTTTTTTCGTGAAAATACATTCCTTGAAAACCACTTTTTCAGTACATCTCTCGGATTTATTTTAAATTAAATTATTCCACTTATGGAAATTAAATTTGATAAAATTAATTCCATATTTAAAATAATAATAATTCATATTATATAATTATTTTCACTTTTTTTGGTCGTAATTATAATAAAAATAGTAAAAAAACTTTGAACATGGTTTAGGTGAAAACATGTTTACTAGGGGATAAATTAAACGATGTGGGTTAAAATTACCTAAAATAATATAAATTAGAAAAGGTAGTTATATATTGACCTTATTTAATCTAATACTTCAGAATATTACATTTTTTATCCTTTTTAGATGTGTAAAATAGGGGTAAAAATTTTCATTTCAAAAATTTCAAGTGTGTCCTCTCCCCTACTTATAAAAGGTCTCCCTTTCTCTGCTATAATTCTCACCTTAAAATACTATTGGATTAGATATTACCTGAAAAACTAAATTCTCCAATTCAATCCCCACACGCTAGAGCACATGGCTTGATTAGGAAACCCTCTTAGGAAGGACTTTGGGGAAAACCTCATGCTGTCGTTGGAAGAAGGTGTATCACTTTTAATCAGGAATTATATTTAATTTTCTTCTTTGAGATCCATAAATTATAATTAAAAAAGAATGGTATATTATCATAATTATTTCATAAATTTTTAAATGTAATTATGTTAGCTTCATAACTTAAATACATATCCTCTTCCATCAAATGGGAAATTAAACTATAGTTCATGTGTTCAACGGACTGCCGCATCACGAACTGATATAATTTGTTTTCAATCATCTCCATTAATGAATGTTAATGATGATTTATTTAATATTTATATATGATAAAAATTACCTACATATCATTATAAAAAAATCATATATTTTCTTACATTTCCATTAATTGAAATATGATAATGTTTTTTCGTGCCTATGTATGGACTACAACAACACGAACCGATGTGATTCATTTTCCACCAAAAAATAAAATAGATGACATTTATAAACGTATCTAAAGATATAATATGATATATTAGATATTATTATTAGTATTTAATCATTTAATAATACTTACCTTATTTCCATAATGATCATTGAAAAATGGAAATGTTTCTCATGGGTACATAAGAAATATCATCTTTATGATTATAACGTAGTTAATTTTTTCATAAATATTATTAATGTTTTATTTTAAAAGTAACATTTATGTATAAAAATTATAATTCATTAATTATAATTATTTTATAGATTAGGGAAAAATGAACCCTTTTACCACAATCAACACATGGAAGCTATTTTTAAACTTACAAACAGAACGTTCTCTAAGTTCATGACTTGGACTAAATAGATTAAGTATTTAAATATGTCATTAAAATAAAAAATAATTGTTTAATGTATATAGTATTGAAAATACTAAATTTTATTAAAAAATAAAATAATTTATATTATCTTAATTTAAATGAGTTAAATGACATATATGGAATGTCTGGACTCAATGTAAGGTTTTTAAGTCTAACTTTTATTTCAGTGAGACTTATGCCGTCTTCACCACTTATATATATTTTTTGTTGTATTTAATACCCATGAAGGTAATTTATGATTATTTTACTATAAATTTCTAGTATTTATGGAACCATTTTATGTTCTATATTTCATAAGGTTTTGATCTATAGATTATCATAGTAGTACGGGATTCCGTCTCAATTTCCTTTTACTGAGGCATATTTTTAATGTTATGCAAATAATTTATTTCATATGGTGTGTATACATCTCATTTTACTTGTAATATCACTAATAATTCATACATCATGATATTTTAGGTGTAAATTTGAATTATTTCATTCAAATGGATTTGAATTTAATTTTACCAAGTGGTTGATAATTTCATACCACAATATCTTTTATTGGGTTATATTACATATTCATTGTATTTGATATGGTAAGAATATATGTTTAAAATATTTTTGATTTTATTATATCTTATTTCAAGTTTTATTATGTGGATTTATATTTTATACACAAAATCAAGTCATTGATAAATAATCACATCAACTTTATGATCATTATAATGGTTTCACATATCAAATTGTCTTCTTTGGAACATATGTTATGTTATACACCTATCTTCATTTAGGAGGTGTACCTACTACCACTATTATATGTTATATCATGAATATATTAACAATAAAGGTATTTAATGTCTCATTTTAATTTCTTTATTTGATTTGAGTAGTTATTAAAATTTTACCAAATTTGTAAGTGTTCATTTCAAAATCTCATTTTAATCGGGATTATTTATGCTTGAGTTTACAATAAATGACATTATTTGATCACTTTATAATAAAACCATTTAATATTATTCTCATTCAGTTATTCATTAAATCCTAAATTAATAATACCATTTTATTTTCCTCATTAAATATAATTTTTGAGAAAATATTTTAATAAAAATCTGACATCATTTAATTCTTTCATCAAATATCATTTTTCTTCAAAATCCATGTTTTCTAAACATGTTTCCAATAAATTTTTTAATATTATCATATGAATATATAAATTAATTTTTAACCCTTATTTTTGTTTAAAAAAATTTAAAAGTAATATCCTTATCATTTATCAAATAAGATTCTTTTTTTAGTTTTTTTAAAAACATGTAATATATTTTCGTATTAATGTACTCAACATAAACAAAATCTTCTTATATCATGAACAATGAATGGTTTAAAGAATATTATTTTATTTGTAACTTATTATTTTAAATAAAATCGATTTTCACAATAGATTTTGACTTTTTATTTTCTAAAATTTAATTTCAATATTAAACGGATATTTTTGTCTAGATTTTTCATGGTTATTTTAAGGGTATTTACATTCATAAAGATAAAAATTCATTGATGTTACATATGCTCCAATGGTAAAAAAATTTAATTATAAAATCCTCATTTTTTTGGATGTATCAGGATTATTTTAATGATATTTTAGTGTAATTAATTCCGTTCCATGGGATAATCATGTTATTAATGGAATAATGGGTGTTTTTAGAATTTATGACGAGATCCAAGATATGTATACTTTATTTATGATGTAGTTCTAAAAAGTTAGTTACTAAGGATTTATCCCCTTTATATATCATGATATAATGGGTTTATCACCATTATAGCTCAATATAAGTGGGGTCATGTCCCATTATAACTATTGATATGATAGGTGATCCCCATTATAGTTCTCCAAATGCATTGGGTAATGTTCCTTTTCTTATAGGAAAGAAAAAATATTTATCAGAGGGTTTCACATAAGGATTTAATTGGGATATAGTTATTTATGATGCATGATTGAAATGGGTTATGAAGATAATCTTATAAGATACCAACAAATTTTTTTTACTTGTGCTATGGTTTATAATAATTCAATTTATCAATATTTCCATCACATGGTTTATGATTTTTTTTCCAATGAGTATTGTCTATGTTAAATATTTATTTCATGCCTTATTTTTTATTACACATTTATTTATGGGTATTAATTTCTTTATGTCATACTCATGCACTTTTATTATGTCATGACACCCTTATGATCATCTAATTTCCACTAATGAAATCATATTTTTAATGCTTTTATTTACCCGTACTCAAACATTCAGCTCTTCTCTATTATGTTTCATATTCCTTATGTTTTTAAAAATGATGGTAAATTATTTTGGGAAAATAAATAATTTCTTAATTTATGAATTTTATGGGATATGTTTATAACTAAATATATATTTTGAAAAGATCTGTATATTGGAAAAAATGCAAACATAAAGTCATGAGTGTTGTTTACATGAAGACCTTTTTTTAATATTTGAAATATATTAAACTAAAAATATCCTCAAATATAAAATAAATAGTTCATGAATGAAAAATCAATATTATGTCATTTTAAGGCTATTTCTTATAGTTGGTATCAAAGGAGTGTTTAGAAAACCTTGGTTGTTAGGATGTTTTCATGTGAGGTTATCTTATTTCTTATGGGTACCATTTTGGATTTATAAGTTTTAGGTTGATAATAATTTTAAATTCATAGACACCAATTTCGAGGTATCATTTGATGGAAGACTAATATAATTTATTATATCTTTGGAGACGTTTTTCTTTGAAGATATATGTAGCACTTTTAGTCAAGAAGATGTATTATTTGAAGAAGAATGATCATTCTATTGGGTTAATAGTATTAATCACAATTAGGGTTTATATTATCATTGATGATTAATGTTATTTTTAATTATTCTAATTATATTTCAATAGACATTATGGAGATTATATAAATAATGTTATAGTAAAAATTAAAACCTATCACATTTAGCAAGGCCACAGGGCTTGAACACAAAACTGAAGGTCAGTTAGGGTGAAATGCCTACCACTGGCCTACAGAATTTATTGGTCAGTATGAACTTTATTTTATAAATTTTGTGATATATAAATATTAAGTTTATTTTTGAAACCTTATATTATTATGGTAAAAACAATTATGTTGTTTTATTTGAGAAACAAATATTGAATTTTCTTTTGGAACCATATATGTTTTTAATGTGGATTTATGATGAATCAGGTTATTTATATAAATTATTTTCATACCCTAGAGATTATAAGTTTAGGGAATATTCATTTTTTTGTATTATACGTTAATATTAATTGATTTTATTTGGAATTAACTTCTTAATTTTACTTGGAAGAATATGTGATCAAATCATTTTGATCATTGTGTTTCAATATTAGTTTAAAATATTTTAAAGAATTTTATGCTTAGTTATTTATCGACTGATATATGTTGACCTTTGGGTGTCATTATTGAAGCTTTAGTGGTTCACATTGTATTTTTTTATGAGGTTTATTAAATTAGGGGATTATATTACCTTATTATAACTATTTGAGTTTGGTTAATATCTATAAATGGTAGGAATAACTAATGATTATTTTATAGAATTGTGTGATCCATTATAAGTTTATTTTTGTTCTCAAGGAATAAAAAATCCATATTGAATACTAAATTTATAGTGAAATAGATGATATTTTAATTTAAATTGATTAAAAGGAGGAAAATATATCTATAAATTAAATATATTTCCTTATGTTTATAATTTATATTGTATTAGGATCTCTCAAATATTGGAAAGCGATCTTGAAATAAAAATGTTATTCATTAAATCAATTGTCTCTTCTCTCTTGAAAAAGTGAATAATGTTACATAAAATATGTATCTTATTTCTAAATACATGGTTTCACTTTCCACCAATGTGCTCCTTGTGTGGAAATCTAATTTTTTTTATTTTAGAGAACATTATCACTTACATTTCCCTCTTTTTATGAAATTTTTTTATTAACCCATTTTACGATGTGAGAGTTCAAAAAATGTAATTCCAAATGTTGACCATTTGGTTATAGATAAAAGATAAAATAATTTTGGATACAATTTATTAAATGGTAGAGGATATAATATCCCTAGAATTAATAATAAGAACATTAGGTTTAATAACATGTTTGAAAAGAAACATAGAGTTTAAATGAACTAAAAGAATATTATTATTTAAATATACCCATTATAACCTAGCTACTAAATTGGTGGGTATGAATAGGAATAAATAATTTTTAAAAAAATATATAATTTTTTTAGTCATAAAAATTTGTTTATAATATTTTTCAAATAATAACTCTGTTTTTAGTAATGTCCTTTGATTTATCAAAAATATGTTTTCTTAAAAAAAATTAATATTTATTTTTTGTAAGAATATTTTATAATTATAATATTGAAATTATCATAAATTTATTATAAATAATGAAATTAATTTTTAAAATTATCATATTAAAATTATCCTTGGGTGAAATTTAGTGATGTTATGAAAAATATCCATTTTTTAATGATAAGTAAAAAATACTGATTTTTTTGAAACTCTGATTTTTTCAATAAATTATTTAATGTAAATGTCCCATTATAATTTGAATTTGATTTAAATAAACATAATTAATCCATATTTTAATTTAATCGAATTAATTACATTTGATTCATCATTATATTGTATTTTAGTATAAGTTTATTCGTAAGCTTAATTTTTTTATAGAAAACGATTCTCATGTGGAGAATGATTTTCCATATTTACTAATTAAAATAACTCCAAATAAGAAATTATTTAAATTAAATATATATATTTATTATCAATAAATTTTAATTAAAATTAATAGAATAATGGTTATTAGTCATAATGTTAATATAAAATCCCTTTATGCTTGAAAAATATATTCCTTGAAAAACAATTTTTTCGTCACATATGTGGGTTTTATTTTCAATTAAATTATACCAATGATATGAATTTTAATTGATAAAATGGAATAAATGTTAATAATTATACTAATATATATTATTTTATAAGGTCAAATTAATTTTGGGGCACAATTAATAGTGAAAATAGTAAAAACCAATTACCACGGTTAAGGTGAAAACAGGTTTACAATGGGCTAAAACAAAAAATATAATGGTTAAAATAACCTAAAAGCTAATGTAAATTATAATTATTTCCATATTAGTTTCATATATATTATAAGGATCAATAATGGTTTATTATTTATCCTTTTGGAATGTGTAAATCATGGGTATAACTTTTTTATTTTCAAAACATCCATGTTTGTCCTCTCCCCCACATATGGAAGACCACCCCTCTATCCACTCTTATACAAACCTTAAAAAAAAATTATACTCATCTAATACCTAAAAAAATAACTAAAAAATTCCCTAAAAATTTAATAAAATCTCGGTTTTTATTATAAAACCGTCTTAAAAAGGATTTTTAGTGGAAACCTAAAGTGGTCGTCCAAAGAAGAGGCATTGTTCTCAACCGAAGGTTATATTTATTTCTTAATAAAAATCATAAAATTATTTTTTAATCCTTTTTATATGATAAAAAAGTTATAAAATATATAAATTTATGTTATAATTTTAATTAAATAACCTAAATCCATCTCCACTTCCATCTAAAGGGAAAAAAATCCAATGTTCGTGGGTATGGAAGACTACCACCTTGGGAAAAATATAATTCTTTTTCTATCATCGCCTCCCAAAAATGTTCATGATGATTAATTTAATATTTATTTATGATATTAACGATATATTTATAATTATTAAAATATAATATTTCATATATTTTCACACCTTTTCATTCATTTAAGGATGATAGAATCATTCATACGTACGTGTGGACTACAACCACCACAAAGTGATGTGATTCGTTTTTCATCACCAAATCACAAGGATGATTTATATAAATGTGTTTAAATACATGAATTTAAATTTATGATATTATTATCACTATTTAATTATAATATAACACTTATCTTCTTTCTATATTGATCCTTGAAAAATGGAAGTGTTGCTCATACGTACATACGGCCTATCATCTCTATGATTATAGCACAGTTTATTTTTCATAACCATTAATTATAGTTGGTATTAAAATTAAAATTTATGTATTATAATTATAAATATATCATGATTATTATTCATTAGATTTTGTATTAATGACCCCTTGGACCATGATCAACTCACTAAAGATGTTTTGAAAATTTTGAACTGAACGTCTTTAAAGTTCGCAATGTGGACTTAACTAACTATGTAATTAAATATATAATTAAAATAAATAAATTAAATTATTTAAATGTATGGTATTAAACCAATAAAATTATTATCAAATACAAAATAATTTATATAATTTTATTATACATGAGTTAAAAGATATACATGGAATTTCGGGACTCAAGGTATGAGTTTGTCGTCTCACTTTTATTCCTTTGATAAATCATCCATATTCACTTCTTATTTATACTATGTGGTGTATATACATTCCATTAATGCATTTTTTATTCTTTTCTGGAAAATTATTTATATTTATTAATCCAGGTTGTGTTATCTATTTCATGAGGTTTATATCAAGAGATTACCAAACCAGAATGGGATTTCATATCAATTTCCTTTCACCAAGGCATATTTTAATGTTATCAACCTAATTTCTATTATATGGAGTATATACATCCCATTTTATATGTAATAACTTGAAAAATTCATAATTAATTGTATATTATTATTCAATTTTAATTATTTCATCCATGGGAATTCTAATATATTATTTGAAATTGGTAAATAATTTCATAACTAAACTTCTTTTAATTGGGTTATATTACTTCATTTTTGACTTATATATTCTAATATTATGTGTATAATTTCATTTTATTGTTCAATTTTTAATTTAAAATTTATTTATTTGGATTTAAATATGATATAGATTATCTATTCATTGATTAATTCTCACCTCAATGTTTTGCTCGATGTAAGGGTTTCTCATCTCAAATCATCTTCTTTGGAACATGTGTTATATTATATACATATATAATTTTATAATGTCTCTCTAATTACCATTTCATAAGTTATATCATTAACTTTTTTAAATTAACATTATTTAAATTTTCATTTTAATTTAGTTATTTCATGAGTGTTATTATTCAAATGTTACCAATGTATTAAGGGTTTATTTTAAAATCTCATTTTAATTGGGATTGTTTATGATTTAATTTCCAATGGAGGGAATTATTTGATAATATTCAAAGATAAAATTTTAAATTTTTTATCCTCTTGTAATTAATGTGATTTTTAAAAAAAGTGTACAATTTCCACTCTCTTTGGTACTTAATGTTTTTTTGAGAAAATGTATCTAACAAAATTCATCTTTATTTCAAACTTTTCCCAAATATAATTTTCATCCCAAATACCTATTTTTAAAAAAAATAATTATGAATGTTTTTAATATTATGCTATTTTTTTAAATTCATTTTTACTCATAATTATATTTTTTGAAAAATTAAAAAAGAATATTCCAGTCATTCTCCAAACAAGTTATTATTTTTATTTTTCTTACAAAAATTTGAAAGTAATCCTTATTTTAATGTACTCGACATGAATGAATTTTTTTGCTGTTATAAAAACTCAATTTTTTAAGAATTAGTTTTTATATTTAATATTTATTTCAATGATAGTTATTTTCAATATTTTTACATTTAAAAGTTATTTTCAAAACAAAAAGATTATTTTCTTAACAAATATTTTTAATGTTCTTTTGATGGAATTTTCATTTATCAATGTAAACAAATGTTGATGTTACTAATGCTCAAATAGGAATATTTTTTATTGATTCCATACTCATTATTTATTTAGATGAATTATGATTATTACAATTTGGATTTCATTGAACCCATTTTTTTCCATGGGTTCATGAAGTTATGAATGGAATTATGTATGTTTCTAAGAGTTTTATAAGGATATGAAAGATCTATGTAGTTTATTTATTTATTTTTTAATGGAAATTTTTTACGAAGGGTTGAGACCCATTATAGGTTAATATGTGGTAGGTTGATCCCCATTATATCTCAATATTTGATGGATTGGGCCTATTATAGCTCATGATATGATGGTTTAAGACCTATTATAGATCATGATACGATGGGTGAGCTATGTTATATCTCTCCAATGAATAGGGTAATATACGTTATCTAAGAGGAAAGAAGGAAGAAGTTATTAGTGGTTTTATCTAATGAATTTAATTGGTCTCTAGTTATTTATACCTTATGTTTCAAACTACTTATAAATATGACTTTCCAGAATTCCAAAAAGTTTTCTTTATGGATGCTATGGTTTTTTAATAATTACTTTATTCAATATTGACATCACATGGCTCATGATTGGTGATTCAAATCTATCATTCCAACATTAAATACCAATTCTATTTTTCTTGATTGATAATATATATATTTATGGGTATGAATTTAATTATTTTATGTTGATATACATTAATTATTCCATCATACTGTTATGCTCATATTATTATCACTGATTACCTCCAATTGTTAATTCTTTAGTATACCCTTGCTAATAATTTTATCTGTCCATTATTTTATTTCACAACCCCCAAGTTTTCAATAATTAACTTGAATTATTTGGTGAATATAAAGTGTTTCTTTTGTGGGAAATTCAATGAGAGATGATGAAGGCTTAATATGGAAAATGAAAAGCTGGGTATTGAGGAAAATTACTCTCTTGAAGTAATGAGTGATGTTTATGTTAAGTGTTTGAAGTATTTATTTAAAAATATAAACAAAAAAATTTCACCAAATTTAATATAATAAATTATCTACTAAGAAATCCATATGATGTTATGTTTACATTTGGGTCCTTATATATATTTTCATAGTAAATAGTAAAATATTAAAAATTAGTTATAGCAGTTTGGGATGAACATGTTTACTATGGGTTAAACTAAAATATATGGGTGGAAATTCCCCTTAAACATTAGTGAATAATATTTTTTTTAATGGATAACCTTATCATATCATTACTTCTATTCTATAGCGATTCGAGGAATCTTTTACAAGAAAAAGACAATATTGTTTTAAAATTTTATGTAATTCCCTGTGTGTCCCTCCCCTGACTTATAAAAGGGAACCTATTATCCTCCCTTATCCACAAAATATAATCCCTCTATATTATGCAATACCTTTATGAAAACATTCACAGATTTTATTCCTTCAATATTTAGATTCTACTCATAATTTATGATCATCCAATGATGGAATAAGGTTGAAGCTCATATAGGTCTCACAAAGAAGAGGAAATCACTAAACTTGAAATTTTAAAAGTATATTTCTTCCTATACATTCACTAATTTTTTTCCTTCCTAACATAATTTCCCCTATATAAAATACATATTTAGATGTTTTTATGGTTATTTGGAATCCAATTTCCATATAATTTCCATCAAATTGGAAATGAAAGTATCTATCATAGGTACGTCCAGACTAGCACCTCCATGTAGTGATGTGATTAGTTTTCAATCACCACCATAAAATGATGGTTATGATAATGAATTTACTAAATATGCATGTTATTTATGAAATAATTATGGGTTTTACTAGGTGAATTATTATTTTCCATTCTTTATTTCCATCCAATAAAAATTAGAAATATTACTTATGAATATGTATGGACTAACATCTCCATGAAGTGATGTAATTAATTATTCATCACTACATTATATTAATTTTTATAAAAATGTATATAATGAATAAATATAATACTTTTAAGATGATTTAGATTATGAAGGTGGTGAAACCCTGATCAATATTAAAGGACCGTAACTTCTTATGTAACAAACCAATATTTTATATGTATTTCCACTGAAATAAAAAAGGAGTCCTCTAAAAGCTATCATTACACAAAACCCCATGTTTAAATATTCCAAATATGTAGAATACCTATATAACATAGTTTTTTCATTGGTTTCTATGAATAGGATTAAAAATATTATAAAAAATATAATTTTTTTCTTAAGTTCAAATGTAATGGTTAGATTATATAAAAATTTTATTTAATTCTTAATAAAATAATTTCATGATTAGACGACAAATTTTTCAATGAATTGAATTTTTCAATTTGATAGGTATTTTTATATAAAATACTATATTTATTACTATTGTTAAATAATTTAAATAAAATATATTGATTATTTTTACGAATAAAGAAATAATCATCTATATATTAGGTATCTGAAGGTTAGGAACAAATATAAATAATTTTTAAAGTAATCAATATTAATTTTTCATAATATTGTTTTATGTTCGCATTGCATTTTTATCCTAAAAAATAAATAATTTTTTATTAATATTTATTAAAATGGAATTTTTTTATTCAATAAAATATTTTTGAATTTGTTTTATAGTTTTTATAGGACATGGAATAGAATTAGAATTTGTTTTTTTAATTATTTTTCTGAAAAAAGGATTTAGTTGTTTTTTGTGACATTATATTAAAATTAATTTTTACCACTGATAGAAATTTATGTTGATAAGATTTATTAAATATTTGGAATCAACATGTCAAAATATTTTTAGGGGCCATTTTTATTTTTGGTTATAATAAATAGTAAAAAAATAAAAATTTGTTAACACAGTTTTGGGAAAATGAGTTTACTGATGGATAAACAACAAGATAATGGTTTGAATCCCACATAGAAATGTCTGAATATAACTGTTTTAATATATTTAGACCCTATGTTATCTAAATTTGTATCCATGGTCATTTGTAAGCATTATATTTTAAAGATTCATTAATTATATTGAAATATTTTATGTAATTCCATATGTAACATATTCTCACTTATAATTGAGAATATATTGTCCACCCTTATTCATAATATTTTGTGCCATATATATTTTAAAATCTAATAAAATTTGAAATAATATATTTTTTAACAATATATTAGATCCCCTAGTCTTATCTTAATACTAATCGTTGATGGCATAATGTTTAAACCAAAATTAGTCTCTCAAAGAAGATGTATAAATCTCAACTATGCTCTTCTGATTTTGTCTATTCTTCCACCTTCTATGAATCTATTTTATCCATTATAACATGATTAATATTGTATCATAAATGTACTTATATGTTATTATAATGATGGAAATACAATTTTATACCTCCTTATCATCAAATAGGAAATGAAAGTATCGTTCATGTGTACATGTAGACTACTACCTGTATGTAGTCATATGATTAATCTTTAATAACCTCATCAAATTGATGGATATAGTGAAATATTTAATAAATATATATTATTTTTATGATAGAATAATTATTTTTTAATGATAAAATATTATTTTTCTTTCTTTCTTTAATTTCATTTGAAAATTAATACAGTTTTTATGTGCACGTATAGTTACTAACTTCAAAAATGGTGTGATTAATTTTTCTATCGTTATCTTTTATGGATAGTTATATATATTTACATAATTAATATATATTATATTGATATAATTATTAACATTTTGGAGATGAAATATGAAATATGACCAAAATTATATTTTAAGTTGAATAACTTCGTTCACACATATCCTCAAGGTTATAAGGATAAAGTTTATAATTTCTATATGGGAAATGGTCATGAGGAAAAATAATATAGGAAAGAAAAAGGGATGAAAAAACTAGGGTAATCTCATCCCACAAAGGCTTCATATCATGGTCCCTCGCCCTGTACATGTAAGGATATGATCACTAAGGACTCTCAATTACCTTATACTCAAGAGAATTTATACCATCCTACAAATTATCAAGTAATGTATATTAACAATGTTTCCGTGATGAAATAGGAGGAATGATATTGGATACAAAGGATCTAGGCATGAGTCTCTGATAATAGAATGAAAGCTATCGAAGTATTCTGGGAAGTTAAAGGAAATACATGTTGTAGTGGGAAGGAATGAAATGGTTAGGGAACCTATGTATAAATCCCCATATTCATAAAATTTCTCATAGAATGGGACTCATTATGTGGGAAATGAACATAGAACCCCTAATCTCCACAAGGTAGATTTATATATTAAGATAAAAAATAATCTAGAATATAATTTCCCAAGTTATGTGAGTTATGAGAAGATTAAGGATCTAGATTGTATGGATAGGTCTATTAGTTTTATGGAACCTAAAGGAACTTTTTAAAGATATAAAGATGTTTCTAGTTTACAGAAAAACTAGGTTCATAGTATGCTTCAAAAATAGGGCAAGGATAATGGATGATTGATATCTAAGACTACCTCTACCTTATATAATTTTTCATAGATTGCAGAAAATGGTAAAAATAATGTTCTCATATTAGTTACTTTTTTTGAAAATAAAATTTTTATGGGTATTAATAGTCTTTTCACTCAATTGCCTCCACCCAAAGTGGCTGAGAAATGGTAACAAAGATCTCACTATTAGAATCCATTCAATATGAAAATCAATTTTGACCTCTAAATGGATAGTTTTGGGATGATGAAACTAAGGTAGTTTTACCTATTTAACTCAGCCAAGAAATGTCCATAATGATTGAAGGGAATTATATTTCAGGTGAAGTATCATCATCTAACAGAAAAAATAAAAAAGAAAAAAGTGGTGGGAAAAATAACAGTAAACAAATGAAGGGAGGGCTTCAAATAAGAGGAAAATCTCTTAAGTAATGAAAATATTATACTTTAATTGTCATGGTATTGGTAACTTCCCCACAATCATTGACCATAGACATCACCTTGTGACCCATAATCCTATTCTAGTTGGACATACTAAACCCAAAATATTATTCAAGAATTGGAAGGCCTTCAAATGGAGATATATTGGATATACATTTGTCTCTAAAAATGCTCATGATTGTGATATGGATAATCTATGGTTTCTAATGAATGTTAGTATTTAGACCCTCAATTTTAAAAGAATCCAACAACACATTGATGTAACATGATTCATTTACTGTTAAAAATTTTTCATTTCCATTATTTATACTTCGTCATCTTACATTATAATAATTGATTTCTGGAAGAACCTAGAAATTCTCTATGATCAAATAGAGAATTATTGGATTATTATTTGAGATTTTAATATAGTTATAAGGATTGTAGAGAAGATAATAACTAACATTAATTGTACAGTCACTCATGAATTTTCTCTTTGCATTGATCATTTCACCTTGTTAGATATTCTTATTACTACATCCAGGTTCACATGAATTTGATATACAATTAATGGTAGGTAGGATAGAGAGTTAGATAGACACTTTGCTTATATTTATGAATGAAGTAACAACACTAGGATTTCTTGGTTAACACTTCCTAAATATCTCCCAACCATAATCCCATCATTTCAAAAGTACATTCTTGTTTCATAAAGACAAAACCCCTTCATTTTAAATTTAACAACGGTTGTATTAAAAATGATACTTGAATAGATGTTATCATGGAATCATGGAACATGTAATATTATAGTGGTACTCTTTAAAATGTTGGTGAAAAAACGAAAAATTGAAAATGGATGTAAAGATAATGGATAAAATAAATCATTTTCTATATTAATGATGATGTCATATATGCTGAATAACATATTTCCCATTGTTAAGACAGAAATTAGAGTCAGGAAAATTCTTATAGGGAAGTAATTCCGGCCTTATCTAAGATCGATGATCTCATCAATATCATATAAAGGATGGATCGAAAACATCTCAATGAAAAATAGTCAATTTATGGTGATATAAATTCCAAATTATTTCACGTCTTTCACATAGTTAAATCAATTAGAATTGGGAATAATTCCATCAGCATTAATGGTTTCACTTTCACATCAGAAACTGACATTTCTAAAGATGTTGTAAATTATTTTCAAGACCACTATTATGATGATGGAATTGATAGTATATATAACATGTTTGATAGTATTCCTATATACACTGAAGATCATAAAAATAAAATCATCAACCTATCTCCTTCCAAGGAAGAGGTTGAAAAAGAACTTTTCTCTTTTAATATTTATAGTACACCTGGACCTAATGGATTTACAAATTTGTTCTTCATGTTTAATTGGAAAATATTTAGCAGTGTTGTGATCCTTACAAGGAAGGATCTTTTTAACAAGGATTCAATTCCTTGTGGAATCAACTCATGTTTCATTTCTCTCATACCTATGAAATAGAATGTTATTTACATCAAGGACTTTAGGAATATTTCTATTGGGAACACCATTTGAAAAATAATTATTAAAATCACTACAATGATGTCAGTGGATATTATAAATGGAATTATCAATCCAAATCAGTTTGTATTTTCTCCAAGAAGCAAAATTCATAATTTCCAGTTCACTACATTAGAAAGTTTCTATTTAATGAGGAAAAAGATCAAGAATGTCTACTTTTCCCTCAAAATTGATATCTCAAAATCCTTTGACACCATAAAATGGAGTTTTATTAATGTTATCCTAAACAATTATGGGTTTTAAATTACCTTTATATATCTAATGAACACCATTATGCATTGAGTAATGTTGTTTCTTCTTATCAATGAATCCTCTAGAAGATTTTTCAAATGATCCAGAGGTTTTGGGCAAGGGGAACCCTTAACAAGTCTTATGTTTTTCCTGGATTAATATTATATAATAAGTTGTATTAATGAGATCACATATGTTGGTCTTTACATAATAATTAATATTGGGAGATATTTTTTCATCCCTCTCACCATCTTCATGCTGATGACATTATTTTATTTGGGAATTATACTAAAAGAACCTAACATGAAATTAAATATATCCTTAGAAATTATGAATATGTGGAAGGACAAAACATCAGTGGAACCAAATAATTTATTGTATTTTGGGACGGAATCACTATTATAAGAAATTAAGAATATATATATTCAATAGAGTTAAAAGATGGAGTTTACTATTTACATATCTTGCTACCCCAGTCTTATGGGGTAGAGTTAGGAGTTATCACCTTGAAAACATTTGTAACATGATTATCACTCAACTGTATAAATAGAGGGGGAAGTATATGTCTTAAGTTAGAAATATATGTTTGGTCAACTCTATGATCACCAAAAGAAATTATGTTTCTCTTTGTATAAGTGGAAAAGATGACTTCATAAAAATTTGAAGAGTCTATTAAGAAACATTATTTGGACTCGTTATATCCCTGAATATATGTTCATTTTTGTATCATTGAAGTATTCCACAATACCCATTGACATGGGGGGATTAGGAATTAAAAACCTATGAATATTTAACAATTATTTGATTATCAAATTTATTAGTAATCTTATAGCTTCTGATGATGATTCATTTGATTTTTTGTCAAGAAGGTTCCACTTTTAGCTTCTGAATGGATGATCTTATTATATTAATTCATCTATTTGAATATCCATCAGGAAAACATATGACGAAATGATGAAAAAAAATCAAATTTTTTGTTTTATAAACAATCAAATTTGAACTTTTGAGTATAACGTGGATTGATAAGCCACTTTTAGACATTATGACTATTCCACTGCATATGAGGAATATGTCAATAATTGATCTACATTCCAATAATATAATCTCGAATACCATACATCCATCTCATGTTAATGTTGAATTGAAAAGGAATATTTTTTTTGATAGGGAAATTTTAAATTGGATTCCAAATTGAAATGGATTTTTTAATACTAGAAATTGATGTAAGATGAAATGTGGGGTTAACATCAACCCACCCTAATGATTAATAAATTTCAGGAATCCAAGCATTCATTCCTCAAGATAGACACAATTATGGACAATATGGAAGGGGTAGTTACCTATACAAATTAGGCTTCAAAATAGTGGAATTAAACTAGCCTTACTCTAAATGTTCTGCCTAAAAAGTGATGAAAATGAATAACACCTATTTGATAATTCTGATTTTAATAATGATTTGTAGACATAAATGCAGGTTTCCTTTGAAAACATGATTTGTATAGAGAAGTGACTTCATGTATTTCTTTAATCATTATTATTTTTTGTCAATAGAGATCATCATCGAAACCTACTAATGGTAGTGACTACTTCTAAGATTAACCACATCTGAAAGGCACACAATGAACTAAAATTTGATATTCATATGCCCTATCATCATACAGGATGAATGGACATGTACCGGGATGTTCATTTAACTTCCAAAATTTAGTCAAGTTCTATGAATAACTTTTTTTCTAATTTAATTATTTTGTGGATGTTGTGTGTGTGTGGAAGTCCCAAAAAAGGTTTGATGCTTAAATCAATCCATTGGACTCCCTGAATTATTCTATATATCAAGGTGAATGTCGATGGGGATTATTTTGGAATGACCTGACCATCTGGATGTGAATGGGTCTTTTATACACATTGTGGGTTCATTAAAGGTTTCTTCCATCACCAAATCAATATTGAAATGTTATATGAGGCTCATCTATGGGCCATCATCCATGTTGTTAAGTATGTTATCCAATTTAAATGGGGTCAATTATGGATTTAATCAGACATGAAGCTTGTGGTTGAATCCCTTAAATCTAAAACCATGAATGTTCCAATGGATGTGTTACCATAATGGATTGAATGTCTTCATGCCATTAGACATTTCAATATTGTGATATCTAATAAATATAGGGAATCCAATCAAGTTGTCGATGCATTCTCAAAGAAAACTATGATGGGGATGATTTCAATGTGGTATTTTCAGACCCCATTATTTTTTACTTATTTTTTTGATATAGAAATTTAGGGTGATATTCATTCCATCCTTGGTAATTCCCATTGTATTGTCTAAACATTACTTTTTTTCTTGGTTAAAAAACATTACAGGATTGGGTTTTCACAAGAGGTTGAACCTTTTGGACAATAAGTATGGAGATACTGTAACCATTATCAATATGTTAGGGCCATAACAACTGAATCAAAAAATACATGAAAAAAAGAATTACTATCATGAAAAAATGATTTTAATAATGAATTACAAATAAATGGATGATATGATATTATAATTATACAATGTATTTTATTATATGTATGGATGTCATGAACCGTGATAGGATTACATTAGACAGGACACCTGACTCATCTCGTGACATAGCATGAAGTGTGTTGTTGATCCCCATGGGCTGGCAATTAGTTCGTGGGCATAAACCATCAAACATTGAAAATTATTTCTCATATATAGTTAACCTTGAAAATCCAACAAGAATTAGTCATCACAAAATTAAAAATAATTGTAACAAATATAAATATAACTATCACAATTTCAACATTTTACATGTTGACACAAAAACCAAAATGCCATAATGGGGAGGGGAACCAAGAAAACCACAACCAAAACCCATCATCCAACAAGAGTGCCACCAGCACCATGTCACCACCATCAACAACCGTATGTAGAGGAATCAATAAAAACTAGATCCAACATCACCACTAACGCACGCCTGTCGTAGGGCATGGAAAAACAATTATTTCCTAAGTTAAAATGTAGTAATGTGGTTGACCTAGGATGTCTCTTGAAGAGGAGTGCACACAAAATGGTTTGTCACTTTAAAACGGGGGTAAAAATGTTGTGAAAGGAAATTTGAAATTCAAATGATTGAAAAACTATGAAATTAAATGGGTGATTAGGTCGGGGTCAGTTTCCTAATTATAATGCTATCCTTGTTCAATTTAATTCAAACCTCTTCTTCTTAGTTGATTAAAGTGAGTTTCCACAATCATTTCCTCTCACTTCATTGGTGAAATTATTATTGTGAGAGAAAACCATACCAAGATCGTGGTTTGGTCAACTCTCCTTCCATGTGTAAAATAGTTGTATTGAATATCCTTAATTTAAATGGGAAATACCCGATCGGGTTTTGTTTATCCCAAACAATCAAGAACATTCACTACACCTTTTACACGTACTGACGATCGTCGAGTACTTCACCACTAATTCCTGGTTTATTCTATCGTATATAAACCAGAAATTAGTGGAGGGAGATATTGATTATTTTACCAAGGCAAAAATGAATAACTGAATTAATATTCAAGAAAGATCTCACTTGATTATAAAATCCGCTATAAGAAATTGAAAACAACTTTGATGAAGAAAGGAATTTATTCAATTGCGTCCAAGAACTCAAGCATTACAATGTAGAAAACCAACACTTCCCCAATCACTCCAAAAGTTTACCCCACCATGGTAAGGGTAATAGAGTTGAATGGGGAAGAAGAAGACATTAACAAACTATGACAAAGAAAATAAATAAAAGAGAAAGCCGAAAAGTTCTCCTTCTTGGTGTCCCGGAAGGAATGGGATGGAGAATGGATGCTTTGAAAGGGTGGAGCTCTCCTCCTTTTATAGCCAGAATTCATCCCCCGAATGTCTACGAGTTGTAGCCCCATTAAATGACATCTTCACGCGTTGATCCCTTCTTGAATGTTGTTCATAATTCCCTTGGTCGTGTCCCCTCAAAATTTCAGCGGATTTGGACATTTATTCCGAGAGTTATTGCCGTTTTACTATGAGCATTTATTCTGTCTAGTCAGACTCTCTAAAACGAAATTCTCCGGATTAGGGTGCTTTAATGACACCATAAACGGCCAATTAACTCGGTTCTTCCTTCATAAAAGATTCTTCAAAACCCCTTGCGCGTCCACCCACCGAATTTCACAAGATTTGGGCCCACAGTAGATGAGTTATGGATCCCACATCAAAAATAAGCAGAACTGAAAACAGTTTTCTTGAGCCAACTTGTGGGCTTCTTTTGAGCTTCCATATGGCCGATTCAGATTTTAGTCCAAATATATGAAATTAATCCCTGGATGTGTAGAATCTGTAAAAGAAAGAATTTTTCAATTTGGATCAGTTTAGATAATGTTATGGCCAAACTACCGAAATAATTTAAAACTTTTAAAAATCCAAAATGGCCAATTTTTACTATTCAGCTCAAAATAACACCATTATCAAAAAAATGAAACAATTAATCTTAGAGGAACAATTTTGTGGGATTAAAACAGTGATATTCAATATAAATTAATTGAAAATATTTGCTCTATCAACCACCATAGAAAATATTTCCTTTACCTATTCAATTATAACAAGGTATACATATACCAAATGGTGTATGTAGGGTGTGATCCTAATCATAGTATGATATCACCCAATATATATTCCATGCCATAAAATAATTGAACAAATAAATATGAATTTTTTTAAAAGGGAAGGAAATATGTTTATTAAAAACAATCTTAAGGAATTCTTTCTTGGAATTTAAATGAGAATTAAAGTCCACCATATTCTGACAATAAAAATAATATCATATGAGAATCAATGGAAATCTATACTGAACTAGTGTTTGTGGGACCCTAGGAATCACATACATTAATGAAATGGTATAGAAACCATAACCCACAACATCTTCTTGCACGATCCCCTAGTGGGGAATGCATAATAAGGTTTAGTGGTCACTAATCATCACCATTTGTTTAGATAGTGTTATAGCGTCAATCCTTATAGAGGGAACCATGACTCGATCCTAATGATCCTACAAGTGTACTTGTCCTAGTCTTCTTATCTAGACACCTAGGATTGCCATTGTTCTGAATCCCTACTTCTTAGGTCACATGAACCAATAGATACACAAATAGACTTCCAATATCAAAAAAATCCCATAAAATAAACCATTTTCAATAAGAAAACCAATTTAGAAACCTCATACACCCATATGTCCAATGATAGAAACATACATGAAAACTAAACATTTTTCACTTGAAAAATCATGTTCCAACCCATACAATATTTTTTTCACACAACCCAATTAATTAATAGAAGAAATTTATAAATCATAAAAAAATTTCTAGAATTATCCAATAATGTTAAATCTTGGAATCACCTACCTCAACATTAGAAACTTCTCGAATCTCATGAAAATTGACAACTGCACCACAAGGAGACCCTAGAGAGGAAAAATAAAACCATAAACATAAATATTATACCCAAAAGAACATGGTTCGACTAAATTTTGGGATTTTAACTCAATATAGAAATGTGGAGCCATGTAAGATTAACGAAGAACTAAGAAAAAGGAAGAAGAAGATAAATAATGGAGATTACGTGATGTTTCTTGAAGATTCAACAACAAAACCACCCTTAATTTGGAGATACAAGGGATAAAATATGATTGATAGAGGTTACTAGGGATGAGAATATTTTATAGTGGTATAAATGGGTGGATTTGGGTTAAAATTAAGTTAGTTAAAAGTGAAAATTTAGAAAAATTAATGACATGGACATGCCCCATAGTTTGGCAACATGGTCTGCTGACAATGCAACAATCATGCGACCTACTATGTCTAAGAGGAAACCAACCATGTGGTTTTAATAAAGAGGTATCACACTTTTGTGGTAGGAAATAAATCCTAGATATTGACAATAACTAGAGCACACAATCTGTTTTGGGCTGGAACATGGTTTCCACAAGTCATTTGCCACCTACTATCAGACCAAAAATCACCATTTTCACCAAAAAATGCCAGTAAAATCCTATAGAAAAATAAAGTACCAAAAATAAACAATGTATTTACTATAAGAGAAATCTCAAATGTGACAATTCTCCCCATCATGAAAAATTTTCTCCCATGAAAAGTCAAACTAATGTCTTATTAGAGAACAAAAATGGGCACTACTTCTCAACACCAGACTTCCAATCCCATGTCTCATTATCAACAATTCAGTGTTTCCCATGACCTTGAACCAATATTATTTACTTCCCATAAATCGTATTATCATGAGAATCTACAATATTTACCAGCTTCATGAACTCAAACAAGTTTGGTTTCAGCTCTTATTCCACTAAATTCATCATATGCGACAGATCCGAATTATACATCTTTAGTTGCAAGACATGGAAAATGTCATGGATTTAAATCAAATGAGATTGTAAATATAACCATTATTTCTCCTCAAAAATCCTATTTATAACCTAAAGTGATCTGACATTCCTTGCAATTATCTTTTCTTGCATGCCAAAATGAATGTGTCCCAAGCGAAGGGCCACTTTCAGAAACACCCAATCACCAAATGTGAATTATAAGGCTTTGATCCATTGGACGGCATAATAATTATGGATTCTATACACTATCAAAAAAATGATTCTTAATGAATTTATCCTTATCATACATCTCTTATAAAAGGATCTGTCCCAACATAGAGGTCTCATCACCCACAGTCCATCACAAAGACTACTAACATTACTATCCATTAATCCCCTTGACGGTATACATTATTATCAATGATTGGTAATTATTGTTATATGAATAATCAACCAAGACCAAATATATATCCCATGATCCTACGAAATCCAACACACATGATTATAGCATGTGTTCTATATTCTAATTCTCCCACTCTATCTTACCATCCATTTGAGGATTGTATGTTGTGCATAACATGATATGTGACCCCATTTCCTATTGAAGGAATTCCTAGAACAAATAGGTGGGGTGGGGTTTCCTATATGAAAAAGTATCTAACCACACACCATTAATCCTCACTACCATGTGAACATGAAATCATCCAAAGTCAATCTCTTTGACAGATTCATTGATCGAAATGAAATCGTACGATTTGGTCAAGAAGTAAATCACTACCCAAAATTTTATTCTTTACACAAGGTATACGAGGTAAGCCAAAAATGAAGACCATGAAAGACATATACCACATCCAGGTAGAAATGGGTAAGGGTTATACGAAAATGTGGGGCCCCTAGTGATTAGTATTAACCTGGTGACATTTATAACATCAAGCTATGATGTCATCTATATCCCACTTCATGCCAGGCCACCAGAACTGACGTCACACATCATAAAAAATATTGTTACTCTAGATATGAACATACCACTGATACTGGAGGCTATCCCACATCACCACCCTTTGTAGTTACAACGACCCCACAAAATGACCCTTGAAACATAGATAACCCTGTTGATACAATGACCTATTGCATGCAACCTCCCCACCATTTAGGAATGGCATTGAAAACATGCACAACTCATTACTTGGATGCACTTACTAAATCTTCTTCTGAAGAGAAGGTGTTAGCTGAACACTAGAAAATAATTTACCTCCACTATGGTCCTCAGTTATCATATGCATCCCATGAAAGTACACTCTTCCCTAGACTCATTCAAATTTTTCACAAGAACTTTCTTTCTCATGGAATCTAATACCACTTTACCTTTTCTTGAGGTGTAGACGTTATCAAAATCAAACCCCTAAAGGTACTCAACCAAACGACTCTACTTATAATTTGGTTCCTTCTAGGAGAATTTTTTTGGCTAAACTCAGATGATTTAAATATACTATAAACATCTTGACAAAGAGGTAATTATGTTATGTCTTCACCACATGGATCACTTCTCTCTATTCCAATTCATGGGTGTGGTATTTCTTTTCATGCGATCAGAGCTGGTGAGAACCATACTCCACCACTTGGTCATCTTGCTTCAACACACACCCAGGTCCCATACCCGAGTAATAATAGTACACCACATATCCTTATCTAGATTCTAGAAAAATAAAAACATGGGCTATGGTCAAATATTGATTAAGCTTCACAATGGAAAAATACCATTCTAGGATGCATTAAAAATTTAACCCTTTTCGGGTAAGAACAAAAAATGGGCGGATCAAGATGAGATAAATCATTAATGAACTACCTATAATACTCAACTAGGAACACATATTTTATTATCTCAAGGACATTCCTCAGATTATCCCATGAAATCATTGCACTGATCTTCTCAAGGTCCACTTAAATCCCTCGTTCTGAGATCATAAGACTCGAAAACATCACCTCACTTATCCCAATGGTATACATGGGAAACATATCATAAAGATAAGGATATCAAAGAATTCCAAAAAAGACCCTCAAGTGACACTCATGCACCTAATTAGTTCTATAGTAAACCAATATGTCATCCAAAAATACCATGACAAAGGTTTCAAGATAGTTATGAATCACTCGGTTCATAAGCTCCATGAAGACTACTAGAGCATTCATCAACTAAAAATGCTAGACTAAATACCTGATGTGGCCATTAAATGTTATAAAATCTATTTTCAGAACATATATCTCTATAAATATGATTTGGAGACACCAAGAAAAAAAGTCAATCTTTGAGAACCACCATGCCCTCTTAAGATAATTGAAATATTCATCAATACAGGGAGAATGATATTTGTTCTTGATGATAACCTTATTCAGATTTGGGTAATCAATGCACAATTATAGAGATCTATCATCCTTCTTTACAAATTGGACTATGGTGGCCCATGGTGTGATTCTTAGGTAGATGAATCCTTTAGATTCCAAATCATTCAGTTGTATCATTATGTCCCTCAACTCATTGGGTTCCATCCAGTGTGATGGAAGAGATATCAGGTGTGTTATTAATGCCAAATAAATGGTGAACTACACATCCCTCTACAATGTTAGAAAAGAGAAATAACCAAGAAAAACCTCTGGAAACTTAGCTACCACATGAGGTAATCCATCCTCATAACCACTACCATCATCATACAACATGAGTGATGAGACATAAAATACAAGATTGCCTGACTTTGGATGTGGAGGCCCCGCACGTCGTGACCAAGGATACCATTCACCTTGAAAAACCTAGGAATTAAAATCATGTGCTACAAAACTGAATCATTTTTAATAATAATAAATGTAAACTAATAAATATACCATCTATCCCATATCAAGGATCACATTGAAAAGGTTCATTTCTATGTATTGGAAATCCATTTTTAGCTCAACATTTGACATGTTGAGTGAAAAAACTAAAACCCTACCCCTACATCATTCTCAGCGGCATCACCAAATCTGTCACATATGTTATGAGATCAATTGTTAATATCAATACATATATAAACCTGGAGTAGCTAAAAGAAATACAGGAACCTGTATCAATTAGAACAATGACTACAGATGTTGAAATTATAATAATAACTCAAATTGTAGCAAGTCTTACACCAGATTCTACTGGTACCTAATCCATACAATGAAGGAGCCTCATATCTGTACGGACTTAATGGAGAATAATAATCTACAACAGTACCTTAATATAAATTATACTAGAAGAAGATATATCCCTATCACCCTGAACACTAATCTAAGAGCATTCTTCCCTAGATGGTTATGACTGGAATGCCATTCCCCTAGAGACCGTGGAACCTTCACCACACTAATATGGGAATGCCACATTGAAAAAAAACATTACAAGTTCCTCATTGTTCAACACCAATAATAATGCCTTGGTGGTGCTATACAAGATGATTTCATATTCCTGACCTCCCATAATGATGGTAAAAGAATGATTTGGCATCAATAAATGCTGATGAAGGAGGTCGAGAGGGATTGAATGAGTTTCCACATCCCATATTTTCATGTTCATCTCACTTCCTTTTCTTTTTATAATAGCTATCACTTCCCTGACCCAATTCTAAAACTTCCCCATAAAATAGAAAAATTCCACTCCATCGATCTGTACTATAAAGGAACCATCAACCACCTCAAAATAGGCCTCAAACATAAACTAGAAGACCTAGGATAATCTATTCAGTCTCAACCCCTTTTAAACCCTTTAATCATTTAGCTTCTCATCGGAAACACCCTTTGGTAGAAATAGACTAACTAAGAAAAACAGTTAGCATACTCCAATATAGTTTAATCCACCTAGTGAAGATCCAAAAACTCCTAGGTCATGGAGAAATCCAAGGTCTCCAGGAAATATTTCCCATTAAATTTGACCTTTACATCCTCCCAACCCATATTCTCGTTCTTCCAATCCTAAACTACCGAGTCCCAACACCTCCAACTAGGACCTTCTAATAAGAATGAAGCACACATCACCTTAACTAGCTATATAGTATCAAGGATCCCAAAAATCATTTCAATATAATCCCATTATTTTTGGGGATTCATGCAACCTAGTAAGGTAGGGGGAATGTTCTTAAGAAAATCCTTATCTTTTTCCCTTTCAAAACTTAGTTTTTTTCTCAAAAACAAGAAGAACCATAACACACTCCTAGAACTAAAGCATGTACAACACAAAACACCACATCTACTAGTCTCTAATCATCTGGTGTGGGATAAATCTCCTCATCCACTTCCTATGATTTCACATGATGTCTCTTGGGAGGTATCTAACTATATCACGAAAAAACCACAAGTAAAAACATCAATACAACATTCTAATTTATTTTTTTCAACAACAATAATATGATCTAAACCCTTCCATTTATCAGATCAAACCCACATTCAATACAACAAGAATCCAACACACTTCACCCCCACATAGTGTCCCAACACAGTATCCAACCTATAAGTCTCACCTAGAGGAAAAGTCAAACCAAATTACGAATATCTCATGGTGACCCAAGGCCTTCCACGAGGTTTGTTGGCCTAAAACCCCACTGGAAACTGGAACCTTAAGCCCCGACAGCTCGATCTTCTATTTTTCTAGACACTCCAAAATATCACGACCCCAGTAAAGGGAGAATCCAAATCCTTATACCATTTTTCATGAACCTAGATGAGATTATATCCAAAACAAAACCTGACCCATCCCGTTTGATGGCCCTAATTTCATTTTTATCCCCCTCAATATGGATACTAGTGCATTGGAATCAAACATCCCAAATTCTGAACTATTTCAGTCATATAAATAACCATGATAATCCAACAAGATCATTTCAAAAAAATATTAACAATAACCAATATCAATATAAATACAACTAAAAAAAGTTGAACATTTTAAATTTTGAAATTAAAACCAAAATATTAAAATGGAGAGGGGGATAAACAAGACCAAAACCAAAAAAATCCATGCAAAAATAGATTCATCACCCCCATGCCCCACTACCAAAACTTATAAGAAGAGGAATCCCTAGACACCATTTCCTCCATCACCACCATAAATCATCTTGAATTTACCGGGGTCAAACATAAAAAGTTCTATGTGTTCCCAAGGGTTTAAGTATGTTGTGATCCAAATCCCAATAGAATATCTCCTAAAATAGATTCCATTCCATAAAATAATAGGACAACTCAACATTTAATTTTTTTACTAAAAGTGAAGGACAATATTTTAAGGAAAGAATTTTTAAGGAAAGATTGTATGGAATATAAATGAAAATTAAATTAAATTGTATGAACATAAGAAGTATATCATCATATGATCATCATAGAAAATTCATAAGGAACTAGTTTTAGTGGGACCCTAAGAACGTCATATCGTAAAGAAATTGTATAAAAACCATAACCAACATCATCATCATGAATGATACACTAGAGGGGAATTCTTCATAAGTTATAGTGGTATCCAAACAACATAATATGTTTAGTTAGTGTTGTAGAATCAATCCCTCTAGAGGGAACCAGGCCTTAGCACCACCGATTTTACTAGCATAGTAGTCCTAGTCCTCCCATCTAGTCACCTATGATTACCTTTCTAATCAATTCCCAATTCTCTTGTCACATGAACCACCACTTACACAAAAACCCTTTCAACATTGTAAAAACCCATTCTGATAAACCATTTTCATTAAGAAAACCATTTTAAAAACCCCTTACACATGCATATCCAACATTATAAGCATTGGTTAAAAAAATATTTTTTCACTTGGAAAGTAATCTTTCAACTGATAAAAGCATAAAGAACCTTTGAAAATATAATTCTCACCAACCACACAATTAACAAAACACATTTATTAAGAATAAAAATCATACTAAAATCATTTAAAACTACTAGACCATGGAATCACATACCTCAATCCTAGAATCCTCATGAATCTGGTAAAACAATCCAACTGCATCACAAGATTACCATAGGGTGGAAAAGTGAAAAAATAAACATCAAGATCATACCCAAAATAGAATGTTTCAACAAACACTAGGCAACCCAATACACTAGAGAAATAATTATCCTAGGATGAAGAAAGAAGATCAAAGATGGAAAAAAGAAGAGGAATGGTGGAGCTTAAATGATATTTCATAAATATTCGACACCAAAACCATCCAATATTCAGAGATCCCACAGAGACAAGAAGAGAGAGAGAGAGTATCCTAGGTCAGAGAATTCTTACTAGGGGAGGAAATTTGTCACAAACCAACCCAGGTCGAACCTGAACCGATCACCCAAGCCAGTCCCCAACATGGACTGAGAGGTGTTCCTGATCCTATCAGGCTGGCGACAAGTTCCTAGGCATCAATAGTGGACAATTGGGAATGATTTTGCCTAGTGAAAATAAATAATACAGTAGAAAAGTGCAATAACTCAATGTAAATAATCCACACAAAAAATAAAGAATGACCAACAACAAAAAACAAACATTACCCTAACGAAAACTCCTTCTGACCTTGAGAGTAACTCTCCAAACCAAAACCAAGTCTCTCCCAATGTGAATATATCATCCCACCTTTTTATCACATAAAACATTCATTAAATTTTACAAAACCGAGGATCTTTAAGGTTTAGTGTCTTGGAAACCAGGAACTTAAAACATGTAAACATAAAAACATTCTTCTTAAACACTTGAAAGGCTTCTCCTCATGTTCATCCTAGGTTCATTACTACATCTCATAACCTGGGGACATACTTCAAAAGAAAGGGTGAGCAGAATGCCCAATAAGGGAAACAAGAGAAACATTTTACATGTGAACTTGAGATAATTCAATAAGGTTATGAAAATAACTTTATGGCATGAGAAAGAAATCATGAGATATATCATAATAAAAATAACAATTTTCATAACTTGAGTATGTGGATACATCATTTAACATAGAAAATCATGAACATATCACCAAGGTCTATCCCCAAGGTGTCATTTGAAAATTACCAAGGTTATTCACCAAGATATCGTGAAAAGTGTAATCTCTAGTGGTTACATCATTACCCAATGCATTAGAGCGCTATCAGGGTGCACCCTTAATTTGACTTTATTATAATATGAGCCACATATATCATCATCAAACATTTCATAAATAACCCATATAGCAAAAAATAAATGGGTTTCATTTCATAATCGTAACGTTTTAAAAACTGCTTTAAAGACATGATCTTTACGTCACTTTAAACCCACAGAAGGGGAGAGCGGGTCTCATGTATGTAAATACCCGAATTTAGAATAGAACATTTTGATATATATGTGAATACCCCTGTAGAAATAAGAGCTTTTAGTATTCACTTTATGACATAAAATAATTTTGAGAAAAAAGAGGGAGGCATTTTGAGACCAAAATTCTGCAGCATAACGGCTATGTTTCGGGGTTTTAGAAAACATTGAAAAGAGAGGGGACATGGGTCAAACATTCATAAATGACCCATAAAATAGTATAGGGACAGAATAAGAAGGATATATGAACAAGGTAATGAAATTTTAAGGACCTTACATTTGAAATAAAAAACATGGAAGGAAGACAAAATTAGATTTCTCTTATGAAAATTCGGCAGCCTAACGACGTCACTTAAACTTCAACAAAAAATGATTTGAAAGATCAAATTGGGTATATAATAATGTGAACATACGAGTTCAGTATGATAGATATATAGATCATACCCCAAAATAATTAAAAAGGAACTTGAAAGACTTGACATGAAAGTAGAACATTGAAAAGAATGAGAAGGGTGAAAGAATCCCCTTAAAAATTCGACAGCCTAACGGCGCCACTTAAACATTCTTAAAACGAATTGATGAGAGAAAGATGGGGTCTCTCATCATATGAAAATGAAAAGGGTAGTAATATAAATATATAAGAACATCCTCCAACATAAGAACATGGATCATAAAATAAATGACATAAAAGAGATTACTTGAAAAGAAAGAGAGAGGTCGGATCCCTTACCTTAAAACGTAACTCTTAAAACTCAAAGGTTGGGACATTGAGGCATTAGGGGAACCTTGGGATGACTCCTTGGGAGGTAAAGAGACCATAAATTCGTTGGGGGAGAGTGGGGAGTTGAAACGGATGAGAGGATGGCTTGGTATTTATAGGGAAAGTGAGGGGACAAGGCATTAATGGCCAAGGGACACCTCACAAGTGGTTTTCTCAAAAGCATGGGCTCTCCCATGGTATTTAACATGGAGTTAGGCCACATGGTCCCCCCATACAATAATTAATCACCTTTGGTTGACCATCCCTTAAAATATCTCATTGCATCATCATGACACAGTTATGATGTCATTAAACATATCGAAACCCTAAAATTGTATTTTTACTATTCACTGAAAATTCAACTTTCTTAGAAAAATCCCAAAATTTCACATTAACCAAATATCAATGCTCTGATTTCAAAAATTTACTCCATTTTATAAATATAATTTTCTAAATATTTTTAATTTAATTTTTAAATAAATACACTATTGACCTTAAATTCATTTTTCAGAAAAAATCCCCAAAAATTACCTTAACATATTATTGATGCTCTGAGTTCAAAAATGAAATCCATTTTATAAAAATAATTTTCTAAATATTTTTAATTTAATTTTTAATTAAAAAAAACTATTCCCCCGAAAAAACTAATACTTGAATAATAATTTTTGAAACCATTATTTAACCATTTTATTGAATCACATTACTTAATCAAGGTGCCTAGATTATATTAAAACTTTTTTTAAGTGAGATTACTAATCCATTTGGTCACATTACTAATCCTAAGAATAAAATCACTACTCATAATTTACTATTCATCAAAAATCAAGTTGATCTTATTAGACTCTAAATTTCGTGCTGAACATAATTGTAGAAGACCATTTTTGAATATCATTACACATTTTTAATTATTTAAGGTTTACATAAGCATTTTTAAAATATCCTTTTTCTAAAATTCATCAAAAATATGCATACTATATTTATCCGGTCATTTGAAAATTCATAAACTTCATCATAAGAAGAAATCCCAATTTTTATTTAAAACAAAGGATTACACAAGGCAGTTACGGTCTCCTTACATAGCCCCTTATCACACCAGCATAGGACCTAAGTGTAAGGTGTGCTAAGGTGAGAGAATCTGAGGGAGGCTCGACCAACATCGCACGAGTAGTAATTTCTATCAGTTTAAACTTCTCTCAAAGGCGATTCCGTTCTAGCTTCACACGATGAAGTTCGGCTTGGGTTTGGTCCAGAGCAAAGCCCAGTGGTGCTACCTCCTTCCCAAGTTCTGTTAGATGGGCTTTGATCGGTCCAAGACTACTGGGTGAGGCCATCGAATCTTTTTTCTATAATAATTAATCAAGATTACTTGTATTTAGAGACAATAATCAAAACGTTTAGTTTCTAGCGGTCATATTGACCAATGGTCATATAACAGTCAAAACCCAACGGTCTCATTTTAATTATACTCATGTTATCAAATGAAACAGTTTTGTTGAGTATAAAATAACACACAAAATTAGGAAACAAGATTTATTCAAAATTTCGGGTCGTGACAATCTTCCCCCCTTAAGAAATTTCATCCTCACAATTTTTTAAAATTGGGTTTTGAAATTTCATTAAAAGTCCTACATCGGAAAAAGAGTCAGTAACACTATTACTTTAAAAGAAAGAATAGGAAGTACAAAGGCCACCTGAGTTTACTAGGATTCCATGTAGGAAAACATGGACGTGGAGAAGAAAACAAAGGAGAGTGATAGAAAACATGATTAGGTGAAATTTAACCACAAGAAAATCGCAAAATTATGATGTGTGTAAATGGTCTTTGATTACCTAGTAGGAAACGTAAACCAACAACGTTTTTGTTTTATGTTCCTTTTCATAATTTTGAGGAACTCATTTACAACATAGAACAAAAAAATAAGGAAATATACCTACCTTCAAGTAGAGTTTCATCCTTTAATTAGTCTCTACCAAAACTAATCTTTTCTCCAAACGATGAGAATTCAAAAACACTTGGTCTCATCAAAAGCACAAGAATCATCTTCTAGAGAGTCACATCATCCACAAAAAAATAACTATCTATTTCATCTATCTTTAAACATTATCCCAAAAACCAAAAGGGTATGGTAAAACAACTATTCAAAAAAAAGAATCCCATAGGAATGGAAACTAATTTTAAATCTTCAAAGTTCTATGGTACTACCCGAAGTTCATCATAGACCATTCCATATATAACGGTCCTTAAAATTCCTCAAAATAAACCAAACTAAAATACAAGAAGGATTTGATAACATTGTCATCCAAAATAAAATTCATTGTTCATCTCCAAACAACATCAACCACACCTAATATCTTATAACAACAGTAGCTAACCTAAACATATTTTACCCAAGATAGGTTAATCATTCCCAAAAGTAACCTAAATTACTATAAGTCCACCTTAAATTCATTTATTATTAAAAATATAAGTCAACCTTACTCCAAAATGAAAATACCGTAGTAATATTTTTACGTCGATCATATAGAGTCCCCAAAATAGTGAACGTCTTCAAAAATAATAATCATCTTTTAATCCCTTAATCATATCTATCATATTAATACGGAAATCATCACATTTCCTATCACATTGATTGTTGGGATATGTTCTTCCATTTCCCGCCATTAACTAAGAAAAGAAACTATAATTAGGGGCTTAAATACTTAGCCAATAATCATGAAAAGGAAACTTTATGCATAAAAGGATAAACTTGTAGAATAAATGTATATCCTAACTTGTGATCCCCTAGGTTCCAATCTAGGTTATCCATGATCATATATTCTTATGTGAATCTTTATTTTATTTTATCTTTGTTCCTTTAACAATGGTTCATACTAAGCTTATGAATTTACCAAAGCATATCCCCTAGGAGTGTCGTAACCAAGAGTGCAGCAAGGCCCATTGTTGTGTACCAGTTCCCGTTTGATTCTAGCTCAAAGTGGTGTTTTCGGGATTTACCCCTATGTACATCTGTGCCAGAGCCACCTCTACCTGCTCGTATCCAGACAGGGATGTATTTTCTTGGCAACCCATTACTCAATACTCACCAAAATACCAGGAATATTTACAATATATAAACTTTTATAAAGTTTTAATATCCTAATTTAAACAAATAACTAAACCATACTTTGATACCAACTATAACATCCAGCCTTTTTATCACATAAAACTTTTATTACATTTTACAAAACCGAGGATCTTTAAGGTTTAGTGTCTTGGAAACCAAGAACTTAAAACATGAAAACATAAAACATTCTTCTTAAACAATTGATAGGCTTCTACTCATGTCCATCCTAGGTTCATTACTACATCTCATAACCTGGGGTCATACATCAAAAGAAAGGGTGATCAGAAGGCCCAGTAAGGGAAACAAGAGAAACATTTTACATGTGAACTTGAGATACTTCAATAAGGTCATGAAAAGAACTTTAAGGCATGAGAAAAAAATCAGGAGATATATCATAATAAAAATGAAATTTTTCATAACATGAAGATGTGGCTACATCATTTAACATAGAAAATCATGAACATATCACCATGGTTCATCCCCAATGTGTCATTTGAAAATTATCAAGGTTATTCACCAAGATATCGTGAAAAATGTAATCTCTAGTGGTTACATCATTACCCAATGCATTGGAGCGCTATCAGGGTGCACCCTTGATTTGTCTATATAATCATGTGAGCCACATATATAATCATCAAACATTTCATAAATAACCCATATAGAAAAAAATAAATGGGTTTGATTTCATAATCATAATGTTTTAAAAACTGCTTTAAAGACATGATCTTTACGTCACTTTAAACCCACAGAAGGGTAGAGCGGGTCTCATGTATGTAAATACCAAAATTTAAAATAGAAAATTTTGATATATATATGTGAATACCCCTGTAGAAATAAGATCTTTGAGTATTTACTTTATAACATAAAATAATTTTGAGAAAAGAGAGAGGCATTTTGAGACGAAAATTTTGCAGCATAACGGCTATGTTTTGGGGTTTTAGAAAACATTTAAAAGAGAAGGGACATGGGTCAAACATTCATAAATGTCCCATAAAACAGTAGAGGGACAAAATAAGAAGGATATATGAACATGGTAATGAAATTTGAAGGACATAACATTTGAAATGAAAAACATGGAAGGAATACAAAATTAGATTTCTCATATGAAAATTCGGCAGCCTAACGACGTCACTTAAACTTCAACAAAAAATGATTTGAAAGATCAAATAGGGGCTCTAATCATGTGAAAATAAGAGTTCAGTATGATAGATATAGAGATCATACCTCAACATAATTAAAAAGAAACTTGAAAGACTTGACATGAAAGTAGAACATTGAAAAGAATGAGAAGGGTGAAAGAATCCCCTTAAAAATTCGGCAGCCTAACGGCGCCACTTAAACATTATTAAAACGAATTGATGAGAGAAAGATGGGGTATCTCATCATATGAAAATGAAAAGGGCAGTAATATGAATATAGAAGAACATCCTCCAACATAAGAACATGGAGCATAAAATAAATTACATAAAAGAGATTATCTGAAAAGAAAGAGAGAGGTCAGATCCCATACCTTAAAACGTAACTCTTAAAACACAAAGGTTGGGAACTTGAGGGCTTGGGGGAACCTTGGGGGGACTCCTTGGGAGGTAAAGAGACTAGAACTTCATTGGGGGGGAGTGGGGAGTCGAAATGGATGAGAGGATGTCTTGGTATTTATAGGGAAAGTGAGGGGACAAAGCATTAATGGCCAAGGGACACCTCACAAGTGGTTTTCTCAAAAGCATGGGCTCTCCCATGGTATTTCCCATGGAGTTAGGCCACATGGTCCCCCCATACAATAATTTATTACCTTTGGTCGACCATCCCTTAAAATATCTCATGGAATCATCATGACACAGTTATGATGTCATTAAACATACCGAAACCCTAAAACTGTATTTTTACTATTCACTGAAAATTCAACTTTCTCAGAAAAATCCCAAAATTTCACATTAACCAAATATCAATTCTCTGATTTCAAAAATTAACTCCATTTTATAAAAATAATTTTCTAAATATTTTTAATTTAATTTTTAAATAAATAAACTATTCACCATAAATTCATTTTTTCAGAAAAAACCCCAAAAATTACCTTAACATAATATCGATGCTCTGAGTTCAAAAATGAAATCCATTTTATAAAAATAATTTTCTAATTATTTTTAATTTAATTTTTAATTAAAAAACACTATTCAACTGAAAAAACTAATACTTGATTAATAATTTATGAAACCGTTATTTAACCATTTTATTGAATCACATTACATAATCAAGGTTCCTAGATTATATTAATACTTTATTAAAGTAAGATTACTAATACATTTGGTCACATTACTAATCCTAAGCATAAAATCACTATTCATAATTTACTATTCATCAAAAATCAAGTTGATCTTATTAGACTCTAAATTTCATACTGAACATAATTGTAGAAGGCCATTTTTTGAATATCATTACACATTTTTAATTATTTAAGGTTTAGATAAACATTTTTAAAATATCATTTTTCTAAAATTCATAAAAAATATGCATACTATATTTATCCGGTCATTTGAAAATTCATAAACTTCATCATAAGAAGAAATCCCAATTTTTATTTAAAACAAAGGATTACACAAGGCAGTTACGGTATCCTTACATAGCCCTTTATCACACCAGCATAGGACCTAAGTGTAAGGTGTGCTAAGGTGAGAGAATCTGAGGGAGGCTCAGCCAACATCGCACGAGTAGTAATTTCTATCAGTTTGAACTTCTCGCAAAGGCGATTCCATTCTAGCATCACATGATGAAGTTCGGCTTGGGTTTGGTCCACAGCAAAGCCCAATGGTGCTACCTCCTTCCCAAGTTCTGTTAGATGGGCTTCGATCGGTCCAAGACTACTGGGTGAGGCCATCGAATCTTCTTTCTATAATAATTAACCAAGATAACTTGTATTTAGAGATAATAATCAAAACGTTTAGTTTCCAGCAGTCATATTGACCAATGATCATATAACAGTCAAAACTCAATGGTCTCATTTTAATTATACTCATGTTATCAAATGAAACAGTTTTGTTGAGTATAAAATAACACACAAAATTAGGAAACAAGATTTATTCAAAATTTCGGGTCGTGACAACGAACAAGCTCAATTAAAACCTACAAAAAAACTAAAAATAGGACAACACCATAGGCTTGAGTATTAAAACCTTGTAGGCGTTCCCAACAAACTATTCCTAGTGCACTACCTATAAATAAAGAATTTACTAATTCCAGGTTTGAACTAAATTATATAAAATATGGGTTACCACACACAAATTTTTATTTCTCAAACAAGTAATAGTCCATTTCAATTTTTATTTTTAAAATAGGATTAATGTTTGAAAGGAACATGTGCATTTCACTTTAAAACATTTTTGCAAACAATTTATAAATCCAAATTTTTGTTGTTAGTCAAAAGGAAAACCCCACACAACACACACTAAGGGAATTGGAAAAAGTGGCACATAGGGGCAAGCAACCGAACTATAACTCTCAATTGTATCCCACATAAAAATAAACACAAAATAAAATATGGGTCGAACCTAGGAGATTGTGAAAAAACCAGAACGTACTATACATGGGACTCATCCTGAATGCATGCCCTAGTCAATGATGTCAAAATGACTGAACACCCGGTGTTTCCCTGTATGGCCTAACTGAGGGGGCCAATCCCATAGTAATAATAATTATAAAACATCTCTCTTCAATTGTCCACATTTCGTTACGTAATGTAAAATAGTGTAGAAATCGTTCTCAAGAAGATTCAATTAATATGTCGGGTTCCCATGTCAACACCTATAATAAACATGGTTGAGTCAACAAAGTCAACCAAGAAACTAGTCACGTTGCAACAACATCACACACAACTCACGAAACCAACATACATAAAAGGATCACCCCTGAGTCACCCCAAAGAATGTTTTCCAAATTAATTTATTTTTTCAAAGTTCCAAACAGGCCTTAACCAACTTTAAAGAAAAACCTTATTTCTCAAGAGAACCAAAACACATGTTCATGCATCAGAAGAAATCATTTATCATCAAAACAGAACTACACTTGAAATTCTATGAATTATTTTCAAAGGCCAAATGAGAACTCTTTTACTATTGTGCATCAATTCACCAAGAAAATATTTCAAGTGACATGTATAAAATAAATAGCTTCTTTTTACATCGAATAATTATTCCAAATTTTTTTACCTAATACTATTTTTTATTTATTAAAACTAATAAAATATCAAGCAATTAATAAATTCTAAATTTAAAGGAAAGTGTAGTGGGGGACCTACCTTGACTTGAAGCTCGGTTACAAAGATGCAACACATCTCACACTCATGCATAAGTACGCGCAACTGGATAATAACCACAATTTCACAGAAAATACATCGCCAATATGCTGCAGATGTAAAGGAAAAAAACACATAAATGATAATTTAAAATAAATCAAAAAAATACAAATAAAACTCACCAAAACCTTAATGCGGGCAAAACAAAACGAACCCACACCGCACACCATCGGCAGCGAGCATCTGTCGCATGCCCATTTGCGAACTAGGTGCGCAACAGGCCACGCAAACGAGCGATGTAGGAGTTGGTGTGACAATCAGAAAGGGGAAGCTGAATAGGAGGAGGCTTTGAGCTGGATGGACGGTTGCTGGTGGAGGAGGTCTGGCCAAGGATAGGGGTTGTGAAGAAGGGGCCAGACAGGGGGATTATAGTGGTCCTGATCGTGCTTAGCAAGGGTGAAGAAGAATGTCGTAGGTAAAGGGGATCCGCTCAGATGGGTGTCGCGCCGGCCAATAGAGGGGAGGAGGTTTCTCGGCCAGACAGAATAGGGGTGCACTGTTCAGGCGTGCTAAGCAGGGAGCTGGCTGAAGGAGGACATCACACACCGAGCTGGAGGTGTTCTAGGCGCGTCGCGGCTAGAAGGAGGTTGGCCTGCAGGTGCATGGTTAGTGCGGTGCAGGGATGGGGGTCATGGATAACAGGTGCAGAGGTGCATAGCACCAGAGAGGGATGCAACAGCGAGGTCGCGACTGCTAGAGAGGAAATCGACCGGAGGGAGGCATGCCAAAAATCATGCAACTAGGGGGTTTGGGTCGCGCTGCGAGGGAGAAGGAGGTCGGTGCCGCGAATGTGCGAGCATGGAAGAGAGGCGAGTAAAATGACATTGGAAGAGGGAAAGTGGTAGGGGCACAATGAAGGTAGGGGTCACCACTGTAAATCTCAAGCGCAGTGGTTGACTGGATGGGAGCTAGGGTGTCGGGAAGCGGCAGACGAGTAGAAGGGGGACAGGTCGTGCGACGTCATCACAGGGCAGGAGGCAGAGGGGTGTGCGAGCGAGTTTTGGTGGGAGTGCAGGTGGACTAGGGCAGTAGGACCTGGCTAACAGGAGGGGTCAGAGCAGGAGTGCTAGTGCGCTGCAAGGGAGAATGAGGGAGGCGGGCCGAGGAGGGCCGGAGGTATGGGTGACCTGGAGAGGGGTTGGTTGCGGCGCCGACTGGAGGTGGCATGAAAAATGAGGCTAGGGGATGTCCTGCTCATACTGCAATAAGGGATATGGGGGCTCTCCGAAGTGGTGTGTCGTGTGTTGGAATGAGAAGGTAGAGGAGGCGACACCCACGTGGAAGGAAAAAAAGGAGGAAGAAAAAAGGAGAGAAAGGTAGAATGAGAAAAAAAAAGATAATAACAAGAAAAAAATTATAATAATAATAATAATAATAACAATAACAAAAATAATCATAATAAAATTAATAATAATAATAACCTAAATTATAAAAATAATAATAATTAAAATTATTAACCATGAAAATTTTTAAATAATGAAATCAACATTTATTTATCCATTTTAATTTTCCGAAGGTAGGGAGACTGTGTCGTTTCATGGGTGATGTCGCGCGGGGTCCAAAATGTGCTCCGTCGGGGCACTGAGTGACATCAACTAAAAAATGCATGTTTTTCTACAAAACTCGAAAATCCTGTTCATAATTCAACCCGAACCTCCACAAAAAATTTTAAAACCAAAGAAAATAATAAAATAAAAATAATAGATAGGTCTTAGTGTGGAAATTCTCCCCACCATAATGCTACTCGTAATTGGGAATCCATAAAAAGACCTAGAGCAAATATGAAACTCCTTAAGTGTCAGTCACCCCTAAAAGTTTAAGCGCCTCCAGTTGATCGATCCAAATGAAAAAAAACTCTCATGACATGAAAATCATCCTCAAAACATGAACACATTAATCACAACCAAAAAACCCCAAAACAAAACTCTGATACTGACACAAGGAGCCTAAAAGGAATCCCCACCATAAGAAACAAGCAAAACTAAATTCAATGAGGCCATCGATGGGTCTCCCACCATAAGGATTGATGAGATTAACAAAGATTGAAAACTTCCCATGCGGACTAGAAACCCCACCACAAGGGTTGGGGATGGAAGGGCCCAACCAATAGAGCATCAAGACTACCGTCAGCACTACCTTAACGACATCACACCCTTGGGAGGACACAAATACATGTCATACTAAAGACCAAGATTAAACCAAAGCCCTTTTTCACCATTGGGGTTCACCTGACTATGTGCCAGATTCACTCTGGGACCTATGGTAGGAGCACTAATGATTGAAGCATCTCCTAGCTTGCGGTCAGGCTTCAAAATTTCCCAATCATAACACACAAACCAGAGTTTCACCAAAAACAATTCTAATAATAGAGAGGTTTCAAAGAGGTTCTTCAAAAACATTCTTACAACTGAAGGAAAAGAAAAACCACAAAATGGTATGGGTGATGAATACTACATCAAAGAAACTCTACAATGAGGAAACCTCAAACGGATCCACAAACATCACACAAATCCCGCTGACGGGCTCAGGTGACCTTTGGTGAGTCAGGTCTGGCTTCAACGCGCTTCATGGAAACACCTCGACAGAATCGTTGCACGTGACCTAGGCGCCCACAAGTGTGGCATGGTCTTGGAGCATTCGGCCAAATCAGTCTCTTATATCCCTGCATACCACACATGTGATAGATCAAGGCATTGTGATTTGAGGAAGTTGATTGAAGGTCTGAAGGCCTCTTCATTCCTCTACCTGTACCACCAACATCAGGCCGCTTCCCATTCTTCTTATCGTTATCTATTTCACTACTTCCCAAGGCCGAAGGAGGATTCAACACCTCATGTCCTCTTGCTAACCTAGCTTCATCAAGGAAATCTTATCTCACCACGTCAGGGAAGGTGACTACGTTGAACTCTTCCACCTTCGAATACAGCTCAAGATGTAATCCAAGATCAAAATTCCACGCTTTCATAGGATAATTTCCAACATACCCCGGTTCATAAGAAGCCAAGTACAGAAAATGACGAATGTATTCCAACACTAATCAAACACCTTTCTAAAGACAACATAACTCCATCCTCTTCCTCATGTTTTTCACCTTAGAGAAGTATTGTTGGATGAACGACAACTTGAAGAACTCCCAAGTAAGATCTTATTGAGGCTTGGTTCAAGACATGGACTTCCACCACTTCTAGGTTGGACCTTCAATCAAAAATGTAGCCAACTTCACCTTTAATGAATCAGGAGGCATGAGAGAGCATAAGTTCCTGTCAATCTTCGACAACCACTCCTCTACCCAAAGAGGATCTGCTTATCCAAAAAAAAGGAGGGTTCAACTTCCAAAACTCCAGGAAGTAGTCCATGGGTTGATCAGCTGGAGGATTTACTAAGGATGCACCACCCGAAGCTGCACCTTGGGCATCCATCGATCCTTTGTGGGGGAGAACACTAAGGAACAAGAAAACAAGAAGTGAGATCAAAACATGGTCATTGTCCTTTGAAATACCAAAACAACACTTTTCACAATAATTTTCAAAATGAAGGAAAACCCAAACGATTCACTAGGGAAAAACTAGTGATTACGGGTGACTCAGATATATTGTTGGCAGCCATACGCTTGTCACACCACCATCAATGAAAACATTCTGGGGTAAAATCTCTAGATCGACATTGCTTTCCAGGCCCTACGAGCTCATGGGGACACTTTCCCAACTCCATTTCCATTTCAGAAAATAAAACAATTCACAACAATTAAAGGAAACTAACATGCCCAGAAAACCCATGGTAACCCGAGTTTCAGAACATGCAAGGTTTCATGACTTCATTCTCATCCGTACGCCCCGAGTCCAAACAATTCTACTCCATCTACCATGAAAACCCAAATAACAAAGGGATCTCTGAAAAACATGGTCTGCTCAAGGGCCGACCTCCTCTGATACCATTGTGTCACAAACCAACCCTGGTCATCCCTGAACTGATCACCCGATCCAGTCTGCGACATGGCTTGAGAGGTGTTCCTGATCTTCCCGGGATGGCGAAAAGTGTTAGGGCATCAATAGAGGAAAATTGGGAATGATTTCAACCAGTCGAAATAAAAAAGTAGTGGAATAGTGGAATAACACAATGTAAATAAATATCATGAAAAAGAAAGAACGACCAACAATAACAAACTAACCTGACCACGACCAAAACTCCTTGTGACCTCGAGAGTCACTCTTCAAACCACAACCGAGTATCTCCCATGGTGAAAAATCTCGAGTCAAACCTGAAACATAACTAAAACCAGAGAAACACTATAGGCGTGAGTATTAAAACTTTGTAGGCATGCCCATAAAACTATTCCCAATGCACTACCATTAAATAAATAATTTACTAATTCTATGTTAGAACTAAATTATATAAAATATGGGTTTCCACACAAACAAATTCATTTATAAAACAAGTAACATTCCATTTACCTTTTTAATTTAAAAACAAGTTTAATGCTCAAAAGGAAAAGGTTCTTTGTATTTTAAAATAATTTTCTAGTAAATTTAGATCTCCAAATTTTAATTGTTAGTCAAATGGAAAACCACACACAATATACACTAAGGAAAATGGAAAAAGTGGCACCCGTGGGCCAGAAACTGAACTCAACCTCTCAATCTTATTCCACATACAAAAAAACTAAAGAAAACATGGGTCGAAACTAGGATCTTGTGAACAAACCAGAACATACTATACATGTGACTCATCCTGAAGGCATTCCCTACTCAATGATGTTATAATTCCCTAATGCCTTGCTTTTCCATACATGGCCTAACCAAGGGGCCCAATCCCATAGAAATAATAATAGCAAAACATCTCACTGATATGGGCCACTATCCAGTGCGTAATCTAAACTAGTGTAGAAATCGTTCTCAGAAGATTCACTTACTATACAAGGTTCCCATGTCAAGATGTATAATAAACAAGGGAAATTCAAAAAAGTAAATCATGTAACCATTTAGATTGAACAAGCATCACACACCACTCACGCAACGAACGTACACACAATAATCACCCCTGATTCACTCAAAGAATTTTTTCCAATATAATTTATTTTATCGAAGTGCCAAACGAGCCTCATCCAACTTTAAAGAAAAATCTCATTTCTCATGTTAACCAAAACACTTATTCACTCAGCATAAGAATTCATTTATCATCAAACCATAACTACACTTGAAATTCTATGAGTTATGTTCAAAGGCCAAACATGAATTCTTTCACTATTGTGTGTCAAAACACCATGAAAATATTTCATGTGATGTGTATAAAATAAACAGGTCTTTTTTACATTGTGTAATTATTCCAAAATTATTTATCTAATAATATTTATCATTTATTAAAAATAATAAAGTATCAAGAAATTAATAAATTCTAAATTTATAGGAAAGCGCAATGGGAGACCTAACTTGAATTGCAGCTCGGTTACAAAGACGCGACACGTCTCACACTGGCACACAAGTACGCGCAACCTGCTGACGACTGCAATATCACGTAAAATACCTCTCTAAAATGCTGAAACCATAAAGGTAACTAAAAACACATAAACGATAATTTAAAATAAATCAAACAGAAGACAAATCAAACCTCACCTAAACCTCACTGTAGGTGAAATAAAATGAACCCACACCACTCGCCTTCGTTGGAGGGTGTTTGTTGTGCGCCCGGTTACGAACTAAGTGAGCAACTGGCCATGCAAACGAGAGAGGTAGGAGTCGGAACAACAATTGGAAAGGGGCATCTGAATAGGGGAGTCTGCATGCTGGATGGAGGTTCACCAGCGGAGGAGGTCCAACCAAGGATAAGAGCCGGGAAGAAGGATCTGGACAGGGGGTTTGCAGCGGTCATACTCATGTTCTAGCAATGGAGAAGCAGGATGTCGCAGGTATAGGGGAGCTGCTCGGATGGGTGTTGCATCGACCAACAGAGGAGAGGAGGCTGCTTATCCAGAAAAAACATGGGTGCGCTAGTCTGACGTGCTTAGTATGGAGCTGGCTAAAGGAGGGAATCACCCACTGAACCGGAGGTGCACCAGGCACGTCGCGACTAGTAGGGGGTCGGCCTGTGGGTGTGTAGTCATGGTGGTGCAGGGCTAGGGGTCATGGACATCAGGTGCAAAGGGGGCTTAAAAACAGAGTGGGATAAGGCAGTGAGGTCATGGCTTCCAGAGATGGGACCAACCAGAGAGTGGCACGCCAGAAACCAAGCCATCAGAGGGTTTAGGTCATGCTGCAGGGGATAAGGAGGCAGGTTCCGTGGTCGTGTGAGCAAGGAGTAGCAGTGGGTTGGACGATTGGCAGATAGGGATAGCGGAAGGGGTGTAATGCAGGCAGGGGGTGCCGCTATGAAGGTAGAGAATGGAGGTCTGCTGGATGGGTGCCATGGTGTCGGGCAGTGGTGGGTGAGTAGGAGGGCGACAAGTTGTGCATCGTCATCGTAGGGTAGGAGTCAGAGGAGTGTGGGAGAAGGTGCTGGTGGGAGTGCAAGCGGATTAGGGCTGGAGTGCCTGGCCAATAGGAGGGGTCAGAGTGGGGTGCTGGCACACTCCAAGAGATACTGGGGGAGCTGGCTGAGGAGGGCCTAAGGTAGGGGTGACCTAGAGAGGGAAGGAGAAGGGAGATGAGTGGACACCCACGTGGAAGGATAAAAGGAGGAAAAAAAAAGAAGGAATGAAAGGAAGGAAGAAAGAAAAAAGAAAGATAATAATAATAAATAAATAAATAAAAATAAAATAATAATAATAATAATAATGATAAAAATAATCACAATAATAATAATAAAAATAATAACCTTTGTTTCAATAATAATAATTTAAATTATTAACCACAATTTTTTTAAATAACCCAATTTTCATTTATTTATCCATTTTAATTTTTGAAATACTGGAGGATTGTGTCATTGCATGGACGAAGCCACATGGGGTCCAAAATTCATCCTCCTGGGCTTCTTATTGACGTCAACTCAAAAACACATGTTTTTTTGACAAAGATCAAAAAATGCATTCATAATTCAACCATAACCTCAAATAAAATTTAAAACCAAAGAATAAAACCAAATAAAAAAAATATATAGGTTAGTGTGTGAAAAAATTAGTTGATTTTTTTTATAATTAGGGAATTAAAAAAATTGAAATTCCACATTTTTATTGATTTAGAAAGGCCATGTGGTTTTGTCGCATGGTCTTCCAAACTATGGGGCAACTGTCTGGTCTCCTATGTCCAAGAGGAATCCATCCACATGACTTTACCGGGGAGAGAGCATGCTAGTGTGGTAGGAGTTTGTCATGGATAGTTAGACAAAGAATGTAAATGGAAAGAGTTGTAAAATTGGAAGTTCATATCATTTTAATACTTTAGGATAAATATCCATAAATCATTTGGGATGTGTAAGAATCATCTGCACCTCAATCCGACATATGGTGTGACTGGTATGACTTCAAGTGCATCTTTTTATTTAAAATTGACATTTTTTTTGTAAAAATGACAACTAATATACTCAAAACTAAGAAAAAACATTCATATTTTTTTATACTTTATTAAAAAAAATCCCTAAGTCATTTGTGATGTGTAGGAATCAACCAAACCTCAATTGGATGCACAGTGTGAGCGACATAACTTTAAATGTGCCTTTTTATTTAAAATTCACATTAATTTTAGTAAAAATAATAAGGGACAAACTCAAAATATATAAAGAACTTTCATATTGTTTTGATACATTAGGATAATTATCCATAAGTCATTTTTTATGTATAGGAATTAACTACACCTTAATCCAACACACGGTGTGACAAGTATGACTCCAAGTGTTCCTCTTTATTTAAAATTGACATTAATTTTAGAAAAAAGGACAAGTGATATGTTGAGAAATGAGATAACACATTTGTATTTCTTTGTTTCTTTAGGAAAATTTTCCTTAAGTCATTGTTGATGAGTAGGAAGCAACCACACCTCTATCAGACACACAATGTAACCAGTTTGACTCAAAGTGTCCGTTATCAGTTTAGAATTGTCATTTTAGTTGAAAACGTGTCTCACTAACTGAAATACAACAAAATTCACTATTATTATCTTGATAATTTAGGAAAATGATCCATAAGTCAGTTGTGACATGTTTGAAGTAGTCTCATATCAATCTGACACACGATGTGACCGATATGACTCAATGTGTGTGTTTCTAGTTTCAAATGACATTTTAGTAAAAAGAACAAGTGACATATTAAAAAACAACAAAATTCATTCATATTGTTTTGATACTTTATAAAAATGATCCATAAGTCATTTATGACATTTTTGAATTAACCCCTCTCAAATCTGACGCATGGTGTGGCCGGTATAACTCCAAGTGTGTGTTTTTATTTACAATTGACATTAGTTTTATTAAAAATAACTAGTTACATACTAAAAATTGATAAAAAGCATATCAACTGTTTTGATAATTTTGGAAAAATATCCAAAAGTAATTTTATTGTGTATGAATTGACCACACCTTAATCAGATGCACGGGGTGACCGGTTTGACTCAAAATGCCCATTATGAGTTTAATTAGTTAAAAAGTTGCCACTCATTTCAAACCAATAAAATTCACTCTATTTGTTTTGATAATTTAATAAAATGATTCATAAGTCATTTATGATATATATAAAGTAATCTCACATCAAACCGACACATGATGCGACCGATATGACTCAAAGTTTGTGTTTCCAATTTCAAATGAAATTTAAATAAAAAACACCAGTGACATACTTAGAACTAAGAAAACACATTATTTTTTTGATACTTTAGGAAAACTATCCATAAGTCATTTGTGATGTATAGGAATTAGCTGCAATTTAATTGGATGCACAATATGACTAGTATAATTTGAAGTGTGTCTATTAGTTTTTAATAGATATTAATTTTAGTAAAAAGAAAAAGTGGTAGATTGGAAACTAAGAAAACACATTCGTATTGTTTTGATACATTCTGAAAATGATCCATAAATAATTTTTAATGTATAGTAATCAACCGACTCTACTTATGATGCTCAATGTGATTAGTATAAGTTCATGTGTGTCTTTTTAAATAAAATTGAAATTAATTTTATTAAAATGAACAAGTGATATACTAAAAACTATGAAAATGTATTCTGATTTTTTTGATAGTTTAAAAAAATGATCCATAAGTCATTTTTGATGTGAAGGAATCAATATAACCTGAATCTGACACATGGTGTGACTGATATAAAACAAAGTGTGACTTTTTATTTAAAATTGACATTAATTTTAATAAAAATAACAAGTGACATACTGAAAACTAAGAAACCACATTCATATTGTTTTTATATTTTAGTAAAATGGTCAGAAATTCATTTTTTAAGTTTTTTAATCAAAATCACCTCATTTAGATGTACGATGTGATCGTTATGACTCAAAATGTATGTTATCAGTTTAAAAATGAAATTTTAGTTCAAAATGTGTGTCACTCACTGAAAACCAATAAAACACACTTTTATTATCTTGATATTATAGAAAAGTGATTTATAAGTATTTTTTGATTTATAGGAAGTAATCTCATGTTAGATCGACACACAATGTGATCGGTATGACTCAAATTTTGTGTTTGTAGTTCGAAATGACATTTTAGTAAAGAACACAAGTGACATAGTGAAAAATAAGAAAACAAATAAGGATTGTTTTGATACTTTAGGAAAATTATCCATAAGTAATTTTTGACTTGTATGAATTTTATTCACCCCAATCTGACACACGGTGTTATTCGTATAACTCTAAATTTGTTTTTATTTAAAATTGAAGTTAATTTTAGTCAAAAGAACAAGTGACATACTCAATACTGAGTGGAAAAATTTGGATTATTTTGATACTTTAGAAAAATGATCCATAAATAATTTGTGATGTGTAGGAATCAACCACACCTCAATAGAATGCACGGTGTGACAAGTATAACTCCATGTGTGTCTTTTTATTTAAAATTTACATTTTATTAATGTATTCTTTCATATTAATGTTAAATTCATTTTTTTTTCTGGTATTAATAACTTCTGATTTTTTTTTTCTATATTGGTCAAATATTTTTCTCATGTTTAGGTATTTAGTTTGGTAATTGATACCAGGGGAAGAATTTTTTGAGTGGGGATCACAGGTGCCAAAAATGATGAAATATTAATGTTTTTAAATGTATGTGAATTATATTTGTAAATTTAATTATAAAAAACATTATTTGAAATGTATATAGTAGTTTTTTTTGTATTCATGATGTAAAATTTATTTAAATTAAATTATATATTTTTTTACAGGTTACAGGTATTTCCTATATCATGCTGTTATTCAAAAAATACACTATAACAGGTTGGGACTTTATGAGTGCAATTGGAAGCACTGATAAAGGGTACCCCCCTTTAATGGCACTGAGGAATTTTTTTAGTACTCTTAAATACCTTTTTACACACTATTAAAGGAAATATCTATAGTAGTTCAAATTGATCTTTGATTTAAATTCCTTCTTCACTAGTGGAACTCTCTAAACAAAATGAACTAGGTGTTAAACATAAAACACCTAACCTGGCCAAATTTGGATTCCATACATTCATCATCCATATTGATGGTCATAAAATCATTCATGATGATCTATTTTACTAAAACTATATTGAATCCCTCTTCCCAAATACATTCATCACAGCACAAAAAACATTTACATCAGTTTTATAAATCTTATCCAGTAACATATTGTTACTTTTTTCATATAATCCTCAACCCCGTTTTTTTCTATGCTTTGGTTGGGGTTCTTCTCAGGTTGTTTCAGAAAGTTATTTTTTTTTGAAATTTTTCGGTTGTGCACAGTTGGTGCATATTTTTAAAAATTATGCGGACCTACCCAGCTAACTGTGCATACGATGATTTTTAATTCCAAAATATTATTAAAAATTTCATGAACCACCATTTTAACTCCAACTCGGCCCCAAATCCACTTGGATCGATTTCTTAGGTCTTGGAAGCTCTCAATGACCAATTTCTTCTCCTCCAAACCCTTTCTATAGTGGATCAAAGAAAGGTAAATGTCATTCGATCACTTCTCTATAAGATTTAGTATTCCACACTTTTCTTCTATCCTCTTTAGAGTTTGTTAGATCTCCATGTTGTTGGAGGATCTAAACTCCTCTGTTTTGGATCTCGGATCTAGGGTTTTATTTCTTTATCTACATTTCTGATGTTTTTTATTATAGAATCTCGTTGTGGGTATTGTGATACATGATCCTGTGATCCCATGGTAGGTTTTTCTCTTTAAGATTGGCCAATTGATTTAACCTAAAATTACTTGATTTGAATTAAATTGGTTTTAATTAAATTGTAAGAAGCCAATTTAGTGTGAATTGGGATTTTGAATTGATTTGACTTGAAATTATAAAAAACCCCAATTAAAATGAATTGGGTTGTGATTTGAATTTGATGGAAATTGTGAAATTAATATATGAAATTGATTTGTGAAATAAATTTTGGGAAAACAGATTAAATTGTTTTGATAAAAACCATGGATTAGTTTTATCCTGAAAAAGGCATGACTTGATTAAAACTAATGTTTGGGTTTTTAAAGAGAAATTGGTATATTGAAATTGGAAATGGGGTAATTTTATTTTAATTTGGTTTGAAATAATTTTCCCATTATTGATTATTGGTTTAACACATGGAATTCTAGGTCATTAGTGAGTTATTTTGGGAAAACACACCATCTTGGAATTACCCTAGAAATAGATTAATTCTGTAGAACTATAAAAAAACGTACATCATAAGTATTATCCTTAGTACGATGTTGATTAGTCATATTTGACCAGCGAGGGATGTGTGCGCACATTTCCATTATCACTATATGATTGCGTGAGGATCCCATAACCTGGAACTGTCATACCTATTGACATATGATAATTTTGATCATTTGTGATTATTTTTATATATATAACACTGTATGTAAAACTGATTTAAAAATGCCTTGTGAATTTATATAAATTATATTATATAAAATGCTTATTAACTTATTGTTTTAAATGTTTCAATCTATTGAAATAAAAAGAATGATTTTTTGATATTTTTTATTATACTTCCATGACCAATTTTTAAAAATTGAAAGATTAATTTGGTTAGTTAATTTATAATATTATAATGGAACACTTGGTGAGACCCCCCCAGGATTTTATCTCACTCCCTACCTTTACCTTTGTTCATTTATAGATTTTATTATACCAGATTCAAGTAAGGGAAAACCACTAGTTAGAGGTGGTGGTTGTGGATCATTTTGTCTTGGAGTACTATGTTCTCTTAGAAATGGGTTATTTATCTTGTATTATGGTACTTGTTGATGTAATTTTGGGTTTTGATACACCTTTTTTACTTTTATAACCATTCTCCCTGTGTAGTTTTCTTTTGATCATACTGATATGTGTTGTTTCTTCTATTGTGTTGGTGGAAAAATTGTTCCAACATTCATATTGTATGATTATAGGTGCTAGTAACCAACCCTGATTATCGGGAATTCCCTTCATGCTATGTTAGTGATGGACTGTGTATCAGGGTACTAGGGTGTCTAAGATGGTTCATGAAAAAGTGGTATCAAATGTGCAGGTTGTACATCTTACCTAGATGTCAGTAAAATGTTGTGTAATCATGTTAGGGCTTAGGAGGTATTTACAACTAAGTTCCTGGCTAAAAATCATTGTAATGAGCCTTAAGTCACCATGGGTGGTTTGAATAAGACATCTTGAGGATTAGTTATATTATGTTCTCTAATTTCCATTTGGAAAAAATGAAATAATTTTTTTATCTATTTGATGAGATTAATTTCTCTTGTTGATCTATTTGAGTGTTAATATGATTTCATAAATGTTGTATAATATTTATTTGTAGCATCATGCCTCCAAGAAGACGTGTAAATCAGACCTATTAGGAATATACTGATGAACTATAGTGAGTAAATCATCTTGTAGACCAGAATTTGATTGAGGTTATTGTGTGTGATGTCCAAGCTCTAGGAAATACACCTACATCCATTTCCATACAAGATCTAGATGTAGAACATTAGAGAGATAAATTAAGGATTCATGTTTAGGAATTTGTTCGCCATAATTCTCTAGTGTTCTAAGGCTTAAACGATCCTCCAAAGGCTAAGGATTGGTTGAGGAGAGTTTATCTTTTATTTGATTTCTTGGAAATTCCTGATTCAATCAAGTTGAAATATACCACATTCAAGCTAGAGGCACCTATCAAGAGATGGTGGGACATGATGGTGATGTTGAAGAAGAATGAGGGCTTAGAGTGGGAGGATATTAAATATATTTTCATCAACTAGTTCTATCTAGAGTCGATGGTACTAGCCAAGGATATAGAGTTTTTTAAACTCAATCAGGCTGACAAGACCATGGCTGAATATGCTAATCACATTTATGAGCTTTGAATTTTTCATCTAAGATTGTATCATATTATAAGACAAAGACTCAAAGGTTTAATATGGTACTTAGATATTATATCCATTCTTAGGTTTTCTTTCTGAGGCTCTCTTCTTATACTGATGTATTGGATAAATAATTGGTGGTTGTGATGAACCTAGCTAGTATGTCAAGGTTTATGGGAGTTCCATTTTCTCACAATGACAACACTGTGATTTCCTTCAAAGTAAAGAGAATGAGTGATAATTATCATGGTGGTTCTCAATAGTAGGGTTCTTATAGACCTCATTCAATGTCAGTTAGTGTCCATTTGATTTGATCCCAATGTGGAAATCTTGGGCATTTTAAATGGATTTTAACTGATGTACCCAAGACATGTAGTTCCTATAGACACTCAGCTCACTTGGAGAAGTTCTATCATGTATATTATACTCCATTTAGTGGAATATGATCCCAATAACAAAAAAGTATTGTGGTGAAATCAGATACTTCATAAACTAAGGGGTTATGACCAAAGGCATCTAGAAAAATGATTCTTCACATAGTGGAAGAGTCTCTAAAGGAATCATATATGGGTCTAGTGACTGTGAGAGGTACCATCACTATTGCTTCATCTATAGTGACTACTTTTTTTGACACTATATAATCTTATTCTTTCATTTCCACCCATATTGTGAATATTCTAAATATTCCTATAGAGCTTTTATCTTATGTGATGGATATTACTATACCCTGAAGAATGATGAAAGAGTAGGGTCTATATTTACCTTCTTGTGTTTTCTTATTATCAGATGTCACACCTTCTTAGTATTTTTTGGTTCTTGACATGAAACCTCTTGATGTAATATTCAGGATGGATTTAATCATTTCTAGTAAATCCTGAATTAATTTCTATCTTTACTGGGTCTTCTTTACAAAAACCAATGAGGTGTGCCAAATATTTTAGAGAGAATGGGACCTGAGGTCAAGTAGAGATGAACATTATTATAAAAAGTTGATAAAAGTAATATCTGTGTTTTTTCATTTAACATGGAGTGATAATATTTGATTGATGATATCCCTCTAGTTTTCATCGAGTTTCCCAATGCTTTCCCTTCAGACTTATATGGTTTTCCACCGTTAAGGGAGGTAGTTTTTTTGATCGATTTAGTGCCTAGTACTCAGATGATATCTATTCATTATTACCAAAAGGAACCAACTAAAATTAAGGAGTTAAAGACTCAATTGAATGATCTTTTAGAGAAATGATTTATATTCCCAACTACGACACCATGGTAATTTCCTGCTCTCTATTCTATGAAAGATGGTGGGTCACTTCACCTTTATGTTGATTACCAAAAAATCATTTGATTCTCGATAAATAACAAGTATCCATTTCTATAGATTGATGATCTATTTGACTGTTTGAAAGGGGTGAAGTGGTTTTTGAAGATTGATCATCGATCTGGTTGTCACCAATTGAGAATAAAAGAATTTAAAATTCATATAACTACCATCTAGAGCACATATGACCATTATGAGTACCTTTTTATTCCATTTTTCTTGCCTAATAATACTAGAGTATTTATGGAATTGATGAACATGATTTCCCATGTGTACATTGATACTTTTTTTGGTGGTATTTATAGATGAAATCCTTGTTTACTCTATATCTGAGGAGGATCATGTGCGTTATTTGAGATTAGTTTTGGAATTTTTGAGAAATCACCATCTTTATTCCAAGATATCAAAATTTTTTTTCTTGATTTGAGAAGTGAATTTATTGGGAAACATGGTGTTAGAACATAATATTTCAGTTTATCTTGAAATGGTGAATACTATTATCATATGGGAACAACTATACAATGTTTAAGAGATTCAGATCTTCTTGGGTTTAGAAGGGTATTATCGCATGTTCATAAAAAAATTCTCAAAGATGGATTCTCTGATGGCTGTCCTAACTCTGAAAGGAGTGATGATTGTTTGGGATGATAAATTATATAAATATTTTTTTGAGCATAAACATATTTTGACTACTGTGTCAGTGTTGAATCTTCCATAGGTTGAGAAGGGAAACATGGTCTTCTATGATGAATTAGGTTCGGGTTTGGGATGCATCCTTTGTAACACCCCATGATTTCATAATACATTATCTCATTAAAGTAATTTAATAGCTTGCTTTACATGCAACAACGAGTTCAAACGCATCACAACTTACCAAACTAGTCGTTCAAAAAGTGGTTATGAATAGTATTAACTGAATTTTGAATCTTATACACTCTATATAATTTTAGAATCCATATTATGTGTTTCCTAGACATAATATAATAAAAAATTCATTTTTCAGATAAAAGAAGTATTTTTCAAAAAATGAAATTTTACTGCCTTTTAATGGTGAACCATTTTAAAACCAATATTTGACACTTATATATTAAATTTAATAAAATCAAATTATTCTTTAGAATCAGGACATAAAAATTTATTTTGGATAATTTTTTGGTACTTTTCTAATAACTTTCATATTTTAATTAATAGTGAAAAATATTAAATTTTAATTAAAAATAACTTTTTTAATCGATATAAATTACAGTTTTAAATTATTAATTTGAATGGATTTGAAGTATAATTAGATTATATTTTTATCATTTAATACAATGTAGGTCAATATAAGTAATTTCACATTTAAATTTGACAAAAACACATGTCAATCTTTTGATAGTTTTTACTTTTTTAAAAACCCGCCTTTTGATTTTAACAATGGGAATTAATTCTAAATTAATAAATTCAGCTTCTATGTTTTGAATTTGGTAAAATTGACTTCATTTTTGAATTTGGAATATCAAAATTAGCTTAGGGTAATTTTTTGGTATTTTTCTAAAAACTTTCAATTTTTAATGAATAGTGAAAAACACTGCGTTATTAGTTAAAACTGACTTTTTATTTAAATTTATTTTAGGTAAAAATAGATACATAATACTTATATATGTTTAATTTAATTCATTGGAGTCATTTTATAAAATGTTTAGATATATAAAAATTTTATTGAACTTTTTACTGTTTTTACCCAACTTCTAGGAGCATTTGCAAATTTGCATAAAAATTTATTTTACCGCTTCTGTGTGTTGAATTTCAAAAATCCAAGAGACACTGTTTACATTAGTAAGTAAAATATGGTTCAATAAGATGAAAATAATTTTTGGTGAATAGTAACTTGTGACTTTTTTTTACTCCGGTTAAAAGTAAATAGGGTAATTAAGGGTAAAAATGATATTATAATTACCGTAACACATGTACTAATTCTATTGGATAAGTGTAATTCGAATAAAAACAACCTTTGGAATAAAATATGATCCTCTTTGGTCCAGTTCAATTAGGTTAAGACATTTATTATTATTTTTTAAAAAAAGAGTTAAAAGAGTTAAATTTGTAGTTTAATAACTAACCAATTTTTTATATAGGGTTAAACACAATATAAATTTGAATATAAATATTCATTAGAAAGATAAAAATATTTCTTACATAATGGTATTTTATTTATAATTTTTAGACATTAAATAATTTCATTTATTTATGAAACAATGATGATGTAGTAATTACCTTGTTAATGAAATATTAAAATAATCCATATTATAAATATCCAAATAAATGTAAATTTATACTTATAATAAATTCCACTAATTTTATATGTTAATATGACATGTTAGGGTTTATTAGAAATTGTTTTTGAAGTGATAAGGTTTTTATGACTTTCACAAAAACAAAATACCAAATAGTGTCAAATATGACATAAATTAATTGTTTAAAAAACACTCTATTATTGGTAGATATAACATTCCCAAAAATCTAAAGTTCATCCAAAGGGATTAAATAATATTATATATGTCATTAATGAACCACTTGAGGTTATCTTGTAAGTTTAGAATAATTTTATTAACCATATAGTGAAAGCATAAAAGAAGACACAATAAAAGGTAAACTATTTAACTCAGAGTTTAATCTAAAAGATAAGGTTAAAATGGTAACCAAAACTTTTCTAAAACGTATTTGTTGAGGGTATTTCGACCCATAACCACCTAAGGTTAAAAATAAATTCATTTTAAGCCATTATAAAATTAAAATTATTGTATAATAAATTAATATTTTAATCTTTTCCTAAAGTGACCCTCACCCCTCTTATAGAAGGTCACTTCCACTTCTTTCAAATTAAAACCTCCAAATCCATTTGGATTGCACAAAACCTAACCAAATATCCTCTTAACTTCCCTAAAATCAACCCAGAGTACTTAATTTAATCATAAAGCCAACCTAAGGAGCCGTTTTGATCAACTCAATAGGAAACACCCGAAGAAGAGGTAATAATTTCACCACCCTCTTTCAAGTTCTTTTCTTCTTCCACTTCCTCTTTATTTGTTGTTTCCATAAAAAAATAATAACTCTAGTACCTCTTAAATACTGTGATGTTATTATAAATATGGTACAAATATATTTGTTATTATATCCATCCTATAAATGACAAAGTCACCATATGTGCGTACGTACGGATTACCGTCTGCACGTCGTGGTGTAGTTTGTTATTCAAACAGTTCATTATTTGGATCGGTATAATAATGAGTATAACTGATGTAAATAATAAGTATAACATGTCAATTATTCTGTATATATTATATTCCATCCAATTACATATGATTTCACCATCAATATAATGATATTGTAGCTCGTGCGTACGTATGAATTACCATCTCCACAACGTGATGAGATTCATTCCCACGTTCACCATTCAATGATGATTATAAAAATATATATTATTAATAAGTATGTAATATATGACATAATAATGCTACTGGATATATATATATGTATGTATGTACTTACATATATCTTATTCACTTATTTATGTTCAATACGATATGGAAACGGAAACAATGTTTATGCGAATGTACGCCCAACCATCTCCATAAACGGTGCCTTCCATTTCATATATCTATCTATTATAAATATTTACATTCTAAATATATTTAAAATATAAATCAAGTTTTATATTTTGGAAGTATTTAAATCATGATCTCAATGATACGATCAATAATAACAAGTTAAAACACGTACGATAAAGAAAGCGATTATTACCCAAAATGTTAGTTTAACATGGAAATCATTATTAAATGGGTAGTATAAGTCATAAATGAATCATTTATGATATAATAAATATGAATATGGTTTTGGTATAATTTAATAACATACTATGGTCATTATACAGGAGGTTAAACGCACCCTTGACCAAAGGAAAGATTAAAGTAAGGGCTATTTCTTCAATCTCATTATTATCTGAGAATGTTTATGTGTAAGTATTTACAGGGACATATTTATCATTGATACCAATATTTCATAAAATTATTTTCAAAAGGAATCTTTTATGGTTTTATGGGAGGGTCTATTTAACTGTTTTTAAGATTTATCTTTCTAAATTATTTTCATTAATGTCCATGTTTTCAAAACGATTTTAAGTATTTATTTATATTGACATGAATGTTTTGAAATGATAATTATTTTCAAAAGTTTCAAAGTTTTATGGGACACTTTGATTCGAAAATATCTTTTAAATTACATCCTTTATAAATGTGTGACTTCTAAATGTTTTTATGAAAAAAAGATATTTCTCTCAAAAAGTGTTACAAATCATTTTCATCTATGTCAACATACTTTGATGGATTTTAACCTTGTATTAAGTTGATTTATTATGATACAAATATTTCATATTGTATATAATGTTGTGTGATATATTTGACTATGGATGTTTTATTTTTATAACATTCACGGTTTATGGTTAAAGTATTGTCGTTTCATATGCTAGTTTTAATACTAATGATTATGTTATGTTTCAACCTTTTCATATGAGGAATGTATTAGATTTAGTAAGTGATAGGTGGAGCCCACTATAGCTCCTCGATACATCGGTAGGTCTCATGAGACAATTAGATGTGGAATTGTCCAAGGCCTTTCCCAATATGATATATGGTTTTGGCTGAGGCCTTAATAATTTTTAGAAGTCTTGGCCGAGGCCTTGACAAAATTTTTCAGAATGTCTGGCATTATACATTCCCTCATTATGAAAATAATATTGATGGTTCATGCATTTATTCATATAGTATAATACCCATGACTATGTTTTATTATGACATTATTTACTCAGCTCATATTTCTGAAAAAAAGTGTTCATGTTTATTATTTGTAAAGGCATGTGTTTTCAATTATTCACCATGACTATTGTTTATGTTATCTTCTAATAAATTGTTTACCCTTACTGAGCATCTGAGCTCACCCCTTTCTTATGTTTTATTTTCCTAGAATTTCAAAGAATTGTATTATTACTGACCTGTAGGGATAGTATAAGGGATATCAATGTGGTCAATAGAGACAATTTTGTTATTGTTTTTCATTTTATAATGTAATGTAACGTTCATGTATGTAATCTATATTCCAAGACTGCTAAACTGATCGGTCCCTCAGGACTTGATTCCTTGTAATCGTGCCAATGTATTAAAATAATGCACCAACTCTGGGTAACTGGGTCGGGGCGTTACAGTTGGTATTATAGGAAGTTTAGCAATAACCTTGGAAACTAGATTTAGATAAACTATGATTAGGAAACATTACCCTAAGATAGAATTTGAGGATTAGTATAGAAGAACTTCCTAGAATTTTGGTAATGTAGAGATTTTGTGTATTTTCCAAGAAATACATCCTTTTATGGAAATGATCAGGTAGAGGCGGCTCTGGTACATATGTATCTAGGAGTAAAATCTTGGACAAGGAGTTTCGGGTTTGACCCGAGGTATCTTAGTACACGATAATGGGCCTTGCTGCACTCTTGGTTACGACACTCCTAGGGGATATGCTTAAAATAATTCACATTTTCATTACAAAACATTATGAAGGATCTAGAAGTAAATACTTCCTCAAAGAATACATTTTATGATTATAGATTATATGCATAATATTTTCAAATTATGTTAGGTATTTTAAAATTTTCGAATTAGGCATTGCGATTCATAAACTAACCTAGGGTATTCCATTGTTTAAAATAGTTCATAGTAGAAGGAATGATAATTCTAGCAATACACACGATGGAAAGATTAAGAAGAATCATAAATTTCATAGTAATAATCCAACATTAAATAGGGAAATAGTCTCCCACATATTCTTGTCATATGAATAAATAATATCATGTGTTAATAAGATAAGTAAATAATTCTCTAAGTCTAATGGCTTTGAAGGGAAGTAAGAGAAGAAAACAATGGAAGAGAGAAAGGTTGATAAATGGAAGATGGAAAAGAAGGATTTTCCAATATGTGATAACTGTGGAAAGAATCACCTTGGTAAATGATTGAAGGGAATGCGAGTTTGTTATAAGTGTGGAGAAAAAGGACACCAAGTACGTGATTTCAAGTGTAAGAAAAAGGTTTTCAAATGTATAATGCTTCATCTGCAGGGAGCTGGGAAACTACACAAATCAATGTCCCAATCATCAGAGTATACCCCAAATGATACTCTTATATAATAATCAAGTTATGATAATACTGAAGATGAAGAGTAATGATTAGATTTCATATTTGTTTTATTAAAATATTATGTCATTTGAGTACTGTATTAATGATGTACATGTTATAAGAATTATAGATTATACAAGGATTGTACTGCAGTATCATTTCATTAAGGACTTTAGATTGTGTGGAATCAAGAAAATTGACTCAATATCAGGTTATTTTTTTTTGGAAAATATATGGTTGAGAAAAAGATAAACCATAAATTATATTGGATATTATTGTCTACCTTGGAATTGATTAATGGTTGGTTTATTCCATCATTATTAGAATATTTAAAATTTTTGGATATAAGGAATACATCTAGTATTATATAATGAATAAGGGAGCATGAATGTAATCAGTAAGGTTTTATGGTAATTCAGGGTGTTACCATGTTTTAAAAGAATACATGATGAAGGTATTCATATGTTATTACGTGGAAAAAGAGATCTTCATTTTGTTTACCTTCCTTATAAATTTTGGACTGTGAGTTTGGACAGAAGTATTTTGGATAAGACTAAAGGTTATAATGGATTAAGTTTGATATTGGATACTATTATTAAGGTTAAAGCATCTCATAAGATTATTTTTGGATTCTTTTAAAAAGGAAAATCCGGAGGTCGGGCGATAACCCGTCACGTCTGACAAGGCCGTAAGACTTGAACCTGCAACCGAAGAGTGACAAAGGGTGCATCAGCTGCCACTGGCCAATGTGATGTCCTGGTTTTTATATTGTATTTTTTAATAGTTTGAAAAATTAATTATAAATTCATTATTTTTGGAACCCTATATGATTAGGATAAATAAAATATTTTTGAATTCTATTATCTTTTGGAGTGAAATATGAGTTTGTGGTAGGAATTAGTTAAAGGATGAAACTCTACTTGTCAAGTATATTTTTTTCACTTATTCTATGAACAAATTAATTCTTAAAATTTAGGAAGGGAATATTAAAACAAAAAATGTGTAATCCTAATACCTTAGATTTTGTTGAACCATTGATATTTTAAATCATCATAGATTGATGGATTTAAGGCCCTGAATTTTACACTTGTTTGTGTTTGATGAACTTAATCAATCCCTATAAATATTTATGTTTTACCTTCTATTATGTGTCTCTAATTTCCACCAAGGTTCTCCTAATCGAGATTATAATTTGGTGGTGACTTTTTCATTTCCCTTTCCCTCTTACTAAGACTAAATTTTATTAACCCAATTTCTGATGTTGGTTTTCCACAAAGGTATTTTTCTATTTTTAAACTTTTATTTTCTAAGAACAATTTAAAATTGCGAGGATGAAATTTATTGAAGGAGGGGAGAATATAACACCCCAAAATTTCATATTATGTTATCTCATTAAATTAATTCATTAGCTTGTGCTACATGCGACACCGAGTTCGAACGCACCACAACTTACCAAACTAGCCGTTCAAAAAGCGGTTATGAATACTATTAAATGAATTTTGAATCTTATATACTCTATATAATTTTATAATCCATATTATACATTTCTTAGACATAATATAAGAACAAATTCATTTTTTTCAGATAAAAGAAGTATTTTTCAAAAAATGAAATTTTACCGCCTATTAATGGAGAACCTTTCTAAAATTAATATTTGACACTTTTATATATTCAATTTAATGAAAATAAATTATTTTTTAGAATTGGGATAAAAAAATTTATTTTGGATAATTTATTGGTACTTTTCTGATAACTTTCATATTTTGATGAATAGTGAAAAATACTAAATTTTAATTTAAAAAAACTTTTTTAATCTATATAAATTATAGTGTTAAATTATGAATTTGAATGGTTTTTAAGTATAATTACATTATATTTTTATTATTTAATACAATGTAGGTCATTATAAATAATTTCACATTTAAATTTGACATAAACACATGTCAATCTTTTGATATTTTTTATTTTTTTAAAAACATGCTTTTTGATTTTAACAATGGGAATTAATTTTAAATTAATAAATGAAACTAATATGTTTTTAATTCGGTAAAATTGAATTCATTTTTGAATTCAGAATATTAAAATTATCTTACAGTAATTTTTTGGTATTTTTCTGAAAACTTTCAATTTTTGATGGAAAGTGAAAAACACTGCGTTATTGGTTAAAACTGACTTTTTATTTAAATAAATAAATAACTAATTTAATTTATTTTAGGTCAAAATATATACCTAATACCTATATAATTTTAATTTAATTCATTAGAGTCATTTTATAATAATTTTAGATATATAAAAATTTTATTGAACTTTTTACTATTTTTTACCCTCCTTCTAGGAGCATTTGTAAATTTACATAAAACATAATTTTAATGATTCTGTGTGTTGAATTTCAAAACTCTGAGAGAAACGATTGACATCATTAAGTAAAATTTGGTTCAATAATATGAAAATATTTTTTGGTAAATAGTAACTTTGGACTTTTTTTACCACAGTTAAAAGTAAATAGGGTAATTAAGGGTAAAAATGATATTATAATTACCCTAAAAATGTCCAAATTATATAGGATAAGTGTAATTAGACTAAACAAACCTTAGGAATAAAATATAATCCTATTTGGTCCACTTGGATTATATTAGGACATTTATTATTATTTTATTTAAATTAGAGTTAAAAGTGTTAAATTTGAAGTTTAATAACTAAACCATTTTTTATATAAAGTTACACATAATACAAATTCGACTATAAATATTCATTAGAAATATAAAAATATTTAATACATAATGGAATATTATTTATAACTTTAAGACATTAAATAATTTAATTTATTTATGACACAATGATGATTCAGTAATTACCTTATTAATGAAATATTAAAATAACTCATATTATAAATATTTAAATAAATGTAAATTGGGGATTCTGATGAATTCCACTAATTTTATAGGTTAATATGACATGTTATTATTGATGAGATAATTTTTTTTCAAAGTGATATGGTTGTTACGACTATCAAAAAAAAATACCAAATAGTGTCAAAATTGAAATAAATCAATTTTAAAAAATACTATATTATTGGTTGATATAATATTCCAAAAAACACAAGGATCGACCAAAGAGATTAAATAGTATTATATATGTCATTAATTCACCACTCTAGGTTATCTTGGAAGTTTAGAGTAAGTTTATTAACAATATGGTGTAAGAATAAAAGAAGACACGGTAAAAGTTAAACTATTTAACTAAGAGTTAAATTTAAAATATAAGGTTATAATGGTAATATAAACTTGTCTAAAACCTATTGGTTGAGATTATTTTGACCCATAACCACCGAAGTCTAAAAATAAATTCTTTTGAATCCATTATAAACAGAAAATTAATGTATAATAAATTAATATTTTAATCTTTTCCTAAAGTGACCCTCACCCCTCTTATAAAATGGCACTTCCCCTTCTCTCAAAATAACACCTCCAAAGACATTTGGCTAGGAAAAAACCTACCCTAATATCCTCCAAAAATCCCTCACATCAACATAGAGTACTTAATTTTTTATAAATAAACCTTAAGGATCCCTTTTGATCAACTCAAAAGGAAACACCCGAAGAAGAGGTAATAATTTCATGACCCTCTTTCAAGTTCTTTTATTCTTCCACTTTCTCTTTCTTTGTTGTTTCCATACCAAAATAATAACTCTAGTACCTCTTACATAATGTGATGTTATTATAAATTCGGTAAAATCATATCTATTATTCTATCCATCCTATAAATGACAAAGTCACCATAGGTGCGTACGTACGACTTACCGTCTCCACGTTGTGGTGTAGTTTCTTATTAAAACACTTTATTATTTTAATTGGCATAATAATGAGTATAAATGATGTAAATAATAATTATTACCTGTTAATGATTCTGTATATATGATATAACATACAATTACATATTATTTCGCCATCAATATAATGATATTGTCGCTCGTGCGTACGTACATATTACTATCTCCACGACGCGATGAGATTCATTCCCACATTCAACATTCAACGATGATTATAAAAATATATATTATTAATAAGTATGTAATATATGAAATAATAATTCTATTGTGTATATATATATATTTTTATGTATGTACTTACATATATCTTATTCAATTACTTCCGTTCAATACGATATCAAAACGGAAACAACGTTTATGTGTACTTACGACCTACCATCTCCATAAATGGTGCCTTCCATTTCATATATCTATATATTATAAATATTTATATTCTAAATAAATTTGATATATAAATCAAGTTTTATATTCTATAAGTATTTAAATCATGATCTAAATGACACGATCAAGAATAACAAGTTAAAACATGTACGATAAAGAAAGCGATTATTACCCAAAATGTTAATTTAACATGGAAATAATTATTAAATGGGTAGTATAAAGTCATAAATGAATCATGTATGATATAATAACTATGAATATGGTTCTATTATAATCTAATAACATACTATGGTCATTATACAAGAGTTTTAACGGACCCTCGACCAAAGGAAAGTGCAAGGTAAGGGTTTTTCTTCAATCTCATTATTATTCGAGATTATTTATGTGTTAGTATTTACTAGGAAATATTTATCATTGATACCCATATTTCATAAAAATGTTTTCAAAAGGAATATTTTAAGGTTTTATGGTAGGTTCTATTAAACTATTTTAAAATTTATCTTTCTAAATCCTTTTAATTAATGCCCATGTTTTCAAAATGATTTTAAGGATTTATTTATATGAACATGAATGTTTTGAAATTATAATTTTTTCAAAAGTTTCAAAGTGGTATGAGACACTTTGATTCAAAAATATCTTTTAAATTACATACTTTATAAATTTATGACTTTTAAATGTTTTCATGAGAAAGGGATATTTCTCTCAAATTGTTTTACAAATCATTTTCATCTATGTCAACATCCTTTGATGGACTTTAAACTTGTTTTAAGTTGATTTATTATGATACAAATCTTCCATATTATATTGAATGTTTTGTGATATATTTGACTGTGGATGTTTTATTTTTATATCATTCATGGTTTATGGTTAAAGTATTGACATTTTGTATTCTTGTTTTAATATTAATGTTTATGTTATGTTTCAACCTTTTCATATGAGGGATGTAATAGACTTTGTAAGTGACGGGTGGATCCCGATATATCTCCTCGATGCATCGGTAGGTCTCATGAGACAATTATACGTGTAATTGGCTGAGGATTTTCCCAATTTGATATATGGTTTTGGCCGAGGCCTTAATCATTTTTAGACATCTTGGCCGAGGCCTTGATAAAATGTTTTAGAATGTATGACATTATACAATCCCTCATTATGAAAATAATATTGATGGTTCATACGGTTATTTGACATGTAGAATACCCATGACTATGTTTTATTATGATATTATTTACTCAGCTCATATTTCTACCATAAAGTGTTCATGTTTATTATTTTCAATTGCATGTGTTTCCAATTATTCACTATGCCTATTGTTTATGTTATTTTCCGCTAAATTGTTTACCCTTACTGAGAATCTAAGCTCACCCCTTTCTTATGTTTTATTTTCTTAGGATTTCCAATGAAGTGTATTCTAACTGACCTACAGGGATATTCTAAGGGATATGAATGTGGTCAATGGAGACAATGTTGTTGTTGTTTTTCATTTTATATTGTAATGTAACGTTCATGTATGTAATCTATTTTCCAAGACTGCTAAACTAATCGGTCCTTCAGGAATTGATTCCTTGAAATCATGCCAATGTATTAAAATAATGCATTGACTCTGCGTAACTGGGGTCGGTGTGTTACAGTTGGTATCAGAGGAAGTTTAGCAGTAACCTTGGAAACTAGATTTAGATAAACTATCATTAGGAAACATTAACCTAAGATAGAATTTGAGGATTAGTATAGAATAACTTCCTAGAATTTTTGTAATGTAGAGACTTTGTGTATTTTCCAAGCAATAAATCCATGTCTAGAAATGAGAAGGTAGAGGTGGCTCTGGCACATATGTACCTAGGAGTGAAATATCCAACAAGGAGTTCTTGGCTTAACCCGAGGTATCCTGGTACATGAGAACGGGCCTTGCTGCACTCTTGGTTATGACACTCCAAGGGGATATGCTTAGGATAATTCACATTTTCATTATAATCCATTAGGAAGGATTTATGAGTAAGTACTCTCTCAAAGAAAACATTTTATGATTATAGATTATATGCATAATCTTTTCAACTTATGTGATGTATTTTACATGTTTGGAATTATGCATTGAGATTCATAAACTAACCTACTGTATGCCACTGTTTTGAAATGGTTCCTAGTATAAGGAATGAGAATTCCAGTAATACGCATGATCAAAAGAATAAGAAGAATCATATATTTCATGGTATTAGTCCAACATTTAAAAGGAAAATAGTCTCCCATGTATTCTCGTCATATGAATAAATAATATCATGTGTTAATAAGACATGTATATAATTGTCCGAGTCCTATGAATTTTAAGGGAAGCAAGAGAAGAAAAGGACGAAAGAGAGACACATTTTTTAATTTTAAAAAACCGCTTTTTGATTTTAACAATGGGAATTAATTTTAAATTAATAAATGCAACTTCTATGTTTTGAATTTGGTAAAATGGAATTAATTTTTTAATTTGGATTATGAAAATTAGTTTAGGTTAATTTTTTGTTATTTTTCTGAAAACATTCAATTTTTGATGAATAGTGAAAAACACTACGTTATTGGTTAAAACTGACTTTTTATTTAAATAATTATTTATTTTATTTAAATTTATTTTAGGTCAAAATAGATACATAATTACTATATACATTTAATGTAATTCATTGGAGTCATTTTATAATAAGTTTATATATATAAAAATTTTACTGATCTTTTTACTGTTTTTACCCACAATCTAGGAGCATTTACAAATTTGCATAAAACTTAATTTTACCACTTCTCTATGTTGAATTTAAAAAATATGAGAGACACAGTTGAAATTAGTAAGTAAAATTTGGTTCATTAAGATAAAAATAATATTTGGCGAATAGTAACTTTTGACTTTTTTAAACTGCTGTTAAAAGTAAATAGGGTAATTAAGGGTAAAAATGATATTATAATTATCCTAACACATATTTTAATTCTATTGGATAAGTGTAATTAGACTAAAAAAACCTTAATAATAAAATATTATTCTATTTTATCCACTTGGATTAGATTAGGACATTTATTATTATTTTATTTAAAGAAGAGTTAAAAGTGTTTAATTTGAAGTTTAATAACTAAACCATTTTTTATGCAGAGTTAAACATAATTTAAATTCAACTATAAATATTCATTAGAAATCTAAAAGGATTTACTAAATAATGTTATTTTATTTATAATTTTTAGACAATAAATAATTTAATTTATTTATTACACAATGATGACGCAGTAATTACCTTATTAGTGAAATATTAAAATAATTGATATTATAAATGTCCAAATAAATGTAAATTCAGTTTTAGGATGAATTAAAATAAATTTATATGTTAATATGACATTTTAGGGTTGATTAGATAAATATTTTTTGAAGTGATAAATTTTTTATGACTTTCACAAAAACAAAATACCAAATAGTGTCAAAATTGACATAAATTAGTTTTTTATAAAAATACTATATTATTTGTTGATATAAAATTTCAAAAATTATAAGTTCATCCAAAGGTATTAAATAATATTATATATGTCATTAATGAACCAATTGATGTTTTATTGGAAGTTTATAGTAATTTTATTAACCATATAGTGTAAGAATACAAGAAGACACGGTAAAAGTTAAACTATTTAATTAAGTGTTAAATCTAAAAGATAAGGTTAAAATGGTAACATAAACTTGTCTAAAACATATTGTTTGAGAATATTTCGACCCATAACCACCTAATGATCTAAATAAATTAATTTAGAGCAATTATAAACCGAAAATGTATGTATAATAAATTAATATTTCAATCTTTTCCTAAAGTGACCGTTACCCCTCTTATAAAATGGCGCTCCCCCTTATCTAAAAATCAAACCTACAAATCCATTTTTCTCGGCCAAAACCTGCCCAAATATCCTCCCAACTTCCCTAACATCAAAATAGTGTCCTTAATTTGATAATAAAGCCAACCTAATGAGCCATTTTGATGAACTCAAAAGGAAACATGCGAAGAAGAGGGAATAATTTCACAACCCCCCTTCAAGTTCTTTTTTCTTACACTTCGTTTTTCTTTGTTGTTTCCATACAAAAATAATAACACTAGTACCTATTACATAATATGATGTTATTATAAATATGGTACAACCATATTCATTATTCTATCCATCCTATAAATGACAAAGCCACCATATGTGCGTACGTAGGGCTTACAGTCTCCACGTCGTGGTGTAGTTTGTTATTCAAACACTTAATTATTTGGATGGGTATAATAATGAGTATAAATGATGTAAATAATACTTATAATATGACAATGATTATTTATATATGATATACCATCCAATTACATACGATTTCACCATTAATATAATGATATTTTCGCTCATGCGTATGTACGGATTATCATCTCCATGACACGATGAGATTCATTCCCAAGTTCACCATTCAACGATGATTATAAAAATATATATTATTAATAAGTATGTAATATATGAAATAAAAATTCCATTGGATATATATATATATATGTATTTAATTACATATATCTTATTCACTTTCTTCCATTCAATACGATATGAAAACGGAAACAACATTTATGCGTACGCACGACCTACCATCTCCATAAATGGTGCCTTCCATTTCATATTTATATATATTAAAAATATTTATATTCTAAATATATTTGATATATAAATCATGTTTTATATTCTAGAAGTATTTAAATCATGATCTAAATGATACGATCAAGAATAACAAGGAAATACACGTATGATAAAGAAAGTGATTATTACCCAAAATGTTAATTTAACATGGAAATAATTAATAAATGGGTTGTATAAAGTCATAAATGAATCATGTATGATATAATAAATATGAATATGGTTCTGTTATAATTTAATAACATACTATGGTCATTATACAAGAGGTTAAACATACCCTCGACCAAAGGAAAGTGCAAGGTAAGGGTTATTTCTTCAATCTCATTATTATCCGAGATTGTTTATGTGTAAGTATTTACTAAGACATATTTATCATAAATACCCATATTTCATAATTTTTTTTTCAAAAGGAATAATTTATGGTTTTATAGGAGGGTCTATTTAACTGTTTTAAAGATTTATCTTTCTAAATCTTTTTTATTAATTTCCATGTTTTCAAAATGATTTTAAGGATTTATTTATATGGACATGAATGTTTTGAAATGATAATTATTTTCAAAAGTTTCAAAGTGGTATGGGACACTTTGATTCAAAAATATATTTTAAATTTTATCCTTTATAAATGTGTGACTTTTAAATGTTTTCATGCAAAAGGGATATTTCTCTAAAAGAGTTTTACAAATCATTTTCATCTATGTCAATATCCTTTGATGGATTTTAAACATGTTTGATGTTGATTTATTATGATACAAATATTACATATTGTATTGAAAGTTTTATGATATATTTGACTATGGATGTGTTATTTTTATACCATTTATGGTTTATGGTTAATGTATTGACATTTACTATGCTAGTTTTAATACGAATATTTATGTTATGTTTCAAAATTTTCATACAAGAAATGTATTGGACTTAGTAAGTGATGAGTGGAGCCCGCTATAGCTCCTTGATGCATCGGTATGTCTCATGAGACAATTAGAAATGGAATTGGCTGAGGCCTTTCCAATTTTATATATGGTTTTGGACGAGGCATTAATAATTTTTAGACGTCTTTCCCGAGGCCTTGATGAAATGTTTCAGAATGTCTGGCATTATACATTCCCTCATTATGAAAATAATATTGATGTTTCATGCAGTTATTTGACTATTATAATACCCATGACTATGTTTTATTATGGAATTATTTACTCACCTCATATTTTTTCCATAAATTGTTCATGTTTATTATTTGTAAAGGCATGTGTTTTCAATTATTCACCATGCCTATTGTTTATGTTCTATTCTACTAAATTTTTTACCCTTACTAATCATCTGAGCTCACCCCTTTCTTATGTTTTATTTTCCAATTATTTTCAAGAAGTTTATTGTGATTGACCTATGGAGATAGTCTATGGTATATGAATGTGGTCAATGGAGACAATGTTTTTATTTTTTTATTTTATAATGTAATGTAACGTTCATGTATGTAATCTATTTTCCAAGACTCCTAAACTTATTGGTCCTTCAGGACTTGATTCCTTATAATCGTGATAATGTATTAAAATAATACCCCAACTCAGGTAACTGGGGTCGGGGCATTACATCCTTTTTCAGGGTGATCATGTCACTGCATATGCTATGAGAAGGAAACTTCTGACCCCGGTTGTGAAGCAATCTTCAAAAGAGTGGAACTTGATGGTGGTTTTTTCACAATTGCATATTTCAGTTTAAGAATCAGGGGCTGAGGTTTCCTTTACTAGTGTTTAGTTGACCTCCACTCTTCTTGAGATGATTCTATAGGAATAACATCTTGATGACTAGTTATGTAGCATTAGAGACTCTCTTTATGGTGGGGATACCATTTCTAAGTTTTCGTTCTCCATGGAGGGATATCTATGTTATCATAGTTTTTTGTACCATTATCTGTCAGGAAATCTATGATTGGAAATTACCATAATTTCCCATTTTTTGTGCACCCAAAAACAAAAAATATGTTATATGACATGAGATAAGGATTTCGGTGGCCAGGTATGAGATGAGGAATTGCTCAGATTATCTATCATTATTATACTTTCAAATAGTTCATGTACGAGCACCAAAGGACTTTAGTCTTGCTTCAACCACTTATAGTGACAACTTGGAAAAAGGACGAGATCTTTATTGACTTTGTGGTTGGGTTTCCTCATACCTAGAGATAGAATAATGTGATATGGGTTGTGATCGATAGTCTGACCAAATCAAATCACTTTATACCCATTCGTGATATAACTAATGTTAATGAGTTAGGAAATAATTATGTGAGAGAGATTGTTTGTTTTAACATATTTCCATCTACAATATTCTCTCATAGAGATCCATGTTTTGCTTCTCCATTTTGGAGAGGCCTTCAAGAGGCACTGGGATCTTAGGTTTGTTTGAGTATAACATACTATCTTTAGTTGGATGGTTAGACAAAGAGGGTTATATAGATTCTTGAGGACATGCTTCATGCCTAAATTCTGGACTTTGGTGTAACTTGTGATGAACATTTAGGGAAGGTTGACTTTTCTTATAATAGTAGTTACTAGTACAAAATAATAATGGATCCTTTTGAGGCCTTGTATGACTAGCCTTGTAAATCTCCATTGTGTTGGTCACAGATTAGTGAAAGTTTCTTGGTTAGAACGATCTTGGTTCAAGGTTTGAATATAAAGATTTAGTTGATTCTTCTAAGCATGTTAATGGTAGATAGACAATATAAGTCGTATGCTGATCATCATCATAGACCACTAGAATTTTCATTTGGTGATTTGGTGTTCTTGAATATCTCACCTCATTTGGGTCATCAATGGATTGAGAGGAAAGGGATGATGTATCATTTTTTATGGGACCTTTTACGATATTTGATAAGGTGGTGGAATTATCTTATCATTTAGAACTTACTCCAAAGTTGACATCGATACATTACGTGCTCCTTATATCGCAGCTGAGGAAGTATATTTCAAATAAATCTCATGTTCTGAGATTGGGTGATCTTGATGTTGAGCTTGATCTATTCATAACTGAACATCCATTTAGGATAGATTATTTTTAAATCGAGGTACATCATGGGATGATGATACATTTGGTTCGAGTGCTATGACATCAAAGTTTTGATACTCATGAGATGTGGGAGAGAGAGGAACTGATGAGAGAGTAGTGACCTCATCTTTTTGACAAGAAATATTATATACATGCTTTCTAGAGATTGAAAGTTTCTATGATGGGGAGGTTATAAGATCATATTACTATTTTTAGGTACTCCCCAACCCCTATTTTTATCTATTCTTTGGTTGGGGTTCATCAGTGGTTGTTTCGGGAAGAAAGTTATTTTTTTGTAAATTTCTAGATTGTGCACAGTTGGTGCATAGATTTCTGAAACCATTCTCCCACACAGGGTAAATCATGAAAACCCAATTATTGGTGTTTTAATTTATGATGTCTGGTTTGAAAAACCATGTGTCCCTACACTACCAACTGTATAGATGGTGATTTTTAATTCTGAAAAATTATTAAAAAATTATAAAACCCACCTTTTACCTCCTGATCAGACGAAACTCCTCTTAGCTAGATTGTCTAGGTCTTAAAATTTTTCAAGGACCTATTTAGATCCTCCAAACCCTTTCTAGGGAGATCGAATCAAGGAGACCATTGTTTTATCTCTTCCAAGTATGCATTCTTCACCTTTTCTCTATCTCCCTCTATATTATTCTCTCATTCTTGGTGTTTGTTAGATCCCAATGTGTTTGAAGGATCTAAAATCCTCTATATTGGATCTTAGATCTAGGGTTTTATTTCTTTATCTATATTGCTAACATTCTTTTTTGGAAACCCTTGTTGTGGTTATTGTGATATGTGATCCTGTGATTCCAAGGTAGGTGGTTCCTTTTAAGATTAGCCAATTTATTTAACCTATAATTTCTTTATTTGAATTAATTTTCTCTCAATTAAATTGTGAAAAGACAATTCTATGTGATCTAGGATTTTAAATTGATTCGGAATGAAATTGGAAAAACTAAAAATTCCAATGAATTGGGGTGTGATTTGAATTTTATTGAAATTGTGAAATTGAATTGTGAAATTGTTTTTGAGAAAATGGATTGAATTGTTTTCATAATAAAATCTGATTAGTTTTATCCTTGGAAAGGCCCGAATTGATTAAAAACCATGTTTTGGTTTTTAAATAGATATAGGCATATTTAAATTGGAAATAGGAAAATTGTATTTTAAATAATTTTGAAATAATTTTCCCAGTATTTATTTTTGGTTGATAAAATTAAATCCTAGGTAGTTGGTGAGTTATTTGGGAAAACTTTATTGGTTGTAATTTCTCTATAAAAAGATTGATTCTTTACAAATCTAAAAAAACATGAATCGACATTTCTTATCCTTAGTAAGATGTTGATTATATAAGGAACTAATCTTTAACATTACATAATATAGTAAATTATTTTATAATCCACTTCCTTGCATTCCAAAAGATATTTTATGTTTCGAGTTTTAGAAAATCAGGACATAATTCATACATATCAACCCACAATTATATAAAGTTGGTACTATAAAAAAATCACTTTCTTCCATTATATAAAAGTTTCTAGTAAAACATTCAATATGTTCATAAATATTCTCAACATTCATCTTGGATTCTAATTTTCTATTTACAATCATTAAACCCTTTGAAAAACATTTTAAAACATGGGATGAAAACAAAAAAATTAGTAAGGGTCATAAAAGGAAGTAATTTGTTAGTCCATGAATACTTATAATCATACGAAATCATTTTCACAAAGACATACTTCCCACACATAAAGTATCATATACATAACTTGTGAAAACAAGAGATTTCCATATAACATATAAAACATAAATAAAACCATCTAGGTAACTTGGGAAATTAATTTAATAAAATTGTGACCCTCGTGACTACCATATTATTTGTAACCCTTATAAATACCTTACAATGTAACTATAATGGCTAAATTATGTTGTAACCATCGCAATTATATTTGGAATAACCATTACGGTCAACTTCCATCATAAACATACTCAAATCATAGGAGGGATATATAGGTCCCACCATTCATCATAAACCACTCAAAATAATCAAAACATAATCATAAATCATGAATACTTGCATCATAAAAACATCCATTTTGAATTTTGTAAAAAGATACATTAAAGAGGATTTTAAAAGGAAAGTCTCTTACCCTGGGTTCGTATTACATAAAACATGTTAAAACCTACTGTATAATGGTTTAAAGAGTGTTATTAATATATTTAAGAACTATATTAATATTTATAAAACCTTATATGATCTTTTTATGACATATTTCCACCCATATAACAATAATATTTTGTTATTTTCATTGTTTTAGGTGTACTTATTTCATGGTTTTCATGGATGGTTCATCATGGATTTTTTTTTCTCAAATGAAGTAAAAACTATATAAGTGGAATGAAACAATGTTAATATGTTTCTATAATTTTATATGATACCATATATCAATTTTTTTTTGATATGAGTATGATTCATTAGATAAAACAATAATGAAAATGATTTAATTTATTTTGGCGATCTTTACATCTATCATGAACTCATATCATTTTATTTAATATCATGTTTAATTATTGGTTACATAACATTATATAACTTATAATATTTATTATAAAATATCATTTAACTATAAAAATGGATTTATGACTAGCCTTGAAGCCGGTAAAGGAAAATAAAAACACATTATCCTTGATGATGGTAAATCGATACATCACAAACAATGTTTTAATTTTTTAGAATAATAGGAGAAGAGGAGAGGTTTGATGATGGATATTACATTAAAAAAAATAAAATTTTAGTATATTAAAGATACCTGAGTCATCATTTCACTTTGTATAATGGATGTGAGGATAGAATAATAATATAAAATAAAATTAAAAGAAAATAAAAGAGAAAGAAAGAGGATTTTACCTCTTGAATTATTCTCCTTGAGAACCTCCTTATGGAACTTGATTTTGGTCTTTTGGTGAGAGAAGTAAGTCTTGGATGTGGGGAAGAGGCTTTTTAAGGTAATTGGGTAGAAATTAATAAATCCACAAGGCTTTGAGGTGTGAGGAGATGAGGTGGTGAGGGGTGGTACTTATAGTGGAGGAGAGGGGTGTTTTTTGATTATTTTATTCATTAGTTCATTATTTTGGATGAAGAATATGAATAGTTTATGAATAATTAATAAATATATTAAAATAATATAGTAATATTAATGATTATGGTTATTACATCAGTGATGACTCAATGAATAGTGCATTTAACTAATAATGTATATATTCCATAAATTACCATATTTCAGTATTCATACAAATTCAAATATTTTAGAAAAATAAAAAAAAATCCACCCTAAATTTTTTTCAACATTTGTAATTCGGAAATGAACTCCATTTTATGAAAATAATTTTCTAAATATAATAAATTTACTTTTTAATTAAAACCATCCTTTATTAAAAAAATACCGATTTTGAAATTATAACTGATTTTAAAACACTTTTAAAAACTAATTAAGATCTCATAAAATTATATTATAATAATAAGAAAACAAATATTAATTTATGAGTCTATTTTATGAAGTTAAATTTTCTTTTAAATCATTATATTAATTATAAAATTGTAAATAAACAATTATGTTTTAAAAAATTTTAACACTTGATTTATAATTTTCAAAACATTTATATACTTATTCCAGGATATAGATATATCATATTTTTACTTATAAGATGACTATATATTATTTATACTCTTATAGGTGATGTTACTATTTTATTAGTATAAATTCCTTAATTTTAATAAATACCACTTATTTCCTTATACATTTATAATGAGTTTCACTATTTAATTCCAAAATGAAAAAAATTATTTTATAAGTACCTGGGTTGTCACATTCTCCCCAAATTATTGAAATTTCATCCTCTTAATATTTATTTACTTATTAAAAAAGTGGGTATACCTTTACCTCATATAATTTTTAGATTCCTACGTTTCTTCTTCAACCATCTGGTTTCTCCACAAAACCTTAACCTGATGAATTGCCTTATTCCGCAATACATGATATCTGTGATCAAGAATATGAACATGTTTCTCCTTATAAAAAAGGTTCTCTTCCATATGAATTAATTATAAGCTCAAAACATGAGATTATTCTATCACATAATTTATTTGCATCGAAATGTGAAAAAAAAAATTGTTCCTAAGATAAACTCAGAGGAAAATCTATTTGTTAGGAAACTGATCCAACTTTATCTTGGAATTAATGGGGCCAAATGAACCATGTACTTTGATTTAATTTATTTCCAAATTTAATAACACTTTTCCAAGGATATATTTTAAGGAAAACATGATCAACTACCATGAATGAAAAGTCTTCCCTTCTATTATCTGCATAAATCTTCCGCCTTCTCTAAGACATCCTCTTGTGTTGCTAGATCATATTCACTTTCTCAGCCACCTACTCCACTAATTCTAGTCCCATCAACTTCATTTCCCCAACTTCATCCAAAAATATTAGAGTTCAATATCGCATTCGATATAATGACTTAAAAGGTTCCATCTCTATACTCAAATGAAAACTATTATTATAAAAAAACGCAACTAAAAAATATTCTGATCTCAACTTCCCTGGTAATCCATTGATCAATAATGTAAAATGTCTTACAATGTCTAAATTGTTCACATAGTATATCCATCAGATTGAGGATGAAAGGATGTAAAAAAATTTAATCAGTTTCAAATGACTTCTAAAGGCCTTTCCAGAAATTATTAGTAAACATGGGATCACAATTAGATATAATGGAGAGAGGAACTCCATTTAACCTGACTATATCTTTGAGGTATAATCGAGAAAGATAATACCAATACATAATAGCTTGATTATAAATAAAATGTATATATTTATCAGGTCGATCAACAATAACCCAAATTGCATTATAACATCGATAATCCATTGGTAGTCCCATTATAAATTTCATGTATATATTTTCCTATTTCAACTCTAGAACTAGAAAAGGCTAAGGCATCCCCTTTGGTAGTTTTACCTCTTATTTAACATGTTGATAAGTCAAAAATTTCATTATAAAATCATCAATATCTCTTTTCATTCCATCCCACCAATAATACTTTTGAAGGTCTCTATATATCTTAGTGCTTACAAGATAAAATAAAAAAAAGGAGAACTATGAGATTCACTTAACAGTTATTTATTAAGTTTAGAATCATAAGGAACACATAATATATTTCCATATCTCAAAACACAATCTTTATAAGTGTCAAATTATCAAAACTTACCCTTTTTTTACCAATTCTACCTTTTTATGCAACTCACGATCTTCCTTCTGCGCATTCTTAATTATTTATGAGAGAGACGACTGCACTGACACCTGAAACAAAATAGAGGAATTTTGTGCACCAAAAAATCCGAATACAAAATTAATCAAATAATTAATCAAAAGGTCATGTTCCAAACATGACATGTTTAATGTAGCATGATGTTTTCAACATTAAATATCTACCTCTTTGTTCATTTTTTCTAGATAGTAATTAATTGTGAAATCATAATATTTTATTTATTCTAGCCATATTTTATACCTCTTGTTCAATTCCAACTGAGTAAATATATACTTCAAAATTTTATGGTCAGTATATATTTCACATTTTCCCTATATAAATTATGTATCCAAATTTTTAAAGTGAAACAAAAAATACTAATTCTAGATCATGTATGGGATAAGTTGACTCACGAGGTTTCAATTTTCTTGAAGGATAAGCAATTGCGTAATATTTTTTCATGAGAACATAACCAATTCCTTTTAAAGAAGCATAACTATAGATGAAAAAATCTCTAATTCTGAAAGGCAGGGCCAAAACTAGACCATTCACCAATCTTCTTTTCAGTTTCTAAAAATAGACATCACATTATTTTGTCCAAATAAATTTAAAGTCTTTTCATGTTAAATTTTTTAATGAGCTAGATAACCATGAATTTTTTTTAATAAAACATCAGTAATAGCCTATTAATACAGGAAAACTATGAATCTCTATTATAGTTGTAGGTCTTGGCCATTTATTAACCACTTTTTTTAGGATCAACTATTATGCCATCCTTATTTATAATGTTCTTAAGAAAAGAAATTTATTGCCACCAAAAATCACATTTCCTAAATTATCCATTTAACTTATTTTCTTTGATATTTTCTAGGATAATACTTAAATGTTTTTCATGATCTTCATAACATTTTTAAAAGACAAAAATATCATCAATACAAACAACAAAAAACTTTTCCAAATATTAAGAAAATATTATATTTATAAGATCCGTAAATACAACAGGATCACTTGTCAAACTAATGGTCATAACAACAAACTCATAATGACCATATCTAGTTCAGAATCCTATTTTTTAAATGTCATCCTCTGACACCTTGAACTTATGGTACCCAGATCTCGATTAAAACTTTTAAAAATACTGAGCTCCCTGGAGCTGATCAAACAATTCATTGATATGAGGCAGTAGATTCATATACTTAACATTATTATTATTCAAAGATCTATAATCAATGAAAATCCTCATGGAAACATATTTATTTTTTAAAAATAAAATAAGATCACCCCCTGGAGAAGTTCTAGGATGAATAAAACCTTTATAAAGAAACTCCTACAGCTACTTTTTCAAGTCTAGAAGTTCCACTTAAGCAATTTGATAAGGGGGTTGTGAAATTGTCTTAACATTAAGAAATAATTTATTAGTTAATTTAACTTCTTGATTAGGTATAACACCAAAAAACTCATCGAGAAAAACATGTAGGTATTCATTTACCATTGGGACATCATTTATATAAGTAGTTCCCTTTTTTTAACAATATGTGAAAGATAACTTTAATATCCTTATTTTGATTATTTCTCATCTTCCTTATATGTTATCAATGGTATGGGTTCATTATTGTATAAAAAATTAAACTCTTTGTAAAAATAACTTATTTATCTCTATAACTAATATTATCATGATAAAAAACATCAAATCCATATCTAGAATAAAATCAAACTCCACTAAGGGAAAAAAAATAAGTTTGCAGGAAATTTGTTTCCACACACTACTAGAAAAATAGGTATTTGCGACGGGATCCCGTCGCAAATGGATTTTTGCGACGGGGGCCCATCGCAAATAGCCCGTTGCTGAAAACGCCGTCACAACAACACTTTTTTGCGACGGGCCCGTCGCTAAAGCCTTTTTTTGCGACGAGCCCGTTGCTAAAGCCTTTTTTTGCGACGGTCATTCTCCCCGTCGCAAATAGTATTCCTTTTTTTGTAAAAAACTTTTAAAATGGTTTTTGTGACGGTACCGTCGCAAAAACCATTTTTTTAAAAAAATAAAAAACTATTAATAATACTAGTATTTGCGACGGGCATAGTATCCCATCGCAAATACTATTTTTAAAAAAAAAATAAAAACTATTAATAATACTAGTATTTGCGACGGGCATAGTATCCTGTCGCAAATACTATAAAAAAAATAAAAAAAAATAAATTATTAATAAATTATTTTAATTAATATAATAATAGAATTATAATTCACAAATAAAAATAATTAATTATTTTAATTAATATAATAATAATAGAATTATAATTCAAAAATAAAAAATAATAGAATATTAATAAATGATTTAATTAATATAATAATATTAGAATTATAATTCATAAATAAAAAAAATATTAATAAGTTATTTTAATTAATATAAAAATAATAAATTATTTTACATTCAAATATTAAAATAATTCAAGTATTACAAAAAATATAATTAAGTTATAATATTATAAAATTTTAATATATATATATTTTAATATTATAAAATATAAATAATATTATTATTCATATTAATATTGTTATTTAAAAATATAATATTATTAATATTTTATAATGAGACAAAAACTAAGAATAGAAAAAAAAATTTGATTTCCCAAATTTTATAACATAAATACAAACTCTAATCTGAAGGAGGGGGGGAGGGGAGGAGGTGGGGGATCTGCAGATGGTGGTGGAGGAAACTCCATCCCTAAAGCATGAGTGAGTCGGCGCATGTACTCCATCTGCTCCTGATGCTGCTGCTGCCACCGACTCGTCTGCTCCTCGTACAACTGCTGCTGGCGTCGACGCTCCTCCTCATGCTGCTGACGCATCTGCTCCTGCTCCTGTCGGAGACTCTCTATCTGTGCATTCTGAGATCGCAACTGATCCTCATACTGTGCAGTAGAAGAAGAAGCACGAGCTCCTCTCGAGCTGGACACCGACATCGCAGCACTGCCATAATAATCTCCGGGAGTCAGTCGAGAGCCGATACCAACTACCCGGCCCTTCTCGAAGGCATACTGGGTGGCCTGCATCCATGCCGCCTCATCAAAATGATGGGTAGTGGTCTGATCTGATGACTCGGCATGACTCTCAGGCCGGGCCTGTGACGCTGCGGCCTCATATGACTCCTATAGTTGCAATTTAAAATTAAAATTGTGAATATATTATATGCAGTTAATTTTTAAACTTGAAAAAAAATAATACTGACCACGATGTGATGCTGACGATCACCTTTGAGCTCCCCAGTAGCAGGATCACTATACATCCTCCGATATACGTCGTACTCTGTAATATCGGGGTGCTCGACAGCCTATAAGAATAAAAAATAAACTGTTAATATTTATAGTTATATAAAATATTTATAAATAATGTACGTACCAGATGCTGTCTATGAGTACTGAAAGAACGACTCCCAGCTCGATGAGTCACCTCCTGTCTCCCTCGATTCTGCCTCCCCACCGATGATCTCCTATGAAAGGCACCACTCAACCAGTGCGCACATAATCCATCCCATACATGGGATGAAATATACTCTGGTCGGTGTGCTCTACATGACTCCTCAAAATCTGACACTCCTGCTTTCTTCATCGCAGCTTTTCTTAAATTGTGCAAAAACTGACGAAGACGATCACGCATGGCCACCTCCCATGCCTCGTGGATGACGTCACGCATGGTATCCTCGATCGGATACCATAAACCCTACAAATAAATCAAAAATATCAAGTTAGAAATGAAATAATTTTCAAAATAAAAATTATTTATTTACGTACGTACCAACCAATGGACGAACATGGCCTGCTGCACATCAATGAGAATCTGCTCCCATGTGGTCCACGGCTGAGAGAAATAGTTGCGCAAAATAGCACTTCCCTGTCCGACTGCTATATGTGGAAAACTGAAAAAATAATAAACATTTATTATGTGAATAGATTAATGAAATCTTATTCAAATCCACAGGTTATCACATAGGTTATCACACCTCCGTGTGCGTGGATCAAACCCAAGACGTGGACGTCGCTCGGGGACGGGGTAAGGAATCATCAATAGTGCAAGACCGCGCCCCCTCCGCGTACTCCCTGGAGCGGCTGCAGGCTGAGGGTCATCTGTCAGCAACGCATCCGCATCGAAAGTCAGGTCAGCATCCGCCAACTCACGAAATGTGGCCTCGTCCATCTGAAACAGAAAATGTTAATGTTAGCAAATAATTGATAATTACTATTATATATACATATATACATATATACATATTATGATTATATATAAATACCATGGAATTCTATCAGTGTTCATCTTCATCATCATATTCATATATGTCAATGTCATCTTCATATTCCTCCTCAACATCATCGATATCCATTCGAGTTACAGTTGCTTCATCTCTTACTATTTCAAATTCATATGTGACGTCATTAACATCATCGTCATCACCGACTCTTAAATGTGGGATGACGTCATCGATACTCATGTCTCTTTGTAAAAAAGATTTATTTTGAGTACTCTCTTGAAAAACTTTAATTCTTTGCACATCAGTGAAAGCACATTCACTTTGACTAAACTGATTGTCTCGAATTTTGATTTTTATTATACTCCACCAATCAGTCAAGTCTCTTGATGTTGCACAGTACTTTGCATAATAAACTTGATATGCCTGTTGAGCCAATAAGAATGGTTCATTTACTGCGAGAACACTTTTACATTAAATATCGATGATTCCATGAGTCGGATGAACACACACGCCTCTCTCTGTATCCAACCACTGACATTTGAACATGGTTATGTAATGTTGTCCAAGATAACAGAGTTCAATGATTTGATCAAGTATGCCATAAAAGTAAACTTCATTTTCTCGATGATGAGATCCTCTCAAGCTAACTCTACTGTTCATTGTTTTTTTCGATTCCCCATATGCATGTGTGTGGAATCCAAATCCATTCACCACATATGCATTATAAGTTTTAACAAGTTTGGAAGGTGGGTTACTCAATACACACAGCCGTTTGTCAATTTTATCAGCATGTCGAGACACCTGAAAATTTGTGAAATAATTATCAATATAGTAAACTATACATTGAATGAGTTGCTAAAAGATAAAGAATTTATGTTACCAGTTTTTGAAACCACTGAGAGAAATTTTTTAGTCGACGTTCTTCGAGAGCAGCTGCTGTAATTTGTGGAATTTGTTTCTTGATATGATTATCATACAACCTATAAAAACCAAAGTTATTTACTGTAACATAAATAATAGAATAAGTGATATAAACACTTACAGTACAACTGATGTCATCTCTTCACAGTTGAGCAGAACATACGTATGAGCTCTCTGATGTTCATCATCTAAAAGCCAGTGTTCATAAACTCCACCAAAACCAAGCTCTGACTGGTTGAAAATAGATAATTGATTGTCGATTTCATCAATATTCCTCTCGTTCTGTCCCATTCGGTTGTGTTTTGAAGGATACTCATATTCAAAATAATGGGAGCAGAAAAAAGATATTTCCTCTTGCAAATAAGCTTCTGCAATAGATCCTTCAACAGATGCTTTGTTACGTACTTTTCTTTTCAATTTTTGCATGCATCTTTCAAATGGGTACATCCATCGAAACTGTACCAGACCTCCACATTTGGCTTCATATGGAAAATGTAACATCAATTGTTCCATTGAGTCGAAGAAAGACGGCGAAAATATTTTTTCCAGTTTACATATAATTACAACAACATCTTTTTCAAGTTTGCCTAGAGCATCATAATCTGCCGTAGCCGCAGAAATTTCCCGAAAAAAATGAGACATGTCTGTTATGGAATCCCAAATCACAGAATTCAACAGACCTCTTAATCCAATGGGTAGAAGTCTCTCCCTTATAACATGACAATCATGACTTTTTAATCCAGTAATATGACCATTCTTTACACATCTACCCAAATTAGAATCACAGCCATCTGGAAGTCTCAAATCTGTAATCCACTGACAAAATAATAAATGGTTTTCTTTAGACAGTGTATAAGCTGCTTTTGGTTTCAGTAACCTTTCTGTTCTGACATTCTCAAATAGTTCCAATTCTGGACGCCTGCAAATTTGGGCAAGATCTAAACGTGCATTTACATTGTCTTTGCTCTTTCCTGGCGTATCCAAAACTGTATGAAACAAATTATCAAAACAGTTCTTCTCAATATGCATGACATCTAACATGTGTCGGACCAACAGATCAGACCAATATGGCAAATCCCAAAATATGCTACGTTTAATCCAATTGTGTTCTTTCCCAAAACCATAAATTTTCTGTTGATTTATTGTGGGACCAAAAGTGATGGGAGGTAATGAAAATACAACTAATTTTAACTCCGAACCTGATAGCATTATTGGAGGTCCATCCCTTTCAACTGTTCCTTTTCTGAAATGAGATCTGTTTCTGCGAAAAGGATGATCAGCTGGAAGAAATCTGCGATGACAGTCAAAATAACAAGGTTTCTTTCCATGAATGAGAATAAATGCTTTGTTCTCTCCCATACAGTAAGGACACGATTTCTGACCATGTGTACTCCAGCCAGATAACATCCCATAAGCCGGGAAGTCACTTATTGTCCACATCAATGCTGCTCTCAGTATGAAATTCTGTTTCGTTGCAACATCATATGTACTGACACCAGTACTCCACAATAAATTTAATTCATCAATCAATGGCTTCAAATAAACATCAATATTTTTCTTCAGATGTCCTGGAATTAGTAAAGTCAAAAAGATATATGGCTCCTTCATCAACATCCATAGAGGTAAATTGTACGGAGTTAAAAAAACAGGCCAACATGAATATTGACTACCATAAGATCCAAACGGACAGAAACCATCAGTGGAAAGGCCTAGTCGAACATTTCTAGCTTCTAAAGCAAAGGATGGATGCACTCTATCAAAATTTTTCCATGAATCACCATCGGCTGGATGATTCAAGCTTTTATCGGTTGAAATATTCTCTTTATGCCATGACATCATTGTCGTTGTATTCTTAGACATGAATAAATGCTGAAGTCTGGATGTAAGCGGAAAATATCTCAACTGTTTTACAGGAATCAAACCAGACTTCCCATGTTTTCCTTCTTTATATCTCAGTTGCCCACATGTAGGAAAACTATCCAACGACTCATTTTCCACAGAATATAAAATGTAGTCATTTGAACATGCATGAATCTTCTGACAAGTAAGTCCCAAATTTCAAACCAGCCTCTTACTCTCATAGTAATTTGCAGGTAAAACATTTCCTTCGGGTAAAAGTGTTTTCAGCAAAGAAAATATCTGGTCAAAACAGGTGTTTGACATTCCGTTATCTGATTTGATAGCCATAAATTTTGCAACTGCTTCTAATTTGCTCATCTTGCAGCCAGGATATAATGCATCCTCAGCAGATTTCAACAACTCATAAAATTCAGATGGTGCCAACTCAGGATTTGAAGCTATATCAGCCGGAGTTTCTGTATGTCGAACAGATGAACCTGCAACATCATGTACTAAATCTTGAAACCGGGATGGATCCGGAATCAAGTTGGTATCACCTGCTCTGGAACTGCGTTCACCGTGTTGATACCAAAAAACATAATCTGGTTGAAAACCAAAACGCAAGAGATGTTCTCCCACTTTGTCAAACGTGTCAAACGTTCTCAATGCACATTTTCTACTAGGGCATTTTATTTTTCCTTCTGAAACAAATTCTGAATTTGATTCCGCAAATGATAAAAAAGTCTCCACACCCTCAACATATACTGGATTTAAACCAGAACCGTTTGGATTTCTACGTTGATTTATCCATATGCGGTCACCTAATAATGATTGTTGACGACCTCGTTGTTCCATATTTCTCTATAAAATATAAAAGCATTACTGGTTTTGAATAATTTGTTAGAAAAAACACTCAAGTAAAGATTGAATATATTGAGAATAAAGCAAAACATGTTACAAATATTGATAATTTTAATATTATATTGATTTTTTATTATTTTAATAATACTAATATAATTTTTTCATAAACATTAATTATATAATAATAACATTATTACATTATTAGTATATTTTATTATTAATATTAAAATAACATAATTTTTTATATTATATACAATTCTCCTTTCATCTGTGTGTTTAACATTCTGTCTCCACATGTAATATTTGCATTCACTTTCACCTCTCCATTGGCGAGTAAGTTGATAATTTTGAAAAAGAATGCGAATATTACATGTGGAGATAGAAAAAACACAGATGAAAAGAGAATTGTATATAATATAGAAAATTATATTATTTTAATATTAATAATAAAATATACAAATAATGTACTAATTATTGGCAATTATTACTAATTATTGGTAATTATTTTTAATTATTCCTAATTTTTACTAATTATTGGTAATTATTACTAATTATTCCTAATTATTGGTAATTATTAATAATTATCGGTAATTTTTACTAATTATTACTAATTATTGGTAATTAATACTATTTATTGGTAATTAATACTAATTATTGGTAATTAATACTAATTATTAGTAATTAATACTAATTATTGGTAATTAATACTAATTATTACTAATTATTGGTAATTACTGGTAATTATTACTAATTATTGGTAATTAATACTAATTATTGGTAATTAATACTAATTATTGGTAATTAATACTAATTATTGGTAATTAATACTAATTATTGGTAATTAATACTAATTATTGGTAGTTATTACTAATTATTGGTAGTTATTACTAATTATTGTTAATTATTGGTAATTATTACTAATTATTGGTAATTATTGCTAATTATTGCTAATTATTGCTAATTATTGCTAATTATTGCTAATTATTACTAATTATTGCTAATTATTACTAATTATTGCTAATTATTGCTAATTATTGGTAATTAATACTAATTATTGGTAATTAATACTAATTATTGGTAATTAATACTAATTATTGGTAATTAATACTAATTATTGGTAATTAATACTAATTATTACTAATTATTGGTAATTACTGGTAATTATTACTAATTACTGGTAATTATTACTAATTATTGGTAATTATTACTAATTATTGGTAATTATTACTAATTATTACTAATTACTGGTAATTATTACTAATTATTGGTAATTATTCCTAATTATTACTATTTATTACTATTTACCGGTAATTATTCCTAATTATTGGTAATTATTACTAATTATTGGTAATTATTACTAATTATTGGTAATTATTAATAATTATTGGTAATTAATACTAATTATTGGTAGTTAATACTAATTATTGGTAATTAATACTAATTATTGGTAATTAATACTAATTATTGGTAATTAATACTAATTATTGGTAATTAATACTAATTATTACTAATTATTGGTAATTACTGGTAATTATTACTAATTATTGGTAATTAATACTAATTATTGGTAATTAATACTAATTATTGGTAATTAATACTAATTATTGGTAATTAATACTAATTATTGGTAATTAATACTAATTATTGGTAATTAATACTAATTATTTCTAATTATTGGTAATTACTGGTAATTATTACTAATTACTAGTAATTATTACTAATTATTGGTAATTATTACTAATTATTACTATTTATTACTATTTACCGGAAATTATTCCTAATTATTGGTAATTATTACTAATTATTGGTAATTATTACTAATTATTGGTAATTAATACTAATTATTGGTAATTAATACTAATTATTGGTAATTAATACTAATTATTGATAATTAATACTAATTATTACTAATTATTGGTAATTACTAGTAATTATTACTAATTACTGGTAATTATTACTAATTATTGGTAATTAATACTAATTATTGGTAATTAATACTAATTATTGGTAATTAATACTAATTATTGGTAATTAATACTAATTATTGGTAATTAATACTAATTATTGGTCATTAATACTAATTATTACTAATTATTGGTAATTACTCGTAATTATTACTAATTACTGGTAATTATTACTAATTACTGGTAATTATTACTAATTAATGGTAATTATTACTAATTATTGGTAATTATTACTAATTATTACTAATTACTGGTAATTATTACTAATTATTGGTAATTATTCCTAATTATTACTAATTATTACTATTTATTACTATTTACCGGTAATTATTCCTAATTATTGGTAATTATTACTAATTATTGGTAATTATTACTAATTATTGGTAATTATTACTAATTATTGGTAATTATTACTAATTATTGGTAATTATTACTAATTATTGGTAATTAATACTAATTATTGGTAATTAATACTAATTATTGGTAATTAATACTAATTATTGGTAATTAATACTAATTATTACTAATTATTGGTAATTATTGGTAATTATTACTAATTATTGGTAATTATTACTAATTATTAGTAATTATTACTAATTATTGGTAATTATTACTAATTATTGGTAATTATTACTAATTATTAGTAATTATTACCAATTATTGGTAATTATTACTAATTATTGGTAATTATTACTAATTATTCCTAATTATTGTTAATTATTGGTAATTATTCCTAATTATTAGTAATTAAATGAATAATTACTAATAATTAGGAATAATTACCAATAATTACAAATAATAACATTATTAGTATATTTTATTATTAATATTAAAATAATATAATTTTCTAATTTATATACAATTCTCCTTTCATCTGTGCGTTTTCTATCTCCACATACAAATAATACATGTGAAGACAGCAAACACACAGATGAAAAGAGAACTGTATATATATATAAAATTATATTATTTTAATATTAATAATAAAATAGACTAATAATGTAATAATGTTATTATCCCTAATTATTGGTATTTATTACTAATTATTAATATTTATTCTTAATTATTAAAAATTATTACTAATTATTCCTAATTACCATTAACTATGAACAATACTAATAATTTAAATTTATTAAGTAATAAAACAATATAAACATAATTAAATTACAACTAATTAAGAATAATTGAAACTAATAAAAAATTAAAAATAAATATTAAATTAAATTGAACATAAATACCTTGAAAATTGATCTGCTCTGATCGTTCTTCAAAACTTTAATATCAGCTTCGGAGAAAAAAATTAAACTGAAGAAAAACTGAAATTTAGAAATATAACTTTGAGAGAAGAAGAAGATGGAATTTGAGAATGTTTTGAAAAAAAACGGATGGGGGGTATTTATAGGTTAGATTATTTGCGACGGGTCCATTTGCGATGGGAATCCCGTCGCAACTAGTATTATTTGCGACGGGACCCGTCACAAATACCTTAGCCGACATTTATTACGGTCAACGGGTAAATAGTTATTTGCGACGGGACCCGTCGCAAATAACCACCTGCCGACATACTATTTGCGACGGGGGAATATTCCCGTCGCAAATACCTTTTACCGCCGCCGGTTATTTGCGACGAGAATATTACCCCATCGCAAATAGTTTTCCCGCGATTTGGCGCGCAACGCGCACCAGTTCTTTTGCGACGGGGAAAGCAATCCCGTCGCAAAAGCCTACTTATTTGCGACGGGGAAATACCCCCGTCGCAATTTCTCATTTTTCCCGTAGTGACAGAAAACTACTGGAAGATTATTATAATTCCTTTTTTATTTAATATTTCCCTATTGAGTTTTTACAATATGTTATTATTTCATTTCTTAATGTGAAATTCACAATTTACAATAAAATTATTCAGAAATAAAGGAATGTGTAGACCCTACATCAAACAAGACATTAAAAAAATCTGAGTAAATAAAAAATGTACCTAATACCAGTTCATTGGATGGGCAACTTATGCTGACATATTCACCAAGGATTTAACTGCACCTTTCTGCTTATAATATGGATACTTTCTATCATTGATATCTTTCTTTGGAATGGTATTTGCATAATGCCCCATCTCACCACATTGGAAACACATTACAGATTACTTATCAGAATTAATCATACCAACACTAAGATCATTATAATTTCAATATCAAGACATTTGTACAAACTTACCACATTGAAAAAACTTATTGGTTTTGTTAATAAATTCCCCAGGGTGTTTTTTACCAAACTTTCCATAAATCGGAAACTAGGATTTAATTCTTTTATATTTATTTGATTGATTCTTACACATTTCCTTCCATCTGGACCTTTTCTTTTTCTTGTTGTCAAAGTACAAATGATCATAGGAAAACTCCAATTCTACCCCCTCATCCCATTTTACAAGTTTCTCATAACTTTTTAATTCATAGGAAGCCAATTCCCTTCGATATCTTGGTTTTAATCCTAAGTAAAAATGATTGATTTTACTATCAAGATCTTGAATAAGATTTGGAGCATACCTTGCCAATCAGGTAGAGTTTTCTTCACACAAGACCACTGGATCTTCCTCATTTTGTTTCAATTTGAGGTATTTATTTTACATTCTATGTCAAACCACATTAGGAAAATATTTTTCATGGAAAATATTTATAAATACATCCCATTCTAAGGAATTAATTTTGATGATATTCCTGATATTCTTGACCATTTAACACCACTAGTAAGATTAACCTTCAAAATGATAAATAAAAAGACTAAAATTTTGATTACTTGAACACTCCATGACATTGAATTTCTTTTCAAGGGATTTAATCCACTATTCATCCACCACTAGTTTAGAAGATCCACTGAAAGGCGAAGGGTGCTTCCTCATAAAATTTTCCATTATCATCATGTTTCATTGGTGTATCCCTAGATATTCTGTTGGATAGATTACACCACCATTTATAGCATACGTCAACGGATCCATTACTATTACAAACAAATGAATTCCAATTCCCAAAATTTAAGTTTGTGGATTTGTAAAGATATCATCCTCACACTGCCTTCCTACTTTAGCATCCCTGTTTCTTCTATGGAAAACCATTAGGAAAAGACATATATTAGATGAAACAAACTTTTAATATTCAAATTATATATCATTTAAACATTAAAAAAGGTAAAAATCATTTATATTAATCTATTAACATAATCATAACCCCTAAAGTTATCTAAACTATGCTCTAATACTAACTAAAATGACCCAACCTTGAACATTGCAAAATCTAGTAAATTCCTTTAGAATTCACTTCCCTAAATTACCAAAGATATTTTTGGTTTAGAGTTTTATAAAATTATAAAATAATTCATACATATCAACCCATAATAATACACAGTGGTTACTTGTAAAATATTATCCATTTATTCCATAATACAATTTTTTAATAGAACATGAAATATTTTCATAAAAAATATCGTCAACATTAATATTAATATCTCCTTTTCTCTTACACATCCTTAAACCTTGTTAAAAGAATTTTGAAACTTGGTATGTACACAAAAATCTCAGTAAGGTACATAAAAGTAAGTAATGTTTTAGTTCATGAATACTTATAAAAATATGAAATCATTTTAACAAAGACACACTTCTCACCCATAAAGTATCATATACTTAACTTGTAAAAATAAGAGTTTTACATAGAACATAAAAAGAATAAATAAAACCATATAGGTAAATTGGGTAATTACTTACATAATATTGTAACCCTCATGGATACCATATTATTTTTAACCCTCATGACTACCTTATAATGTAACCATCACGACTATATTATGGTGTAACCATCAAAATTATGCTTGGAATAACCATTACGATAAACTTCCAACATAAACATACCCTGTGAAATAGAGGGAGATATAGGTCCCACAATTCATTATAAAAAATTCCCAATAACAAAAAAAAATCAGAAAACATTAATACTTTCATCATAAAAACTTCCCTTTTGAATTTAGTAAAAAGAGACATTAAAGAGGATTTTAAAAGGAAAGTCCCTTACCTCAGGTTCATCTTACTTCAATCGTGGTAAAAACTCCATTATAATAGCTTAAAAAGTGTTATTAATATATTAAATAACTATATTAATATTTATAATACCATATATGATCTTTTTATAACATCTTTCCACCCATTTATCAATAATAGTTTTTAATTTTTATTATTTCAGGTACATTTATTTCATAGTTTCCATGGTCGGTTCATTATGGTATTTCTTGTCAAATGGAAGAAAAACTATAGAAGTGGAATGGAATGGTGTTAATATGTTTCCATAAATTTTAATAATACAATATATCAATTTTTTTTCTGATATGAGGATTATTCTTTATATAAAATGATAATGAAAATGATTTAATTTATTTTGGCGGTTTTTACGACCATCACAAACTCATATCATTTTATTTAATATCATAATTATATATTGGTTATAGAAAATTTTATAAATTATAATATGTATAATAAAATCTAATTTAACTATAAAAATATTATTATGACCATCCTTGATTGTGGTAAAATAAAATAAAAATACATCGTCAATGAGGACGGTAAATCGACACATCTCGAACAGTGTTTTCATTTTTTAGAATAAGAGGGAAAGAGAAGAGGGTTGATTATGGATATTCTGTTAATAGATAGAAATTATAATATTTTTAAGATAATAGATTTATCATGTCACTTTGGACAAGGTATGTGAGTGTAAAATAATAAAATAAAATGAAATGAAAAGAAAATAAAAGGAAAAGAAAGAGGATTTTACCTCTTTAATTATTCTCCTTGAGAACCTCTTTAAAGAACTTCGTTTTGGACTTTTAGTGAGACCAAAAGGTCTTAGATGTGGGGAAGATGACTGGAAAGTGAATTAGGGATAAATTTAACAAGATACAAGTCTTTGAGGTGTTAGGAGAAGAGGTGGTGAGGGGTGGTATTTATAGTGGAGGAGAAAAGTATTTTTTGATCATTTTATTCATTAATTTTTTATTTTGGCTCAAGAAAATAAATAGTTTGAGAAATATCACATAATATATTAAAATAATTAACTAGGATTCAATATTATAATGTTTAAATCTATGATGACTCAAGGAATAGTGTTTTTAACTTATAATATATATATATATACACAATAAATTACCGTATTTCACAATTCATAAAAAATTCAAGTATTTTAGAAAAATAAAAAAAATCAACCTAATCATTTTGAGACATGTAGAATTCAAAAATTAACTCCATTTTATGAAAAATAATGTTCTAAATATGAGAAATTTAATTTTCAGTTAAAATCATCATTTATTAAAAAAATACTGATTTTAAAATTATAATTGATTTTTATAAAATTTTTAAAAATTAATTAAGGTCCCATAAAATTATTTTATAATCATAAGATAGAAAAATATAAATATATGAATCTATTTTATGAAGATAAAATTTCTTTTAAATCATTATATTAATTATAAAATTTTAAATAAACATTTATGTTTCATAAAAATACCAATAATTAATTAATCATTTTCAAAACATTGATATACTTATTACATGATATAAAAATATCATATTTTCACTTATAAAATTCATAAATATTATTTATACTCTCATAGGTGAGGTTACTATTTTATTATTATAGATTCTTTAATTTTGATAAATACCACTTGTTACATTATTCATTTATAACGAGTTTAACTATTGAAAACAAATTATTTTATAAGTACCTAGGTTGTTACAAATTGGTTATATCTAAGAATTATCTAGGGATGTCTATGCACATTAAAATTATCACTATATGAGTGTGTGATAATCCCATAACCTAGAACAATCATACCTCTTGGAAGATGACTGTGTTTCTCATTTGTGATTATTTTGATATATAAGTCATTGTTTGTAAGAATTATTTACATATGAATTGTGAATTTATGTAATACATTTTATATAAAATGCTTGTTAATCCATTTTTTTTAATGTTTAAATCAATTGAAATGAAAGGAATGATTTTTTTAAATACGATCTTGTAATTCCATGCCTATTTTATTTAAAATTTAAAGGTTTATTTAGTTAATTAATGTGAAATCTTATTATTGAAAAATTGGGGAGTACCTTCTAGGATTTTAGATCTCACCATGCCTTTATCTTTAATAATTTGTATATTTCATTCTACTATGTTTGAGAAATGGAAAATCTACACGTGGTGGTGTTGGTTGTTAATCGTTTGGGCTTGAAGTGCTATGTACATTGGGAATTGAGGATTTTTTATCTTGTTTTGTGGTACATATTGATTTACTTTTAGGTTTTGATATAACTATTTTACTTCTAGTTTTTTTCTTCCTATGAAGTTTTCTTTGGAGGATACTTATATGTGTTGTCTCTTCCATTGCTTTTGTGGAAAAATCATTCCCACTTTAATATTGTATGATGCCAGGTGCTAGTCACCAACCCGTATGGATTAGGAATGCCCCTCGGGCTATGTTAGTGCCAACCTAGGTATGAGGGTACCGATTTCTCTAGGCTAGTTCGTGACATATCCACCATTTTTCTCACGCATATACCTTTGACCATCTAGATAGTATCCTTATTCTATTTACAAATGAATTCCTAAACCTATATTTATTAAGAGTATAAGCAGATAAAAAATTATGGAATTCCCCTAGCACATGTCACACATCCATTGAGATCAGTGTACAACCTGCATTTGTGAAGAAAATATTTTCCATTTTTGTGACACTAGTATAATATCTATTGACAATCACTAATATAACAAAGTAACCTTCTTGGTGTGAATAAAATATTTTCATCTTTGGTGAAATATTTTATGATGCTACTAAATCAACAACCCATTTGTTGTATAGATATGACCTATGATATTCAATTCCAACTAAAATTTAATTATCCACATCCTTTATAATATTTATGCTTGTATCCTTGGAATTGATGTCATGCATGTTTTTTTCTTCCTTAATATTTTTCAAAGCATATCTGTTTCACTACAAATGACCCCCTATTGTAAAATAATAAGTTGAATTTTTTTTATTATCTTGAATTGACCACTATGATTACCAAATACATCTATCATATCCAGAATAACACTATTTTCTAAATAATAACCATAGTTTGTCTTTTTTAAAGTAACATTTATCAACAATGATGAAATCACATCATCCAACTTTAGAGGTTCTTTCTCAAACTACAGTATGGGGATGATATTATCATATGAATCTGGTAAAGAACCTAATAGAATAAAAACTTTGTCTTCTTCTCCCATTTCAACAGGTATCATGTAACCATAATCATAGATTTTGACTACCATTATAGAAATATGCATTATAATTTTGATGAAATCATCCAAATGGTTACCTAAATCTCTATTCTCTAGAATTTTAAAATAATAAAATCATTTTTTCATATATAACTAATTTGTGAGGGACATTTATTGATGCATATTTTCAAGATTCACTTAGATCTTATTTGGATATATCATATTCATAACTTCCCACTAATTATTATCATCCAAATACATTTGGATTATGCTTGTTAGTAAATCTATTATATTATGTTAGTCACCATTTCTCACGTCCTCTAGATTAATTTATTTTTTCTTCAGTGTCTTCCCAGTCTTCTCAAAAACCAAAATATTTCTTACTCCTTGCTATCATAGAGTCATACCATTTTCCCTATTAAAAAGTTTGTTGTGGGATGAAATCCAATCAATCACTTATATCCATTCCAAAAGAAAATTTTATAATCTATTATGATACCCATTTTTGGGAAGGAAATGGATTAGTACTAGGATACAATCTCAATTATGACTGCAATACTATAAGAATCTCAAATGAAAATAAAAGAACAAAAAAATCATAGGAAATAAACTGATGGATATTTTTAATGTGGAAGCCCCATTTTATTCTAAGTATTAAAAAAACACTAGACAACTAGAAAAAATTACATTATAATTAGGGATTATATATAAACCATGTGAAATCCTAAACCATGAATTAGAGTAAGATCATAGAAAACATATGTGAAAAACCACTCCCTGATATACCTCAGTCTTTTCTTTGATAATCATATCATGACCAAAATTCACCCAAAAGTGATCAAAAACAAAATACGCGGTGTTGTTACAACAGCTCAAATAATTTGTTTCACAAACTAATTTCTTACTGCTTAATGGTTCCCACCCAAAAAACTATCACCCACATATATTTTCATTGTGATATTGAACACCACATTTCCAAACCTTTTTTCCTCAAAATATATAGCACTCTTGATTCCCCATTTTATATTCCCTTGAAAACCATTGCATAAGATTTAAAAATTATATATCAAACACAAAAAAGAATATCCTATGATGCCATGTAGGAGGTTCAAAAAATTAAAACTTCTTTATCTTGTTTTTTTCATATTCATGATATTTGGTTTGAACCACAACATCTATCGCCACTATTTTTTCATTATTATTATTTGAGACAAAATGACCCATATCACCCTCATTTTCATCATGCATCAAATTTTTTTTATCACTTACAGTTCTCATGACCCTTCCATGTGTGAAGATACTTTTCCCACATCACATGTAGATCCATATCGATGATCATACGCCACTGCGAGTCATCCATTCACAGTGGAGTCATAGCCCAAGCCATTTGGTATCCAGCGTGTCATCATTCCATCAACCAACATAACCCATATGACACCCTCTTGAGATTCACATAAAGTATCCCACTCATAAAACCTGACCAGTGACAAATAAACATGACATGAGAAATCATTCCTCCAAATATATAATTGCCCAAGTCAACCATTTATCACTTCTTGACTCATCCTCCTCTTGTTGGGACTAAAAATTATTATCCCACTAGTATAATGATAGTCAAGATGTAAAATAAATTTCAAAATGTAGAAATAAAATGGATACCTGATGTAATGTGGAAAATACCCAAAATGAAAGGAGTAAAAAACCATGATAAAATAGAAGGATAAATATGGGTAAAGTGGGTTCAAACTCCCTCAAAATTATAAATATAAAACCCTCATAAATATCTATCTTGAAAAAGTGTAGAAACTACCTCACCAAATACCACACAAACGGACAAACTAGTGATGATATGGTGAAGTCGGTGATAAAAACCACTAGAAGAGAGCCCCATTTATAGGCTCCATATCCCTCACCTCCTCTCCCTCCACTAGTGGGTTTGGTGGATTGGATACTAACCACCTACCACCACCTTCCACTCTTTGACAAAGGAGGTGATGATTCCATCAATGTGGAAAACAGCCGAAATATCTCCCACTTGGAGATTTGATTCAGAACCAATAACATCACCACAAATCCGTTCTATCTATCAAATATGATACTCTAATATCTATGTGGCCACTTGAGGATCTGTATCATCAGATATTAATAGTGACAATCAACTTCATTAAGAAATCTTCCAAATTTTCATTAGTCTGAATTTTTTGCATGTCCACACTTCCTTCCTCTACCGCATATCAGAAAAATTGACTCTATAACCCAATGTACTTCTTCCTAGAATGAAAATATGGATTCTTTACAACTTAAAAGGTGATATTAATGTCACAAAACAATGAAATATGCTCCGGTGAATTCCTGATCTCCTCCAAAAACCTTATAATCATAATTTCCTATTTTCAAGCTTGTATAGCTTCCATTCACCATGTCTCCATTGTAGAAAAATACAAAATTAATTATTACTTTGGAATTTAGATCAATGCTCCCCTTGTATGAGTTAAAAAATTACCAGTTGTGGATTTCCTCATCTTAGAATCACTAGAAAAATAAGAACTAACATATCCTCTGATAGTTAAATATGATCCTCTATAACATAATACATCATATGATTCCCCCTTTATGTATCTCGTGATACTATTAACTATGCTGTAGTACTCCCATCCCAGATTCTCTATGTACCAACTAACTTCTCCCACTACATGTGAAATTATTGGTCTAGTACAAACCATAATTAACATCAGACTACCCACTATTGATACATATGCTAATGTAGACATCTCCATCCTCTATACTTCATTACCTAGACTCATCATAGAAGATAACTTGAAATTAACAGGAAGATTGGTAGATATTGGTTTACAATATTTCATGCTGAAGTGTTTAAATAATTTCCATAAGTAATTATTATGTTATATCCAAATATTCCCAATATTTTCATCTCAATAAATCTACATCCCATGAATCTTGTTTACTGGTCCCAAGTCCTTCATATCAAAATTTCTATCCAAATGTGCCTTAATCTCCTAGATATGATCTTTATTAGGGCCTAAAACCAATATGTAAACTACATACAATAGAATAATTATTAAATAATTACTATCCAAAACCATAAAATTTTCAAAAGGATATGAATGATGTCTGTTTTATCCAAGGCTCGTGATATAGGAATCAAATCTCTTATACCAACACGTTGGTGTCTGCTTGAGACTGTACTGAGATTGTTCAACATGAAAATCAAATTCTATTTTCCTTATTATATAAAACCTTCCTAATGGAGCATAAATATCTCTTCATCAAGATCAAAATAGAGAAAATATTTCTTCACATCCAGATGATCTAGATGTAAATTGTATATAACACACATTTCCAAAACTATCCGAACAGTCTTCAATCTAACAACAGGAGAAAATATTTATTTGAAATCAATACCTTCATTTCAAGTATATCATTTTACCACCATTAATGCACGATATCTTTCCAATTGGTCCCTTCCATTATGATTGATCTTAAATACTGATTTATTGCCAATGAATTTACATCCACAAGGTAATAGAACAAGATCCCATTTATTTTTCTTGCACTGGGCTTCAGGTTCCTCCCACATCATTGACATCCATGAGGATACATCTGGACTCTGGGTCACCTCCAAAAAGTAATATGGATATCTATCCTCAATCAATAAGGATTATAGAATATTTATCTTAGTGACATTATCTGAGTGCCATACTCGCAGTCTATTATTCTGAGTTGACTATTATGGTCTAGATTCAAATGGTACTTGATCACTGTGCTCTGGTAATGCGTCATATGAAACTGGTTCTTCTTTTTTTTTTATCTACTTTAACTATTTTAGTTTCTGAACATTATTTCTCAATGTATCCATCAATTTTCATTTTCACCTTATCTTATGAAAAAATGACATCTCTTCTAATGATAAGTTTGCGGGATGTGGGGTTCGACAAATGATACCACTTTACACAATCAACATACCCCATGAAGGTATATTTTTTGGATCTTGAATCCATCTTTGATCTTTCATAGTCATTAAAAATTTCATAGAAAGGGATTTCAAAATTATGTAATTGAGAATAGTTAGTAGGTTTACCAGTCCACATCTTCATCGGTGTCTTCAGATCAACTGCCAGTAAAAGTTATATGTTGATCACATAATGGGTGGTATGCACTACTTCTACCTAGAATGTTTTTGAAATTCTTGTAGTCTTAAAAATTTCCCTTGTTCTATCCAATAGGGTTATGATCATCTGATATAACACTCCATTATACTAGGGAGTGTATTTCACTATGAATTGTATCTTATTGCCTACCTGTTGACAATAGTGTCAAACTCTTTACTTGCATATTCTCCACCACCGTCATTACCCAACCACTTGATCTACTTTCCAGATTCAAGTTCCTTCCATGCTTTGAATATTTTGAAGATTTCAAAAATATATTCTTTACACTTGATTGGGTACACCCAAAATCTCGTGTAATAGTCTTCAATGAAGGGTACAATGTAACTTTCTCCTCCCAGGGATATAAACAGTGCTTTCCAAAATTTAGTATGGATCAACTCTAAGATATCCTTGATTCTTATTGTTGATGTCATGAACATCAAACTATGTTGCTTGATCAAAACACAATGATCAAAAATTGGTATGGATATATTTTTAATTGTTGGAAATAAATTCTAATTCGTAAGAATCTTCAGGGCTCATACTGACATATGTCCAAGCATTCATTGTCGTAACGTTGTCAATGCTTCCATCAAGGTAGTCGATGCAAAAAATATCTCTGCCTCCTTTTATGTTTCACCCCATAATCATGTACATGTTATTTAATATCTTCTCTACCTTGATGAAGAAAAGAAAACCCTTTAAATTTATAATCACTCTATTCTCAGTGCGAGTCTTATATCCAATATCATCAAATTGTTTCAAAGATAATATGTTCTTCTTTAGGCCCTTCATGTGGCGTACTCTTTGGATGGTTTGAAAAATACCATCATGAATATTCAATTTGATAGTACCAAATCCAACTATATTTAGGGTATGATCATTCCGCATATACAAAAGTCATTATAAGACAGTTTCATAATGGTCAAACTATTCTTGTCGAGATATCATGTTCCATGTTGCTCCTGAGTCGATTATCTATACATTGTTGTGATGCTGACTATATTCTCTGATTTTCACCACTTCACTAAATAGTATATTTCTACTTATATAAGTATTCATCTCATTTTTTTTCAATGTAATGATTCTAGATCCCACTCGAACCATGATCCACAGTTATATTTTTCAGTCTTGCACCAATTGTAGATAGGCAATTATCCGTCTACAACACTGCCTGCATCTTCATTTCCTAGAATGGAAAATTATTTCCATTGAATTTGTTGATTTTGAATTTCAACACCATTTGGAAACTCCATTATTATATAACCTCCTCTATTTCACATTAGTGAATTTAATAATATCAATATCTTCTTTGATGTGAAAGATCAACCAGATTCGCAGTCACATAGCATACTTAAATTTATGATAATTATTAATACTCAAAAATATCAGAAACACCAGATCAACAGTTTCCTCTTATACCCCTTGCTGGGATTGAAAATTATTGGACAACGGGTGTAACTATAATCATGAGATAAAATAATGTAAAAAATGTGGATATTAAATGGACACTAGATGTATGGTGAAAAAAATCCAAAAAATGAAAGGGTTAAAAAAACACAGACAAATAGAAGAATAACTATGGGAAAAAGTGGGTACACACTCCCTCAATATTACAAGGAGAAAAAACTCATAAATATATATCTTGAATAATTGTGGAAACCGCCTCACAAAATACCACACAAACTGATGAATTTGTGATGAGATGATGAAGATGATGAGAAAAATCATTGGGAGAGAGCCCCATTTATAGGTTTCCTCTCCCCTTTCCGCATATTCCTCCACTGTTGGGTTTGGTGGGTTGGATACCAAAAAAATATCACCACCTTATCCTATTTAAAAAAGGTTGGGGATGGTGTTGTCAATAGGGAAAACTAGAAACACCTCTAAAATGATAGTTTATTACCCAAATAAACTCTAGAGTACTCCCTATTATGCAGTCACCCACTATGCTCGTCTCCATTATCTACCACATCAACCACCTACTACATCCACCTCATATTACTAGGCATTGATTCTAGCGATGACCAGTTTAGAATGGTGATTTATTACATCGGTTGTGTATGTGTCGGGTTAGGGAATATAGGCAGGAGTATTCACATGAATATCAGGAGGGAATCAGGAGTTGAAAAATAGAAAGGGGATGGAGAAGAAATATAGAATTTTGAATCTTATTGAATTTAATTCACTATATACAAATATTTGATCCCCCTCACTTTTTGGTTTAGGGTTTTTGTTGGAAATTTTCCATGAGGATTTCATAAAAAAAATTTGAATTTCAAACACACAATTCCAATATAGGAGTACCAACAATGTTAGGAGAATATCATCTAGATAATTTTATATTGAAGAGATTAGTCCACTTAATCGATCTCATCTTACACTTATTTGTAGATCAAAATTGGTGTGAATCACACTGATTTGATCTCACCTTTTCAATAAAAATACAACCTGATTCAATTGAGATGAAAATACTCTTAGAGGGGGAAAATCGATCATATTTTGAAGAATTCACAATAAAACCGTTACGAATAATCTCTTCATTTGACATTTTTTATAAAATATTTTATTTTAATTTTATTTTAATTTTTTCTTATTTTGTTATATATATGTATAATATATATATATATAATTAAACATTTAACTAAAAAATATATATTTCTAAACACCAATTCCCAGGGACGATTTTTATAAGGGAGGATGTTTTAGAATTCTACCCATATTTCCAATGAGGGATTCCACATGTTTTATCCACCTCATCAATCCAAACCAAAAAGTATGGGTCCAATCAAAAAAACTTTTTTTCATTTATTTAGTGAATAAAAATATAACCATCCCACACTTTTATTCAAAAATATTAATTATATAGATCATAAGTGAATCATATTACAAAATAAAGGTACCTTTCAATTTAAAGCTTTACTTAGTATCAACATCTCAATTTATTACCAGTTTTACAAGTTGTTGAAATATTAAACTTGTTAATATTTGGGATAAACCAGAGATATTATACATACAATGATATTTACATACAATATCTTTTTTTAGCACTTTTATGATATTGTTATTATATCCATTCCCCAAAATCTATAAGTAGTAAACCCATTAACTCTTGTAAGAATAAAAACTCGTTCAAGTTTCACATTGGAAAAGTATTACAGTGTTATTCTATTATCACACAAATAAATCATCAAGTCTTAATATTTTTATGATCTTATAACATAACCTCTATTAATTACATATGATATTGAAACTAATTAGTTGGGGTTATAATTGTTAATTTTAACAATCATCTCCATAAATTATTTTATCCATAAAACACTTTGATTAGGATCTACCTAAAGAATGTTTTAGGTTTTAACTTCAAAAATGGATTATTATATGGGTTTTAACCCTATCTATTTATTAGTTGTACGAATGATCTCCACTGGTAGAGATTTTTTAAATGGATCTGCAAGGTTTTTATATGATCTCACATAGAAAATTATTATAGTATCATCATGTAAAAATTATCTCACATAATCATGTATCAAACATAAATGTCTAGACATTCCATTTTACATAAATCTCTATGCTTTTGATAAAGTTCATTCACTATCATAGTTGATATATATAGGATGAATTATACTAATATATTCATAATCGATTCAACTTCCTTTCTATATGCCATTATGGCGATAAACTCTGACTCCATGGTCTAATGTAAAATACATATTTTTTTCTTAGTCACCCAAGATACAACACAAACTCCAAGAGTAAAAAAACTTACATATGTGTATTGATTATCACCAATACTAGTAATCCAACTCACATTGGTGTATTTTTCTAATAAAATTGGATAATAATTTTAGTATAAATTTAAATATGTGGTCTTTATCAAGTATCCAAATATTTATATTATAGATCTCTAATGATCCACACCAGGATTTGTTAAATATATACACATTTTACATACCAAAAAATTAATACCAAGTTTAGTATAATGCATTGAATATATTAAATAACCAATTGCACTAGAATACTCAAGTTGTGATTCGACAATGATCGTATTCATAAACAATTTAACAATAGAATGAAATGAAGTATTAACATACTTAAAAACAATATAATCAAAATTATTTAACTTTTTTTCTATGTAATTAAAATTACACTGATAATAACACCTATATGTTTTCCAACTTTAATACATAGAATAGTGTTAACTATTATAAGATCCTTCATTTTTAACATAAATTTTAAATAATTATTTTTCTCATTAACACTAATCATATTGGTTCAAAATATAAACATATCATCCACATATAAAAACACAATAACTCCATATTATTTTATGAACGTTGAATAAACAAATTTATCTTCATTTTTATGAGTAAATAAATTAGATAAAATAATATAATGAAATTTATAACGACATCTCTCTAGATCATTTTTAAGGGAATAAATATATTTAAGTAGTTTATATACATACTTTTAATTACCTTGTAAAACAAACACTTTTGGTTGTTACATTTAAATCTCTTTATTTAATTCTCCATTTAAAAATGAATTTTTAACATCCCTTTGATAGGAAAACATATGAATAATTTAATCTAATGCAAATAAAATCCTTATAGAAGAAATTCAAGCTACATGAGCATAAGTATCAAAATAATCAATCCATTCATTTTTTTGAAACCTTTGGAAACCAATATAACATTAAAATATTGAATATTACAATTCAAATCACACTTCTTTATAAAATCCCATTTATAACTAGTAGGTTTTGAACCTCTTGGAAAATCTATAATTTCCCAAGTATTATTCCCCATAATGGAATCAATTTTATAATTAATTTCTTCTTTACAGAAAGTGACATCTATAGAAGTCATAGCTTATTTATATGTATTTGGTTCATCTTCTATGTTCCTTACCAAATGATACTTAATTAAAAGATGATTATTTTAATCTCCCTCAATAAGTAAAACTATGGAATCATGAAAAATATAATCTATATGTAGATGCTTCTATTTCATAAGTCTTGTAATATGTTTTGGTTCAACTCAAGAATCATCATCATCATTTAATATTTTATTTTAATTAGATGGAGTAAAAGAGATAGGGGTATGAGAAAGAAACTCCTCCTAATAATATTTATAAAATTTATTTTCAAAAACCATGACATCACTAGATTCTATAATGAAATTAGCTTCCAAATAAATAAATATATATGCATTTTTATTTTCTACATATCTACCAAAAACACCTTTAATCACTATTGGACCAATTATAGTTATTTGAGGACGAGAAACTCTATAGTAAGCTAAACACCCCCCACAATTTAAAAAATTAAATATTAGGCATTATACCTTTCCTAATTTCATAATGTGATAACTTCATTTTCCTAGAGACAAACCTATTATGAATATGACATGCATCCAATAAATATTTGCACCATAAATTTAATGGTAACTTATATTTATTAATCATTCAATTTAATATTTATACTAAAGTACAATTTTTTTATTTAAGATAATTAATTTTTGAGTCATGTAAGGATAAATAATTTGATGAATTATACTATTTTATTCAAAAAACACATTAAATTAATTCATAAAGTTTTCACTACCTCTATATGAGTGTAATACTTTAATCTTTTTATTTAATTGGTTTTCAACTTCAGATTTATACTTCTTAAACATATTTAAGTATTCATATTTTTTTCTAAGAAGATATATATGTAAATATCTGTAATAGTTATCAATAAAAGTAATAAAACATCTTTTTCTTTTATGATTTTAAAAACCATTTAATTCAAAAATATCATAATGTACTCATTATAATATATCATAATTAATCTCAATACTTTGAAATGGTTTTTTTAACTATTTTAGATTCTATACAGGTTTCACTATTATTAAATTCATTTGTAAAGTTAATTAACATTAACTTCTTTATTACTCTTATTAAATTATAATTTACATTTTATAAATTATATTTTCATAAATTATTGGACTCAATCATGTTAGTAGATTATTTAGTCATATTATTGATATAATTTTGATACATGCCATAATTTTAGTACCCCTTCCCCAAAAATATGTCTCCCTTTGACAATATAATCTCATTATATTTTAATAAAACTCAAAATCCATTCTTACACAAAAGATTAATAGAGACTAAATTATTTTGAATCTTGGGTACATAAAACATATTTAGAAGTGTCAACATCTTTTTAGAAGTAAATTCTTGTATCATGCTTCCTTGTTTGGTGACATTGATTCTTGCATTATTTCCAAGGTGTACTTACATAAAAATAGTGATATTATCAAATTTTTTGAACATAGAATGATCCTATAACCCATGAACCATTGCTCCAGAATTTGGACACTATTCCATATTTATTGAATTCATATGGACAATTAATTTCATCGTAACTAGATTCTCTTCAGTTGGTATTTTTTATGTGGGTTTTTCATATTTATTTATATTGTAAAATTTCCTTGAAAAATGCACTGGTTTTCCATTGAGAAATAATTCACCTTTCTTCTTATAAGGATTTACTTTATCCTTGAAATGATTAATTTTTTTTATTGACATGTAAGGAAGAGTTTAATGGTACCTTACCGTCAATGATCTTGACCTTAGTATTAAATTGTAATGCCATACCCACATCTCTCAACATGTATTCCTATTCAATGTGAAGAATCCTTTTAAATTATTACAAGGAAATATCCAAACTATTTTGAATAAGTGATTTACCAAGGTCTTTATATATTGAAGTAAATTTAGAAACAATTTCACCAACTTGGATTTTTTCTGGTATAATTATTTTAAAGAAAAGATTTTTTTTCTATAACTTATAGCTCATAAAATTTCTCTAAAACTAGCTTATTATCAATCATCTTGAAGTTAATATAATTTTTAATAAAAAATTTATTGGTATCATCTTTTTTAGATCTATACTTGAATTTTATTGGACCCCATATATATCAAGTGGACTTCATTTGGTAAAAATATTGATAAATATGATTTGATAAGGTGTTGAGAACACGTCCTTAAAAGAAAAGCTCACCATATTTACATTTCTTACTCATTTTCTGAATGTATTAGACTTTATTCATGTAAATGGGTGTGACATAAATATTTGGTGTGGGATCATTGGGAATAGGAAGAAGGATTGGTTCTAGAATATAAAAAATATTCAGCACTATTAGAAGAAAATTAATGTTTTATTTCTATCGAGAGAAGTTATTTCCATCAAAATAGTGAAGTTTTTTTTTTGAAATTGGGTACAACTGTGAGAGCGGAACACAACCCGAAGAACAAATCAAGAAAGTCAAGATTTTATATTACTTGGTTTGTTACTTCAAGGTATTTACAATCCATTTTCTAGGTTATTCCTTGATTAATCCCTTTTAATTTTTTTTGAAATAAGAAGGTAGATGGAGAAGAAAGTAAGAATCTCAAATCTTGATGTGTGAACTTTATTTATTATCCAAAAGGGTTTCAATCACCCCCTTATTGGTGTAGGGTTCTTGATGAAGATTTTCCTCAAGGATTTGAACAAGATTTTGGGAATTTCGAGCACCAAATTATGGTAGCCTCACAGTAACATTATTGGGAGAATTTTATCTAGAGAATTTTGGATTGAAGAGATTAGTTCACTTAAGAAATACCATAATAAAATTATTTATAGATCCAAATTTTTGTGAATCACACTGATTTGATCACTTCATTTTGATAAGCAGACACCTTGATTTGATTAAAATGAGACAACTCTTAGAGGGGGGACATTATTTAGATTTTAAAAAATTCAAAATCATATTGCTACGAGTAAGTCATCATTAGACAGTTTTTATAAAATATTGTATATATATATATATATATATAATTTTAAAAAATATATATATTTTTTAAAAAAACATAAAAATCATTTTATTATATATATATTTTTATGAAAAATCCATTTCCCAAAGAACCTTTTTATAAGGGAGGTTATTTGAGAATTCTTGCGCATTTCTAATGTGGAATTCCATATCTTTTTCCACATCACAAATCCAAGCCAAAAAGTGTGGGTCTATTATAAAAAACTTTTATTCGTTTGTGTTATGAATAAAATTATAATGGTAGGAGGGTACTTTCACTGGATGGCATAATGATAAGAAGACCGTGTTACAACTTAGGTTTGGTGATCGGTGAAAATGGATGAATTATTGCAATGTACGATCATCGACATGGCACTACACACAATAGGGAAAAAGCAACACCACACAAGATGGAGTCATGGGATCCTTGGGAAGTCAAGCATTTGTCTGCTGCACATAGGAAATTAATGCAATGCGGGTGGGTTGTTAAAAAAACAAATAATAACCGTGGGTCAACAGATAGGAGGCACACACACACATGGATGATGTGTGATGCATGCATCTATACGAGGGTATCTCTGGTCCTAACAATATGGGTCTTACAAGACCATTTAAAAAATATAATAATAAAAATAAAATGGGTCCTAAAAGGTGATTTCCAACTCTTATGGGGAGGGAAGAGACTTAGCTCACATGGGTGCTTTGGATGTGTGCATGTTTGTGGTTTGTTATTTTTAAAATTGATAATTATGGGTTAATTTTAATTGAAATAATAATAATAACATTTATTAATAATAATTTAACTAAAAATAATTAATTATTATTAATAATAAAAATGTAATAAAAAAAATAAATCATCATTACTATTATTTATTAAACAAATTTAGAAATAATTTATTAAATAATGATATTTAAAATAATAATTATATAAATAACACAATTGTTTAAAATATTAATTAATTTTTTATTAATTATTTTTAAATTAGTTTATTAATTATTTACATTTTTAATTATAATATAAATTATATATAATTAAATAAAATTAATAAAATTTAATATTTTAATTAGAGCTTAATATTATGTATTATTAATTATAATACTAATTGTAATATTAATTATAATATTTTTTTTAAATTTAAATTTTAATTATAATTTTCATATTAATTATAAATAAAATAAACATCCAACATTATTAAATACTATCAATTACATTTTTATTTTTAAGTACTTTTTATAATATTATTAATAAAAAATTATAATAAAAAAATTTAAAAATTTAAAAATAAAAAATTAATAATGTAATTAACAATTCAATTAAAAAAATTAATAATCAAATAAAAAACAATCCAATTAAATTTAATAATTAGAAATAAACTAATGAAAAAATAATTAAGAGAAATAAAATAAATAAATAAATAATAATTTATTTATTATATGTAGAGGGGATTATAAGAAACTAAACACACACAACCATAAACCACTGTGAGTCAACCCTCGTCTTTCCCCACAAGGAATAAAAATCACCCATAAGACCTATTTTATTACTTATGATAGCTTTAAGGTCATCACATGTATTTAAGGCCTAGTGTCCCAAAGGACCATCATGTTTCATGAAGGCCCAATGTAGCAACTTGCATCTTGTCCTGTCACCCGTTAAACACATTATCCCCCTACTAGTAGTCATTAGATGTTGTCACCGGTTTGAATTCTATGTCACTCCAAGTGAAGAATCAATACATCGTGCTCCCTCTAACGTGCCATGATAGGGCACCCCTCCAACCACAACAACTGTGCGAGAAGAGGTTCATATGACAGGTGTTGGCACACTCATCTCTCTTTTAAGCTGCCCACCTGACAATGACTCACGTGGTTCCCCACTACACTATCCACATGTCATGTAACATCATCTAACTAGTCCCACTTCTTGATTGTCACTGGACGGGAACCCATCTGTCCCACATCACAAATCTATGGGGATGAGTGTCTAGTTGATAGGTGACAATGCACTCATCCCTCTTTCAAGACTGGCCACTCAATGGTGCCTATGTGTCTCCATACAACACCACATGCCTGTTGTGTCAATATATTTTGTTTTTTCCCCCAATGTCACCTTATATCAACAAATAACGGACCGAAAGCCCTATGGCTCGAAGTCCCAATGGTAGCCTAAAGTCTATTGGTGTCTTGAAGGACCTATGGCCCATAGGCCCAAATCTGTGTCTCAAAATCCTAATTCAGTAGAATATTATCACTACTACAGTGCTACTACAGTAGCAGTATAGTAATATAAAAAACAATTCCACATTGTGATTTTAGATTAATTGATGTTATTAATTATAAATAATAATTTTTGGGATCATACATGAGAGGTAAAGTCTCCCCATAATCATGCATCAAACCCAAGTTCAAATATGGGTGGAGGTGAATTTCTATTATAAAGTAGGGGGTATTGTAATAGTAGTACTATTCATCACACAAGGGTTTTCAGGCAATGATTTTGGGCCTTGAAGTGTCAGGGACTCCATGTATTCGATATGTGTGGCCTCTAGGTTTGTAATGGATCATATTCTAATTGGTGGTGTTTAAGATGTTGCAAGGTCATAAACTTATAAATTGGTTGGTCATGGTATAATTATAGACCAAGAGGTAGGTTTTAGATGAAACTTTAGGGTGAAGGATTGTGTGGGAAGGTGATAGGAAGGTAGGAGGAGCTATTTCAGTTTGGGACCTTTGCCTCTAGGCCTTTGATCCATTGTTCCTTTGGTCAATGTAATAATATTTCATGCCATAAGGATTTTGGTTCATCAAAATTATAATGGGCCTTTAGGCCATAAGACCTTTGGGATATATAAGGGTTATCTATGAACCTATAAAAAGGGTTTATCATGGAATAAAATAAAAAAGAAATTGGATAAATTATAAATGATTATTATTTTTACTGATGATTATTATCCAAATTATTTTTAATTACCTTTATTTTAATTTCATTATTATTTATAATTATTTTAAGTATTCACTATTGCTAAGAGTAATAAATATTAAATAAAAATTAAAATATTTATTACTTGATAATAATTTGTTAATAATGATAATTAATTAACTAATTAATATTAATGATTAACTATTATTAATAATTATTAATAGTATCCAAAACGAAACAAGATATGAGTTGGATGACCAACTCATACCCCCCAAATATCAGAGGTAGAGACAAAGGCTCTTACCCCTTTTTTATTATAAAATAAGGGAAATACAGAAGGGTAAATGATGGGTTCAATAAGGAAAACAATTCCCTCATTAGAATAACAAAAAGACCATTGAATTTTATTTCTTATTATTCTCTCTTGAACCCAAATTCCTTGAATGGAAACCTATTCTATGTGGGTTCCATACTCCCCACCATGTCTTAGACCTTTGGAATTGCTAATGTTAATCATCTGATGAAGATTTATAGGATTCCTCCAGAATGGAGATGATATTGTATTTACAAGATAGATTCTAGAAGTACATCTTTGAGTTAGATTATAATCCATCTTCAATGTTAATTGACTATAATTTCTAGACTAAGAGAAAATACCTGTAGCTAAAAACCTCCTATTCAATTTTGGAAAAAATAAATTCAACCCAGGAGTCAAACCATTTTCTTATGTCCTCCCTAACATCAAGGATACTTTCTCTTTTCTATTTTTATTGAAGAACCTTGACAGTGTAATTTTTAATCCTTACAGTCTTACATTTCATGAATGAGACATTAACAATAATTTCATAATCATTTTTCATTAGGTTTTATAATTGAGGGGGAAATGACCAACCTCCATTCTCTATAACATCACCATAAACGTTTCTTGTCTAGAGAAGAGATTCAGAATGAGTATACATATACATATAATATGGGATGTTTAACCCAATCATATCTTCTTGAACATCCTCATGAGGATCAATATTGAACACCTCCTCCTCTATATGAAATTCTTTAGGATACACAATTAGGGTTTATTTATGAATTGGGAGAGGATTTTTGACTACCTAATCACTAATATGAGTTGCTATTTCTATATGGGATTGGATCTAGACAGATGAAGCTGACTCGAACAAAGATGTAGACCCATACGAACTGACTTCACGATGGGTGACCAATTAGAAACCCTCATCGTCCACTGAAATATTTTTTCCCTTAGTATTTAGAGAACTTATTACTACCAATGGCTGATCCAAGTAAGGTCTATGATGAGAAATATTGGGTGAACTAATCATCTTGGATTTATTGAAGGAAGTGGATTCTTGGTAAGATTTTATTTTCCTTTTGGACATGGAAAATGTCTCTCCTTCCACAGTCCTTTGTCTACCACATCCTGCACATCATTCTCACTATCTGATTAAACATCAAAAGAATTTGTATTTATAATTAAAATTTTTGAACTCTTTCAAGGGACCAACAGAATCTTGACCACCTCTTCATATGTTCTATCAACCCAATATTTTTCTGAGAGAAGAATTTTCCTCTCACTTTCTCTAATAGTAGAATGAATAACATGCTAACCTTCATCCACAGTTTTTTCAATATCATCACTATCCTACACAAGATACCAGGTACCTATATCTATAAATTGGAAAGTAACCATTGGGCATGAGCAAATGACCGCCACATATGTAGATGGAAGACAAGGCATGTATTCCTTTAGACTATAGGCCAAAGGGGGAGCCTTAACATTCATGCTAGACTACACGGAAACCACAAATGGGTTCTTGAATTTAAAATTCACAATATGGTAACCCATCTTTTGGAAATTATTTTACAAAAATTCATGTGGTAGTTTTTGTTTTGATATCCAATGATTTCACACTTGCAATAGAAGGGAGGAAACTTTTCTAGTGTAATTTAAATTTGAATTCTAAACTCACCGGCCACCAAAATCATGGTTTCAGTTATGCGAGTTAGAAGATAAACCTTTATAAGGACCCTAAAATAGTTCCAAAACCTCATTGTCTCAATTTATTTGTCGATATTGTAGGACATTATCCATAGAATTATTACCCTAAAGGATATAGGGGATCTAGAAAAACTATCTTAACCCCTTGATTCAAAACCAAATTTTGAAAACTATATTTTTGAATTTTGACGGATTAAACAATTTCTCCAAATCTTGGATTCTCAAAATACTAGGTCTAACAGACATGAATTCATACTCCCATGGCCTATATTTTAATTTTTTTTATTGGATTCCCTATTTAAGAAATTAATTATTTAAATTGACCCTAAAAAATTTTTTCCTCAAAATTCAAGCTCACAACTAATAAGAAAATAAAAATCATGCTAAAAGAAGACCATATCAATTAACTTAACAAGTATGTAACCTTTTTAATGCATGTATGAAAAATTAAATTATCAGTTTGAAAAAATTTAAACTAAATTATACATCAATTTATAATATAAACATTATATATATTTTTTAAACTTAGGGAATAAAAGAAATAAATGAGCATTTCATAAATGTAGACATGATATAACCATTTATGAAAAAATAATAATTGAAAAAGTTATAAGAAATTTATTAATGAATAAACATTATAGGAATTCCAAGAATAAATAAATATAAACATATTTTATTTATTTATGATATGAAATCCTTTTTACTCTCATTATATATGGAATTTATTTAAATATATGATATTTATTTTAAATATAAATATTTTATATTTCACTTAAGAATTCATATATATTATTCAAACCTTTTATACAATAAAAATATAACATATTTAACATTATATGAACCTTAATTATATCAATTATCAAAAATCATTTTGATATGTTTTAATAATTTATCAAATAATGCTTTAAATTCCAAAATTTCAAAATAATCACTATAAAAATAATAATGTAACGTAAAATCTTATATTTTGACTTATTTTTTTAATTCATAAACACTATAAATTTCCAAATAATTTCTACATACACCCTTTATATCAAAATTACGAGACGTTTCAAATAGATTAAAGTTATTTAATATTTATAAATAATATTATGGATATTTATTTATTAAATATTTAAAAATAATTAGTCTTAAACACTTTATAATATTTTAATTTATAAAAACATAAAAATTAAATAAATATACCAAAATAACATTTTCTATAATTTATAAAAACTTTATAAATTATCTAAATCAATCAATAATTGAAAAAATGGGAAAATAAAAAATTTACTTTATATCATATTTAACGATGTAATCATGAATGGTAAAGTGTAATAATATGAAAATCATATATAAAATTTTATGATGGGAAAATCATGACACATGATATTATCCTTTAGCACTATTAATCATATTTTTCAATATACCTTATATGATAAAAATGATATAATTCTTTTCCTTAAGAAATAGAAATAGTTTAAGTCGATGATATAGTAAGTTACGACTAACCCACATTGTATAATACAATTTGTAGAAACTAAATAAATCAACCAGTGAATTAAATATTGAAAATTTATATTGTACAATACAATCTATCATGTATTTCGATATCACTTATTATATTATAAGTTATAGTTCAAAATATCTATCAAATTTAATGATTCCAAAAATGATATCCATTTTTAAATAGAAATTTATATTGTATTTTAATATACTAAATACAATGTATATTTTTATTCATTTTATACACAATTTCATGAATCAATTTAAGTAAAATAAAATCTAAAAAATCCCTAAAAAAAGAGACACAAGTCACATAGAGAGAGAAAAAAATTTATATAGAATTATGAAAACACAGATAAAATAATTAAATTTGTAGAAAAATAAATAAAATACTACTAATAATAAAAACATACAAAAAATACTACCACATGGATTTAAAAAAATATAATTGGTTTTTTTAGCTTCCCCTCTCAAACATGTGGGTGATCTACACACTGCATGTTTTTCATGCATTATATAGAATGTTAAAGAGGCCAACACCTTTTTTAAACAATCTATTACGTATTAGTTTTATGGAACAAAAATAATAATGAATTATTGATTAAATAATTTATGGTATATAAAATGTGAATCAACTTTACAATGTTTTTTTCAAGAAAAATATAATTATAGGAAAGGGATTTTGAACTGACATTATCACGCCACATTAAAGGGATACTTTGACCTTTAACTCTAATATCATGAAGAACATAATGGATCTAAAACACCTCAAACAAAATATAATCAAGATATTTATATTCATATTCGATGATTAAAAATTCCACAACCTACTACATCTTTGAAGATGTTGAAATAATATTACCCCATATAAAAACATAACACCAAGTAACTAATTTACATGAAACCACATTTTATAATAATCAACATCTAAAAAACATATTAATATCCAATTTTAAGAATATTAAATGATGATTTCATATTGAATCATATCCTTTAACAATTTAAAAATCTGTTTAACACCCAACTAATGAGTCATAGTTTGTGAACTCATAAATTGACTCAACCTATTTACTAAAAATACAACTTGTGATCCAAAGTGTGAAATATTTTTCAATGCACCAGTTGATCTTCTATAAGTTTTGGGATTAGACAACAATTATATATCATGAGTTATGAAACTTATACTTACCACTACAGGAGGTGGGAATGAACTATCATATTGAATATTTAACCTTTTAATAACCTCAAGAATGTACTTACATTGGACAATAAAAATTGCAGAACCGGTTCTTAAAAATTTAAAACTTAAAAGTAATGAAAATGTCCAGGATCTTGGAGAGAAAAAATATTGGGTCACCTTATGATTTCCCACATAATTATGAGAACAATTTTAATAGATTTAATTATTTAAAGTGGTTAAATTGGTTTTAAAATAATAAATGTATAACACAAAAAAATGGTTTTTAGAAAAACCTATTTTTGATCATAAAAATAAATTTTGACCAAAGATAAAGAATAATATTGATATCAATGAAATTTATGGGTCTTTTAGTTAAATACTGGATATCTATGTGACATTCAAACCAATTAAAATATGAGTGGAATATTTTTAATACTTAATTAAAGGAAAATTATAAAAATAGTTTTTTTATTATAATAAAATATTACTTATGTTCCAAAATTTCAAAAAATAGGTTCTATATTCAAAATATTATTTTTTAAATTCATTATTTAAATCCTTAAATATATATTTGTCTGATAATTTTTTTAATAATATTTTTATTCATTCTTATATGATTAGGAATTCAAAAAAGTTACACTATTCACAAAAAATACTATTTTGTTAGTTTTCACAGAAAAATAAAATAGTTCAAAATAAATCCAAAAAATTAACCTTAAGATGATTTAGACAAGTTTAATCTAGAAATAAATAAAATTTTATAAAATTAAATTCAAAAATATAAAAATATTATTTTGAAATAAAATCATGGAATACTGGGTAAAAACAAGAATAAAAACAAACACTTTTTCAAATGAAAAATCATATTATTGTTTTATACCTTGATGAAAATACTTAAATATTAATATAAATTCATATAATTAATATAAAAATTTATTTATAAAATATCAAAAAATTAAATAATTCCTTAAATAGATCGTAATGTGAAATCATTTGACAAAAATATATTTAACCTTCAAATAAAATACATTTTCTATCACTAATTAAACATAATGATTTTAAATATATATTTGGTATCTAATTTATTACATTAAATCCTTTTAGACACGGTGTAAGCATATATATAATTTATAAATATGAATAAATCCATAATCAATAATACTAATAAACCATAAAAGTGATATATTATTAAAATACATAGGTTGTCACATTCTTCCCTCTTTATAGAAATTGTATCCTCATAATTTCACCTTAATTATAAAGATAAAGGATTTAATAAGTGAAAAAATACATTAAAACATTTTCAACATCCATTTCAATGGGTGAAATAGGAATTCTAAAACCATCATTTTTAAAAGAAGCCACATTATTGGAATCTTGAAAATAAATAGGGGTAAAGGGAAGAAATTTAGAGTGGAAGATAAAAGAAATATATACAAAAGGTAATAAATAAATTATAGGAATTTAAGATAATATTATGAAAATCCATTTTGAGAAAAAATATTAATTTTTCTTTTGATAATATATTATGTGAAATTTGTAAATTTTTATCTTCCAAGACAATAAAATAAAACATTATAATAATAAATAAAATTAGAATGTAATTTCAACAAATGGAAATGGAAAATAATATTTGATAACAAGGATGGAAGGATATAATAATCATAGAAAAATATGGTAAAATAATAAATATTATGTTAAAAGTAAATCATATTGATTTAAGAAAAAACATTACAAATAATGTGGTGTGTTAACCATAAATCTGTAAGGGAGGAAAAGAGACCATAAATTAATCATAAATGAATGAAAAAAAATACTATATTAATTTCAAGATCTTAGGTTTGAGACATATTGGAGAATATATGAAATAGGGGAACAATATTGGTAATAAATGGGGAGTTAAAGAGGATACCATGAAAATCAAGGAAAAAATTTGATCACTTATTCTGGAAAAAAATTAACATGTTTCTAAAAACAATGAACCTAAATAATCATAAAAATGAGTGTATCTTGACATAGGAACAATAGATTTATGTTCTATTAATATAATTAATTTCTAGTTTATGACTAAAAAAATCATCATATAAATATATATTATACCATCTGTATACTATTATAAGACTCATACCTTTGAATGTGTTTCCAAAGGTATTCCCTAACATTTGAGTTATTTTTGTAACAAAAATCTCAATTGATTTAACTTCCTTTTTACATTAGTTTAATGAATTCATTTTCCATAAATATATATAATATGATAAAATATAATTACTTAATTTCTTTACATTCAATAATAAAAAAATCAACACTTGGTGTATCAATCAATTAGCAAAAGGATAATGTTTTTCATTATACAATAGATTTTATTATATATTATTCCTTCCATTTCTAGAAAATTACTAAAAACCAAAATTTTTACCATGAGGATGTATATTAAGAAATAAAATATGAATAATACTCATACGTAGAAGTAATAATTTAATCTTTAGAATCCTAAATGTAAATAATAACACCCCATGTTCAACATAAATCATTCCACTAATTACTATTCATTTATGAAAACAACATAAATCACTAGAACATAAAAACTTAAGAAAAAATAACTCAATATTTAACCCTCAATTTATTAATTCACATACTAACCAATAATTTCTTTTATATACATTAATCATGTAGTTTTCCTAATAATATAACAAGCTTCCACCAAGATAAAATTATTTTCTTTACCACCCAATAAATTTTCAATCCCCAAAGTTATTTTTATTATTAAAATAATATTCCTAAAATAAAAAAACCATTTGTCTCTAATTTAAATAATTATATAAACATTAAATCAAATAACAACCCTAAATATTATCTATCCATTAAACATGAATTCTTATTAAAACACGATAAACATCTTCAAAAATATCATTAATAACCTTAAAATCCAATCACACAAGTCCTCAAGAGGAATATCTATACCTTTAAACTTAACATAAACTTATTAACCCATTATGGTATCCATAAATCTTAAATTATCCTCAAAAGATAACACATATCCCTTAAATATATCTAAAACCTTATTTGATACCAATTGTGACACCACAAGCCTATAAATTTGAATTCGATTCTGAAAACACATTCATTATATAATGGTTCTGATTTAATCTGAAATCACCAAAATTTATGCATCTATAATTAAATTATCATTAAAAACCATTGAATTTATTTGATACTAAATATAACACCCAAGCATCTTACACCTATATCTAGTGTCAAAAGTATATTATTTACATATTGAATTTGACACCGACTGAAACAACTAAAATTTAAGCATCCACAAAAATATTATGAATAACAACCATTAAAGTTCTTATATACCCAATACATTTTTGGTTTAAGGTTTATAAGATTAGGAAAAAAACATACTTAACCAAAATGAAATCTTTTCAACCAAATAGAAATTTTCCATTAATATAAAAATTCATTATCATTACATAATTATTAAACATATCCTATAAAATTGTCCATATATGACACCCTTATAGAAAAATATTATATAATAATCTTGTTCACATCCTAGGGAAATGAAAACATAATAAGGATTTGCACAAATGAGTTGTAATGGGTTTCGTATAACATAATTTATCATAGAATTAATAAATAATGAGTAATATGGAAAGAATAATTAATAATAAAATAATGTCTTATATTTATAAACATGAGAAAGATTCATATCCATGAATAACATAATAATATAAATAACCACATTAACAATAATAACTAATTTAATAGTGATGAAATTCATAATTTTTGACATTTAATTCAATCCTTTATGGTTGTGTTCTAAGACATTATAAATAATTCAAACTCATATGGAATCATGATAAATATTTATAAATAAATAGACCGACATACACCAAATACTCAATATATTTTGTCTCATGAGACCTACCAACTCATTGAGGGGATATATAATTTTGGGACCTAACCATCACTTAATCATCAATAACATACCATTAAGGTCTCATTCTATGAAATCAAACATAAATGGGTAAGGTTAACAATTATTACCCATCAATAAATAAGTTAATCCATTCATCATAAGGAAGGAATGAATAAAAATAAAACACAAAATTAACATTCCTTAGTTGTCAATAATTATCTATATTGATGTAATAAATATATTAATTGTTAATATTTACCCAATAAATAAATGAAATAACATACCAATATCACCTTTAATCAAAAATAATTTCCAAGAATCATAAAAATATATATCACATGAACATGGTGAAATTTTCAATTTAAACATACCTTAATTAACATGTTGAAAATAAATGGGTTTTATGAAAACTTCCACAAGCCATTTTCATAATCCATCAAGATAAATTAGGCTGATTGTATGATTAAATCATATCCCCAATGAATAATGAGAAACATTAAAATATGTTAACCTAAAAATAAAACACATTTATAAAATATTTGGGAAATAAATTTGAAAATAAAGAGAAATATCCTTTCTTTGGATAACATTTAAAAAATTAAAAAATTCACAGAATGATAGGAATTGAATTTAATCTAAAAATAAATGAAAATTAGAAAATGAATCTTAATTATGAATAATGTTATTGTTAATGAGAAATTTGTTTTCACACATAAATCACAAAGAAATAATATTTTTTCACACTTTTATAAAGAGAATCAAAGCTATTAGAAGATGTCCAATTTGGAAAACATTGAAAATATTCCATTTTTTTTAAATATGGTTACGAAAATTGTAAATTACATTGTTTAATAAATTAAATATATATAAGTATAATAATAAAACCATATAGATATTATGGACATTAAGGATAATGAATCTCTACCAGAAGGAAGAGACAAGGCCATCTCCATTTACAGGAATCCTCCTGGTTGAATTGTGAACCGAAATAAAAAGAGATAGTGAAACGACATGTAAAAACAACAATTTAAAATAAGATAAAACATATATAGGAATATAAATATAAATAATAAAAAATTTCTAAAAATGAGAACATAACATAAACAACCTTGATTCAAGGTAAGATTGGATATGAAACCCTTATTGCTTTGGAAACCCTTGAATAAAAAACCCCTTAAAAATAGAACATTAGATGTATTTTTAAATAATTTATTTTTCATGAAATTTAAGATAAAAATACATCAATGGAAATTATATATATATCACAAAATAAACAAGTGGTGAATATGAAGCATATCTCAATGTAGGGAAATTGAGATAAGGAACCCTTTCCCTGGATTCTTGCTTGGTTAGTCATTCTATAACATCCTATTTTATAAAAAGATATTCATTAATGATATATTTAATAACATTATTAATATTTATTAACTTTTTTGTTAATATTTTATTACAATATATTACATAATGAATATTTATTTTTAGCTAATATTGATCATAGATTGTTAGTAGTTTCAACTGTTCCTTGTTTTTTGGTACAATAGTTTTAGTCACTGTTCCATGATATTGAGTTCATAATCTCTAAAATATTAAATGAACTTTAATACAAGTTTCTAATGATTTTTGAAGTTCACAATTTATTCCATGTGAATTTTGTTTATGGTTCATCAACATGAAATCCATAACATGCTTGTTTTGGTAATTTTACAAAAAAAAAATGCAGTATTATAACATCCTAGAACTAAAAATCCACCCTAGAAGTGCTACTGGTCCGGGGGTCACTGACCTTAGGTGCACCTCCCAGAACTCTAAAGGCTACCGACTAGTAGAGAGGGTGTAAACAGGTATAGTGGTGAGTCTATACCCTTTTTAGGAAGATAAATATATTGATTCGTGCATAATAGCATGACATGTAGTGGAAAATAAAAAACCCAATAGACTCAAACCAAACCCACAGAGTGGAAGAACATACAATAGAAGATAAATAGTGAAAGAAATATAGAAATAACTACAGTGGAATGTAAACAGAACAACATTCCAAAAAAATACTTGTAGCTACTAAAAAAATGAAGCATTTATCCATATTAGGTCATACCTATCTATATAAAAAAGGGTTCCCATGGATAACTAGTGAAGCTACATAAAAAATAAGTATGATGATGCTGAAAAGGAATCCAAAAAAAATTAAAACTCTATTTAGGGATGACATCAAGGTCTATACTAATCTCTATGGAAAACAGTACTACGATCCAGCTCTTGAGGCCGATCCGTTACCTGTACGTAAAACCATAAAGTCTATACAAATCTTGAAGGGCCTGTGTTGGGTGTGATAAAAATTTTAGTAGGATACCACTAAATGGTTTTCACCTAGAATAATTATTTAATAAGACATGAATCTATAAATAAGGTAAATAGTAATATGTAATAAATAAACACAACCTCCACAGGTGTTCAACAGTCACTGGGGAGTGTCACCTACTTCAGCCATCGCCAGATTCTCAGAAGAAAAGAGATTCCTTGGACTATGGCCCAAGGTACTCTTGTAGTCACCTAGTCTTGGTGAACCCTCAGGTTCCACCCCAATCACTTAGCCTAACACCACATGACTCCTAACACCTCATGTCTCAAAGTATAGACGTCCCAAAGGCACACCCAAACTATAGTGTCCCGGTCCCATATACCCCTGATCGAAAGCTCACATCGCCCCATGGCATAAAAACCAAAGGAACAATGAAAAATGTCCTCAAATAAATATATATCCTAGCCCATGACCTCAATCACGGTGAGCCTCAGCCCCTAACTCGATAGCCTCATTGTTATACACCGAAGGCTCATCTCCTTCCACATGGATTTATACGGTAAGAAAACCCAAACCAATGTTACCTAAACCACAACTATTGAGGGCCTCCACTCACATGAGTAGTCAAAAACACCTCATCACAGAGTGTACCTGTGTGTACATGACACAAATCGGTGCTTTAACCATCATGAGTTAGCGATAATAACCAAAATAAGAACCCAAGCCATGATATCTCTAGCTCCTCATGCCCCTATGACCATGTCACTCAAATCCAATGGCTATTCTATCCAAGTATCCTAGGTCTTACACTTCCTAATTATCACACTGCCTCAAACATAATCCACGAAACCCAATCCCATGGTGAAAACCACCCAAGAAAATTTGAACCAAGCCCAACCAATGATCATCATCACTCAATCCTGATGGACATGCCATACCAACCTCAGGTCACGAATGTCACCACCCCCAATGTATCAACACATGTAATCCCAAACATTACACACACATATATATAATCACATTATAACACTTTAAACAAGTAATTAAATTTAAAAAAATTGAATTACACTAGCTAATAGCAATAATATAGAAGCAATGAGGCCTTAAATGCGTCTAAATAGTTTAATCAGACTTAAATAATTTAAATATTCCAGTTTAAAACAAAAAAATAATTTAAAACCATTTTGGCAACCCCATAAAAAAATTTCAAATGAGAAATGACCTCTCGCCCAACCTCACATAATAAATTCAGGTTTAGGGAATTCCCAATGACATCCCATAGGCCTAAAAATTAATTCAATATTAAAAAATAGTTATAATGGAGTCTCTATCAACATATCTGAAGACTCTATAAAGGCCAATCCACCCAAAATCCTATAAAAACATAATATAATGTATGAATCACCTACCTCATACTCGTATGACACTCCTTGTCCAGCATGGGCCTTTATTTTTTCTTATTATAGGTTATATCTACAAAACAATACAAAAATATCAGCCCTAGATAACACATTAAAGAGAATAAATCACAAATAAATACTCAATAGAAATGAATAGATTACCAATGGGATTCCAACTTATCTAATGGTGTTCAAATTTGAGTTTAGACGATGAACCAGGAGAAAAAAATATGCTTGGCGCTGTGGGTTCAGGATACCCAGGTAAGAACTCAGTCTGGTTTGAGAAGATGAGGCTACTACCCATTTTTTTAAAGAAAAAAAATTACATGGAGTATACTTAAATATACGTGTTTTTAATATAGATGATTTTCCCACATTCACCGACTTCCTTTCTAGGTTATTAAAATTTCTTTCCGACATCATTATATGGCATGTATTGGTAAGTACATAGCATGTACTATGTTGGTTCTCTCTTCCTCGATGAAATCCTTACATGCCATGTATGTCCATTACATAGCCATACATTACATGATGTTTGACGGGGTATACTGTGTGTAATACCATGTTATGCCATGTAATAGGTCTGAAGCCAGAACTAACCCTATTTTCCCCCTTTTTCGAAAAAATCAACCTGAAAAAATAAAATCCGTACCACAAAGGAAGAATTGGGTTATTACAAAATTCCCCCCTTAAACCAATTCATCCTCAAATTTCCCTTCCATGGGTAGTCAATAAACACTACAAAAAAACAATGGCCCGAATCTCAAATCAATCAAAGGTCCAACAACATTTTCCCAACCCATGGTCCACCCATGACACTTCGTCATCCCTACCACTACTGGAAATTTAGGCTATAGCCATGGTTTGAAACCGTGGATATAAGCCCAAAAACCATGGCAATAGGTTAGAGCCATGGTTCAACGAATCATGGCTGGTATTGGCATGGCTATAGGGCAACTCTTATAGCCACGGTTTAAAACTGTGGCTAAAGCCTATAGCCATGGTTCACACCATGGATAAAGCCCTATATCCATGGTTTAAAACCGTGGATAAAGCATTATAGCCATGATTTGAACCCGTGGCAGAAGGTAAAACACAAAAAAACCTATAGCCACTGTTAGAAACCGTGGATATAGATCAAAGTTAAATAAAAAAACATAGCAGTCCTGCTAGTCCCCCTGCCCCCTGCTAGTCCCCTTGCCCATCCCCCCTGCCCCATACTAGTCCCCCTGCCCCCTGCTAGTCCCCCCATTCCACCCCCTGCCAGTCCCCCCTTCCCCCTGCGAGTCCCCCTGCTAGTCCCCCCTGCCCCATGCCACCCCCTGCTAGTTCCCCTTACCCCCTATTGGTCCCCCCTGCCACCCCCTGCCAGTCCCCCTGCCCCCCTCCACCCCTGCTAGTCCCCCCTACCCCCTGCTAGTCCCCCTTCCCTTGATAGTCCCCCTTTCCACCCCCTTCCAGTCCCCCCTGCCCCTGCTAGTCCTCCTGCCAGTCCCCCCCCGGCACCCTGCCACCCCTGCCAGTCCCCCTGCCCCTGCTAGTCCCCCCTCCCACCCCCTTCCAGTCCCCCTACCTCCTGCTAGTCGCCCCTGCCAGCACGCCAGCCCCCTTCCACCCCCTGCCAGTCCCACCTGCAAGTCCCACCAGCCCCCTGCTAGTCCCCCTGCCCCTGCTAGTCCCCCCTGCCAGCCCCCCAGCCTCTGCTAGTCCCCCTGTCAGTCCCCTGCTAGTCCCCTTGCCCCATGCTAGTCCCCTGCCAATCCCCCCCGCCCACCTTCCACACCCCTTCCAGTCCCCCCTGCCCCTGCTAGTCCCCCTACCCCTGCTAGTCCCCCCTGTCAACCCTATCAGTCCCCGCTACCCCCTGCTAGTCACCCTTCCAGTCCCCCCTTCCCCCTTCCACCCCCTGCTAGCCCCCCTTCCCCTACTAGTCCCCCCCCACCCCCTGCCAGTCCCCCTCTCCCCCTGCTAGTCCCATTGCAAGCCCCTACCCCCTACCAGTCCCCCCTTCCAGTCCAACCCGCCCCCTGCTAGTCCCCCTTCCCCCTGCTAGTCCCCCCTGACAGTCCCCCTGCCAGTCCCCTACTAGTCCCCCTGCCCCCTGCCAATCACCCTGCCAGTCCCTCCTGCCCCTGCCACCCCCTGCTAGTCCCCCCTTCCTCTGCTAGTCCCCCTTCCCCTTGCTAGTCCCCCTAACTTCCACCCCGCCCTACATGTCGCCGCCCTATTTTTCATCTGGCTCTGCCCCTGCCAGTCCCCCTACCTGTTTTCCCTTGGTTTCCCACCCCCTGCCAGTCCCCCAACCCATTTTCCCCTAGTTCCCCACCCCCTGCCAGACCTCCACCGTCTGTCACCCCCCTGGACACACCCCCACCCCTCCCCTGCACAGACATCCCCCACCCAGGACAGTCACCCCCTAGATAGACAGACAACCCTGGACACCCCCCTCCCCTAGACAGACCCACCCCCTCCCCGAACAGAAACCCCCCCTGGACAGACAACCCTGGACACCCCCTCCCCTGGACAGAGCCCCCCCAGGCAGACACCCCCTGGACAGACAACCCTGGACACCCCCTACTGTACATATGTTGGAGTTTTTCAAAGTATCAACACATCAGAATCTTGTCAGAGTACTGGAAGGTTTTCTTAGGTGGTCCAAATAGACTATAGATGAGCAGCACTTGGTATTTGGAATGGTGAATAAAGGCTATAGTTGGGATGCCATTATAGCTGGTCTATCTATGCTAAAACTATTTGGTTTTACCTGGGATGTTGGTGGATGAAAGGACACAAAGGTTCAAAAAGCACTGCACCGGAAGGAGATCCTATATGTTCCAGATAATTCTATTATGGAGGGAGAAAAGGATATTGCAGTTATATCCAACAACAGTATTAAAGATGAAATGAGACAATATGATGTTTGGAATGGAGAGTGAAAACCAATGTTTCCCATGGTTATAGGTGTTGGAGTTATCAATGCTCTTGGTATCAACAACGATGGAAAGCCTAACCTTGCCCATTTATTACTTTTAGATGAAAATAAAAAATAATAATTGGTTTCTAGTGACACTAGTAATTCAAATACGTTGACTGTAATAGCAAAGAAACATGTCGACCATGCTCTCCTAGTTAGGAAATTAATTCAATGGTGGTGGTGACAACGATGCTGGTGATGGCAGAAACAATGGTTTACTTGATGAAGATGAAGTTTTCTCATGATTTGAGAAGCTTTGAAGAATGTGCAATCAACAAGGAAATGATTTCTGTTAGTAGTTTCTGGATAGTCACCTTGAGAACAAGGTGGGTTTTTGTAAGGGTGGAAATACTAGGAGTGTGGATGTGTGGCTGTCAATTGTGCTTGGCAGGGATGTCCTTATGTGGGTGTGGCTGGTGGGATGTACTAATGGAAACATTGTCTTTTACATTTATTAGTTACTAGGGGTTGGTAATAGTAGGTATGGGTGGATGGTTGTTGGGTTAGGGTATTAAATAACGGCGTGGCTATGAGCCGATCCTTGGGAGGTCTGGGAGGACCTTTGAGAAGTGGTTTTTCTAGGAGAAGATATTCTCTTCCCTCTTCATTTTATTTTTCATTTTTTTTCTTCTTAGTTTGTTGTTAACTTTGTTCCACTTACTTCTACTAGATATAACAACTTCTGCCATATTTTTGTCCTCTTCTTCCTACCTAATCAGTACCATTGTTAGGCAAGAGTCCTAACACTATTCAAAAGGTGTATTTTTATCACTCATTTAAGTAATATTCTCTAGAAAGATATATGTAACTATTTTTTTAGAATCAGAATGTACTTTTCATTAAGTGTTGTGAAATGTAGCTAAGGATAGTTTAGTTCGCTCATTTATCCAATGTTTTCAGAAGTGGACTGAACATCGAACTAGCTAAAACACTCGTCAAAGATTCAATTATCAAACCATGGTTATACAGGTTATTATTAAAATAATATATTTCTAAAAATATATATCATTAAAATTTAAACAATTTATTTTCATTATTGGAGTCGGTGTTCCACATCGGACATGAGTGTTTTTTCATATTTATATTTCCCTATAAATAAGCTCCAAGGCCTCTCTTAAGAGGTATCTTGGGTACTGTTTCACCTCTCTTATCATTCTACATGGTATCAAATGGGGTTTGATAAATGAACCCTTAGTCTCGTTTCTCTAAATTTATCTAGGGTTCATCCCCCACCCCTCAAGGGGGGTGGTGGCCGTAAGCCCTTGTCCACCATCGTGAGCAGACTCCATCCCCAATAGATCCCTCCTCCCTTCATAAGCGTGACCTCTACCCATAATGACCCTCCTATCGTCATGAGAGGCCTCCACTCCCATCAGAACCCTCCAACCATTGTGAGTGCGACCAACACCCCTAGAGGCCCTCCTCCCATCATAAGCTTCCTCTACCCCTACGTGACGGACCTCTTGTGCACCACCCCTCCAGCCGGTGGACACTCCTCCTTGCACATTTACCTCATGCACACCCTTCTCCTATGGAAAACACCCCATCGTAATGGAATCTCGAGCCGCCTCCTCCCTCCAGGCAGACGTCTCCTCCCTCCTCTCCCTCCTTCCAGGAATACGGTGCCTCTAGGCCCCTCCTATGTCAATCGTGACACCTCCTTGTGTGCCTACACATATGCACCCTTTCACTCGACCTCCCATCACCGACTTCTCCTAGTACGGCTTTCCTGGTGCCTTGCCTGTGCGGCTTTCCCAGTGTCCTGTTGACTAGCCCCACCTGTGTGACTTTCTCAGTGCCCTGACTACCAGCTCCGCCTATGCGGATTTCCCGGTTCTTCGTCGACTGGCCTCGCTCGTGCAGCTTTCCCGACACTCTATTGACCGACCCTGCCTTTGCGGCTTTCCCGACGCCCCGTCGACTGGACCTGCCTATGTAGTTCCTCTTCTGTGCCTCAACGAATTTCCACACCACTTATGTAATCCAGCTATTTTAGTGACATCTTCTATCATCCATAATTTTCATCTCGAGGGGGAGCTATGATCACTGATGATTTCTTTTTTTTTTGTCTTGTTTTATAATCAAGCTGGATATGTCCAGCTTGAGGGGGAGTACTAAAGTGGATTTTTTTTTCTTCTTTACTTTTTTTTTCATTAATTATGTATTCAATCTATATACACCTTGATTGAAAGGGATTGTTGGAGTCTGTGTCCCACATCGGACGTGAGTGTTTTATCATCTTTATATTTCCCTATAAGTAAACCGCAAGACCTCTCTTAAGAGGTATCATGGGTATTGGTTCACCTCTCTTATCATTCTAAAATCATCAACCATATTTTATTAACTATATGGATGTAAAAAAATTCATTTTTACTAAGAGGCAATGAAAATTAAATTACAATCTATGAAATAACAAAAAAAATATCCAAATCCCACACCAATTGATCCATGGTATAAAGTGAAGTGGAGACTTATATAATGCTTTATTTATTCTTATTAAAATTACTAAATTATTTAATAAATTAATAAGTATTTTTATTTTAATTTTAAGGGCTTTATTGAAAATGGTAGGTTAAAATGCATTGAAAAATGGTGTGTGCCATTGTATGGGAAAACGGGTGGGAGAGGGTTGCGCCATTGGGAATTCATCATTTCAAATCATAAGTTCTTTTTGATTTAAAATTTCTATAGAAATTTAAAAAATTAAAAAATTAAAAGTTTATTCCACAGACTAGTGGTATGCCAGAGGAAGTAAAGCTTCTTTGGTCAAGTCTTCAAATATTTGGGAGCGGGAGGAGGAAGGGGCAACATTCCGATCGTCACCCCACCAGCAGAAATTTTGATCAATCAGTCTAAACATTGATCACAAAACTAATATAATATTATCACTGCGAACTGTCGCGGGGTGTCATCCTGGAGCAGGGCCAAATCAAGACATGACCGTGGTGTGCCCGCGGCGTGACCGCAACATGTCGGCTCGGTCCAACGACATCTGCGGGGCAGCATCTTCTGGCTAGGAGCAAGAGGAGGTGGGGAAAAATTCTGTTCGTCGCCCCACCGGCAGAAATTGTGATTAGTCAGTCTTAACATTGATCACAAGACTCATGGAATACTATCACTGTGAACTGCCGCATGGTGTCATCCTAGAGCAGGGCCAAATCACGGCGTGACCGCGGCGTGACCGCGGCCTGTTTCCCTGGTCCAACAACATCCACGGGGTAGCATCTTCCATCCAGGAGTGAAGGGAGCGAGAGGAGGCGAGGCAACATTCCGGTTGTCTCCCCACCGACAAAAATTGTGATTAGTCAGTCTAAACATTTATCACAAGACTCATGGAATACTATCACTGCGAACCACCACAGGGTGTCATCCTGGAGCAGGGCCAAATCACAGCGTGACCGCAGTGTGAGCGCAGCGTGATCGTGGCCTGTTGGAACGGTCCAACGACATCCGCAGGGAAACATCTTCCGGCCAGGGAAGGAGTAAAGAAGTTATTTCAAAAGTGACGCATGTCGAACCCCAGGAAAAAAGATGTAGAAGAAGGAGGTAAAGGTGTCACATTTGATCAAGGATTTTTCAACTTTTAGTTTCCATCAACAGATTTAAAAGGATGATCTTGGATCATTGGATCGCTCAACCTAAGGCCCAGTACCTTACAGGTTTATGACTAGAAGCTACAATTTAGTTATAATGACAAGAAACTTGTGCACAGATCTAGTTTAAGATTCATAGACTTAATTGGGTACTGTGGCACTAGGAAATCTTATATGATATCACATTTGCGATTTTCATTCCAATTAAGATGAACTATTCCACTAAAAATGTAATTTTTGGTCATTATGCATGTGTATTAGTAGAAGTGGATTTAAGTTATACAGTAATAATGTGTGACCAACTAAACAATTGAGGTTCAGGCTCAACATCAAACAGTTGAAAAATCAGGGCATGTCAATGTTTTAACAATAGAGGATCAAGTTCCTGCTAACGATAGGTCTATTATTGCTCAAAATACATATTCTATGTGTTTTATTGCTAGAGTATTTGATTATCCTATTCTTGGATCATCCCCCCATTATAGAAACTCTTGTATTTCTGTTTCTCCTAACACGTTTCAAGTGAAGAGTTCCTGGGCTGATATGGAAGAGAAATCTCATGCTGCCACTACTGTTTTTCTTTGTAATGAATATCTATCAAGGGGTATAACTGATGAACTTGAAGAAGAATTTGATGATACTCAAGCTAAAATGGAATTAGATGTGCAAGCTGACATATATTTCAATTTCTAGAAAGAACAAAGAACAATCTCTTCAAATTATCATAAAGGAAAAGCAAATAATGTGGCTACCACTTCAGGGAAATTCAAAAGTAGTATATGTATCATATTGAGTGATGAAATAGTGGATGTATTCACTAAAGTCTAATGTAGGACGGAGAAATAGTGTCAACAAAGAGAGGAAGAACACCCCATGGAGGATATGGACCATTCTCATAGTGGATAGAAAATGGATAGAATTTTTTCACCATGTCATGGTAAAACTCGTGGATGTAATGTTTTATTTAAATGATTAATAAACTAGTGGAATCATGATCATTTTGCAGTCCATAGTCGAAAGAATAACAATGAATAGAAGATTCCTAAATCTCTTTGTGGAGAAATATTTAGAGAATTTATGTGAATTGAAGGAATATGTTTGACCATACTAAAACCATACTAAAACCATGTACAAGACATTCCATCAAAACCAAGATATTCACTTAGTGGTGACTTGGTCATTGTGGGCAATTCCATCTTAAAAGTCTAATGGCACTTAAAGGGTGTCTTGGTTCAAAAAACCGTTTTAATAAAAAGAGGGAAACCCCCTACAAGGATATAAAAAGGGTCAAGTACGATGTGTGCTTTATGACTAACAATGACATCAAGTATAAGGAAAACGTCAATGCAATAATGAAAAGCACGGTATACCACTATGAGTTTTTGCTGATAGCGCACCTCCATTGGAAGGGTTTTATTAAAAAACCCTGACTTATTTATCAAACCAAACAATTATCTTAACTAACACTTATTCAAGAATTTCAATTTAATATAAACATGCAAATTTAAGAAGGCAACAGAATGCAATTTAAACATTCTTGAATTAAAGAGGCTAGGAGAGGGACCCTACCTCAACCTCAAGGTGCGTTTTATTTTGACGATGAAAACTCAAATCTTCCTTTTTTACACTTGCATGCATATGCTAATTCACATATATATAAGGACACCTAGCCTCTATGTACATATTTTCATGGAAAAATATGTAATAAGGGGTCCTTAAATATATGTTTATACTTGCATATAACCCTTTACACTTACACATGTATGAATTTTTAATATCCATATATAAGCAGACCTAGACCCAATATATATATTCATACTGCCATGAGTGAATATATATAAAGGGGGAACTTATATATGTATATGACTACCTATGCATACACATTTAAGCCATCATCAATAGAGACTCGAATCCACCTCAACAAAATCCAAAACGCACTGCAAAAATATAAGGAACCCAAAAATCACAAATGCCCTAATTAAAATTGGGCAAAATAATAAAAACAGAATAAACCTTACCCAAATCCGATGTTGAAATCATTGTCATCAATGGTGGTGGATAGAACCAGCCTCATCATAAGAAACCACCTATAAGAAAATAGTGGGAAAATGAGATATAACGACTTCTTATATATATGTGATTAGTGTGTCAACTGTACATGATAAATGATACATGAATCCATAACCAACAATGAACAAATAATATTCAGATTGATATGTACATCCCAATACTAAATAACATGATCATTAATAAACCTCTTTATTTTTCGAACATAACCTTTAATTGCCTATTCAAAAATAAAAAATCACCAAAATATGGGAATAAAGTAAACTTCCATCAGCACTTAAATGCGAAAAATAGAGATTAAACATTGTTCTTAACCTAGGGAACTTGAATAGTGTTATTAAGGGAGTTACCACAAGGTTCTTCATCATCTTGCATGTGTTGTGGTGAATTCATCCATAACAGGGATTTCTGGTTGTGTCTGTTGTAGTTCGAGACCTTCATCATCAACTTGCATGTGTTGTGTTTTGCTAATATCATCCATCTGCATATTGAAAACAAGATTCTGAACTGCTGCTTTGCCCAGCATCTCATCACTATGTGAAGGTGAGGAGAGTTGGTGTTGTTTTTCACTGTTAGTAGTCACAACATAGGTGTCCTGCAGACCCCCTGCAGACCACCCCTTTCCTGGCAGACCTCCCCACTCCACCCTTCCCCCTCCCCCTACCCTACAAACCTCCCCCCTCCCCCTCCCCCTACCCCTACCCCCCTCCACCCTGCCCCCGGCCCCCTGCCCCCATCCACCCTGCCCCCTGCCCCCTGCCCCCCTCCACCCACACCTTGCCCCTTGCCCCCTGCCCCCTGCTCTGCAGACCTGCCCCCTTCCCCCTTCCCCCCTCCACCCTCCCCCTGCCCCTTGCCCTGCAGACCAACCCCCTGCCCCCTGCCTTGTAGACCTTCCCCCTGTCCCCTGCCCCCTTCCCCCTACCCCTTCCCCTGCCCCCTGCCCCCTTCCCTCCCTGCTCTATAGACCTTCCCCCTGCCCCCCTCCACCCTCCCCCTCCCCATGCCCCCTGCCCCTACCCTGCAGACCTGCCCCTGCCCCCTGTCCCGTGCCTTGCAGACCTGCCCCTACCCCCTGCCTCCTCCCCCCTTCCCCCCTCCACCCACACCTTGCCCCCTGCCCCTGCCCCCTAATCTGTAGACCGACCCCTTCCCCTTTCCCCCCTCCACCCTCCCCTCTGCCCCTACCCCCTGCCCTGTAGACCTTCCCCATGCCCCATGCCCCCTCCACCCTCCCCCATGCCCCCAGCCCGACCCCCTACCCCCTGCCACCCTGCCCCCTTCTGATTTTGGACCTCTATCACCTATTAAGATGAGTGGAACCAATATCAAATGAAAAAAATAAATGAAATATAACAAAAAATATTTTTATATTGTTCAATACTAACACTTACCCGTTGCTAAAACTAGTTATACATACCCCGGTTATAGATTATCCATCATAATCTTATTATTAATTATAATGGTTTATGAATCAAAAGGTTATACCTCCATTAGTTAATACTCCATTTGATCCTAATTATACCCCCAGTGATTCAACTCTTTTTCATCCTTTAGTTAGACCCAAAAAAGTTGAATAGTTATAACCCCCAGTGTTGAGCCTCTTTAATAACAGGTCCCCCTATTCACAAGGTCATTCTTCTTATCTTGATCAATTATACAATGATTTCATGATCTTCCTCAATGGGATTTCTATATTTGATTTGATAATGTACAACATAAAATACATTTAACAGAAACAAACCTTTTATGTAGACTTTTCTTAATAATTTTAATCACTTGTGTATGATCAATTGGGTTAGGGAAACCATGACCAGGAAAATATTATTTCTTCTCCTGATGTTTTAGCCTCACTTAATCACTAAATTCTCATGTGTGAAAGCTTCTGAGACTACACCCAGATTAGTCTCAAAACACTACACTATATTTATGAAAAATATATCACATGGTCTTTTATCAAACCACATTAATGTAAGAAACAATGACCCCCCTTCAATTTAATACATTTAGATACAAAAATTAACAATATACTCACTTATAATGATTGAATCCTCAATGTTTAATATTTATTTAATGGATAGATTTTTATATTTCATTTCTTGTTTTTTTGTTACTATTTTGAATTACATACATATTGAGAAATCGGTAAACAAATTAAAGACAAAATATTCTTTGAATAGTGAAGTAGGAATGATAATAAGTTATAGTTATTATTGAAACTATTTGAACACATAAATAATTATAGATGAATTTTGAAATTAGTTCCTAGATATAAATATATATAGCCTATAGGCCTCTTCATGTATAAAAACAAAAAATAGAAAACTGAATAATTTAATTAAGAAATAAAAAGGTTTATTTGTTAAATACAAATATTTTTTGCACAAACAAGCTCATTTGTATTGTGCGAGGAATAAATTCCTTGACTATTTTTCCTACGTTTTCCTTAAATTGTGTGCGAAAATTTTATTGTTACTTTATAAGAATCATATAGGATATTAAAAACTTAATGTGACTTGATTTTAATTTTTTTTAAACCTTGAATGTTTTGGGAACAATGATGAGAAAAAGGATGGGAGACTGAGCTACAGTGATGGTCGATGTCAGTGATAGAGAGATAGATATATACTATGTGCAATGGTGTAAGAATTACACTAGATTTATAGTATGAGTTTAGAGTTTTCCTTTCTTATATATGTAAATTATTATTTAATGCATTCAAATTATAGATAATATAGATATTACCATTTTCATTTCTAACATCCAAATTTAGTTTGAATCTATGAAAAATAAGAGAATATTGGTTGTGGTATTTTAGAATTAAGTCCTAGAGTTCTCATATAATAATAGAATTATTAATTGTTTGATAAATGAATGAGTTTGGATCTTAGTGATCATAGTTAATGATGAAATTTATGAAAAAATAAACATAAGAATTTACTATGAAAAAGAAACTTCCCAAATATAGAATTGCATCTATTGTCAATAGATTCAATATTACATTAATGTGTTAATAATGATTATTAGAGGATTTTTTAGGATTAATGAGAAATAATCATATGAAATTCCCTAAGATTATTGAGTCAATAGCTTAATCCATAGAGAATGATTTATGAGGATACACCATAAATTAATCCAGTGGAGAAGTTTAATAATATATGGAGAATCATATCTAATATGTTTTGGAATGTTGTTAAATTTTTATGACATGCAACGAGGAGAGAACAATAATCTAAAACAATGATGAGGTCATTGAGAAAAATAATTTAGAATACAAAATTCAAGGACTATAATAATAATAAATGATGAATGAATAGTATAGATCTTCTATGTATATAAGGATCAACCATAATTAATGAACACAAAACCAACATGTGGGATGATTCTCTATTAATAAAGAGTTAGAAAGGATATTTATTAAATAAAATATATCCTAGCATAAAATTCTAGTGATCTTTAACGAATATAAGGATCAATTATGAGTGAATATAGATCTCCACAAGAATCCAACTGATGTTCTGTAAGTGGATAAGAAAGATTGGATGTCATTTGAAGAGGATATGAGATGTGTTTATATTGATGGTGATTATGTAGTATAACTGAATATCCAGTTTAGATGAATTTCTATAGGGGATTTCCTAAGTAGATTAATTGGTGAAACCAAACATGATGCTATGTATATGAATTTCCACATAATAGTTTTTCATGTGTAGGTAAATATATAAAGTTTAATGCACAGAAACACATGTGAATGTTTACATGTGTGTATTTGGATAAATGAATCCATGTAGAAAAAATGATACACATACAATAGATTCACAAGGCCATGTTTATGGATATATAAAATTATTTTTAAGAACAATTATGTGAGGAGTTCATGAGATCATGCTATTTAATATCATTAAAGAATGAAGGCTAGTTCATTAGTAGATTGAAAATAAATTTCAAATAAGAGATTAAGTAAGGAATAAAATATGAGATCTGTTGATAAATTTAAAATATAGAAGGTCACAACTTGTGCCTAAGATCATGGAATTTTTAAATAAGAATGAAAAAACTGAATGGTATTTTTTTTATTATAAATATATTGGAAAAATTAGATTCATTAGATGAAGGTAAAAATTATGAGAAGATATCTATAACAAGAAACTTCAATATTGAGAATAATGAAGTGGAAAATTCCATTCCACACATATAAAATGATCTACTTAAAAAGGAATATAATAAAAAACATTAGAATAAGAATATATATTATTGTCCAAGGAAATCATAAATTTCTACAATTGAAGAAAAGAATGACCCAGGTTGAGAGGAAGTACTCATCCCGAATATTATATCCAAGACAAAAAAGGAATCTCCTTATTAATTATTCTTATTGATTAATTATTATAAATTTTAAGGGAATTAATGTATAGGGGTTTTGGGATATACACACTATATAAAAAATTAGATGATGATTTTTAGGGACTGCAATTGAAAATAAGATATCATGATAAAGGAAAAGAGAACATCCCTTCTAGGGGATAGAAACTAATAAGGAATGTAATATACTACTACATAAAACCATTGAATAGTTACCAAAATATTTGTATGATACATGAAATCAAGCACACCTACCTGTATACCAGAGGAAACCGACTAGAAAATTGGTTTTGATAGGAGTCCTTACGGAGACTATAACCCTTACAACTGAGTGAAAAATAGAGGTAAATAAATGAAAAAACATATATCACATAAGAATATAGGATAAATTCCATAAAATTTATCATCAAAAAAATCATGAAATATTAAAAATGATGGAATAAGGTAGTCAAAGTAAAGCATTCCACTATACACACGCAAAAGGTAAAAAAAGAGTACAACATGGATAACAAACTACATGACTCAAAAAAGTGAACGAAGCTCTATTCTGATACCAATTCCTTAGCTCCATCCTAACATAAAGTCCTAAACCAGTCATCAAGTTATTTCCCATATCCCTATATGAAATGATGAAATCCACTATGGTACCAAATGATGAACCAAGTAGGGTGTGTTTACAACTTAGTAGGCCACCAAAAATGGAATTCCTATAAAATCTAGGATGAAATAATAAGTTCATATAATGGTTGAATATATAAGTTATTATCATAAATAGAACAATAAATAACTAAAATAAAACTGATCATGGGCTCCATGGTGATACTTTAGGCTATACCCACCTACTATAGACAATGTTGGGTGTCTCTAAGTGTGTTTTAGAGACCAATACAACCTAATAAACTCCCAATGGTAATATACATGTATGTTGTCCAAAATAACACTTATTGGTAATATACCCATCCCCAAGGCCCTGTGTCCACAAGGGGGATGTGTTCACTTAGAATTTAACAGTATATCTCTATGCCCACCAAAGGTCCATGTTCAGCTTAGGTTTAATAATAAATACCATCAATTCCATTAGTCAACAACATTTAATAAGTTTATTTTCAATCCAAATAAACCTTTTAAAACTAGATTCAACTTTAAAACACATTATTAATAGTAAAAAATTCCAATTCTACTTACTATGTTTTACCTTCCAAAAGTCAAGACACAGACCTATCCCAAATTTCCAATTCCAAAGTTATATTTAATAGAATAATCACAGTATATGGTTCCCATTACCCTAACCATTCATCCATAGTAAGAAAATTATTTTCAATTGATTTATAACATAACATAAACATAGTTCAAATCTTATAATGATAATTAAGGATACAAATTGAAACCAATTAATGTAGCCTCATAAGCATTTATGAAAATTAATTTTACGATGGGAAACACTTTGGGAACAACTACCTCATGTATGATAAAGATTAAATTACAAATTCATGCCTTTGATTTGGATAAGAAGAGAATATATAGAAGTAGTAGAGAAAATACTTGAAAACTAGAAAAACTGGGTAAATCTTATAAAACACACCCCTCATAAAAAAAGTGATAGGAAAAAAGGGGAGTCATACATTTACAAGAAGAAAAAATTTCGATAGATGAAAATTCAATACACCAGGGATCTATAGATCTTATCTATGGAAGGAGTGGTAGGAGAGGGATAGTATAATGAAGGTGCTGTTGTGTAATTAGGGGAGGAAAATTAGGTGAGGGGTATTACATAATGAAATGGAAAAAATAGAAAAAATGGAAAAAATACCAATTATAAAACTAAAAAAGATTGAATTCTTGGACAGTGGCTCTCACATTCTTGTTGAATAGCCTCCATTATCTATATATAGCTACTGGAATTCCACCATTAAACTGGTGGTTTAAAAGCTGTTAGTCGATGACACTACAACCTCTTAGCTATATTCCATGTCTTCCTCTCATTCAACCCGCAGACTCTCAAAACCCTATGAACCCCCATATGCATTCATAAATGATGAATTTGATTGAGGATAAAAAAAGAATAAATAAAAATACAATACCTAGGAGAGGAGGGCGCCATGGTGAAAGATCATCTGATAGGAGGGCGTCGTGGTGAGAGAGGTCTCCGGGGAGAAGGTTGCTACTGCGAGAGAGGTCGTCGGGAGGAGGGCGCTGCGGTGAGAGAGTTTGTCAGAAAAGAGGGTGATGAGGTGAGGAGAGGACGGGGAGGAGAGGTTGGGAAGGCGAAGACGTTGGGGAAGTGGACGCTGCGGTGAGGAGAAAACGTTGGGGAGGAGAATTCATCGGGGGAGTAGGGCGCTGCGGTCAGGAGAGTTTGTGGAGGAGGGCGACACTGTCAAGAGAGGTAGGGGAGGAGAACTCGTTGGGAGGTAAAGGGAGGAGAAGAAGTCGAAGGAGCACGAGAGGCGAATCAGGGGACCCCGATACCAAATAGGAAAACACACGGTATTTCCTTGGTTATTAAATTAAACTGTGGAAATTAGGAAGATATAGAAGGGAGGAAACTTTTCTAGAGTAATTTAAATTTGAATTCTAAACTCACCAGCCACCAAAATCATGGTTTCAGTTAGCTGAGTTAGAAGATAAACCTTTATAAGGACCCTAAAATAGTTCCAAAACCTCATTCTCTCAGTTTCTTTGTCAATGTTATGGGAAATTTATCAATAAAATTATTACCCTAAAGGATATAGGGGATCTAGAAAAACCAGCTTAACCCCTTTATTCAAAACCAAATTTTGGAAACTATATTTTTGAATTTTGATGGATTAAACAATTGCTCAAGATCTTGGATTCTCAAAATACTAGGTCTAACGGACACGAAGTCATACTCCCAGTCCCTATATTTGAAAATTGTTTATTGTACTCCCTATTTTGGGATTTAATTATTTGAATTGCCCCTAAAAACATTTTTCCTCAAAATTCAAGCTCACAACCCATAAGAAAATAAAAATCATGGTAAAAGAAGACCATATCAATTAACTTAACAAGTATGTAACCTTTTTAATGTATGTAAGAGAAATTAAATTATCATTTTGAAAAAATTTAAACTAAATTATACATCAATTTATAATATAAACATTATATATATTTTTTAAACTTAGGGAATAAAATAAATAAATGAGCATTTCATAAATGTAGACATGATATAACGATTTATGATAAAATAATAATTGAAAAAGTTATAAGAAATTTATTAATGAATAAACATTATAGGAATTCCAAGAATAAATAAATATAAACATATTTTATTTATTTATGATATGAAATCCTTTTTTACTAGCATTATATACGGAATTTATTTAAATATATGATATTTATTTTAAATATAAATATTTTATATTTCACTTAAGAATTCACATATATTATTCAAACCTTTTATACAATCAAAATATCACATATTTAACATTATATGAACCTTAATTATATCAATTATCAAAACTCATTTTGATATTTTTTAATAATTTATCAAATAATGCCTTAAATTCCAAAATTTCAAAATAATCACTATAAAAAATCATAATGTAACATAAAATCTTATAGTTCGACTTATTTTTTTAATTCATAGACACTATAAATTTCCAAATAATTTCTACATACACCCTTTATATCAAAATTACGAGACGTTTCAAATAGATTAAAGGTATTTAATATTAATAATTAATATTATGGATATTTCTTTATTAAATATTTAAAAATAATTAATTATAAACACATTATAATATTTTATTTTATGAAAACATAAAAATTAAATAAATATCCCAAAATTCCATTTTCTATAATTTATAATAACATTATAAATTATCTGAATCAATCAATAATTAAAAAAATGGGAAAATAAAAAATTTACTTTATATCATATTTAACGATGTAATAATTAATGGTAAAGTGTAATAATATGAAAATCATATATCACATTTTATGATGGGAAAATCATGACACATGATATTATCATTTAGCACTATTAATCGTATTTTTCAATATACCTTATATGAAAAAGATGATATGATTCTTTTCCTTAAGAAACAGAAATCGTGTAAGTCGATGATATAGTAACTTACAACTAACCCACATTGTATAATACAATATGTAGAAACTAAATAAATCAACCAATGACTTAAATATAGAAAATTTATATTGTACAATACAATCTATCTTGTATTTGGATATCACTTATTATATTATAAGTTATAATTCACAATATCCATCAAATTTAATGATTCCTAAAATGATATCCATTTTTAAATGGAAATTTATATTGTATTTTAATATACTAAATACAATCTATATTTTTATTCATTTTATACAAAATTTCATGAATCAATTTAAGTAAAATAAAATCTAAAAAATCCTTAAAAAAAGAGGCACAAGTCACACACAGAGAGAAAAAAATTTATATAGAATTATGAAAACACAAATAAAATAATTAAATTTGTAGAAAAATAAATAGAATACTACCAATAATAAAAACATCCAAAAAACACTACCACATGGATTGAAAAAAATATCATTGGGTTTTTTAGATTCCGCTCTCAAACATGTGCGTGATCTACACACTGCATGTTTTTCAGGCATCATATATAATGTTAAAGAGGCCAATGCCTTTTTTAAACAATCTATTACCTATTAGTTTTATGGAAAAAAATAATGACTTATTGATTCAACAAATGGAAATGGAAAGAAATATTTGATAAAGAGGATGGAAGGATATAATAATCATTGAAAAATATGGTAAAATAATAAATATTATGTTAAAAGTAAAGTATATTGATTTAAGAAAAAACATTACAAATAATGTGGTGTGTTAACCTTAAATCTGTAAGGGAGGAAAATAGACCATAAATTAATCATAAATGAATGAAACAAATACTGTATTCATTTCAAGATCTTAGTTTTGAGATATATTGGAGAATATATGAAATAGGGGAACAATACTGGTAACAAATAGGGAGTTAAAGAGGATACCATGAAAATCAATGAAAATTTTGATAACTTATTCTGGAAAAAAATTAACATGTTTCTAAAAAAGTATTGAACCTCAATAATCATAAAAATGAGTGTATCTTGACATAGGCACAATAGATTTATGTTCTGTTAATATAATTAATTTCTAGTTTATGACTAGGAAAATCATCATATAAATATGTCTTATACCATATATATACTATTATAAGAATCATACCTTTGAATGTGTTTCCAAAGGTATTCCCTAACATTTGAGTTATTTTTATAACAAAAATCTCAATTGATTTAACTTCTTTTTTACATTAGTTTAATGAATTCATTTTCCATAAATATATATAATATGATAAAATATAATTACTTAATTTCTTAACATTAAATAATAAAAAAAATCAACACTTGGTGGATCAAGCAATTAGCAAAAGGATAATGTTTTTCGTTATACAATAGATTTTATGATATATTATTCCTTCCATTTCTAGAAAATTACTAAAAAAATGCTTAACATGAGGAAGTATATTAACCAATAAAATATGAATAATCCTCATACGTAGAATTAATAATTTAATATTTAGAAACCTAAATGTAATCAATAACACCCCATGTTCAACATAAATAATTCCACTAATAACTATTCATTTATGAAAACAACATAAATCACTATAACATAAAAACATAAGAAAAAAGAACTCAATATTTAATCCTCAATTTATTAATTCACATAATAACCAATAATTTCTTTTATGTACATTAATCAGATTGTGTTCCTAATAATATAACAAGCTTCTACCAAGATAGAATTATTTTCTTTACCAACCAATAAATTTTCAATCCCCAAAGTTATTTTTATTATTAAAATAATATTCCTAAAATAAAATAACCATTTGTATCAAATTTATATAATTACATAAACATTAAATCAAATAACAACCCTAAATATTATCTATCCATTAAACATGAATTCTTATTAAAACGCGATAAACATCTCCAAAAATATCATTAATAACCTTAAAATCAAATCACATAAGTCCTCAAGAGGAATATCTATACCTTTAAACTTAAGACAAACTTATTAACCCATTATGGTATCCATAACTCTTAAATTATCCTCAAAAGATAACATCATATCCCTTAGATATTTCTAAACCCTTATTTGATACCAATTGTGACACCACAAGCCTATAAATTTGAATTCGACTCTAAAAACACATTCTTTATAGAATGGTTCTGATATAATCTGAAATCACTAAAATTTAAGCATCCATAATCAAATTATCAATAAAAACCATTGAAACTATTTGATACTAAATATAACACTGAAGCATCATACACCCAAATCTAGTGTCAAAAGTTTATTATTTACATATTGAATTTGACACTGACTAAAACAACTCAAATTTAAGCATCCACAAAAATATTATGAATAACAAACATTAAAGTTATTATATACCCAATACATTTTTGGTTTAAGGTTTATAGGATTAGGAAAAAAACTTTACTTAACCAAAACAAAATCTTTTCAACCAAATAGAAATTTTTCTATTAAAATAAGAATTCATTATCATGACATAATTCTTAAACATATCTTGTAAAATTTTACATTTATGACACCCTTATAGACAAATATTATATAATACACTTGTTCATATCCTGGGGAAATGGATACATAATAAGGATTTGCACAAATTATTTGTAAGGGGTTGTGTATAACATAATATATCATAGAATTAAAAAGGAACGAGTAATATGAAAAGAATAATTAATAATAAAATAATATATTATATTTATAAACATGAGAAAGATGAATATACATGAATAACATAATAATATAAATAACCACATTAACAATAATAACTAATTTAATAGTGATGAAATGCATAATTTTTGACATTTAATTCAATCATTTATGGTTTTGTTCTAAGACATTATAAATAATTCAAACTCATAGGGAATCATTCTAAATATTTAAAAATAAATAGACCAGCATACACCAAATACTCAATATAGTTTGTCTCACGAGACCTACCAACTCATTGAGGGGATATATAATTTTGGGACCTAACCATCACTTAATCATCAATAACATACCATGAAGGTCTCATTCTAAGAAATCAAACATAAATGGGTATGGTTAATAATTATTACCCATCAATAAAAAAGTTAATTCATTAATCATAAGGAAGGAATTAATAAAAATAAAACACAAAATTAATATTCCTTAGTTGTCAATAATTATCCATATTGATGTAATAAATATATGTAATGTTAATATTTACCCAATAAATAAATGAAATAAAATACCAATATCACCTTTAATCACAAAATAATTTCCAAGAATCATACAAATATATATCACATGAACATGGTGAAATTTGAAATTTAAACATACCTTACTAAACATGTTGAAAATAAATGGGTTTTATGAAAACTTCTACAGGCCATTTTCATAATCCATCAAGATAAATTAGGCCGATTGTATTATTAAATCATATCCCCAATGAATAATAAGAAACGTTAAAATATGTTAACCTAAAAATAAAACACGTTTATAAAATATTTGAGAAATAACTTTGAAAATAAAGAGAAATATCCTTTCTTTGGATGAAATTTAAAAAATTAAAAAATTCACAGAATGATAGGAATTGAATTTAATCTAAAAATAAATGAAAATTAGAAAATGAATCTCAATTATTAATAATGTTCTTATAAATGAGAAATTTTTTTCACACATAAATCATAAAGAAATAATATTTTTTCACACTTTTATAAAGAGAATCAAAGCTATTATAAGATGGCCAATTTGGAAAACATTAAAAATATTACATTTTTTTAAATATGGTTAAGAAAATAGTAAATTAACTTGTTCAATAAATTTAATATATATAAGAATAATAATAAAACCATATAGATATTATGGTGATGTAGGATAATGAATCTCTACCAGAAAGAAGAGACAAGGCCGTCACCATTTACAAGAATCCTCCTGGTTGAATTGTGAACCGAAATGAAAAGAGATAATGAAAATACATGTAAAACCAAGAATTTAAAATAAGATAAAACATATATAGGACTCTAAATATAAATAATAAAAAATTTATATAAATGAGAACATAACATAAACAACCTTGATTTAAGGGGAGATTGGAAACAAACCCTTATTACTTTGGAAACCCTTGAATAAAAAACCCCTTAAAAAGAGAACATTATATGTGTTTTTAAATACATTTATTTTTCATGAAATTTAAGATAAAAATACATCCATGGGAATTATATATATATCACAAAATAACCAAGTGGTGAACATGAAGCATATCTCATTGTAGGGAAATTGAGATAAGGAACCCTCACCCTGGATTCCTTCTTGGTTAGTCATTCTATAACATCCTATTTTATAAAAAGATATTCATTAATCATATATTTAATAACTTTATTAATATTTATTAAATTTTTTGTTAATATTTTATTACAATATATTACATAATGAATATTTATTTTTAGCTAATATTGGTCATCGATTGTTATTAGTTTCAACTATTCCTTGTTTTTTGGTAAGATAGTTTTAGTCACCGTTCCATGATATTGAGTTAATAATATCTATTATATTAAATGAACTTGAATACAAGTTCTCTAATGAGTTATGAAGTTCACAATTTATTCCATGTGAATTTTGGTTATGGTTCATCAACATGAAATCCATAACATGCTTGTTTTGGTAATATTACACAAAAATGCAGTATTGTAACATCCTAGACACGAAAATCCACCCTAGAAGTGCTACCGGGCCGGGGGTCACTGACCTTAAGTGCACCTCCCAAAACACTAAAGGCTACCGACTAGTAGAGAGGGTGTAAACAGGTGTAGTGGTGAGGCTATACCCTTTTTGAGGAAGATAAATGTACTCATCCGTGCATAATAGCATGACATGCAGTGGAAAATAAATAACCCAGTAGACTCAAACCAGACCCATAGAGCAGAAGCACATATAATAGAAGATAAATAGTGAATGAAATATAGAAATAACTATAGTGGAATGTAAACAAGAACAACATTCCAAAAAAATACTTGTAGCTACTAAAAAATGAAGCATTCATCCATACCAGGTCATACATATCTATATAAAAAAGGGTGCCCATGGATAACTATTGAAGATACATACAAAATAAGCATGTTGATGCTAAAAAGGAATCCAAACAAAATTAGAACTCCATTTAGGCATGACCTCAAGGTCCATACTAATCTCTATGACAAACAGTACTACGATCCAGCTCTTGGGTCCAATCCGTTACCTGTACGTAAAACCATAAAGTCTACACACATCTTGAAGGGCCTATGTTGGGTGTGATACAAATGTTAGTAGGATACCACTAAATGGTTTGCACCTAGAATAATTATTTAAGAAGATATGAATCTATAAATAAGGTAAATAGTCAGATGCAATAAATAAACACAACCTCCATAGGTGCTCAACAGCCACTGGGGAGTGTCACCTACTTCAGCAATCACCAGAATATCAGAAGAAAAGAGAGTCCTTGGACTATGGCCCAAGGTACTCGTGTAGTCACATAGTATTGGTGAACCCTCATGTTCCACCCCAATCACTTATCCTAGCACCACATGCCTCCTGACACATCATGTCTCAAAGTACAGATGTCCCAAAGGCACACCCAAACTATAGTGTCCCAGTCCCATATACCCCTGATCGAAATCTCATATCTCCCCATGGCATAAAAACCAGAGGAACAGTGAAACATTTCCTCAAATAAATATATATCCTGGCCCACGACCTCAATCAAGGTGAGCCTCATCCCCTAACCCAATAGCCTCATTGCTATCCACCGAAGGCTCCTCTCCTTCCACATGGCTTTCTATGATAAGAAAACCCAAACCAATATTACTTAAGCCACAACTATTGAGGGCCTCCACTCACATGAGTGGTCAAAAACACCTCATTAAGGAGTGTACCTGTGTGCACACAACACAAATCGGTGCTTTAATCATCATGAGTGAGCGGTAATCACCAAAATAAAAACCCAATCCATGCTATCTCTAGCTCCTCATGCCCCTATGACCATGTCACTCAAATCCAATGTCTATTGCATCCAAGTATCCTCAGTCTTACCCTTCCTAATTTTCACACTGCCTCAAACCAACATCCACGATGCCCAATCCCATGGTGAAAACCACCCAAGAAAATCCGAACCAAGCCCAACCAATGATCATCGTCACTCAATCCTGATGGACATTCCATACCAACCTCAGGTCAAGAACGTCACCAACCCTAAGGTCTCAAAACATGTAATCCCAAACATTACATATATATATATAATCACATTATAACACTTTAAAAAAGTAACTCAATTTAAAAAAAATTGAATTACACTAGCTAATAGCAATAACATATAAGCATTGAGGTCTTGAATGCCTCTAAATAGTTTAATCAGACTTAAAAAATTTAAATATTCTTGTTTAAAACAGAAAAAATCATTTAAAACCATTTTGGAACCCCCATCAAAAAATTTCAAATGAGTAATGTCCTCTCGCCTGACCTCTCTTAATAAATTCAGGTATACGGAATTCCCAACGACATCCCATAGGCCTAAAAATCAATTCAATATTAAAAAATAGTTATAATAGGGTCTCTATCAACATATCCAAAGACTCTCTAAAGGCCACGCCACCCAAAAGCCTGTAAAAACATAATATAATGTATGAATCACCTACCTCATACTCGTATGAAACTCCTTTTCCATCATGGGCCTTTATTTCGGCCTATAATAGGTTATATCTACAAAACAATCCAAAAATATCATCCCTAGATAACATAGTAAAGAGAAGAAATCACGAATAAAGACTTAATAGAAATGAAGAGATTTCCAATGGTATTCCAACTTATCTAACAGTGTTCAAATTTGAGTTTAGATGATGAAGCAGGAGAAAAAATATGATTGGTGCTGCTGGTTCGTGATACCCAGGTAAGAACTCGGTCTGGTTTGAGAAGACGAGGCTACTACCCATTTTTTTTTAAAAAAAGTATATGGAGTGTACTTAAATATACAAGTTTGGAATATAGATGATTTTCCCACATTCACTGACTTCCTTTCCACGTTATTAAAATGCCTTGACGACATCATTACATGGCATGTATTGGTAAGTACATAGCATGTACTGGGTTGGTTCTCTCAACCCCGATGACATCCTTACACGCCATGTATGTCCATTACATATCCATACATTACATGATGTGTAGATGGGGTATACTGCATGTAATGCCATGTTATGCCATGTAATAGGTCTGAAGCCAGAACTAACCCTGTTTTCCCCCTTTTTCGAAAAAAAACCTAAAAAAATGAAATCCGTACCTCAAAGGAAGAATTGGGTTCCTACAAACATCCCCCCTGAAACCAATTCATCCTCAAATTTCCTTTCCATGGGTAGTGAATAAACACTACAAAAAAAACTATGGCCCAAATCTCAAATCAATCAAAGGTCAAAAGTCATTTTTCCCAACCCATGGTCCTCCCATGACACTTCGTCACCCCGGAACCTCATCAGGTGCTCCATTGTCACTTATAACACCCAATCATATATTGCATCGCATCGGTTCCCACCTCAATCCCATGGAACAATGATGTCCTGCATCCCATGTATGATCAATATAAACTCGGTGCCTCACACCTCAATCACAAACAACATCCTTAATTCCCTTATTCCCTAAGGCACCTCAAATAACCTGCATCCAATGATTCTCTCAATGCCAAAAACCTCATATACATATATATAATCATATACTCGATATGGTTCCAAACCACTGACCATCACCTGTTCAGTCCATATAAATCTTGTGCACCTCATGCACTCAAAATAGACATGACTCAAAAGTCCATGCCAAACAAAAACAAAAGGAAAATCATGGCCACGCCCGTGGCGTACCTCTAACAGTCATTGGATCACCAGCCTGGTCATCCCTAGTAGTTCCAAAACATGCACCTGACCTGACACACGACTGCCTGAAGCTTGAACTCCCTGCTGTGATGCACTAGTCACTGGACACTAACCCCAAGGAAAGGTCCCACTATCTCTACGACATACTCCAAATGAATCTAAACCTCAGCACCTTCACCCAGTACCGATCTTGAACTAATTTCTGAATCATGTTCCTACCTAGGTCCCTACTTGCTGGCTGTCTGAGAAGGTTGGCCACAGAACCTCTCAAATGTCCAACCTATCCACATGATTGACACCCCTTTATAGGCCTATCACACTAAGTTTGGACATGACCTAGAAGCCCATACTGAACACAAACCACTATAGAACTACCACAAGGTGATCTAGCTGAGTCCTTAGCTTGGCCACCCTCCTGGAACTCCTTCAGACCTTATTTCCTACCATCTAAACCATCACATGAAGTGGATTTACATCCTAAGTGAGACCTATCCATTAGGTTTCCCTCAGTTATGAGTTCCTGATTCATCACCTTTGAGAATGAGACTGGCCTAAAGATGTTTACTCACACCCAGATGGTGTATCGTAATACATATTCGAAGCACCTCACCCTTGAGGTGTCATCACTTACCATACATGGTGAAAATTGAGAAAGCTCAGTGAATATAGTTGTATAGTCCATAACAGACATGCCACTCTACTAAAGGCTCAAGAACTCCTGAGATCTCTTTTCCCTTAGCATCCCTAGAAAAAAGTTATCGAAGAATCTATGCTCAAAGGACTTCCAGGCCATTCTCTCATGTCTGTGAGCCTGGACCTGCACATCCCACCAATGATTTGTCGGTACTCTAAGAATATAAATCGCCATCTTGACCCTCTGCCTTCTAGGCATCTCGACCAGCTCGAAGATCATCTGCATGATTTCTATCTAGTTCTTTGCCACCTGTGGTCCACCCTCACCCTGAAAAAGTGGCAGGTGCTATGACTGTAACTCCCGAGTAAGGTAAGATATAGAGGGATCTGTTCCCTGAGAACCATTATCTATCACCTGCAAAACACATACCAGACTAGATTAGAGATGCTCTTCAAGCCATGACCCAAATGCTGTCAATCCCGGCAGCTGCCCTCCATGCACTGTATCCTGAACCTAATCATGTCTCTAATCCTATACCTATAACTCATGTTCTACTTTCCCCTTAGGATTTTGGACCTGATCATGATCCAGTGGAACTGTAACATCACCCACCTGATGCTCCATCTGAGCCATCTAATAGGAACCCATTGAATACCATAAATGGTTAGACAAACCACATATATAAAAATATATACATATAATGTGGATAGGGAAAGTAGTAAAAGGAAGTGCATCCTCACTAACCTCACACTTCCCCACTACAACCCAGTATCACGACATCTTGACCTCTTGGCCTCCTTACCCGCCCTCAATAGAGCCAAGTATCACAATATCCTTGGGTCACACCCATCCCAAAAACCAACATTGCCTCAATCCGATGATCGAGTCTCCCAATCCTAGTTACCAAAATCACCTCAACCATAATAACAACCTTCTCTTAAAGAGATATTCCCATTCACATTCCACACGTAATTTTATATAAATTTAACAAATGGAATATCACATTTCATAAAACAAGAAATTATGTCAGGAATTTCACCTTTTTACATGGAAATTGACATATATCACATGGTATTATCACTTCAAAAATAATACATGCATATATGAAATTGAAATACCCTAAACATGTTCATATAAAAAGAAAAACAACCATGCCTTGCCTTACCGGGGCAAGGACCGATTCTCCTTTACCACACTAGGTCAAGGGTCACATATCAAAACCAATAATCATCACAAACCAAGTGATCCACCAAGGTAAAAATCATATAAAATGTAATCTGAGTGAAATCAAAATAATAATTCCCACCCAAGGTAACTCAATACATCCCTCATACATGGGGCTGTAGGCTTGCAATCCCAAGTTTGAAATCCAATTCCAACAACAACCTATCTCTAGTCTATCATAATACCAAATAGTAATACAAAGAAAAGAGGCAAAAGAAACTCCTTTGATAAAACTTTTTAACATCCCAGACCCGAGCAACCACCCAAATAGTGCTACCGGGTTGGGTGTAACTGACCTTAGGCACACCTCCCTTAACAAAAAAGGCTGATAACTATAAGAGCGGGTGTAAATAGGTATAGTGGGGAGGCTATACCATATTGGAGGAAGATAAAGGTACTGGTTTGAGATTAATATCATAACATGAAGTGTAAAATAAATGAACCAAAAGACTCAAACTAGACCTGTAGAGTAGAATCATATCCAATAGCAGATAAACAGTGGAAGGAATATAGAAACCACTTCAATGGAAAGTAAACTGAAAATAATGCCAGAAAAAACTTGTAGCCACTAAAAAAACCAAGTATTTATCCATAGAAAATCATACTTATCTATATACAAAAAGGTCACCCATGGATAACCGCTATAGCTACATAAAAAATAATCCTGCTGATGCATAAAAGCAAACTAAACAAAGGTAAAACTCCAGCTAGGAATGAACTCAAGGTCCATACCAATCTCCATGACAAACAATACTATGATTATGGCTGATCCCTTACCTATACATAAAACCATAAAGTATACACGCATTCCTATGGGCCCATGTAGGGTGTGAGATGAATCTCATTAGGATACCACCCAGTGGTTCATACCTAGAATAAGTGTTTATGAAGGCATGCATCTCTAAGTAAGGTAAATAGTATGGTGTAATAAATAAACACAACCTCTACTAGTGATTAACAGCCAGTAGGGAGTGTCACCTACTTTGGCCATCACCAGAATCTCAGAAGCAAAGAGAGTTTATGTCCTTTGGTACTCCTATAGTCACAAATTATCAGTGAAACCTTTAGTTCCACCCCAATCACTTAGCCTGACACCACATGACTCCAGACACCTTGTGTCTCAAAGTACCGACATCCCGAAGAAACTCCCAAACAATAGTGTCCCAGTCCCACAGACCCCTTCTCAATATATCATGTCAGCCCATGGCATGAAAACTGGAGGAACAATAATGCCTGTCCTCAAATAAATATGTATATCCTAGAACAAAACCTAAATCACGATAAGCGTTATCCCCCAAACTGATAGCCTCATCTCTATCCACCGAAGGCTCCTCAACTTCCACATGGATTTATACTACAATCACCCCAAACCAATATTACCTAATTTGTAACTATTGAGGGACTCTACCCATATTAGTGGTAAAAACCACATCATCACAGAGTCTACCTGTGTGAACAAGACTCAAATAGGTGCTTTTTCTATCACAGGTTAGAAGCAATCACCAAAATAAGAACTCAAGCCACGCCATTTATGGCACCTCATGCCCGTGTGACCATGTCACTCAAATATAATGGCCATACCTTCCAAGTATCCCATTCCTTTCCCAACCTAACTATCATACTAACTCAAACCAACATCCACAACACCCAATCCCTTGGTCAAAACGACACAAGAAAATTAGGGCCAAGCCCAATAGGTGATCATCATCACTAAATCCCGATGGCCCTTCCATCCCATCCTCGGGTCAATCCCATCACAACCCCAAGGGTCTTGGTACATGTAATCCCAGAAATTACATATATATATCAAATTAAAAAAATTAAAAAAAGTAATTCGATGTAATCATATTGAACTTCACTAGCTAAAATCTATAACATAGCATCACTAAGGTCTTGAATGCCTCTAAAAAGTTTAATAAAACTCAAACAAGTTAAATATACTAGTTTAAAACAAAGAAAATCATTTAAACCCATTTAGTCAACCACTTCCAAAATTTCCCAATGATCCACAACCTCTCGCTCGACCTTGCTCAATAAATTTAGTTATAGGGCATGGACAATGACATCCCACAGGTCTAACAATCAATTCAATATGCAACAACAGTTATAACAGGGTATCGCTCAAAATACCCAAAGATTCACCAAATTCCACACCACCCAAAAGTCTATAAAAACACATAACAAGGTATTATCCACCTATATTATAATCATATGATACTTCTCATTCATTGTTGGCCTCTAATTCATCCTATAATAGGGTAGATCCACAAAATGAGAAAAAATGTTCAACCCTCAATAAATTTTCTGAGAGACTAAATCATGAAGAATGGATCAAGGGGAATCAATATATTACCAATGGGGTTCCAATAGAACTAACAGTGTTTGAATATATATTTGGGCAATGAATCAGGAGAAAAAACTATGCTTGATGCTATTGGTTCGTGATACCTAGGTGAGCCCTCTTCTAGGTTTGAGAAGATGAGGCTACTGTCCATTTTAACATAATGGAAAAGAAAATCACACGACGTGTACTTAAATATAAACATTGTGTATATAATTGATTTCCCCACATTTGTTGATTCCTTTTCCACATCATTAAAATGTATTACTGACATCATTACACGGCGTGTACTATAAAGTACACAATGTGTACTCGGTTGGTTCTCTATTCCTCATGGACATACCTACATTCCATGTATGGACATTAAATGGATATAAATTATATGGTATTTATTTATGGTACATGGTGTGTAATCCCATGTTATTCCATGTTACATGCCTAAAGCCAGTATTAACCCTATTTCCTTCCTTTTTCTTAAAAAACAACCCCAAAAAAGAAACTCATACCTCAAAGGAAGAACCGTTTTCTTACAAGTATATTAATAATGAGGAAAATATTAGTATTACCATTAATAAAATAAAAAAAATATTATCATTTTTTAATATCATATATTACTAGTATTTTGTTTTCATAGTCTTCCATGATATAAATTTACATCATCATTCATGTGGGTTATAAAACTGACCCAAGTAATAATATGCTATAATCAATTGATGTGTTTGATTTTGAAATGATTTTATTATGATATAATTATTACATAAATATAATGATGTTATTTATATATTATTAAAGATACAAATCAGAATTTATAATAGGTTGATGAAAAAGATAAATGAAAAATAATGATATGAATTCATTACTTATAAAGAAGAAGGTACATCTTCTCTTTGAATCCTTCTTGGTTTTGAAGGAATTATAGAATTATATTGTTCCAAGAATCTCAAGAATAAGTGAGAGGATTATTAGGGAATATAATATGTTTGATCATATAAAGAAATTAAATTGTTTTGTGCATATTGTAAGGGGTGGTGGCAATATCCTTTTATAAGTGAGAGGGGTGAGGGAATTTTAATAAATAATTATTTATTAATATAAAAATAATGTCGTATAAAAATAATGTATATAAAAAATAGAATATTAATGAATAAAATATAATGATTCATATATAATACCCTTATACACCCATTTAAAGATAAGAATTTGTGATATTTTGTGACTTTATCTCCTAATGTAACCATTTTACCTAATCTCAGCCTTTACCATGGTGTAACGATTTTACATTGATAAATTATTTATATGAATAAAACTAAAATCCACCTTATTAATTATTGTTAACATTGTGATTCAAAATATGATTTTTTTATTATATTCAATTTTAAAAATTTATAAAAACTAAGTCTAAAATAGTAAATGTATAACACATAAAAGGATTTTTTTTGAAAAAAAAATTGGCATCAAAATGAATTGAAGTGAAATAACATGATTAATATTTATTATAATGAAATTTATTAGATATTTATTAAAAAAATGTTTTTGGGAGAGTTTTAAACCATTAAAGGACCCAATTAAATATTTTGAATGCTTAACTAAATGAAAAGGACCAAAACAGTTTTATTATTCGAATAAAATCTAACTTAGGTTCCAAAATATGAAACATAGGATTCTAAATTCAATATAATATTTTAATGATTTATTTTAATCCTTGAATATATATTTGGTGAAGAAAACTTTTCATAATTTTTTGGGTTGTTATTTTATCTTGATGATGTCATAAAATTTATAGTAGTTTCAAGAACTATATTTTATTACAATTCACTAAAAAATAAACTTATTTAGGAAAATATAAAAACTCACCTTAAGATAACTTCAACATTATAAATAAAAAATAAATTCAATTTTATCAAATTAAAATTCTAAAATATATAAGTATTACTTTTAAATTAAATCATATAATAGAGAGAAAAGTAATTTATTTAGAAAAAAAAACTATTTATTTTTCCAATAAAAAAATCATATTCTAGTTTCATACCTTGAAAATTTTACTAAAATATAAATATAAATACATATAATAAACATCAATTCAGATTTATAAAATATTCAATTATTAAATAACTTGATAAGTAAATTATAATAATAAATAATTTTAAGAAAATTTATTTAATCTTTAAATAAAACTTGTTTCCATCATAAAGTAAAAATAATAATTTTAAATGTATAATTGGTATCTAATTGATTATATAACATCAATTGAGACATGACATAAACATATTTTCAATATTGAAATATATATAAATTCATAATCATGAATATTAATAAACCAAAAAATTCATATATTATTAAAATATATGGGTTGTCACACCACCCTACTCTCTTCCAGCCAGTGTCGATCCACACTATCCCTCTTCACCAACCTAAGATAAGGGAAAATGTATTTTCATGTGGAAATATAAAAAGCAAAAAAAAATTCTATTTAGTTAATTTTTATTATAGTTTATAAAAATTTAATAAATGATAAGCGGTAAACTTTACAAAATGGGGGTTTTAAGTCTAAAATAAATATAAAAAGTTTATATTTATATGTAATGTTTTTTTGGAAAATGATTAAAATGTTTATTTATTTATTAATTTATTTAATTTTTATATTTATTAAACTATTTAAGAAATTTTAATATTTCTTATGTAAAATTTATGTGATTAATTTCTTCTAGGAGATATAGCCCTATGTTACATGCTAGGCCTAATATATTAAGATTTAGTTTTCATCGGCCTTGAACTCAATTATTAATTGTTGTTAGTAGATTTAATTTAGTTCATGGGATTATGAATTGGATTCTATATTTATTAAAGTATCCCCAATTAGAGGTACTTTGGGTTGGTCTTCCCTTTATTTTGGAGGCTTATTCCTTATTCTAGAATGGTGAGGGTTGGTTATATGTGCATTTAGGCTCACTCATGTTGAGTTTATCACTCTCATATAGTTCTAAACCTTTAGATGTATAGTTCATGTAACTTATGTATAATATAAATTTGGATATGTATTAATATGTTTTTATTATATATTTGGTTATGTAACAAAATCTTGTGAGTTGTGAAAAGAGTTACACATTAATGTGGCATGGAAGAATGAATTTGGTAGAAGAAATTTGGACACCCAAACTAAATCATTATAAGAATGGATATATAAAGGTATAATAAATGAGATAGTAAATATTTTATAGGATAAAAATGGTTTAATACACATGAGACATGTATTAATCGGGTGATAATTTTAATATAAAAACACTTTAAATTTTAAGTGTGATTTTCTTGGAAATAAGGACTTGTTAATAATTCGACCATTCAACTGGGTAGGATTTTCCAAAGTAGGGTGCCCATGAATTATATTATATCATGAAGCAAAGAAATGGGTGACACTAGATCACCATTAGGTATTTTATTCCAAAGTAGGGTAAACCAAGATTATCCTATGTTATCTAATTATATGAATTTGGTTTAGGTGAAACTTTGCCGAGAAACCCTATGATTTAGGATATTAGAGGAATATTGTTGAACTATTTTAATTAATACATCGAATAAAAGAGTTTCCTACTCAAATATCCAATAATAAAAAATTTTATTATTGGTATGATTCCCTAAATAAATAACTTAGTGGTGAGAGGAATTACAAAGAGTAATCATTATATAGTGGAATATGGATCTTGGATAACTAAATAGATGGGATGTTAGAGGTCATGATTTTTTTGATAGTAATTTCATTATAATTCATTGATAAAAAGATATAATACAGAATTATCAACTATAGATATGTCTTCATTATAGGTTTTGAATTATTTCATGATAATCATATTGATATCCCTCTTAGTTATAGCCTATAGAATAGTTCAATATTGATGTATAAGGTTGATAAGTGTTCTGAAATTGAGGAATTCAGATAATTCTAATGTGAGTGTTATAGAATTAAATTTCACAAACTCTGACTCATGGGTATTATATATTGATTTTTCATCACACAATTTTTTTTTTCTGAAAACCACATAATCAAAGATAGGATGACATTTAAAACGGGTTAATTAGATCGTCATGTTAATAATGGAGAAAGGGTTTCTTCATTAGAAGTTGAAAGTTATAATCTCATCTTACCAAGTAGATTATTATAATAATTGGTGGTCATTAATTATGTTTTCACCATAAATGGGAATTCTATTTCTATATCTTCTTTTTATAGGAAGGTAATTTTATTCATAATTGTGAACAAGAGTTATTCTATATATAATAATGAAATGTTTTTTGGAATCAAGAATATGATAAATAATTTAAATTCTAGATATGGAAAATCATGTTTATAACATTCAAATAAATAACGTTAGGGTTAATTAAAATCCCATAAAACATTATCATTGTCTCAATGGATAGTAAAATTGGAAGAAAAATCTAAATACTCCATAATGATGGATTATTAGAAACATTTGATTACAAATTATTTGAGTATTTTTAATCTTGTTTATTAAAAAATGCGACTAAAAGACCTTTTTGTTGAAAAGGTTAAAGTGATAGTGGACTATTGGATTTAATTATTTATGATAATTTTAGACCAATGAGTACTCAATAATGTGGTGGTTTTATGTACTTCATTATATTTATCAATGGCTTTAGTTATTATTGATATGCGTTTCTTCTGATAAAAGAGTATGATACTTTTGAAAAGTTAAAAATTATTCTGAATGAAGTATAAAATCTATTGGGAAAAATTATTAAGATTCCATAATTATATTAGGGGGTGAATACTTGAGGTAATTATTCATTGATCATCTGAGATATTTTGGAAATTGTCTTATAAATCACTAATCATAGAAAAAAATGATGGAATGGTTCTTTAGATAGATGAAATCATACCTTGTTCGACACAATTTAATTAATGATGAGACAATGTGATATTAATATTTCATTCTGGGGTTATACACTATAGTTTGGTGAATTTATACTAAACCATGTTACATTTAAATAGGCTATAAAAAACACATGATATTTGGATTTCAAAATATCCCATTATATCTTTTATAAATGGTTGGGGATGAGAAAAAATCATATGACATTTGGATTTTGATAATATTGAATCTAATTCTAAAAAAATGATAGTTATTTTTATCCCCTGGAAACTATGTGATATTATTTATATATTCCAAATGATAAAAAAGTGTCGTGACCTCAAAAGGTATTTTACTTGATAAATAAAATAAAAGTTGAGGAGTCAGTGGAAAGAAAGTAAAACTTGGAGAAATTCAAAACTAAAAAATCATAGTTCTTCCTTAGATGGGGGTTGAGTTGGTCTCTAAAAGGGTTGTAGGAGAAAAACTAACACACATTACACAATAATATCAATGGTTTGGTAAGATCATCCAAGAGCTCATGTGATTTGGGTTTCTCATAGAAAATGGTGATGAGGTAATGTTTATAAGAGATAAACCTACCACCTATCCAGATTATATTGATAGTTATGATTCTAAGAAATTGTTAATGGAATTTGAGATGGACTCCATATACAATAATAAATTTTATAATTTGGTGGATTCACCTAACAGGGTGATAACCATTTAGTGAAAAGTGGGTTTTTCGTAAGGACAAAGACATGGTTGGTAAATTGTCTACCTATAAAGTATGCTTAGTAAAAAATGTTATAATAAAATACATGGTATTTACCATATTAAAACCTGTTCACATGTTGTGAATATATATTCCATTTATATATTGGTCACTATAATAGTTTACATTGATTAAATTATATATCAAACTGATATCAAAATATATTTTCTTGATGGTAATTTAGTTTAGGAAATCCATATGATACAACTTGAAGGTTTTGAAGTGAATAATGAGATTTATAAAGTATCAAAGATGATAATATCCATTTATGAATTGATTCATGATTCTTAGAGTTAGAATATTTTGTTTAATGATGGAATCAAATATTTTTGTTTCATAAAAAACATAGATGATTATTTGGTATATAAGTAGATTAGTGGAAGTGTAACGCCCCGACCCTAGTTACCCAGAGTCGGTGCATTATTGCGTAATATTGGAATGATCACAAAAGATCAAGTCTCGAAAGACTGATTAGTTTAGTAGCCTTGGAAACACTAGATACATTCATAAGTCTTACATTACATCATAAAGTAAAACAAAACTACAACAACATCTTGTCTTCATATCCACTCATACTATCCCTACAGGTCATTCATAATATACTTCTTCACATCCTGGAAAAATTAAAACATTGGAAGGGGTGAGCTCAGATGCTCAGTAAGGATAACAATATTGCGGAAGCATTCATAAATAAAAATTTACATGTAAGGAAATGTATAACTAAAACAAAAGCCTTTTTAAACTTGAACTTCAGCATAATATGGCAAAAATAAAATTAAATAATTCCATTTACTTACTCACATGGATATTCTACTAGTCGAATAATCACATGCAATATCAATAACCACATTCATAATGATGGAATTCATAATTCTATACTATCATAACCACATATCCAAGGCCTCGTTCCAAGACCACAAATAAGATTTTGTCAACGCCTCGTGCCAAGACACTAGTTTGTCTCATGAGACCTACCGATGCAATTTTTTTAGAAGATACTTACATTTAAAATTTCTCAAATATACTCCAGTGTTTTTCTGAAAAAATTATGCAAGATTCTGAAAAAAATAACTAATTCTGAGACTGCTCGACTAATTACAGGCCATGATGGGTCCACGCCCAATCCCTTCCTGTCTACCACACTCAAGAGTCGGGTTTTCTGAAAACATTTTTAGGTTTGCGTTAAATACGTATACATTTGCACTGGATTTTTATGTATTTGAGAGAAATATCTCTATTTTAAAATCATTTGAAAATCACATAATTATAAAATAAAACCTTTTTAATAAATTTAAACGTCAAAGGGGTTTATACACCGTATAAAAGAAATTTGTGTATAAAAAAAATATGCCTCAATGAATGGTGATTGAGACGAAGTCCCTTAAAAAGATCATTTTTTATAAATAAAATAGATCTATTATGTGTATTCACTATAAGTACACATCCAGAAAGTAAAAATACAATATAGGACATAATAATATCATGACATAATTTGAAAGTATGAGATTAACCCAAAGAATGGAAATTGGGTTAAGAAATTCCCTACCTCGTGTCCGACTTGACTCGACCGTTCTTTAACCTCCTTAATAATAAACTAGAGTTAATCTCTACCTTCTTAAGAACATTTTTCAATTTCATTATTCCTTTTATATCACTTATTACCATGTCATGAACATTATGTAATTATTTAAGTTTATAACGGTCGTTTTGTCGATCTTAGGTACTTGAGTCAAAAATAAAATTTTTATAATTACACTTTGTTCATGTGGTAAAATATCCATTATATCCATAATTATATTCATGATTTATATATCATATACATCATATATATCCAGTATATACATTCATTTATAATATTACATAACATTTAGAGGTAAGAAATGGAATGCACCGTTCATGGAGACGGTAAGCCGTACGTACGCATAAACGCTACTTTCATTTCTATTTCGTATTTAATGGAATGAAGTTATAATTATATAAAGGTATAATATAATTCCAGTATAATATAGTGTATAATAACCTTTACTCCATCCTTTATACATCCCGTATATGGCATTAACGATTCAAATCACTTTGAGGGGGCGGTAGTCCGCACTTCCTAAAATGAATTTATCGCGTTTACCCATAATGGAAATCATAATGTATGCCGTAAATGAGAAATAAAAAAGAATTAGGAAAACGTAAAAATAATATATATATCATATATGAAAATAGTTTCATCAAAATGGCCACCATTAGAGGTGTTAAAAGAATATTGAACAATCATCGTTTTGTGAGGCAGTATTTCGCCACCCACAGAAACAATATGCTCTTTAACCATTATACGAAGGTGTGTGTAAGTGTAAACATAATCCTTGTCATAAAAACATCCTATTATATTTTATATACTGACGTTGTTACAAAATAAAGGAATAAATGGAGTTTAAGGGGTCAATGAAGCAAAATAAAACAAAACAACATTAGAGAAGACATTACCTTAAAATCGGGTAACTCTTTTTGATTTGAGCCAAAGGCTTCCTTGGGAAGACTTCTGCCAAAAGTGAGGCCTCTAAGAGTAAGGGAGGGAATTTTAGAGAGTATGTGGGCAGAGGTTGGCCAAGGAAAAAGGCTTTGAAGGTGTGAGTAAGGTGGTAGTGGCGGGGGCCTTTTATAAGAGGAGAGGAGGGGCACTCTTGGAAAGATTGAAATGTTACTTTATTATGAAATGATTTTGGGATTCTAAAGGTCCCAAAATGATATATTTCTAGGATAAGGTGATAAGGGTTCGAAATATACTCATACAATAGGTTTTTTACAAGTTTATTCTTTGTATTTTACATTATCTTTTCATATTATTTAAATCATTAATTAATGAGGTAATCGCTGCATCATCATGGTGTCGTAAATAATTTAATTTATTTAATGTCTAAAAATTATAAAAAAATATCATGATGTATGAAAGATTTTTATATTTCTAATTAATATTTATAGTCAAAAATATGACTTGTATAACCCCATTTAAATTTTTTTTTAGTAAAACAACTCATGTTTGTGACATTTTTATTTTTACGTTAAATAAAAAGTTTTTAATGTCATTTTCCTAGCAAAGTGGCTCCATGGGGTCCACAAGTTGACCCATGGATTGTAGTGGTCGGCCATGACTCATCCAATAGGGGTAGGACAAGTGTAAAGGTATTTTCATATTTTTATAATATCATTTTTACCTTAAATTTCACTAATTACCTTTAACCGCGTTTAATTAATCTTAAAAGTTACTATTCACCAAAAAATTATTTTAATAAATTTTAACCACATTTTACTTCTTAATGACAACCATGTATGTTGGATTTTTGAAAATAAAATCACAGAAGTGGTAATGTTTCATTTAAAAGAAAAAATAGTTTTTTAACTACCACTTAGTGGTTTCACTTTTCATCAAAAATTGAAGTTTTTCAGAATAGTGCCAAAATTTCACCCTAAGCTATAATTGATATTCCGAATTCAAAAATGATGTCTATTTTACAAAATTACAAACATATAAGTTGTATTAATTAATTTTATAATTAATTCCCGCTTTCTCAACAAATAGCATGTTTTTAAGAAACAATATATATCAAAAGATTGACAATTGTTTATGTCCAATTTCAATGTTAATTTAATTGTAATGATCACCATTGAATAAAATGGTAAAAATATATTATAATTATAATTTAAAACAACTAAATAGTATAATTTATCACTATACATTATTTTGATTAAAAAATTTGTTTTAAGTATTTTTCACTATTCCTAAAAATATGGAAGTTCTCAGAAAAATACCAAAAATTCAACATAGGCTAATTTCGATATTCCGAATACAAAAATTAAGTCCATTTTAAAATATAAAATTTATATAATTTCAAAAGGTGGGTATTACTATTCATAACGGCTACTTTGATTGGTTGTGGTGTGTTGAATCTCGAACCTGCGTACAATGCAAGCTATTGAATTATTAAAAGAGAAGTGTATCATGGAAGCTCGGGGTGTTACATTCTCCCCTCCTTCAATAAATTGCATCCTCTCAATTTGAAATTTTTATTTGAAAATAAAAGTTTGAAAATAGAAAATACCTTTTTGCAAAACCCATATCGGAAATAAGGTTAATAAAATTTAGCCTTAATAAGAGGGAATGGGAAATCAAAAAGTCACCACCAAATTATGATCTCAATAAAGAGAACATTGGTGGAAATTAGAGACATATAATTTTAGGAAAATGTAAATATTTGTAGGGAGTGATTGAGGTCAGCAATCACAAACAAGTGTAAAATTGAGGGCCTCAAATCCTTCAATCAATGTTGAGTTAAAATATTATCAGTTCAACAAGACATAAGGTATTAGGATAACACATTTTTGGTTTTAATATCCCTTTACTAAATTTTAAGAATTAATTTATTCATAGAATAAGAGATAGGTATATATATATTTATGCATGACAAGTAGAGTTTCGACCTTCAACTAATTTCTACCCCAAAATCATCTTTCACTCAAAAATATTATATTTATCCTAATCGGACAGGGTTCAAAATATTAACACATACCATTTAGATTAGACAAACTTTTTTGTAATAACCAGGGACTTCACATAGTCCAGTGGTTGGCGATTAATCCCAATCGCACTATGGTTGTGGTTTCGATTCCCACAACTTTGTCCAACGCAATGGGTTGTCACTCAGTCTTCATGTTTTCCTTTTTATAAATATCCAAAAATAACCTTAACAATAATATCCAATGTAAAATATAATCCATTACAACCTTTATAGTTATCCAAAGTACTTCTGTCCAACTAACATTCCAAATTTTATAATGAAGGTAAACATAATGAAGATCTTTTTTTTTTCGCGTAACAACATGTGAACACCTTCATCATGTATTATTTTAAAGCACTGAAACATCCTGAATTACCATAAATCTTTATTTATTACATTCACAATCCCTTATTCCTTAGATAATACTAGATATACTCCTTCTATCCAAAAATGTATACAAATCATTATTCAGTTTAAAGGAAGTTATGAATATCCAATATAATTTATCCAAATCAATCCTGTATTATTCCAAAATCACTATCTCGGTATCAGAACCATATTATGGTTTATCATTATCTCAACCATATATTTTCAAAAATTTATCCTGCTGTGGAGTCACTTTTCTTGGTTCCACACAATCTCAAGTCTTTGATGAAATAGTACTACATTACAATACTTATATACTCTATAATTATTATAACCAGTACATCCTTGATACAACACTCAAATGACAAAATTCTTTAATAACAACATAAGAACTCTAATAATTCCTTCTCATCTATGGTAGTATCATAACTTGATTATTATCCAATAACATCATTTGGGGCATACTCTGATGATTTGGACATTGGTTTGCATAGTGTCCCCACTCCTTGCAGATGAAGCATTGTACATTTGAAACCTTTTTCTTAACCATGTAGTCACGCACTTTGTGTCCTTTTTCTCCACACTTATAAAAAACTCCCTTTCCCTTCCAGCAAGTTCCAAGGTTCTTCTTCCCACAATTATCACATATTGGAAAATTCTTCTTTTCCCTCATCCCTGTATCCATCATTCCCTCTTACATCCTTTTCTTCTCTTTCTTCCCTTCAAAGCCATAAGAATTAGAGAATTATTTACTTATTTTATTAACACATGATACTATTTCTTCATATGTTGAGAACACATGGGAGACTATTTCCCTTCTAAATGTTGGCTTAATACTGTGAAAGATATGATCCTTCTTACTCTTTGGATCATATGTATTTCTGGAGTTCACATTCCTTCTACTGGGCGCCATTTCTAAACAGTGGCATAAACTAGATTAGTTTATGATTCAAAATACATAATTACATACTTGAAAAATACCTAACATAAATTGAACTATTTATGGATATAATCCATAATAATAAAAATGTTTTCTTTGAGAAAGTATATACTCATAACCCTTCATAGTGGTTTGTAAAGAAAATGAGAATTATCCTAAGCATATCCCTTGGGAGTGTCATAACCAAGAGTGCAGAAAGGCACATTGTCATGCACCAATTCCCGTTCGAGTCTAGCTCAAAGCAGTGTTTTCGGGTTTTACCCCTAGGAACATCTGTGCCAGAGCCGCCTCTACCTGCTCGTATCTAGACAGGGATGTATTTCTTGAAAAAATCACAAAATCTCTATAATACCAACATTATAGGAAGTTCTTCTATACTAATCCTCACAGTCTATCTTTGGGCTATGTTCTCTAATCAGATTTTATCTAAATCTAACTTCCAAGGTTAGTAATAAACTGCCTCTGATACCAACTGTAACGCCCCAACCCTAGCTACCCAGAGTCGGTGCATTACTTCGTAACATTGGCATGATCACAAAAGATCATGTCTCGAAAGACCAATTAGTTTAGTAGCCTTGGAAACACTAAATACATTCATTAGTCTTACATTAAATCATAAAGTAAAACAAAACTACAACAACATCTTGTCTTCATATCCCCTTATACTATCCCTACAGGTCATTCATAATATACTTCTTCACATCCTGGAAAAATTAAAACATTGGAAGGGGTGAGCTCAGATGCTCAGTAAGGATAACAATATTGCGGAATATTTCATAAATAAAAATTAACATTTAAGGCAATGTATAACTAAAACAAAATCCTTTTTAAACTTGAACTTCGGCATAATATGGCAAAAATAAAATTAAATAATTCCATTTACTTACTCACATGGATATTCTACTAGTCGAATAATCACATGAAATATCAATAACCACTTTCATAATGATGGAATTCATAATGCTAGACTATCATAACAACGTATCCAAGGCGTCGTGCCAATACCACAAATAAGATTTTGTCAAGGCCTCGTGCCAAGACACTAGTTTGTCTCATGAGACCTACCGATGAAATTTTTTTATAAGATACTTACATTTAAAATTTCTCAAATATACTCCAGTGTTTTTCTAAAAACATTATGCAAGATTTTGAAAACAAAATAACTAATTCTAAGACTGCTTGACTAATTACAGGCCATGATGGGTCCATGCCCAATCCCTTCCTGTCTACCACACTCGAGAGTCGGGTTTTTTGAAAAAAAAATTAAACTTGCGTTAAATACGTATACATTTGCACTAGATTTTCATACATTTGAGAGAAATATCACTATTTTGAAATAATTTAAAAATCACATAATTATAAAATAAAACCTTTTTAATAAATTTAAACGTCAAAGGGGTTTATAAACCGTATAAAAGAAATTTGTGTATAAAACAAAATATGCCTCAATGAATGGTAATTGAGACAAAGTCCCTTAAAAAGATCATTTTTTATATATATAATAGATATATTATGTTTATTCACTATAAGTACACATACAGAAATGTCAAATACAAGATATGACATAATAATATCATGACATAATTTGAAAGTAGGAGATTAACCCAAAGAATGGAAATTGGGTTAAGAAATTCCCTTACCTCGTGTCCGACTTGACTCGACCGTTATTTAAACTCCTAAATAATAAACTAGAGTTAATATATACCTTCTTAAGAACCTTTTTCCATTTCATTATTCCTTTTATATCACTTATTACCATGTTATGAACATTATGTAATTATTTATGTTTATAACGGTCATTTTGTCGATCTTAGGTACTTGAGTCAAAAATAAACTTCTTATAATTACACTTTGTTCATGTGGTAAAATATCCATTATATCCATAATTATATTCATGATGTATATATATAATATACATAATATATATCCAGTATATACATTCATTTATAATATTACATAACATTTAGAGGTAAGAAATGGAATGCACCGTTCATGGAGACGGTAAGCCGTACGTACGCATAAACGCTACTTTCATTTCTATTTCGTATTTAATGGAATGAAGTTATAATTATATAAAGGTATAATATAATTCCAGTATAATATAGTGTATAATACCCTTTACTCCATCCTTTATACATCCCGTATATGGCATTAACGATTCAAATCACTTTGAGGGGGCGGTAGTCCGCACTTCCTAAAATGAATTTATCGCGTTTACCCATAATGGAAATCATAATGTATGCCGTAAATGAGAAATACAAAAGAATTAGGAAAACGTAAAAATAATATATATATCATATATGAAAATAGTTTCATCAAAATGGCCACCATTAGAGGTGTTAAAAGAATATTGAACAATCATCGTTTTGTGAGGCAGTATTTCGCCACCCACAAAAACAGTATGCTCTTTAACCATTATACGAAGGTGTGTGTAAGTGTAAACATAATCCTTGTCATAAAAACATCCTATTATATTTTATATACTGGAGTTGTTACAAAATAAAGGAATAAATGGAGTTTAAGGGGTCAATGAAGCAAAATAAAACAAAACAACATTAGAGAAGACATTACCTTAAAATCGGGTAACTCTTTTTGATTTGAGCCAAAGGCTTCCTTGGGAAGACTTCTGCCAAAAGTGAGGCCTCTAAGAGTAAGGGAGGGAATTTTAGAGAGTATGTGGGCAGAGGTTGGCCAAGGAAAAAGGCTTTGAAGGTGTGAGTAAGGTGGTAGTGGTGGGGGCCTTTTATAAGAGGAGAGGAGGGGCACTCTTGGAAAGATTGAAATGTTACTTTATTATGAAATGATTTTCGGATTCTAAAGGTCCCAAAATGATATATTTAGAGGGTAAGGTTATAAGGTTTCTAAATATTCTCATCCAATAGGTTTTTGACAAGTGTAAGCTTTGGATTTTACATTATCTTTTCATTTTATTTAAATCATTAAATAATGAGGTAATCGCTGCATCATCATGGTGTCATATATCATTTAATTTATTTAATGTCTAAAAATTATAAAAAAATATCATGATGTATGAAATATTTTTATATTTCTAATGAATATTTATAGTCAAAAATATGACTTGTATAGCCCCATTTAAAAATTGTTTTAGTAAAACAACTCATGTTTGTGACATTTTTATTTTAACATTAAATAAAAAGTTTTTAATGTCATTTTCCTACCAAAGTGGCTCCATGGGGTCCCCAAGTTGACCCATTTATTGTCTCGGTCGGCCATGACACATAAAATAGGGGTAGGAAAAGTGTAAAAGTATTTTCATAATTTTATAATATCATTTTTACCTTAAATTTCACTAATTAACTTTAATTGCGTTTAATTAAACTTAAAAGTTACTATTCACTAAAAAATTATTTTAATCCCATTGAACCACATTATAATTCCTAATGACAACCATGTATGTTGGATTTTTGAAAATAAAATAACATAAGTGGTAATGTTTCATATAAACAAAAAAATAGTTTTTTAACTACCACTTAGTGGTTTCACTATTCATCAAAAATTGAAGTTTTTCAGAATAGTGCAAAAATTTCACCCTAATCTATAATTGATATTCTGAATTCAAAAATGTTGTCTATTTTACAAAATTCCAAACATATAAGTTGTATTAATTAATTTTATATGTTATTCCTGTTTTCTCAACAAATAGCGTGTTTTTAAGAAACAATATATATCAAAAGATTCACAATTGTTTGTGTCTAATTTCAATGTTAAATTAATTCTAATGACCACCATTGAATAAAATGGTAAAAATATATTATAATTATACTTTAAAACAACTGAATAGTATAATTTATCACTATAAATTATTTTTATTAAAAAAGATGTTTTAAGTATTATTCACTATTCCTAAAAAATTGGAAGTTCTCAGAAAAATACAAAAAATTCAACAGAGGCTAATTTCGATATTCCGAATACAAAAATGAAGTCCATTTTATAATATAAAATTTATATAATTTCAAAAGGTGGGTATTACTATTCATAACGGATACTTTTATTGGTTGTGGTGTGTTGAATCTCGAACCTGCGTACAATGCAAGCTATTGAATTATTAAAAGAGAAGCGTATCATGGAAGCTCGGGGTGTTACAGGAAGTATATTTGTGTTTATGATATTTTATGCAGAAGACATTCTACATATAAAAAATGAAATATTTACTCTTCTCTCTATGAAGATATGGTAGGGTAAATGCTTATTAATGAAATACATGGGTGAATTTTCCTACACACTGGATTTCAATATCTATAGAGATAGATCTAAGTGGTTTCTTTAAATCAATCAAGACACTTAAATATGTAAATTTATAAAGAGGTTTATTATAGAGAACACCAAGATAGGGTTTTTACCATTGTTACATGGAATAAATCTTATAGTGATTCAGGATCCTTATAAAGAGTTTGGAATGATTTATATAATTTTCTATTTATATTCTATAGTTTCTATAACATATGTCTTGTTTTATACTTGACTTGATGTCACCTATGCTCTAAGAATGACTAGAAGATTTCAGTATGATCCCAATGATATGCACTAGATTGTTTTAAAGAGAATACTAAAGTACATGAGAATGACTAAGTATATTTTCTTGATCTTTTGAGGAAATGATGAGATTTTTGTACAATTGTTACACAAATGAAATCTTCTAATATGAAAAGGATGGTATAATATCTCAATATAGTTTTTTGTTTTTCCAAAATGTTGGATCTATCAGTTGGCTGAGTTATAAACATTTCACTATATAGAACTTGAAAATAGATACTAAGTATATCACTACATCAGATGTGTAAAAGTAAATTGTTAGGATTAAGAAGGTTATTGATAAACATGAAGTGGTTCCAAGAATCTATGGATAAATTAAGCTTCAATATGAAAAAATTGAATTTTTTCTCAGTATGTGGAACCCCTTCCCCATAGAAGGAAAAACAATATTTTGAAAATACCATCTCATATGAGAGATTATTTTGTTTGATGATGTTAATATCTAATGGTTGGAGACCAATGTAAATGTAGTAGATCAATTGATGAAACCATTTTCAGAGAATAATGATGAGGGTAATGTAGAGTCTCTTGGTATATTATACTGAAGATATTGATGTAATGTTTTCATAATGTATAATGTTATTATAATAAAGGAATTATTTTTTAATCATTAATTCATATGTATTGAGATTTACTTTACATGAATGGTGGAATAATGAAATCCCCTCAAAGTATGACTTTGAGTTGTCCCTAATTTATGATCATCAAGGAGTGTTATGGTTTGTGATGATATATTAATATTAGTATGGATATATTATTTTACTAATTATAAAGGGTTTTATATGATATATAATGAGTGTATTCATGAGGTAATAAGTGCAAAAAGTATTACTTTGACTAGCCCATAAAAGTATATCACAAGGAATAGCCTACAATCATTTATATACTTAGAAGGGTATGCTTATTATCAATACTTAATAACTAAGGTTGGTGAGATACCTATCATGATAACCTTAATACATTGATACCTTTGTAAAGAAATTCATTACAGCTTAGCTAGTCATGGGGGAGGCTGTTGGCATGTTGTAAATCATGTCATTAGTGGGAGTACGACCAAGATTGGTTTCTTTCCACTTATATGAAGAGTATAGAAATATAAAACTTGATTGAACTAAACTAATAAAATGTATAGAAATTATTAGTTGAGTCATAAGATATGTTTCTAGCTACTTGGATGTGAGACATGTGATGTTCTCATCCACTAGATGAATGTAAAGTGATGTGTTCATTGACTTGGTTAGTTTATTTTAGAAATAAGTAAAAATGAGTTGTTCTATACTAGATTTACATGTTCTAAGTCTAGTGATCATTTAGTGTCATGGGTAAATGGGTTATATTAGTATACATATATTTTATATGATATATATGATGGTGGAAAAGTTTATATATATATATATGTATGTTTAATGAATATCACTTCAACCCCATACTAGCTAGAGTAGCATTAACACTTTTATAGTGGATTTTATTTTATTACATCTTTGAAATAGGGATTTCACATTTATTTTTAATGATACTAAGTCCCACAGAGTCACACAGTTTTTCCTTTAGACAAGGATTAATTTTTGAATAATGATTTTGTTTAAAAATAAAGAGATATTAATAAAACTGTATCCAAAAATTTGTTTGGATGGATTCACATGAAAGTTGTAATGTTTTATATAAAGTCCTTATGTATTTTAGATAAATTGTGAGATTTTTTATTTTGAACTAAAATTTAAATCATATGATGTATATAATATAAGGATACATTGGTTCTAATGTATCCTTAAATAGATCTTGAGCTTACGTTAGTTTCAACATATCCTGGTTCCATGTGATGCAACCTAGCACTACATTTCACCCAATGTATCATGTGACAAGTACATGGAAGTACCACTTCACTATTGAATTATTTTTATTAATTTACAATAAAAGGGTTGGTTAATTCATGGATATTATCAATCATTTAAATGTTCAATAAATTTTATAGAAACGTTAAGTCATGTATGCTGATATGGTCGATTCTCTTTATTTAATGAAGAGCTTTAGGCACTACCTAGAAAAGGGATTGAGTTCTCTAATTAGTGGTGAGGAAGATTATTAGATTCTTGTAAAGGTTTCTAAATAACTCCTTATATATATAGAATCATTCATCAAAAATAGTGGAGGCATAAAACCCCTCTTAGTGGAGAGGAATCCTCAGGTTTTGAACCAGGATCTAATGGCATGTGGATTACTTTTAGAGGAAGGAAGAGCATGATTGTTTCTTATGTAATATTTATAATGAAAAATCTATTCAAATAGAGGCTACTTCTATAGTAATATTGGTACACTATTATTAATTATTCCTTTCATGTTTATTATGTTAATCACAGATAAAGATTATATGGGTTTTCTTCCACTTCAATCGATCAATTGATGATTCCCTAAAACCCATCAATAATGACACATATAATCTTACAAAACATAAAAATTATTATCAGTGGTAAATTTATATACACTAATTTTTTACAATCATAATAATAGGAAGAAAATTACTTAAATAAAAATCAAACTTAGTGCAAGGGATTATTTTTACCTAATCCCTCAATAGGAATGGGTTTACTATAGCCTACAACCAAATTACGCTAACCCTTGAGATCCACTACATTTAGAGGGTATATTCATTATTGGTTATGTGGAATTAATCTATGTTTTCCAGATATCATTTGGAATATTCCATAACCTATATATTGGATGTGAAATATCTACAGGTTAGGTTCATCTAATATATTCTTCCTTAATTTCACTGATTTCTTATATATGATTTATCATAATGGAAGAAGAAGAAAACCACTACATGAACCATCTTTATAAATTTTTTATTTTCTAGAAAATATATATTTATTACATCCCTACCTCCATGTGATATTCCAAAATAGACTCACTACCATTTTTCTCTATTAGGACCAAATAAAAATATTCTGCTTTGGAATGATATACACTTATTCCAAGATTGAACAAAATTATCATTTTCCATAGTGATAAATAAGTTTCCAAAACTATTAAGTTGTTCAATGATATTTTCAAATGTAAGAAAAGGTAGTTGAATATAAATCCATTTTATTCCAACATGATCATTAAGTTGAAAAATAATAATTTTATATCCAATATCTAAACTAGTTATAGCATTCATAATCAGAACATCATCACTGACTAGAGAACCAAAAAGAATAAGATTATCACAAATAATATTTATCCTTGAGATATAGTCATTAATTTTCATTCAAAATTTTCATTTATGATATATGAAAAACTAATGTATAATAATATGAGACCTTGTGTTATCCCTTTCAAGATTTTGACTTTCATCCAAAATTTACAGGAGGTCCGAGATTAGAATAATTGAGAAATAATATCTATTATCATTATACTGATTAACCAACCTAGAAAGAGTTGATCGATGGATCTCAAATACATTCTCTAATTAAATATATTTTTTAGATAATATACATTTTCAACTAGGATGTGTGATAACCCTAGCATATCTTAGAGTCCCAAAATACATGAACTGAAGGCCTAGAGGAACAAAATCCATACATATGTGACCCAATTTCACTGAAAACCCCTCCCCCTTCACCACTTCAATGTTTGTTCCTATATCACCACAAAGAGATTAATTTTGATTCCCCTTTCACCATATAGAGTAGTTAGGGGCCTAAACCAAATAGTGATTCCCCTTGTACCTTCACTATCTTGTGTCCAGTTAGCTTCAATAAGGGATTTCTACCACTCTAATCCATCAAAATGAAGCTGATATAGTGTAGTCAAACTACGTTGCATTGATGGCCTAGAGGCCCATTATTCTAGAGGCTCAGTGGGGCAAAGTCCCAATACAAGGGATAAAATCCAAAATAAAGTGAATATTACAACTACAATAGTACCCCACTATAATACCTCAATTTCTATAGTACTACTATAATACCTCGGTAATTAGCTTTTCACCAATTTACAACCAAGGTTCATATAGGATTCTTTAACACTTATTTAATCCTCTAACTATGTCTATCTAATCCTTATATTTAGTATGGATGAAAATCATAGAGTATTAACCTTTGATATGCTACGATGTGAAAGAATGCATACCATAAATAAAACCATCTAAATGATTTCCTTATAAAACTGACAATATAGTGGATTCTTAAAGAATAAAGTAATGATGATACAACTTGATCAGGCTAATTTTACCCATATTTGGAAGGACTAGAGTAATATTAATCATGACACCACTTTCACTCTTTCTAGATGAAGGATTAGTCTTAGCATTAGTAGTGGTATCAGAAGAAGCTGAATATGTATGTGTAGAGTGTGATTCCATCAAGAAGAGATAAACCGAACTAAAGAGATCAAATACCTAGATAAAATATAAAGAATACCTAAATAAAAGTGTCAAAGATATAGGGAGAGAGAGATATATAGGGAATTTCTAAATAGTTACAAAAAAATATAGTAAACTAAAAAGTAAAGTAATAGTAAATAAATACAATAGCGTTGGGAATAAAAAACACAAAACAAAAATTACCACATGGATTGAGAAATATATTAGTAGGTTGTTTTAACTAATAATTAAATATATTTTATACAATTTATTTGTTTATTATGATAAAACAACACATTTAATGTACCCGTAGATATAATAAACCATAAACCCTGACCATTCATGCTTTAAAACTAAATCAATGCATAATTTAAAATAAATAACATACTATAAACCAAATATGAACAAGACTTATGTATTATATCATAAATGTAATGAAGATAACATATGTGTAACTAAATTTTTCCTTCATATTAGGGTATCAATGGGTGGATGGATTACTCTATCCTTTAGAAGGATCCTCCTATCCAACTTGGTATGATAGTACCTCAGTTATAAAGAAAGAAGCAGAAGAATGCTTCAAATTAGGATGAATCCAGTAATGTTTCACTCATATTGGGTACCATTTTTTTGGATTTAACCTCCACTATATACGCCCCAAGGATCCTCACCAGACCTTCATTAATTTACCAGAATGTAATGAAACAACTACATCACCCTTTAGTTACAAAATCTCCGTAATTATTTTTCCATTCATTTATCTGACACATAAATTCATTCATATGAATATCTCAATAATTTAATCATATAAAATTTCTATAATAAAATATATGCATACATGTAGGATACTCAAAAATTAACACTTAATGATCAAATAAAACATTAATAACACTATATAATTAATGCATATCGAATCACTATGATATGTCTATATTATACACCAAGATATATTTAAAGCAGTGGTAAAATATCTATATATCTTGGTTTATAATTTACCAATACAAGGGAAAAAATATTCATTGGATTTTTGTATGTTGTTAATTATAACATACTCCATATCATACCATTAAATATATCCAAAAAACATCATATCTATATAAATCATTAAGATATATCTCCATCAATATGTTCAATATAGGGAATTTTTTGTTGGATATCCAAAAAACTATGACTATTGAATACTAATGATATTGTTATATATTTTTTATTCTCTCAAAAAACATTGATAAAAGAATATATATATAAAACCTTGAAGAGTTCAAAAATCCAACATCATATTCAAAATTATGATTGTTTCACCCAATTAGATAAACTACTTTATATACTGAACTATATAATACATATGGTATAACAATTCATCAGAGGAAGAATTTAAAATTTATTTCATCATCACATGGTTTGTATAAATAAAGGTATTTACATTATTAATCATATTACCGATGTATTTTGAATAAAAATAAAACTCCTAAAGAGTTTATAAAAGAAATGGAATATATGATCCTCAAATTTAAATGATTTTAATTTTATTTTTTAATTAACCATCAATAAGATTAAATCATTTGATTTTGTAAAGAATTTATATATTCCTGAAAATAACCTCAATTAAAAATTAAATACATTACTTTTATGCCTGATATATTTCATAAATGAGGGGATAATGAAGTACTTATTTTTCCTTGAATGAAAAATATAAATGAATATATTATTCAATCCTAAATTATATAAATATACATGTGCATATGTACCTTTAATATAATTTGTGATTATACTATAATGAATTTGATGAAAGTTAATTTTATTATACTACTCATTGTGGCTTAAAGGGAGTATAAGATTACTTACTCCAAAACTTAAATGAAAAATTTGTTGATTATGATGATGCTAGATATTTTTTTAATGTATACATAGTTGGATATTAATCATGTATATGTATTCACATATGGTGGAATGGCCATATCATAACATTATATAAAAAACCATTTTATGACTTACTCAAATCTTGTCGAGTTGATTTAAATTCATGAGGGGGGTTGATAATGTGTTTAGTTGAGGTCATTTATTCATCATACCATAAATTTTTGTGGGCTCACAATAGAAAATTGAATTCTCACTACTTCACATAAGGACCATGTTTCTTGTATATTGTAATTAAATCATGGGTATGTCAAATGTTTTTAAAAAAAGTCCTCATTGAATATATTTTTTATTCTTTACCCATCAGATTTAAAAAAATAGTGAGTTAGAAATCCAAAAAATTAAATAATATGATAATATTCTATATTTATTTACAAAGGCATTACAAAAGAAAAAAAAATCTTTTGGTAGCTTGATTAATAAAACTATGATATATAAATAATAACCTCTATCCGAATTTAATAATGGAGAGTTGGGGATATTTTATTCCTCCCCTATACAAGGGTTATCCCACTAGGTTTTATTGATAATATTTTTAATGTGACAAATAAAATCATCCTGAAATTAAATTATTTTTTCTTTAGTTGTATTTTATCATAGAGTTTTATAAATTAATAACAAAAAATATTCCATGAAATTGATGACCTATATGGGAATTTTTTATGAATTATTGTGGATCTAATTATCCCCCATACATGGGGGGATTACCAGGACATTGGTCCCCATATCTAACAAATTATAATCTTTAACATTCACACTTTCCATGTTCCAACTGTTGGAATTTATATAAAAGATAGTGATTATTCTAGATTGTTGATTATATTATATTTAACCTTATATATATGTGGTGATATGATAATGAATAGATAATTTTGGATTAATTATTATCTCTTATAATTGATTTATAATTATACACTCACATTAAATCCCCATCACTCTTTCTTTCGATCAAAATCACAATTCATACATGATTATTAGTGAAGTTCCAATAATGACATATTTTTCACTTTTGATTAGTGTTTCAACATCAGTTTCACAACATATTGATATATAGACACAAAATCATACATATATACATAAACACACATATATACAAGTACATATAAAGGTTTATATTAACTTATATATATATACAATAAATAAAAAAATTAATACATATATATTCATATGATATATTTATAATATCTATGTTTATATATAATGTAATATATTTATAATACATATGTAGTAATATATATGTATATTCTATACCCCATGGTCAACTCTATTATGAGAAAATTAGGTCTTATGACCTAATATCCAACCTATTTTCATAACATTATCACACACTTCCTCCCTTGTCAATTCTGTTTAAAAAAAATCTAATTTGGGACCATTTTTGTAAGTTAAACAAATTAGTATTGAAAAGAATAAATGAATGATTAAATTTTAAATATTTTTTTTTACCTAAATATGGAGAAAATAGTCCCAGAAATATCATATTTGATTACTACCCCTCATATACATATATATAAATTTATTTTTCATATTTAGAGATTGCCACTAGTGGTGTCTAATGCTATCTTTTATTTAAAAAATATAAAATATAAAGGACATTGTTTAATGATTCATGAATAAAAATACCTAATTAAAAAAAACTTCCCTCATGGAAAACAAAACAAAACATTACAGATTAAAAAAAATGTATAGAAAAGTTTAATTTATCCATGAATTACAGACTCAAATTTTACAAAAAAATATTTGGTACATAAAATTTGTCATGTTAACTACATAAAATCTTATGTATCACCAAAAATATCTTTATTAAACCCCAGAAAATATTTTCCTACCTTATGAAATAATTCACCAGTAATAATCATGAGTTTTTGAAAAACAATACCACTACAGGTAACCCAAAAATAGAATATAACAAAGTGAATAAGAAGAATTAGAGTAATAGTACAAAATAGACCACAAACAACAAAGCTAACTAATTGAGTTTTTACATACTCCAATCAAAAACCAAAATTCCTGATCAAATGGGGTAAAGAAAACACCAGTATACTAACTCACAGAGAGGCTTAACTATATTATGTCTATCTTGACACTAGCCAGAGAATGTTTCTAATTACATAGTGTACTCACAGTCATGTGAGAGAATACTTAGCTAAAATAAAACATTTTCCTTATATATTCCATATGACATAGACTAAAAACTATATTTTTATAACATGAAATAGTTTTATTAATGTCTAATTAATATAAAAATTCATCATGTATAGAAATACATAATAACTCATGAAAAATTTTCAATACATGATCAGGTTCAAAAGGCAATCCATATTATATCATTTAACATCCTGAAGTCAAATATAAAATATAGTTCATCCAAAAAATATAGGTTAGAAAATATTAAGACAAACAATTCAACTAGCACCAAACAAGAACCCCAAGCATGGACCTGATATTTTTCATTAACATGGATGTAGATAAGAATTACAAAAAATATTCTAGTGGAAAACTTCTACTTGTTTTCCAAACCACACATGTTCTAGAATATCCCTCTCTAATAGTGCTAAATGTATTTTTTCATAAGATAAGTTTCAAAATTGAATAATTTCAACCAAAACGTTATGGGAATTCCATAATGTAATATCATACTCTTATCCTTGTTAATATTTATATAGTTCATCTTATCTGCAATAAAATTCTATTTTAGTGCTCAAGGAACAATCTTCTCAAACCTAATTTATTTCATTTGGTAAAACCATTATAATTAATAAACAGATAACTCTCAACAATTATCATACCTTAATCACTCAAGATCATTTCCAGTCTCTTTATTCACCATGGATCTTCATTGAAAAAAAATTCCAAACACCTCAAATTTTTTCTTAAGTAAATAAACTCATAATTTCTTTGTAAAATCATTGATGAATGCAACAAATTAAAATAACCCACCATGATAACATGCTAACATAGGCCCCCAAACATCCATATGTGTGATATTTAACTCTTGATACTTTGGTGTTTCACACTTATCTACTTTCTAAGGATATAACTCTTACAAGATCTAAAATCCATGTGACCGCACCTGAACACCCCTTTTTCCATTAACACTCACTTATTCATCTCACTTAGGTTTCCAAAATGGTAATAAAAGACTTTTAACTTTAAGGTGTTTTCATTTTAGAAATTTCCATGCTAGATGACCTTCCCATCAAATACAATGTACCATATTTGACACCTCTAAACAAAACCATGGAAGCTAGAGTAATATTCTATTCTATAACACTTGAGCATGAATTATGGTAAGTAAGATTTTATTTCTAAAGAAACAATCACACAATCACACAATGCACATAACATTATTACTAAATGTGATTAAAAAAAATATTCAAAAATTTTGAAAATTGAATTTGATGAAATGATTTTTTTGAATTCATCATATCAAATTTATCTTAAGTTGAAATTTTGATTTTTTTCAGAAATATTTGATTTTTGGAAAATGATGAAAAATAAATATTTTACAAAAATAGTCAATTTTATGAAAATATAATGATATGATAAAAAATTGAAATTTTTGGAACCCATTTTATAGAAAAAAAAAATTTAATAAGTAATATAATTTATATAAAAATATAATATATAACTTATAAATATATTCTTTAAATTTTGGATATCTATGTAATGTTTTTATTCCAATAAAACTTATTTTTAGTTTTTCTTTCTTAATAATGTATTTACAAGGTTCCTTTCAATTTTGGTGTGGTTTTAATAAAAAATAATCCTCTACTAAGTTAAAATAATAAAATTATTCCCATTTGAATCATCATTGTAATTTTTTATAAAATCATCTTTATTATTAAAACAAATATATAAAAAGGTTTTTATTGAGTTTTATGAAGATATATAAAAATATTTTGTTTCACTATATCTAGATCAAAAATATTGTAATATGGATTTGATATTTGTAATCAACATAATTAATAATATTTAATAAGTTAGACATAATTTTTAGTCATAATAAATACTAACCGTGTTGAATATTAATCACTTTAGTTAATGGGTAAAATTAGTTAAAAGGTTTAAAATAAAGTGATAAGGCATAAAAATAACACAAAAAACATTATTAAAGATCATTGGATGGTTTCATTTATAAACTTACCTTATTATATTTTAATATATGACAATTCAGAGCCACATTACGTATTTAATACATATGTTATATAATAAAGTTTTGAGTACTCCAAGTTTTACACCCGCCACAGTTATTAGAGGGAACCCCTATCCTCTTTTCTCCACACTACATGAGGCACATAGCTAGACCAATACTTAACCAAAATACCTTAAAATGTCCCTCTATATGTCTTATAGGTCCTGGTATCACCAAAAGACCCCTTTATAAAGTCTTAAGGTGTAACCAAAAAGAGGTTACAAAAAGAAGATTTATATCACTACTACAAATATGGTCTTTATCAGTGCTAGAAAAGTAAATTAAAAGCGCTAAAAAACACTATTAATCGAGGTGAAGATCAAAGGGGGGGGGGTCCCTTTTATCAGTGCTAAAAAAAGCGCTGATAAAAACGTCTTTTATCAGCATTTTTTTATCCCTGACAAAAGAAACCTTTTATGAGCTCTTTTTTTAAGCACTGATAAAAGTAAAAAAATAAAACAAATTGAAAAAAATATATAATTGGGTGTGGGGACTTTTAACAACACCTGACCCCCCCCCCCTTTATCAGCACTAGGTAGACCCCTCCCACTCTCCCTTGGTTTGCCCTTGCCCACGCATCCCCCACATCCCCGCGTGCCCCCATACTTCCACCGGAACTCGAACTTGAGACCTCCACCCTTGCACACCTACACCTTTAACACTAAGTTATTTAGTTTTTTATTCTCTATTTAATGATATATATATATAATTATATTTATTCATATATTAATATATATTTATATTAATATAATTATATTTATTTATATTAATACACATATATTTATTCATATATTAATATATATATATATATATATTTATTCGTATATTAATATATATTTATATTTATTTATATATATATAGTTATATTTATTCGTATATTAATATAGATTCATATTAATAGAAATATATTTAGTTATATTAATACATATATATTTATTCAAATATTATTATATATATATAAATATATATATTTATTCGTATAATAATTTAAATTTTTATTTATATATATATATATATATTTAGTTATAAATTATTATCCATATATTTATTTTTATATTAATAGATATTTATATGATTATTTTTAAATAAATTTTTAAAATAAATTTTTTATTTGTGTTTGTAAATAAATTAATAAATACATACATACATATACACAACAGAAACACACACACATATTTATGAATAAATACATATATATGTGTGTATTTGAAAAGCCATAGAATGTTAAAACGACCATAACTTCTAATCCAGAAGTCTGTCTCAACTCCAAAACTAGTCAAATCAAAGAAAATGAAACAATCATCAATATAATATGTGGTATAAGACAAGATGACATCCAGATTAGAAGTTATATCAGTTTTAATGTTAAATAATCAGGGTATCACGACAAAAAACTCAATTTTAGAGGCTTCTTGGGCCTCAAAAAATGTGACCGAAGGTCCCCTTGGATCACTAGTGCACATCACTCATCGCAAGATTCAAATTTATATGTTGTAGATCTCAAACTGACACCCGAATCACAAGTTATTGATGTTTGAAGTTGGAGTTACATTTTCAACATATTTTAGATGTTTTCTTTATTTATTTTTTGATTTTTTTGTTTTCAAATTGTTATTAAATGATTATTAATCAATGATAATTAAAAAATGATTAATTAATGATATTTTTTAAAATATTTTAAATCTATTTTCACTAAATTTCTTATATATTAAATGTAATATTTTATTTATACTTATCTAAAACACATTTAAAAAATATATATTATATTTATATCAATATAAATTTACTTATATAACAATATATTATTTTTCATGATTTTTTTGAAATATAAACTTTATCAGTGCTTTTTTTAGCACTGATAAAGCCCCCCTTTATTAGCGCTAATAAAAAAATCCTTGATAAAGGGGTCCCATTTAACTGCACTAAAAAAATCACTGATAAAGGGTGATGGGTGGGGGGGGGATTTATCTGCATTTTTTAGCACTGATAAAGGGCCCCCTTTATCATCACTTTTTATAGTGCTAATAAAGGGTGGTGATGCGGAAACCCAGTTTTGGGGTAGTATATGTTCTTATAGATATTTTTAAAGTTCTATTCTTTGTATGTATCCTAAAAATCTTCAAAAAAATCAGAAAACAATTAAATAATTATATTAAATATAGAATTTTGTTTTTATATTAATTCTACATCCATTTTTTATCTCTTTTCTAGCCAATGGAAGATGAAAACATCGCTTGTGCGAACACAAGACCAACCGTCTACACGTCGTGGTGTAATTAATTTGTAGAAATTAATTTACTTGTACGGTTATAATGATTTAAATAATGAATATATTTGGTATTTATGAAATAATAATTACTTTTAAATATAAAATATCATCGAACTTTTTACCCTTTCATTGGTTGGAGAATGGTAATGTCGTTCATGAGTACCCGAAGCGATATGATATGTTTTTTATTACCAACATTCAAGAATGATTCTAAAATTTTATATAATTATATTTTTGAAATTATTAAATTTATGGATATTATGTAACCATTTCATTACACATTTAACCATTTTCAATATACTTAGTAATTCTATAAAAATTGATTGATAAACCTTAAATAGTCCATGTATACAAGAACTCTTCAATGAATGGATGATTTTTTTATAAAAAGACCTTAAAAATAAACTATAGATTAAAATGGGTTATTAAGAAAGTATTTAATAACTATAAATTGATTATTTTTTAGGATATAATGTGTTTGACTAAGTGAATGTTTGAGCTAAGGGTTTATTCCACAGTCTCATTTTTATTCAGGATTTTTTATATTTAAAATTTCATTGAAGGAATTTATAATCTATTTATCTTTTAAACTTAATAGAATTTTTTATCCCATATTTATCAATAGTGTTTTAATTTGTTTTCTTTCATATTCCTCTTTTTGGAACTTAAAATGGATGAAAAAATATTTTTAAATAAAATTGATCTTATTTCTTCTTTTGGATGGGAATGTTTATTCTCTATATCAATGTTCACTACAATGTTTTCAAGAATATTTTAATGGTCCAATGATTGTACATTTTCGACTATGTTTGAATTTATTTACAAAGGAATAATTGTAATTTTATTTTCCTTTTCTAAATGAGGTACTTTTGACCTTTTTACCAAAAGTGTGAAATGAACCTTTATTTTATCAATTACAAAATGGATGGGGTTTTCCTAGAATCATAACTATTTTTTTGAAGATCAAATTACAAGTTTCCATATTTAATTTTAATGAAAAACATTTCTCAATATTCTGGAAATTTTTATTTAATATTTTATCAAAAGAAGAGGATATATTTATCACTTTTTCAATGAATGGATCGACCTTTATAAGAATTTTAATCTATTTAATCATTTTATGATACTTTCTATTTACGGTGGATATACTCTAACGATACCATCCTTATTTTTCTCCGGATATCTTATTATCATGTTGTTCTCTTAATTGACTTAGAAAAATACTAAAAAGTTTCATGATAGTTTTTAAATATGAATTTTTATATTAATTGTACATTTAATTTTTATTAATATATTTCATGCGATGCATTAATTTCACATAGTAAATGATTGATGAGGCATGTTATAAACCATTAATGCATCTTCAGGTCTCATGATACCAACTAGTTTATTATTCCATGTACATTTTTCCAGTTTAAAAATAATGTCTTGTTAAGAGGCATTGATAGTAAGATTATGATGTCTTACATTATTTATTATGTCATCATTGAACTATTTATTATTACCCATATGATTATTTATGTTGTTATCTCATGAAAGAACATATTTATCTTTTATTATATCAGTTATATAATATATTTGATTATTTTCTATCTCTTCCATTTATTCCTGATTTATTTATTATATGAGAGAATTTATTGTATGATTTACCTTATTGAGGGCATGAGGTCACCCTTTATTATGTTTTCATTTCCCCAAGATACTGAGAAGAGTTCTATAAATTAATTTAAAGATATACTATAATAAAAATAAATTTATCACTCCAATTTTAGTTTTAGTTCATTTTTTCAAAATTTAATATGAGAATCATGAATGTGTCTAGTCTCCCAAGACTGATAAACTATTTGATCCTTCATGCTTATGCCTATGTAGTAAGATAAAATTCATCTCAGGGTTACTAGAGTTGGGGTTTTATATTAGCCATCGTAGAATTATTAATATTAATCTTATAAACTATATTTAGAAAAACATATATTTGAGAACATAACCCCATGAAATATTCCAGGTACATGTCTAATTATAGGATAATATAAAGATTTTTTTGGTAAGGTAGAGAATGTGTTGTTTCCTGAAAATTTCATTATAATATGGATACTGGAAAGATGATGTGGTTATGGAATATATGAAATGAGGGAAGAACACCATGAGATGGTTTGGTTGAGTATCAACTTAATTATCATTCAATGCATGATGAGTGGGTGTACGACTGAAAACATAGATAAATAATCTCGGGGTATATTCTTTAGTTGATTCCCACACTCTTTATGAACAATTATGAAAAATTTTAAAATATTTTTTTATGATTTTAGGATATTTCCAAAGATACAAATCATATTATTATGAGATTTTCTATACAGAAATATTCAATTTGTATTATGTATTACACTATATATAGAATTATATTGACATAAAGCTAGGGGCCTTGTATTTTTTTTATTTTTATTTTGGAAAATACCATTTTTAATTTGGTTGAGTGGTAGACTTATATGGCCTATAGGACCAATAGAACTAGTCCCAATACATGGCCATTAAAGGCCCAAAGGCTAGACACCCAACATAAATCCCACCCTAGTTGTTGTTTAATATGTTTCTCCAAAGCGCCCAATTTATAATGCTACCCAGCAAGAAAATACCCATGCAAAACTATATGGGGCCTAAAACTGATGGAAAATCCATACTATATCATTCATAAAATCTAATTTTCATAATTTGTGGTTTCATCATTCCTACGACCTCATAAGAGACTACATTTAGTTATCTAACCCTCTTTTTTTCTCATTTTTTTCTCTATCTTCCGTCAGAGCTATGACCCATCACCGCTTTCCTCCATCTCTAGTGCCACCAAGAACACCCCTTTTAACACTGATTCTCACTAAAATCCATCACCCGAGTAAAAAGCTACATATATCCTCCTCCATCAAATATTCCTCCACCCATTCACCCATTATGAACAGTCCAATATGTTGTTTTCACCACCATCATGGATGTCTTACTTCATCACCTGTGCCGACTGTTTTTGTCGAAGGAACCACTTGTTCCTAAACCATTCGCACCACAAACAAATTATAGCTTATAAATTTTCACTGATGTTCAATGATTTATCAAGGACACATTTTAAACCTTCTCCCCTCCACCAAGGACAACAACTGAAAGATCACATCGCACGGACAAGCTACCTTATGTGACCTGAAATTAATCCTCCCTGAATAATTGGGCCTTTTATAGGACTTGAACCTAAGTTTGATGTAGTATTAAGTGGTGAATTAACACTAGGATGAACCCCAACTATTAGATTTATAATTATACACTATTATTTAAAATTCATAATGTTTTTGGCTAACTTAGTTTATATAATTGTTTTAAAATGGAACATATAGGAATGAATATAAACTGTATTAATGTACGTAATATATAAATGGATTGACCTCTCATGAAACAATTGAATCTAGAGATGTAGTTGAACAAATTATAACTATATTGGTGTAGATGAAATAATTAATGACCAATAAACTTGCTCCGTATGGAGTAACCCAATGATCCCCAACATGGTTTAACAAAGTTAGACTGCTTCATGTGACAACGACCTCCATAATTTCATGAGACTAATAATCCATTAGTAATTGATTAATAGATAAATTCTATATAGAAGATATTTCTCACATGGGTAATTAGTGAATGATATAATTTAATCAATGAATTTTATCATCCTAAGGGATACACTGATAAATAGTGGTCATTGATCTATAACACTGGGGAATCTGAGGAAATAAATAGTATAGAGTGGAAAACATTCAAGGACATATTTTTAAAAAAAATTATTTTATTATTAAAAATGAGTTTATATTAATAGAACATTCCTCAATCTAATGAAAAACTGAAGGAGAAAATTTTACAAAATATTATCTAACTTTATGAGGTTAACAAATAATGTTGGAGATTATATATGTAATCCATGAAGTATGATTGATCACTTCTTTGATGTGATAAAGCCTAGAAGTCAAAGTGAATTAGTCTCTCTCAAATTTATAGTATATGATGATATAATATCAAGTTACATCAAGACAATGAAAAAATTCTCTAATCCATATTTTTTTCTAGGGAAAAAAATAAGAGAAACGAGAAACTGAGCACTCTGAAAAAATAAATACCAAAAAGTAAATAAGGGATGAGGGGAATTTCTAACTTGTAATAATTGTGGAATGAAATATTGTGAAACATTATTTAGAGGAATGAAATTTGTCTTCAAGTGTATAAAGAAACTGTGTCAGCTTTATGATTGAAATAGATAGAAAGAAGTAACCACTTTTTAATAATTAAACTATAAGAGAGGGGGAACTATTTGATTAAATTCCAAAAACATCAAAGAAATTTTCCTTATAAAAGGTTAAAGGAACAAGCCCAAAATTATGTCATCACTACAGTTGAGTTTTAACTTCCTAATGATATGGTGGTAGGTAAATTGGTTATAAATTCATATTTATATAATGATTTATTTGGTTTTTGATCTTCACACTTTATTATATCCACCACATTTTCTCAAAAAATTAGTTATTTTCCTATAACTTTAATAAGGTAGTTTTCAATAAAGAAACCTACTTGAAATATTATTTCAAAAGGATATATCAATCAGTTCTCATTTTGACACATATATATACCCTATTTTAAAACATAAATATTATGCCTTAGGATAACTTTGATATAATCCAAAAAATGGATTTGATTCAAAATTATATAGTGAAAATTTATTTATAAGACTAGGAGATTATGATTTGTGATGGAGATATAAAATACCGTATCTTTTAAAGGGAGACTATATGATCTGAATTATGTTTGGTTCTACCTCTAGTAGCAATCCTTTATGAAATTATTTGAAAAAAAGAGTAGACACAACCTATTGAATAAAAAAATTACCCTCGAAATAAAGGATATATCTATTATGAATGAATACATTGATGTGTTTCCTAAATAACTACTAGTATATCCACATAAGTGTGAGTTCGAGTTATTAATTAATATTATCCTTGATGAAAGACCTACATCTATTATTACCTATAGGATGAATATAATGGAATTAGTCAAATTGAAGAAACATATATATGATTTTTGTGAAAAGGGATTTATAAAACCTAGTTTTTCACTATGGGAGCCCCTATTTTTTTATTAATAAGAAATATAGTTCATTGAGGTTGTGTAATTATTATGGTGAGATTAATTACATTACTATAAAGAAAAATTATCCTCTACCCCATACTGATGACTTGTTTGGTTAACTTCAAAGAGATAAATATTTCTCAAAGACTGATCTTTATTCAGGGTATCATCAACTAAAATTAAAGAAGGAATATATTACAAAGATGACATATTGTATGATGTGTGGAAATTATAAATTTACAGTAATTACCTTTGGATTGACTAATTCAACCACTATTTTATGAATATGATAAACACAGTATTTGATGATTTTTTTATTATCTAATTGTTGAATTTATTAATGATACCGAAGTTTACTATAAAACTAATGTGTGTGTAATTGTTAATTTCAAATCAATCTTCTGACTCTTAGAGAATAGAAGTTACATGGAAAATTTAGAAAATTAAAATTTTATCTTCAGAAAATTACTTTTCTTGGCTATGTTATCTGTAAGGATTGAATATTTTTTTACCATTAAAATATAAAATTAGTGTTAGGATGGACAATGCTAAGGAATATAACTGATGTACGTAGTTTCCTTAGATTATAAGGTTACTATAGAATATTTGTTCAAGAAATTTATTGGTGAACTAATATGTTAACCAAGTTAACAAGTAAAGGGGTTAAGTTTATTTTTTTAGAAGAATATAAATATTTTTTGGAGGAATTAAAGAGGATATAGGTCAATGCACCAATGTTTAATTCACCTTATAGAAGGGTTAGTTTTTTTATATTTATTAATGAATCAAAATATGACTTGGAAGTGTAATTATATAGAATGATAGAGTTGTTTTATATACATCAAGGTAGATAAATATTGATGAACATAATCATCGAAACTATGATTTTAAGTTAGTAGTAATTATATTTGAATTGATGATAGGGAGGCATTACCTTTATGGTGAAAGATGTGAAATATATACGGATCAAGAAAGTTTAAAATACACTTATCACAGAAACATATCAACATGAGGAAAGGTGATGATTATAATTACTCAAGGATTATGATTCCTAAATACACTACCAACTTGGGTAGGAAAATATGGTAGTTGATGCATTGAGTAGGGAATATTAGGGTATTATTTCTAAAATGATGATTGAAAAAGATCCTATATTCATATATTAACTAAAGTTGGATATGAAAATCATCAAGGAATATGAAACATCGCAATTATTCCAAATTCCTACCAAACCATCATTATTAGATAAAATTAGAAGTTCCCAGCTTGATGATAAGAATATTAAAAATAAAATCAAATTTTTGAATGATGGGATGCTTAAGAATTAATTTATAAAGACAATATATTTAAATTTGGAAGGAGTATATGTGTTAAATCCATCAATTTTAGAAAAATATAATCATTAGTTGAATCTCATAGCTCTTTATACTCCTTGGTAGCAGAAAAATTTAAGTGGAATTGAAGGAAATGTTTTTGTGGGATAATATGAAATGGGAAGTTGTATAATATTTATCAAGATTCTTGTGTTTTCAATAGGTAAATTCTGAGATACAACATATTAAAGGAGTTATAAAATAATTAAATATTCCTATGTAGAAATGGGATGATATTACTATAAACTTTGTCACTAGATTCCCAAAAACTCCTAGAATGAATGATTCCATATGGGTTTTTACTAACCACTTTACCAATTCCACATATTAAATTTCTATAAGAGAATATCTAAATCATGAGAAACTTATGAAGATCTAAATTAATGAAGTTATGGGACTTCATAGTTCACCTATTTTGCTTATATCTGATTAAAATCCATGATATACATAGAAATTAGAGAATATTATTTAGGAGGATATTAACAAATAGATATATTGTAGAAATATCTATCATTATTAAAATAATGGATAGTCTAAATATATGATTCAGACATTAGATTACTTATTAGGGGATACTCATATAACTTTGAAGGTATGTGGGTTTAATATTTACGTTTTGTTAAAATATTATATAATAATAAATACTATTCGAGAATTCAAATATAAATATATGAAGTATTGTATGAGAAACGTTTTTGTACTCCAACTTGTTGGGATGGTGTTGGTGAAAGGAATCTTTTATGTCAATAATCGAAGGAAGGATTTATAATTTAAAGTGGGAGATTATGTTTTATTGAATGTATCTATATGAAAGGTTTTTATAAGGATTTAAAAAAATAAGAAACTATGTCCTAGTTATATAGGGTCATTTTAAATTTTTAGAAGAATTGGAGCTGTGGATTACTATTTAAAAATCCCACCTAGCCCTTATAATGTTATGATGTGTTCCATATTTTTTTTATGAAGTACATGAAAAGCCCAAAACATCTCATCAACTATGAGGAAATAGTATTGAAACATAATTTATCTTATAATGAAGTAATTTTCTAGATTCTTGAAACTAGAGAACTAGTGTTGTGAAATTGGACGACTTTATTGGGGAAGGTACATTAAAGAAATCATAAAATATAAGAGAGAAAATGAGAAAATTTAGAAGTTATTATGAAGGAATTTCCATTTATTTTCGTGAGGTAACATTATAGAAATTTCAAGGATGAAATTTTTGATGGAGGGAACAGTGTAACACTAGAACGTAAATTATAGTAAGTAACATTTTCTTTCTAAAGACATAATAGCATAAAACAAATAGATTTATTCAATTACGTGATTAAAAAGTAAATTAAAAAAAATTAAAATAAAATTTCATGAATTTAATTTCATTTTTAAATTCATAATTTAGAAATTAGTTTAGGTTTATCTTTTTAGATTTTTCAGAAGTAGTTGAGTTTTTGGTGAATAGTGAAAAATACTAATTTTACAAAAAACCTAAATTTTATGACATTATAATGATATAATTATAACATAAAATTTTATGAATCATGTTTTATTTATTTTTAATAATTAATATAATTCATATAAAAATATAATGTTGATCATATAAATATATTATTGATATTTTGAAAACCATAGAAATTTATTTGTTCAAATAAGAAATTATTTTTATTTATTCTCTATTAATCAAGTATTTAAAATTTAATTTTTATTTATAGTTTTTTTAAATAAAAATATTTATACTTTTATTTTAAATAATTCCATTAATTACCTTTAAATCAATAATATACTTTATTTTTCCATAAAATCGTCTTTATTATTAAAAAAACATTTTTCTATAAATAACTTATGCTGCATTTTACAAAAAAATATTGAAAGTAAATTTTTACCACTTCTATAAATTGAATCCTGAAAAATGGATTTAAAATTCCGAATCATAATAATTAGTAATAAGTAATAAGGCTAACTTAATTATTTTATCAAACATCTATAAGTGGTTGACTTAAATAATAACTATTGAATGAATAGATGAAAAATGATTATAAAAGGAAATTAAAAATAATACATAGATGAAAAATGGTTATTAATAATGTATTTAATAAATTAAAATTAATAATTCTGAATATATAACTTGTTTTACCTAATAGAAGTCTGAGGTAAAGGTTTATTCAACAATATCATTTTTATTCTGGGTTGTTTATCTTTAAAAATCAATTGTAGTAATTTATAAGATCTTTCTCTATTAAAACACATATATTTTATTATAATTTGTTTATTTATTTTCTTATATGTTTTACTTTCATTTTAATCTTTTGATACTTAAAACGATTGATAACATATTTTTAAGGAAAACCAACCTTATTTCTCATTTTTTTCGAGAATATTTCTCCACAACATTCTTATTCACTATAATATTTTCAAGATTTTTTTCTAGTATCCAACAATTGTTTAAGGACATTTTGAACTATATTAGACTTTATTTAAATATTTTTAATAGAAAAATTCTGGCAGTTTTTCAAATAAGTTACTTTTAAAATTTTTCAAATTTTTTGAAATGAATCATGGTTTTAACATTTAACGAATAACTTTTTTTTCCAACATCATAAATATTATTTCATTTGAAGATTCCTTTATAATTTACCATGGTTAATTTAAATAAAATAATTTTCTCAATATTATGGATATTTCTATTTAAAAAATAATCAAAATAAAATGGTATTTTTCTCATGTTTTAAAAGAAAGGCTTTATCATTCTTTTAATGGTATTTTTACCAATATCAATATTATTTTATGTTTTTTATGATTTAAGGGGGATATACTCTAATTATACCAACCAACTTATTTATTTCAATGACTTTTGATCATGTTGTTCTATTTATTGACTGGGGAAAATATTTATATTTTATATGATTGTTTTTAAATATGATTGCTTATATTGACTATGTATTGAATTGTTATTCATTTATTTCATATGATGAATGCATTTGATGTAGTAAGTAATGGATGAGGACAATTATAACCCCTCAACGAATCGAAATGTATCATAAGAAAAAAAATGTTTGGGTATTTGGTTTATTCCATACCCATCTATGTTTGGTGTATTATCATGAGGCCATGACGATAAGATTATGATGTCTAGAATTATGAATTCCATCATTATGAAACTAGTTATTATTATCCATGAGATTATTTAGGTCATCGTGTCATACATGGATATATTTCCTTTTATGATATTAGTTATATGGAATTATTTATTATTGTTTATCTCTATCATATTAATAATTTTTTTTATCATATAATAGATTATAATTTATGTTTTCTCTTACTGAGCATGTGAGATCACCCTTTATTTTGTTATCCTTTCACTTGGATACCTAGAATGGATATGTGGATGATTTAATAGATATAATAGATTAAATAATAATGTTGTCACTAAAATTTTATGTTTTATTTTATGTTTTAAAATTTAATTTGAGAATAATGTAAGATTATAGTCTCCTAAGACTACTAAACTATTTGATACATTAGGAAGTTCTCTCTTATATAATGTTCCAATATAGTAAGATAACCACATTCTCTAGGTTCTTGGAATTATTTCCACTTGAGCTAATCATTTAGAATAAGATAATGTACATCCTTAATCAATAGGTCAATATTTCTGTAAAAATTACTTAAGATAGTCACTATCACATCTTATGATTCTAGAATTAATGACATTAATAACTAATGCCACAAATTATTATGAATTTTACTTTAACTAATTCGAGATGAATTTGAATCATGTTGAATTATATGACATGATCAGTAGCTTTCCTTCCTTATGACATTCTTATATCGAATAAACCCAAAATCATGAACACTTCATACATTGTTGTTGACTTCTATTACATATCTAAGAGGGCCTTTGTTAGCTCCACCATGATCTTCACCCCTTGGATGTTATAGAAAATATTTCATTCTAGTGATATCTATATAATTCCAGGTGTCTTTATATCAAGCATTTACCATTTGAAAATTTTTATCATTTTTTTATTTTAATGCTTTCAATGGAACTTCAAGATTATTTTGAAACAAATAATACTCTATATAAATTTTCTAGAAATAAAAGTTTATCCTATTGAATATCTCTAAAAAACATTAAATTATTCCAAAACCATTACTAATAAAACATATGACTCCAACTAAAATAAAAAATCATAGAGAAAATAATATTACTTGAAATGTTTGCTACTGAGTGTATTGAGCCTTGATAAACCATAATATTTGATACCACTTATTAGAATTCAAAACCATTATTATTGAAATCATGCTATTAGAAGCTTCAAGAATGGAAGAACGTTCTGAAAATTTTGTAAGATAAAGAATCCGAGGATCCTGATGTACTATAACAGTGAAGAAAAACCACAACCTGGTAACTACAATAGATCACCTCCCTCATAAACTCAACAAAAAAACTCCCAAAAACATACATAAAAACAAAAACATAATCAAATAAGGAATAAAACCAAGATATTTTACATGATTTAGATTTTAGTTCTGCATTCACAAGAGAACATTACTAATTATATTCATTTCATAGAAGGAGAAAATATACAATCACAATCATAAAAATAAATTAATATTATATCACCTCAAATTAAATGAATATGTGTTCCCACCCCACCTATTTTTAGTGTGGCCTTGTCAGTCAATCATTTCAACCAAATTTTGAAATTTATGGGGGACCCACTATTGATCTTTTCCACCATTTATTACTCATAGGTCACCCTACCTCAATCACTATTATCTAATGAACTATGTAATTAAATATCATACAACCGTTTGATAATTCATACATAACTTTTTCATACCATAAGGAACACCTTATATAACCTTATCAAAGTGATTTTTATATGAGCCATGACTTCCACACTTACATCATCTAAATATAACAACTTGAATTCCATGTTTTGGAACATATCCTTCCGAAGCATCCTAACTACTATTAGAATTTTACTTTTTTGAGCCTACATCAGTCTGAGTTACTTATACTAAATTCACTCCTTCTAGACATATGAAATAATAATTTAAAGTATACAACACAATTTTAGAACAAAATTTTTACGAGGCCGAGTCACTACATAACAATATTTTATTGAATTTAAAATTATACAGACTTCAAATAGTGAAGTTATAATTAATGATAGATGAAATTAACACACTTAACACCCAATTTTTTTAGATTATGGCATTGGGATACAAAATAGGGGAAAACAAATGTGAATAGAATGTAATACAATGTTTTCTAGATTTGTGTTATCATATCATTATCAATATACCCAATAATATCTCTATGAATGTGTTAATATTGAATGAAATTTAGACTATGGTTCATAAAGAATAATGTTTGCACATGAACAAAGATGATATATAGAAAACTTCACACCATGTGGAGGCTCTCTTAATGGAAAGAGGAAGGATGGTGGAGCACAAATCTAGTGGGATACAAAATCATGATAAGTAAAAATCAAAGAGAATAAAGAATGAAACATGTTAAAATTATATCATTAAGGGTAACATTAAGAAGGATTATTTGTTTTAGAAGAGTGTGGAAAAATATTAGGTAAATTTGGAGATTAATTTCCTTAGAGGATAGATATTAGTCAGTGATGTGTCAGTGGTTTCAAGAGATTAAAAATACCTTATTGACACATGGATTAATGACTTGGGATAAAGGTGGAACATAAAACCCAAAATATAATGGTTATATCATTATGAACATATCTCAAAAAGACTTTTATACATGGGGAAAAGTCACATATTGAAGATCGTTGGAGTCAGAATAATAAAATTAATGATGCATGGCATTTTGATTTATATCATATAAGGAGTACACTATATGACATACGTTAAGAAGAATATATTTTCCTTTGGAAAATTTAATAACATCTGGTGAAATACTCACAAAAAGTAGGAAATAATGAAGATTATAAGATGTGAGCTTGTGTATATGGGGGAAAAAATATATCAATAAACTATTATGTTCTTCAGGGTGTAATATACAAGGAGTTGAAAATATATTTCACACCCACTTCCTTAATATAATAGTTAATGAAATTATGGAATAAAAAACATGGGAATATGTATGGAAGATTATTGAAGATTATTGGTGATCAAAATTTTCTCCCTTGACTTACAAAGTCATTTTTACCATTTTATGAATTTTATGTTTTGAGTGAGAAACACAGATTGAGGTTTGAAACATAAATAGAAAGGAGAAGAGAGATCTTATACTTGATCTATCCTGATATATAGAAAACTTCTATTATATATCATATATGATCATAATATTTTTTATCATTCATAAATGAATATTCCTAGAGTGTATAGGTATACCCAATCAAGAAGAAGTAAAACATCTTTAAAGTCTTGAAAAAATTCAAAACATGTAAGGAACATGGATTTTAATGGAAGATCAAGTGTCTAAGGATAGTAAATAATTAGTTAATATAAAATCAAGAAGAGTAACATATTTTATCAACAAGAACACATAAAGAGTATATTTGTGATAGAATAAACACCTCATTAATGAATTTTGGGAAAAATAATTAAAGACCACCAATTTTGAGATCAATTGATTTCTTTGAACAATGATTGATATAAAGACACTGATGGAGATATTTAATGATACACTTGCTAGCTATCCTCGATTATATGCATTTAGAATCATAAAAATTTCATAATTTAATGATTTGGAAAGATCAGAGTTTGATTCAAGATCTTAGAAACATGTCCTATTTTGATACCTTGATGGTGTAAAGTAGTATTATTTATGAAACCCCACTGCCTGAAATCTTATCATCAATAGAGACATAATTTTTATATAATATATAGTTTGAATGATGATTGATAAATTTGTTGAGAAATAAAATACAGAATCTACCACAATCATAGTAGAGGATGAATTGAATAAATAACATGTTTCCTCTAATGAATTACCAGATTATAATGATCAAGAACCTAAAGAGTATGTACCAGGACTACAAACTCTAAAAAAAGAGCACTAATATGTTACTTAGATTATATCACTAATAGACATATTATATACTAATTGGTGATCGATGATGTAGAACCATATCATTTTCTGAAGGAATCTCAAAATTAAGACTATTAAATAAATTCAATAAATCATATATATTATATCATACAATATCAGTATGTTATATCAGATGATGTGCATTAAAACCTTGACATATCACATGACATGAGGAGTTAATCATAATGCATGTTATAGTGATATTATACCACTACCTAATCCTTTCAAATTTCCTCATATATTTTGTATCATTAATTAATTCATAATATAAAATTATTAGGAGATAAATAATATTATGAGTTAGGAACATGGTTAGGTGTTTACCACATAAGACACTAGAATGTCATGGAATAAAGGAGAATCATGCTCGAGCATTAGGTAATTCAAAAAACCCATGGATAAACCATAGAGGAGAGAGTATAATAGATTACTAAAATAGATTTTCATCGAACACATAATAGAAGGAAATGGTAGTGAAAATATTTTATGTAAGGTACACAACATGTTATTTTTTATATATTTACATGGTTTTAGTTTCATGACTGTTTGATCATGGGAAATGTGGTTTCTAATTGTTTACATTACTTTAGGTAATATGGTTTATAATTTCGCACACTTTCTTCATTAGTGTCTCACTTTAAGGTAGCTTTGTTTATTGGGATTTTCATTTCCATTTCAAAATAAATTAATCTTAGGATCCATCAACAAACAATTGAAATATTACTTTGAGAAAATGTTTCCAATCAAAAGATTATTTAAGAACCCAATAGCCCCTCATTGTGGGATCAATCATACTGTTAATACAATAATTGTTTTATGTTAATAAAATTTTTATTTACTTTTTTGTATATAATACTTAGCAATTTTTTTCAAACTTAGAAAGATCATGTTAAAATCCAACCATCTCCCATTGATCATGAATAGTGATAGCCTATTATTTAGAAGTAGCGAGAATCTCATTGAAATCACCACTCAAAATAATAAGTTCCTAAACTTGTATGTCTATAATTTTAATTATATCTAATGTTTTTCACTTATCATAATTAAACAACCACATATACATATGTGCATATTCTCAAAATGTTCCATTATCTTAATAAATTTTACTATGAATAAAATTATGAGAATAATTTTTAATTTTGATGTTATTATCTTAATTCTATAAAATACCAAAATCTAATATAACATATCCTTATAATAACATTGAATGAAAATGAAAAATTCCATTTAAAATTTAGACTCACTAAATCATTAACTTTTAATATTTAATTGAAAAATACGATAATATTACAACTAACATTTCACATCACATCCAGAATGTTATATGTTATTCTATGAATTGATGTGTAGTTATGACACAAAGAAGATTTAATATTTAAATTAAGATATTATTTATGATTAGATTAAATAATGGGAAATTATTACTTGTGGGTAGAATTATTAATCATCATGGAGAATTATTATTCAACATAGAGTTATTATTCATGTGACGCCACGAACTTATTTATTATGTAATAACAATATTTTTTTGTTTTACTTCATTCCCATGCTGTCCAAAACAATACTTAAAAATAAACACAAGACTTTCTTTATTTAATGAAACACTGAAAATGATTACATTTTTTCATGGATAAGAGAATCCATCGAACCAAAAATACCTACCAAGAGACCTATTAGAATTACAAAGATACACCAAAATACAACAGAAGAAGCCCAAGATAATAGTGGGGGTCCTTCAGATCCATCACAATGAATACTAGTACATCCAGGACCACAACAACCATACTTATAATCAGAGTAATGATGAGCACCATTTTCAAAAAGTTGTCTAGAGGTTGAATTACCATAAAAATTTATTTATAAATGCCTTTCTGATCGTTCTAGATACTTATGACTGTTGTTTTCCTTCTAGGGAAACTGGAGTTCAAAATAAAGTGACCGTTAGTATCTTATTAAATAAAAAAAAATTTAAGTGAAAAATTTAAGATACATTGTATAAATTTTCATAAAACCTATACAACTTAATCATTTTTGATATGTTTAACATATCTTAAGTTTTATCTTTAACATCATGGTTTCAAATTTAATAGATTATTTTATATAACATAGTATGATTTTAAAACATAGCTAAGTATTTCAAATACTTTTTAAATGTTTCAAATGTTTTAAATATTGTATTAGGATACTTTAAATATGTTTTAAATTACTGGTTTTCGATTTTTTAAATTAATTTTTGATGGTTATATTAAATATACCTTTTTAAAAATAAGAAATAATTTTCATACTAATTATTTTTAAGTATAAAAGCTTCTTGAGTGTCGTAAGTATTGGTGTACTTTAATCTACCAAAGTGTTAAATTAAAACGGGATCATGTTTTATGAAATTATGTTCTTTTTTTACAAACCTAGGTATAATAAATATAAATTTTAATTTGATAAAAATTAGGTGGGTACCCCACCTAGCCAAGGGAAACCTAGTAGGAAACCACTCAGGTCATAGGTGGGCATCTCACTCACATCCCCTAGAAATGGCCCAACGATGCATGCTGAGTCACACACACAGTAGTGCATAGTCTGGAACGAACATACATAAGAGTTCATATGATAGGGTGCCAGAGCAGGCCACTATGCGGGGAGGCACGATGGTAGGGGTGGGAATAGAGCGCATCCGTGGAAAACCGGTACATGGCAGTACCAAGAGGGGGAGGGAGAATTTTGAGCTATGGCCAGGAGAATCAGAGTTATAAGGGATATGAGAAACTCATCCCATTTTGATATGGGATGGAGTTTTTAGGCGAAATTCAATCCAAGACGTCTGATAAAGACACGTGAAATCTTGACCGTCCGATCAGTGAGACCTTCGATTCCCAGCAACCATGCTTTCTCCACCGTATTTTTATCAAACATCAAATCCATTAAGGATCTAATCACAACTATTGAATTATTTTTAAAATGCCACTTTTCTCACAGCTGTCTGATCAAAATATGATATAATCCTAGCCATTAATATTTTTTTAAACTGCGAATTCAGCCTAGCCATCCGATCAGATCCCACTTAATCTAGGCCACCCATTTCATTCCCAGTTTTCTTCTCTACACCATATTATTCCTCCCGTGTGCGTCATTCCATTTTCACTTAGCCTCCCACTTTTTCCATTTTTTTCTTCACCTGTGACACCACCTTTTACCCAGTGGCCCTCCCTTTACTCATTTTCAAAAAGACCAGACACCCTATGTCTTATTTTAAACCGAGGAACCTCAGTTTTCCATGCAATTTTCATAAAAGATATATTATATATGATTCCTAAATATATCTCATTTTGCACCCGAACCCTATGGTGTTCTTCCTCACTAGTGTCTTCGTCAAGTTCCTTCAGAATTTTTATCCTTCAAACCAATTAAGGGACCTAGATTCTCTTTCCATGTTTTGATTTGGATATATATATATACATATATGTATACACACACATATATATAAATGCGTTTGAGTATAAGACCCCCTGACTTCTTCTATGATTGTTAATCTTTAGTCTAAAATGTTTTCTTAATCTTTTACCAAAAAATCTCTTGAGATATTTTGTGTTTGATATATATATATATATATCAATGTATAGATAAGTATATATATGTATATGTTTTATAAGGAAACCTTTTATATTTTATGATAAGATTTGAAATTAATGAACCCTTGTTTAACTAATGTTCCTAATATGTTCAAAACATGTAAGTGTCATTAAATTTTTGGTGTAAGACCCTTATATACACCATGTATATTCAGTTATATGTGTATATATATATATATATATATATATTAAATTTGACCCTAAAGCTAATTTAGATTTTCCAAATATTGTTGATAATGAATAGAAAATGTGGTTTTTAAATATGAAAGGTTTTTAAGGAACAATTTAAAAATATAATCCTTTATATAAACCCATGTGTATAAATGGATTACACAACACAAAACCCTAGATATTTTTTGGATTTTCCAATTTTTATACTTTTGATGCATTTAGTAATTATGGAGAATTCATGAGTAATAATTTTTGGGGTTTGACAGTCATTTATACATATGTATAAAGTGTAAAAATAAGTTTTTGTGTAAATAGATTCCTTGACTAGTTTTAAAGAAGATTTATCTTTAAGTTAAGAAAGTTGGTGTTTATCTACCCACATGTGTTTTATTTAATGATTCTTCTAATTAAGTAAATTATGCATTTTAATATATATTTATGAAATACTTATTTTGATAAATATTAAATATTAATAATTATGTTTTAGTAAGTGGTGTTTTTTATTGGCATGCTTTTCAATTTTTAACATTGTGAGTAAATAATTGAGAATACCATTGTGGTAAGTTAATATAAGAACATGCAAGTAATGGGTGTTTAGATAACTATGCGTTTAATACCCCAAATTAATGTTTTTTTACCTTAAATCAATTATGTATTAAATCCATAGTGAATTTCCTTTATGCATTTTTGGTACCTAAAATGTTTACTCTCATAGTAAGAATTTTAGAATTTAAGGGTTATCATTTTATGTGACAAACCTATATTTAATGTTATTTGGTTATTGTTACATCTGATATAATCTTCCTATCATAATTCTCATTTATTCTGACAGTCTTGCAATGGTTAGTATTGTTATTAAGACTTATATTCATGTCTCACTTTGAATATGTAAATGCTAAAGAATGTAACCAAAATCTAATGGCCTTTTATGGAGTTAAGAACTAAATTATTAAAAGTGGTATGGGACACTTTGAGTAATATAAAATGAGAAACCAAGTAATATGTGACACTTGGAATGATATGTAATGAGTAATTTAATAAATCAAAGTGGTATGAGGCACTTTGATTTCAAGAAATGAGGAATGCTTTGGACTTAGTATGTGTTGGGTGGGGCCCACTATATCCCCTCAATGCATCGGTAGGTCTCATGAGACAAATTAGATGTGGAATTGGTTGAGGCATTTCCAAATTATGATTTATGAATTTTGGATGAGGCCTTAATCATTTTAGATGACTTGGACGAGGCTTTGAAAAATGTTTCAGAATGTCCAACATATGCACTTTCCTCATTATGACTATGAAATTTATTTAACCAAGTGAATATTTGACTAGTAGAATATACTTGGTTAAAGACATTGTACTTATGAGAATCAAAAGAAGTAAATGGTTATGACGTAATGTTTATTTAGCACTCAAAGATTTATCAACCAGTTTTGGTTTTACAGTTAGTAAGGAATCAAATTGAAGTTATCATTTTGTGCACAACTCTGATCATGTATAAATTCTGTACTTGCACTCCCACATGTCACACTTAGTATAGTTAGAATAACTCCTAATTTATATGATTTACACCATATATTTTTTATGAGCATGCTCATGATTGGTACATGTTTCATTGTAACCCTGTTAGTATTCCTTGAAATGTTTACTTATCATTATTGGAAAAAATGTAATGTCACGGTTCATGTATTATAGATTTCCTTACAAAAATGTTTTCTGGATAATTTTAAAGTAATCTTTTCAAAAGGTTTTATTTGATATATTACCATTTTTTAAAACCCCTTACTGGGGATTCTTATGCTCACCATACCTTTTATCTTAAATTTTAGAGGTTTAGTGGATTTCAGTTACAGTTTATAGTGGCAGGGTCATGGAATCATCTTCTCTTTCAGTTTCAAAGGAATTATTATAATTGTATCTTATTATCTAGGAACTGAACAAAAAATATCCTCTTTCGTGGAACATGATGTGTAATAATCAACTTTTCTTTTTATAAAATAATTTACACACCATGCTTTATTTAAAACTTCACCGTCTTCAAGGTAGACTGGGGCTAGGGCATGACAGTTGGTATAAGAGGGTTGGTTTAGAAAACCCTTGAAAACTAGAACAACATTTTAAAAAAACTTATTTATGTCTTACTAAGTAGAAGTTTTCTTAAAATTTTCAGATGGCCAATGAATCAAGTATTCTGTCTCTTCCAATATAAGTTTTTGAAACAATAGTGGGAAAATCACATTTAGAAGACTACAAATTTTTTGAAATCCTTTATTTGTCATGAAAACACCTCTACCCTATAACCAATAATCCTTCATGTACTCAAACTTCATTTAGGAGGAGGCTTGAACTATTTTATTTTGATTAACGCTCAATTTCTGTATTATGCATGAAAACTGAATTACTTTGAGGGTTTATTTAGATGCTTCACCATAGATGGGAATGCTTCATCTTAGGTGGAATTCTAAGAGGCTACCCTAGATGGTGTCCTCTGAGTAGCATACCTATGCTAAATCTCGACCTATGGTCTCCGTGGTCATGTTATAGACTTTGAAGTGCATGAGAATGAGACTACCCATTTACATTATCGACATAAAGTTCATAACATTGTCACTCAACTTGATACACGACATGATTTTCACACACTGAACTTTATATGTCCACATACATTTGATCATTGTTTCCCTGATTTCATCTAGACCAAAGTGATTGAAAAATTTGGATCCACCTTTGGGATCTGTTTAACTGGGAATTAGGGAAAATCCCAACACTTATGAAGCCGATGAAGTGTCATCTTAGAGGACTTCAGGAAATCCATACTAGTGTATTGTGAGAGGGAGCGAGAGGTTATGTAACACCTTGGGTTTTATGAACCTTATATAAATTGGATGATGTTATATTTTTTGTTTTATCACATTAACATGATTTTACAAATAATTTCCCTGTTTTAATATGATTATGTCTTACCGAGTAAAACATGTCTCTTGAAATTTTTAGATGGAAGACATGAGTTCTCCAACCAACCTCTTATCTCTCCCGACCGAATTACTAGAACATAAAATGGTTGAGTCATGTTCAGAGACAAACCAACCATTTGGGAACCTGCATCTAACTTGTAAACTCCTTTATCAAGTGTCTAACAACCCAAATATCCTTCATCTTTATCAAGGACCATGTCACATGTACTACATCATGTTGCAGGGGGAACTTGATTTTTACGCACATAAAGTAATGTACTATAAAGGCCTCTTTTTGTGTTTTACCCAATCTGAGGGTTATCTAGATCTTGAGAAGTTTTCAGAAGCTGCAGAGGTAGGATTCCCCCATGAAGTTTACATGATCCAATTCTTAAGTTACAACATGTATGGAAGGCTTTATAACATCTGGTTTTTGGAAAACCAAGTCATCCAATTGTTCTACCTGAACCACATTCATTTTGATATCCTTAAAATCTACACCTCCCGTGCCACCCTTTCGAGGACCTATTGATTCCCACATGAGTTTGAATCGAGCTGTGAGAGATGTATATGGGTGAATAAAATTGAAGAGTTTAATAATATTTGGGGTATCAATCTAAATGGAAGAACTAACCAAGAATGTCTGTGACGATGGTAGACCTGGTAAAGGGGGACCTTGGGGGTGAAGTATGTCTTGTTTTTTTGTAGAAGTGTGCGAGTATGATAGAATTGCGAGGACAAAATTATTTTAAGGGGGGAATAATGTGATGCCCTTAACTTATTTATTATGTAATAACAATATTGTTTGGTTTTACTTCATTCCCATGCTATCCAAAAAAATACTTGAAAAGAAACACAAGACTTTCTTTATTTAAGGAAACAATGAAAATAATTACATTTCTTCAAGGATAAGAGAATCCAACAAACCAGAAATATCTTCCAAGAGACCTATAAGAATTACCGGGAGACAACAAAATAGAAAAAAATGGCCAAGATAATAGTGGGTGTCCTTCTAATCCATTATAATAAAAATCAGTACATCCAGGACCACAACAACCATACTTAGAATCGGAGGAATGATGAGCACCATTTTTTGAAAAGTTGTCTAGAGGTTGAGTTACCATAAACATGTATTTATAAAGGTCCTTTTGACTATTCTAGATACTTATGACCATTTCTTTCCTTCTAGGGGGTTAGAGTTTAAAATAAAGTGACCGTTAGTATCTTGTTAAATAAAAAATAATTTAAGTGAAAAATTTAAGATACATTGTATAAATTTTCATAAAACCTATACAACTTCCTTAATCATTTTTGATATGTTTAACATATCTTTAGTTTTATCTTTAACATCATGTTTTTAAATTTAAGAGCATATTTTATAAAACATAGTATAATTTTAAAACTTAGCTAAGTATTTCAATTGCTTTTTAAATGTTTCAATTGTTTTAAATATTGTGTAATGATACTTTAAAAATGTTTTAAATTATTGGTTTTTGATTTTATAAATTAATTTTTGATGGTTATATTAAATATTCTTTTTTAAACATAAGAAATAATTTTATTACTAATTATTTTTAAGTATAAAAGCTTCTTGAATGTTTAAGTATTTGTGTACTTTAATCTACCAAAGTGTTAAATTAAGAAGGGGTCTTGTTTTATGAAATTATGTTCTTTGTTTACAAACATGTGTATAATAAATCTAACTTTTAATTTGCTAAAAAAATAGGTGGCTACCCCACCTAGCCGAGGGAAACCTTATAGGCAGCCACTCAAGGCCTTGGTGGGAATCTCACTCACATCCACAGGCAATGGCCCAGAGATGCGTGTTAAGTCATGTGCAAAAGAGTGCATAGTCAGGCTCGAGCATGAATAGAAGTGCATATACTAGGGTTCCAGAGCACACCACTGTGCGGGGTGGTACGACGGTAGGGGTGGGCGCATAGAGCACCCACAGAACACCGGTACAAGGCGGTACCAGGAGGGGGGAGGGAGAATTATGAGCTATTGCCGGGAGCTCTGGGATTATAAGGGAGCTGATAATATCATCCCATTTATACGTGGGATGGATTTTTTAGGAGAAATTCAATCCAAGATTTCCGATCAAGACACGTGTGATTCAGACCATCCGATCGGTCAGACCTTCGATTCCCAGCAACTGCGGTTTGTCCACCATATTTTTATTGAACGTCCGATCCATTCAGGATCTAATCACAACCATACAATTCCATTTAAAATTCCAATTTTCTCACACTCTTCTGGTCAAAATATGATATAATCCTAGCCATTCATATTTTTAAAAAAAATGTGGAATCACCCTAGCCATCTGATCAGATCCCACTTAATCTGGACCGTCCATTTCATTCCCTGTTTTCTTCTCCGTGCTATATTATTCCTCCCGTGTGTTTTGTTCTATTTGTGCATAGCCTCCCACTTTCTCAATTTTTTTCTTCACCCATGACACCAAATTTTACCCTCTGGCCCTCCTTTCACTCATTTTCCACAAGACCCGACACCTTCAGTCCTATTTTTAACCAAGGAACCTCGGTTTTCCATGAAAGTTTCATTAAAAATATATTATATATGATTCATAAATATATCGCATTTTACACCCAAACCCTATGGTGTTCTTCCTCTCCAGCATCTTCATCAAGCTCCTTCAGACTTTTTTCCTTCTTTGAACCAAGTAAGGGACCTAGTTTGTCTTTCTTTGTTTTTATTTGGATATATATATATATATATTTACATAGATGTATACACATATAAATTTATAAATTAGGTTGAGCATAAGACCCACTAACTTCATCTATGATGGTGAATTTTTAGTCTTAAATGTGTTCTTAATATTTTAACAAACAAGGTCTTGAGAAATTATGTGTCTGATAAATAAATATATATATATCAATGTATACATAAGTATATATATGTATATGTTTTATAAGGAAACATTTTATATTTTATGACAATATTTGAAATTAATGAACCCCTATTTTACTAATGTTCCTAATATGTTCAAAACATGTAAGTGTCATTAAATGTTTGGTGTAAGACCATTATATAAAACATGTATATTTGGTTATATGAATATATATATGTATATATAAACATTGACCCTAAATCTAATTTAGATTTTCCAAATATTGTTGAGAATTAATAGAAAATGTTGTTTTTAAAATATGAATGCTTTTTAAGGAACAATTTAAAAATACAATCCTTTATATACACACTTGTGTTTAAACAGATTACACAACACTAAATCCTAGATAATTTTGGATTTTCTAATTGTTATACTTTTTATGCATTTATTAAATATGGAGAATTCATGAGTAATAATTTTTGGTGTTTGAAACTCATATATACATATTTCTAAAGTGGAAAAAATAGGTTTTTGCGTAAACAGATTCCTCGACTTGTTTCAAAGAAGAATTATCTTTAAGTTAAGAAAGTTGGATTTTATCTACCCACATGTGTTTTATTTCAAGATTCTTCTAATTAAGTAAATTATTTATTTTAATATATATGTATTACATACTTATTTTGATAAATATTAAATGGAAATAGTTATGTTTTATTAATTGGTGTGGTTGATTAGAATGCTTTTCAATTTTTAACATTGTGAGTAAATAATTGAGAATACCATTGTGGTAAGTTAATACAAGAACATGCAAGTAATGGGTGTTTAGACAATTATGCATTTATTACCCCAAATGAATGTTTTGTTTACCTTGAATCAATTATGTATTCAATCCAGGGTGAATTTCCTTTATGCATTTTTTGATCCTAAAACGTTTACTCTCATAGTAAGAATTTTAGAATTTAAGGGTTATCATTTTATGTGACAAACCTATATTTTATGTGATTTGGTTATGTTCACATGTGCTATAATCTTCCTATCATAATTTTCATTTATTCCCATAGTCATGCAGTGGTTAGTATTGTTATTAACACTTATATGCATGACTCACTTTGTATATTTAAATGCTAAAGAATGTAACCAAACTCTAATGGCCTTTTATGGAGATAAGAACTAAATTATTCAAAGTGGTATGAGGCACTTTGACTAATATGAAACAAGAAACCATGTAATATGTGACACTTGGAATGATATGTAATGAGTAATTTAAAAAATCATAGTGTTATGAGGCACATTTATTTAAAGAAATGTGGAATGCATTGGACTTAGTCTGTGTTGGGTGGGACCCGCTATAGCCCCTCAAAGCATCGATAGGTCTCATGAAACAAAATAGACATGGAATTTTCTGAGGCCTTTCCCAATTATGATTTATGGATTTTGGCCGAGGCCTTAGTAATTTTAGTTGGCTTGGCCGAGGCCTTGAAAAATGTTTCAGAATGTCCAACACATGCAGTTTCCTCATTATGACTATGAAATTTAATTAACCAAGTGAATATTTGACTAGTAGAATATAATTGGTTAAATAGATTATTCAGATGAGAATCAGAAGAAGTAAATTCTTATGAAATAATGATTATTTAGCACTTAAAGATTTATTAGCCAGTTTATGTTTTACAGTTAGTAAGGAATGAAACTGAAGTTATCATTTTGTGCGCAACTCTGATCGTGTATAAATTTTGTACTTGCACTCCCACAGGTCACACTTAGTATAGTTAGAATAACTCCTGATTTATATGTTGTACACGATATATTTTGTATTATCATGCTCATTATTGGTACATGTTTCATTATAACCCTATTAGTATTAATTGAATTGTTTACTTATCATTATTGAAAAAAAATGCTATGTTAAGGTTCATGTATTGCATCTTTCCTTACAAAAAAGTTTTATGGATAATTTAAAAAGAATGTTTTCAAAAGGTTTTATTTGATATATTATCCTTTTCATAAAACCCTTTACTAAGTATTCATATTCTCACCCTAAATTTTAACTTAAAGTTTACAGGTTTAGTGGATTTGAGTTACACTGTTTGGTGGCAGGTTCATGGAATTGTATTCTCTTTCAGTTTTGATGAAATTGTGATAATTGTATCTGGTTATTTAGGAACAAAACCAAAAAGATCATATTTAGAGGAACATGATGTGTAATAATTATCTTTTCTTTTTATAAAGAAATTTACACACCACATTTTTTTGAAAACTGCACCATCTTTGGGGCAGTCTGGGGCTGGGGTGTGACAATTGGAATCAGAGGATTGGTTTAGACAGCCCCTGAAAAATAGAAGAAAATTTTAAAAAAACTTTTTTATCTTTTACTAAGTAGAAGCTTTCTTAAAATTTTCAGATGGCCAACTAATAAAGCCTTCTGTCTCTTCCAATGGATGTTTTTGATATAATAGTGGGAAAATCAGGTTTAGAAGACTACAAGATTTTTGAAATCCTTCATTTTTCATGCGAACAACTCTACCCTATATCCAATTGTCTTTCGTGTACTCCAACTTCACCAAAGAGGAGGCTTCAAATATTTTCTTATGATGAACGCTCAGTTCCGATTTTATGCACGACAAGTGAATTACTTTTAGGGTTTATTTAGATGCTTCACCCAAGCAAGGAATGTTTCATCTTGGGTGGACTTCCAAGAGGCTACCCTGGATGGTGACCTCCGAGTATCATACCTATACCAAATATTGACTTACGGTCTCTGTCATCATGTTATGGACTTTGAAGTGCTTCAGAATGAGACTACCCATTTACATTATCAACATCAAGTGCATACTGATGTTTCTCAACTTGATACATGACATGATTTTATCACACTGAAATTTATATGTCCACATACGGGAGATCCATGTTTCCCATATTTTATCTAGACCAAAGAGATTAAAAAATTTGGAACCACCTAAGGGACCCGTTTAACTGGGAATTGGGGAAATTCCCAACACCGATGAAACCAGTGAAGTTTCATCTTGGAGGACGTCAGGAAATCCATACTAGGGTTTTCTGAGAGGGAGCGAGTGGTTATGTAACCCCTTGGGTTTTATGAGCCTTATATAAATTGGATAATGTTATATTTTATGTTTTAGCATATTAACATGATTTTAAAAATAACATCTCTGTTTTAATATGATTATGTCTTATTGAGTAAAACATGTCTCTTGAAATTTTTAGATGGAAGACAGAATATCACCAACCAACCTATTATCTCTCCCCACCAAATTACTAGAACATATAATGGTCGAGTCATGTTCAGAGACATACCAGCCATTTGTGAACCTACATCTAACTTGTAAACTCTTTTATCATGTTTCTAGCAACCCAAATATCCTTCATCTTTATCAAGGACCAAGTATTGTCTATTACCTCATGTCATAGGGGCAACTTGATTTTTACCCACATAAAGGAATGTACTAAGAAAATATCTTTTTGTGTTTTACCCAATCTGAGGGTTATCTGAATCTAGAGAAGTTCTGAGAAGCTGTAGAGGCAAGATACCTCTATGCAGTGTACATTTTCTAATTCATAAGTTATAACATGTATGGGAGGATTTATAACATATGATTTTTAGAAAACCAAGTCATCCAATTGGTTTACCAGAACCACATTCATTCTAATTTCTCTAAACTGTACACCTCCTGTGCCACCGTTTCGAGGACCTACTATAGCCCGCATGAGTTTGAATAAAGATGTGTGAGGTGTATATGATCAAATAAAATTGAAGAGTTTAATAATATTTGGGGGATCAATATAACTGGAAGAACCAACCAAGGAAGTCTTTGATGATGGTAGACCTATTAAAGGGGGACCTCGGTGGTGAAGTCTGGGTGATTTTGTGGTATAAGTGTGCAAGTATGATAGAATTGTGAGGAAAAAATTATTTGAAGGGGGGAATAATGTGATACCCCGAACTTATTTATTATGTAATAACAATATTTTTCTGGTTTTACTTCATTCCCATGCTGTCCAAAACAATACTTGAATATAAACACAAGAATTTCTTTATATAATGAAACACTGAAAATGATTACATTTCTTCAAGGTTAAGAGAATCAAACTAACCAAAAATACCTACCAAGAGACCTATTATAATTATAGGTAGACAAAAAAAATAAAAAAATCCCAAGATAATAGTAGGGATCCTTCGAATCCATCACAATGAACATCAGTACATCTAGGACCATGACAACCATACTGATAATTGGAGGAATGATGAGCACCATTTTTAGAATTTTTTATAGAGGTTTAATTACCATAAACATGTATTTATAAATTTAATTTTGACCGTTCTATATACTTGTGACTATTCATTGCCTTCTAGGGCAGTTGGAGTTTAAAATAAAGTGACGGTTAGGATCTTGTTAAATCAAAAATAATATAAGTTAAAAATTTAAGATACATTTTCTAAATTTTCATAAAACCTATACAACTTCCTTAATAATTTTTGATATGATTAACATATCTTAAGTTTTATCTTTAACATCATGGTTTTAAATTTAAGAGCATATATTATATTACTTAGTGTGATTTCAAAACTTAGGTAAGTATTTCAAATACTTTTTAAATGTTTAAAATGTTTTAAATATTTTATAATGATAATTTTATGATGTTTTAAATTAATGGTATTCAAATTTACAAATTAATTTTCTATGGTTATATTAAATATTATTTTTTAAACATAAGAAATAATTTTCTTACTAAGTATTTTTATGTATAAAATATTTTTGAATGTACTAAGTATTTGTGTACTTTGATCTCCATAAGTGTTAAATTAAGAAGGATCATGTTTTATGAAATTATTTTCTTTGTTAACAAACCTATGTATAATAAATATGACTTTTAATTTTCTAAAAAAATAGGTGTGTACGCCACTAAGCTGAGGGAAACCTTGTAGGAAGCAACTCAAGGTTTTGGTGGGCATCTCAGACACATCCCCTATCAATGGATGAAGGATACATGCTATGTCACACAAATAGTAGGGCATAGTTAGACCTGAGCATGCATGGTCATGCGTGTTCTTGGGTGCCAGACCGTGCCACCGTGCAGGGCAGCATGATGATAGGGGTGGGCGCGGTGCGCGCCCGAAGAACACCAGTATGGGGCTGTACCAGTAGGGGGGGGAGAATTCTGAGCTATGGCTGGGAGATCCGGGGTTATATGGGAGTTGATAAACTCATCCTGTTTCGATGTGGGACAAATTTTTTTAGGAAAAATTCGATCCAGGTCATTCGATCATGCCGCGTGCGATCTGGATCATCCGATCAGTCAGAACTTTGATTCCCAGTAGCTGTGGTTTCTCCACCACATTTTTATCAACCTTTTGATCCATTCAGGATCTAATCATGGCCATCCAAGTAGCTTTAAAATGACACATTTCTCATAGCTGTCTGATTAAAATATGATCAAATCTTAACCGTTCATCTTTTTTTAAAACTACGGATTCACCATATCCATCTGATCAGATCCTACTTAATCTAGACCATCCATTTCATTCCTGGTTTTCTTCTCTACACCGCCTTCTTCCTCCTACATTCTCCATTCCAGTTGTACTCATCCTCCCACTTTCTCTATTTTTTTCTTCACCCATGACACAACCTTTCACCCAGTTTCTCTCCTTTCACTCGTTTTCTACAAGACGGGACACCCTCGGTCTTATTTTGAACTATGGAGCCTTAGTTTTCCATACAAGTGGAATTAAAAATAAATTATATATGATTCAAAAATATATTTCATTTTTCACCCCAACCCTACAATGTTCTTCCTCTCCAGCGCCTTCATCAAGCTCCTCCAGACCTCTTCTCCTTCTTCAAACCAAGTAAGGGACCTAGTTTTTCTTGTCTTGTTTCGGTTTAGATATATATATATATATATATACATTGATGTATACACATATACATATATAAATATGGTTGAGTATAATACCCACTGACTTCTTCTACGATGGTGAATCTTTTGACTTAAATGTGTTCTTAATCCTTTACCAAACAAGGGATTTAGATATTATGTGTTTGATATATATATATATATGTGTCAATGTATATATAAGTATATATATATGTATATATTTTATAAGAAAAACTTTTATATTTGATGACACAGTTTGAAATTAATGATCCCATGTTTAACTAATGTTCCTAATTTGTTCAAAACATGTAAGTGTCATTAAATTTTTGGTGTAAGACCCTTTTATACATCATCTATATTTAGTTATATTTATATATATATATATAAATATAAACATAGATCCTAAATCTAATTTATATTTTCCAAAGATTGTTTAGAATGAATTTCAAATGTTGTTTTTTAAATATGAAAGGTTTTTAAGGAACAATTTAAAAATAAAATCCTTTATATACACCCTTGTGTATAAATGGATTACACAACACTAAACCCTAAATATTTTTGGATTTTCCAAATGTTATACTTTTGATGAATTTATAAATTGTGTAACATTCATGAGTAATAATTTTTGGGGTTTTCTAATCAAATATACATATTTTAAAAGTTAAAAAATTAGTTGTTTTTATAAACAAATTCCTCAACTTGTTTCAAAAAAGAATTATCTTTAAGTTAATTAAGTTGGAGTTTATCTACCCACATGTGTTATTTAGAGATTTTTCTAATTAAGTAATTTTTTTATATGAATATATGTATGACCTACTTATTTTCATAAATATTAAATGGTAATAGTTATGTTTTAGTATGTAGTTTTTTTAATTGGAATTGTTTTTAACTTTTAACATTGTCAGTACATAATTGAGAATACCCTTGTGGTAAGCTAATACAAGAACATTCAAGTAATGGGTGTTTAGAAAACTATGTGTTTAATAACCCAAATGAAAATTTTGTTTACCTTTAATCAATTATGTATTCAATCCATGATGAATTGTCTTTTTGAATTTTTGCTACCTAAAATTTTTACTCTCATAGTAAGAATTTTAGAATTTAAGGGTTATCATGTTATGTGACAATCCTGTATTTTATGTTCTTTGGTTATTGTCACATGTTCTGTAATCTACCTATCATAATTTTCATTTATTTCCATAGCCATGAAGTGGTTAGTATTGTTATTAACACTTATATGCACAAATCACTTTGTATATGTAAATGCTAAAAAATGAAATCAAATTCAAATGCCCTTTTATGGAGTTAAGAACTAAATTATTCAAAGTTGTATGAGACAATTTGAATAATATGAAATGAGAAACCAAGTAATATGTGACACTTGGAATGATAAGTAATGAGTAATTTAATAAATAAAATTGGTATAAGACACTTTGATATAAAGAAATGAGGGATGCATTGAACTTAGTATGTGAAGGGTGAGGCCCGGTATAGCCCCTCGATGCATCAGTCGGTGTCATGAGACAAAATAGTTGTGGAATTGGACAAGGCCTTTCCCAATTATGATTTATGGATTATGGATGAAGCCTTAATCATTTTAGATGTCTTTGTTGAGGCCTTGAAAAATGTTTCAGAATATCTGGCATATGATCTTTTCTCATTATGACTATGAAATTTAATTATCTAAGTGAATATTTGACTAATAGAATATACTTTGTTACGGATCTTGTACTTATTATAATCAGAAGAAGTAAATTTTTATGGAATAATGTTTATTCAACAATCAAAGATTTATCAACCAGTTTATGTTTTATAATTAGTAAGAAATAAAATTGAATTTATCATTCTGTGCGTAACTCTGACCATGTATAAATTTTGTACATGCACTCCCACACGTCACACTTAGTATAGTTAGAATAAATATTGATTTATGTGTTGTACACTATATAATTTGTATGAGAATTCTCATGTTTTGTACATGTTTCATTGTATCCTTATTAGTATTCCTTGAATTGTTTTCTTACCATTCTTGGACAAAATGTTATATTAAGGTTCATGTACTGTAGATTTCCTTACAAAATTTTTTATTGACAATTTTAAATGAATTTTCTAATTTGTTTTATTTGATATATTACATTTTTTTAAAACCCCTTACTATGAATTCGTATGCTCACCCTACGTTTTAACATAAATTTTACAGGTTTAGTGGATTTGAGTTACACTGTTTGGTGGTAGCTTCATAGAATTATTTTCTCTTTTAGTTTTGAAGTAATTGTAATAATTATATCTGGTTCTCAAGGAACTAAACCAAAAAGATCATCTTTAGTGGAACATGATGTGTAATAATCATATTTTCTTTTTATAATTTTTTTACACACCATGTTTTATTTAAAACGTCACCGGATCCGGTGCAGTCCAGGTCCAGGGTAGTCCACGTCCGAGGCCTAACAATTCATCTGTTAAATCTTATAGTTTTATACATGGATTTTTTTCTTAATAAATTGAGTATGCTTCATTCACATCCACTATTTCATATGATATATTATTTTTACACTAGTATAAAATTGATTTTTAATGGTCACCAAAAGATGTTGTGAAATAGTATTAATGATCACCTGGTGATTTATTTTGGTGGTTATAGTTTATGGGGACTCAAATACTCTTTGGAAACAAATATATGTGGCTTTCCAATATATACATATATAGGTTTATCTTTTAAATTTTGTGATCTCTAGTGATGGTCCCCAAAACTTTATTTTAATTTTAAAAAATATAATATAAATGATTGGGTTTAAATATACATGCATGAAATTATATTATAATAAGAAAGTCCTCCTATAAAATAATAATCAACATTACACATTAAAAAAACAAATACTCAAGAAAGTTTTATTGATCCATGAAGAAAACCTCAAGTGTTACAAAATAAATATTCAACACATAATTTTCATATTTTAACTATATAAAATATTTAAAATAACAAAAAACCATCTATATATAACCACAGTACATATTATCCAACTTTATAAAATAATTCACCTATGTAGAACATGATTTTTTTAAAACAAAAATACCATTATAGGAAACCAATACCACAAATACCCCTTCTAATTGCACTAGAAATCATTTTTATTAGTACTAGAAAAGAATTTATAAACTAAGACCCATTAAAAGGGGTGTTCCTTTGATCAGTATTAATTTTTTTTAATAAATACCCATTTTACTAGTGCTAAAAAATAATCGATAAAAGGGATCTTTTATCTGTGCTTAAAAAAGTGATGATAAGAGGGGCCTTAATAGTGTTTTTTAGTGATGATAAAAGTAAAAAAATAATTTCTTAAAATGATTTTTTTTTCTAAAATTCAGAGGGTGGGGAACACCCTCTCTTTTCTCAGAGCATGACCCCCTTTTAATAGTGCTCTTCTAACCCCACCCCTATATCAATACTCATAGCCCCACTTTAATAGCACTAGGCCCTCCTACTTCACATACCCATTCTCCCCTACCTTCAAGGTGTTTCGAACCCAAGAACTCCCCCTCAAGGATCTGTGCATTTACCACTCCTCTATATTATTTTGTTCTATATTTTATGATATATCTATTTATTTAAATACATTTCATTACATTTTTTATCCATATATTTATATTATTATTTTTAAGTACGTATATAAAATATATTTTGAGCATGTGCATGCGTTTGTAAATATATATATATAAACACATTCATGTGTCTATAAATATAATTATACATATTTATTTTTATTTATATATATTATATATTAATATTTATATACATATGTTAGAATAAATATATGAACATAAATATATTTTTCACTACACACAAAAATATATTTATATATAAATAAAAATTATATATACATTAATAGTATAGGTATATAAATATTCAAAAAAAGTATTTTAAATAAAATATATGTTATTATTATTTTTATATAGTTTATATATATAGAAATATATTTTATATGTAAACATGTTGATATATATATTTATAAAATTACTGTTTTTTTGTGAATATATACAAATATGTATACATTTGTATATATTTAGTTATAAATAATTGTACAACACGAAAAATGATAAAATTTGATCATCAAAACATCAATAGGTGTGTACGCCAAGAAAATTAATTGATTCTCCATGAAAAAATATAATAAGACTCCATTAAATAAGGACAAAATTCTATCAAATGTTAAAAAATTGGGGTTCCTCGACAGAAAAATTAGTTTAGGAGGTCTTTTGGGCCTTTTGACCCAAAAATACAATGACATGGTTCACCATGGTCACCATGGCATAGTTATTTTTGAAATATTCAATTTGATATGTGGTAGAGCTCAAATGGACTGCAAACTCAAAGCTTCTGGATGTTTGAATTTCGAGTCAGGTTTTCAACTTATTTTAGATAATTTATTAATTTATTGAATTTTGTTATCCTAAAATTGTTTTTAAATGACTATTACCCAATAATAATGACAAATTTTTTAATTCGTATTTTTTAATTATTTTATATACCATTTTCCACTAAATATCTTATACATTAAGTGTGATTTCATATTTAATATTTTATAAATAATAGTTTATGAAATATATTAAATTTATATCAACATAAATATATTTATATATTAAAAAATGATTTTTAATGATATATTTATTTTTTTAAGAAAATATACATTTTATCAGTTCTAAAACTGTTGTTTTAGTGCTGATAAATGAGATAATTTTATCACCACTATGAATTAAACTGATAAAAGTACCCCTATCATCACTAAATAAACAATGATAAAGGGAGTATCTTTATTATTGTGAAAAAAGCGATGATAAAGGGGAAATTTTATCTGTTCTTTTTTTATCACTGATTAGATCACCATTTGTCAATTTTTTTACCACTGATAAAGGGTAGTACTAGATAAATCCAATTCAATGGTAGTGGACCCATAACTGGAATAGAATAGGGTAAAAAAGAAGCATCAGAGTAGAAGTGGGAGAAAAAGATAACAAACATCACAACCAACTAAAAAAATTTAGGCATTCTCAAAATGAAAACCAAAACTCACAATCAAATGAGGCGATGAAAATACCATTATACCAAATTATAAGGAGGCATAAATGCATTTTATCCACCATGAAAAACTCAAATTCCATTATAATGAATCCAACTTGATGACCATGGTTGAAATCAATGTTCCCCTACATGTAGAGACATCCTGGGAAGCTATAGAATCAACAATAACTAGACCAACTCCAAGGAGACATGACCCTATCTGAATCATTTTTTTCATTTGAAATGGTTATTCACAATCAAGTGAGAACATCATTAGCTATAACACAAAATTTAACTAAATTAATGTAAACAACATAGACCTAATAATATATTTTAATATTATAAAACAATTCTTCTTACTGTCCAAATAACATATACATTCATAAAATATAATATTACCTTATACCTCATGCACAATCTTTAATACATTATCTGGTTAAAAAGGCAATCTATATCAACTCATTCAATATTCTCAAGTTAGTCACAAAATATAGAAAATAAAAAAAATGCATCTCAATCAATATTAGTATAAAAAATTCAACTAGCGCCAAACAAGATCCCTAATAATACCCCAAACTAGTACCCAATATAGCTCAAAGTAATTAATGACAACCCTTTTTATTCAAAATATTGTATTTAGCATACAATTGGGCTACTTCATAAATGAAACAAGATATGATCAAATTGTAACAAGTAGTAGCCAATGGTCTAACAAAAAGAGATAAACTAGATGATATGATGTTCAATGAAAGTAATTTTCCTTAAATAAAATACAACCATTTTATATTTTTTACATAACAACCTTTATAAAACATTAACTTCTTCTATAAAAACATTATTATATATATATATATATCAAAAAATTCAACACTAAATTTATTTCTTATAAGAATAATATTATCAAAATATAATTACACCATAGAAAATATATACAACACAATAATCATATTAAGATGCTTAATTTTAAAAAAACATATGAAATATTATTGATTCAATATGAATTATGTATCATCCAAATATAATAAGTCATATCATAGAATAAAATTAAATGTCAAATTCAAAAAACCATATAATAATAGTATTATTCTTTCTATGACTAGGCAGATCCCTGGACTAGTAACTATAAATTGTAATGAAAATTATATAAATAAATAATAAAATAATTTAAAATAAGGCATACATGTTTCAAACTCTTAATTCATTTTGAATGAATCAAATAAAAAAATATTTATATTTTCTCACCTATATACTAATGCCTATATGTTTTAAGGACATGATTAAGAATATATATTATTGGTGATAATTTGAGTGATCAAATTTTAAAATAATGTTTCTACTAGTTATTTTTAATGTTATCAAGATATAAATTACAAGTAATAAAATAAAAGTAAAATATTTTGACACATAAAAATATTAAATCCAATGGTAAATAAAATTGAGCAGATGAAAACCTGAAGGTTACTGCAATTTTGAGAGGATAATATTAAAAAACATGATGTGTAATCATAGGTAGTAGAGTATGGTATTAAATATAAAAAATACAAAATAATAATTTGAATTTACCTCTTTAGATCATATCAATCATGTGCTCTATGTGTAAACATAAAATTGGACCTTTTTGCCTCATCATAACCTTTTTCATTCCTAAAAAAATGATTATGAATGAAAATATAACAATAGTAAACAAGGAATTTACTCTTATCTAATGTATAAAAACTAGTATATAATAATTAAATAATCTGATAGTAAAACTCTACACAATATTTAAGAATGAATAGATGATGTAGTAAACATAGTAAATATAGAACATTAAAAGGAATTTGGAATTTATCTTAAAGCAATGAAATGTAACAAAAATATTGTAAGTAATAGATAATGTTTTAAATAACTACATGAAGTGATAAAAAACTCCAAAAAACCATAAAGAGAACTTAAATAACTGAATTAAAAAGATAGTATCATTTCATATATAACTTTTAAACTCTATAAAATTTTGATATAGTTTTTGAAAAATGATTCATGACCTAGTTTCTTTAGGTTATAATTATTTCATCTTTTATTATAAACCATATATTATGTCATTATTAGTATCAATAAACACTTGAATACTAAAACCAACAACTGGGAATCTATAAACTAGAAACATAAATCTAAATAATGAAAACATGTTTCTACTATTAAATTGAAAACAAAAATATCTATGAAAACAAGAGCAAAAAAATTATATAGATATCCTAAAAAATTCAAACTAGATAACTCTAAAATTGGGAAACTAAAATATTATTTAAAAAGTGGAAATAGTAATATTGAAATCATATAAATGTATCAACATGATTTTTAAAAATAAAATAATTTTTGACAAGGGAGGGTGTGAGAATTCTAAACGATTGGAAAGTTATGTTGTAAGTAAGGGAGAAAGCATGTCATAATCATGGGTGCTAAAGGGAAGGGATTTTGTAGATGTTCAGGTATAGGGTCACTTATTGGGGAGTAGTGTCAGAGAGGATGTGCACCTAAAAATAGAGTGAACCTTAGGCATCTATGATGTGGGGTAAAAATCCAGTACAACATCAATTTCCATGAGGAGTGGTGGATGACATATATTATTAGATGGTATATCCCTCTTGTTAATAATTGGTTCTAGGATGGAACCTGAGAAGGGACTATGTGTAGGATTTTGAAGGGATATGATGGTAAGGAATATCCACCAATAATAGTATCATAGGTTTATGGTTTCAACTTTAGAATATTTAGTTTTTGTGATAGAGTCACATAAAAGATTTTTTCAAATATCTATAATTTTTTCACTAATTAATAACATGTGTGATGAATCTTGTTAGTATCAACATGAACACTTTTATATATGTGGATATGTTTTGACTATGGATTTGATGATAATTGATTTTAGTATATTAGAGTTGATGATGGTGGATTTGAATATAATGGTAATAATGATAGTGGAGATGATGATGGTGTATTAAAATTTTAGATCTAGGTAGATATTATTGGGATATTTTAATTTTCTAATTTTAATAATATAGAGTTATAAAAATGGAATTAAAAACTACTAAACAAAAATAAAAATGTGTGGTGATATTTAAGAAAACGAGAGATTGTTTTCTGTTCTTATCATTGTGATTGGGGTGGATTCCTCCTATAAAAGTCCATTCGATGATGATGATATATGTGAAGAATATAAGTGAATAGATATATCCAAGATGTATCCATTGAGATTTAATAGAGAAGGGGGTTTATCCTTTAAGGTTAAATAAGTTTTAAAGAGAGAGAATGAAGTGAGACAATGATGAATGAAGTGAAGATGATGGTGTGTCGAAAATGAAGAATGAAGTGTCGATGATTTCATGAAAATTGATAATGTTGGTGACATGTATCAAAATTATTCTTAATTATTGAGAATTTTATGTGTGTATTGGGTCCCAAAATTAGTGATATAATATAATAATGAGTTCATGTGAGAGTCAAACACCCTTCTAATGTGAGTCTGAGTAATCCTTTAGGCATTGTTGTTAAATTCTTTTATTATGAAAAATTGTTTAGGTGAATTTTTATGGAGTTTGTGACCACTTCTATTCTAATGTCAATGTCTGACCCAACACCCCTTCTTTATTCTCTCTCGATAGATACATCTTCTCCAACCCTCTCTACTTATTCTGTTATAATATGTCGTCAGTATGGAATGAACTTTCATAAGAGGCATTCACCCCTCTCTCAATGATAACGAGAATAAAAAACTATTTTTTCTAATTATTAACCCACATTTGAATCTTTTATTTCATACTATTTTATCCCTTTTATTTCTTTATATCATTCCAAATTCAAATAAAATACCCAAAATTATCTACCTAGATATAAAATTTTAATACTCCATAATCATCTCCCCCATCATTGTTACTATGATATTCAACTCCACAATCATTTAAGTTTCCATAATTGAGTCCATAATCCAAAAATACACCTTTAAAAAATATCAATCTACATTGAATCTTCCTTGTAAATACTGACATGATTTATCACTCCCATTATGAGGGTCATATCTTCAGATATCTGATGAAATCATAGATGTGAATCCATTAATAAATCTCTATATTCTTATATTGAAACCATAAATCTCAGATACCACTGATTGGAGAGATTCCTTTGTTTACCAACTCTTCCAATACTAATACATAATCATTTTTAGGTTTACATGCAAAAATAAATTGATTATAGGAGGAGTATTCCATCAAAGAATATATTTTAACCACCATTCCTTGTAGAAATCAATGTGGGATTGGTTTTACAACCAATAATACTCCACTCATACCAAATAAAACATATCTTGTTCTCCACTTCAATGATAATCCATTTGATTCAAATCATCTTTCACTTACAAAACTATTTCTCTCTTCCCAAGGACATATTTGTTAGTCACTTATATCAGGTAGACTTTTGACATGAGGCACTACCATGGATCCATGTGGTCGAATATATAGAGACTAATTCACCCCTTATAGCGGGGCATGGAAAATAATTATTACCTATGTATATTATAGTAGGTCATGCTTAGGATATCTTTGAAATAGGATTTCACAAAAAAATTGATTAATCACTTTTGAGTTATTTCAGAAAATTTATTTGCATTTGATTACGAATATGAGAATTTTAGAAAGCAATTTAAATTTATTGATTTAAAACAATTGATGAGAGAGTTTAATTTTTCAGGCTTGGCCAGACTTAGTGAAATGCTATCATGGTTTCCTAATTTTCCAATTATTATTTCATTGAATGGAAATAGAGATAATCCTTTATTGATTCCTATCTATCCCATAGCTTGATGGTTTTGGTGAGAATGTACCTAATTGAAATATTAGGATAGCCTACCCTCTTTCTTATGTGTGTGAATGTTTAAGCAATCCCTCTATATTTAATATGGAAATACTTGATTAGGTATTTTTTTCCCTAATTAACTAGTACTTCAAACATACAATTCTATGCACTTACTAATGATTTCAAGCATTCACTACCAATCCCAAGAATTTTCCATCATATACTGACAAGATATAGATGGAGGGAGACATGAATCATTGACCAGGGAGATTAACATTAACAAAATCTAAACCTAATTCAATTTCGTTGGATAATAAAAACAAAAAACAAAAAATTTATACCAGATATTAGAAGAAATAAAGGCATTCTTTTGAATAAAGTACAAAAACTCAAATGTTTCATTTTAGTCTAGCCTCCCCCTTTCTTAATAAATTAGAAAAACTACCTGTAAATGTATAAGATAACATATTTTATGTGAGATATGTAAGGCATCTAAAGATTAAAATAAAAGAAATAAAATAAATCATGAAAATAAATCAGTAGGAGTAGGTTATCATCCAGATCTTCCCCTCACCAAGAGATCCCTTTTCCAAGTCCTCAAGGATTTATTTTTATAGACTTTAATGATTCTTGGGCTGCTATAAATTCTCAATTAATGGGTCTTGTGTCGACTCAGGTCATAATAGCAGTAACACATCAAATATACCTGATCCTGGTCTATCATAGCATTTCATGATGTGAACAGTTATTTTATATCGTGAATTTATTAAGGATGAACACTTAATGAATTTTCTCGTGGTATCATTTTCATTCTAAATGTATCATGAGAGTTCTATGGTGTGATGTATATGTGTCGCATTGTGACACATGTTAGTTTTTTTCCGAGTGAGTTTTTTCACAATCTAAATTTTTACCCCACAAATTTTATCCACTTTCACATTTTTAATAGTGTATTAATGATGTTAATTGTGATTTTCTAGGAATTCACCTATATTTCATCTTGGTTCTTTAATTTTAAGCCTTGGTATTGGTATTTCACCTATAGTATGTCATAAGACACAGTTTTCATCATTAATTATTCATCATTAATCTTGTTTTAAAAAAATATTTGCATCCTACCATAGAGTAATAAAATAAGAAAGTTTTTGAAACATTAATCAATTAATTTATATATAAAATAAATTTTACCTAAAAATAATTTAGAATGAGATGGTTTTATAAATTCTCCCACAAATATAAATTTTTTTCTTAATGAATTTAATCTCAACACAAATTAAATATGAATATAATAATACCGATATTCAAATTACAAAGAAATAAAATAAAATGATTATAAATAGGGGATTAACTTTTGAAGTTTCACATAATTCATAAATTCATCTTAACATGATTAAAATAGACTAATAATACCAAGTATTATACTTTATCTCATTGAAAAATGATAGATCCTCTCCTTTCATTCATTCAAATATCATAATTCATCATTATCAAGCATTCCAAGTCATGATTTACATCTTAATGGATTCTTTTAACTCATCATACATGATAAATATTAAAGTAGAATTATGATCATACCATTAGTACATGATCATTTTCTATATTCTTGAAAAGGATCTATATTATCCACATTATAAAGAAAAAATTCATATAAAATCATGAGAACTTTGGAAATAGGGATTAGATGACTCCAAGAATTATGGTTCACTGGGGTTTATGTTTAAAACATTAAAGATAAAAAATGAGGTTTATCTCTAAATCATACTTCATGATATATAAATAAAAGTTAAATGAAAATATCTTATGAATAATGAAAACTCTCACTACCTAGAACTCAATGTAAGTTAATGATCAATGTATGCATAAGAAAATATTTTTACCTTCTTGATTTTTTAAAATTTATGTATAGAACAAATATCACATCTAACATACAAACCCATATGACAGAATCATTTTTCTGGTGATGGTGAAATTTTATTTTCCGAAATACAACACATTTTATTCATTTCATATTTTTTACTTTCTTTAAGAAGGGAAGAAATAGAAGTACAATGAATCTAACATGATCCTTTCTCAATATCCAAAATATCACCCCCATAATTTTTTCCTAATAATGTAATACATCCGTTCCTTTGGAACATCCCACAACACCATAATTAAACTTTAAGATATCATAAAATATAAATAGAGTAGGGTAGGAATGGACAAAAATGGATTATAATGGGGGCATTCCTAGTGAGGTAATTCACGAATAGTATGTGATAAAAAAGAATTTATTTCATGATGAGTACATGAATAAATATAAATACAATAAAAATGCCTCAATAATATTAAACTTGGGTTTTTAGAGTCATAGATTTGACAAGATCCAATGCAATTTCTAGTAGGTGGAATTCCATAAGATCACTCAAGAAATATGCTCAAGATAGAAATGGAAAGTATATTATCTAGAAATCCTATTTTTAATGGAAAATATTAAATTGGGAGAATCAATCATGGTTTTCAATAATAATAATTAATTTATCCATATAAATTTCATAAATTTAAAAATTATTAATGTTAGAGAGAAATTTCATTTACCCAAATCAACTAATTCCATTAATTATTGATTGATCAAAATTAGAATCTTAATATTTGCTCTAATTTATAAATTCCTTATTTCAATCATTCAATATTATTAACTTAGAAATCTAAAATATGGAATCATGGGATTCCTATGAAATTCATGTCTTCTAGACTAGTCAAGTAGAGAAAAAAGGATAACTATTGGGTAATAACTTTATTTTATAAATAAAAAATAGATTTTAAAACAAAAATTGAAGGAGTAAAAATACTAATGAATATAAAAGTAAACTAACCTTTGAAATTAATCTTCATTATAGTTTTCTAGGATCTATTTATTCAGGTCGGTTCTAAACCTGTTTCATGTCTTGGATACCTTTCATGACATTAATTCTTATTACAATGTGAATTCCTCTTCTCTTTATACTGTGAATACTATTTTCACATCAGGAATTATATTTTAAAATCTTGAATTCTTTATAGAATCTTAAATATGACTTTTTTATTGTTCTGTAAATGATCATAAAATAATGATAGTATAGGACTATTGAATAAGGCTTAAATAGTAATCATGGGAAGTGTGGTTTGAGGAAAAAACATAGGTTGCCACTCAGAAGCCGTTTTTTAATGTCATTGTCTCAAATAAAAATATATTTTTAAAATATATCATATAATACAAGATTTACTCCCCAAAAATTATTTTATATAGTATCTATAATGCATTTAAATTGATTTTTTAGGAAAGTATATTTAATATGGAATTAACACATTCAACCAATTGTAAAGGAAAGTTGTTATATAGTTGGTCTCCATTAAATTTTTTTTAAAGGGGTGTAATTTACTCCACCAATTCATCTATATTTCTTGTTTAAGACATGTTATACCAACAAGAATGGGAATTGTTCCCATTCTTACCATAACACTATTTAAACCAATGAAACTTTGTTCTTCCTAATTGGTTCTTAATTTTATAGATTGATATTTTTAATGTTCTTTTGAAAATAAAACCTCACTTATATTAATGGTTTGTGGCCTCCTTATAAAATTATTCTCATCTATTGAAGTGGAATAATTACCCTTAGTTTTCTTGACCTAGATGTCCTATGTTTTGGTTTTTACCTCTTCACTTTTAAATAAAATAAACATATTTTAAAATTTATATTGGGAAGACTTAACTTGTTCATGTGTACTATTATTTATATTGGTTATAGAGGATTCTTCATTTCCTTTGGAATATTTAGTGATAAATTATATGGTCTTGTTCAAACCATGTATTACTATAAGACTAATGGATTACTTCTTATCCAGTTATCAATCCTTCACATCCAGTTCATTCTAGATATTTGTGATAATATTTTCCTGGTAAGATTCCGTAAGCTTGTACTTATTGATCTCATAATCCAACATGGTTTTTTATACTTTATAATCCTATAATAAACTATCAAATAACTCAGATGTTAATTTTTTTTAATCATGAAATTATAATGTTTAGATCCTTGGAAACTTACCCATTCCATTATATTTTTGATGAAAATATGATCTTATACGGATACAAATTTTCATGAATACATGGTTATTTAATTTTTTTTATACCTTTTTCATGGGATAGTACAAAATGTGAATTGATGTTTAATGGTTATTTCATGGATTCATGTACACTAAAGTGAGCCATTCTGTCTCTAAGCTCCATGAAAAGTGTTCATTCGTGCACATTGCTAATTTTTTTAATGAATGGTCTCCCAAAAATTATAGGTTATTTTAATGAATATTCTTCTATGTTTAGTATATAGAAGTCAGCTTGGAATAATATATCTTAGAAGTTTATAAGTAAATATTCTAAAACTTATGATGGGAAAACTGTAAATATATTTACAATTTAGACCACCACTCTAGTGGGATTCAATTATCTAATATACAAAGATGAAAACACGTAGTGAGTCATATAATTTGTGGAAGCACCCAGATCATGAAAATCATCAGTAAAATTAAGGATCTAATATTTCATATAATAGATAATGTCTATAGATCTTAATTATTTTTTGTATTTGTGGCATTATAATAGTGGAGAGTCTTTTTCCCATGATTATTTTATCATTTCCATCAAGTATACTTCTTTTGGTGCATAATTATTTTATAAATTTTGCATACTTTGGTATTTTACATATTGATTTTAGGGGAGGGATATCGATTTCAAATTTTTGAAATGTTTCTTGAAACTCTAATTGATGTTTCTACTATTATAAATTTTTTGACTAAATAAAATGAGAAGGGAATGTTATAGGAATATCCTTTTCCTATTAATTTCTTTATAGGGGGATTTTAAGTCTCCCTTTGCTTGACCTAGTCCATAATTATTATTGCATATTATTATTCTCTCTATGATGGATAGGTTGAGCAATATTATTTTTCTCAAAAATAGTATCCTTTCTTTATTCAGGTAACTGGAGTAACTTTCTACTATGGGTTGTAATCATGATTGGACTATCCATGGGATTTGGAACTGTTTGGATCGATAGTTTCCCTTGATTCTTGGATAGAGTTTATATAAGAGTTCTGAATTGGTTTCTTTTTTTGTTCATCTTATATTCGAATCTAACAACTTTGTTCCTCAGCTATATCTATTTAGTTTAAGGTGCACTGGTTGGAGGCTTCTCATATTCCTTTTTCTAGAAAGTTAGTGGTTGATAGGAATACTACTAGTGCTGTTGCGTATAGGGTTGTTGAAATAGAAGTGGGTTTGAGTACTTCTGTTGCTGGAAGAGAGGATATTGTGGGAATTGGTTTTTATATAAATATATCACTTGGATTTTTTTTTTATTTCATATCCTTATTGGAAATGAATTTTATCTTTCCACATTTTATTTTAAAAAAAATTACCTTGACTAAAAGGATGCTCCAAAACATCCATTCCATGTAGTTAGAAAACTAGTTAGTATAATGGTTAAGTGAAGAACATAAAAAATACCTATGGTGGGTCCAATTTTCCACCCACATGGTTAATAGTGATTTTTTACTCTAAGCTGGTTAGTTTTTTTTACTTTGGTTATATATAAAGGTGATGATTCACAGTTTTTACCTAGAGTATGCGTCTTTTTCTTGTACCTATAGTATTGAATTTCTATGGATTCTTGGGAATATTTTCAATTAGTTATATTTATTTTAATGGTTATTTTTAAATTATTTTTCCTCTATATGAGGAATTGATATGGTTGCAGTCACTATCGAGGTAGGCCTTGATAGAAGAAAATTATGAAGGGATGTTCCTCTATGTCTTAATATAGGAGGCTTCCATAGAGTTACTTGAAGTGTCCCCAATACACATAGAGAGTTTCTTTAGATGTTTTCTATATTACATAGATTTTATTTCCAATCATAGTGATTCTAGATATTGGAAAAAATCATTTCATGAAACATATTTTAATATATTCCCAGTCACTATCCTACCTGGTTGTAGACGTTGAAATCATTCCTTTACGGCTCCCTCCATTGAAAAGGGGAATTCTCTCCACATGAATTGATCTTTAGGATCTCCAATCAGTCTAAAGCATAAAAATATGTATCTAGGTTAATGAATATTTCTTGTAGTATCTTCACCTATAAGACCATGAAATTTCGAGATCACTAGAATCATTTTAACATGCAAGTCGAAACCATTTTTTGTAGTAGGCATAACAATATGGTTTTAAGGATTTTGAGAATTGGAGTATATATTTATCTATAAGGGTTTGGTTAGGATTTCTAGACATTTTATCATGTTTAGAGTGAACACTTAGAGTTTCTATTGACCTGGAAAGGGTTATTTCATCAATTTTTTTAAATTAATTTTCCTTAATTTGGTAAGTGTTCGTTCATTTTTTAGGTCAAAATTAATTAAATGATATATTGAACTCTGAGTCATTCAATGTTATGAAGTTTTTAGGCACTACATCCTAGGAAAACGTTCCATGTTTGATTCACATATTATCATTTGGTGTGAATCATAATTTTATTACCTAAGTATAGTATAGTAGGTTAATGTTAGGATTTCCCAAAAAGTGGAGTGCATACAAAAATCAATTTCACACTTTGCAGTTTTTTAGGAAAATTCATTATCATTTGGTTATAATGTTGAGAATTTCATATAGTATTTTAAATTTATTAGTTTAAAACAATTGATGGGAAAGATAATCATTTTGGGTTTAGCTATACCTTGAAAAATGCTATCATGGTTTCCAATTTTATCAATTCTTCTTCTACTGAATGGTAAGAGATAGATTCCTCTACCGATTCCTCTCTCTCCCTTGGATAAATATTGATGGTTAGAATATAATTAATTAAAATATCAGGACATTATACCATCCTCACTATGTGTGTTAATGTTTTAGTGGGGCCTCTCGATTTATTAAGGAAATCATCAATCAGGTACTATTGTTCCCTAATTAACCGCTAGTTCCAACTTAAAATTCTATACATGTATTTTTGATTGTTGAGAACTCACTACCTAACCATCAACTATTCCATTTTATAAAGACCCTTGTTGGGTAGAATTAGATATAAATCATTAAATAGGGAAATTAAAATTAACAAAATTTATTCCTAATACAATCTAATTAGATAATTAACGCTGCAAATAGAAAATTGATACTTAATAGAAGAAGAAATAAATGTTTTTTATTGAATACGACATAAGAACTCAACCATTACATTTCGATCCAACCTCCCCCATTCTCTAAGACTTACGAAAAGTACCCCTCCATGGATGGGGTAACTGAGTGGATGTGAGAAATGGAATTCATCTTGTTAATGAGGGAGAAAAAGAAAATAAAGTAGTAAAATAAAGCAGCAGTAGCAGGACACCATCTAAAGAGTCCCCTCACCAAGAAGTCCCTTTAACAATCCCCCCGTATCATCTATTTATAGTATTAAATGACGATAGATCAATCATAAATGCTAAATTAGTGGTTCTTCAATCAAATCATGTCATAATAGTGGAGAAAAGGGTTTTTGGGAATTAATTCATTAGATCTTCCTGATCATGGTATTGTCATTATATTTCATGATGTGAATAGTTATTTCACATAATGAATTTATTGAGGGTGAACACCCAAAAATTTTTCTCATGGACTTATCACATTATGAAAGTATCGAGGGAGTGTCATGGTGTGATATAGACTTTTCATATTCTGAAACATGTTCATTTGATCCTGATGCGTTTATCACATTTTGAATCTTCACCCCTTGAATATTGTCCACATTCATGTTATGAATAGTGAATTCATGATATTAATTGTTATTTTCCAGAATCTTCACCTCTGTTTGAACTTTCTTATTCATATTGAAGAAATGGTATTAGTCTTATATCTGTGTTATTTCATGGTACATTGTATTGATAATTAATTCTTTACAGTAAAGCTCATTTTCATCCAATTGTTATGTCCTCCCATAAAATAATACAATAATAAAATGTTGGAAATACAAATCAATAAATTAATATAAATAATTAATTTTATATAAAAATAATTTATCATGAAATGGTTCTATCAGAGATGGATTCATATCAAGGAGTTCTTCAGGGATATATAAATATGACACTCATAATGGGTGTGATGAATCATGTTTGTATCAATATGGATGGAGATCATTGAAGGTATATTTAATGATTATGGATTCTATTATAATAGAGTTGATGATGGGGGATTCAACAATCATGATTAGAATGATTGTGGTGATGATGTATGGGTATTCAAATTTCAAATAAAAAATCCCAACAGGTGGTTCCACCCTTACAATTTCCCAAGTGCCGATTACGGTGTATGAAGTTAGACTATGGAAAAAACATTCCATTATTGGTTATTATTTGTAGTATTTTACTTTTTTTGAGGTTATTTAAATTTATGAGGTTTTGGTCTTAAAATTTTGAAATTTTAGAAATTTTTCCTCTATGCATGGTTTGCACACACGGTTTTGGTAAAACCTTGCTATTAGCCTTATTAATAGAGTGTTTTAGTTAATTTTGTTCTTTCATTATTTTGGATTCACGACTAGCCCTTGGTTTGGGTTAGTCCATGTAAATTATATTGGAAAACTTGTGAGATATTTTGGGATTAGGTTTTTGGTGCTTGTCTTACACATAGTTAGGAGAAACCATGCTAGATAAACATGCGTCATGCTACATTTTTGATAGTTTCATTTACACTAGTTATCACATATTTTTGAGAACCATGAAGTTAAACCATGTAGTTAATCGAGATATTATTTAGTAGAAAAATTACTCATTTTACATTGTGATTTTTAATTGGGTTAATCCTTTTTTCTTATTCTCTTTCTCATTTGACTAAGCGTACACCATGGGGGATCCCCACCCCCTTAATTCAATTTTTATCCTCCCTCCTCTAATTTCAAGTGGTCCCATTAATGAAATCCCTTGTTTTCTTATGATTTCTCTTCCTCATCTCTATTAATCCATTTTCACAAGGTCTAGTTGCCTCTTATGAACCCCTAATGGGTATTTTCATACTTTTCTAGGGTTTAAGTGTGTTTTAATACAAAAATATGGTTTCTAGTGTTTAGAGAGGGTTTATTATTTCTTGTTTGAGCATTCTCCATTAAAGTCTTTTTTATTTTATAATAATCTCAAAATGATTATACCCAATTTAGGGTCTTTTATTTTTTTATTTTCCATAAAATCCCATGTCATTGAAATATTGGGTGCTTTAAATTATTTATTTTGGAAAATCAATGTTATAAATGATAGTTATTTGAATTTCCAAAATGTTTCTAGGTTAGTTCAATTGAAAAAGGAATTAAATTTTTTTTACTTGTTTTAAATTATTGTTTGAACACCAAGTGTTTTTAAATAATGCATGAATGAATTGTATAAAATTGATGTAATTTTACAATAGGTTTTTATCATATTTGGGTCCTAAATAAGGTAAAAAAGTTGGGTTTAATTTGGAAACATTTAATGTGTATAAAATTGGGCAATTTTATCAAATTGGTTTTTAAATATGTTTTTACATTGATTCAGTGTTAAATATATTTGATATTGGATTTAAAATTATTTTTAAATATGGGTAAAGTAACTTGGAATCCCAATATTTTATTTTAATGTATTGGTTGTTAATTTAAATGATTAGTCTCAAATGTGTGAGTCCCTCAATTGGTCCCTTGAATGTTTTGTTTCTTATAGATTTAGAACCATGTGGAGGAATGTTACTATTATTGAATTTTTTTAGGCTTATTCATTAGATTGTATAATGTGTTGTTTTATTTAAGGGTGTTAAGGAGAAATGTAGTAATTTATGAATTTTGTAATATTATTGACCCTGTGAGCATCCTTTGGTTTATTTGTTAATCACCTATAATTTAAATTGTTAGGGGGCCCTAGGTAGTTAATATAATGTCTAGATTCATATTACACTTGTGCCATTATTATTACTAGATAGTGCCATTGGAGAGTTATATGCTTATATGGGTTTATTTCATAATCAATTACCCAAAGTGTGGCTTAGTGGCATGTTTTGATTTCATGTGAGGGACCTCTGTATATATTATTTATAAGGATGCGAGGTCAGCTATTTTTCCTGATAGATTCATAGAAGGTTTCGTATGACACTGGATATTTTTGGGATAATGTATTGGATTTTGTTATACACTTCGATTGAATCACCTACCCATTGATTTTTCTTGGAATCACTACTCTGTTTGGATATTTTGGAATGTTTTATTTATGGTTTGGTTACACGTGTATATTATTATTTTTAGTTATTATTTTTTCTTCACATTCAAATGAAATTGAAACATTATTTTAAGGTGGATTTTAAAATGAAAGTGATGTTTATTATATAGAAGGGGGAAATTTGGAAAAATGATTGAAAAAAAGAAAGTGGATTTTGGGGTTATTTTTGTAAAAAATAATTATGGGATGATATTTGGTTTTATCAAAATAACATGTGAAAAACTATTTTCTATTTATATTTTAAACTAGAATTAATGATTTTTTTGAATAGAAATAACACAAAATATTTGTTAAAATACTTTTGGTTGTGCTTCAATCAAACCCTGTATACACCTTCCAGTGTATCCAGCTCATATAATTTTTATTAGGTCCCTTGGTTAGCTATTTGTGGGAGTTATAATTGGTTTGGATTGATAACCTTTAGTTTTTGGACATGGTGAGTGAATGTGGGTCACGAGGAGATAGTTCATTTTTTTGGTTTTTTTTTGTTTTAATTTTGAGATACTGATGCATTATCCTTGTAGGACTAGAACTTTATTTTTATTTATTTTAACATGGATTCTTTCTTCTAGTACATTTTATGTTTTGTAATTCCTTATTGATGTTTATGAGTTATGTTTATTATATTCTATTGCGAGTTACTCTAATTTATTATTTACTTTATATTTTATCAATTTTTATTTTATAGCATGGATGTAAAATATATAGCGGGAGGGATCATGCTAGATTTTTGAAAGGTATTTAAGGTGGTAAATCTAATTTAGAGGGTGAAATAATTCACAAGGTTTTGTTATTAATACCCAAGAGCTAGTTATCAATTCATAGAGAATGATAAAAACCTCCAAGACATGTGGTGAGATGGTTAGGTTATAAGTCAGGACAGATTGGGTTGCTTCATTAAAAAATGGAATCAGAGTCTAGGTTTTTTAATATCAAAGGTCATTGAATGTCCCTATTGTAATTTGGGAAGTTAAGCAGTATAGTGTAAAAACACAAGAGGTATGTGTTGGGAGAGTGTCATGTGCACACTTTTGTCCTGATCCTTGAGTTACTATCGGTGGTTTGGGTTTTAATATTGTATTTGATATTTTTTTTATTATTCTAATTTTTTTTATATATCATTGTGTTAATTTAATTTCTATTTAGTGAACCGGTGATTTTTGGGGCCTCTTGGAGATTTTGGGGAGAAAATGGAAGGATAACCATATCTACATGATTACATCACATGGTTTGGAAATATATTAGGATCCCATGAAGATGATTATACAACTATGTCAGTGGTTTTTTCATGGTTGGATTACTCAGTCTTCGAAATGATGAACAATTTTGCTTTCACACCATATTTTTTTGTTTTGGTTCCTATGCCATTATAATTGACACTAATGGTTCCTACCATTAGTGTACAGAGAATGAAGATATTTTATAGAGTTTTAATTTTATTGGATAATGTTGTTGATTTATGTGTTTTTCCTTTTCATTTACAAATTGATTTTAAAAGATTTTTTTTTTTGTAAAATTGATTTTTGAATAGAAAATGTGATTTCCTAGATTATTTTTATTACATAACAAAATTAGTGAAGGAATAAAACAATTTTATTTGTTACTGAATGTTTCTAAATAGGTGTTTTCTTATATTTTTTTACCTGGAATTTTTGGTTTTGAAATGAAAATAGGTTTTTATTAAAATAATTATCTTTTGAAATTGGGTGTGAATGGTTCCTAATAAGAAGTAATTTATTTAAAATATTAGAGAAACTTTTTAGAGTTGATAAGAATAATTTTAAATGAAAAGACGGATATTTTTTATAAAATTGGATGTTTTAAAAGGATATGGGGGTGTTTTGAACCCATTTCTAAATGTGGTAGTTTTAGGGAAAGGTATAATATATATTTTTAAAATATCATGAAATGGTTTCAAGAGAAATGAAGTTGTATTCAAATCATTTGTGTCATTGAAAAATGAATTTTAAAAACCTTTATAGAGGGGTTTATTTTAAATAAAAAATATATTAAAAGTTTTTAATTTGTTTTTACTGGTGTTTTGATGTGTTTGGATTTTTCCCCTTAGTACAAATTATGGATTTGTTATTTTAATAAATTATAAATATTGAATGGGTTATATTAATATTTAAGTTTGTTTAGTTCTTCATCCTAGAAAGCAATTGAGATGAGATAAAAAGTCTATTTATAAGGATAATCCCTAGGGAAAATCATCTAGTTATATGTATCTATATTAGTTGTATTTTTTCTCAGAAATGTAAGGGAGTGGTAGATCCAAAATAATTTTCTTAAGGAAATTTTTAATCACCTTTCTCTCTTCAACAATGGTCAAGGTCCTTTAGATTTAGTGATACATCTATATCATTTCAAAAAAAATTTAATGTCTGATTACATTGAGTTTTTTTTGGTGATTAGTTTTTTTGATAATTTATTCTCATTAATTTGAAATGGAAAGTGTTTCTTATATTGAATTGAAATTGAATCTTATAGAACCTCTTTGTGAGGTGTTATTTATTTTGGTGGTGGTTTTACTTATACCTCTGTGATTGTATATTGATTCTTGGGATTTTTGTGGGATTCTTTCCTTGGACAACTTTTTCATGGTTGGATTTGGAAAAGTCTTGGTTGTGTGTGCTTCAGGTGACTAGGATAGATTTTCAATCCATTTAGATTATGCACTAGATAAAGTTTGTTTGAATCTTGTTGGGTTTAAATAGGGATGTTAACACATGTGTGAGGTCTTAGATTACCCCTTGCATTATATTTTGTGACTCAATAAAAGAACACATTTCATTTTCTTATTGTGGTATAAATTTCCTATTTTTAATTTGAGATGTAATTGATATGATAATCTTTTTTGGGATATAGTTTGTACTATTATTTAGGTTTTGGATCTTTTTTTTTTGGGATTTAAACCACATTCTGCTTGATATGGTTTTTTGGTTTCTTTGGAAATGATTCAAGGAATCATGGTTCTTGGGTGAAACACTCTTATATAGTTACCTTTAAAGGAATTGTACATCATTTTTTCCCTTTAGAATAACTTTAAATTGTGGGAATACATATAATTTGTATCTGTCTTCAAATAGAAATCATTTTATGGTGTCACATCAATTATTATTGGATATGTTCATGGATATTAAGGATTTTAATCCAATATTTTAGAGATTTGAGAATTCAAGGTATTTCCTTCTTATAGGATGCTTATGATTTTCCCCACCTTCCCACCTCTTGTATAGGTGTTGGAGTTTTCTATTTTACTTCGCTTCTTATTTTACCAATAACATTTTTAGGGATGAAAGTGGAATGGTGTGGTGAATTGTGACACCCACATGTCACTGTTTTTTATTATATGATATTATTTTCCAATATTTTAGGTATTTAAAATTTTTGAGGTTCCATGATTGAAAATTTTAAATTCTAGAAATTTTTACACTATGCACAGTTTCCACACACAGTTCAGGGGATTCCTTGGGGTTACCCTTACACAAGAAGTTTTTAATTTCATTTATTTCTTATATAGTTTAGGGTATCAGGGTTTCATATGGATTGATTTAGACCATTTAAATTTTAGTTGAAACCATGTTTGGAATTTTGGGCTTGGGGTGTTGGTGTACGAATATTGTATTTTTAGAAGAAACCATATGAAATAACCATGAATTGTGCTACATTTTTTATAGTGCTATCAATATAGTTAGCACATAATTTAGAAAACCATGTTGCCAAAATATGTGGTCTGGCCATGTTTTTTTAATGTGGAAATCAATAATTTTACCATGAGTTTTTTAAAAGAGAAAATCCTATTTTTCTACTCATCTTGCACTTATTACCTAGGAAACAATATGAGAGTTACCCTCCCACCTTTTTCTTTCAATTTTTTTCCTCACACCCCTAATTACAAGTGGTCCCTTTAATGTGATCCATATATTTCTCTTTATTTATCCTTTTTATCCCTATTTTTACCTTTTATATTAGTTTGGTTCTCTCATGAACTCTAATGAGGATTTTTGGTAGTGACTATGGTTTAGGGTGGGTTATAATACTAGGTTTTGATTTTAAGGGATTACAGAGGGTGTGTTATATCTCAGATGAGTATTCAACACTATTGGAAAAACATTTGGGAGTCAAATTAGAATACTCGTTCCCAATTTGGGGTAGTTATTTTTTTGTGTTTCCATTCAGTTCCATGTTATTTAAATATTGAGGTATTTAAATGTTTTAGTTTTGTCAAATTAATGTTATACATGACAATAATTAAAATTTACATAAATTCTTTCAAGTTTGGGATACTTTTCCTAAAGTTATTAAATTCCATTTCATGGTTTTAATTTTATTTTTACATGCATTTTTAGATAATTCCTAAGAGACATTTTTAAATAGGGTGTAATGTTAATAGTTTTGACCCTATGTTGGTCAAAAATTGGATAAATTCTTTGGGATTCATTTATATACACTTAATGTGGAAGGAAATGGGTTATTTCCTGAAACAGGTTTTTAAATTTCATTTTTCATGTATTAAGTGTTAAATATACTTGAAATGAGATTTAAAATTATTTTTAAATATGTGTAACATATCTTGGCATCCCAATATTATATTTTAAAGTCTTTTTTGGTTCTTTCAAGGAGTTTTAAAAAAATGTGTAATTTTGTCGATCAAGTCCCTTGAATTTGTTGCTTGTGGTGGTTTGAGACCACCATGGGGTAATGTTATAAATATTTTATGTTTATTTAAAATTATTCATTGTCTTGTAAAATTGGTTGTTTCATGTGAGGGTTTTGGAAGTGAGATGTTGGATTTTATACACTATATTTTATTATTGATCATGTGATGATTGATCAACTTTGTTTTACTCACATACACTTTTAATGGTCTTGGGAAACTAACTTAACAATAAAAGGACTATAAGTGTGTTACAAAAGTTACATAGTTCTCACTAGATACTTCCCTCAGAGATTTGTCCCCTCTAATGGGTTTATTTTACACTCGATGACCCTAAGGGGTGCTGAGATTCTTGTTCTATTTTCACCATGGGGGACCCCAATATTGAATGTTTTCAAGGAGGACCAATCATTTATCATTATAGTTATATCCCTATTCAGTTTCCCATGATGATATATCCTTTTTATGATGAATTTTTTATTTCATTGCACACTATGATTGTATCCCCAACCATTTGATTGTTTATTTTCATTATTTCTCTATTTTCTATTTTAACGTGTTTTATATATTAATTTTTTCCTTGTGTTTTCATTCATTATTTTTGTTATTTTTAGTGGTTCAATTTCAAATGGAATTTAATAATACTTTGGAGTTGTGTTTTAAAATAAAATTAATATTAGTTTTATAAAAATGAGAAATTTCAAATTTTTTTTGGAAAAGGTAAATAAATTAGAGTTGTTTTGAAAATGGAATCATTTCATGATAATTAGTTTTATTTAATGATTATATAAAAACTATTTTCTATTTATATTTCAAACAATAATTAATGAAATGGTCTTTTGAATGGAAATTATATGATGACTTTGGTAAAATCATACTTGGCATGTTTTTTTACACCTTGCATACAAAATTTGATATGTGTAGCTCTTATGTTTTTATCAAGTTATTTAGTCAGATATTTGCGGGATTTATGATTAGGTTGGACCTTCGATGGTTGGTTTCAAGAAATAGTGAGTAACTATAGGTCATAGGGAGATGTTTTTTTACAGGTTGAGTTGTTTTTAACTTTGTTTCTGTTATACTGATTTATCATCCTTATGAGCCTATAAGTTTCTTTTGGATTATTTATATATGTATGTTTTATTTTAATGTAGTTTAATTTTAGTTATTCCATGATACCATTTATGATTTATTCTTATTGTCTTCTATTTTGAGTTACTTCGATTTTTTATCACCTTTATATGGTAGTTGTTTATGTTTGATGGAACATATTTCTAGTATATAGATGGGTCATGAAAAATTTATGTATGTAATCCTTGGTGGTTAGTATGATTTATAGCTTGAAATCATTCCCAAGGTTTTGTTATTGATACTGAGTCACTATTTATAAGTTTTTGGGGATGGGGAACACCCTTTGGGCTATGTGGCTAGGTAGGTATAGCGATGAGTTATGTCCGCCCAGGTTGGTTCATTATATATATGATGATGAATGAAGTGAAAAGAATGGCATGCTAATGATGATTAATGATTTTTTATGATTTTTTTTGAAGAGATTATAATGATTCCATGAGTTGGAAGTAATCTTGGTTTCAAAAATTAGGTGGGGTTTCCTGAGTCCCAAGATCAGTGATAAAATACAATATAGTGTTCTTGTGAGCGTGAAAATACCCTGAGTTTGAGTATGAAAAATCCTTTAGGTGTTTTTTGTAAAATTTATTTGGGTATAAAGAATAATTTTTGTTAATTTTACTAGTTTTCATGACTACTTGAGCTTCGATGTTGATCTCCACCCCAATAAGAGATGACTCTATATGTAGATAAGGGGGGATAAGAAATTTTTTTTGGGGAGATGTGATGGATTAGTATAGAGATGTGGTATCTGAGAGGGAAGATTTTAGAAGAGATAATTCAATAGAGAGTGGAGAACAATAATAAATGTAAAAAATGGTTTATAATGGTTATAAGAAGTGTGGGGGATGTACCTAAAATTTTTTATAGTGAAATACCTTTACTTTTACTTTGGTTTTTTACCCCATATTTGTTTTGGGATTTTTCACATTGAATCCTTATGTTATTTCTCATTATCTCTCTATGTGTTTTTATTTCAACCATATCAAATGAAATTAGAGACTATATTTTATCTTGAGGATGTAAAAATAAATTATTAAAAAAATAAATGGAAAAAATTATTCATTTTGGAAAAAGAATATGCAAGAAGTTTTACAAAACAATATTTTTCTACAATCAATTGATTAAAACCCAATAGACATGATGAAAGAGAAATAAAATAACTAAGGTAGAAATAGTGATTCCATATTCTTCTATAACTGGTACATGATTTATTATCAATCATTTCAAAAAAAAGATATGGGATACTTTGAAAATGTTATTGGGATTAAGAGCCATCGATCACCAAAAGGAAACCATTGGAAGCTTCAGGCATTAAACAAAGGAAAATAACTTCTATCACTATAAAAATCCCATGAACCTAATGCAAAAAAAAAATAAGAAGAATGAAATTATCCCAATCACCATACTGGAATTCAATCTCACATAATCAAGAAAAGAAAATATCATTTGATGAAAAAACATTTAAAACAATGCATTTATAACCTCAGTTATTTCTTGACCAGTGTAAAAAACAAAAATATATTTTTTTGATGTCAATTATTAAATAACTATTTTCAATAACTTGTATTAACATAATTAATGAAAATAAAAATGTGTAAATTTAGTATTTTACATTAATTTTAATAACTAATGTGAAAAAAATTTCAATTTTTTTGAAATATTGGGACCCGTATTTTATTTTGTTTCTGTGAAACAAAAATATTCAGTTTTCTATTATTAAGTGAAACCTAAATGTTATTTATTTTATCCACCAGCCTCTAATATCCTTCATCCTCCCATAAATGGACTCAATTTTTATCATTCTCCCTCTATCATATCCTTTTCTCTCTCCATAATGTCTAATAATGATCATTTTTTTCCATCCACCACCCTTATGGTATTTTTATTTATTTTTTAATATGTAATATGTGTATATTAATGTATATAAAACATATAATTTGTGTTTCATAACATTTACAATCTTATTGAGAATTATTATTTATTATTCAAAAAGTTATTATTTCTTTATTATAATATGGTATCTTTTTAATTTTTGTATTATAATCATTCTGTTATCAAGTAACACTTGATTTTTTTTTATAATTAAGAATAAATGTATTTAAATATAGTTAATTAATTTTTCATTTTATTCTATTATATCATTATGAGCATTATTTTTTTTAATTCAACGCATGTATTATGAAACTTAAAATTTTCCTTCTTATTTTCTTTTTTTTCTTCTACAGTTATTTTCAACAACTATTTTTTAATAAATAAACATTATTTTTTGAAATTTATATTTTAATATTGCTGAAATTAGTGATATTTTTTTGATTTTTTTGTTAAATAATAAATTGTGTGATATTTAATTAAACTTATAAAATAAATATCAAGGAGAAAAATAAACAAATAACAAATATTTGATATGTAAAAATAACATGTTTTAAAATAAAGTACTTAGAAATGAATTGGTAAAAAAAAGTAACCATATATTTATTATTATTATATTTTTTTCACTTGTTTTACTCTTTATGAATTTTAATAATTTCTTCATTAGTTTTATGTTATTTTAGTCAATAAACTATCTGATTTAAAGCCTCTTTATCACCATTTTTATTTCATTCTAGTTTTCCACTCCCATAAAATCATAGAACTACCTTACATGGTCATCTTTATAGTGTAATTTTAAATTATTCATTTTCATTTTAGTATCATCAAAAACAAATTTCATGAATAACTTAATGAGCGAATGAAACACTAATTCTTTGTTTTTAATTTTTTATTCAGCTGAAGAGTGAAATGAGGTATCTTGGTGAGGGTATATGTCATAGAAAATTAAAAATAAATAAATTAATAAATAAATTGACTCAACAATTCCCGAATGGCCCGAATGCCTTCTTTTTTATTTTATTATAGATAATCCCCCTTTTTAAGGGTTAAAGGGGAACCCGTACATGACCCGTAGGCCCCAGGCACAAGGCCCGACATGACCTACAATACATGACCCAAAGGCCCAGAGGCATACCATGCCCATTACATGACCAGTAGGCCCAACCCACTAGAACTACCCCTCCCCAGCGTCTTGAAACATTGATCTCCTTAGATCCCCACCTTGCATTGTTGATTTACTAGCATTGCCCCGTACAAAGTTGCATGATGCCTGGTCTCGATGGCAGCTGCCATACCCTCTCATTCTTTCAATCCAGTGAGCTCTGCATCTAGTGGCTACTACTCTTGTTGCTCCGATCCTCTTCTGGGGTCTGTTCAATGTGAATTGGGCTTCTCCATGTTCTACGTGACCCGAAGGCCCTGTGGCCCGAAGGCCTTTGATGACCCAAAGGCCCTGGAGACCCGTAGGCCCAAACCGGTGGCCCGAAGGCCCAAATCAGGTGAATAGTTTGAGCTTCTACAGTACCGAATAGTAACTACTAAAGTAACTTCTACAGTAACCCAAAAATTCGCCTCCACCCGGTTTTCAAACCGGGTCTCTTGGATGCCAAGCAGGATCCCTTACCACTCGGGTATGGGCTCGTTGGCCAACAGTGTAAAAATGTAATTATTTCTTGGGTGTTTTCATTTTCAAAGAGTTTGAATTTTAAATTTACACTTAATTTTTTACTTAAGTGAACTTATTGAAATTTTATTAAATTTAAATTGTCATCTTTTAATTTTTATTCATTATTATTTTTCATATTTTATACCTTTTTATAACATGGAAATTCATAGATATAATTGTTGTATATTTAATAATAATTATTCATAAATCATTTTTATGTAATTATATAATATGATTTCATATTTAAATTTGAATTATTAAATAAATAAATAAATTATAATCTAAAAAAATTTTTAAAATGTTTTTAAATTTTAAATGGTTTCATTAATTTTAATAATTAATTTTTGTCTATAAATATTTAATGTTTTTTAATTTATCAATTTTTTAATCTTACATTTTTCAAAATTAATAAAAAAATGTTCAATTAATAAATATTTTATAGGTTCTTTAAATCAAAATAATACATACTTTTTTAAGTTATTTTAATAAAAAATTAAATAAAACATATTCAATAAATATTTTGACAAATAAAAAATTTTATTTCACTTTTTTCAATAAGATAAATTTAATTAAAGAACATTCCATTACACAATGAATAATGATAATAAAATTAAATAATTTGCCTTTTTTTGTTTGTGTTGTTATTTATAAAAATAGATTCAAATTTTAATTTCTAAATGCATTAACTTATATTGAATAATTGAAATTTTTTATTGGTGTTATTGAATAATAGATTAATTACTAGAAGACAAACAAGTGATGAATTTGAGGAAGGATTTGATGCTTTTTTGGTATTTTCCAAACTAAATGTTCTAAATAATGACCATTTTTTCGTTGCATGATTGAAATGTTTATATATGGGAAACTAAATAGTAGAGAAACCAAATATCATTTAATTTTAAATGGTTTTAATCTAATTTATATTCCTTGGATTTTAATTGGTGAATTTTTTTAAAATTAAAGATTTAATAATGACTAATATTTTCAAAATGGTAATTCGGATCAAATTGAAAATAATATTCATGATATTGAAGTGGAGGAAATTGAGAAAACACCATAGATTGAGTGCTTATATGATGATGCTTAAAAACAATTGTATCTAGGTTGTATGAAAATCATAGTTATATGAAAAATATGGAGATATGTGAACTTAAAAGCCCACAATGGATGGAGTGATAAGAGATTTATAAAAATTCTATTTATTAAAGATATACTTCCTGATGATAATGATCATAAATATTTAAATTATAATTTGAAAAAATGTTATGCCGAATGAGATTAGGGTACACGATGTTAAATGATTCTCCCATTAACTGTGCGTTTTTAAAGTAATATAAATGTCTTTCAAAGTGTTCTAAATATGGTACATCATGTTATAATTTGAAATAAATATTAGAAGTTGATTTATATATTATTCCATGTAGAAATACTCTTGATAATAAATTTTTTTATCTTCCTTATAATTTATCATCTGAATTTTTTATTTGAAAACTAAAATTATTAAAAATTTTATGATGGAATACATATGAGAGAATACCTTATTTAAAGTCATGTCATCCACTTGATTTCCTAATATAGAAGAAAATTTATCAATAATTTCTTAAATTTGGAAATGAAGTTTGAAATATGATACTTTGGTTGTCTAAATATTGAATGAATCTATATCATAGACTTGGTAATAATCAAAGTTATTGTACCATTTTTTTGTCATTTACAACTTATCTCCAATTTTTTTATGAATTAGTAATATATTGTGTCGATTTTAATGATATTAGGATCAAAAAAACCTGAAAATGATATTGATGTTTACTTTTAACTACTAATTTATGAATTGATACACTTATGAGAGGAAGGTATTAGAATTTATGATTCTTATTAAAACAAATATTTACAACTGCACACAATGATTTTTTCATTATAAAAAAATTCCTATTATATGGAATTTTGTCTAGATATGGTGTTAAAAAGTATAAATCTTATCTAATTTTTAAATAAGGGACTTCATTTTTTCAAAAAATACATGGGTGCAGAACATTTTACATGGTTTATCAATTGTTTTTTTTTTCAATGTATAAATCTAATAAAATATAAAAAAAGGCATTAAATGGCTCACATTAATTTTATATTGATCAAAATTCTTGTTTAACTAATCAATATTTTTGGATGTTGAAAAACACTGATATCATATTTGGAAAGGTACATATATCTAGTAATGAAATGAATATATAAAGGAAATGATCAACATTGTTTGAGATCATTTATTTGAGATATCATGAGATCAAATATAATATTTATGTGAAAGATATTTAAAAGAATATTTGTGATATTTTTATTGGAACATTATTTGGTTTTAAAGGAAAGGTGAATTACAGGTTGAATTTTAGATTTGATTTACCATAAATGAGAATATGTTTTGATTTATCTCCAACTCCTAAAGGAAATTGAATATAATCGCCTCCATATTTTCATACATAATCCAAGTGGAATAAAATTAATTTTATCTAGTTTCCTTATGGAATCAATGTGCATCTTGGAAATTATTCAAATGTAAAAAAATTTGTGTCACTAAAATATTTAAATTTAATATAAATTAAATATTATGATTATTATGTTATGATCAAACAACTCCTATCAGTATCATTGTATGGAATATTACCCATTAATTTCATATAAACTACAATTAATTTATGTTAGTTAACAATTCCAGTTGTAAAAAAGTTATATTTATGGACTCACTGAATAATTTGGAGAATGATGAAATATATATACTTTATCATCTAGAAATACACTTTCCACTATCTTTTTTTGATATGATGGTACATTTAATGGTTAATTTTGTTTGTAAAGTAAACCTTTATGGTATCATATATCTATGATGGATGTGTCATTTTGAAAGGTAAATGAAGAAACTAAATTGGTAAATTAAGAATCCATATCGACCATAAGACTCTATTGTAGAGAAGTATATTTTCTTGGAAGTGGTAGATTTTTATTAAAACTATTATTCTACAGTTATGGATGTTGGTTTTCCTTTATCTCATAAAAAATGAGCCAGTTGTGGGATAAAGTGGATCCATTTATTGAAAATATAATTATTTGTTGGTGTAAAAATAAAGAAGGAACATTTATACATATTAAATTCTGTAAATGTTGTTAAGCCACCATAAAACAGCATATTGATTTCTTAAAAAAAATTATCTAAAATATAATGATATAAAATAATTGAATGAGCCAAACAAACTTTTATTCCTTAGTCTAAAGTTATCATTCATGGTTGATAGGATTCCATAGAAACCTTGAGATGGTTATCAGGAGGCCCAAGATTAAATATTATTACATGGTTTGGGTAAGGAATTAATGACTCTACATTTTTTATCATAGATAAAAAATTATAAGTGTAGTTAAAAATAGTAATGTATTGGTTTTTATAAATTAATTCATGTTTGACGTTAAAAATTAAAAATTACAAACACTACATCAAGTGTATATTAAAAAGTTATTGAATAAATATGGGAGAATAATTACATGAAATTATAATTTTCCTTATTTAACTAAAAAGTGGTTATTGGTAACAAGAAATTTAAACATAATAAATTTAGTATAACATGAGTAAATATGAATAGATTGTAATGCATAAATGATCCTTTTATCATGGAAACACATTCAATTTTTTTTATATATTTTTGATCAATCAAATCTGACGTGGTCTATCATTTTTCAAGGGAAAAACAAGTTTAGTGATGATAAATCTAATGAAAATGATGAATTATAAAATATCATTACTTATATGGAACTTTTATTAGAGTATATTTACAACCACATCACAAAAATGGTTTGTGTCATACAAAATAATTATAATAAAGGGAAATGGGAAAACAATCCTTTAGTAATATTATAATATTACTGGTAAAAAATATTAATTTTTTGTTAACCTTTCAAAAAATTTAAATTAATAGATATACTATTTCTAATTTTATTTTTTAATGATGTCACATATTTTAAAAATATAGTAAAATATTTATTTTTTTATTTTATTTTTATCAGTTTGTGATTATTCAATTTTAAATGAAACTGTTGGATTCACATTATTTTTTTACTTGAGATTTGTTTTTTTATCTATATCATTCAATTTCTAACAAAGGTTTTCAGTATTAATTATAATTCTTGTTAACTAGTCTGAAAACTATGGTAAATTGTTTATTTTTTGTTTGTATTATCTTTAAATGGCACTTTATATTTATATGTAACAATTGGAAATATAAAACCTTCTATATGTTTTTTTCATATATCTATATTAGTTCATTTATCATAAATATTATGAGTAATCATTAGAATTGTTGTTAACTACTATAATGAATATTATAGAATATTTTGTTAAGTATATATGTATTATCATTTTCAAATTGTTAATATATTTTATACATAACAGTTTTATTTTTATAATCTTTTTTAAAAAAATATATTTTGTCTATACCATATCATGTGTCATAAATTTTTTCCAATATTTTTTTTAGAATTTTATTTAACTAATTTAGGGAATGTGAATAAAAATGTGTTTTGTTTAACTTATTTTATGTTGGGTCATTTTTTATTTTTATTTAATTTTATATGTAACCATTGGTTTGCTATAATATTTTCTTATTTTTTGAATTGATTTGTAGGATAATGTTGGATTAAAAATCTAGGTCACCTCAATCTTCTAGTGAGAATCCTGTACATACTTCTACTAAGGAGACTAATTATCAATCTACACATATGCCTTTTATATCCAAAGGGGAAGAGAATTATTCTTGGGTTCATAAACACTATAGAACATATTTAGGAAAATTATCATTTTCTCATAGCCAGGACATGATGATATATATCAAGTATGATGGAAATGATAATATGAAATTTCATCCAAATTAGAAAAAATTTTGGAGTTTTATTTCTATGAAATATCAAGAAAAATTAAGTATTTTGAATTTGAATTGGATAATTTTCAACAAGACAACACCATTTCAGGTATGGGAGACCATTTTTGTGAGCTAAATTATTATTATTTTATTTATCAGGAAATGTTTTTACTATATAGGTTACATTTTTCCCTTCTATTTTGATGAAAATTGAATTATACAACACTAAATAAGTCAGGAGTGAATGATTATCTTTAATAGTAAGAAGGTGGAGGGGTTTTATGTACACCATAACTTTGGATTTAATTTTTGGAAAAAGAAAAATGAAAATACACGAGACATAAATTATTTTCTCTATGAACATACACAAAAGGATTATATTGAAATTAGATGGAAAGAATATATTTTTATAAGTGCAATTTCATATTTTTGAATTGTTTTATATAATCACAAAAAATGATCACAATAATGTTTTCTCCTTAATTAACAGGGATAACGTAAATCATATCAGTAGATAAAAGTGAGAAACATATTCTATCATAGTTTATCTTCTAGAGAGTATCCTCTATTAAACAAAAAAATTATGGCTGAATTTTTTAAAAAAATTAGAGCTTATTCGTTAGGCTCAACAAATATTTCACATCCTACCTCCTAATAAGACATGAAAATGAAATGGGAATGAGATAACCAAAAAGGGGTCATATCTTATAGAATAATCAAAAGTTATAGATGATAATATTTTTAGAAGTTATTTATCTAATTTTCACACTCTTTATTTTTTGTAATTACCTATTTTATTATTCAAATATTTTATACAAGAAATACATGAATAGAGAACATAGGGAACCTTCATACTTGAGGGTAGTGTAACAGCTCAAGATTTTATGAAATATTTTTTTCCAATTAAATTTAATCTATTTTATAGCTTGCAAAACACGCAAATTTGAGTTTAAAAGAACCATGATATACTATTGATATATTATTTAATATTATAGTTATAACCTAACTATAAGGCCCCAACCTTAAACCTTACTTAATATTGAATTAAATGAATAATTCACATTGAGGATCTTTTCAAGTTTAGATTTTTAGAGAATTAGGACATAACTATTACATCTCAAAAGATTACAAAGTAGAAACTTTTATTAAGTTTCAATAAAATAAAAACTCTTAAAAAGAAACATGTCTAGTTCCGTGTTTTAGGTAGCATGACTTTCCCTTGATCCCATCCTTGACCCTATTCCACGTTAAGTCCTGTGAAAAACATTTCAAAAACCTCGGATGAGCATAAAAAAGCTCAGTAAGGTATACACAAAGAATGAAAACTGTTAGTTTTTCAAAAAAACAAGTAAACCATGTATACTTTATCAAAGTAATAATTTTCACCTTTTCGTAGTAGTAAAAAACTCTTCACTGAATAAAAGTTCATTACACACCCTTCTGTAACCAAAAGATTACCATAAAACCCATATAAAGATCACATAACATATAAAGGTAACTTGGGACATAAACATACTTAAGTGGAATAACCATACGGTCGACTTCGACACATACTTAATGGAATAACCATACGGTCGACTTCTACACATATTTAATGGAATAGTCATACTACCAACTTACATACCCAATGCATTGGAGGTTATAACATAACCACCCATCCTGGTATTCACGGCACCACCCGTCATATGGTTTATCACGTAACCACCCATCAAATGTCCAAGTACCATTATAAAATTATAACACATAAAACCAATATAAAGGAATGATAACATTTCCACATTTCAATCACAGTATTTCATTTAAATATATTGACATAATATAATCCTTTATCAAAAACATTTTCAATACCAAAATACATATAAGAGTACATGGAATTTATTTTATTTTAAAAACATTACGGCTTGTTGAGGAAGCCAAAGATCAAATAATACTCGCGGCGGCGGAAAAGGTCGTCGTCACCGCGTACATTAAAAGAAACATTCCTTTTTTTCGTTTAGTAAAACTCTTCGTAGAAAAAGATTCCTTTTGTAAAAAAGTAAAAGTCAAAGGGGTTTATACACCGTATAAAACAAAGCTGTGTATAAAATGAAATATGCCTCAATGAAAGGAGATTGAGACGAAGTCCCTTACAAAGACTGTATCCTTGGATTAAGGATAAATCAATTACATAATTATGTGTGAAAAATGAATAAACCAAATATAAGTGGATATTAAGTGTAAAACAATCATATGTTATTCACACATATTCATATAATTACATATTCAAGGAGTACAAGCTTATCCCAAAGAATCAAAATTGGCTTAAGAAGTTCCCCTGCAAAAATTTGACAGCCTAACAGCGTCACTACAAAATTCAGAAAATGAGTTGATGAGAGATAAAAAGGGTATCTCATCACTTGGAAATAAAATTTAAATCAATAAGGATATAGAATAACATATCCCAACATAATATTATGTGAATTAAAAGACATAACAAAAGAAGTCTTTTACAAAAAGAGGTGGGTGAAAGGTTCCCTTACCGACATTGGTATCTTTCGAGACATGCACCCCGTGAAAGAAGGACAATACAACATTGATGTAAATACTCATAAATGAAAGAATATTACACAATGAGTAAAATAATGGGCAGTACATACATCACTCAAAGGAAATTGTGGCAAATGTAGCATAAATCTCACGGTAATAAAAGTGAGATGAAAAATCCCTTACGAAAACTTGGCAGCTTAACGACGCCAGTTAAAACTTCCAAAATGGATTGATGAGATAAAATAGGGTCTCTCATCATATTAACATAATGTTTACAGAAAGAGGAATATAAAATAACATCCCCCAACATAACAAATAGGTTATTAAAAGAAGTGACATAAAGGAGAGTACTTAAGAAGAAAGAGAGAGGTTAAATCTCTTACGAAAATTAGGAAGCCTGACGGCGCCACTAAAAATATCCAAAATGGATTGCTGAGAGAGAATAGGGTCTCTCATCATATGATAATAAAAAAAATTATAGTAATAGTAATATAAAATAACATCCCAATAACAAGAAAGATTATCTTTAAAAGGAATGACATAAAAGAGTGTACTTAAAAAGAAAGAGAGGAGTAGGATCCCTTACCTCGTGTCTGACATGAATCGATCGTTCTTTAATCTCCTGAATAATAAAATTTGTTCAATTTATAATTGCTTAATTACCTCCTTTAAATATTATTATTCAGTTAATATCACATATTATAATGTTATAATAATTGGTTAATAAAGTGAGTTCGTATCAGACGTTTTTGTCGATGTTCAGTACATGAGTAAAAATTGAACTTGTTGGAAAATAATTTTCCATGTAGTTATAGGTACATCATCTCCAGAATAGTATTTATGTTTTAAATATCATATATATCCAGTATATATTCGTTTTATACTATTCCATAGCATTTGGAGATAAAAAAGTAAAATCACCGTTCATGGAGACGGTAGGTCGTACGTACACATGAACACTACTTTCATTTTTTTCCATATTAATGGAATTAAAAAAAATGAGAGATATATATATTATAATTACAGAATGATACCCATCATTTAGATGTAATATATTACATATATATACATTATATATATGTACTTATAATAGTACATAACATTTGGAGATAAGAAATGAAATGTACCGTTCATGGAGACGGTAAGCCGTACATACGCATGAATCCTACTTTCATTTATTTTTTTTTGTATTAAATTGAATGAAATAATAAATATATAAAGGTATATTATAATTCCAGTAGGATAACATATGTAATAAAATTAATTCCATTCTTTATACATCCCACATATGGCATTAACGAATCAAATCACTTTTAGGGGGCGGTAGTCCGCACTTCCTAAAATGAAGATATCACGTTAACCCATAATAGAACCCATAAAGGTATTCCATAAATGATAAATACAGAATATTAAGTAAAACATAAAAATATTATATATCATATATAAATATAGTGACATCTTAATGTCCACCTTTGAAGGTGTTAAAAGAATGTTGAACAATCATCGTTTCGGGAGGCAGAAATTTGCCATCCACAAAAATAGTATGTTCTTTAACCATTAGATGTAGGTGTGTGTAAGTGTAGATCTAATAATTATTATAAAAACATCCTAGTATATTGAAGATACTGGATTTTTTACAAAATAAATGAATAAAAAGAGTTTATTGGGTTGGAGAAGCAAAATAAAACAAAAGGACACAAGTGAAGACATTACCTTTAAATCGGGTAACTTCCTTTGATTTGAGCTCAAAGGCTTCCTTGGAAAGGATTATACCCAAGGTGAGGCTTCAAGGAGTTATATAGGGATGTGGAGAGAAGAAATGGGAAGGGGTTTGCCGAGCCAAAGGCTTGATAGGTGTGGGTAAGGAGGTAGAGGTGGGGTCCTTTTATAAGAGGAGAGGAGGGGCACTCTTAGAAAGTAATGAAATTTTACGTTATTTTAGAATGAGTTTCGGATTTTAATGGTCCCACATTGATGTGTTTAGAGGATTAGGTGATAAGGGTTAGAAATCCACCCATCCAATAGGTTTTGGACATGTGTAGGTCTTAGATTTTACATTATCCTTCCATTTTAATTAAATCGTTAAATAATGAGGTCATCGCTGCATCATCATGATGTCATAAATAATTTAATTTATTTAATGTCTAAAAATTATAAAAAAAATACTATGATGTAGGAAATCTTTTTATATTTCTAATTAATATTTATATTACAAAATATCATTTATGTAAACAAAATTAAAAATATTTTACTTAGGTTTTACATTCTTTGTTACATTTAACATTCTTTAAAAATAAAAAGATAAAAAGTCACGTTCTCACAAAAGCGATTCCATGGGGCCCCCAAGTTTGGAACAAGGCATCCCATGGTCGTGAATGATAAAAAAAGTAGCCTTAGGACACATGTTGTGGTCATTTTGTATTATTATGATATTATTTTATTATCTTTAACTACCTGATTACTCATTAATCAAGATAATTAAAGATAATTACCGTCGTTACTATTCATAATGTCCAAAAATAAAAGAGTCTTAATTACATAATTTGGACCTTATGATTCCAAATATGTAATCCATTTTACCAAATTCCAATCACATAAATTGCAAAAAATAATTAAAAAATAATTCCTGTTGTCAAAACAAATAGCGGGTTTTTTAGAAACAATATTTATGAAAAGTTTTGCACTTGTTTATGCCCAATTAAAAAGTGAAATTAATCCCAATGACCATAATTGAATTACATGGTAAAAATATATTTTAATTACACTTTAAACAAAATTAAAAAGATAATATAACCATATAATTAAATTATATGAAAAAGCAGTTTTGATGTAAAATGCAGTATTTTACACTATTCATTGAAAAATGAATATTTTCAGAAAAATACCAAAAATTAACCCAAGGTAAAATTAAATGTCCCAATCATAAATAATATGTTTATTTTGAAAAATAGAGCTTATAAAATTGTCAGAAGTTTTATTTAAATATGGTTTTCCATCAAAAGGTAGTCAAACAATCCTTTAAAAATACTAGTGTATTCAATGCTTAAGATTGGATTCATTTGTATTTTAAGCCTCTAAAATTTATTGGATAAAAGTAAAAACATTTAACAAACATATATAATCATATTTTAGTTATTTATATTCATTATTGTCAATACAACGGCTAGGCATTAACTACCATTTAAAATAATATTATTTTATTATTAGAGTGCAACGTATGATTTCAAAGGAACTCGTTGTTGCATATTGGGTAAGCCATCGAGCATAGAATCCCATTTAAAGTAATATTAATATTTTATTCACAAATATGGATAAATGTGAAAATGTCATACTCTTTATTTACCTGGGGTGTTTCATCCTTCCCCCCTTTTGGGAATTGCGTCCTCGCAATTTTAAAATTGAGCTTGGAAACATCCTTGAACGTCCCACATCAGAACAAGAGTCGGTAAAACAATCACTTTAAAATAAAGAAAGATAAGTACAAAGGTCACCCGAGTTAACCCATACTAGGATTCCGAGTATGAAAATATGGACATGGAGGAGAAAACATAGGGTCATGTTCCGATGGAGAGTGATAGAAAACATGTTTAGGAGAAAGATAACCACAAGAAAATCACAAACATATGATGGGTTAAACGGTATTCGATTCCCCAGTAGGAAAAGTTAATAGACAAATTTTTTGTTTTAAGTTAATTTTTATTGAGGAATTTATTCATAAGGAAACATAATCACTTATCATGTTGACTTTCAACTTTTATTATATTCCTTACACAAACTCATATTTTCTCCAAAAGACGAGTATTTAGGAAGACTTGTTCACATTAAGAGTACTATAATCAACTTCTAGAGAATCACCTAATCCACAAAAGATATCTATATACTTCCCATGTCTTTATAATTTAACAAAAACCAAAACCAAAATGGTTATTACAAGATCAGAAAATCCAGAAATGGATAACCCTTTATAAAAAGAAAATCTATGCTTAATCTCCAAAATTTGTCCAACAAAACCCAAAGTTCCACAATGACCATACAATAAACAATTTGTCCATAAAAGTCTTCAAAGTAAACCAAAATAAGATTGAAACCCAAATATTTGAAGGATTTATTCACATAGTCTTACAAGTTAAATCGTAACATTTAGCTCCAAACAACATCAGTTGCTCTTAATGTCTCGAATTGAAATGTAATTAATCCTAATCACTTATCCTCTATGATAGGTTAATTAATTTCCATAGATAACCCAAAATAAACTTTCTCTTGATTCCTAAAATCATCTAACTAAAAAGAATTAGTCAAACTAACCAGGGACTTCACGTAGTCCAGTAGTAGGCGATAAATACCAGTCACACTTTGGTTGTGGGTTCGATTCCCGCAGCTTTGTCCGACGCGACGGGTTGTCACAAGGTCTGCATGTTTTCCTTTTTCCAAAACTATATAATTTTAAAACATTCCCCAAAATGAGATAAAATATTCATAAATGATCATAACATATTTTAACCTCAAGTTTATCTCATGCCTTTCATTTTCTAGCATATCATATAATAACCCATAATTCCCTCAAAAGTAAGGATCATATAAACTCTAATGGTTACCTTTATAATTATTACCTGAACTTCCACATCGATTGGTCATCTCGTACATGATGCATTACAAAACATACCAAGGTTCAAGTGGTTGATAATGACTCCTTTATACTTGGTTTAGAACAACCACGAGTTTCCTCATTGAATACCCCATTTCATCCAGTCTCTTAATCAGAGAACCACCACAGTTTCCTTCAAACCAATTGTCACTTTGGTGCCTGCTAGATCCAGCCATTTACTAAAACCAAAAAGGTCAGTGTGAGTATATCAACATAACCATCATGTACTAATGAGTAAGATAAACACTAAGATATACTTACTCATTCACATTATCTAAAAACTATGACACTTTCTAAAATCCTAGCCAATATGGTAATGTCACTTATGCTTAAAGAATACCCTAACCTCTAAAGTTATCTAAACTGACCTTTGATACCAACTATAAGGCCCCAGAATTAAACCTTACTTAATATTGAATTATATGAATAATTCACATTGAGGATCTTTTCAGGTTTAGAGTTTTAGAGAATTAGGACATAACTATTACATCTCAAAAGATTACAAAGTAGAAACTTCTACTAAGTTTCCATAAAATAAAAACTCTTAAAAAGAAACATGTCTAGTTCCATGTTTTAGGTAGAATGACTTTCCCTTGATCCCATCCTTGACCCTATTCCACGTTAAGTCCTATGAAAAACATTTCAAAAACTTGAGATGAGCATAAAAAAGCTCAGTAAGGGATACACAAAGAATGAAAACTGTTAGTTTTTCAAAACAACAATTAAACCATGTATACATTATCAAAGTAATACTTTTCACCTTTTCGAAGTAGTAAAAAACTCTTCACTGAATAAAAGTTCATTACTTACCCTTATATAACCAAAATATTACCATAAAACCCATATAAAGATCACATAACATATAAAGTTAACTTGGGACATAAACATACTTAAGTGGAATAACCATACGGTCAACTTCCACACATACTTAATGGAATAGCCATATGGACGACTTCCACACATACTTAATGGAATATCCATACGACCGACTTCCATACCCAATGCATTGGAGGTTATAACGTAACCACCCATCCTGGTATTCACGGCACCACCCATCAGATGGTTTATCAAGTAACCACCCGTCAAATGTCCAAGTACCATTATAAAATTATAACACCTAAAACCAATATAAAGGAATGATAACATTTCCACATTTCAATCACAATATTTCATTTAAATATATTGACATAATATAATCCTTTATCAAAAACATTTTCAATACCAAAATACATAAAAGTGTACATGGAATTTATTTTATTTTAAAAACATTACGGCTTGTTGAGGAAGCCAAAGGTCAAATAATACTTGCGGCGGCGGAAAAGGTCGTTGTCACCGCGTATGTTAAAAGAAACATTCCTTTTTGTCGTTTAGTAAAACACTTCGACGAAAAATATTCCTTTTTGTATAAAAGTAAAGGTTAAAGGGGTTTATAAAATGTATAAAAGAAAGTTGTGTATAAAACGAAATATGCCTCAATGAAAGGAGATTGAGATGAAGTTCCTTACAAAGATGGTATCCTTGGATTAAGGATAAATCAATTACATAATTATGGGTGACAAACAAATACACAAAATATAACTGGATATTAAGTGTAAAACAATCAGATGTTATTCAAACATATTCATAGAATGACATATTCAGGGATTACAAGCTTATCCCAAAGAATCAAAATTGGGTTAAGAAGTTCCGTTGTAAAAATTTGACGGCCTAACGGTGTCACTACAAAATTCAGAAAATGAGTTGATGAGAGATAAAAAGGGTATCTAGTCACTTGGAAATAAAATTTAAATCCATAAGGATGTAGAATAACATATCCCAACATAATATTATGTGAATTAAAAGACATAACAAAAGAAGTCTTTTACAAAAAGAGGAGGGTGAAAGGTTCCCTTACTGACATGAGTATCTTTCGAGACATGCACCCCGTGAAAGAAGGAAAATACAACATTGATGTAAATACTCATAAATGAAATTATATTACACAATGAGTAAAATAATGGGCAGTACATACACCAATCAAAGGAAATTGTGGCAAATGTAGCATAAATCTAATGGTAATAAAAGTTAGATGAAAAATCCCTTATGAAAACTCGGCAGCCTAACGACGCCACTTAAAACTTTTAAAATGGATTGATGAGATCAAATAGGGTCTCTCATCATATTAAAATAATGTTCATAGAAAGATTAATATAAAAGAACATCCCAAAACATAACAAAGATGTTCTTAAAAGAAGTGACATAAAGGAGAGTACTTAAGAAGAAAAAGAGAGGTTAGATCTCTTACGAAAATTCGGCAGCCTAACGGTGCCACTCAGAACTTCCAAAATGGATTGATGAGAGAGAATAGGGTCTCTCATCATATAAACATAAAAAAAATTATAGTAATAGTAATATAAAATAACAACCCAATAACAAGAAATATGAGCTTTAAAAAGAATGACATAAAAGAGTGTACTTAAAAAGAAAGAGAGGAGTAGGATCCCTTACCTCGTGACCGACATGACTCGATCGTTCTTTAATCTCCTGAATAATAAAATTTGGTCAATTTATAATTTTATAAGGACCTATTTTAAATATTATTATTCAGTTCATATCACATATTATAATGTTATAATAATTGGTTAATAAAGTGAGTTCGTATCAGACGTTTTTGTCGATGTTCAGTACATGAGTAAAAGGTGAACTTGTTGGAAAAGACTTTTCCATGTAGTTATAGGTACATCATCTCCAGAATAGTATTTATGTTTTAAATATCATATATATCCAGTATATATTCTTTTTATACTATTACATAGCATTTGGAGATAAAAAATTAAAAGCACCGTTCATGGAGACGGTAGGCCGTACGTACACATGAACACTACTTTCAATTTTTTTCCATATTAATAGAATTAAAACAAAATGAGAGATATATATATTATAATTAAAGAATTATACCCATAATTTATATGTAATATATTACATATATATCCATTATATATATTTACTTATAATAGTACATAACATTTGGAGATAAGAAATGAAATGTACCGTTCATATAGACGGTAAGCCGTACGTACGCATGAACGCTACTTTCATTTCATTTTTTTGTATTAAATTGAATGAAATAATAAGTATATAAAGTTATATTATAATTACAGTAGGATAAAATATATAGTAACATTAATTCCATCCTTTATATGTCCCACATATGGCATTAACGAATCAAATCACTTTGAGGGGGCGGTAGTCCGCACTTCCTAAAATGAAGATATCATGTTTACCCATAATGGAAACCATAAAGGTATTCCATAAATGAAAATTACAGAAGCTTAAGGAAAAAATAAACATATTATATATCATATATAAATATAGTGACATCTTAATGGCCACCTTTTAAGGTGTTAAAATAATGTTGAACAATCATCGTTTCAGGAGGCAGAAATTCACCATCCCCAGAAACAGTATGTTCTGTAACCATTAGATGTAGGTGTGTGTAAGTGTAGATCGAATCCTTCTTATAAAAACATCCTAGTATATTGAAGATACTGGATTTGTTACAAAATAAATGAATAAAAAGAGTTTAGGGGGTTGGATAAGAAAAATAAAACAAAAGGACACAAGTGAAGACATTACCTTTAAATCGGGTAACTTCATTTGATTTGAGCTCAAAGGCTTACTTGGAAAGGATTCTGCCCAAAGTGAGGCTTCATGGAGTTATCTAGGGATGTGGAGAGATGAAATGGGAAGGGGATGGCCGAGCCAATGTCTTTAGAGGTGTGGGTAAGGAGGTAGAGGTGGGGTCCTTTTATAAGAGGAGAGGAGGGGCACTCTTGGAAAGTAATAGAATTTTACTTTATTTTAGAATGATTTTCGGATTTTAATGGTCCCACATTGATGTGTTTAAAGTATAAGGTGATAAGGGTTCGAAATACACCCATAAAATAGGTTTTGGACATGTGTAGGTCTTAGATTTTACATTATCGTTCCATTTTAATTAAATCGTTAAATAATGAGGTCATCGCTGCATCATCATGATGTCATAAATAATTTAATTTATTTAATGTCTAAAAATTATAATAAAATACTATGATGTAGTAAATCTTTTTAGATTTATAATTAATATTTTTAGTCCAAAATATCATTTATGTAGACAAAATTAAAAATATTTTACTTAGGTGATACATTCTTTGTTACATTTAACATTCTTTAAAAATAAAAAGATAAAAAGTCACTTTCTCACAAAGGTGATTCCATGGGGCCCCCAAGTTTGGCAGAAGGAATCCCATGGTCTGCCATGAGACAACCCGTAGCATTAGGACACATTTTGTGGTCATTTTGTATTATTATGATATTATTTTATTCTCTTTAACTACCTGATTACTCATTAATCAAGATAATTAAAGATAATTGCCGCCGTTACTATTTATAATGTCTAAAAATAAAAGAGTCTTAATTACATAATTTGGACATTCTGATTCCAAATATTTAATCCATTTTACCAAATTCCAAACACATAAATTGCAAAAATTAATTTAAAAATAATTCTCGTTGTCAAAACAAATAGTAGGTTTTTTAAAAACAATATTTATGAAAAGTTTTGCACTTGTTTATGCCCAATTAAAAAGTGAAATTTATCCCAATGACCATAATTGAATTACATGATAAAAATATATTCTAATTACACTTTAAAAAAATTAAAAAGGTAATATAACCATATAATTAAATTATTTGAAAAAGCAGTTTTGATGTAAAATACATTATTTTTCACTATTCATTGAAAAATGAACATTGTCAGAAAAATACCAAAAATTAACCCAAGGTAAATTTCAATGTCCCAATCATAAATAATATGTTTATTTTGAAAAATAGAGCTTATAAAATTGTCAAAATTTTGATTTAAAAATGGTTTGCCATCAAAAGGTAGTCAAACAATCTTTTAAAAATACTAGTGTATTCAATGCTTAAGATTGGATTCATTTGTATTTTAAGCCTCTAAAATTTATTGGATAAAAGTAAAAACATTTAAAAAACATATATAATCATATTTTATTTATTTCTATTCATTCCTATCAATACAACGGCTAGGCGTTAACTACCATTTAAAATAATATTATTTTATTATTAGATTGCAACGTATGATTTCAAAGGAACTCGTTGTTTCATATTGGGTAAGCCATCAAGCATAGCATTCCCTTTAAAGTAATATTAATATTTTATTCAAAAATATGGATAAATGTGAAAATGTCATACTCTTTATTTACCAAGGGTGTTACACCAACCATTAAATTAGTGAGTTTGAATATAATTAACTAATTTATTAAATATATATAAATGTATTGATAAATTCATAGTAAGTAGTCATTCTGTTTTTAGTAAAGTTATTTAATTCTATAAAAATAACTTTTCTTCAGAAAGGAATCTTATTGATTTTGTGAGAAAATATTATGAATATTTTTGGTAAATTCTATAATTTCAAAAATGTAACACCATTTTTGAAAGCATCATATTTAAATTATCTTAGGAAGAAATTTTTTGAAATTTATAAAAATATTTATTTTCCTGTGAATGGTGAAAAATAATAATTTTTATTGAAAATTGTATTCTTGTTTTTGAAATTTATTAAGTTAAATTTTTAATAATTTTTTAAAATTAATATCATTTCTCTTATATATATTTTTTAAAATCTAATTAATGTTGTTGGAATCAATTTTATATGTGAATTTAGTATATAAAAAATTTATACATAAAAGGCATTTTCCTTAAAAACTATTTTTATGCGTGCAATGTGTTTTTTTCTTAATAAATAGAATTTAACAATATTGGTGAATGATTTTAACTATATTTATATATAATATACTCAATATAATGTTTTAACATTAATTTAATAATTTTATAGGAATAACATAAGAATAAATCTTGTTTTATAGTTAAAAGCTGTATTTTTTCTAAAAGCGGTGTTCATCATGCTACACACACTTATTTTAAAATTTATTTCTTCGATATATAGGTGTTGAATTTTATAAAATTGAGTCTATGTTTTGAATCAGGAGGTTTGAATTTTTTAAATATTCCCCTTTTTTTTAATCAATAAGAATAGTAACCATGCTATTTTCTATCACATTGATAAAGGGTAAATCGAGTTAATCAAGGATAAAAATAAGTGATAAGGAAATAATTTTTTATAATAATTTTAGTTGGATTAATTTAATTCACCATTAATCACCATAGGAATGATATTTAGTATTTAATGGACACTTTCCCATGAAAATTACAAAATGTCACTATCTTAGTTTTAAATAACTCTTATATGTGCACATATAAACAGAAGAAATTTACAAGAAAATATAAATTTATATTTAGATATTCATGGAATTATATTCATGATATGTATGTATTTATAATTTTTAGAAATTATATAACTACCCTAAATGCTTGTCCAATGCTCACAAAGTATTAATTCAATTAAGAGAATAATATAATAAATGATTTTAGAAATATTAAAAGTTATATAATTTGAATTATTTATTATGTAAAAACAATTTTAAAGATATATGTTTAAAATTATGGAGGTTTGAAAACATTATATTATGAATATAAATTTTTATTTATGTATTTAAAGTCCAATTAAATAAATAGTGTTAAAAATGACAATAAAGATATTTTGTAATAAATAATAATTTATTAAATGATATAAAATTAATTTTTTTTTGATTTGGATAGATTAATGAGATATGGATTTATAAATAATCCATGAACCATTTTCAGGTATTTTTTAATTTCATAGAAACATTATTAACCCATAAAATGTAGAAAACAATAGTATTATGGTATTTGTTGAAAGGGTTAAAACAAAAATATACTGGTAAAAATTTGATCCAAACTTTATAAATTTTATAGGATTATCTTTCTCAACTCAAAACTATAATATATTAAAATTTTATCAATTTTCCTTCATTTTGAGATCGAAAATAATTTAGATTTATTTAATATTTTAGAAAATTCCAATAGTGCTCCTCCCCTGAATTATAAAAGGACACCCCTACTTTAACTTATTAATACTAATTTGATCCTTCTAGATTAATAAAATTATACATAGTTATGTTTTCCACTCCCCTATACACATTTAATAGGTGATGGTATTCACAAAAGACCAACCCTAAAGCCCTCAAGAAGATAAATAAATGAGTTATTTGAAAGAATATGTAATATATTTAATCGATCACTTTCCTTTTAATTATTATTTTACCTCATATAAATCTTTTATATTCTCCATAAAATAATAAATAGGTACAATTAATATAATAATTTTTTTTAATTATTATGAAACCACCTTTATCCACCCTTTTTACATCAAATGGGAAGTGAGATTATTGCTCATGCGTACACATGACTTACTGTCACCATATAGCGATACAATAAATTTTTCATCACCATGATTTATGGATGGGTATTATGATGGGTTTTGGTTTTATATATGATAATTATTTTATAATTATAATTTTTAATGATAATTTCATTTATACCTTCTTACCTTCCAAACTATTGGAAAACAATAACATCGAATGTGTGTACGTGTAGACTACCACCACCATGAAGCGACATGATTCATTTTTTCATTTATATTTTACATATATGGTAATAAGTATGTATATAATGAATATATATGATATATATGAAATTATAATGATTCTGTAATGGTTATTTACAAATTATCTTTCTTTTGTTCCATCTGTCGAAAAATGGGATCATCGTTCATGCAAATGTACAACCTATCATCTCCATGAATTATGTAATTCATTTTTTATATATCTATAATTTGTGAATGAATATAAAAATTTATACAATTAATACATAATAAATTTATCTAATTATTATATTTATTTATATTATGGAACCATTATCAAAATACAAGGACCAAAACAAACCCGAACATACATAAAAAACAAAGCGGATATCACCCAAAAGAGTGTTTTTAATATTGTTTTATAAAAAACGGGTGATAAAAGGTTATAAGTAAATCATATATGGTATTATATATATTATTATGGTTCTATAATATATTAATTATAAATATATATTTATTATATTGGATCTTTTGATTTGTGTGATAGAATGCATACCTAAGGTAAGAGATTTTCGTCTCACTTTTATTTCCACGGGACAAATGCGTTATACACCGCTGGTTTCTTTTGTGTATTGTATATAATTTACATGAATGATTTTTATAATTATTATTATGAAATTATGGGGATTTAATTATTACTCTATTTCTATTTATTTTTTTAACTTATGATTAAAAAGTTACCAATTTGGTAGGGGTTTTATGTTACAATCTAATTGTTTATGGAGATTGTTTGTGACTAAATTTATGATTATGAAATTTTATGATAAACCACTACAGAAATATATGAATTTTATTTTCCTCTACTTATTTATTTTAAATTCATGTTTTCCTTTCATTTTCCTCACCTTTAGTTCTTAAGATACCATGAATACATTTTAAAGAAAGTATACTATATTTCTCTCTTCGGATGAAAATCCATTTTCTTCCATATCTATGCTTTATAAAAATGTTTTAATGATGTTTTTTTACTATTATAATTTGATTATTTTAAATTCATTTTTGATTTTTTTTGTTTTTATAATTTTTTAAGTGTAACGTTTTTTTCTATTTCCAAATGAGATACTTTTTTGACTTTTTATGAATGTTTGAAAAGAATGTTTTTAACTTACAGGGTAGGATTTGAATTTATCACTATAATGAAAACTCAATGATTTTAATCTTAAATTATATGTTTCCATGGTTATTTTTAACGAAAATGTTGAGTTGAGTTTTACTTTATATGTTACTATAGTTATTTTAAAAGAAAATGTTTTCCATAATAATTTTGAAATTATTATACTATAAAGAAGTGATTTCAAAAATGGAATGTTTATTTTCCTCAGGAATGTTTTATTAACCCTTTAATGGTATTTATATTCATCATATAAAAAACCCTTGACAATAATTATGATTTACTGAGGGTATTATCCAAGTATACCATCCTTAATCATTCTCTGTTTGGTTAATTTTTATGATAATATTCCTAATGGACCCATTCCTTTTCCACTAGTTACACTATGATGAAATGATGAAATGTTTATGAAACCAATTCCTTTTCAACGGGTTATGCTGTGCTTAATTGTTTACGAAACTGATTTCTTTTTATGGGTTATGATGTGATGAAAATTTAATAATCTTTTCAAACAGATAATTATAAATTTTATTATTTGATGGGTGGTAACTGTATATCCCTATAATGAATTGGTTAAATATTGATATATCATGAGATTAAAAAGAATGGAATGGGGTAAAAACCCAATTCATTAGGATAATTCATCCACTATTGTTGTCTTGGGAATGAACCTTGACTACAATACTTTTTTTGGGAGTGAATCTATTCCATTATAATATTCTTGGAAATGATCCTTGACTACCAAGGAAATGATGTTCTATGATTATGTGTATATTAAAAACTTATGTTTAATACCAATGTTATACTATCAGGGATCATGTTCTTTGACTCCAATGTGATTCATTCAATAGAAAATCCCATGATTTATTCCACGGCTCAATTTTATGATCTATGATATTTAGGGTATGATTTTAAATAATTATATTCATGTTACCATTCCCTTAGGTTCATGTTCATCTCAAGTGATCATTGATATCTACCTAGTTTACCCTTACCGAGCATCTAATATCAACCATTATTATGTTTCATTTCCCTAGGATATATATAAAAGTACTTAGTATGATAGGTTTAATATGGGTTTTGGTTATAATGAACTCGGGGGGGGGGGGGGGGGGAGGGGGATAATGTAAATCTTTTAAAATATATTTTTTTATATTTTTAGGTTTCCAAAAGCACCAGAGTTGTAACACCCTGACCCCAGAATCCCAAAGTCGGTGCATTATTACATATCATTGGCATGATCATAAAAGATCAAGTATTTAAAGACCCATTAGTTTAGTAGCCTTGGAAGTACTAGATACATTCATAAGGTTTACATTACATCATAAAATGGAAAACTACAACAACATTGTAACCATAGAAAACATTAAGATCCCATAGACTATCCCTGGAGGTCATTCATAATATACTTCTTTGCATCCTGGGAAAATAAAACATAGAATTGGGTGAGCTCAAATGCTTAGTAAGGATAAAATTATAGCAGAAGCATTCATAAATAATCATAAAAATTTAAGGTAGTGTGTTAGACTAGAAAAAAAAAGCATTTTAAACATGAACTTCAGCATAATATGGAAAAGGTAAAATCAAATAATTCCATTTACTTATTCACATGGATACTCTACTAGTCTAATGATCACATGAAATATCAATAACCACTTTCATAATGATGGAATGCATAATTCCATACTATCATAACCACATAGTCAAGGCTTTGTGCCAAGAATACAAATAAGATTTTGTCAAGGCCTTGTTACAAGACACTAGTTTGTCTCATGAGACCTACCGATGCATCAAGGAGATATAACAGGCTCTACCCATCACTTACTAAGTCCAATTCATTCCTCATATGAAAAGTTTGAAACATAACATAAACATTCGTATTAAAACTATCATACGAAATGTCAATACTTTATCCAAAAACTATGAATGGTATAAAAATAGAACATCCACAGTCAAAAATAATTCATTCAATACAAAATAGAATATTTTATTGTAAAATATTAACCTCAATCAAGAATAATGAAGGATATTGACATAGATGATAATAGTCATCAAAACTATTTGAGAGAAATATCCCCCTTTTTTATGAAAACATTTAAAAGTCTCAATATTTATCAAGAAGACATTTAAAATAGAATTTTGAATCAAAGTGTACCATACCACTTTGAAACATTTAAATGGAATTTTAATTTTAAAACATCGATTTCCATATAAATAAATCCTCAAAACCATTTTTAAAACATGGACAATAATTAGAAAGATTTAGAATAATAAATCTTTAAAACATTTAAAATGATATTTTAGTTAGAGTTCCTAACCAAATGAGAGACACTTGAATACAAATAATTGAGGTAATAAAAACATTATAATATCATGATAATAAAGGTATTCATGATATACTATGTCAAAGTACATTATATACACCATATAAAAGTGATTTGGTGTATAACAACAAAGAAGTCTCAATGGAATGTAAATTGAGATGAAATATCTTATAAAGACCGTATCCTTAGGTTAAGGATAAATCAGAGACATAATTTTGTATGAAAAATATAAATACACTCAATATTATTGGATATTTAGCGTAAATAAATTAGAGGACATTCACACATATTCTTGTAAAAACAACACCAATGAATTGGTTATTTAACTCAATAAATGGAGATTGAGTTAAAATTACTCTTCTCAAGTTCATATCAATGAATTGAGAATTTATCAATAGAGTGATTATGTGTATAAAAAGTATATCCACAGAAAGTGGAGTGGGAATTATGACATAAGAAAATGAATAGTGAGTCCACAATAATCTTGGAGTAAAATAATCAATGAAGTATGCGTAAAACCGAATGAGTGGAAATTGAAATTTGAAATTCCTTTACCAATTTGGTTACATACGAAACATACATCCCATGAAATATGGATCATACAATGATGATATAAATATATATAAATTAAATTATATTACACAATTAATATAATCATGGGCACTACACACACCACATGTAATAAATAAGTGGTGAATAATGGAAATCTCATAGAATTAAATGTGATATAATAAACCCCTTACATTGTAATTCTTCCTTGGTCGAGGGTAGGTTAACCTCCTATATAATGGATAAATAATTTTTATTGAATTATACAAGAATTATATACGTTAATATGATATCATATATGATCATTTAACATTGATTTGTTAATAATATCTTAGTATTATCATAATTTCGGGTGTCAATGGATTCATTTTCCTTTATATTATTTGTTATGTGAGCCATATTTGTTATGGATGGGATGTATATTATTCATATACAGAATTATATCATGTCTCGAAACATTATTTTTAACCATCAAATGAAAATTAGTTTTGAATGGATACGATGGGGAATGAATCTCATCGCGTTCGTGGAGACAGTAGTTCGTACATACGAACGAGCGACAATATAATTATTTTGATATTAAAATCTTATATAATTGGATGTTACATCATATATAAAGAGTCATTATAATGTTATATTTATTATTTACTTCAATTACACATCATTATCATACCCATCCAAATAATAATGTTTTGAATGACAATTACACCACGACGTGGAGACGGTAAGTCGTACGTACACACGTATGGTGACATGTCCTTCAAAGGAGTGATAGAATAATGAATATGGTTGTAACATATTTATAATAACATCACAGTATATATAATATACTAGAGTTATTATTTTATAATGTAAATAACAAAGAACGAAGAAGTGGAAGAAGAAAGGAACTTGAAAGAGGATGGTGAAAACATTACATCTTCTTCGGGTTCTTCCTTTTGATTTGATAAAATGGGTTCCTAGGTTGGATTTTTGATCAAACTAATTCATATAGGACGAATTTAGAGAAGTTTAGAGAATATTTGGGTAGGGGTTGGCCGAAACAAAAGGCTTTTATGGTGTGAATTTGAGAGAAGGGGGAGTATCCTTTTATAAGAGGGGTGAGGGGCACCTTTGGAAAAGCTAGAAATATTATTTTATAATAAATTCATATTCGGTTTATAATAGCTCCAAAGTAGATTATTTAATGGTTAAGGTGGGGATAGGTCAAAACCCACTAAACCAATAGGTTTTAGAATGGTTTGGGTCACTATATTAACTTTATCTTTTTGATTTAACTCTTAGTTAAATAGTTTGACATTACCATGTCTCTTTGTATTTTTATATTATATAGTTAAGAAACTTACTATATACTTCCAAGAGACCCAAAAGTGGTTTCTTAATGATACACCTATCATTATATAAGTTCTTTGGCCGAAACTTCGATTTTTAGGAATATCATATCAATTAATAATATAATATTTGTTTTAAAAACTCATTTATGTCAATTTTGAAACTATTTAATAATTGATTTCTTTTAAAGTCTTAAAAACTTTTTAAATTAAAAATAAATGAATTTACGAAATACTAAAATGTAATAATAACCAATAAAATTAGTTTATGTCCTCAAAACTTTCAAATTATATTTATTTTAACATTTATAATACCAATTATTTTCTTCTTAAATTAATAAGGAAAATACTAAATCATTATTGTGTCATAAATATATTTTATTATTCAATGTATAAAAATTATAAATAAAATAATATTATGTATAAAATCTCTTTATATTTATAATTAATATTTATAATAAAAAATATAACATATATAACCCTATATAAAAATTGTTTTTCTGAAAGCTATATGCTTATGTCATTTTTGTAGTTAATTTCACTTAATTAATATAAAGTGTCATTATCACTTACAAGTGGCTCCATGGGGTCCCAAAATCAACCCAAATATGCCCATAGTCAGAAAGGTATAAACCAATAGGTTTAGGACACGTTTTAGGGAAATTTAATATTATTATAATATTATTTTTTACCCTTATTTACCGGATTTACCCTTTAATCATAGTAAATAAAATATTTCCCGAAGTAATTATTCAAAATGTATAAAAATAAAATTTACTAGTTTACACAATTTGGACCCCCTGATTCTAAATATGGAATCCATTTTTGTAAATTCAAAACACAGATGTGGTAGAAATTAATTTAAAATTAATACCCGTTGTAAAAACAAAGAGCGTGTTTTTTAAGAAATAATAACTATCAAAATATTGACACTTGTTTATGTCTAGTTTAAATTTGAAATTAAATCCAATTACCAATATTGCATTAAATGGTAAAAATATATTCTAATTATACTTTAAAACCTTCCAATAGTATAATTTATCACTATAAATTATTTGGATTAAAAAATTTATTTTTAATTAATGTTTAATATCTTTCACTATTCATCAAAATTTTAATGTTTTATAAAAAATTCCAAAAATTCACCCTAGGCTAATTTACATATTCTGAATCCAAAAATGATGCCGATTTTAGAGATAAAATTTATAAAATTTTAAAAAGTGGGTATTACAATTCATAACAACTAGTTTGATTGGTTGTAGTGTGTGTTAGAACTCAAAGTTGCGTACAACACACACTACAGTATTATTCAAAGGTATGCGTACCGTGGAAGCTTGGAATGTTACATTCTCCCCTCCTTCAAATAATTTCTTCCTCATTTTTTTTAAAATTTGTCTTTGGAATATAATGGAAAGACCCACATCGGAAAAAGAGTCAATAAAACTATCATTTAAAAGAAAGAAAGAGAAGTACAAAGGTCACCCAAGATAACCCATACTAGGATTACATGTAGGAAAACATGGATATGGATGATAAACTATGTTTCAAGTTCTGATGGAGAGGGATAGAAAACATGATCAAGAGAAATTTAACAACAAGAAAACCAGAAACTTTTGATGGGACAAACGGTCATTAGTCTCCCAGTAGGAAAAGTAAACAGACAAATTGTTTTTGTTTTAAGTTACATTACATAAAGATGATGAATTAATTTATGATATTTACTAAGAACATAAAGAGATATACTTACTTTTTAAGTAGATTTTCATTCTTTAATAAAATTCTACCAATAACTCATTTTTTTATAAATGATGAGTATTCAAGAAGACATGGTCACACTGGAAGAGCTCGAATAAACTTTTATAGAATCACATGATCCATGAAGGATAAACTATATATTCACCATATCGTTAAATATTAATCAAAATCAAAATGGTTAGTATAAGATCTGATGATACGCCAAAAGGATATTCCATTAGATAAAGAAACACTAATCAAAATTTCTAAAACTAAACCAACAATGCCCCAAAGTTAAATAAATACCATTCAATAAACAATTGTCCTTAAAATCTTTCAATATAATCCAAACCAAAAACATAGAAGAATTTGGTTATGTAGTCTTCCATGTTAAATTGTATCTCCAAATGAAATCAACTACTTTTAAAGTAACATACTTAAAAGTAATTAACTTAATCACATATTCTCTATTATTGGTTAATCATTTCCATAAAAAACCCAAATCTCTATAAATCCTAAATAAAAACATAGATAAAAATACACCATTAATATTCAAATGAAATCCCATAGTAATCTATTTTCCTTGGGCATATAGTGTTCCCAAGAAAGCAAACATCTTCCAAAATAACATTTATCACTTAATCATCGAATAATTTTCCTATACTAAAGGTATTCATTTGATAAGACAGAAGATCCGAAATAAAATTATTATTGATCTATAAAATCATTTAACTAAAAATAATTAGTCACACTAACTAGGGACTTCACGTAGTCCAGTGGCAGGCGATAAATCCCAATCGCACTTTGGTTGTGGGTTTGATTCCCACAGCTTTGTCCGACACGATGGGTTGCCACACGGTCTGCGTGTTGTCCTTTTTCAAAAACTATTTATTATAACATTACCAAAATGAGATAAATTCCTCAAAATAACCATAACATAATCTAACCACAAATGTTATCTCATACCTTGCATTTTCATCCCAAAATATAATAACTTGTAATTTCCTCAAACCCAATGATCATATAAAACCAAATGTTTATTTATAACTATATTCACAATAGAAAAGATAAGTCTTCCTCAAATATCATTTTCAGATGACAAACTGAAGGGTTACAAATACAAGATAAAATTATTCCAAAGTAATCCCATCAACAAGGAGTACTTGTACTTTTTAAAAATTTCTCCAACCATTTATTTCTATATAGCTTATTCTTTGACCAAGAAAATAACCTATAGAATTGGGAATTCACTCAGGTAATGTCCAGGTCCCCTACATTTATGGAAAATGATTGTAAATGGATTCTTGGGACCATTTTTATTTTCTTCCATAGTACTCTTCATTTTCCCTCTGCAATTCTTCACTTTATATCCTTCTTTCCCACTCATAAAGAATTTATTTGTTCCCTTGAGACACTTTCCTGGGTGTCTCATTCCACATTTCTTGCATGATGGAAATTGAGGATTCTTTTCTTAATGGTCTCCACTACTGGATCTCTTATCATTCATCACCTTTCTCTTCTTTGTTGAGTACGGGAGTTGGTTAATATATATGTTGTTGATCATATTTTTGAAAACCTGATTTGTCATGATCACGATATCTTTTATTCCTATCAACATTCTATTTTGTTTCTCATTTCCACCACTATTCCCACCTTTTACATCATGATCAAAGTTACTATGAATTCCTTGGAATCCATCCATTGACTAAAACCAGAAAGCATTGTGTGAGTAACAGTAGCCATAAAATCATTTAGAGAATATAATGACACCATATTTTCAATTTGAAACACCTTATGATTAACCAAGGTCATTGTTTCTCATCTATTATTCAAATACTTCAAATCGATTTGTAAGGAAAATGTAAATTATTCTAAGAATATCCCCTGGGAGTGTCGTAACCAAGAGTGCAGCAAGTCCCATTTTCATGCACCAGTTCCCATTTAATTCTATCTCAAAGCAGTGTTTTCAGGTTTTACCCCAAGGTACATCTGTGCCAGATCCTCTTCTACCTATTCGTATCTATACATGGATGTATTGCTTGGAAAAATCACAAAATATCTACAATACCAAAATTCTAGGAAGTTCTTCTATACTAATCTTCAAATTCCATATTAGGTCTATGTGCTCTAATCAGAGTTTATCTAAATCTAGTTTCCAAGGTTTGTACTAAACTTCCTCTGATACCAACTATAACACCCGGAACCCAGAAGCCCAGAGTTAGTGCATTATTACGTATCATTGTCATGATCATAAAAGATCATGTCTCAAAAGACCCTTTAGTTTAGTAGCCTTGAAAGTACTAGATACATTTATAAGGTTTACATTACATCATAAAATGTAAAAATACCACAAAATTGTCTCCATAGACAACACTGAGATCCCATATACTATCCCTAGAGGTTAGTTATAATAAACTTCTTTGCATCCTAGGAAAACAAAAAATAGAAAGGGGTGAGCTCAGATTCTTAGTAAGGATAACATTATAGCGGAAAATTCATAAATAAGCATAAACATTTAAGGTAGTGTATAATACTAGAACAAAAGTCTTTTAAACTTGAACTTCAATATAATATGGAAAAGATAAAATCAGATAATTCCATTTACTTATTGAAAATGATATTCAACTAGTCGAATGATCACATGCAATATCAATAACCACTTTCACAATGATGGAATGCATAATTCCAGACTATCATAATCACATAGTCAAGGCCTTGTTCTAGGACTACAAATAAGATTTTGTCAAGGCCTTGTGCCAAGACACTAGTTTTTCTCATGAGACCTACTAATGCATTGATGAGACATAGAGGGCTCCAACCATCACTTATTAAGTCCAATTCATTCATCATATGAAAAGTTTGAAACATAACATAAACATTCATATTAAAACTGGCATACGAAATGTCAATACTTTATCCACAAACTAAGAATGGTATAAAAATAGCACATCCATAGTCAAACATAACTCATTAAATAAAAAAATGAAGATTTTATTGTAACATATTAACCTCAATCAAGGATAATGAAGGATATTGACTTAGATGAAAATAGTCATCAAAACTATTTGAGAGAAATATCACCCTTTTTTATGAAATCATTTAGAAGTCTCACTATTTATCAAGAAGACATTTAAAATAGATTTTTGAATCAAAGTGTTCCATACCAATTTGAAAATTTTAAAAGTAATTTTAAATTTAAAACATTAATTTTCATATAAATAAATCCTTAAAATCGTTTTTAAAACATGGACATTAACTAGAAAGATTTAGAATAATAAATCTTTAAAACATTTAAAATGATATTTTAGTTAGAGTTCCTAACCAAAAGAGAGAAACTAGAATACAAATAATTGAGGTAATGAAAAAATTATAATATCATGAGAATAAATGGATTCATGATATACTATGTCAATGTACATTATATACACCATATAAAAGTGACTTGGTGTATAACAACAAAGAAGTCTCAATGGAATGTAAATTGAAATGAAATCTCTTATGAAGACCGTATCCTTAGGTTAAGGACAAATCAATGAAATAATTATGTGTTTCAAATATAAATACACTCAATATGATTGGATATTCAGTTTAAATCAATCAGAGGACATTCACACATATTCTTGTAAAAACCGCACCAATGAATTGGACATTTAACTCAATAAATAGAGATTGAGTTAAAATTACTCTTATCAAGTTCATATCGATGACTTGAGAATTTATCAATAGAGTGATTATGTGTATAAAAAGTATATCCACAGAAAGGGGAGTGGGAATTATGACATAAGAAAATGAATAGTGATTCCACATATAAACTTGGAGTAAAATAATCAATGAAGTATGCGTAAAGCCGAATGAGTGGAAATTGAAATATGCAATTCCCTTAACAATTGTTAACATACGAAACATACATCCTATGAAATATGGATCATAAAATGATGATGTAAATATCCATAAATTAATGTATATTACACAATGAATATAATCATGGGCAATACACACACCACATGCAATAAATAAGTGGTGAACAGTGGAAATCTCACGGAATTAAAAGTGATATAAGAAACCCCTTACTTTGTACTTTTTCCTTGGTCGAGAGTAGGTTAACCTCATTTATAATGGTAAAATAATTTTTATTTAATTATAAAATAATTATATGCATTAATATGATATCATATATGGTCATTTATCATTGATTTGTTAATAATATCTTAGTATTATCGTTGTTTCAGGCGTTAACATATTCATTTTCCTTTATATTCTTTTTTATGTGAGCCATATTTGTTATGAATGTGATGTATATTATTCATATCTATAATTATATCATGTCTCTAAACATTATTTTTAACCATCAAATGAAAATTAATTTTGAATGGATACGATGGGGAATGAATCTTATCGCGTTCATGGAGACGGTAGTCCGTACGTACGCACAAGCAAAAATATCATTATTTTGATATTAAAATGATATATAATTGGATGTTATATAATATATACAGAATCATTATAATGTTATATTTATTATTTACTTAAATTATACATCATTATCATACCCATCCAAATAATAATGTTTTGAATAACAATTACACCACGACGTGGAGACGTGAAGTCGTATGTAAGCACGTATGGTGATATGTCATTAAAAGGATGTATAGAATACTGAATATGGTTGTACAATATTTATAATAAAATCACATAATATAGAATATACTGGAGTTCTTATTTTATAATGGAAATAACAAATAAAGAAGATGTGGAAGAAGAAAGTAACTTGAAAGAGGGTGGTGAAAACATTACCTCTTCTTCTGGTTCTTCCTTTTGATTTGATCAAAAGAACTCATTAAGTTGTCTTTATGATAAAAAATAATGCCTCTAGTATGAAGTTAGGGAAGTTTAGAGAATATTTTGGTAGGGTTTGGCCGAACCAAAAGGCTTTGAAGGTGTGAATTTGAGAGTAGGGGAGTGCCCTTTTATAAGAGGGGTGAGGGGCACCTTTGGAAATGCTAGAAATATTATTTTATAATAAATTAATATTTGGTTTCTAATGGATAAAAAGTGGATTATTTTAAGGTTAATGTGATGATAGGTCAAAACCCACTCAACCAATAGGTTTTAGATAGGTTTGGGTCATATACTAACTTTATATTTTTCATTTAACTCTTAGTTAAATAGTTTTACATTTACCATTTCTCTTTGTATTTTTATATTATATAGTTAATAAACGTACTATATACTTCCAAGAGACCTCCAAGTGGTTCATTAATGCTACACCTATCATTATATAAGTTCTTTGGCTGAACCTTAGATTTTTAGGAATATAATATCAATTAATAATATAATATTAGTTTTAAAAACTCATTTATGTCTATTTTGACACTATTTAGTAATTGATTTTTGTTAAAGTCTTAAAAAAATTAAAAATTAGAACCTAATTCATTTAAGAAATCCTAAAATGTCATATTAACCAATAAAATTCGTTTATTTCATCAAAACATTCAAATTATATTTATTTTAAAATTTATAATACCAATTATTTGATTCCTTCATTAATAAGGAAAATACATCATCAATATTGTGTCATAAATAAATTTAAATATTCAATGTCTAAAAATTATAAATAAAATACCATTATGTATGAAATCGTTTTATATTTATAATGAATATTTATAGTTGAAAATATAACATATATAACCCTATGTAAAATTTTTTTTTCTAAAAGATATATTCTTATGTCATTTTTGTATTTACTTTAACTTAATGAATATAAACTGTCATTGTCACTTACAAGTGGCTCCATGGGGTCCCAAAATCAACCCAAAGATGGCCCTGGTCGGACATGTATCAACCAATAGGGTTAGGACATGTTTTAGTATAATTTAATATTATTATAATATTATTTTTTACCCTTATTTTCCGAATTTACCCTTTCACCATGGTAAATAAAATATTTACCAAAGTAATTATTAAAAATTTCTAAAAACAAAAGTTTCCTATTTACATAATTTGGACCACCAGATTATAAATATGGAATCCATTTTTTTAAATTCAAAACACATAAGTAGAAGAAATTAATTTAGAATTAATTTCTGTTGTCAAAACAAAGAAAATGTTTTTTAAGAAATAATAACTATCAAAAGATTGACACTTGTTTATGAATAGTTTAAATGTGAAATTACATCTAGTTACCAATATTGGATTAAATGGTAAAAATATATTCTAATTATAATTTAATACCTATCAATAGTATAATTTATCACCATAAATTATTTTGATTAAAAAAGTTGTTTTTAATTAATGTTAAGTATTTTTCACTATTCAACAATATTTGAATGTTTTCTATAAAATTTAAAAAATTCACCCTAGGATAATTTCAATATTCTGAATCCAAAAATGATCCCCATTTTGAAAGATAAAATTTATAAAATTTCCAAAAGTGGGTATTACTATTCATAATGGCTATTTTGATTGGTTGTGGTGTGTGTTAGAACTCGAAGTTGCGTACAACACACGCTACTGTATTATTCAAAGGGAAGCGTATCGTGGAAGCTTGGGGTGTTACAAAAACTCTATGATTTTTGTGTGGATCATTATTATTTGTAATGAATACTCATCTAAAAATGTGATATCTATATATGAAAATTCTAGGTCACTTTAGTAAGGAAAGAAATTTTAGCTACCACATTAGGAAATCCCAAACACTCAGGTCATGTATGAGGATAATAAATGGGCGTATCAACAAAAAGTTATTATTATTTTTGTTTTGGAACTTCTTTGATGGAGGATGTATATAATGGAAAAATATATTATTTAGATTCAAAAGTTCAATCGATGGGTTAGATGATGGAGGAGAGAATTATATCATCAATACAATCAACACTTATAGAGATGTAAAGATAATTTTAGGCTAAATAATGTACTCCTCTACTTTAATTAGTATATATCTGTCCAATATCTCAACCTACATATCCCACTCTTACTCCTCCTTCTCCAAAAGATTCTATATTCCATATGTTATATATTGAGGATCCATAATATGATATTATAGGATATTAGATAATAAATTATATTGGAGATAATATAAATCATCACTATATGAAGATAGATAAAGATAGGGTAATAGTACAAGACATTATAGATGTATCATCAAGAGTACCATTCTTAGTTATTGAGGTTCCTTTAGTTAGAAAAAGTTTTAGAAAATTTTTAATGTTTACATCTAGACCTATCAAAAAACATAAAAATTAGGTATGCATAGATTATATCCTTTATTTCATATTTGTGTTAAATATGTTTTAATTTTTTATTATATATTGTTCATTGGAATAAATTAAAAGTAAAAACATCTTGTATAGAAAGTAACAACATGTTGAGGCCTCTTTGAATTTACATAGTAATATTTCTAAAGGATTTTATAGATTATAATTATATAAATTTATGTTGTTGGATGTTTATGAGGTTACAATGAGTACTGAATTTTTTTGTAGTAATGATATAGTGATGATTTTTTAGATAGATATCAATGATCTTGTAACTCACATTTTTTTGGGTCTAATGGTGATTAAAGTATTTCTCCTATATGTTTATTAACAAATTTATTTTCATTATATCATTTTTTTCTAACATAATAACTATATTGGTTTCATATTAGGCATCTTTATACACATTGTATTCATTATGATACAACATCAGTTCATGGATTCATAGTATACAATTTATTTCTCCTGTAATGAAGACATTGAAGGATGAAGAAAGAGCATTATATATTTATAAAATATTTCATAATAATGAAATTTAGTGTTGGATGCTTAATTATGATTAATGTTATGTAACATATATATCATAAAGAGTGATATATCTTAATTAAATAACCACTCATATTATATTTTCATATTGTAGTGGTCATTGGATGTTGCATATTTTTTGTCCATGTAAAAATACAAATTATTGGTTATGCCCCGTCTATGATAAATTGAAGGAAAATTTCAATGTATTGTTAAAGTTGTATGTTTTATTATTTTAATATTAATATATTGTTATATATTTTCATTTCATTTCATACTTTTATTTTTCAAATATTTAATTGTATAACTATAACAAGTCAATAGGAAAGTGAAAAGAAAGACCAAATATATGTGCACAAATATAACTTCATTTATAAGTATTATGATTTAGAAGATACTTAAAGTGTTATTTTAAATTAATATTATTATTTGAAAAAAAATCACCATCAAGAATAATGAATCAAATTAGGATATTGTGTTTTGATATTTATGTATGAAATAAGTACAATTGTAACATTTACAAAACAAAAAAGGGCTATATTTTATTATAATATTTCCCATTATTTATCTTATAATTATATTCATAATACATGAGAATATAATCATTTTAATTTATATCTTTTTCATGTCCCTCACCATTATAATTGGAATATGTTAAATCATTTATGAGGATACTATGAAAATTATTTACATGTTTCATTTATTTTTTGTTTATGTCTATCATTAATATATAATTTATAGTTTAAATTTCAAATTATAAAGTTGTTTTAAATTGAAAAAAGTTGTGGTGTCAATATATTTATTAAAATTTTCTTATGTTGGTATTTTTTATTGTGTTTTAGGGTTCGTGATGGTTTCTGATCTATTAATAGTTGAGTATACTATATTTTTTAAAAAAAATTAAAATATTATTTTTTACAAATATTATTTCAAATAATTGAGGTGAAAAATCCACCGATATTACATTATGGTTGGGGATTTTTACAATGGTTTTTATAATAAAAAATATAATAAATCATTTTTTTCATCATTAAAAATAATCAAAATAAAAAATATATTTAAAATATCACTTACAAAGACATTACTAATTAACCAACTGTAAAATTTATGAAAAACTACATGATTTTTTTCCGTATTGGGGTCTCTAGAAAACAGACTAATAAATAAAAGCAAGACAAAAAAAGAAATGAAAATAAGTGATTTTACATGGTTCATACTTTAGACCAATAGTAATAGGGGGGAAATATTATTTACTTTTCTCTAATTCCATATTTTCTATTTCCTAAAAATGCATCTTTTTAACTAGGTTAAGAGGGAATCCTTACATGACTCAATGATTGAGAGGCACACATGCCTGCATTACATGAACCAGAAGCACAAATCCATTATATAATTATTTAACCCACCTAACTAGAGTAACCCCCACATATCCCCTTTCATGTCTGTTCTTATCTCCCCACCCGACATTACTAACAATATTCAGTTCCATGGGTACTTCTATATAGGTGAATGACATGTCCAAAATATCACTGCTTTTGTATTGGGTTTATTTTTCTTCACATAATGACCCCTACCACTCAAATTCACCATTATGAGAATGCTTCAGTATAGTGGACCTGATCGACTCAATGACCTAGAGACCCTATGGAAAAAATTCCATAGATGGATAAAAATTCATATGTCATGAAGGTCAAATGGGCACCCAAATACCTTATGGCTCGAAGGCCATTGACATCCAAAATACACAATTATCCATGTGCCAAATTTTTAGGCATGAAATCCCAGTTTAAGTGAATAGTTATATGACAGGGTGTTTAAAAAATGAAATATGATAGGGTGTTTAACACTCTTGAACCACCCAAACTGCATTTCTTCACTTCATTTCATCAAAGAAGAAAATATTAGAATCCCAATTAGAAAATTTAGATGCTATTTTATTACATAAATTCACATGTACAAGTGACCTCTCCTAACTTATTTATAGTGGTACTTGGATGGTTAATCAGTTCCACCACCTTCAAATTTTTTGGGGGACCCACCATTAGTATTGACCATCTCCACTTTCCCATAGGTCTCCCTTCCTCAATAAATATCATTTGGGGAATTGTGCATGTTAATTTCATACAATCCTTTGTGATTCATAATAATACTTTAAAAAACATCCAGAATACCTTATATAAAACCATCAAAGTGGTTCTTATGTGAACCAAAACTTTAACACTTCTATCATCCAAACATGGCCACGTGAACTCTGGGTTATAAAACATCCCTTTGAGACCATCCTTTCCCTACTAGTATCCTTATTCAATGATCCTCCATAAGTCTGGGTCCCTTGTTCTTGAGTTACTCCTTATGGATATAGGTATACATAATTTAATGTATACTTAAAACTTTCCTAACAATCTCTCACATGAATATATTTTCAAGGAATAAAACTTCAATAGATACTTAGGAACATTATGGTCATCCCAAGTTTCATAGCAGTAGTCAGTTTCCCCAATCAAACTTCTGGAAAACCAAATCACACTAAGGCATAATGTTTCCATTAAATTTACCATTATATGCTCATAGAAAACATGTTAGTCAAATTAAATCTTATATCGACATTCCTTAGCTATAACACCCCATTCAGTATCATGTTATAGATGAAATGATACTTTAACTCAATGTCCTTTGTTCACGAGTGAAATGTTTTTTTCAAAATGAGTTATACATTGACTATCATAAAATAACAACACTCTCTTAAAACCTTATATGTTTCCCCAATAAACACATCATCCAAATAAATTCCATTCATTATTTTGTGATGGATATACACTGTACTTACATTATGGATAGTGAAACAACAGACTGCCACCTCGATATCCAAATTATTATTTTCCATCTAAAAATAAACACAAAACTATGATACAATTAAATGATTCTATATCACATCCAATGTCTACATGAATATAACCAATAATAGATCATCTCTTACAAAACACAAGGATAAACATTTTAAACCTTTGTGATATCAAAAATCAACTTCACATCATCTGAGTTCTCATTTCCTAGATTCACCATAAACTGATTAACAACTCCCACTATATGTGCAATATAACAACACTGCTTTTTATTACACATTTAAACATGATTTATTACATAAAATAACCACTTGATACAAAATATAATATTAATAGGTCTAGTGTAATTGGGGCTTAGGACCATTACATAATGACTTAAAACATGAAACACATCATTTTTATTGAAAACTTCATTTACATGAACACTACATTCCCTCGTACTTAGCATTGCATAGAATAAACTGAGGAAATGCATAAGAAAAGGGTGAGATATAAATACCAGTAAGTGTGTAAATAAGGTATAACATGAATATTACAATACATGTTCAGCAATAGTCATATCAATGGAGCACAAGAGAAACATGAACATAAATTATGATATAGTATGATTATCATAAGATGAAAATTTGGCAACAACACTTAACATGGTATTAGCATGAGACAAGGATCATTTCACATGGATCATGAGTAAAAACTCATTTGACATGAATTATCATGAATAAACCCTCATTGCACTTGGCATATCATGAAACTAATCTTAACTAATGCATTAGAGCTCTATTTGGGAACACCATTCTTAAACATTTAATTTCACGCATAAGTGTGCCACATGGATCATACAACATGGAATCATTCAACATCATCATTTGTTCCATGATAAAGGAATTTTGAATACATACATTAAAATATTTAAACAATAAGTAAATGTTCATAAAGGTTAATACTTTCGATAGGGAAATGGGCATGGTATTCACTACATAATGACTTTGTCTTGGAAAATCACGGTGCAATTTTGGTAGCATAACGACATGACATTAGAATTCATAAAAGTGGTTGATGATAGAGAATGGGTTTTCTCATAATATATACATGAAATGTATAGTAAGGGGGTCATATAGATACATTTCCCAACATGAGTAATGGAATTTTAGATTCATAAAACAAAATAATTTCTTGAATGTAAATGAGGAGAGAGAAATTACTTACAGAATTTTGGTATGGTAACAAGTGTAAATGGGAGGAATTAATGAGAGATAAATGCTTCCATCAACATTAAAACATAAATAGGGAAGTATGGTGGTTCTGCGAAATCATACTCCAACATTTATAATTGAAAATAAAAGGACATATCAATATTGGGAAACTTGGCTAAAATGAGAAAGGAAGGAATCCCTTACTTAGAGGTGTGATCCAAAAGGCTTGGGAGTGGATTTATAGAGGCTTATTTGGAGCTTAGGGTTCCATTGGATATTCTAGAGAGATTAGGGAAGATATTGGACTAACTCCAAAGGCTTTGAGTGAAGAGGAAATGGGAGCTTGGGTGGGTTTATATTTGAAAGGTGAGGGAATTATTTATTATTTAGGTTTGGGACACCACACATTAAACTAATCCAAACCACAAACCAACCAATTATTTTTGCCCATGGTTTTTTCCAAAGGGTAGTGGAAAACAATATTTTATAAGTCCAATTTACAAACTTCTTAAAATAATAGGGTTGCTTTTGTGGAGGTGATTCACACTTTCCAGAAAATCAATTTAAAAATATAAAATAATTTATAAGTCTTGGAGGGTCCACTAAGGCTTTTTAAAATAAATCAAAAAAACCTAAAATCACATTATTTTAATGGTAAAACATATATTATCCAAAAATATGGTTTATAGTATTTTATTACATCACTATTGGTTCATTATAATGTCATAAAACACATGATATATTTAAACGATATTTAATTTTTACCCAAAAATTAAACTACCTCAGAAAATTATGTAAAATTTTCCATTAGATAAAATCGACATCTTAATTCCAAAAATAATATTAATTTTATCCAATTTATTTTCTAAATATGTGAATTTTCACTTTTAAAATAAAAACTGACATTTATCGAAAATTAACGGGTTTTGAGAAAAACCACTTCCAAACCTTAATAAATATTACAATTGTATTTACAAAACTTATATGATAATTTATACTTAATAAAAATTAATTTAATAATAATAATATTATATGAAAATATTATTTAATTCAAAAATACATTAATTTATCTAAATATATTTCTTAACTAAATATTAAATAAAAATTATTTAAAAACTATTTATGAAGTCACAATAATAAAATAAATGTATATTATCTATAAAAAGATAATGTACATAATAATAGTTCTAGGGTATTGTTAAATAACCCCTTATAACACCCGTATAATACCAAAGGGTAAGGTGTGCGATGGTGACAGACTCTTGGGGTGGCTCGGATAACATCGCTCGAGTGGTAATCTCTATCAACTTACACTTCTCCTATAGGCGGTTCTGTTCGAGCTTAACATGTTGAAGCTCCGATTGGTCTTGGTCAAGAGAGAAGCCAAGTGATTCCACCTCCTTTCCGAGCTCTGACAAATGGGCTTCATATAGGGTAAGTCTACTAGATGAGGCCATCACCTCCTTTGTATGTGTAAATTGGACTTGTTAAAGCCCTCTATTTATACTTATCATGTGATCAATGTTCAATGAATATATTAGAAATGGTCATAATTCTTAATGGTATTTTAAAATCCAAAAATATAAAACCAAAGAAGTTCTTATTTTATATAACCATATATCATAATAATACATTTAATTAGATCAAGAGGAATTTTCATTATTGAAATTTTAGGTCATTACAATCTTCCCCCCTTAAGAAATATCACCCTCAAAATTTCCTTTTTCCACACTACAAAAAATGTGGTAACTTTTCTTCATCACTTTCTCTGATTCCCATGTCGCTTCTTTAAACTTGTGGTTTCGCCACAATAACTTGAAGAAGGGAAATCTCTTATTTCATAGAACTTTTTCTCTACGATCTATGATCTTCCCTGGTTTCTCCTTATAAGAAAGATCATACTCTAATTGTACTACCTTTGAAGAGAGTACATGTGAAGGGTCTGGTAAGTAGTTCCTTAAAAGGGATACAAGAAAGACATCATGTACTTTAGCCATGGTAGGTGGAAGTGCTAGTTGAGAGGCCACATCCCCGACACAATCAAGAATATTGAAGGGGCTGATGTACCCAGGACTTAACTTCCCTTTCTTTCCAAACCTCATGAACTTATTCCACAATGACATTCATAGAAATATCATGTTTCCATATTTGAAGTCAAGGTCTCATCGATGGTTATCTTCAAAACTCTTCTGTCAACTTTGGGATTCCTTGATATTTAGTTGAATGGATTTCACCTTCTCTAATATTTCTTTGACCGTTTCAGGTTCTGGAAGCTTACGCTCACAGACTTCAGCCCAACATGCTGGTGTTCAGCACCTTTTCCCATAATGAAATTCATAAGGATCCATTTGGATGCTTGAGTGGAAACTGTTATTGTATGAGAACTCAAAAAGAGTAAGATGTTGATCCCATACATCTTTTAAGTATATTCATCATGCTCTCAACATGTCCTCAAATGTTTAGATAGTCTATTCAGATTATCTATCAGTTTTAGGATGATAAGACGTACTGATGTTTAACTCAGTATCTAGATCATGTTGAAGACTATTCCACAATATAGAGGTTAATCTTGGATCTCAATCAGATACAATAGATAATGGTAATCCATTCAGCCTTACCACATCTCTGATGTATATCCGTGCGAGTTCATCTAGTGAGAAATCCTCCCAAATAGAAGTGAAGTGTGCAGTCTCTGTAAAATGATTCACAAAAACCCAGATAGCATTGTTTCCTTTGGATGTATTTAAAAGACTAGTGAAAAATTCTATGGTGATATTCTACCATTTCCATAATGGTATGGGAAATGGTTTCATAATCCCCTTATACTCCTTCCTCTCAGCCTTCACTTGCTGACACACCATGCCCTTTGATGTATACTCAACGATATCCTTCATTATGTTATCCCACCAAAACTTCTCTCAGAGATCTCGATACATCATTGTGTTTACTGGTTTAATAGAAAAATTCAAACTATGTGCATTTTCTAAAAGTACCTTCTTCAGGTGCGGAAATTATGGAAAACATATTCTTCTCCCAAATCTCAAAATTCCTTCTTCATTAACATTGAACTCTAAGGATTTCACATTTCTGATAGTTTCTACTTTTTTCTGAATTCCAACATCATCCTTTTGAGAATCCTTTAATATTTCCAAAAGAGATGGTTGAGAAATCATTTTTGAAAGGAATGTTGATGTTCCCTTATTTATGATTCCCATGTACATCTTTATCAAATCTATGAAGATTGAATCATTTCCAATTCTCATCAATGATAGAATTGATGGGTCCTTTTTACTTAGAGCATCCACAACCTTGTTCTTTTTCCCAAGGTGGTAATGGATTGAGCAATCAAAGTCTTTGATCAGATCTAACCATATTTATTGGCGCATGTTAAAATTTTTCTCAGTGAATATATAATTGAGGATTTTTTGGTCTGTATATATTTAACACTTCTCCCTAAAGAGATAATTCCATCAAATTTTTAAATCAAAGATCACTACAGATAACTCCAGATCATGTGTTGGATATTTTTTATCAAAAACTTTCAATTTCCTTGAAGCATAGGTAATGACTTTGTCATTTTTCATCAACACATAGCCCATGCCCATCTTCAAAGCATCACTGAATATCACAAAAATCTATCGACTTGTGGGTAAAGTGAGCATGGTTGCAGTGATAAGCCTCCTTTTAAACTCCTTGAAGCTCTCTTCATATTCATCACTCTAATCAAACTTTACTCCCTTCAGGGTTAGCTTGGTAAGACAGTTTGAAAATTGTGAGGAATTTCACACAAATCAGTGATAATATCCAGCTAACCCCAAGAATATATGGATATCCATTATCAACGTTGGCCTCGACCATCCCTCTATTGCAGCTATCTTCAATGGATCCAAAAATATCCCATTTTTTGTGATGATATGACCCAATAATGGGATATCCATCAACCATAACTCACACTTTCTTTACTTTTCATAGAGCTTATCCTTTATCAAGGTCTCTAGAAAATTTCTTAGATGATCCTTATGATCCTCCTTTTTTTTGGAGTATATTATAATATTATCTATAAATAGTACCACAAATTTGTCAAGGTATTATCTAAATACTATATTCATCAATTCCATGAATATTCTTTAGCATTAGTGAGTCTGAAAGTTGTTACTATGAATTCATAGAGCCTATATCTTGTGTGAAAAGCATCTTGGGGATATCTTCCTTATTCACCCTTTCATGATAATATCCGGACTGCAAGTCCACCTTGGGGATGTATTGTGCTCCATGCAGATGATCGAACAAGTCAGCAACTCATTGGAGAGGATACTTGTTATTTATCTTGATTTTTTAAGCTAACGATAATCGATTCAAAGGCACATTGATCCATCCTTCATCTTAAAGAAGAGGACTGGGTCACCCCATGGTGAAGAACTTGGGCATATAAAACCTTTATCTGGATTATCATGTAGTTGTTTCTTCACCTCCTCAATCTCCACAACAACCATTCTATACAGAGTCTTGGATATTGTAAATGACACAGGTATAAGATCAATTGAGAACTCAATATCACTTCTAGGAGGAAGGCCAGAAAATTCATCGGGAAACACTTCAACAAATTCCCTCACAATAGTAATGTCATAATGGATGGTTGCCTCCTTAGGCTCAATCATCTAAGTAAGATACGCATGCTCATAGGGAAGTAATATCCATTCTTCATTTGATGTTTCTTAAGAAGATTCATCTTCCTCATTGCACTTATACATAATCTGGGGTCGATTATCCACATGGAGAGTGATTTCCCTCTACTGAATATTTATGTTGGATCTACATAAGGAAGGCCAATCTATGCTGATAATTTCATAAAATTCCACTAGAGGGAGTATGAAGAGGTTATACAAGAATTTTAATCCACAAATTATGATAAGGGAGGAGTTATATTCACGAGATTCAATGATTTCCCCATTTTCCATACTCACCGACATCTTTACTTCCATGTTTTTTGGTGGTGTTGGTATTGTTCTACTAAACTTTTGGGATATAAAATAATGTGTAGAACCAAAATAAAAAATTATGTTTTCTATTATTGAATTAAAAACTAGATTACTTCTCACCACTTCGTTTTCGGGGTTCACTTAGGTGGTAGTTATGGAAAAAGCTCACCCTTGCTGCCTTAGAGGTTGTTGGTTGCCTCTAAAAACCCTTGGATTATGGAACTAATATGCAAGATGCCCTGGTTCTTTGTAGTTGAATCAATGAACTACACGTTAAGAGTTCAATAGATCATTCCACTCCTCTGTCAAAGAAATGGGTTTTTATTGTCTGCAGTTAACAACTAGGTGCCCTTCTCTTCCACACCTAAAGCATTTCCTTGTCCCCTTCAGGCAATTTTTAGGGTGCAGCTTTCCACACCTTTGGAAAGTGGGGTTCTTGATATTCTTATCACCATTGGATTTATCCATCAGACATCCATAATTTAAGTCCACCTAATTCTTCTTATCCTCATGATACCCCTAGGATTCTTTAATCTCTATTTCAACCTTGAGGGAACATCAAACAATTTCCTCATAGCTGTTGAAGTCACGAATTTCCAGGGATTTTTATAGGATAGGTTTCATCCCAATAAAGAAGCAGTTAAGCTTGAATTCAAGGGTAATGAAAAAGCCTAAGGAGTATTGTGTAAGACTTGTGGTGTTTACCTCGTACGATACGATGGATTCAATGTTTTTTTCTTAAGGTAAAGGAATCCCCTTTCCATCTTAAACCGGAGGGTGTGAGGAAAATATTTATCAAAAAACATTTTATGAAAATCCTTCCATTCAAATTCCTCGATATCCTCCTCAGGCTTCATATTTTTGATCAATGTCTACCATTGATCGACTTCACCATCAATATGATAAGCAAACAGAAGAACCTTCTCTTGTTCGGAACATTGAAGTATGGAGAAGATCATTTCAATAGAGTTGATCTATTGTTCGGTGATTGAGGGATCATATAATCCATTAAATGTTGGAGGAATTTGTCTCATGAAGCTCTCAATAACGACTTTTTATTTCTTAGGGGGGTTTAACGTTCTTCTTTTCCCATGTTTCTATTAAAATATTGAGTTAACTAAGAGAGTATCATGACGACGTTTGTGATTCCTGCTCCCATTAGATTAGTCATCTGATTATAAAAGTCATCACATTGATCTTCGCATCATTTGTTAGCCCATGTCCTCCTATTACCAGCCATTGGCTTGAATAAAAGGAAAGTTAGGGATAAAACATAAAGGTGAATCCAATTAAAAAAAGGGATAGCTGATAAATTATATTTATTTCCTTAACTTATGAATATATACACTTCAATCTAAGTTATCCATGATCTACTTCCCAACAAATATTCTCAGGGGAATTTTTTTATTCCCTTAAAAATGGTTCTTACTAAGATTGTGAATTACCAAAGAATATCCCCTGGGAGTATCTTAACCAAGAGTGCCGCAAGGCCCGTTGTCTTGTACCAGGATACCCCAGGTCAAGCCTGAAACTCCTTGTCGGAGTTTTCACTCCTAAGTACATCTTTTTCAGAGCTGCCTCTACCTGGTCATATCCAGATAGGGATTGATTTTCTTGATAAACCACTTATTCAATACTCACCATAATATATGGATGATTTTATTATACAGTCTTGTATCTAATGCTTCACTAGGGTTTTCTAATCAAAATCCCAAAAATAACTAAACCTATCCTCTTTTACCAACTATAACAATTCATCTCTTTATTACACACTTAAAAATGATTTACTACATAAAATCACTACTTGATAAAACATTTAATATCAAGTGGTCTAGTTTCTTTAGGTATTAGGAACATTACATAACAATGTAATACATGAAACACATCATCTTTATTGAAAGCTTCCTTTACACGACCACTACATTCCCTCATACATATCATCGCATGGGATAACCTGAGAACATTTATAAAAAAAGGGTGATCTATAAATCCCACTAAGGGAGTAAACAAGGTATAACATGAATATTACAATGCATGTTAAGAAATAGGCATATCAATGGAGCACAAGAGAAACATGAACGTAAAGGCATGATATAACATGATTATCATGACATGGAAATGTGGAAACAACACTTAACATGCTATTAGCATGAAATAAGGCACCTTGCACATGGATCATGAGTAAAACCACATTTCAATTGAATTATCATTAGTAAAACCTCATCGAAATTTACATATCATGATACTAATATTTACCCAATGCATTTGAACGCTATTAGTGCACACCCTTCCTAAACATTTAATTTCATGCATAAGTGTGCCACATGGATCATACAACACGGAGTCATTCAACATATTAATTTATTAAATTATAAAGGAATATGGAATAAATACATGAAACTATTTAAACAATAATTAAATGTTCATAAAGGTTAATACCCTTGATAGAGAAATGGGAATGGTATTCACTACATAATGGCTTTGGCTTGGAAAATCACAGTGCAATTCCGACAGCATAACAATGTAACATAAGAATTCCTAAAAATGGTTGATGAGAAAGAATGGGGTGTCTCATCATATGTACATGAAATGTACAGTAAGTGTGTCATATAGATATATGTCCCAACATGAGTAATGTAATTTTAGATTCATAAAACAAAATAATTGCTTGAATGTAAATGAGGAGAGAGAAATTTCTTACGGAATTTCTGCATGGTAATGGGTGTAAATAGGATGCATTAATGAGAGATAAATGGGTATATCATCATTGAAAAATAAAGAGGGCATTATTGGGGAGGTTATAAATCATACCCCAACATTTATAATAGAAAATAAAAGAAATAAAAATATTAAGAAACTTGGTTAATTGAGAATGGAAGGAGTCCCTTACTTGGAAGTGTGATCCCAAATGCTTAGGAGAGTCTTGAGAGAGGCTTATTGGGAGTTTGGGGATCCTTTGGAGGATTATAGAGAGAGGAAGGGTATAGGTTGGAAGAAAAAAAAAGTCTTTGAGTGAAGATGAATTTGGAGCTTGGCTGGGTTTATATAGGAAAGGGGAGGGAAATCATTATTATTTAGGTTTGGGACACCACACGTTAAACTAATCAAAACCACAAAACATACAATGGGGTTTTCCCATGGTTTTTACAAAGGGGATTGGAAAAGAATATTTTATAAGTAAAATGTACTAACTTCTTAAAAATAATAGCTTTTCGTATGTGTAGGTGAGTCACACTCTCAAGGAAATCAATTTAAAATGTTAAAATGTTTTATAAGTCTTGGAGGGTCCACTAAGGATTTTTAAAATAAATCAAACAAACCTAAAATCATATTATTTTAATGGTAAAACATATATTGTCTTAACATAATCTTTATAGTGTTTTATTACATCACTATTGGGTCATTATGATGTCATGAAACAAATTATATATTTTAAGAGTATTTAATTTTTACCCAAAAATTGGACTATCTCAGAAAATAATGAAAAAGTCACCATTGGATAATTTTGAAATCCAGATTCCAAAAATAATATTAATTTTATAAAAAATAATTTTCTAAATATGTGACTTTTCACTTTTAAAATAAAAACTGAAATTTATTGAAAATTCTTGGGTTTTGACAAAAACAGATTTCAAACCTTAATAAAAATTACAATTGTATTCATAAAAATTATATGATCATTTATACTAATTAAAAATTAATTTAATAGTAATAATATTTTATTAAAATATTATTTATTCCAAATTTGATTAATTCATCAAAATATATTTCTTAACTGAATATTAAATAAAAATTCATTAAAATATATTTACAAAGTCAAAATAATAAAATGAATGTATATTCTCTATACAAAAAAATGTACATAATCATAGTGCTAGGTTCCTGTGATATAAACCCTTATAACACCCGCATAAGACCGAAGGGTAAGGTGTGTGATGGTGATAGAATCCTAGGGTGTCTCGGATAACATCGCTTGGGTGGTAATCTCTATCAACTTTCACTTCTTTATAGGCGATTCCGTTCGAGCTTAACATGTTGAAGTTCGAAAAGGGCTTGCTTAAGGGTGAAGACCAATGACGCAACCTCCCTTTTGATCTCTAATAAAAGGGATTCATATGGGGAAAGTCTAGTGGATGATGCCATCACTTCCTTTTTCTAAGTAAATTGGATTTGTTAAAGCCCTATATTTATATTAATCATGTGATAACTGCATAATGACTATATTAGCAATGGTCAAAATTCTTAACGGTATTTTAAAATCAAAAAACATAAAACCAAAGAAGTGTATATTTTATATAACCATTTTACATAATAAGACATTTAATTAGATCTAGGTAAATTTTAATTAATGAAAGATTGGGCCATTACATGCAATGTCTAAACTCATATAAAACATGGAATACATCAAGCTACTTACTGTTTATCCAAACATAATATTTACTATATAATTTTCTTAAAATTTCAATTTTTATGAATTATCATTGGATAACTTGGAGTTTCTGACCAATGGGGTAGAAAAATTCCTACATATGGACATTTAAAATATTTCAATGTCCTTCTAGATCTAATAATTTTAAGAAAAAACCAATGTTATTTTCATTCTATCAATTTTATTCTACATCCTAAAAATATTCTTTCCTTCTATGAGATCCTTCATCATGAACCTTATAAGAAAATTAGATTTCACCACCTAAATAAATTTCATTTTTGGACATGATAGAAGCATTTAATATTGGGCTCATGTATATCTTAAGAAAAACCCACCAGATTATGTCAATCTGAACTTACAAAGGTTGAAGCAAAGTGTTTCCAATGAGCCTATGCTATGACATTCGGAAAATGGAAGGAACACCACACCCAAATAAACACACCACAAAATAGAACCTATAAACATGCTCAAATATGGACTAACAGAATGTGATGATAAAGAAACCATGGTATAAGAAAAGCCAAAGTTTTATGTTGTTTGAAATTATATCGTACTTCATGGGGAAATACTGCAACTCTTTTATTAATGTAAAAAAGGAAGTTGACTACAACATATCAAGATCAGTTCATCCAATAAAATGATCTATCATATTATTTATAGAAGGTCCCATATGGTTCTTATTATAGTTTTCACCTCTATATTATAATGAGATGAAGCCCCCCTAGTCCATTTGTTATGAAAAAACCTTTAATTCAGCCAATGACTTCCACCACCTCAACTCCTCCACCTAGTGTACTATTCATATTCCAAACATCAAAAAAATATTTGTATGAATGAATTTTCTTTTCCCAAAATACCTCTGGCTTGAGTATTAAAGGATAAAATCCAAAAAAAACTTTTTTGTTATACCATCTGATTAAAATTACCAACTAAATTTTCTAACCAACACCATTTGGATGTATCATATGATGAAATTTTCTGTCTTATAAGTCTCAATAACTTCTAGTCACCTTCCATCCGACCATCCAGAAACCTAGTCATTCCTATTCCACCATCACCATCAAAACTATTAGAAACTAGGCCATAATATTTAATCCTTTTGATGAAACTATCACCTATATTGGAAAATTATTTTCATGGTCATGCCTAATAATATCCCACTTGAGAAACATTTTCAAGATTCACCACCAAGTATTGTGTTAGCTTTAATAGACTTAATTCTACTCTTGAATCTAATATTTTTGGAATCATGGTCCCACACAATTCCTTCTGGTTATCTAATCCTAACAAAGGTGAAACATCACCTCACAACATCCCATGCTATCAAAATTGACAATGTGTTCCCTAGATTTTGAGCCCTTTCAATCCTCTATAGATCCAACAATCTATCCTATAAAAACATCCATATGTAGTGATACTTCATGTGAATGTAATTTCTTACCCGAATGAAACATCATATATTTTACTATGTGATTCCAACTTTGTGAGTCATAAAGTGTCATCCTATAATCATATCATCTTTTGAGATATTTTTTTGACCTATTTACCTAGATAAAATCATTAATAGTTTCCTTCTGTGTAATATAATTAATATTCATTATTGAGAGTGAAACAAGAATTTAAAGATTTAATAACCAATTAACTATTATTCTTATGAAGGTGAACACATAACCTGCCATGATTATTTATGTATCTCCATCTTAAATAAAATTTGAGTCTATAAATCATTATAATTACTCATTTATTTGGATGAGCATTTTGATGCTTATAGATTCCATGGAGTATTATAGACTCCACTTCACATCTTCCTAATCTTCTTTTTAAAGATTATACCTGAATATCTTGGCAACTGACACTACTTGTGAAATATATGGCTGAGTTCAAACTATGAAATATATAAAGATTCCAACTTCAAATTCATATGGAATCTTTTCTATATACTTGGCCTTGAATTATGATCATTGTTTATTCTCATTACTTATCTTGAAGTATTTTACTATGGGTGTAGTCATAGTTTTATCCTTCTCCTTTCCAAATCAATTCCCCAAATTTCAAACACAATCATACTAGATTATGTAAAATGTACCATAACATACATATCATACTATCCACATCTCCAAAATTAAAAATGGTTAGATATAGGTCATTCATATTAAATTTTATAATAAATTTAGCCTTCAGTTCATTAATAATTTTGTTACTGGACCTTTAATCAATATATCATTAACGTAGAGAACTATGATGATAAAACTTCCATCATCAAAAACCCTAGGGTATTAAAAATGGTTAGAATTTATATGAATGATATTCTACTCCTTTATAATTTCATTTAACATTTGATTTCAATTTATTGGTGTATCCTTAAAACAATATGGGATTCAGTTGATCTTGCATACAAGATCCCAATTCCAACGCTCCTTAAAACCTGTTGGCTACTCAACGTACATTTCCTCATCTAAGTCCCAATTAAATAAAATTGTATTTATGCATAACTAATCCATATGTGAATTATCCATGGAAACCATACTCAAAATTATCCTAATTATCATATGTTTAACTATCTATAAACGGTTTTTTGGGATATCCACACCATTTTCCAATTAAAACCCATTTACAACTAACGTGGCCTTATACCTCCATCTACAATATGATTCTTCCTTCAAACAATACACACATTTTTTGAAGGCTTTTATTACTAGTAGATACCTCTATACAATCCCATTTTATAGACACATATATGGAATCAGTCCCATCCCTCGTGGTTAACTCCCATTTATTCATATCTTTCAAACTATGAACCTCTTCTAGGATCCCGAGATCTCCACCATTTATTATAAGTAAGTATTACATATCATTTTTATACCAATTCACTTATAACCTCACCCTGGTAGATATTTTTTCTTACTATTGTCGTTGTGATACTTATAGTGCTAAACATTATATATTTTCATATTATAGAGGTTTTTATTAAGATTCAAAAGTCCCTGATCTATTTGGTACTTTAGGATTTGGAAACACCATCAGAACTAGTGTACCATTTGGAACATCTTTCAGATAGTATTGTGGTTCTAGTACTGATGTTCTTCCTAAATTATTCATAACATTCATAATTTATAGGCTTCCAATTAGTTGAAAACTATCCTATAATATTACGTTTATCTCATTATAATTCATTATTATGTTCTAATACTTCCATATATTTTTTCCATTGAAGATAAAATTTGGACTTCTAACCACCTTCTGAAGTCTATTTTCCTAGTTTCAAAACCCATAATCTTTTTCACCATATACCAAAAAGTAACATGATTGATAATTTGATTCATGTTTTTACCTAATTTTTCAATCAATATGGATATCTATGAGTACATCAAAGTCTTTGATATATCTTCTAGATAAAAAAACTTTCAAAGTTCATGTCTCATTAGAGAAGAAGGAATACAATTGATTAAGTATTTCATTCAATTAATTTATTCCTCCGAAAAAACATAGGGGAAAACCACATGAATTATCTTAATTATTTCCCTTTTAACTAGTATCTAGTTCATCCCTTCTATGAATTATTTATGGTTTAGAATAACCAGTTTTTTATTCTTAAATTTCATTCCATTAATCTAGTAGAATACTTGGAATTTCAGACTTCAATACTTCCCACTATTAGCATACCTTAGCCACTTAATCTTGTAAAAAATTTCATTTTCCTCTATGGATCTTCATCTAATAAATATTCGAAATACTTAAAACCTTTTTCTTGATAATTAACACCCACATTTTCCATATTGCATAATTGAAGAAAGTTACATAGAAGAGAGGTTCTCCATGAGAACAAACCAAAGTTGGATCCATTATGTCTTTATGTAACAACTCTATATTCAAGTTCATTTGTGGAATAACTTCCATTTGGAAGGAAGGATTTATCAAATTACTAATAATTAATTTTTATCATGTGTTTCACTCTATACTTCTGACTTTCAACATCCCTTTAGAAGATTTAAATTTCATCACATTGTCACCATAGTGACCTAGACAGACATTCCATAACTTCATATAAGTTAATTTTCTGGCAGGAATCATACCTTTTTATACTCCCATAATCTATAAAGTCCCATAATTCACTTCTTTTACAACAACCATGGAGCCACATGAAATTCTATACACTCTATCTGTGAGAATTTTATATAATTATGATTTGTCTAAATATCGAAAAGAAATTAAGTTCTTACTTAACCCTGAGATATATCACACTCCTTAAAATATCTTTATGTTTTATCTCCTTGTCTAAATAGAAACATCTCTCATGAAACTATCTCAAGATCTTTATCATCCTATAGATGTATTTAAAAAAATCCATATGTATAGTTATTTATACCCCCTCTCATGGATGTTTTGTGAAATGAAGATGCAGAGTCTATCATGAATGACTAAGGTGAACAAGGGGAACATAAGAGTAAGATGCTACTATCATATGATAAAGGATTCCTGGATCCACTATCAAAATTCTATCCTATAGAGTTAACTATGGATTCATTTCAATCCATATTAAGTTTTAATTTCTTCACTTAATGCAAGTACATGGGACCACATTCCCCTAAGATAATCCTACCTTGGTATCACTTACCTTTACCTTTCATATGAATATTTCCTCATGTGGAGCACCCCATTTAGTATGAACTATAGTAAATAATTAAAAATTCATGGATATCCTTTTGATGAAGCTCTTAGTTCAAGAATCAAGTCCCATACATCCAAAAAATAATAGGTCATTCTTTCCACCTATGTTACATTCAACAGTAAGTATCACATCCCCATATTCAAGGAGTCGTGAGGGAAATAATAGTTCCCACCCTAGATCTCTAAATCTTACCTTCACTAACTATATCTAACTTCTTATCACATTTACGTTTTTAAAATTATCGAAATCACATATACCTTATCACATCGTCATGATAAATAGTCTCTTTAGTTAGAACACAATGTCAATCACTGTGGGATTCTTATACATGATAGTGATGGTATACATAAGTTTTAATGTGGTCTTTACCTCCTAGAAATTAAAATCCACAATCTTGTAATCCATCTATATCAAGACCAATGTCATGTTATTCATCCCATCTTATTCTTCTTTTTTCATCACTTTATTCTTTCCACTATTAAATGGAAGAAAAAATTCATTTTATAGTTGGTAATCTAAGATCTTAATTTTTCATAACTAAAAATAAATCCCATTTAATTTCTCCACCTACAACTTACCCTCTTCTAACTCCATCAAACCAGAATAATTCCCACTATGTTTTGGTTAATGTAAAATAGCGATTAAGAATCACTTATTGATATTATTCTATATGGAAATACGAATAATAATACTATAAATACATGCTCTAAAACTCCTTCATTGGGGTATTATTATATATGATAATCCAACCAAGTAACTCATACCACTTTTTTGGATCAAAACTATATTTTAGAGAACCCACTAAATGATATACACTAGAACTTCTTAAGGAAGAAATAATGTTTCGGAAGTGATATTTTATTATGAAGCCTGAAATTTAGAAGACACATTTGGTCATAATTTACAAAATATGAATAGAATCTGTAATAAACTATTAGAAGAAAAATATGGAAATAAAATCATGGTAGAAGAACAATAAAAGTTTTACATGGTATAGAACTGCATCCATATCGATGGGGGAAAAGTGAAACTATTTAATTTGAGTAAAAAGGATGTTTTTATTGTCCCAACATTTTATAAATGTAAATCCAATAAGAATTAATAAATTCATTTTTATATAATGTAGTTATAGAAAACAAATGAACTATATTTCACTTATTATTTTTGGACTGTTATAAAAAATAGAAATATTTGTTTGATAGACTTAAAAGAGCATTATGAATCATAATCATTAATAACATAGTCATTATATAGTTTCTAATAAAATTAGAATATATTAGTTGTTATGATAATATCTAATTGTAACAGAATAAATAAGTGATGACCATGACCATCAGGTTCGTACCATATAAATCTGATTTATCATAGCTTCATTTGGAGGTGACAACATTAGGATTTACCCCTGACGAAGACAAATCCATGATTCAACAACTAAAACAAAAAATAAATCATTTATAATATAATTTCAATATTATTGAGATCATCAACCAAACTATATTCACTGAACCACCCCAATAAAGTACCACTATCACACACCTTACTCTAAGGCCGTACACTGATGTAATAAGGGGTTATGTATAAAGTAACATGCGGTATGAATTTTTATATTTCATTTTAAATAAAATAATGATCATATTTATCTGTTTTCATTATGAATTTAAATATATATACATGATTATATTATGAGTTTTATAAAAATTAGATTTTGATATAAAGAAACAAAAAATCTATTTTTGGAAAATATTTAGTTTCAATTAAAACACTCTTTTTGATAATTTATATAATTTTGAAATAAATTTTATTTTCAAGAAATATTCTTATTCGATAATATTTATTTTAATATAAATGATAATATACTTTAATGAAGTCCCGTATATTTTTTAAGTGTCAGAATGTTTCTTTTGTCATAGGAATTAGTATTTTTCAATAAATTAGGATTTATATTTAAAAGTGTTAATTTTCATATTTATAGTATTTTATATGTAAAATAAATATTTTTTTTAAATCACCCTGTCAAAATTAACCAATGATGAGTTTTTGAAAAATTTTCTATGACAAATGATTTTTTTAAAATTAAATACATTATAAATATATGATATGTATTATGACTTCATAATAGACCAAAAGTGATGAAATAAATAATAAAAAATGAATCCATATCCAAAAATAGATTTCCCAACCTACAAATTTTTTTTTTGAATTATTTTTAAAATTTTTACAAATATATAAGGAATCCTCCAAAACAAACGTTATATTTTATGGTTTTAAGAAAAATTATTTATAAACATGAATCAATTCCACATAAAAATGGTATTATTTTAAAAATTTCTATTATTTGATTAATATAATAATTTAAACCACTCCCCTTTATAAAAAACCACAGGAAAAACCATGATAATGTATGTGGTTTTGATTACTGTTTGACTTAGAGTCAAAATCCCTTGTTTATAAATTAATAAAGAATTCCCCCTGATTTTCTATAAATACCAACACAACCTCACATTACTATTCACTCAAACCCCATTGATCATGGATTTACTATTACTATCCCTCTATAAATATCTCCCATGATATTCCCATTCTCTTAATAATATCCTCCGAATCCTTTAAATAAACTGCTCATGTATGATATTCTCTTCCTCTTCCTTTTTATTCAAGTACTTTCATTGTATTAATCATTTTTATTTTCAATTATTAAAGTTTTAATGATATTTTGAACATAACCTTACAACAATTATTATTCCTCAGTATTTATAAATATCATTTCACCCTCATTTAACCCTTTCATAAACTTTTATGTACACCTACTGTGCAACCGATATTATCCCATAATTCTCCATGCCTATATTTTGGGTTATTAATACCTATACCCATTTTAACTAAAGGGTATTCACCTAGATGTACCTATCCTTAATTTATAATGGGATTCCATGTATATAATCCACACTCTATTATCATGGGATGAAAATTTATGAAAGATGTTCTTTTGTTGTATGATCTATGCGGGAGAAAAAGCATGTACATGGTATGAATGTGATGAGTGGACCTAGAATTATATATACCTACAATGAATTGGGTAATTTTATTATCTCTTGATAATCAATTCATTGTAAAATGTTGGTTATCATAATCATACTATGTTATGACATATTGGCTGTTAGCCTTGACTTATGATTATGAGGACATTTTTTATGTTGTCTCTACATTCCTATGATGTTATAATCTAAATTTTTGCTTCAATATTTATTATTATGATCCTCACACTTCTATCTCATCATGTTATGATTCTTAAACCATATTTACTTCTTTAATTAATTCTATACATTGTTTATTCCCTAACTAGGGTTCAATGCTCACCCCTTTCTTATGTACACTCCCAGGTTATCCCACACAATATTATAAGATCAATGGAATTTAAGGGAATGTTATAGAGTTTTTAAAAAATTTAATTATATCCATGTTCCAATTTATTATGATATATATATAATTATCCAAACACAGTAGATCTCTTTATCATTTTGGATTATATTATGTGTACCTTTATAAAATAAATCCCTAAATGAAGTGTAAAAAATATATCAGTTTTTATAGTTGGTATCAGAGCAAGGTCTAGTTATTTATTTTGATTGGTAACTGAAAAACATAGAAAAAGACATATGTATAATAGTAAATATATGAAAAAATATCTAAATTTTGTTAAGGTATAATGTTTTTGGTTTTCTAAGAAAATACATCCCTCAATGGATATTGGCATGTGGATGAGCTTGTGGAAAACATATACCTATGGGTAATAACTCCAAAAAAGGCTCATAAGGTATTAAGTCAACCAGTACCTAGATCTTTATAAAGAGTCTTAAAATTTTACACCCGTCCATACTCTCTTAGGGGATATTCATCAGTTAATCATATTCATTTTACAAAAAATTATGAAGGGAACACAAATTATTTTGACAATTTATGTTAGGAAATAGACCGTGTATAACACATATTGAAACTAAGAAATTAATAAGATAAGTAATAAATATAATATATAGGTCATTTAAACAATTTTAATAGTTTTCTTTTTATATGTTTAACAGTTTTAAGATTCTCATCCCTAATTTTGAATTATTTTATTAAATAAATGGAAATAAGTTGTATCAAGTCAACAACCAATGTCATTGGAAATTTAATGACTACCCAAATGATATTCCCAACCCAATGGGAGTCAGATTCTTGAATTTTATTAAAATAATTTCTCAATTAACTAATGTTTTGAATAATAACTTGAATCGTGAAGAACACTCACATCCCCCATAAGAAAGTGAAATTTGTAATCAAGTCCTTTTTGTGACAAAGGGATCTAACATTCTATGGGTTTTCTGAACCCTTAATTTTGGAATAATGAATCAACACCATTGAAATGATCCTCTATGTTCTTCAATTCTCTTATCAAGGGAAGTTCAGGCTGGATATTTATCATATTGAGGAAGAAGTTTATAAATGGCAGAAATTGATCAAGAGTATGAAGTTGGTGGAAGAAATCTAAGCTAGGGATTGGAAATAATTTTAGATATAATTTTTCTAATAAAAATTTTATTCTTTCACTCCAACAAAAAATATATGGATTTATTTATCTTTGAGAAAAATTATGAAAAATACATCATGGTGTGGGATTAAAACTTCACAAGAATTTCATGATATTATTATATAATTGTTGTGGAACCAGGAATTAATGTTTACCACTTATTTATTGAGATAAATCCAAATCTATGAGAGTGTTTTTTGATTCAATACTATTACTAATATGAATAAAATTTCCATTTTTCCCTCAAAATTGAAATCGATATTTGGGAATATCAAGGGTCTCATGATCCTTGAGATAATAAGAATAGAATGGATTTTATTTCTGGAAGAGAAATGGAGAAATAACATTGTGGAAATAAATTCCAAAATACCACTTCATAAAATTTTGGAATGTAAGAAAATAAATTTTTTTATAGGTGAAAAGGAAATTAATTATGTGTGGTAAGGAGGGGATCATAGGTATAAAATATTGATAGGAAAATCCCATGGGTGTGATGGAAGAAAGGAAATTTCTAATCAACCATCAACCCATTATCCAATGTTTCCACTATAACAAATAAATACACTATAAAATCTAATTAAACATTACTAGGGTTTTTGAAAACAATCGATGAAAACAACCTCCGAGGACTAGAGAGAATGGGTGATCATATTCCATCATAGTTGTAGAGGTGGATCCTTAAAACAAATTTGTGGAGGGTATGCTATTTATTCATTTAAGAATAGAAAATTTACCATTTGATTCTATTTATACACATTATTTTATATCACACATATATAGTAAAACTATTGAAACACTACCTCAAATCATGGATGTTAATTTATTGGTCAAAATAAAAAATGGTTCAATTATTTCATTCTAATCATTTTACTCCCCCCGTATCAAAATTTTATGATCAATTTCCCAAAAAACCCTATGATACTCCCTCAAGTGGAATTAAATGCTATTCTATATGTAAATTAGCTTTCCTTATATAGATCCCAAATAAATTACAAATATAATGAAATCACCCTTTGTATCATGATTTTCCCTCTCATCCTATACAAGTGTAAGGTGGTGTATTAATCTACTTTGGAATAATCATCTAAGAAAGGATATTATTGCCTTATAAGAAATTATATCTATAAAAAATTATTGAGACTAAGGTAAATATCATCCTTGATGACATGTCCATGGTAAGAGAATACATTGATGTGTATCCTAAAAAATTTCATGTTCTTCCTCTAAGCTGAGTGGTTGAGTTATCAATAGATATTATACCCAGATCTTTTCAAATATTCAAGAGTCCTTAAATAATTGATATTCTTGAACTTGAAGAGCTAAATAAGAAAATACAGGAGAATCTAGATAAACAGATTATATGATAAAGTACTTCACCGTGGGGTGAACCAGTCATTTTTTCAAGAAGAAGGTTGGGTCAATGTTCCATTACTTTGATTATTGTGTACTAAAAAAGATAACAATAATGAACTAGTATCCTATTCCATGGATTGATGGCTAATTTGATCAGATTTTTTGAGGCCAATACTTCTTTTAGTTGGATAGTTAGTCATGATTTTATCATGTATTGGTGAATAAAGAGGATATCCTCAATGTTTATTTTTTCATAGAATTTAAGAGCACTAAGAGTTCATAGTAATTCTATTTAGACACCATAATGATCTATCTATATTCATGTACTTAACAATTAGATACTTTAGGGATTACTATAAAAAAAATTTGGTAGTCTTTATATATTATATTATTATCTACTCCAAAATCCGGGAGGAATTACGAGGATAATTTCAATGTTTTACTAAAGACCTTTTAAAAGGAAAATCTATATGTGAAGTAAAGTAAATGCGAGTTTTTGATGGAGTAAGTAACATTCATCAGGTATATTATCATTAGAAAAGGGATATCTATTGAGAATTCAATGATAGATTAAATTGAAGGATCGTCCAAAACAATAGCATTGATAGAGATCCATAGTTTCCTTTGATTAAATGGGTATTATCATCAATTTTAGACAAACTTATAATAATTTTCAATCCCACTAATTAAGATAACATATAAGGGAGTGATTTTTTATTATAATGATGAATGCAATGATAGATTTTAAGAGTTAATAAAGATACTAATCACTGTACATGTGATCACATTACCCACCAATTGGGGAGGATTTATGATTTACATTAATTCATCCAAAAAGGTATTGGATTGTGTACTATTGAAAAATTAAAAAGTGATAGCCTATGTCACCCACTAATTAATGGTCCATGAGTGGAATAATACAATTCATAATCTATAATTGGCTATAGTGATATTCACATTAATGATTTGGATACATTATCTCTAGGGGATGATGTGTGAAATAAATTGGAATCATAAAATCATCTAGTATATATTCATAGAAATAGATCTCAATATACACAATTTAAGGTGGTTGGAGCTAATCATGGATTATGACTACTTCTTCCATTAACAAACTAGGAAGGAAAATATAGTGGCTGATGCTCTAAGTATAAAGTATCCTATAACCCTATCTATGATGAGGATTTAAAGGGATTCAATATTTATGAACATGAAAAGTATGGACATGGGAATCCTAAAATTAATGTTATCCTACCCTATAAAAATAAAATCACAACCATCCATTTTTAATAACATCGATGAGTCCAAACAGTATAATGAAAATAAATAGAGGTGGGTAGTTAATATTTTGGAGTTAAATTTTTTTAATGATTGAGTAATAAGGTTTGGAACTGAGATATGTGTCCCATAAAAACCATAAATAAATATGGTGCTTCCAGATAATGGGAATAAATCATCCTTCTATATCTATATAATAAGTACTAATATATATAGGGACCTGAAGAAAAGCCTCTGGAGGGATAACATAAAAATGGATATATCAAAATTTATATATCGATGGTTAGTATACTGATATGCTTAATTCATATAAATATTTTTTGTAATAATTTATTTAGGATTTTTTTATGTTTTATACGTTGATATTGTTATCCTAACTAGGTTAAAAACCATGAGAGGTGAGGTGAACAAAGGTATGAAAGATTAAAACGCCTTCCCCTTCAGATCTTGTTTCTTCATTAGAAAAAACAATCTTCTCACCCTTTCTTGCAGTAATGTATGAACAAAATTATAATCATGCACAAGATACAATAATTTTACTTGGTTTACCATCACTAGGCTATGTCCAAGGAGAATACAACAATGATGTTCTGATATACAAAATCCACTAAGGCTCACTTCCAAAATACAATGTTCAGGCTATATCACTTCTATGCCCATGATTACTACCTTTACAATATTTAGGGTCATCTCACTACTTTCCCAAGGGTCACACCCTAAGTCTCATTCCCCATCTCACTACTAGTGAAATGGATAAACTTATTATTCTTCCTTTTTTCACTTCCCTTAGAAGGGATTCAATTATAGCTTATTGAAAAGTAGGACCCTTCATTATCACTAATGAATGGATCCTTAGTTTTAGATAGACGCTCTAATGAAGTTCCTCTCTCATCCAATTGATGAATACTAGTTTACCATAGGTGTACTGGGAAATTCCATTTTCAACACCCTCATTATTCTCACTACCTTCACAAAAAAACCTTTTTCTCAAATCTCAACAAATCCTTTGAAAGGAAACCTCATTTCATGAAGATAAAATGGCCTTCGCGAAGAAACCACCTTTCACAAAGCTCACAACATTCAGTAAATTTTTATAGACATAGAAAAATCAAAAACAATTGATGCTCAAATATTTCATTTGGAGTTCATATCCTTCATGAACCACCTATCTTCATGATCACTTTTTCAAAAACCACCATCAAAAACCACATTCATGAAATCAGAGCCTACAGATTTTCAATAAGTCTTTCTCAAAATATGAAGGGGGTAGAGGCCTATTTATAGGCCTTTACATAGATTCTAGAAGCTTCTATCCATGTCATTACTATTTATTTATGCTCCCTCATTTCTGATATGACTCTCTCTATATCGAGAAGATCTAGGAAAATTCATTGTTTAATATGCTCATCATAATCGCAGAGCTCACCATCGAAACCTTTGAACCATCGCGAAACACCCATCGCTCTTTCGTGAAACACCATTTTCTCCTTCGCAAAACACCCTTCACGAAGCTCAATCATTGCGATAATAATTAATTTTCTATATTTAATTAGGCCATCAAGGAAATCCAATTTTCAAGATGGTATCCAACCTCTAAATTTTAGAACCCAAAAATTGTCAATCACAGGGAAATGACATGATATTGTGCATGTAATTTTCTATACCACTTCTAGGGCATCCATTCCTTCATCTTAGATCTTTGTCAACATACCACAACAAAAATATCTCTATAATTCACAAATTAACATGTAAAGCCTCTTTTTCAAAAAACATAATCAACACAAAAATGCTTCAAAATTACTCTAAGGTATTTTTTTTCTAGAATTCTCCCCCTTTGGGTTTATTGAAAACTCTTCATATTTTGATTCCTAGTTGAAAGATTATTCCATCTTCTACCAGTATTATATTTATGAGATTTAGATACAAATCATAGATTCACTCAACACACACTCTTTGACCACATGATCCATGATCGGCATGAGAAACAAGAGTAATATTCCATGTTCATTAATGAATCACTTCTTTCCAAAACAAAAAAAATACATTCATCACAAACCTAATATTTTGTCATGTATAACCTTTGACCGATCATATCTAGAATCATATTATTTAAAACAGAACCTATCTCACTACTCCACTTATCATCTTCTCCACTGTCTTGATGTTAACATCTATCCCCTTTTATATCCAAAATTTCTCCTTCTTTTTCAATGAACCGAAAGGTTACTTTGTTATGGTATAAAATAGGGTAAAGAACACCGATCAACGCATTTAGGGGAAAACACACCATACATTCAGGAGGGAGGTCCCACATCAACACTTTTTATACTGTAGGGAGTCAAATGAACTCCCAAATCTAGTCGATTCCATTTAAATAATTCTTTAGGTAAGACCATCATTCGAATGTCTACAAACTGTAGTTCTGTCGGCACATACTCTAACTTCACAAGCACTTACTTCACCTTCTCCTTAATAAAATGAAACATTATTTCAATGTGATTTGTCATTGAGTGATGGACTTGAGTTTTTATAATATTTATTACACTTAAATTATCATAATGGATTCTAATCAAAGAATTCACTTCAACTCCCATATCATCAAGATACTGCTTCAACTGCAATAACTGTGTGAAAGCATGAGTAGCCAAAATATTTTCATCTTTTTTAGAGATCAATTAAATGAAATCATGTTTATTTTGAAACCAAAAATAAACAATCCACCAAGATAGAAATCACCTCCTGACATTGATTTCCTATCATCTTCTAATCCAACCTAATATGTATCTCTATATCCCAATGACACAGGTTGGGATTTTTAATTACACATCTAACCAAAATTCACCATTCCCTTGGTATAAAAAAGTATTATTTTCACTTCAAGTATGTGTATTTATTTGGGGTTTAATTGATTCCATTCTTCATGTCATGTGGAAAAAACAATATCATGTCTTTTCATAATCAAGTGTAGTATATTTCCATTGTTTTTCCTGCATTATGTGATATTAACCACTTTAGCTTCATTATCCCATGATAGTTTCATCAAATCATATACCAAAGTCATAATCTACATGGAATTATAAATTCCAAATATTTTTAAAACATCCTTGGAATATTTATATTAAGAAGTGAATGTTCCATTCTTTCTTTTTGTCACTAGTAAACTAAGGAAAACATCATTTCACCAATCATTGACATTTCAAACTCACATTTCATGAATTCAGAAAAAATCTCTGCACTACACTTCATCTGATCCACAAAATATTATTTCATCAATATATAAAAACACCATTATCCTTATATTACTATAATTATTCACAAATAGATTGTAATCAACTCCACCATGCTAGAAATTAAGTTTCTTCAAATAAAGATATATTCTGGAATACCATGATCATGGTTCCTTATTCAACCCATATAATGCCTTCTTCAACTGAAAAACTCCATTCTCATATTCATGAACTAGAAAACCATCTGGATACTCAATGTAAACTTCTTCTTCTAGAACCCCATTAAAAAATTCAGAGTTGACGTCCATCTTTAAAGCTGTGAACTTTTTGGGAACTTCTATGGCCAAGAATAATCTAATTGTATCTAGCCTTGAAATAAGTGAAAATGAATCATAAATATAGATACCCTCTCTTTGGGAGTACCCTTTTAACACTATTCATGTTTTGTTTCAAATTACACCACCATGTTCATTCGTATTGTTAGGAATGGACAATTTAGTCCTGATGAATTTTTTTATGTTTGTCTCGAAACAATATCCCATGTCAGATTCTTCTCAATTTGGTTAATCACTTCATACATAGACTGAACCCAATTCTTATCTATAAGTAATTTATCTAAACATTTTGTCTCTACTTTGGTTATGTATGACGATTTCAATAGATTATTCATCCTACTTGTCTATATTGGAATAGTCTGACCACCAATTATGTTTTACCTACCAATTTTGTCTCTTCTCTTCTATCTTTATGCAACTAGTGAACTATGCTAATCATTTTCATTATCTGAATCATCTTCTAAATCATCCACTAAAACTTCAAAATTCTCTGATTTTTATGTCTCTTCCTTACTATCCTCTAGAGATTGATAATGTAATTTCTGAATATTATTCTCATTCTATATTAAGGGTACTTCTTATTTTTCAATAGCATTTCCCACCCACTTATTGAATCATTTATAAAATTTAATTTTCATTTAGCATCCAAGAAATATCCCTTCATCTCCAAGAGATTCAAACTTCCTATGTTTCTCCTTATTAATAATGAAACACTTACTTCAAAGACTCAAAAGTACTTCAATGCTTTCTTATTTTCATACCATAGATCATATGGAGCCTTATCTTATTTGGAACATAATAATGCTCCATTTGATGTGTAGACTGATGTCATCACTACTTATTTTCAAATTTTCTCTATATGGTCTTTTTGAAGGAGCATTGTTCTAGCCATTTTGTTGATAATTCGACTTCTTCTCTCAACTAATGCATTATACTGTGGAGTTCTTATTACTTAAACTTGGTGCCTTATTCCATGTTTCTTGAGATAATACAATAATTTGATATTTTTGAACTATATTCTATTATTTTTTCAGATCTGAGGGACTGATTATCCAAAAATATTCTCAACTTCCATTTGATAAGTTTTTATTAAACTGAACACCTCAGATTTGTGGGTGGTGATTGAAACTCATGCAATTCCACTAAATTCATTAATAAAGAGAACAGAATATCTAATCCTGTCAATAGATATTAGTGAAATAGGTGCACACACATCAATATGTACTAACTCAGGTAGTTTTTTTGACCATTGATCTTTTTCCTTATATGTCTTCCAAATGATCTTCTCCCATTGACAAGAATATCACATATGAGTATGGTCACATGATCATCTAGGTAGGTCTCGAGCAGCAACATATTTCACCAGATCTTCTATGGAAATTTTACTCTAGTGGGTAAGACATTTATACAAATACTTATTCTACTATTCCTTAGAGGAAAACCACATATCTTCTTCTCCACTCACTTGGTAGTGATTCTATTTCGTACGCTTTACTTGCCAAACCAGAACACCATATTTTTCCTTGATGACACATAATTTAGTTGAAACACTTGTGGAATGTCCTAAGTCACACATTTGACTTACACTTAACTGGTTATGACTAAGACATTTAACAACCAAGACACCTGCACGTCTCGTGTCCTTTCCCCCAAAATTAGCTTTTCATGAGGCAATAATTCTCAAGACTTCAACATTACCAAATATTAAAATGACTTCTTCTTCATGTTTGATTCCCATCACCAGTTCTTTATTTCTAGTCATATGAGAGGTGTATTAACGATCAATGATCCACATTCCAGTGTGATATGATGATTTGAAAGAAATCCTTGCAATCACTTCTTGTTCATCTATCTTGCTTTTGATCCATGTTTTTTACATCATTCTTGATAAATATTGATAATATGGATCTTCCTCAGAATATGATAGAGCAAATTAATTCTGTAAATATGAAAATTAATTTTGCATTTTCAACTCATTGGATGATACGTTTAGCTCATTCTTATGACCATATTCATTTTTCCTTGGCACGTTTATCGACATTATTGATTTTAAATATATTACCATGTGTTTGATTCCACCACACCTAAAATAGTTTCCATTAAATGATTTTTTAGAATATTGAGTTTTCTATGGATGCCTCGATTGGTCTTTTTCCCTTAGATACCTCTTGGCTATGGAATAAATATTTTTTGAGTGTCCCATATTTCTGCAAAACTAGCATCTAATGCGGGGTGCATTCCTTTGTGCGAGTACTAAACCAATGATTGTCCATTGGGTTCTCTGAATCTTCTGATTCTGCTTTATACCCAATCAATCTTCAATCTCATAGTGGGTGCTTGTGGTTTGACATCAACGATTACTGTTTTTTTTATCAAGCACCATACCAGCAATATCATCTGGACTTGATTGTTGATTTTTTTAGGACTATTATACTCCAATTTTATCTTTTCTATTTTCTTTGTATGATCTAATTTCCCTATTTTCTATCGATAGTAAATAGTTTTTCTTGATCCCTGTAGAAGCCAGAAAATTTCGAGGAATTTTGTTTATTAAATAATTTGGAATTTTATGAGTCTATGGTTTCTGACAGCGCCTGATTCCGAGGCCCGTAGTGCCCTAAATTATCCGTCGAAGTTTTGTTAAGTTTAAATTAACGCGCGTAAGAAGTTTTCCTGAAAAAGTGGAATAACTCTTGAACGGTTGCTCGGATCAGAAATCTTATGGCACCATTGCACTCATGATGGTGGGATTACCCTAGACACGACTTATGTTTAGTCGGCATGGGCCTCCTATGAGAAATCCCAAAAATGGCTTAACATTAAAAAAATAATTGAATAAATTATTTTATTTTTCAAATGATTATAACTCACAAAAGGTAGCTCTGATTAAAAATCTGAGACCACTATTGAACTCGTGAGGGCATGATTTATTTATGCAGTGATTAACTTTGGCCGGCGCGAGCCACCAGAAAAAGTGAGTTTTTGGCCGCAAATAAAATAATTAAATGAAAATTATTTTACTGTAAAATTCATAACTTCTAAACAGTAACTCGGATTGAAAATCTGAGAGTATAGTTGGGTTCGTTGGGGCGTGTTTCAGCTAGGCAGAGCCTAACCTTGTCCGCAGTGGGTCGAGGGTGACTGATATTAATTTTCCAAACTTTTTTTTAGGTACGTTCAATAAACGTATGTTCGGAATTTTATAACTTTTGAACCGATGCTCGGAATTGAAATTTGAGGACACCGATGAACTCGCAGCGCTGGTATTCACTTAAGAGTACCTTTACCATAGTTTCGTTTTATGCGGGTTGAAAGTTAATTTTTTGGGGATTTGTAAAAAAATAAAAAAATAAAATGGTTGTGCACCATTTTATTTATTTGGGTGGTTATATCCTCTAAGAGGAAGTTAGGGGTGGGTCCCACACCCCATATAACCTCCCATGGGAGGATATTTGTGAGGTGGGACCCACACAGGGCCTAACCCATCACCTCCCTTAAACTCCCCTTTAACACTCCCTTTATTTATTTTGACAACACTTCCCATTATTTATGTGGAGCCTTTCCATATCATTTCCATTAAAGTTGCCAACTCAAATTCCACAATTAATTCAATAGTATTTTTGAATTAATTTGAATTATATAGAAATGTTATATCATGTTAGAATAAAATAATAGCTTATGCTATTATTTTGTTTTGGCACTTGCAGTGTTGGGAGCACGTTGGAGATATTGAAAGGGAGAGTTCTTCCACGAAGAACGAGAAGAACGCTCCGTGACTCGAAGAATCGGAAGCATTTCTTTCTCCAACCTTTATCTTCCTCTATGTTAAGAGAGGAGACACCACCGCGGGAAAGTGTCGGTTATGTAAAAAACTCTTCCTCTAATTTTGGCGGAATGACACTGTTCTTCCGCGACGCTTGACTACCGTGACGTCTGTCTTCCGTGACTCAACGACGTGCGACGTCAATTTCGAGGTAGGGGTTTTTTGTTTATTTATTTTTAAATGATTCTTTCCCTCAAGAATGGATGAATATTCTGTTGGGTGTTTATTCTAAATACTAACATGGTGGGTATGGACTACGAACAAGTCTAGACCCACCGCCAACTAGTTCTTGATGTGCGGCGGTATGGGGTCGGGTGCGTGGTAACGGGAGGTGGCATGGCGAGCGGACGGGGGGCCAGGCGATGCGGCTAGTTTGAGGTGCACCGACGTGGGTAGCTGGGGGTGGTGCGGCGGCGCGGTGGGTAGGCGAAGGTGGTGGTGGTTCTGGCCGTGTGGAAGGAGTCTGGGTGATTTGGGCGCTAATTGGGAGAACATAATCGTGGAAGAGTCAATGAGATTGGAGAGAAAGATGATTTATAAGATAATAGTGGGGATAAAATCAAAAAAGAAATAAATGATAAATGGGGGTTTTGGGGATGAATTCCAGTGCGCAAGGAGTCCAAAATAGTGATTGATTTTGGAATTAGAAAGATAAATAAGTATATAATTATTAATAATAATAATATATTGTTATTATTAATGTTGTTGATAAAACCCTGTTTTGACTGTATCTTCTTCGTGCGATCTCAGTTTCATGAACCGTCTACGGCAGTGTGACCCTGACTTCGAGACGGATTTTATGAGTCCAATATTGGATGTCTTTTTTGGGTTTTTTGGATCGGGTACCTGAAGCGCTTAGAAAATAATAGATTTTATAATATTATTAAATCTTTCACCCGTCATAACTCATTCGTGCGATGTCTGATTGGATTGCTGTCAGTGGAAATGTAATCCTGACATCAATATGGTTGATTCATGTCTAATGTTGAATACTAAATTATGGTTCGTGGGTCAGGCCCACGAAACACCGAATTATAATAATAATATTATTATTATGGGATCTTGTATCGGACATATCTCTCTCATACGGTGTCAAAATGTCGAACCATCTGTGAGGTTGCGACCTTGGAATTAAGACGGATGTTTCAAGACCAATTTTGGATATTTAAATCAAGGCTGAGGCATGGGCCCCACGAGTCCTGGTTCGCGCATGTTGCAGTGAAATGAAACTTTTTCACCGGAAATCCTTTTTGGACCAATGGGTAGTCTTTTTCCGTATGGATCGCAATGGTGTAACTGGTTTGGTTAATCAGTGACATTTGAAGAACGACTAGGTTGGTTCGACCCTAAAAACAACCAGGCCCTCGGAGCAGAAACACTTATAACTTAAGGACCGGACGTCTGATTGACGTGATGTCGACTTTGTTGGATTCTTCTTGATAAGAAAGTTCTTTTGGCATACTTTACCTGAGTTTTGGACACAGTTGGAGTAGGGCCGGGTTGGATTGTACCCGAAATCCAATAAGGCCCCTTGAATGGGAAAGCCAATAACTTTGAGACCGGACGTCCATTTGACGAACCGTCAGTGGTGTTGTTGATCACGTTGAGAAACGGTCCCTTTGAGTATACCGTATGAGAGTTCGGGGTACAGTTGAGATACGGTCGGGTTGGTTCGTACAGGAAACCAACTGGGCCCCCGGGATGAAAAGGCTAATAACACATAGACCGGGCGTCCGATTGACGCGCTGTCTATTGTTTTGAGTTTCCTAAGACGTGGAAAAACATTGGGGTACTTCTTCGTGGAACCTTGTGATACTTGGAGTATCGACCAGTAGCTCATGGAGAGGACCCTCCTGGTGACGAGATAGTAGAGTGCAGAGACCTAGTAGCTGGCTGAGACTTGACGACTGCTGATCGATCATCTTAGAGTTATTCGGATAGCCCAGTGGGGTGTTCTTGGTTATAGCGGTAGACCCACAGCGGAGGAGCGCTTGTTTGTATCGGCAGACCCGCGGTACTCGACAGAAGGAGTACCTCTGTAGGCTATGAGAGGGAGCACTTGGTTGTAGCGACAGACCCATGGTGGGAAGCTCTTGGTTGTAGCAGCAGAACCATAGTACTCAACAGGTGGAGTACTTCAGTAGTCTAAGGTTAGTGAGTAGCACCGCGGAGTCATGAAATGACTACTGTGCTCGACAGAGGAGGAGTTCTCCAGCAGTTGTGGTTTCGACATCATGTTTAAATCCTGGTTTGAGCTGAGTCAATGACTTTTGTGTTTACCTCATGATTGAGATGGGTCACTTGATTACTTAGGTATATGTATGGGCATATACCTAAGTAGTGGTTATCCAATGATTTCATAACCTTTGTGTTTCCTCATGATGGAGATGGGTTACGTGATAACTTAGGTGTGTGTAAGGGCATACACCTAAGTAAAGGTTATCTGTTGAGATCTTTATTTGTGGTTTATCCTTGTTGAATTTTAGTGAGACCTTGAGGGTATTGGGGTCCCTACTGAGTATCGTTATACTCACCCCTGCATGGGCTACGCCCGCACCTCGTTTTGTTTGTTGCAGACGACGGACAACACTGATTGTAGTATAGGCTTGTTGAGCTGGACGGTACCCAGAGGTGGATCTCACAACGAGTCAGTACCTGGAGGAGACAGACGGATGGACGGTCGAACGCGGAGTACTACGAAGGACATTTGTACCTACCCTTTAGGTAGGATCCGTGGTGGACGATCCAGGAGCTGCTTGTCACCTTTCAGCTGTTGTCCTTTGAGTTGTACTTTACTTTCAGTTGTAGCTGTACTTTTCTGTTGGGATTGTATTTCCAGCCCCTTTGTATTTCCAGCACACTTGTTGACTGCTTTACTTAGTGTTAGCTTACTCTTGTACTCTGTTGTTTTTTTACTTTTATAAAGGTAATTCCTTACCTTTTTATTGGGATTTACGCCTTTGGTGCTAGTCTCCAGCCCATGGCCTATGGAAGGCGTGCCTGGGGTAGTCATGGCATGGGCCCCGAGGACGGGTCGTGACAATCCTTAACACTTTATCACAACCAATGACTTCATTTTTATGTTATTTGATACTTTTTATTTGATCATTTCTTATATAATTCAAACTATAGATTTCTCTTTTCTGTTCTTCGATTTTGTGCATGTACTAAAAAATATTATCTAAGATCTATAGCATTGAAGATTTCAGTTTTCCAATTTCTTCATTCAGCCCATGCTTCTATTATTCCTACCATTTTATATAAATTTTTGTATCAAAAACCACTTTGAATGATTTATTCATTTTGTCTCTCCAAACATCGATTTTCTCAGGAGAGGATTCTAATTTGTCATAAAGGTCAACTATTCCTTCAACTTCTCCTTCATTATTGTCGATTTCTTCTCTATTAAAGAATCTCTAATAACATCCCCCCATAAATATTGCTTCATGATCCTTACAGTGCTCAAATTATTCTTGCTCAGATTATTTTTAAATATCATCTTCTATTGAAAGCATATTCTTTTTTTGGAAGAAATTTCTCGAAATTTTTTCCTTCCATTTCATATAAGATGAAGACTTCTTCATGGTAATTTCCACTTCATCCCCGTTATCTTCTTGAAACTTATTGGGGAACCTTGATGCAAGGTGTCAAACCTTTACTCATCAAATGTATATAAGTGGTTCCCTTTGACCTTTTCTTGTCCTCTTTAAAGGTTTGAGGAAAGGAATGACATCACCTTACCCTCTTCCTTTCCATCTTCAATGATGAGCTTCTTTATGGCCTTGAATCCCACCTCTTTGATCTTACCCTTTTCCACAACATCGCTATCATCGTTTCCCATTTCATATGTGATAAGGGTACTATACATGTTCTCTACTATCCTTCATATCTTTATCTTCTTTTATAGAATCTTTCATATTGAACCAAGGTGTAAGTTTTATCAAGATACACTTAAAAATATTTGTATCTTCAATAATTTCTTTGAGACTAGGCATGTATTTTGTAAAACCCCGAGATTTTATGAAAAATATTTTTTTAATTTCATTAATGTCATGTGTTTTATGCTATGCCAATATTACCTTGCGCTATACGCAACACCGTATTAGCTTGCAGTATACGCAACACTATTCTTGGATCGTGTTACACACAATTTTGATAATAGTTAATCTACACAACATTTAGTATATATATATATATTCAATGTATAAATGAAATATTGTTGGATTATGTTATACGAAACAATGAAGGATTCTTGCACAGCACGCAACCTTGACTTGGCTTGCATTACACGCAATCACGACCTTCCTTGATAGCATGTGTTGTACGCAATACCGGGTTTTACTAAACAACGATATATTATTATAATATTATTATGAACTAACCGTTATGAATAGTATTTACTAAAATTTTAATCTTATGACATTATTATTCATCTTACACATTTTCTAAAACATGTTATAAGAACAAAATAAATTTTTCGGGTAAAATAAGAATTTTTCAAAAATTTCAGTTTTGCCGCCTTTTGATGGCACACCCAATTTAAATCTAGTTTTTTACATGTTTATAAGTTCAATATGACAAAATAAAATTTTTCTTTGGAATCATAAAATAAAAATTTACTTTGGATAAATTTTTCATTTTATTCTGGTAACTTTCATATTTTGATGAATAATAAAAACACGCTATATTTTAATTAAAAAAAAATTTACATCGCAATAATTTATATGGTTAAATTACAATATTGAATGGTTTTAAAGTATAAATAGATAATATTTTTACCATTTAATATAATTTATGTCATTAGCATTGATTCTACCTTGAATTCGAAGGATAAATCAATTCAATCTTTTGCAATGTTTTAAAGAAAAACCCATTTTCTTTCGACAACAAGATTAATTTTAATTTAATTTCTGCAACTTCTGTGTATTGAATTTGAAAAAATGGATTCCATATTTGGAATCAGTGGGTCCAAATTATGTTAATAGGCTACGTTTTATTTTTGAGAATTATGAATAGTAACTACGGTAAATTTTATTTACCATAGTTAAAGGTAAATCGGGTAATTAAGGGTAAATATAATATTTTAAAATTACCCTAACACTTGGAAAAATCCAATTGGATGACTAAATTCGACCCATATCACCTAAAGGGTTGGATTAGATTCATTTAATGGACTTTTTCCATGAAAATAAGTTAATTATTATTAAAACCAAAGAATGTGACAACATGTCACTTTCTTAAATCTTATAAGTATAATAATTTTAATTTAGTGATAAACTTCATGAAACTTCGAACATAAATAGAATCCAGAAATATAATACAATTATATACATCATAGGAATTTATTTAGAATTTTTAGGGATTAAATAATTATCATTTATTATGACACAAAGATGATGCAGAAATTGTCTTATTAATGAAATATTGACATAATTGATGTTATAAATACCCAAATAAATGTAATTTAAGACTTTTTATGAATTTAAATAATTTTATATGTTAATATGACATGTTATTATTGATTTAATTAACTTTTTTCTAAATAATCAATCTTTTATGAGTTTCACAAAAATCAATTACTAAATAGTGTCAAAATTGACATAAAATAGTTTTTAAAACAAATATTATATTATTAATTGTTATTTTATTCCTAAAAATATAAGGTTCTTCCAAATGACTTAGATAAGGTTATATATATTAATAATAAACATATTGGGGTTCTTTTGTCTTTATATAATAAATTTATTAACCTTATATTGTAAGAAAACAAGAAGACACTGTAAAAGTAAAATTATCTAACTTAAAGTTAAATATAAATGATAAGGTTAAAATAGGAACCTAAAATTGTCTAAATTATATTGGATGAGAGTATTTCAACCCATACCCACCTTAGGTTGGAAATAAATCAATTTGGAGCTATTTAATACAGAATTTGTCTTTATAATAAAATAATATTTTTAGTTATTCCAAAGGTGCCCCTCTCCTCCCTTATAAAAGGGCACCCCTCCCTCTCTTCCTCACAACACATTGAGCCTTCAAGCTCGGCCAACCCATGAAAAATTCCCTTATCCACTTCCCTAGAAACATCCTAGAGTTTTTGGCCTTCCTAAAAGACCAATTTTAGTGACTTAAGAGGAGGTCTCAAAGAGGCGCTTCAAAGAAGAGGTAATTTCTGTTACCGATTCTTTCATCTTTATTTCTTCTTCCGATTATTCTTCATTAGTTGTTTCATTATGAAGTAATAACATCAGTATCACTCATATAATAATATGTTATTATATGTATGAAACAACCCTATTTCACCATCTATCCATCCTACGGAAAACGAAATCACCGCGCGTGCGTACGTACAGAATACCGTCTCCACGCCGTGGTGAAATCTATTTTCCACCACCACCTTACTTGGATGGGTATAATGGTGTAACTAATAACTATATATGATTAATTTAAAGTGATATTGATTCTGAAATAGTATACATACACTCCAATACAGTCCCACGATCATGAGAACGATATCATCGCTCGTGCGTACGTACGGACTACCATCTCCACGACGCGATGAGATTCATTCTCCACTTTAACCATTCATGAATGATTATAAAGTATATATAATAAGTAATCATGAAATATATGAAATAATAATGATACTGGATTTATGTGTATATATATGTATGTTATCTACTTAATTCCATTCAAATCAATAAGGAAACGAAAACAGTGTTCATGCGTACGTACGGCCTATCGTCTCCATGAACGGTGTATTTCTTTCCATTTACTGATTTCTTATATATATGTATATTCTGAATAAATATTATATATAAATCATTTTTTATATTCTGGAATTATGTAATCGTGATCTAAGTAATCATATGAATAATTACAAGTCAAAACACAGACGACAAATGAAACAATTTTACCCAAAACGCTCTTTAACATGGAATTTACAAAAGAACGAGTAATATAAAGTCATAAGTGAACCATATATGATATCATAACAATTAATATGATTCCTTAATAAGTCAATGAAATTATTTAAATCATTATACAGGAGGTTCAGACACTTACAAAGCAAATCGAACCTAAGGTAAGGGAAATATCACAATCTCATTTTTATCCGAGATTGTTTATACTTTGGCATTTACTGGGGTGTATATTATCATCCACATCCATGTTTCCTCAATATGTAATATTATTTCCATCCACCTAAAATTGTTTAAATCCAATTTTACCCTTTGGTGAGTTTTTAGTAAAATATATGAAAGGAATCTTTTGTTGTTTGTCGTACGAGGTACTTTTTGACTTTTCTGACAAAAGTATGAGAAGAATGTTTTTTTAACTTATACGGCATGAATGGATTTTTAAAACAATATTTCCAAGAATATTAATTTACAAGTTTTCAAGTTTATTTTTAATCAACTTATTTTAGTTTATAATTGTATGACATATTAAGAAAGGAAAAGTGTTTTTTGAAGTAGAAAGGATATTTTCTTCAAAAATGCAGTTCAAGTGTTTTATCAAAATTATTTTCCATCTAAGATAATAAAGGGTTATGTTTTTATCACTATTATTAAATTGATTTGATTATTTTGTGATGGAATTATTTTTATTAATTCCTTTATCTTATATGAATTATTTTATGATGTCATGTTGTTTAAGAAACTCATTTTTATTACCTGGGTTATGTAATGATGTATGATTTATGATTTTGTGGAACACATAAGAATGGTATCATTATGAGATGGGTGAGACATATATCTCCCTCCAATGCATTGGGTAAAGATTTTATATCTCATGAGATATACATGGCTGGAACGGTAGGTTATACCGGTTTAGAGAAACAGGACTGAAACGAGGAGTGAACTCGGTTCAGAAAGGGACTTTGTCCACTAAGATAGTCTTGGAAATGAGTCTTGAATAATAAGAAATGATTCTCTATGATTATGTGTGTATGTCACAAAGTTTCATGTTTTAAGTTATGATTATTGGGATTACATTTCACTACTATGATTTATCCCATGTTATGAAATTATGATCTCTTTTGCAGGTTAAGATTTCCAAAAGATATGTTCTTATGAATATGACGTGATTGATATTTCTTTTGTTTACCCTTACTGAGAATTTGAGCTCACCCTTTTATGTTTTCTTTTCCCCATGACATAAAGAAAGGATTTAGGTTTAAAAAAAGAAAAGAAGAACTTTATGGGAGATGTTGAAGATCTTTCACCACGATTAAAAGATTATATTCCGAGTTTCCAAAGACACTAAACTATTACAGTACTTGTGTGTGTGTTTTTGTAATGTACTAAGTATTCCACAAAAGTAATATAATTTCTATGTACGTTAAGCTTCGGGTCTCTATAGATGGTATCATAGGAAAAGTTTTGTCAAACTTTGGAAACTAGGATGTGAAAACGTTAGTAAGATCCCTAGAGATATTTTTAAGGTATGTCTAGGGATGTCCCTAAGGATAAGTATACGTATAGGATATAGTCGTAGAACTATGGTAACTATATTAGATTAAACCAAAGATGTTAGATATTGAAGTTACTCCCCCTTTATTATGATTTTTGCCTCTCACGCTATTCTTTTTGGGTTTTAGAAAATGGCTGGAAACAAGATGATTCAAGATAATGGAGGATATGATGGACAGTGGAATGATATTCTTCACGAGCAACCAAATGAAATGGGATTTGGAAGTCCAAAAATCATTATTATGCCGAATCAGCAATCTCATTATATGATCAATAAAGTAAAATTTGTTAAGTTTCCTGACTCGGCTAATAAGAGATAGATGGAGTTTCATGATGATCATAGAGGAAAGAAAGTTCAATTTCCCCTATGTAAATCATGTGGGATGAGGCATCAAGGAGAATGTTTCAAAGGAACTGGAAGATTCTTTGGGTGTGGAATAGAAGCACACAAAGCCAGTAAGTGCAAAGGAAAAGGATCAGTTTACACCAGGGATGAGGATAATGGTATTGCTAAGACATCAATAATGGTTAAATGTTTTAAATGTGGAATGTACAGGCATTATGCAAACCAATGACCTAAGGGAAAGTCTCATGAAGAGAATCAGTATGGTCGTATGGGTAGTATTTATGTTGATGATAATGAAGAGACTACAAATGATATGTGAGATGAAAGAATTGTTGAAGCTCGGTCAATGGTTTAACAATGTAGTGGAATGATTACATGTTTATCACGTGTAATGTTGTATAAGTAATCTCATGGTACTATGGAATAAAGAGACATCTAAGTATTGTTACAATGTTGTCTTTCCTTGAGTTTTGAAAGTGTATGATTAATGGTACCAGTATCCATGAAAGGTTATTCAGATATTTTTGGAATGTAGATGATATGTGCATAATGAAGGGATAATGAGAAAATTAAATGTTTGATAGTATTCATGAGCTCATGAATGATATAAGGAGAACGTTATATCATGGTTTGAGTATATAGAATTTTTGGATTTTGGTATGTGGAAAGAGTTAACTTTTGACTGCATTCATTTTTTCACTAAGGTTCAATGGGTATTCATTCTTCAAGATAATACATGATTAAGGTATTCACATGTTTATAATTTGACCAACAAGATATATATTATGATATATGGGGGATAAATGATGGCATTCATGTTGTACCTCTCGTTCCCCTCATTGTTTGATTTTCATGATCACAATCACCTCATTTTTTGTCTAACCTTGTTTTTAAGTGTTGTGAATGATAGGCAAAAGATTGCCAAAGGATTGGCCCAAGAATGGACAAGAAGTGGACTGAAATTCAGTCCACCGGCCAACCGGTGTGATAGCACCGGCCAGCCGGTGGACCTGGCAGAGGCATTGCCCACTGCCAGGTTCCACCGGTCAGCCGGTGGCTCTGTCACCGGCCAGCCGTTGGAAACCTGATGAAACAGTGGTTGCTACTGCCTCACCACCGGCCAGCCGGTGGCTCTGGCACCGGTCAGCCGGTGCTGCCTGGGCAGAAGGGCTTCTCAACATCCAAGGGACCGGCCAGCCGGTGGCCCTGCACCGGCCAGCCGGTAGCCCAGTCAAACTAGCCGTTGGCTTTGACCAGTCAACCCTCTTTTGGCTCCCAACGGCTCTTTAAGCCTCTCCAACGGCTCCGAAGACTCCCCAAGGGTTCCATGCCTATAAATAAAGGCCAAGGAAGCCCCGGACATCTACCGGAACTATACGGAAGCCCACGGACACCTTGTTGATCATTTGGCGTACCTCCGACGCATTCCTCCAAGGGAACCCCAATAGCTCCAACTCAATTCCACATCCAAGGAACTCCATCATAGAAGCTTGGGAGTGCACGTCTTCAACTCCAATCATCCTCCGGGACCCAAGGCTTCTCCAAATACTGTTTTTCATTGTTTTATTTATTTTGAGCTTTAAATTTGGGTTTGTGCCTACAAACCCCAAACTCTTTCTTCATCCCTCTTTCTTTTGGGTTTCACATCACCACTAAGGTGTGAAGAGGTTGTCAAGCTTTCCTTTAAATAGCTTGAGACATAGGTGAGCTATCCTTCACCTGTAAGAAGGATAGTGGGTTCTTGCTAAACCATTAAAAGCAAGTGGGTTCTTGCTAAACCATTTCAAAAGCAAGCTGTAATAGGTCCTAGTGCTACCTCAAAGCCTAGTGGGTTTCTTGCTAAAACCATTGAAAAGAAAGTGGTAGGAATCTCTCAACGGTTGAGTTGGGAGCGGAGACGTAGGCCGGGTTTTGGCCGAACTCCGTTATCAATTTCTTGTGTCTTGCCTCTTTTATTTCCGCTGCATTCTTTACTTTGATTTTAATTTGTTAATCATTTTTTAAAAGGCAATTCACCCCCCCTCTTGCCATCCTTCCCGTATTTCTCCGACAAAACAATTGGTATCAGAGGAAGTATTTGAATAATTCCCTAACCGGTTTCAAATTAAAGATCCTTTTTGATGGCATCTACTTCTTTCGCCCCCGAAGGCTTTTCATTGGGTCGTGCTCCATTTTTTGATGGGACCGACTACACTTATTGGAAAACCCGCATGACTACCTTTCTTAGAAGCATAGGATATCCTATTTACAAAATTGTCATGCAAGGTTATACTTTGTCTACCCCCGACGAATCCAAATGGACCCCCGCCGATATTAGAAACTTTGAGCTTGATAGCAAAGCCATGAACGCTCTACATTGCGGCCTTGACCGAAATGAGTTCAACCGAGTTTCCACTTGCACCTCATCTCATGAAATTTGGAAACTATTGGAAGTGACCCATGAGGGCACTAACAAAGTTAAGGATACTCGGTTAGACATGTATAGACAAGATTTTGAAAGCTTTTCCATGCATCCGAATGAATCTATTTCTGAAATGTTTACATGCTTCACTGACGTTTGAAATGGTAGAAAATCTCTTGGTGATGATGTTTCAGCTGAAGCAATGGTGAAAAAGATCCTATGGGTCCTTCCGAGCTCATGGGAACCTAAAGTGACGGCAATCCAAGAAGCTAAGGATGTCAAAAACATGCCGGTCGAGGAGCTCATTGGATCCCTAATGACGTACGAGATCACGATGAGGAGGCAAGCTCAAAAGGAGGGCACACCAATCAAGACACCAAAGAACATTGCCCTCAAGGTTCAAAAAGAAGTAATCTCCTCCTCATCATCCTCATCTTCCTCATCTACTTCATCTTCAAGCGGCGACTCGGAAATGGAGAATCTCGCCCGCCAAATGCACAAGTTTATGAAGAAGCACAAGAAGAAGAAATCCCTCAAGCACCGAAAGCAAGAACCCACCGAAAAATCCGAGCCCAAGGTGAAATGCTACGGGTGTGGCCAAAAAGGGAATTACAAGCCCGATTGCCCACTCAACAAAAAACGGGCCACGCCAAAGGAAAAAGGAAAGAAAAAGGTCCTCAAGGCGACATGGAGTGACACCTCATCATCCTCCTCCTCCTCCTCAAGCGACCAAGGTACAAAATGCCTAATGGAAAAACATGAGGTATCATCATCCTCTTCCTCTTCTTCATCCTCTAGTTCTTCAAATTCTTTTAATCATTTATCATATGAAGAACTCCAACATGCTAGAGACCAACTTGAAAATGGTTTTCATGAACTCTCTTCAAAATTTGTTGCTTTAAAAAAGAATTTCAAAAAGCTTTCCTCCGAAAAAGACCAACTTCTCAATGAGAAGGAGGAACTCTCCCTAAAAATCCAAAATTTCCCAAATGTTGATTCTTTGGAATCAACCATCAAGGACCTTAGAGAATCCCTAGCCAAATTCACCCAAGGGGAACAAAATCTTTCAAAATTGCTTGGTTCCCAACGAATTTCAAGAACCACCCAAGGGCTAGGATATACCAATGTAGCTTCCTCCTCCCATGCTCCCACTGTTTTTGTAAGGGGGAGCTCTATTTTTAAATTTTGTAACTATTGTAAGAAACCCGGGCACCTCATTTATGAGTGTAATTGTAAAAATGCCCGGTATGGCCAACCCAAGTCTATTTACTATAGTGACGAGTTTTATAGGAGAAGACCCGCCATGAAACAAATTTGGATTGAAAAATCCCTTTTGGCGAGTCTCTCCGGGCCAAAAATAGTTTCGTTTCCCCGATGATCTTTTGTTTTATTTAGGGGGAGAAATTTTCTTAAATTTAAAAATCTCTTTTGATTCATTTTTCAATTTCAAATTTCAATTGGTTTTTTGATTCAAAACTTTCAATTCAAACTGTTATTCAAATTTTCATTTCAATTTCAAAAATCTCAATTGATCTTTCAATTCTCATTTCTAGTTTTTCAAACCCTTTCCCTCAATCAAATTTTTATGCCCCAAGCTATTTTGATAATCACAAAGGGGGAGAAATTCTGGATTGATTGGGGGAGAATCCTTTTGATCATGCTTTTCATTTACTTTCCTTATCCTTTAAGCATGGATTTCTTTTATGTGTTTTTACTTTAATTGTTTTGGTGATTGTGATCATCAAAATAGGGGGAGATTGTCGTACCTCTCGTTCCCCTCGTTGTTTGATTTTCATGATCACAATCACCTCATTTTTTGTCTAACATTGTTTTTAAGTGTTGTGAATGATAGGAAAAAGATTTCCAAAGGATTGGCCCAAGAATGGACAAGAAGTGGACTGAAATTCAGTCCACCGGCCAACCGGTGTGATAGCACCGGCCAGCCGGTGGACCTGGCCGAGGCATTGCCCACTGCCAGGTTCCACCGGTCAGCCGGTGGCTCTGTCACCGGCCAGCCGGTGGCAACCTGATGAAACAGTGGTTGCTACTGCCTCACCACCGGCCAGCCGGTGGCTCTGGCACCGGTCAGCCGGTGCTGCCTGGGCAGAAGGGCTTCTCAACATCAAAGGCACCGGCCAGCCGGTGGCCCTGCACCGGCCAGCCGGTAGCCCAGTCAAACTAGCCGTTGGCTTTGACCAGTAAACCCTCTTTTGGCTCCCAACGGCTCTTTAAGCCTCTCCAACGGCTCTGAAGACTCCCCAAGGGTTCCATGCCTATAAATAAAGGCCAAGGAAGCCCCAGACATCTACCGGAGCTATACGGAAGCCCACAGACACCTTGTTGATCATTTGGCGTACCTCCGGCGCATTCCTCCAAGGGAACCCCAATAGCTCCAACTCAATTCCACATCCAAGGAGCTCCATCATAGAAGCTTGGGAGTGCACGTCTTCAACTCCAATCATCCTCCGGTGCCCAAGGCTTCTCCAAATACGGTTTTTCATTGTTTTATTTATTTTGAGCTTTAAATTTGGGTTTGTGCCTACAAACCCCAAACTCTTTCTTCATCCCTCTTTCTTTTGGGTTTCACATCACCACTAAGGTGTGAAGAGGTTGTCAAGCTTTCCTTTAAATAGCTTGAGACATAGGTGAGCTATCCTTCACCTGTAAGAAGGATAGTGGGTTCTTGCTAAACCATTAAAAGCAAGTGGGTTCTTGCTAAACCATTTCAAAATCAAGCTGTAATAGGTCCTAGTGCTACCTCAAAGCCTAGTGGGTTTCTTGCTAAAACCATTGAAAAGCAAGCGGTAGGAATCTCTCAACGGTTGAGTTGGGAGCGGAGATGTAGGCCGGGTTTTGGCCGAACTCCGTTATCAATTTATTGTGTCTTGCCTCTTTTATTTCCGCTGCATTCTTTACTTTGATTTTAATTTGTTAATCATTTTTTAAAAGGCAATTCACCCCCCCTCTTGCCATCCTTCCCGTATTTCTCCGACAAAACAATTCACATGATCATTTTCTTTATACTATGAGCTTGGACCAAAGTATTTTAGATAAGCCTAAAGATTGGAATGGATTATGTTGGAAATAAGTTAGTATTGTTTAAGGATAAAACTTTTTGATATTGTTGATGGGATGTTATAGTAATATAGCTTTAGAAAAAGGATAACCTGCTGGACGGGCGACAGCCCATCGCGTCGGACAAGGCTGTGGGAATCGAACCCACAACCGAAGTGCGACTGGACTTTATCGCCTACCACTAACCTACATGAAGTTCCTGTTTAGTAGAAACTAGTTTTGTTATATTAAGCAGTATGATATATGAAGTATAAGTCCATTTTAGAAACCATATATGATTAATCTCACCATAGATGGACTTATGTATTTTTTTATAACTTTTCTAACCTTTTGTTTGAGACATATGGAATGACCCATCATTCTATCACATGATCTTCTAACACATCACAAATGACAAATTAAACTTCATTTCTTTAAGAGATGAAGTGGAAATTTTTCAAAGAACGACAAACGGTGAGACTATACCAAAATCAAGAAAGTATTTCTTCTAATTACAATTTCATCAACATTAGGGAAATGATCTTGAAAACCAAAAATGTTGTCCTAGTGCTCTTATATCTGATGAATCAGATGGTACCTTAGATCGTCATAAATTTATGGCTTTGTGATTGCTGACTTTTTCCATAGCCATGTTCTCTACCACTCTCCATCAGAACATGATGGTTATATTTCTCTTCCATATCCATATTTTCACCTATGTGGAAACCTAGTGATTAGTTTATTTGGGTAACCGTTACGTTTCATACTTTTGTTTTTAAAGATTTGTTTTGGTATTCCTTTTTACGATGTGGGTTTCTATTAAAGAAACTTTCAAATAGTAAACCATTTATATCCCCGAAGAATTTCGAGGGCGAAATTCATTTTAAGGGGGGTAGAATGTAACACCCCGAGATTTTATGAAAAATATTATTTTAATTTCATTAATGTCTTCTGTTGTATGCTACACCAAGATTACCTTGCGCTATATGCAACATTGTACTAGCTTGTAGTATACGCAACACTATTCTTGGATCGTATTACACACAATTTTGATAATAGTTATTCTACACAACATTGAGTATATATATATATATATATATATATATAGTCAATGTATAAATGAAATATGGTTGAATTATGTTATACAAAACAACGAAGGATTCTTGGACAACACGAAACCCTGACTTGGCATGCATTACACGCAATCACAACCTTCCTTGATAGCATGTGTTGTACGCAATACCGGGTTTTACTAAACAACAATATATTATTATAATATTATTATGAACTAGACGTTATGAATAGTATTAACTAAATTTTGAATCTTATAACATTATTATTCGTCTTACACATTTTCTGAAACATGGTATAAGAACAAAATAAATTTTTCGGGTAAAATAAGTATTTAAAAAAAAATGAAGTTTTGCCGCCTTTTGATGGCGCACCCACTTTAAATCTAGTTTTTGACATGTTTATAAGTTCAATATGACAAAATAAAATTCTTATTTGGAATCATAAAATAAAAATTTACTTTAGATAAAATTTTCATATTATTCTGGTAACTTTCATATTTTGATGAATAGTAAAAACACGCTATATTTTAATTAAAAACAACTTTTTTCATCACAATAATTTATATGGTTAAATTATAATATTGAATGGTTTTAAAGTATAAATAGAAAATATTTTTACCATTTAATATAATTTATGTCATTATCATTGATTCTACCTTGAATTCATAGGATAAATCAATTCAATCTTTTGCAATGTTTTAAAGAAAAACCCGTTTTCTTTCGACAACGGGATTAATTTTAATTTAATTTATGCAACTTCTGTGTATTGAATTTGAAAAAATGGATTCAATATTTGGAATCAGTGGGTCCAAATTATGTTAATATGCTACTTTTTATTTTTTGTAATTATGAATAGTAACTACGGTAAATTTTATTTACCACAGTTAAAGGTAAATCGTGTAATTAAGGGCAAATATAATATTATAAAATTACCCTAACACTTGGAAAAATCCTATTTGATGACTAAAAGTCGACCCATATCACCTAAGGGTCGTATTAGATTCATTTAATGGACTTTTGTCCATGAAAATAAGTTAATTATTATTAAATCCAAAGAATGTGACAACATGTCACTTTCTTAAATCTTATAAGTATAATAATTTTAATTTAGTGATAAACTTCATGAAACATCGAACAGGAATAATCTCTAGAAATATTATACAATTATCTACATCATAGGAATTTTTTTAGAATTTTTAGGGATTAAATAATTATCATTTATTATGACACAAAGATGATGCAAAAATTGTCTTATTAATGAAATATTGACATAATTGATGTTATAAATACCAAAATAAATGTAATTTAATCCTTTTTATGAATTTCACTAATTTTATATGTTACTATGACATGTTATTATTGATTTAATTAAGTTTTTTCTAACTAATAAATCTTTTATGAGTTTCACAAAAATCAATTACTAAATAGTGTCAAAATTGACATAAAATAGTTTTTAAAACAAATATTATATTATTAATAGTTATGTTATTACTAAAAATCTGAGGTTCTTCCAAATGACTTAGATAAGGTTATATATATTAATATTAAACAACTTGGGGTTCTCTTGGCTTTATATAGTAAGTTTATTAACCTTATAGTGTAAGAAAACAGGAAGACACGGTAAAAGTAAAATTATCTAACATAAAGATAAATATAAATGATAAGGTTAAAATAGGAACCTAAACTTGCCTAAATTCTATTGTATGAGAGGATTGGAACCCCTACCCACCTTATCTTCGAAATAAATAAATTTGGAGCTATTTAAAACCGAATTTGGATTTATAATAAAATAATATTTTTAGTTATTCCAAAGGTGCCCCTCTCCTCCCTTATAAAAGGGCACCCCCTCCCTCTCTTCCTCACAACACTTTTAGCCTTAAAGATTAGAAAACCCCTGCCAAATTCTCTTCTCCACTTCCCTAGCAACATCCTATAGTTTCTGGTTTTCCTCAAATACCAATTTTTGTGCCCTAAGAGGAGGTCTCAAAGAGGAGCTTCAAAGAAGAGGTAATTTCCGTTATCGATTCTTTCATCTTTATTTCTTCTTCCGCTTCTTCTTCTTTAGTTGTTTCATTATGAAGTAATAACATCAGTATCACTCATATAATTATATGTTATTATATGTATGAAACAACCCTATTTCACCATCTATCCATCCTACGGAAAACGAAATCACCGTGCGTGCGTACGTACGGAATACCGTCTCCACGGCGTGGTGAAATCTATTTTCCACCACCACCTTACTTGGATGGGTATAATGGTGTAAATAATAACTATATATGATTACTTTAAAGTGATATTGATTCTTAAATAGTATACATACACTCCAATACAGTCCCACGCTCATGAGAACGATATCATCGCTCATGCGTATGTACGGACTACAGTCTCCATGACGCGATGACATTCATTCTCCACTTTAACCATTCATGAATGATTATAAAGTATATATAATAAGTAATAATGAAATATATTACATAATAATGATACTGGATTTATGTGTATATATATTTATGTCATCTACTTAATTCCATTCAACTCAATAAGGAAACGAAAACAGCGTTTATGCGTACGTACGGCCTACCGTCTCCATGAACGGTGTATTTCTTTCCATTTAATGATTTATTATATATATGTATATTCTGAATAAATATAATATATAAATCATGTTTTATATTCTGGAATTAAGTAATCATGATCTAAGTAATCATATGAATAATTACAAGTCAAAACACGGACGACAAATGAAACAATTTTACCCAAAACACTCTTTAACATGGAATTTACAAAAGAACGAGTAATATAAAGTCATAAGTGAACCATATATTAAATAATAACAATTAATATGATTCTTTAATAAGTCAATGAAATTATTTAAATCATTATACATGAGGTTCGGACACTTACGAAGCAAATCGAATCTAAGGTAAGGGAAATATCACAATCTCATTTTTATCCGAGATTGTTTATACTTTGGCATTTACTGGGGTGTATTTTATCATCCACATACATGTTTCCTCAATATGTAATATTATTTACATCCACCTAAAATTGTTTAAATCCAATTTTACCCTTCGGTAAGTATTTAGTAAAAGATATGAAAGGAATCTTTTGTTGTTTTTCATACGAGGTACTTTTTGACTTTTCCGACAAAAGTATGAGAAGAATGTTTTTTAAACTTATACGGCATGAATGGATTTTTAAAACAATATTTCCAAGAATCTTCCTTTAAAAGTTTTCAAGTTTATTTTTAATCAACTTCTTTTAGTTTGGAATTGTATGACATATTAAGAAAGGAAACGTGTTTTTTGAAGTAGAAAGGATATTTTCCTCAAGAATGCAGTTCAAGTGTTTTATCAAAATTATTTTCCATCTAAGAAAATAAAGGGTTCTTTTTTTATCCCTATTATTAAATTGATTTGATTATGTTGTGATGGAATTATTTTTATGAATTCCTTTATCTTATATGAATTATTTTATGATGTCATGTTGTTTAATAATCCCATTTTTATTACATGGGTTATGCAATGATGTATGATTTATGATTTTGTGGCACACATAAGAATGGTATCATTATGAGATGGGTGGAACCTATATCTCCCTCCAATTAATTGGGTAAAGATTTTATATCTCATGAGATAGACATGGATTGAATGGTATGTTATACCGGTTCAGAGAAACAGGGCTGAAACGAGGAGTGAACTCGGTTCAGAAAGGGACTTTGTCCACTAAGATAGTCTTGGCAATGAGTCTTGACTAATAAGAAATGATTCTCTATGATTATGTGTGTATGCCACAAAGTTTCATGTTTTAAGTTATGATTATTGGGATTACATTTCACTACTATGATTTATCCCATGTTATGAAATTATGATCTCTTTTGCAGGTTATGATTTCCAAAAGATATGTTCTTATGAATATTACGTGATTGATATTTCTTTTGTTTACCCTTACTGAGCATTTCAGATCACCCTTTTATGTTTTCTTTTCCCCAGGACATAAAGAAAGGATTTTGGTTTAAAAAAAAGAAAAGAAGATCTCTATAGGAGATGTTGAAGATCTTTCACCATGATTAGAAGATTATATTCCGAGTTTCCAAATACACTAAACTATTATAGTCCTTGTGTGTGCTTTTTTGTTATGTACTAAGTATTCCGCAAAAGTAATGTAATGTATATGTACATTAAGCTTCGGGTCTCTACATCTTTCACAACAAAATTTACCCTATCAATGAATTTATAAATAGACTCATTAGTGTACATTATGAGGTCTTTTTACTTATTCCATAGAACCTACAACTTTGATTCTCTAACTTTTGTGCCTCCCTCATTAATATTCAGTAAATTTTACCTCATAGAATGTGATGAAATACACGACATCACCTTTTTATAAATATCATTTGATTGCTATCCCCCTAAAGCATTGATTCCTTCAACATCAACATCTAATTCCATTTTATCAACTTCTGATAAAGAACCACTATCAATATTTGTAGATATTACATGCATAGATGATGTAAACACATCTCTTCATAATGATTGGAAGTAGTGAAACATCCAAATTCTTCCATAATTGAAAATTGTTTCCATCAATGATATGAATTCCTTTGTGATTTAAAACCTCTTTTTCTTCTAATGAGAGATAACCACTAACTTTGAAACATAATATTTGAAACTAATTGTTTTCCCAACCAGGTTAAGTACCCTAAGGCACGGGGGGGGGGGGGTGAATCTAGGTATTATAGATTAAAAATCCCACCCCTTCAGATCGTGTTTCCTTATTAGAAAAAAACTATTCTCTCCCTTTCCCAAATCAATGTATGAATTTAATTCAAATCAAGGAAAAGACACAAAAATTTTACTTGGTTCACCCTCACTGGGCTATGTCTAAGGTTAATACAATGATGATGTGCCGATGTACTAAATCCACTAAGGATCACTAACAAAATAATATGTTCAGTATATATCACTTCTATGCCCGGACTCCCTACCTTTACATGATTTAGGGCCAACTCGCTATTTTCCCAAGGATTACTCCCCGAGTCTATTTATCTAGATCACTACCAGTGGAAATGATAAACTTCTTCCTCGTCCATTACTCATTGACATTAGAAGGGATTTAACTATAGTTTATGAACATGTAAGTCCCTTCATTATCACAAATTAATGAATCATTAGTTGTAGATAGATTATCTGCTGAAGTTACACTTACATCTAATTGATGAATACTACATTACCACAAGTGTACTGGGAAAGTAATTTTTTAATACCATCACAATGCTCATTGTGTTCATGTAGTACACCTATTTCATGAAGTTAATAATATCCTTTGTGAAGAAATATTCGTTTGTGAAGCTCAACCAACCTTCACAAAGCAACCACCTTTTATGAAGCTCAATTCTTTTATTAAGATCAACTAGCCTTTATGAAGGTTAAAAATTTTGGTTATTTTTTATAGCATTTGTGAACTCTAACACTTTCTTGTTACTGAAACATTTTCATTGGATTTCATTTCTTTAACAAAACACAATCCTTCACAATCACTTTCGTGAGAACCACTTTCTTGAAATTAGAGCCTTTAAATTTTTATTTTGTCTCTCTTGAGTTTTAAAGGGGGTAGAGACCTATTTGTAGTCATTTTTACTAGTTCCAGAAGCTTCTATCCACATCATCACCATTTATTGATTCTCTGTCATTTTCACCGTGATGCTCCCTATCTTGTGAAGCACTTGGAAAATTCACTATTCACAATGATCATTGTAGTCTGGGAGCTCATCTTCAAAACCTTCATGCATTCACAAATATCCCTTTATGAATATCTGAATTCAGAAAAATAATTCCTTTTCAAATTTTCATAAGGCCTTGAAGGAAATCCAATTTTCATGAGCCTATAAAATCTCCAAATTTTAGACACTAAAAATTTCGTACTCACTATGAAATGAAGTCACATTGTGTATGCAATTTTATGTATATATTCTAGGGAATCCATTCCTTAATCTGGGATATTTTTCAACATAAAACATCAAAAATATCTTTGGAATCCACAAATTATCATGGAAATACACTTTTTCAAAAAAACAGAATCAACCAAAAAATTATTCACAGTTACCTTGAGGGATTTTTTCCCAAAAGATATTTTGATTGATGGTAGGAACTTGTGGAGAATTGGGGAAGATATTAACAAGTGGTGATGATTGTAAAAGTCTATATTTTCATACATTTTATGCTGAAACTCATGTTTATAGAATAAATACCTTAATAATAGTGTTAAACGAAGACAAAAACCCATATAGTCAATCATTTCTAGGAAATAAATGTTTTAAGAGAAGAATAACTTAGGACATAAGAGGGAGACTTACACCATAAATACCTCAGGGCACAACGACCCTATAAATTTCATCCAAGTCATAAATCTCAGAGATGGAGAGTAATAAGGTTATAATTAATGACATTAAATAATTAATAATAGCATAAACATATTGGTTATAGAGAGGATCATGAAGACTTATGACATAAGATACATTGACACTGTTAGGTGCTTTAGCCTATATATATCCAAGGTGCTTATAATTATTTCAGGGCTTCACCTTTAATTCAGTTGTTATGTTATTTTCAAATCATTCTCTCCAATTTACATTCTAGTATTTCTACATTTATTTTCATAGAATAAATTTCAATTCCATTTCATTATTCTCATGTTTTCCCTCAATACATCTATTGTGTCATGTTGTTGTTTTATATTTATTCAAGTAAAAAAATTGTATCTCGATTTCTAAATTGACAATGGATTTATTTAAATTAATATATCAATGATTTAACACCTATTTAATACTTTTAAATCCATCACTTACATATGCAGCTAGTACTCATAGAGACGAGGATTGAGAGTATGGGTAACAGTACCTTAATGAATCTATAAATCAAATCCTATGTAATTTTTACCACAAAATTAGGTATATAATTCAAGTCTTATTTAATTCCATTACTTAAACCAAATATATGGTATTAAAAGGTATGAATCATAAACTAATTATAATAAACAAAACTAGGATTGTTAAATTTTTTTCTTTCTACCTTTATAATTTCACTTATTTCATATGGGCTGGAAACCACCTCTGGACGAATCATTGTTTTTTGGTTTGGGTAGATTCATTTTTTCTGAATGAAACCAACTTGGTGAACCTTGAACAACTACATGTTCTGTGTTAATAGACATATCCTTGTTAAATTTAAGGATATCACCTACATAGAATCTCGAAAATTGATTCAAAACCCTTCATCCATCAACTGAATTTTAATCTAATTTCCTTATCCTAGAACCCACCCTCATAGAATTCACATGAGGAATCCATCACTAGGTTCTAATTCCTATTTTATAATAAATTTTCATCACCAACATGTGGGTTCACCCCCAGACATCCATTTTTGTACATACCTTTTAAGTAGTGCTATTTTGGTTTATATAAATTTCAAATCTGATCATGGCTGTGTGGAATTAACAATGCTTCCAAGGTCAGTCAAATTCTGGTTTCATTTTCATGGTAGCCTATTTAATTTAGCAAGTCACCTTCATAAAAAATCTAGGATTATCTGACACCTCTTTACTTTCTCATTTATTTTTTTAATATATTTCACAAGTATTAGATTCCAAATCAATATTGATCATAATGTATGATCTTTTCCCTATTGAACCATTCAAAGAGCCTAGAAACTCAAGAACCACTCTCTTTAGTCCCTAAAATCGAAAGATAAATTTATATATGCCATCAATTAAACATGTCTAAGTGTAATAATAAGGTTTCTCAAAATCTAAAGAAATGTTCAATTTGTTCCACTTAAACAGTAGGGAGTGGGACTATTGCTATAAGAGCACACAATCAAAGATTATAGGTTTCTATTCATAAGTGGTTTTGTTCCCAAAATTTCTTTCCCTCCCATCCAGGAAACTAATTTTAAAATTAAACCTATACTGATTCATATGATCTATAATTGAGGATAATTTATTTAAATTCAGATACATAACTTATATGGCAATTTATCAAATTTCCTTGAGATTTTTAACACCTTAATGAATCAAAGAGTATCTTATAAATCCATTTAGATAAGGGAATTTTCCTTATATTTATGTGATAAGTACAAGGAATTTATTAAGAGTCAGGATCCTAAATTAATCAAAACATGGGTTGACCTAGATATGAAATTCTTAGATAAATACTTCACACCTATACATACCACGAAGTCGTGGAATGAAATTTAGAATTTTTCTCAAAAATATAGTGAATAAACCTAGGAAGAATGGAAATATTTTAAGAAATGTACTTTATTATTCCCACACCAAAGGCTCGGTGCTTGCTTGAAATTTAAAACTTTTTACCATGGATCGCAACTTACTGTATGGACTATGGTAGATATCACCACTAATGGTAGACTCATGAGTAAGAAACCAGACATAGGTATACCATATTAGATGAGATATCACATAAGAATACCTTTCTTCGTTGAGAAAGAGAACCCAAAGGTGTGGGTTTAACCATGTAGAAGATTCCACTCACATCACAACTTAGGTTGAAGGTATCACTAAAAAGATGTAAAATATCTTGCTTCCCTAACCTCAATCACCCGCACCTACCCCATTTTTTGTATCCAAGGAAATTGAAATGTGGGGGGGGGGCACATCTATATATAGACTGTCATGTAGGTATAGAATAAAACCAAATTAAATATCATGATTTTATAAATTAAAATATAAAACCCTAATAGTTTGAACAACCAAAAAATGAATAACCGTATTACCAACAAAGACCAGTTTAGTAGAAACAACAATATAATCAGGTGTACAATAAATAAAAGAGTGGTCATGATCTGCCATGAAATCAAGGACCACCAGGATAACCACTATAGAACTAAGCACACCAACCATAAAAACCATTCCCCCTATAACCATACCCCTAGGGATAATCATTTTCCACCCAAATAATAATAAATTCAGTAAGATCATCTTAGACCGTAATAAGCATCCCCACCCAAACAATCAACCATATAAAATATTCTTACCACATTTTTTTATAAATTAGACAAAAAAATTAACATAAAAATAATATAAATGCAAAATTAGAGAGATTCTCTCAGAATATTTGAACCCATAGTTGGGAATTTTTTTTGGATTCTATTAGACCGACTATTGGGTACACTATATAGTAATAATGAGACCCATCCAAGAGTGGTAGCCAAGGAAATAGTACATTAAATTGGTAAAGATATTAATTTTCATCATCCATGCAAAAATGATGCATAGCATAAAGAGTATTCATAGCCAAATCAGTTAATAGTTGAATGCAATAATGAAAAACATGAAGACAGACTATAATCCAAAGCAAACATGGGTGAAATAAACTAGGAATAATCAAATATCACTAAAGAAGATATATATAGGGACAAAAAACCATAAATTAACCCTCTTCCATTCATAAATATGTTGAGCCAATAGGAGATAGAGGATAAATGCAATTTTTTGGGATATTCTTAAATAAATCACATAAATATCTCTGTTGCTTAAGTAATTTCCCAAATGCTGGATTATTCTAAATTCTTGATGAAGATACTCTCAAATAAGTGGAAGATGGAATATTTAAGAGTTGTCTCTATTAATTAATAGTGATTTGTGGTATCTCAATAGAAAATTATATGAAAGATAAGAGACCTTAGAAGCTTATTGATTCCTTACACCATTGGATCATGGAATTTTGAAAAAGATTTATGCCTTCATGGAATGAGAATTAATCTCATGTTGATAAGTGTATTTTTATGATTGGGGATTAAGGATATAAAAATGATGAGGGTATAATCTTATCTTCAAAACAGATCAGTTAAGAATACTCATAGACTTCTCTAGGATGTCTTAGTAAAGTTTGGTAAATTTATTTTCCCTTCTGATTTTGTCATCCTAAAAATAAAAGAACAATATGTACCCTTCATTATTGGGAGAAACTTTCTCATGGGAAATAATGTAATTATAAACCTTATTCAAGGAAAATTGAATTTCTAAGTTGGTGAAGAAAGAATAATTTTTAATCTGGTCATATAATCTAAGAAAAAAAATGATACAAGGGAGTGTCAATAATGTTTTCTCAATGCTGATGAATGTTATATTATGGATATAGAAAATGAATAATAAAACCTATCCCATAATAAATAATATAGTATTGAATAATAAGAGGTAATATACTTGAATCCTCTAACAAGATACGCCTTCCCAGAGTTCACACCTTCAATTATTAAGCCACTCGTATTAAAACTAAATCCTTTACTAAGAATGCTAAAATATTTTTATTACAAATTAATGAAAAAATTACAATCATTATAAGATATGAGATGAAAAATGAAAATGTGGGGAAATTGTTAGAAGTCCTTAAAAGGGATGAATACTTATTATCCTATAGTGTGGAAGATTTTAAGGGGATTATCCGCATGATCTGTACTCATAAAATTTTACTTGACGAAGGTGAAAAACAAAAATGACAACTAAAATGGGGAATAACCCCACCTATAAAAGAAGCAATCAAAAAGGAATTTATTAAAATTATTGATACTGGGATCATTGTATCCACATCAGAGAGTGAATGGGTGATCCCACTACATATAATACCAAATAAAGGAGGCTTGACTGTAGTTTTAAATAATGGAAATTAATTAATAAAATGTTTGACAATTATTAGATGGTGAGTTTGTGTTAACTGTCAAAATATCAAAAAGAAACCCAGAAGGAACCCTTACCTCTACCATTAAATTATTAGATTCTAGGGAGATTATCTAGGAATTAATTCTATATATTAATTGATGGATATTCCAAATACAATCAAATCCCTATCGACTGAGTTGATTATTCAAATAATTCATTCACTAGTCTATTCAGAACCTTCGCCTATCGATTAATGTAGTTTGAATGTGTAATGCACTGATAAATTCCTAGTGGTGTATAAAAAATATCTTTCACAATATGTTTGATGATTTTTTAGAAATATTTGTGGATTATTTTTCTATATATGGATGATAGTTTGGGGTCTATCTATGTAATTTAAAACTCATACAACAATGTTGTGAACAAAAATTACTGGTGCTATGTTTAGAGAAATTCGATTTTATAGTAAAAAGAGGAGTTTTAATCAGGTATAATATTTCAAATAATAATAAATAAGTTGATACTTTAAAAATAAAATTCATCAAAATGTTACTTGAACCCACCACTGTGAATGGCATATGTTTTTTTTTCAAAATCATATGGTTTTACCACCAATTTGTAATGGGTTTTTTCTCAAATAGATTGACATATGAAACACATTTTTTTGGAAAAATATGTTATTTTTGAGTTCATTATAGAGCGTTGAAAATCCTTTGACACCTTAAATAATATCCTTGTTGAATCCCCTATTATTATCTCACAATATTGGGGAAAATACATTGAACCGATGTGTGACACAAGTGGATTTTCTATAGGGGTGGTTGTAGGGTAGTTGGTTTGTCTTATTTTACAACCCATATACTATTAAAATCCTACCCTAAATAAGGATTGAAATAATTATACCCCTATATAAAAAGATATTATTGCGGAGTAATTTTCCTTCAAAAAAATCTGATCTTATCATGTTCTCTCTAGATTTGTTTTCACAAATCACATGGCATTAAATTATCTTCTAAATTAAAAGGATGAGAAACCTAGGATGATTAGGTAGATCCTTTTATCCAAAAAATTAACTTTGGAATTAATGACATGAATGGAACTTAAAATTCAACTTTTTATCATCTATCTAGAATCTACATAACAATATTGAAGATGATAAGGAGTGGGAGATTTTGGATGACTTACCTATTGAAAGAATAATTTAGGTTGATGCGAAATTTGATCCAAGTTTTAGTGACTTAAAAAACTATATATTCACTATAACCCTCTACCCACACTTATCCTATCAATAGAGTAAGATTTTCTTAGTTGATGTTATACACTATTACTAGGATAGGAAACTTTTATTAAAAAAATATGCATATTGTTTTATGTGATACTTTATCCTTGAGGGTGAAAATCACAGTTTTTTATAATTCTATTATATGTCACCAACCGATGGACATTGTGGTTCTGAGAATACCACTATTAAAGTTATTTATAGTGGATTCTTTTTTAACACACTCCATCAGGATATAATAATTTTCATTCTATGTTGCAATAGAATCTAGTAAATAGCCATAATAGGAAAAAAATAGTGAAATTCCCTAGAATACCATCCTAGAAGTGGAACCCTTTGACATTTTTGTAATTAATTTAATGTTTCTATTTTCTAATTCCCATAGAATGGTCCAAATCATTGTCAGTGTGGACTATATTTCAAAGTGGGTATAAGAAGAAGCTACCACCCTTGACACAACTAAAGTAGTCCTAAATTTTCCAAATAAGAACATATTTTACTATTTTTTATTTCCCCATCACTCATTAGTGACTAGGGCATACACATTAATAATACCTCTATAAGAGGATTCTTAAAAAGTATAAAATTAAATAAAATACTAGCACCTATTGCCACTCGTAAACTAATGGGGAAGTGGAATTATTGAATCATAAGATTTAATAGATTCTGAAAAAGATATAAAAAAAATAGAAGGATAAGAGTATCAAAATTAATGTTTTATTTTTGGTGTATTGAATAGATAAAAAAACACCCATAGAAAAAAATCCTTTCTGAATTTTCTTTAGAAAACCACGCAACCTTCCAGTTAAATTAAAACATTACACATATTGGGAAATAAAAGAAAAAACATGGATACTGAAAATTTTGGGAAAAACAGTTTCTATAATTGGATGATTTGGAGGAACTCAGAAGGGATGATTACTATAATGAAAAAAATTATAAAGATAAAAAAAATTAATTGCATGAATTAAGCATTAAATATTGGATATTCAAACCAAGTGTATGTTATTTTGTTTAATTCACAATTAAAATTTTTACCCTAAAAGATTAAATCTTAATGTTTTGGTTTGTTTGATGTTGTTAAAGTCTTCCCCTATGAAATTGTAGAAATTAGATAAGGATATGACCACCCTTTAATACAAATAGGCAACAGTTAATAATTTACCAAGAATGACTTCATGAATAGTGTTTCATTTATTCTAAATTCAATAATTCATGGAGATTTATATCTCTTGACTTAAAATAAAGTATTGACTGAGTAGAAATCCAAGTTCTTTCCCTTTAGGAATATTAGTTTCATGGATATTCGACTGGTTCACTACAAATAGATGGATTATGAATTTTCCTTTCAACTATAAAATATATTTATGGCTTAAAAACATCTTTTATTGTGTAAATATTATTATTTCAAAAAAAATATTTAATAATTTATACCATAAATACTATATTTATATCATAAAAAAACTTGGATGTCCTTTTAAACTCATAATCACATATTTTATGGTGGCGTAGCCCCCAACACCCTCTCCTCCTACCTCACCCCCACATCCTTAAGTCCACTATCCCCTTCCCCCTCCTCCCACCACTACTCCTCCATCAGATGCACCACATATTCCATTTCCTCTTTTCCTCACTTCTTTTTCTTTCCATCATGGTGTGAACAAATGGACACGACATTCCTCCTTTCAAGTATGTGGGTAAGGGGATGAAGCCTCCCGTGGGAAAAACTCTGACTAGGGAACCTTTTTTACCACCTCCTTCTCTGCCTACGCCACAACCACCAATGGATACTACCTCACATTCACCCACTTAATAGTTAGAATCATAATATTCATTCCACCCTTAATATACCCCCACTCATCCTACTCATAGTCACCCCTATATGTGGTTTATGGACATGAAACATCAAGTATTCATTTCACATTTCAAATTAAAGTATTTTTTAATAAATAATACATTTTATTTAGTTTTATGGAATAATATCCTCAAAAAAAGGTGGTCATGGTGGTCCTTCGATAAATTCACCTATTACACATCATCATGTTCTAAGAGGAGAAATATTCTAATCTTTTCATTGAGGTTCTAACTAATTTCAAGATTGTTATAATTCATGTCAGCTTTTAGTTGGGATGATGATAATGGGAACTGATGTTTGGTGATTTTGACATTAGCCTAAGATTTTATTTACAAGATTTCACTAACTCTCCCATTTACGTCACCTTGAGCCTCAATCCAAATGAGACTGATGCACCAAATTATTCTGTAGATTTTGTCTGGGACACCATGAACATTCATGATCCACCCCCTATAAAAAGAACCCAACTAATGGGTGTGACTCTTAGGATCATCCATCATGAATTATCCCATGGCTAGTTGGATTAAGGTGACTCCCATAGGGAAATCAAACAGTATGAGTTGGCATTATTTCCACTACCATGGTCACCCTTAAGGTTAACATGGTCTATCATTTTTCAATATATTATTAGGGTCAGGATATGAGGAAGCACAACACTCTTAGGGTCAGGTCCTTCATCACCCATCTTGACAAAAAATTCAGAATTTTCAATGCTTCCTTTCCCAAATCATTATTAGACCCAATGTAGTAAATTAAAATTGTCTTGATATATAACATGAGGATTATCTAGAAGTTGGGTGTTCATTACAATTGGGCACCTAGCTATGGAAATTACCCAAAATAGATTCTCTCTCCTGATACCTCTACAAATCCCCATATCCTTATGGATCCTCCTATAGCTATTATACATGAGTATTATGTTTCCTCTTAGCATATACATGTTCTATTGGAAATATAATAGGTGGTCCATACCCATGAAAACATTATTCAATGTATTATGAAGAAACATGTAATCCCTTTCACTAAACCCCCATTGCTTCTTTACACTACTCTACCTCCTCCAGCCCTATCCACCCTCCCTCACCGTTCTATTAATATGTGAGCCTCAAAAACCATTCCCACCCCACCCACCAAACACCATAGGCCACTATGGTTGAGATTCCTCCCAATATCATGGACCCTGCTACTCAGCATGACCTCTTTGAAGAGAATTCTGGACAGGGAAAGAGAAATACTATACTGACTCCAATTGAGGTGTCATTCATCGATCCAGCTGCTAGAAACACATACTCCTTATAGAGAAACACCTCATATCCCCCACCTCTGACCATGTACCACTAGTGAAGACTGGTCATTATGAAAACACTATGAAATTATTCATGACAATCGATCCACCCCCCCCCTCCATTATAATTAATATTAACAAGGCTGGGAATATTTGGAAACCCATCAACTGGGAGGGGACCACTAATACCAATCATGGGGATTCTTCGCACTCTAATTAGTTGTAATTATCCACACTTTTTTCTTTATGGGTGTTTTTCTATTTTTATAGTATTCTCTATCCTTGATTAGTATAATTTTTATACATAATAGAAGAGATACACTTTTTGTCTGATGTTGATCTCATACAATTCCCTTTTTACTAATGCATCATGTTTTTTATGTCTAGGTCATATGGTTCTTCTATCACTTACAATGGACCTTCTAGGATACCATATGTCCTTCCCGATGAGGTCTTTCCTCATGCAGCCACGATTAAAGGTCATACCTATTATTTTCCTCTAGGATTTTAAAAATGCTTTAGTCCCCCCACCAACCTTGAGAGATTCAGTCAGCCCATTTTGAGGTGGTGAATCCTCCAAAGAAACCCTTAGTGCTAGAAAACAATACCTCTAGTTACTGAAAGAGGTTGAGGACCACTGTGTTGATGGAATTCTCTAATAGATCCATGTCCATTTGTCTAAATACCGACATCATTGTCTGTGCTTTATAAGAGGCAACCCATATTTCAGTCATCTATGTTTTAGTTGTGCATTTTTATGTTTTTCCTTTTATTTTCTTTTTAAAGATCTAGGTTTCTTAGTTAGTCATTCAAGAACATCATTGTACGTAGTACCATGAATTTATATGAGTTGATATTCATTTTTCACTTATGATTTCACCTTCCAAATTTCTACTTTCATATTGTCTATATCCTATGAACTAATTATTTATCTAGTGATGCAATGTTTTTTATATAACAACATTACAAGAATTAAAGATTCACATAAATATCTGAAATTTTCCCCAATTTCTTGTCATTAATTACATGTAACTCTTGATTCCATTTCTATTTCATTAATTTTATTTCATATTTTTATACTTTTATTTCCTTCTCTCCCAAAATGAAGAAACTAATTCATTTTATGTATAGGGGGCATATTATTGAGTTATTTTTCATTTTCACCTGGAATATTTCTAGTTCACATTATTATAAGAGACATTTTTCATTAGGGATATGGTTTAACTTGAAATCACATTTCACACATGTAAATAAAATATAATTTTTGGATGGAAATTATTTAAATCTATTTTTTAAATCTTTATATATTTTTAGCATGATTTCTGATTTGTGGTTATTTAATTTTGATTTTAAATTATTGAAATTGTTCTTGATTGAATTATTTTAACAACCCAATAGTTCATAGTACATTATCTCGCTAAATTAATTCAATAGCTTGCACTACACGCAACACCGAGTTCGAGTGTGCCACAACTTAGCAAACTAGCCGTTCAAAAAGTAGCTATGAATTGTATTAAATGAATTTTTAATCTTATATACTCTATATAATTTTAACACCCATATTATGTATTTCTCAGACATAATATGGGAACAAATTAATTTTTTCAAATAAAGAAGTATTTTTAAAAAAAGCAATTTTTTCACCTTTTAATGGAAATTTTTTTTAAAACCAATATTTGACACATTTATATATTCAATTTAATGAAATTAAATTCTTCTTTTTAATCAGAATATAAAAATTTAGTTTGGATAAATTTTTGGTACTTTTCAGATTACTTTCACATTTTCCTGAATAGTGAAAAATACTAAATTTTAATTGAAAGAATCTTTTTTAATTGAAAATTTTTATAGTGATAAATTATTAATTTGAATTGTTTGGAAGTATAATTAGATTATATTTTTACCATTTAATAATATGTAGGTCATTATAAGTAATTTTTTATTTAAATTTGACATAAACACATGTCAATCTTTTGATAGTTTTTACTTTTAAAAAGCCCACTTTTTGGTTTTGACAACGAGAATTTATTTTAAATTAATTAATTCAAATTATAAGTTATTAATTTGGTAAAATATATTTTATTTTTTAATTCATAATATCAAAATTATCTTAGGGTTATTTTTTGGTATTTTTCAAAAAACATCCAATTGTTGATGAATAGTGAAAAACACTACATTATTATTTAAAACTAACTTTTTATTTAAATAACTTTTTATTTTATTTAAATTTATTTTAAGTCAAAATAGATATATAGTACCTATATAAGTTAAATTTAATTCATTGGAGTCATTTTATAATAAAATTAGATGTATAAATTTTTATTCAACTTTTTTCCGTCTTTTATCCACCTTCTACGTGTATTTGCAAATGTGCATATAACTTAATATTACCGCTTCTGTGAGATGAATTTCAAAAATCCAAGAGACATAGTTTAGATCAGTAAGTAAAATGTGGTTCAATAAGGTGGAAATAATTTTTGGTGAATAGTAACTTTTGACGTTTATTTAGCATGGTTAAAAGTAAATATGGTAATTAAGGGTAAAAATGATATTATAATTACCCTAACACATGTCCTAATTCTATTGGATATGTGAAATCATACCAAAAACAACCTTATTAATAAAATATGATCCTCTTTGGTCTACTTAGATTAGATTATGACATTTGTTATTATTTTATTTAAAGAAGAGTTAAAAGTGTGAAATTCAAAGTTAAATAACTAAACCATTTTTAATATAGGGTTATAAATAAGATAAATTAGACTATAAATATTAATTATAAAGATAAAAATATTTCATACTCATGGTATTTTATTTATAATTTTTATAAATTAAATAATTAAATTTATTTATGACACAATGATGATATAGTAATTACCTAATTAATGTATGAATAAAATAAATGGTATTATAAATATGAAAATAAATATAATTTGAAAGTTTTTATGACATACAAGAATTTTATTGGTGAATATTACATGTTAGTATTTCTCAATATATCTTGTTCTAAGTAACCAAGTTGTGATTACTTTCACAAAAACCAAATACTTAATAGTGTCAAAATTGACATAAATGTATTTTAAAAAAAATATTATATTATTAAATTAAATAATTTTTCTAAAATTCAAAGGTTTGGAAAATGGATTAAATAATATTATATATTTCATTAATGAACAACTTGATGTTCTCTTGGAGGTTTAGAGTAAGTTTATTAACCATATTGTGTAAAAATACAAGAAGACATTGTAAAAGTTAAACTATTTTACTAAGAGTTAAATCTAAATGATAAAGTTTATATGGTGACATAAACCTGTCTAAAACCAAATGGTTGAGTGGTTTTATACCCATAAACACCTTATCCTAAAAATAAATCATTTTGGTGCCATTAGAAACTGAAAATGATTTTATTATAAAATAGTATTTCAAGCTTTTCCTAAGGTGACCATCACCTGTTTTATAATAGGGTACTTCCCCTTCTCTCCAAATCACACCTCCAAAGCCATTTGGATCGGACAACCCCTACCCAAATATCAATCCAATCTCACTCACATCAACCTAGAGTTTTTAATTTGATAAGAAATCCAACCTAAGGAGCCCTTTTGATCAACTCAAATGGAAACACTCGAAGAAGAGGTAATAATTTCACCACCATCTTTCAAGTTGTTTTCTTCTTACACTATCTCTTTCATTGTTGTTTCCATACCAAAATAATAAATTCAGTAACTCCTACATACTATGTTGTTATTATAAATATGCTATAACCCTATTCGTTATTCTATCCAACCTATAAATGATAATGTCACCATACGTTCGTACGTACGACTTACTATCTATGCGTCATGGTGTAGTTTGTTATTCAAACACTTTATTATTTGGATTGGTATAATAATGAGTATAAATGATGTAAATAATAAATATAACATGTTAATAATTATGTATATATAATAAACCATCCAATTACAAATGATTTCACCATCAATATAACGATATTGTCACTCGTGCATACATACCGATTACCGTCTCCACAACGCAATGAGATTCATTTCCACATTCACCATTCAACGATGACTATAAAAATATATATTATTAAAAAATATGTAATATATGACATAATAATTATATTTAATATATATATATATATGTATGTATGTATGTATGTACTTACATATATCTTATGCACTTACTTCCATTCAATACGATATGAAAACAGAAACAACGTTTATGCGTACGTACGACCTACCCTCTTCACAAACGGTGTTTTCCATTTCATATATCTATTTATTATAAATATTTATATTCTACATATATATGATATATAAATCATGTGTTATATTCTGTACGTATGTAAATCATTATCTAAATGATACAATTAAGAATAACATGTTAAAACATGTATGATAAAGAATGTGATTATTACCAGTAATGTAAATTTAACTTGGAAATCATTATTAAATGGGTAGTATAAAGTAATAAATGAATCATGTATGATATAATAAATACGAATATGGTTCTTTTATAATTTAATAATAGACTATGGTCGTTATACAAGAGTTTAAACATACCCTCGACTAATGGAAAGTGCAAGGTAAGGATCAATTTCACAATATCTTTATTATCTGAGGTTGTTTTTACATAAGTATTTACTAGGATGTATATATTATCCATGTCCATGTTTCATAAAAGAGTTTTCAAAGGTATTATTTTTATGAACCATTTTTACTAAGACATCATTTTAAATTTTTTAAATATTCTTTCTTCTAAACCTTTCTCATTAATGTCCATGTTTTCAAAATGGGTTTAAGGATTTTTTTATATGGACATGAATGTTTTAAAATGTTAATTACATTTAAATGTTTTAAAGTGGTATGGGAAACTTTGATTCAAAACTAACTTTTAAATAAATTCCTTTATAAATTAACTTACTTTTAAATTATTACATGAAAATGGATATTTTTTTCAAAGATTTTTACTAATAATTTTCAACTATTTGAACATCATTTACAGGATATTATTCTTGGTCGAGGTTGATTTATTATGATAAAAATATTCCATATTTTATGGAAGGTTTTGTTATATATTTGACTATGGATGGGTTATTTTTATACCATTCATGGTTTCGGGTTAACGTATTGACATTTTGTAGGCTAGTTTTAATACGTATATTTATGTTCTGTTTCAACTTTTTCATATGTGAAATGTTTTGGACTTAGTATGTGATGAGTGGAGCCTTCTAAAGCTCCCCAATGAATCAGTAGCTCTAATGAGATAATTAGACATGGAATTGTCTGAGGCCTTTCAAAATTTTTATATATGGTTTTGGCTAAGGCCTTAATAATTTTTAGAAATATTGGCCCAGGCCTTGAAAAAATGTTTCAGAATGTCCCGCATTATACATTCCCTCATTAAGAAAATATTATTGATGGTTTATGTGGTTATTTGACTAGTAAAATACCCATGATTATGTTTTATTATGGCATTATTTACTCTTATCATATTCCTTCCATAAAGTGTTCATATATCTTATTTGTAATGTAATTTGTTTTAAATTATTCACCATGCTTAATGTTTATGTTATCTTCCACTGTATTTCTTACCCTTATTAAGCATTTGAGATCACCCCTTACCTCTGTTTTATTTTCCCAGGATTTCGAGAAGTGTATTATGGTTGATAAGCATGGTTAATCTAGGGGATTAATGGAATTATCAAAGTATCATTTATGTTGTGTTTTTTCTAAGATGTTATGTAATGTTCATGTATGTAATCTATTTTCAAAGACTACTAAACTGATCGGTCTTTTGGGACATGATTCCTTGTAATCATGCGAATTTATTAAAATAATTCACTGACTCTAGGTAACTGGGGTCGGGGCGCTACAATTGGTATCATAGGAAGTTTAGTACATACCTTGGAAACTAGATTTAGAAAAACTATGATTAGAGAACATTACCCTAAGATAGAATTTGAGGATTGGTAAAGAAGAACATCCTAGAATTTTGGTAATGTAGATATTTTTTTAATTTTCCTAGAAATACATCCCTGTCTGGATACGATCAGGTAGAGGCGACTCTGTCACATATGTACCTTGGAGTGAAAACTACGACAAGGAGTTTTAGGCTTGACCCGGTGTATCTTGGTACACAACAATGGGCCTTTCTGCACTCTTGGTTTCGACACTCCTGAGGGATATGTTTAGGATAATTTAAATTTTAATTACAAGCCATTATGAAGGATTTATGAGTAAATATTTCTCAAAGAAAAAATTTTGGGATTATAGATTATATGAATAATCTTTTCAATTTATATTTGGTATTTTATAAGTTTGGAATTATGCATTACAATTAATAAACTAACCTGGTTTATGCCATTGTTTAGAAATGGCTCCTAGTAGAAGGAATGAGATATCCAACAATATGCATGATTGAAATATTAATATGGATAATATCTTTCATGGTATTAAGCCAATATTTAAAAGGGAAATAGTCTCCCATATATTCTCAACATATGAAGAAATAGTACCATGTGTTAATAAGATAAGTAAAGAATTATCTGAGTCCTATGTATTTGAAAGGAAGCAAGAGAAGAAAAGTATGGTAGAGAGAAATATGGATAAAGGGAAGAGGGGAAAGAAGTATTTTCCCATATGTGATAACTGTGGAAAGAATCACCTTGGTAAATGCTTGAAGGTAATGTGAGGTTTTTATAAGTGTGGAGAAAAAGGACACCAAGTATGTGATTTTAAGGGTAAGAAATTTTTTCAAATGTACAATGCTTCATCTGCAAGGAGTTGGGATACTACTCGAATCAATGTCCAAATCATCAGATTATTCCCTAAATGATGCTATTAGATAATAATAAAGTTATGATACTACCACAAATGAAGAGGAATGAATAGTTTTATTATGTTTTTATTAAATAATTATTTCATTTGAGTGTTGTATCAACGATATAACAGTAATATGAATTATGGAAATAAATAAGGATTGTATTGCAGTGCAATTTCATTAAGGATTTGAGATTGTATGGTACCAACTAAAGTGACACAGTTTCAGTTTAATTTTTTTGGAAAATAAATGGTTGAAGGAAAGGTAAACCATAATATAGTCCTCTTACTGAGGTAGTGATTTTGGAATAAGATATGATTGATTTGGATAAATTATATTGGATATTCTTGACTACCTTGCAACTGATTAATGGTTTGTTTATACCATAATTGTTGGAATATTCAAAATTTTGGATATAAGGAATATATATTGTATTTTATAAGGAATAAGGGAGCATGAAAGTAATAAATAAGGTTTTATAGTAATTCAGGGTGTTACCATGTTTTAAAAGAATACATGATGAAGGTATTCATATGTTATTACGTGGAAAAAGAGATCTTCATTTTGTTTACCTTCCTTATAAATTTTGGACTCTGAGTTTGGAAAGAATTATATTGGATAAGTATAAAGGTTGGAATGGATTAAGTTTGACGTTGGATAGTATTATTAAGGTTAAAAAAATTTTTAGGATGATTTTCAGATTGGTATAAAAAGGACAACCCAGATGTCGGGTGACAACCCGTCATGTCTGACAAGGGCACGAGACTTGAACCCACAATCGAAGGGTGACAAGGGTTCATCACATACCATTAGCCTACATGATGTCTTGGTTTGTGTAATGTAGTTTCTTAAATAGTCTAACAAATTAATTATAAACTCAATATTTTTGGAACCCTATACGATTACGATAAATGCAATACTTTTGAATTCTATTATCTTTTGGAGTGAAAGGTGAGTTGGTGGTAAGAATTAGTTGAAGGATGAAACTCTACTTATCAAGTATATTTTTTTCCTCTAATTATGTGAATAAATTAATTTTAAAACATTAGGTAAGGGATCTTAAAACCAAAAATGTGTTATCCTAATACCTTATGTTTTGTTGAACTGATGATATTTTAAATCACCATAGATTGATGGCTTTGAGGCCTTAAACATTAAAATTATTTGTGATTGATGACCTCAATCACTCCATAAAAATATTTAAATTTTTTCGCCAATTATGTGTATCAAATTTCTACCAATGTTCTCTTAATCGAGATCATAATTTGGTGGTGACTTTTTCATTTTCCTTTCCCTCTTATTAAGAATAAATTTTATTAACCCAATTTCAGATGTGAGTTTTCCACAAAGGTATTTTTCTATTTTTAGCCATTTAGTTTTGAAAATCAATTTCAAATTCAGAGGACACAATTTATTTAAGGAGGGGAGAATGTAACACCCCAATATTTCATAGTACATTATCTCATTAAAGTAATCCTATAGCTTGCGTTACACGCAACACCAAGTTCGACTGCACCATAACATACCAAACTAGCCATTCAAAAGAAGTTATGAATAGTATTAGCTTAATTTTGAATCTTATATACTCTATATATTTTTAACAAACATATTATGTGTTTCTTAGACATAATATGAGAACAAATTCATTTTATCAAATAAAAGAAGTATTTTTTTTAAAATGAAATTTTACCACCTTTTAATGGAGAACCCTTTTTAAAACCAATATTTGACAGATTTATATATTCAATTTAATAAAATTAAATTCTTCATTAGAATCAAGATATAAAACTTTAGTTTGGATAAATTTTTAGTACTTTTCTGATAACTTTCATATTTTGATTAATAGTGAAAAATACAAAATTTTAATTGAAAAAAACTATTTTAATAGAAATACTTTATAGTGATAAATTATGAATTTGAATGGGTTGTAAGTACAATTAGATTATATTTTTACCATTTAATACAACTTAGGTCATTATAAGTAATTTCACATTTAAATTTGACATAAACACATGTCAATCTTTTAATAGTTTTTTACTTTTAAAAAACCCGCTTTTTTGGTTTTGACAATGGTAATTAATTTTAAATTAATTAATTCAACTTCTATGTTTTGAATTTGGTAAAATAGAATTCATTTCTGAATTCAGAATATCAAAATTAGATTAGGGTGAATTTTTGGTATTTTTTCGAAAACATCCAATTTTTTATGAATAGTGAAAAACATTGCGTTATTGTTTAAAATAAACTTTTTATTTAAATAATTATTTATTTTATTTAAATTTATTTTAAGTCAAAATATATATATATAGTACTTATATAAGTTTAATGTAATTCATTGGAGTCATTTTATAAGAAAATTAGATGTATAAATTTTTATTGAACTTTTTACCATCTTTTACCCACCTTTTAGGAGCATTTGCAAATTTTCATAAAACATAATTTAGAAATACACAGTTGTGATCAGTACGTAATTTTTTTTTCAATAAGATGAAAATAATTTTTGGTGAATAGTAACTTTTGGCTTTTATTTACCACAGTTAAAAGTAAATTGGGTAATTAAGGGTAAAAATGGTATTATAATTACCCTAACATATGTCCTAATTCTATTGGATAAGTGAAATTCGACCAAAACCAATATTAGTAATAAAATATGATCCTCTTTGGTCCACTTTGATTAGACTAGTACTTTTATTATCATTTTATTTAATGAAGAGTTAAAAGTGTTAAAATTCAAATTTTAATAACTAAACTATTTTTAATACAGGGTTAGAAAAAAGTTAAATTCGGCTACTAATATTTATTAGAAATATAAATATATTTCCAAAATCATGGTATTTTATATATAATTTTCAGACATTAAATAATTAAATTTATTCACGATACAATGATGATGTAGTAATTACCATATTAATGAAAGAATCAAATAAATGGTATTATAAATATTAAGATAAATATAATATCAATGTTATTATGACATCCACAAATTTTATAGGGGAATATGAAATGTTATGATTGATCAATGTATCTTTTTTGAAGTAATCATGTTTCGATGAATTTCACAAAAACCAAATACTAAATAGTGTCAAAATTGACATAAATGACTTTTTGAAACAAATAATATATTATTAAATTATATAATATTTCTAAAAATATAAGGTTATGAAAAATGGATTAAATAATATTTTATATATCATTAATGAACCACTTGAGGTTCTCTTGGAAGTTTATAGTAAGTTTATTAACCATATTGTGTAAGAATACAAGAAGACACGGTAAAAGTTAAACTATTTAACTTAGAGTTAAATCTAAAAGATAAGGTTAATATGGTGACCTAAACCCACATAAAACCTATTGGTTGAGTGGGTTTCAACCCATACCCACCTTATCCTAGAAATGAATAATTTTGGAGCCATTAGAAACTGAAAATGATTTTATTATAAAATAATATTTCAAGCTTTTCCTAAAGTGACCCTCATCAGTCTTATAAAATAGAACTTACCCTTATCTCAAAATCACATCTCCAAATCCATTTGGATCGGCCAAAACCTGCCCAAATATCCTTAAAAATTTCCAAAAAGCATCCTAAAACCCTTAAATTGATTATAAATCCAATGTAATTATCCCTTTGGATCAACTCAAAAGGAAACAGCCGAAGAAGAGGTAATAATTTCACCACCCTCTTTCAAGTTTTTTTCTTCTTCCAATTCCTATTTATTTGTTGTTTCCATACCAAAATAATAATTACAACACCTCCTACATACTGTGATGTTATTATAAATATGTTATAACCATATTATTTAATCTATATATCCTATAAATGATAATGTCACCATACATGCGTACGTACGGCTTACCATCTCCATGTTGTGGTGTAGTTTGTTATTAAAACACTTCATTATTTGGATAGGTATAATAATGAGTATAAATGATGTAGAAAAATATATATAAAATTTTAATGATTCTTTATATAATATATACTATCCAATTACATACGATTTCACCATTAATATAATGATATTGTCGCTCGTGCGTACGTACGGATTACCGTCTCCACAACGCGATGAGATTCATTTCCACAATCACCATTCAAAAATGATTATAAAAATAAATATTATTAATATGTATGTAATATATGAAATAATAATGATACTTAATATATATATATATATGTACTTACATATATCTTATTCACTTCCATTCAATACGATGTGAAAACGGAAACAACGTTTATGCATACGTACGACTTACCGTCTCCATAAATGGTGTTTTCCATTTAATATTTCTATCTATTATACATATTTATATTCTAAATATATATGATATATAAATCTTGTTTTATATTTTTTATGTTTTTAAATCATGATCTAAATGATATGATCAAGAATAACAAGTTAAAACACATATGATAAAGAAAGAAATTATTACCCGAATTGTTAATTTAACATGGAAATCATTATTAAATGGGTATTATAAAGTCATAAATGAATCATGTATGATATATTAAATATAAATATGGTTATTGTGTAATTTAATAACATTATATGGTCATTATACATGAGGTTAAACGTCCCCTCCACCAAAGGAAAGTGCAAGGTATGAGTTAATTTCACAATCTCTTTATTATCCGAGGTTGTTTTTATGTAAGTATCTACTGGGAAATATATATTATCCATGTATATGTTTAATAAAATAGTTATCAAAGGGATTATTTTTAAGGATCTTTTTACTAAAACATCATTTTAAATGTTTTAATAATTTATTCTTCTAAACCTTTCTCATTAATGTCCATGTTTTCAAAATGGTATTAAGGATTTATTTGTATGGACCTAAATGTTTTAAAATGTTAATTCCTTTCAAATGTTTCAAAGTGGTATGGGACACTTTGATTCAAAATTATATTTTAAATGACTTCCTTTATAAATTATGTGACTTTTAAATGATTTCATGAAAAAGGGATATTTTTTTCAATGATTTTTTCTGATAATTTTAAACTATGTCAACATCCTTTACGTGATATTATTCTTGATCAAGGTTGATTTATTATGATACAAATATTCAATATTTTATTGAAGGTTTTGTGATTTATTTGACTCTATATGTGTTATTTTCAACCATTAATTGTTTAGGGTTAATGTATTGACATTTCGTATTCTAGTTTGAATATGAATGTTTATGTTATGTTTCAACATTTCATATGTGGAATGTATTGGACTTAGTATGTGATAGGTGGATCCTTCTATAGCTCCTCAGTTCATCGGTAGGTCTCATGAGACAATTAGATGTGGAATTGGCCGAGGCCTTTCCCAATTTTGATATATGGTTTTGGCCGAGGCCTTAATCATTTTTAGACGTCTCGGCGGAGGCCTTGAAATTTTTTTCAGGATGTCCCACATTATACATTCACTCATTATGAAAATATTATTGACGGTTCATGTGGTTATTCAATTAGTATAATACCCATGATTATGTTTTATTATGACATTATTTACTCATCTCATATTCCTTCCATAAAGTATTCATGTTTTTTATTTGTAAAGGAATGTGTTTAAATTATTCATCATGCCTATTGTTTATGTTATCTTCCCCTTTATTGCTTACCCTTACTGAGCATTTGAGCTCACCCCTTTCTTATGTTTTATTTTCCTAGGATTCCAAGATGTGTATTATGATTGATAAGTAGGGTTAAGCTAGGGGATTAATGGTGTTCTCAGAGGATAATTTATGTTGTGTTTTATTTTCTAAGGTGTAATGTAATGTTCCTGTATGTAATCTATTTTCCAAGACTACTAAACTGATTGGTCTTTCAGGACTTGATTCATTGTAATCATGAAAATGTATTAAAAAAAATGTACTGACTCCAGATAACTGGGGTTGGGGCATTACAATTATTCAAGGTCACTATTCCTTAATTGACTGTCCCTTTTTATACGTATTCTCATTATTCAGAGGATTATAGAACTACTTTTTCCCATTATTTGTACAGAATATTTTTTGATAAAAGCATGGGGAATCTAAAACTATCATAACAGACATTGGTATCTCATAAAGGCTAGAATAAACAAATACATTGCTAAAATGATTGAGGTATTTTGATTCGTTGAACCCATTTTTCCTTAGACCCACCAACACATTACTTCTTCTTAAGCCTATAGAATCGACAGATTACATTTTTATGATTGAAACAAGTTCCAAGCCCATTTTATCACTTTCTACCCTCCAATTTGGTATGATTGAATTAATTTCACTATAATATGTGTTAGGAAACTATCATTGAATATGGACACAAGATCCTTATTATTGAGGATATGTGTGATCTAATTTTCACATGATATATAGGATATGGTCCATGGTTACTTTTATGTATCTTCATTATTATCTAGTGTTGAAAAAAGAATGAGTTGTGTATTAGAAAGGTAAAAAATCACCATTACTATACTAATGATTATCATGAAAAATCAAATGTAGTTAGTGAGTAGATGTGAGATCTATCCTAAACATGACTTCTAAAAAAAGGAAGAAATATGATAACATCATTATAATTTCATATCATATTCATGGACCTACCCTAATCATATGGGAGTAAAGATATTCTATTTTATAATGGAGGTTATTCATTACACAATTATTTATTATCATGTATTAAATATTAGAGTTTAACCCCATTTTTGAGATATATTTTTATCATATATCAACCAACCCTCATCTACAGATTCATTTGATCCTTAATTTTAAATACTTCATGATTATTTGTGTAATTATTTTAAATATTATAGATGTTAGATCCAATGAAAGACTATGGTTTATAACTTGTATTCATGTATGGGAAAAAATCTAGTTTTATTTTACATTGATTGATGAGAGAAAATTCATAATGTGGTAAATAGAAACTTTGGTATAGCTATCTAAGGAGTTGTTAAAAATTAATTTAAAGGAATAATGGTTTGGAATAAAGAAAATTACTTTGAGTAACGATAGATTTTATTTTTATGGGTTATTTTAGAGGAATAAATTTTTTTATTACACATTGTTTTATTTACCTAATTGTAATAAATGTTTCTAGTTAAAGTTATTTCCTTTGAGATTCTTATAGTGTTAATTTTTTCTTGAGGAAAATAAATTTTTCATGTGTAGTGGAATTTCATAAGAATATAGTTTCTGATTGTAAAAGTATATAGTTTCAAAAAATATTTACAAAAAATATAGTTCATGTTGTAAATCCCTCAATGAAATAATTTTACCCAGCTAAATTCCTTGGACGTAAAATATTTTTAGGGCATAAAAGTTTCATGGAGTAGAAAAAATTGTAGTGTAAGAGGGAGAATTGATATGTAAAACTATCAAGACATGAATACCTCATAGATTTTATTCAAAATTGTAAATCTTATAGATATAGAGCAATGAGGTGTTCGTTCGTGATGTAAATGACTAACATATTGTGTAAAACAATAGGCCATATAGATGCTAAATAAATACTTACTTTTAAAGATTCATTTACATCATAAGCTTCTTTAGGATATATATATTAAAGGAACACATACTTTTACCCAGGATTCAATTTTCATTTATCTTTAACATTCATTTCCTCTCATTTTATCCTATTTACATTCTAGTGTTTCTACTACGATTTCCTTTTAAGAGGTTTTTAGTTACATTTTATTTTTTTGAAGTTTTATGCTCTCAATACAGTTACCATATCATTCTGTTGTTTCATCTTTATTCAAGGAAGACTATTGTCCCTGTATTTCTTAATTTACCACGGATTTGTTTAATTTTCCATGTTAATCATGTTGTGACTATTTTATATGTTTAAATTTATCCCTGTCATGTGTGGATAATCCACCTATGGATAAGGAGTTAGAGTAGGGGATGTAACACCTTAATGAATCTCTAAATCAAAGAATGGTTAATTTATTGCTTGGTAATTATGTTAATGAATAAAGTATTAATTAATTCTCTTTATTGAACTAGATCTCATGGATTTAAAGGTAAGGACCCTAACCTAATTTGAATGAAATAATCTAGGATCAATAGTTTATTTTCTTCCATTGTAGTCGCACCTAATGTATCTAGGATAGAAAACACCTATGTACCAAAGTGTAGTTTCAAATTTTGTTAGATCCATTTTTCTTAATCCGAACTAACTTTGTGAACCTTGAATTTATAAGGGATCTAAAAAAATAAATATTCCCTTTAAGATTTTGGAATATCATCTACATAGGACCCCTAAAATTGATCGTGAACCCTTATTCCATAAACTGAAGTTTAATCCAATTTTCTAAAATTAGAACATAACCTCATAGAATTTGTGTTAGATGAAGCTTCCATGAGCCTATAAGGGGTGTAGAGGCATTGTGATTTTCACCATCACCGCCACCTCTTCCTTCACCTTGGGTAGGGACACATCTTTCCTCCCTAGAATATTCTATACATTCATGGTACGGTGGAATCTGTTTCAGTGTGGTGATGAGGTTTGACCGACTATTTTCCATTTCAATGTGAAAAATCCATCTTCTGTAGTGAAGGGTGGTTAGGTTGTCTTCTTTATAGGTATAGTGAAGGGCTCAGTGAGTTCGCAATGTAGTTTCCTCTCTCTTCGTATGAAGACATGGTTTTTCTGGATAAGTTCCTTGGAGGAGCATCATTTTCTAGGTATTCTGTGGTGAGGGGTGGTCGATATCCGTATTTTATGGTGAAGGGTGGTACAACTATTTTCTGTAGTGGCACAATGAATGGAGGTCATGTTATAGTCTTCTATAGCATAGAGTGGTTAGGTCCAGTCTTATGCAGTGAAGAGTGAGGTCAAGATCTATGTCTTCCATGATAGGGGTAGTTGAGATCCAGTCTTATGTGGTGTCAAGTGGTCGAGATCTAGGTCTTCCCCGTCATGGTCCGGTAGGATGAGTGTTGTGGGTGGATTGTTGTGGTATCAGTGATAAGGTTTGATGGAAATGATGGTATTTGAGGAGCTTTGAGTCATTGATGTCTCTAGGGTGGCTATTTTCTCATCCCTTGTGGGTTACCACATTGCTTCCTGAATGCTTGATCCTTTTGGCTTCTGGTGCTGGTTCTTCCTTAGTTCTGATCTACTCATATTAATGCTTAGAGTGGTGCTTGTGGTCCTAATTGGTGTGGTCCCTCTCTCTTGTGAAACTTTTTTGGTGTTGTTATGGGGTCTTACAGCCCTAGGAGGCATTTTGTTGGATTCTCACATCTTGGAGTGCCTAGTTTCTTTGGGGTTCTCATCTGCAGCTATAGTTTCATAGAGAGCCTAATGGGTTCAATTCTAAGGATATGTCTTATGGTGACGGTTCCAGTGACTAGGATGCAGATAATGTATTTGATGATTTTTTGAATTCTGATGTTTTGAATTAGTGTATGATTTTCATAGTGGTTCATCTAGTGTGCTTTAGTGCTATGACCTGTGGTCTAGTTTAAAGGGACCATGTAACTAGACCTTCTCTAAGGGGCCACTCCAGATGAGGTTTTGGAGTAGGAAATTTTCACCTAAACATTGCTATCCATTTTTGGATGTTTGAGAGGGTATGGTTTTTTTCATTGGTACTAGGGAAATATAGATCTGCATGGTATAGCTAGTTGAGTAACGATGAGAAGGTGGAAGTTGGGATTATGTTTTTAACGTTGGGGAGGAGCTTTTCCTTATTTTCTTGATCAGGTTGTCGATGAATTTTGGAATCTTGGGATACAGTTTATGTCTTTATGTCCATGATTTCATGTTGGGTTCCCACTAACCCCTCAAAAGGGGGTTTATACTAATAAAAAAATTAATTTTAAGTCATGTAATTTGTGTTTGGAATACATCCCTAGGTTTAAATTCCTAGGTCACAATTCATTGCAATCATTTCCCTATAGGTTCAACCCTAAAATTCCATAATACATCATTCCATTATAGTAATGTGAGTTTGGTTTATATAAATTTCTAATTTAATTATGGCCACATGGACTTAAATATGTTTCACGAGATGGTCATATGCCACCAATTTTGGGTTGAACAATAGAAGTATAAGGGTATGATGCAACCTTTTCTCATACTTTAATGGAAAAGGTAAAACATAAAAATGAATTTTTTTTATAGGACTCTATAAGATATATAGAGGTAATAATTCCATTTTTTGTAGTAGTCAATCAACCTACAAAGTTAGTACATTTCATTTCTATAAATGAAGACTTATACCTTGACCAAAATTCAATTAAATACATGAGATAAGTTTTAAGACCTCATGGTGTTCCAATATCCCTTATATCTGATCGAGACCTGAAGTTTACCTCACATTTATGGAGAATAATTCATTAATAATTTGATACAGAGTTGATTTTATGTACTATTTTTCATATTCATATAGATGATCATTCATATAGAACCATCTAAAATCTTGACGATATATTGAGATCTTGTTCATTGTATTTAAAATAATGTCGTGATCAATACCTTACACTATAAAAGTTATCATATTAAAATAATTTCCAATCTATAATTCAAATTAAATATTATGAGGATCCATATGGGAATAGGTATTAGATTCTCACTATGGATGAAACTCTTGAGGGTTGGGATGAAGAAAAATCTTAGTCCTAGATACATTAGTCCCTTTGAGAACATTGATTGCATCATATTTTTGGCCTATTGAATTTAATTGTCATAAAACCTATCTCAAGTATATGATGTGTTCCACGTATCACTCTTAAGGAATTACATAGCAGACCCATCAAATGTACTGAATCCTAAGGTGGTGACTTTAGATAATTTTCCTTCATACGAGGAGAAGTTGTTAATGATCTTAGATCATAGACACAATGTTCTAGGAAACAAGAAAACACAACTAGTCAATGTAACATGGAGAACCAGAAGTTTGAATACACAATAAGTGAATCAGAATATGTGATGAAACAGAATAACCCTATCCTATTTTATAGTATAAAAATAAATTTCAGGGGAAAGCTTTATGAAGGGGAAAATAATGTAACAACACATACTTTTGTAATATAAATTCCATTTTTAATGATTAAATTCCTTACTATATAATGTATTTATATAAAACACATACACTATATTTCATTTATTATTTTTTGACAATTATAAAATATGGCCATAATTATCTTACTGGCTTAAAATACCATTTAGAAACAAAAAAATTTATAATATAACCATTACACTCTAACATATAGTATTAAAATATATTAATTTTAATGAACAGATCTACTTGACCCAGAAAGAATAAGTTATGTCCTTGACTTGTTGGATCATACCCTATAAATCCCATATATCTGTGCTTTTTAGTATGATGAAATCACATAACATTACCTTGATGAAGACCAATATGAGATTCAAAAATTGTAACATGAAAAAAATCATTTCTGGGATAATTTCATGTTTATCGAGATCCCCACCCTAAGCATGTTCATCTAACAACCCTAAGAAAGTGTCACTATCACACACCTTACTCTTAGGGAATATTATTTTCTATAAAGGAGTTATGCATTTAGAATCTAGTAGTATGAATTTATGTACTTCCTTTTTAATAAAATAATTATAATATTTATCCGTTTCCATTATTACTTAATATATATACCAGAATATATAATAATTTTAATAAAAAAATTAAATTTTGATATGAAGAAACCAAAATTTTATTTTTGGGAAATATTTAGTTCTAATTAAAAACTGCTTCGTGATAAATTAAATAATTTTGAAATAAATTATATTTTCATGAAATACTCTTATTAAATGATATTTATTTATTTAAAAATGTTAATATAATATAATGATGTCCCATGTAATTTTTATAAGGGTCAAAATGTTTCTTGCATCATAAAAACTAATATTTTTCAATAAATAAACATTTTTATTTGAAATTGGTATTTCACATATTTATTAAATTATTTTGTTTTAATTAATATTACTTTTTAAATAATCACATTGGAATTATCCAATGGCGAGTTTTTCATAATTTTCTGAGACTACTGAATTTTTCAAAAAAATAAAATATGGTATATATATTGTGTGTATTATAAAACCATTATTGCCCGAATGTAATGTAATGAATACTATATAAGAAATAAATGACCAAAATAGATTTTTCAATTAAAAATTTTGTTTTAAATGTATTTTTATTAATTTTCCAATCCTATAATGAATCCTCCCAAACCTATTTTATATTTTATGTTTTTGAAAACAATTTTTTTCCAAACATGAACAATTCCAGATCATCAATGGTATTATTTTAATGATCTACATTCTTAACACTATAAAATTTTGTAAATAACTCCACATTTATTGAAAACTATGGAAAAATCATGGGATGGATTTTGGTTTTAATTATTTAATGTCTTAGAGTGCCAAATATATATTTAGGAATTAATAAACAATTTCTTTATTTTTCTATAAATACCCATACAACTATCTATTAATCTTCACTCAAAACACATTGAGTATAAATTTCTTCTCCCTATCCCTATTTAAACACCTTTAAATGAGTTTTCATTCACTTAATAATCTACTCCCATTCTTTTAGAAGAAACCACTCAAGTAAGGGATTCTCTTCTTCTTCTTTTATATTCTAGTACATTCATTATATTAAGACTTTTTTACTTCAAATTGTTCATGTCACATTTTTTTACACATAACTATACTATATTTATGATTACCATGTAATGTGATACCTCATTTCACTCTTATTAATCATTTTCATGAAACTTTATGTACACAAACTATTCTTATAAAATTAACCCATGATTCTCCATGCCAAACTACTGTGTTGTGAACACCCATACCCATTTACAATAAAGTTTATTCACCCAGATTTAACTATACTTCACTGATTTTGCATATCCATTTATATTACCCATGCTGCTTAATCATGGGATAAAAATTTTCAAAGACTTTCTTGGATTGTATGATATTTGGGGTATACAAATTCAAGTACATGATATGAATATAACATATATTCCTAAAATTATATTTCCCTCTAATACATTGGGTAATGCCTTTTTTTCATGATATATATGTATGGTTCATAGGTGGTTATCATAATCACACTATGATATGATTTATTGGTAGTTATACCTGATTTATGCTAATAATTCCATGTTTTACATTGTTGCCATATTTCTATGTTTTTATAATATTATATCATGATTCAATATTCATGATTATGATTCTAACGCTTCCATGTCATCATCTTATTCCTATTGGATCACATTTTCTACTTTACTTTATGATATGATTTGATTATTCCCTTATTATGCCTTATTTTTCTTACCTTTCTTATGTATATCCCGAAGTTATGTTGTATAGTATTAGAAGACAAATTAAATATAAGGGAAATTTATAGAGTTTTCAAATAATTTTTTTGTATCATTATTGCAATTTATTATGATATATGTCAAATTAATCAAAGGAATCAGCCTATTTATCTTCTGTTATTTTATTATGCTTAAATTTCTATAAGAGATCGTGAAATAAAGTGTATAATAGATAGGGGTTTCAATAATGTTGATTAAAATCATTGAAGTTCACTTCATATAGTCAAATAATATATTCTACTATTTATTGTAGGACCCAAAATGTGCTTTCCAAAGTCACCACATCCTGATCTTCATGGGATGAAGTCCACCTGATATGATCTCTATACAAAAATCATGTTCTCGGTCAATGACTTCCAACACCTCAACTCCTCTAGATGATGTAATGTTCATGTTCAGAAAATATGAAAAAATGAATCCTATGTGAAATATCTTTTCTCACACTGCATCTAACCCGAGTGATCAGGGATAACATTAGATAAACACCTTCGGATCATACTATCTGATCACATCATCTAACTACACCATCTGACCAGCATTGTTTGGCAGTATTATATGATTACATCATATTTATTATAGGACTAAATAACTTCTGATCTATCACTATCTAAAAATATTGAAGCCTAGTCCCTAACACTCAAATATCTCAATCTAAACCATTAAAAATTAGGTCATCATATTTAGTCTTTTTGATGAAATTAACACCTTGGTTGCAAAATTATTTTTACAACTAAGGCTAACATGACATTCATGTACAAGATTATGATGATGAAACCAATTTCATTTAACACATTTTGGTATACATAATGGTTCATGTTACTTTAGATGAACCTTTTTTAGTGATAAAGGCATCAAACATTTGGCTTAATATCCTTGGTGATTACTTCAATACATAAAGGCTTTAATTTCTCTTGTAAAGAAATTCCCCATTCTATTTTTCAACGAAACCATAAGGATTTTTCAAAAATATTAACTCTTCCAAATCTCTATAAAGTAACACATATTAACAACTATCTAATATAGATGAATACTTTTCAAAGAAACTAGACTCAACACCATTTAGTTGGATTGTGTGTCAGATGAAATGTGAGAAAATGTTATTGAAATATACTTCTTTCTAATACTAAAACCCCTACACAATATGACAATACTTATAACTCTTTGAAAAATATAATTCCTCCTTCAACTAGAAATCTAATGTTTTTACACTGATTTATTCCCCTATGGTATTTCCATTAGTTCTCAAGTTTTTTTCATGAAAAAATACATTTAATATTTCTTATTTGACTATAAATTGGTATAATTAATTAGAATTTCCACTTATTTCAATCTTTTTGGATCTCTTGTATTCATATGAAAAAGGTTTTTTAAATTAGACATAAATTTATAATCTGTTTTTTTGATCCTAAAAGGACTTTGTAACTCAACCTATTTTTATTCTCTTTTTGAAACCACTACATCAAAATTTTTACCTTTCAAATATTTTATTGAAGCTTTCATAATTCAAAATCTTTCTTATACTTCACCTAGATGTATTTATTTTTACAGATTTTTTTCTTCATAAAATCCCTCTAATTTTTAATATTCTAAAACGTATATTCAGATCAACATGGATATTCTCATTTCTTTACTTATTTCCATCTACATATTCTACCATGTTCCAATCTTTCCATAAGAAATTATCATTGAAGATAAAATTTTAGCTTCTAATGATCTTTTTATTATGATTATAATGGATCTGAGACCTAATGTTTTCATCACCATAACCTGAAAAGAAACATTCTTTCAACTGTATTTCTATGTTTTGGATGTTCTTTAGCATCAGTAGGGATGCAGAAGATACTTCAAAAAAATTTCAAGTGGGAAATTTCTTTTGGTTTTCCAGAACACACATGTTATAGAATCTCCATATTTGGATGTCTAGAATGGATTCTATTCACATGATAATCTTTACTATTTATCACATTTTCAAACTACTCCATGGGAATTTTTGAATAATGTATCATGCTTTGATCCCTCTCAGTCAGTGTCTAGTTCATCTACTCCATTACACTGTTATATTATACTATTTTCAGAATAGGCTTCTCAAACTTGATTCCATCCCTCCAATAAAACCATTATAATTATTTAATTTCATTTTACTTGAAATTACCATACCTTAAAAACCCATTCGTCTGTCTTATATCGTTCTCAACGATGTACATCTATTGAGAAAACATTTCAAACAACTCATATTTATGATTAAGGATATAAAATCAAAATTTTCTTGTTTAACATTTAATGAACTCAATAATGTTCAATGACCTACTTTGAGAGTAGACTAGAACAGGCCCCCAAATACCCATATTCATGATATTTAACTTCTATGACTTAAGTGATATTACACTAGTCATAAAGGTTACCATTACATCTTTACAAGGATATAAATCTCACAATATATAAAATCTATGTGATTGATACTAGGTAGCACTTTTTTTTAATAATCACATGTTCTTCTCACTTGGGTTCCCAATAGAAAAATGATATAAATACTAGAATTCCAAAGTTACCATTTCAAAAATTGTTTCTCCATGAAATATTCTTGTAAGATATAATGTAACATATTTAACACATCTAACCATAACCATGGAACCTTTCATAATCTTCTTTACTCGATCTGTTAATCCTATCTGGAATCCTCCTTCATCCAGCTTCATAAGGAAAATTATATTCTTTCTGTATGTGATGTAATATTTATAACATAAAAAATCATTTTAAATATTCAAACATTAACATCAACCTTCCCCACTATCTTTAGAACTTTATCATTAGCTAGATAGACCTTGTTTAACCTTCTGGAAAAATAATTTACCATGAATCCCCTCTCATACACAGAATGGAATGGTTCCCCAAAAATAATGATCAGTGATTCAAGGAAAATATAATAACTTAGTAGTAAACAAATCTCAAATTAATTTTTTGTGTCTTTTAGAATGTAAAATTCCCAAATCACTCCTTTTAGAATTCTCTCATTGACCCTAAAATCCTTCTTTAGGTGACCCTTCTTCCAGTAATTTCAACATGTAGGTCAAATCCCACCTAATTTACCTCACCTTATTTTCTAAGATCTATCTTTAGATTTCTTCAATCATATATGTGGAATAAAACATCCTAATACTTTTTCATTGAGTGCATTTTCTATTGGTTCCTCAAATTATTTATTATTAATATTTTTATTCTTAATGAGATCATGAATGTCCCTAAAAACTACATAAATCATTCCAAAATAATTTCTTAGGACAATCACCATCACATCCTATGATTCAAGAATTAATGACAATAAGAATAAATACTATATATATTTCATAAATTTCTCTTTAACCAATTAAATATGGATATTAATCATGTTAATGTTATTTACATGATCAACAACATATCTTACTTTTAGTATTCTCATGTAAACAACCACCACATTATGAACACTTTGTTCATTATTGTTGTTTTCTCATATATGTACTCTATATCCATTATCATCACCACTATGGTATTCCCCTCTTGGATATTATGGGAAATATTTCATGAAAATTACATTTTTGTCATTCCAAATGAATTCACATCTATCTTTCCCTTTTCACTTTTTTAAATTTCTTTTTTGTTTGAATCCTTTCACCAAAACATCAAGATCCTTCAAAAATTGATAATCCCCTATCTGAATTCTCTATGAACCAAAGCACATCTAAACGAATTTATCTATTATAACCTTTAATTAATCTAATAAAACTACTTATATAATATTTGACCCCAATAAATACATAAAATCATATAGGAAAGAATATTACTTGAAGAGTCTGTTACCAACTGCTCAGAGGCTAGCTGAAGCACATGGTCTGATGCAACTTATTGGGACTCAGAACCACCGATAATAGAAATAAAACCACTATAATATTAATTAATTGAATAAATATCAACAAATTATATAAGAGTAAGAATATTGTGACTCCTATGTATCATGACTAGAAATATAAACCACACTATAGACACTTAACCATATCACCACCCTCACAAACTCAAGAAAAACACAACTCTTGGAAATAAGAACACATGAAAAAATAAAAATAAAACAAGGATTAAAAACAACATATTATACAAGGTTCATGCTATAGTTTTATATCTATGAGAGAACATAATCACTTTATTTCATTTCATAGAAGACTAAAGGATTACATTTAAATCTATAAAATTAAAATGAAATTAGTTCAATAAAAATTATACACACAAGTGGTTTTTCCCTACCTATTTATATTGTTTTATAGCTATTAAATCAGTTCCAAAACCTTTCAAAATGTATGGGAGACCAACCATTGGTATTGGAAAACTATTATTTCTCATTGATCACTTTTCCTCAACAATTTTTCTTTGGGGAAGTTTTATATTAAATATCACATGGATCTCTGATGATTTATAAAAATCTATTTCAAATTCCCATGAACACCATCTGTAACACTAAAAAGTGATTCTTATATGACCCATATATTAAATACTTCCATCATATGAACAAGAAAAATTGAAATCTTAAATTTGGAATATCCCATTCCAAACCATTCTACCATTTCATGATCTCCTAATGTTTTCCTCTCTCAGTTTGAGTCCCTTGTTCTGGAGTTACTCTTCCAGAAATAAGAAAAACATATTGAATGTAAACTATACATTATCCATAAAAAATTATTTGGGGAGAAGTAACTATATAAAAATATTCTCTTGAATTTAAAATTAAACACCCTTTCAATGGTTGTGTAATCATTAATGATGGACCATGTAAACACACTTAACACCACATTATTTCCACATTATTTAATTATGATACAAAATAGTAGATACTCAAGGTGTATTTAATTTTATTTAAGTTTTCTATATTTTTATGATTGATTCATTATTATCTCACTAATAATATCATGATGAATGTGTTACTATTCAACGACATTGAAATTATGGTTCTTTAAAAATAAATTAGGTGTAAAATCATGTATGTTATTTAAAAAACCTACACCATGCAGTGGATCTATCAATGGATAGAGGAAAGTTGATGGATCATGGATCCAATGATTGAAAAAATCATAGTGGGTAGAAAAAAAGTAGAAGGAAGAAGGATATATGATACAATTTTATCATAAAGGGGTACTTAAGGAAGGATTATTGGTAAATGAAGAGTGGGTAAAACATTATCTGGGAAATGTGGAATGTTATTATATTGATTATACACACTAGTTAGTAATGCAAAAATGATATTTAGAGATATAAAAACCATCAGCAATGCAATGATTCTTGACTTTAGAGAAATTTATAACATTACATCCTAAATGGAATGCATTGATAAAAATATAACTATCCCATAAAGAATTTTTCACATGGGTAATGATCACATATTAAATATTAGTGGAGTTAGAAGAATAAAATTTAAGATGTATAATTTTATGATTTATATCTTTGTTGACGCTCCTTTCGTCACAGAATCTAAAGATCGGAAAAGGGAATATCTGAGCTCAAAGTGATTCAGCCTTTGAAGAAAACATCAAAAATCAACAAAGGAAGGAAGAAAGGATCAACAACAACCTCACCACGCAAGTCATCTAACCGGTGCGCAAGTGTACTTGCGCGGCCACCTTGGTCGCGCAGGTGACTTGCGCGACCTAATTGGTAACCGCCCGGTAACCGCCCGGGGTCTTCTTTTGCCTATAAATAGACCCTGTGGGCCCCCCATTTGAGGAGGATCTTTTTCCAGAAACTCGGATTGAAGCTCCCGACGCCCAAGTCTCTTCTCAAAGCTTCCGGAACACTTCTAAGGTAATTTCTTACCTAGAACGGAAGATCTAAAGAGAAGAAGGAAGGCCTAAGTGTTGAAACTTATCAAACACTTGCGCGCCAACTTATTTTTTTCAATATAACTTGCGCGTCCTTTTCTGGAAGAACCTCGAGAACATTCTAAAGGGTTTCAAAAAGAGTCGCTCAAGTATTTCAATGCTGGTTGAAAATCGCGCAAGTACACTATGTGTCGCGCAGGTATACCTGCGCGACCAACACTTGCGCGCCCACGGAAGACCTGCGCGCCTTGCAAGACTTGCACGCCCCTATCTTTTTGGGTGCCCATCTTGCCCATTTTTACCCCTCTTAAGCCATTTCACCTTTCCTTTTCAAGATTCAGTCTTCAAGACATTCTTCAAAGCCATTTATGGCATGATTTCTTGATTTGACTTTATTATCTGAAAGGAATTATGTGGAATCTCTCTCAAAGTCTAGTGATTTAAATATCCTTATGTCACTAAAATACTGAGAGTTGATTCATTCAACCTCATCCTTTAAGATGAGAGAATCTTAACCTGGGTCTCCTTTTCAGGAATAATCCCCAGTTATAAAACCTTTAATTTGGGCATCTTCCTCGGGAGTAATCCCCAAATTCTTAAAGTTCCCAATCTTGGGCATCCTCCTCAGAAGTAAGCCCCAATCAAGTCCTTTAATCGTGGGAATCTTTCTTAAGAATAAGCCCCAACCTCAAATATGGGCATCCTCCTCAGGAGTAAGCCCCAAACCTTAATCCCTAACCTGGGTCTCCTTTTCAGGAATAAGACTCAGTCATAACCTTGGGCTTCCTTTTCAGGAGTAAGCCCCAAGTCCCCTTAAATTTCTCTTAACCAGTCATAATCCAACTTTGATTTGGGTTTCCTTTTCAGGAGTAAAACCCAATCATAATTCCCCTCCTAACTTGGGAATCCTCCTTAGGAGTAAGCCCCAAGATTAGAGTATTCAAATCTCCATGAAGCACATATAACTTTATGGACCCTGTTCATGGATTTTCTCCCTAAAAGTAAATCCTAAAACTTCATCTTTCTGGGTAGTCATCCATACATAAGCCCCAAACAAATTCGTATTATTGCATCTTTCATGGCACAATTGTCTAAAATTTTACCAATACCTCTTGTTTCTCACACCGAGCATGACTCACGTGAGCTTAGAGTGTAAAAGTAATTATGACATTCATCTTTGAGCCATCAATCATAAACATCATACTCCATAACTCGAACTACGTGGGTTCTGATTCCTTTTCCAAAACAAAGGATACGTAGGTAGCCCATTTATGGGTTCGATCCCAACTTTGAAATAATCCCTGTCCTTCTGAATGACGATAAACTTCAAGTGCCCCACTGAGTGGCTTTAAAACCAGCCTGGTCATCATAATGACCAAGAGACTTTTATATAAATGTTTTGAAGGATACCATTGACCAAGAATCTCTAAACAGATATAGATGATTCTCTATTGATGAAGAACCTCGAATACATATAAAAGATTCTCTAAATTTCTTGCATATTTAATCATTGATTGTTAAAACTAAAGGAAAGCACATTTTTATACTTGGTAATGTAATAAGGATTCACGAACATAACTTAAATCTATAAAGAGAGTCCCGGAGTAGACAATAATTCCCCTCAAAAAAGGTGTGACGAGTCCGACCTCCCATCCTCTCGACCAATGAAAATTCCTAAGCCTCATTAGTCCACAAGCTAATGAGCGCCTGACTTTGGAAAGTAGGTCCAAACGGATGTGGAATCATTGGATGTTTCCGGTTCTATGAACAAACCCGTTAGAAACCGATCGGAACGTTTGAATCTCCCGTCCAAGAGGTCATCCCCGGATTCCGTGCGAAACAAAAATGGTGAACCCGACGTGAATCCTTAACCAAGTTAAAGTGATGTTCTTCTTATTTGTTAGGCCCCTTGGGCCAACAAAGCAATCATTGACATGTGATCATCCAAAAGATGCAGTGGCCGGATTCATCTTGATTATGTCTGTTACATGGAACATGCACTCTTTTCTCAAGATCTTCTGAAAAAAATGGCATTCCTTAAATTCACCCCTATGAATACTGCTGCTGTGAACACCTCTACTGTGAGGTCTGCTGCTGTGAAAAACAATGCTGCTACTCCTGCTGGAACGTCATCCGCTCTGAGGATGACATCACCAACTCAGCGTCTTCAACGCTGTGTTTCTAATGCACTGGTTAAGGAGTACTGTCGCAACGGTACTATCCCAACTCTGGAGGCCACTCGTCAAGCCCTCCAAGTTAACAACTCTACCTGGTCGTCCGGACAACGGCGGCCAGCAATCAAGAAGCAGGCGGTGCTGACTACCGTCTCCAACCGTTTCGGGTCGTTATCCCCAGAACGCAATTTCCATTCACTCCCTTACTCTGAGGAAGTGAATGAGCAGGTCCCGCAGGACCTTAATTCAAAAATACAGGAGTCCTTCTCAAGGGATTCCATCAACAATCGCCGCCAGACTCGTGCGGTAGTGCGCCCTCAACATGATGAGGGTACCGACTCCAGGCATTCAGCTCAGGTTCCTCGAACCCGAGCAGGCAAGATGAACCGCCAGAGACGGAATCCGGTTAATAATAAGCAGGTTGTCTTCCCTGCCATCTCCGGAGAAGTCCACCAACCTAACTTGGTGGAAAACAACAAGCAGGCATACACACCTGTTCGTTTTAATTCCGCTGTCCTGCAGACTCGTCTGACTGCATCAAGCCTATCCCGCCAGGCAATTCCGGCAGAGTACCATATGCATGAACATACACCTGCTTATACATCACCAGTTAGTCAGCAGGCTCGTCTGACTACATATGATGGATCTCGTCAACCACGTTTGGCGAAGTGTAATCAGCAGGCACATACACCTGCTAATACTAATCAGGCCTACCAACAGTCTCGCTTGGTAGCGCCCGGAGAAGTCAGTCGGAAAGTCCCGACGACAAATAGGAGGCAGACTCAACTCTCTGCCTCCACACTTGAGTACTGTCAGGATTCAATGACAGGAAAAGGAGGACAAGAGTAGGCACATACACCTACTCCAAGCCCGGAATGGACATATATCCCCGTTCCGGCGGCTGAAGTCACCAAACATATTTTGTCAATGGTGAAAGAGCAGAAGCAAATTCCTGCTCATATTCTGGATGCTTTCCAGGATATCATAACAGCTTCAGCATCATCTCAGGGACAGACACATAAATCTATCCCTAGCAATGGAGTGACACATCAATGATTCACTCCGGAACAGACACACACATCTGTTCCAGTCCAAGAGGGTTATGGGGCATACTCCCCCATATCATACGGACAACCAAGTCAGGCACATACACCTGATTTGAGTGGATATCGTCAGCCTAACCTGACCATCTTTCCTAATCAGGCACATACACCTGCTCAGAGCAATCACTTTCGTCATCAAGTGGTTTCTAAAGTGAGTAAGAAGGCATCTAAGAAAAAGATCCGCCCAGCACAGTCAGGAGATCAAAGGCCAATCTGCAACAAGGCCTTGCTCGATGCTGGAGTTCTTGAATCCCTCAGACATTTATCTATTGGAATTCAAGATTCTACTCCCTCAGTTCCCAATAACATGAACATTAATTCTGAAGGTCTTCAACAGACACTTCCTCATGAAGACTTGCTTCATGAAAATTCGGTCAATCTTGAAGTTTATTCTTTAGATGAGAGACACAGGAACCCTCTGTGTGGTCAGAAGACCAAGGAGCAAGAGATTTCATCTTTTGCTGTAACCCATCATGACGGTCCTCCTCATGGTGATGAACTTCGCTGCGAAAGTCCTCTCCGCAGTAGTGATTCACGTTGTCTCGAAAATTCTTCAGAAGGCAATGTAGGGATGAGAAATCCCTCCTATCTCGAGGCACTTGCAAACGTAAAACCAGTCATGTCTGATGCTTTACTATCGGCAGGTGAAACTCTTTCTCCATCAGAAGATATCCTGGGGTTCAGGTTATTCTCCGAACCATCCCTGGGTCATTCATCTTCCAGCATGAATAGTGATTTCTCTACCAATCTTGTTGAATCCGATGAAGAAAAAAGGAAACACCAACTCTGGTCCAAACAGGTAGAAGAATCTTCATTTAATGATAAAGAGGAAATGCTGAACATGAGGAAAAAACTGGCAAAAGGTGAAGTACCAGTCATGTTTTGGCCTTTGGCTGACTCCCAGTACGACATTCCAAAGATGTTGACGGATAATGGAATCCATGATATCCGTCTCAACATATGGAAAACTCTTTGTCAATTAAAGAGGAAGGTATTATCTTACGATGAATATGAAAATCATCTTAAGATAATAGAAGGGTTACAACGCTAGATTGATTTGGCATCTCTATCAGTCTCTCGGTATCCGAAGGCTGAAAAGCAACAGAGAACCCTTCAACGTTCATGCCTTGGCGCACTAAGAAGATTGCGTCAGTTAATTGCCAATGCTCCATCTGATGTTCATATCAGAGGATGGGGTGTTCACGGAGCACTACATTTCACAGTGCTTTCCGGTCAGCAAAGCCCGCCGAAAATGGTCTCATGCAATGTTATTGCCCATGGCCGGCCACAGCCAATGGGCTTTGTTCATAATCAAAAGCTTGCTCAAGAACAGGCTTCAACTAGTTTCTCACAAAATCAAGTATATAGAGAACAAGTTGTTGAATTGCTCCTACATCAAGCAGGCGAGAATATTGCACAAGCCTCTCGTCTAGAGCAAACACGTCATCAAATGACAGAAGTATCGGAAATCATCCAATGGTCTGTTGAACCAGGTGATAAAAGTGGATACAGGTTAATGCATCCAGCTAATTTTCGAACCAAGATTCGCAAGATCAAGATAGATTTTAAGAAGATCTCAGACATAGCATGTCAAGAGACACCCCAGCTTGCCAGACTGGGGACTTCTCTAACCCAACCCTCAGAGTCAACGAATGGGATTCGAGGAGTTGAGCGGAAGCAGCAGGAACATCCCCAGTCCACCGGACTAGGGACTTTTTCAAATCCTCAATCCCTCCCTCAGAGAAAGTCAGTATTCTCTCGATTAGGGAATAAGCCTCAAGAGGAACTAAGAGCCAAGCTGTCAGGAGATTCTCTCCAAGTGACGGTTCTCCAAGAAATTCCTGAGGGATCAAGTCAACGGAATGCCATGTCTCATCAAGGACATGGAAGGAGACAATATCACAGAAATGCTGATAGAAAGGATTCCATACAATATGCATCTATTAATGTCATCAATGCCATTGCTGGTGATTCACCAAATGAGGCTCAAGCAGAGGGATCAGACGAAGAGGTTCCTGCTCAAGAATTTGTGCACACAGACCTAAATGAAGAAGGTGTTCACACACGTAATCAAAGGCTTACCCAAAATCTGGGTATTACTTCAAGTAACCCACTTCCCCCTCTCCGAAAAGGATCCAATAAGGGGAAAGGAAAGAATCAGGTTACTTCTCACCCTTCCTCTGAAGAAGGTCAATCGCTCTCATTAGAGCATAGGTTTGCACAACAGGAGGAAGAAATGAAAGAGTTAAAAAGGTTGAATACAGAACTACTTCAGAGTAGTCTTCTTCTTAAGAATGCTGAAGTCTGACAGCCGAATGAATTTGTTGTAACTACTGAGATGGATCAAGAATATCCTCCTTTATCAGTACACCCACAGAGGTCTAATCCTACGGGTCAAATGCAACAACGGTTGGCAGCACTACCATCAGTTGTAGCACCAACCACCACGTCTGTCCAAGCTCTATTCATTACACCTACCCAAAACCAAGTTCAACCTGACGTTTCTCAAAAGTTAATAACTACTATTGAGTCATTAACAGCTCTGTTAGAAACTATTGAAGGGAAACGGGTGCAAGTTCAACCTGAAAAGAAAGTTTACCCTGAATGGGTAGATTCAATTTCTCCTCCATCCAGTTTTGGAAACCCTATTTTCCCTACTTTCAATGGATCAGGCGAACCTGAACAACATTTGACGCATTACGTGTCTTGTTGTGATCCTATGATGGGAACTCCAGAGCAGCAAGAAGCAGTGAAACTCAGATGCTTCGTGCGAACCTTGAAAGGACCAGCTTTTGTCTGGTATACAAGCTTGCAATCCCGGTCAGTCATCGGATTGGAGGATCTTCGTCAAAAATTCCTTCTTCAGTTTAGCTCAACTTTGCCAAAAATGACAGTTTTCGATCTTACAAACTGCAAGCAAAGGGAGAATGAAAGAGTCTCTGATTTCATTGCTCGTTGGAAGGGATTAACGTATTCCTTGAGTTTAGCACTCCCTCAGGAGTATTTATTTCCAATCTGTGTGGAAAATTTGGGTGACGAATTACGCACGCCATTGATCCCTGTGAAATACACAGGAGGGTTTCGAGACCTTACTTCAATCGCTCAACAGATTGAAGATTCCCTTATACAGGCTAAGGTTAAATCTCGTGTAATTCCATCAGCTCCAGGAAGAAGAATGGGTAAAGCAGAAACTGCTACAGTTATGCTTAAACAGGCACCTGTACCTATTTCTACTTCAAAACCTTCATCTTCTCGAAGGGCTCCACCTCCTAAACGCCAACAACAAAGGCTGTTTCGTCCAAATGATCAAAAAGATCAACGACGAAAACAATTTGAGGATATGAAGAGTAAAACATACTCTTTCCGAAGTGAGCAAGTTCCTGGTTACTTCATTTCATCCCTGGAAAATAATTTGGTTCAATTTCCAGTGCCGAAGAGGCCAAACAAGGAAGGAGATGAAGACCGTCCCAATTATTGTCCCTTTCATCAAATGTTGGGGCATCCCATCCAGGAGTGTTTTGTCTTTAAAGACCTCCTGCAAAAGATGGTCGACTTGGGACAAGTCAAATTGAAGGGTTCTTCAGCTCATGTAGCGTGTATTACCGCTACAGATCCAGAGGAAGGAGGCGAGTGGCAGGAAGTCAAAAGAAAAACTGCGAAAAAATATGATGATTGGATGGTCAGAAAGACAATCAATCGGACCCATTCCATTTTACGAACACAATTGAAGAAGCCAATTGTGTCTCCTACAAAAGCTGCAGTAAAGCCTCCATCAAAAGACAAATCCTCAAAAGGTCAGCGCAATTCAAAGAAGAAGGAGGAATCCGGAGAAGATGAGTATGTAGCAAAGCCTAAATTGTCTTTGACTCTGGCAGATTTCATGCCATCTACTTCGAAGCCACGGGCACCGTCCCACCAAACAGCACAGCCTAAACAGGCTAACCAGGAAGAGTCTTTATCAGACGAAGAGTTAGTCTTTGGTTCTGTTTAATCTCAATGGATGGAGAACTCATCACGACTCCAACTAATGCCAGATTTCTGAAGAAGTATTTTGTATAAACACAAATTATTGTTCCCAGAACCAAGACTCTTACAATTGGTTCATACAGCAATGGTCCAGTATGACCTTAAACTGCAACTTCGTCCAACATGACATTAAACTGTGTCACCTTCAATGTCCAAGATGACATTAAACTATATTTTGTCCTGGCAACATGACATTAAACAGTGTGGCACTTCCAACGTCCAGCATGACAATAAACTGTAAAAAGTCCCCAGAACTGATATCCTTATATTGGTTCACCTTAGTCCTAGCTACATGACTTTAAACTGTACAACAACGGTCCAGTATGACCTTAAACTGCAACTTCGTCCAACATGACGTTAAACTGTGTTAGTTCGCTTATCGTCCAACATGACGTTAAACTGTCACATTGGTTCATATTATGTCCGAGATGACATTAAACTATATTTTTTCCTGGCAACATGACATTAAACTGTGTGGCACTTTCATCATCCAGCATGACGATAAACTGTAAAAAGTCCCCAGAACTAATATCCTCATATTGGTTCACCTTAGTCCTAGCTACATGGCTTTAAACTGTACAACAATGGTCCAATATGACCTTAAACTGCAACTTCGTCCAACATGACATTAAACTGTGTCACCTTCAATGTCCAAGATGACATTAAACTATATTTTGTCCTGGCAACATGACATTAAACTGTGTGGCACTTCCAACGTACATCATGACAATAAACTGTAAAAAGTCCCCAGAACTGATATCCTCATATTGGTTCACCTTAGTCCTAGCTACATGACTTTAAACTGTACAGCAATGGTCCAGTATGACCTTAAACTGCAACTTCGTCCAACATGACGTTAAACTGTGTTAGTTCCCTTATCGTCCAACATGACGTTAAACTGTCACATTGGTTCATATTATGTTCGAGATGACATTAAACTATATTTTGTCCTGGCAACATGACATTAAACTGTGTGGCACTTCTAACGTCCAGCATGACAATAAACTGTAAAAAGTCCCCAGAACTGATATCCTCATATTGGTTCACCTTAGTCCTAGCTACATGACTTTAAACTGTACAGCAATGGTCCAGTATGACTTTAAACTGCAACTTCGTCCCACACGACATTAAACTGTGAAAAAGTTCCCTAAACCGTCCAGCATGACCTTAAACTGCATCATCCCTGGTCCATGTATATGACCATAAACTTTTTGCAAATCCCTTATGTCCAGAAAGACGTTAAACTGTGACGTCCTAAACTACATGACGCTAAACTGTATAAAAGTCCCTCACGTCCGAAAAGAAGTTAAATTATATAATCATCAAAGGTCCAGCATGACATTAAACTGCACCATTCACGGTCCATGCATATGACCTTAAACTGTTCTCACTTTCGTCCGACATGACGTTAAAATGGTACACTCTTTTGTCCTTACTACATGACATTAAACTGCACAGTCCCCCTTTCGTCCAATATGACGTTAAACTATTTTATCCCCACCGTCCTAACTACATGACGCTAAACTGTACAGAAAATCCTTGATAGGTCCTACATGACATTAAACTGTATTTTGTCCCTGCTACATGACACTAAACTGTGCAGCACCAATAGTCCTAACTGCAAGACTTTAAACTGCATAGTCCTTTTTTTTATGTCCTACATGACATTAAACTGTGCATCGTTAAGGTTGTTATTACCTCTTGTTTCTCACACCGAGTATGACTCACGTGAGCTTAGAGAGAACATCAACCATAACACTCCATTTGGGCCACTAACCATGTATAAGTCCCAACAAATTTTTTTAATTAGATCATTGTCCACAAGAACAACTTGATCATTAATTCATTCTTTAATTGAACTACACAGACTTTGATCCTCGCCCTCCAGGCTGGGTATGTAGGCAACCTCCCAGGGTTCAAGCCCAAAAACAATCTCTTCACATCGGTTCACCACAACCTCATATGATGTTGATTTGTGAAACCGCCCCTGGAATCAATATCTTTACATTGATTCACTTTCGTCCTTGTTATATGACGTTAAACTATACAACACTTTTGTCCGGTACGACAATAAACTACAATATTCTTTGATTTCCTCATTTGAGAAGGAACTATTATTTACATTGATTTTTCAATCATGGTTTTCATTTTCAAAAGACTACGTGCATACATGGTAATGCCTAAACTTTTTATCTCAGGTTAAACCATCATTTCACTAAAGTCCCCTTTCACCCTTCACATGTACGAACCAAATTTGTACAAAGGGTAGTTCTAGAACTACGTGGACTTGATTCCCATCCTTATGGGATACGTAGGAACATTCGAGCGTCCCTCGAATCCAGTCCCAAGTCTTTTGGGCCTAACCCCAAATTTCACTTTCAGTCCCTTGGCTGAAAAGTCCTCATGAAAACACACACTGTGTATTCATTATTATGGTCCGAATTCTATGACCCTAAACTAAGATCACTCATACTTTCGTCCTGCACGACGTTAAACTGCATTTCAAGAACTACGTATTGCTTGATTCTCATTCTTATGAGATACGTAGTGAAGTCCAAAATTTCAATCCAGGACCCATCCACAACATGATTATGGTTTTCATTGACCTATGTATCTCTATATACATTGGACAATCCCCATATTTATGTATTATAATCCTAACCTTAAATATTTTCAGATCTTCATAACCCTTTTCATGATTTCTAGTCACAAAAATGTCAAACTTCTGAGAATTCTTTTGCCTGACTATGCAGCACGTGCCCATAGGTGGCCTTGCATAAATAGTCCACATAACAGACTTGTCAGCCAAAAGATGCTATTTATTTGACCATGCAGCCAATGCCCATAGGTGGCCCTGCATATTTCAACCCCCTAACAGGTTTTGTTAAATAATAGTAACTTCATTCTTGGGAAGAATGCCTCTTTTGTCCTTATTTGTCTTAAACGACAGTATGTAGGGATCCGCAAAAAATAGCCATCCTTAACATATTTGTCCCATATCCTTTTTCATGATCTGAAAGTATTCAAGTCTATGGTTTATTCTTCTTCCCTACGTTTGGGTCAGACCTTCGTAGGAGTGATATTCATCCAGTTCTTCGATGTTCTTGTTCGGAAATATCTTCTCCATATTCAAGTACCTCTTTCCATACAACAAACTCTATACTGTAGAAAATTTGAATCTCCATAAACATTCACTGGCTTTTAGCACTAGGAATGTAAATTTCTGGGAGTTCTTTTGCCTGACTATGCAGCACTTTCCCATAGGTGGCCTTGCATAAACAGTCCACATAACAGACTTGTCAGCCAAAAGATGCTATTTATTTGACCATGCAGCCAATGCCCATAGGTGGCCCTGCATATTTCAACCCCCTAATGGGTTTTGTTAAATAATAGTAACTTCATTCTTGGAAACTACTTCTTCTAATGCCTTTTAGCTCTTTTTCATATCATTCCTCAGATTCAAATATTCTTAAGCCATAGTTTACATTTTTTCTCTCATACTTGAGCATGGTAATATGTTTTCAGATAAATTGTCATGGAATTGTGTCAATTATAATCCATTTTCGGTCAAAGCTATTTCGACCTTAAACATTAGCCCCTTTATGTCCGGCATGCATGACTTTAAACTGCCCACAAAAGACAAAGGAACTCTGAATAAAAGTCAAGTTCCATCACACTTGCGCGCTGACCTCTGTGCCCTGAAGACTTGCGCGACCCCTTTTCCTTTGAATGTATTCAATTTCCTCAGAGTCAAATCCTCATTTCTTTCCGGATCCAACTCTGAGGGGGGACTTTTGTTGACGCTCCTTTCGTCACAGAATCTAAAGATCGAAAAAGGGAATATCTGAGCTCAAATTGATTCAGCCTTTGAAGAAAACATCAAAAATCAACAAAGGAAGGAAGAAAGGATCAATAGCAACCTCACCGCGCAAGTTATCTAACTGGCGCGCAAGTGTACTTGCGCGGCCACCTTGGTCGCGCAGGTGACTTGCGCGACCTAATTGGTAACCGCCCGGTAACCGCCCGGTAACCGCCCGGGGTCTTCTTTTGCCTATAAATAGACCCTGTGGGCCCCCCATTTGAGGAGGATCTTTTTCCAGAAACTCGGATTGAAGCTCCCGACTCCCAAGTCTCTTCTCAAAGCTTCCGGAACACTTCTAAGGTAATTTCTTACCTAGAACGGAAGATCTAAAGAGAAGAAGGAAGGCCTAAGTGTTGAAACTTATCAAACACTTGCGCGCCAACTTATTTCCTTCAATATAACTTGCGCGTCCTTTTCTGGAAGAACCTCGAGAACATTCTAAAGGGTTTTAAAAAGAGTCGCTCAAGTATTTCAATGCTGGTTGAAAATCGCGCAAGTAATCTATGTGTCGCGCAGGTATACCTGCGCGACCAACACTTGCGCGCCCACGGAAGACTTGCGCGCCTTGAAAGACTTGCGCGCCCCTATCTTTTTGGGTGCCCATCTTGCCCATTTTTACCCCTCTTAAGCCATTTCACCTTTCCTTTTCAAGATTCAGTCTTCAAGACATTCTTCAAAGCCATTTATGGCATGATTTCTTGATTTGACTTTCTTATCTGAAAGGAATTATGTGGAATCTCTCTCAAAGTCTAGTGATTTAAATATCCTTATGTAACTAAAATACGGAGAGTTCATTCATTCAACCTCATCCTTTAAGATGAGAGAATCTTAACCTGGGTCTCCTTTTCAGGAATAATCCCCAGTTATAAAACCTTTAATCTGGGCATCTTCCTCAGGAGTAATCCCCAAATTCTTAAATTTCCCAATCTTGGGCATCCTCCTCAGGAGTAAGCCCCAATCAAGTCCTTTAATCTTGGGCATCTTTCTTAAGAATAATCCCCAACCTCAAATATGGGCATCCTCCTCAGGAGTAAGCCCCAAACCTTAATCCCTAACCTGGGTCTCCTTTTCAGGAATAAGACTCAGTCATAACCTTGGGCTTCCTTTTCAGGAGTAAGCCCCAAGTCCCCTTAAATTTCTCTTAACCAGTCATAATCCAACTTTGATTTGGGTTTCCTTTTCAGGAGTAAAACCCAATCATAAGTCCCCTCCTATCTTGGGAATCCTCCTTAGGAGTAAGCCCCAAGATTAGAGTATTCAAATCTACATGAAGCACATATAACTTTATGGACCCTGTTCATGGATTTTCTCCCTAAAATTAAATCCTAAACCTTCATCTATATGGGCAGTCATCCATACATAAGCCCCAAACAAATTCTTATGATTGCATCTTTCATGGCACAATTGTCTAAATTTTTACCAATACCTCTTGTTTCTCACACCGAGCATGACTCACGTGATCTTAGAGTGTAAAAGTAATTATGACATTCATCTTTGAGCCATCAATCATAAACATCATACTCCATAACTCGAACTACGTGGGTTCTGATTCCTTTTCCAAAACAAAGGATACGTAGGTAGCCCATTTATGGGTTCGATCCCAACTTTGAAATAATCCCTGTCCTTCTGAATGACGATAAACTTCAAGTGCCCCACTGAGTGGCTTTAAAACCAGCCTGGTCATCATAATGACCAAGAGACTTTTATATAAATGTTTTGAAGGATACCATTGACCAAGAATCTCTAAACAGATATAGATGATTCTCTATTGATGAAGAACCTCGAATACATATAAAATATTCTCTAAATTTCTTGCATATTTAATCATTGATTGTTAAAACTAAAGGAAAGAACATTTTTATACTTGGTAATGTAATAAGGATTCACGAACATAACTTAAATCTATAAAGAGAGTCCCGGAGAAGACAATAATTCCCCTCAAAAAAGGTGTGATGAGTCCGACATCCCATCCTCTCGACCAATGAAAATTCCTAAGCCTCATTAGTCCACAAGCTAATGAGCGTCTGCCTTTGGAAAGTAGGTCCAAACGGATGTGGAATCATTGGATGTTTCCGGTTCTATGAACAAACCCGTTAGAAACCGATCGGAACGTTTGAATCTCCCGTCCAGGAGGTCATCCCCGGATTCTGTGCGAAACAATCTTTTAAGTAGTATTCCATGTGAAGGGCCTGAAGAATAACAACTTTTATTTATAAAAATGAAACAATGTTAGGTGAAAGACTCACATCAAAAATGGAATAATAAAGATTATAAGAGGTTGGATTTTGTTGATGAATTAATAAAATATCCCAAAGAATTTATTTCTGCTTCTGGGTAAAATGTACAAGGTGGTGAAGATGGTTTTAACACATGTTACCCCAATAAAATATTTGCTGACGATATGGAACCAAAAACATGAAAATATATTTGAACGATTCTTGATGATTTTTTGATAATCATAAATTTGTAACATGACATAATACGGGGTATTTAACATTTTCTGAATATTATGTTATGAGTAATACACACAAGTTGAAGTTTAAAACATCAATGGAAATGAGAAAAGATATGTTATACTTGATCAATTCCATTGTTTAGAAAACATATATTATATCACTGAGAGGATCATAATACCATGAAACATTAATTAATGACTATTCCATTATATGTTTTCCCCAATAAAGTGAAAGGATTTTTTTTTGAATTATTTAAAATATTTTAAACATGTAATGAACTTGGATATGGAAAAGTAGAACAGTGGTTTGAGAACTGAAAATAGTAAAGAATATATAAGAAATAATTTTAACATTTTCTTTCAATAGGATACTATCAATAGTCAATTTATCTTGGAATAACATCATAGATATAATGGGGTTTAAAAACGGATGAAAATAACCCTATTATATGAAACATGGGTGATGATAAAGACTTCATTAGTTTCCAACACATTTTGGGAAAAATAAGTGGAGTCATACTATTATGTGATTATAATATTTTATTCAGTGGTAATTGAACTAAATGAGTTGATGGAGAGGTATACTGGTAATTCCATTGACTATAATTTATTATATACATTTTGGAATTCATATTTTTTAATTTTTTTTATTTATTAGGAATGATCATGGTTGGAATAAATATTTAAGAAATATAACTTCTTGGGAAACACTAATGGAATAAAGGGGTACAATTTATGCAATCTAACTACCTATAAACTTATCCTTAGAAAAAAATAATATTTATATAGGATAATGATTTAATGATTATTGTTAAAATGTGGTAAAATATAGTTCAAAAACTAAAATGGTCATGGTGGAGGATTAATTGAAGAAATAACATATTTCATAAGAAGTATTAACAAAGCACAATGATCAATAACCTATAGATTATGTACCACACTGATCAACTTGGAAAAAAGAGAACCAATATGGTATGCAGATTGTATACCAAAAATAAATTAAATATGATATCTGTTGATATAAGATGGAGAACAGTATTCTTTTATAGAGTTTAATCAAAGTTCAATCTATTAGATATATTACATAAAACATCTATATTTTTTGGTATGCTATCAATATTCTATATAGAATGACATACATAAAAACCGTGGAATATTGTATGCCTTGAGGAGCATATCTTAATGCACATAATAGGGATAACATGCCACTACCAATTCCATTCATATTGTCTCCCACATTTTCTATCATAAAATGTTTCATAAGATAAAATTATTGGGATATTAAATACACTTAAGAGTAAAGTGCATGGTCTTACATTTACCTCTCAATACATCAACATGTCATGGATTGAAGGTGAATCTAGAATGAGCATCTAGTAAATCACAAAAATCATTGATACATAATAGATGATGGATTCAAATGGCTTCCTCCTAGAAATATTCATGAAGTTAATGATGTAATATAATGTTAATGGAAATCATATGTGTATGGTATACAATATTTTCTTCATTTACATTTGTATAGGGGCTCAGCTTCAAGCATGGTTGATCTTGGGAATTGTGGTTTTATATCAATTCGAATACCTTAACAATGTTTATTTCAAACCTTATAAAACCTTATGTAGTATTATAGATTTACCATGTGTTTTGATTCATGAAATCATGTTGATAAATGAATACATTCAATATTATATTGTACATCATATTCTATATTGTTAAAAAGACTAGAACTTTATTCTATGGGTGGCCATATAATATGTGATATCACCGTCTAGGATATGGTCACGTCATATAATATAAGATATTATAGATATTAAAAAATTGATTTCCTTTAGTTTTTCATGATACAATAGCAAGTAATATAAGGGATCCTTGCTTGTGATGATACCAACCTTGATAACTCAAACTACAGCATCATAACATAATACTGATATGATGCATATCATAAATTACAATTCACATAAATTAAAAGGTTGTCTCAGTTTAATTTACTATATATATATATATAAAAATATGATATATAATGATGTAAGACACACATTATGATAGAAAATATATCATAAAATATGATACCATACAAAATTTATTTTTAAAATGTTCATTTATAAATTGAATTTAAAGGTTTACAAATTGTTTATAAATTAAATAAAAATTTATTATGGGATATTGTTTTAATTTATAATTTTTTTAATAATTAGATAATTATAATTTATTTATAATTAAATCTTAAGTCTTTGTGAAACATTTAATAAATAAATTTTCTATAATATTAAATGTTATCATTAAATACTCGTTTCAAGTTATATGACATGACTTGTAATTTAGATATAAAATTTTTATATAGAAACTATAAGAAATATTTATATAACTGTTTATAAATTATAAAATAAATAAAAAAATAAATTAATGTTTATTTTTAATATTACGAATTTTTTATAATAATTAATTTGAATTATTAAAATTTAAAAAGTCTTATTTGGGGATTATTTAAACCATATTATAAGAAGTTTTTTTATTTTATATGATCAAGGTTGAAATGAAATTAATTATGTGATATTAAGATTATTTAAAATTTTAACATTTTATACTTAGAATATAAAACATTTATATTTCATTTAATATCACATATTTATTGTTAAATTGCATATAATGATTAATATTGGAGAGTATATATTATAAGTAGATATAAATGATTTATACTTATTTACTGAATATATATAATGAATAATAAGATTATAAAATGTTTATAATTTGTTTATTTTTGAATTTTCCCTAAATTGTTTATCTCATGTTTAAATATATAAGTTTTTTATTTATTTGCTTTATTATATGATTTATTTATAAATATAATTTATATGTTATGAATAGTGATTTGTGTTTTAGATTATAGTGATAAAGTAAATTTATAGTGATAAAGTAATTTTTAGTTTATGCATTAGTAAATTTATATATTTTTATGCCCGAATCTAAGAATCTACATGTTAGGTATGATAGTTAATTTAGTTTTCTTCTACCATAACATTTGGATCCATAAGATTATGATCTAGAATTCATAAGATAATTATATTTTATACATTTAAGGTGTTAGAATTATGATGTAATTAAGATCGATTATTAGTAAATTTTCTTTAGGTATAGGTACTTGGTGTTGGACTGCTCACTATCCTAGAGGTTTATTGCTATTATCAAAATGTTAAGGTTGGATATCTATATCTCCAAGTTTAAGTTTTTTGGAATTATTGATTTCATATGATTCAAGGACATTTTAGGAAATGGTTTCATGTAACATATGATTGAGATGAATTGGATATATGTGAATATGATTGGATTTTAATTATGGTTTGTATCACAAGTTATGAGTTGTGTAAAGAATTACACATCAATATGGGTTGAACCTATTGATTAGGTAGAAGAGATATGATTATAAAATAATTCATTTGAATCATGTTTACATTTAAAGGGTATAAAATGAAATAATATAGTAAGATTAAATACCATTAAACACTAGTTAGTATCATATTCCTATTAAAAAACTATTCCACTTCTTATCCATCCAACTAGATATGTCATGATAAATTTGGATGCCCCTAGATTATTTTATGTACGTAAAATAAGTAATATGGTGAATCTAAGAGTTAGGAACTTCATTTTTTATTTTTTATTTAGGCTTAAATTAGTTGGGAAAACCTTTTTTAGGAATAAATATGAATGGTGTTAATTTTATCCATATAAATTATTCTAAAAATGTTGTATAATCAATTGTATAATATTAATGTATGATATGGTTGGGAGAACTCCATAGATAAATAATTAATTTATTACAAAAACTCCTATGATATTACAATACATAGTGAAATATGGATCTTATCCCACTATTTGATATTATGAGTTTAGAAGGGGGAATCATTTTAATGAGAGAACAATTAATAAAATTTATTATTAGATTAAATTATTAACGATAATCATTTGATAAAACCATCTAGTATTGATAAATTTCATCATCATCACCAATATTAAAACTGAGATCAATCCTAGAATAAAGTTGAAGAATAATGTAATAAACCCCTTAGACTAGTTTAGAAACAAAATAATTATTGTTAGGATAGAAAATAAATATTTGTGTAAGAGCATCACCTTTCTGGGTAACTAAATGTTTAAGTTATTCAAAAAGTGCATGTAGATTCATATGATTTATAAGGACATGGCCTTAAACATTACATAATATTGAATTAAATGAATAATTCACATTAAGGATCTTTTCAGGTTTCATGTTTTAGAGAATTAGGCCATAATAATTACATTACAAGATGAATATTAAAAGTAGACACTACTACTCAGTATCCATTTTTTTCATCAAATTTAAACTATTAAAAAGAAACATGTCTAGTTCCATGTTTTAGATAGCACGACTTTTCATTGATCCCATCCTTGACCTTATTCATCTTTAAGTCAAGTGGAAAAAATTTCAAATACATGGGATGAGTATAAAAATCGTAGTAAGGGTTATTAAATAAGGAAGCAAAAACATTAGCCCATCAATAAATACAAATCAATGAAACCATAATTTTCAATCATAACATACCTTATGAAATCATGAGATTTATGAATAGCACACAAAAATCATAAAACATTAAAGTTATTTATGGAATCTATATCAAACTTACATTGTATCTATCACAGATACATATGGAGTTATACTTGGAATACCCATCATAGTATATTACTTAAATCTCTTAAGAGAAACATCACGTTTAGCTCCCCACCTTACCCAATGCATTGGAGAGCTATCTTCGGCTCACCTGCCCTAAGTTTATCACAGAACCACTGGTATATGTAAAAAATTCCCAATAACCATAACATAATCATAACATATAACACATGTATAAAGGAAAGATATCATTTCCACATTCCAATATATCAAATCAAGATACTGAAATAAACAATGCTTTATTAAATCATTTTCAAAACCTTTAAAAAAAGGATTTTTGAATCAAAGTGTCACATACCACTTTGAAGATTTTAAATGAATTATCATTTGAAAACATGAATGTATATATAAATAAATCCTAAAACCCATTTTGAAAACATGGACATTAATGAAAATTATTTAGAAGAATAAATCTTTAAAATATTTAAAATAATATTTAAGTTAAAGAGTTTTTTAACAAAAATAGAGACACTTGAATACAAATAATTGAGGAATAATATTTAATCATAACATTATAATATGATGAAAATAAAGGGATTCATGATATAATATGTCAAAGTACAGTATATACACCAAATAAGAGTGAATTGGTGCATAACAACAATGAAGTCTCAATAGAAATGTAAATTGAGATGAAATCCCTTATAAAGATAGTATCCTTAAATTAAGGATAAATCAATCACATAATTATGTGTGCCAAATATAAATACACCCAATATAAGTGGATATTAAGTTTAAAACAATAAAAGGTCATTAACACATATTTGTTTGATGACATATTCAAGAAGTACAAGTTTAACCCATAGAATTGAAATTGGGTTAAGAAGTTACCTTGTAAAAATTTGACAGCCTAATGGCGTCTCTTTAAAATTAAGAAAATGAGTTGATGAGATAAAAAGGGAATCTCATCACTTGGACATAATTCTTACATAAACAATAATATAAAATAACATATCCCAACATAATAAGATATATTTTAAAAGACAAAACAAAAAGAAGTCTTTTAAATAGAGGAGGGCCAAAGGTTCCCTTACCGATTTGGTAACTTACAAAACAAATGCCACATGAAAGAATGTTCATAAAATTAAGATGTAAATACTCATACGTGAATTTATATTATACAAAGAGTACAATCATGGGCAGTACATAGACAACGCAAAAGGTAATAGTGGCAAATATAGCACGAATCTCACGGGAATAAAAAGTGAGATGAAACCCTTTACCGCTTTGTAATCAACTGAGCCGTATGACAAAAAGTTAATAAGCACCAAATGAATCACATAATTCCATGAATATAAATAGATTCATGATAATATATATATAATGGAAGTACACAATCCACCACATACATTAAATAAGTGGCGAACAATGGAAATCTCACGGAATTAAAAGTGAGATAAGAAAATCCCTTACAAAAATTTGGCAGCCTAACAACGCCACTTAAAAATTATTAAAATGAATTGATAACAGTAATAGGGGGTCTCTCATCATATGAAAAATAAAAACTACAGTATGGTGAATATAAAATAACATCCTCCAACTTAATAACATGGAGCATAAAAGAAATGACATAAAAGAGAGTACTTGAAAAGAAAGAGAGAGGTTATATCCCTTACCTTGTGTCCGACTTGACTCGATCGTTCTTTAATCTCCTGAATAATAAACTAAAGTTAATTTATACTTGATTAAGAAAAATTTTCATGTTTATTATTCCTTTTATATCACTTATTACTATGTCATAATATTTATGCAATCATTTAAGTTAATAATGTTCATTTTGTCAGTATTTGGTGCTTGAGTCAAAAATGGATTTCTTATAATTACATGTTGTTCATGTGGTAAAAGGCTCATTATATCCAGAATTAAACTCATGATTTAGATATCATATATATAATATATATCCAGTATATGAATGTATTTATACTAGTACATAACATTTAGAGGTAAGAAATGAAATGCACCGTTCATAGAGACGGTAGGCCGTACGTACGCATGAATACTACTTTCATTTCTATTTATTATTTTAATGGAATTAAAACAAAATGATACATAGTTATATTATAATTACATTATAATATCATATATAATAACATTATATCTATCCTTTATACATCCCACATAATTCATTAATGAGTCTCATCACTTTGAGGGGGTGGTACTCCGTGCTTCCCCAAATGAGATTATCGTATTTAGCCACTAGGGAAACCATAAAAGCATGCTATAAATGGAAAATACAGGATCATAAAGAAAAAATAAAAATAATATATATCATATATTAATATAGTTCAATCATAATGGCCACCATTAGAGGCGGTTGGAGATATTTGAACAATCATCGTTTCGTGAGGCGTCAGTTTTCCATCCACAGAAACATTATGTTCATAATCCATTAGATGGAGTTGTGTGTAAGTGTAGTTCGAATACGTCCCATAAAAACATCCAATTATATTGAGGATACTGTTTTTGTTAAAAAATAAAGGAATAAAAAGAATTTAGGAGTTGGAGATGTAAAATAAAAGAAAACAATTTAAGAGAAACAGTTACCTTTAATTTGGGTAACTCCCTTTAGTTTTAACCAAAGGACTTCTTGAAGTGCCTTATGCCTAAGGTAAGGCTTATAAGTGGAGGAGAGGGATGTAGGGAGATTAATTGGGAAGATATTGGATGAGACAAATGGATTGAGATGAGTGAGGAATTGGATAGAAATGGTCTCCTTTTATAAGGGAGAGGAGGGTCACTTTAGGAAAGTGTGAAAATATTATTTTATTATATAATGATATTCTGTTTCAAAAGGTCCAAAAATCATTAAATATAAAGATAAGATGACTCATGGTCGAAATAAAATCATCCAATAATAATTGGACATGTTTTGGATAATATTTTAATCATTATAATCTAATTTATTTAAATCATTTATTAATGAGGTAAATACTACATCATTATTATGTCATAACTAATTTAATTTATTTGATGTATAAATATTATAAAAAATATACCATGATGTAGGAAATATTTTTATATTTCTAGTAAAGATTTATAGTAGAAAATATGACTTATATAACACCATATAAAAATTAACTACTAAAAGATTTTTGTTTATGTCAATTTTGACTTTACATTATATTAATTAATATAAATTGTCATTATCACTCCCAAGTGGCTCAATGGAGTCCCAAAATAGACCCAAATATGCCCATGGTAATTAATGACTCAAAAAATAAGGTCTATACAAGTGTTAAGTTAATTTTGAATTATTATAATATTCTTTTAACCTTGAATTACCCTATTTACCTTTAACCGCGGTAAATAAAAGTCAAAAGTTACTATTAACCAAAAATTATATTCTTCTTAGTAAACCACATTTTACTTCTTGATGACAACCATGTACGTCAGATTTTTTAAATTCAATTCACAGAAGTGGTAAAATTTTATTTAAATGAAAAAATCAGTTTTTTAACTATCACTAAGTGGTTTCATTATTCATCAAAAATTGAAGTTTTTCAGAAAAATACCAAAATTTCAGCCTAATATATATTTGATATTCCAAATTAAAAAAATGATTTCTATTATGAAAAATTAAAAACATAGAAGTGGAATTAATTAACTTTAAAATTAATTCCCGCTATCAAAACAAATAATGTGTTTTTAAGAAACAATAATTATCAAAAGATTGATACTTGTTTATGTCAAATTTCAAAGTGAAATTAATTCCAATGACCCAAATTGGATTAAATGGTAAAAATATATTTTAATTTTACTTTAAAAACAATTAATCAGATAATATAACCATATAAATAAGTTATATTAAAATAAACTTTTGAATTAAAATACATTATTTATCACTATTCATTAAACAATAACTTTATCGGAAAAATTCCAAAAATTTACAAAAAGTAAATTTTGATGTCCCAAATCTAAAAATGTATTTTATTTGGTCATATAGAATGTTTTAAATGGACCAAAACTAGATTTAAAAAGGGGTGTCCATTAAAAGGACAGAAATTGGCCTTTTAATGTAAGTTATGTTTAAAATTAGAATCATTCACATTTTAAGCCTTTAAATTTTATTGGATAAATGTAAATACATTTAAAAAACATGTATAATCATATTGTATTTAGTTTTGTTCATTCCTACCAATACAAAGTCTATGAGTTGACTACTATTTAAAATAATAGTATTATATTATTACTGTGCAACGTAAGATTTCAAAGAAACCCATTGTTGCGTATCGGGTACGCTATCGAACATAGACACCCTTTCAAAGTAAAATTAATATTTAATTCAAAAATTAAAAAATATGAAAAATCCATATTCTTTATTTACCTAGGATGTTACATCCTTCCCTCCTTTTGGGAATTGCATCCTCGCAATTTTAAAAATTGGGCTCAGAAACTTTAATGAAGGTCCCATAGCGGAAAAAAAGAGTCAGTAAAACTATCATTTTAAAAGAAAAAAAGAGAAGTACAAAGGTCACCTGAGTTAACCCATACTAAGATTCCATGAATAAATGGATATGGAGGAGAAAAAAGGGTCATGTTCTGATGGATAGTGTTAGGAAACATATTTAGGAAAAAGTTAACCCCCAGAAAATCACAAACTTGTGATGGGTTTAACATTCTTTGATTCCCTAGTAGGAAAAGTTAACAGACATGGTTTTTGTTTAAAGTTAATTTTCATTAAGGAATTTATGTATGAGCTTAACAAAAAACATAAGTAAATATACTTACTTGTCATGCAGAAATTAATCTTTTTACTAGATTTCTAACACAAACTCACATTTTATCCAAATGATCAATATTTAGGATGACTTTTTTCACATTAAGAGCGCTATAATCAACTTCAATAGAATCACATAACACAAAAAAGATGAACTATATATTTCCCATGTCTTTAAATATTAACTAAAACCAAAACCTTTAGTATAAGATCAGATAATCACCAAAAGGATAATCCTTTATAAAAAGAAATGCTACTCTTAATCTCCAAAATTCAAAAAAAAGAACCCATGGTTTAAGAAAGACCATTAAATAAACAGTTATCCTTAAAATTCATCAAAGTAATCAAAACTATGATTGAAACCCAAATCTCTGAAGGATTTAATCACATAGTCTTCCAAGTTAGATCTTAACATTTATCTCCAAATAACATTAGTTACTCTTAAAGTCTCATACAAATAAGTAATTAGCCTAATCACGTATCCTCCATGATAGGTTAATCATTTCCATAGATAACCCAAAATAAAATTATTCTTGATTCATAAGATCATCTAACTAAAACGAATTAGTCATACTAACCTGGGACTTCATGTAGTCCAGTGGTAGGTGATAAATACCAGTCGCACTTTGGTTGTGGGTTCGATTCCACAGCTTCGTCCAATGTGATAGGTTGTCGCATGATTTGTGTATTGTACCTTTTCAAAAATTACATAATTTTATAACATTCCCAAAAGATATAAATTCATAAAAAATAACCATAACATATTTTAACCATAAAGGTTATCTAAAAACATTAGTTTTGCATCCCAAAATGTATTAATCGGTAATTTCCTCAAATTCATGGATCATATAAATCCAAATGGTTCTTTATAACTATAAACACAAAAAAAGATAATTATTACTTGAATAAAATTTTCATATATCAAACTTCATGGTTACACATACTATAAAGATTATTCTAATGTAATCCCATCATCAAAAGATCCTTAATACTTTTAAGCATTTCACGATCCTTAAATCTACCATAACTCTTTAATCCCTTATATGTTGACCTCTTACTCATTCAACATTCTTCATGATCCATTAACCATTCTTTACCAACTTATTCTGAAATAATTCTTTCCTACAAACAGAATCATGAATCATATCCTAAGATTTCAATAATAGGAAAACATATGTTTAGAAATAATCCATACCTTTCATAGGTCATTGTCTATTTCATCATCCTTAATCAGAATGGAATTAGATATTGGTAAATGAATATTTGTACGATCCTGGTGATCCCATTCTTGAAACTTCTTCATAGGTCATGTGTTTGTATAATGACCATGCTCACCACATTTAAAAAATTTAATTGATCCTTTATAAAGAACTCCTTTCCCATTACTAGAGTCAACTAGATGATTCCTTTTTCCATGGTAGGTTCTTGATTTATGACCTTCATTTCCACATCTATATCATCTTTCTGTCCCTTTGAAGCATTTTCCTATGCGTTTCTTTCCACATCTTTGAAACAAAGGTTATTGAGCATACTTACATTTATGATTATTACCTGAACATCCGTAAAGATTTTTTTTTCACATATATGATTTATTATAAAAATCACTAAGGTTTAGTTGGTCAATCATGACTCCATATAGTTGGTTGAGAATAAACACACGAGTTCTCATTGCATCTCCCATATCATTCAGCTTCTTGTTCAGAAAACTATCATAGTTTTCATCACATCTACTATTACTTTGGTTCCTGATATATCTAGCCATTTACTATAACCAAAAAGTTCAGTGTGAGTATATCAGTAAAATCATCATATAATATCTTATGAGGAAGGTAAACACTAAGATATACTTATTCATGTTATCTTAAAATTATTCACTTTATAAAAATAACTATGACTCTTTCTAATATCTTAACCATTATGGTAATGTCACTTATGCTTAAATTGTACCCTAACCTCTAAAGTTATCTTAACCTCCCTCTGATTCCAAATATAAGGACCCTGCCTTAAACATTACATAATATTGAATTAAATGAATAATTCACATTGAGGATATTTTCAGGTTTAGAGATTTAGAGAATTAGGCCATAACAATTACATTACAACTTGAATATTACAAGTAGACACTACTACTCAGTATCCATTTTTTTCATAAAATAAAAACTCTTAAAAAGAAACATTTTTAGTTCCATGTTTTAAATAGCATCACTTTTCCATGATCCCATCCTTAAATCTATTCATCTTTAAGTCCTATGGAAAACATTGCAAAAACCTGATATGAGCATAAAAAGATCAGTAAGGGTTATAAAATAAGGAAGGAAAACATTATCCTATCAATAAATAAAAATCATTGAAACCATAATTTTCAATCATAATGTACCTTATGAAATTATGAGATTTATGAATAACACACACAAATGAAAAATCATAAAGGTTATTTATGGCATCCATATCAAACATAAATTGTAGCTATCACAGCTACATAGGGATTTACACTTGGAATACCCATCATAGTATATTCCCTAAATCTCTTAGGAGAAACAACACGTTCACCTCCTTCACGTTACCCAATGCATTGGAGAGCTATCTTGGGCACACCCGCCCTAGGTTTATCACGAAACCACTCGTATACGTAAACAATGACCAATAACCATAACATAATCATAACATATAACACATTTATAAAGGAAAGATATCATTTCCACATTCCAATATATCAAATCAAGATATTAAAATAAACAATGTTTTATAAAATCATTTTCAAAACCTTTAAAAAAAGATTTTTGAATCAAAGTGTCTCATACCACTTTGAAGATTTTAAATGAATTATCATTTGAAAACATTAGTGTTAATATAAATAAATCTTAATACCCATTTTGAAAACATGTACATTAATGAGAAATATTTTGAAGAATAAATCTTTAAAACATTTAAAATGATATTTTTGATAAAGAGTTTTTTAACAAAAAGAGAGACACTTGAATATAAATAATTGAGGAATAACATTTAATAAGAACATTATAATACCATGAGAATAAAGTGATTCATGATATAATAAGTCAAAGTACAGTATATACACCATATAAGAGTGAAATGGTGCATAACAACAATGAAATATCAATGGAAATGTAAATTGAGATGAAATCCTTTATAAAGATGGTATCCTTAAATTAAGGATAAATCAAACACATAATTATGTGTGAAAAATATAAATACACCCAATATAAGTGGATATTATGTCTAAAACAATCATAGTTCATTCACACATATTTGTTGGACGACATATTCTAGAAGTACAAGTTTAACCCAAAGAATTGAAATTGGGTTAAGAAGTTACCTTGTAAAAATTCGACAGCCTAACGATGTCTCTTTAAAATTCTGAAAATGAGTTGATGAGATAAAAAGGGAATCTCATCAATTGGACAAAATTTTTACATAAATAATGATATAAGAGAACATATCCCAACATAATAAGAAATATGTTAAAACATATAACAAAAAGAAGTCTTTTAAACAGAGGAGGGTCAAAGGTTCCCTTACGGATTCGGTAACATAAAAAACCTATGCCACATGAAAGAATGTTCATATAATGAAGATTTAAATAATCAAAAGTGTATGTATATTACAAAAGGATTACAATCATGGGAAGTACATACACCACACAAAAGGAAATAGTGGAAAATATAGCACGAATCTCACGGGAATAAAAAGTGAGATGCAACCCTTTACTGCTTTGTAATCAACTGAGTTGTATGACCAAAAGGTAATAAGCACCAAATGAATCACATAATACAATGAATATAAATATAATCATGATAATATATATTAAATGGTAGTACACAATACACCACATTCAATAAATAAGTGGCGAAATATGGAAATCTCGCGGAATTAAAAGTGAGATAAGAAAATCCCTTACAAAAATTCGGCAGCCTAACGACGCCACTTAAAAATTCATAAAATGAATTGATGAGAGTAAGAGGGGGTCTATAATCATATGAAAAATACAAATTACAGTATGGTGAATATAATATAACATCCTCCAACTTAAGAACATGGAGCATAAAAGAAATGACAAAAAAGAGAGTACCTGAAAAGAAAGAGAGAGGTTGGATCCCTTACCTTGTGTCCGAATTGAATCGATCGTTCTTTAATCTCCTTAATAATAAACTAAAGATAATTTCTACTTGCTTAAGAACCTTTTTAAAGTTTATTATTCCTTTTATATCACTTATTACCATGTTATAAACATTATTTATTCATTTAAGTTAATAATGTTCATTTTGTCGATATTTGGTACTTGAGTAAAAAATGGTCTTCTTATAATTACATGTTGCTCATGTGGTCAAAGGTTCATTATATCCAGAATTAAATTCATGATTTATATATCATATATATCATATATATCCAGAATATACATGTATTTATAATAATACATAACATTAAGAGGTAAGAAATGAAATGCACCGTTCATGGAGACGGTAAGTTGTACGTACGCATGAACGCTAATTTAATTTCTATTTCTTATTTTAATGGAATTAAAACATAATTATATATAGGTATATTATAATTCCAGTATAATATCATATATAATATCATTGTCTCTGTCTTTTATACATCCCACATAAGGCATTAACGAATCATATCACTTTGAGGGGGCTGTAGTCTGTGCTTCCTCAAATGAGATTATCGTATTCACCAACTATGGAAACCATAAAAGCGTGATATAAATGGAAAATACATTAGAAAAAATAAAACAGAAACATAATATCTATCATATATTAATATAGTTCCATATTAATGGACTCCATGAGAGGCGGTTGGAGATATTTGAACAATCATCGCTTCGTGAGGCGTCAGTTTGCCATCCATAGAAACATTATCTTCTTAATCCATTAGATGGAGGTGTGTGTAAGTGTTGTTCTAATCCTTCGCATAAAAACATCCTAGTATATTTAGGATACTGGTGTTGTTACAAAATAAAGTAATAAAAAGAGTTTACGGGTTGGGGAAGTAAAATAATAGAAAATAATTTAAGAGAAACAATAACCTTTAATTTGGGTAACTCCCTTTGGTTTGAACCAAAGGATTTCTGAAAGTACCTTCTGCCTATGTTAAGGCTTCTAAGTGTAGGAGAGTGACGTAGGGAGATTAATTGGGCAGATTTTGGATGATCCAAATGTCTTGAGAGGTGTTAGAAATTGGATAGAAATGGTCTCCTTTTATAAGGGAGAGGAGGGACTCTTTAGGAAAGTGTGAAAATGTTATTTTATTATATAATGCTATTCGGTTTAAAAAGGTCCAAAAATCAATAAAGATGAATATAATATGACTCATGGTCGAAATAAAATCATCCAATCAGAATTGGACATGTTTTGTATAATATTTTAATCATTATAATTTAATTTATTTAAATAATTTATTAATGAGGTAAATACTACATCATTATTATGTCATAAATAATTTTATTTATTTGATGTCTAAAAATTATAAAAAAAATGCAATGATGTGGGAAATCTTTTTATATTTCCGGTGAATATTTATAGTAGAAAATATGACTTATATAACACCATATAAAAATTAATTACAAAAATATTTTTTTTAATGTCCATTTTGTCTTTATATTATATTAATTAATCTAAATTGTCATTACCACTCTCAAGTAGCTCAATGGGGTCCCAAAATAGACCCAAATATGCCCATGGTCATTAATGAATCAACCAATAATGTTTGGATAAGTTTTAAGGTAATTTGGAATTATTATAATATTCTTTTAACCTTAAATTACCCTATTTACCTTTAACCACGGTAAATAAAAGTCCTAAGATACTATTCACCAAAACTTATTTTCATCTTAATGAGCCACATTTTACTTCATTATGAAAAACATGTATGTTAGATTTTTGACATTCAATTCACAGAAGTGGAAAAAGTTTATTTAAATGAAAAATGCAGTTTTTTAACAACCACTAAGTGGTTTCACTATTCATAAAAAATTGATGTTTTTCTGAAAAATACCAAAATTTCAGCCTAAGTTATATTTGATATTCTGAATTCCAAAATTATTTCTATTATTCCAAATTCAATACATATAAGATTCATTAATTCACTTTAAAATTAATTCTCGTTATCAAAACAATAGCGTGTTTTTAAGAAACAATAACTATCAAAATATTGATACTTGTTTATGTCTAATTTCAGAGTAAAATTAATTCCAATGAACCACATTGGATTAAATGGTAAAAATATATTTTAATTTCACTTTAAAACCAATTAAAAATATAATCTAACCATATAAATAAATAAGATTTAAAGGCACTTTTGAATTAAAATACAATATTTTTCACTATTCATTAAAAAATGAACTTTATCGGAAAAATTCCAAAAATTTTACACAAAGTAAATTTTGATGTTCCCATTATAAAGAAGTATTTTATTTGGTCATATAGAATTTTTTAAAGTGACCAAAACTATATTTGAAAAGGTTTCTCCATTAAAAGGTGATAAATCAACATTTTAATGTAAGTTATGCTTAAATTTAGATCCATTCACCTTTTAAGCCTCTAACATTTATTGGAAAAATGTAAATACATTTAAAAAACATGTATAATAATATTGTATTTAGTTTTTTTATTCCTTCCAATACAATGGCTAGGAGTTGACTACCATTTAAAATAATAATATTATATTATTAGTGTGCAATGTAAGATTTCAAAGAAACCCGTTGTTGCGTATCGGGTATGCTAACGAACATATCAACCCTTTTAAAGTAAAATTAATATTTAATTAAAAAATTAATAAATATGAAATTTTCATTTTCTTTATTTACCTAGGATGTTACATCCTCCCCCCCCCCTTTTGGGAATTGTGTCCTTGCAATTTTAAAATTTGGGCTCGGAAACTTTATTGAAAGTCCCATATCGGAAAAAAAGAGTCAGTAAAACTATCACTTTAAAAGAAAAAAAGAGAAGTACAAAGGTCACTCGAGTTAAACCATACTAATATTCCATGAAAACATGGATATGAAAAAGAAAAAAAGGGTCATGTTCTGACGGAGAGTATTAGGAAACATGTTTAGGAGAAAGTTAACCACCAGAAATTCACAAACTTGTGATGGGTTAAACAGTCTTTGATTCCCCAGTAGTAAAAGTTAACAGACAAAGTTTTTGTTTAATGTTACTTTTCATTGAGGAATTTATTTATGATCTTAACAAAAAACATAAGGAAATATACTTACTTGTCATGTAGACATTCATCTTTTTACTAGATTTCTAACACAAACTCATATTTTCTCCAAACGATGAATATTCAAGATGACTTTTTTCACATTAAGAGAACTGTAATCAAGTTCATGAGAATCAAATAATCCACAAAAGATGAACTATATATTTTCCATGTCTTTAGATATTAACTAAAACCAAAATGTTTAGTATAAGATCAGATAATCACCAAAAGGATAATCCTTTATAAAAAAAATACAACTCTTAATCTCCAAAATTCAACAAAAAGAACCCAAGGATTAAGAAATACAATTAAATAAACAGTTATCCTTAAAATTATTCAAATTAATCCAATCTAAGATTGAAACCCAACTCTCTGAAGGATTTAATCACACAGTATTCCAAGGTAAATCTTAACATTTATATCCAAATAACATCACTTACTCTTAAAATATCATACTGAAAATTAATTAACCTAATCACATATCCCCCATGATAGGTTAATCATTTCCCTAGATAACCCAAAATCAACTTATTCCTGATTTTTAAGATCATATAACTAAAAAGAATTAGTCATACTAACCAGAGACTCACATAGTACAGTGGTAGGTAATAAATACCAGTCACACTTTGGTTGAGGGTTTGATTCCCACATCTTCGTCCGATGCGACGGGTTGTCACACGGTTTTCGGGTTGTCCCTTTTCAAAAACTACATAATTTTATAACATTCCCAATAGAGACAAATTCATCAAATATAACCATGAAATATTTTAACCACAAAGGTTATCTAATAACTTTCATTTTACATACCAAAATGTATTAATCGGTAATTGCCTCAAATTCAACGATCATATAAACCCAAATGGTTATTTATAACTATATAAAAAAAAGATAATTATTCCTTGAATAAAATTTTCATATATCAAACCTTTGGGTTAGACATACAATAAAGGGTCTTCTAATTTAATCACATCATCAATAGAGCCTTAATACTTTTAAGCATTTCACCATCCTGAAATCTACCATAACTCTTAAATCCCTTATATATTGACCTCTTACTCATTCAACGTACTTCATGATCCATTAACCATTCTTTACCAACTTATTCAAAAATAATTCTTTCCTACAAACAAAATAATGAATCATATCCTAATATTTCAATAATAGGAAAACATTTGTTAAGAAATAATCCATACCTTTCATTGCTCATTGTCAGTTTCTTCATCCTTAATCTGAATGGCATTAGGAATTGGTAAATGAATATTTTTACGATCATGGTGATCCCATTCTTGAAACTTATTCATAGGACATGTGTTTGCATAATGACCATGCTCACCACATTTAAAACATTCAATTGATCCTTCACAAAGAACTTCTTTCCCTTTCCTAGAGTCAACTAGATGCTTCCTTTTTCCATGGTAGGTTCTTGCTATATTATCTTCATTTACACATCTATAGCATCTTTTTGTCCCTTTGAAACATTTTCCAATGTGTTTCTTTCCACATCATTGACACATAGGTTTTTGAACATACTTACCTTTATGCTTATTACATAAACATCTATAGGGATTTGTTTCTCGCATATATGATGACTTATAAAAATCACTAAGGTTCAGGTGGTCTATCATGACTCAAGATAGTTGGTTCAGAATAACCACAAGTGTTCTCATTGCAGATCCCATATCATTCTGCTGATCATTCATAAAACTATCACAGTTTTCTTCACATCCAATGTTACTTTGGTGCCTACTTTATCCATCCATTTATTATAACCAAAAAGTTATGTGTGAGTATATCAGTAAAATCATTATATAATATCTTATGAGGAGGGTAAACACTAAGATAAACTTATTCATGTTATCTTAAACTAATTAACTTTATTAAATTAACTATGACTCTTTCTAAAATCCTAACCATTATGGTAATGTCACTTATGCTTAAATTATACCATAACCTCTAAAGTTATCTAAACATCCCTCTGATACCAACTATAAGTACCCGACCTTAAACATTACATAATATTGAATTAAATGGACAATCGACATTGAGGATCTTTTCAGGTTTAGAGTTTTAGAGAATTAGGCCATAAAAATTACATTACAACTTGAATATTACAAGTAGACACTACTACTCAGTATCCATTTTTTTCATAAAATAAAAACTCTTAAAAACATGTCTAGTTCCATGTTTTAGATAGCATGACTTTTCCTTAATCCCATCCTTGACCCTATTTATCATTAAGTCTTGTGGAAAACATTTCAAAAACATGGGATGAGCATAAAAATCTCAGTAAGGGTTATATAATAAGGAAGGAAAACATTATCCCATCAATAAATACAAATCAATGAAACCATACTTTTCAATCATAACATACCTTATGAAATAATGAGATTTATGAATAACACACACAAATCATAAATCATAAAGGTTATTTATGGCATCGATATAAAACTTACATTGTAGTTATCACATATACATAGGGAGTTACACTTGAAATACCCATCATAGTATATTCCCTAAATCTCTTAGGAGAAACATTACATTTACCTCTGTCATGTTACACAATGCATTGGAGAGCTATCTCGTGGTCACCCGCCCTAGGTTTATCACAGAACCACCCGTATACATAAAAAATTCCCAATAACCATGACATAATCATAACATACAACACATTTATAAAGGAAATATATCATTTACACATTCCAATACATCAAGTCAAGATATTGAAAAAAAATAATGTTTTATCCAATCATTTTCAAAACCATTAAAAAAAGATTTTTGAATCAAAGTGACCCATAACACTTTGAAGCTTTTAAATTAATTATCATTTGAAAACATTAATTTCAATATAAATAAATTCTAAAACCAATTTTTAAAACATGTACATTAATGAGAAATATTTAGAAGAATAAATCTTTAAAACATTTAAAAAGATATTTTAGTTAAAGATTTTTTAACAAAAAAGAGAGACACTTGAATACAAATAATTGGGGAAAAATTTTAATCAGAACATTATAATAGCATGAGAATAAAAGGATTCATGATATAATATGTCAAAGTACTGTATATAAACTATATAAGAGTGAATTGGTTCATAAAAACAATGAAGTCTCAATGGAAATGGAAATTGAGATGAAATCCCTTATAAAGATGGTATCTTTAAATTAAGGATAAATCAATCACATAATTATGTGTGAAAAATATAAATACACACAATATAAGTGGATATTAAGTGTAAAAAAATCATAGGTCATTCACACTTTTTTGTTGGATGACATATTCCAGAAGTAAAAGTTTAAACAAATGAATTGAAATTGGGTTAAGAAGTTACCTTGTAAAAATTTGACAGCCTAACAGCGTCTCTTTAAAATTCAGGAAATGAGTTGATGAGATAAAAAGGGAATATCATCACTTGAACATAATGTTTACATCAATAAGGATATAAAAGAACATATCCCAACATAATAAGATATATGTTAAAAGACATAACAAAAAGAAGTCTTTTAAATAGAGGAGGGTCAAAGGTTCCCTTACTGATTTGGTAACTTACAAAACATATGCCACATGAAAGAATGCTCATACAATGAAGATTTAAATACTCATAAGTGAAATTATATTACACAATGATTATAATAATAGGCAGTACATACACCACACAATAGGAAATAGTGGCAAATATAGCATGAATCTCACGGGAATAAAAAGTGAGATGAAACCCTTTACCACTTTGTAATCAACTGAGTCGATTGACCAAAAGTTAATAAGAACCAAATAAATCATAGAATAGCATGAATATAAATATAATCATGATAATATATATCAAATGGAAATACACAATGCACCACGTGTAATAAATAAGTGGCGAACAATGGAAATCTCACGGAATAAAAAGTGAGATAAGAAAATCCCTTACAAAAATTCGGCAGCCTAACAACGCCACTTAAAAAATCTTAAAATGAATTTATGAGAGTAAGAGGGGGTATCTCATCATATGAAAATAAAAATTACATTATGGTGAATATAAAATAATATCCTCCAACATAAGAACATCGAGCATAAAAGAAATGACATAAAAGAGAGTACTTGAAAAGAAAGAGAGAGGTCGGATCCCTTACCTGGTGTCCCACTTGACTCGATTGTTATTTAATCTCCTGAAAAATAAAATAACGATAAATTATAATTTCATAAGAAAAATTTTCAATTTTATTATTCCTTTTATATCACTTATTACCATGTTATAAACATTATGTGATCATTTAAGTTAATAATGTTTGTTTTGTCGATATTTGGCACATAAGTCAAAAATGGATTTCTTATAATTACATGTTGTTCACGTGGTTGAAGGTTAATTATATAAAGAATGAAATTCATGATTTAGATATCATATATATCATATATATCCAGTATATACATGTATTTATAATAGTACAGAACATTGAGTGGTAAGAAATGATATGCACCGTTCATGGAGACGGTAAGCCCTATGTATGCATGAACGCTACTTTCATTTCAATTTCTTATTTTAATGGAATTAAAACATAATGATACATAGTTATATTATAATTACAGTATAATATCATATATAAAATCATTATATATATCCTTTATACATCCCACATATTTCATTAACGAGTCATATCACTTTGAGGGGGCGGTAGTCCGTGCTTCCTCAAATGAGATTATCGTATTTACCCACTGTGGAAACCATAAAAGTGTGCTATAAATGGAAAATACAGAATAATAAAGAAAAAATAAACATAATATATATCATATATTAATATAGTACAATCATAATTTCCACCATGAGAGGCGTTTGGAGATATTTGAACGAGCATTGTTTCATGAGGCGTTAGTTTTCCATCCACAAAAACATTATGTTCTTAATACATTAGATGGAGGTGTGTGTAAGTGTAGTTAGAATCCTTCCAATAAAAACATACTAGTATATTTTGGATACTGGTTTTGTTACAAAAGAATGTAATAAAAAGAGTTTAGGGGTTGGAGAAGTAAAATAAAAGAAAACAATTCAAGAGAAACAGTCACCTTTAATTTGGGTAACTCCCTTTGGTTTGAACCAAAGGACTTCTTGAAGTACCTTCTGCCTAAAGTAAGGCTTATATGTGGATGAGAGGGATGTAGGAAGGTTAATTGGGAAGATTTTGGATGAGAAAATGGCTTGAGAGGCATGAGGAATTGGATAGAAATGGTCTCCTTTTATAAGGGAGAGGGGGGACTCTTTAGGAAAGTGTTAAAATACTATTTTATTATATAATGATATTCGATTTCAAAAGGTAAAAAATAATTAAATATGAAGATAAGATGACTCATGTTCTAAATAAAATCAATCAATGCGAATTTTACATGTTTTGGATAATATTTTAATCTTTATATTCTAATTTATTTCAATCATTTATTAATGAGGTAAATACTGCATCATTATTATGTCATAAATAATTTAATTTATTTGATGTCTAAAAATTATAAAAAAATACCATGATTTAGGAAATATTTCTATCTTTCCAATTAATATTTATAGTAAAAAATATGACTTATAGAGCATGGTATAAAAATTAATTACTAAAATATTTTTTTAATCTCAATTTTTTCTTTACATTATATTAATTAATCTAAATTGTCATTATCAATCCCATGTGGTTCAATGGGGTCCCAAAATCGACCCAAAGATTCTCGTGGTCGTTAATGACTCAAAAAATAAGGTTTGGACAAGTGTTACGGTAATTTGGAATTATTATAATATTCTTTTAACTTTCAATTACCCTATTTACCTTTAACCGCGGTTAATAAAAGTCAAAAGTTAATATTCACTAAGAATTATTTTCATCTTAATGAACCAAATTTTACTTCATGATGAAACCATGTATTCTGTATTTTTTAAATTCAATTCACAGAAGTGGTAAAATTTTATTTTAATGAAAAAGTCTGTTTTTTTAACTACCACTAAGTGGTTTTACTATTCATCAAAAAATGATGTTTTTCGGAAAAATACCAAAATTTCAGCCTAAGCTATATTTGATATTCCGAATTCAAAAATTATGTCTAATATTCCAAATTAAAAATATAGAAGTGGAATTAATTAACTGTAAAATTAATTCCCATTATCAAAACAAATAGCGTGGTTTTAAGAAAGAATAACTATCAAAAGATTGATAGTTGTTTATGTCCAGTTTCAAAGTTAAATTAATTACAATGAACCACATTGGATTAAATGGTAAAAATATATTTAAAGTTCACTTTAAAACAAATTAAAAAGATAATATAACAATACATATAAATTATATTAAAAGGAACGTTTGAAGTAAAATACAATATTTTTCACTAGTCATTAAAAAATGAACTTTATCGGAAAAATTCCAAAAATTTACACAAAGTAAAATTTTGATGTCCCCATTCTAAAGAAGTATTTTATTTGGTCATATATAATGTTTTAAAGTGACCAAAACTAGATTTAGAAAAGGTTCTCCATTAAAAGGCGATAAATCATCCTTTTAATGTTAATTATGCTTAAAATTCGATTCATTCACAATTTAAGTCTCTAACTTTTATTGGATAAATGTAAATACTTTTAACAAACATGTATAATCATATTGTATTTATTTTTGTTCATTCATTCAAATACAATGGCTAGGAGTTGACTACCATTTAAAATAATAAAATTATATTATTAGTGTGCAACGTAAGATTTCAAAGAAACCCGTTGTTGCGTATCGGGTATGCTATCGAACATAGCAACCCTTTCAAAGTAAAATTAATATTTAATTAAAAAATTAATAAATATGAAAAATTAATATTCTTTATTTACCTGGGATGTTATATGATTATTTTAAAGCGATTCTTTTAATGTCTTAAAGTAATTGGATAAAAATTGATAATATTTTTCATTAAATATTATTTTGGATATATAATTCATTTTTTTGTCATCATTTGAAATTTTTTGACAATAAAAATGAGTTTCTAAAATTTTAAACCTATTTTATCAAGGGGTGAAGGATAGATAAACTAGGGAATGTGACTTATTGTTTCTAGTGATCTATCTACAATACAGGTGGGAAAAATTTGGACCAGGAAAAGAAAACTAGTTGGATATTCCAAAAATATTTCTTCATTATGGACAATCATGTTCATTAAAACCTAAATGTAGAAGTAATAGGGAATGACATTATTTCAATATTATGGAATTTTTTAGGATAGATATAGGAGTTTTAAAAACTCAATGGAATATCTATGTTAGGGTTCGGTGTTATTTTTTTGATCTAGATGGTATATGATACAAACAATATGTTTTATAAAGGATATAAATGTATAAGACTTAAAAAACTAGGGAAAAATAAATAAGACTATAATTTTTATTCAAATCATGAAAAAAATGGGTTTTGAACAATATACATGAAGGTATAAGAATATATCTCTCTTAGAAAAATCTCAATAAAATATGTGTACAATTATCTTATTTGGCTTATTTGAAAATAAATGGGTTTTTTACAATATATTATTATGAAAAACTAGAGATGATACACATGGTTTTTGATTCATCGAATTCTATGACATATTTTGAAGAATTTAAAGTATAAAAAATGTTTTATCATGGATAAAAGGATATATCCAGTTTTTTGTTCAAATATAAGGGTTTTAATCCCACCATTAGTTGAATATTTTAATATATATATAAATTTTAAAATATTTCCACAAACATATAGAATACCATATCTAATATGGACACAATGGTTTATTTGTTAAATAGTCTTACCAAAATAAAAAAATATTTTTTCTCTAACAAAATGAAGTATGTGTATAATGGAATGATATTTTAAAAATAATATAATTTTTAAGTGACTAGTGAAAGTATTTTTAGACCTATAGAAGTTAAATTACAAAAAATAAATGTTTATTCTAGTCAAAATATAACTTTTTTAATATCCCAAACATATATATATATAATGAATTTTCCTCTTAAATATATATACTTTTTTTTCATATTCAGGAATTTCATATATTATAAAAAATGAAACAAATAATGATTTATTTCATTAATTGGGATCCTAAATTTTGAGAAACAAAATATCCGTAAAATGGAAACTATTATAATGAAATAATAAACACACTCAAAAACAAGTTGAATTAGAAAATGTGGATCACATTGATCTCCTAGAATTATCGCACTTGTGAATAATTTTAAAAAATAAAATACAAATTACATTAGTAGTCCAATTGATATTTTATAAATGAAACATGTAAAAACTTTAGAGGAATTTTGTTGAATGGAGAATCATGGTATTAAACTGTATTTATGTGAGGAAAATGACCATTGGAATTTTAATATAATCATTGGAATTGTAAGTTGGTTGTTAACAATAGTAACATGCTTGTTAGGAATAGTAACATGATCGTTGGAATAGTTAATTGACTTAAAAATAATAAAATTTTATTTTAATAAATATTCATCCTGAGTAATTTTTGAAAATATAAATATACTAATGTTATAAAATAAATATCAAGATTAAAATCTCAAAAAAAATCTAAGAATTTTATTATAAACTGTATTTTGTAAAAGAATAATTTTTATATTGGTAATAAAAATAACCTAAATTAGAAACATATTTTTATAAAATAAAATTAATTATAATAATATACAGATCAAAATTTTTTAAGGGTGATTTGTTAGTTATTTTTAGATAAAATTCAATTTTATGTGAATAGGGAAAATATAATTTGTTTTTCATAATCTGTATGTTTCAAATCAAATAATTTATGATGAAATAAAAAATAATCAATTATATAGTTTTATTCTTGAAATAAAACAATACTAATAAGTTAAATAATTTATGAAATTTTAATTTCAAACATAAAAAGTATTTTCAGAAGTCTAAAGTCTAAATAACTCCATCACAAAATAAATTTTCAATTTTCCAGATTCCTTTTTAATAATATAACAAATTTGGTTGATTTAGTATTTTTATGTCTTAAAAACATTTAATTGTGATAAAAATTGATTCATAATTTTAAAAATATCCCTATAAAAAATTGTTCCTTCGAAATTATATTTTATTCATTATTTTATCCTAAAAACACCAATCTTTTCAATTATAAATACACCCACTCCCTACCTTAAGAAAACCACATCCCCTTCACTTAAAAAATTCAAATATATACCCAATAATAATCTCTTAAAACCCATATAATTCTTAGGGAACTTATTGAGTAATCTAAGTCTCATCTTTCAAGAAGTTAATAGTATTATAAATTGGAATGACTTTAAGAAAGATGTAATGTTCTTTATTCTTTTTATTTCATTTTCCTTTTCTAATTCAGTGTCTTAATAATTTTTTCTAATATAAACCTTATTAAAAAAATTAAACATTGTATAAAAATTATCTTTATTATCTCAATATTTTGTAAAAAAATTATTAATAATACAATCATATATTATATATCTCACTCCTCCGCTTTTGAAAATATCCCATTAACTATCAGTTAACTACCTATGAGGACATTATCTTCTCTATACCTATCACCAATTTTAAGGATCGTTAAAATAAATTATTTATAATATATAAATGTTTAAATATATTTTTTTATAATCTTATGGAGTTAATTTTATTATATTAAAAATATAAATAATTAAAAATACTTAATTGAAAAAAGATGGGGTACTTTTAAAGAAAATATAATATCTAAACGAGTATCAATTCAAAGGGAATTAATAAATAAAATATTATTATTTTAATTGATAAATAGTAATAAAAATTATCATAATTCACTTATGGTATCATGTTTTAATAGATATAAATTAATTATATAGGAAGAAAAAAATCGACGAAATAAATCGGGACCTATGGTAAGTGGAATCTTAAACCCAAATCTTTATTTAGAGGTCTATTCTCTTATTTTTATTTGTTTTCAATGTAAATTATTATCAACTAATTATAATACCATTTAACTATTCATTCATTTTTTATTTTATGGGGTTATTCACTCATCTAAATCATAGATATGATTTCAAATCTGTCTATAATGATTTTCCAAAAAAGACCTTATTTCTAAAACATCTCACTGATTCCTTTTTAAATGTTTATTCTTATCCCCAAAACCTATGATATTTATGAAAATATTTTTTTTCCAAAATTTAGTTTTACCTTATAATTTTTGGATCCTTAATGGTTATTCACTAATATTTGATTCACGACACCCTTATGAAAACCATTCTGCTTTTGTAAAAATTGTTCCAGGTCTATTATTAAAATATGTTCTCCTTCTATATGTAATTCATGATGATTATAATTTTATGATGTGGTGGGTAGACATATAATTATATATCTCCCCAATTCATTAGTTAATGTGACACGTCTCATGATATTTTTTGTATCATGTGTGAACTTGTTTATACCTTTGTTCAAAATTATGATGTTAGGATTTATGCACATTTGTTATGCATGAACATGATGCTAGATTTTTCCATTACTATGTATGTTATTTAGTCACTATGTTATGATGTTTCATTATTATGAATAATCCAAATTCCTTGCCTTTTTTAATTTATTCCCTCATGATTATGATGATGATCCAATGCTTATTATTATGATGATTATACTCACCCATGTAATATATTTATTCAATGTTATTCTTCCCCTTACTAGGGTTTTAGATCACCCATTTTTTTTATTTGTATCCTCAGAAGATTACATGTATTAAGGATAAAAAGTGAGTTTTTTTAGTCTTATGATGAAAATAATTAAATAATGTTTATGTTTTATTATGTACTTGTGATGTATAAACCTATTTTTTTCTAGATACTAAACTATTAGATCCTATAATGTATTAATATTATGTTATTTATCTTAAAAATGATGTATTATTCATTTAAGAAAATTTTGGGTCACTATATTTAGTATTAGAGGCAGTTTTTAGTTAATTTTAGATATTTGATGATAAAATATTAGTGAAAAATGATAAGGATAAGTATATTTATAAACATAAATCCTAAATTTAAGTAAAATACTGAATGTTTAATGTTTAAGAAATGAAATCCCCATTTAGATACAACAAGGGGATGGGGTTCTAACACAAAATCCTTTAGAGGTAATAACCCCAAAAGGTAGGGTTGGTTATTAACATAATCTTCAACATAGGCATCAGTAGTGGGATTTAAATCATACTAGGTCTGATAATCCCTAGGGGTATTATTTGGTAGACTTATACTCTCTTTACAATACATTAGAAAGGATATATAAAATTTAAATTATTCATTATATAGTTAGAAATGGATTAAAATATGCGATCCTTGATGCATTGTTTGTTATGTAGGGTAAACTTAGGAATTCCATATGAGAAAAAATTATATTTTATTTAAAATGAGAATAAAATATTTATTCATTATTTATTGAACAATTTTTGTCAAAAAGGTTTCTATTTTAGAAAATGGAGGGAACTAGAAGAAACCAGACCAAAAAAACATTGAGAGGAACAATAAAATGATTATATGAATTACATTCCAAATTTAATGTGAGGTGGAGTTGAAAAATTAATAGTGGTACTTACACAACTATATCTAGATACAAACAATAACCTAAACCATATGGAACATTTTTATTCACTAAATAAGGAGAAAGGATACATTGAGTCCTTCATACGATAATAACCATCAATGTTTATCTAATCTTCTAAAACAATTTTCATGGGACATGTGGTTTACTCAATGAAAAATATATTTTCTATTCTATACATTTCTTAGAAAGAGAATGTTACGTTTTAATTTATCATTTTCATGGATAATCTAATCAATAGTGAACATCGATAAATATTATGAATCCAAACAATGAAATAGAATAAATATAATGGGAATACTTTAAGATGACATTTCACAATAATTATTTCAATATAAATATTTGAAAAAATATATAGAGAGAATTTATAGATCTTAATAACAGGTAGAGTGAATTTTTCAAGTTTAACAAGGAATGTTCATAAGGTATGTAAGGTACATCTCAGGTTTTTCTATAAACAATGAAAAAAATAGTTATATTATTTTGTAGTTTAATGAAACATCCCAATAAAGATATGGCTATCTTAGAAATTGGCATTTGTGAAGAATTAGTCCAATGTTATGATAAATTAGATATGTAGTTTGGGTAATGGTCCCATAGATATGAAGATAAGAAGGGAATAATTAAGTTTCATATTGGGGGATCAAATGAAAAAGGATGAAAAAAGGTTCAACCCCCCACATGTAAAAGATATAGAAGAAGCATCATGGGAACTCCCTCAAAGGGATAAGTAAATGATTTAAGTGTGGGAGAGAAGTACATCAAGATCATAAATATAGAAGAGACATATGGAATTTTAATGACATGAAGGGTTAAAGGAAGGCACCACTCAATACACCACCTATGATTCCATGATTCAACTATGAGGTGAATGGGAACTATACAAGCTAGTGTACTAAACCATGGATCATTAGGGGTAATAAATGTTATCTACCACCAAATCCATTGGGGTATGGGAAATATTACACCATCACCACAAATAAGGTGTAGCATAGAAATGAATTCAGTCATATAAGGTACACTTCTTCTTCATTCAAGAATGGCAATGAGTTTTATTGGATTCTAGTTTGATGAATTCCTTTATATCCAATAAATTTTCTATAACCATTGAATCAAATCCATAATTCCTTGGAGTTAATATATCTGTAAAAAACACAGTTGTGTGATCACTACAACCCAAGTGTTTGAATATTATCCTATTATAATCTATTGGATTATTATTCCATTTAATCTTATAATTCTTCCCATAGTGGATTTTGACACTACACAAGGCATGGATTGGATCTTATTATGTACATCTCAAAAAAAAATCAGGAAAAGGAATTTTTTCCTATATTCTAAACCATCCCATTATATTATAAAAATATATTGAAGATCACAAATATTATTTTTAAAATCCCTCAACAGTTTAGGTATTAATACCCCAAAAATAAGCATATCTTCCCAAATGGTTTTTTCCAAGGAAAGAATCAACCTTGAGGAAATTACCATTATAAGAGTATATACTAAGGTATTACACAAATAGTTTCCTGAACTTACCCCCAAAATGTGAGGTAGAGTTATTAATATAACTCATAACTGGATGAACTCATATCTCAAATTCCACTATAAGATGGCCCCAATAGAACTAGAGGAGTTAAGAAAATTTACTAGAGAATTTGGAAAAACGATTTATACACCCTAGGGAATCACCTTTGGGAGAATCAATGATCTTTTTCATGAATAAGAATAAATCAAGGTGAGTTTTTTATAAATTATCAAGATTTCAATTTGTCCACAATAAAGAAAAATTATCCATTTCCAAGGATTGATGGATTTTATGATCAACTTAGAGGATATTAGTACTTCTCAATGGTGGATCTTCATTCTAGATTTCATTATTTAAAGGTGAAAAGAGATAATATCCAAAATAAAACCCTTATTACTAGATATATATACTATATGTTCATAGTTATTCCCTTAATATTTACTAATTCCCCTATAATCATCATGTACTTGATGAACAGAGCCTTTAGAGACTACCTGAAGAAGAATTTATTAGTCCTTATTAATGACATTCTCCTCAACTCCAAAATCTAGGAGGAACATGAATATCTTCTAAGAATTTTTTTAGTTACATTATTAAGTGAGAAAATATAGGCTAAGTTTATAAATTGTTACTTTTAAATGCATCACATATCATTACTGGGTCATGTGATCATAACTGAGAGAATTTTTGTTGACCACTCAATGATAAATGTAATTGAGAAATGTCACAAATCCTCATGTTTCATGGAAATATGCATTTTTCTTAGACTATTTGGGTACTACCAACCATTTTTGAGAAACTTATCATGGGTTTTAACCCACTAACTCTGTTAACCTAGTAAGTAGTAATATATGTGTGGATAGATGAAGGTGAGGAAAGAATTGAGTATATTGAAAAGTGGTAAATCACTATATCTGTACTCACACTACCCTCATGTATGAAAGGGTTTTTGATATAAAGTGATGCTCGAAAAAAAGTATTAGGTTGTTTACTTATATATAATCTTAAATTTATATCTTATTCCTCACAATAGTTGAAGATCCATTGGAAGAAATGCCCGACACATAATCTCGAGTTAGAATCAATGATCATTTCTTTGAAGAATTAGTGTCACTGCCTTTATGGTGAGAAGTTTAGAATATATACAGATCAAAATATTCTAAATTATATATTCACACATTAATAAATCAACGTTAATCAATGAAGTTTGTTAATGTTAATAAAGATCTATAAATTTGTTATCTACTACCATCATGGAAATTTGAATATGGCATTTGATACTTTTAGTAGAAAAGAACCTTCCAATCACTCTGTGATTTTGATTGAGAAAGTCCCTATCTTCATGAATATTAAAAGGATTAATATATAAATAATTTTGAGCGGAAATATATCCAACCTTTCCCAAATTAATGTCTAACACTCTATATAATAGAAGAACAAGTATGAATAAAGGGTTGATTTTGATCTTCAAAATAAGGTTATAAACACAATAGAAGGGAATATTAATGAATTAAACATAAATAAATATGTTTTCATTTGGTTTTAAGTAGACTTTACATTCCATCCTCACATATTATTAAAAAATATCTATTTGATAATTTACATGAATCATCTTTATGAATCCATCCTGGAAATACCAAGATTTATAACGATCTTTGAGAGCACTTCTGGTGGGAAAACATGAGGAAGGAGATTTTTTATTACTCCTCAAAGTTCTTGGTATGTTATAATTTTAAAGAGGAGTGAGAGAAGTAAACCATTACCCATACCCACAACAAATGGGGAAAACATCACCATGGAATTTTTTATGGATCTCCCAATGAAAACCAAAGGATGTAATATGACATGGGTTGTGGTGGATAGACTAACCAAGATTTTTTGCTTAATCTTTATTTAGGAAAATTTCTATCTTGAACAAATTTACATGATATATGTAAAGGAAGTTGTGAGTTTGAATGGGAAACAACTTTTTATCATTTATGATCATGATTCAAGATTCACCTTTAAATTCTGTAAAAGTTTACAATATTTTTTGAATACTAAATTAAGCATTAGTATGGGTTATCATAATAATATTCATGGACAATATTAGAATACCATTTAGATACTAAAGGAAATTCTAATAGTTATCTCAACAAATCTCATTATTTGAGTCTTCCTACAAAAAAACATTAACTTTAGTCTTAAAATATCCCCATATAATGATCTATAAGAGAAGTGATGTATAACTATAGTTTGTTTATAAAATGATCATGAATGAAATAATCTTTGACATGATATTGTATAAAAATCAAATAAAGGATAAATAAATTTAAAAATAAATTAATTATAATTAGTGTTAACAAAATAGTTATTCTATCAATTATCCACGGGACTTGGAGTTTGAAAGTAAAGAAAAACATTTCCTTCAAATATCACTATGGAAAAGAGTATTGTGGTCTACTAATGAAGGAAATCTCAACCCTAGGTATATTACCCCATTTTAGATCCTTGATCACTTAAAATCAATGGCCTATTGTCTTTCAATTTTACAAAATGTTTCTAAATTTCATGATGTGCTCCACATATCTCTCATGGGGAAGTACATACTTGATCCCTCACATTTAATAAACTCAAAGGTCGTATAAAAGTGAATTACATCTCATATGATGATCATATTGTGATGATAAAGGACTATAAAGATAAATTATTACATTATATGTAAACCCACCTTTTTAAACTGATTTGGTGGATTCTCAATTATATAGAAGAAACATGGGAACCGGTTGAAGATATGAAACAGAAGTACCCTCATCTATTTTCTAATGGGTTTATGGACTGAAATGTTAGGAATGGAATTTATAATGGGGAAATAATGTAACAATCCAATATTATATATATATATTAAAGTTTCCTATATAACAAAATTTGTCTTTTTTTATTTAAGAATAAAAATTATTATAAAAAAGTGAAAAACAAAAATATTTATTTCATTAATTGAGAAACATACATTTATAGACTAAATATAGACATAAAAATGGGGAAATAAATATAAAAATGAAATCAAGTGAAAGTATAAAATGTGTATCACATTGATCTCCTAGAATTATCTCACTCCCAAATAGTACAATAGAAAAGATATAGAACATTAATAATCTAATCAGTATTTTCAGAATAAATAATCTTGAACCTCAAGAGGAATTGACTTGAATTATGAATGATATAATTAAAGGGGTTTTATTGGAGTTAATATGATCATTAGAATACAAATATCTCAATTGAAATAGTAACCAAATAGTAAAGAAAAATTACTTGAAAATTAAGATTAGAAACCTGACCATTGGAATTGTAAATTAACCTAAAAATTACAAAACATCATTTAAATAATATTTATTCTAAGATATTAAATAAAATATAAATATTCTAATGCCATGAAATAAATATCAAGATTAAAAACTCAAATAAACTATAAGAATTTTGTTAATTGTACTTTAATGTATTTTATAAAAATAACAATTTTTGACTTTAGTAATTAAAATAACCTATAATATTAAATTATTTTAATAAAATTGATTTCATTTTTATAATTTTAGCATTGAATTTTTCTTTGAGTGATTTTTGGTAATTTTACAAAAACATCAATTTTTTTGTGAATATTTGTTTCTTATATTCAGTATATTTTAAATTACATTATTCATGATTTAATAATGAAATAACATGTTCTATAATTTTAGGATTAACCAATTTTATTTTAATAATTAAAATTATTCATTAAATTAAAATTCCAAAATAAAAATTATTTTACAAAGTCTAAAGTCTAAATTATTCAATTTTAAATAACATTTTATTTATTTTTTCACATTCCATTTTAATAAAGTAATGAATTCAGTTTATAAAGGGATTCAAATTTCTAATAAATTTATTTTTCATAAAATATAATCCAAAATTTCAAAAATATATCTATTACATGTTTACCTTGGAAATTATATTTTATTCAACATTTTTTCCTAAAAACATCCCACTATTAAAGTATAAATGCACCCCCTCCCTCCCCAAGGAAAATAAATTCACTTCTACTTACCAAAGGAAAATACCTTACCAATTACCATATATTAGTCCCATTAACATATTTATGGGTGTTTTGGAGTAATCAAACTCTAATAATTCAGGACATTATGGGTCATAGAAATGAGAACAACTTCATGAAATAAGACAGTTATTTTAGTCTTTTTATTTCATTTTCATTTTATAATCACCTATTTTCATATTATTTTTCAACATAAATGTTATTAAAACAATTAAATTTAATATACCATTATATTGATAATTTTCATCTCATTAAAATTTTTTATTTATAATATAATCATAAATTATATATCTCACACCTCCTCTTTTGACAATGTATTATTAACAATTTATTAATCACCTACGAGTACATTTCCAAATCTCTACTTATTATCAATTTTATGGATAGTCATAATAAATTATTTATAATATATAAATTTACAAATACATGTATTTCTATGATTATGGAGTAAATTATATCAGTTTATAAATTAAAATAATCAAAATGAAAGAAAACAAAACACGATGAGATAATTTTATGGAAAATTTTACATAAAAAACTTTCACCATTAAAAAAATGAATTAAGAAATAAAATTTAATAATTATAATTGATAAATAGGAAAATAAGGAAGATAAATAACTTTTTACATTATGTTTTAATATACCTACATTCATTATATAGGAGGCAGAAATGTAACAAAATAAATTAGGAACTATGGTAAGGGGAATATTAAACCAAACTCATATTTTTGGGTTTATCACTTATGTATCATTATTTTAAATGTGGAATATTCTATATTACTTAAAAAATACATTTCACTCTTCTTTCCATTTTTATTTTCTAGGGATATTTATTCTTTTACTTCATATAGAGGGTTTCAAAGCTACCTAAAATGACTTTATAAGAGGACTATATTTATGAAACATATCATTGACTACTTTTAAAATTATTTTACTTATCACTAGGACCTATGAAATTTTATGAGGATATTTGATTTCCAAAACTATTTTATTCCTTCCTATTTTGGTACTGTTAAATTTTATTCATTGATATGTGATTCTTGACACCCATTGAGACCCATTCTCCTTTTGTGGGTTTATTTCAAGTCTATCATTGCAATATATTCCATTTATATGTGAAATACATGATTATGATAATTTTATGATGTTAAGGGTGTCCCAAAGTTGTATATCCCTCTAATTCATTGGTTAATGTTATATATCTCATGAGATTATGTATATTATATGTGAACATGAATCCATATTAGTTTAAAATTATGATGTTATGATTTAATCACATATGTTTTTCATGAACATCATGCTACCTTCATTCAAAAATACATTTGGTATTTTATAACTATGTTATGATGTTTCACTATTATGAATATTCCAAATTCCATGCTTTTTAAAATTATCCCCTCATGATTATGATTATGATCATTTACTTATGATTATTGTGATTTATCAAACCCATTTACTATATCCATTTCATATTATTCATCACCTTTCTTGGATTTTATCTCACCAATTTATTTGATGAGTATCCTAGGTTGAATACATTTCCTAAGGAGTACATGAGATATTTATAAGTATTATAAATAACGATTAAAATTTTGTTTATGTTTTATTTTTTCCTGGTTATGTATGAAACCAATTATCAATATACCAAATCATTCAGCCCTAGAATGTATTAAAATTTTGTTATTTATCATAAAAATTATGTAATTATAATTTATGAAAAATCTAGGTTGATATAAAGTAAATTTCACTTGATATCCTATAAGACTTATGGTATGTAGGTTAAAGCATAATGTAATGATTTAAATTTAAACATGTAAAATATACTAGACAAAATTTTATAAAAAATCTAGATTAAATGCATGAAAGATTTAAATTAGTTACCAAAAGATTTCAAAACAACAGTTTGATGTAAAATATTCTAATGAAGATAATAATGACAAACATAGAAAAAATTATAAGAAGAGAATATACATTATTAATACTATGAAATTATATTTTTTTGAATTTAATAAGTTTTAATACTATGTTCAAAGAGTTAAACATTTGAAATATATTCTTAAGTATCTCCATTATTAAAAAATAATTTCATTGTATATTTTAATCATTAAGAGTTTAGTGGCAATTTTTTATCGGATGTTCATATATAAATGTGGTAGAAATTGCATTGAGAAGTAATGACTTTAAAAAAATCCTATTAGTGAAAAAAATATAAGCATTACCTGATATTTTATCACATATAAAGTTATAAGATGATATTTTAATCCAATTTTGTTAAAATTATTAAAAGTGATTAATAATATAAACATATAATGTTATACAAAATGAAATATCCACTTTATCATTATTTTATATTGGATTCACATATTCCTGAAGTGTAATGATAATTGAATTCTAAAATTATAACTTTGAGTTATCCATATAATATATTCATCTTGGATTATTATTGGTTGTGGTGGAATGTTAAGGTTGACATAAGTATGATTCTTATATTTGGACACTGAATATGCTCATGAGGGACAATACAGGTTTTTTGTTCTCTAGATTCCACACGAAGTACACCGTATGGAGTGGCATCCACTATGTCTTTGGTACACTAGGGTTGAATGTTTCATATATTTATTTTTACAATACCTGAGGTTGGTGAGATATCTATAAGATAAACTTAAAACATTAATAAATTTTTACATGATCCATTAGGGTCGGATGATCAAAGGGGCTGGGTGTGTTATTGATCATGTCTTCAGTAAGAGCTTAACCATGATTGAATTTGTACTCTCATGGGATGAGTATGAAATTTGGGCCCTTAATTGAGATGGACTGAGGAATTGTATAACTGTACTCGGATAAGAGATATTACATGATTATATATTGTATGAGGGCAATGTTATGCATTCATCTAAAAATGTAAATGACCTATAATGTATTCTTCAACTTAGTTATTTTATTATTAAATAATCAAGAACATATGATTAAGTACATTGGGATTTATATACATTATTTCATGTAGTTACTTGATGTCTTAGAAAAAGGATTATATGAAAATGCATGATTTCATATGATACAACCAGTGGATATAGGTATTAAGATACATGTGTTTTATAGAGATCATCTTAGATCTATTAATATCTTTAGTACAACCGATGCTTTATAATATTAATCTCTTTTATTAAATATATCAATTCGGGAAAACATATTTTTTGTCAACACCATAAAGGACCATGAGGTCACACTTTGTTATAGTCTAAATAGGTATTGTTTTACACAGATAGCTACTCAAAAAGTTTTTTATATTTTATCCATGAATACTTTTGTATAGATATTTATAAGTCATTGAATTTGAATATGTATTTTATGATAAGTAACCTTAATGGTTTTGGAAGATATTCAAAAGGAATTATGACATAGTTTCATAAGTTATTGTATATGATATAATATAAGGTAAAATAGAATATATTCTATGAGAATTTAGTGTATGTGAGAGTTTGTTAGAGATATTCTCAAAACCCTCCATACCATATGGTATAATATAAGTATTTCTTATAGTATGGAATTCATGAAAACCATGGTATATTGAATGCCTTGAGGAAAATATCATAATGCATGTTGTAGTGATAACATGCTACTACCTATTCCATTCATCTTCTATCCCACATTGTTATCATTAAATGTTTAATAAGATAAAACTCATGGGATATCAAATGAACTTATGATATAAGTTTAGGGATGAATATTTACAAAGTTTATATATATATGGTTTAACTCAAACATTAATCTAATGTTTAAGAAAATTTCATGGAATGGATCATGATTGTCTTGAGGGTTATATAAATAGGCTAAACCCATCAATGTTGGTAGTTTAATATTCTCACTAATTCTCAGATTTTCTCTCTTTCTCCTTCCCCCTTTACCTCCATAGATACTGAGATATTGTGGAATGAAGGATAATCCCACCTAAGTATTTTTGTGATTTTAGGGTCCTGAAAAATCCGCAAAGGAGGTTCTACCCAAATCCCCCAAAATAATTGGGGAAAATAATGGAGAAAATTCAAAGAAGGGAAACAAAACAGGACTGGTCTGTGGACCAGTCCCATAAAAATGAGACATGGCCAGGCCCCGCGAAGCATCCCCTCCGCGAACCATCGTCGTTCACGAAATGGAGGCGATGATCCTCCGCAGTCACGAGGAAGGATGGGCGCCAATCCGGTTCGCCATCATGAACCGCCCCAACTATGGACTGTGTCGACAGGTTCAATCTGCATCTACTATCGTTCCCGCAATGGAGGCAGAACCCTCTGCGGCTATGAAGCACTTCCCGAGTTTGGTTCGTGGAAGAGTGTTTAATACCCCACGAACTGCGGATTGACCAAGTCATCCGTGGATCGGGTATTCAGTCATGGGCCTCTACAAAATGTGCCACGTGACCGTAGATACATCTCTTTCCCAACTCTATAAAAGAATACCAAGGGGGGAAAGGACCGAGATGATTCAGACTATTCGAAGGTGGAAGAAGAGAATAGAGATCAAGCTCGGGTGGAAGGATTTCGAAGGAAGGCTTAAGATTTTTTAAACAAAAAAGTTCCAGTTCGCGAACAGAGCATGTATGAACCTGGGAATGAACTAATATGGAACCTAAAATGAATAATAATTTGGTGAACCACAAAATCAAAATAACATAAAAAGAGAAGAGAGCGCACCATAGCCCCTCCGTGGATGCAATCCCCACGGACCAGGGAGTTTATGCCTCTTTTCCGATCCGCCGCGCCATGTAGCACCCTCCTACGCGGGCGAAGCCTTGACCGACGAGCCTCCGACCGATGATGCCCTTGGCCGCCGCTTCCTACATGGAACCCTCCGCAGACCACCCTGGTTTGCGGAGCGAACCCAGAGCCGTGAATCTTCTTGGTTAGCGGGATGCCAATCAGTCTGTGGACGCTCCTGGTTCGCCGACGGTCCCCCAGCCGTGTAGCACTTCCTTACGTGAAGGGCACCAAAACCTTCAGAGTTCCCATTCCACAAGCCACATATGATCCTCCCGATCTAGTCAAATCCTCCACAACCACCTAATTGGACTACTCATTGGACCCGAGCTGAGGCATCCACCAGAGCCACCGGATCTGTGTGGTGTAACCCTCAGGCGCACCAGGGTGCCATTTGAGTTCACATACTAATAGTAAAGAGAGGCGAAGGGGTTTCCCCGACCCTTGAGCAGACTCCCAAAGCATTTCTGGGTTCACATTCCCCTGGTAATGCAGGGTCTGAGCTCAGGAATCCCTTTTCTACACCTTCACTTGTAAAGGGCTTCCTGGGGATAGTAAAATACCCATCAGAAGGAAACCCTCATGCACTACAAGAGAGGAGATGGGAACAGAATCACCCCCTCTCCCTCTCCCACTGCGCTCTATCACCATGGGCCTCCTTAGAGTGTAATCCCAAATCCACATTATGGGATGCCCTCATGCATAAGCCCCACTCCACTTCTCAGGGATGCACCTTTCACGACGTGATAGTCTGGTCACTGCTGCCTCTTGTTTCTCACACCGAGAATGAATCGTGTGGGCTTAGAGTGGGAATTGACCATGAAATCCTCTCTTGGGCCTCCTCAGAGTGTAAACCCCAATCCACATCTCGGGCGGCCTCAGAGCGTATGCCCCGCACTAATCCGAACTACGTGGACTTTGATCCCTGTCTCCTATGCGGGGTACCTAAGAAGCCTCTCTGAGGTTCAAGCCTAATAACGGGTCATTCTGACCCCCTTTCATGTCGGTTTTCCAATATCTTGGTCATCCTCAGAGTGTAAGCCCCAATCCATATCTTAGGCTACCTCAGAGCGTAAGCCCCGCATGAATTCAAACTATGTGGAATTTGATCCCTCTCTCCTAGGCGGGGTACGTAGGAAGCCTCTCCGAGGTCCAAGCCCAACAACTAGTCGATCTGACTGTCCTCACATTGGTTCACCGCACCACTCCCAGTGCTGCCTCAATGAGTTCCGACTCCTCAGGATCATTAATCCAATGAGGGATGGTAAACCCCAGGCCTGAATGATTCCGAACCCCTTCGTTCAGCTGACCATTTCCCACCAGGGTTAAATCTGTGGATACTATATTTGGGTATAAACCAAAGATTCACGAACATATGAATACATCTTAAATCTATAAGAGAGTCCAGGAACATGCAATAATTCCCCCCCAAAAGGGTGCGATGAGCCCGGCATCCCATCCTCTGGACCAATGTGAGTTTTTAACCGTCGCTGGTCAGACCATCCGGCGAATACCTACCTTTGTAAAGAAGGTCCATCCATCATCGGATACGGAGCTATTGGGTGTTTCGAGGTCGAAACCTGCAGAACAAAAAATGGTGAACCTGATGTGAATCTTTAACCAAGCATGATAGATTTAACTTAATCCTACCTTGTGCCTCCTTTTACTCGCATGGAGGGACAAGCAAGGTCATTGACTATGCATGGGATCATGAGATGCTGCTTTGATGAGTTTTCTGTTTGTATTTGTTAAAATGTTTTATAGGTACCTTCAGAACTCCCTTTGATCCAATGGCATCCCAAAGGAACTCGCAAGAGAACACTTCAAGCTACACAATGACTGAGCATCCTCACCTATGGAGGACCCCATCATCCACCCAGTGTCTTCAACGCTGGGTCTCAGATGCATTGATCCGAGAGTACCATGTGAATGGTACTCTCCCAACGTTGGAGGAAGCCATGCACACCCTCCAATCCTCCAGAACTCGCCGGTCGCCTACCCAGTAGTGGCCGCAAAGGCAGATCCAGACATCCCTGGTTGCTGTCTCTAGCCGTTTCGGGAGTCTATCCCTAGAACAGGACAATGCGTACCTCCCTTATCTTAGGGACGTGGATGAGGTCGACGTCGAGGACTTCATCCCCACCGAATGGGGGTTCTTCTCAAAGGGCCCCACTGGCAGATGTCATCACAGTCACGCCACGATTCAACATCCTCACGTCAAGGAGGATGTCTCCCCAGGGATTCAGGCCCACGCTCCCCGAGCTTCGGCCCCTCAGACCACCCGACGAGGGCGGCAGATGTACAATCAGGGACTGGTCATCACCCTGGTCCCTAAGGAGGAGCTCCGCTGCCTAGCCACAAAGACATACCATGAACAGAAACCTACACCTGTTCACACATCCCGAGCCCACCATCTAGACATGCCGACATCATACAAGCCAGCACGCATCCCCACCGAGCTCCATCAAGCCTGTCTCTCACACAGGAAGACACTTACCAGGTAGGCGTCTCTGCCTGCCCAGGGTTCTGAAGCCCACCATCTTGACGTGGTGGCAACCCGATGCCTGCAGGACCAGCTTCTAGAAGATGCTTCTGACGCCCGCCATCCTGATATGGTGGTGATCAGCAAAGCCCGCCACCCAGATGTGGTGGCAAATCAAAGGAGGGCATGTCTCCCTGCCAACAAAGGCCACCAACTCGATACGGTGGGAAACCAATATACGCAGGGCCAGCTCCCTGCAGATGCAAGTAAAGTCCACCATACTGATGTGGTGGAAAATAGAGAGATAAACTGTCATATCCCGGTACAAGGGCAGATCCATTCACCTGCCCTGACACAGGATAATTGTTAGTACCCACTGACCATCGGAGGACCAGAGCAGGATATTCCTACTCCAATACCAAAATAGGCCTTCATACCCATTCCAGCCAATGATGTCTCTCTACATATCCTGTCAATGATGGATGAGCAGGTATCAATCCCAGATCATATCTTTCAGACTTTCCAGAATGTAATTGAATCAGTGGAAACAGCAAGGACTCAGGCTCGTGAGCCCATCTCCCCAATTGAGGAAACTCATCTAAGAGACGAGATAGCTGACTCAGAGTATATCTGCATCCCTGCTTCATCCCAGGAGGGTTGATGGCCATATTCCACGACGCAAGGGCAACTGGATCGAGAAACTTCACTTGTTCCAACTGGGGGACACCCTTCCATCATGGTGGATGCTCCAGAGCAGGAATATATCCCTGATAAAAGTCAAGATGTTCATCGGTGTATCCCGGCAGCATCACGAGACCCAACTTGATAGGGACCCAATGGTGAAGGTCGTTGTCAACAGAAGACGGTCCCGGCTACCCACAAGAAGCACCCCGAACGCACCCAAGGAAGCCGGAAAACAAAGAGCGGGTTCATGACTCCGCTCTGCAGGAAGATGGGGTTCCCAACCCCACTAAGCACACATCGCGGGCTCAGAACCCTACCCACCCATTACCATATTATGGGAGTGGCAGTACTAGTTGCAAAGGTCCTTCCTGCAATGTTGCTACCAAAAGCTCTGAAGGTCCTCCCCAGAGCACCCAAGGGGGCCTCCCCCGTGAGCATATAATGATCGATCACGAGAGATCCCCTTTTGATGTGAGTCATGGAAACCCTCAATGTGGCCAGAAGATTGAGCAGTAATAAGGTCATCCACTTGCTGTGGTCCACCCTGAAGGTCCTCCACGGGGTATACACTACAATCACTCTCCATGTTATGGGACCACATACTATGATAGTAGTCCTCGCTATCATAATCGCAATTGTGGAGACCCTCCCCACAGTGATGTCTAATCACAATAAGAAGTTCCTCCCCTTTTTGTATCCTGCCCTGAAGGTCCTCCCCATGGGTTACACTACAACGGAACTCCACGCATCCATGCATCAAATCACAGTGGTAGTCCTCTCCACCTTGATAATGGAAGTCCTCCCCATAGAGATATCAAGCAATGAAAAGTCCCTCCCCTCATTACGGTACATTCTAAAGGCCCTCCCTAGGATGTATCCCATAGATATTCTCCATGTGGCAGTAGTGATGGTAGTCCTTTCCATTTCCACAGCTGTGATGGCAGTCCTCACCACCATAGCCTCCATTGCGAAGGCCCTCCCCGCATTGGCCCCAAGCAATAAGAAGGTCATGCTCTTGTCGCGATGTGTCCTGAAGGTCCTCCCCAGGATGCACGTGGAACGTCAAGCCATGATGGTCATCCTCACCATGATGGAATTTGTTGCGAAGGTCCTCCCCGTAATGACGCTACATATCCAAAAGGTCCTCCCCTTGTTGTGACATGCCTTTGAGGTCCTCCCCAGGGTGTGCACTGCAAAAGTACTCTATGCAGTGAAGCATCAAGAAGTGATGGTAGTACTCACCACCACGGCCGCCATTATGAAGGCCCTCCATGCATTGGCCCCAAGCAATAAGAAGGTACTCCCCTTGCCGTGGTGTGTCCTGAAGGTCCTCCCCAGGATGCACGTCGAACGTCAATCCATGATAGACATCCTCACCATGATGGCAGTTGTTGCAAAGGTCCTCCCTATAAAGATGCTACGCAGCCAGAAGGTCCTACCCTTGCTGCGACACGCCATGGAGGTCCTCCCCAGGGTGTGTACTGCAAAAGTCCTCTTTGTAGTGAAACATCAAGCAGTAATGGTAGTCCTCACCATTACGGCCGCCATTGTGGTGGTCCTCCCCACGATGACATATCATATCGACAGGAAGGTCCTCCCCCTACCGAATAAAGCATCGAAAAGCCCTAGTATGCTGAGGAACTCAGAAGGACGGGATCAAGCATGTTAGAATCCCATTTAGTTACCGACGACATCCTTCTGCAATCAGGAGACGGTCCAGGGCTGCGTTCATCCTCTAAACGACCTCAGAATCACCTACATAATGATTCGACACCTACCGGTCCCACTATCTCTGACTACACAGACAGCGACCATCTCAGTTGGGCTGACCAGGTTGAGGATTCACTAGCGGAGGAGTATGACGATATGTTGTACCTGAGGAAACGACTGGCCAGGGATGATATACCAGTTATGTTTTGGCCTACGGCCACCTATCAGTTCGACATACCCAGAGAGTTGTCGGAAGAATGCGTGCACGGCATCCACCATAATATATGGGAAACTCTCCACTGACTGAAATCAAGCTTCCTGCCCTACGACGGGTATGTAGACCATGTTAAGATGATAGGAGACCTCCTACGTCACATAGACCTGGAGGCTCTTCCTTCAACATGACAACAGTGACCCGAGAGGAGTAAAGGAAACATGGAGATAGCCTGCCACCATGTGCTGCACCAGCTACGCCGCCTCATCAGTGATGCTCCGACTGGAGTCCATATCAGGGGATGGGGAGAACATGGAGCTCTGCATTTCACTCCGCTCCCTTCCCAGAAGAACCCATTTGTCATTGTGTCTTGCAACGTCATCACATCAGGACAACAATCGAGTGGTCTCCCGTTTCAGGAAAGGAAACACACACAGCAGAGTAAGGCCTTGAGTAAGTACCAGAAGCTTCAGGACCGATGGGAACAATCCATTCAAGAACACCTAAATCAGTCCACCAAGAGAATACAATAGGCCTCTCTCCTAAGAGAGGTCAATCAGCAATCCTTGCATGCCTCCCCAGAAGGGATTGATTCACAGAAGAACTCGGCACCAAACCCAGTTCACCCCCAAATGGGGGTAGACATGATCAGGCAGGTAGCGATAGCCGTAGCCACTGCCGCAATCTAGGGCCAACCCTAGCCTATAGGGATCAGGGAGTTTTTAACAACAAATTCCCCCATAAGACCAATAAAACTAGGAAGAGACTCAATGTCTAAGGAACGAAGCCATCCCCAGCCCCCAGGGCTAGGGGCATTATTACCCCCTCAACAACAACCTCCCCCATGAGAATCAACATTCTATCATATAGGGAGAGAAATCAGAAGAGGAGGTTCTCATCCTATCCTGTCATTTGAATCATTATCCGCTCTGAGAGGAAGGTGCACCGTGAGGTCGCATCAAAGAACTCTCCACGTCACCCTTTGTAATGAAGTCTGAAGGCAATCCCAGGACACAAAAGGGAAGGTCAGTAGAAGAAATGAGAGATCCTCTTCCCATTTGATGGATGAAATCTTCTCCACCCAGTGATATGCTTATATCAACGTCACAGAGGTTAACCCCACGGGTGATAACAGAGACACTGCAAATCCGGATGGATCGGGAGACGATATTTCCAGTTAGGATGTGAATCATAATGAAACACTAGGTGTACACACCCGGAACCAGAGGGCCTCCCTGAATATGGTCGTCCTTCCAGCCAACCCTCCTCTGCCTACCTAGCAAACTTCCAACAGGGATAAAAATAAAGGACTGGTTACCCTTAACCCGCCTCCTTCTCTTGAAAAAAATGAGCCACTCATGCTCGAAGAGAGATTCGGTCGATAGGAAGAGGAGATGAATGAATTATGGAGGCTTAACGTCGAGCTACTCCAGAGGAACCACCTTATTGAAAGTGTGTCCCAGGAGGAGCCACATAATGCACTCCCAACAAGTGCACCTCAAAGTCTAAGGTTTTCCCCAGCAAACGAAATACGGTCAGGGTTCCCGTCCAAGGAGGCGCATGGCCCGTCCAACTACCTAAATGTATATTCGGATGAACACCAAGACTTCCCTCCACTCAGAAGCAACCAGAGCAAGTACACCTGAACCCTCTGAAGGTTCCACAAATGGCACATGCACACCTAGTGCCGGCCAATCCAGATCCTCAGGAAATGCCTCGGGCTACGCCTACCCAGGACCGGGCCCAATAGGATGTAAACTAGGGTCTCACTAACACCATCGAGGCTCTAACAACTCGATTGGAAGAAATGAAAGGAAAAAACGATCTGATACATCTATATCGGAATCCCTACCCAGCTTGGGTGAGCAACACACCACCTACAACCAATTTTGGGAGCCCTTTATTCCCTATCTTCAATGGATCAGGTGATCTGGAACATCATTTAATGCACTACGCATCCTATTGCAACTTATGATGGGGACTCCAGAACAACAGGAAGCAATGAAACTCAGATGCTTTGTATGGACCCTACAAGGATCTGTCGTCATCTGGTTTACGAGTCTGCCATCCCAGTCAATAAAGAGCTGGGAAGACATTCAACAGCAGTTCCTATTCCACTTCAGCTCAATGTTGCCTAAAACGACGGTCAGCGATCTCATGAACTGCAAGCAAAGGGAGAATGAGAGGGTCTCATATTTCATTGCTAGATGGAATGGTCTTACCTATTCTCTGAATAGGCTAATTCCTCAAAATGAGATGCTAGACATATGCATTGATAATCTTCAAGATGAGTTTCGAACACTGCTCATACCAGTGGAGTGAACCACTGTCTTTCTCCATCTCTCGTCCATTGCCCAGAGAATTGAGGAATCTCTGTAGCGGACTAATTCAAAGTCCTGAATAGCCTCACAGGCTCCCACGAAAAGAGCCCCTGGAGTTGAAACGTCCCCTGTCACACTCAAGCTGGCCCCTGTGCCCGTGCCACCACTCAGGCCTCCACCAAATCATCAAGGGTCCTCTGCATATCAGTGACCACCTCCACCTAAGCGGGACGAACAATGAGGACCGAAGCGGAATCAGTTTGAGGAATGAAGACAAAAAGTATAGTCATTTCAGGATGATAAAGTACACGACTACTTCATTGCTGCCATGAACTGCAACTTGCTCCGCCTTCCGGAGCCGAGGAAACCTGAAGAAGTTGGCCACAATGATAGTCCAGATTACTTCCCCTACCATCGGATGTTGGGGCACGGTATCTGAGAATGATTTGTCTTCAAAGACCTCATGCAATGGATGGTAGACTCTAGATGGGTCGAGTTGGGACCATCCCCAACACATGTGGCATGTATCTCTACCACCAACTCTAACAAAGAGGAGGGGTGGAAGAAAGTCACCAGCAAGCAGGGGTAGAAATTTTACAACTGGATGAATCAGAAGACTATCAACTGAGCCCAGGGCATAGTTCAAGCTTAATTACGGCAACCAGTGTTGCCACCAATAGCCCCTGAAGCTGTAGAGATGACAATATTGACCTCACAACCCTCCATGATCCGTTCATCTAGGCGTAATTGAAGGATGAAACAATTACAAGAGGAGAAATCTGTGATGGGTCCAAAGTTAGTCCCGACCCTGGAAGATTATATGCCATCGAATTTGGCACCACAGGCACCGACCCACCAAACAAAACCATTAGGGAAAAACGACCAGGTTGACCTGTCAGAGGATGAAGAGACAATATTTAGTTATATTAACATCATCCATATTATGGAATCATTCCCTGGCGAAGGGTATGGTTACGAACCCGAGTTCCCTGCATGAGGAGCTAGGAGAAGAAATCGCAAAGGAAGGGGATACCAAGGAAGGCGCAGCTGCGACCAAAACCAACACTACGGTTGGACCTCGGACCAAACTGTTAGTATCACGGAAAACCATGGGAGAGCCCTTCAACGGACTCAGTAGGAGAAGGAATTCCCCTCCACCTCCACAAGCAGCCTCTTTGGCCCTGTTGTTCTGCGATACCCATTAGAGGAGGAACAGGCATCTGGCTGCCTAGTGCGCACAAACAGACCAGCCAGGCCAACTCCTCAAAATGCGGGAATGAAATCTATATCCGACCTTATGGTTGGCCCCTCCTCATCAAATGCACCATCCCCTGAAGCACCCACTATGGCTCTCCCGCCAATGGAGAAGCATCAGCCGTTGGAGCAGAAATACGATATCTTTAAGAAGATGGCATCGGTACTAGCCAAGATGTCCATCCTCTATGCCCTAAGTCTGTCAGTAGACCTCAGGGAGGTGCTTATAGAAGCATTGATGAGCCCCAAGGAGTTTCAAGCCACGGTATCCGCTGCTGAAATTTACCAGACGGAGACTGACCCGACTGAATGTGATGTGGTGATTTCCTTCACCGATCAGGATGAAGATGTCATCATGCAAGGACACATCAGACCACTATATGTGTCCGACACAGTGAATGGTATTGAGATCAGGAAATTCTTTATAGACAATGGCTCCAGAGTTAACCTCCTTCCCCTACGAACACTCCGTAAGCTAGGCTATAGTGAGTATGACATAATTACCTCAGCCACAACTTTGTTGGGTTATGACAAGAGTGAGTAAAAACCAATGGGAAAAATTAAGCTAAATACCCATTTTGGTGACTTGATATCCTACGCGGAATTCATGGTGGTCCATAAAATCTCAACATTCAATGCCCTTCTAGGAAGGCTGTGGCTCCATAAGCACATGGACGTTCCTTCATCCTATCACCAGTGTATCAAGTACTGCGTTAATGGACAAAGTGGAACATTGAACGCCGACAAGGCCCCTTTCGAGCTCTCTATGTCACATTAAATTGATGTCAATTTTTATGAGCAAAAGAAAAAGAAGCCTTTGGTCGATGGTGTCGACTGGATATTTGCTCCAAATGGCCTAGAAATTTTTCCTGATGACCCACTCAGGTAGCTTGGTAGAGATTATGTCCTGCCCATCATCCATTTTGAGATTAGGAGTTCAAGTATGGACAGGAACTCGAAAGTCCTCATGATTTCAGCCATGATGGCCGAGTATGAAAATGCGAGAACGTCCTCCAACCCTCAATCTGGGGATGAATACTGAAGCAGGGATGCCCACGATGCGTCTCCCTCAAACCCGTGAGAACCCGTGTCAGGAGCTCTCTCCTCGTCGGATCAAGAAGTTGGGGACTTGGGAGAATAAGAGGAGGAAGATCTCCGGGACGCACCTCCCCATTTGAGGAGGGTATCTCCACCACGGTGGATGAGCTCATGGAAATAAACCTGGGTGCCGAGGAAGATCCGAGGCCTACTATCATTAGTGCAGCCATGTCTCCCAAGGAGCACAAGGTATATACCTCTTTCCTGAGGCAACACTGGGTTGTTTTTACGTGGAATTACACATAAATTCTGGGTCACAATCCCAAAGTGGCGATGCATAACTTGGGTCTTCCAGAAGACCACCAGGGCTATAAACAGGATGCCAGAAGGACCATTCCCTCACATGCCGCCAAAATAGAGGCTGAAGTCGATAATCTCATTAAAGAGGGTTTCATTCGGGAGGTCCAGTACCCCATTTGGTTGGCCAATATTTTCCCTGTTAAGAAGAAGAACAGACAAATCCGCATCTGCATCAATTTTAGAGATCTCAATCGGCATTGCCCGAAAGATGACTTCCCGGTTCCAATCACCGAGTTATTAATCGATGCAATGACCGGGTATGAGGCTTTGTCCTTCATGGACGGATATTCCGGCTATAACCAAATCAGGATGGCCCGAGAAGATGAAGAAGCCACTGCCTTTAGGGACTCTCAAGGGGTATTCTATTATACGTTCATGCCCTTTGGTCTCAAGAACGCTGGTACCACATATAACTGTGCCATGCATCGGATCTTCAAACCGTTCTTGGGGAAATTCATTGAATGTTATGTGGATGACCTAGTGGTAAAGTCTAGAAAGTGCTCGGACTACCTGTCAGACCTTGAGACCATCTTCAATAAGCTTCGATAGCATATCTTGAAGGTGAACCCCTTGAAATGCACCTTTGGGTTTACCTCAGAGAAATTCTTTGGCTTCGTTGTACGCCATCGTGGCATCAAAGTTGACCCTGAGAAGACAAAGGTTATTCTCAGCGTACCACCTCCCCGCAAACTCACTAAGTTAAGGGGATTCCCTAGACAGCTAGCCTATATCAGGCGGTTCATAGCCAACTTGGAAGGAAAATGTTTTCCCTTCACTAGGTTAATGAAGAAGGGGGTCACGTACCAATGGACAGATGAATGCCAAGAGGCGTTAAACAACTTGAAGGAGTACCTATTAATCCCACCGGTGCTCATGCCCCCAGTTGAAGGAAGACCTCTCATCTTGTACATGACAGCCTTAGAGTGAACACTGGGAGCCATCCTCGCACAAAATAATGACGCGGGCAGTGAAAACAGTCTCTATTACCTCATCCGAACAATGATTGATACTGAGACTCGATACTCAAATATCGATAAGAACTGTTTGGCCTTGGTATTCACAGTTCAGGGTTTGTGGCATTATCTACAGCATCATGAAGTCCACTTGATCTCTCGGAGTAACCTGCTCAAGTACATCCTCAGCCGCCCGATGCTAACTGGATTCCTATCTGTAACACCCCGAGATTTTATGAAAAATATTCTTTTTAATTTCATTAATGTCTTGTGTTTTACGCTACACCAAAAGAATATTGCACAACACACATCCTTGACTTGCCTTGCATTACACACAATCGCGACCTTCCTCGATAGCATGTGTAGTACGCAATACCGAGTTTCACTAAACAACGATATGCTATTAAAATATTATTAAAACTAACCGTTATGAATAGTAATAACCACTTTTTGAAGTTTTTGATATTTTATTTTTCAAAATGGACTTCATTTTTAGATTCAGAATATTGAAATTAGCTTTGGGTGAAATTTTGGTACTTTTCGGATAACTTTCATTTTATGATGAATAGTGAAAATTACTAAATTTTAATTAAAAAAACCATTTTAATAGAAATAATTAATAGTTATAAATTATTAATTTGAGTGGTTTTAAAGTATATTTAGAATATATTTTTACAATTTAATACAATTTTGGTCATTGGATGTAATTTCACATTTAAACCAGACATAAACAAGGGTCAATCTTTTGATATTTATTATCTCTTAAGACCACGCTATTTGTTTTGACAACGGGAATTAATTTTTAAATTAATTAATGAAACTGATATGTTTTTAATTTGGTAAAATAGAAATCATTTTTGAGTTCATAATATCAAATATATCTTAGGCCTAATTTTTGGTATTTTTCTGGAAACCTTCATTTTTTGATGAATAGAGAAACCACTAAGTGGTAGTTAAAAAAATGAATTTTTTATAAAACTTAATTTTACCACTTCTGTGAGTGGAATTTAAAAAATCCGAGAGACACGGTTGATGTCAGTAAGTAAAATGCGGTTCAATGAGATGAAAATAATTTTTTATGAATAGTAACTTTTTACTTTTATTTACCACGGTTAAAAGTAAATAGGATAATTAAGGGTAAAAATGATATTATTATTATCCTAAAACATGTGATAATTCTATTGGATAAGTGTAATTCGAACAAAAAAAACCTTAGGAAAAAAATATGACCATTTAGGCCCACTTGGATTAGATTAGGACATTTATTATTAATTTATTTAAAGAATGGTTAAAATAGTTAAAATCAAAGTTTAATAAGTAAATCATTTTTTATATAGGATTATACATAACATAAATTCGACTATAAATATTCATTAGAAAGATAAAAACATTTCCTACATAATTATAATTTATTTGTAATTTTTAGACTTTAAATAATTTAATTTATTTATGACACAAATATGATGCAGTAATTAACTTATTAATGAAATATTGACATAATTGATGTTATAAATACCCAAATAAATGTAATTTGAGACTTTTTATGAATTAGACTAATTTTCTAGGTTAATATGACATGTTATTATTGATTTAATTAACTAGTTATAACTAATCATTCTTTTATGATTTTCACAAAAATCAATTACTAAATAGTGTCAAAATTGACATAAAATGGTTTTTAAAACAAATATTATATTATTAATTTTTATTTTATTCTTAAAAATATAAGATTCGGCCAAATGACTTAGATAAGGTTATATATATTAATAATAAACAACTTGGGGTTAGTTTGTCTTATTATAGTATGTTTATTGACCTTATAGTATAAGAACACAAGAAGACACGGTAAAAGTAAAATTATTTAACTTAATGTTAAATATAAATGATAAGGTTAAAATAGGAAACTAAACTTGTCTAAATTATATTTGATGAGAGTATTTCGAACCATCCCCACCTTAGATTCTAAATAAAACAATTTGGAGCTATTTAAAACCGAATTTGGCTTTATAATAAAATAATATTTTTTTTTCCAAAGGTGCCCCTCTCCTCCCTTATAAAAGGGCACCTCCTCCCTCTCTTCCTCACACCACTTTGAGCCTTCAAGCTCGTCCAACCCCTGAAAAATTATCTTCTAAACTCCCTAGAAACATCCTAGAGGTCCTGGTATTTTTCAAAGACCAATTTTATTTCCCTAAAAGGATGACTCAAAGAGGCGCTTCAAAGAAGAGGTAATGTCCGTTACCGATTTTTTCAACTTTATTTCTTCTTCCACGTCTTCTTCTTAGATTGTTTCATTATGAAGTAATAACATAAGTATCACTAATATAATTATATGTTATTATTAGTTTTAAAAACCCTATTTCACCATCTATCCATCCTACGTAAAACGAAATCACCGCGTGTGCGTACCTACGGAATACCGTCTCCACGTCATGGTGTAATCTATTTTCCACCACCACCTTACTTGGATGGGTATAATGGTGTACATAATAACTATATATGATTATTGTAAATTGATATTGATTCTTAAATAGTACACATACACTCCAATAGAATTCCACGATCATGAGAACGATATCATCGCTCGTGCATACGTACGGACTACCGTCTCCACGACGCGATGAGATTCATTCTCCAGGTTAACCATTCATAAATGATTATAAAGTATATATAATAAGTAATAATGAAATATATGAAATAATAATGATACTGGATTTATGTGTATATATATGTATGTTATCTACTTAATTCCATTCAACTCAATAAGGAAATGAAAACAGCGTTCATCCGTATGTACGGCCTACCGTCTGCATGAACGGTGTATTTCTTTCCATTTACTGATCTATTATATATATGTATATTCTGAATATATATTATATATAAATCAAATTTTATATTCTGTAATTAATTAATCATGATCTAAGTAATCATATGAATAATTACAAGTCAAAACACGGACGAAAAATGAAACGATTTTACCCAAAATGCACTTTAACATGGAATTTACAAAAGAACGGGTAATATAAAGTCATAATTGAACCATATATGATATCATAACAATGATTATGATTCTGGAATAAGTCAATGAAATTATTTAAATCATTATACAGGAGGTTCGGACACTTACGAAGCAAATCGGACCTAAGGTAAGGGAAACATCACAATCTCATTTTTATCCGAGATTGTTTATTCTTTGGAATTTACTGGGGTGTATTTTATCATCCACATCCATGTTTCCTCAATATGTAATATTATTTCCATCCACCTACAATTTTTTAAATCCAATTTTACCCTTCGGTGAGTTTTTAGTAAAAGATATTAAAGGAATCATTTGTCATTTTTCGTACGAGGTACTTTTTTACTTTTCCGAAAAAAGTACGAGAAGAATGTTTTTTTTAACTTATACGGCATGAATAAATTTTTAAAACATTATTTAAAAAAAGCTTCCTTTACAAGTTTTCATGTTTGTTTTTAATCAAATTCTTTTAGTTTATAATTGTATGACATGTTAAGAAAGGAAAAGTTTTTTTGAAGTAGAAAGGATATTTTCCTCAAGAATGGAGTTCAAGAGTTTTATCAAAATTATTTTCCATCTAAGATAATATAGGGTTCTGTTTCTATCCCTATTATTACATGTATTTGTTTATGTTGTTATGGAAATATTTTTATGAATTCTTTTATTTTATATGAATTGTTTTATGATGTCACGATGTTTAAAATTCTCATTTTTATTACATGGGTTATGCTATGATGTATGGTTTATGATTTTGTGGCACACATAAGAATGGTATAATTATGAGATGGGTGGGACCTATATCTCCCTCCAATGCATTGGGTAAAGATTTTATATCTCATGAGATAGAAATGGTTGGAACGACAGGTTAAACCGGTTCAGTGAAACCAGACTGAAACGAGGAGTGAACTCGGTTCAAAAATGGACTTTGTCCACAAAGATAGTCTTGGAAATGAGTCTTGACTAATAAGAAATGATTCTCTATGATTATGTGTGTATTCCACAAAGCTTCATGTTTTAAGTTATGATTATTGTGATTACATTTCACTACTATGATTTATCTCATGTTATGATATTATGATCTCTTTTGCAGATAAAGATTTCCAAAATGTTATGTTCTTATGAATATGATGTGATTAATATTTCTTTTGTTTTCCCTTACTGAGAATTTGAGCTCACCCTTTTATGTTTTCTTTTTCCCCAGGATATAAAGAAAGGTTTTAGGTAAAAAAAAGGAAGATCTTTATGGGAGATGTTGAAGATCTTTCACCACGATTAGAAGATTATATTCCGAGTTTCCAAAGACACTAAACTATTACGGTCCTTGTGTGTGTGTTTTTGTTATGTACTAAGTATTCAAAAAAAGTAATTTAATTTCCATGTAAGTTAAGATTCAGGTCTCTACTGTTGGTATCAGAGGAATGGTTTAGTCAACCTTTGGAAACTAGGATGCGAGAACTTTAGTGAGATCCCTAGAGATATTTATAAGGTATGTCTAGGGATGTCCCTAAGGTTAAGTATAAGTATAGGTTATAGTATTAGAATTACGGTAACCCAAGATGTTAGATATTGAAGGTACTACCCCTTTATTGTATTGTTTTCCCTAGTGTGATTTTTGCCTCTCACACTATTATTTTTGGGTTTTAGATGATGGATGGAACCTGATGGAACTGTGTTGATCAATGTAATAGACAATGCAATGATTGTCCTCTTGAACAAACAAATGTTATGGGAGATGGAGTGAAAAATCTTATTGCTATACTAACACAAGCTATGAATCATTCTGGACGTCCAAATGAGCAGAGAAGAGAACAATATTCTATTGAGTCCTTCATGAGGCAACATCCACCTTCTTTCGGTGGGTCTTCTGATCCACTTGTTGCTGAACAATGGATCAGTACCACTAAAAAGATATTTTCAGTTCTTCAATGTTCTGAACATGATAAAGTCATCTTAGCAATGTATCGTTTGGAAGGTGATGTTGATCAATGGTGGAATCTTATCAAGAGTACGAGGCCAAGAGATGAAATTGGGTCCATGGAATTGAATGAGTTCAAGAACTTATTTTTAAATAAGTACTTCCCTCGTATTCTTCAAACAAAGATGGAGGAGTTTCTTGAACTAAAGGAACAGGATGATGAATCTGTTGGTATATACGAATCAAATTTTAAAAGGCTTGCAAGGTATGCATCTGGATTTATCATCCAACCTGAAAGTAAATTTGATCGATTCTTCAGTGGCATTAAACCAAATCTTCTAAGGGAATTATCTATAAGATACTTTAGTAGCTATGAATAAATTGTGTGTTGTGCTATTAAGGTAGTAATGGAAATTGGTGTTACATATCCATCTCATGGTTTTGATAAGAAATGAAAGATGGAGTTCAAGGAGAAATCTAAAAATAATGGTGAAAAGAATATGAATGTTTCCTTATGCTCAAAGTATGGAAATAAGCATGGAAAAGATTTTCTTAAAGGGACTAGAAAATGTTTTAAGTGTGGAAAAGAAGGTCATCGAGAAGCTGAGTGTCGAAGTAACCGAAAAGGGTTGCTAATGGTGTGAATAAAGAAAAGAATGTATAGAACGCACCAACAACACTTCAATGCTTCAATTGTAATGAAATGGGGCATTATGCTAATCAATGCCCTAATCCATTGGTTAATGATGATCGACATGAGCAACCACTTAAGGAAAAGGACAAAGGGAAGTCACATGCAATCACTATTGGCAATGTTGAATATGACAACGATGTGGTGGAATGATTAAGTGTTTATGTAATGGGATTCCAAAATAATGTTGTATATAGTATCGTGGAATATTGGAATATTTATGTATTGGTCTATTGTGGTTTTCAATAATTTTATGGTACTGGTAACCATGGAAAGTGATTGAGATATTTTTGGAAAAAAAGATGATATGCGCATAATGAAGGGAAAACGAGAAAATGAAATGTTTGACAGTATTCATGAGCTCATGATTGATATAAGGACTAAGTGATATCATGGTTGAGTATAAAGAATTTTGAGGATTTTGGTATGTGGAAAGTGTTAACTTTTAACTACATTCATGTTTTCACTAAGGTTCAATGGGTATTAATTTTTTTTTCAAGAGAATACATAATTAATGTATTCACATTATTGGAATGTGACCAACAAGATATGTGGGGGATAAATGATGGTATTCAGATGCTTGATTGATGAAATTTCATGTAATCATTTTCTTTATACTATGAGCTTGGACTGATGTATTTTAGATAAGCCTAAAGATTGGAATGGATTATGTTGGACATAAGTTAGTATTGTTTAAGGATAGAACTTTTTTTGATATTATTGATGGGATGTTATAGTAATATAGTTTTAGAAAAAGGACAACCTGCAGGACAGACGACAACCCATTGCGTCGGACAAGGCTGTGGGAATCGAACCCACAACCAAAGTGCGACTGGCCTTTATCGCCTACCATTGGCCTACAGGAAGTCCCTGTTTAGTAGAAACTAGTTTTATTATATTAAGCAGTATGATATATGAAGTATAAGTCCATTTTATGAACCATATATGATTAATCTCACTATAGATGGACTTATGTATTTTTTGATAACTTTTCTAACCTTTTGTTTGAGACAGATGGAATGACCCATCATTTTATCACATGATCTACAAACACATCACGAATGACAAATTCAACTTCATTTATTTAAGAGATTAAGTGGAAATTGTCCAAAGAATGACCAACGGTGAGACTATACCAAAATCATGAAAGTATTTCTTCTAATTCCAATTTCATCAACTTTAGGGAAATGATCTTGAAAACCAAAAATGTTGTCCTAGTGGTCTTATATCTGATGAATCAGATGGTACCTTAGATCGTCACAAATTTATGGCTTTGTGATTTCTGGATTTTCCATAGCCATGTTCTCTACCCTCTCCATCAGAACATGATGGTTAGATTTCTCTTCCATATCCATATTTTCACCTATATGGAAACCCAGTGATTAGTTTATTTGGGTAACCATTACGTTTCATACTTTTGTTTTTTTATAGATTGGTTTTGGTATTCCTTTTTACGATGTGGGTTTCTATTAAAGAAACTTTCAAGTAGTAAACCATTTATAACCCTGACGAATTTCGAGGGCGAAATTCATTTTAAGGGGGGTAGAATGTAACACCCCGAGATTTTATGAAAAATATTCTTTTTAATTTCATTAATGTCTTGTGTTGTACGCTACACCAAAAGGAGCTTTCACAACACACATCCTTGACTTGCCTTGCATTACACGCAATCGCGACCTTCCCCGATAGCGTGTTTAGTACGCAATACCGAGTTTCACTAAACAACGATATGCTATTAAAATATTATTAAAACTAGTCGTTATGAATAGTAATAACCACTTTTTGAAATTTTGTAAATTTTATTTTTCAAAATGGACTTCATTTTTAGATTCGGAAAATTGAAATTAGCTTAGGGTGAAATTTTGGTACTTTTTGGATAACTTTCATTTTATGATGAATAGTGAAAATTACTAAATTTTAATTAAAAAACCTTTTTCATCGAAATAATTAATAGTGATAAATTATTAATTTGAGTGGTTTTAAAGTATATTTAGAATAGATTTTTACAATTTAATACAATGTTGGTCATTGGATGTAATTTCACATTTAAACCAGACATAAACAAGGGTCAATCTTTTGATAATTATTATCTCTTAAGAACACGCTATTTGTTTTGACAACGGGAATTAATTTTTAAATTAATTAATGCAACTGATATGTTTTGAATTTGGTAAAATAGACATCATTTTTGAGTTCATAATATCAAATATAGCTTAGGCCTAATTTTTGGTATTTTTCTGGAAACATTCATTTTTTGATGAATAGTGAAACCACTAAGTGGTAGTTAAAAAAATGAATTTTTCATAAAACATAATTTTACCGCTTCTGTGAGTGGAATTTCGAAAATCCGAGAGACACGGTTGATGTTAGTAAGTAAAATGCGTTTCAATGAGATGAAAATAATTTTTGGTGAATAGTAACTTTTTACTTTTATTTACCACGGTTAAAAGTAAATAGGGTGATTAAGGGTAAAAATGATATTATTATTATCCTAACACATGTCCTAATTCTATTGGATAAGTGTAATTCGACCAAAAACATCCTTAGGAATAAAATATGACAATTTAGGCTTACTTGGATTAGATTAGGACATTTATTATTAATTTATTTAAATAATGGTTAAAATACTTAAAATCAAAGTTTAATAAGTAAATAATTTTTAATATAGGTTTATACACAACATAAATTCGACTATAAATATTCATTAGAAATATAAAAATATTTCCTACATAATGATATTTTATTTGTAATTTTTATACTTTATATAAGTTTATTTATTTATGACACAAAGATGATGCAGTAATTATCTTATTAATGAAATATTGACATAATTGATGTTATAAATACCCAAATAAATGTAATTTGAGACTTTTTATGAATTCCACTAATTTTCTAGGTTAATATGACATGTTAGTATTGATTTAAATAACTTTTTTTGAACTAATAATTCTGTTACGATTTTCAAAAAAATCAATTACTAAATAGTGTCAAATTTGACATAAAATAGTTTTTAAAACAAATATTATATTATTAATTGTTATTTTATTCCTAAAAATCTAAGGTTTTGAAAAATGACATAGATAAGGTTATATATATTAATAATAAACAACTTGGGGTTCGTTTGGCTTGTTATAGTATGTTTATTAACCTTATAGTATAAGAACACAAGAAAACATGGTAAAAGTAAAATTATTTAACTTAATGTTAAATATAAATGATAAGGTTAAAATAGGAACCTAAACTTGTCTAAATTCTATTGGATGAGAGGATTTATACCCATCCCCCCCCTTATCTTTGAAATAAATCAATTTTGAGCTATTTAAAACTGAGTTTGGCTTTATAATAAAATAATATTTTTTGTTTTTCCAAAAGTGCCCCTCTCCCCCCTTATAAAAGGGCACCTCATCCCGCTCTTCCTCACACCACTTTGAGCCTTCAAGATTGGACAACCCCTGAAAAATTATTTTCTCCACTTCCCTAGAAACATCCTAGAGGTCCTGGTCTTCTTTAAAGACCAATTTTAGTTCCCTAAGAGGATGACTCAAAGAGACGCTTCAAAGAAGAGGTAATGTCTGTTACCGATTTTTCAACATTATTACTTCTTCCACTTCTTCTTCTTAGGTTGTTTCATTATGAAGTAATAACATCAGTATCACTCATATACGGATATGTCATTATAAGTATTAAACAACCCTATTTCACCATCTATCCATCCTACGGTAAACGAAATCACCACGTGTGCATACGTACGGAATACTGTCTCCATGTCGTGGTGTAATCTATTTTCCACCACCAACTTACTTGGATGGGTATAATGGTATACATAATAACTATATATGATTATTGTAAATTGATATTGATTCTGAAATAGTACACATACACTCCAATACAATTCCACGATCATGAGAACGATATTATCGCTCGTGCGTACGTACGGACTACCGTCTCCACGTCGCGATGAGATTCATTCTCCATGTTAACCATTCATGAATGATTATAAAGTATATATAATAAGTAATCATGAAATATATGACATAATAATGATACTGGATTTATGTTTATATATATGTATGCCATCTACTTAATTACATTCAACTCAATAAGGAAACGAAAACAACATTCATGCGTATGTACGGCCTACCGTCTCCATGAACGGTGTATTTCTTTCCATTTAATGATCTTTTATATATATGTATATTCTGAATATATATTTTATATAAATCATGTTTTATATTCTGGAATTAAGTAATCATGATCTAAGTAATCATATGAATAATTACAAGTCAAAACACGGACGACAAATGAAACGATTTTACCCAAAATGCTCTTTAACATGGAATTTACAAAAGAACGGGTAACATAAAGTCATAAGTGAACCATATATGATATCATAACAATGACTATGATTCTAGAATAAGTAAATGACATTATTTAAATCATTATACAGGAGGTTCAGACACTTACGAAGCAAATCGGACCTAAGGTAAGGGGAATATCACAATCTCATTTTTATCTGAGATTGTTTATACTTTGGAATTTACTGGGGTGTATTTTATCATCCACATCCATGTTTCTTCAATATGTAATATTATTTCCATCCACCTACAATTGTTTAAATCCAATTTTACCCTTCGGTGAGTTTTTAGTAAAAGATATTAAAGGAATCTTTTGTCGTTTTTCGTACGAGGTACTTTTTGAATTTTCCGACAAAAGTACGGGAAGAATGTTTTTTAACTTATACGGCATGAATGGATTTTTAAAACATTATTTCCAAGAATCTTCCTTTATAATTTTTCATGTTTGTTTTTAATCAACATCTTTTAGTTTAGAATTGTATGACATGTTAAGAAAGGAAAAGTGTTTTTGAAGTAGAAAGGATATTTTCCTCAAGAATGGAGTTCAAGAGTTTTATCAAAATTATTTTCTATCTAAGATAATATAGGGTTCTGTTTCTATCCCTATTATTACATGGATTTGATTATGTTGTGATGGAAATATTTTTATGAATTATTTTATTTTATATGAATTGTTTTATGATGTCACGATGTTTAAAATTCCCATTTTTATTACATGGGGTATGCTAGGATGAATGGTTTATGATTTTGTGGCACACCTAAGAATGGTATCATTATGAGATGGGTGGGACCTATATCTCCCTCAAATGCATTGAGTAAAGATTTTATATCTCATGAGATAGACATGGCTGGAACGGCAGGTTAAACCGGTTCAGTGAAACAGGACTGAAACGAGGAGTGAACTTGGATCAGAAATGGACTTTGTCCACTAAGATAGTCTTGGCAATGAGTCTTGACTAATAAGAAATGATTCCCTATGATTATTTGTGTATGACACAAAGCTTCATGTTTTAAGTTATGATTATTGTGATTACATTTCACTACTATGATTTATCCCATGTTATGATATTATGATCTCTTTTGCAGGTTATGATTTCCAAAATGTTATGTTCTTATGAATATGATGTGATTGATATTTCTTTTGTTTACCCTTACTGAGAATTTGAGCTCACCCTTTTATGTTTTTTCCCCAGGATATAAAGAAATGTTTTAGGTAAAAAAAGTATGATCTTTATGGGAGATGTTGATGATCTTTCACCACGATTAGAATATTATATTCCGAGTTTCCAAAGACACTAAACTATTACAGTCCTTGTGTGTGTGTTTTTGTTATGTACTAAGTATTCCTCAAAAGTAATGTAATGTCCATGTATGTTAAGGTTCGGGTCTCTACACTATCCCGATGGGCAGTCATCCTACAACAGTTTGACATCCAGTTTGTGCCTCAAAAAGCCATCAAGGGTCTGGAATTAGCAGACTTTCTGGTAGAACACCCTTTGACAGGGAACACTACACCAGACGTCGAGCTACCTGATGAAAACATATTCTTGGTTTGAGAGGAGTTCCCAACATTGGAAATGTACTTCGACGGCGCATCCTGAAGCCCAACCGGGAGGAGGATGGAGGATCCCATATTCAACAAAGTGGGTTTGGGGATAATACTCGTGTCTCCAGAAAAGGCAGTCTTTCCATTTTCCTTCCACCTGTCAGAGGGACATAAAAAACAATGAATCGGAGTATCAAACCCTCATTGTAGGCCTGGAACTCGCACTCTAGGAACAAGTACAATACCTTAAGGTAAAAAGTGACTCGGAACTAGTCGTCAAGCAAGTCAATGGTGACTATGCTATTAAAAAGGAGTTGATCTCCCTATTTGACCATGTCCGAGGGTTAATGGAGAAATTCTCCATAGAACCAACATTGACCTATATTCCCCTATCTCAGAATGCTCAGGCTGATGCATTAGCCAACACGGCCACAACCCTAGATGACCCAGGCTGGGATGAAATGGTTATCAGTATTGCTCACCTTCTAATGGTATTTCCATTTGTTCTGACCAAGATGGAAGAAATCCATGAAGTCAGTCATGTCCCTGAGCCATATGCACCTGCCACCGGTTGGATGGCCGCCATTGAAAACTACCTTCAACGGGGAGAACTTCCAGCATACAGGGCTAAACGAGAGCAAATACGGAGAAGGGCAATCAAATTTATCCTATATGGCGTCGCGGGGAAGAAACAGGTCCTCTACAAATGAGACCTCGATGGAATGATACTTAGATGCACTGATGGAGAAGGAAACACCGTAGTAATGAATGAAGTACATGCAGGAGCATGTGGAGAACATCAACCAGGGACCAATCTTTCCCATCAGGTTCAATGGCTTGGGTACTACTGGCCTACAGTGGCATGAGACTATGAGTGTTTTACCGCAAAATTCCACTCATTCCAAATTCATGCCCACTTCATACACCAACCCCCGGAGTTACTTCATCAAGCCAAGTACTCCTGACCGTTTTCCATCTTGGGGATGGACGTCATGGGACCATACCCTCCCTCCACGGCCAAAAAGTTGAAGTATATCCTCATAGAAACCGACTTCTTTTCCAAATGGGCAGAATTCATACCCTCAAGGATGTCAGGGCAAGAAATATTTTCAGCTTTGTGAAGACCAATATCATTACCAGATTTGGTGTCCCTCATGCCATACTGACAGACAACGACACCAACTTCTGCTCTGCTGAATTGGAGAAACTATACCATGAGTATGGTATCAAAGCTAGCCACTCATCCCGCTACCATGCAGTGGCCAATGGACAGATAGAGGCTTTCAAAAAGACTCTGTCCAACATTCTCCAGAAAATGGTGGAAAAAGACAATAAGTCATGGCCAGATAAACTCCTCCATGCATTGTGGGCCTATCGAACCCCAATCTGCACCGCTACTCGGGCCACCCCGTACTCGTTGGCGTACTGCATAAAGGCAGTCTTGCCCATTGAACTCCAACTTCCCTCACTTCATGTTGCCATCTCTGATCAATTATCTGACGATGAGCAGTCAGAAAAGCGGCTAGGCGAATTGGAACAGCTAGACGAGAAGCGGCTGCACACTTTGCACCATATAGAAGTATACCAGAATCGGATTGCACGAGCCTTCAAAAAAATGGTCCATCTCTGGTCTTCCTTGGAAGGAGAATTGTTATTGGTCCTCCGAACTCCAATGATACCTGGAATTATGACTCCAAAGTTGGAACCCAAATGGGAGGGACCATACATTGTACACAAGGTCTAATCCAACAAAGTATATACCCAGATCTCTATGGACGGAAAATTTACAACCTCTCCTACAAATGCAATATTCTTAAATAAATAATTCGCATAGAAACAAAAATTTGAATATGTCTTTACTACATGATGTTAAACTGCACGGAAGACGTCTTTACCGCACGATGTTAAACTGCATGGAAGTCGTCCTCACTGCACAACGTTAAACTGTGAAGACCCCTCTTTTCCTTTCACGTCGGGTCACAAATGTCTTTACCGCATGACGTTAAACTGCACAGAAGACGTACTTACCACATGACGTTAAACTTCATGGAATCTAATAATACCCGTCATCCTAACCACATGACATTAAACTGTATGGACCTTTTCCTAACCACACGACGTTAAACTACACAGATTTTAGAGAACTATGTACGGCTTGATTCCCGCCCTCACATGATACATAGCGACGCCGGGATCCCCTATCTTGGACCAGACCCCTGAATAAAAGTTAAAAATTCCTTCTTCCCCCCATTTACGAACCAGAACTGCATGGGGTGTATCCCTCATCCTCACCGCACAACATTAAACTGCGCAGAAATGAAGTTAAAAATGCCCTCTCCCCCCATGTGTGGACCAACCCTGCACTGGGTGTACTTCTTCTAGAGAACTACATGCGGCTTGATTCCTTCCCTTCCAAGATACGTAGTGATTCTAGGGTTCCCCATACTGGCCCAACCCCCTGAAAAAAAGATAAAAATGCCCTTACCCCCTGTGTACGAACCAGACTGGCATGGGGTGTACTTATCGTCCTTACCACACGGCGTAAAACTGCATGGACAACAAGATTTAAAAATGCCCCCTTTTCCCCATGTATGGGCTAGACTTGCATGGGGTGTATTTTTGCATCCTCGATGAATGATGTTAAACTACATGAACAATAATGTTAAGAATTCCCCCTTCCCCCGTGTACGGACCAGACCTGCACGGGGTGTGTATTTCGTCTTTACCGCATGTCGATAAAATTTATGGACATCGCCTTTACTGCATGATGATAAACTGCATGGACTTCATACTTACCGCAAGAAGATAAAATTCATGGACTTAGTCCTTACCGCATGATGATAAACTGCATGGACTTCCTCCTTACTGCATGATGATAAACTGCATGGACTTCATCCTTACAGCATGACGATAAACTGCACGAACTTCATCCTCACTGCTTGATGCTAAACTGCACGGACTTCGTTGTGACCCACCCAAGACACATGGATATACGATATGGAGATAATACATGCACATTTGGATGAATTCTCTCCATACATCAGACTCCATGACCTGGATAATTATGGATCTTCATAACCACTCATGGCCACCGGAAGTGGAAAGTCATCGACCCGTGGACACCTTTGCATGACTATGCATACCATTACCTCAACGACTCTGAATAATAATAGCCCTTGGCTCGTCTACCAAAGGCAAGATTCCCAAGGCGACACTCTTCCTTGCTCCGTATGCTTATCGGCCTCAGAGCCCCCATACCATACCTCCTGATCCAGAAGGTTATGACGAAGTGGTTTACAAGTTCATTCCCCTTTTCACATCCAAGTGTTGCCAATGTATCCTTATCTGGCTAGCCTATGTGTCCACCGGTGGTTCACATAGCAACCTACATCAATGAACATCAAGCCAGGACTAGGCTACTTTGACTCAACCGACAATTGTAGTGAAGATATTTCTTGTATACCCGGACACCATTATCCCCACGTGCCGAACTCTGCACTATGAGTGACCGCAGATTCTCATAACCATTCATGGACATCAGAAGTGGAAAGTCATCGACCCGGGGAAACCATTGTACGACTATGCATACCAAGCCCTCAGCGGCTCTGCATAATGATAGCCCCTTGCTCGTCCATCGAGGGCAATATTTCCTCAGGCGGTACTCTTCCTAGCTCCGGACGCTTACAGGCCTCAGAACCCCCACACCAAACCTCCTGATCTGAGAAAACTCAAAGTTGAAGTTTACAACCTTCATCCCCCACCTTGTTCCAAGTATATCAGGACATGTTGACCTAGTTATCCTTCGAGTGACTACAACAATATTCACTCAATGGTCCAAGCTCTATGACCGCTAAACTTGACGTACCTCGTCCTCACCGCACGACGTTAAACTACATAGAGTAAAGGTACACCCCCACGCACAAATTAAATTAGCATAGAGAGCTCTCTAAGCTTTAACAACAACCAGGGCCGAGTAGGCCCAACATGTTCAGACATTTCCTTTCCCAATGAATGACTTCATGGCCCAGATAATTGTGGATCTTTATAACCATTCATGGCCATCGGAAGTGGAAATTCATCGACCCGAGTACACCTTTGTATGACTATGCATACCATGCCCTCAGCGGCTCTGCATAATGATATCCCCTGGCTCATCCACCAAAGGCAAGATCTCCTCGGGAGACACTCTTCCTAGCTCCGTACGCCTACTAGCCTCAGCGCCCCCATATCATCTCTCCTGATCCAAGAAGCCCCAGAACCACGATTTACACCATTAACCCCCTCCATGTCTTGGACATTCCAGGATACTCAGGACCAGTTGCATCCAAATCAAGAGCGACCTTTTTAGTAATAATCCTTACATCACGACGTTAAACTGCACGGTCAATCGTCCTCGCTGCATGACGTTAAACTACACAACATCCTTTGAGAATTCTCTTTGTCCTTACTGAATGATGCTAAACTTCACGGTCAAACCCACCATGGGTTCAGTAAGGAACAGAGGCTTTTCTCTATCCATTAGTGCACGGGTCAGACTAGCACAAGTCATTGTCTCACACCTGCCTGAGAAGGGATTACTTCACCCATTATCAGGATGTTTAGTCTAGATGGTTCCCCCATATCCAGGCACCCTCTCATCATAAACCATACTCTTCACTCAGAAAAATCTGAACTGTCATAAGACACCCCTAGTGGTCCCAAATATCAACTTCCCTGAAGGTGTGTGGCTATCAGGGGAATACAATCATTGACCTAAGGACACCCTTGCATGACTAAACATACCATGCCCTCAGCGGCTCTGCATACTGATAGCCCCTGGCCCGTCTACAAAAGGAACGATTTCATTAGGAAATGATTCTCTCCGTACGCCTCTTGGCCCCTGAGCCCTCATGTCTATCCTGGGATTCAGAAACCCTCTGGGTTGCAGTTTACCAAACTCTTTCACAACCCTGCCTGTATATGGTGGAACGTATTTGACAAGATTACTGAGAACCAGGAGAAGTTGTTCCATTTTAAATGATATCCCATCTGCATGAATTTAAACTACGCCTAGCCTCATCCATCCCTTATGCTAACTAAATGCATAGGGAAGTTGTCTCCTGACCACGATCCTAATTAGTACAGATGTTCCCAAAACCCTTTCAGATTTCACACTCCCCTTCCGAGCCACCCCTGGTGGTTTTCAGGATTTTCCAAGCAACCCATTGTGGTTTCCATAAGCCGGACTTTCATGAAGTCCTATGTCCATCAGAAATGGAGAGTCATTGACTTAAGGACACCTTTTCATGACTATACATACCATTCCCTCAGTGGATCTGCATATTGATCACCCCTGGACTATCTATCAAAGGAAAGTTTTCCTTAGGAAATGATTTTCCTACCTCTGTACGCCGACGCGGCTCTCATGCCTTGAGGCATGCCCTACATGCCGTTCAAATTTAAACATATTCTCCCCACGTGCAGTCGAAGAGTATTGAGACAACTTTCAATCAGCTGAATCCCATTGGGGCCCTCACCCCACCATGTTTGGTCAAGGTTTTTCGACCTAAAAAATAAATAATGATAATCTTGTCGGCGAGACTTTAAATCACTCACAAAAAGAGGCACAAACCTGTTAGGTCGAAAAAGTGAAAAGGGTGAACTAAGAAAAAGTCGGACCATACCCACTGGGTTCGCACTAAAAGAGCCCAGAAAAAAATCAGGATATTTAAAGAAGAGACAAAAAAGTTTGTAGGTATTTTCTACAAATTCCTAGCAATAGTCAAACTATGCTCGCTGGACCCCATGGTCTAGGAAAAATTTAGAGCTTGTTTTCCTAAGTTATGATTGATCATGATTCAGTGAATTGTTATTTACACAACAATTGTTCTATGTAACAAGCAAATTTCATAGCAATAAGTGATTGACAAAGACTGTGTTTTGTTAGAAAAAAAAGGGAGGACGTCCACAGGCTGGGTTCTGACCCTCACAAAAAAGGGGGAGGGGGTAAGTAAAACAGAGTGTACAAGAGTGGATCTGATAGTCATAAAATATCCTGACTCGCTCTCCCCACCAGATTATAAATCGTGTGATGAAGGTCATTACAAGACCATTCCAACACGTCCTTCTCCCTGGCTTTAACCTCAGCCACCAGACGAGTATGCTCCACTGTTGTTTAGAGATTGTTGTTGATTCCTTTTTTGGTGACTTCGAGATGACTGATTATAGATGACAATTGATTCCTCAGCATCACTACCCATTCTTCACATTCATGCTACTCGGAGGATTGAACGACCACCTGATCTCGAGAGTTCGCATCCTGAGCCATCAGCTGATGGAGTTGTATTGTGGATTCCTCCAGGGCTCAGGTCCCATAATGAGACACAACATAGTGAGAAAGTTTGAGTTCACTAGTGGATTCTTCCTCACGAGCCATGACAACTTGGAAGGCAAGAGAGTGGAACTGCCGATAGTCAAAGCCGCCCAACCCCAAACCCAGGAAGAGTTGTCGATGAGATTCAGTCTTAGTTGCCATCTCATCTAGAGGGGTTTCGGCAATGATCTTGCAAATTCGAGGCCAGGACCACCTGTGCACCGCCCGATGGTCTTCCATGGCCCAAGGATCTTTGGTGTCCTCCCCGAATAGCATGGGAATGAAATCTGGCATTGCAACCAGTGCGGGCATGTGCTCGCTAGAAGATGGTTCCGAAGCTGGAAAGTCTGGAGCGTCTAACCCTGGTTCAGGCTTGGGGATCAAGTTTCTAAGCCTGGTATTAATTGTAAAAACATCCGTGGTTGTCTCACTGGGACTCGGAACCACAAGGTCATCCTCATCCACATCCAAGAAGGATTGAACCCACCTAACCTTCAGCCACCACAGGACTAGGAGAGGAAAATCCCATGACCCTCTTTGACCGACAAGCCATCTGTCGATCCTCCCTTAGATCTAATGGGGAAGGTGATGTAGACGCGATAGCTATAGTACCTCCTGATTTGGGAACTTTCCGAATAGATTTTTCTAGGATCCCATTGAGATAGTATTTTTACCACGCCTTTGCATACTCCATGGAAAGGCCGATGGCTTCCCCCAAGAAAGGTAGATGAATACTTGCATCAGATCCCTCTGACGTCAGCATCAGCCACCATTGATGAAGTGTGGTCGGGTGCAGTCCTAGATCCTGAGGAGGGGGAAGGGAAACTTCAACTTTCATGCACCCAAACTGGAAAGAAAAACAATACGGGGCATACATATCACACAGAGAAACCTCATCGATCCACGCGGATAGAAATCCGTCCCGCAGAGAGATCATGTAAGAGCGCTCCTCCAGGCTCCCCTGTCGATTGCCAACAAGGACGCCAGAAGGGGAGGGGTAGGGAGTGAAAGAAAACTGGGAGAAGTTTTTCAGAAGCTCGAGGACTTCACCAGGGATGAGGGATTTCAGGAAAACTCCGAATATATCAAGCAGGGTAGGCCAAAAAGTAGGAAATGGGATAACCGTGTTCTGACGAAACTCATAGCAGCGACAATGATCTACTACCCAACCATTCAAAAATTGAAATGGCCCACTCAGACAGAAGGGTGAACCTCCCTTCTACATTTGACCCAGCAACTCATAAATACTAGCCAATGTGGGAACAACCAAATTTACCAGGCGGCCCTCTGCCAGCTCAACTACCATCATCAGGGTGCAAGCCCGGACGCCAGGACTAATATCCAGAGAAGGGAATAGCCACCGGCTCAGGAACATAGCAAACAAACCTACCAACTGAAGCATAGGCGGCACACCGGGGTGCGCCTCGTAACCCCATGAAAGGAAGTAGCCCGCCTCCAGAACCTCTTAGTAAGAACCTGGGGAGGTTCATGACTGTTGAGAAGGATGGGTCCTAGGGAACTTGATCTTCAGCACAGGACCAGTGGTGTTCAGAAATAACCCTATCTAGGTGCTATAGGGAATAAGAGAGCGGGCATGCAATGCCTCACCTAGTGAATACTCCTCCATAACTAATAGATCCCTCTCCAATAAAGGCACTTGTTCAATATCATCCCACGCGTCAGGATCAGGAAGAAATTTTTCATACATTTCACTGATAATCGGGAGTCCTCCCAGTTGATGGATATCCCACAGGATAATACTAACTTCACCATGGGCATGTTGGAATGTATTAGTGCTTGAGCACCAGTGACTAAGTAGGTCTGGCAGGACCGACGATGGCGGGTAAATGGAAAATTGGGAGGCCCACACCATGGAGTATAAATTGACTACTTCCAGTGATCCAGGAGACTCCCGACAGTGATGATGGATCTAGAAAGCCCAGACCAATACATTTTAGAAGAGCCTGCCAGATCTATGATCCCACCTAGGAACCCACCCCGCATCAGGATCTACTCGAGCAAGGTTGATAAGAGAAGGGTAACTCTTGAAGACAGCTTCCTGAGAAATGTTTCGGGTGTGTTGATTACTTTGGGTCCAAACAGATCCCCTCAAAATGAAGGCGTCTTTATGGTCAGTGTCAGAAACCATCTCCCCTGATTGGGTAAGGTTCGCTTGAATACACTTGGATGACGCTTCCAAGAAAGGAGAAGGAAGACTTGAGAAAGTGGGGGGGAATAGGGAAATCATCTTGAAGACCGAATCTGTGAAGTGGAAGTCGATTTGATAGTGGGTAATCCAAGAAATCAGGAGAGAGCAAGTATTTCAAGGAACCATTTTCAGGAATGATGGACCGACTAGGGTCCTCTGGGATGTTCCCTGCTCTGTGAACCATAGAAAAACGTCTCCCTGAACCAATTGAGAGCGGCTCTACAGCAAGCCTTGGTAGAGAACGAGGGGGAACCATATCTTCTCCCTGCACGACGAGAGCCAACAATCGGTTAGTCCGGAAGAAATATTTGGACAAAAATACCAGATATATGGCTGAGGGTCAGTTGAGGATCTTTTATAATAAAATTCCACAAGGTGGACTCAAAGGATAGTTCACGATGACAGAATCACGCGAACCATCCCTTCATGAAATCAATCCGCGAAACCCTGGCCCGCAGAGTGTTGGCCAGGAAATCATGAACCAAGTTGCCCCACAGAATTTAAATCCCAAATTTCACGAAGCATCGAAACCATGGAGCACCAAAACCATGAAGAAAGTTACTCCGCAGCCTGTCGTGACTTAATTTTTAATTAATTAAGAGTAATTTTTCGTGGCTGGGGGATTGGTTGGCGGGTGAAGGTGACCGTGAAGGTGGAATGGTTTGCAGAAGTTGCAGCCGGTTCGCAGACGTAGCACTTCAAGAAGGAACAAGCGTGCGGTGGCGAGGGAGTCCTGGTTTCACAAAGAATTCGGTAAAGGACAAATGAATCCCCCCCCCCGTATTTATAGGCATGGTCCATTACTGGGTCCACTGCCCTACCACAAACCATCTCAGTTTCAGGACCACTTGGCATCAGAATGGTTTAATCTTCATTCCGATTGGACCCCATTCTGATGGGGGGATTTGTAGGGTCCTAAAAAATATACATAGGAGGTCCTAGCAAAATCCCCCAAAATAATTGGGGAAAATAATGGAGAAAATTCAAATAAGGAAAACAAAGAAGGACCGGTCTGCGGACCGGTCCCATGAAAACGTGACGTGGCCAGGCCCCGCGAAGTGCCCCCTCCATGAACCATCGTCATTCGCAAAATGGAGGCGGATATCCTTTGCTGTCGCGAAACAGGATGGTCACCAATCCGGTTCGCTGTCATGAACCACCCCAACCGCGGACCGCATTGACCGGTTTAAGCCGCATCTACTGTTGTTCATGAAATGGAGCCGGAACCCTCCGTGGCTGCGAAGCACTCCCCGAGTTTGGTTCTAGGAGGATTGTTTAATACCCCGCGAACTACGGATTGACCAAGTCATTCATGGATCAGGTATTTGGTCATGGGCCTCCGAAAAAGGTGCTACGTGACTATAGATACATCTCTTTCTGCACTCTATAAAAGAAGATCGAGGGGGGAAAGGAGAGAGAGGATTCAGACAATTTGAAGGCGGAAGAAGAGAAGACTGATCAAGCTCGGGTGGAAGGATTTAGAAGGATGGCTTAGGATTTCACAAATAGTGAAGTTCCAATTCACGAACCAGAGCAGGTATGAACCCGGGAATGAAATAAAAAGGAACCGAAAATGCATAATAATTTGGTGAACCGTGATATCAAAATAACATAAAAAGAGAAGACTGTGAACCATATCCCCCCGGCGGATGCACTCCCCATGGACCAGGGAGTTTATGCCTCTTTTCTGATCCATCGCACCGCGTAGCACCCTCCTACGCGGGCGAAGCCATGACCGACGAGCCTCCGGCTGGTGCCACCCTTGGCCGCTGCTGCCTACATGGAACCCTCCGCGGACCACCCTGGTTCGCGGATCGAACCCAGAGCCGCAAACCATCTTAATTCGTGGGATTCCAATTAGTCCGTGGACCCTCCTGGTTTATGGAAACCCAGTTAGTCCATGGACCCTCCTAGTTCGCGGATGGACAGTCAGTCTGTGGACCCTCCTGGTTCGCTGACGGCCCCTCCATCCGCGTAGCACTTCCCTACGTGAAGGGCACCAAAACCTTGAGAGTTCCCATTCCCCGAGCAACATAAGATCCTATTGATCCGTTTCGATCCTCCACAACCTCCTCATTGGCCTACTCATCGGCCTTGAGATGAGGCCTCCACCAGAGCCACCAGATCCATGTGGTGTAACCCTCAGGTGCACCAGCGCACCATTTGAGTTCACATACCCATAGTAAAGAAAGGCGAAGGTGTTTCCCTGACCCTCAAGTAGATTCCCGAAGCATTCCTGGGTTCACATTCCCACGGTAATGCAAGGTCTGATCTTGGGAATCACTTTTCTACCTCTCCACTTGTTAAGGGCTTCCCGGGGATGGTAAAATACCCATCAAAAAGAAGCCCTCGTGCACTACAATAGAGAAGATGGGCACAGGAGCACCCCCTTTCCCTCTCCCACGGCGCTCTATCACCATGGTCCTCCTCATAGTGTAAGCCCCAATCCACATTATGGGCCGCTCTCATGCGTAATCCCCACTCCACTTCTCACATACACACCTTTCGTGATGTGATCGTATGTTCCTTGATGCCTCTTGTTTCTCACACCGAGCATGACTCACGTGGGCGTAGAGTAGGCACTAACCATGAAATCCTCTCTTGGGCCTCCTCAGAGTGTAATCCCCAATCCACGTCATGGGCTGCCTCAGAGCATAAGCCCCACACTAATCCGAACAACGTGGACTTTGATCCATGTCTCCTAGGCGGGGTACGTAGGAAGCCTCTCCGAGGTTCAATCCCAATAACGGGTCATTCTGACCCCCTTTCATATCGGTTTACCAAGATCTTGGGCCTCCTCAGAGTGTTAGCCCCAATCCACATCTCGAGCTGCCTCAGAGCGTAAGCCCTGCATGAATTCAAACTATGCGGACTTTGATCCCTGTCTCCTAGGTAGGGTATGTAGGAAGCCTCTACGAGGTCCAAGACCAACAATCGGTTGATCCGACTATCCTCAAATCGGTTCAACGCGCCACTCTCAGTGCCGCCTCAATGAGTTCTGACTCCTCAGGATCATTAATCCAACGAGGGATGGTAAACCTCAGTCCTGAATGATTTTGAACCCCTACTTTCAACTGACCAGTGCCCACCAGGGTTAAATCTGTGGACACTATGTTTGGGTATAAACCAAATATTCACAAACATATGAATACGTCTTAAATCTATAAGAGATTCCCAGAACAGGAAATAATTCCCCCTAAAAGGGTGCAATGTGCCCGACTTCCCATCCTCTCAACCAATGTGAGTTCTTAAATGTCACTGATCAGACCATCCGGCGAATGCCTGCCTTTGGAAAGCAGGTCTGTCCATCATCGGATACGGATCCATTGGGTGTTTCGAGGCAGAAACCCGCGGAACAGTGATGTACCCTAGGAATGGGTACATCAATAGGAAGGTAGAATTAGTGGTGATATCCTTTATAAATTAACCTCTATGATCAGTTAGGATTTGATCCACTCAAATATGAATCTCAAACATACCCAAACAAAATATAAATGGTTGATTGATATGGAAGATACCTTTTTGACAATTTTTAGTCCCAATGATGGTATCTACTCCTTATAATGATCAATAGAGTCTTATTCTTGAATTTTCTACTAGACTAAATCACCATTACATGTGGTTAGGGAGGTATCACCCACTTACTATGTGTGTTTCCAAACACATACATAGAATCCCTCTAGAAATAGGAAAATCCTTCTAGTTTACAAGTCATTAAGAATAGTTTGAGAAAGACCACTTTAGATTTAGATTATCTTAATCCATAGATGATGATCTTCCTCTTGTGCCTTTAAATAAATAGTATTAAAATGTGATCACCTATTTAAGAATGTCATCCAATGATATTAAATGATAAATAATGGGCATTCGTAATTTCTCACTGATTCTATAACTTGAATGATAAAATTATCATTCTTTATTCATTGAATACAAGGGTTCTTCATATCATTCATCAATATACCAGGATACCTGGTTGAAATCTCTATATTTTTCATTCTTCTAATTTTATCAATATTACTCGGTCTTGGTGCACTTTGGTTCTCCCAAAATTTGTCCCCTTTATTTAGGACTATCTATTTAATATTGAATAAAATAATTTTGTAAATTTTATATCATCCCAAATTGAATATTATTTGACTAAAATTTATAACACAATCCTCCACTTGTTTCCTCATATTACGGTTCACCCGTGCCCATCCCCCATAGCCCTGACCTCAAATTCCCAAAACACCAATAAGGTAATTTTAGTTAATTTAAAATAAATACTTTGTTATTTCTTCATTAGTGGTCAACACAAAATAATTTGAAAATATATAGTTTTGAGAATTATAGAATACTTGACCAGTGATATCCTCTTTTCATTTCATTAAACCATCTGTTGTTAGTATCTACTTTAATCTGAATCATAGTGTGTCCAATACCATTATGACACTACACTGTAGTAAATTGTATTTAACCGAAAAATAATCATTAGTATATGATTATTTAAAATTTATAATAACACGGTATCATCCCATTTAATTTCCTAAAATCTCCCTTTTTTTAGGAGATAAATATTATGATGCTTCCTATATTATCTACTTTTGTAAGAGTAAAATGTAAATTATTACTTCCTCTAATATCCCCTACCTTTTATATTTTTTTCATTAAATGATATTTTATATCATTAAAATGAATCTTATAAAAGTATTAAATGAATAATATGGAATCAAAGAATAACCCTTACCATTTCTCAAGTTACAGTTGAAAAATAAAGGAATGATTCTTATAGTTTTTCCAACGAATCTTAGGAATAATTAAATAACTCATATTAAAGGTAAGATGAATCATATGGAATTTTCATTCATGATTCAGTCTTTAATCCTATATCTCAAATGAATCTTATGAAAATTTCATTGACCCTTAGTAAAATTTCCCATTATCAGATATCTCTATATATTGAGTTAGAATGACTCTTATACACAAAGTACTTTGCTATTTTCCTGAAACACTCAAATTCCACAATACTTTAATTGAACTCAAAACATACTCCAACCTTTTCAAAACTACTTCGGTAACATAAAATTTCTTAAAAAATATTATTTTCCATTTACGATTAGCCTTAAAAACTTTTAAAAATTGTGAAGAAAAGTTGACAAAAAAGGAAATCCTTTAATAATTCCAATAGAATTTTCAATCCACCCCTTTTTATTTTTTTAAACCATTTTAATAACTCTTTTCTAGACTCAAAAACTCACTTTAGGGTCACCAAATCATATCCTTTTTCAAATATCAGTGTCCTGACATCAAATTACTTTTGAACCCTTAGGGAAGATATTTTGTCTGTTGAAAATAATTATTTAAGTGTGATGATTTTTTGATATATAATTTGAGTAAAATAAAAAAACTACTTGAGAATTCATGGTATTCAAAATGTATAAATGGATTTTAAAGTGTTTACTAACAAATGATATTTTAAAAAATATTCAAATATTCAAAGTCTAGATTTTATATTTTAAGAAATCATCTAATAAAGGTTGTTTATTGATTTTTTTGATTTGGTTTTACAATTATTTTTGTAAGTTTTTTAGATGATTTGGTATTAGTTAAAGTTACTGAGAATAGATCAGGATTAGTAGAAGAGGTTTTGAGATGTGTTGATAAAACTCTGGGAATTCACTATAGATAGTATGATGTTACTGTATGATATTAAAATTCTTAAACTCACTATTATGCCTCCAGATTTCATCATATAACACTGAAGAGGATCTTATGAATTTATTTGTATTGAAATTATTCATCATTTGAATTTTTTGGAGTGTATAACGTTAGCGTTTTAAATTGAGTTTGTGTCAAAATCCACTATATGACTTATGTGTCATGTAATTCTTCATCATCAGAATTTTGAATTCCCTGTGATGCTAAATTTATATAATGAAGAGACTCCCTGGGCTAGCCATATTCCTTTGTAGATTGTATGAATTTCAATGTCATATGTAAAACCTATAATAGCGTGATTTCCAAAATCATGATATTCAAGACAATATTAAAATTAAATGATTATTTGGGATCATCGTTATTGATTCCTAATAGTTAGATCATTCATTGGATCCTGATCTAAGACAAAAAATAAAGGAGGAACATCCTATAAAGTTATTAGGTTATTGAAATGAGCCTTACACCATATAGAAATGAGACACATCACTAAGGACTCCTCAGAACCTACATGATTACATAGAAAATAATTTAAATTAGAATGTGCAGTTTTCGAGAGAATTTAAATGTAGAAAAAGACAATGGTTTTAAAAAAACATTATCAATGGAATTATTTTGAGTCTCAAGGAGGCTTAAAATGAAAACATTCACAAAAATATTAATGATTTGGAATGAGGTAATTAATGCCATTGAGATTAAAATATATTTAGATATCTGTTATTGAAATAATTTTAATATAATATTGGGTGAATATATGTTACAACAATTTAATAATGATAATTAGTTGAGAATTTTATGTGAGAATAACCGATACACTATTGTATCAAAGAGAAATAGCTGAGAACATTCATGGGGGATTATTAGGTAAAAAGGAGGAAAAAGATCATCCTTTTTAGAGTCCATGTGGAGACTTAAAGCGTCATCAATGATCAATCATCAAGGAAAATCATTCTCTTGATGTAATATTGTAATAGAATGGGTCCAATAGTTATAAAATTTCAATGACAAACCCTTTATTGATTTCATATTGATAATAAAAAATAGAGTTGTGTGTTTGGGACAATACCCATAACATAGTGGGGATATATTCATCCCTAAATTAGACACCACTCATTAAAAAATGTGTTATTTACATTTACTTTTTGAATTAGTGAAAATATTTAGAGTGGGTTGTTGAATAAAAAATAGATTATAAAGGGTATTTAAATTCCTATACATGCTGATTGACCCCCCCCCCCTCTCAGTTTTCTTCTCCCTTCATTTATAATCTATTTTTTCTCCCAAGTACATGATATATTTCAAAATAATTGTATTAATAATGAATAAATCCAAACACATGATGGTAGAGGGTTTCATTTTAGTAATGAGATAATGGTAGATTATATTCTTTCTCTAGGGATCGTTGTTCTTGATTCCCTTCAATATGGATTCACTATACTAGATGAAAAATCAATGTGGTCTCAGACTGAAAAAAGAAACCTTGAAATTGAATGGATGGCCACGAATGATTTATTATCTTCTTTATCTAAAAATGAAATGAAAAAGTTCATGGGATACCAAACCACTAGGGCATTTAGAAAAATACTCATAAAATTTATAAAGAAAACCGAAATTTGTTGGAATAAAATATTCATATCAATTTATAAGAGTTTTAAGATGTTACAATACAAGAGGATGAAACTATTAATAAATTGTATACCAAGGTGAATCTAGTTTTTATATGAACTAGTGGGTTTGGAGAAACACAAAAAGACTGTATCATGGTAAAAAAACTGATGATAATTCTGCAAGATAAATTTTATACTAAGATCTCAACATTAGACGATAGAGACCTTTATGACTTTACCATTTATGAACATTACTGTAATATTATTTTATATGAAATGATAATAAGACCTACTCTTAAAATAAATGAATATAAGGAAAATGATATTATATTAAGTTATTTAAAATTTATAAATATAGAAGAAAATTATGATTGAATGAATTGCGAAAAAATATTAAATATTATGTTCAAACTCTTTATTCTATTTTAAGGATCCTCGTAATAGTATGATGAGGTAAATATAAAAAAACATTCCTTTTAAATGTTTTAACTGTGGGAATGTAGTCTATTTCTTCGATTATTTCCCTACGAAAATTGGAAGAGAAAATGATAGAAATGAAATTACCAGGAAGAATACTAATAGGTGAGATCTCTTATGTGTTCATTAAAAAGTAATGAATAAGATTTCAAATATTTATTTCTAGAAGAAATTTTAATCTATTAAGGAAGAGGTGTCAGATAGTGAAGAAACTTTTAATGATGATAAGGAATTTCTGAGAGATGTCCCTCATTGAGTTCTCATAAAACCATAGAAAGTATAAGTGAACCATTTAGAATATGAATCACTATAATAAATGAGTATATTATGGAGGAAATAGAGACTTATAAAGAATATACTATGATATTGAAAATCAAAATTTGTTTGAAATAAATAAAAAGTATGTGATAACATAACACATAGCTAAAATGAGTTTTAGAACAGAAAAGATAACTATAGGTTGAAAAATCTTGTGAAATAAAAGAAATCGAGATGTTGATGTTTGGTATTGATAAAATGGGACAATCAATATATAATTAACTTCTTCTTTTATCCTTAGGGATAAGGAATTAGGAAATATAAAATAATAGATTGTATGATTTTAGAATTAAATGGAGAGGAATCAATGAAATATGATCAAGGATGATAAAGAGGATGGTTAATTCTCCAAGAAACCTACTATAATTATCCATTATAAATAAAAACTGATAAATGAAAAGGAAAAGACTATATAGTTTATATCACAAAAGAATAATACGTCCATTAAAGAATTAAATGAAAAGTTAAAATATTGAATAACTGATAGGTCTGATGAAAATTCTAAACCTGCCCATATCTGTAAGGAAATGAATTTTAAAAAATATGTCTTCATTAGTAAAAAATTCTTAATGATGAATTGAACAAAAGGTATTTGTGTGGTCTAAACATTTAAGGGTTGAAAACCAATCATGAAACCAACCCATTAAAAACATATTTTTTATTAGAATAAAACAATTCAGGTTACTAATGTTGTTATGGTCTATTTAGTTACAATTAATACATGTATTTTTATAATTTGACTCTATATATAATGAGAATATATAAAGAATCAAGGGGGTGACAAATACCGTAGATGAGAACATAAAAAATACCTCTACAGATTGAGCCAAAATTTGAAGTTAAAAATATGGTTGGAATCTAACAAGAGGTCTTTAGGAGATATGGTCATGAAGGAAAAACCTTATATGTATTTGTTTCTTTTATCCTATCTCAGTTGAATATATTTTAGAATTTTTTAAACAATAATAATCAAAGTTAGTTAAGGAGACAATTAAATTTGGTTTAAGTGGAACTTAATACTTATAATTGAGAGAAGCCTTAGATCTTGGATAGTGTATGCTAATATTAAGTGATACTAATCCATAATACCCTTAATAATGTTGAGAAATATAATGAGTATCTATGAAATTTGGTAACGATAGTTACAAAAGATCAATATTATTAGAAAAAACATTTGGGAAAATAAAATCAATCTTAACAATGTATTTTTTTATTTGATAAAGTGTAATTTGTTGAGTGAATCAGAACTATGTGATGATGGAAATGAGGTGAAATTTAGAATTAATTTGTTTATAATAAAAAATATCTAGTTTATGGTTTCAAAGGGTTTAAGAACCATGTGAAATCTATTTCAAACCAAGGAAGTAAGAATAAGATGTTATTTTAGTCATCATGAATAAAAAAATACATGTAATATAATATTTGGTCACCTTGGTCAAAACAATTTGAGAATTCAAAGAAGAATTTATGAGTAATTTTACCATTTTTAAAGAAGATAATTCCACTATTTTCAAATCTTTCACAAAGAAAAATGTGGTGAACAAAACTCATAAGGCAGATGAAATTAAAACTTTGAATACTCTTAAACTTATTCACATCAATCTATATCGTCTTATAACAAAAAAATCATATAAATAGAGTGATATATGTCTTCAATTACATAGATAATTTATCTAGTATGGTATTAATCATGTTCAAGCCACACTAATCATTGTCCTTGGATAAATTAAATAGTTTTAAAATACTTAAAGAGAATCAAACTTGTATGTACTTGAATGTATTGATATTAGATAATGGGGTGGAATATTCCAACATAAATTTAACATAATATCTTAAAAAACATAGCATGAAACATGAATTCAATGCTTTGTATACTCCTCAACAAAATAGAGTAGGTGAAAGTAAGAATAGTTTTCTTGTTGATATGGATAGAACAATATTGGTACAACCTGATAACTCATGGTATTTCTAGCTATAAGCTATTACAATTATTAGAATAATATAGAATATATATTTGATAAGGAAAAACTCAGACATGAATCACTATATGTTGTGGTTCAAAATAAAACCAAATTTTAAACACTCTATGGTATTTGGGATTCAAATACTAATCACAAAAAAAGATAAAAGTGGATGAAATTTTAATGAAAACACTAAATATTGAGTATTTCATTGATTTAAACCAAATGGGAAATCTTATAACAGTTACCATTAGAAATATAGAAGTATTATTGAATTTTAATATGTCACGTTGTTTTAAAATTGAAAATTCATAAAAAATAATCACTATAGATTATGATGATGTTTTTGTTAACTTTGAACTTGATTAATAAAATATAGAAAATACATAGATTCTGGCCAAAGATATAGTTTTTTAATTATCAAGTGATGAGGATAAACAATTAAAGTTATAAGGGGGAAACAAAAGGCTCAAAAAATATGTTTTTTTGGAGAAATTTATTTGGGATCATGATTAAGGTTAATAAACAATATAGAAGATCGTAGATACTAATCATACCAGTCTACTTTGAAAGGTTGATCCTTAGAAAATTGAGGATTCATTTGAACAGAATGAGTGGATTTAATCCTTGAATGATAATATTATCCATATTGAGAAGAATGAGACATGATTACATGATTATTGATCTTAATAAAAGAATGTGATGGTAGAAAAGTGGGTCTTTTTGAAGAATATGGGTGAGAAAGGTGAAGTGGCAGAAACAAGGTTTGTCTAGTTTGTAAAGGGTATTCCGAAATTGAATGGGTTTAAATTTATGGAACCTTTTAACCTGTATCTAGACATAAATCCATTGAGATATTTCTATATATTGTATCTTAGAGAAGTTTTAAAATATTTTTAATGAATTTAAAATCATCTTTTCAGAATTGTGATCTTGATAAAGAAGGTTACATGGAACAACCTAAATGTTTTATGCTATATTAATATGGAAGAATGGTTTATAAGATAAAAGATTATATCCATAGTATAAAGTGGGATTCAAGATCTTGGTATTCTAATGTTTATGATTATCTTAATATATTGAAATTTCTTGAAGGGCCAGTGGATGATATAATATTATCTAGAAATGAAGAAATTTTCTATGAGGAGATCTTAAACCACATGAAATAAAGGTATGAAATATCAATTAATATTGAAATATGATTTTTCATAAGACTAAAAAATTTTCAAATGGAAAATTATATTTTTGTATCATAATAAATATATATAATGGATCACTTGAAGAGTTTTTCTATTCATGTAACTAGAGGAGTTTCCACTCTAATTTAGGTGGGCACAAAACTGAGAAATGGTTGTGAAGGGAAAACTATTAATGAGAATTAGTTCAGATCTTTGTTTAGAAGTTGCATGTAACTAATACCTTCAATGGATTACATTGTGTATATTTTCACCTTTTATGCCTAGTATTAATCAAATCCAAAGGAAACCCATATTTTGGCTAAAAAACGTATCTGAAGATATCATCTCAAATACTTTAAATTATGGGTTGTTGTATAAGAAAAAAAGTGGGATATATTTGAGAGGGTTTATTGATTATAAATGAGTAGGGGTTATTGATGAGAGGAAATCAAAATTAGGTGGAGAATAATTCAATGGAAAAACTATTTTTCTTGGAATTAAATAAAGAAAAAATTGGTGACACAAAGCTCAACTATGGATGAATATGTGGTTTCATTACAAGAAACTGCATCGATGATATAGATGAAAACATAGTTGAAAGGCTTTAATGTTGAATGTTTGTATCCTTTGACTATAATTTGTGTGAATTAGATTACCATGTACTTAAATATACAAATTTTAAAATATTTTAGGTATAAACACATTGAAATCAAGTAAAATATTTTAAAGGGGGAGGCTGAGGAGTGTCTTATGAGGCTAGAGTTTATTCCCTATAAAGAAAAAGTTATTGATATTCTTACAAAAAATATCACAAATAAATAGTTTGAGATGGACAGACTATAGTTTGGAGGGCATACCACTTCCTATTAATTAAGTATAAAGGTTTTTAAGTTTCCTATTCCATTATATCTTATTTAATTCTTAAATAGATGTTTTATTCTGGGGATAAAATTATTATCATTGTCATGAGTTGTTTTAATGTGTTGGTTGAGTTGTGAAGGAAATATATTTATACGATCTTCTTGAATTTATTTCTATATGTTAAATCTTTATGTTTAATATATATTTTTAAAGAAAACATTGAATATTAATTTAATAACCCTTGATTTCAAAGCTGAACTGGATCATGTAGACATACAGATGGTTACATTGGGATTTTCTTCTTTGAGAATGTTTTAATTTACCATTTTCTTCTATTATATTTGGTTTTATTTACATTAAGGGGGATACAAATTTGTAGTACTTATAAAAAATTAAAATTAGGGGATTGGTTAATCCTTGGGGATGATGTTGTACTAGTTGGAAATTCTTGTTTAAGTGTGACGATTTTTTGGGATGATATTCAAGTTAATGACAAGTGTTGATCAAGAATTCATTATATACAACATTTTTCAAAGGAGTTTGATGTTTTTTCCAGATAAGGATATTAAAAACTTATTTTAACAGCATGAAGTATAGTTTTTATATTTTAATAAATCATCAAATGACAATTGTTTTTTTTTGTGATCAGATGTTAACGACCTATTTTTTAAAGTTTTTGAGATGACTTGGGATGATTTTATATTTTTGTGTAATATTATGGATTAGTAAAAGTGATTTTAAGAAGGCTTTAGAATAGTCTTGAAATGTGGTTAATATTATTTAACGTTACAGAGTGATAATCATATAACTCATAAGAAGAACATTAAAATTTCACTATATCAAAATTATTCATTGTATAAATTTGGTAAAGTATATGAGTTTAACATTGGACTTTGAGTTTACATCAGAGTCTACTATATGAATTATGCATATCGTAATTCATAAACGGAATACATCATCAGAAGGATATAATGCTTCATAGGAATTGAAATTCATAAAATGCAGAGTCACCCATATGATGAGAATATGACTTCACTGATCATATGACTTACAAAGTCATATGAAAAACCTAAAAAAGTGTGAATTCAATAATCCTGATATTACAAAGAAAATTAAATTTTTTTAAAAAAATCTTTGTGTGATCTACATAGATTCAATTTTTTTTTGAACAAACATGTTATAATTATCTTATATGAAAACAATAGAAGACAAACTGGGGTGTTTATTTTGGTTTTTAAATAATCACCACACTACAGAGGAATGTTCCATTCCAATAATTATGCATATAATCCTATATGTTTACATGGAGAGATACACTGAATTATAATGTGTGGTTTTAATATAGAATTTAAATGTATAAGAAGAACTTGGTATTTAGGATATAATGTGAACTAAAATTTTTAGGTAATTAAGGATGATTAAATTGAGATCCTTGACTCAAAGATAAATGAGTTTGAGTGATTTGATTAGTGCCACTTAGAATCTAGTAAATATCTAAGACTACTATGGAAATAACATTTATAGAATATTTGAAGATTATAAATAACTAAAATTGGTAAAAGATAAGTAGTATATAATTTTTATATAGTAGAGATGATATATTGTTGTATCAAATAAGAGTAATTGAGAACAACCATAGGGGATTATTGTGTGAATAGGTGGAATAGGATCAACTCATGTGGTGTCTATTTGGAGTCTTGAAGTTTCATCAATGATCATTCTTTAAGGAGAATCATTCTATTGATGCAAAATAATGATTGGTTAGTGTTAACAGATATATTACTATTAGTTAAAACCATTCTTTTAGTACCTTTTGATAATATAAATGGACCTTTGTACCCGTGATAATAACAATGGCCCACTAAGGATGAAGTCATCCTTAAAAATGGTGAACCTCATTAAGAAATGTGTTGTGTAAATTTTATTTAACCAATGATGAGAATATTAAGAGAGATGTTGTAAATAAGAAGAAATTTTTGAAGTGTTTTTAATCTTATATTTACATTGATTCACACCCTATCAATATCAATTACCCTTCATCTGATCCAATAACTTACGAATAAGGAAATTGTTTCAAAATAATTTTTCATCTCAAGGAAAAAGAAATGTTTTCAAAGTGAATAATATGACATGTTCCTCAATATATAATTTCATTTCTAAACATTTTATCTAGAACCAAAAATTCATATTAATAGAAAAATAAATAACTATACATATCACCTTTAAAAAAAATAAAATTACAGTATCTCTCCCCCTTTAAAACCATAATCCAAAGAATTTTGGGTGTAAGTTTCTGACACATTATCAAGTGAGAGGGAAAGGATGAACATGTAGTTCCAACATCAACTTAGAAAAACTTTATCTTGAAATTTCCATTCTAAATAAATCTACAATTTTTTCCTTGGTGGAAATATATTCTTGTTTGACATATCTATTTTCCATTTTTCATTGATAAAATGAAATCTAATATTAATATTCCTTGATATTGAGTGTTGTGTTGGGTTCATTGATAGTTAAATATTACTATGTTTATCATAATAAATCTATAATGGATTCTCATATTTTACCTTCAAATATTCTAGTAGCACTTTCATCCATAGAATTAGTGTTCATGAACGTATTGTTGTTATATTTTTTTCCTCTTCTATCCTCAAAAAATTAAACTTTACTTCTTATTTTGGTATGTTACACAAAATTCATCTAAGTATTATGTTCCTCCTAATGTAGACTTCCTATCAGTATAATATCCTTCCCAATCCACTTATATGAAAACTAGTAGATTTAATTTTATACTTATTCTATTTAGAAAACAATAAATTTACTTTTATTTAAAATATGTATCAGTTATTTTTTTTATTTTAACATATGATACATCCAATGAAACATAGAATACCAATCTATAGGGTCCTATTATAATCCATAAAATGACTTATTCTTAAAAAATACCAAATTAATATCTCTTTCAAGAATTATTCATTTAGGTTTTTAGTAAACAATCTTTATTCTAGGCCTCTATTCAGAAATACTAACTTCACATCCATTTGATATAGCATCAAGTGTCTTTGAGATGCCACATCAAGAAACATTATGATAATCTCTAATCTTACAACTTGTATAAAATTCTCTTAAAAATAAATTCTTTCAATTTCTCAATACCCCTTAAATACCATTTTTTCTTTGTTTCTTAATTCATTAAATTTATTTATGAAGACTCACTTTGTGTCAATAACATTTTTTTCTTCAAGTCTTACTAAAAATTCCCAAGATTCACTTTTCCCAATATTGTCAAGTTTTTCATTTACCAAGTTAATCCATTCCTCAAGATCAACAGATTTTATAATAATTTGTGGTAATTTTTTTGAAATGATGTAATATTTTATTTTTAATCCTTATTATCTTCTTGCTTTCACTGTTGCTTCTTGATTACCAAGGATGTTTTATTTTTCAACATGTTTCATTAATATCTGATATATAAATTTATTATTAATAGTAACTTTATCTTAATAACATATTTTTTTTGATTCAATATCAATATAAATTGGCTCTTTCTATGCTTCTTCTTTATTCATTTTTCCTGAATTCTATATGTTATATACTCTATAATTTTCAAAAACTACTTCATTTTTTTCAAATTTTATTTTCACTTATTTTCAATAAGCTATTCATAAAATAATTCAACCAATTTTTTTAGCCTATTATTCTAACATTTTTGGAATTTACCATTTGATATGTATCCTATGAAGACCCCTTCACAAAGTTCTATAGAATAGTGTTTTTAATCTTTATGTAATAAATAATACAATTTTTAAGTACTTCAATTTTTGATATATCTTATAACACATCTCATATAGTTTCATGTATATATCAGGTCTCAATAGAAACCTTATTTATGTGTAAAAAAGAACATATAGATTGCCTCTAATTAAATTTAGAGAACTTCTATTTTGTTATCATTATTCTACCCATCTCAATAAAACATTGGTTCGTTATCACTACTACATAATTTTCTTAGAGAGTTTATAATGGAATATATTGATGCTAAATTCTATGATTTATAAGGTAAATTTTAAATGTATTCTATGTTTAAACTTTACCATTATATATTCTCAAATTATTGATATATATTCTTAGTTATTTTTCAACCCATCTTCTGAAATTAACTCTAGTGGCCCATTTTAATTAATATCTACTCTTTTTTTGAGACTCTCAAACCATTTTACCCTTCAGAACTATTTCAAAAAATATATCTGTATCTCTATGTTGATTTTGGTAAGATCCCTCACTATATTAATTGTTTATATTTTACTCATATTTTTTGACCCAGGTGAGAAATCCTTTTGTTCCATTGTTTTTTCTCATCTTTGTTACTCCAATAATAAGAATTAGATGGATAAATAAATTGAAATATATGTCCACTTATTCTTTCTCTTCTGGTGATGACTCTTTAATCCTTTGAACTCATGATGATACATGATTATTTATTAAATATAAATTCATTTACATTAATATAAAATTGGATTCCTGTTTAAATATTATGTTTAATCGAATCAATATATAGAATATATTTGTATTTTAACCTTAATTTTTCTATCTAAATAGTTCAAACAGGCTTAATATTTAATGATCTTTCATTTAAAAATTTCACTACCCCTAAAACATGATTTTCAATATTCATAATATTTTTTGTGTCACTAAAAATGTGGAAGGAACAACAAAAATCTAGAATCTATGGTTTACTTTTCTTACATGCTTTTAAAGAAACTTCCAAAATGAGTGAATTTTCTCATTATCGACCTTGTATATCCCCTTTAAATTTTCATTGTAGAAAATTTTAATAGTAATATTTTCCATGTATTCTTCACCATAATGACCCTATTAGTTTCACAAACTAAAAATTTCACCTTGAAAATCATACATGTTCTTTATAGATAGAATTCATGATTTTTTTATTATAACATGTAATCATTGAGTATAGTTTTTTAACCTTATTATAATTTCTAACCCTTGATTCTTCCCTTTTCTATGATAATTACATGTTATACCAATAGAACTATGATTTGTTCCTAAATTTACAATAATTATAGTAGTAACCATTGAATCTAATTCTTCCATATTGAAATTAATTTGGTCTAAAATTGTAACATTGTTGATCATTGCATGTTATAATTTCCTTTTTGTTGGGGAAGATGACATCGTAGAGACACACTTTTCTTATTTTAATATAAAAGAGGATTTATCATCATTATTCTCAGACCAATCCTTTCCAAATTAATAATTTTGATATGACCTTCTAGTTACAATATATTTATTTTAAGATTTAGCTGGTAGAGTTTTAACATTCTATTATAAGTTCCCTTGTTTGAAATGTTTTGAGGATTCTGATTTTGTTTCACCATGATTTTTGAAGTATTATTTTCTAATTTTTAGATTATTATAATATTTAAAACACCTTAATCATGTCTTTCACAATTATTCCTTCAAATTCAATTTTAAACTAGGGTTTTCATAAAATTTTATTTTATAGAAAATCTAATGTTGAATTTTTCTCTCTATTTAGTATAACCATTTTATGTATTGATACAATCTTATTTTCCTTCATTATTATACTAATTTTACTTTTTAAACAATCTAAATTTATTCTTGAGTTTACTATTCAAATAAATATTTTATTCATGTTTATATTTCTACATATTCCTTATATATATTATTTCACTATATTTTTCATCACTCATTCAGGATTCTTCATGTTTTTAACATGATCCTTGATGTTTGAGAACTTTTTAGCAGCTTTATATTCTATTTTTTTCTTGAATTAAAGTCAAAATATTCCTCTTTACTCATAGGAATTCTTATTTTTATTCATTGAAAACTCTTTTTGATCCCAATGGATTTGGAAACCTCTTCTGAGTTTTGACCCCATTTTTTCTTTTGAGGATTCCCAATATGATCATCAAATTAATTCTCACCACTTTTATTATTTGGAATGTTTTTATCAATGTGTCAAATTCCACCAATAATGAAAACATTAAGTTTAATTTTGAATTTATGATTTCCCTCAACATCTCTATTGTTATTTGAGAAAATATAGATGAATCACTTATAGTACTCATCCTTTTCTTCATTTTCATTAAAATCAATATAATCATCAAATTGTTTATTCTTTATTTTGATATTTCACATGGATTCAAATGAAATTTCTTATTTGAATCAAATTTTTAATGTTGGATCCTTTATAATCAAATATATAGTGGGAATATAATACCATACATCAAGGAAAATATCCTCTCTATCTTCCAATGCTGAATTTTTTGGATCAAACCTGTCTGTGAAATTTATAATCATCATTTTTTAATTGTGGATTCATCCATATTTTCATTATAACCATTGATATTATTTTTTATTTCATTAACTATAGTGAATTAGTCATCAATGGTTTCTTCTTTATTTATCTCCACATAATCAAATACTGTTCTCCATAATTATTGATTAGCTTCTTTAACCTTAACGTTAAATTCATTACTTGTTTCTAAATTGTACCATATTTCATTATTTTTTTAAATATCTAAATTGTTTTTTTAAACTTTGTTAGATATAGAATTGGGTATCAAATTTATATATTTTTAATCAAATTATAAATTTACCTTATTAGAGAATGATATATAGGAATATCTCTAAGTTAGTGAAATCCCATTATAGATTCATCAATATCTTCCAATCCAAGTGATAGATAATAGGGTAACATATCATTATTTTAGTCATGATAGTTCCTTTAATCAAATTTAAGGGAACCCTAGCTTTTGATAAAATTCAAATTATCCATTTTAAATAAATCGAGGATCTTAAAGGTGGAACCATTGATGCTCTGATACTAGTTGATGTGACCTAAGAATGGGTGCACTACTTTGGGGTTGAATTAGTGATTTTTTCTTTTATAATTTCATCTTATGTAATTTATAATTTATGATCTATTAGGATATTATACACTAAAATATGAATATTATATTTATCCAAACAAAATAAAAATTAATGTGTGATAATGAACACATTATTTTTATTAGTTTTAGTCTAAATGTGGGTATATACTCTTTGTTGTGATGGGGAAAATTTGAGTCATAGATTTTCCCCTAGAATGAATCTTTTATATCAGGTGATTAAATAGGTATAATCCTATACCTAGGTGTGTTTCCCAACACAGAAAAAACATCCCAATGGAAATAGACTAACTCTCACTAGTATATAAGTGTTATAAAATAGGGTGAAAAATATCTATTTAGATTCCGAGAATCTTCATCCATAGATGGTTATATTTATCTCTAGCCTTCAAATTAACAGAATTTTATCACTTATTCAAGAACATTAACCTATAATATTAAGTAATGAATATTGTTCAGTTAACCTTAATCACTATATCTAGACCTTTAATTATTTGTTTCTCAAACTCAAAACACTAAATACATGGTAACATCTAATATATTTTTTTTTTCATTCTACCAAGGTCCCAAACTTCATTATTTGTATTTTTCTTACCAATCACTCAATATTACTCATCCTTGGTGCTCTTAAATTCACACTAATTTATTACACCTTAATCAAGAATATCTAGATAACATAGAACAACTAAATTCAAGAAATAATTCCAACTCACATTCTCAAGAATTCACTTAACATATTTTACAACATGATCCTCCACACATATCCTCATTTAAGGGTTTATGTGTGTATGTACCCTAAGAACCCATTCTAAAATTCTAAAAATACCTATATTCTGATTTCAAATGATTAAATAAATTTTTTTGAAATTTATTCACTAGATATGACATGAAAATAATACACAAATATATGAATATGATAATTCTAGAATGTTTGAACAGTGATATCTCTTTTCATTTCACTAAACTAGATTCAATTACTATTTTCTATAATTTGATTCATAGTGTGACACATCCCATTATAATGAAACATTCTAATAAATCATATTCAATCATATCGTAATCATTTGTATGTGATTGTTTTGATTTCAAATAAGTAATATATTCTCCCATTTAATATTTATAAAGCATAAATTTTTTCTAAAGAGTTAACACTTAAATATTTACCTATATTCTCCATTTCATAAGATTAAAATTACCCTTATTATTTACTCTAAATTTCCTAATTTTTATTATTTTTATCATCAAGTGATATTTCATAATATTAAAATAACACTTACAATAGCATAAAATAACTATTATAAAATTACCAAACAACCTGTATGGTTTCTCAAGTGACTCTTATAATCTTAGGTAATGAACCTTACAATTTGTAAAATTATTCTTATAAATACTTAAATAACTTGTATGAAACGAAAAATGCATATTATGGAATTTTCATGCCTTTTTTAAATATTCAGTTCCTTAGCTAAACTAAATCATTAAAAAATAAAAATAAATCTTATAGAATTCTCCCTTTGTTAGATTTTATATTTTTTTAGTAATTTTTTTTGGAGCTTGTGATAATAATTTTTGGGTTTTGGGAGTTAAGACCACCATAAGGGGAATATTCAACATCGTAATTTATTATTTCTAGAAAAGGGATTGATGGAATGGCATTGGAGGAAGCTAGTATCTAAAAAAGTGATAAATTAATGGCAATTGAGAAGGTTCACTAACAACCAATTCATTAGATAATGGATTTCTAAAACATATATCCATCATTATATCTTGTACTACATTCGAAAATATGAAAAAATAAATCAAGATAAATGATAAAGGGGGTGGGAGACTTTAACCAAATATAAGACCCTCTATTAAGATCATATTGGGTGGTTGGAAATCCTGATAGATGGGATGGTTATGGTGATTGAAAGTACTAGTCATCCACTCTATAAATTTTGGGTTTCACCACATTATAATGCATCATTATATCATTTTAATATTATATATTCCTTGGATAAAGTAAAGAAACATTCTATAATAGATTAGTATGTATTTTTGAACCATAAAAACCCTTTTTATTGTTATTGGGACTCATTTTCCTTACAATCATTTCAGTTGATAGTATTTTATATTCCATCATTTAGTGGGTTTACATTTCCGATTAGTGGCATAGGTATGCATGTCTTCCTAGCTATAATTTTCAAAGCTTGGTTCAATATATAACTTTTACTTTTCATCTTTATGTTCTGGTGGAGTGTTGTTGTAAGTTTATTAGATATTTCTCATGGTCCTAACAAGTCATATCAAAACTCATGGTTGGAGTGTTTTATAGATGGAAAGACTATAATTGAGGCATTTCAATGCTTGTTTTAATAGCAACATTATAATATAGATCTTATAGTATATTATTTGTAATAATATCTTTCACTATGTTTTCCAAGAGTTGTAGGAGTTCATATCCCTTGTAGGAATGATGTCTAATGAAATTAAGGCATGGGTAGAGATGTTTACCAGAATATATTTTTGGTTCTAGAAGATACAAATGTAGGATTTACTTTTGAAAAAGGGATTTTATCTTCAATTGGTTGGATCCAAGATGGATGTGGTGAAAGAGGAAGAATAGGAAATAATAGATAAGAATTCACTTGGGCATATGCGGATGTCACTTTCCCAGAACATTGCATACAATATTCCGAGAGTAAATCAAATATCAAAACTCATGAAGACCCTCACTAATATTTATGGGATGAAAACAATGAAGAAAATGATTTTCTTGTTATGGAGACTATACAGTATGAGAATGTTTTAATTTAAGTCTATATTTTATCATATTAATAACTTAAATGTCATTAGAAGTCATTTATGTTTGGTGAAGTTAATATTTGGACAGATATTTTGGGAACTATTGTTAATCACTTCGCTCCATAAATATTGCGAAGTGATGGTGAGTGTTGGGAGTAATTTTTGAATAAAGGTACACTTAATGTTCATGGAAGTTGGGGACCACATCTTGAATGAGAATATTTTAAAGATAGAGATCTAGGGATATTTAAATAATGTATATAATGCAGAATGAATAAGATGCATAGATGGAATAAAAATTTCACTCAATGGAAAAAAGTAAGAAGGAGCCACAATGGGAGAAAATTGGTGGGTGGTACTACTATTTTGTATCATTATAGGAGAAAATAAAACCTTAGTAAATAATTTTATAAATGGAGGGTGAATTTTTGAAATTATGCTTCCATAAGTGGGTCTTTGAATACTGTATCTGGATATAGGAGTGTCTTGCTCCAAAGTGTATCTAGTTTATAATGGTCTTTTCTGATGGAATTTAACAATCCATTATACAAAACATTTGAGAGATATATTATGAACAATTATACTTCAAAAATATATTTAAATGAGTATCTTATGGATAAGAAAGACCTTGTGATTGTGTGGAAATGTTGTATTTTGGATTGAAAAATAAACAGAAGGGCGTTGGAGTTGATGTTCATGCAACACATCATAGGATTAAGAAATTACATAATTTTCATTAAACAAATTAGTGATGTAAAATTTTTACCTCATTTAAAAACAGTGAATGTAAAATTTTATTAATCTACATGTTCATTGTAATAGGAATGAAATGTGGTTTTTATACCTTGTGGGTTCATCATCAGTAGTGATGAATGTTATAGAATTATCTTCTATGAAGTTATGGAATTTTCACCTTGATCAAATCAATGAAAATTGTGTAATGATAATAGAAAAAAAGAATTTTCAAGTGTGTGATCATGATTTATAGAATTTTTGAGGTTTTTTCAATAAAAGGAACTGGAATGAATCCATTCATATGGAAGGGAAAATTCTGAATCTCCTTAAAATAGAGTTGGTTCACCTTAATTTTTTGGGTTCCAACTCTATTGTGTTTTCATGGAGGATTAATCTACTATGTTACTTTCATCGATGATTCCACATGGAAGGTCATGTTTGTGAGAATGGGATGGAGATCCTAACTCCTAAAGTATTACTAAAGGATAAAATCATAATATATGGAATGTATGAGGATTGTGTCTTTAAAAATTAGTGGACGACATCCTTCTTTGTGGGTGGGAAAATTACAAAGCACCATAAGTTTGATTTGTATTTCACATATTTTTTTGGGATAAATCTAGTGTGTTTTTAGTAAGGATCACTATTATATATTTATTTTATCGATGATTCAATATAAACAGTGTGGTGGTACTTTATAAGTCACAGGTACTCAGTATTCATAACTTCCTTCTGGTGAAGGTCCATGGTGGATAAAGAGACGATATGTAAATTGAGATAATTATATCCAAATAATGGTTGGGAGTACACAAGTATGGATTACTAGAAGTTCTTATGATATTAGAGGAATCTATTTGGGAATACTATTATTGGTAATTCATAACAAAATGGATTTATAGAAAGGATGAATGCGACATTGGTGGGAAGGGAAATGGGTATATGAATTCAAATAGGGTACCCCAAGCTGTTTTGGGAGGATATTTTTGATAATGAATCATAATTATTTAATTAATTTTAAAAAAATACCTAAGATTTGTTAGTTTGGGAGAAAATTATATTTCAAACACCTCAATTTCATTAGAGAACTTGCATATGTTGTTGTTTATTACAAGTAATGAGATAAGCTAGAGGTTAAGTCTTGAGAATGTTTCATTCTTATCTATGGTGATGAGGAATTTGGATTTTGACTTTAGTATAATGACTCTATGAAATTCATTAGAATTAAAAATTTGATCTTGAATTTGGTGAATCTATGGATGGATCAAAATATATTGAAAGGTTTTAATGAAAGAAAAGTATCATCAGAAGCCATGGTTCATTTGGATGGACATAGAGAAGCTATGGATGCTCTGATGAATGTATTTAGCATGCTAGTACATGAAATGATAGACGATATAGAAGATTTATCGAATGAATAAAACCAATTTCTAATGATGTTTTCTAGAAAATATTTACCAAAGATCTCAAGTAATGTAAAATGTCAAGCACTAATACTTATAAATGTGGAGGTTGTAATACTAGAAGGAACATCGCCATAGGAACAACTATAAAAATCTACCAGGGAAAGATGCCTATTGTAAATGTATGATTATCATTTTCACTAATTACTTCTAATGTATTATGTAGATCCTAAGAGACATAAAGAGGTAAGTAGTTTTAAAGTCACAGAATAGTGGGGTTTGTACATGAGGGTTGAACTAGATTCCCTACATGTATCCAAAATACCGGAGATGACAATGAAGCATGTTGGGAATAAATTATTACAAAAATGGGTTTATTAGTTGAAGTAAGAGAAGGAAGGTAAAATGTGGTATAAGTTAGTATAGTCATCAATGGTTTTCATCAAATAAAATTTTTATATTTCCCAGATACATTTTTATTAAAAATAAAAATATAAAATGATCTAAATGATGTTATGTTTGTTTTCATTAGAAGGAAATCATCTAAAATGGTTGTACAAGAAGAAAACATTACTTCATGAGGATATTTATAAAGATATATATGTATATATATATAAAGAGAGATAGATAGAGAGAAATCACTTGGTTTCAATTAATAATGGAACTGATGACTTGTTTTCTAGAGAACATGTAGCCATTAAAGTATAAAGTAAGTACCAAGAAAATGGAACAGGACATTCAAAAACATTATGGGGAAATATAAATTCATCTAAATTATTTTTGATCATTGTTATCATAAGAAGTTTTGGGATGAGATTTAGATCAATATTCTACTATGAATCAATGATATCATGCTTTCAGGCATGGCAAAGGAATGAATCCATGATCTAAAAGTTGAATAGTTTTAATGTTTTATGATGAAAACCATGGTTTTATGAATAATATTTTAAATAGTAGGCTTAAGAGAAACCTATGTTTTGGTACATAGTACCTAAATAAGAATGATTATGACTGAAATATAGTGGATCTATTTGGTATATCAGTAGAAATACCAGTGTCCATGCCCCTATCTTGACACTTTAATCATATAAATATGCAATAACCATGAACAAAATATTTGGTAGAGTATATAATAAAGGATACATATGAATCATATATCATATGTTTTATGTACTTTGTGGAATGTAATCATTCATAAATTTGGCAAGTTATCAGAGTAGTTAGGGAATTTATGTTCAAACATGAAAGAGATTGCTGGGAATTTTTAATTGATTCTGTAGTATATAAAGGGTTCTAGAAGCATAAAGAATTTCTTCAAAACATATGATATGTTTCAAGGTTCTATAGTCCTAGAATTCAATGTAGATTCAGATACATGTAAGAACATGTCTGGTTTTCTGTTTATGTTTTTTTTGGAATGGTAGTGAGTTTGATGTCAAAGATTTATCTAGTATTTTTAATCTGAAAAATAGAGGTGGATAACATTTCCTTGATAGAAATAGGAAAGGAGTTTGTCTGATTTAAAGGGTTACAGAGGATATTAAAGTAATATTGAATGTTAAATAATTGTTTTATCACTCACATGACATGATTCAATTTACCTATAAGTATTCTATTTTAATAGTGAATGTGGAACATTTAGATAAAGAACTACATCATCTAGAAATTTTTGTAGGATGGAGTGTTATACCGATAGATGATAGAGGGAGTTTTAAATCTAAATGATATTGGTTGCTCCCAAATTTAACCTACAGGTATGAGGTCTTTGTAGTATAGGTAGGGGTCGAATCCACTGGGACCGAAGAAGAAACCTATAGACACTCTGATTTTGGAAGCATTTGGCTATGGAGTGGCTAACTATTTGGATTGATTTGATTTGAATAACTACTAATTTATTTGAAAAAAAATAAATTAAAACAAACAATTACTTAGTATAAAACAATTAATGGAGATGAGTTGATCCTAAGTTGTTACTAGGTTTAGATTGGATTTATTTATTTTCTTTTAACATTTGTTTCGCCAATTCATGACTAATCCACAAAATGATATAATTCCTTAACATAATTCACAAATTTAATCCCTACACAACTACAAGGCTAATCACAAATGCACTTAGAGGGTAAATTTAGTGATCACTCTAAGGAATTGGATCGTACTAGAACTCGAAATGTGTCAGTGTTAAAGTTTGAGAAGACGAAGAAGAAAATAAATCATCAAATGGAAATCTTAAAGTAATGAAATGATTATGAATTTAAGAAAATTAAATAACATCCAATCCACACCATGAAACTCCCAGTATCAACTGATATGGTGTTAGACCTCCATTTATGCTATTCAATAAATGGAAGTGGGAAGTCGACTTAAAGAAGCATGATTGAAGATGAAAAATAAAACCACAAAATGATCACTCCACCGTTGTGTGAATAAATTCACAAGTGCTACTGTGAATAAGATCACACCTTGGGGAAACAGTATCAATGTGAAAAGAAGAAAAATAGAAAGATAGAAGAAGAAATTTTATTGAAAACTAAGGTGATTCAAACAACTTACATGGAAAAGAAGAATGTTACAAAGGCAATTTGGCATAACAACATTACAATTAAAGAAAAACTGCAAGATCCCTAAATCCTCCACCAATACTACCTTAAATAGTAATTTTGGATGTCTTTGACCGAGCCACCATCATCCCATGTGCCTTTAATTAATTGTGTTGGGGAAAGGTGGGTGGACATTTAATTTATAGGAGACTTTTCAACTCTTGCCTCGAAGTGGGAGCCCACATGCATCTACCAAACAGAGGTGCAACAATCACCTTCTAGATGACCGAATTGGAGTGGGCCAAATAATAATTAAATTAAGTCATGGATATACTCTGATATACTGACATTTCATCCCAAAATATGTTGTGGTTCGAGAGATATGAATTAAATGGTGGGCTGTTTTTCTGGGCCGCAAAATCTGGCCCAGATTTCCATCTTCAACATGGGTCGACTTAATAACCACCATTAAAACGAATTAGCACTGGCTCCAGAAGAATAATTTGTTCCTAAATATTTCTTCTAGACTCCCATGAAATTTGGGCTTCATTGGGCCATTATGGTGGACCCCACATTCTTATCACTGGGATGATATCCAATATTCCTTCTCCGGAATTGTTTCCTTTCATCGCCATATATCCCCATCATCCTTTATGAATACTCCATTGATCACTAAATGAAACATGTTCACATTTATGTGTATATCCATTTCCCAAAATATCAAATTAAAATATATATATTTTAATTCTTTAAAATCAGAAGAAAAATTGGGCCTAAATTGGTGCACATAAGGCATGAAGTGCCCAAATGATGAGAATGGATGTTCAAAATTAAAATCCACTAACTCAAGACCATAAGATAAAAAATGAACATTTAATACCATTAAAATGTAATCAAGATATGTGTCTTTTGGGTAATCACACCCCCAACTTTTGTTTTTCTAGTCCTGAGCAAAATATGTCTCAAAAGTATGAAATTTGAATTTCCTTTTCCAAAAACATTTAATACACATTTATCACCCAAAAATCTCATACCAAACAATTATGAAACCAATAAAAATAATTTAAAACAAACTATGTCTAGAGGCATAACCCAATCCAAAGACCACTCCTTTGTTCAAATTCACCGCCATATTTCATCCAATTTCAATTAAGCATGACGAAGTGTTGTGCATCACAATAGACATGGTGGTTCATTTTCATTCAAGGGAGAAAATATGGAAGCGCTATGAGAAATCAAATTTTAATATTAAGATGAGTACTAAATTTTTATTTTTTATTATTTTTTTGTTTCAAATTTTTCCATGGTAATTAATATTGAACTCAATCAAGTCAAACCATGTAGCAAGACCTTGCCGATGACTCCCAGGCTCAATGACCTTAGGGTACCAAGTGATTCTCACATACTCGGGCATCCTATCGAGTTAACTCAATCGAGAAAAAAGTCAAATTACCAAAAATAGAGATAAAATTCCCAACTTCGGGCTAGAAAACTATGGAGTCATGATCCCCAAGTGCTGAAAGCCACACATTAGGTCAATTCATTACTCTATGCACAATTGATTTTTTTTGATTTTTTTTGAATACTCATATTAAAACTAAAATGATCACCAAACCTATGCTATTTATTATGGATACCAAGAACTCAAACTAATACCCCACAATCTAGAGGATGTGAATTGTGTTTTTTTAATAAATGGATGAAGATATAAATAGTGAAAACTTACATCCGACAACCGCACCTTCCAAAATCTATGCACATGAACTTAAACATGCCTTAAAATTAGAATCAAGGAATTCAAAATTATTTGATATCCAATTTCAGAGTTTTCAATGTTTGTTATCATGCTCAAGGTTTATGAAAATTTTCCTTCCACACATTTTACAATGAAAACAAAATCAATGCTTTTATTTTATCTCCCCCCAATATATAATAACATTGTCCCCAGTGTTTAAATAAAAAAACGTTAGAAGGGGGGTAGGAGAGGAGTTCAAAGAGGAAATTGAAAATGATAAACATGGAACAAATTCACCTGATTTTTGAAGTTGAAGTTCATGATGCTCCAAATTACTCCTTTGATCTCTTGGGGGATGTAAGAACCTCCTTGATTGAATATTTATCACCCAAAATAGTCCCTGGACAATAAAAAGAAGAACAAACCAGACAAAAAAACAACACAATGACTTATTTAATTCCAAGTACCATCATTTTTATGGTTTTCTTTGTTTTTTTTAAATTTAAGAATCAAATTGATGATACATTGTCTTATTTATATTTTCTGGGTAAGGTATTACTCAGGGATAAAACCGCTTGACACAGATGAATACGGTGCTCCCCTTTCATACCCATCCTTACTTATAAAAGAAGAACATGTCAATAATCTATTTTTGTTTTTTTAAATCAAACTGATGATGAATTTTCTTATTTAAATTTTCTGGGTAAGGTATTACACAAGGATCACACCAGGTGACACAGATGAATATGGTTCTTCCCTTTCATACCCATCCTTACTCATAAAATAAGAACAGGTCAATATTTTTAAGTACTAATTAAATAAAATAAAACATGAAAACCACGGGTTTCCTCCCATGCATCTCTTTTGTTTAACGCTGCTAGCTCGACATGAACCCCCCAACTTATCCAATTCCAACTTTCATCATTTTAAGGACCCCATATTTCTCCACTTCTACTTTATTGAGATTTATTATTTGTTTAGAATTTGTATCATGTACAAAACAGTGTTCTATAATGAGTGTGAAAATCCAAGGAATATCAGAAATGGTTGATCTATATTCCTCTATAGTGTTTCCTAAGAAATCAATGATCAACCACCATTTTTAGGTTTCATAAGATTAATTAATGAAAATCCCAAGCTCTTTATTAACAAAAATGATGGGATACTTGATTGGGGAAGGAAGGACAATGATTTTTAGTTTGGGTTGCATAGGACATTCAAACAAAGGTTGAGATTTTGAATCCAACTCAGTTTCATTTTCCAAATTTCTCCACAAAATTGGTTCCTTTAGGATATAAGATTAAACCACCAAATTGGAGAGATTAGTTTCAGGGATGGGTATGGACTCAATGTTTTTAATTTCTCTCAATGGATCAAGGATTGGTGTTTTTGAAAAATCATCAATAGAGTTATACTTAGGAGACTCAATCCATGATGTCAAATTTCTTTCTTGTGAATACATGAAATCAATTTCTTCATGATTTAAAGACCCTTCAACAATTTCTTGATTCACTTCCCCTACCCCAAATCCAAAGGTTAGTTATTCAATAAATTCATGAGAGTTTTGTGGGAAACTAGACACTCCACATATGGTTTCAAAAGGAACTGTTAGTGTATAGATGAGTTCCTCACAAGTATTAGTGCATTGTAGTTCTAATCTCAAGGATGATACCTCGGAACTCATTATCTACATTTGATTACACAAATTATCAAGGAGTTTTTGAGGATTAGGTTAGATATTAGTTTGTAAATCATGAACTTCATTAAATATTATCTCTTCAATCATCCTCGAGAGGGATAGAAATTGATCTTTTAAACAATCATCACCCCATTTATTGTACATCTCATCGGGTGTGTAGTAATTAATCAAGGGTTGGTTAAAGAAATTTTCTAATTTAGGGGCTTACCAATATTGATTTTCCATTTTATTCTATCTTGAATTTGTGACATTTTAATTTGGAAGATACTCCATTGGAGTAGACAGAAATTTGTATTCTAGATTCTCAGGACACACACAAACAGAAAGGGGTAAAGATAAGAGAGATGGAGATGAGAATAGAGAAAGTGGGGTGAGAAAAGTATGAAAGTGTTTAAGATAACATTCATGTGTCCCTGGAAATGGCACAAAAACTTTTTTGTTCCCAAATTTACCCTACAGGTATGCGGTCGTTGTAGTACAGGTAGGGGTCGAATCCATAGGGACCGAATAAGGAACCTAGAGACACTCTAATTTTGGAAGGATTTGGCTATAGAGTGGCCAAATATTTGGATTGATTTTATTTGAATAACTACTGATTTAATTTAAAAAAAATAAATTAAAACAAACAATTACTTAGTCTAAAATAATTAATGTAAATTATTTGATGCTAAGATGTTATTAGGGTTAGATAGGGTGTATTTATTTTCTTATAACGTTCATTTCACTAATTCAAGACGTATCCAAAAAATGATATATTCCTGAACATCATTCACCAATTTAATCACTAAACAATTACAAGTCTAAAAACCAATGAACTTAGAGGATCAATTTAATAATCAATCCAAGGAATTGGATCGTACTAGCACTCGAAATGTGTCGCTATTAATGTTGGAAAAGACAAAAACAAAAATAAACCATCAAATGGAAATCTTAAAGTAATGAAATTATTATGAATTTAAGAACATTAAATAACATACAATCCTCCCAATGCAACTCCCTAGGATCAACCCATAAGGGGTTATCCCTCCATTTATTCTATTCAATAAATGGAAGTGGTAAGTTGACTTAAAGAAACAAGATTGAAGAAGAAAAATAAAACAATGAAATGATCACTCCACCGTTGTGTGAATAAATTCACAAGTGCTGGTGTGAATAAGATCACACCTTGGGGAAACAGTATGAATGTGAAAAGAAGAAGAACAGAAAAAGAGAAGAAGATGAACTTTTATTGAAAACTAAGGTGATTCAATCAACTTACCTGAAAAAGAAGAACGTTACAATGGAAAATTGGAATAACAACATTGCAATGAATGTAAAACTCCAAGATCCCTAAATCCTCCACCAATACATCGTTAAATATGAATTTTAGAAGTCTTTGGCCGAGACACCATCATCCCATGTTCCATAAATTTATTATGTTTCGGAAAGGTGGGTGGAAATTTAATGCATAAAAGACATTTCAACTCTTTCCTCGAAGTGGGATCCATCATGGATCCACCAAACAGAGGCGCCGAAATCACCTTCTATTAGGCCGAATTTTAGTGGGACATAGAAGAATTAAATGAAACCCTGGATTTAGAGACCCGAAGCTTGACGTACATGGAAATTACATTACTTTTGTGGAATACTTAGTAAATAACAAAAACACACACACAAGGATCATAATAGTTTAGTGTCCTTGGAAACTATGAATATAATCTTCTAATTGTGGTGAAATATTTTCAACATCTCCCATAAAGATCTTCCTTTTTTTACCTAAAACCTTTCTTTATATCCTGGGGAAAATAAAACATAAAATTGTGAGCTCAAATTCTCAGTAAGGGTAAACAAAAGAAATATCAATCACATCATATTCATAAGAACATAACATTTTGAAAATCTTAACCTGCAAAAGAGAGCATAATTTCATAACATGGGATAAATCATAGTAGTGAAATGAAATCCCAATAATCATAACTTAAAACATGAAACTTTATTGAATACACACATAATCATAGATAATAATATCTTATTAGTCAAGACTCATTTCCAAGACTATCTTAGTGGACAAAGTCCATTTCTGAACTGACTCACCCTCGTTTCAGTCCTGTTTCACTGAACCGGTATAACCTACCATTCCAGCCATGTCTATCTCATGAGATATAAAATCATTACCCAATTCATTAGAGGGAGATATAGGTCCAACCCATCTCATAATGATTCCATTATTATGTGTGCCACAAAATCTTAAATCATACATCATTGCATAACCCATGTAATAAAAATGGGAATCTTAAACATCGTGACATCATCAAACAATTCATATAAGATAAAGGAATTCATAAAAATAATTCCATCACAACATAATCAAATCAATTTAATAATAGGGATATAAACATAACCCTATATTATCTTATATGGAAAATAATTTTGATAAAACACTTGAACTCCATTCTTGAGGAAAATATCATTTCTACTTCAAAAACATTTTTCCTTTCTTAAAATGTCATACAATTTTAAACTAAAAGAATTTGATTAAAAATAAACTTGAAAACTTGTAAATTAAGATTCTTGGAAATATTGTTTTAAAAATCCATTCATGCCGTATAAGTTAAAAAAACATTCTTCTCGTACTTTTGTCAAAAAAGTCAAAAGGTACCTCGTATGAAAAACGACAAAAGATTCCTTTCATATCTTTTACTAAAAAATCACCAAAGGGTAAAATTGGATTTAAACAATTTTAGGTGGATGTAAATAATATTACATATTGAGGAAACATTGATGTGGATGATAAAATACACCACAGTAAATTTCAAAGTATAAACAATCTTGGATAGAAATGAGATTGTGATATTTCCCTTACCTTTGGTATGATTTGCTTTGTAAGTGTCCGAACCTCCTGTATAATGATTTAAATAATGTCATTGACTTATTACAGAATCATATTCATTGTTATTATATCATATATGGTTCACTTATGACTTTATGTTACCCGTTCTTTTGTAAATTCATGTTAAAGTAGTGTTTTGGGTAAAATCGTCTCATTTGTCGTTCGTGTTTTAACTTGTAATTATTCATATGATTACTTAGATCATGATTAATTAATTCCAAAATATAAAACATGATTTATATATAATATATATTCAGAATATACATATATATACTGGATCGATAAATGGAAAGAAATACACCGTTCATGGAGACGGTAGGTCGTACGTACACATGAACGTTGTTTTCATTTCCTTATTGAATTGAGTGGAATTAAGTAGATGACATAAATATATATATAAATAAATCCAGTAGTATTATTATGTCATATATTTCCTGAATACTTATTATATATACTTTATAATCATTCATGAATGGTTAATGTGGAGAATGAATCTCATCGCGTCGTGGAGACGGTAGTCCGTACGTACGCACGAGTGATGATATCGTTCTCATGATAGTTGAATTGTATTGTAGTGTATGTATACAATTTAAGAATAAATATAAATTTACAATAATCATATATAGTTATTATTTACACCATTATACCAATCCAAGTAAGGTGGTGGTGGAAAATAGATTACACCACGGCGTGGAGATGGTATTCCGTACGTACGCACGCGCGGTGATTTCATTTTTGTAGGATGGATAGATGGTGAAATATGGTTGTTTCATACTTATAATACCATATCAGTATATGAGTGATACTGATGTTATTACTTCATAATGAAACAACCTAAGAAGAAGAAGTGGAAGAAGAAATAAAGTTGAAAGAATCGGTAACGTACATTACCTCTTCTTTGAAGCGCCTCTTTGATTCCTCCTCTTAGGGTAATAAAATTTGTCTTTGAGGAATACCAGAACCTCTAGGATGTTTCTAGGGAAGTGGAGAAGATAATTTTGCAGGGGTTAGCCGAGCTTGAAGGCTCAAAGTGGTATGAGGAAGAGAGGGATGGGTTCCCTTTTATAAGGGAGGAGAGGGGCACCTTTGGAATAACTAAAAATATTATTTTATTATAAATCCAAATTCGGTTTTAAATAGCTCCAAATTGATTTATTTAGAAGCTAAGGTGGGTATGGGTCTAAATCCTTTCATCTAGTAGAATTTAGACATGTTTAGGTTCCTATTGTAACCTTATCATTTATATTTAACTTTAAGTTAGATAATTTTACTTTTACCGTGTCTTCTTGTTTTCTTACAATATAAGGTAAATAAACTTACTATATCAAGCCAAACGAACCCCAAGTTGTTTATTATTAATATATATAACCTTATCTAAGTCATTTGAACAAATATTAGATTTTTAGGAATAAAATAACAATTAATAATATAATATTTGTTTTAAAAACTATTTTATGTCAATTTTGACACTATTTAGTAATAGATATTTGTGAAACTCATAACAGATTTATTAGTACGAAAAAAGTTAATTGAATCAATACTAACATTTCATATTAACATATAAAATTATTTTAATTCATAAAAAGTCTTAAAGTAAATTTATTTGGGTATTTATAACAGCAATTATGTCAATATTTCATTAATAAGACAATTACTGCATCATCTTTGTGTCATAATAAATGATAATTATTTAATCCCTAAAAATAATAAATAAATTCCTATGATTTAGATAATTGTATTAGATTTCTGGAGACTATTCATTTTCGAAGTTTCAATAAGTTTATCACTAAAGTAAAATTATTATACTTATAAGATTTAAGAAAGTGACATGTTGTCACATTCTTTGGTTTTAATAATAATTAAATTATTTTCATGGAAAAAAGTCCATTAAATGAATATAATCCGACCCTTAGGTTATATCGGTCTACTTTTAGTCATACAATAGGATTTTGACATGTGTTAGGGTAATTTTATAATATTATATTTACCCTTAATTACCCGATTTACCTTTAACTATGGTAAATAAAATTTACCGTAGTTACTATTCATAATTCCCAAAAATAAAAATTAGCTTATTAATATAATTTCGATCCACTGATTACAAATATGGAATCAATTTTTCCAAATTCAATACAAAAAATTTGCAGAAATTAAATTAAAATTAATCTCGTTGTCGAAAGAAAACGGGTTTTTCATTAAAACATTGCAAAAGATTGAATTGATTTATCCTACGAATTCAAGGTAGAATCAAGGCTAATGACATACATTATATTAAATGGTAAAAATATATTCTATTTATACTTTAAAACCAATCAATATTATAATTTAACCATATAAATTATTGCGATGAAAAAATTTGTTTTTAATTAAAATATATCGTGTTTTTACTATTCATCAAAATATGAAAGTTACCAGAATAATATGAAAATTTTATCCAAAGTAAATTTTTATTTCATGATTCCAAAGAAGAATTTTATTTTTTCAAATTTAACTTATACACATGTCAAAAACTAGATTTAATGTGGGTGCGCCATCAAAAGGCGGCAAAACTGCATTTTTTGATAAATAATTATTTTTCCAGAAAAATTTATTTTGTTCTTATACCTTGTTTTAGAAAATGTGTAAGACAAATAATAATGTTATAAGATTCAATATTTAGTTAATACTATTCATAACGGCTAGTTCATAATAATATTATAACAATATATCGTTGTTTAGTAAAACCAAGTATTGCATACAACACACGCTCTCGAGGAAGGTCGTGATTGCGTGTAATGCAAGCCAAGTCAGGGTTGTGTGCTGTGCAAGAATCCTTAGTTGTTTCATATATCATAATCCAACCATATTTCATTTATACATTGAATATATATATATATATATACTCAATGTTGCGTAGAATAACTATTATCAAAATTGTGTGTAACACGATCCAAGAATAGTGTTGCGTATACTGCAAGCTAATACGGTGTTGTGTATAGTGCAAGGTAATATTGGTGTAGCATAAAACACAAGACATTAATGATTTACTATCTCAGGTTGTTACATTCTACCCCCCTTAAAATGAATTTCTCCCTCGAAATTCATCGGGGTTATAAATGGTTTACTATTCGAAAGTTTCTTTAATAGAAACCCACATCATAAAAAGGAATATCAAAACCAATCTTTAAAAAGAAAAGTATGAAACGTAATGGTTACCCAAATAAACTAATCACTGGGTTTCCACATAGGTGAAAATATGGATACGGAAGAGAAATCTAACCATCATGTTCTGATGGAGAGTGGTAGAGATCATGGCTATGGAAAAGCCAGCAATCACAAATCCATAAATTTGTGATGATCTAAGGTACCATCTGATTCATCAGATATAAGAGCGCTAGGAAAACATTTTTGGTTTTCAAGATCATTTCCCTAAAGTTGATGAAATTGGAATTAGAAGAAATACTTTCGTGATTTTGGTATAGTCTCACTATTTTTCGTTCTTTGGACAATTTCTACTTCATCTCTTAAAGAAATGAAGTTGAATTTGTCATTCGTGATGTGTTAGCAGATCATGTGATAGAATGACGGGTCATTCCATCTGTCTCAAACAAAAGGTTAGAAAAGTTATCAAAAAATACATAAGTCCATCTATAGTGAGATTAATTATATATGGTTCCTAAAATGAACTTATACTTCATATATCATATATATTAATAAAATAAAACTAGTTTCTACTAACCAGGGACTTCCTGTAGGCCAGTGGTAGGCGATAAAGGCCAGTCGCACTTCGGTTGTGGGTTCGATTCCTACGACCTTGTCCGACGCGATGGGCTGTCACCCGTCCTACAGGTGGTCCTTTTTTTAAAACTATATTACTATAACATCCCATCAATAATATCGAAAAAAAATTGAATCCTTAAACAATACTAACTTATGTCCCACATAATCCATTCCAATCTTTAGGCTTATCTATAATACTACAGTCCATTCTCATAATATAGTGAAAATGATTACCAGAGATTTAATACCATCGTTGATCCCCATATATCATAAGTTATGTCTTGTTGGTCATATTCCAAACATTCAAAGGCCTTAATCATGTATTCTCTTGAATACCCATTGAACCTTAGTGAAAACATGAATGTAGTTAAAAGCTAACACTTTACACATACCAAAATCCTCAAAATTATATATACTCAAACCATGATATCACTTAGTCCTTATATCAATCATGAGCTCATGAATACTATCAAACATATTATATTCTCCTTATCCCTTCATTATGTGCATATCATCTGCTTTCCAAAAATATTTCAATCACTTTTCATGGTTACCAATTCCATAAAATTATTGAAAACCACAATAGACCAATACATAAATATTCCAATATTCCACGATACTATATACAACATTATTTTGGAATCCCATTACATAAACACTTAATAATTCCCCCACATCGTTGTCGTATTCAAAATCACCAATGGTGATCGCATGTGACTTACCTTTGTCCTTTACCTTAAGTGGTTGCTCATGTCGATCATCACTAACCCTTGGATTAGGGCATTTATTAGCATAATGCCCCATTTCCTTTCACTTGAAGCATTGAAGTGTAGTAGGTTCATTCTGTGTATCCCTTCCTTTGTGTGCATCATTAGACATCTTCTTCCCATCATTGCAGCATTCAAATTCCCGATGACCTTCCTTTCCACATTTGAAACATTTACTTGTCCCTTTAAGACAATCTCCACCATGCTTCTTTCCACACTTTGAGCATAAGGAAACAATCATCTTATTTTCACCATTATTCTGAGATTTCTCCTTGAACTCCATCTTTCGTTTCTTGTCAAAACTATGAGATGGATAAGTAACACCAACTTTCATTTCTACCTTGACAGCACAACGCACAATTTCTTCATAGCTAGTGAAGTCTCTTATAGCTAATTCTCTTCGAGGATTTGGTTTTAAGCCACTGAAGAATCGATCAACTTTACTTTCATGTTGGATGATAAATCCAGATGCATACCTTGCAAGCCTTGCAAAATTCGCTTCGTATATACCAACAGATTCATCATCCTTTTTCTTTAGTTCAAGAAACTCCTTCTCCATCTTTGTTCGAAGAATACGAGGGAAGTACTTATTGAAAAATAAGTTCTTGAACTCGTCCCATTCCATGGACTCAATTTCATCTCTTTGCCTCGTATTCTTGATAAAATTCCACCATTGATCAGCTTCACCTTCCAAACGATATACTGCTAAGATGACTTTATCATGTTCAGAACATTGAAGAACTGAAAATATCTTTTCAGTGGTACTGATTTATTGTTCAGCAACAAGTGGATCAGAAGACCCACTTAAAGAAGGTGGACGTTTCCTCATGAAGGACTCAATAGAATATTGTTCCCTTCTCTGCTCATTTGGAAGTCCAGAATGATTCATAGCTTGTGTATGTATAGAAATAAGATTTTTCACTCCATCTCCCATAACATTTGTTTGTTGAGGAGGACAATCATTGCATTGTCCATTGCAGTGATCAACACGGTTCCTTCGGGTTCTGGCCATCGTCTAAAACCAAAAATGAATAGTATGAGAGGCATAAATCATGATAGGGAAAACAACATAATAAAGGGGGAGTACCTTCAATATCTAACATATTAGGTTTAATTCTATGATCGTTAGCGTAATTCTAGTACTATAACCTATATGTATACTTAACCTTAGGGACATCCCTAGACATATCTTATAAATATCTCTAGGGATCTCATTAACGTTTTCGCATCCTAGTTTCCAAAGGTTGACTAAACCTTTCCTCTGATACCAACTATAGAGACCCGAAGCTTGACGTACATGGACATTACATTACTTTTGCGTAATACTTAGTACATAACAAAAACACACACACAAGGATCGAAATAGTTTAGTGTCTTTGGAAACTCGGAATATAATCTTCTAATCGTGGTGAAAGATCATCAACATCTCCCATAAAGATCTTCCTTTTTTACCTAAAACCTTTCTTTATATCCTGGGGAAAAGAAAACATAAAAGGGTGAGCTCAAATGCTCAGTAAGGGTAAACAAAAGAAATATCAATCACATCATATTCATAAAAACATAACATTTTGGCAATCTTAACCTGCAAAAGAGAGCATAATTTCATAACATTGGATAAATCATAGTAGTTTAATGAAATCCCAATAATCATAAATTAAAACATAAAACTTTGTGGAATACACACATAATCAGAGATAATCGTATCTTATTAGTCAAGACTCATTGCCAAGACTATCTTAGTGGACAAAGTCCATTTCTGAACCGACTCACCCTCGTTTCAGTCCTGTTTCACTGAACCGGTAAAACCTATCGTTCCAGCCATGTCTATCTCATGAGATATAAAATCTATACCCAATGCATTGGAGGGAGATATAGGTCCCACCCATCTCATAATGATACCATTCTTATGTGTGCCACAAAATCTTAAATCATTCATCATTGCATAACCCATGTAATAAAAATGGGAATATTAAACATCGTGACATCATCAAACAATTCATATAAGATAAAGGAATTCATAAAAATAATTCCATCACAACATAATCAAATCAATGTAATAATAGGGATATAAACATAACCCTATATTATCTTATATGGAAAATAATTTTGATAAAACACTTGAACTCCATTCTTGGAGAAAATATCATTTCTGCTTCAAAAACATTTTTCCTTTCTTAACATGTCATACAATTTTAAACTAAATGAAGTTGATTAAAAATAAACTTGAAAACTTGTAAAGGAATATTCTTGTAAATATTGTTTTAAAAATCCATTCATGCCGTATAAGTTAAAAAAACATTCTTCTCGTACTTTTGTCAGAAAAGTCAAAAGGTACCTCGTATAAAAAAGGACAAAAGATTCCTTTCATATCTTTTACTAAAAACTCACCAATGGGTAAAATTGGATTTAATCAATTGTAGGTGGATGGAAATAATATTAAATATTGAGGAAACATGTATTTGGATGATAAAATACACCCCAGTAAATTTCAAATTATAAATAATCTCGGATAGAAATGAGATTGTGATATTTCACTTACCTAAGGTCCGATTTGCATCGTAAGTGTACGAACCTCCTTTATAATGATTTAAATAATGAAATTGACTTATTAAAGAATCATATTAATTGTTATTATATCATATATGGTTCACTTATGACTTTATATTACCCGTTCTTTTGTAAATTCATGTAAAAGTAGCGTTTTGGGTAAAATCGTCTCATTTTTCCTTCGTGTTTTATCTTCTAATTATCCATATGATTACATAGATAATGATTAATTAATTCCATAATATAAAAAATGATTTATATATAATATATATTCATAATATACATATATATAATGGATCGATAAATGGAAATAGATACACCGTTCATGGAGACCGTAGGTCGTACGTACGCATGAACGCTGTTTTCGTTTCCTTATTGAATTGAGTGGAATTAAGTAGATGACATAAATATATATATAAATAAATCCAGTAGTATTATTATGTCATATATTTCATGACTACTTATTATATATAATTTATAATCATTCATGAATGGTTAATGTCGATAATGAATCTCATCGCGTCGTGGAGACGGTAGTCCGTACGTACGCATGAGCGATGATATCGTTTTAATGATAGTTGAATTGTATTGTAGTGTATGTATACTATTTAAGAATCAATTTCATTTTACAATAATCATATATAGATATTATTTACACCATTATACCCATCCAAGTAAGGTGGTGGTGGAAAATAGATTACACCACGGCGTGGAGACGGTATTCCGTACGTACGCATGCGCGGTGATTTCATTTTCCGTAGGATGGATAGATGGTGAAATAGGGTTGTTTCATACTTATAATAACATATCAGTATATGAGTAATACTGATGTTATTACTTCATAATTAAACAACCTAATAAGAAGAAGTGGAAAAAGAAATAAAGTTGAAAGAATCGGTAACGGACATTACCTCTTCTTTGAAGCGCCTCTTTGAGTCCTCCACTTAGGGTACTAAAATTGGTCTTTGGGGAAGAAAAGAACCTCTAAGATGTTTCTAGGGAAGTGTAGAAGATAATTGGGCAGGGGTTGGCCGAGATTTAAGGATAAAAGTGGTGTGAGGAAGAGAGGGAGGGGGTGCCCTTTTATAAGGTAAGAGAGGGGAACCTTTGGAATAACTAAAAATATTATTTTATTATAAAAGCCAAATTCGTTTTTAAATAGCTCCAAATTGATTTATTTCAAAGATAATGTGGGGATGGGTCTAAATACTCTCATCCAGTATAATTTAGACAAGTTTAGGTTCCTATTGTAAACTTATCATTTATTTTTAACTTTAAGTTAGATAATTTTACTTTTACCATGTCTTCTTGTTTTCTTACACTATAAGGTAAATAAACTTACCATATCAAGCCAAAAGAATCCCAAGTTGTTTATTATTAATATATATAACCTTATCTAATTCATTTGGCCGAACCTTAGATTTTTAGGAATAAAATAACAATTAATAATATAATATTTGTTTTAAAAACTATTTTATGTCAATTTTGACACTATTTAGTAATTGATTTTTGTGAAACTCATAACAGATTGATTAGTATGAACAAAGTTAATTAAATCAATACTAACATGTCATATTAACATATAAAATTAGTGTAATTCATAAAACGTCTTAAATTACATTTATTTGGGTATTTATAACATCAATTATGTCAATATTTCATTAATAAGACAATTACTGCATCATCTTTGTGTCATAATAAATGATAATTATTTAATCCCTAAAAATTCTAAATAAATTCCTATGATGTAGATAATTGTATTAGATTTCTGGAGACTATTAATGTTCTAAGTTTCATGATGTTTATCACTAAATTAAAATTATTATACTTATAAGATTTAAGAAAGTGACATGTTGTCACATTCTTTGGTTTTAATAATAATTAAATTATTTTCATGGAAAAAAGTCCATTAAATGAATATAATCAGACCCTTAGATGATATGGGTCGACTTTTAGTCATCCAATAGGATTTGGACATGTGTTAGGATAATTTTATAATATTATATTTACCCTTAATTACTCGATTTACCTTTAACTATGGTAAATAAAATTTACCGTAGTTACTATTCATAATTCCAAAAAAAATTACCTTATTAACATAATTTGGATCCACTGATTCCAAATATGGAATCAATTTTTCCAAATTAAATACAATAAAGTTTCAGAAATTAAAGTAAAATTAATCACATTGTCGAAAGAAAACGGGTTTTTCTTTAAAACATTGCAAAAGATTGAATTGATTTATCCTACGAATTCAAGGTAGAATCAATGCTAATGAAATACATTATATTAAATGGTAAAAATATATTCTATTTATACTTTAAAACCATTCAATATTATAATTTAACCATATAAATTTTTGCGATGAAAAAAGTTGTTTTTAATTAAAATATATCGTGTTTTTACTATTCATCAAAATATAAAAGTTAACAGAATAATATGAAAAATTTATCCAAAGTAAATTTTTATTTCATGATTCCAAAGAAGAATTTTATTTTTTCAAATTGAACTTATAAACATGTCAAAAACTAGATTTAAAGTAGGTGTTCCATCAAAAGGCGGCAAAACTGCATTTTTTGAAAAATACTTATTTTACCAGAAAAATTTATTTTGTTCTTATACCATGTTTTAGAAAATGTGTAAGACAAATAATAATGTTATAAGATTCAAAATTTAGTTAATAATATTCATAACGGCTAGTTCATAATATTATTATAATAATATATCGTTGTTTAGTAAAACCTGGTATTGCGTACAACACACGCTATCGAGGAAGGTCGCGATTGCGTGTAATGCAAGCCAAGTCAGGGTTGCGTGCTGTGCAATAATCCTTCGTTGTTTTGTATATCATAATGCAACCATATTTCATTTATACATTGAATATATATATATACTCAATGTTTCATAGAATAACTATTATAAAAATTGTGTGTAACACGATCCAAGAATAGTGTTGTGTATACTGAAAGCTAATACGGTGTTGTATATAGTGCAAGGTAATCTTGGTGTAGCATACAACACAAGACATTAATGAAATTAAAAGAATATTTTTCATAAAATCTCGGGGTGTTACACTGGATGTCCCCTAAAATAATGTAAAACATAAGCCTAAAATACGTTGTGGATCGGGAGATATGAATTAAATGGTGGGATGTTTTTCTGGGCCCCAGAATCTGGCCCAGATTTTCATCTTCAACTTGGGTCAACTTAATCACCACCATGTAAAACAAATTAGCACTGGATCCAGAAGAATAATTTGTTCCTATATATTTCTTCTCAAATCCCATGAAATTTGGGCTTCATTGGGTAATTAGCCACTAAATGAGGCTAATATTTATTGTTAATATATATAATATTCATGTGATTTATTATTTATAAACACCATTTTAGTGCATTTTACACTTTGAACAACATTTCAAATTATGATTGTGATACATTCTTAAAATGCACTATTATGTGGTACATTTTTTAACATCATTTGAAGTACCCAATGATTCATATGATTATACATATTTTAATTTGATATTTTTTGAAATTGATCTAAACTTCAATATGAACATTTTTGATTCAGATCAATGGAGAATTCATGGAAGAAGATGGGGATATTTTGTGATGAAAGGAACCAATTCTGGAGAAGTCAGATTAGACACTTGGACACGGATGAGACTGTGGGGCCAAACATACAGTCCCAATGAATCCCAAATTTCGTGGTCTCCTATAATACATGTATAGGAACAAATAAACTATTAGGATCCAATGCTAATTCTTCCTCCATTATTGTTATTTAGGAGGCCCAAATAGTATATCAAAATCTGGGCCAGAATCTGCGGCCCAGAACAACATCCCACCAATTAAACCATATCTAGAACACCATAACACATTTTGGGATGAGTGTTTACAAGATGTTAGGGTACATACGAAGCTTAATTTAAGTCTTCTATGTACCACACAAATTCTTCCATATAGAAGGTGTTTCATGCGACTCTGTTTGGTGAATGCAAGCTGGATGCCTTTTCGGGTCAAGGGTAGAAAGTCTTCTTTCCACAAACTTTCCACCACCCTATGGCCTACAAAAATTAATTGAGAAGACTTGCACTATTGTAGGCTCGACCCAAGACTTTAAAAATTCCTATTTAAGGCAGTGGTGGTGGAGGAGTTGAGAATTTTGGAAGCTTTGTTCAATTGTAATGTTATGCTGCAATTTTGTTGTCTCAGGTTTGTCTTTCACACGTAAGTTGTTCAATCCACGTTAGTCTCTTAATAAAATCTCTTATTTTCCTCTTATTACGTTTTTCTGAATATCACATTGATACCGTTCGTTCAAGGTGTGAATTTATTCACACCAAATCTTCTGAAATTATTCACACAACGATGGAGTGAATTTATTGTTTTTTTTACTTCTCCATTTCTTCCCTCATGAGTCTACTTTCCACTTCCATTGAAACCATGGGAACAATGGAGGGATAAACCACTTATGGTTTGATCCAAGGGAGTAGAAAGGGGATGGATCAGATGTTATTTATCCCCCCATTAATGTATAATCACTTCTTTAATTGAGATTTTTATTTGATGATTTTTAAACTCCATCTTCCATGTTGAATTTAAGGCCACACACTTCATGTTCTAATACGAACCTTTAACTTGATGTGCTCAAAACATTTATCCTTCAACTGTATAGGTGATTTCTATTAAAGGGTGTAGGCATTAAACCAATAAGTGATGATGTTGTTTTATCTTCTTAAATGAATCCATCTCAAATATAAGAAATTGAATTCATTGAAAATGAAATACGTCCAATCCACTGAGAGAGATAACCTAGGATTGACACATTCTTTTAAATTGAATTCACTTAAATATGTTAGATATCCTATAAACCCATCTTAAATCAACCTATGTTGGCCACTTCATAGCCAAAAACAATCCGTAGAATGCACGTGTCTATAGGTACTTCTTAGGTCTCTGAGGATTCAACAACCCAATCTAGACTACAAGGACCGTCCTACCTTCTTCTTTTGGGTAAATTTGAGAGAGAATCAAACTTTGGCACTAATGCCAGGGACCCAAGTAAGTTATCTAAAAAACCATTCTATTCTCCCCCATTTCTTCTTTTCTCATCCAAATTCTCTTATCTTGTCCCTTTCTCTTTTTTTTTCTTTTGGCGCATGTCTCCCAAGACCCACGATCAATCGAACCATATAGTTAGGGTGGATAGTTCTGGGGTTGGGAAGTCAATTACACCAATGGAACTCTTTCCATATTATCCTAATCTTTCTAACACCCCTGAGTCAAAACTTGAGCCCATTTCTATGGAAGGTCTTCAAAGAAACCAACTCATAAACCTGGGTGGGAACCAAAATGGAAACCCAAATGAGGCAGCCCCAAACTTAGGGAATGCAATTGATCAAACCATGAATGACTACCTCACACTTTATTGTACCAATTCCCCCTCATGCATTAGACACAATTACCTAGGATATTCTAACTACATATTTAAAGCTCATGTCCTTAACCATATTCCCACATTCCATGGAATGGAGTCCGAGATGACCTACCTTCACATTAAGGAGTTTAATGACATTGTAGAAACCATGTGTCCGCCACATCAACTAGAATCAGTTTAGATGAGGCTATTTCTTTTTTAGTTAAAGGATAGAGCTAAAAATTGGATAAAAAATTTGAGACCATCATCCATAAACTCTTGGTACCAACTACAAAAATAATTCCACAAAAAATAATTTCCCCGCCACAAAACAATTACACTTAAAAAGAGTATCCATTTTTTTTTTGAAAAATAGGGAGAGTCATTCTATGATACATGGGAGAGGTTCAAAGAAACTATAAACATGGTTCCAAACCATGGTTTTTCTATTCCTGAACAAGTGAGAATTTTCTATGAAGGGTTGGGTCCAGGGAATAAACGATTCATTGACATGATGTGTAATGGAACCTTTAAAAAAAATCCCCAAATGATGCTTCTGAGTATCTAGAAAGCCTTTATGAACAAAACCAAACATTGGGAACTACAACGTATTCTTAAAATTCACAAAGAAATACTAGAATTCATACACTTAGAGAAGAGGAAAGCCTTAGGGATAAACTCACAACACTCTCTAGGAAGGTTGAAGAGATAGACCTTAGGAAAGTCCATGAAATCCAAACTGTTTGCCCTGTTTGCACAATTTGTGACAAACATGACCATAAGATAGACAACTTCCCAACCATTCCATCCATCAAGGATGTTCTTTTAGGAGGACCCCCAGCGGAAGTAAATGACTTGAACTTTCTAAATCCTCAATACCAAAACAAGTTCAACCCAAGGTATAATGACCACCCAGGCTGTAACGCCCCGACCCTAGTTACCCAGAGTCGGTGCATTATTACATAACATTGTCATGATCACAAGAAATATCAAATCTCGAAAGACCGATTGGTTTAGTAGCCTTGGAAACACTAGATATATTCATAATTCTCACATTACATCATAAAATGAAAAACTACTACAACAACATATTGTCTCCATAAACCACACTCATATCCCCACATAATATCCCTGCAGGTCATTCATAATTTACTTCTTCACTTCCTGGGAAAAATAAAACATAGAAAAGGGGTGAGCTCAAATGCCCAGTAAGGATAACAATATACCGGAAACTTTCATAAACAAGAATAAACATTTAAGGCTATGTATAACTAAAACAAAAGCCTTTTAAACTTGAACTTCAACATAGTATGGCAAAAGTAAAATGAAATAATTCCATTTACTTGTTCACATAGATATTCTACTAATCGAATAATCACAGGCAATATCAATAACCACTTTCATAATGTTGGAATGCATAATGCCAGACTATCATAACCACATAGCCAAGGCCTCGTGCCAAGACTACAAATAAGATTTTTCCAAGGCCTTGTGTCAAGACACTAGTTTTGTCTCATGAGACCTACCGATGCATATAAGAGCTATTGCGGGCTCCACCTGTCATATATTAAGTCCAATGCATTCCCATATGAAAAGGTTTAAACATAACATAAACATTCGTATTAAAAATAGCATATGAAATGTCAATAATTTCACCATAAACTATGAATGGAATAAAAATAGCACATCCACAGTCAAACATATCACAAAACCTTCAATACAATATAGAAGTTTTGTATCATAATAAATCAACTTCAAATAAGCGTAAAATCCATCAAAGGATGTTGACATAGATGAAATCAAAACACTTCTTGGAGAAATATCTCTTTCTATTTTTGAAATCATTTAAGAGCCATATAAAATAAAACATTTTCTTGAAAATATTCTTATAAGCTTGTAAGGAAAACTTTGAAGATTTTATAACGGCAGAAAATAACCGCACTCGTCGTATAAGTTAAAAAAACATTCTTACCTTAATTCTGTCGAATAGGTTAAAAAGGACCTTGTTTTGAAAATGACGGAAAGATTCCTATTATAAAAAGTCAAACAAGGGTATAAATGACTTTAACCCATATTCTTGTAAATAATAAAAATGTTTTGAAATACATTTTGAAGAAACATGGATGTGGATGATAAAGAGATCCCAGTAGATTATTACATATAAACAACCTCGGATAATGAAGAGATTGTGAAATAACCCTTACCTTGTACTTTTCCTTGGATGGGGTAGGTTAACCTCCTGTATAATGGTGAAATAATTGTTATTAAATTATACAAGAATCATATACATTAATATGGTATCACATATGATCTTTTAATATTGATTTGATAATAATATCTTAGTATTATCATTGTTTCGGGTGTTAACTTACTTGTTTTCTTTTATATGTTTGGTTACGTAAGACATGTTTGTAAAGGATAGGTTGTATATTATTCATATCCAGAATGATATAAAGTCCTTAAACATCATTTTTTAAATCATCAAATGATAATTATACTTGAATGGATATGATGGAGAATGAATCTCATCGCGTTCGTGGAGACGGTAGTCCGTACGTACGCACGAGCGACAATATCATTATTTTAATATTAAAATAATATATAAATAGATGGTATATAATATATACTGAATCATTAACATGTTATATTTATTATTTACATGAGTTAAATATCATTATTATACCCATCCAAATAATATTATATTGAATAACAATTACACCACGACGTGGAGACAGTAAGCCGTACGTACGCACGTATGGTGACATGTTATTCAAAGGGTGGATAGAATACTGAATATGGTTGTACCATATTTATAATAACATCACAGTATATATATGATACTAGATTTATTATTTTATAATGGTAACAACAAAGGAAGAAGAAGTGGAAGAAGTAATGAACTTGGAAAAAGGGTGGTGAAATCATTACCTCTTCTTCGGGTTCTTCCTTTTGATTTGATCAAAAGGGCTGATTAGGTTGGCTTTCTGATCCAAATAAGGCCTCTAGGTTGTAGTGAGGGAAGTTGGGAGAGTATTTGGGCAGAGTTTGGCCGAACCAAAAGGCTTTGAAGGTGTGATGAAATGAGAAGGAGGAGTGCCCTTTTATAAGAGGGGTTAGGGGCACCTTTGGAAAAGCTAGAGATATTAGTTTATAATAAATTCATATTCGGTTTCCAATGGCTCCAAAGTTGACTATTCAAAGGTTAAGGTGGGTATGGGTCTAAAACAACTCAACAAATAGAATTTAGACAGGTTTGGGTACTTATATTAACCTTATCTTTAAGTATTAACTCTAAGTTAATTAGTTTCACTTTTACAATGTCTCTTTGTATTTTTATATAATATGGTTAATAAACTTACTATATACATCCAAAAGACCCCCAAGTGGTCCATTAATGATGAAACTATCATGATATAAGTCTCTTGGACGAAAATTATATTTTTAGGAATTTAATATCAATTAATAATATAAATTGTTTTTAAGAACTCTTTTATGTCAATTTTGACACTATTCAATAGTTGATTTTTTTGAAACTCATAATAGATTGATTACTTCGAAAAAAGTAAATTAAATAAATCCTACTATATCATATTATCCTAGAAAATTAGTTTAATTCATTAAAAGTTTCATATTATATTTATTTGGGTATTTATAATATCAATTAATTTAATTTTTCACTATTTTAGTAATTACTGCATCATCATTGTGTCATAAATAAAATACATTATTTAATGTCTAAAAATTATAAATAAAATATCATTATGTAGGAAATAGTTTTATCTTTCTAATGAATATTTATAATCTAAAATCCAACATATATAACCCTATGTAATAATAGTTTTTCTAAAATATATATGCTTGTGTCATTTTTGTATTCATTTTAACTTAATTAAAATAAAGTGTCCCTATCACCTACAAGTGGCACCATGGGGTCCCCAAATCGACCCAAATATGCCTATGATAGAACATGTATCAACCAATAAGGCTAGGACACGTTTTAGGGTAATTTAGTATTATTATAATATTATTTTTTAACCCTTATTTACCAGATTTACCCTTAACCATGGTAAATAAAATATTTACCACAGTAATTATTCAAAATGTCTAAAAATAAAAGTTACCTATTTACAAAATTTGGACATCCTGATTCCAAATATGGAATCCATTTTTCTAAATTCAAAACATAGAAGTGGCAGAAATTAATTTAAAATTAATTCCTGCTGTCAAAACAAAAAGCGTGTTTTTAAGAGATAATAACTATCAAAAGATTGACACTTGTTTATGTTCGGTTTAATTATAAAATTATGTCCAATGACCAACATTATATTAAATGGTAAAAATATATTCTAAATATACTTTAAAACCACTCAAATTCATAATTTATCACTATTAATTATTTTGATTAAAAAATTTGTTTTTAATTAAAATTTAGTAATTTTCACTATTCATCAAAATATGAAAGTTATCCGAAAAGTACCAAAATTTCACCTTAGGCTAAATTCGATATTCCGAATCCATAAATGAAGTCCATTTTAAAATATAAAATATATATAATTTCGAAAATTAGGTATTACTATTCATAACGGCTAGTTTGATTGGTTATGGTGTGTTAGAACTCGGTGTTGCTTACAACACATGCTATCACATTATTCAAAGAGAAGCGTACCGTAGAAGCTTGGGGTGTTACATTCTCCCCTACTTCAAATAATTTCATCCTAGAAATTTCTAGAATACTACCGCATGAAAAGACTCGTGTGTTTCTTCATCATAAGTTCCTCGGGTTCCCACGTTTCCTCTTCCATCTTATGGTTTCTCCACAAAACTTTTACCAGACGCGTCGTCCGGTTTCTCAGTACTTGTTCTCTTGTATCAAGAATCCTGACAGGCTCTTCACAATAAGACAGATCGGGTTCCAGTTCTAATTCCTCTTAGGTGAGTACATGCGTTGGGTCAGGCATGTATTTCCTCAACAGAGATACGTGGAACACATCGTGAACTTTGGAGAGACTTGGCGGCATTGCCAATCGGTAAGCTACAACCCCAATTCGTTCTAGAACTTCGAAGGGTCCGATGTACCTGGGACTCAATTTACCTTTCTAACCAAAACGTATGACTCCCTTCCATGGAGATACCTTCAGGAAAACATGATCACCGACTTCAAATTCCAAATCCTTCCTTCGATTATCGGCATAGCTCTTCTGCCTACTTTGAGCTGCTTTGATGTGATTTTGGATTACCTTCACCTTTTCCACTGTTTCCTCCACCAGTTCTGGGCCTACAAGTTTTCTTTCACCAACGTCATCCCAACAGGTTGGTGTAAGACATCTCTTTCCGTATAATGCTTCATATGGTTCCATCTGAATAATCGAATGGAAGCTATTGTTATAGGAAAATTCTACTAGTGGTAAATATTGATCCCACATACCCTGAAAGTCAAGTGAGAAAGATCTCAACATGTCTTCTAAGGTCTGAATAGTCCGTTCTGATTGTCCATCTGTCTGAGGGTGGTAAGAAGTGCTCAAATGAAGTTCAGTATCCAGGGATTTCTGAAGACTTTTCCAAAATCTTGAAGTAAAATGGGGATCACGATCAGAAACAATCGATAGGGGTACTCTATGAAGTCTCACAACTTCATTAATATATAGTCTTGCTAGACATTCCAGGGGTAGATCTTCTCTTATAGCAAGAAAATGTGATGACTTGGTAAGACGATCAACAATAACCCATATTGCATCATTCCTTCTAGGAGTCTTTGGTAGCCCCATGACAAAGTCCATCGTAATATTGTCCCATTTCCACTCCGGTATGGGAAGAGGTTGCATGACTCCTCCAGGCTGTTGCCTTCCAGCTTTCACTTGTTGACAAACCATACATCTTGACAAAAAATCAGAAATCTCCCTCTTCATGTTGTCCCACCAAAAATGTTCCTTCAAATCTCTATACATTTTCATGCTCCCAGGGTGTATAGAGAAATTTGAACTATGAGCATCATCCAACAATTCCCTTTTTAGATCAGGTAAATCAGGAACACAAAGTCTCTTCCCGAATTTCAAAATTCCATCTTCATACACAAAGTCTCTCAATCTCCCATCATTCACAGCTTTAATCTTCTTTTGAAATTATTCATCATAGGTCTGAGAACTCTTAATCCTTTCTAGTAAAGATGGTTTGGCAACCATTTGAAAAAGTATTGATGTTTCACCTTCCCTGGTTATTCCTATGTCCATCTTCACTAGATCCATGAAAATTGGATCCCTTTTAATTCTCATATTGTTCAAAACTCCATGGTCTTTTCTACTCAAAGCATCTTCCACCTTGTTTTCTTTCCCCGGGTGGTAGTGTATCGTGAAATCATAATCCTTGAGTAATTCAAGCCATCTCCTTTGCCTCATGTTGAGTTCTTTTTGTGAGAAAATATACTTCAAACTCTTGTGATCAGTATAAATCTCACATTTTTCACCATAGAGGTAGTGCCTCCATATCTTCAAAGCAAATATCACAGCTGCTAACTTGAGATTATGAGTAGGATAGTTTTTTTCATGAATTTTCAACTGTCGTGATGCATAGGCAATAACTCTATCATTCTGCATAAGGACACAACCAAGTCTTTTCTTTGATGCATCACTATAAATAACGAACCCATCATTCTCCGATGGTAGAGTCAATATAGGAGCATTGACTAATCTTCTCTTCAGTTCTTCAAAACATTCTTCAAACTCTTTTGTCCAAACAAATTTAACCCCTTTACGTGTGATCTTCGTTAATGTGTTAGCCAATCGGGAAAAATTCTGGACGAAACGTCGATAATAACCTGCCAAACCAATAAAACTACGTACCTCAGTTATACTCGTAGGTGCTGGCCATTCTTGGATTTCCTTGGTCTTAGAAGGATCAACATAGATTCCATCTTTAGAGAAAATATGGCCAAGAAAAGAAATCTCCTGAAGCCAGAATTAACACATGCTAAACTTCCCATATAATTCATGCCTCCTCAGAGTCTTCAAGATAATGTGCAAGTGATTTTCATGATCTTCGTAGGTTTTGGAGTATACCAAGATATCATCAATAAATACCACCACAAATTCATTGAGATACTCCTTGAAAAATCTATTCATCAGATCCATGAATACAGAGGGTGCATTAGTCAATCCAAACGGCATTACGGTAAACTCGTAATGCCCGTACCTGGTTCGAAATTCTGTCTTCGGAATGTCTTCCTTCTTCACACACAACTGATGGTATCCAGATCGAAGTTCAATCTTTGAAAAGTATTGAGCTCCATGTAGTTGGTCAAATAAATCATCAATATGAGGTAGGGGATACTTATTCTTTATCGTTATAGCATTGATCTCCCTGTAGTCGATACATAACCTCATAGATCCATCTTTCTTTTTAACAAAAAGAACAGGGGCTCCCCATGGAGAAACACTAGGGCGAATAAATCCCTTATTACTCAATTCCTCTAGTTGTTTCTTTAGTTCAAATAATTCTACAGTGGCCATTCTATAAGTGGTCTTTGATATAGGCCTTGATCCAGGAATCAAATCAATGGAAAACTCAACTTCTCGTTCTGGAGGATGTCCAGGTAAATCTTCCGGAAATACATCTACAAATTCTTTCACAATAGGTACATCCTCTATTTGAACATTCCTTTCCTTACCGACAGTTATTTCATTCTCTTCCTCCCCAATAATTGAATTAAGTTGAGCTACTGGGGGTGGATCTAAATAAGAATTAGGTGGTGACGATTCTTCTCTAAAGATAAGGTGTTCCCTATCATTATCATCAAGAATCATAACCTCTTTCTTCTTACAATAAATCTTCGCATCATAGTCTGAAAGCCAGTCCATACAGAGGATTATATCAAACTCAATCATAGGTATGACGACGAGATCAGCAGATAAAGAACATTTATGTGCTCTAATGGGGACTGATTCACAAAAATTTGTTGCAATGATACTTCCCTTAGGAGTTTTAACTAACAATTCCCTTATTAAATCAAATTGGAAATATCTAATTTTCTTAGAAAATTGGGAAGATATGAAACAATGCGATGATCCAGAGTCAAATAATGTATTTTCTAAACTTGAGGAAACCATTAAATTACCTGCCACCATGTCTTTCAGAGCTTCTACCTCAGCAGTAGTGATAGCATAAGCCGGGCCTTGATCCCTTGGCCTTTTCTGAGTTACGTTCTCCTGAGGCTTAGAACATGCATTTGCATAATGCCCCATCTCCCTGCAATTGTAGCACTGAATGTTGGTAGCTTCCTTCTTCCCCTTGCAATCACGAGCTTGGTGGCCTTTTTCACCACACTTGTAACAGACTCCCATTCCCTTCAAGAAAGTACCAGGATGTTTCTTCCCGAATTTACCACAAGATGGATATTCAACCTTTCCCTTCTTCCCCTTATTTCCATTCCCAGATTGATCAGTAGGTCTCTTCTTCTCTTTCTTTGCTTTAAAGTCATAAGACTTAGAGAATTCTTTTTCGGTCTTGATATCACATGAGACAATGTCTTCGTACGACGAAAAGGATTGTGAGACTGATGCTCGATGGAGAAATGGTTTTAACCCATCAAAGAAACGATCAATCTTACTTCTTGGGTTACGTATATAATCACCAGCATACCTTGCTAACCTTGTAATGTTAGCCTCATACTTTGTGACATTCTCATCCTCCTTCTGTCTCAGACTTAGAAATTGTCTTTCCATATCTGCTCGATGGTCGCGAGGAAAGTATTTTTCTAAAAACAGATCTTTGAACTCCCTCCATTCCATATTTGATACTTCATCATCTTCCTTCATATTTTGAATTAATGACCACCATTGATCAGCATCTCCAGTGAGGCGGTAAACTGCCATGATAACTTTTTCCCTTTCACTGCTCCCCAAAGCCTGAAATATTTTCTCTAGGGAATTTATCAATTGCTCAGATACTAAGGGATTTGTACTCCCATTGAACATTGGTGGTTGTTGCCTCATGAATCGATCTAACATTGATCCTCCACGCTGTGGATCAGGGTGTTCCATACGGGTAAGGTTATTATTCATAACCAGAGTAAGTTGTCCCAGTATGGTAATTAGCTGATCGGCACCAGTTGCATCACCAGCTCCACTATAATTATCATGAGCAGGAAGTAAATCCCTACATGGAGTGCGTGCATTGATACAGTTTCAATTTCTTCCACTAGGCACCATTTCTAAACAATGGCATAAACTAGATCAGTTTATGAATCAAAATACATAATCCCATACATATAAAACACTTAACATAAATTGAACTATTTATGGATATAATCCATAATCATAAAAATGTTTTCTTTGAGGAAGTATATACTCATAAACCCTTCATAATGATTTGTAAAGAAAATGAGAGTTATCCTAAGCGTATCCACCGGGAGTGTCGTAACCAAGAGTGCAGCAAGGCCCGTTGTCGTGCACCAGTTCCCGTTCGAGTCTAGCTCAAAGCGGTGTTTTCAGGTTTTACCCCTAGGTACATCTGTGCCAGAGCCGCCTCTACCTACTCGTATCCAGACAGGGATGTATTGCTCAGAAAACTCACAAAATCTCTACAATACCAAAATTCTAGGAAGTTCTTCTATACTAATCCACAAAGTTCATCTTAGGTCTATGTTCTCTAATTAGAGTTTATCTAAATCTAGCTTCCAAGGTTTGTACTAAACTTCCTCTGATACCAACTGTAACGCCCTGACCCTAGTTACCCAGAGTCGGTGCATTATTACATAACATTGGCATGATCACAAGAAAGATCAAATCTCGAAAGACCAATCGGTTTAGTAGCCTTGGAAACACTAGATATATTCATAAGTATTACATAACATCATAAAATAAAAAACTACTACAACAACATATTGTCTCCATAAACCACACTCATATCCCCACATAATATCCCTGAAGGTCATTCATAATTTACTTCTTCACTTCCTGGAAAAAATAAAACATAGAAAAGGGGTGAGCTCAAATGACCAGTAAGGATAACAATATACCGGAAACTTTCATAAATAAGAATAAACATTTAAGGCTATGTATAACTAAAACAAAAGCCTTTTAAACTTGAACTTCAACATAGTATGGAAATAGTAAAATGAAATAATTCCATTTACTTTTTCACATGGATATTCTACTAATCGAATAATCACAAGCAATATCAATAACCACTTTCATAATGTTAGAATGAATAATGCCAGACTATCATAACCACATAGCCAAGGCCTCGTGCCAAGACTACAAATAATATTTTGCCAAGACCATGTTCCAAGACACTATTTTGTCTCATGAGACCTACCGATGCATCGAGGAGCTATAGAGGGCTCCACCCGTCACATATTAAGTCCAATGCATTCCCACATGAAAAGATTTAAACATAACATAAACATTCGTATTAAAAATAGCATACGAAATGTCAATAATTTCACCATAAACTATGAATGGTATAAAAATAGCACATCCACAGTCAAACATATCACAAAACCTTCAATACAATATAGAAGTTTTGTATCATAATAAATCAACTTCAAATAAGCGTAAAATCCATCAAAGGATGTTGACATAGATGAAATCAAAACACTTCTTGGAGAAATATATCTTTCTATTTTTGAAATCATTTAAGTGCCATATAAAATAAAACATTTTCTTGAAAATATTCTTATAATCTTGTAAGGAAAACTTTGAAGATTTTATAACGGCATAAAATAACCGCACTCGCCGTATAAGTTAAAAAAAACATTCTTACCTTAATTCTGTCGAAATGGTTAAAAAGGACCTTGTTTAAAAACGACGGAAAGATTCCTCTTATAAAAAGTCAAAAAAGGGTATAAATGACTTTAACCCATATTCTTGTAAATAATAAAAATGTTTTGAAATATATTTTGAAGAAACATGGATGTGGATGATAAAGAGATCCCAGTAGATTATTACATATAAACAACCTCGGATAATGAAGAGATTGTGAAATAACCCTTACCTTGTACTTTTCCTTGGTTGGGGTAGGTTAACCTCCTATATAATGGTGAAATAATTGTTATTAAATTATACAAGAATCATATACATTAATATGATATCACATATGATCTTTTAATATTGATTTGATAATAATATCTTAGTATTATCATTGTTTCGGGTGTTAACTTACTTGTTTTCTTTTATACGTTTTGTTACGTAAGACATGTTTGTAAAGGATAGGTTTTATATTATTCATATCCAGAATGATATCAAGTCCTTAAACATCATTTTTTAAATCATCAAATGATAATTATACTTGAATGGATACGATGGAGAATGAATCTCATCGCGTTCGTGGAGACGGTAGTCCGTACGTACGCACGAGCGACAATATCATTCTTTTAATATTAAAATAATATATAAATGGATGGTATATAATATATACTGAATCATTAACATGTTATATTTATTATTTACATGAGTTACACATCATTATTATACCCATCCAAATAATATTATATTGAATAACAATTACACCACGACGTGGAGACGGTAAGCCGTACGTATGCACGTATGGTGACATGTTATTCAAAGGGTGGATAGAATACTGAATATGGTTGTACCATATTTATAATAACATCACAGTATATATATGATACTGGATTTATTATTTTATAATGGTAACAACAAAGGAAGAAGAAGTGGAAGAAGTAATGAACTTGGAAAAAGGGTGGTGAAATCATTACCTCTTCTTCGGGTTCTTCCTTTTGATTTGATCAAAAGGGATGCTTAGGTTGGCTTTCTAATCCAAATAAGGCCTCTAGGTTGTAGTGAGGGAAGTTGGGAGAGTATTTGGGCAGAGTTTGGCCGAACCAAAAGGCTTTTAAGGTGTGAAGAAATGAGAAGGAGGAGTGCACTTTTTTAAGAGGGGTGAGGGGCACCTTTGGAAAAGCAAGAGATATTAGTTTATAATAAATTCATATTCGGTTTCCAATGGCTCCAAAGTTGACTATTCAAAGGTTAAGGTGGGGATGGGTCGAAAACAACTCAACCAATAGAATTTAGACAGGTTTGGGTACTTATATTAACCTTATCTTTAAGTATTAACTCTAAGTTAATTAGTTTCACTTTTACAATGTCTCTTTGTATTTTTATATAATATGGTTAATAAACATACTATATACATCCAAGCGACCCCCAAGTGGTCCATTAATGATGAAACTATCATTATATAAGTCTCTTGGCAGAACATTAGATTTTCAGGAATTTAATATCAATTAATAATATAATATTTGTTTTAAGAACTATTTTATGTCAATTTTGGCACTATTCAATAGTTGATTTTTTTGAAACTCATAACAGATTGATTACTTCGAAAAAAGTAAATTAAATCAATCCTAATATATAATATTATCCTATAAAATTATTTTAATTCATTAAAAGTTTCATATTATATTTATTTGGGTATTTATAATATCAATTAATTTAATTTTTCACTATTTTAGTAATTACTGCATCATCATTGTGTCATAAATAAAATAAATTATTTAATTACTAAAAATTATAAATAAAATATCATTATTTAGTAAATATTTGTATCTTTCTAATTAATATTTATAATCTAAAATCCAACTTATATAACCCTATGTAATAATTGTTTTTCTAAAAGATATATGCTTATGTCATTTTTGTATTCATTTTAACTTAATTAAAATAAAGTGTCCCTATCACCTACAAGTGGCACCATGGGGTCCTCAAATCGACCCAAATATGCCTATGGTCGAACATGTATCAACCAATAAGTCTAGGACACGTTTTAGGGTAATTAAGTATTATTATAATATTATTTTTTAACCCTTATTTACCAGATTTACCCTTAACCATGGTAAATAAAATATTTACCACAGTAATTATTCAAAATGTCTAAAAATAAAAGTTACCTATTTACACAATTTGGACATACTGATTCCAAATATGGAATCCATTTTTTTAAATTCAAAACACAGAAGTGGCAGAAATTAATTTAAAATTAATTCCCGCTGTCAAAACAAAAAGCATATTTTTAAGAGATAATAACTATCAAAAGATTGACACTTGTTTATGTTCGGTTTAATTGTAAAATTATGTCCAATGACCAAAATTATATTAAATGGTAAAAATATATTCTAAATATACTTTAAAACCACTCAAATTCATAATTTATCACTATTAATTATTTTGATTAAAAAATTTGTTTTTAATTAAAATTTAGTAATTTTCACTATTCATCAAAATATGAAAGTTATCCGAAAAGTACCAAAATTTAACCTTAGGATAAATTCGATATTCCGAATCCAGAAATGAAGTCCATTTTAAAATATAAAATATATATAATTTCGAAAAGTAGGTATTACTATTCATAACGGCTAGTTTGATTGGTTATGGTGTGTTAGAACTCGGTGTTGCGTACAACACACGCTATCACATTATTCAAAGAGAAGCGTACCGTAGAAGCTTGGGGTGTTACACAGGCTTCCACTGGAAAGATAAACAACTACCTAGACAACCACAGGGACAAAATCCTTACCCCCATCAGAACTACCAAACCCATAACTAGTTCCAAACCCAACCTATCCAATACCAATAGCCACCGGTCCATTTTCAACAAACTATCCCACCTCCAAAATATCCCCCTGGGATAAACCAATCTTCTCAAGCACCAACCCAAACTTTTCCACAAAGCCTACTAGAACAACTGTGAAAACAAATCGAGAGGATGAACTCAGAAGTCTCTTCCCTAAAACAAGAACTTCAAACCATCAAAACTGGGAAGGCACCCATGCCTACTCATGCGGTTCCATCCTCAACTTCAAGGGGAGAGTCATGTTGTGCTCAAACAACTCATGAACAACTAAAGGCTGTGACTGTTTTAAGATGTGGGAAATCAATTGAGAAACCTGAAAAACTAATTCAAAACCCACCTGAATATTCAAACTTGGATGAAAATTAAAATGAACCACATGATCAAACTGAGGAAACTGATAACAATGTGAAAGAAACAACTCCTCAACAAACAACCCCACAACCTGCACCATTTCCTCAATGCATGAGGGGGAAACCCAAGCCTGAACTAAGTGAAACATTGAAGGAAATCTTCTCACAAGTCAAGTTGAACATTCCCCTTCTCGATGCCATCCAAACCATACCTGCCTACTCAAAGTACCTTAAGGAATTGTGTACTTTTAAAAGAAAATTTTCACATAAAAACCAAGTCCTTTTGGAAGCTAATGTGAGTAACACCATTCAAGGGACCATTAATCCTAAGTTGAAAGACCCAGGTTTCCCTTACATCAATTTTTAACTAAGAGAAATCAAAGTTTTCAAGGCCATGTGTGATCTAGGTGCTAGTGTCAATCTCATCCCCTATGTCGTGTACTACCAGTTAGGCCTAGAAGAACTCAACCCACATCTGTCACACTTTAACTTTGTGATCGTAGCATTAGTGTTACAAATGGGATTTTAAAGGATGTTCTGGTAAAGGTTGAAAACATCATCTACCCTACTGACTTCATTGCCCTTGACAACGATTCAAACTAAGGAAATAAGGAACGAACCCCAATCATCCTTGGCTGTCAATTTCTTGCAACAATAAACTCTATTATTTGAGTTCGAAATGGGAACATGACCATCACCTTTGGGAACATGAGTCTACAATTGAACTTCTATAATGCAAGATCACAAATAGGGGATGAAGAGGAATTTCATGAAGTAAACATGATAGGAAGCATTGATAATGAATCCATAGAACATCAAGGAATATTTGATGAATGTTTAAGTAAAGATGTGATTTATTTCCTTTGTTCACATGAAGAAAGTTTGTCTCCTTGTCTTGATTCATTTTCAAATTTCTCTTATGATGAAGTCTTAGGTACAAAAATTAGTGAAACCTTTTAGGAACCCAATTTAATAGAGACCAATCAAACTTCCTTCCCTAAATCTGATCAGTACAATCTAGTAGATGAAACTTCTACATGTTGGGAATCAATCATATCTGAAACTCAAAAAAAAAGAAATTGAACTTGATCCAATTTTCCAATATTCTGCTAAAATTCCAAACCAACCTGATCTTGAATTAGAGGAACATCCTGCTGCACTCAAGTATACCTTCCTATGGGACAATCAAACACATCCTATTGTCATTTATTCTTCTCTTGAATCCAATCATGATCGGATGCTTCTATATGTCCTTAAGAAACATAAGAAATCCATTGGTTGGACCCTGTATAATATTCCTGGGATTAGCCCACATATTGGGACTCATAGGATTGATCTGGAATCTGATTCAAAGCCATGTCATCAATCTCAACGGTGACTCAATCCTAATCTCATAGAGGTAGTAAGGAGAGAACTTCTGAAATTGTTAAAAGCTGGTATCATACATCCTATAACTGAGAGTGAATGGGTGAGCCCAATCCAAGTGGTTCCCAAGAAGGAAGGAATAATAGTGATAACCAATGAGGATGGAGAGATTCTTCCAACTAGGGTGAGTAGAGGATGGAGGGTCTGCATTGACTATAGGAAGCTAAACTCATTCACCAAGAAGGACCATTTCCCCTTACCATTCATTGACCAAGTCCTTGAGAGAGTGGCAGGTCATGCCATCTACTATTACTTAGATGCGAACTCAGGGTATAATCAAATTGAGGTCTCCCTAGAGGATCAAGGGAAGACTAGATTCACATGTCCATTCGGCACTTTTTCCTTCAAACTCATGCCCTTCGGGTTATGCAATGCCCCGAGAACCTTCCAACGGTGCATGATGGGAATCTTCTCAGACATGGTAGGGGATTTTCTAGAGGTCTTCATGGACGACTTCTCTGTGTTTGGGGATACATTTATGGGATCTCTGCATAATGTGGAGAGAGTCTTGTCAAGATTTGAAGAAAAGAATCTGGTCCTAAATTGGGAAAAATGCAATTTCATGGTTAAAGAGGGACTAGTTCTATGCCATCTGGTCTCAGGTAGGGGGACTGAAGTTGATAAATCCAAGGTTGACATCATTCGTCACCTTCCATCACCCAAAACTGTCAAGGAAGTGAGGTCTTTCTTAGGACATGCTGGTTTCTATAAAAGATTCATCAAGGACTTTTGTTCAATATCCCATTCCCTTTGTGCTCTCCTAGTAAAGGATGCTCCATTTGTTTGGATTGAAAGCTATGAGGGTTCATTCTCAACCATCAAATCCTCTCTCACCACTCCTCCGATTATGAAATCTCCAAATTGGAACCTTCCTTTCGAACTTATTTGTGATGCCAGTGACTTTTTTGTAGGAGCTGTGTTAGGACAATGTTGTGATACAACTCCTTATATCTTTTCATATGCAAGGAAATACTTAAAAGATGCCCAAATAAACTACACCACCACTGAAAAGAAGTTACTTTCTATTTTGTTTTCATTATAGAAGTTTAGGTCCTACCTCTTAGGATCCCCCATCACTTTGTTCACTGACCATTTTGCACTAAAATACCTCTTCCGAAAACAAGACGCTAAGGATAGACTGATTAGGTGGGTCCATCTATTACAAGAATTTGACCTCACAATCAAGGATAAAAAGGGTGTTGAAAATGTTGTAGTTGATCACCTCTCTAGGATGGAATTCAAAGACAACTCAAATAACCTTTCTATGTCTGATTCATTTCCTGATGAACACCTATACTCTGTGAGTGACTACCCTTGGTATGCTGACATATCCAATTTCTTAGTTATAGGAGTCATTCCAAAATTCTTAGGGACTCAAGCTCAAAGGAAATTCCTTTCTGATGTAATACACTATGTGTTTGATGATCAATACCTCTATAAGTTCTACCCTGACCAAGTCATTAGGAGGTGTGTTCCAGAATCTGAACAAGAGTCCATCCTTAAATTCTGTCATAGTGAGGCATGTGGAGGTTACTTTTCCTCTAAGAAAACATCTGCTAAGATTCTTCAATGTGGTCTTTTATGGACCACCCTCTTAAGGGACTCTTACACATTTTGTCAAAGCTGCCCTAGGTGTCAACAAGTAGGGTCCATCACAAAAAGGAATCCAATTCCACTCACTCCCTTCTTAGTGGTTGAAATCTTTGACTGTTGGGGAATTTATTTCATGGGTCACTTCCAAAACTCTAGGGGATAACTCTACATACTCTTAGTTGTTTATTATGTCTCAAAATGGGTTGATTCCATTCTCACTAAGTCCAATGATCATAAAGTTGTGATTCAATTTTTGAAAGAGAACATATTTTATCAATTTGGAATTCCTACGGCTATAATTAATGATCAAGGAACCAATTTATGCAACCCCCCATTCTCTTCACTCATGTCTGAGTATGGTATTTCTCATAAAGTGTCCACTTCATACCATCCCCAAACCAATGGTCAAGCTGAGTTAGCGAATAGGGAGATTAAGAAAATTATTGAAAAAACTATCAACCCCTCTAGGAAAGATTGGTCCTTGAAACTCTTAGATTCTCTTTGGGCTTATCGAACCACATATAAAACCATTTTAGGAATGTCCCCATATAGGTTGGTTTATAGAAAAGCATGCCATTTACCTATTGAAATTGGGCATAAGGCTTCTTGAGAAATTAAGAAAATAGATTATGACCTCTCATTGGCCGGAACAAAAAGGAAATTAGATCTCAATGAACTGGAGGAACTAAGGATGGAGGCTTATGAAAATTCAAGGATCAATAAATCTAGAGTTCAAGCCTACCAATCTAGGAATATCATGGTCAAACAGTTTGAACCGGGAAAACTTGTGTTCTTGTAGAGTTCAGAACTTCATTTACACCCAGGAAAGTTAATGTCTAGATGGTCAGGTCCTTTCATAGTGCATCATGTGTACCCCCATGGGACAGTAGAGATTCAAGATCCCACAAGTGGTTACATTTTCAAGGTCAACGGTGAATGGTTAAAACCATTCATTGAATCATTCAATAAACAGGAAATAGAGGTTGAGTTAACTGAGCCAACCTATGAACCAGAAAAAATTGATAGATTTAGGATCCATTTCAGGCTAATGACGTTAAACAAAGCGCTTCATGGGAGTCAACCCATGTTTTTCAAGTTTCAAATCATTTTTTTTGTTTTAATCAACATTATATTTTAAATAGGATTAATTAATCATTTTGATATTTAATAAAAAAAATTAGACTATTGACCTCTTATTCTTTTATGAGTATGGATGGGTATGAAAGGGAATAATCGTATTCATCTGTGTCACGTGGTGTGATCTCTGAGTAATACCTTACCCAGAAATTTAAATGAATATAATGTATAATTAGATTGATTTAAAAAAAAATAGGGAAAACCATAAAAATGACGTTACTTGGAATTCAATAAGTCATTGTGTTGTTTTTTTTCTCTGGTTTGTTCTTCTTTGTATGGTTCAGGGACTATTTTGGGTGATACATGTTCAATCAAGGAGGTTCTTACATCCCCTAAGAGATCAAAGGACTAATTTTGAGCAGCAAGAATTTCAACTTCAACCACCACGTGACTTCATTCCATGATCCTCATTTTCAATTTCCTTTTTGAACATTCATTATCTACCTCTTCCCCCTTCTAAATTTTCTTTTTAAAAAAACATTGGGGACAGTTTTATTTTATGTTGGGGGTGGAGATAAAATAAAAAATGCTTTTGTGCCAAAAAAAATGAATGATTTGAAAAAAAAAGTGTAAATGGAAGGAAAAATTTCGTTATCTTTGAACATGATATTACACATTGAATACTTTGTAACTGAATTTCAAATAATTTATCATGCCTTTATTTTCATTTTAATCCCTGTATAATTTCATGAGAATAGATTTTGTAAAGTGTGTCTATCCAATGTGATATTTCATCGTTTATATTTTCATCCAAATAAAAAAAGATCACAATGCACGTCCCTTGGATAGTGGGGTATTAGTTTGAGTTCATGGGGTCCCCCAAATAAATATCATAGGTTTGGTGATCATTTTAGTTTTAATATGATTATTAAATAAAAAAATTTGAAAAAAACAATAAATTTACATGTAGAGCAATGAAATGACCTAATGCGTGGCTTTCGGCACTTGGGGATCGTGACTCCATAGTTGCATGGCCAAGAGTTAGTAATTTTATATCTTTTTTTGGTAATTTGAATTTTTTTTGACTGATTTAACTTGAGATGATTCCCAAGTATGTGGGCTTCATTTGGTTCCCTAAGGTCTTTGAGCCTAGGAGTCATCGGCAAAGTCTCGCTACAGGGGTTGAATCTTTTGAGTGCAATTCCAATTACCATGGGAAAATTGCAAAAAAAAACAAAAAAAAAACAAAAAACTATGATACAAAAAAAATTGAATACTCATCTTTATATTGAAATGTGATTCTACCTAGTGCTTCCGTCATTTCCCCCTTGAATAAAGATGAACTCCCATGTCTATTGTGATGCACAAGACATCCTCATACTTAATTGATATTGGATGAAATATGGCAATAAATTTGAACAAGGGAATGATCTTGGGATTGGGATATGATTATAAAACTATATTTTATTAAAATAGTTTGATGGGTTTCATGATTTTTTGTTATAAGGGTTTCTGGTTATCATTGTGTATTAAAATGTTTTTTGTAAAATGGAATTCGAATTTCATATTGTTGAGATATATTTTACTCGGGACTAGAAAAACTCAAGTTGGGGGGTGTGATTAGCCACTAAATGAGGCTAATATTCATTTTTAATATATATAATATTCATGTGCTTTATTATTAATAAACATAATTTTAGTTCATTTTACACTTTGAACAACATTTCACATTATGATTGTGATACATTCTTAAAATGCACTATTATGTGGTACATTTTTGAACATCATTTGAAGTACCTAATGATTCATATGATTATACATATTTTGATTCATATTATTATAAATATTTTAATTTTATTTTCTTTTAAATTTATCTACACTTCAATACTAACATTTTTTATTTAGTAATCAATATATAATTCATGGAAGAAGATGGGGATATTTTGTGATGAAAGGAAACAATTCTGGAGAAGTCAGATTGGACACCAAGCCACCGATGAGACTGCGGGGCCCATCATAAAGTCCCAATGAATCCCAAATTTTGTGGGATTCTATAATACATGTATAGGAACAAATCCCTCTTTAGGATCCAATGCTAATTCGGCCTCCATGATTGTTATTTAGGCGGCCCAAATAGTATATCAAAATATGGGCCAGAATCTACAACCCAGAAAAACAACCCACCAAGTAAACCATATCTCAAAAACAATAACTCATTTTGGGCTTCTATTTTATAGGATGTTAGGGGACATCCGGATCTTAATTTAAGTCTTCTATGCCCCACCCAAAGACTTCCATATACAAGGTGTTGCATGCGCCTCTGTTTGGTGGATGCAAGCTGGATATGTTTTCGGGTCAAGGGTGGAAAGTCATCTTTCCACAAACTTTCCACCACCCTATGGCCTACCAAAATTAATTTAGAAGACTTGGACTATTTTAGTCTCGACCCAAGGCTTCAAAAATGACTATTTATGGAAGTGGTGGTGGAGGAGTTGAGAATCTTGGATGCTTTGTTCAATTGTAATGTTATGCTGCGATTTTGTTGTCTCAAGTTTTCCTTTCACATGTAAGTTGTTCAATCCACATTAGTCTCTTAATAAAATATCTTCTTTTCCTCTTATTCTGTTGTTCTTAATATCACTTTGATACCGTTTGTTCAAGGTGTGAATTTATTCACACCAAATCTTGTGAAAATATTCACACAACGGTGGAGTGATCATTTTGTTTTTATTGTTTTATTACTTCTCCATTTCCTCCCTCATGAGTCTACTTTCCACTTACATTGAAACCATGAGATCAATGGAGGTCTAACCCACTTATGGGTTGATCCAAGAGAGTAGAAAGGTTCTCTTTATTGGATGTTATTTATCACCCCATTAATGTATAATCACTTCTTTAATTGGGATTTTTATTTGTTGATTTTTAAACTCCATAATCCTTGATGAATTTAATTCCACACACTTCATGTGCTAATACGAACCTTTACCTTGAAGTGCTCAAAACATTGATCCTTAAAGTGTATAGGTGATTGGTATTAAAGGGTGTAGGCATTAAACCGGTAAGTGATGATGTTGTTTTATCTTCTTAAATGAATCCATATGAAATATAAGAAATTGAAATCATTGAAACGGAAATACGTCCAATCCACCCCGAACGATAACCTAGGATCAACTCATTATTTTAAATTGAATTCACTTAAATCTGTTATATATCCTCTAAACCCATCTTAAATCAAGCTAAGTTGTTCATTTCATATCCAAAAAAAATCCATAGAATGCACGTTTCTGTAGGTACTTCTTAGGTCTCTGAGGATTCGACAACCCAAACTAGACTACAAGGACAATCCTACCTTCTTCTACTGGGTAAATTTGAGCGAGAATCATTGGGCCTATATAGTGGGTCCCAAGTTCTCATCAGCAGGATGATATCCAATCTGCCTTCTCTAGAATTTTTTCCTTTCATCGCCAAATATCACCATCATCCTTTATGAATACTCCATTGATCCCTAAATGAAACATGTTCATATTTATGTGTATATTCATTTTAAAAAATATCAAATTAAAATATGGATAATTAAATTCTTTAAAAACCAGATGAATAATTGGGCCTAAATTGGATCACATTAGGCATGAAGTGCACAAATGATGATAATGGATGTTAAAAATTAAAATCCACTAACTCAGGCCCATAAGATAAAAAATGATCATTTAATACCATTAAACTGTAATCAAGATATGTGTTTTTAATGGCTAATCAGATATTTTAAGTAATTTTCTTACTAATGATGTAATCGGGTAGTGTTGTGCCTTAGTAAGAATTCCATGACATAAAATCAAGGTTAGGGGACCATGTATCCATTTAATTAGAATTATATCAAAGGTTGTAATTTTGGGGAATATTATTAATGAATATGTCACTAGCTAAAAAAATAATCTCAAGTGAGATATTGTTGGGTCATTTGAAAATATTATATAGGATAAAATAATTAAACCGTGGGAAAGAGAATATCTAATATAAATTTTTCTATTACTAAAAAGGGGTATGATGGAATGATAGTGATGAAAGTCATGATCTCTAAAAGTTACAGATGAATGGTATCTAGTACGGTGAAGTGGTAATGAATTAAATGGATGATAATTTTTTATAAGATATGTTAGTTGGAATATCTTGAGTTATCTTTAAGAAGTTGGACCAGTTCACTGGGAGAGATATTTAAGGAAGTGTGTTTGACCAAACAAATGATTTTAAGAACCCATGTTTTAAACCAGAAAACATTTTGAGGGAATTTGAATTTTTGGTGATTATTGGATGGGTCATTTTTTAAATAGAACTCTGGGACATAATTATGATATTTTGAATTCTTAAAAGTGATGTTTTTTGGACTTAAGTGAAGGAAAAAAGAAAATTCCCAAGTAGCTTGAGGAGTTTTCAGAGCACCAGACCCAAAAATGTATGTTTTTAAGGACCTGTAGAGGGCACACAGGCTGTGCATGATTTATAAAACTATGCACCTATCCCACACAATTTGTGGTAGAGATATTATATATGAACAATTCATTGCACAGTTTTATCACAGTTAGATAACTGTGAGGGTAAGGCTGTGTGAGATGCCTTCATGCCCATTAAGGGTGTGCACAGGTGGTGCACGGTCTATTATAACATGTGGCCCAAACCATCTGCTGAGACCCAGTTTTAAAATTTTAAAATTTTAATTAAAATTTAAAATATTTTTAAAGAGGTATTTTGGTTAAGGGTATATATACATATATATAGAAGTATGTGCATCTGAGTGGATGATAACTTGAGTTATAAATCATTGGCTTGGTTTTCTTCTTAAGGTAGTGTCCCTATCCATGGCTCTTTATTTATGAATGCTATAATTGATTCTTTAAATAAATTGATTTATTAGTTTCATTGGTTTATGGAATTTCTACATTTTATGTAAATGATTAAATTATACAATGGATTTTTGTTTGATAAAGTCATTTTTATAATAAAACCCCTCCAAAAAAGGTGTGATGCATTCAAACCAAAAAGTAGTGATATTAGTTATGTGATTCTTTCTTATGGTTTGACTTTCTACATTTTCTTACTTTTGGTGATGATATATGGTATGTTAATGTATGACCCCAATGATATTATTTAATGATTATTCCCAAATGAGTTAATCAGGGACTTAGCCATGTAGTTTTTTTTATGAAAGTAATTCCTTTTTCTGGCTTATTGAACATGTGAGTTATGTTTAAGTATCTACCATGAGATATATTTTTAAACATAAAGCACCCATTGGGTTTTATTATTAATTGGAAACTGAATGGATTTTTTCCTTGGTCTCCCTTAGGTGTACCTTTTGACCCCATGTCATGGGATGTAAAATATGTAAATAATTTGTATATAAATTAGTGGATTAAATTTATTAATTGGGATGGGATGCGTGACTACGATCCTTAGCCATTATTATTTCATTTCTTTATTACGCTTGACTAGGCTTGTATGGATTTTTCCACATGAGTAACTATAATGATATAACTTTAATTTATGAAATTGGATTAAACTACTCTAATTACAGTTCTTCCCATCTGAGTTAAATGACAACTAGGTCCTGTGATAACATGAGAGGCTAGTTAGCCTTATTTATTGAAATTGGATATGTGTGTAATTAATTGGGTTTTTAATTGAAAATCCCATCGGATTTGAATAATGTTTGATCCATGTAAGGGTTTAATTTACATGTGTTTATTTTTATGAGAAATATGCCCATGTGAGTAAATTAAAGGCCAAGCCTTAGGAGGTTGGTCCTTGATTGTGTCACCCTTATGAGGTGAGTTGTATTAAATGATATTTTTATAACTTGGATTGTATATTGACTTGATTAAACGAATTTAAATGGTTAAATGGTAAATCGACTTAAGTGAATCATTGATTTAGTTTAGAATGCCATAGACGGGCTCATGTGACTATTGTACTTTCCACCTTGATTGAACCATGGATTCATCTTAGAATTACATGGATGGGCTCAAATGGTGTTATATGTTTAATCCATGAGTGAACAATGGGCCCATTAAGGGATTCCTTAGATATGGTCATAGAGGATGTACTTAAATGCTGAGTGAATCATGGATCCTTATAGGATTTCCATGGATTAGATCAAGATCCATTTTAATTTTATGTCATGAGTGATACTTGGAGGTTACCTAGAGGACCACCAAGTATGGGCTCAGTTGAAAATGAATTATACCACACCTAGAGTGATACTGTGTTCTTGAGAGGATAACTATGAACGGACTTATAAGGTGTTGGTGGAAATTACAGCTATAGTGATACTTGAATACCAATTTAGGATTGTCAAGGACATGATCCGAATATAAATTGAATATTTAAATGAAATTATTTACAATGAATATGAAATTATAAAGTGGAATCTTGGATTTTGTCTTCACATGTACTTCTTAGATGGCCTCTTGAGGAATTTGGTGGTCTACCAATTATATAGGGGATATCAGGCTTGAGATGGATCTTGAGACTTATAAATTCAATGATATTAAATGATAAATTTTGGTTAAATGAAATGGATATGAAATTAGTACCTACACATGGAGGATGTTTCTTTTGATTACTTCTTTACTTGTTATATAAATCTATTTTCACTACTAGTTTTGCATTGCACGGGATGGATTGGGCTTGACACCGTGGGCACTAGCCTACTGAGATTATTATCTCACACCATTCCCACATTCCATTGGTTCTTGAATAGACCTATTTGATTTAAAGTCTATAGACATTACTTTTGGATAAAATTATTATATATCTATGTTGGGAGAAAAGGGTCGAGATGGAGCTAAGGATGCTCATGGTGATTTCCTTTAGGCTTTGTTGTCTTTTCTTAATTTTCTACTATAATTAAAATCATGATGTATTTTTTACCAATTTCATTTATTTATCAAAATATGGCATGGATACATTGTATAAAATTATGTTTTCCATTTTCTATATTCATTTTTTATTACAACTGTCTTCTACTGCTTTGATTATTGCTTTGTACCACTTCTGCTGATATATGTTACTTGTGATTATTGACTGTTTACCAATGTGCACTCGGAATATGAGGGTATAGTTTCTCCAAATACTTCCTTTACACTTTTCTACTAGTTTTAAGCCTCTAGAATATAGGTATACGTGCTTGAGGTCATGCGGTGACCAGTCTAGCTGTTGGTTTAGTTGCAAGTCGAGTCGAGACGTTACAAAGTGGTATTAGATCTTGTTTTTTTACTTTGTCTTACTATTGTTTTGGTATACTAGAGACTAGGAATGTTTCTATTCTTGATTAATATATTTTCATAGGATTAATCACCCTACATATGTGAAATGACCATGAGGATAGGGCTGGGAAGTGTTGTTTATACTTTTCGATGTTAGAGTTCATGTGATTTCACCTCAGGTGAATGGTGTATTTTACTTGGCTTATGGATTTATGGAATTTATGGTAGTTTTATCTTGGACATAATGACATGGAATTAACATTTAATGCATCACAATAGGAACATATAAAATCCAATTCCATGCCCTGTAAATGCATTAGTAGGTTTCCTTCTAAGTTTGAGTGTGTTCCTTGAGTGATCTCATGCTTTGTTTTGTACCTATTGATGAAATATGTTAGCATGCCTATTATGTAACACGATGAGTTTTTTAGAATGTTTTTCTGTAATTCAATACATTGTTGTTGTTTTATAATGTTTATTTTTATATGTTAAATGGTTTCATGGGCTAAACATATTTGTTGAAGCTTAGGCCGGAACCAATTTTCTATTGTATGGTGTATGTGAGCCATACGATTTTGAAAAGGGTAAACCATTTACATGAACCATATTTGGACCATTATAAATGTTTATATGAATTGTTGAAATGAAAACGAATGATATTGTTAATTGTTAATATGGAATGATTTTGATTAATGGGAGCCAAATACCAACTGTATGGTGTATGGGAACTTTTTTGGACTGGTAGATTACCACCCATGTGGATGAGACTTTGTATAACCATGTGACTTTTGGAAATGGTTAATATTATAAAAGGTGTTATGTTTTGAACTTGAATGATTGGTTGAATTTTAAAATGTTGAACTAGACTGATGTCGTTTAGTTGGGGTAGGCCATTATAAGATAAACCATTAGGATATTTATGCTTTTATGGTTAAATAAATGCTAATGAGTTTCTTGTTGAAGAATCTTGGTTGGTTTAATGGAACCGTCAAAGGTATCCTAATTGGTTAAAGAAATTTATGTGGTAAATTTTATATTTTTTATTTGAGATGATAGCTACTGTGTATGCCAATTTCCTTTTTTTTTGTAGAATGATACTTGAGGTTTTTTTTAATTCTTTAAAATGTTTAAAAGTTAATTTGAATTAATGTAATGACTTTAGTTTGGAAGTTAAAATAGATTACTTTACTTAGACCGTTGTGTAATGGTATTTTAAATGTTTTGGTGATTTTCCTTGGAATATATACATGAGTGATCATCTGTAGGCTATTTCTTTTAGCTTTGGATTAAATTAAAAATGGTTCTTGAGCCCAAAGAAATATTTTTTTCATGACCAAGAGATAGTTTCTATTATTATGCTTCGTAATGGTCTATTCTATAGTAGTTAGAACCCATAGTGATTTATTTCTTGCTTTTCACTATGATCTTTATGATGTTTGTGCCACTCAGGTGTCGTTGTCCCTAGTTGGACTTGTGGGATTTAAAAGAACACCATTGTTCAGATGGGTTGTCATTGTATCTTGACCCTTTATATGGGAGTGATAATTGAGGAATTCTTAGTTCAGTAAAATAGAGATTCCACGAGCACAGTAAGCTTCTTAGGAGGCAGTGTGAGCCTATATTTCCTTTAAGTGATGGAAAAATCGGTGTGTTGTCATCCTTGTAAATGGATGTATGGGATGATGTTCTTTTGACCAAGTTTCTATGTGATCCATCTGATACTTGATTGCATAGGATAGAAATCCTATGGATAAATTGTAGGATGTGCTTTTTTCTCTTATAAACTTGGGGTAGTATGTGTTAACATACGTGGTACTCGTAAAGTCTTAAATGTTAAAATGATTTGTTTTATTTTGGGAAAATTGTTAATATTTGAGCTATTGAGTATGTCCTCGATCCATCTCTAGAGTAAAGTAACCTGAGAGTTTAGGAAATAAGTCCATCCCACTACTTGGGAGAACTATTTTGACTCAGGTGTTTTGACACACCAATCAATTTGATTCATCTTTCATGACCAATATTTTTATGCGGTGATCATGGTTCATGGAGCATCACACATGCATTTATGGTGATTCTAAACTAGATCTCTTGTGAGAGACTAGTCATTCTCAATTACTAGGACACTCCTAAGGTGGGGAGTCTCACATTGCCTCTAGTGTACATGTCAGTGCTTTCTGGGAAACATGAATTTGATGAGGTTGGTGGTGTGTACAACCCTTTTGAAACTTTGTTAATATGGTAAGGGTTTTCATGGTAAAGATGAATAAACCCAAATTCCTTGGGTGCTATAGGAATTGTGGTTTGAATGATGAAGCATCAATGGGGTGAAGTTGATCTTCATATACAGGTCAACTAGTACAAGGTCCGTTTTTCTCCTTCCTGTGATCCTGGAGACCCTATTGGTGTTTCTTATTAGTGATGAACATGTCCCTTATCTTGAAGTCAGCCTGGATGAACTTCGAGAGAATTGGTTATACACCACACTAAATATTAAAAAACATTGGGCTAGTTCTCCATATTTTTCTTTAATGTATGATGGATGCGTAGGTTTTTTTGAGTTATGGTGCATCCTAAGTGATAACTGGGTTTCCCTGTAGGAACGCCATGGATGAAATTTTGTACACCTATCACTACTTTTGATGTGACCATCAGGAGAATGCTTCAATGGGATCAATCAGTGTTCTTATTTAGATGTTTTTGACTTTTTACCAATGTCTCCCCTATAGCATGCAGCATGGGATATGTAGGGATAGCTCCATAGACTTCAGTGTATTGACTCCAAGGTTTTCCTAGAATTATTATCAGGATTGGATATCATGCTTTGAGGGTAGTGTTTACCGGTCTACACCTTCATTTCTAATTAGGCACAACAGTTTAAATGGACAGGTGTTGGTTCGTCGTGAAAAGTCACTAGAAGTCTGGTGTGAGATTTGGTGGATTTTTTTGATGTAAAACTCTTAAGGTCATGTTTGTATGTCAATTCCAGTAATGGGAAAATAATAGATTGGGAATTCTAATCTTTTTAATGTTAAAGCCTACGGTGAGAAGTATCTTTAGTTAGATTCTTAAAAAAGATGATGTGATTGTGTCTTGGTTAAGAAGGATTAGGTAAAATATTATTTAATGTTTCAGTTGGAAATTGAGTGTTGGATCGAGTTTTGGTGGTGTGAGTGTCATGTACTTAAGAAGTACCTAGAAGTGCATTTGAAATTTGGAGATACGACATGAACATTTGAGTGAAGTTTCATGAAACTTATAAGATATGTGAGTTCTTTGTTGTTTTCCCCTGGATTCTCATGGATTAGAAGTTCTAATTTGGTTAGCTGGTAAGAAATAGTGTTTTAAACCAAATGAAATTCTGGGGGAATTTATTTTTTTTTTGTTATTATTTGATGGGACGTTTTTAATACAGAACATTAGAACATAATTACGAGAGTTACAATGTTTCAAAGTGATGTTTTTGTACTTCCTTGAAAGCCCAATAACTTTCTCAGGGAACTCACAGATTTTTGGGATCACTGGATCAAGAAAGGAAGGTTTTTAATTACCTGTAGAGGGCGCTCGAGCTACCCATGTCAAACTGTGTTCCTAGCCCACATTATTAGTGGTAGAGTAAGTATCTATTAATTTTTCATCGCATGGATCATACATAGTTAGATAACCACGCAGGTAAAACCATTCTGGCTACCTTGGTACCTATTATGGGAGATCACGAGTAGCGCAGAGTTTGTTAAACCATGCTGCCCAAACCATGCTCCGAGACCCAATTTTAAAAATTTAATATTTTAATTAAAATTTAAAATATTTTTAAGGATGGATTTAGGGTATTTATTTCTCTTTGTTAGTTCGCATGATGCCATCCCATCCCCTCTCCATCTAGCGAGCAATGCTTCATTCTGACTCCTGCCCCAACATCGATTTCAACCAGTTTTCCACTGGATTTTGGTCTGATCTTCCTAGGTATGACCCCTCCTTCATTCCTATCCTGATTCACAGTGATATCTAGGACTCGCCATTTCCCTAGGCCGCTATGTTAAAATCCTAGCTTAGAGTTTGATGCATTTTTCATTATTACTTTGATTTAGGGTTGTCCAAATGGACTCCCAAGTGATACTAGTTTGTGTTCTCGCAACTTTCACCAATGAGAGACTTTTAGGTCAATTCTCTCTACAACTATCAGTTTGGGGTAGGTTTCTAAACTTGTTTTTTTTTCAAACCCTCTAAATTAGTTCCTTGTGGTGTTTATGGGTCCTAAATATTTTTTATAGTTAACTGTGGTGCCTTTAGAAGACTCAAAAGCATATAAAAATGTATGTATAGATATATTAATGTGTATATCCTCCATGTGAATATCACCTCAGGGTGTGGGGAATATTGGAACTAAGTTAAGGGTATATAAAAATATATATATAAGTATGTGTGTGTGAGTGGAAGACATATTGAGTTATTAAGTATTGTTTCAGTCTGCTGCTTAAGATAGGGCCGCTATCCTTGAATCTTTATTTAAGAATCGTTCAATTGTTTTTTTAAATAATTTGATTTATTAGTTTCATTTGTTTATGGAAATTCTATGTTTTATTGAAATTATGAAATGAGATAATGGATTGGTGTTTGATAAAGTCAATTTTTAATAATAAAACCCCTCCAATAGAGGTGCTTTGCCTTCAAACCAAAAATTTGTGATAGATGTTATATCATGCATTCTTGTGGCTTGAGCATTCTATATTGTCCTCCAATTGGTGCTGATATATGGTATGTTAATTCATATCCCCTTTGATATTATTTAATGACATTTTCCATGTTATTTAATCCAGGGCTTATCCATGTAGTTGTTTTTTAGAAAGTAATGCCTATGTATTTCTTGTTGGCCATGTGAGTTTATTTTAAATCTATGCCATGAGATATATTTTTAAACTTGAAACACCCCTTGATTTTTCTTATTAATTGGAACATGAATGGATTTTGGCCTTGGACACACTTAGGTGTTTATTTTTATCCCATTTCGTGGGATGCTAAATATGTAATTGATTTATATATCAATTGGTGGATTAAATAAATTAACTGGCAAGGGATAAGTAACTAAGACACTTGGCCCTTATAATGTCATTGCTTGATTATGCTTGACTAGGCCTGTATGGATTTTCCCAAGTGATTAAAAAGAATACTATGTACATGAATTTAGGTAAATGGATTAAATTTATCAAATTATGGGTTTTACCATGTGAGTTAAATGAAAACTAACCCATGTGATAACATGAGAGGATTGTTAGGATTGTTTTATTGAAATTGGAAATGTGAGTAATTAAATGGATTTTGAATTCATATTCCCAAGTGAGTTGAATAATGTTTGATCCAAGTAATAATTTAATTTACATGTGTTTCTTATTATGATAATTATTCCCTTTTGAGTAAATGGAACTCCAATCCTTAAGAGGATGGTTCTTTCTTGAGTCATTCTTATGAGGTGAGTTGTATAAGATGCTCTTTGTTTTTACCTTGGAATGTCTATTGAAAAGTTTAAATGAATTTTAATGATGAAATGATAAATAGTGTTACATGAATCACGGATTCAGTTTAGAATTCCATGGAAGGGCTCATCTGACAATTGTACTGTTTCTCCTTGAGTGAACCATGGATTCAGCTTAGAATTCCATGGACAAGCTCAAAGGTTTTTATATGTTTAATCCATGAGGGAAACATGGGCTCATAGAGGTTGTACTAAAATTATGAGTGAATCATGGATCCCTATAGGCCTTCCATGGATGGGATAAAGAGGAATTTGAATTATATGTCATGATAATTCTAGGGGCTTCCCTATAGGACCACCAAGTAAAGGTTCAGTTGATATGGACTTATACCACACCTAGAGCGATACTGGGTTCCTGAGAGGATCTCCTGAGATGGGATTGTAGGGTGGTGGTGGAATTTTCACCTAGAGTTATACTTGAATTCATAATTAGGAATGTCAAGGAATGTCTAGGGTTATAAATTTAATATTTAAATGAAATGTTTTATGAAACATCTTTAAAGCTAAAGCACAATATTGGATTCTATCTTCACTTATAGTACTTAGATGGACATCTGAGGAATTTGTTATACTACTAGTTATACGAGGGATGCTGGGCTTGATCCGGATCTTGAGACTTATATATGAAATTATATTAAATGCTAACTTTTGGTAAAATGGAATGGATATTAAATGAGTACATATATATAAATGGAGGTTTCTTTGGATTACATCCTTACTTGTTATATATATGTTTCTACTACAAGTTTTTCATAGAATTGGATGGATTGGGCTTGACCCCATGGGTTCCAGCCTACTGAGATTATTATCTAACAATTTTTTAAGGTAGCGTTGGTTCCTAAGTATACCTATTTGACTCTATGGCTATAAACCTTTCTTTTATCTAAACTGATTGTATCTAGAAGTTAGGATAAAAGGACTAAGCTAAAGCTCAGGATGCTCATGGTGATTACCTTTTTGATTTTATTTCTTTTCTTCATTTTTTATTAGAATGAAAATCATAATTTATCATTTACTAATTTTAGTTATATATCATCATATGAAATTCATAAATTGTATAATCTAGAATTTTCCATTTTCTTTATTTAACTATTTTTACAATTTTCTTCAGATGCTTTGATTATTTCTTTGTACTGCTTCTGTAGATATATGTTGCTTGTGATTACTACCTATTTAACAATATGCACTCCTAATATGTGGCTATTGTCTCCCCACTAACAACCATTACACCCTCAATGATTTTTGACTAACTCTAGAGTATGGGGAGATATACTGGATTCTATGTGGGGACCGGTCTGGCTGACAGTTTGGTGGTAATTCTAACTAGGATGTTACACGGATCATCCATGAAGATTGGATTATGAAGTTGAAAACCAATGTGTCACCCCCTAGTCTCAGGTAATTAACCCATTATTAATGTGTTTTAATTATATAAATTCATTGGGTTATGTTTTTTTAGGTTTTAAGGTGTTTTGAATTATTATTTTTTCTTTTCAAGAGGTTCATGGTTTGAGTACAGTTATTAGAAATTGTGAAAAACCTCTCAAGAAACTGTGCGACTAAAATTGTGGGAACTAGGTAGGTGCACTGTAAGGCGCATTGTTTTGCAAAACCATGCGGCCACCTTGGAAAAATTGAGAAAGGTAAGAAAGAGGGAGATAATATGGTTATCACACAATTTGTCTAACCATATTATCCAACCATGCACGGTGGGTTTTGATGCCATGAATAGTGCATGTTTAGAGCTATGTTTTCTGAACCCTGCAAATTAAAAAAATCAGATCCAATTTTTTTGGATATAACCCTGTTTGGTCTCTAAACCTATTTTTCCCCAATAACTGGTCATAACGTGAATTCACATTCATTACTATGATATATATACTACCCCTTTAATCCAGGAGTGTCCCATAAGATAATATATGTGCATTTGGAGGCCCTTATTCCTTGGTCAGTAACTATTCTTGGTGGTTTTTCTTATAATTATTCTTCTTCCCCCTCTTGGAATCATGGATTTGATATTTTTGGACTAAATCCATGTTTTGTGAGGTAAATTATGAGTGGATATGATTTTTTTATTGAATGGAACAATTTCTGAGGTTTAATTTTGAAGATCCAAGGTGATTATTTGATGTTGATAGACCATTATTCATGTTCACCTAGATTTGAGAGGATGGAGACTTCACTCTCAACTCCTCTTTCTAGAACTCAAAGCATTGATTTAAAATTGAAATAATTGATTAAATTGAATTATAAAAGCAATGTTTTATTCTTGGTTGAAAAAATCATTAGTGATGGTGTTACGAAATTGTGAAATTGTATGGTTTTTGGAAGGTGTTTTGGTTCCTTATTTAAAAATTATGATTTTATAATTATGGTTTTATTTTAAATAAATTGAAAGTATTTTTTTGAAATTTTTTTCATTAAAATAATTTTTTTTATTAAATTGACTTGGAAATGGTTTTTGGAATAAGTGATTGGTGTGAGTTTATTTTATTGACATTTCCATGAATAAGGGGCATGTACCATTGGGGTACAATGATGTGACACCATAGAAGGGGAGTGTTTTATTAGGAAACTTGATATTTGGTTACCTTTTGAAAAATTGGTAGATCGATAAGATATTGATCATGAGTATTGAACTATCACCTCAGCATGCATGTGAGTTGGGAAGTCATTGGGGAAATCCTAAAAAGTTTTATACTCACCCCTTGAATGGGAAATTCATACATTTGGAGATGTGATATATAGAGACATAAGTAAAGGAAAGTTATCAAAGTTCTTTAGTGATTTATCATGATACCTTGGGATGTATTGTTGAGTTATATATTGTACCATGTTGGTAGTTACTGAGTTGATGATTTTGGTGTCTTTGAGATTTTTGATCTTGGTTTCCACTTTGTAAAATGATATTGTTGTTAGATTGGTTTTACATCTGAGTTTTATTTCTTATACTCATGCATCAAATAGTATTTTTTTGGTTATCGTTATGTTGGTTTGGCTATTTTATTTTCAATTGGAAATCACCACCCAATTTCTAATGAATACCTTAGAATTTATTGTCATCCTTTGGTGTTTTTAGGATGTCACATAAGGTGAGTAACACCCATTTACTCTTCTTAATACAATTGACGAGGAACAATATTTTTATAAATGTTACCAGTTTTTTTATTCTTGGAGTTGGAAAATAATTCTTGTTATTCCTTTATTGGGGTTGGTATCAAGGAGATATGTTTTTTGGAACTTGTAATGTAGATAATAAAATGGTGTATCAAACTTATTAATATTGAACTTAATGTTACCAAGGATTCTGGGTCCATTATTGTTTTGAGACACTTCTATGATGCACCTAATCTTCACAAGTTTAGTCAATGAGAAGAGAATGACCTGAATTGATAAATCGTATCTCCCACTAGCAGTGCAATCTTTATTTTGATCAATGATTTATGATTTGGTAAAAGGGTTTTATTTTTGAAAATCGTTGAAAATGGTTTTATTTTCAAAATAATGATGGAATTTCCAAAAACAGATTGAAAAATGGAAGGAATATTGAATAACAGAATGACTTATTGATGTATGGGTGTTGTCATAAATTTGAAATTAGTAAGCCTTCAGTTTCTAAGGAGTGATAATAAATGTAATTTCTATTGGTTATAAAGAATGAAATTCGATAGGAATAATAAAAACCAACTGGAAGAATCCACTAAAAATGTGGTTGAACCTAAACTGTAGGGAAACAAACTATTGGTTTAGAGTATGGTTCAATATTTTCAATCCATGGACATAGGGAACTGAATGGATGAACCAAGGAATGTGAATCATTGAGTTCAGTTCCAAAAGTAGAACCCACCCATTATTTGGGGTGATTCAGAAACTGAAAAATCAGAAGTATGGATATTTTAGATGAATCAAAACATTGATTTACTATACACAGAAGATGATCTGAAAGCCATGTTGGAAACATACATGTTAGAAGATCTTGCATTATAATGTTTAGATTTAGAAGTTCATGCTAAATTTAACCAATGAATTTTATTGGAGGACTTTTAATAATTTTTCAACAGACAATTCTATCCTCACATGGTTATAGTTTCTATAACATTGGACCTTTTTAGCTTAATGTAGGATAATATATCTTTTATTGAGTATGTGGATAAATTGATGAATTTAGTTTACTCTTTCCCAATGTTACAACAAGTGCATGCTTGAAGGAACACATTTTTGAATCAGGGTTGTGGCTAGATATTTTTTCAAATATTACCATACTTTGTATAATAGATTATATATAGATGGTTAATAGAGCGATAAAAGATTAAAGAGAAATCTCAAGAACTATAGGTGGAGGGAGCATATTAATACCTATGGGAATAGGTGGGGACTCTAATGATATGAATAAGAGGAAGAATAATATAAATTTATTTTGGAGGAGTATGACTCAGAATTAGCAAATAGGATTAGTGAGTCTTCCTCCCAACCCAAAGAGTAAGCTGAGATATTTTCAGTGTGGTTTTTTGAGCATATGAAATGAGATTTTATGGAACCACATAGATTATAGCAAAAGTTCAACCGAATGAGGCTTCTTTAGTGCTATTTTTTCATTTCTCCAAGGTCATGTGTTGGGGAAACATCTAATGTTTTTCAAATATTATATGACCCTACCAGATGAGTGAAGTATAATAATTATTTTCTATAGAAATGAGCTATCTAGGGTGATTTTGGTAATATCATGACTCCTCGACCAGTGAACTCGCAATAGGGTAATAAATAATTTTTTTTACTAAGAATCATTTGTATAGAGATGATTTAGTGATCAAGGATGATCAATATCAACCTTCTACAATGATAGGTACAATTATTTTTAATCCTACACCTATGCACACTTTTTTTAATATGGTTGTATCTCATCTATTTATTACTTCTTATTCTGTTGATATTCATGGCTTACTTATTGAGATGATGCCTTCTATTTTGAAATATCAAACATGTCTTGGAAAAAGTAAATATTGAACGTTTATTTTAATATCATGTTTTATAACTATCAAAGGGGTTGAATTTAATTGAAATTTATCTATGATTGAGAAGAATGTCTATAAATTAATACTGGGTAAAGATTAGTTGACAAGTTTCAAAGTTCACATCGACGGTTATACCCAATGGGTTAATATTAAAGCTAAAGATGGTGTCAATCATCTCTTTATATAATATCAAAATATAAAGGAATTTTCAACAGGATTTTGGCACCAAAAATTGAAACAATATCATATCATTTGGAAGAATTCAACATTTAATCGATGGATGAGTCCAATAACAATGGTTTTCCAACATTTTTTGATCATTTTCCACACGTTTTCTCTGATAATTTATAAGGGTTTCCACATTAAATAGAATTGGAGTTTAATATTGATCTCCTACATGAGAATATTGTTATTTTTATTACATATTACTAGATAGAACCAAAAGAATTAATGTAATTTAATTTCATGTTGGTTGATTTGTAAAGTAAAGGTTTCATTCATCCAAGTACATCTATGTGGGTAGGGCTAGTTACAAAAATAAGATGGAACTCTTCTGATGTGGGTGGATTATCCAAATATTAACCATGTTATGTTTAATAATCAGTATCCTCTTTCATGGGTTGATTATTTTTTCAGTAAATTATAAAATACCAAGTGGTTACCTTAAACTCACTTTCATTTGGGATATAACCAAGTGTGGGGTTAGAAGGAGGATCTTAAAAAGATAGGTTTCATAAGTAGACATGTCCATTATAACTATTTGGTTATGCCTTTTGATTCTATGAATTCAATATTTATCTTTAGGGAATTAATGAATCATGTATTTCAAAGGAAAATAGATTATTTTTTGGTTTTGTTTATGGATGAAATATTGGTGAATTATAAGAAAAAATATGGAGCATGATTAAAAGTTAGACATAATATTGGATATCTTGTGAGATCATCATCTATTTCAAAAACATTAAAAGTATGATTCTTGGATACAATAGATACATTTCCTGGGATATATTATCTCTGAAACATGTTTTTATATGGATCTATAAATGATATATTCTATTATCTATTGGAAATCGCTAATAAAGTTTTTTTGAGATATATATTTTCCTTAGATTACCAGGTTATTATTGAAAATTTGTTTATTATTTTTCATAAAAAACTTCACTAATGAAAGATTTGACTAGGGGAATTGTTCCATTTCCATGGAATGGGGAATTTTATAATTACTTAAATAACATAAAACATTCATTAAATTAGTATTGACCATGCTATTTCTAGAATCAGGACAAGGTTATGTGGTGTATTTTAATACTTGAGGATTTGGGTTAGGGTTTGTTCTCATGCAGGGAGATTATGTTGTGGCTTATGGATCACGATAGTTATGTTCATATGATAAGAGAAACCCAACAAGAAAATTGGAATTAGGTCATGTAGTCCATGATTTGAAGACAAGTCGTCATTACCTATTTGTTAAGAAATGAATTGTGTTTATGGTTCATTAGAGCTTGAAACACATTTTCTCACAAATATTTTGGAATAATAGAAAAAGAAGATAAATGGAATATCTTTAAATGTTCAAATTTGACATGATGCACACATTGAGTAAAGGAAATTTATTGGAGGATTAATTAAGTGAGAATTTATATAGTCAGTTTCAAAATAGGCTTAGGATTAATGGATGTTGATGTCAGTGATAGCATACATGCACTGGGATTGTGAAAAACGAGGTATTGTTGCAGTATTCATTCTAGTTTATTTTGTTTTTGAATTTCTAAGATAAGGTTAAAGATCCATTTGAATCCAATTTTGAATGTGTTCCTATAATGTTAAAACTCAATGGTGGGGAAACCAATTAGGTATGGAAGATGGATAAAGGATTATTGTTGTGTTTTTTATATCATATGGTCATACCTATGGATTTTTAGGGATGAATTACTAGTGTATAGAACCATTAAAGATATATTTTTCATCCAAAAATATATAATATGTATGAGGAACTAAAATAAAAATTTAGGTGGGTTTACGTGAAAATAAATGTGGTTGATTGTTTTATGATATTCCTCACCTATCAGCAAGTTAATGTTGAACACCAGTGACCATATGTAATTCTATAGTCTTTACAGATTCTTGTTTGGAAGTGGGATCAGAAAGCTATGTATTTTGTAACATGTACAGCGAGGAAAGTTCATAAACATGATTCCTTATGTTTGATAGTGGATTATCTCACAAAGTCAGACTGTTTCACCCCTATTCATGAATCTCATAAAGAGAAAAACTTATAAAAAATATATATCTGGGAGGTGGTAATGTGGCATGAAATACCAATTACAGTAGTATTATAATGAGATCCATGTTTGATGTATTGTTTTGGGTTAAAATTATATAAATACCATGGGGATCAGTTTACAATGATCGTGACATATCATACACATACAGATGGAAAGTATGAAAGGATGATACAAATGTTGGAAGACATTATTAGAGTTTATGTGATATATTTTGGTTGATCGTTGGATAAGCACATACCATTAGTAGAGTTCTCATACATTAATAGTTTCCATTACTTGATACATATGGCTATATTGGAAGCATTGTATGAGCTTCCTTGTCATTATCAACTTTTTTTGGTGGAAACTGGTGCAAGAACACTAGTTGGAACAAACCTTATGAAATTGAAAATAAATAAGATTCAGTTGATTTGGAAGAGAATGGAGATGTATCTGAATCATCAAAATCATATATGGATCACCATCGATGTCCATTTTCATTCGAGGTGGGTGATCATGTGTTCTTGTGAATCTCTCCAAGTCATGGTCATTATCATTTTGGAATGTTGGGAAAATTATCTTGTTGAAACATTGGACCTTTTGAGATACTTTAATAGGATGGTGAGGAGGAATACTAGTTGGCTTTAACACTGTTGTTTAGTTTAGTGCATAATGTGATTCATGTATTCCTACTGAAAAAGTATGAATCTGATCCAGACCATGTGATCTAATGGGATAATGTTGACCTAGAGATAGATGTTATGCTGGTTAATCTTCTAGTATAGATTGTGGATTTGAAATAGAATTTCATTCATGGGAAAAGTGTTAGTCTATTGAAATTTTTATGAAAAATTGGTCAAATTTAGAAACAAACATGGGATCATGAAAAGGAAATGGTTAGGCAATGGCCCTAATTCTTTCAGGCTAAACATGCTCTTCATCTTTCCAGGGATGGAAAGACTATTTGTGGGGAGAATTTAGTAACCCTGGTTTCATCTAATTAACCCTTCATTCATTTATTTAAATTATATAAAGTCATTGGGTTATGTTTCCGGTGTTTTGGGGGTGTTTTGACTTATTTTTGGAACTTTTATAGAGGTCCACATTTTGATCATATTTAGTAGTAACTATAAAACACCTCCTAGGTAACCATGAAACTAAAATAGTGGGAACTGGATAGGTGTCTATTTAAGGGCACAGTTTGGCCAAACCATGTGGAAAACAAGGAGAAACTGTATAGGGATAGATATAGGGAAATATCATTGATGGTGAACTATTTATCTAACATTGTGAGACAATCATGTGAGGTGGGTTTGGAGGAAATTTCTAGTACATGAATACCACACAATATTTTTAATCGTTCATAGTTTAAAATAAGATCCAGATCTTGAGGATCAACTCACTTTATCTTATAAACAAATCATTTTTTCCATAAATATGCCATAAAAAAATTCTTATTCATCCCTAGGCTATGGAGACCATACCCATCAATCTCAATGTTATCCATAGGTTAATCTAAGTATGACTGAGGCCCAAATTCCTTAGTAAGTTCCCATTCATTATGATTTCCATAGATTTTTTATTTTCCCTCTATCGAAATCATGGATTTAATTTTTTGGGGATAAAACCATATTTTCTTGTTCTAATAATGATGATATATTATTGTTTTTTGGAAGGGAAAAAAATCTAAGGTTTAATATTGATGATCCAAGGAGATTTTTTGACATTTCTGGTTAATTATTCATTTTTCCTAACTTTGAGGGGTATATAGATTTTATCTGAACTCCTATTGCTATAACATGAAGCCTTGATTTCAATTTGATTTAATTATATAAATTTAATTGTGAAATTGATGTGTGATTCTTGGTGGAAGACCTCTTTAATGATGGTTTGATGAAATTGTGAAATTGGATAGCGTGTAGAATTTTATTTGGTTCATGATTTTAAATTGATGAATTTAAAATTATTGTTTGGTTTTAAATACATGCAAAAAAATCATTTGTAGATTTTGTTTCAATAAATGAAACTTTTTATTGAAATTTATTGGCATGGGTTTTTGGGATATGTCATTGTTGTGATTTCATTTCATTGAAGTGACCCTGAATAAGGGGTCCGTACCATTGGTATATAATGACATGACCCTATAGAAGGGGAATGTTTCATTAAATAACTTAATATATGGTTACCTTATGAAAACTTGTTAGATCTATGAGATCTTACTCATGAGTATGGAACTATCACATAAGAATTCATATGCAGTTGGGTGGATGTGTGGAAGTGGAATGGGTATTACAAAATGGAATTTAAGAAATAGTCTTAAAGAATTTTTTGGTTTCTTTCCATGTAAATGGTTTAAGTCTCGAAAACTGTTTTTTGATTTGATATGAGAATCATTAAATTGGTTTCAAACTATTTTATATAATTGTTAAAAAATGGTAAATCATATTTTTGTGAGTTGGAAATTCATTGAAGAAATTTCACTTATTTTTATACTCACAACCTTTTTGGGAACTTTGGTTCATTTATAGTTGTGATATAATGAGACACAGATAAGGTAAATGTATCCTAGATCTTTAGTGATGCATCTAGATACCATTGGAGCTTGGATCATGTTGGGAGTATCTGAGTTGATGAATTTGGTGTATTTGAGTTTTATTGGTCTTAGATTTCACTTTGTACTCCAATATTGTTATTGGATTAGTTTTACATTGATTTGTATTTTTTACTCATGCATCATATAGTGGGTTGTTTAGATATGCTTATCTTGGTTTGAATTTTTTATTTTCTTACTGAAAATCATCTCCCAATTAATAAGGATTCCCTTAGAATTTATTTCTAGCCTTTGGTATCTGTGTGATTTCACATACATCTTGTAACTCCCATCACATATTCCCAAGCCAATGTGTTAGGAAAAGAACATTTAAACCAGGATTGATAGGATGGTGGTGATGACCCAAAGAACAAGTTGGGTACTCTATAAATGTAGGGTGGAATCACATTATAATTCATCAATATATCTTTATAATATTATCTTTTTCTTGAATAATGTAATTTATAATTACTTCATGGATTAGAACACAAGTCTAAACCATATAATCAATAGTCTTGTCTATTTAATCATATAGTGGGTCTGCATTGTGGTTTGGAATCTTGGGTATGTTTGTCTTCCAAGATCTGTATGTCATAGTGTGGGTTTACTCTATATATTTTATGTCTCATGGTAAAGTTCGGGTGGAGCATGGTCTGATTTTTTTAAAGTGGTCATAGACCCAACAAAATTAACTCTTATGCATGTATTACTTTTTTAGTTTTTGATAAACTACATAATTTTATATTTCTTCAAATGAACTCAAAACATCCACAAACCCTTTCAAAAATAATTCATTCACCTTAGATCATTTTAAAAAATTATTAAAACATCAATATAATCCTAAAAAAATTTATTTATTATCAAGAGTTCTAAATAAATAAATAAAATTGATAGTAGAATTAAGAACTTCAGGGTGATTCACATAACCAATGGATACACCAGGAAGGTTAGAGTCTGACTGATAGATATCAGAGATGTCTATAAAGAACATCATAGAAGTTTGTGGTGATGGATTTATTTAGTGTATGGTACACAACATATTCTACATTGATGTTTATACATGGTTTTTATTTCAAGAATCATTGATCTTTGGAAATGTTTTTTCTAATTGATTAATTACATTGAATTCATGTAGATTAATTCTTAAAAACCCATCACATACATATAATCTTGAATGGTAGTGATTTAAGTAGAATCTGGAGTTTTGAACAAGAATAATACATGGGATATTATTTTATTTCACCAAGAAAGGAAGTACATCAATAAGATATGGGTCTTTAAGATTAAACAATTTAGAAATTATACAGTGGAATGAAATTGGGTGATGTTGGTGGTAAATGGTTATACTCATAAGGAATATATTTTTTTAATGAAATATTTTATCCTATTGTTTGATTCATAATTCTTCAAGTGGCTTTTATTATGATTTTTACATATAGTTTTCTTCTGTAGTAGATAGTTGTGAAGGAAAACTTTCTCCATGGTGATGTTGATGAAGAAATTTACATGATCCATGAAGAAGGTTTTATAGAAAAAGTATTGAAATTTTTTGTTGTAGGTTTGAAAATCTATGTATGGTCACAAGAAGATAAAAGTGCATTGATATAAAAAATTTATTATATCATGATTATGGGATATAATAGGCTTCATTCAAATCCTTATTTGTATTTTATGGATTTTATTAGAATTTTTTTATTATTATTCTATTGTATTTGGATGAATTTTCAATCATAGGTTACAATTAATATTAAATCATTATTATAAAGATATAGTTCTCTAGGGAGTTTTATATAAAGTATAGAGGATTGATAAACAAGATTATTAGGATATAGATTTATAGATATTGAAATAATGGGATGGTTTGGCTATCACAAATTTATTCCTTGAAAAAAGTCATGAAATGATTCAATATTGAAGAATACAATCCAATTTCTACCCCTATTACTATTAATATCAAGTTTTCCTCTATAATGAGCCCTATAATTGACGCTTAGATGATAGAGATAACTCTGTTACCATATTCATTAGTATTGGGGAATCTTATGTTATCAAGGATTATATTAGACTAGAGACACCTGTAGTGGGACCATTTAGTTGATATATGAAAAATCTGAGATTGGATTATTGGAGTACATTGAATAGAATCCTAATATACACAAAGGATACCTCAAATTTTGTGTTATATTATTAAGGACCATAGTTTACAATTACAGGGTACACCGAATTAGATTTTGGAGATGAGCATAATAGAAGAAAATCTACTATAGATTATTTGTTCTCTCTTACAAGAGGAGTTATAATCTAGGTTATAAACATGCATTCATTTGGGTCCTAATCCAAAAAGTAGGTTCAAAAAATTTCACTCTAAAAAGTTTCACTATAAGTCTTTTTTTAGCCATTTTCTCTTAATAAACACATATATTTTACTTTACCCATGTTTCTTAAAAATGTGGCTAATTTAGACATTCTTTAAAGTGTGTATAATCCTTAAATCAAACCACATTTTCTGAAAAATGTATCTAAATTTGACTAAATTTTTAAAACATGTATAATGTGGATAAAACATGTATAATGTATATTTTTTAAACATGGATAATTATTAAGACATGGATAAAACATGGATATTTTTTTGTACTTTTAAAACACGGATAATGTATATTTTAGTCCTTTTTTAATGTGGATAAATTAAATAAAAAAATAAAATTGATTTACGCAATATATATATATATATATTATTTATTACCACATTTTAAAATTAAACACCTACACACAGAGAAAATTTATATTATATAAAATCATAATAAATTTTAATTTTAATTGAGAAAATAATATAAAAATTAAGTGTGTGTATGTTGCATTCAATACGTACATTATATATATAATTATTTTATATAATATTAAAATAACATATGTAAATAAATATATATATATATATATTAATATGTAAACTATTTAAGACATATATATATATATATGAAAATATATGTTTATTAGTGTATTTATATAACATATAAATTTATAATAACTAGTTTACATATATGTATGTATACATGTATGCATGCCAGTAAGTATTTATTTATGTATTAATATATGTACATATATATATATATATATATATTAATATATGTTTATATAAATATATATTAACGTATATAAATATATGTTTATTAGTTTACACACGCACAAACATTTATTGATTAATTTATTTAAATATTAGTATATGTAATTATATGTTGTTCAATTTTTATATTAACATATATATAAATATACATCATTTAAGGGTAGGGGATAAATAAAAATAAAATAAAACAACACTTACAATATACCCCAGGAGACTCAACCCTAAGACCTCCTTGAGACCCCTTGAAGGCATGATCACTAGATTACTCCACTAAGGGAAATATACATTATAAACATATATGTATTTCAAAAAAAATAACATAATATAGTTATGTTAATATATCAATAAACATATTATATTTATGTATTATATTTTTAAATTATATATATATATTATTTTAATACAATATATATATTATTATATATATATATATATTATATATATATATATAATGTAATAAATTAAAATAAAAATTTTTGTGCCTGGACTAGTGGTTTGAACATTCACTGTTGACCCCCACATCATCAAGTGAAGTCTTAGAGGGGGAGAAATTCCTAGGATTATTGTTCATTTGTGTGTTATTTTCTATGCCATCTTAGAGGGGGATCTTTGGAGATGTGGGGTACATTTGATCTTGACCATGTATAGTGGGAAGAGATATGGGTAACTAGTTATAATGTTTTTTCATAGATCTCTAATCAAAATATTTTTTTTCTAAAGAATATAGTAAAAATGTCCTAGGTTTTGTATCATGGAGGTTTCTAAGTAAGTTCATTTATAACAAAAAATATTTCATTTAAATTCATAATTAAATAATGGAATTGTAATAAAAAACAAGTGAGGGTTTATCAAAATATGAGTGTAAAAATGTATTTTTGAAGTAAGAAAACTGAAATGAAACTCTATCGGAAATTAGATTATCAAAATGATAGAAGATATGTTTTCGGGGAGCAACAATCAAATTTACAGCATCGACTTTGACCATGTTCTAACTACAAGATATATATTCTAAATTATTTAAATATTTCACTCAATGAATGATATACAACATCATCTTTATGGTTATAAAATACTCTAATTTTTTCAAAATCATATAATATTCTCACTATAATTGTTGTGAGTCATTTCTATGTTCAAAAATAATGATAAAATATTAAATATTTACAAATAAATTTTAATGAATTAGATAGGATGTGATCACTATCCCAATTGAGAAAGGTTGTTTTAAACATCATTAATCCATTGAAACATTCTTACTTATTTATAATTATATAGATTTATAATCACAAACTAGAATCCTTTAAGAGAAAATAACTCAAACATGTATTGAAGAATAGAAATTAGATAGAAATGTAAGAAGAAAATGATTATATAGAAACAATTGTTCCAGAATAAGTAATTTTTCATAAATTAAATATATTATAGAATATAATGGAATAGAAGGTTTAAATTTATCTCTCACAAGTTATGTCACATGATTTTTAGCAAAACATGGTATTTAAAAATATTCTATCCATATTAAAATTCCTTTTTATAAAAATTTATATACATCGATCACTCTCTTGAAATAATCCTATTATTTAATTTTCTCTTGTTCCACTGAGTTAATTCCAATGGATGGTGTCCTTATCCTTTTATAAATAGTAATTAGCAATATAAGTAGGTGGAGGGGAATATTGTTATCCTAAACAATTTAATTTTTTATATTGCTATATAAATCTAGAATAGGGTTAGGTATAGTAGATCTGTAGGTAATTATTGACTATATGTTTGAGTAACCAAGAGAAATATTAAAATAAATCCTTTTTTGAATGAAATCGAACAAGCCAAAGGTGAATGAGCAATGATGACGTGAACAAAAACATGAAGTTCAATGGGGAATATTACCAAGTAAATGTGTAGTCATAAAATTATGGAAGAGAAAATGGAGTTGTGATTTTCTATTAACTATTAAGAATAATTTTTCATGTAAAAATATATTGAATAAATATCCATTGAAAAGATTTCATACTTCATTTTTTAAGTATAAAACAAGTGAAGTTTAATCACTATAGTTTATCAATTTTGTAACTCAATAATAAAAGAAGAATGAGTGTATGAATCACCAAGACTAAATAGTCATTCAATATTTGTGTGATTTCATTCAATTTATTTTATTTTTTAAGGATTTTAAAATTAAAATGATCTTAATATTTTTGAAAAAAGTGAATTGGATCATCATTCATTAAATCTTGATCATTAAATAAGTTACCATCAGAGATAAATTTATGAATGAAATTTATCAAACAATAAAATATTACATAATCTATGAGAATTAAAATATTCAGAATAATTTCATTTCCCATGAAATATTTATACATCCAACATTTTTGAAACAAAAAATCTCAATAATAAATTCATTTGAAAAAATTTACAAGTAGTAGAAGACAACTAAATGATGAATAAAAACTATGATAGGAAACAAATCTCCTCTATCGATTTTATTATGACCCTCTCCAAGTTACCTAATAATATCTATTATTTACCTGGTTCACCTACTCCACTGTGTGTATCCTTTTTCCTAGATCCCCCTCCATACATGTAAACTTAAATTTTAATATAAATTCACATGAGATATCTAGCCTCAAGCTCACGATTACCTACTCCAAGCTCATCTTCTGAGTTTCAATATGGTGCGCCTGTCAGTATTCATATTCCTTATCTTGTGACTCAAGTTGAATCTTCAAAAAATAGTGTGCCCTAACATGGCACAATGACTCACCTCTTTTTATCTTGGTTCAACCTTCTAAGATCTTCTAGAAAACTCAATAAGATTCACTTTCATCTCCACATCTTTATCTAGTGGGAATCAAAATTTCCCCCGAATTTCAGTTTCTTTGAGAAATTAAGGTATGCACATAATTTGGATCCTCCACAACGCCATGGGAATTTACAAAGTCATAATGTATTATTATCATCAAAAGTATTATGACAGTTATCTATACAAATATATATGTTCCCAGAAAAAAAGGACTTATATTTGGGCGTAAGACTAACTAAAATGAATGAAAGGCTTACAAACTAGGAAAAGGGTTATTAAATTTAAAAAAATATAATGATGGAAATACATGTCCATTTCTAATGAAATATAAATAATTCAAAGAAATTAATTTTAATTTTTTAAATTAAGTAATGGAACATTAAAATGATTATTTCTAAGAGAAACCCAATATAAAAATTATTTCAAAATAATATTTCAATTAAATTTCTATTAAAATAAAAAAATATGTTCTTAGAACATATAAAATATAATAAACACCATTGTATTGCCAAGGATAAAAATTAGTGGAATAAATAATCCATTACGTGGTAAAATAATAAAGAAAATGAGTTCAATAATGTGATGAGTTCATTTCATAGCCTATTTGGATGCACATCTTATCAGTTTAATTTGAATGAAAAAGTTTATATTGAATGATAATTGTTAAAATCAAGAATTTTTTTTACAAAATCAAGTTGTTTTAAGAGGTTAATAAAATAATGTTATCAATTAAATCCACGGGTTAAAAAGAAAATAACTTACTCAATGTAAAAATTTATCCATCATACTTTAGAAAAAATTTACAACTTAAATTAAAACTTTTAGCTTAAATAATATCAAATATTATTTTTTTTAAGGAAAATGGTGAGTTAAAAATTGAATCATAGTCCAACACATTGAAATTGATGCATCTTGATACCCGTACACTCATATCGGGTGCTATAATCATACTCTTTACATATTATAATTGATATTGATTAAAGCGAACCTATTATAACCATCCATAATTACAATATTAATAGACAACATTGATTCCCTTACATACCCAAGACCTTTTAGGTTTCTAATTTTAGAAAATTATCAAAAAAACTATTATTTAATGAAACCTAATTATTTCATATCAAATGGGATTTTTTTCCATTATATATATCTTTTATATTACTATATGAATAATTCATCATTTCCCACAAAATTATCCAAACATGATACCGTTCAAAACATATCATATATAATATAATTTCTTATATCCTGAGTAAATAGAAACATAACAACGACTATATTTAGATTATCAATAATATAAAATTTCACATTCAATCCATCATATATCATAAATCATGATTCATGGCATAACATTTTAGTATTTTAAACTACTTGGGTAATAAGAGTGAGGAACCATCATTAATCAGTCATGATCCATGAGAGCATATCATAAGTGTAAGATCATGCAATAGAAATTTTAGAACAATCATAAATATAAAAAATAATTTCATTATTCATGGTTCACTTACAATATAATCATAGTTGATAAATTCCTAAAGAGTATTGGGTTAACTCCCCATTCCGTCATTTCCTTAGCCAATGTTCACTCCCAAGACTATCAAAGTTGGAAGAGTACCATAATGAATTGTATTTAATCCACATTTTAATATAGAAAATCTCTTTATATATAAATAATTACCCAAATGATTCGATATATTTAATAGACCGACTTGACATATAATTATAATCATAAATACATGTACCACATGATCATAAAATATTCTTCAATTCATCATAGCATATCCCTTAAAAAAGAAACATGTTTAAAAATATTTCATCATCCCATAATCATAATCTATATAGAGACAGACTGACTGAAAATTATAAACTTTTATTAAAAAAATAGAAATACAAGAAAGAACACAAGATAAAAAGTTCACAGGGGCCAAAAATGATGAAGACCGAGGGCATACCCTCGGACAATCATAGAACACTCAATAGGAAGAGAGCCTATGCTAGAAAAAATTTGAATCCTTTCATCTTGATTGACTCTAGAAGCTATATAGAGAAATATCATGTATGGTATAATAATATCATATCCCTTGTGAATTATAAGAAACCACAAATGATGTTGACATAGATGAAAAATACATTTAATGGAGAATTTGATCATTTATTTGAAAACTGTGGGAAATGTCATTTTTGTTTAGTATCACTAAAAAACCAACAAAATATTGAGAATTTTGTTTTTAAAATAACAATGGAAAATTTTAAATCAATCTTCAAAGAAAAGTTTTTTCATAATGGTTGGGAAATCTACTCTTGTGTTAAATGTTAAAAAATGTTTTTTTCACACTTTTGGTAAATATCAAAAAATACCTTATTCAAAGAAATATAATAAGATTCATTTTAAAAAAATTTAAAAAAAAATGGTTTTAAATGAAATTAAATAGTAATTTCATTATATAATATAATATTATTGAATAATTTTTAAAGAACATAGACATGGAATAAAAAATTCATCGACAAAACATTAAATAAGAACCTTTTTCTTAAAAATAGTTTCACAACATTTTAATGTTATAAAGAGATTAAAATGGTTCTAATAATTAGAATTCATAAAAATAATCAAATTATAAGTAGATATATTTTCTTTTATAGGATTAAACAAATAAAATTTCCCTCAATGAAAATTTATCATAGACAATCTTGAAAATAAATGAGATTGGAACACAAACCCTTTAGACATTATTAATATTTGAACCAAAGCCTCATGTAAGAGAGAAAATTATTATGATTTTAAAATCTTCAAAATATTCATTAAAATCATTGTAATATACATTTAGGGGAATTATACACATCATTTAATTGAAATAGGTGTTAAATATTGCATATATCTCCCAAAAATAAAAGTGAGGTGAAAAACCCTGACCTCAAGTCCTTAATTTCACCATACATGATAGTAAACTACTATATAATAAATTTATATTTATTATGCATGTATAATAAAACCATATTCATACTTAAAATACTAATATTGATTCATATATAACATCAAATTACTCTTTTATTAATAGATATTCATTGAAATCTTTGTTTCAGGTTTTAGTTGTTTCATTTTTGAGGCATGTATTAGTTTAGTGGTTTTGTTCCATGAATAATGATCATATTTTCATCATATATATATTATTAATAATTATATAAATATAATATTTATTCATTATTCTCACTTTTAGGATTAACCATGTCATGAAGCGATAATAAATGAAGTACATCACTTTATGGGATGGTTATTTATACATATGCATGAGTGATATTTTCATTTTTTAGTGAATGGAAGAAAATAATGTCATATAATAATATAAATTTATAGAATCATAATAATATAATATATATCAAATATATTCATTAAATATATCCTTATTACCATTTAGGTTAAGTGGAAATTAAAAATTAATTACATCACTTCATGGAGATTATAGGCCACATATACGCTTAGGTGATATTATCATTTTCATATGGAAAGAGGGTAAGAAGTTTGATAATATATTATCTTTGAAAACCAAATTATTCCATAAATATCATTTATATACACTATTAACATTATATTTATCTACCATTAAATATGGAAAATTAAATACACCACTTCATGGAGATGCTATTCTGTGCGTACACTTGAGTGATGCTTTCATTTTCCATTAGACAGAAATGTGTTAAATAATAGATGTTATATAAATGTAATATCAATTAATTATATTTATTATAATAAAATAACTAATTTATGATGGATACAACATATTTTAATGAGGTATAAGAATAAATAAATTTGAAAGAAATATTTTGAGACATATATCTCCACTTTTGGTATCTCCTTTTGATAGAGATTTGAAGGAGAGCTTTATGGTCACTCCGAAAGCTAGGAAAGTGATAAATAAAATTTGATGAATAATTTAAAAAGAGTTTTTTAAACAAATAAACACATTTTTGTAACATATTGGCTCGACACCTAGGTCTGAGTTGGGTTTCGTGTGACCCCAAACATGTCTCTCCATATATAATAGGTTTCTGACTAGAAAAAAAGGTATGAATCAATCAATGGGAAGACTATAACATCTATACAATGTTATAGGATTAATAATTTCAATGAAATAAATAATTAAACATTTTATTAAACATGCAAAACAAAAAAAGTGGCACATATTTCATACAGGAAACAACCCCTAATGTGGAAAGCCTTTCTAGAGAAATAGTAGAATAAAAAAATAAAAGAACAATTTGGTCCATCAATATCCATCTTGGTACACCAACAACTGAAACCTTGTCAATTAAGCTATCCACCATAGAGTCTATTTCCTTTAACAAATACCTCATGAAATCTTAAAGTTAATAAAAATTCTTGAGTAAGGTTTGAGTATAAGACTTTGTAGGACACCACCAATGCATCCTCATCCTTATTTTACTATGTATAACAACTTCATGACATAATGATAATAAATGTGTAAAGGAAAAATAACACACAATCCAAAACATAGTGCTTGTGTTTTATTCTAGCCACCAAACCCCCCTTCCATACCTACTTTGGCTTCATAATAGAAGCTAATGTAATATGATGCTAACAACCATACCAACCAAAATATGGTGTCCTCTTAATGGTTTGTGATCCTGTAACATAGAATTATCGGTCCATAAATAAAACCATGTAACCTTGCATCATCTAGTTGAGAATATATTATAATTACATTGACATGCTACCTCATGGTGAGTGGAACTTGGAGAATCAAGGCTTCCTAAAGTGAATCCTCAATAAGACACCATGGCTACCTCATACCTCCACCTCATTCTCATGTATCTCATCACCATAGATGAAACTCATCATACACCCCCGTAAAAGGATAAATATGTCACGATGGTGCGCCTATATAATGTACCTCTCACAACCACCAAGGAATGGTAACAAACATATAGGGATATAATTCAAGTAGTAATTTCATAACATAATGAATATATAGAAGGAAACATAACAACATGCAATAACAATCAAACATGGAAATAAGATACACCTGTATCAGTTATGGAATCGATTATCACAATGGGTGTCACAACTACACACACCCACATGAGGACACAATTAATAATGATATAAAATAAGTGAAAATAATAATAAAATTATGGAATTATTTGTAAACAAGATACCAAGAGGTACGAAACTTCTTACAACAATTCATTATCAATGTTACCACCAAGGTTCATCAAAGGTTTCATCACTCGAATTACATTTGGACACATACTGGGAAACGATCTCACTCTGAGATTTCCTAAAACCAGTTCAATCAAAATGAATTCACAAGGATGGTTCTAAAAAAGAGGATTTAGGGGTTTTGGAAATTTAGGGGTCTCCATGGTGGATGATAGTTTATGTGGCAAAACGGATGTCCTTTATTGAGAACCAACGAGCATTTAGGGTGTACTATAACTAGGGTGAACTAGGAGAAAACCACCATGGTGCATATCTTTACAACCATGGTATAATAATGCACTTGAAGAGTGCACCACGATCATAGGGTGAGGGGATAAAATGTGGAAGAAGGTCTAGGAGTGCACCATTACGGCATAAAGGGGGGATTTTAGCATAAAAATAGGATTGTATAAACCTGACATCATGAAGGACAATAGGTTATGGCATGGATTCTTTTCTGAAGTCCTTTGGAGTTCTAGAGTAATTTTGATTGAATAGAGAGGAATAAGTATATATTGGGGACATCAATATTTAAATTCCACATGAATGAACATTATCAAGATTCATCAAATCTGTTTATTAAAGTGTGAAGTAATATCTTCGAATTCAAAAAATAACAGTGTATTAATGGATTTTAATTCCCAAAGTCCAAAAAATGATCTTCTATCTATAAATAACCTGAAAAATCTATTGTGTCATGGTTGATAACATCAAAGTGCAAAATCCACTGATATGGACCTAGTACGACAAAACCCTTCTTAATGTAGTGTGATCTCAGATTAAAAAATGGATATAGAAAATCAATTAATTGATATTTCATTTTGGTCACCTACATTGAGGCATGGTCAAGTGAGCTATTATGTGACCACCCTTATTTTCGTATCAATATTACCAAACCAACCATTTTTCCTTCTTTTGATTCTCTAAGCCAAAAATTCCTTTCCAAAAATTGGCAAACTAAAATCATGTATTAAAAAAAATATTTAGTAAGGAATAATAATTTCTGGGATTTAGAATTCTCCACCTCTGATGAAGTTTTATCCTCAATAAGTGTCTTTAAAGTTCATGCTCAAACAAGTATGTCCAATGATCTCAAATATCATCTTCTACCTGCGAAGTCTCCACTTGGATTTTACACCATGCCACAAAATTTGAAAAGGTGGTATTATCTTTCCTTGAATCACTTTCTCAATATAATATATTATCATCACCAAAAACTCTTCATAAGATACATCAACCATCATATCAACATCATTTCAATCAATAACATATGTAGGTTCGGGTTTCAACTTGTGATGTTGGGATGCATGAAACACAACATTCATACCTCGGTAAAGAGAAGGAAGTTATATATTGAACTCCATTACCAGTATCCACTCGATGATCTCAAAGTGTTTAGAAAATGAGGTTCTAGTTTTCCACACTCCTTAAAATGTCTTCACCCTAACAAAGGAGTCACTCTTAAGAAAATTTGATCACCGAAAGTGAAATCCAAGGTTCTCCTCCTCTGTTCTGAATTATATATCTATATTCACTGAGTGGTGATCAAAATATTCGGTATCATATACACTCTCTCAGTGGTCTCTTAAACCTCATTTTCCCCTAGAACTACTACCTCACCAATATCTTTCCAAAAGAGCAGTGAAAGACATTACCTCATATAAAGAGCCTCAAAAGAGCCATATGAATCAATCCTTGGTAAAGGTTGTTTTATGAAAGCCCATACAAGGATAGTTGATCATTCCATGATCCATTGAATTCCAAGATTCAAGAATGAATTACATCATCCAATATACATATATTCTACTCAAACAATCCACCTGTCAAAGGATAGTATGGGGATCTCAACCTCAATTGAGTTCCTAGGACCTTCTAAAATCCCTAGCTAAACCACAATGTAAAACATGAATATATTCCAAATAGAATTATCAATGGATCCCTATAGATTTATATGATATCTCACACGTATATCTTCCCATCACTTCCATTGAGTTTATCTCTATGATCAGAAAAAAGTGAAAAGATTTTATCCACTGATCAACGACCAAAAAAATTATTTCATGACTTATATTGGTCCCAAGTAACCCCATCACAAAGTCTATCATGAAATATTACCACTTCCATGTGGAAATTAAAAGTGGATAGAGTAACTGACCATGAAGATGGTGCCCATGCTTCACCCTTTGACATGTAATGCATCGAGAGAATAACACTACAATGTCTGTCTTCATCTTAGGACACCTAAACTATCTATTATAGTTGGGGTAAATTTGCATTACTCCAAGATGAACTAACCTTTTAGTAATTTTTTAATCCCTCGTCATATCCTCTCTGATAAAGGAAGGGACTACTACTCTCCCATGTACCATGATCACATCGCCATCATCCACTGACCATTCGAGTATTAAGTCCTCACAAGCTAACTGTTCTCTCATCGTAACACACTCTATGTCTGACTCATGTCTAACCATCACCTGGTCCACAAGAGAATATGTGAAAACTAAGGGGGCACAACTAAAAGATCCAAATTCCTCTAAGGCATCCATCCTCTAACAATCCAACAAGCACATCAAGAACCACTTCTCTTCAGATGGTCTCTCACTAAGATTATATTCATACTGTGTGTTATGACTAAGAGAATCAACAGTATTGATACCTTTTATAGGTGAATATTCTTTCTCTAAGTTGTGTTTCTTTTGATACTCTACAAAATGATTTTGTCTTATTATTAGGTTTCTCTATGTATATACAACTAAGGCTCTTGAGGTCCGTGTAAATGAGAAATATATTATTAAAGGGATAGTGTCTCCAGCACTTTAGATAATTGAATGAAGATTTCATCTCTAAGTCATGTATAGATTAGTTACTCTCATGGGGTCATAGTTAATGATATCCATAGGCTACCACCTTCTCTTCCCACATAAGTACTACTCCCAGACTAACCTCTTGTGCATCACATTACACTATAAAATAATCCCTAGATTAGAGAGTGTTAGTACAAGAGCTATCAATAAAATTTTCTTTATCTTAAGAAAAACCTCTTCGCAAAGGTCAATCCATTATAACTTCACTCCTTTATTTTTTAGAATTTTAATGTGTTCTAATATTTGGAAAATATACTGAATAAATAATCCATAATGTCTTAAAAATACTAGAATTTTTTTTTCAAAAACATTCTAGGTACATGTCTAAGACATGACATCATCAAGTTTATTTTGGTCTACAAATTTACCCATTTTAGACGCCCCATGTCATAATAATTTCACCTATTGAATCTAGAAGTCACACTTCGACAATTTGGTGTATAGTCATTGTGCTCGAAAGGTAATCAAGAATATCTCTAGGTTTCTTGCATGTTAAATAAACATTAGAGAGTAGGAGAGGATTTAGTTGAAGAAAAATGTGATGAATGAGTCCAAATATGAGTGAATAATCATGTTCTTGAGTGTCATGAACACTGTTGGTGCATTCATTATACTGAATGGAACACCAAAGTACTCATACAACCCATACCGACTCCAAAAAACTGTCTTTAAAATTTACTCATCTCTAGCTCATAACTGATAGTAGCCTGATAGATGATTTATCTTAGAGAACCACCAGGCCTATAGTGATCCTATTTTTCCATTCAAAGACTTTGGAATATATTAAGGAATATTTTTTAATTGAGGCACTTAGACAGTGTGATATTCTGAGTCCTGGTGATCCCAAATTTGATATTATAATAACATTAACTTTATTAATATGAGGAGAACATAGTTTTACATTAATATTTTCAAAAATAAAAAATAGATTATCATATTAAAAATCTATTATCATAGTTGATTCTAGGATGAGGATATTACCATAGGTGTGACCTTAGGTTGGTCAGCGCCTAACATCTGGTTGAGAAAGTCTTTGGATATTTTTTTAATTAAAATAAATTAATAAATTTATATACATTATTTTAAATAACCACAATCTAAATCCATCTATAAATTCATTATTATAACAATTAACTAGGGTTATTTTCATAAACCATGAGAGGATTGAGAAGAGATCTAAGAATTTTTCGTGGGTGTATTGCATCAGAGGAGGACTTATGATTAGATCGAGGCTTATCAAGAGTAAATGAATGCAGTAGGGCCTTCTTCATCATTGGTGAATTCATTCTTCACCAATGATATATATAATTGTTGGTAGGACTCTCCAATTGTGGATTCCACCATTTTTATTACAAGATCAAGCATGAATATTTCTTTTTTTTATTGATCTATGTTTATCCATTCCTCGCATGAGCCAGTTTCATAATTTTATTAGTTTAAATTAAATTATTATTGTAAAGAATTTCTTTCACCCATGATAACGATGTTATGTGATCGTTGTCTGTGAACATTTTTCTAGTATAGGATTGACTTTTTTGGTTTTCATTTATCCCCAATGATTTTTCAAGTTATACATTTTTGTCTCATTGGGTCATGGTTAAACATTTTTAGGGTGGGTTCAATCAAGAGAAACCCCCCATATGTGTATCATTTATGCAAATGGAATATGATTTGGAGATTTTGAGATGGACCAGAATAGATTCCTTGGTTTGGGAGGTTGTGTCATGAATCGAGGAAAAGTCATTGGATCATCATCCATGTTAGGTGATAATTCTCACCAGTGAAACTACTAATTCCCAATTTTTAGGTATCAAAGGTAAGGAAATCAATGGCCAACATTTTCACCTTTGATTTGGTGGATTTCATGGAGTAAAGGTTCAAAGTTTATGGTGGAAATATTAGATCTAGGATTCACATAAAGAATATGGGTTTTTTGAGAAAACCCTAACTACATAATGTGTATTCTAGGAACACATGTTGTGTATCCACCATTATATATAGTTATAGAGCTTCTGGAAGAGTTAAGGAAGAAATGTAGTATGGATGGTACCACACATATTTTGACCCTATACTAGTGGACCAAACATGTTCCAACAGATACATATCCAAGAACCAATATGGGAGGACATACCATTACTTTGGGGGTACATGGGCACTGCACGACATACATGGGAAGAACTTGATTGATATGGGTAGCCTCCAATTGGCAGATACAGACCATTGATGACCCATAAATTTCTTGTTCTATGACATGTCTTCCAAGACAAGAAAATCAGAGAAAACAACCAAATGATGAGGTAATACCACACCCCATGTGGTCCCTTTACATATAGTGTACTACCCTCCAAAATCTGTTCCTCTTATATATCCATCATTTTGAATCGTATTTTGTCCCATGAGTATCCTATATTAAGTTTTCCCCCGATTGATTGTAATGGGGTAATTCATTGGGGGTATGCAATATATGATGAACTGTGTTTCGAGTGTGATTCTTCTTTAGGAAACCCTTGTTGATGGTAGAAATTGGTCAAAATCATTGATGATATTCTAGGGTTAGTACTCACCTGTCTCACTAGGGAATGGATTTCCCATACTATTTTTATTGGTAAATATGGTACTCCCCAACACTGGTTGTGGGTCCTCTATATATAGATTTCCAATCTTCCGTCTTCCAACTCTAATGGTGTGTGGCTCCTCCATGGGTGTTTTGGAACCCTTATTTACAGAGTATATTAGTATGGAGTTCTCCATCAATAATGATTCAGGTGGTGTTTTTTTGGTGTTGGGAATTGGTGATGGAATTTTGGATATGTAAGAAGTCTCATTGACATTGTCATGGGATGTGAGATTGAAATCCATGTTCTCTATAATTTGATCTTCTTTATGAGAATATATATGTATTGGTTTTCATTTCCCTCTTTATATGGGTCGAGATGACCTTATATTTTATCTTTCTATCTCCCCCTGTTATTTTTTAGTGTGTCTTCAAAGGTATGTATATACTCAGCCCTACATGGTATTTTCCCACACATTTCATGTCTAATGGAGATGACGGGCATATCGATAGTGACATTGGGAGAGATTAGGGATACTTGGGTTTCTAAACAACATATAGTGGTTGGGACATTGAGATAAATAGATAATATCTCTCAATTTTACTTTATTCCTTTTTTCAGTTGGAAGTTCATTTTTGGTTTGCCATGCATTTTACCCCTTTGTTTTGTTTTACACTATAATTATATATTGTACTTTTCTAAAGGATATCACATCCACGTTTACATAATAGATATATTATTTTTTTTATTATTTCTCTACATCATTTTCTAGAGACATCATGAGTTTCATTGTACATATACATTATGAAAAAACTATCCATTTAATTTATTCTATCTTAACACATTTCAATCCCCTGGACTATTGAAGGCATGATTAGGGCTGTTTTGGCTCAGTATTCCACTATAGACGAGGGACTTGGTGGGTTAGGATGTTCCAAAGTGGCTTTAGATAAGTTTATTCCACAGGATGGTTTTCGGAGTTTTCCGATTATAAGGATTTTTTGGGACTTAGGAAAATAGTGTCAAACTATCTCTAGTATGGATTTCAAGCATCGTAACCCGGTGTTGGTGCGGCAACTGATGTATCTATTAATTATGACTATTAATACCTACTTTTCCACTCAGCATATCAAGATATTTTTTGCTGGGAAAAAAGGTATATGCATCATATATGATAGAGTTATTTGACTTTCCTTCTAAAGTTAGTTCCTCAGATATATATGATTTATAGACCGTGGAATGTCTGGATCACTTTCAGGATACCTCCACGATGGAAACCAACAAGGATACTGATTTTGGATCATGAAAATGATATAATGAGTGAAGAGGACTTATTAAGTGGGATATCTCACAAGGTGTTTCCTCTATGTGATCTAGGCGAAACACCCTGACCTATCAAGAAGATGATAGTGATTGCAGTTCAGGCTAAGGATACACATAGTCTTAGGTAACTTTGTGAGTTCCAACATCAACAGCTACTGAGGATCCATCATGTTATAAATCCCAAGGTAGTGGGGGATTGGATTGAGTCAGTGATATGGCTCTTATGGATCATTTGGACCCTAGAATATCATATTATTGTGATGAAGTATTGTCTTTTCCATAGAGAATTTGGGCACTGGTGGAGTCTGATTACACATACTCATGATGAGATGACACTCTCATGGTTCAACTTCCAAAATCTATTTCATTTGGATTATCTCCCTTAATTTTTGTTCTCATTTTGGATAAATGAACTTATTGAACTATAATAATGTGATATGATGGAAGATTTGTATACGAGGAGGCTCACTGACCTGACAAGATACTCACTTGATATGTTTTGAGATGGATTCTTCTACGAGATAAATTTTGAGTAGGGAATTCCTAAATAAATTAGGGACAATTTAGTTTTCATAGGTCTACCAACATATGATATATTTTTAGAGTGAGTTCTGGTGACTGAGAGACTACTAGTAAAGGGAAAATGTACAGTTGGATCAAGTATTGTTCATCGTGTTGCTAAATCATCTAAATCGTCTAGTTAGCATCATATGTCGAGGTCTCATCGGATGATACATACTCATTCATAGGCTGAGACACATGGGTCTAGAGATTAGGGATCACACCAAGCATCCAGTCAACCATTAGAGATGTGATGATATTCTTACGATGGGTGAGTTCACTTAGCTCATGATTACCTGACACCTCTTGTGGATTAGGATATCCAAATAGTGGATGGACCTCCATGATAGAGGAATATCCATGATTATGGATCTTCCATATGTATCTAGGGTGGAACTCAAGGATGCAGTGCTAGTAGAGAAGAAGAGTATCTCTCGAGGGAGGATAAGTTTGTGGAGGATGATGTAATGAGATACTAACATTGTCACCAAAATGTGGCATGTGTCAGGCTCATGGTGATGGTAGTTTGGGCCATGAGTAGTTGCGGGACATGAAGGGATATGACTATATTTCACATGATATTATCCGAGGTGTTATCTATGATTATTATACTCTTTTCTCAGTAATAGTAGTCATTATAATGAATAATTCCTTCATATCTATATTCTTGGAGTGAGAGATAGAAATTCTTGTTGAGAATTTATCCTAGTATATATTAATAGAGATTTTTAAAGACAGTAATTCATTGATTTTTCTTATCTTCTGGTAGTGCAAGCTATCACTTGGGTATATTATCTCAAGTGGAACCTCTTTTTAATCATGATGAAACATTATGATATCTTATTTGGTATAAACTAGTTCTCTGTGGTTCGATCTTAGATTGACTATCATCATAGATGAAATAGATGCCTTTTGATAGAAGGGGATGTGATTCCCATTTTTGGGTGAGATATATCTCATGGATGAGAGAGTGGGATATTCTAGTAGGATGTTGATGCCCATCACCAATAATTTTTCAAGTTTTCCCTTGGTGAATTAGGATATCTAGTTATCTGTAGTTCTTTGGTAGTGGATGAATTTATAGATATATTCCTAGAGGATATTCCGGGACTACCTCCACAATGATAGATAGACTTCTAAATAATCTTCCACCCTATAATAATGAAGATATTTTTATTGGAATATCATATAGCCCTAATAATGTTATTCCTGCTAAGGGTATAGTTGGAGGACCTTTAGGATAAGGTATTTATCATACATAGTGTACCCCCCCTTGAAATATCTAGTTATATTCATGAAAATGTTGGATGGGATCTTGAGGATTTGTGTTGAATATCAACACCAGAACTAAGAAACAATAAGGATTAATTTTCCCTTGATTATTATTGATGAACTCTTTGAAAAATTATTAGACTTGAGTTAGTTATAAAAGATAAATCTTAGGTCCGAGTATGACCAATTGAGGGTTCTCTAGGATGATATTCCAAGGATGGAATTTTGATGTCAATACTAACACTATGAGTTTCTGGTGATGTTGATCAGTGTGAAAAATTCTTTTATTGTGTTTATGGATTTATTGAACTAGATATTCTCGCCATACATGGATCATTGTTTGGTTGTCATTATATATGACATATTCATTTACATAATGTTAGAGGAGGAGCATGCAGATTATCTGAGGATGTTCCTCGACTTACTCTTGGATCACCTACTTTATGGTAATCTTTTTAAGTGCTAATTTTGGATGTGCAAGGTTCACTTTCTTGGGAATGTCATTTCTGAGCATGGTTAAGTTGTGGACCTAGTGAAGATTGATACAGTGATTTCTTAGGATCCACCTAAGAGTTTTATTGATGTTTTGATATTTATTATCATGTGAGGGTACTAAATGAGGTTGATGCCAAACTTTTACAGAGTAAAATCATCTTTGACTGCCCTAATGCAGAAAGGTTCACCATTTACCTTAATTGAGAAGTGTAGGGAATCCTTCAAGTAATTGAGGTTGAATTTGATTGTTTCTCCTTTATTGAGACTATTGGATGAGGGAGTGGAGTACTTAGTGTTTTGTTATTCCTTTGGAAAAGGGATCAGTTGTGTGTAGTTGTTGAGGAAGGTAGTGATCACATATGTATCAAGGTATTTGAGACACCATGAGTTTAATTACGCTACTCATGAACTAGAGTGGGTAGTGATGGTCTTTTCTCTAATGATGTGGATGCACTATATTTAGGGTGAGTGATTTATTATATACATAGACCACCAGATTATTAGGTATATCATCACATATATAGATATTAAACTAAGATAGTGAAATTGTATAGATCTCTTATATGAATATGACTTTGAGATAGTCTATACTACTAGGATGAGAAATGTGTTGTTAGATTCCCATAATAGGAAGTCATATTCATTCCTGATTGAGGAGGTGTCTGAGTAGTTGGATTCTTGGCTGCTAACTCCAGTGGAGGAGAGGGGTCCAACATATCTTCAATTTATAGTTTTGACTTTTTTTCTTCTCCAATTTTTTAGGGACACTTGGTTTGGAAACATTTTATTGAAGGTACATCATGATCGGTTTTCATTAGAGGATTCAATAGATGGATTTTTTGAAATATGGGAGTACATAATCATTTTTTGGGAAAGTATGGTGGTCATGGTTATGAAGCGAGAGGAGGTGGAGAGGGACTCTCACACTTCCCATTAGATATACATCATGGTATGGAAAAGATATATAGGGACCTTCAGTGGTAGTTTTGGAGGTATGACATGAGGTATAGAGTAGCTAAGTCGATCACTCGATGTATCATATGTTATTTGGTAAAGGATAAGAACCAGGTTCTAGTAGGATTGGTACAACCTCTTATGATCCCAGAGTGAAAATTGGATAGAATATCCATGGACATTGTGTCAGGGCATCCATAGACAATGAGAGGCTACAATGCCACCTGGGTGATGGTTTATCAAATTACCAAGTTATAGGACATCCGTACAATTAGAGTGAAGAGTTTGATGTAGAGTTTGGGGAAATTTTACATGAAATAGATTAACCAACTCCTTGGGGTAACCTCGATGATTTTCTATGAATGTGGTGTGTGTTTTATATATTGGTTATGGAGGGTCTTGCAGGAGGTCATTAGGTCCCAATTGAGGATGAGTATATCATCCCACCCTTAGAAATATGGGTACACTGAGTGGACTATCTAGGAGTTGGAGGATTCACTGAGGTCTTTCATATTGGACTATGGCCAAAGATAAGAGGATCACTTTACATTGGTATATTTTTTCATAATAACATATAACACTCTACTATCAGCATTCAACTTTTTGAGTCTCTATATAGAAGACCCTATAGGTTACACATATACTAGAATGATATTGTTGAGGTATCTCTTATTGGGACAGAGATAGTTTAGGTGACAGCGGAAATGGTCCAGGTAATATGTGAGTGTATGAGGTCATATAAAATCTGACAATAATATTACGTAGATCATTATCACAGGCCATTGGATATTGAATATAGAAACCATGAATTCCTATGATTCTCACAATAATGAGTATTTCATACATTTATCTAGGGATACCGACAATCCCCAAGGATCATTGGGTATTTTGAGATCTTACAGAGGGAAGGGGAGGTTCCCTACCACCTATCCCTACCCCCACAGTTGGATTAGGTGAATGAAGCCTTCCATGTGTTGTTTCTATGGATATACATGCATTATTAAAATAAAATTCTTGAATGGAGAGATCTAGACATTGAGTATGGATCAAAATTCACAGATTATCCAATGACGATCAAGGATAGAAATGAGAGGATGCTGTGAGGATATACCATTCCCTTGGTTCTTGTGATGTGGCATTATGAGAGCATACATGATAGCTACTAGGAGCAGGAGGGCCAGATGAAGGCTCAGTATCACCACCTTTTTTAGATTCTTCTTTTTTGGGAAAAAATACTTAAAGGAGTGGAGAATGTAGTAAACCAATTTTTTCATTATAGGACTTTTAAATATAGTAAATAATATTTTTGGGGCTAGGCTATGAGATGGTGTGAGATTATGAGGACAGGTGATCCCAAAAATTGACATTATAAAAATATAAAATCCATTAATATCATGCATGTTTAGTTTTACAAAAATAGTGAAATAACTCTAAAAAGGAGTCTTGGATTGAAGATATGAGACAAAGGTTGATTTTTGGATGCTGGTTTACCCTAGGTGCAACCTAAGGTTGTTCAGTGCCAGATTTCTAGTTGAGGAAGTCATTGTTAGTGTGTTTGATGAAAATAAATATTTTATATTTTATTTTATTTTAAGTAACCATGACCTAAATCCTTTAGTATATACCTCATTATAAAAATAATCAAGGGATGTCTGTATAAACCCTGAAAGGATTGAGAGGATATCTAAGCATTCATAATTAGTAGATCACATCAGAGAATGATGGGTGATCAGATCAAGGTTCATTGAGAGGTAGTGAATACAACATGGTATTATTAATCACTAGATAACACATTATTCAACAATGTTCAATCTCATTAAATGTAGGAATCTATAATTTTGGGGTTTCCCCTTTGTTTAATAGATTGAACATAGATATTTCTATCTGTTTATTGATCTTTGTTTTTCCACTCATCACATGAGACTATTTCATAATTTGATTTTCTTAAATTAAATTATTATTTATATATCTTTCTATCACCCCTCATATGTATGTTATTTGATCATCAGCCTGAAACAATTTTCTAATGGAGTATTAAATTCATTCTTGTGTATTTCTCTCTAATAATTACATGTGTTCTTTACCATTGGCCCATGGGGCCATGGATTACTGTGGCGGGTTATGGTGTCATAGAACCCAATGATTAGTGTAGGTTGTGGGAAAATTGTGGTGATTTTCATATAGATCATAACAGATTCTTGGATGTGGGTGTTGGCTACACTGATCAAGGTCATTTTTCTGGATCATTATCTATGAAAGGTGCGATGGCTTACTGAAGGACCAATAAATTATCAATTTTTAGCCACTGGAGGTTATGAAATCGAAGGATGATATCATTACCTTATATTTTGTTGGAATTTTTTGAGTAAACATGTGAAATTGGAAATAAAAATGGAATATCTGTTATCTTCTTAAAAACATGGGTTTATACGCAAAGCATGACTATATAGTGTGTACTCTAGAAATACACTATGTGTAGACCTCTTAGTTGAACCACTTGGGTTTTAGGAGTAGTTAGGGATCCCAAAGAATGTTTCTAGTCCCACACTTGTGTGACCCACCATGAGTGGATAAGCCCTATGCTAGTCGACATGTGTGCAAGACCCCGTGTGGGAGACACACCATATACTCTAGGTGTATACCAGAACATACCAACATATACGAGCACATCCAGATGAACATGGGAAGGCCTCAAGTATATGAGATATGTAGTGTATGACCCATACACACTATATACTATGACATGGATTCTAATTTGTGTCCAGATGAGAACACATCCTGGAAAAAAGGTAGTGATGCATGTTGTGTGGACCACATAAACATCATGGGTTTTCCTCCATAACTTCTTCCTCTCGTATATCCTTCATTTATACTCAGATATTGTCCCATGAGTAGACTATCCTTTTTTTCTACATAGAACATGATGGATTTATTTCATTGGAGAATACTATATACTATTAGAGGTGTTCTTATCATGATTCTTATTTTGAAAACCCTCAATGATGTCATCAATTGGGTTGGATAAACTTTGACTTGTTGTGGTTAATACTCCATTATCACACAAAGGCTTTAGTTCACCATACTCTTTTTATAGAAAAAGATGGTACTCCATTAAACTAGGTGTGTCTCTTCTATATATGTTGTGGGACTCCCCCATATTTATGATTTGGAGGCATGCAGGACCTCTACAATTATTTTGGCTCCCCCTACTATAGAGCACAGTTGTGAGGTGCGGGCCTTCCACACATATTTTGGTGATATCGCATTTGATGTAGGGAATCAGTGATGTAATTTTGGAACTTCATAAAGATTCATCAACTTTAGAATGGTGTGTGATATGTATATTCCCATTATCTCTCATATAGATTCCTTTATGAGAATATATATGTATTGGGATTCATTTACATCTTTATTTTGGTTGAGATAACCTTCTGTTTTTTCTTTCTATAACTTCTTACTAGTTTAGGGGTGTCTTAGTTGGTATTTATATACTCACTACTACAAGGTTTTTCCCAAAAAATTTATGTCTTATGTAGATTATATATTGATCATCGATGTGGATCTTAGGGATACATTGGTCTATAGACTACATAAGCTAGCCTATAATTGGCTATCAGGAGCCTAAATATCTTATTTTTTCTTTTATTGTAGTTGTTGTTTTTGGCACTTCATTTCTATTTGGGCATGTAATTTTCCCCTTTTATTTTTATTTTCACTATTAAACTCTATTTTATTTTTCTTGAGGATATCAATTGTCTATTTACACTCTCGATATACTCTCTTTTGTTATTAATCTACATTTTTTCATGTAGATATCATGGGTTTGTGTGTAATGATACATTAGGAAAAGGCCACCCATTTAATTTATTCCTTATTGGAATTTTTTTCCAATCCCAGGCATATTAGAGGTAGGATTGGAGTTTTATATAATCAGTATTACACTGACCAAGATATCTCTAGTGAGTTAGGTCATTACAGGGATCCCTATAGCTAACCAAAATAAGACATCAATCCTTGGAAATAGATTTCAAGTGTTCTCCATAACCTGGTTCAACATTCAGTAATCAATGCAGAGTTGAAAAATACTGTAAAAATTCTTGAAATTCAATATACATATGTCCCATGATGAGATACTAAAACTTATATATCCCTTATTCGTCATCTAATACAACTGTAACATGTGATCCACCAGCTGAGTGATTGTCATATGATATGGGAGTATCATAATGGTTTTTCCACTGAGTACTATCTCAACTTCAAAGCTCACTCATCTATTGAGAGGACGTCCTTGGATGTTGTCTACAAATATTTCATAATAGAGCTATATGACTTGATGTATAATGAAAGGGGTTTTCACTAATCTGATCAAGATATCAATGTATATTATCTCTACTGTGATCATCCCATGTTGGCTCCAGTCTGGTCTAAATATTCTTGCTCCCATCATCCGCTCTCTATTAATCATGTATCTCCCACTTTATAAAAATGAATAATAAACACATATAATAGAATTATATTTGATCTTGGAATCTAGTCAGTCAATTCTATATAAGTACCGAATTGGAGGTCATCATCTCAAAAATCATGAACTCCCATGGATTTTCATTGCCAATGGCATCTACTAAACAATCTGGGAATCACTAGATATAGTCCACTTTAATTCCCTGTGGCATGTCAAGGTAGATTAGTTTGAGGGATAAAATGAATAGGAGGTCAAGTATAGTAACAAATTATTAAACTATAAAGGAATAGGTAGCACCGATATCAAAAAAGTAGTAGACCAAGTGGGTGTGATCAAGACCATACCTCTAACAACAGAGAGACCATATCCTTCATCTGATAGATTCTGATATGCAGTATGTACGTGGCCCATATCTACTCCGTGAATATTCCACTAAGGTGTACATCCAGTCTAATATCTCTACTGAGAACTATGGTCTGACCCATGGTTCCCTCATCATGGTTGTGCCCACCTCAATTCCAAAATTCTGGTGTAAAACTGTTGAAGATTCTCTATCCTTCCACAATATTTTTACTATATCAGTGGCGTTGGGTATACCCAAATATATTGTTCAAACTCTCCATAGATGAAACTAAGTGGGTCTCCTCTTAATGGAAATTAAGAGAAAAAACTCTGATGAATATTCATGGCACTGGTTCATTTCATGTCCCCGACCTTCCACTTCCTACTATCGGAAGTGGTACTTACAACAACATTAGGGGTTCCACCCATCTGAGTAGTGAAGTGTTGTAAAAGACTATCTATTCTTACATCCTCCAAAATCCTCTAAACAATCATGGACTTCATAAAACCCTCTTGGTAAAAATCTAGATCAAAACTTTGGACCTCCTATATTCGGTCAGGTCAATGCCCAATTTCAAACATCCAAGCCTTATGATCCACATTAAAGGCTAGAGGTGGTGTGAAATTGAACATATTAGTAAAAAAATTAAATTATTCTAATACTATCATGGATCCCAATTTTTCCTTGGTGAACTCCCACCCATAGTCGATCTGCATCATGTTGGGAAGAACTCTCTAAAAACATGTCGTTGAAGGCCTCCCATGAGAGTCCCTCTCATTGACTGTCCTGACCCATAACTCCCCACCAATTCTTAGTGAGTCCCCGCAACATGAATTATTCCACCATAACCTTCCTATCTAACTATTTCTCTAAGAGGTTTAATATTCTCTTATGATATCCATATAATCCTCCACATCTTGTGTTCCACCTGTTCCCTTATAGGCTCTCTGATAATGGATGTGAAAATCAATAGAATAGTCCACCATGATTTCATTAGTGGATGGTAATGAACCACTACCTTTACCATTGAGGTATCGATGGGAATGTGATCCAAAGTAGCATTCTCAATAGGAAGTACCATTAAACTTATGTGAAGTGACAAATTATGTGAAACAAGTAACAATGTAAACATAAACTAATCCAAATTAGTGTTTGAGATTACATAAGGTTTGTCCCTAGGAGTCTACCCACAAGACTAGGTATACCCCTTATAGGGATAACCTCTATCTTCATCCTTCTAAGTTAGTCACATTCATCATATATATACTAATATGATAGCATGATTAGTTAAAATAATTGAATCCAACAAAGATATATTAAAATATCTTGAAAACATATATATATCAAACAAGTAAAAATAATCCCGAATAAATAGCACAAATCAAGGAATTTAATCAAAGAAATTCCATGAAACACAATAACATGTATGTATATATATATATATTACATGTGAACAAATGTTACAAGAATTTATTCATGAAAATATGTGAAATCTCATAAATATAAAATCAATATCTTTTGTGTTACTTTAGGTAAATTTATTCAGAGGTAAAAGTGAATGCATAATTTCCCACTTTATGGAAACTTTGAGGTCCATTATATATCATTATCCTAGATCTGTCATAATTCCAATGCATGAGTACCAACAATCCTATATACTATCTACCCTATCCTATATCATGGAATGTGGAAGAACATGTTTGTGAATCCCAATCCTACGGTACCACTTTGTAACATCCCAACCTCACCATTAGGTCTAACATGGGTGTTAAATGATCGCATACACATATCCCCATATGCAAGAGTATTCTGACTACGTGTGAGAGACTGGATGCATCAATGAAAATACTATACCCATTATATCATGTCACAGTATCAGAAATTATAGTAAAGGAAATAATAATACATCCTTCTAATCATGCAAAACTAAAAAAATTGGGTCCACTCAAGTTCACCCGGTTTGACTGCCAACTCTATCCTCCTATCCTCAATTATCCATCAAAAGTACATTTTCCTTTTACATATCCCTCAATAAATCTATGAGGGCAACAAAATTACCAGGTAGTGTGTGAGTAAAAGATTTTTTAGGACACGGCCAATGCATCCTCAGTCTGATTTTCTCAAGTATAACAAGTGAATTCCATAATGATAATAAATTTTTATAGGCAAAATAACAAATAAAAAAAAACTGAGCAGTTATGTGCTACACTAGAAAATATGAATCCCCGAGTATACCTACATTGTATCCATGATGGAATATAATAGAATAAGTTGGTAAAAACCAGACCATACCCTGTACAACATCCCCAAAATGTCATATTAACTAGAAACCCAACATCATCTATCTATCAAGAGGACCATATACCCTAGAATCATTTAGTAAATAATATATTGTAATCACATAGATAGAATACCACATAGTGAGTGGACCCTAAAAAATCAAGGGTTTCTCGAGTGCATCATCTACATGAAACCATGGATATCTCATACCTCCACCATGTATTCATGTCTCTTATCTCCATATATGACACTCAACATACTCTCCTATAGAGTGATAAATATGTAACGATGGTCCACCAATATCAAGTACCAATAAAATCCACCATGTATTATTAACATACATATAGGTTTATCATACAAGTTGGCATATCATAACATCATGATTATATATCAGCAGACATAACATCATGTGATAACAATCAAGCATTGAATTAAGCTACACTATTATCACTTATGGAATCAAATATCACAATGTGTATCATAGATACACACACAACCACATGTGATCACCATCAGGAAATTTATCAAATAATAAAACACAATAATAAATGTATGGAAACATGTGTAAATCAAATCCCAAAAGGTAAGGAACAACCTACCATACCTCATTGTCAACGTTATTGCCAAGGACTATCGAAGGCGTCATCACACGAAAAACACTTCCATAGAAACCATTAAATGACTACACTTTAAGATATCCATGAACTTGTACAATCAAACATGAAATTAGTTTCAAAGAAATGAAATTATGAACATGACCAAAGTTTTTAACCAATCTTAACTCAAGTTGATAATCGTTAAAAAGAATCCACAAGAATAGTGCTAAAATGGGAGGATGAAGTGGTTCTGGAAAATCAGGGGTCTCCACAGTGCAAGGAGGTAGTTGTGTCTTGTAAAGTAAATTGGATCATGAACCATGGTCTTGTAAGGGTACACTAGGAGAAAAACACCATCATGTAGAGGTCTCCACCATTGTGAAAGGATGCACCATAATTTCACGTTGTGGCTACAAGATGAGGGACTACGACATAGAAGCGAGCTAGAGTATGCACCACTACATCATAAAGTGGTGTAATATGGCATAGAACTAGGAAATAATAATTCCTCCAAAGCACAATATAAAATTATATTGTGTATATTTGTGTTTTTAGTCTTTTAGTGTTTTGGAGTAATGTTGATTGAAGATGGAGGAGTGGGAATATACATGATCCATTAGGGACTAATTTCTTGTGAAAACCATTCATCAATCCTTATAAAATCCCACTCATAAATTTTGAAATTAATCCCTTGAATTCAAACCATAAAATCCTATTAAATTATTTTAATTTTTGAAGACCACCACAATGACCCACCGTCTGTAACTAATGTGAAAAAGCTATAGAGGTGTGGTTCATAACAATATAGAGGTGCCCCAACTAAAATGGACCCACCATGTCACAAAACATACTACTATGGTGCGGAATAATATTAATATATGGATATGTAATACCCATTTAAATTAAGCTTAAATCACCTAATCTACAGTGTGGTCAAGTGGGTTGCAATGCAACCGACCTTATTTTGGCAACAAGCTTTCCAAAAAACCCTTTTTGACTCCTTTGGTTTCTCTAAGCCCCCAAGTCCTTTCTAAAACATGGAACAATAAAAAACCTTGAGGAAATTAGATTTTTTTTAAAATAATAATTTTAGGGCTTTACCATACATGTGTTTGGAAATAGTAAATTGAGTCCCTCTTTATAAGAAAAAATTCAATGACATTATAATAATTTCTTAATCTATAAGTGTTGTGAAAGTAATTTTTAAAATAAAAAGTTGTGAATAAATGTATCATGAATGATAGGATCAGTATTTGTACCATATTTTTGAGTAAGGAGTGGATTTATTTATTTTTATATAATGATATGAAAATAATTTTTAAACGTTAAATACTATTTAAGGTTATTTTCAGGGCTGTTCAAAAAAGTTTACTTTAAACTAATCAAGATAACAGTGAAATTAGAATATAAACACTCCAACTATAATCAAGACAATATAATTATCCAATAATTTCATATATCATCATAATTCATCAGAAACATATTAATTTTGGTGTTATTAAATAATTTACTTGATTCCTCTACAGCTTAAACAAGCAATATGTTGACATTGCGTTAACGTTCAAGGTAATTATAACACCACTAAATTTTTTAAAATATTTAATTATTACTAATAATTTATTCATATTAAAAATAAAAATTTATAATAATTCAAAACTTCTTTTTGTCCCTATGAAAAAATTACTAGATATTTAAAAAAAATGAGAGTGACATTTTGAAATTAACCTTTACTTAAAATATTATACATTTTTTAATCAAAGGAAAGTGGAAGAAATATGATATATTTTAGAATATAGGAAGATATGTTTCTATATAAACCCATAAAATGAAACTAACTAACGTTTTGGATTGATTTTTTATACCTTATCGCCTAGTTTTAACTTTTTTAACCCATTTTACCCTTTATCATGGCGATAAACTTTTACAATTGTTACTATTAATTATGAATAAAAACAAAATAGATATTATTAAATAATTTGAATATGTTGATTCCAAATATGAAATCCATATTCTAATATTTTTTATCCATAATTCGGAAAATATAATTTTATTATAAGTTCATGAAACATAATGAAAACTTTTCATTAGAAAAATACATATTTTAAACCCAAAATTTATTTTATAAAAAAATCAACTTTAATATTGATTCATATAGTATTAGTTGAATTATTTATAATCAATTGAGACATATTTTACTTTTTAAAAATCTACAACACAATGGGACTTTTAAAATACATTATTTATAGAAAATAAATAATAAATTTCAAAAAAATGATATTTTTCACTATTCAGTTGAAAATCAATATTTTTTGAAGAATCACTAAATTTAACCCTAATATAATTTTGACCTAATGATTTAATTTTTTAATATTATTTATAAATATTAATTTATAAATTTTTTAAACTATATTTTAATATAAAATAAAAAACATCATGCAAAACCGCTTTTATAGAAAAATGACTCTAGATATTTTTAACCTTATGTGATTTAATTAATATCATTAAAAATTGAATACTTATTCCCTGGGAATTAATATATAAATATAATTAATTTAAACTTTTTAACATATATTTTATAATGTGGTCACTCTTTTTTAAACTTTTCAAACAAATAGTTAGGTTATATCAAATATGTTTAAATTATGTCCTTGAAATTTTTATCTCCTATTTGAAATATAAGGGTTTAATAGGTTTTCAGAGTGAAATACAAAGAGTGGAAGATAAATATAAAATAGTGGAACGAATTACCAATTAATAAACATCAATTAAATTTCCTTTGTAAATAGACTTGAGTGTATTTTTTAAGACAAGGAAACCTGTCATTTCCATAATATTTCTCAAATAATATATTTTTTATAAAAATAAAACTTGTGAATAGGTTTATAAAATATAACATTGATAGCTTAGTGATATTTTACATGCATTACTCAATAGATCTATATTCATCTTTATTAAGTTTTATTAATTATTTTATCATTAAGATAAAAAGTGCTGCAAATTATACTTACTTAATTTAATTACACAATTTCATCCCTTGGTTGTGTTTCGAGTAATTTTCCACCTCCACTTCATGTCATTTGATAAATAACCAAGATTATTTTTTCATCCCTGAAGCACTAAAATTAACTTCAAATTTATCATATGATCCATTAAATGATTAAAAGTTATTCCTAATGTTTTTATCCATTATCCAAAACTGAAATGGTTGGCTCATGTTAATATAATAAACATACATACATCAATATCCAAAACCTTAATTATAGAACTCAATGTTTGAATTAAATAATTCCATAAATAATTAACCATAAAAGTTTTCCCAAATATGTCTGAAAAATTCCAAACCCAAAATAAGAAATATTTTATCATATATTCTTTCTAAATCTTTAAGTCCATTACCAAAATAATTTGAATCTTAAAATAATATATGGTTCCAAAAGATAAATTGAGCTTTATTCCTCAAATAATATCAACCACTTTGACATAAAATGACATCCTGGCCAAAAATGTTCGCTCTACATTAATAATATATTTTCATTATATATTAAAATTATTCAAAAATAATATTAATCATTTTTTCAAAAAAAAATATACTATCAATCCCATGGATATCTATATGATAAATCATATGTTCCAAAAAGGTATTAACCCTTTTATTTGAAAAATTACGTCCACTTCAACGGTCATATTAACCTTAACGGTTAACAATAAATTTAAAACATTTTTCCAAAAAATAAAAAATCATTCTTCCATAAATTAAATGTTCAATGAAACAAAAGTTAATCTTATAGGTTACATATACCTCAGACATATATTAAAACTCAATAAATGTATCCCAAGGTACTCACATCATATAAAACGTTAAAAGAGTATTATTTCCTTCAAAATTATGATAACCCATAAACATATCAACCCATAATGGTTTCCTTACCTCTTAAAATATCCTCATATCATAACTTGCAAATCACTAAAGTTATATAAAACCTGTTCTGATACCAAATGAGAGAGACTGAGTCCCATACACCTTGATAATATGTTAAAATCATACTCTTTATATACTAATTTTGATACCAATTTAAGAGAACTAATTTTAACCATGCAAAATTACAATATTAATATCCAACATTGAGCCACTTATATACCAAATGATTTTTAGGTTTATAAATTTATGGAATTATAGAAGAAAATATTTACGTTATAAAACCCATGTCTTTCTCATAAAATTGTAATTTTTCCCATTGTATCTAGATTTTATTATTTCATAAGAATACTTAAATATCTCCAAAATAATTATCCACACATGATACCCTTATAGACATATATTATATAATATCATTATTCATTACAGTGGGATATTTTAACATCAGAAAGGGTAGTCTTAGATGCTCTGAAATGGTAAATATGGGAGATATCAATTTAATGATCATATCTATGCATAAGATGATCATAAGGATATGTGATCATGATTATAACTTAATAAATACATGCCTAATTTCACATATATTTTAAATAATGATTCATGGAATAAATATTTATTATTTCAAAATACAATATTCATAAGAGTGAGGAAACATCATTAATCAGTCATGAAAAATTAGAGGATTTAAAAAGAACAAGAATATGTCATAGTATTTGAGGCACAATAATAGGTATATTAAATCATTTAATTAGTGAAGCTTCACTTAAAAAATTATCATTGTGGGGAAAGTCACATGGTCGATTAGGTTCACTATCTATTCCATCATTTCCTTAGTCAATGTTAACTCCTAAGAGTATAATAGTGATATAACCACAGAATAAACTAGGTTCACTCACAATTACATCCCATTTTAAATGATTAGATATTAGTCTGTTGACCTCACTTGTTTTGGTAATCCCAATTATGCTTTCATATGCTTTGATAGTCTCAATATGATTTTTTTCAATATATTAATTATTTCAATCTATGATCAAGATGATGATAATATTAAAATAATCCCTGAGATATGTTAATCTATGTCTATCTATGTTTATATGAGTTATGAAGTTCTTCTAACGCATTTTGACATGCTTTGCATAAAAACAGATAAGTATAAGTCACTGATCTGCGTATAGCCACCGATAAAGAGCTACCAGTACTAAGTCTACTGATAGACCTAGTCTACCGATAGACAGAGTCACCGATACACAAAGATCACCAATATGTATAGAGCTACTGACGTGCATGTCTACCAGTAGTTATCGATAGAGTAAGCCTGCTGATACAAGTACTGAAAATCACAAACCAGAGCTGCCAATATGAGAAAGTCTACAGATAGAACCAGTCTACTGAGCTACCGACTGATAAACAGACCAGAGATACCGACAGACAAGATCTACCGATAGACAGAAGTCTACCGATAGAGCCAGTTCACAGATAGTTACCGATAGAGTAAGTCTACCTATACAAGTACAATGACTGATACATCGAGCAACCAATGGAACGAAGTCACTGGTATATAGATCAACCAAAGCAAGATCAAATAGCTTCTGATGGAAGGACCTGCTACACAAAGTCCACCATACACATTTACTAACACGAGCTACTAATTGACAAACTATTCAAACTATATACCTTCAATACTATTTTTTATTAACCTAACAGTTACATTTGATGTTTTTTATGAATTCAATGTTATTTAATGAATTCTGATGCCATGTCAGGAAACCGTACCTAGTACCCATGCAAAAAGTAATCATTCCTTTTTTTCCACAGCTAAAAGCTACAAAAAGGGAAGATAAAGACCAAGTAGTTGAGATGAGAACACTGGATGTGCATACGACAAGAATTAAGGAACTAAGAAGGCACACGGGTGAAAAAGACAAGAGCACAAGCTGCATCTTCAGTGAAGAACTACAACAAACACTTCATTAAATCAGGATGCTAATTTGAACCTGAAATCAAAGAAGAAAACGACACTCTGTTTTCTGAGCAGAAACCAGAGAAGGACTCAGAAGCATATCAGACAAATAAAACGAGTCCAAAGCTACACTTCCAATCACTAAAGATTTTATAAATTCTCTCTCACTTTCTTTAGTGATTCCATCTTTACATTTCGAGCAGTGTGTGTACCCTGTTTATTTTACACACACACTGTCTCTTGAGAAAAAGTAGAGGATTCTTAAATCCTCACTCAAACTTCATTACCCTTTGTTTCCCACTATGGATAGTGGTAGAGGTTGAGTAAGTCCTGGACATCCAATGTGCTATTTTTTGTTTTTCCCACATAGAACTGTGGTAGAGGTCTTTGGAACTAGAAAGTAGTGTACTATTGTTTACCCCTGATCCAGGGTGTGGATAAATTTATATAAATTGTTGAGAGGACTATGTCTCAGCTTGAGACTGAACCTCTTGGTTACCTCTGCTATACTTTTTGGTTTAATTCATAAGCATACTATATATATTTAACTCATAATCCACTGACTATTACTTTGAAATACAAAACTATTTTAAAGTTACGTTGATGGTTAAATTATCAAGTGTCTATACTTATTGTAAACCAGTAAGTTAGTTTCAAAAGTTAATTTAATCTTCAGATTAAGTTAACTGAGGCCGAATCAATCTTTGGGAAACTGATTGAAGACTTACACTCTGTATAGATTCACAATAGTTTAACTTTGTTTTTAAATTGGGAGATTTTAGGAGAAATAATTTTAATAGAAATTTTTATTGGAACTCAATTCACCCCCCCCCCCTCTTGAGTATCCACTCCGACCAACATTTTGTATCAGATGGTGTTTTTGTTAAAGGATTTTTGAAATACTATGTTTTTCAAATGTGATTTTAGTTGCATCTTTAATGATCTTAAATTTCTGTTAGTTCTAAATTTTACCTCTTTAAAATGTCTTTTCTAAAATCTAGTTATGGACAATAGACTATAGGGTGCTGCTAATAATATTCCACCTTTATTTAATGGCACCAACTATTCATAGTGGAAACTTAAGATGAAAATACAATTGGAAAGTATGGGTTTTGATATCTGGACTGCTATAGAGTCTCAATATAAAATTCCAGAAACTGAAAGAACAACTTGGGATGAACCTAAAAATATTTCTTACAATAATACTTGTAAAGATATGAATGCATTGTACTGTGATTTAGGAGATGAAGAGTTTAATAGAATATCTGCTTGCAAAACTACCTATGAAATATGGGATACATTGGGTGTTTCTCATGAAGGAACAACTAATGTTAAAGAAATGAGATTGAATACTTATACTATTAAATATAATAATTTTAAAATGAAAACTGATGAACCTATTTCTGATATGTATCTCAGGTTTAATGAGATAGTCAATACAATGAGTTCAATTGGAAAAGTTGTTCCTGCTAAGGAACAAATTATGAGGATACTGAGATGTCTGCCAGAACGATGGAGGGGCACTTCTGTTTCAATAGGTGAGTCATGTGACATTGGAGCACTGCATATAAAAGAGATTATTGGAAAATTAATGATGTATAAAGAATAACTTAAGGTAAATAAAGAGTAAGATGATGAACCTAAGAGAAAATCTGTTGCTTTCAAGTCTACTGCTTCTAAGATCAAAGACAAGGATAAAATGCATGTACCTACTGAATGTTCTACCAGTGAAGATTCTGATTCAGACAGTGATGCTGAAATGGCGCAAATAGCCAGGAGATTCAAGAATTTCTATAGGAAGAAGAATTTCTATAGAAAATATAACTACAAAGTTAAGTATGACAAAAAAGGACATTGGAAAAAGGATTGGAAAAAAGCCTGACAAGGAGGATGATATAGTCTGCTATGAGTGCAAAAGGAATGGACACATCAAGGCTGACTATCCAAAACTGAAATTCAAAAAGAAATATGATTTTGAGGACAATAAGTACAAGAAATCTATGAAATATACTTGGAGTTCTTCTGGGGACAACACAAGTGAATTTGAAGTTTCAGATTCTGAGAAGAATTGTGTCAACATGTGCTTCATGACAAACACATCTGAGGTAACCTTAGATACTCCTGTTTTGAATTCCTATTATTCTGGAGATGATGAAAAATCTGATTTTGATTCTGAAGATATACCTATTTATGACTTTTTTGAATACTGCAATATGTTGGAATAAACATGTAATGAACTTAAAGACAAATATAAGTCATTAAAGAAATAGCATGCTCTCACTATCACTACTAAATCAGCATTTGATACAAAAAAAGAAAGAATTCTCAACTATTAAAGGAAAACATTGAAATGAAAATTTCTAATGAGAAACTTAGAAAGGACTTAGAAAAGTTCACAAATGGAAAAGATACACTTACACAAATGTTAGGAAAGCAAGTGGCACCTAAATACACCACTGGTTTGGGATACCAACCTGGACAAACACAGTTCACCAAAACCCGATTTATTCCTAAGTCTGGATAAAATTCTGCTTATTCAAGATCTGGAAATTCGTATGCTTCAACCAGTTATTCGTATGTTTATAGATCAAATAAAGTTTATATTTCAAAATCTATTGATTCCGTAAATTATATGAGACCCATAAGACAAATATGGGTACCTAAATCTTTGATTGCTAACCTTTATGGACCCAAGAAGATCTGGGTACCAAAATTATTTTCTGTGTAAATCTATTTTGTAGGAAACCTGTTTGAAGAGTTCTCACAAGAAGGTACGATACTTGGATAGTGGATGTTCAAGACAAATTTCTGGAGATTATTCATGTTTCAAAAGTTTAACAAAGGTTGATGGAGGCCATGTCACCTTTGGTGATAATTCTAAAGTAAAAATCATCATCCTAGGCCTGATTGGTAACACTGATTCAGTTTTAATTTCTAAAGTTTTGTTTGTTGATGGACTTAAATATAACTTGATAAGTATTTCTTAATTATGTGATGATGTATTTAATGTGAAATTTGAAAATTATTCCTGTAATTTTTTTAATTCTAAGAATGTTTTAGTATTTTTTGCATTAAGAAATGAAAATGTTTATTCTGTTGATTTAAATTCATTATCTAAACAAAATTTTACTTGTTTAAATGCTTTTCATAGAGAATCTTGGCTTTGGCATAGAAGATTAGGACACTGCAACATCTATTCACTTAGAAAGCTAACTATGAAAAGCTTGGTTAGAGACCTACCTAAACTTGAATTCCAAAATGACAAAGTTTCTAATTCCTGCCAAAAGGGAAAGCAACATAAAGTTTATTTTAAATAAAAGAAAGAAGTTTCAAATTCTCAACCTCTCGATTTGGTTCACATGGACTTGTTTGGACCTTGAAGAGTTTCTAGTTTGAATGGGAAGCACTATGTCTATGTTCTAGTAGATGACTTTTCTAGATATACTTGGGTATACTTCTTAGCTCACAAAAGTGAAGCTTGTTCTTACTTTTTCAAATACTCCAAAACTGTAGAAAACCTTAGTGGACTTAATATTTAAACTCTGAGAAGTGATCATGGTCATGAGTTTGAAAATCAAGAATTTGAATCTTATTTCTCACACAATGGCTATAGTCAAAACTTTTCTGCTCCTAGGACACCTCAGCAGAATAGTGTAGTAGAAAGATGGAATAAAACCCTTCACGAAATAGCTAGAACCATGGTTAATGAATATGACCTGCATATTTACTTTTGTGTTGAATCTGTGAATACTACCTATTATATTATTAATAGAGTCTTAATTAAACTAGTTCTCAAGAAGACCCTATATGAGTTATGGAACAATAGAAAACCTAAAGGTAGTTACTTTAAAGTCTTTGGATGCAAAGTTTTTATTCTTAATACAAAGGATAATCTGGACAAGTTTTCTTCTAAGAGTGATGAAGGAATTTTTCTTGGTTGTTCTTTATCTAGAAAAGCCTGTAGAGTCTTTAATAAAAGAACCAAATGTGTGGAAGAATCTGTTCACATAAAGTTTGATGAAACTGATCCACATGAGCCTAAAACCTCTCTTGAAAATCTTGAAGAAGATTTGAGTGTTTTGGACCTTAATGATAAATCTAAAGAACCCGCTGTAAAAATATCCAGTTCTGGACATATTCCAGAATCTGCTTCTATTGAACCCAAACATGGATATGAACCTGAAATTTCTAGTCCTACCTTTACTAGATCAACAAGGATTCTAAAGAATCATCCTTTGGATGATGTTTTTAGTAATCTTGATAGAGGAAAATAGACTAGAGCTTCTCTAAGAAACCAGGTTAAACATCAAGCCTTTATTTCATAGCTAGAACCTATAAATATCAATTATGTTATCAATGATGAAATTTGGGTAATGGATATGCAAGAAGAGTTAAATCAATTTGAATGAAACAAAGTCTGGGAATTAGTTGATAGACCTTAGGACACTTTAACAAAAGGCACTAAATGGGGTTTTAGAAACAAAGTTGATGAATATGGAAACATAGTTAGAAACAAAGCTAGGATAGTTGCACAAGGATATAGTCAAGAGGAAGGTATAGACTATGAGGAAACCTTTTCACCTGTAGCTAGATTAGAAGCTATTAGAATCTTACTTGCCTATGTTTCTCATCTGAATTTCAAGTTATACCAAATGGATGTTAAAAGTGCTTTTCTAAATGGTTTTATTGTTGAAGATGTTTTTGTTGAACAACCACCTGGATTTACTAATCCTCATTTTCTAAATCAAGTTTTTAGACTTTCTAAAGCTTTATATGGTCTAAAACAAGCTCCGAGAGCTTGGTATGATAGGCTTAGTAATTTTCTTATTTCAAAAAGTTTTACTAAAGGGATTGTTGATACAACTCTTTTTATTAAAAGAATATCTAAATATGTTTTAATAGTTCAAATTTATGTTGATGATATTATCTTTGGATCTTCAAACACTCTTTATGTACTGATTTGTCAAAGAGTATGCAAAATGAGTTTGAGATGAGTTTAATGGGAGAACTTAAATATTTTATTATATTTCAAGTTTTCTAAAATGAAAATGGTATTATTTTGAATCAATGTAAATATACAAAGGACCTTTTAAAATGTTTTGGTTTGGATAGTATTAAGGAAAGTGAAACTCCTATGAGTACAGTTTGTAAATTGGATGCAGATGAAACTGGGGAACCAGTGGATGAAACCAACTGCAGAGGTATGATTGGAAGCTTACTTTACCTTACTGCTAGTTGACCAGATATTATGTTTAGTGTGTATATGTGTGCAAGATTTCAAGCTAATCCAAAATAATCTCATTTACTTGTTGTTAAATGAATTTTTAAGTATCTTAAACATACTATAAACTTAGGTTTGATTTACCCAAAAGGACAACCCTTTGAGTTAATGAGTTATTCAGATGCTGATTTTGTTGGTTGCAAGTTAGATAGAAAAAGCACATCAAGAACATGTCACCTATTGGGAAAATAATTAGTATCTTGGTGTAGTAAAAAGAAGAATTCTATAGCATTGTCCACTTCCAAAGTAGAGTACATAGCTGCTGGTAGTTGTTGTGCACAATTTCTACTGATGAAACACACTCTTTTGGACTATGGATAGGACATTAAGCACGTTTCAATCAACTGTGACAACACTAGTGCAATAAACATCTCAGAGAACCATGTGTCTCACTCTAGGACCAAACACATTGATGTAAGGCACCATTTATTGAGAGATCATTATCAAAATGGTGACATTATTCTTGAATTTATAGGTACTGAACATCAATTAGCTGATATTTTCACTAAAACATTGAGTTTGGAGAGGTTAAGTAACATTATACATGAGTTAGGTATGTTTAACCTTGATCGGTAGCTATTCTCACTGATGTAAATTCTCACTGATGTAAAATTCTCACCGATGTGAAATTCTCACCGATGTAAAATTCTCACCAATGTGAATTCTCACCGCTGTGAAATTCTCACCGATGTAAAATTCTGACCGATGTGAATTCTCACCGATGTAACCTCGCTGATAGGAATTCTCAATGATAGACCCTACTGATGTGCACTATTTTAAACTTCTGTCTGCCGCCAGAATCTAAATCGTTTTTGGGTTATTTCATTTTATTTATTTATTTATTTTAGGATTCCAAAATGATAAAACTAAAGTCTGAGATACTTCTAAATCCACTGAGCCTCAAACCATTACACTCAAACCTTAACTCTTGAATCCTTAGATAACCCAAAATCCCTCGAATCTGAGATGGAAAAAACCAGACTCCCTTATGTTAGAGATATTACTGATGAGCCGGAATCAAAGAAGAAGAAGTCTGAGAAAGAAGCAAGTGGAAGTGCTAGTAGAACAATATCAGGAAGATGACCAGTAAATCCTAATCTGAAAAATTGAGTTATTGTGATTAAAAAGGAGCTGTGTATAGAATGGCTACTTCCTATCAAATCCTTAGTGCTCAAAGCTCTTGATGATAAAAAATGGGTGGAGTGTTTTTCGAAAAACAATGGTCCCTACTCTCCAAAGTTAGTGAAACCGTTTTACGAGTTTGTAACTTTTGAGAAATCAGAGAATGAAAACTGAGTGACTTCATTTGTGAATGGAAAGGAGATGTTGTTTTCATCTGTTGAATGGGATGAGTGCTTAAAAATTCCACATGAAGGGGTATCTAGATATGTATCGAGATCCATGACACCTATCAGTGATATTTTCGACTATGAGACTACTTTAGAAGAGCTGACTAGTGATGGAAGTCAAAGATAAGTAGTTGCTGCAAAAATGGATGGAGAGAATAGATTGTTGTTCAAATTTGTTCAACATGTCTTGATACAGAGGAGAGGAGACTGGCAATTTGAGATATCAGGATATCTATCTCCTGCATCTCTTAATACATTGTGTAAAAGTTAATTTGTGTAGATTGCTGATAATCTAAATGGAAGACATGACAAGGCCGAAATCAAAGACAAATGACCTATTCATTACTAAGTTAATTTATATGATGATCAAGGTAAAATGGGTAGCTGAGTCTCAAGATGAGACAGTGGTAGTGAAGAATAACTTTTGTATCACCTCTACAGTCTGCAAATACATGAGGATAAGTTGGAACCCTTGGAGAGTAGAATGGGTCAATGATGACCAGAAGGTGTATTAAAAATTTAATCCTATGAATCATCCTTCAATACCTAAGGATGTGAGGGATCTAGGTATGGGACCTGATGAAGAGGAGATTGAATACAATGATGATTCAGAAGAGGAAGAGTCCTCTGCTGATGAAGGAGGAGACCCTAACTTACGTCCTATCCCAACTCCTGAAAATCAAGATAAACATAAATCAGATAAGGAAGAGGCTACTCAAGAGGCTGTTGAAAAGGTTGTTGTAGAGAATGAAGAAGATTCTCATGAAAGTGAAGCATCTCTGTCAGCAGAGTTGAGTATTAGTCCAGTGATTTGACAATATTTATTGATTTCTAAGGATGTGAATGAAGTTGACATTCCCTTTCCTATTGTGGAAGAAACTCCTGCTGCTACAGAGAAGGAAATAATAGTAGAAGATTCTCCTCAGGATGAAAGACCTGGTGAGAATACTGCTGAAAATTCTATGGTCTTAATTGAGGACACACCTATTTAGGGGGAGCATCAAACCAATGTTGTAAGTGTTACAGTGGTTGCAGGAATTAATGATTGGGTAGAAGACCCAGGTTTTGTAGTCTGTGGTTTAGTCTATCTTGATTATGATAATGAAGCATCTCTCAATAGACCTAATATTACTTATGATGTTGAGACTGAGTTACTACCTGAAGATGTGGTCAGAATTCATGACCTGGATACTTTAAAGAAAAATCTTAAAGACAGTTTTGTGGAAGAGGTAAAGAAGATGGAAGTTTCTCAGGCCTCTTCAGTTCAATCGATCATGACTGACTCTGTTGCCAGTTTAGCAATAGAGAGAGCATCTTCTGCAGTTGAACCTGCTGATATGATCACAAGGGATGATCTGGAATCCTTGAAGGATGAACTGAAAGAATCTTTTAATGTCTCAGTTGCTGAGATGAAGCTTTGTTTTACTGAAGAGATGAAGAAGTTGGAAAAATATTTTTAACTCTCTATAGGTTGTAATTTTTCATCCTTTATGGGAGAAATAGTTGAATAAGTTAAAGACTTACAGGATCATGTTTCTAGACATGAATAATATCTTGAAGTTCTAAATGAATCTGTTGTTTCTGTAGACTCTTACATGAGCTCAAAATCCAAAGCAGAGAAGGACTTAGACTATGTCCAGAGTGTGGTAAGATAGATGGTTTCAGTATTTGAAGGTTTCAACACTTCTATGAAAGATCATATTAAAACCCAGGATTCCCAAGTTCAAAATCTTATCAATGGGTTGACCAAAATCTTGAAAGAGACTATATCTTTCTCTTTTGGTTCTCTTGAATATAAACCCTCTATATATTTGAATCAAATTTGAGTTGTGATGAAAGAGGAGCTTGGTTAGGATTTAACCAGTGGATCTGTGGAATCTTCCAAGCTGGGTAGAGTTGTCCTTTCTAACAGAGATTCATCCAGATAGATAATGAAGATAATCCAAGAATATATGAGAGAATCATCTTCATCTTAGAATGAAGTGAAAGATAAGGTGGACTCCTATTTCTCTAATATTTTCACCAAGAATCAACTCAAAAATCACTTCAAACTTCTGTTGGAAAATATGAAGTTGCCTCCTGTCAATCAATATTTTAGAGAACAAGTTAGCAAGCCAAGGGAATTGAATCCAGCATTGGACAAGTTTATGAAGAACAAGGATGAATTCATATCTGCTGTGGAGAGAGGAGGAATAATTATGGATTTCAGAAATCTGTTGCTACCTTTTCTGCATGTTAATTCTAGGCCAGTGATTGTCCCTCCTGCCTTAAGAGCCTCTACCTCTACTACTTCTCCAGTTCAGATGACTCGTGCCCAAGCAATTCGAAGCCTCAAACCTATGATCACACAAAGGACTCCTCAGTACAGACCAGGAACGGTTTCTGTGGCTCAGCCTCCAATGATCATTTCTTGAATTCCTAAGCCCTCACCTGCAACCACTTCACCTGAATCCTCTTCTGCTCCTAATGGAAAATCTCACATTGAGGATGTGGATTGAACACGTAGCTTGACTGTTTTATAGGAGTTCATTAAATTTTGTTTTAGGTCTCTGTACCTTTTGGAAACATCTAATACAATTGTATTTCCTTTCTTTCTCATTGTTTCCCACTTTTTGATTATCACAAAGGGGGAGAAATGTTCTACAGGGATATTAAGGGGGAGAAATATTCACCCAGGGGGAAGAAGTCTTAAAGGGAGAATAAATAATGGGGAGAAATTTTATCTAAGGAATAACCATCATGCTTTTCCCTTCTAATACCAGTGCTTTTACTTTCATTCCTTGGTACCATTTCATTTAATTCTCTAATACCACTAAATTTTACTTTAGATATCATTAAATTTAATTTTATCTCTGATACTATCCCTTTTTCTTCCACCTCTGATCCACTATGTTCTATAACATACTGTTTCTCTGAGATAATTGCATTTAATGATATTTCCTCTGATACAACTGCTCACTATTCCTTTTAAAACAATAATATCATAAGTTGTGATTATCAAAACAGAGGAGATTGTTGACCTCACCTATTTTGATAATCCCAATTATGCTTTCATATACTTTGATAGTCTCAAACTAATGTTTTTCTATATATTAATTCTTTCAATCTTTGTTCAAGATGATAATAATATTAAAACAATCCCTGAGATATGGTAATCTATGTCTATCAATGTTTATATGAGTTCTGATGTTCTTCAAACCCATTCGGATATGCCTTGCATAAAAACAGATAAGTATAAGTCACTGATCTACGTATAGCCGCTAATAAAGAGCTACTGGTACTCAGTCTACCGATAGACCTAGTCTACCGATAGACAGAGTCACCGATACACAAAGATCACTAATATGTATAGAGACACCGATGTGCATGTCTACCAATAGTTACCGATAGAGTAAGCCTGTTGATATGAGTACTGAAAATCAAAAACTAGAGCTACCGATTTGAGGAAGTCTACCGATAGAACCAGTTTACCGAGCTACCGATTGATAAACAAACTAGAGCTACTGATAGACAAGATCTACCAATAGACAGAAGTCTATCGATAGATCCAGTTCACAGATAGTTATCGATAGAGTAAGTCTACCAGTACAAGTACAGTCACTGATACATCGATCAACCGATGGAACTAAGTCACTACTATATATGGAAACCAATGCAAGATCAAAGAGCTACCGATGGAAGGACCTGCTACACAAAGTCCACCATACATATTTACCAACACGAGCTACTAATTGACCAACCAGTCAAACTCTATACCTTTAATACAATTTCTTTATTAAGCTAACAATTTCATTTGATGTTTTTAATGCATTCAATGTTAATTAATGAATTCTGTTTCCATATTAGGAAACCATACCTAGTACCCATGCAAAAAAGTAATCATTCCTTTTTTCCGGAGCTAAAAGCTACAAAAAGTGACAATAAAGACCAAGAAGTAGAGATGAGAACACTGGGTGTGAATACGAGAAGAATTAAGGAACTAAGAAGGCACACAGTTGAAAAATATAAGATCACAAGCTATATCTTGAGTGAAGAACTACAACAAACAATTCATGCACTCTGGCTGCAAAGTTGAACATAAAATCAAAGAAGAAAACGACACTCTGTTTTCTAAGCAGAAACCAGATAAGGACTAAGAAGCTTATCGAACAAATCAAACAAGTCCAAAACTACACTTCCAATCACTAAAGCTTTTCTTAGCTCTCTATCACATTCTTTAGTGATTCCATCTTTATATTTCGATCAGTGTGTGTACCATGTTTAGTTTACACAAACACTGTCTCCTAAGAAAAACTGGAGGATTCTTAAATCCTCTCTCAAACATCATAACCCTTTGTTACAAACTATGGATAGTGGTAGAGGTCGAGTAAGACCTGGATAAATTGTGTGTTGTTGTTTGTGTTTCCCATGTTGAACTGTGGTATAGGTCTTTGGACCTGGATAGTATTGTACTGTTGTTTACCCCTGATCCAGGGTGTGGATCAATTTATATAAATTGTTTTGAGGACTAAGTCTCGGCTTGAGACTGAACCTCTTGGTTACCTCTGCTGTGATTTTTGGTTTAAGTCATAAGCATACTATATATATTTTATTCATAATCCGCTGCCTATTACTTTGAAATACAAAACTATTTTAAAGTTACTTTGATAGTTAAATTATCAAGTGTCTATACTTATTATAAACTAGTAAGTTAGTTTCAAAAGTTAATTTAATATTCAGATTAAGTTAACTGAGACCTAATCAATCTTTAAGAAACTAATTGAACACTTACACTATGTATATATTCATAACAGTTTAACTTTGTTTTTAAATTGGTGGATTTTAAGAGAAATAATTTTAACAGAAATTTTTATTGGAACTCAATTCACCCCCCTCTTGAGTATCCACTCCAACCAACATAGTCATTACCCAATTAATTTAATGGATTAAATTAACCCACCCATTACAAAATTAAAACCATACATATATGTTCCACAAGATCTTAAAAAAATTAAAAGTTTATTATAGCATATCCCATAGAAAAGAAATGTGTTTAAAAAAATTTCATCATCCCAGGACCATAAGTCATCCAAAGAAAATACACTCATTGAATAATTAGATCATATATCAAGAGAATCATAATAATCAACAATGGATTATGACACACAAAAAATACTTTTAAAAGTTCATTTAAATTGTTATTTGAAAATGATAGGAAAATATAATTTTCCTTCAATATCTCAAAATAAAAAAAATTACCTAATATTTATAAAAATAATTTCATTGATGGTAACCATGGAGAATTTTAAAGAAGTCTTAAAATAAAAAATGGTTATGATATTGAGAATATCCATTTTGTGGTTAATGTTACAAAAATATTCCTTTAACACTTTTAGTAAAAAATCAAAAAATACCTTGATCAGGGAATGAAAAGAAGATTCCTTTTAAAAATTTGAATAAAAGAAAAACCTAGTTGTAAATAAAATGAAATAATAATTTTATTATAAAATAGAAAATTAATTAAATTTTTTTAAAGAAAATGGGCATGGATGAAAATGTTCACAAACTAAAGGGGAAATAAGGTTGGGTTTTCATAAAAATATTTTATCTATTTTTAGGTACCCAAGAGATTAATTTGTAAAAATAGATAACAATTCTACAAATAACTAGAGTAGAATTAAATATATGGATTTTTAAAGGATAATAACCTTATAATTTCTGAAAATATAAATTTATTGTAGACAATCCTGAAAAAAATGAGATTGTAAATCAAATTAAATTGTAAAACTTATATTGATTTATAAATCCCGATAATATTCATTAAAATCATAATAAAATAAATTCATGGGGATTATATGAACCAAAAAAATAAAAAATTGGGGAATATGACATATGTCTCATAAAAATTATAGTAAGATAAGAAAACCATACCTTAAGGCCTATATTAATTTTTACATGATTATAATATCCTATATAATGAATTATTATATATGATAAATATGTAACATAGCTATATTAATACTTATAATTCAAAAAAATATTCACTTATAACATATTATTAATCTGTTATTAATATTTCATTGTTAACATTATTGTTTCAGGTGTTAACTGTTTCATTTTTCGTGCAAGTTTTTGTTCGGTGGTTCCATTACTTAAATCATTATCATATTTTCATCAAATAAAGAATATTAAACATAATATAAATATCATATTTATTCATTATTTACACTTTTAAAATAATCCATGTAAAGTGGTGACAAAAAATTAATTACATCATTTTGTGGATATTGTAGTTTGTACACACATAATAGGGATGTTTTCATTTTCCAACAAAAAGAAAAAAGAATGTTAAATAATAATTTATATTTATAGAAGAATAATAATATCATAAATATAATATATATTCATTTAATTTATCCATATAACCATCCTCGTTAAAAATAAATGAAAAAAAAATCACATTACTTAATGAAGGTGGTAGTCTACACGTACAGATGAACGACATTATCTTTTTCCAATGGATGAGTGCGTAAGAAGGTAGATAGTATTGTACCACGATTGAATCATAATTATTTCATAAATATATTATATATAACTTAAATCCATAATATTAAGAATCCATGAAAGTTGTAAAATTAAATACATCACCTCAAGAAGATAACCGTCCATACATATGCATGATCGTTGCTTTAGTTTCTCATTAGAAGGAAATGTGTTAAGTAATAGTTTTCCATGAACATAATATAATTTCTGTATATTTATGATACTAATTAATTATTTTATAAAGGATTAAACATTTTTTAAGGAAATATAGGAATAAATTAACTTAAAATAAATTGGTTAAGATTTATTTCTCCTCTTTTGATATCCTTCTTTCGGTTTAGACTATGGAATTTGAAGGGGAGGATTATTGAAACTACAAGGGATTTGTGATGTATTATGTGAAATTTTTAGATTTATTTATGTATATTTTTTAGAAAAAATTAAACTCATATTTTTCATTTCAATGATCAAATTTATTCTATTTATATAAAAAAATTAATGGAATTTTTATAAATTTTAAATATTCTAGGATCATGAAAGAATTATTTTTGGGAACAAGTTGGAAAAAAGTAATTTTTGGAAAATCAAAGATGTTTAGTGTTTTAATTTTTTATCAAGTCTGTTTAAGAAGAAAATAAATCATCCCAATTTTAATTTTTTGGTGATCGGACTAACCATTGTGTTAAGGAAATTACACTCACAATGCTGAAGAAATTCCATCAGATTAAAAAGATATTTTCGGGAAGAAATTGTTTATCAGACTCACTATGGGTCTAGATTGAGGTGTTGATCATAATGAGTAATAGAATTGGATTCTACATGGATACAATAAAAATCTAAAAGTTATTTTCTATTTTGTAATTAACAAAATTGATAAGTTGTCTAAGAAATTTTGATACAAGTCTTATGAAATAAACGGGGGTGTTTCCAATCTTATTGAGTTTTGGTAAGAATACTATTTTTTGGAAAGGATGGTATGTTACAATATAACCCAATTTAAGTCAAATGATGTTGATTTTGATCTTCAACATAATAAAAGTTCTGTGGTAGTCATGATATAAGACAATGTTTAGAAGAAAAGAATGATTTGGAAGTTAAAGATTTCTAGTCTCAGTCCATTGGTGTGAGAACACTGGAAAAAGAAATGTTTGATGGATTTGAAGGTTGATCAGAATGTGAACATGTGAAGACACTAGTTTTTAGTCAGGACAAAAAACAATGTGATACCAATATTATGAGTAAGAAGTTGATTATAGAAATTTTATTTTTATTGCATTCAAAGAAGGATTGATGTTGCTGAATTTGATACTTCTAGAATTGATCCATTAGACGCAGTGTGCACCAATCCATCGTAATGTATTATGACACTGATTCATATTATCAACATATTTTTTATGTTAAATGCTGATATTTATTGGAGGAAGAGATATTTTGTGGGGAAATTTTTGAAACCAATAAATTTAGAGAAGAAGATAAGTTAGTGGTGACCAATTCAAAGAAAAAAATCAGAGATCAATCAACAATATAGTCAACCATTATAAAAGATAAATTTTTCATTGTTTTCTAGGTGGAAACATTGGTTTATGTGTTTTGGCATCAATTTGGTCGAGACTGTCAGACAGGAGTTGACACCAATAACTTTATCAGACACACAATCATATGTCTGGGAAAAGAAGAAAAGTAGAGTTGCTAGAAGTGGATGAAGAAGTCTAAAGAATGTTTTTCTTATGTTTTATTTGGTATAGAGAAACATAAATAACAATTTATTGTCCCCATCATAATGAAGACATCATAATGATATGTTGTTTTAGAGGATGATAATGAGAATACATCTTGTTCTCATATTATCGATGCACTATTTTTTAAATGATGTAGAGTTTTTGGTGTAGAGCAACGTAATAAAGAATCTACAGCTGAACATATTTCTTTATTTTAATGGAAATATCAGAATGGGGAATCAGAATTGGATTAAAGAATCTTAGAAATTATGAAGCTAGCTGATTTTTCGATAATTTTCCAAAAAAGTCAGGAAGAGTAGAGAAGCATTGAAGAAGTCAAATATATATCCAAAATTCAGAGAGAATTGATTTTTTGGGAAATTTGGTTGAGCTAGAAAAGTTTTCATAATCTCCCCAAACTAGATTTGGCTCACCAATAAATAGTGGAAATACATTGTACTTTCTTGAGAATCGAATCACTACAACTGGAAATTGAACCATTTTTGATGGGGCAATTTTGACGGGAGCCCAACGCAAAAGGTTATTAGCGACGAGGTCCCGTCCCAATTGTCTCGTCGCTGAAAATGGCATCCCAAAAACATTTTTTTGTGATGACCCATCGAAAATAAAGTTATTTATGATGGGAATCCGTCCCGTCACAAATACATCTTCTGGGTTTTTTAAAAACGCATTTCCCGACATGTCCGTCACAAAAATATAAAATAATAACAATATTAATAATTAATATTAAAAAAATTTAATAGTGTAATAGTAATAATAATAATAATTAAAAAATGAAATAATAAAAAAAATATAAATATAAATTGAATAATAGTAACAATAAGATAATAAATTAATTTATAATAATTACGTGGAATAATAATTATAATAAAATATAAAAAAATAAAAAAATAAAATATAGAATAAAAATAAAAATAATAATAAATTAATAATAATTAAAATAAAAAAAATAATATATGGAATAATAATTATAATAATAAATAATATTATTATTATTAAATTAATAAAAACTAATAAAATTAATAAAAATATAATTTAAATAATTTTTTTTGAAAACACAATATTTGAAATAAAAAAATTAATAATTAAAAAATAATTAAAAATATAATCTAATAATAAAAATAATAAAGATAACATAATAATAAAAATAATAAAATAATAAAAAACACAATATTCACAACAATATAGAAAAAAACTATATAGAAATATAAGTTTACGAAATAATAAAAATTTTGCAATTTTTTTGCATTCAAATGTTTATCATAAAAAAATTATATAAGTCACTAAGGGAGAGGGTCAACTAGAGGAGCTGAACGAGCTTGAGGAGAGAACTCCATCCCCAAACCATGAGTTAGAAATTGCATGTACTTTATCATCTGCTTGTGCTACTACTGCTTCCATTAACACATCTCTTCTTGCTACTAATGTTTCTCTAAACGGAGCTATTCCTGCTCCCTACACATACTCTCTATAAGCTCACCCTAAGCTTGCATCTACTCTAGATATTGTGCCGGATATGATGATTACTCTCCATGGGCTCCTCTTGATCTGTATGGTGGTATCAAAATAGTACCACAATTACTCACAGGAATCAATCGAGAGTCGATACCAACAACATGACCTTTCTTAAAGGAATATTGGGTTGCCTACATCTATACCGCCTCATGAAATATTATTGCACTGGTTTAATCCTGGGTTTCTTCGTAAATCTCATTCTATGTCTGAGACATCACGACCTCATATGACTCTTTAAATTGAAATTTAAAATTAAATTTGTAAAAATATTATTTACAGTTAATATTAAAACTGAAACAGAAATTATATTAACCAAAATTGGGCACCGGTGATCACCTTTAATCTCTTTAAGGACAGGATTGTTTTGTATCCTTCTATAAATGTCGAACTCCATAATATCAGGCTATTTGACTAATTATATGAATATAAAATAAAAATTTTACATTTAATGTTAGATTAATTATTTAAAAAATGTACTTACAATAAGTTCTCTCAATGTACAGAACGTAATACTATCAGGTCAATATGTCACCTCATGTCTCCCCCAGTTCTATCAACGAATTGATGACATCCTTTGAAAATAGACACCCATCCAGTGTTAACATAATTCGTCTCAAACCTTATATGAAATGTAATCAGGTTGGTGTGTACAACAAGACTGGTCAAACTCTATGAATCCTACTTTCCTCATTGTTTTCCTCCTAAAATTGTGCAAAAAGTATGGAAATGCTCACACATAAAACCCTCCCAAGCCTCCTAGATTGATTCATGCATGCTATCATCTATTGGATACCATTAAACCTCAATATAATTAATAATTCCATGTTATAATTTTAATAACTTTTTAAATAAATACTATTTATTTAGGTACCAACCAAAGATCAAATATGCATTGCTGAATATCAATAAGAATCTGATCCCATGTAACCCATTCTCTAGAAAAATAATTCTGCAATATATCACTCTCTTTTACAGTAGTGAAAATATATGAAAAAAGAGAATAGATAATCAAAAAATTAGTATATAAATAAATTAATGATAATTAATAAAAACTATCTACAATACACAAGTAAATGTATCTTTGCATGCGTGGATCAAATCCAATGCATGAGAGTATCTTAGGGATGGTTTTATGAATCATCAATCTCACAAGACCACAACACCTTTGATTCCCAACTAAACCGCTAGCAGACTGAGGGTTAGATGATCCAAAAATCATGCTCATCACCAGGTAGATCAGACTCCTCCAACTCAAGAAACAGATATGAGCCCATCAGAAACATTAAATGACTATTGTCAGCAAATAGTTGAAAACAACTATTATATATGGATGTATATTAAATATGATTATAACCATCATTAAACTATTTCAATCTTCATCTCCATCCTCATATTCATATGTGAGAAACTCAATATCTTCATATTCTTCTTGAGTTTAATCAACTTCTATAGGATGTTTAGTTTAATCATCTTTTTCTATTTCAAATTCATTTTTTACATCAACAAAAACATAGTCAACGTCGACCCTCAACTATGGAGTTTCATCATTGATATCTGTATCTCTTAGTGGAAAATAGGTATTTGGAGTTATCTCTTAAAAAAATTCAATTCATTGCACTTCTATAGAACCAATTTCATTTTGAATGAACTGATTTTCCTTATATATTTTTTTATTATGCTCTAAAAATCACATTACACTCTTAAAGTAGTAGACTAATTTTCATAATAAATTTGATATGCCTGATGATCCAAAAAAATGATTCATTTAATAGAAGAATAAATTTTTATTTAATATCAATTATACCATGGATTATATGAACATTCATGATGCTCTCAATATGAAACCACTAGCATATAAACATCATTATGTAATTCTATCCTAAATAACGCCGTTAAATAATTTATTACAACATACCATAAAAGTCAACTTCAATTTCTCTATTATGGGACCCTCTAATGAAAACACCACTATTCAGTTTTTTCATTCCCCATATTCATGTGTATGAAGTCAAAAACCATTCACCCCATATGCATTATAAGATTTAACCATTTTGGATGGTGGGTTACTCAATGCACACAATAGATTATTAATTTTATCATCATGTTGAGATACCTAAAAATTTATAAAATAATTATCAATATTAAAATTAATAAATTAATTTTATATTTTAAACAAAAAAAAATTATTTTATTGGTTTTTGAAACCATTAGGAAAAATTATTTTGTCGATATTCTTTTAGAGCAGCTTTTTTAATTTGTGGTAACTGTTTCTTAATATGATTATCATATAATCTAAAAATGAAATAATATTAATTTACCATAAAAAATATCATGGAGTAAGTGATAAGAGAATTTAAATTACCAATGATTTTATTACTTCATAGTTGTGTAGAAGATATGTTTAAGGTCTGTGATGTTTATCATTTGAAATCCATTGTTTATGAACTCCACTAAATACAACTTTAGAGTGATTAAAAACTGATAATTGATTATACATTTCCTCATCAACATTTTCCTCATTATGGCCCATTAATTTAAATTTTGATGGATATTCATATTTAGAATAATGAGAGTGGAAAAAAGAAATTTCCTCCTCCAAATAAGATTCTAAAATTGATTCTTCAATTGTTTCTTTGTTATGTACTTTTTTCTCTAATTTATACATACATCTCTTGAATGGGTACATCTATCCAAACTGTAACTAACCTCCAAAATTTTCTTCATGTAGAAAATTTAATATCAAATGTTCCATTAAGTCAAAGAAAGATGGTTGGAATATTTTTTCCAGTTTACATAAAATTAAAAAAACATGTTCTCACATTCTACTTATTGCATCGTTGTCTTTTTTAACTGCAAAAATGTCTCAGAAAAAATTTTACATGTATATTAGCACATCCCAACTCATAGAATTCATAAAATGCATTATTCTAATGGGGATACGTCTTTTCCTCACAATATGAAAGTCTTGATTTTTAAATTTCGTAATATGCATATTTCTTACTATTCTAAAAAATTCGAAACATAACTATCTAGAAGTATCAAATATGCAATCCCCTAAAAAATAATAATGGATTTTATTTGGAAATTATAGAAGCTAATTTTCATTTCATTAAAATATATGATCTGATAATTTCAAATAGTTCATGTTATGGTCACCTGTAAATTTGGGAAAGATATAATTGTGCCTTTGAATTATCTTTGGTCTTACCTGGTGTATCCAAAACTATATAAAATATATTATCATAAAGAATTATCAATATTCATGGGATCCAACATGTCATAGACCAAAAAATAAGACCAATATTAAAGAACCTAAAAATGATTTGTTTTATCAATTTGTGTTCTTTCCTAAAACCATTTTTTTTATATTTGTTTATAGTTGATCTAAATGTATTGGGAGGTAATGAAGAGGAAAATTTCTTTAACTCCATACCTAAGATCATTGTTTGATGTCCATATCTTTTAATTGTACCTTTTCTGAAATCATATCTGTTCCTCCATAGAGGATGATTGGTTGGAAGAAATCCACAATTATAGTAAAAAACATGGTTTTCTTAAATTGACGAGCATAAAAGCTTTATTGTTTATCATATGGTTCAAAATGAATTTTAGAACATGTGTAATACAGATAGAAAACATTCTATACACTGGTAAGTCACTAATTGTCTGTATCAGTAAAGATTTCATTAGGAAATTTTGTTTCGCATCATCATCATATGTACTGACAAAATTACATCATAAAAAATTTAACTCATCAATCAATGAATACAAATAAAGATCAATATTATTTTTCGAATATCATGGAAGTAATAGGGTCCCAAAGTTTAATGGATCGTTCATTAACATCCATGTAGGTACATTGTACAATGTTATAAAGAAATTCCAATAAAAATACTGACTGTCGTAAGAGCCAAATAAAGAGAAACTGTTATAAAAAAGTCACAATTGCATGTTTTGGGATTCTGAAACAAAAGACTGATGGACTTGGTCAAAATGTGTCCATGAATTAACATTAAAGGGATTATCTAAGCTTTTACAAGTTAAAATATAGGTTTTTTTATCATGGAAATAATGATGTTGTTCTCCTAAAAATAAATAAACACTGAAATCTTAGTGTAAGTAGGAAATACCTCAATTATTTTATAAGAATCAATCTAGAATTTTCAAGTTGAACATATTTATACCTCAATTTTCCACATGTTGGGAAACTATTAAATGACTCGTTTTCACTATAATATAAGATGAAGTCATTGGAACATGCATGAATCCTCCGATAACCAAGACCAAGATTACAAACCAACCTTTTTCCCTTATTAAAATTTGTAGGAAATGCATTTTCTTTAGGTATCAATGTTTTATCCAAAGAGAACATCTATTCAAAATAGCTATTTGACATTCCATTATATAATTTAATAGCCATAAATTTTTCAACCACTTCAAATTTTCTTTTATTGCAACCATGATAAAAGGAATTTTCAACATACATCAATAACTCATAAAATTGAGATGGTTCCAACTTATGAGTTAAATCAATATCTTCTTATGTTTCAGTTTGTTGAAAATACAGACCTCACACATTATATACTAAACTTTAAAACCATGATAGATCTGTAAACAGATTATTAGTATCTTTTATAGAACTAAATTCTCCATTTTGATACAAAAATACATAATCGATTCCAAATCCAAAATGAAATAGATGAACCTGAATATTTTCAAATATGTCATACATCCTCCGATCACATTTCTTACGTAGACATTTAATTTTCCCTTCTGAAACAGATTTTGTTTTTGATGATTCAAATGATAAAAAAGTTTTAACACCCTCAATATATAAAGGATTTATTCAAGAACTGTTGGGATTCTTATGATGATTTACCCAGACACGATCATCTAGTAATTACTATTGTCAAATTCCTTGTCCCATATTTATCAAAAAATAATAAAATATTTAATTTTTTATGATTTATTTTATATATGATAAACACGTTAAAAAAACAGAAAATCTAAACAATCATAATTTACATTTAAATATTTTCAATTTTATCTATTTTTCAACGCACCAATTTATGTCAATTATTTCTTTGTTATCTAATTATTAATAATTATTATAATTTATTATTAATTATTACAATTTAATAATAATTATTACAATTAATTAATAATTGTTACAATTTATAACTAATTATTACAATTTATTACAATTTATTACAATTTATTACATATTATTACAAATAATTATCAATTATTATAAATTATTATTAAAAAATTTTATAACTTATTACAAATTATTTCAAATCACTACAAACTATTTAAAATTATTACCATTTGTTTCTATGTATCACTATTTATTACAATTTATTACAAATTAGTATAAATTATTAAGAAAATTTACCAATTATAAGAATTTTTATTATTTTTACAATTTGTTAATATTTATTACTATTTCTTATGATTTTCTTACTATTTATTACTAATCATTACTAATTATTACTAATTACAACTGATTATTACTAATTAGTACTAATTATTAGTAATTATTACAATTTATTACTATTTATTACAATTTATTACAATTTATTATTATTTTATAATATTTATGACTATTTATTGAAATTTATAACGAATAATTATTATTTATTACAATATATTAATTATTATTATCATTTATCAATTTTTATTACAATTTATTACAAATTATTACTAGTTATTACTAATCATCACAATTTATTACTACTTACTTCTAATTACTACTATTTATTAGTAATTACCAATATTTATTACTATGTTTTACTAATTACCGCTATTGTTTCCTACTTAGTGCTAATTATAGCTATTTATTACTATTTATTACTAATTACAGCTATTTATTCCTATTTATTACTAATTATTACTAATTTTAACTAATTATTACTAACTGTTACAAATTATTTCTAATTACCGCTAATTATTACTAATTACCACTAATTATTACTAATAACCAAACATTAATACTAGTTACTACTAATTATTACATATTACCGGTATTTATTCCTATTTATAACTAATTACCTCTAATTGTTAATAATTACTACAATTTATTAATAATTATTATTAATTATCACAAATTACCACTATTTATTACTTATTACCACTATTTATTATTAATTTTAGCTATTTATTACTAATTATTACCAATTATGACAATTTATTACTATTCATTACAATTTGTTACTATTTATTACTATTTAGTACTATTTATTACAATCTATTACCATCAATTACTGTTTATAACTAATTATTACCAATTGCTAACAATTATCACGAATTATTCCTAATTATTACTCTATAAACTTATTGTCACTATTTATTATTAATTGGTTGTAATTTCCATCAATTACTACTAATTATTAAAAATTTATTAAAGTTTATTAGAATATTTTTACTAATTATTACCAGTTATTACTAGTTAATACAAAATAAAACTAAATAACACTAAAGAATACCAATTAATACCAATTAATACCAATTAATACTAATTAATACTAATTAATTCTAATAAATGTTAATTACACATTATTATTATTAATTTATTATAATTAAACCAAATTCTTACACGTCTATACTATTTAATTTTAAATAAATACATTAAATCTTAATAAAACAATATCTTTATAAAAATAAGTAATGAAAAATAAAACTATCTGATAATACTTTAATTTAATTACAACAAATTAATAATAATTATTACTATTATAAATTCAAATGAATTTGCATCTCTCACGAAATTGGGGCATTTCCCAATGGCAGACTGTTCTTATTGGAAGAGGGTACTTTCATTTAATTTTCTATAATGCAGAAGATAGGGATTGTTCTTAGAGTTTTACTTTTTATGTGCTTAATCTGGAGATCCTTCGTGTCTCTGCCAGGAATATGAGCTTCAACCCGCATGCACAAAAGCATACAACTACACAGATCTAGATTAAAATTCACGGTCTCAGGTGGGTGTTTTAGCATCCTCTTATTCTTAACAATCTTGTCCCCTGTATTGGTGCACCTGTTAGGATGGATTAGAACATTGTTGAATGGAAATTTCGATATTTTTCTAGAGTCCTTTTTGATGTTGACTTTCTAAATTGTTTACGTGAATCTGTGACTCTTGCGGAAAATGGTGACAAAATTGGTGTTCTGTTTGAATATGAATTCATTACTTCATTCTGTAAGATTTTCAATTTTTTCAGACATGATTTCTCCAATAGAAATAATTTTTTAAATTTTCAATTCAAACGTGTTGAGAATTATCAACCTTCTGGTAAGAAAATTGTAAACAAATACACTATGTGTAATTGCACCTCTACTGACAGGGGAACAGTTATGGATACTGACTTGAAAGGGAATGATGTTTCTGTGTGAGATAAAAAATGGTGTATCTCTTTTAGTAATGGATATTGTTGGGAAAAAATCCCTCAAGGCATCATTGAAGAATTTTTGGGGTGATTGTGTTTGTTGACAAAGTGGGCCTCCATGTTGTGTTTGTTGAAAAAGTGGACCATGATGTATGAGTGTGTTGAAAAAAGGGGTTTACAAGGTGATTTTTCGGGTTCAAGGGATGATTTCAACAATCCATTATTGATTGAAGAACCTAGAAAAAGGAATGAACAATCTGGAGGCGACACAAAAAGAGCAGTTAAAAGGTGTGGCGCGAAAAAGGAAAGAGGTGCGCGAAAAATTAAGTGTGGCACGAAAAATCAGCGGGATACGTGAAATAATTATGCGGTGTGCGAAATACGAAAGAGGGGCGCGAAATATTTGTAGTATGTGACAAATAGAGGGATGATGAATTTCGTTCAAGAGTTGCTTCGAGGTCCGAAGTTCAAAAATTAGAAAAGGCATGAGGTGCGCGAAATATTGGAGCAGTGCACGAAAAATGGTGTTGCGGGGAAGATTTGTTTTTCGCGCTCGAAGAGAATTTTGCGCTCAAGGAGAGTTTTTTTGCGCATGGTCGATTTTACCTATAAATATGTAGTGAAATCCATCCATTCGAATTATCTCAAGACATAGAGATTATCTGAGCTTTGGCGTGCGAAATTGGAGTGCACAAGTGAGTTACGCGAAAAGAAGAGTGTTGCGCGAAAAGTGAATTTCATGAAAAAGTGTAGAATTTCGTGCAATGCAGTGTAGAGGCTGCGCGTAAAAGCTATTGCATGTAGAATAATTTTTTGTGTGTAAAATGAGTGTTTCACATAAAAGGGATGTTTCATGAAAATTGAATTTCACGTAGAAACATGGAATTACGCGCAAGGCACAGTGAAGGCTGCACGTAAAAATTACAGTTGCCCGGTACACCCAGTGCAAAGTGAGATTAATCTACGGGTGAAATTTGGACATCAACAGTGGATCTATCAACAGTTAAGGATTTCAATTTCATAAATGATAATTAAGAGACCTACAGGTCTATAAACTGTGAGTGGATCTTCTGAAGAAGTAGTGAGCACACTTCTGATGAGAGAGCAGTGAGATTTTATTTTGTGAGTGGTTGTAAACCAGGAGGGATAGTGAGTCCGCTCCAAACTTATAAACAGAAGTTCTCTTATAGTGGAATTGGTAAATTGTCACACTGTTGGTGTATGCTCCAAGGATGTGTCCCAGTGATGGTGAACCAAGTAAAAATCATTGTGTCTTGTGCATGCTTTAAGGTTTTGTCTTACTCTTCATCAGGAAGGAGAAAGAATAGGGTTTTTTCTAATAGAAAAACAAGATTAAAAGAGGTGGTTGTTTTAATCTGTCATACCCTGATTCACCCCCTCTCAGGGTATCTAGCCTAGTGTACCTAACAATGATTTTATCTCATGTTACTAATGTAAATAGGTATGAATGTAGTCAAGGCATTGAAGGTGACAATATTTCTTTCAGAGATGCCCTTGTTCGCTCCAAAACATGACAAATGCTATCTGATAAGCCAGTGCAGGCAATTGTTGACGTCTAAACTGACGTTGAACAGAATGTGTAGAATGAAGTGATAAATAAATAATGTAGTAATAGTCCTCATCTAGTAAAAGAAACAATAATATGGATACCGATGTTCCTCTTATTCTGGACAAATGGAGAATCCTGTAACTTAGGGTGGCCTCTTATGGAGAATATTCAGCACCCATAGGACTAATCAGAAGGTCATTGGGACAAACTAGGGCATAGAAATGGGGTATTTAACCAAAACATTTTGACTGATGGTGTGGTGGTGAATGCATTTTCTAGTCTATCAGGTCTTTTTTCTATGGACCTCAATCTGGAGCATGTAAAACTCCTAGAAAAGTACTATGTGATTTTCAATTAGAAGAATTTTCAGTCAGAATGGGAATCATCAAATGATAACCCTAATCGTGTATATTCTTATGATTTGTACTTTTTTTTATTTTTTGGATGAGTTCTTGTCCTTTGTTTGACCTAATCCTTTCTCTTCCATGCTTGTCTTTTATTTTTATATAAACATTGGTAGGTGTAAGTTCACCTGACTCTTGGACATTTTCTATTAAAACCAACAAATAAATACATTAAATTGAATCTTCCATTGGATTCAAGTCCTATAAATTGATCAACTAAAAAATTTAGAAGTTTGAAAAACTGAATAGAGAAATTTAAGAGGTGATAAAGACAGTGGACTTGAGAGAATTGTGAAATGGGAAAATTGGATGGGGGTATATATTGGTTAGATCATTTGAGATAGGATTACATTGAAAAATACTATTATTTGAAATGAGACCCATCACAAATAGTAGGCCGATATTAACTGAGGTGATGAAAAAATTGTGTTTTCAATGGATCCCACCGCAAATACTAACTTTATGACATATTATTTTTGATGTTACATCGCGAATATTAATTTTTTCTATAGGTCCCATCATAAATAGTTCATATGTTATTGATTGAGGTGGCAGTAAAAGATAGTGTTTACGACATGCCATGTCACCAATACTCTCATGATGATAATGTATTTACAATGGACAATCACATTAATATCTTACCGACATATTATTTGTGATGGGAATCCTCCCCCATTGCAAAAAATAGAAACCCAAGAAAAATATTTTCCATGGGAGTTTATTCCCCGTCATAAATACCATTCCTGCGTTAATGTGAACCTGATGTGCCAAATGTATTTGTGACAATTTTACACTTTAACCTCTTTTTTAAGCACCATTTTTGAAAAATAAAAAAAATCTCAATTGAACAGTCACAATAAGTCATTTTTTTACTATAATAAAGAGAGAAGGTAGACTGCTGAATAATTATGGAGAGAAGAATTTTTTAGATTGAGCTTACTTGAGGAATTTTTCTAGACATAAGTTTAAAGGAGAAGAGATAAGATGGTATTCTATTTATTATTATATTGTTCTATATCATCAAACTAGGAAAATTATAATGAGAAATCTAGACTAAGGTAGAAGTAGTTTAGAATTGTTTCAGTGGTATTCCTGTAGAGAATTGTTTTTGTATCATGCAAACAGACATGGGAATTAGATTGTGAAATCAAACTGATTGTCATTATGAAGTCTATAAGGAGCTCTTGCCTGCTTCTAGGTAATAAAGTGTAGAATGGTTTTAAAGAACATATTTTTTTAAAGTATATCAAGGTATAACACACTAGTAAAAAACCTATGTTTAACAGCATTGGTATTTATCAGTGCTACAAAAATACACGGATAAATAGTATCTTTATTAGTGCAAATGAAAGTGCAGGTAAATTTTACCTTTTATCACTTATTTTTTATTGTTAATAAATGGAAACTTTATCAGTACTTTCTTTTTAGCACTGATAATGTCTACCCTTTATTAACGCTTTATTTTTAGTGCTGACAAATGGTGCCCTTTTTCATCCCTTTATTTCTAGCACTGATAATGATAGATTTTATCAGCACTTTTTAGCACTAATTAAGTTCCGAATAAATGAAATGAAATAATTAAATAAATAAAAAATAAATATTTTGTTTGTTAAACAATATATAAAAAATTATTAATTAAAAAATTATTGATAAAAATGAATAAATTGATTGTATATTATTAAATAATAAAAAATTTATTAATTAGATAATTTTGCTAATTAATGTTAATAAATTGAATATATTAAATATATATATATATTCATTATATATAAAAAAATATTTATGTGGTTTACATTAAATATTAATATATTTAGTGAATAATGGTTTATAATTAAAAATTGACATGATTTAAAAATACGAACTAATTTCGTAGTGTAATAAACATATAATTCTATGTGTTGTTTGATTTTCAATTTTACATAGATCAAATGTGTGTTCTATTTATTTCACATAAACGTAACTAATTCATTTTTATATAAAATGAACACACACAAAAATTATGCATTTTCTGATATTATTAAAGGGTACTTATTTTTAATTTATTCAATTACACTCATTTTTAACATATATGCATGCATGCACTTAAAATTAGATATAGATATTATTTTTAAAAAAAATATATAATTATAAATTTATAATTAATTTATTTAAAAGGAATATATTTACTATATATATATATTTATTATGTATATAAGTATATTAAAAAAATTATTTGTAATTTTAATTATAAATCCTTTATCAATGCTTAAGTAATAATCTTTGATAAAGAAAGGTTTTTATCAGTGCTTTTATCGCACTGTTAAAGATAAGACTTTATCATCACTAAAAAAGCACTGATAAAATGAATGTTTATTAGTGATAAAACATTAGCACTAATAAATATGAATTTTATCCTTTATTTTTTATCACTGATAATGACCTACCTTTATTAGCGCTAAAAAAGAACTGATAAATATTCCTTTTATCAGTGCTTATTACTTAAGCACTGATAAAAGGACTCTATATTAGCGCTTATTTGTAAGCATTGATAAAAGTGTCCTGATATTTTTAAAATACCCTAACCATTTGAGAACCCATATTTATATCAAAATCATTCCATGTAAGGTACCTACTAACAGCACTCCTCTTGGATTAATCGAAGCTCAAATCACACAACTCAACTGCCTCTAGTATCTTGAGCATCATTGGACATTAGGTGTTGGTTTGGAGTTATGGTTTCTGAATCTGATTTTATTCAACCTAGTGATGTAGTCCGTCTGATTTTATTTGTCTATTTGTCATTTATTTTTTGATTTCTTTCCCGATTATGTCATGATTTATTTGTGGTATGGTCCTTGTGTACTCTTTTATCTTTTAGATTATGAACAAAATGATTTTTTAGGATATTTTGTTTTATTAACTACTGAATTTTTTTCTGGTCCTTGTATACTCTTTTTCTTTTAGATTATGAATAGAATAATTTTTTTTGATCTATTGTTTGATTGACTACCAATTTTTTTGTGTTCTGGTCCTTATTTGTGGTCTGGTCCTTGAATAGTATGGTGAATTAATTCTCATTAATACATATGAAATAATTCATTCACATCCTCAATTCAATCTAAAATGTTCATATTGAAATTGTGAACATTTCCACCACTTCTGATTCATTTTTTAATCATCACATTAGTCATTATGGCACACTCATCAATAAATATGATGGATTAAATATTACCTTGAGTGTAATTGTGTCTCATGGGTCCAAAAAAATAATAACATTTCAACTGAGGATAATTTTTGGACTGAATTATCTCTCTTTTACGACTACCTTTAACGATTTTCCATTTTGGATTCTCACACAACCAATCACATTTAGATTTTGAGATGAGGCAAGTCTCTCAACACATCTCAATTTTAATTTTGTCCCAAAATTCTTTGAAAAATATCATTCAACCTTCAATGACAACATTTTTTGTATTAATTTAACTCATATAGCTAGAATGGTTGGAGTCTGCATTCAAGAAGATATTCCCTATGGTCATCTCACATGTGTTAACAATCATTCCATATTTTATCCTATTTAATTGTAATGGTTTCTTTATAAATAAAACCTCATTACAATCAGAACATAGCTAAATTAACCTAAAAATGTGTTTAGAACCATTAAAAAACAAAAAATCTCTTGACTTAAAAATTAGTTTGGGGTTCTATTGATTTTTCTATGTTGTAATATTATGCTATAAGGGGTACATAGATTTTTATCAATTTATATTGATTTTATAAATATATATACATATATACATACATACATGAATATATATTTATATATAATTACAATAGTTCGTGGAGGGGGAGAAATACAAGGAAAATACTACGCTACACCACAATGGAATAACTTAGCAATGCTCAAAATCAAGACCTCACCGAGACCCTACAGAGCCACTACCAACAGAGCTAGACCCTGGGGGCATACACACACACCTGAAAATATTTATTTTTCTATGTATTTATATGAATTTTCAGAACTTATAATGTAATAGTGATTTTATAATGATTTATTCACAAATTATGGTTTTTGATTTCCAAATTAGGAAGAGATTTATTAATTTTCATTAAAAATTATGTTTAAGTGTTAATTTGTTTTTTAATTATGTGGATTATAAATTATATTATATATATGTGTGTGTGTGTGTGTGTGTGTGTTTAAATGTTTATGGGATAAACATTGAAAGGGTTGATCTGTTATTCTCCCTTAATTGTGATATATCTTGTTGATGTGTATTATTGTATTATGCCGGTTTTCTTATGAACCTCCCAAGAATCTCAGGGATGGGTCAATGTGTATTAGAGGGCCTCCTGATAATTCTTTTATATGGGTAGATCTTATGTGACTACCTCTCTAGAATCCATTGGATGGGTCAGTGTGGTGATATGACATCCCATGAGTATTGATATGTTTTCAAATATATTAAATAACATTAATTTTAAATGTTATAATTCTTTAGGTGGCTATATCACTTATTCAAAAAAATATAATGGAAGTAATCAAATTATATACATTAGAAATTATTACAATTTGTTACTTGAGACTCATCGCCCATCACTTTTATAGACAACTATCATCCTCATCACAACCATCTTCCAAAGAGCCACTATTGCAATTTTTTTGCTTCAAACTCACCCCCCATCTCTTTTTTGTTGCTTCTATTACTATAAGCATTATTCATCCCATGAATGACTACTGGTTATATTATTTCAAGAAACATATGTCCATATCCACAAGAGATGAAGGATGTGTAAAACAACAAAATTCAATGATAAATGTATGGTAGATGAGGTGATGAGGATGATTTCTGTAGAAAATTATCATTTGAATGAATTCATTGGATAAAACCTTCCATAGTGTATTAATTATTTTCTTAAATCAAATTACCCATTTTCTTGAACGTATAGAAATTATTTGAAACAGTCAAATGTGGTGTTTCCCTTATTTGAATTGTCTATAACTCCCACCTTGGATAATGAATATCTTATTTATATTTATTTATATATTGTACGAAATTAATCTTTTATGAACCCAATAGGATGGGCATGAAATGAAAATGGTTTCACACTAATCTTTTGATAAACGAGTATGAATATTGTGGTAAACATTTCATCACGTTTGTTAGAGATAATGAAAATGACCCTTTTAAAATCCTACATCCATGTTTATGTCATTGTTATTAAGGACAAATTAATCCAAAAGAGTAGGAAGAAAATTTCATTTTTCATGGAATATATGAAAGCTATAAATGTTGGACTAAACACAGGGAAAAACTAAATGTGGATACCAATTGAGATGATACCACAGTTTATGAATCATTTTATATGAATACCACTGTAAATGATGATGGAGATCACATGGAAGAAATGACAATATAAATTGAAGATAAACTTCATGATTTTACAAAGTTGTTTGGGGAGTTAAAGAGTTATTCCAAGAAACCATTGTATTCTAGTTGTACTAAATACACAACATTGTCAGCTATATTAATGCTATATAATTTGAAAGATGGAAGTAGATTGAGTGACACCAGCTTTACCTAACAACTTGGCCTCCTGAATGATATGCTACCAGGAGAAAATGAACTACCATGCTGAACATATGACTCTATACAAATGTTACGTTCAATGTGAATGGTCTCTAAAAAAATACATGATTGTCCAAATGATTGCATATTTTTTCATAAGGACCATGAATCACTTATAAAATTACCTTAGTGTGAACATATCGATACAAGAAAAATGAATCAAGTACATAGTAATATGTGTTGTACTTTACTATTATTCTATGTGTTAGATGAATATATGCATGTCAAGAAACTGTGATACAATTATCATGACATACAGATATAATAATTAATGATGTGAACCTACGTTATCCAGCAAATTCTCTTCAGTGGAAGAAAATTTATTATGAGTTTCCTAAATTATAAAATGATCCAAGAAACCTACATCTTGCATTATCTATAAATGGGATAAATCCTTTTGGTGTATATAGTAGTACACACATTATATGGTCCATTATGTCAGTAAATTATAAATTGCCTCTATGGTTATTCATGATGTGCATACACTTTTGGTTGTCTCTGCTTATATATAGACCACAAAAACCCAGTAATTATATTGATGACTATTTGGATCCCTTGATCAATGATCTAAAATTTATGTGGGATACATGTGTTACAATATATGATTCTCATAGAAGAGAATAATTAACTTTGAGGTCCATATTGTATGGAATGATAAATTACTTCCCCAACCATGGAAATATATTAGGCCATAACATTATAAGAATTCTAGGGTGTCCCATTTGTGAAAAATACACATACTCAATTTGGTAGAAGCATTCCTCAAAGACATAGTTTGTAGGACATCATAAATTTTTACCTCGATGACATAAATACTGATCTTGGATGACATCATTCAATGGGAATATTGAACAAGGTATAACACTGTCTCCTATAACGGGCGATCATCCATACAATAAAAAGAAAAATATGAACACTATTTTTGGTAAAGCATTTTAAAAAAACCATAAAAAATCATGTTGGAAGAAGAGATAAATTTTCATTGAATTACAGTATTAGAATTTTTTGTATGATAGACATTTTCATGATGTTCTGTTTGTAAAAAATGTATTTGATAGTGTTGTTGGCACGTTACTAAATTTTCCTAAAAAATAAAATATGGTATCATGGCTAGGATGTAATTGATTAAAAATTAGATAAGGTAAAAGTTATCACCATTTAAGGGTAAAACGTAGAATTTTCTTCATCCAACAGCTTACACTCTATCCAGATAGAAAAAATTACAATTATTACTTTTCTTTACTAGTGTAAAGGTTCTACAAGGGTATTCCTAACATATCATGAATTCCATGTCATTGACTAATTTGAATTTACAAGGATGAAAATCACACGACTATCATGTTTTGATGTAATATTTAATGAATGTTTTCCGTTGCTTTCTACCTCAAAATGTACTACATACACTAACCAAACTATGATTCTTTTTCAAATCCATATTCAGTAAGGTTGTAGACCCGACGAATTGTCCCATCATGAATAATGGGATTATAATATTATTATGTGACGTAGAGAAGTTCTTCCCACCATAATTATTTAATATAATGGCCCACATGATTGTTCACTAGGTTAGAGAGGTTTAACTATGAGGTCATATCCATTACATATGGATGTACGCCAGTGAATTGTATATGAAGATTTTGAAAAATCGAAGTCATCCATAAAGTTGTATTGTAGAACGGTATATTTTTGAAGAAGCCATTGAATTCAGTACTAATTCCCTATTTAATGTTTAATGTATAATTCTCCCAAAGTCTTATCACATTAAACACCATCTTTGTGAAGGGATTTCCTGAAAAGATGTTGTTACAATTACCTTGACAGAGCGGGAGCAAGCACACCTCTAAATATTAAATAATTGTAAAGATATTGATTCATATATTGAATCCCGCAAAGAAATTATTATATATTTGAATCCATCAAAGGTTGAAGGATGGATATCAAATAAACATAATAAATAGTTTATAGGATGGTTCATAGATCAAATTTTTAAAGATTTATCTAAAAATAAAAATTCAATTTACAAACGAATTCAATGGTTAACTAGAGGACCAAATGAAAATGTTATATCTTAGACTGGTTTTGTAATAAATGCTTATACATTCTATAAAAAAGAACATGTTGTCTTCAGTATGATGCAAAATAGTGGTGTTATAATTGTGGCTGAAGTGATGAACATATCTGGTTCCAAGGACAGAAATACAACTTATGTAAATATTTAATATTTTTTCATTAAATAATATATATAAAATTTCACTTATACAACATTTCGAGTGCCACTTTTCCATTGAAAATGAGTTGATAATATCAATGGAGTGAATTTTGATGAAATGAGACTTGTAAAGGTGAATTTTAGCATGGAAGGGGGAGAAGGTGAGTTATTTGTAATGGAATCACATGTAGTGAAAGTATTTTATATCTATAATCCAACAAAAAATAATTCGTCGATTGTCCTGTTGGAAACTAAAGAAAAGGGTGAATCAGATGAAATTTCAATCGAGGATGACCCTTTCATTAGGACATCACAATTTCAGTACCAATGTAGAATATTTATTGTACAATAGAGGGGACCACAAAGAGGGTATTTTGATTCTCGATAGAGGAATCAAATCATTAAAACATTTTAAAAAAGAAAGAGTGTCAATGAGAAGGTAAAATTGTTTTTTTATATATATATTTTTTCCTTATAATATTATATGTTCTCTAATATATTAACATAATCTAAGTTAAATGTTTGAATACTCATGTATATAATTTCTTCTACACATGATTATGTTACTAATCCCTCAGAAGAACAAACTATAATTTAGTAATACCATTGGATAGATGTAAAATAAATGTTACGATATACTTTCTCTATTTTTAGAAGAAATTATATAATAGAACATTGATTTAATTTTCATTATTCTTTTAAAAATTTGTTTATTTTAGAAGATTTATATCCATATGTCATGACTATAAAAGAAGAGAAACAATAATTTCTCTTCTCAATCATAGGGCTAATCTTGATTTTTTCACATTAAAATCATTGTCCATATAATTAATGTGTTGTTTGATATTTATTTTTAATTTATTTCTTTTTATTATTAATTACATAATAATAGTTTTCTCATACCAGTGGATTATTTTTTTCTAGTTGGGGTGGTATGTCATCTCTTAAGAATTTCGGCACAAAAACATTCACAAACTTGTTCTCCCTCAAAACCTTTTCACCCCTTCAATGGTGCATTTATCAATTTCTTTCAAGTATTCTTTGATGCCTTTGTAGGAAGAGAAACAATGCTACATCTGCTCAGTTATAGAGGTAAAATCTTGATGTTTTTACAGTAAAATCATTGTCTATAAAATTAATATATTGTTTTATAATTATTTTTAATTATTTTTTTAGTATTACTCACATAATCATTCTTTTCTTATACAGATGGATTCTATTTTCCTAGTTGGGATGGTCTGTCTATTTTGATGCCTTTCTGCACAAAACCTCTACATAATTCCTCTCCCTCAAAATCTTTTTCTGCCATGAAATGTTTCATTTATCAATTTCATTCATGTTATCCCCAATTATTTTGAAAGAAGTTAAAAAATACTAACTCTGCTCTATTAAAGAGGTAATCTTTTTTTACAGTAAAATCATTGTCCATATAATTAATGTTTTGTTTTATATTTATTTTTAATTTTTTTTAGTATTAATCACATAATAATTTTTTCCATATAATATTGGATTATTTTGTTCGAGTTAGGGTGGTTTATCCATCTTCCATTCCTTTCGGCACCAAAACATTCATCGACTTCTTCTCCCTCAAAACATTTTCGCCCCTACAATACTATATTTATCACTTCATTTCGTGTTTTCTCCACTTCCTTTGTAGGAAGAGAAATGAAGATGAATCATCTCTATTAAAGAGTTAATAATGATATTTTCATTGTAAAATAAGTTTCCATAGAATTAATTTATTATTTGATATTTATTTGATATTTATTTCTTTTTAGTATTACTCATAATAACTATTTTCTTATATTGGTGGATTTGTTTTTGAGTTGATGTGGTTTGTTTAAATATGTTCATGTATTGGAATTTTGACAAATAATGCCAATGGAAATCATGGAAACATTGAATGTTAGGATTTATTTGAGGCTTTCATATGTGTAGGAATCAGTTATACCTTAATCCAACACACAATGTGAATTGTATGACTCTAATTACTTATTTCTATTTAAAATTGACATTAGTTTTAGTAAAAAATACAAAGAACATACTCAAAACCAACAAAAAAATATTCATATTGTTTTGATACTTTAATATAGTGAACCATAATTGATTTTTGATTTATAAGAATCAGTCGCACCTCAATCTAATATATGATGTTCCTGATATGACCCAAAGTGTTCGTTATGAGTTTAAAGTAGACATTTTAATTCAAAAAGTGTCACTCACAGAAAATATATCAAATCATGCTCAAATTTTCTTGAAAATTTAGAAAAATGATTCATAAATCATTTTTGATGTGTTGGAATTACTATCATTTAAAATGGATACCCGATGTGATCCATATGATATGAAGTGTGTATTTCATGATTAAAATGACATTTTAGTAAAAAAACAAGTGACATACTCAAAACTGAGAAAACAAATGTATATTTTTTGATGTTTTATGAAAATGATCCATAAGTCATTTGAGACCTGTAAGAATCAGTCGTTCCTCAAACAAATACACGGTGTGACCAGTGTGACTAGAAGTGTTTCTTTATTAAATAGTTTCATCAATTTTAGTAAAAAAACTAACTAGGCTACTCATAATTGAAAACACACATTCATATTGTTTGGATGCATTAGGGAAATGATCCATATTTTACTTGAGATGAGAATGAATCATCCTCCAATAAATCTGATGCACGGTGTTATCGGTATGACTCTTAGTGCATGTTTTTATTTAAAGTTGACATACTTGTTAATAACAAGGACAATAGACCTTCTCAAAACCAAGAAAAAAGATTCACATTGTTTAAATACATTATAAAAATGGTCTATAAGTCATTTTTATATGTATGAGTCAACCTCCCCTCAATTTTATACACAATGTCATTAGTATGAGTGAAAGTCTAACATCCCAGGTAAATAAATAATAATACATTTTCATATTTATTTATATTTTCGAATTAAATATTAATTTTACTTTAAAGGGGTTGCTATGTTCTATAGCATACCCGATACGCAACAAAGAGTTTCTTTGAAATCGTACGTTGCACACTAGTAATAAAATAATATTATTTTAAATGTTAGTTAACACGTTGCTGTTGTACTGGCGGGAATGGATAGAAATAACTAAAATATGATTATATATGTTTTTTAAATGTTTTTACATTTATCTAATAAAGGATAAAGGCTTAAAATACAAAAAGAATTCAATTTTAGGCTTATATACTATAATTTTCACGAAAGGTCCACTTATCAACATTTGATGGTGAACCGTCACTAAATATAGTTTTGGTCACTCTAATACATTCTATTGGACCAAATAAAACTCTTCTTTAGCATCGGGACATCAAAATTTACTTTGTGTAATTTTTTGGTATTTTTCCGATAAAGTTCATTTTTTAATGAATAGTGAAAAATGTTGTATTTTAATTCAAAACCTCTTTTTAATCTAATTTATTAAGATGATTAGATAATCTTTTGAAGTGGTTTTAAAGTGAAATTAGAATATATTTTTACCATTTAATCTAATATTGGTCGTTGGAATTAATTTCACTTTGAAATTGGACTTAAACTACTGTCAATCTTTTGACACTTATTGTTTCATAAAAACATGCTATTTGCTCTAACAGCGGGAATTGATTAATAAATTAATTATTTCAACTTATATGTTTTGAATTTTGTAAAATAGATATCATTTTTGAATTCGGAATATTAAATATATCTTAGGGAGAATTTTCGGTATTTTTCTGAAAAACTTAAATTTTTGATGAATAGTGAAACCACTAAGTGGTACTTAAAAAACTGATTTTTCATTTAAATGAAATTTTACCACCTCTGTGTTTTGAATTTAAAAAATCTGACATACATGGTTGTCAATATGAAGTAAAATGTGGTTCAATGGAATTAAAATAATTTTTTGGTGAATAGTAAATTTTAATTTTTAATCGCGATTTGAGGTAATTAGTGTAGTTTAAGGTAAAAATAATATTTTAATAATATGAGATGAGCTTGACACATGTCCTACCCTCATTGGATGTGTAATGGCCGACCAAGATAATCCACGGGTCAACTTGGGGACCCCATAAAGCCACTTTGCTTGGGAAATGACATAAATAACTTTTTATTTAATGTAAAAGTAAAAATGACACAAACATGAGATGTTTTACTAAAACAATTTTTACATGGGGTTATACAAGTAAGATTTTTGACTAAAACTATTCATTGTAAATATAAAAATATTTCCTACATCATAGTATTTTTTTCATAATTTTTAGACATTAACTAAATTAAATTATTTATGACACCATGATGATGCAGCGATTACCTCATTATTTAACGATTTAAATAAAATGGAAAGATAATGTAAAATCTAAGACCTATACATGTCCAAAACCTATTGGATGGGTGTATTTAGAACCTTTATCACCTTATCCTCGAAACACATCAATGTGGGACCATTAAAATCCGAAACTCATTCTAAAATTAAGTAACATTTCCTTACCTTCCAAGAGTTCCCCTCCTCTCCTCTTATAAAGGCCCCCACCTCTACCTCATTACCCACACTTCCAAAGCCTTTGCCTCGGCCAACCCCTGCCCATTTTGTCTCTCCACATCCCTCTTTTACTCCTAGAAGCCTCACTTTGGGCAAAAGTCTTCCCAATGAAGCCTTTGAGCTCAAATCAAAAAACGTTACCCAATTTAAAGGTAGTGTCTTCTCTTGTGTTCTTTTATTCTATTCTGCTTCTCCAACCCCCTAAACTATTTTTATTCATTTATTTTGTAACAAATAAAGTATCATAAATATACTAGGATGTTGTTATAAGAATTATTCGAGCTACACTTACACACACCAACATCTAATGGTTAATGAACATACTATTTCTGTGGATGGAGAATTTCTTCCTCACGAAACGATGATTGGTCAACACTCATATAACACCTTCAAAGGTGGCTATTAGGATGTCAATATATTTATATATGATATATAATATGTTTATTTTTTACTTAAGTTTTTGTATTTTTCATTTATGGCATACCTTATGGTTTCCATTATGGGTAAACACGATAATTTCATTTTAGGAAGTGCAGACTACCTCCCCCTCAAAGTGATTTGATTCGTTAATGCCATATGTGGGACGTATAAAGGATGGATTTAAAGTTATTATATATTATGTTATACTGGAATTATAATATACCTTTATATAAATATTATTTTCTTTCCATTAAATTATGAGATAGGAATGAAAGTAGCGTTTATGCGTACGTACGGCTTACCGTCTCCATGAACGGTGCATTTCATTTCTTACATCTAAATGATTATGTAATATTATAAATGAATGTATATATATTGGATATATATGATATATATTATATATACATCATGAATATAATTCTTGATATAATGGATATTTTACCACATGAACAACTTGTAATTATAAAGATTTTATTTTTGACTCAAGTACCAAGGATCGACAAAACGACCATTATTAACTTAAATAATTACATACTGTTCATAACCTGGTAATAAGTGATATAAAAGGAATAATGAACTTGAAAAAAGTTCTTAAGAAATTAGAAATTAACTCAAGTTTATTATTCAGGATGTTAAAGAACGATCGAGTCAAGTCGGACCTGAGGTAAGGGACTTCGTCTCAATCTCCTTTCATTGAGGCATATTTCATTTTATAAACAACTTTATTTTATATGGTGTATAAACCCCTTTGACTTTTACTTTTATACAAAGGAATATTTTTCTAAGAATCATTTTACTAAACGAAAAAAAGGAATGTTTTTTTTAACGTACGCGGTGACAATGACCTTTTCTGTCGCTGCAAGTATTATTTGGTCTTGGGCTTCCTCAACAAGCCGTAATGTTTTTAAAATGAAATAAATACCATATACTCTTTTATATATTTTGGTATTGAAAATGGTTTTATAATGGATTTGTTATGTCAATATATTTAAGTGATATATTGTGATCAATGTGTGGAAATGTTTTATTTCCATTATATTTGTTTTATGTCTTATGATTTTAAAATGGTACTTGGACATTTGATGGGTGGTTACGTGATAAACCATATGACGGGTAGTGCCATGAATACCAGGACAGGTGGTTATGTTATAACCTCCAATTCATTGGGTATGGAAGTCGGACGTATGGCTATTTCATTAAGTATGCGTGGAAGTCTGCCGTATGGCTATTCCATTAAGTGATATGTGTGGAAGTCGACCGTATGGTTATTCCACTTAAGTATGTTTATGTCCCAAGTTACCTTTATATGTTATGTGTTCTTTATATGGGTTTTATGGTAATATTTGATTACAAAAGGGTAAGTAATGATATTTTATTCAGTGAAGATTTTTTACTACTTCATGAAGGTGAAGGTATTACTTTGATAAAGTATACATGGTTTATTTGATGTTTGAAAAACTAACAACTTTCATTCTTTGTGAATCCCTTACTGAGCTTTTTATGCTCACCCAAAGTTTTTTTGAAATGTTTTTCACAGGACTTAATGTGGATTAGGGTCAAGGATGGGATCAAGGGAAAGTCATGATATCTAAAACATGGAACTATACATGTTTCTTTTTAAGAGTTTTCATTTTGTGGAAACTTAGTAGAAGTGTCTACTTTGAAATCTTTTGAGATGTAATAGTTATGTCCTAATTCTCTAAAACTCTAAACCTGAAAATATACTCAATGTGAATTATTCATTTAATTAAATATTAAGTAAGGTTTATGTCCGGGGCCTTATAGTTGGTATCAGAGGTCGGTCTAGAAAATTTTAGGAGTTAGAAAAGTGTTAAATTATAATATGATTGAAATGATATAGCATTTACGGATTACCATGTTGCTTCGCCTAAGATATTTCTATGTTCAGAATGGTTTTCCATAGAGGAAACAAGGAAGCTATGTTGGGAAAACATCAGGAGGAAGACAACCTTCCAAATTCGCAACCTGATATGGTCGGAATTGGAACTGAACAGTTTGTTGCAGTGATAGCACAGTTGACTCAGGCTATAAATGGTGGTGGTATCCATGCACGAGATCAGCCAGATCAACCGCAGAGGAACATGTCAGTGGTGGAACATTTCATGAGGCAACATCCCCCATCATTCAGAGGATCATCTGACCATGTGCTAGCTGAAGGGTGGATTAAAGCACTGGAGAAGATTTTTGATGTCATGGGGTCTTCGGAACATCAAAAGGTTAGCCTTACAGTTTACCGTTTTGAAGGAGAAGCTGATCAGTGGTGGTCGATGGTGAAAAATATCAGGGATAGTGATGAGATTGATGATCTTCACTGGGATGAATTCAAAGGTATGTTTCTTGAGAAATATTTTCCTAAGGTGGTTCATCTTAGGATGGAAAAAAAATTTCTATAATTGAGGCAAGAGGATGACTCAATGGCTGTTTATGAAGCAAAGTTCACTCGACTGGCAAGGTATGCTTTAAACTTCATACGAAATCTTGATAGTAAAATCAACCATTTATACTCAGGATTAAATCCAATGTATCGAATGTATTTAGCTTCTAGTGAGTTCAGAAGTTATGAAAAACTTTTACGATGTGCGGAAAAGGTGGAAATGGAGTTTGCCGGTGATCAGGTGTTCTTTGAAAAACAACATAATAAGAGGTCCAGTTGGCAGACAAAGGGGAAGAATTCATCAAAGAATCAAGGAGGTAAGAAAACCAAATATCTATCTTGTGAGAAGTTTGGTAAAAAGAATCTTGGATAATTTTTATTCAAGTCTGTAAAGTGATTTCGGTGTGGTAAGTCTGGTCATATTGCTCGTAACTGTAAGGAAGATGATCAGACAGGCAATGAAAAGCCATCGGTAATATGTTTTAAGTGTAATGAAATGGGTCATTATGCAAATTAGTGTCTAACGAAGAACTTAACTAGGGGAAAGCAGCCAGACTACAAGCAGAAAGGGGTGGTGAAATCCTATGCAACTACTTCAGCAGATGTTGGGTCGTCGAATGAAGTACTATCAGGTACACTATTTGTTTGTTCAGATTATGCCAATGTGTTGTTTGATTCAGGGTCTACACATTCTTTCATTTCTGAGAAGTTTTCTATTAAATTGGGAATTCCATCACATGATATGAATCCTGAACATATGTTAAAAACACCCGAGGGAAACATTGAGACAAAAAGAAATTATAAGAACATTTTTATCCTTGTGTGTGGAAAGAATCTACCTGAAAACATTATTTTTTTTCCCCTAGTAGAGTTTGATGTTATTTTGGGAATGGATTGTCTTTTTGTTTATCATGCTAAGATTGACTAAAGAGCTAAAATGGTTTCTTTTCAGAAATATTTTATGTTTGTGTACAAGAATGAACCCTTGATTTTGATAACATATCAGGAAGTTGAGAAACTAGTAAAATATGGAAATGAATTTTATCTTGCACATATCGTTGAAAACAAGGGAACTGTTTAGATTAATGATGTGCATGTGGTAAATGAGTATCTTGATGTTTTTCCTGATGAGTTTCCTGATATTATTCATGATTGGGAAGTTGGATTTACAATTGACTTAGTTCCTGATTCTAAGCCAATTTGAAAACCCCCTTATCGAATGGCTCAAGTTGATCTTTTAGAGTTAAAGAAGCAATTGCATGAGTTATTAGATAAAGGTTTCATTCGACCTAGCACATCACCATGGGGTGCTCCTATCTTGTTTGTTAAAAAGAAAGATGGTTCAATGAGACTTTATATTGATTATAGATCCTTGAATAATATCACTATTAAAAACAATTATCCTTTGCCTCATATCGCTGATTTGTTTGATCAGCTCCAAGGAGCTCAGTATTTTTCGAAGATTGACATGAGGTCGGGGTACCAATAGTCGAAAGTAAAAGAAGAAGACATTCTGAAGACTGCGTTCTGTACTAGATATGGCCATTATGAATTTGTATTTATGCCTTTTGGGTTATCCAATGCACCTGCTGTATTCATGGACCTTATGAATATAATTTTCCATGTGTTCTTGGATAAGTTTGTGGTTGTTTTCATTGATGATATTTTGGTGTTTTCTAAAATTAAGGAGGAGCATGAAAGTCATTTAAGGGTTATCTTGCAAACCTTAAAAGAAAAGAAAGTGTATGGAAAATTCATCAAGTGTGAGTTTTGGTTAAAACAAATTTCTTTCCTTGGTCACATTGTTTCAAAAAATGGCATAACTGTTGATCTTGCTAAAACAAAAGTTATTGATGAATGGACAAGAACCACATATGTAACAGAGATCCGTAGTTTCCTTGGTTTGGCAGGTTACTACCGAAGGTTTGTTGAAATTGTTTTATGGTTATCTAGTCCAATGACTAAGCTAACTCAGAAGGGTGTTAAGTTTATCTGGAAAAAACAATGTGATGATTGTTTTCAGGAGTTGAAAAAAAGATTGGTGAATGCTTCAGTTTTGGCACTTCCTTCCAGGAATGGGGAGTTTTTCATATACAGTGATGCTTCATTGAAGGGACTTGGTTGTGTCCTTATGCAGAATGATCAGTTAATTGCATATGCTTCACGTCAGTTGAAAACTCATGATGTAAATTACCCCACACATGATTTGGAATTAGATACTGTTGTTTTTGCTCTAAAAATTTGGAGGCATCATTTGTTTGGAGTAAAGTGTGAAATATATACTGATCACAAAAGTTTAAAGTATATATTCACTCAGAATGAATTGAACATGAGACAGAAGAGATGGCTAGAATTAATCAAGGATTATGATTGTACAATTCATTACCATCTGGGAAAAGAAAATAAAGTGGCCGATGCTTTGAGACGAAAAAGTAATGCTTCATTAACCATGCTATGTTTAGAACGAGATCCTTTGGTTTTTGATTTGATGAACTTTGGCATAGAGGTTGTTGGTGCAGGAAGTTATTCTATTTTTTTCAGGTATCAGTGAGATCATCCCTATCAGACAGAATTAAGAAAGCACAAAAGCAGGACAGTGAGTTGTAGAAAAAGGTAGAGCTGGTTCAGAAGGGTAAGTTTCCTGAATTCAACATTGATAATGATTGTTTTTTGAGGTTTTGGAAAAGATAATATGTGTCGTGTGATTCACAGTTGAAGAATGAGTTGTTATGTGAGGCTCATAGTTCCCCATTTTCGGTTCATCTTGGCAGTACTAAGATGTACAGAGATCTGCGGGAGTATTACTGGTGGGATGGAATGAAAAGGGATATTGCTGATTTTACTATGAAGTTTTTGACTTGTCAGCAGGTAAAGAAGAGCGGCTGTTACCGAAAGGGATGCTTCAGCCTTTACCAGTGCCAGAGTGGAAATGGGAAAATATATCCATGGACTTTGTTGTGGGATTGCCGAAGACACCTCAAGGCAATAATGCAATTTGGGTTATTGTTGATCGCTTGACTAAATCTGCTCATTTCCTTCCTATTCGAGATACTTCCTCTCTAGATCAACTTTCTCATTTTTATCTTAAAGAGATATTCAGGTTACATGGAGTTCCCTTCTCCATTGTATATGATCGTGATCCTAGGTTTACTTCTAACTTTTGGAAAGGCCTTCAGAATTCATTGGGTACTGAATTAAATTTTAGTATAGCATTTCATCCTCAATCAGATGGGCAGTCAGAACGAACAATTTAGACATTGGATGATATGCTACATGCCATCTCTTTGGATTATTAGGGAAGTTGGGACCAACATATTTCTTTGGTTGAGTTTTCATATAATAACAGTTTTAATTCTAGTATACAGATGGCACCATTTGAGGCGTTATATGGTAAACGGTGTCGAACTCCAGCTTTTTGGGATAAAGTGGGTGAAAGGAAGCTGATGGGACCAGAATTGGTAGAAGAGATGGTAGAAAAAGTTCAGTTGATTCAGAAACACATTAAAACAGCTCAGAGCAGATAGAAGAGTTATGCGGATAACCAGAGGAAGGATCTATCTTTCGAGGTAGGTGATCATGTTTTTCTCAAAGTCTCACCATGGAAAAGTGTGATGCGATTTGGTAAGAAAGGAAAGTTGAGTCCAAGGTTCATTGGACCATATGAAATTCTGGAGAAAGTTAGATCAGTTTCTTACCGAGTGGCTTTACCTCTGATTTTATCTCAGGTACACAATGTTTTTCATGTTTCGATGTTGAGAAAGTATATGCCAGATCCATCTCATGTTTTGAGCCCAGAGGTAGTTCAGTTGGAAGAGAATCTCTCTTATGAAGAAAAACCAGTCCAGATTCTTGACCAAAGAGAGCAAGCATTACGAAATAAGGTTATTCACCAGGTAAAGGTTTTGTGAAAAAACCGTATGGTTTAAGAGGCAACGTGGGAATCAGAAAATGATATGAGGGATAAATACCTCCACTTATTTTGATAAGTGAATAAAATTGCGAGGACACAATTCTCAAAAGGGGGGAAGGATGTAACATCCCATGTAAATAAAGAATAATACATTTTCATATTTATTAATATTTTCAAATTAAATATTTATTTTACTTTAAAGGTGTTTCTATGTTCGATTGTGTACCCGATACACACAAAAGAGTTTCATTGAAATCACACGTTGCATACTAGTAATAAAATAATATTATTTTAAATGTTAGTTAACACATAGCCATTGTACTAACGGGAATGGATAAAAATAACTAAAATATGATTATATATGTTTGTTAAATGTTTTTACATTTATATAATAAAGGATAAAGGCTTAAAATACGAAAAGAATTCAATTTTAGGCTTATATACTCTAATTTTCACGAAAGGTCCACTTAGCAACATTTCATGGAGAACCGTCATTAAATATAGTTTTGGTCACTCTTATACATTATATTGGACCAAATAAAACTCTTCTTTAGAATCGGGACATCAAAATTTACTTTGTGTAATTTTTTGGTATTTTTCCGATAAAGTTCATTTTTAATGAATAGTGAAAAATGTTGTGTTTTAATTCAAAACCACTTTTTAATATAATTTATTAAGATGATTAGATAATCATTTGAAGTGGTTTTAAAGTGAAATTAGAATATATTTTTACCATTTAATCTAATAGTGGTCGTGGGGATTAATTTCACTTTGAAATTGGACTTAAACTAGTGTCAATCTTTTGATACTTATTGTTTCATAAAAACACGATATTTGCTCTGACAACAGGAATTGATTATTAAATTATTAATTCAACTTATATGTTTTGAATTTTGTAAAATAGATATCATTTTTGAATTTGGAATATCAAATATAGCTTAGGGTGAATTTTCGGTATTTTTCTGAAAAACTTCAATTTTTGATGAATAGTGAAACCACTAAGTGGTACTTAAAAAACTGATTTTTCATTTAAATGAAATTTTACCACCTCTGTGTTTTGAATTTGAAAAATCCGACATACATGGTTGTCAATAAGAAGTAAAATTTGGTTCAATGGGATTAATATAATTTTTTGGTGAATAGTAACTTTTAAGTTTTAATCGCGATTAGAGGTAATTAGTGTAGTTAAGGTAAAAATAATGTTTTAATAATATGAGATGAGCTTGACACATGTCCTACCCTCATTGGATGTGTATTGGCTGACCAAGATAATCCATGGGTAAACTTTGGGACCCCATGGAGACACTTTGGTTGGGAAATGACATAAATAACTTTTTATTTAATGTAAAAGTAAAAAATGACACAAACATGAGATGTTTTACTAAAACAATTTTTACATGGGGTTATACCAGTCATATTTTTGACTATAAATATTCATTGTAAATATAAAGAGATTTCCTATATCATAGTATTTTGTTCATAATTTTATACATTAACTAAATTAAATTATTTATGACACTATGATGATGCAGTGATTACCTCATTATTTAACGATTTAAATAAAATGGAAAGATAATGTAAAATATAAGACCTACACGTGTCCGAAAGCTATTGTATGGATTTATTTAGAACCTTTATCACCTTATCCTCGAAACACATCAATTTGGGACCATTAAAATCCGAAACTTATTCTAAAATAAAGTAACATTTCCTTACCTTCCAAGAGTGCCCCTCCTCTCCTCTTATAAAAGGCCCCCACCTCTACCTCATTACCCACACTTCCAAAGACTTTATCTCGGCCAAACCCTGCCCATTTTTTCTCTCCACATCTCTCTCTTACTCCTAGAAGCCTTACTTTTGGCAAAATTCTTCCCATGGAAGCCTTTGAGCTCAAATCAAAAAGAGTTACCCGATTTAAAGGTAGTGTCTTCTCCTGTGTTCTTTTGTTCTATTCTACTTCTCCAACCCCCTAAATTCTTTTTATTAATTTATTTTGTAAAAAATACTGTATCTAAAATATTCTAGGATGTTTTTATGAGAATTATTCTAGCTACACATACAGACACCTACATCTAATGTTTAAATAACATACTGTTTCTGTGGATGGCTAATTTCTGCCTCACGAAACGATGATTGTTCAACACTCATATAACACCTTCAAAGGTGTCCATTAGGATGTCACTATATTTATATATGATATATAATATGTTTATGTTTTACTTAAGTTTCTTTATTTTTCATTTATGGCATACCTTGTGGTTTCCATTGTGGTTAAACACGATAATTTCATTTTAGGAAGTGCGGACTACCGCCCCCTCAAAGTGATTTGATTCGTTAATACCATATGTGGGACGTATAAAGGATGGATTTAAAGTTATTATATATGATTTTATACTGGAATTATAATATACCTTTATATCATTATTATTTTCTTTCCATTAAAGTTTGAGATAGGAATGAAAGTAGTGTTCATGCGTACGTACGGCTTACCGTCTCAATGAACGGTGCATTTCATTTCTTACCTCTAAATGATTATGTAATATTATAAATGCATGTATATATACTGGATATATATGATATATATGATATATACATCATGAATATAATTCTTGATATAATGGATATTTTACCACATGAACAACTTTTAATTATAAAGAGTTTATTTTTGACTCAAGTACCAAGGATCGACAAAATGACCATTATTAACTTAAATAATTACATAGTGTTAATAACCTGGTAATAAGTGATATAAAAGGAATAATTAACCTGAAAAAGGTTCTTAAGAAAGTAGAAATTAACTCAAGTTTATTATTCAGGACGTTAAAGAACGATCGAGTCAAGTCGGACCCGAGGTAAGGGACTTCGTCTCAATCTCCTTTCATTGAGTCATATTTGGTTTTATACACAACTTTCTTTTATACGGTGTATAAAACCCTTTGACTTTTACTTTTATACAAAAGTAATCTTTTTCTATGAAGCGTTTTACTAAACGACAAAAAGGAATGTTTTTTTTAATGTACGCGGTGACAATGACCTTTTCCGTCGCCGTGAGTATTATTTGGTCTTTGGCTTACTCAACAAGCCGTAATGTTTTTAAAATGAAATAAATACCATATACTCTTTTATATATTTTGGTATTGAAAATTTTTTTTATAATGGATTTGTTATGTCAATATATTTAAGTGATATATTGTGATCAAAGTGTGGAAATGTTTTCTTTCCATTATATTTGTTTTATGTCTTATGATTTTATAATGGTACTTGGACATTTGACGGCTGGTTACGTGATAAACCATATGACGGGTAGTTCCGTGAATACCAGGATGGATGGTTACGTTATAACCTCCAATTCATTAGGTATGGAAGTCGGCCGTATGGCTATTCTATTAAGTATGTGTGGAAGTCAGCCGTATGGCTAATCCATTAAGTGATATGTGTGGAAGTTGACCGTATAGTTATTCCACTTAAGTATGTTTATGTCCCAAGTTACCTTTATATGTTATGTGTTCATTATATGGGTTTTATGGTAATATTTGGTTACAAAAGGGTAAGTAATGATATTTTATTCAGTGAAGATTTTTTACTACTTCATGAAGGTGAAGGTATTACTTTGATAAAGTATACATGGTTTACTTTATGTTTGAAAAACTAACAGTTTTCATTCTTTGTGTATCCTTTACTGAGCTTTTTATGCTCACCCCAAGTTTTTTTGAAATGTTTTTCACAGGACATAATGTGGATTAGGGTCAAGGATGGGATCAAGGAAAAGTCATGCTATCTAAAACATGGAACTAGACATGTTTCTTTTTAAGAGTTTTTATTTTGTGGAAACATAGTAGAAGTGTCTGCTTTGAAATCTTTTGAGATGTAATAGTTATGTCCTAATTCTCTAAAACTCTAAACCTGAAAAGATCCTCAATGTGAATTATTAATTTAATTCAATATTAAGTAAGGTTTAAGGCCGGGGCCTTATAGAAAGTGTGTGTTTTAATTTTAAAATGATGTTTTAGTAAAAAAAGGAAAGTGACATACTTAAAACTAAGAAAAAACATTCTGATTGTTTTTATACTTAATGATAATGATCCATCACTTATTTTTTATATGTATGAATCAATTGCACCTCAATCTGATACACTATGGGCCGAGTATGAGTCAAAGTGGCTGTTATGAGTTTAAAATCAGCAATTTAGTTCAAAAAGTTTCACTCACTAAAAATATGTCAAATATGCTTGGATTTTCCTGATTATTTAGGAAAAACATTCATATTTCATTTGTGACATATTTTAATTTGTTTGACATCAAACCGATACATAGTATGATCAGAATGATTCAAAATTGCGTGTTTCTGGTTTAAAATGTCATTTTAGTAAAAAAGAAAATGGACATACTCAAAACCAAGAAAACACATTAATATTGTTTTTATACTTTAGGAAAATGATCTATATGTCCATTGAGATTTATCGGAATTAGCCACACCAAAATATGATGCACGGTGTGACCGGTATGACTCAAAGTGCATATTTTTATTTAAAATTGACGTAAATTTTACTAAAATTAACACATTTTATTAATTAATTAATTTATATTATTCCTAACACAAGAATTTTTTATTATAAAAGTGTGTTCTTTTTCTCGATAAGGTGTGGTTAGTTTATAAATTTCATGAGTCAGTTCAGGATTAAAAGATAATAGATCATTGTTGTTTTTGAATGTATGGAATAATTTGTATTTATGTAATTGTATAATCCAATGCTTGAAATGTCTATAACATAATGTTTTTTTCATTTGTTTATGTATGAAGTTCATTTTATTTAAATAGTGTATTGGTGCTTATTTCAATTGATTGTGGTGTTGTGGTGTGCTGTTACAGTATATTGTAGTGGTTTTGTAGTGTGTTGTTACAACACACTATAGTATGTCCCATTATCAGTTCTTTAAAAATTCCTAATAAAAGATCTGTTATCAGCACTTTCATAAGCATAGATAAAAGGCCCATATATCATTGTTTTTTAAGCATTGATAAAGTAGTCCTTTATTATTGCTGTTAAAATAGTTGGGATTTTAACCTCGCTTTTGTAGTGAGATCATTTCTAATGATGATAAAGGTAGTTTTTCGTGCTATTAAAGTCCAGTTTTTTAGTAGTGACAATAAAATTTTGCCTAAAATGTTATAAAAAAATTGTATTACATCATTTTTTCTAGAATGAGAACACAAACTGGTGTATTAATCATAGTTCTACATGATTGTAAGGGAATATCCTACTCATTTTATTCCACATGAAATGATTGTTTTCTAGTGGATTGTGTGGTATCAGTTTGTTTCCATACCATACCAAGGATGTAGCTACTCTTGTTGAGTAGTAAAACTTGTAAATACTTGTGTTTCTGTGGATGTTTGTTTGATTTTATTTTCACTAAGGTATCAATTTTTTTAAAGGAGACAAATTTTGTTTTTGAAATAAGGGAAATGTAAATGAATAATTTATCACTGATTCACCCCTCCCCCTTTCATTGATACATTGATCCTTCTAGAAATTATTTGTTGGTATCAAAGGCATGAATTCCATTTGTATACTCTTTACTAATGTTTTTAAGAAGATGTTGTGCTATAAGAACTCAATTGTGTGAAATGTAAGGGGATTACAAACTTTGATGGTAGGGACTATCATATTAGGAATGATAGAATGTTTTCTTATCTAATTTATATTGGGTATTATGTTCTTTAATATAAAATAGATGGATTTCCTCCTATTGATGATAATTCTCCTCTTAAATCTATTGATAAAAATAATCTTGAGAATGATGGAAGATACGAGAATGCTTCACTATCATCACTTTCTGAAAGTGTTTTTTAAGAGTGAAATGTATTTGCACTTCTAATGGTATCTGGGATAAGATGACAAACATTTATGGATTCAATAAAAAAGTAAACAATGAAAAGTTATAAATCTATAGGCTGATTTATAAAGATCTCCAGATGGGTGAATAAGAATTAGTTGGTGACTTCTTTACCAGGGTGAATGGAATTTTCATCACTATCAGATGTCTTGGTGATATGTTATATGATTGTTCTACTGTTAAAAAGATCTCGAGGATCCTCCAGGAAGATATTGATGCTATAGTTTCCTCATTATAAGATAGATATCCACAAATATTATCACATGAGGATTTGAAGAACACTCTCATTACCTATGAAATGAGAAGGAAAAATATTCAGAAAGGGAAAAACGTTTTTAGAGAAATGTATTTCAAGCCTACCAAGAATGAGAAGCCAAATAATATTCTTATTGAAAGAGAAGCTCGTGAATCTAATTATGAAGTTGAGTTATATAATAATATTGGTGATTTTTTATCCCTATTATCCAAAAAGGTGAAAATAATTACAATTAAATAAAAAGGGAAACATCCTTGAAATGTTTTGAATATGAAGCCCCTGGGCACTTTGTATACAATTTTCCTTAAATAAATTAATATGTAGATAGTGAGGAAGATGATAGAAGGTAGATAAAATCATGTAAAAAACATGGTGATATGGATAAATTTTATTCTATAGGAAATGATAGAAAATTTTCCAAATCCAAAAGAAGATATTTCTTATATAAATATGATGAAAAGGAAGATAGTTAAGTTGAATAAAAATATTTTATTAAAAAGTATAGAAACATTTTTATTACAATAGTTAACAATGAATATTTTGAAGTATCAGCTCTGAAGAAGAAGAAACATAATTAGTATTTCATAAGAATGATGAATTGAATGCATGTATGATAAATCTTGGGAGACTTGAGAAAGAAATTAGGAAGTTGAAAAATAAATACTCCACAATAATTAATAAAGAAGTTTTTTCTGATGAGAAAGTAATGTTACTGAAAGAGATTGATGACTTTAAGAAATATTTTTAGAAAGAAAGGAATCATAAATAATGTTAGGAAATCAATTCAGATGAAAAATAATAAAAGTAAGAAATTTTCCAACAAAAACAATCTAAAGTTTAATAGAGGGTTGAATTTTTTAGTAATTATGTATCTGAAGTTGGTGAAATCCCTATAAAGTGTAAACAAAGAAGAATAAACAATTTCATTCAAATATCAAGAACAAAGTTGAATTTTTTTCTGAGAATAATAAATTTGGGAACAATATTTATGTGTTCAAGACCAAAAAGGTCGGAAATTCAAAAATCTCTAAAAATCCTATTTCTATAAAATAATATATTACTTTTGGTTCTGATATGGATAAAAAGTAAACCGATCTTAAGAAGAAGATTCTAGATGATAGCAGAAAGTTTGGTGGTCATCAATGTTATGAGAAGGTAATTACTGAGAAACTTTTTTACAACTCTTTTTGGAATAGAAGTTTTATAGGAAAATGCTCTTTCTATATACATTGTTGGTATTGTGCTGAATTCCGGAACATGGAAAATGCATCTTGGCTTAATCAAAAAAATTATAAATATTCCAAAAATTGCAGAAAGCATAGTTTGAGTGGGATTCATTCATCTTAAAGGAATAAGTATGAGAATGATGTTTTTATGAAACTTGAGAAGGTTCTTGTAAAAACTGAAAATCGTTTCCAACCTTTGGAAACTATTTTTGGATGAAGATAAAAATTGAAAATATTTAAAAATGATGTATTTTTTTGACCAACACAAAAAAGATTGATAAAAAATCCCATAAGACATAAGTTAAGAAATATAAAAGGAAATAAAAATATCTTGTTGTTGAAACTACTCTCAATTCAACAAAAGAGTGATGACCTTGGATTTTAGATAGTGGGTGTTCTTACCATATAATAGGATATTTGAAATTTTTAATGAATATGAATGATTTAAAATAACGAATGATGAAATTTGGAAATGGTGAATCACTCGAAATTAATGGTTTTAGATCAACCATCATAGGGGAAGAAAATTTGAAATCTATGAAATATTTTTATATTGATGGGATAAAATAGAACATGATAAGTGTTTCAAATTTTTTTTATAAAGGTAAAAAAAAATTTAGAAAATTTGTATTTTTTTGAAAAGTGAGGATGATGGAAGGATAGTTAATAGAGGTCAATGTAGAAAATAAAAATTGTTTCAAGATGGTTAGGCTCAAAACTATTATTACTTGAGTATGGTAGAATAGAATCAATTGTAGAAAAAAGGATGGGTCACATGTGTCAGAGAAACATGGGAAGGTTTTCAAAAGAGATCATTTCTTTTGAATTCATAATTTGTCATGAATAAGAGATTTGTGTTATATGATTTTTTAGTAGGAAATGATAACAAATTATATGCATAAGAAAGTTAAAATTTGTTAAAACCAACCCTTATAAATTATTCATTCTAATATATATGGGACGATGATCAAACAATCCACTCATGGAAATAATTACTTCATTACTTTCATTGATGAATTTACTTTCACTACTTGTGTTATGTATATGAAACATAATTATGATGCTCTGAAAATATTTATTTATTTTAGGAGGAAAGATGAGAATAATATGTGACTATTTAGTGAAAACGTTTAAAAATACAATAATAGTGAATACAAAAATAGATAATTTGAATGCTATCCTAAAAAGGATGGGATTTGGCATGAGTTGAGTACACCATACACTCCTCAAGAAAATGGTTTTGATGAAGGGGAGAATAGAATTCTGGTTGAAATGGGAATACCTAAGTTACTTGAACATGATCACTATAATTACTTTTAGATGAAATCAATGGGCATTGTAGTTTTTATTAAAAAAATATGTTTCTACAGTACATGTTCAGATATGATTCCTTATGAAATATTTTATAGAAAAGTGCTAAGTTTGAAACAAATGAGTTTTTTTGGAAATCCATTCATCATAAAGAATAAATGTAGAAAACTTTTAATGTTTGAGGAGAGAGGTGAAAATGGAATTTTTCTTGGCTATGCATTGAATGGAAGAGGTTACAGATGATTCAAAAAAATATTCTAAAATATTAGTAGACTGTGTTGATGTTAATGTTTTTTAAAATGATAAGGAAGATAAATATACTCATGATGATAAGGAAGATAGGATATATGGGGAAATTTATGATAGGGATTCTTATAAGGATGAAGAAAATAGTAATCCTACTTAAGAACAAGAATCACACTTAGCTATTTCTAGTGATGAGGATGAATATGTATAATCTCATACCAATTAGAGGAATAAAGTAGAAGCTCAGAACATTATTGGTGATCAACATCTAAATGATAAAACAATTTGAATATCGAAAGTTGTTACACATACTTATTTACATTCAAAATTTGAGATGAAATATGTTAATGAATCTTTTGAGCCTCCAGAATTGGTTTGTACTATAAATAAAGAGCTTGATCAAATTGAAAACAATGATACAAGAGAACTCATATGAAATACAGATATAAAATATTATTGGTATAAAATGGGGTTTCAAGAATAAGCATAATAAAGGTTGAAAAGTTACAAGGAACAATGAATGATTTGTTTGAAAAGGATACTCAGAAATAGACGGAATTGATTTCGATGAGACTTTTTCTTTGTAGAAAGGTTAGAAAATATATATATATATTTCTTTATATTGCTTCAAAATGATATTATAAATATTTTCTGATGGATGTAAAATTATCATTTTTGAATGGGGATATTGATTAAGATGTTTACATTAGGAAACCTTGTGTCTTTGTTGTTAGAATATATGAATGTTATCTGTGCATGTTGAGGAAAGCCTTGTATGGGATAAAAATATCTCTAAGGGAATGGTATTCCAAATTGTATACTTTTTTAAAGAATAGTATTTTTATGAAGGGAATATATGATAGAAATATATATTTCAAAGAAAGTAAATAGTTCCCCCTTGTCATAATTTTTAATGTTTATGAAATTATCTTTGTTGGGAATAATGAATGAAATTTTGAAATATTTTATAAAGAGATGAAAAAGATTTTTGAAATGACTATTCCGGGATAATTTAAATACTTCATATGGTTAAAAAAAATTCATAATAGGGAACACAATTTTCTTTCCCAGGAAAAGTATGCTAAGGAAGTTATTAAAAGGATTGGAATAGAGAATTCAAAACCGGTTTCAACAGCAATATCACTATGAAACAATTTCAAAATAGATGTAGAAGAAAATTAAGTTGATTAGAAATATTTTTAGAAGATGATAGTATGTTTTTTATATTTTAATTCCTCAATAACTAAACATTTTTTCATTTTTAACCTTATGATAAATATTTCTATGTACTCCAAAAGAATCACATTTTTTTGCTAGAAAAATAATTCTCAGATTTATCAAAGGCGCATTAAATTTTAGAATAATATCTGACAAATCCGAATGTATTGACATTCATGGGTATTCCAATACTGATTGGGTAGGATATTTTAATGATAGAATATCCATATATGGTGGAGTTTTTATTCTGGGTAAATTTTTTGGATAGAATACAAAGAAATAGAATTTAGTGACACTTGAAATTACTATTGTTGACTATGTTTCTTCCACTCAAGTCACTAGTCAACTTATGTGGATAAAGACACGGATGGAAGGTTTACTTATTGAAGTTAAGTTACTCTTTCTCTTGGTTTATGATAATCAAAGTGCAATCAAACTTACCAAAAACCTATTACAACATTATCATTCAAAACATATTTATATCAAATATACTCCAAATCATTTTTTTTCATATTTTCATAAAATAAACTTTCAGGGTAAAGTGGGAAACAGACATGAACAAATTAAAACATATAGTGGGGCACACATTAAAAATTAAAATTCAATGCCACAAAATCATAATGAAAAATCAAAAGGCAGAGCATTCATCATCAGAACCATCATGTTAACAAAAAATCCCACAAATCCCACTATCATCACAAGAATCCCTGCATCAAAGATGGAATGTTGAGTCCACTGCGTAATGTACATTATCACTATCATCATTAAAAAACCATTTTCATCATCACATCATTTACATCCACTAAAAATGTCATCAACATAGCCATCACTTACCAAAGTGTTCCACACTAGATCACTAGTGAGGAAACAACCAGAATCAATCATCATCATCATCGAGCACCATCTTTGTCTTTAAGAGACACATAACTTTTAACAAATCCAAAGAAACCAAACCTTGCCACTTTCACAATGTCACCAAAAGTTTTTCAAATCCATATAAACTAATATTAAATACGAATCAAACTATCATCAAGCCACAAGCACTACCACTCCGAAAGGTACATCACACAGAGATCCAAAGTAGAAAACCCCATGCTATAGTTCCTCCTAGAATGGTGTCAGCTAATCAAAGAAAAGGTTTTTCAGACTCACCTTCGGTATGAATTGAAGGTGTGATCATAACGAGAAAGAGAATCATATTCATCATGTATATTATATGAATTTTACAATGCTTTTTTATTTTTTAGTTCACAAAATTGATATTTTATATGAGAACTTGTGATGAAATACTTATGAAAGAAAGTGGGAGTTGCATCAGTCGTATTGATATTTGGAAATAAAGAAGTTGCTGGAGTGGGTGGGAAGTTATAATATTTTCTAGTGTAAGTCATATGATGTGGAATAAGATCTTAAGAATATTCAAATTCATGGGGATTTCATGATACAAGTTTATTTTTGTCGGAGAATAATGTTTGTGAAGTAGAAAATTTATGGTCTCAGTCCATCGGTGTGAGAATACCAGATACAAAAATATTTATTGTCAACGAAGGTAGATCAGAACATGAACAAGTAAAGATGATGGTTTTCAATCAGACCAAAAATACATGAGATACAAATCTTCTAAGTTATAAGTTAAGTACTGAAAGTTCATTGATATCATATTCACAGAAGAAAAGAAGTTGTTGAAATTAAAGCTACTAGAATTGGTCCATCAGAGGCAGTTTGCCACCGATCTATCGTAATGGAATGTGACGCCGAATCATATTATTGGTATCTTTTTTATGTTATATTCAAAGCTTTATCAATGGATATTTTTTTGTGTAATATTTAGGAAAAAAAATTTATAAAAGAAGATAAGTTAGTGGTGACCAATACGAAGAAGAAATTTAGAGATCAATCAACAATATAGTCAAAAATTTATTCAATATAGTCTATTGATTTTTTTTCAGATAGAAATATTGATTTTATCTATTTTGGTATCAATTGGGTGAAGACTATCATACTAGATATGAAACTCATAACTTCATCAGGTAAAAAATCATTGGTCTATGAATGGAAGGAAATGATAGTTTCTAAAAGTGGATGAAGAAATTTAAAGAATGGTTTTCTTATATTTTTATTGGTATAGATAAATGTAATAAAAAATCTATTGTCCCCAAAATAATGAAGACATCCAAATTAGTAGTTGGTTATGAGGATATTAATGTGAATAAATCTTGTTCTCATATGATTGTTGTAATGTTTTTCAGTTGATGTTGAGTTTTTTTTGTGTAGATCAACGTAATGAAGAATCTACATCTGAACATTTTTCTTCATCATAATGGGAAAATTAGAATGTGGAATCATAATTGGATAGAATAATTTATGAAATACAGAAGTGATATGAATATTCAAGAAGTTCTGAGAAGAATATATAATAGTGGATAAGTATTGAATAATTCAAAGATGTATCCAAAATTCAAGGAAAATTGAAGTCTTAGGAAAATTGGTTGAGTGGGAAAACATTTTATAATCCCACCCAAAAAACATTTATCTCACTAATAATAATCGGAATTAAATTGAATAATCCTTAGAATTGAAGTACTAAACACAGATGCTAGAGAGATGAATAATTTTAGCAAGAAGAATTTTCCAGAATGATCTTTCCTGAGCATGTTTTCCAAATATTAGAATAAATAAAAAGAGGCAAAATCGATTCAACTGATTATCATATTGGGGTGGATCATCGAATCAGGAAAATAATATTTTTATTTCAATAATGATGAAAATGAAGTTTAGAATTGTTTTATTAGTATTCTTATAGAGTATTATTTTTGTATTACAACCGAACATGGGAATCAGATTGGGAAATCTGAGTAGGTGTCGTTACAAAGTCTATAAGGATTTATTGCATGCTCCTAGTTAAGAACGTAAATAATTGTTTTAAAGAACATATTTGTGAAATATGATCAAGAAAAAATAGTAAAATATTTCATAAAATGTGAAAAAAACATTCTATTATATCATATTTTCTAGAAGAATCACACATAGGGTTGTATTGAACAAAGTGATCCATGAGTGTAAGGTCATATCCTACTCATTGTATTCCATATAAAAATATTGTCTTCTAAAGAATTGTGTGGTATAATATTGTTTCCATACCATACTAAGGACGTAGCTTCTATTTTTAATTATTAAACCAAGTAAATAATTTTTTCCTTGGATGTCTTCTTGGTTTTAATTAAATAAATGTAACAAACCATTAACAAGAGGTTAAGGTTGTTTTTGAAATAAAAGAAACTTGAATGAAAAATTTATCACTGATTCACCCCTCCCCATCTCAATGATACATTGATCATGCTGTAAATTATCAAATTTTAAAATATAGAGTGTTACATACATGAACCATTCATGATAGACTCTAAAATTTCCCACCCACAATAGTAAATATATAATATTTATGATTCTATAATGATTTGAAGATAATTTTAATCATTAAAGATTATCTAAGTTCATTTTTTTAGAATATTAACCAAATTTGTTTTAAAAAATATCAATAAAACATCGGATTAAAATCTAAATACATTAAATATAACTAAAAATTTATAATTTTCCATAAAATTAATAGAACATCATTATTATTCCAAGACACATTACATTTATTGTTTTAAAACCAATTTACTAGATTTTTCCACTGCTTGAACAAGTGTTGTATTAGTGTTGTGTAAGCATTCAAGGTAATTATAAAATCAATAAAAAATTAAAATAAATTACCATCATAAAAATATTTTCATAATATTATAAATAACAATTTATTACCAGTCATAACTTATTATTATCCTTATGAAATGATACTAGATATTTTAAAAGAAAAAGAGTGAAATTTTATAATTATCGTTTTATTAAAACAATATACATATTGTAATCAAAGGAAGATGATGCCAAAATTCCATATTTATAAAAAAATGATGATTATGTTATAAATACACTCATACATTGAAATAAAGGAATGTATTTTATTGATATTTTAGACCTTATATTATAATTTTAAACTCGTTTAACACATTTTTCCCGTTACCAAAACGATAAAATTTTACCACAGTTACTATTCATTATGACAAAAAATGAAATGAAGCTTATTAAATAATTTAAATATATTGATTCCAAATGTTGAATCCATATTAGAATATTTAATAACTATAAATTTTAAATTTTATTTTAATATAAGTGTAGGACACTAAATTAAAATAGAATTTATAAAAAACAATTTATGCATAAAAATGATTTTATAATAGGACCGTATAATTTTGATACTCAAATAATTATTTTAATTATGTATAATAAAATTTGGATTATGTTACTTTAAAAAAATATAACTTCTAAACTAATTTATTTAATGAAAATAAATATTTTTTTTACAAAAAATGGTATTTGTCACTATTCAATCAAAAATCAATATTTTCAGAAAAATCACAAAAGTTTCACCTTAATATAATTTTGACATGTTTATATAAAAAATTAAATCATTTTTATATATTAAATCTCTAAAATATATAAATTCATCTTTTAAATCAAAATAAAAAATGAAAATTAATATGAAAAACGACTCTTTAATTATTCTTAACCTTATTTCATTTAGTTCATATCCTTAAAAATTAAATAATTATTTCAAATGAACTAATATATAAATTTAAATAAGAATTTTTTTAAATATATATTTCATAAAGTTTTTTGCCATATTAATACCCTCTAAACCAATGGATTGTTTATAATAATCATATTTAAATAGTAATATTTCCATTGTATATAAGGGTTTGTTTAAGCTTGGTTTTTTGTGTGGTACACACTATCTCGAATAGAATTTATTTAAAATAAAATTAATTATAAAATTTTGATTTTTTGTAGAAAGAATCATCCCCCACAGATAAAACCCATCATTCTTTTCAATGTTGAATCCATCATGAGGGAAATATTTAAAATATATTGATTCAATAGAATTTTTAATTCAAGAGTTCAATTATTTTTAAAATCGGTCATTAGAATGTTTAAAAATATCACACTTATAAAACGTCCAATGTACTTTCCAAAATAGATTTTAGAATTTTAATTCTCTTACTTTTGAAATAGAATATGAAAAATATCATGTTATCTAAGAAGGTAGCATGTGATTTACCCAAAAAATAAAATCTTAGTCCAGATGCATTTTAAAGGTTCTATAAAAGTTTTAAAATTGTTTCTATTTAGTTGCAATAATTAATATATCATAATGATAAAAAATAGAAAATGAAAAAGAACATTCACTAAATTCAACAACTGAGTTAAAAAAATCAAATAAATGTAAAAAAAGACGTATAAAAATATAGGCACTACCATATATAAAGTTGGAGATGTAATCATCTAAATATTGTCTTCAAACATCATTTTTTGTAAAAATTAAAAAAAATCCCATTATATCTATACTAACAAGAATAAAAATAATGTACTCTATGAATTAAAGCTCGTGATTAAAATGGGAACATATGTTAAGTCAGTAGGGATGTTACTAAATGCTTCTCTTAGAAAAGATCATCCTTATTGATTTTGAAAAACATATAAAAATATGATTACGATGACAAACACAAGATTTAAACTAACATTTCATACATATAATTGTGATCGTATTATGTTAGGTTAATTGACTATAAGAGTTAAACATACCATGAGAAAAACTGACTGTAAGAATTGAAATCCAACTAAAAAAACCCAAGTAATAGAAATTGTCCATGAAAAGTTAATTAACCACATGTTGAACATTCCCAATGATTGTGGACTCAGATAAGTGACCATGGACTTTTATTGTATATCAATCAATCATGGATTTGTTTGGTAGTTTAAACAATCATAAAAAGAAAATTCAATCGACTCAAAAATGAAATACACTCTTTATGGAAAAAACATAACAAAGTATTGAAGTGACCATAATAAAACAAGTAACCATGCCACAAAACCATTCCAACTAACCAAAAGTGGAACTAGACGACCACAAAAAATAATTTGATCAATTAATAGATAAACCCTGAATGTGAAATTGACCATAATAATTGTAGACTCAACTTAACTTTAACTAGTGGTGATACGAGGAAAAACCATCAAGATAAAAAATATGTTTTAGTATTATTAAATAAAATAAAATCAATTAAAACAGAACAAATATCCATGGGTTAGATCTAATGAATCCATTCATTTATAGTATTATGTTTGACTAAGAGAAATATAATGAATTGGAGGAAAAAAACAATCAATCCCTTTGGTTGTCCCTCAATGTAATGTTTAACTATATTCCCTTTAACCAATAATGTTCTATTATCCTCATCTATAAATTCAATAAATCTATTAAAAAACAAATTTATGTGTGTAAAAGGTCGATACCAGTTAGATTCTATCTTCCCAAGTATGATAATAAGCCTATAATTTAAAAAGTTACACTTTTTCTAAGCCTTAAATATCATATTATGCATCATGGAATCAAGGAAATACTTTATTCTCTCTATGTGGATTCTAAAAATTTTAAAACACCCTTATTATCTCATCTAGTTAACTTCGCTCAAGAAGTATTCTCCCACCATCAGTATTGAAAACAAAAATCAATTAATTTATAGCCCAAAATAATTTATGATGATACTCTATAAGAAAATGTTTTTCTCTAGAATTTTTTAAGAACATAATTTAAGACCTAATCTTATCCACTTGACTATGGGTAATAAAAATTTATAGTTTTAAGAGTTAAAATATATTTTTTCTGATAAATATGTTATTTTAAAGTCATTAAAATGGGTTCTATTGTATATAATAAAATATATAGACACTTTGAACAATGAAACGATTTTTCCATTAATCAATTTAATAAAACTAAAAACTTGATTGTTAGGAAGCCCCACGACCTATACCCACTTTGAAACATACCCCACAAATAAAAAATATAACATTTCACATAAAAAACATGTAAATGTCCCAATGAAATACAGGACCCAAACATAAAAAATTTCAAACTCTGAAATTCCTTTTTGTGTAATCTCTTCTTTTTTAATATCATTTCCAAACCATGGGTACTCATCACAACTTATCACTTGGAACCTAGAATAATTGAACAAAATTGACCGATGGAAACAAACCTACAAGACTTTTTGGGTTTTTATTTCTCCCCCACAGTGTCCACCCCATGGTGAAGACTGAAAACGATAAAAAAAATCGTTAACATTTTATCCTTAACCACACATATCCTCATAATACCATATGAAAACCTTCTAAAAAAACAAGGGATTATCCCCAAAGTTATATTTTTGGTCGGAAATAAACTTATTTAAGTTATTTATTGTGAAATCATTGGGAAATACTCATTAGGATATAAAATTAGCATAATTAGGATATGAAGTTGCCTTAAGAGATGTGATAACTAGAAGTTTTCATCTTGAAAAAAATATATCACAGGGATCATTGTTTTGAGTTATAGACAGTTTGGAGAGATGATCAACCACTACATTCTCAACACCATGTTTATCATTAATCCTTAAAAATAAAATTATTGATAAAAGAGTATCCATAAAATCAATATTTTATTAGACTCTTTATTATGTATAAAATACTTTAGTGTTGAATGATCAGTACAGATAATCAATTTTGAACTAATTAGGTACTAAAAAATATTTTATAGAGAAAACACTATTGCTAGTAACTCCCTTCCGGTAATGGTGTAATTACTTTGAGGATCATCAAGTAACCTAAAAGTATAGTACACCACATAAAACCTATTTTATTTCTTTTTACCTATGATTTCCCCTATATCAATATCACTAGCATCACACATTATTTCAATTAGAACATTCCAGATTAGGGTAAAGATTATGGGTAAATGTATAAGTTTACCATTATAAATGGAAATATTATATACATTAATCATTAAAAAAATGGTTCATATTCAACTAATAGTGTATAAAAGGTATTTGTGATTCTTCAAAAATCATTTATTAACCACTAGTAGAAACTAGAATTCCCTAAGAATCATCTAATACCATTCACATTTTCTAGAGGGGTATTTTTTGAATTACCTAAATTTTATCATTATCAAACCCAATTATACTCTTAGAGACTTTATTGCCATGAATTATTTTTTTAGTCAGTATAAACTGATATTTTTTCCAATTAATCAAATTTATTGTCTCAAAGAATCTTCCTAAAATTAATTATAGATTTTATAAACAACATTAAAATGTTTTTCCAAAATAGAGAAATTAAATATGAATACCTTAAAATCCTCTCAAGAATATTAGAGAAACGTTCCATCATGTACCTTTAAATGATGTTCAGATAACCACGCAAGATAAAAGGATTCCACCAGTAGGAAAATGTCCCAAATTTAAAAATGAATGTCTTATTTTCATAATATCAAAAGGATACTAAAATCTATTTGTATCCAGAATAGGAAACATGAAAATATAAGAAATCATTATAATCCAACATCTCACAAATTTAATATAATAATGTAATTGTTAAATGATCCTTTATTATGGTTGAATTAAGTTTCCTATAATATATAAATACTTTCCATTTGGTTATTATCATATCTTGAATTTATTCATTTTTTCTCTTATTGATGACTTTGACAACTCTCATATTGGGAACTACCTAAACAGGGATATCCCAATCACTATCTAATAAATTTAATATTGTTCTAGCATCTAACAATTTAATTACATCTTATACCAAAACCAATTTCATGTATGTATTGATCCACCTATGCCCACAACCCATGGATTTTAATAATTCTCCATAGGGGTTTTATATATGAAATAATATAGTGTAATGGCCTAGACCCTCATGGTCCATCCCTTTTCCAAATTCTCTATCCTATGGGTGATGTCTTGGTGGTAGGACGTCGTTTCAGTGTACGACTGATCGATGTGACATGATCAGCATGTCACCGATCGGTGTGACACGATCGGTTTGACCGATTGGTGTGACAGGATCGTTGTGTCACCAATCGGTGTGACCGATTAGTGTGTGACCGATCAGTGTGACATGATCGGGGTGACACGATCGGTGAGACACGATCGGTGTGTCACTGATCGGTGCGACATGATTGGTGTCACGCAGCCTTGTTGAGTTTTTCTTCTACAGTTTTTCTCGTAATGCTACTTTTAAACCCTTTTAACCTTTTTGAAATGGTTCAAGGCCATTTTCTCCCCATAATCAATGTTTAAATCCCTAAGAGTGGGGTGACCCTCAACGGACCCAGTTGTGTCTCCGTGTAACATTCCCCTCTGTTTATATAAAATCCTTTAAAGTCACAGCTGTTACCAAATTTTACCGATGAGATTTATTAAATAACAATTAATCCCATCGTGTGTAACCACCCAACCACATGGTGAAACCATGATCCACCTTTAAAACCTCCGAAGATCTTGATATCCAGAAATTCCTGGGCTCATCTTTTTATCACACAAGCTTTCCTCCTTTTCTTCTTCTTGGCTGGGTTCACTCTTCCCTTGGAGCCTTTGGAGTTCCCTTCTCGAGGAAAGTGGTGTGCATGTGCTGGAGCCCTTAATGCTCGTCCTTGGAGTCCCAGATGCATCTCCCCTGCAATTTGTTCTTCCCCAGTTCTTGGCATGTTGAAAGAAATATCGATCTTTGATCATCTAGGTAGGTTTTTTCCTTCGTCTCTCTTACTGTGTATCATGCGGGGTGGGTATGATATTTTTTCGATGGGTATGTATGAAACCAAACATTAAGGAAGATAGAAAATAGACATTAAAGAATGGGGGGTCGATCGATGTTTTGTTGTATTTTTATTATTCTTGATTATGTGTTGTAAATTGTATGGGCTCATGCCCACTGAAAATCATGGCCATTGGTGGGGTTCCATGTGCACTAAAGGACCAATGCTTTTCTAGATATTCATGTGATTGGATGACTATAACATTAAAATTGGTTAATCATGTAAACTCGACCGATTAAATGGATTCCCAGAAAAAATCAATCCTTGTGTGGTCACCCCGGTTAATCCAACAGAAAGAAGAACCTAATGAATGGTGTTATTGAACCTCTAAGTTTCTCTACTCTATTTTGATCATGGTTGTGTTGTTATGTTTGATGCTTATGGGGTGATGTGGATGGGAATGGGATCCTCTATCATGGCACCGTTGTTGGTTTTGAATTTTAAGCTGTGTGGGGCTCTATCTCGAGGCTTGGTTTGGTTCCAGTACTTTGAGGGATCTCACAGATCCCGTTTTTGTTATTAAAACTTTACAAGAGAACCAGGTGTGAATGCTTAAATTGTTGTTTGGCTGTTTCTCTTTCTATGGCTTGTGGTTATACCTGTTAGTTGCCTAGTAGTTCAGAATTTACTTAAATGGGATCACTTGAACATGAAATCAAGAATGGGCTCAATGGGGAATTGTTTTCCTGGATGAGAGGTGACATGTTCATGGGTTCAGTGCTTCTTATGAATGAATAGAAACATAGTGTTTGTTCTTAAGTTGGTTTGGAAATCCTAGGTTGGGATGAGTGATTTTTTTAAATATTATATAATTTATGTTGTTATGTTTCTTAAATCATGCACCACCCAAGTAGAACACCAAGTTCTGAACACCCCCATTTCATGGTGGAGGGTTTTTTTTTCAAACACTCCTATGAGTGTTTGGATATTAGATCCTTTTCTACTCCCTTTCCCCAATATCCCAAGACTCATCAGGTAGGCTGTGATGGCATGAGGTCCATTTTAGCCCAAGGTTCTTTGGGAAGGGTAGTAGTGGTGGTTTCCCAGGAGTGTGCTGGTAGGTTGTTTCCCAAGTGTCTTCGAGATAAGGCCCAGGTGTCTTCAGGCATGGAAATAGTTGTTCTAGACCAGGTTTTTGTGGGTGTGGTTACACGTGGTTGTTGTGGACCAGGTGTTGTCGGGTGAGATGTATGGTTGTGGCCCAGGATTGTGTGGGTGGGGTATGGTAGTGGGAATGCGGTGAGAAGGGCGGGAGAGGTTGGATGCATGGGATGTCTTCAATAACCAGTGGGAAAGTGGCGTGGGGTGCCCAAACATCTATGTGTAATTACTATAATATTACTTGACTTGCGTTATTTGGGGAGTGTGCCTTGGTGTGGTTTGGGTGGATAATTTTCTTTATTCGGTGCTTTGGTTAACTTCTATCTCATGGGGAATTAGAATGCCTTCCCACTTGTGCATGATGGTTTTGGTTTTCCCTAATGAGTATACTTGTATGATCACCCCATGTATATAAAACTGTTTCCAGGTTTCCAGAAGGGCTTCATGGATTGTGCAGGTTCATACTAGTTCCGACGTTGGGACAATTGCTGTTGTTGTTTTTCTTTCTTTTGGTACTTGTTTTTTTGGGGTTTCATTTTACTTTTGTATCATTTACTTTTGTAACATGCATATGAGAATGGTTTGTTTTGCCTTTACCTATACTTCCACTTTGGTGTTGTGGGATTTGTTGTCTTATCTCCTAATCCTATTAAATAAAAAGGGTAATGATTTCCATCTTGTTTGTGATTCTATATCCTTGGTGCTAGTCACCACTCCGGGACCTATTGAAGGCGGGTCTCGAGGGTCATTATCTCTCCTTCAACTTGAAGAAGGAAGGGTCTGACAACCTTTTGTCCCTTCTCTCATCTTGGTGAAGGAAGTTCATGATAGAATGGTATCAGAGGGAGGTTGAGAGATAGGATTGATTATGGGTTTAGTCACAATGAGGATTGCATGGGATGGTAGGAAATAGTGTTGGGTGATCTTGGTGCATGAAATAGGCCAGGGAAGACAGGATATGACAAGGGATTTTAGGGCCCCCCGTGATCCAATGCAAGGACTCTGGGCCTACCGAACAACCAAGTAAGGCTACACTGATTGCACGGTAGAGATCCTAGGGAAGTTATATGCATCATAATGACTTGTGTTCTCGTGTTTCATGGGTATTTTGGGGATTTAAAATGAATAAAAAGTCTAAGAAAATTTAAAAGCAATCTTCTGCACTACTCAGGCTTAGGCATTCCTTGTTTACCTTCCACTTATGGCACCCGGATGGCGACTAAGGGTAGTACGGGCTATCGAGGCCCCAGAGGTTGGTTTTGCTGATCGACAGAGGGCTGACTGAGAGGAGGAGGAGGATCAGTGTCATAGGACGCTTCATTCCTTTCAGCAGAATACCCTTGGGAAGTACTATTATAGCATCTCAGACATGGAGATAGAGAGCTGGAAAGAGGAGATGGTGATAACTTTTAGCATAATCTAGGCTCGGACGGAATACTGGGTTCCTCTGGCTATAAGCCATATGCAGGGAGCAGTGCGTCAATGGTGGACACTTTATCTTGGGAAGAAGAGGGATGCTGAGGTTACGTGGGCTGACTTCAAGAGGGAGTTTCGGGTGGAATTCCTCTCTTCTACAATGAAGGCTGAGAAGAGGCATGAATTTCTCTCCCTCCAGGAGTGGTTATTTCAGTGAGAGAGTTGGGGATAAAGTTCAAGGATCTCCTCTTCTTTGCTCCGGACCTCTTTCCAGGTGAGGAGTCTCGGGCAAGACGTTTGGAAGAGGCACTTTGACCTTCTCTTCAGTATGTTGTCACTCCCTTCAGCTTACCGACACACATGGAGGTTCAGAAGAAATATGAAGTAGTGGAGAGGATACACACGCTGGGAGGTGTATCAAGAGAGAGAATCCAGTTGGGATCGTCGAAGGGTATGGCTGTCGGCATCAGGGCCCTCTAGGTTTTGACCATTAGAGAGCAGGCCCCAGCAGTTCTAGTTCTGATACTCTGGTCCTCTCCCTTTTCATTTAGGACTAGGACTGAGATGTTTCTTTTGTAGAAACCATGGGCACCTTATTAATCAGTGCTCGGACCGAGTACAATACAATGGGGGTGAGTCGATGCTGCACCCACCCCAGCTGCAGAAGTTTCTAGCCATGCCCTTTTAGCAGCAGCAGTAGTTGGGACAATGAGCTCCCGCTCCACCGAGGACAGACGCCGCAGGAGGAGGCTTACCTCAGGGCGCTCCTCAGGGACCTCGACCAGGGCGAAGTCGGGGAGGCGGCTGACAGCTGAGGGGCAGGGGATCTGGGCGTGGGCAGTTACACGCCACAGAGGTAGCAGCTCCAATAGGGCTGGAAGTCGTTCGAGGAACGATCATCTTGTTTAGTACTCTTGCCTATGCCTTGTTTAATACAGAAGCTTCGTACTCCTTTTTTTCACCCAGTCTGGCCCGTTCTCTAAGTCTAGATGCTGAGAGACTTTCAGTTCCACTAGTGTTGATTACACCAGTCTGAGGTTAGACCAACTTGGTTTATGTTTTTCTAGGTTGTAGACTGATGATAAGGACACATCAGTCAATCAGGGATCTTATACTATTGTAGATACATCCATACGATTTCATCCTAGGATTTGAATATATGTACTCTGTATGTGCTGTTATTGACTTATTTTGAGGAAGGATCGTGTTCTCAGAAATTTTCGGCCGACATGTGACTTTCATCGGTGAACGGGGTTACCAAGAAGGTAACTGGAAAGTGGAGCCCCTCCTCTCCTTATTAGCTGAACTATCAGTGGAGTCAGTGGATGTAGAAAAGGTAGAAGTACAAGGGATCGTCAGTGAGTTTAAGGATGTCTTCCCTGAATAAGTGGCGACTCTACCCCATCAATGTGATGTTGAGTTCGGGATAGACTTGAAACCTCATGCCCGTCCGATTTTGATGGCTCCCTACAGGATGGCACCTTCTGAGTTGCGGGAGTTGCGGATTCAAATTGACGATCTGATGAAGAAATGTTTTGTTTGAAAAAGTGCATCACCATGGGGTGCTCTAGTCTTGTTCGCAAAGAAGACATATGGTGGTATCAGGCTGTGCAAAGACTACTGGAGACTGAATCAGGTAATGGTCAAAAACCGTTACCCTCTCCAGAGAATAGATGACTTTTTCGACCAACTAAAAGGGGCAGGGTGGTTCTCCAAGATTGACCTACGGTTGGGATATCACCAGATGAGGATGAAGGAGGGTGACATCATGAAACCCGCTTTTAGGTGCAGATATGGGCACTTTGAATTTGTAGTCATATCGTTCGGCATTACGAACGCTCCTACTATGTTCATGGGACTCATAAAATCCATTTGCCTAGAATATCTAGACCGATTCATAGTCGTGTTTATTGACGACATCCTGATCTACTCAATGTCAGAGGAAGATCACGGTGAGCACCTGAGAATGATTTTAGAGGTCCTCCGACAGAACCAACTTTATGGGAAATTTTCCATGTGCATGTTATGGACAAGATAAGTGCACTTCCTTGGACACGTGGTGACTGGGGAGGGAATAGCGGTGGACCCATCTAAGGTTGAGGCAGTTGTTTCTTTGGAAACACCCAAGAACGTGGCAGAAGTTCATAGTTTCCTAGGTTTGGAAGGTTACTACCGGAGGCTCATGCCCAACTTCTTTTGAGTTGCAGCACCTTTGACAGCCTTGACCAAAAAGGGCCAGGCTTTCGTGTGGAATGGGCAGTGTGTGGAAGCCTTCAGCTATCTAAAGGGGAAGTTGGTTAGTGCCCCAGTGTTGAGGTTTCTAGAAGAAGGGGTAGAATATGAGGTGTTCTGTGATGCTTCAGGACAAGGCCTCGGGTGTTTGATGATGCAACAACAAGGTGTGATCTCTTATGGGTCTAGGAAGTTACGTCCCCATGAGTGTAACTATGCCACCCATGATCTGGAACTTGTGGCGGTCGTGTTCGCACTAATGTTTTGGTTGCATTACCTCGTTGGGGAGTGCTTCATGGTCTTCATGGATTAAAAGATCTTTAAGTATATCTTTACCCAATGGGACCTTAACTTGTGACAATGAAGGTGGGTAAAGTTTCTACAGGACTACAACTTCGTGATCTCTTACACTGATGTTAAGGGTAACGTTGTGGTTGATACCTTGAGCAAGAAGTCATGGAGGGAAGCCGTTCAAGAATCTGTGGAAGCTTGGAAGGAAATGGAAGATCTAGCTTTCGTACACCTGGATATAAGGGAGGATGGTGGTAGAGGTTTTCTGTTTCAGATGACAGTGCAGTCCTCTCTACTGCAGCAAGTGGAGGAGTCTCAGTGGGGAGACATAGAGAGTGAACTGATGCATGACCGGGTTAACCAAGGTGATTCTTTGGAAGGGTGGACGGAGGGTGGTAAAAATCAGATACTTTTTCTGAGATAAGTTGTTCATACCAGATAAGATGCATGAGAGAGTTCTTGGTGACTTCCACAACTCACCCCTAGCGGTGCACCCGGGAGTTTCCAACATGTACCAGGGTCTGAGGAGTTGGTTTTGGTGGCCTAGGGTAAAGCGGGCGAGGGCAGAGTTTGTGGCCAGGTGCCTAGTGTGTCAGCAGGTGAAGGCTGAAAACCATGTTCCAGGTGGTCTGTACAACCTTCATATATCCCCAAGTGGAAGTGGGACGACATCTCGATGGATTTCATCATAAGACTACCCAAGGATCAATGAGGTTGTGATTCTATCTGGGATGTTGTGGACTGGCTGATGAAATCGGCTCACTTTCTGGTGATCAAGGAGTCGGGTGTAGTGGATGCCTTAGCACAGAGGTACATGGATGAGGTGGTGAGGTTGCATGGAGTTCCAAGGTCCATAGTATCAGATAGGGATGCATGGTTTACCTCACGCTTCTAGAGTGGATTGCAGCAAGCTTTTGGAACACAGTTACGTCTTAGCACTACTTTCTTCCCCTAGATAGATGGAAAGACAGATCAAACCATCCAGACCATGGAGTATATCCTACGGGCCTGTATTTTGGACTCTGGGGGATCGTGGGTGTGACACTTGCCTCTGGTAGAGTTTTCCAACAATAATAGTTTTCACTCTACCATTGGTATGACTCCATTCAAAGCTTTGTACAAGAAGCCATGTCGCTCCGCCGTGTGCTGGACCGAAGTAGGGGAAGTAGGTTTTCTTGGCCTAGATGAGGTGCAGAGCACGATAGAGAAGGTTCGGATTATACATGAGAGGATGAAGGAGGCTCAGGACTGGCAGGAGTCATATGTCGATAATAGGAGGAGACCCTTGGAGTTCAAGGTAGGGAACCACGTATTCTCGAATGTCTCTGCTCGGTGTGGACAACAGAGGTTTGGTAGGGGGATTAATCTTTTTCTATGGTTCATTGTACCATTCAAAGTGTTTTGGTGGGTTAGAGAAGTGTCCAATCAGCTAGCGCTACCACTACCGCTACTGAGAATGCACGATGTCTTCCATGTGTCTTAGCTCTGACGGTACCTACACAGTGATTCACACATCCTCGACTAGGGAAGTCTAGATATCAAGATAGGTGCAATGTTTGTAGAAATACTGGTGAGGATCGATGATCATGAGGAGAAGATGTTCCATGGATGAACCATCCCTTTGGTTCGTGTATTGTGGAGGCATAGTGGGCTCAAGGAGAGTACTTAGGAACGGGAGGCACAGATGCGTGCCCAATACCCAGAGTTGGTTTTAGTTTTGTTCTGTTTCATTTTGTGTTTTTTGTGATGTAATGCTGACCTTGTTGGTTTATGAGGTGTTTTTTTTTCATACGTTGTAAATTTTATGAAAAGTCATGATATGTGGGGAAGGGAGGACTTGATCCCTATCCAAGATGCATTAAGGTGGATGCGATTAAACCTGTGTGGGTGAGTCAGTGCCACCCAAAGCGGATAGTATCTTGACATGGAGGATGAAAATCCCTGAACCGTGTTTCGGGACAATATGGATCATGAGTTTGGTGTGGTTGTTTGGGGTGGTTTATCCCCAAGGGGTTTTCGGACCCCTCTCTTCTCTTCAGGTTTAGCTTTGATTCTCGAGGATGAGAATAGTTCAAGGGGTATCTAATGTAATGGTTCAGACCCTCATGGTCTATTCCTCTGCCAAATTCCATATCATAACGGTGATGTTGCGGTGATAGGACGCCATTTCAGTGTATGACCGATCGATGTGACACGATCGGCGTATCACTGATCGGTGCGACCGATCGGTGTGACACGATCGGTGTGTCACCGATCGGTGTGTCACCGATCGGTGCGACCGATCTGTGTGACACGATCAGTGTGTCACTGATCGGTGTGACCGATCAGTGTGACGTGATCAGTGTGTCACCAATTGGTGCGATTGATCAGTGTGAGACTGATCGGTGTGACCGATCGGTGTAACACGATGGATGTGTCACTGATCGGTGTGACTGATCAGTGTGACACGATCGGTGTGTCACCCATCAGTGCGACCGATCGGTGTGACACGATCGGTGTGTCATGAATCAGTACAACCGATCGGTGTGTCACCCATCGGTGCAACCGATCGGTGTGTGACCAATCGGTGTGACACGATCAGTGTGTCACTGATCGGTGTGACCGATTGATGTGCGCCGATTGGTGTGACAAGATCAGTGTGACACGATCAGTGGGACAGGATCGGTGTTTCACTGATCGGTGTCACATATCCTTGTTGAGTTTTCTTCTACAGTTTTTCCCATAATGCTACTTTTAAACCCTTTTATCCTTTTTGAAATGGTTCAAGGCCATTTTTATATGAATAATCAATGTTTAAATCCCTTATAGTGGGGAGACCCTCAACGGACACAGTTGTGTGTCTTTGTAACGTTCCCCTCTGATTATATAAAATCTTTTAAAGTCACAGTTGTTACCACCTTTTCCCAATGAGATTTATTAAATAACAATTATTCTTGTCGTGTGTAACCACCCAACCGCATCGTGAAACCTTGATCCAACTTTAAAACCACCAAAGATCTTGATATCCAGTAATTCCCGGGCTTATCTTTTTATCACACGAGCTTTCCTACTTTTCTTCTTCTTGGTCGTGTTCTCTCTTCCCTGGGAGAATTTGGAGATCCCTTCCCAAGGCAAGTAGTACGCGTGTGATGGAGCCCTTACTGCTCATCCTTGGAGTCTCGGACGCTCCTCCCCTACAAGTTTCACATCCCCAGTTCTTGGAACATTGGGAGAAACATCGATCTTTGATCATCCAGGTAGGGTTTTTCCTCAGTCTTTCTTACTGTGTATCATGCGGGGTGGGTATGATATTGGTTCGATGGGGATGAATGAAACCAAACATTAATGAAGATAACAAATGGACCTTAAAGTATGGGGGGGATCGATGTTCTGTTGTATTTTTATTATTCTTGATTATGTGTTGTGAATTGTATGTCCTCATGCCCACTAAAAATCGTGGTTGTTGGTGGGGTTACTTTTTCACTAAAAGACCACTGCTTTTCTAGATATTCATGTGATTGGATGACTGTAACATGAAAATTGGTTAATCACGTTAACTCGACCGATTCAATGGATTCCCAGTAAATATCAATCCTTGTGTGGTCACCCTGGTTAATCCAACAGAAAGAATAACCTAATGAATTATGTGCTTGAACCTAGAAGTTTCCATACTCGGTTTTTACAATAGGTGTGTTGTTCTGCTTAATTCTTATGGGGTGATGTGGATAGGGATGGGAAACTCTGTCATGGCATGGTTGTTGGTTGTGAATCTCAGGCCATGTGGGGCTGTATCTTGAGGCTTGGCTTGGTTCCAGTACTTTGAGGGATCTCCCAGATCCCTTTGTTGTTATTGTGACTTTACAAGAGAACCGGGTTTGAATGCCTAAATTGATGTTTGGTTGTCTCTCTTTCTCTGGCTTGTGGTCATGCATCTTAGCTGCCCATTCATGTAGAATTTACTTAAATGGGATAACTTAAATATGAAATCAAGAATGGGATCAATGGGGAATTGTTTTCCTGGATTAGTGCTGACATGGTCGTGGGTTCGGTGCTTCTTATAAATGAATAGTAACAGGGTGTTTGTGATTAAGTTGGTTTGGAACTCCTAGGTTGGGATGAGTGCTTGTTATATATATTATATAATTTTTGTTCTTATGTTTCTTAAATCGCGCCCCAACGAAGTTGAACACCTAGTGCCAAACACCCCCATTTCATGGGGGGTGTTTTTTCAAACACTTCTATGAGTGGCTGGTTATTAGCTCCTTTTTTCTCCCTTTCCCGAATAGACCAAGACACATCAGGCAGTCTGTGAGAGCCTAAGTTCCATTTAAGCCCAATATTCTTTGGGTAGGGTAGTGGTAGTGGTTTCCCAGGTGTGTGTAGGCAATTTTTTTCCCAAGTTTCTTTGGGATGAGGCCCAGGTGTCTTCGGGCGTGGCAGTAGTTATTCTGGCCTAGGTGTTTGTGGGCGTGGTTACTCATGGTTGTTGTGGCCCCGATATTTTTGGGCGGGATGTATGGTTGTGGCCTAGGTGTGTGCAGATGGGGTGAGGTAGTGGGACTGTGATGAGAATGGCAGGAGAGGTTCGATGCGTGGGATGTCTTCAATAACCAGTGGGAAAGTGGTGTGGGGTACCCAAACATCGATGTGTTATTACTATTATATTACTTGACTTGTGTTATTTGGTGAGTGTGCCTTGGTGTGTATTGGGTGGATAGATTTCCTTGTTAGGTGATTTGGTTATTTGATTTTCTCATGGGGAATTAGAATGCCTTCCCACATGTGCATGAGAGCATTTGGTTTTCCCTACTAATTATACTTGTATGATCAGCCTACGTATATAAAACTATTTTTAGGTTTCTAGGAGGGCTTTAGGGATTGTGCAGGTTCGTATTAGTTCAGACATTGGGACAGTTTTTGTTGCTGTTTTTCTTTCTTTTGGTACTTTTTTGGGGTTTACTTTTACTTTTGTATCATTTACTTTTGGAAAATGCATATTAGAATGGTTTGTTTTGGCCTTACTTGTACTTCCACTTTTGGTGTTGTGGGATTTACTATCTTATCTCCCGATCCTATTAAATAAAAAGTGTAATGCCTTCCATATTATGTGTGATTCTATACCCTTGGTGTTAGTCGCCACTCTAGGACCTATTGAAGGCAGGTCTCGAGGGTCATTATCTCTCCTTCAACTTGAAAAAGTAAGGGTCCGACAACCTTTTGTCCCTTCTCTCATCTTGGTGAAGGGGGCTCATGACAGATAGGATGGTCCCTTTGGTAGTAGAGATGGTCCATCAAATTGAACATTTGGACATCTTCAAAACACTAAATAACATTTAGTATTAAATTTCCAATAGTTTTGTAGAAAATTATTATATTAAGTGTGAATGTTTCAATAAAAAATGAATATTTCAAATGGTTTGGAAGTTATTTAAGCTTCACTTATGGTGCTTCTGTACTAGAAGGGAGAATCTTATATCCAAGTGTCCTAAGGTATTCAATGATTATTTTCTATAAATAATGAGTGTATGATAGAACATGGTCCTCACTAATTTCAATAGTGGATAACTCAAAGTATTCAGAATTCAAATTTGAGGTAATGATTTGATCCTCTATGAAATCAATTAAATATCCAAAAATTCATCCACACAATCATCAAAGTGTTCTTTAAGTTTACCTATATCAATATATAATGTTTTTTCTTAAACTATTGGATTGGATCCAAAATTTTTGAATTCATCTAAGAATTCCTCCTAATGAAGATCAAAAAAGTCTTTTTATCCCAGTATTTCCACTCTAGATTGGTTTTCATTAGGTGTATATTTTTTTTATTTTTAAAAACCATAGGTTGCTCAGCAATTTTCATGAAATATATTTTTTAGTTTACCATGAGAAACATTTATCATAGCTACTCAAGTGGTAAGGAAATGCCTTCAAATTATAATATGGACTTCCTTATCACATTCCTTGTCTAATATATAAAAATAAATGGATAAAAAGAATATTCCATCAGTAAATAAAAGATCACTTACCCTACCTGTAGGATGTCTGATGGATTTTTTCATCCAATACTAAAAAAAGTGTGTTAGGTTGTAGTTATCTAAATCTCAACTATAGAAACAATGAGTAAGGATTTAAATTGATTCTTACACAAAGGTTAAAAAACATTTGAGTTGACCATTTTTCATCAATGTATAAAAAATGAAAATGATCAATTTATCCTTCAGTTTTGGTGGACTTTTATTTTAGGGGAAAACACTACAATCATTAGTGATTCAATATGTAAAAACATACTCAAGTTATTTCTTATTTTAAACAATATTTTTTGACATATTTTCAATATAAATGATTCTAGATTAAATATTGAATAAAATGAATGATTACATGGAGATTTTTTAAATGCCTAAAGAATTTGAAAGGTTTATATTTTTCACTTTTCTATTTCAATTTTTGATGGAATGGGATGGGTTGATCGGAATTATTTAAAATAGTAGTAATTATATTAATTTATTCTTGATTTATTTCTTTTCCTTTTTAATTATTCATTTTATAATATATTTTTCATTAGTTTTAAAATAAATGAGTGCAGTTAATTCAATTTTAGGGTTGTTTTATACAATACTATATTCTATAAATTACAGATTTTGTGGATTAGGTTCTTCAAAATTTTAATTTTGAACCATCCTAGGGTATTCCCTAGGTTCCTCTTGAGTATTCAAAACACTCTTTCTTATCACTTTGATTCCCCAGACACGCGTTCAATGATCTTGGTCTATAAACTCATAATTTACCAATTCTATTTGATACCAACTATAAAATATTATATATAACCATCCTCAATTAGAAAATAAATAAAAAATATTATATCAATTAAATCCTAAAAAACATTTAGGTTTTGAGATTTAGAGAATTTGAAAAAATTATAATATAATAAATCCCTTATCTTTCTTAACTAAGAAACATTTTTTCAATATATAAGAATCATCTAAATCCATGATAAGTCATCAGCACCTCCCACAAATTCTTTCACATGTGTAATCATTATAAACATGTCACATATACTAATTTTCTTAATAACATGGGGAATAGAAACATAACAAATAGGTGACATCAAACTCTCAATAATAGAAGCATATAACCAAAAATGTCAAAAAAAAATCATGGTATACATAATGTAGAAGGAATAAATAATTTGAATAATGTTATAATCAAATGAAAACAAGAGAACACCATATACATAAAAATAAAAAAAACATGGATAAAAATAATTTTTGATATCATACTGATGGAATGTATAATTTTAGACATCAAATCATGTTTTCAAGGCATTTTTTCAAGACACTATACTTATATAGGGAGAGCTCTACACCAAAACTTAAGAATTGTTTTGTCTCATTAGACATATTTATGTATCTTGAAGTGATATAATACTGAGCCCCACTAATCACATGATTAATTCTAATGCATTCACTAAAAGGTAAAAAAATATTTCATACAATTCCTTAAGGAAAAAATAGATTAATAAGCCTATGGATTACCGTATAATGAAAATTTTGAAATGTTAATAAATAAAAAACCTATTTTTTTAGTATATAATCAACAAGAATTTCAATACCTCCCTAGGTAATAAATACTCTTTCATTCTAGGTGAACATCCTCCAATATAAATTTTACAAAATAATATGTTCACATAATATAGGGTAATCAGTATATGATTAATTTAATACTAGAATATCATCCTCACAATCCATAAAGATAAATAATGTGGATGGTTAAAAAATCACATATCCTCAATAAAACAAAGGAAACTTATAGGTCTTACATAAATGAAATAAAACCTTGTAAAAATAATTCATTGAACGATTACAAGAAATAAAGGATCTAGAAAAATATTATTCGATACAATCAGTTAAATCATAAAAATATTAAATATAAATATTAGAGGAAAACATGAAATATAAACCTAATTAAGGTAAAACCTATTGAAAACAATAACCTAAATTGAAGCAAAAAACTTAAAAGACCTTTGAGAAAAAACTAACATTTATGTAAAATAAAAATTTACATGTCTCTTTCAAAGGTAACTTTTGAAAAGGTGATATAAAATATTTTTAAATCCATTAATTATTTAAAAAATATATAATAACATATTTTTCAAAAGGAATAAAGATTATCTTGGTGAAATAATTAGAGGAAGAAAATACATGTAAAAGTAAAAGAAAAAAACTTCTTATTATTTTGAAAATACCTATGTTAAAACTAAAATTGTATGAAGTGTTATAAAAAATAACTTATATCAAAATATCACAATTTAATAAAATAATAGGGTGTAAGAGACCAATCTTGGAATGAAGAATCTCATGATAAATCTATATAACTGAAGGAGAGGATACTTAAGCTATCAATATCCGATAGGAGAAACAAACCCCTTGAAATAATAAATATTTCAAGAATGAGTTTTATACGGTTTAAATGTGGATAGAGAAAATAACACATCATATAATAAAATTTCACTCTTTTCTCAAATTATATAATATAGGTATAAGATAGATGATCTTAACTCAATGAATGAAAATTATGTTTCCAAAAAGCATTACAATTATGGTAACAACTGATTCAAAATCTATTTTTAAAAATGGAAATGATTGGTCATAGTAATTCCCATGAATAAAATATAAATTTTTAAACACATCCATGGTAATTTAAGACACCATTAAATAAAAAACATGGTTCATACCATATAAATCTCTCAAGGAATTGAGGTTTGAGACAAAAAAACTCTTATAGCTTGAGTAACATTTTAATCAATATCCCATGAAAGAGTGGTCTTGTAACTGAACCTAAAATACAATTATTAAAGTATAATTAATGATATGATTCCAAAAATAGTCATTATATACACCAACAAAATTAAATTAGCTTAATAATACCAAACATGTATTAAAGAGAGTAATTTGATATTCAAACCCCCTCCCTTAGTTCTGACTCATTATACACTTGCACCATAAATCTAGAATAATTTAATTATGTTAATTAAATTAATTAAAAATAACCTTATTTATAGTTATAACCACTTATACAGATCATTTATAATTGTTATATACAATTAAAAATTAGTTAGTTTTTACCTTTTTACAACACCGGGTGTAAGTAATATCCATAGCTTTTGACTAGTTTCGTAAAAGTGGAAACGGTAACTATTAGTTTTCTAAATTAAATAATTAATAGAACATATAAGGTACTTAAATATATATTTAAATATGTTTTATAAATATATAATTTCATTTAAATGCATTTTCTATTACAATCAATGTCGATGGAATCAGTGACGAGCAAGTTTTGGCGATTCTTAATAAAGGAATGGTGATTTAATGATAAATTAGTAAAATGTTGATAAATAAATAAAATAACCCAAAAATTATATTTACATATTTATATAATATTACAATAATAAATATTTTCTCCTATTCATTCATGATGTCAATGCATAGCATTGTTGAAGTAGGGGGTTAAACCGACCCATACATGATACTACCATGATTAAATGGGTGATTATGAGGTGGTTTAGTTGTAATATAATATATCCAAGAGCATAATTAAATTATTTAGTGTTAATTAATTTTATATATTATAATTTTAAAGAATTATAATTATATTATAACTAATATATTTTCATTAGAAGATCGAATAGTACATTTTCCACTTAGTACGGTAGTAATAAACTATTGGATTAATGATAATACTTTTTTGTTCATATAATTAATAAGTGATCAAATTTTTCATAAAAAATAATTATATCATAAATATTATATTTATACATTAAAACCATTAACATTTCCATCCATTTAATTTGTGGATGAAATTAATAAAATAAATCAATTATTCCCTAGAGGAGGCAGTACACACGTACACATGGTTAACGATTTCGTTTTCTATAGATTGAAATAAATTTATAATATATTTTTCCATTTCAAAATGTAAAATATGGTATTAGTATTATAAATATTTATTAAATTAAACATTATAACCATATTTTTATTCTAGTTATGTAATAATAAACAAGATATTTGTTTTGGATTTGGTAGTCCGCACACAGACACAAACAAATTGTGTTTCCAATTTTCATAAGGGAAAAGGGGGAAGGTGATTAATGATTATTAAAAATAAATAATAAAAAATATATATAATTAATAATGATTTAATTTCAAAGAAATTTAATATTATAATGTGAAAATAAAAATAGAAAATAAGTAAGTTAAATAAAAATGACTTCTCACACTGAGGACTTGGAGATTTACTTGGAAGATACCTTAAAAATGGATGGTATGGGATAATATCTTATGATCAGAAGATCAAAATAGAGAAATTGAATTCTAAAAAAATAAAAAGGGATGTTTTTTAGGAGGAAATGTAGTTTTTATAGTGTTTACGAATGTGTGTTAAGCGTTCCCTTTTATAACTAGTGAGAATCACTACTATAAAAAGTCCTTTAACATCACTAAAATAGGTCTTTATTAGTGCTAAAAAAGAAAAGATAATTAGAGCATGATTAAAATACCGAAACATTTATCATCACTATTAAAGGGGTAAAATTATATATTTTCAGACATGCCTAACCCGTTTAGCATCACTTTCACACCCCCCCTTTAACAGCTCTCCACTACAACCTTTATATGTGCTTTTCACTCCATCATACCATTTATAAGAACTTTGTGAATTTCCAACCTTATGCATGCTTTCCTAGATTCAAACCCCGCATCTATCCTTTGAAGATGGAACGCCATTACCACTACACAATGTTGTTTTGTTGTGTTTTTAACGATATCTCTATTTATTTATATATATACATATATATATACATATATTTATATAATTATTTTTCAATACATTTATACAATATATGTGTGAGTTTGATATATATATATATACTTATATATTTTTTAAATATAAAATATATTATATTCATTTATATATTGTAGCATATAATATAAATATATATCTATTTATTAATACACATATATATGTATATATAAACATTATAAATATATTTTTATAATGTAAAAATGAGTTATATATTGTTTTAAATACATTTTTATAATATGTATATATATATATATATTATAATATACATTTTTATATGAATATATTTATATATGTATTTATATGAGTGATTTATTATATGTAAATATATGAAAACATTCATAAATTTAATTATAAATAAAATTACGTTATGGAAAATGATAAAATATAAAAATCATAATATCAATTTTAATTTAAGACCAAGGAATAAATTCAGTCCCCTTAGAAAAAGGTTGAAAACCCCTAATTAAACAATGTTGAAAATATATCAAATGTTAAAAATTAGGGGTACCATGACTGAAAACTCAATTTTTATGGCCTTTGGGGCCATTTTATATTGAAAAATGTGACAGAGGTTTATGTATATCATTAAAGGTGTAGACCTCATCGTAAGCTTTGATTTGATTTGTGGTTGAGCCCAAATAGACTCCCAGATCAAAAGTTATGGTCGTTGGAATTTTGAGTAACATTTTCAACATATTTTAAATATTTTATTAAATTTATGATTTTTTTATCTTCAAATTGATATTAAATGACTATTACTCAGTAATAATATTCAAATTATTAATTAAAAATTTATTTTTTAGTTATTTTATAATTAAATTTCACTAAATAACATATATATTAAGTGTAAATGCCTATTTAACTTATCTAAAACATATTTTAAAAAATATATATTATATTTTTAACAATATAAATATATTTATATATTAATATACTATTTTGAATGAAAAATAAAAATTTTTGAGTTATAATTTTATGAGTTATTGTAAAAAATTGCTAATAAAGGGGGTCTTTATCAATGCTTCTAAAAAAGCACTGATAAATCCCCCCCTTTATTAACAATTTTTACTAACACTAATAAAATCCACCATTTATAAACATTTCTATAAAAGTGATGATAATGGGTGGGACTTTATTAGTTCTTATAAGAAAAAATTGATTAATGCCCCCTTTAACAGTGCTTTTTAGCACTATTAAAGACCCCCTTTAAGAGCTCTTTTTAAGCACTTAACAAGGTGGCCTTTAACATCATTTTTAACTAGGACTATTAAATCCCTAACATTGGATAAACCTAGTTTTGTAGTAGTGAATGAAATTCTTATAAATATTTCAACTTTATATAATGGGATCACATGTTAAAATTTTCAGTTCAATTTAAAAATAGAAAATAATTTATTTTATGGTGGTATAAGCACTATTATATCTCATACACTAAATTATACACATGTCATTAGCATGTTTAAATACATTTACCTCTTTAATTACTAGTTTTTCTATTTAATATTTTACCACGGAAATTGTTTTTTACCTAATGTAACAAAATATTTATTCTTAAGAATGATGTGGAGTTTATTAGATAATTTAGAACCAATGATTCTAAATTTTAGATCCATTTCATTTGATTAAATTTAGAAAAGTGATAAAAATTAATTCTACAATAAAAATGTATAATGTATAAAAGACAATTTTTGAGAAACTATTACTTAAGTTATAAACTGTCGAATATAAGTTTGTAATTTGAACAAAATATTTTAAAATATAAAATTTAAATTATTTAAAAAATATTTTCTAAAAAAATGTTTAATGAGTTTTAGGTTATTCATATATCTAGTGATTTCATAAAAGTCACTATATTTTCAAAAGTGTATTTCACACTATTCACCATAAAATCAATTATTTTAGAAAAACTACAAAAAATGATCTCAATATTTTATTATTATTATTAATAATAATGGTATTAATTTTTTAAAATAAAATATATAAAGTTTATAATTCAATTTTTAAGTAATATCCCAAAATATAGTGAAAAACTATTCATATTTGAAAATAAATTTTAAAAATGTCGACAATTATTTATTACTATTTAAAATAATTTACAAATAAAGATAAATATAATATGTTATTCGTATTATAAATATATATTTTTATTATTTAATCATAACATTCTTAGTTTGAAATAAATTGTCAATTTATAAAAATATTGTTATCAGAATTAAATGATTTTATTTATTATTTTAGCTATACTAATTACATTTCATTAGTATTCAAAGTAGAATTTATTTTTATTATACTCATATTTCATAATTTTCTTACTCTTCTTAATACCCTCTAATTCAATAAATAGGTTTATAGTGGTTATATTTTACATATCTATCTTTATCAAAATATACCATGGTTTACATTTATGTTTAGCATTACTTGGGGAGAAAGCTGTCAAAAGGTCGGATGATTTATACATGAAGCAAGACTCCCCAACTATAGAACATTGGGTTAGCTTTCTTGAGCTACCACTAAATTTCTAGAATCACTCAATTATTTGAATTCTTGTGAATTATTTTGTTATATTTCTTTGCTCATATAGTTGAACAAAGATCGTTTGCAAGCCAATTTTACTGGGAATCTATATTGAAGTTGATGTTTTAATAAGTTATATAATGTTTGTTTGGATTATTATTGGGGAATAATTATAATACAAAAAACATATTTTCTTTGAAAAAGTGTTTTATCTATATGAAAATTTATTAAATTTTATTTATAAAGAGATATAACCTATTCCTAATTTAAAAAATAATTATAATGATGGAAGAATATCTAGATCCATAAGGAATAACTTCCCCAAAACATGAAAATGAATTATAAGAAAATATTACCACTATGGTTTTTTATTTATAACCCAATATATAATAGTATGTGGAGACTTAAAAGACATAGGAAACTAGAAAATAAAATTTTAAAACTCATTCTCTACTACATTATTAGTAATCTAATAGAAATTTCCTTGTTTATATGGTGATTGGTGATAATTTCCCTCTTTAGAGCTTGGATTTTGACATTGATTCATATAATTCCTAACTCTCTTGCAATTACAGTAATGGATTTTTTTGGATTCTATCTTTCCTTTACAATTTTGAGTCTAATGACATTAATATCCACACTTATAGATTTAAAATTTAAATTCAAGATAATTTCTCTCATACTTATTCCCACATTTTTTTCCTTTTAGGAAATTGAATCATCTTTCCTTCATAATCGAGGTCACCTTAATATCAATGAGATTCCACTTATATCATATCTATCATGTTTGGGATTTTAAATATGTTCACATTATTAATCAGAATTATTGATAGCTTCTTTTGAGTAATCATATCATTTATTAATATATACCTTATCCCATTAGGTCATTCGTTGGGATATTTTTCTCATTTTCCATGGATTTAATTAATAAATTGGTCCCTTTGAGTTTTATACATTACTAAAACCAATAGATTTAACATTATTGATGAAAATGTTTTGATAATTATCATAAATAACCACAAGAAAACATAACCCCATGATGTCTCACTTTATAAGACTATCATGTTATACTATAATCCTTCAAACTCAACATATATAAAACATTGTTCAACTTAATCTAACATCCTTTTAATCTATATCATTCTTGGCTCAAACTAGGGTAATTTGAGCTGGGTTATCTCATACATCTTAACCTAATCCTTAAAATATAGATCCCAAATTTCCATGAAATTGTAAAATTATTTTAAACTCAAAATTCATTGAAATATGTTCTCATAAAATTAAACATAATAATTATCTAAAAAATTAAATATCAATTAATATGTAACTCAACTTATATATCACTATGTTTTAATCTATTTTATTCATGGTCACTTTCTAATTAGGTTAACTAACTTGAGCATATTCAAATCCTTCATAATGATTCATAAAGGGGATTTTAATTAACTAAATAATATCCCTCGGTAGTGTCAAACCAAGTGTGAAATTAGTGATAATTTTCATGCACCATCTGACGATCAAGTTAATACCCAATATTTCATTTTCAAGGTTATTACCTTTAGTTTCATCTATTTTAGAGCTTGAATCCATTTTAGTATCTATAAAGGGATATAATTTATTAGTGAACCACACAATCATTACTTTAAAATCCTTATGATGTTATCCTATAATATTAATTCTTTCTTGGACATGTCCCCAGGGTTTTCATTAAAGTTATTTTATCTTAATCCATAGATTAAATGTTCATTAGTACATTAAAATTTAATCATATACTCCACTAAAGGGTTATGTAAACTTTTTAAATTTTCATAAACCCACACTTATTAAAACTTAAAATATCCACCACAAACATCCTAATCTCCATGTTATCTAAAACTTTCTCTAATACAAATAGTGATTCTCTAAAACTATTCACCCTTATCAAATTTCATAAAAATATACTTTACATACTCACATTAATACCAGCTATAAAAACTTTTTCAAAACCATAATTATTAAAAATATCAGAAATTATTTTTCATCTCTTTTATGTCAATGATATTTTTAGTTTTGAAGAATTAAATAATTAGGATAAATCATAAACTAATAAATCCCATTTATTTTACAACTAATTTTAATTTTTTCACTATATAAGAAACACCTTGATCGCTGATAATACTTCAACAACTCCCAAAAATTATTCCCCATGAGGTATCCTTCAAAACATATCATGCGTACTTATTTTATTCATCACTTTGGGAATGGAAAAATAAGAAAGGGGTGAGCTCAAATTCTCAATAAGGTAAATATATAACTATATCTGTCAAAAACATAATAATTTTAAACATAATATAGAATGAATAAATAATATCAATAATTCCATAATCAATAGAAACTGAGATCATTCTATATCCATAAAAATAAATGAAATCATGGATAACAATAATTACAAATCTCATACTGATGGAATTCATAATTTTATAGTTAAAAATATAATGTCTAGGATTTGTACTAAGAAAATATATTGATTTGGGGAGACATATACACTTAAACCCAAGTTTTTTTTGTCTCATGGGATATATCAATTTATCAAGGGGATATTTAATGTTTATCTACTTCCTTACTTGATTATGTCAAATTTATTATCCATAAGATTTTATAAGACATTTCATACCATTCCCTACAGAATATCTGTGTGAATAAAATTATTATTATCTATATAATGAAAATATAAAATGTAAATACACAATCAACCTTTGGTTATAGTAAATAATAATGAATAATGCCAATACTTCCTCTGTTAATAAATAATCATTCTTTTTAGGTGAAAATCCAATAATCTAAATTTTGTAAAATTATATTTTCACACCATATAGGATAATAAGTACACAATTAAGTAAATAATGGAATAAAAAGATCATAATACATTCATGGAATAATGTGTATGGTTACAAGAGAACATATCCACAATGTTACAAGGAAAATCTATAAGGATGTTGAGATAAATGAAAAACACCCTCCCAAAAAGAATACTTTGAATGGTATCCAAAAAGAAGGGATCAAGAATATAATTATTTGATATTGTGATTTCAATCACCAAAATTATAAATATATATTTTTTTGGGTAAATAATAAAACATAAAACCTATTAGTGTATATCTTTTTGAAAATGATAATGGGAATTAAGTGAAAACATGAAATATATTTTAGAGAACATTCTTAACATCGTTGTAAAAAACAAATTTAAATATCAACTTTAAAGGTAACATTTGAAAAGGTTACATGAATTAATTGAAAACCTTTTCCTATTAAAATTAATCTATATTAATTGATCCTTAAATAGAGTTTATATTGGATAATTTATGATAGGAAGACAAAACATATGAACGTAAAAGGAAAAGTCATTTTTATTGTTCTAAAAATACTTTTTTCACAACTCACATTGTAATAAGAGTAATAAAACATTAATTTATATAATAATATGAACATATAATAAAATATTTTTGTATAATAACCCAATAATGGAATAGATATGTTAATTAATAAGAAATAAAACTCATGGAGAGGTGACTTAAGCTATCAACATCCCATAAAAGAAACAAACACCTTAAAGTAAAAATATCAAAAGAAGGGGTTTTATATAGTATAATTATGAATAAAAAAAGTACTGAATAATATAATAAAAGGATATAATAAACCTAAATTATATGAAATAAGTACAATATAGGAAATCATTACACAATGGATGAAATCTGAGTTACCCCAAAGCTTTACGATTGGGGTGACAACTGAGTCAAAATACATTTGATGAAAAGGAACTGATTTGGATCAATATTTAAAATAAAAAATATAAAATAAATATATATAAATGTAATTTTAATACACTATTAAAATGGAAAAATATTTTCCAACCTAAACATCTTTCAATGAATTAAATTTTCAGACAAAGAATTCTTGCATATTCTGTAACATTTTAATCAAAACCCATTGAAATAGATGGATTGTAATTGAAACTAAAATACCATTATTAAAATATAATTCATGGGTTGATATCTAAAATTGGTGTTATATAGACAACATAAATTAAATTTTCTTCATAATAACAAACATGTCTCAAAGAGAGTAATGTTAGATGATAACCCTTACATTTGTTCTGATTCATTCTGTAATAACGTCAATTGTTTTAAATAATTAAATTACGTTCATTACTTACATACCCAAGAACCCTATTCATAAATATAACCACTTAAACTCCTGATTTAGAATCATTATATACATATAAATATCAGTTATATATTACTTATTTTCAACACCTGGTGTAAGTAATCATTATTTCTTTGAACCAGCTTCATAAAAGTACCACTGGTATCTATTAAGTTTAAAAATTCCGTCATTATTATTTAAAATAATTGAATAGAATAGTTATTCCAATATAATTTAAAAATTTATAATTTCATTTCATAAAATTTTTTTATGATCCATGATGATGGAATCAATGACTAACTTATTTAGGAGACTCTTAATGAATGAAGAGTGGTTTCTTAATTAATGAGTTAAAGGATGACACAACCTTACAAGTGCCAACAAAACATTATTTATAAATTTATAATATATTTTACTAGAATTTTTTTTCACATATTCATACATTATATAAATTTATAGTATTTTTTAATTAGGGGGTCAAACCGATCCAAACAAGAACCTACCATTATTAATGGGTGATTATGAGGTGGTTTAGTTGTAATATAATTATAAAAGATGAATAATGGTATTGTTTAGTTTTTATGTTTTTGATATGTCATAATTTTAAATACATATAAAGAGTAGATAATTTATACAATGTCATTACATAGAAATAATATATCATCTTCTTCTTAGTATGCTCGTTTTAAACAATTGAATTAATGATAATTGTTTGTTGATCATACCAGTAAGAAGTTATCCAATTTTTAATACCAAAAAATTATTGATATTATAAAAATGGTATTTATCCATTAAAAAAATTATAATTACTCTCCACATAATGTGGTGATGAAATGAAAAACTGAAATCAATTGTTCTGACTAGGTGGTTGTCCACTAGTACGCATGGTTGACATTTTATTTTCCATAGAAATTGAGAAATGTATAATATGTTTTATCACTTAATAATTTAAAATATGTTATAAATATCATAATTTTTTTTATTAAATTCAACATTATTACTATCCTTTTATGGTGGTTAAGGAAAACACTTTACGTTTTGTGGAGGCGGTAGTCCATGCGCACCAACATGAATGTCATTTCATCTTTTCAAGAGGAAAAAATGTGAAAATGAGAATAATAATTTTTATCATAGAATAATAAAATTATGTATATAACCAATAATAATTTCATTAAATTGGTATTTTAATATTATCATTGGAAAATAAAATTATAAATGGGATAAGTTTGGTAAAAATGATTACGCACATTGAACACTTTTATATTTCATTAGAAGATCCCTTGGAAATAAATGGAAAAAGATAATATATTGTGACTCGAAGATAAAAAAAATAAATTGGATTCTATTGTATATTAAAATATAATTTATTCTATAGGAAACCAATGTTTTATAGTATTATTTAAGGAGTGGTGAGATTTCCCTTTTACAAGTCATGAGTAAGGAATTTTTATAAATATTTCCACTTAATATAAAGGGAACACATCTTAAAAAACTCAAGTGGCCCCAAAAATATACAATAATTGAGTGAAGTGTGAGATAAGTTATATAATATATCAACTACCAGATTCTAGACATGTTTTAAACTTGTTTCATTCCATTTAACAATTGAATTATTACTTTTTCCATTTATGTTTTTCCTGTGGTAATAAGTTTTTACCTATTGTAACTTAATCTATAATCCCAAAAAATAAATTGTAAGTTATTAGATAATTTGAGCCCACTCACAGAGAAGTTTTTAAAAAATATTTGATTCAATTTAAAATAGTAATAAAAAATACATTTAAAATAAAAATGTATAATGTAATGATTTTTTTCAGAAAATATTTCTTATATTCCAAAATATCAAATTTAGGGTTTTAATTAAAATATGATGTTTTCTATTATATAATGTTACTTATAAAACCTATATTTACTATATAAAATTTTTTTATAAGCTTTAGGTCATGTTTATATCCACGTGATTTCATTAAAATCACAATATTCTAAAAAATCGTATTTTCCACCTAACACCTAAAAATAAATTATTTTAGAATACACAAACAAAATATAACAATTATATTATTACTATTATTCCAAAAATGATTTTAATTTTTTAAAATTAAATTTATAATGTTTTATAATTAAATATTTAAATAAAATCCCAAAATACAGCAGAAAATTGTTCATATTGGAGAATAGATTTTTTTAATGTTTACTATTATATTTTATTATTTGTTATCAATTAAATAAATATTTATTGGTAATATTTTATTCATATAATAAATATATTTTATTATTATTTAATAACAATATACTAAGCCTGAAATAAAACACCAATTCTAGAGAGATGTATTTTTAAGAATAAAATGATTTTCCTTTAGTTTTAGCTACACTATTTGAATTTAAATAGTTTTAAAAGAGGATTTTTTTCATTATAAACATATTTAATTATTTGGATACTCTTATTAATGCCCACTATTTCAATGTAAAGGTTTTTAATGGTTATATTTAATACTTATATCTTTATTTGAATGTCTCGTAGTTTTTTTTATGTTTTGATTTGGTTATGGGGAGGGCTATAAACCACGTTAACTTATTTAAATGTAATAATATATTAAAATTTTGGGTTGTTTAATTCACTTTAATAACATTTTACCATCAGTTCACTACTAATGTACTATGTATCTTTCCATTTTTCTCTTCTTCCTAACTTTCTGACCATGTTATTGAATTGAGTTTTCATATTATTCATGTAATTTTATAAATAAATCCGTATATATTTAATATCGTCTTTATGTCTTGAAAAAATTGAATCCATCCTAATTATAATTTTATTCATGATTTATTCTTAATTAGTTTTTGAATCGGATGATTAAGGTCTATTTAATTTTTGAAATTATATCTTAGGTTGTGGTAAAGATCTAGATGAAAAATTTTGTCTAAACAGTTCATGATATATCCAATAGTGTTTAGGATGATTTCTATATCCATGGTTGTAAGTATTTAAAAATCTATAATCAATAGAATATAAGTTAGGTTTGTAGATTGTAAAATTAGAATTCATAGAAATTTGGGGAGACATATCTGAGTTAGGATATCAAGATTCAAAATGAACAAACATACCATAGTGGTGGTATTTCTCTCTTAGTGAATATTTATTGGAAATCATACTAAATGATGGATAAGTTTCTTGAATAAAATTTGGGTCTCTTCTGTGGATTTTTACCCATCTAGAAAATTTGTGTTTTGAATTTTGAGAATGTTTTTTTAAAATATACTCGGAATAGTGTGAACCATGGGTTAAAACCCATGGTTACAGGAAATTTATTATTAAAAGAGATAGTAAAAAAATCAAATAAAGAAGCTATATAAAGGGAAAAGGTATAACATAGGATTACAAAAAAGAAATATATCACTTAACAATCACTTAATTTGGTGTATGTTTTCTCTACATTAGTATCCACGCTGACCTATCTGGTTCATAACTCTCTTCCACTAATTTGGAGCCTTCCAAGTGTCATCCTGATCATTTGGGCCCGATTATTCTTGTTTCACATCATTAGGCTTGATTCCTCTAGTAAAATCATTTTTTTATAAAAAATGTGTTATGTTGGATATCATTTAGATTTTTGATTTCCTTTTCATTATCAATTCTTGAAAATCATTCAACTCGAAACTTCCAATGAACATTTCTAAATTACTCATGGAAGAATTACCTACTATTTTATTGATTTAAAATTTAAATCAAATTAAAATTTATTTATCAATGAAAAGATTCTAGGGGGATTGTGGTATCCTCTTCAGTTTTTCCTTCCCTTCCATTTAACCACCAGTGACAAGATCACCCACTGCATTCTAAAGAATAGTACCCTCATCCTTGTTGTCTTCCTTACCTGTTGTTGAATCTTGCTAGAAATCAGTACCAATTGTAAAAGAATTCTTACTCAGACATGTTTGTTTGATCATCCTCCTAATCCATTTCCCTACATGGAATATTGATTATGAAATCACCCTAGAGAAGTCATAAAAAGGAGGGTCTCAAACTCACTTTCCTATATGTGACCATTTGATATATTTCATCACCCAATAAAACATTTTTTCATTTGTTAAGAGGTGATTCATTATCTACCCAATGAACTAGAGGTTGACCCTTCTTAAAATTTTATCTCCCCTTAAATTTGGTAGCCTACACATCAACTCTTGAAGAGTATAAAAAAGGCATGTTTCCATCAGTATCAGTGTATCTAGGCCACAAAACAGTATCCAACTGGGTGGTCTTTCAATTCCCGAAAGACTTATACCCTTACTAAGTTTCAGTTTAAGCTAAGTAGAAGAGGGGGATCTCACGACCAAAAATGTATTCCTTTTTATGGTTATGAAATTTGAATCATCTTCCTAGTCCTACTATAGATCATCATCAAAGAAAGAAAAATCATATAGGGGCTCTGATTCATTAATATATTCTGCACCAATTCTATCATGTTCTTCACATTCCATTATTTCATGGTCCAAGTCCACTGTCATATCAACCTTACCGTAATTGTAGTATTTCTATATCACAATTGTTATCCCCTATTCATCTTGGTATTGATTTATTAAGTCCATACTATTAGGATCCAAGGTTTGGGCCTCCCTAGATGAATATTAATTTTTTGTTTGCACCTAAACTCATTGATTCCTTATTCTACCTACTAAGGATGTTAATGTTCTGGTCTATCAGATCACAATTTCCATAATGAAAGATAAAAATAACCCTTTTAGAAGTGTTTCCAATGTTGTTACACCACAAGTAGATGTATTAACCCTATCACTCTTAGTCAAAATGTTGAGTTGAAAGTCATAAAAGTTCAAAATAACAATTCTAATAAGGTGGAGTTAAGATCAACCTCCACTAGTAAGCAAGAAAAGTGTCTAAAACAATCCCTTTTAGTCTCCCTATCCATCTTTATTAACACTCCAATAGAATAAGAGATCCCCAATAAATATTTTAGGGTGCCATAAAAACTAGAGCAACCCTCTAATATTAATATAAAGCTGGGTTATAGAGTTTTGAACCTTTAAGGGATTAAAGAAGGGTCTTAATATTCAATTATTACTATTCAAGGCTTCAGGGTAGAAAATACAAGACTCTATGCCTTATATTTCAGGTCTATATTTTTGAAGATGATATGGAAGTACCATATACCTAGTGACATTATACACCATCCATAAAATCCTCAGAAATCAACCAATCTCTTCTAAAACTTAGAATAATTTCATTTACATTATTGAGATAATGAATAGTGAATGAGGGGTAATCCTAATGCATGAAGGATTAATTAAAACCATTGGAAGCTAAACAATTCTAACCCTATACTTCTCAACGACATGTTCTCTAGGATGAGGTGGAATTAAATTTCCTTAGGGATCTATTATCTCTGTATTATATTACATGTCCACATTCTTTTTTAGAGAACATAAATATTTTTCTATTTTAAGTATCAAAGGCTCTATGGTTTCATATTTTATTCTAGTTTTTATTCACATTGTATATTTTAGAATTTATTTTTTAAATGAATTGATTATTATTTTATGTTATGTTTTTCTTGTTAGTTTTTTATCTTGGTTTCTCGGTCCTTCTCTAGAAACATCGCCAAATTTTTTCAGGAATATCCTCAAACCAAAAAATTTAATTATTGATATTCATTGTTAAAAATAAAATATAGTTATCCATGGTAAATCTACAAGTAAGTATTGAAAATATTTATATGTTACCCATAGAAATAACTTGAAAACAAGAAAAACATCCACAAATATTGAAAAAAAACGGTGATGAAAACATTAGTGAAAAAATAGGTGAATGATAAATTATGATATTCATATAAAAAAGTATTTTAATACGTAATTATAATAGGTAAATTATTTTCAATCAAATAGTAGGAGAAAAAACGGAATTTTCATTGTCTAATAACACTTTTATTTACTCAATCATGTGAAATTGTATTGAACCAACATCAAATAAAAATATTTACAAATATATTTTTCAAAGAGAAGAAAAGTGAAATTTAATATTCAAACATTTTCAACTATGAAACTAAACACTTCACAAATAATGAGTGGATGAATCAACAAGACATAACTATCATTCTACATTAGGGTTATTTCATTCAATTGGTTGAAAAATTTATTTCCAGAAGGTTTTTAAATGAATAGTTTTGTAATTGTTTGGAAAAAAGTGAATAAGAACAACTATAATTAACATTGTATCATTAAATATGTTACTACTAGAGAGAAATATAAGAAAAATTATATCTATGAACAAAATATGACATGATAGAAGATAATTAAAACATTAAAAATAATTTTATTCCCCATGTAATATGTATCCCAAAAAAAACTTTTACAAACAAAATATATCAATAATAAATTCATTTGAATAAAAGAAAAATTAGAAGAAAAAAACAAGTAGAATGAGAAGTTATAAGAGAACAAAAAAAATATCCTATATCATATTGATTTTTTTTCCTCTCCAAGATCCCACACAAAAGCGTCAGCTTTCTTATTTTGTGACTCCTGCTCCATTGTAGGTCTCTTAATTCCCAATTCTCCGGCCACAGCTACACCCTGCTATTTTAAGTATAATTCACAAAAAAAAACTCTACCCTATTGCTCATAGTTATATAATATACACACATATCTCAAGTTTCCACATGCTGCATCTATCACTATTTGTTATCCTCTTTGTGTGACTCAAGCTAAATCCTCAAAACAAATTATGATCCCCCAATTGGACTAATATTGACCTCCACATGGATTGGTTTAAACATGTAATATCTTTCATAAAATTCAACAATCTTACATTATATATACACATATTCATTTACCCATGCTTCTAGTTGGGATTTAAATTTTAGTTAGTTTGAGAAATTAGGGCACACATGTAATATTGATCCATAAAAAACAATGAGAATCAACAAAGTTATAAATACTTATGATCTTCAAAAGAAAAATGATAGAGAACTGAAAAAAGATATACATTTAAACAAAAAAAGATGTATGATTGGGCTTAATACTTATGGAAATGAGAAAATAGATTACGAATTAAGAAAACACTAATGAAAATAATAATAAAAGGATTTTGATGAAAACACCTTTTTATTTTTTATGATATCTTAAAAATATAAATAAATTAGTTCTAAAAATTAATTTTCAATATTATAAAATGGAATGTTTAAATTATTATACTCATGATCAATACAATTTCAAAATTATTTCAAAATAACATTTAAATGACAATTCTATTAAAACCAATTTAAATATTGGTTATTAAAACATATAAAATTTTAGATAATGAACCATTAAACACGTAAGCACCAAAAGCACTCCTTATTATAAGGATATTAAATTAATTCTATACTCAATAGATAGTTAACCAATCCTTATAAATACACCAATAAAAAACATTTTTATATAAAAACTTTAATTATGTTCTCAAAATTATGTGGAAATGTACATAAAAAATGCACCACAATCAAGTGGCTCTTTATATAAAATTTTTTATTATATAATCCCACTTTCTCATCTACTTTTTCTCATAGTTCACATCAAGGAATCCATCTTACCAAATAATAATGAAAACTTTTAAAGTTTCATCTTTATATTTTATTTTCCTGTAATATATGAACACTACCATATCTAAGTCCTCTATCACTACTCAATTATTATATTAGACTAATTAATTAAACACATTACCATTTTAATGTATTTAATCAAAACTATTAGCTTCTTAAAAAGTAATTAATTTTTTCCCTTATTACCCTAAAATTTATCTCTTTATCATGTCCTTGTATTTATAGACTTTTCACCTCACTCAAATTCCTTTTTTGAAAATTCATCTTGCCCCTAAAATACAAATAATGGATCAATAAAGCTCTATAGTTGAAAACCAATTCACCTTAATGGAAAATGTAAATTTGTATCAAACAATCCATAATATCTCATATTTATGAGACCAATAAGTTTAATTAATAATTTATTTTCTCCATTAATCTACAACTTCATATAATCAAAAAATAAAACCCAAATTGAGCTTCCACAACAATATTCATTTCTTATACCTTTGAAAAAAATGTTTAATTCCACAAGGAACTCATCTTCGATATTCTTGGAAATTATTCATGTGACATAAGAATGCTCTTACAAATCCCAAACTCAAAATATTTTAAGAACCATATTTCCAAACTCAATAATATAGCACTTTTAGAGACAAAATAGTAAATTTGTTTTATAATCTTCACTATGAATTCTACCCCATCACCATTTTTCTTAGTCTAATCTGATGTTAATCATTTCTTTGATGATTCACATATGACCTAGTGGATGTATTATTAAATAAGGATCAATCACTTTTAATTCATCTGAATCATTATATTGATTCAAGTTCCAAACCTCGAATCAACAACTAATATTATCCACTTTGTTGGTTTTGGATCTTCCTCATCACCAAGATCAGTAGTCATAACTCATCCAATCTCTACTCATCTTCAAAATTAGATAAATCAAAACCCCTAAATTTTTTGATTCATGATGTTATTTCATAATGAGGTACTTATTTATATACTATAAATTCATTGATTATTATTTGAGAACTTAGTTAAATTTGACCTTAGTTATTAATCTCAATTTATTAGTGAATCCCTAAAAATGATTTTGTGTTGGGTTAATTCGTCTTTGATAATCATCACCCAATAGAAAATGGTAAATATCCCTTGAAAATAATTTGGCATCACCTATATTACTTTTTATATTTCAATAGATCCTCATCGATTAATATTACATATCAATGAAGATATTATGCATCGATATAAAGATATAATGTATTGTCCGCACATATTACATATTGGACACATGTTGGATTTAATATTATGAATACATGTTATTCATATATAAGAATGAAACCTTAAACCAAGATATCTAATGTAGTAGTAAACAATAAAATTTACTAACTATATAAATATGGAAAAATTAAAGTTAATATTACACAATTTATAAAAAAATTACACTAAAACCATTGATATTCAGTAACAGTCATTTCAAAACCTTGAAATTCACCAAATTCCAATTATATTATTATATAATTTTTAAATTCAAATTTTATAAAATATATTTATATGAATGCATCAAAATATTTGATTTCAGAACCATTAAATTAATCATAATAAATGTTCTAAAAATATTTATTATTGAAACTCCAAAAAAATATTATTCCAAACACATACAAGAATAATATTTTCACAAAAATTCAAAACATTATTATTTTAATACAATTTATCAAATTCATAAAATTTCATCAAATTTAATAATATAATAATTAAAATGGATAAAAAAATAAAATGTGGACCACATATAAGATAGATCCACATTAAATTCCCCATGATAAGACATTATTTATTAACAAGTAGTCAATAATAATATTTGGAAAAATTAAATCTATAGATTAAATGATTAAATATTTTATTAGTATAGAAAATATCATAAAAAAATAAATTCAGGTTAATGTGGTGTGTTCTACATTACACAAGAAGTAATCAATGATATATTATTTAATTTTCTTCTTTTACAATTACATGTTTGTGTTAATTTGATTGAATAATAATTATGTGTGATTGTGGTTCTGTATAATCCGAATTGAGTGACAATGATATCATATGTTTATGATTTTTAAAATTCGTTTTTAATGGTATACGGAGTATAGAATTTCCAATTCATTGAACATAATAATTAATTTTTAAATATTTTATCATTCTTATTAGAAATAGAAATTACTAATTGTGATTATAGTGAAAACTTTTTCAATTTGAAACATTTTAGTTCCTTATTTATAATCATAAACATTGTTTTGAATGTCTTTTATTAAAATAAATCATTAAATAACTATGTGAGATCCCATGTGACAATTATAAAGAAGTACAAAAAATTGTTGAGAGTATTTTTCCCCAAAAATGGAAGGATTGGATCTAAAAACTTGATAATTCTACTTCGTATTAGGAAATATCCTTAAAATTCCATATTAATGTCTTGTCTAAGGTTGGTTTATTGAAGTGCTTTTCCTCATACTATTGAGGTAGAATAGATGGAATATTGTGATGTAAATAATTGTAATTTTAATCTCTCCCTAAAAATAAAATAAATATATATTCTTGTAAGGTATATAATAAATTACAATGAATTCATATGAACATTAAACACACTTCAAGGTAAAATAAAAGGATTTCTATGATGAAATGCACTTGAAAATATTTTTTTTTAAGATACAGGAAAATTGATTCTTTATAACCCTAAATTAAGCATCTATCCTAGAAAATTTCAATACAAATGATTTGGAGATTTTATAATCATTAAAGTGCATCATTTTTTATATTTAATATTACATAAGAAACTAAATACAAAACATTAACTATTGATTTTCCCCCAATAATAATCATTATAATAAATATTCAAGAAAATAATGAGAAGGGGATCCTACTATTTAATATTTTTTTACTAATGAAAGATTATATTTTTCCTTCAAGTCTGGTAATTTAATGTGTTATCCACTCTTTTGAATTTTATTTTAGATTATATATGGGAATATATTCAGGGTAGTATGTAACCCACATCTATAGAAAGGGATATACATCATTATTAGTTACTATTTTCATTATTAGAGGGATAGTTATGAATTTTTTTTAAAAATATTATTCTTTATTGTTTCCTTTCCATATTTTCCAACTTAAAGAAAAGAAGAAAAAATGATAGTTTTTAAGTGGTTTTTTTGATATTTTCAAGGCATAAGAACTTCACTTATATTTACATAAAACTAATTTTATACTTATTGAACATTAATATTGCATGAAATTTTTAAATTTGTATCATTTTTGGTACTAAAATGGGAGGAACAAAGTTTAACATTATGATAAAAGAGAGTTTTTTACATGTATAGATTTAAGAGGACTAACTACAATAATAGGGAAGTACATAATCCATTAAACAATTCAACAAATGTTCATCAAATAATATTGAAGTTAAAATAAATTTTTCAAACATTTATTGATGAATTTACTTGTGTAATATCATGTGAATGCTCTTTTTGTGTTGAAATGAAAAAATTGGATTTCCAATTCATTTGAGAAATTTTTTCCCATCATAGGACTCAACATTGAAGACATTGTTTAAAATTAAAATATCTTTTCAAGAGAAATTTATTTTTATAAAAAAGAAATTTAAATTTAGAATAAATATATCAAAATAATATAATAGTGAATATAAATAATTTTCTAAGATAGTAAATTTTTTTGGTAAAATGTATTATACGATATGAAAATATAGTCAATATTTTGACATCATAAGGAATAAAAAATTATATAATAAATAATATAATGTCTCGATATAGGAAAAAAATTATTCATTAAAATAATTTATTTCGAAATAATAAGATTAACTTTCCAAACCTGTAAAGACTTTTCCAAATCCTAGAGTATATTATATGATATTAAAAAATTATTTATGAATAGAAATCATTACCATTCCCAAAATAAATTAATTTAAGGAATTATAATTCATTATGATTTTTAATTCTAAATACTAGGCCCTAAATTTCTAATACCATGGTTCAAAACCATTGTAATAAAAATGTATTTCTATTTTTTCACAACTAAAATTATGAGGCCTATGATTAGAAATTAATAAACAATTTCCCCTCATTTTTAATAATTACTCAACCATTCTCCCATTTCTATCTTATCCAAAACCATTGGAGAACGTTTGTATCTAATTTTCTCTCTCAAAAAGATTTGGAGAGAGACATAAATAGATGATAATTCCAAACACGATATCTATTTCTCTCTCAAAGAGAGTTATAATTTTTTTTTCATTTTAAATAATAGAGAATGGGTGACCAAAATCCTTATCAATATTTCTATTTTGAGTGACCAATCTCTAATGATATAAAGAGTTAATTTTCAACATTTTTAAAGGTAAATGGAAAGGTATGGGTTTTTTAACTTTCTCTTGATTTTTTATTAGAAATTATTTTAAATTTCTTTACATCTCCATTTGTAATGATGTTATGATTAATTATTGAAAATATATGATTTTATTTTGAATAAGATATTTATATCACTACTTATTTTACCACAATCATAAGCTATTACATTTCCATAAACATCATTCAATAGGATATTTCTCTATCATTTCACTAGTCTACAACCATTTTATTCATTGAGTAATTATAAATAATATCTATACATGATGGTTGTATCCCCTTATACTACACCACAATTTGGGATAATTTCCATTATAAAGTGAATTTCCTATAAATATTGTTATATTGATGTATATTAAAATATACATTTTTAAAATTTTATTGACTGGGGAAACATTGAATATTAGTTTACTCATTAATTAGATGAAAGAAAGTGAGGATTACCAAGACATTTTTTTGTAATTGATTCATTTTGGAACATTATACGACGGATGAATTGGATATATTATCAGAGGAGTAGAACCTGTAATTATATGTCAACATTATTTATCATTGGGTCTCATGGGACAAACTTGTTCATGTATTTGGTGTGTATCCTACCCATTTTTTTCATGATGTCTTGAAATGAGGCCTTGAAGGTATGTTTATAAAGTCTGACATTATGCATTCTATCATAATGAAATAATTTTTTTTCCTGTGTGAATATATATTTCTATTTTTATGTTATACATATATATATTTCATGCTCATGTTAGCTGTTATATGGAACCGTTTGATTATTATTTATTCCTATAATATTATTCATGACATATTTAATACATGATAGATTCCATTTGTAACCTACCCCATACTGAGCATCAGAGTTCACCAATTTATTTTATTTCTCTTTTCCCTAGGTAATTAAATAATATAATGAATTATCTAGGGAAATTTTAGAAGGAATAATAATGTTTTAATTTAATTTTTATGATGTCTTTTATGTTTTCAAATGTAGTGTAAGGATTATGTGTGTATTTATCCTCCTAAGACTAATAAACTATTGGTACCTATGTAATGATGTCTCTAGTATTTTTTTTAATAAAAACAATATTCACTCGATCAAGGTTACTTGGGTTAGGGTGTTATTGTTGGTGTAAAATTTTTTTAGAACCCTTGGTAACTAGATTTAGAAGAATATAGTTAGATGACACATAAATTATGATAAACCCTTTGGATATTCAATGAATTTTTATAGAATATATTACCTACAATTTAATTATATAATATGATTTATTTTTCTTAGATTTATAGGACAATTGAGTATATGTAATTGTTTAGATATGGAACCTAATATAAGGATTTTAACTGGATCAAAACCTTTAATCAATGTTGTGATTTCCATCTAGAAAAAGTTAATGAGAGTGGTGTAAGATCTGAATGGATTATAACTATATTAGGGTAGTTGAATCATTCTATGACCACTAACTATGACTATATGGAACAACCTATTTCACCAGAACATGGTATAATAATATCAGACTACATCATGTGATAACAACTCTTATCCTATAATATTACCACCAATCCATTAGAAGATGAAAATGTGATCAATCCCCTTGAAAAGATATTCCTTACTCTGGTAATTAGTGAAATAGGGAAGGTTATCATAGATGTATTCTGATTTTGGGTAGATGTTTATCAATGTTTTTAATTTATTTGAAACACTAAGAAGGAGTAAAAGATAATGGGTATGAAATTGAATTATTTTAATGTGATAATCTTTGGAAATTGATTTACATCATACGAAATTAGATGATATGGAAAGGAAATTATTGAATTTAAGATAATAGGAATATAAAAATGTTGATGATTATGAGGATAATTTTACAAGGACAAGTATACATTACATGTACTACATATGAAATCTATAATGAAATATTGATCACTTCTTTAATGGGATAAAACCAAGCCTTTATATTTTATTAATTTCTCAAGAAATTTTAATATATTAGGAGATAGTATCAAGTGACCTAAATATGGAGAATTTATTTTCTAATTATTATATTTTTAAGTAACTAATTAAATTAATTGGATAAATGATCTCCATGTATTGGTAAATATGGAAAAGGATAAGTGAAGGGTGAAATCTGTAATCTTTAAAAAGTGTGGAATGAAACACCAATGCAATTTTTTAAATGCATTGGGAGTTTTTTACAATTATGATGATAAATTCCAACATTCTCTTGAATAATAAGAAATAAATTTGAAAATTTTAAGGTAAAATACTTCAAATAAAATGATATTGGGCATTATTCTAATAAATACCCCATGTTTTAAAGGGATATCCCTTATAGGAGTCCAAGAAAGGAAGGTTATGAATATGAAATTACTATTGTTGAAGTGTATGTCCTGAATGAAATGGTATGAAGTAATTTCATTATAAACTAAATATTAAATCATGATTAATTTGATTAGATATTGATACACCCTTTTATTTTATTCATGTTTTCTAGGAACATTGACACATTTCCTCACAAACTAGTAAAAGCTTTTTCAGTCAAAACAAGTATTGGAAATCTCAATATAATGAGAATATAATTTGAAATTTCTATTCAAATTCGTAGATATTCCCTAATTTAAAGAGGTTGATTTTTATACCTATGTTTGTATTTGACATAATCCTTGGGATTACATGACTCTAATATTATAACACAATAATTCTCTACTAAGTCAAGGGGGTTGTGAAGGAGAAAAAGAATCCCTTATTATTATATAAGAGACTTAATTATATGATTCCTATCTAGACCTACCTCAAGTATCTCAAGTTAATGAAATTATAGGAGGAGAACAATATAAGATGAATTTTATAGATGGGAGGGAAATCCTAATAATGTAGGATATACCTATTATGCGAGAATACATTAATGTGGATCCAAGGGAATTTCTTAATCATCAACCTAAACATGAAATTAAGTTTTCTATAGAACTAAAATATAATATGAAACACCTATGTAATCATCCCAATTGGATTCCCTCTGTGAAATTGGTGGAGTTAAAAAAACAACTACAGAGCTATGTGAGGAGAGATTTATATCCAATTGTGTATCCATTTTTGGATAACCAACCGGAATTTAAAAAAATATCTTTTAATGTGGATTTAGATAAATTATAGGGAAATGAATTTCATTAATATAAGTAATAAGTACCATTTATCATGAATTGGTGACTTTTCTGATCAACTTAAAGGATCTCAATACTTATCAAATATTGATCAACATTTTGGTTATTATCAATTAAGTGTGAATAAGGATGATATACCCAGGATGGGATTTCATATGAGGTTTTGACGATATAATTTTAAAATTGTTCTATTTGCACAAATAAATTCACCCTTAGAGTTTATTGATTTGAGGAATATATATGTCAACGATTATCTTAATAAACTTTTTGCGGCAATTATTAATGATATATTGATATACTCTTAAATCTATGAAGGGAAAGAGAATAATTTGGGAAATTTTCTTGAGACTCATAATGAAAATAAGCTATTGGTAAAATTTAGTGACTTTGAGCTTTTTCTCTTTTAGGTTTCTATTCATTTTCATATTTTCTTCAAGTATTGATTATCCATTAAAGCTTAAATGAAAAATGAGGTCAAATATTGTCTTGTAACAATAAATATAACCAAGATACATTCTTTCCATGGTTTAATAAGTTATTATCATCATTTTTTCTAAAACATTTCCCAATTTGAAACATATTAACCTTCTAAACACATAAAATGGCTATATTAACATAGTCTAAGGAATGTGAAAAATGTTTTTAGGAACTAAATAAGATATTGGTCAATGAACTGGTATTAACATTTCCATTTGGGAAGGATGTATTTTTTATATACAATGATGCATCAAAGTTATTACTAGGGGGTTTATTATTCACAATTATAGGGTTGGTACTTACCCATAATGATATTTAAAGGCACATAAACAAAGCTATAAAACTCATGATTTTGATTTGGAAACTATAATATTATCCTTGAAGGTATAAAGACACAACCTTTATAATGAAACATGGGATATATATATATATATATAAATATCATAGTCTTTTTATGCTTATATTCACAAAAAAAGATATCAATATGACATAAAAGAGATGGATAGAACTATTCAAGGACTATGACCACTTAATACACTATCACCTTGGGAAGGAAAATAAGGTGGTTGATGCATTTAGTAGGAAGGATTAGGGTGTTCTAACTATGATGAAGATGAAAAAGGATCCTATATTCAATTATTTTGTAAATTTGGATATGGAAATTATTATTTAAAGAGAAACATCATTCCTTTTTAATGTAATTACCTAACCACCTTTAAAAGATAACATAAATAATTCATAACAAGAATATAAGTCTTTACAATAGAATCTTAAATCTATGAATATTAGAAAATGTATGGACATCTTCTATGAAAATAGTTTGTTGATGTTTAGAATTAGAATATGTGTTCCATTAGTACCTATGTTGAAGATATAATTGTTATATGAGAATCATATCTCAATTTTTTCTATAAACCATGGTAGAACCAATATGTAAAGATATTAAAGAGAACATTTCTAGTGTGGTAATATAAAGTGGGAAATTTTTAACTATGTGTCAATATATTAATTGTGCTGGTAATTAAAGGCTAAGAGATAATATCCTAAGGGTGGTATAAATCATCTACCTATAACAATATTAAAGTGGTATAATATAAAAATTTAATTTGTTACTAGACATCCAAACACATATAAGAGGAATGATTCTATGTGGGTCCTTATGAACAGCCTTTCCAAATTTATAAAATTCTTATCAAAAGGGTGGATCTACCCCTTTAGATTCATTCATGACTCTATATAAATGATATTGGGTGAAATAACGGTACATATCAATCAATTTTATCATATCATGACCCCATCATTCACATATAAATTCGAGAGGAATCTTCATAAGTCTCTAAACACTAATATGAATTTGAAAATTTCATAGAATTTATAACCTAATGGGAAAACTAAATGGATTATCTAATCATTAGAGGATATGTTGAGGTTACTCTCACTTGACCTACAAGGAATATAGGACCAGTAGATATATTTTTTTGAATTTTCACACAATAATATCTTCAATTCTAGTATTCAAATGACACAATGTGAATCCTTTTATGTGAAAAGAATACTAACCCCAACCAATTGGGATGAAGGTAGGGAAAGGTAACTAGTTGATCTAAAAAAATAAAAGATAAATTTGTGGAGGTTAGAGCCATTTAGAATCATATAATAAAGAATAAAAGAATATTGATGAGTTATGATGATAATTTTAGGAACAAAAAAGAATTTTAAGTACGAGATCATGAGTTTTTAAAAGAATCACCCTGGAAAAGAGTTATGAGGTTTGGAATGAAGTTAAAGATAAGACCAATGTACATTAGGCATTTTGAAATTTTATATGTAATTGGATTTTTGGTTTAACATTTATCTTTTCCACCTAACATATCTAATGTGCATGATTACATCTGCGTTTTTTTGTTGAGGAAGCACATGATAGTCCCTGCACATTTACTCATTAGAGAGTAAATAGAGTTGAAAAGTATCTTTTATTAAAATCAATAACCAATATTGTAGAGACCTGAAGCTTAACGTACATGTACATTACATTACTTTTTCGGAATACTTAGTACATAACAAAAACACACACACAAGGACCGTAATAGTTTAGTGTCTTTGGAAACACGAAATATAATCTTCTAATTGTGGTGAAAGATCTTCAACATCTCCCATAAAGATATTCCTTTTTTTTTCTTACCTAAAACCTTTCTTTATATCCTGGGGAAAAGAAAACATAAAAGGGTGAGCTCAAATTCTCAGTAAGGGTAAACAAAAGAAATATCAATCACATCATATTCATAAGAACATAACATTTTGGAAATCTTAACCTGCAAAAAAGATCATAATATCATAACTTGGAATAAATCATAGTAGTGAAATGTAATCCCAATAATCATAACTTAAAACATGAAACTTTGTTGCATACACACATAATCATAGAGAATCATTTCTTATTAGTCAAGACTCATTTCCAAGACTATCTTAGTGGACAAAGTCCCTTTCTGAGCCGAGTTCACTCCTCGTCTCAGTCCTATTTCACTGAACCAGTATAACCTACCGTTCTAGCCATGTCTATCTCCTGAGATATAAAATATTTACCCAATGCATTGGAGGGAGATATAGGTCCCACCCATCTCATAATGAAACCATTCTTATGTGTGCCACAAAAATCATAAATCATACATCATTTCATAACCCATGTAATAAAAACGGAATTCTTAAACATCGTGACATCATAAAACAATTCATATAAGATAAAAGAATTCATAAAAAAAATATTTCCATCACAAAATAATAAAATCCATGTAATAATAGGGATAGAAACATAACCCTTTATTATATTAGATGGAAAATAATTTTGATAAAACACTTGAACTCTATTCTTGAGGAAAATATCCTTTCTACTTCAAAAACACTTTTCCTTTCTTAACATGTCATAAAATTCTAAAATAAATGAAGTTGATTAAAAATAAACTTGAAAAATTTTAAAGGAAGCTTCTTGGAAATAATGTTTTAAAAATCCATTCATGCCGTATAAGTTAAAAAAACATTCTTCTCGTACTTTTGTCGGAAAAGCCAAAAAGTACCTCGCACGAAAAATGACAAAAGATTCCTTTCATATCATTTACTAAAAACTCACCGAAGGGTAAAATTTGATTTAAACAATTTTAGGTGGATGGAAATAATATAACATATTGAGTAAACATGTATGTGGATGATAAAATACACCCCAGTAAATTTCAAAGTATAAACAATCTCAGATAAAAATGAGATTGTGATATTTCCCTTACCTTAGGTCCGATTTGCTTCGTAAGTGTCCGAACCTCCTGTATAATGACTTAAATAATTTCATTTACTTATTCCAGAATCATAATCATTGTTATGATATCATATATGGTTCACTTATGACTTTATTTTACCCATTCTTTTGTAAATTCCATGTTAAAGAGTGTTTTCGGTAAAATCGTTTCATTTGTCGTCCGTGTTTTGACTTGTGATTATTCATATGATTACATAGATCATGATTAAATAATTCCAGAATATAAAACATTATTTATTTGTAATATATATTCAGAATATATATATATATATATATATATATATATAATAGATCAGTAAATTGAAAGAAATACACCGTTCATGGAGACGGTAGACCGTACGTACGCATGAACGTTGTTTTCTTTTCCTTATTGATTTGAATGGTATTAAGTAGATGACATAAATATATATACACATAAATACAGTATCACTATTATGTCATATATTTTATGATTACTTATTATATATAATTTATAATCATTCATTAATGGTTAACGTGAAGAATGAATCTCATCGCGTCGTGGAGACGGTAGTCCGTACTTACGCACGAGCGATGATATCGTTCTCATGGTCGTAGAATTGTATTGGAGTGTATGTATACTATTTCAGAATCAATATAACTTTACAATAATCTTATTTAGTTATTATGTACACCATTATACCCATCCAAGTAAGGTGGTGGTGGAAAATAGATTACACCACGGCGTGGAGACGGTATTCTGTACGTACGCACGCGCGGTGATTTCGTTTTCCGTAGGATGGATAGATGGTGAAATAAGGTTGTTTCATACATATAATAACATATCAGTATATTATTGATACTGATGTTATTACTTCATAATGAAACAACCTAAGAAGAATAAGTGGAAGAAGAAATAAAGTTGAAAGAATTAGTAACGGACATTACCTCTTCTTTGAACTGCCTCTTTGAGATCTCCTTTTAGGGCACTAAAATTGGTCTTTGAAGAAGACCAGGACCTATAGGATGTCTCTAGGGAAGTTGAGAGAATAAATTGGCAGGGTTTGGCCGAGCTTGAAGGCTCAAAGTGGTGTGAGGAAGAGAGGGAGGAGATACCCTTTTATAAGGGAGGAGAGGGGCACCTTTGGAATAACTAAAACTATTATTTTATTATATAGTCAAATTCGGTTTTAAATATCTCCAAATTGATTTATTTCGAAGATAATGTGGGGAAGGGTCGAAATCCTCTCATACAATAGAATTTAGACAAGTTTTGGTTCCTATTTTAACCTTATCATTTAGATTTAACATTAAATTAAATAATTTTACTTTTACCGTGTCTTCTTGTGTTCTTATACTATAAGGTTAATAAACTTACTATAAGCAGCCAAACGAACCCCAAGTTGTTTATTATTAATATATATAACCTTATCTAAGTCATTTAGCCTAACCTTAGATTTTTAGGAATAAAATAACAATTACTAATATAATATTTGTTTTAAAAACTATTTTATGTCAATTTTGACACTATTTAGTAATTGATTTTTGTAAAAATTATAATAGAATGATTAGTTCGAAAAAGGTTATTTAAATCAATAATAACATGACATATTAACCTATAAAATTAGTTTAATTCATAATAAGTCTCAAATTATATTTATTTGGGTATTGTTAACATCAATTATGTCAATAATTCATTAATAAGATAATTACTGCATCATCTTTGTGTCATAAATAAATTAAATTATTTAAAGTATAAAAATTACAAATAAAATATCATTACGTAGGAAATATTTTTTAGATTTCTAATGAATATTTATAGTCTAATTTATCTTATGTATTACCCTATATTAAAAATGATTTAGTTATTAAACTGTGATTTTAACTATTTTAACCCTTCTTTAAATAAATTAATAATAAATGTCCTAATCTAATCCAAGTGGGACTAAATGGTAATATTTTATTCCTAAGTTTGTTTTTGGTTGAATTACACCTATCCAATAGAATTAGGACATGTGTTAGGGTAATAATAATATCATTTTTACCCTTAATTACCCTATTTAATTTTAACCGTGGTAAATAAAAGTAAAAAGTTACTATTCACCAAAAATTATTTTAAACTCATTGAACCACATTTTACTTACTAAAATCAACCGTATCTCCCGGAATTTTTAAATTCCACTCACAGAAGCGGTAAAATTAAGTTTTATGAAAAAATCATTTTTTTAACTACCACTTAGTGGTTTCACTATTCATCAAAAAATGAAAGTTTCTAGAAAAATACCAAAAAATGGGCCTAAGCTATATTTTATATTATGAACTCAACAATGATGTCTATTTTACCAAATTCAAAACATATCAGTTGCATTAATTAATTTAAAAATCAATTCTCTTCGTCAAAACAAATAGCGTGTTCTTAAGAGATAAATAACTATCAAAAGATTGACACTTGTTTATGTCTGGTTTAAATGTGAAATTACATCCAATGACTAACATTGTATTAAATTGTAAAAATATATTCTAAATATACTTTAAAACCACTCAAATTAATAATTTATCACTATTAATTATTTCGATTGAAAAAGTTGTTTTTAATTCAAATTTAGTAATTTTCACTATTCATCAAAATATGAAAGTTATCCGAAAATTAACAAAATTTCACCCTAAGCTAATTTCGATATTACGAATCTAAAAATGAAGTCCATTTTTTAAAATAAAATTTACAAATTTTCAAAAAGTGGTTATTACTATTCATAACGGCTAGTTTTAATAATATTTTAATATCATATCGTTGTTTAGTGAAACTCGGTATTGCGTACTACACACGCTATTGAGGAAGGTTTGATTGCGTGTAATGCAAGGAAAGTCATGGATGCATGTTGTGCAAGCTCCTTTTGGTGTAGCGTACAACACAAGACATTAATGAAATTAAAAGGAATATCTTTCATAAAATCTCGGGGTGTTACAATCTACCTGCCTTAAAATGAATTTCTCCCTCGAAATTCGTCGGCGTGATAAATGGTTTACTACTCGAAAGTTTATTTAATAGAATCTTACATAGTAAAAAGGAATACCAAATCCAATCTTTAAAAACAAAAGTATGAAACGTAACAGTTACCCAAATAAACTAATCACTGGGTTTCCACATAGATGAAAATATGGATATGGAAGAGAAATCTAACCATCATGTTCTGATGGAGAGTGGTAGAGAACACGGCTATGGAAAATCCAGCAATCACAAATCCATATATTTTTTATGATCTAAGGTACCATCTGATTCATCGGATATAAGGGCACTAGGACAACATTTTTGGTTTTCAAGATCATTTCACTAAAGTTGATGAATTAAAAGAAATACTTACATGATTTTGGTACAATATCACTATTGTTCGTTAATTGAACAATTTATACTTCATCCCTTAATGAAATGAAGTAGAATTTGTTATTCGTGATCTGTTAGCAGATCATGTGATAGAATGATGGGTCATTCCATCTGTCTCAAACAAAAGGTTAAAAAAGTTATCAAAAAATACGTAAGTCCATCTATAGTGAGATTAATCATATATGGTTCCTAAAATGGACTTATACTTCATATATCATACTTCTTAATATAATAAAACTAGTTTATACTAAACAGGGACTTTTTGTAGGCCAGTGGGAGGCGATAAAGGCCAGTCACACTTCGGTTGTGGGTTCGATTCCCACAGCCTTGTCCGACGCGATGGGCTGTCGCCCATCCTGTAGGTTGTCCTTTTTTTAAAACTACATTACTATAACATCCCATAAGTAATATCAAAAAACTTTTATCCTTAAACAATACTAACTTATGTCCAACATAATCCATTCCAATCTTTAGGCTTATCAAAAATACTTCGGTCCAAGCTCATAGTATAAAGAAAACGATTACTTGAAACATCACATAACAATCACGTGAATGCCATCATTTATCCCCCATATATCATAAGATATATCTTTTTGATCAAATTACAAACATGTGAATACCTTAATCATGTATTCTCTTGAAGAATGAATACCCATTAAACCTTAGGGAAAAAATGAATTTAGTTAAAAGTTAACACTTTCCACAAACCAAAATACTCAAAATTCTTTATACTCAAACCATGATATCACTTAGTCCTTATATCAATAATGAGATCATGAATACTGTCAAACATTTCATTTTCTCCTTATCCCTTCATGATGCGCATATCATCTTCTTTCCAAAATATTTGAATCACTTTTCATGGTTACTGGTACCTTAAAATTATTGAAAACCACAAAAATATTCTAATACACAATAAAAGTACCTCAACAACATTATTCTTGAATACCAATACATATACACTTCAATCCATCCTCTTCAAGTATTTTCCTAGAATAAGTCCTTCCTTGATTTAGAAGTAACTTTTTAGGTCAGGGAATTGAGATGGGTAATGCCCATGTTCTCCACAAATAATACATTGAACTCCATAACAATCTGTCACTCTATGACCCTTTTCTCCAAACAGATAACATTGGTCCCTCCATTTGAGGTATTCCTCAAGGTTCTTCTTCCCTTATTTAGAAATCTCAATCTTCTTTTCTTTATGCTCCTCAACATACGAACATGCATAATAGTTTATCTTCCTCTTATTTGATGAATTAGGCATACCACTAAATTTCACCTTGTTAATCATATATCGTGATGACTGATTCGGCATAATCATAATATCTTTCTCTCTAGGAATTACACAATTTTGTTGCTCATAGTCACCAATTTGTCCATTGGATTCAATGTTAACCGAATTCCTTCTGGTTCCCTCCATTAACTAAAACACAAAACGAATTCTATGAGAGGCAAAAATCATGCTAGAGAAAACAACATAGTAAAGTGGGAGTACCCTCAATATCTAACATCTTAGGTTAAATTCTAAAATCATTAGTGCAATTCTAAAACTATAGCCTATACGTATACTTATCCTTAGAGACATCCCTAGACATACCTTAGAAATATCTCTAGGGATCTCACTAAAGTTCTCACATACTAGTTTCCAAAGGTTGACTAAACCTTTCCTCTGATACCAACTATAGAGACCCGAAGATTAACGTACATGGAAATTACATTACTTTTGCAGAATACTTAGTACATAACAAAAACACACACACAGGGACCGTAATAGTTTAGTGTTTTTGGAAACTCGGAATATAATCTTCTAATCGTGGTGAAAGATCTTCAACATCTCCCATAAAGATCTTCCTTTTTTTCTTACCTAAAACCTTTATTTATATCCTGGGGAAAAGAAAACATAAAAGGGTGAGATCAAATGCTCAGTAATGGTAAACAAAAGAAATATCAATCACATCATATTCATAAGAATATAACATTTTGGAAATCTTAACCTGCAAAAAAGATCATAATATCATAACATGGAATAATTCATAGTAGTGAAATGTAATCCCAATAATCATAACTTAAAACATGAAACTTTGTGAAATACACACATAATCATAGAGAATCATTTCTTATTAGTCAAGACTCATTTCCAAGACTATCTTAGTGGACAAAGTCCCTTTCTGAGCCGAGTTCACTCCTCGTTTCGGTCCTGTTTCACTGAACCAGTATAACCTACCATTCCAGCCATGTCTATCTCATGAGATATAAAATCTTTACCTAATGAATTTGAGGGAGATATAGGTCCCACCCATCTCATAATGAAACCATTCTTATGTGTGCCACAAAAATCTTAAATCATACATCATTGCATAACCCATGTAATAAAAACGGAATTCTTAAACATCGTGACATCATAAAACAATTCACATAAGATAAAAGAATTCATAAAAAAATATTTCCATCACAACATAATCAAATCCATGTAATAATAGGGATAGAAACAGAACCCTTTATTATCTTAGATGGAAAATAATTTTGATAAAACACTTGAACTCCATTCTTGAGGAAAATATCCTTTCTACTTCAAAAACACTTTTCCTTTCTTAACATGTCATAAAATTATAAACTAAAAGAATTTGATTAAAAATAAACATGAAAACTTTTAAAGGAAGCTTCTTGGAAATAATGTTTTAAAAATACATTCATGCCGTATAAGTTAAATAAACATTCTTCTCGTACTTTTGTCAGAAAAGTCAAAAAGTACCTCGTACGAAAAATGACAAAAGATTCATTTCATATCTTTTACTAGAAACTCACCGAAGGGTAAAATTTGATTTAAACTATTGTAGGTGGATGGAAATAATATTACATATTGAGTAAACATGGATGTGGATGATAAAATACACCCTAGTAAATTTCAAAGTATAAACAATCTCGGATAAAAATGAGATTGTGATATTTCCCTTACCTTAGGTCTGATTTGCTTCGTAAGTGTCCGAACCTCCAGTATAATGATTTAAATAATGTCATTGACTTATTCCAGAATCATACTCATTGTTATGATATCATATATGGTTCACTTATGACTTTATTTTACCCGTTCTTTTGTAAATTCCATGTTAAAGAGCATTTTGGGTAAAATCGTTTCATTTGTCGTCCGTGTTTTGACTTGTAATTATTCATATGATTACATAGATCATGATTAAATAATTCCAGAATATAAAACATGATTTATATGTAATATATATTCAGAATATATATATATATATAATAGATCAGTAAATTGAAAGAAATACACCGTTCATGGAGACGGTAGACCGTACGTACGCATGAACGTTGTTTTCTTTTCCTTATTGAGTTGAATGGAATTAAGTAGATGACATACATATATATACACATAAATCCAGTATCATTATTATGTCATATATTTCATGATTACTTATTATATATACTTTATAATCATTCATGAATGGTTAACGTGGAGAATGAATCTCATCGCGTCGTGGAGACGGTAGTCCGTACTTACGCACGAGCGATGATATTGTTCTCATAATCGTTGAATTGTATTGGAGTGTATGTATACTATTTCAGAATTAATATCACTTTACAATAATCATATTTAATTATTATGTACACCATTATACCCATCCAAGTAAGGTGGTGGTGGAAAATAGATTACACCACGGCGTGGAGACGGTATTCCGTACGTGCGCACGCGCGGTGATTTCGTTTTCCGTAGGATGGATAGATGGTGAAATAAGGTTGTTTAATACATATAATAACATATCAGTATATTATTGATACTGATGTTATTACGTCATAATGAAACAACCTATGAAGAAGAAGTGTAAGAAGAAATAAAGTTGAAAGAATTGGTAACGGACATTACCTCTTCTTTGAAGCGCCTCTTTGAGATATCCTTTTAGGGCACTAAAATTGGTCTTTGAAGAAGACCAGGACCTCCAGGATGTCTCTAGGGAAGTTTAGAGAAGAAATTGGCAGGGTTTGGCCGAGATTGAAGGCTCAAAGTGGTGTGAGGAAGAGAGGGAGGAGTTTCCCTTTTATAAGGGAGGAGAGGGGCACCTTTGGAATAACTAAAACTATTATTTTAGTATATAGTCAAATTCGGTTTTAAATAGCTCCAAATTGATTTATTTCAAAGCTAAGGTGGGGATGGGTCGAAAACCTCTCATAAAATAGAATTTATACAATTTTAGGTTCCTATTTTAACTTTATCATTTAGATTTAACATTAAATTAAATAATTTTACTTTTACCGTGTCTTCTTGTGTTCTTATACTATAAGGTTAATAAACTTACTATAAGCAGCCAAACGAACCCCAAGTTGTTTATTATTAATATATATAACCTTATATAAGTCATTTGGCCGAACCTTAGATTTTTAGTAATAAAATAACAATTACTAATATAATATTTGTTTTAAAAACTATTTTATGTCAATTTTGACACTATTTAGTAATTGATTTTTGTGAAACTCATAAAAGAATTATTAGTTCTAAAAAAGTTATTTAAATCAATAATAACATGTCATATTAACCTATAAAATTAGTGTAATTCATAAAAAGTCTCAAATTATATTTATTTGGGTATTTATAACATCAATTATGTCAATATTTCATTAATAAGATAATTACTGCATCATCTTTGTGTCATAAATAAATTAATATATTTAAAGTCTAAAAATTACAAATAAAATATAATTATGTAGGAAATCTTTTTAGATTTCTAATTAATATTTATAGTCTAATTTATCTTATGTATAACCCTATATTAAAAATTATTTAGTTATTAAACTTTGATTTTAACTATTTTAACCCTTCTTTAAATAAATTAATAATAAATGTCCTAATCTAATCCAAGTGGGCCTAAATGGTCATATTTTATTCCTAAGTTTGTTTTTGGTCGAATTACACTTATCCAATAGAATTAGGACATGTGTTAGGGTAATAATAATATAATTCCTACCCTTAATTACCCTATTTACTTTTAACCGTGGTAAATAAAAGTAAAAAGTTACTATTCACTAAAAATTATTTTCATCTCATTGAACCACATTTTACTTACTGACATCAACCGTGTCTCTCGGATTTTTTAAATTCCACTCACAGAAGCGGTAAAATTAAGTTTTATGAAAAAATCATTTTTTTTCACTACCACTTAGTGGTTTCACTATTCATCAAAAAATGAAAGTTTCTAGAAAAATACCAAAAAATGGGCCTAAGCTATATTTGATATTATGAACTCAAAAATGATGTCTATTTTACCAAATTCAAAACATATCAGTTGCATTAATTAATTTAAAAATTAATTCTCGTCGTCAAAACAAATAGCGTGTTCTTAAGAGATAAATAACTATCAAAAGATTGACACTTGTTTATGTCTGGTTTAAATGTGAAATTACATCCAATGACTAACATTGTATTAAATTGTAAAAATATATTCTAAATATACTTTAAAACCACTCAAATTAATAATTTATCACTATTAATTATTTCGATTGAAAAAGTTGTTTTTAATTAAAATTTATTAATTTTCACTATTCATCAAAATCTGAAAGTTATCCGAAAATTACCAAAATTTCACCCTAAGCCAATTTCGATATTCTGAATCCAAAAATGAAGTCCATTTTGAAAAATAAAATTTAAAAAATTTCAAAAAGTGGTTATTACTATTCATAACGGCTAGTTTTAATAATATTTTAATAGCATATCGTTGTTTAGTGAAACTCGGTATTGCATACTACACACGCTATCGAGGAAGGTAGTAAAAAATAATTAAATATATAATTAAATAAATTTGAAATAAATAAACAAATAAATAATAATAACTAATAAATAAATAATAAATTAAAAATAAATAATACATATAAATAAGTAATAAAATAATATTAATTATTAATTAATAATAATATATATTAATTATATATTTATAATAAATAATAAATGAGGAATAATTAATAATAATTACTAATTACTAATTACTAATTAGTAAATATTAAATATTAAGTATTAAATAGTAAATAAATTTGCATAATTACATATAAATTTATTTAAATGTAGTTATATAAGAATTCTAAAAATTTATAATTATATATATAAATAAATTTATATAAAAATATATAAATACTAGCAGATATACACACACCAACCAAAAAAATACTTATTTATATATATACCAACATCATATATACAAATATACACTTTTATAAATAAAAAAAATCTGAAATAATATGCATAAATACATATAAATACCTTTCAATAGATTCAATTATATATAATTTTTAAATATATATTGACAAATATTTATAAATTATAAATATATATAAATAAATGTTTATAAATACATACAAATGTGTGTGTGTGTGTGTGTATATAATAGATAATAAATCACCAAAAGAGGGGAAAATACAATAATTATAACAACATCAAACCCATATGAACATTAATCAAAGGAATAAAATCATAGACATCATAAAAATAATATAAACACTTGCTTAAATGAAGCTAAAATCACATTTAATGTCCAAAAAGTATGGTATTCGAACAAAAAACTAGGTTTTGGAGGCTTTTGGAATTTTTTCATAAAAATAGAGACTGAGAACCCCCTCCCATTTAGTATGTCATATATCTCTTTTTAAAATTCAATTTGATATATGATAGAGCCTAAACAGATACCCAAATCAAAATTTATGCTCAATTAAATTTGAAGTTTGGTTTTCAAATTCTCTTAAAATAGTAATAAATATTATTCTATTACTTATAACCAAGTAATTAACTAATATTTACATATTTTATTTCATAATCATTGATTTGACAGGTTGTGGTGTTAAAACAGATACCCATATCAAAAGTTATGGTCATTTGATGTTGAAATCAATTCTTTTTTTAAATATTAATTGTATTTATTATTAAGAGTGGTATATTATGAAATTTTTCTAATAATAATTTAACAAAAATTTATAAAAAATATTTAGTGGTGGTTTTTTAAAAATAACTTCAAAAAAATATTGACGTAATATTTAATATCAGTTTTGAGAACCATCATGAATTTTAATTTTTCAGGTAGTTCATTCTCTATGTTGTACCAAAAGACCATACTGAATCACTTTTTTAATGAGAATGACTCTTATCTGATCATGATATACTGGTGTCGCATGGTGTAAAGAGGGGATAAATAGACAAATTTATGTAATATAGGAATTAGTAGTGGTATTATATAAGATCCAAACCCCAACGAATAGGTACTACCTTTTTATATATGGCAATCAAAGATGCTCCTCGAGTGAACATACATTAACTCATACATTACAAGTTAATGGATGTAGTTACACTAGATTCAACTTTAATTCATACAAACCCCTTGCGTTTCATCTTATGAAATGACTCACGTTTAATGATATCCAGCAGAAGATAATATAAATGTTAATGTTTAACAATTAGTAGGTTGTGATATGATATTTCAAACCATGTCATAGAAAGGGAGTGTAAAACAATACCACCATAACATTTTATAGGATATACCCAAATAATTAAGCATGATATAGAATAATCATACCATATGCTATTATGGATTTAGGGTATATCACTTTTATATTTAGCAATAAAATAATAGCTTATTATCCTTGATCGACCTATTATCTTCCTATTATTTTGATTGAGATCTGATAATAAGTAAAATAAGATCATTCTAAAATTCATTGGAAAAGACTATTGGATTCCTGAGAAAAAGTTATTATATTGATTACTTGAAATTGGAATGAGTGATTTGATATCTAGTTTGGTTATGGATTAAATAATTTCTTCATCACTTTTCTCATTTATACACCGGGTTGACCTTTTAAAAATAATTGAGATGTGGGTGATTAATATCACTTATTAATAAAATCTAAAGGGGGTCATAGATGGAACTAAATATAGGAAATTGATATTAATTCACTCTTAATCCATGACCACAAAATTGAATTCATTCATCAAAATAAAATGTGGATTAAATTACAAGGTGGGTGAACAATAATGGTTAAAATAGTAATTATGATGGTTTTTTTATAAAAATGAATCAATGTTTTTATACTCATAATTTATCTATGTTTTCATTGTAAATTTTAAACTAAAAACTGGTTTTATTCCATGGATTTTTATTGAGGGAATTATAATTCACTTTAACTTAATGAATTACACTAAGATATGATCATTTAAAATATTATGTTCATATATAATCTAAATTAAATTTGTCTTTATATTTTAATCTTACTAGGGAAGTTTTATCGATTACTTGAGGAAAAATAATACATTAGTGTGGGGGAATTTTATCTATCACTATTTTATCATGTTTTCACATTTATATTCATGTTATTTGATGATGATTTTATTTTAAAAAAATATTTTAACAGAAAATTATTCGTTGATGTCGAATCTAACTAAAATTTAATATTCATTATTACATAGTTTAAAAACTTGAAATTATTGTTCTTAAATTATTAGTTTTATGAATTTCCGTACTTTATTATTTTTTGAACGTCATTTTGAAATTGATATTTTAATCAATATATTATTCAAAAAAATAATGGGATTTTAATGTTTTGTGTGAGTTCAATATTTCATTTGAAATCTGGATTGAATGTTTAATTTTAATATTATGTTATGTTTAATTTTTAATGTTCTATGTATGTTCTGTTTTCTCACCTATGAATAATATTTTTTTTCAAGTAGCTATGGGACATTAATATGGATTTCAAGGTGTTTGTGCATATAATTTAAAAAAAGTTAATGGATATGACATATAATTTTGATGGAAACTAGTATATATTTGTATAACCTTCATGCTCAGATATCACATGATATTTAATTGAATGATTTCAAGGATAACTAAGAATAACCAAAAGTTGTGCAAGATTATCTTTAAAATTTTGGATGTCATATAAGATTAAAATAGTGAGTTTCAACCTATGGAATATTAAAACATGGTGCTCATGTAAGAACAATTCTATTCTTATTGAAATTTTTTATAAGAACAATTTATCTATGGGGATGAGTTGCGTGATATAAGATTATAAATATTGGTTTTTACATGAGATTAAATGAGAGTTGATATTAAAAGCCTAATACAGATGATGGTAAGTATATGTGATGTTTAACAAGGTGTAATAGTGAAGTTAAACCAACTATTAAAACTAGTATTGGGGATAACATATTAAGAAGAGTTTAGAATCACTGAAGTGATGACACGTGTCTTATAGATATCCAATCATGTGTACTGAAGGGCTATTTTTAGTTTTATTTATTCATGATTCATATAGTATCCAATACATGTTAACATATCATCCACATAACCTAAAGAAAATATTTTGTTACAATACATTTTAGGATTAGAGTTTAAGAGAATATAGAAAAAAAATTAACTAAAAAACATTTGTTCTTTGTAAAAATTGGACCCTTTTCATTAAATACGAAACCATTTAATCCATAATGAATATTTAACTTCTCCCATAAATTCTTCACTTAAGAAACTATTTAATACATTTCACTCTTTTCATATCATCATAAATTTGGATAACAGAAACATAATAAATTGGTGATCTCAAATGATTATTAAGGGTCAAAATAAGCATTATCAATCAAATATCATAAATGAAAATAATATGAATATATGGGTACAATAAATATCCATGAGAAAAATATAACAAAGCATAGATCCTAAATCAAGGAATATTGATTTTCTTAACATAATATATGAATAAAAAGAATGCAGAAACATCTGTCAATAAATATGAACCATGAGATTATAACATATAAATGAGAACAAGAATAAAAATGAGGAACAAATTTCAATTATGGAACAAAACATTGCATAGGTAAACATTTATTTCATGAAAAACACCATCATTTACAACAATTAGGATCAACTAAAATGTACATTTATAAACATATGTTATGAGATATAAAATTTTAACCAATATATTGAAGGGAGATATATGACTCCACACATAATTCATCCATACTAATGAGTTCTACTTGAAAACTATTCACGGGTCGCATAATAAAAAAATCCATGGAAATAAAGTGGGTTTTATAAAACATTTTAATGAAAATCATTCACTTTTCATAGCCGGAAGAAAAAATTGAATAAAATTGTGCTTCATTAAAAACATTATAAGAAACCCATGGAAGTAAAATGGGTTTCATATCCTCTTCCAATTGAATCATATAAAGAAAATATTCATAATTCTATCAATAATCATAACATGATAATTCCATGAGTAATAAATTGGTATCTGATGATATCAAGTAAATTTATAGGTAAAAAACATTCAATCAAGGTAATAAAGTATGTGGTATTTTTACCATATAGATAAAGGTTAAACATTTAAGATAATAAAATCACCAATCAATCGATGCATGGAATATAATAGAAGTACATTCAGTAAAATTGATCCAAAATTGGTTATTTATATAGGGAAGTCACTGGAAAGAAAATTAGGTTTATAAACATTTAACGAGTAAGAAAAAAGGAAGTGTTGAAATATTTGCATGATAGAAAAAATATTCATAATCCATTTAAATAGATAAGTTGGATGGTATCATTTGAATAATATTCTCAATAATCATAATATTTGTCAAAGGATCGTGACCTAGATGAAAAACACTTTTTTGAGGTTTTATAAAAAGAAAATGGTAAATAAAAAATATTATTGATCTTTTAAAATAATTTTTAATTTTTTTATAAAAGTTGTTGAAAAATAATATCCTTTAGAAACCATATTGAGAGGGATTTTCAGATATAATACAAATATGGGGGAATTATGTGTTCACAAGGAAGGAAACATAAAAATATATTTTGCAATACATTTTTAACATTTTTTTAAAAGATAAAGTATTTGGAAATTTTCAGAAGTAATTTTCAAAGAGGGTGAATAGAAAACATTGAAATATTTTACTTTGGAAAAAGAAGCTTCAATAAAGTATCATTTAAAATTAATAAATTTTATGAAAATGAAATTTGGGTGTAAGATAAAAAATTAGATTTGGAAAGGATGGAAAAACCCATTTTAATTAATTTAAAATACCTTTGATTGAAAACCCACATCATAAAAATAGTACTATATTTTAATTTTGAAAAGGGTTCAATAGAATTATGAGAATAATAGAAAATAATTCATTTTAACTTTCCTAAATAGATAGTAAAACATTGGAAGGATATAAAATATGGACATGTAAGAAAATACTCATTGGTAAGAATGTGAGTTACCCTTAACAATGTTATAGTTTTATTTTAGAAACAAATTATCAAAGAACTGATTTTTTAGGATGAGAATAAATTTCCCCAGAGAATAAAATGAAGCACTATATAAAATAGTGAAATTGTGGAATCAAATAAATATTGAAAAATATACTTAGGTAAAAAATACTTTGACCAGATGTATTGAAAATTGTGTCAATTAAACCCTTACAAAATTAGAAATTTTAGAATATAACCCCCATGAGGGATATGATTTAAAATTAAACATAAAATATAAATAATAATTATATAATAATGATAAAAAATATTAAATTTTTTTATATAAAACATTATGAAGAAAATATGGTTTCTAGAATGAATTATGTCTCCAGGAGTGAAAATGGGAGACAAGAAACCCTCACCTTAAATAATTATTAGTTGAATTATAACCCAAACTTTTGTATAAAAAAATATATATCTCAATAAACCATATAATAACCTTTTTCAAATAATTAAACTTTTATAAAATTAATTAAAAAAAAAAATTATAAATATTTGTTATTTAATATTTTTATATATCTGGTGTGAGTTATCGTGATCATTTTGATCTAGTATCATAATATTGTTGTCATTATTTGTTCTTATAAAAGAGTTAATCATACCTAGATCATAAAAGGTACATTAATATATATTTTTTAATTTTTAATTTTTAATTTTATAATTTTATTCGATGGGATATTTTGTTACAGCCCTTAAATATGAGTTTGGTGATGATCATATTTCGATAATTTTTAGTGAATGAAGGGTGTTTTCTTAAAAAATGTGTTAAATTTTTATATTATCATTTTATAAAAAACCCACTAATTATTTCTTTATTATGTCATATATTACTAGAAATTAAATTCCCATATTCATCTATTATATTAATTTAAAAAAAGTATGTATGTTGTTAAACTGACAGAAATAAGAACATAACATAATTAGTGGATAATTATGAAGTGATTTAGTTATAGTATCACTATTACATAAGAATAATGACTATATTTATTTTTATTATATTTTTTATAATAATTTTAAATGCGTATAATAATAATAAAACCATTATTTTTTTAATTTTATATTATAAAGAAAAAAAATTCTCTTGCAAATAGTTTTTGATGGTTTAATTTACCAAGATTGTTTATTCATAATAATGTATATAGTGTATCCAATTTGTCTACGCTTTACTGTAAGAATTTAATAAAAATAATTTTTATCCATAAAACTCATTCTCATTTCTATCCATGTAAGTTGGTGATGAAAATAAATACAAAAATTGATCATTCTATGGAGGTGGTAGTTCACACGTATACATGGATAATGATTTGGTTTTCCATAGAATAGGGAAAAGGATTAATATTGTTTAACATTTAAGAATATAAAATATTTCATTAAGATCATACTTATAAACTAAATTCCTTATTATAACCATTGTTTTAAGGTGGCTATAAAAAATGAAACATGTTGTGTTGTGGAGGTGGTAGTCCGCACGACGCACGAATGAATGTTTTATTTTCCTTAATTGAAAGGTAAATGGTGGTAAATAATTAAAAATTAACTTTAATAAAATAAATTTATACTAATTATACTCATGTTATCATTTTAATATTATGTAATTATATTTAAAAATGAATAAGTGCACATACAGAAATATAAATTACAAAGGAATGATTATAAATTTATACCGTGCTTCTAGGATTATCTTTTTTTCATAGGGGGTAAGGCATTTGAGGGATGCTTTATTGAGAAAACCAAAACATATTAAATGTGTATAGAAATTTTAAGGCCAATTTTAGAAATATTTTGGGATCAATTAATATGATTTTTGTGTGAGGGGAGGTGATCATAGGAGTTCCCCTTTTATAAGTGAAAAGGGATGACATTTTTGTAAATACCCAAAACATTTTAATAATGGGACGTAAATCTTAAGAAAATTATCATAAAAATAAGAAAATGATAAAAATGAGATGTTATAAGTTTGATCATGTCCTCAACCAAACATTCCCAAACAATTTTTAAAAATATTTTAAGTCATTTACTATTAGATTGTTACTTTTATCAATTTATCACTTACCGTGATAACTAGTTTTTATATAAATATATTTTCTATTATATATAAAAATAAACTAATCTTTAATAAATAATTTTTACATAATAATTATAAATTTTAAAATAATTTAATTATATTATATTTCTAAAAGTTTCATGAAAATTAAAAATAATTATTATATAATGAATTAAAGACAATTTATTGAGAAAAATATTACAAAAGTTCTAAAATATAATCTATGGGTTTGAAATTTACAAATAACATTTTTAACATTATAAATTAAGTTATAAAATAAAAATTTAGTCTTAAAAAATGTTTCATTGATATTAAATTCATACTTATATACTAAAAATTTTATAAACGTCATGTCATTTATAAAAATATAATTTTGAACTATAAAACTAAAAATCATTATTTTTAGAGAAATCCCAAATATGTGTCATATGATTATATTATTATTATCTATAAAATAATTATGTTAATTTTTTAAAATTAAATATATAATATTTTAAAATTAAATATTTAAATAAAATCACAAAATATAGTGGAAAGTGTTCATATAAGAAAATATTTTTTTATAATGTTAAATACTTTCTATTCTAACTTCTTATAAATTACTGATTAATTTAGTGTTAGTATATAATTAATATCATTAATATATATTGTTATTATTTAATAAAGTTATGTGTAATTCCTTGAAATAAACATCCACTTTTTTAAAAAATATATCTTGAAGGATAAAATGATTTTATTAGTTTTTTAGTTATAATAATTGAATTTCATTTGTATTAGAAGTATCCTTTTTTATTTAGACACATATTTCATAATTTGATTACTCATATTAACACATTTTAATTCCATTAATATTTTTAGTGGTAATATATAATAGTTATATTTATATCTAAATGTATCTTAATTTTTATTTAAGTGTATTTTTTATTATAGAGAGATCTTCCAAACATATTAATTATTTAAGGATAATATAGAGTGAAATATCATGTCATTAAAATTCAAAAAGAGGGATATGATAATATAGTGAATGATTGCTAGAGAATCCAATTTGAGTTAACGTGTTGTTGCATCTAAATTATACAAAGAATCAAAGAGAGCTGAAGGAGGAAAATCTTGGAGTGAATTATAATGTGAAAATAATTGGATGTTTGGATGAATCATATATATTTAGTATTGAACAATGGATATTGGTGTTAAATGTTTTGAGGGAGGGACTTTTCTACTCAATTGGGAAGAGACATATACTAGTGATTTATTGTAGCTTCACTATGGATATTTGATATTTCTTAAAATATAACCATGGAGAAAATTTTGTGTTATATTTTTATTTTACTTAATTTCACTCCCTTTTCTATAATTTTATAGAAAATTGAATAAATATAAATAATTTTTTTTGTTTCTAATTAAATAAAATATCTTCCACTTATTTCAGTACTTAATTCACAGTCATCTATTAAAATGTAATAGGTTGACATGTTTTGATTGGATTAACATGTTTAATTAGTTAAATACAAATAATAAAGAAATCAATTGCATGTACACTATTTAAATTTCTATACAATAAGTCAATATAGTGAGCATAGCGTGTTTTCAGTTGTATCTTAATCAGTGGTTACTGAACTCATAATATGATTTTATGTAGAAAGTGATAACCCACTACACTTTCAAAAGGGAACCTATATTTATTTAACTATATAAATTTTTTGGTCACGAATGTGGATTGTTTAATTTAAAATCAATTATATAGAGGAGTTATTATACATCAAGGGAAAGACATCAATAGTTCAATCATGGTTATGTCCATTTTCTAAATTTTATATCATTCTATTTCAAAAAATTATATCAATATTTTTTCCATTGTTTTACTTCTTATTGTCATATTTATTCCTTAAACCCCCTTATTTTTCATATACTTGAAAATTCTGTGATATAGAAAAACAAGTGTGAGATATAAAGCCTTCTTATGACCAACTTACGATGTTCCACTATGATGTATTCGAGTTAAAAAATATTAATTAAAATATTTTTTTGATAATTTTCTTCATCAAGTGTAAGGTATAAGATTATAGGAATCATGAAAATTATAATTCTTTTTTTATATTTTCAAAACTAGTTAAATAATAAAAATCTACCCTTGTTTCTAAAAAATTTGATTAAATTAAGTCACAAAGGATGTTATTTTTATTCAATATATTTTTAACCATGATTTTTAGAAACATTATTAAATATGTTTCCCACATTTATAAATGTTAATAATTTAAAAAACATGTCCAACTAACTATTTTTTATAATAGAGGATACAAAAGCTTACAAAAATGGAATTTGAATGAAAATATTTTTGGAAGAACTCGGACACATAAAAATGAAAATTATATTATTATGTGATAGTATGATCACCATGAATAATTTATGGAATGTATATTTCCATTCTAGGTAGAAATATATCCAAGTAAAATATTTTGTTTTGAGGTTTGTTTGAGGAAGGAAGTGTGAACATGTATAATATTCAGATAAAGGAAATCCTAAAAAAATAAAAAAGGTGATTGACTCAGAGATGTTCAAGTGGTGAAAATCCTCGATTGGCCCTATAAAAACATAAAAAGAATGTTGGGTAAATATATAAAAGTTGTGTGGATATACATTAGATATTAAATTGATGGGGAGTTGTGGAACCTGGACATATTAATTATTAAATTAATTGATTATGTTTCAACAATTTAAATGAGATGAAATTATAACATGTGAGGAAAATTATTATTAATCATATAAAATAATTATTCAAAAAAACTTTATTATTTATCCATTAAATCTTGTGGTTTTATAAATAGAGTTTCTCAACATAAATTTAGATTATTTCCACCTCTTTCAGTGTTTTGGGTGACATATCATTTTTCTATTAATGGATTTGTGTGTGGAATATCCTTTTAAAAGTGGGAAAGTGTTTGTACATAAAAAATCATAGTGAAATCCTTCAACCTTTCTTGTGGTTTTTCATCCCATTAAATTTGGTTCTTTTATCACATTAAATCCTTATGTTATTATTATTTCTCTCCATATATTTTTATTTTAATCCTAAAACTCAAATTGTATAAGGATTTCCAAGACACTAATAGCTCTAATAAAAAATATTCATATGTTTAATTCTAAATATTTTTATGAAAGATTTTGGTGATCAAGTAAATGAAAGAATCCACCAAATAAACTGATTTGTTAAACCATAAGAATCATATCAACCAAAACAATATTGGAAATAAGTCGTGGTAAAAGTTTCCTATATAAAGAAGATAAAAAAACATTTCCCCCTATTTTGTGTTTGGGAAACTATTTCCCAATATACAGCTAGTTTATGGTAGAAGGTTTGGCACTATTTGAGATAATAACTTATAATAATTTTTTTAAAAAAAAATTTATTTTGTGATACATATATATATAATAAATATTACCCTAGGGATGTAGACCAGTTGTTGTGCCTTTGAGGGATCTTAGGGATGTCTTAGGGTCGATTCACCCTGAGTAATATTTATGTATTGGTATATTTTCTTTTTTGTCCTTATCCTTCAAATGATGTAATTATATATATATATATAATATAATTTAACCTTTTTTAGAATTAAATTTTACAAATCACTCTAAAAATCATAAAAACCTTAAACCCCCACCCAACACTCCCATTTAAGGGAGATCCCTCATTTTCATACCTTCCAGGTTTTCCATTTAGGATTCAGACTCCCCATTTCCAGTATATTAAAATAACGATTTAATATTCTTAATAACTCATTAATAATAATATCTAAAAATATAATTTAAAATTATTAATAATTATTAATAAAAATATATATAATTATATGTAATTAATTATAATTAATTACAACAATGTATTTAAATTTTTTTAATAATTTAATAAATAATAATGATTAATTAAATTAGAATATAAATATTAATGAAAAAATAATTTCTAATTTAATAAAAAATATAATTATTAATTATGAATAATATAATTAAAATTTAATTATTATTATTATTAAATTAATTAGTAATTAATAATATAATTTGTGATAAAATTAACAATTAGTTACAATTACTATTAATCAAGAATGGCCTGAACAATGAACTTGGAGTACCATGTTAATGGTCCCAATATTCAATAAAATAAAACATTACATGTGGTTTCATGTCTTCAAGTAACAAAATCATCACAAACAAAACTAGTTATGACAAAGAAGACACCAAAATAGAAACAAAATGTTAACTTGCAAAGAGAGATCAATGAGAGCCTCCATCGAGATAGTATTATAGCACAAAGAATGTAATCCAACACATTAATAGTTTTAGATGAGCTAGCCACTCAAATAGGATTATATAAAACTATCATTCTTTTTTATGAATATTTTCTAAATTATAAGGAGAACCCCTACCCCAAGTTCATCATCATCTTATCCATTCTAGATTCTTTCATTGGTTGTTTTGATTCCTCATGTTATCCTACTCTTCTGAGGTTTTAATTGTATTTTATAAACAATTATAATTGTTATTAACATTTTCAACCTATTTTGTGCCTGTAAACATGCCGAATGTTTCCTTACCCTCCCCATTAGAGGATTTTTTTGGTATCCAACATGTTATTTGTAGTCTCATAAACCATTGAGTTCAGATCTTCTGCCTTGGAGGATTTGATAGGTTCAATATTGGCCTTTTTAGACTGTCTAACTAGAGTCTTAATAGCCCTAGGATAAAATAAGGTCATTTACTTAGCCTTTTTGGATACCTTAAGGTGAGATTCTCTACTATTGGTAGCACCTAAAATGTTAATAATATAGAAAATTAAAAGGATCCTTTTTTCTAGTGCCTCTATTTGAAACATCATTATTAGTAGTATCTCATACCTTATTAGAAGCACTAATGATTTAACATGTATTAGTACATTCCAAATCCATTACATTAGAGGTTGATTAATTAAAATTTTATGAAGTGATATCCCATTTAGATATCTAGATGTGTGTGTTTCCAGTGGCCCTATGACAAAATCTCCCACTACAACCACTTGCAATGTATTCTTCATAGATTTCTAGTCATAAGAGTTTATAGCCTTCCAATCTTGAACATATGTAGTATAAAAACAATACTTCTTCTCATGCTCTGAAATCTTGAAGGACATACATTTTTTTATTTTTATATTCTCGTCACAATGGTTTAGGGAGAACCTTACATGGAATGTGGTCCCAGTAGGCATATGTGGAATCTTACATAACCCTACAAGCCTAGAATAACTTAACACCACAAAAGAAGACCCATCCATCATATATTTATATTTTTAATAATGATCCAATGATTTTAAAGGATAAACAACTAGAATTTCCCCATAAATAGATTTGCATTATTATTGATCCTAATAGTGATGTCATACCCTCTTATTCATCCTAATATGATATAACTATAAAGGAAGGATTAAATTCTATAATCCCCATCTGGATCTAAATTAGTAGAGGGACATACCTTTTTGTCTTTGATCCCATCAAACTTACTCCCATATTGAACCACCTCCATGGACTTTTCCACCAAGGGAACCATCAGGACATCCCTATCCTTCTACCTGCCATCACCGAATATCCCCCTGCATAATGGAGACAAATAGGATTTGAACCCTTCTAAGATGCATAATTCTTGGGCTTCATTACCACAAGGAAAATATTGAATTGCAATAGACACTTTTAAAATATCATTTTCTCAATCATTATATGGAACCCCATCTTTATAAACCATCTCATTATTAATTGATATTGAAGTATATTTTCCATCCTATATGTCAGAACTAGTTGTGGTCAATATCTGGCATGTGAAAAAACTATCATGACCCAAGGGAGTCTTATCTTGATCCTAACAAGAAAAAAACCAGGGAGATAGTTCCTCTTCTGTTTATTATTATGGATTAAAAAATATCCCATGGTAGTAAGTTATTTATTTTCCCTAATATCACTAGAATTCATGAAATTCTATTCATGAAAATCTTATTTATCAACCATTAATTCACATCCCAAAGACAAAACCCCACCCCAATCATTAGGAGTATATCTTCCACCATATATCCTCAGAGTTCCATTCAATTATCTAGTATAAGTATTGGAATCAGCTTACATGGCATACTAATCCACCCTTAATACCATCCCAGAATGTGAATTACATATATCTTTATCCCTGAGGTGAACTCCACTATCATTTCCCTCATCTAGTGATCCCTAATCCTTAATAGATAAAGAAACTACCCTAACCTCATCAAATAAAAATTCAACTATAAATCACTCTATATAACCTTGGTTTCAAGAAGTTCTAAGCTCATGATTTTTAGAAACCGTTTTTCTTTAGGGATCCCTCAAACCAATATATTTATCCCTCGTACCTCCTTCGTGCACTGGGAAATCATGCATCGGTATTTTGAATTTAAAATTCACTATAGAGAGTCACATTTTTATATAATTGTAATATACAATATTCCTTCATCATTGAACATCCTAGTACCCAATGTCATTACATTATTTTCAAACAATAAAGCTTATTTTATAACTCAATTGATAATTAAAACTTTCTATCAGTAGCAAGAAGTATAAATGAGTCAATAAGATTCGATCAATGATCATTCTCAAATAAGACTCTTGAAAATTCCACATATTATGAAATATCATATTCTTTAAAAAAAATAATTTCAAACCCTATTAGAGAAGAAATATCCAAAATAAATTGAGCATGCCAAGAAATTAGGGGCGAACATGATTTCATATCCATCCATGATTAATTAAATTCTTCACTGATATAGGACTAAAGTAGGGTTCCCAATATTTAACCCTTAATATTCCATGTTTAGAAGAGATATAACCTAAACCCCAAGCTCCATATTTGATTTCATCTGAATTAAGGGCATTATATATGTAACCATTACCTATATAGATAATCCACCATCCACCAAATGAAAAAATTAAGATGATTCAACTGAAAAACACCTCTGTATTCCAAGGAGTGTACTTACCCTGAATTGTCAGTTCAGCCAAAATGAAATGATTGAATTCTTAAATTCTATCCATAATCACCTTCTATTTGTTTCAAAAAAAATTAATGATCCATTTTTCATGATTTCATAAGACGAATGCACAAAACCATTCCTAAAATTACTAATTTTGTTTTTTTTTCTGCACCATTTTATTGAAGGGAACCTACGTTTCATTATTTAATGCTACATATCCAACCTGAACAGAAGTCAATTATTTCCCAATATTATCATCCTTCAAAGCCCTGTGAGTGACATTGACTAGATTGAAGTAAAATTATGTTGGAAAATTTTTATCACATCAAATAATATAATTAGTAACTAGTAATTAATTATAAAGATGACTATAATTATTAATTAAATTTTTAAAAAGTTTTAATTATTAATAATATAACATAAATAATTAATAATTATAATATATTTCAATTATAGGTATTAATATTAGAATTAAAAATTTTATAATATAATCAAAAATTATAATAAAAATATTAATTATTTATTGATAACATAAATAATATTATTATTATTATAATTTTTTATTCATATAATAAATATTAATTAATAAATTAATTAATAAAACTTTGTTAATAATAAATATATATAAATTATATTATTTGAAACAATAATATTTTGTATCTTTTAAATTATTTTATTTATATTATTTTACCTAAGTTATTAATCTTTTAAATAATTTTTTTGTATATTCTATGTGTTAGATAACATTTTTATTGTATTTGTATTTTATATTTTATAATCTTTCAATATCACCTTCTTAAATTATAATAAATTTTCAAGTATATGACTTCACAAGGGTATAAAAATTCAAATATAAATATAATAAAAAATAAAATTATCACATATACTATACATGTGAAAGATAATTGAAAGCATAAATAACTACTTATTAATAATAAGATTAATAATAACATACCTAAAAAAATGTAATTAATTATAATATTGTAATGAATATTAATTAATAATATAATTAATAGTAATGTAATTTTTTAATGAAATATAATAATGTAATCGGTTAAAACAGGATGGTTCAAGCCTATTTGTTAAGGAAAAACTATAAGAGGAAAAGTATATGAATGGGCCAGACAAGGTAGCCTGCCCTCAATCCAAAACAAAAAATATCACAAACACATCATAAGGACCTTCCTAGAAAAGAGTTTTTCCATGAATATATGAATAAGAACCAATGTTTTCTAGGTACTGATCCCATGATTGGATGACCATACTATAATAATCCCTTTGATCGGTCCTTCAACATCTACATCATCATCTTCTCTATGTTTTTGCAGGATTCCATAAAATCATTTGATTAACTGAGTCATCTTTCATTGAAACATGATGACTCATTTCCCCTATTAGAAGAGACAACATATCAGATTCTAATAAAATCATTGTTGTAAAAATCTAATAACCTTTCTTGATGAGTAGAAGTGATGGAATCATCTATCGCAACATTATTGATCACTACATCCTCTGTGTTTTTCTAATCATTGAGTAAATTGAGTGTTGAAAAATAATTGTAGGTTGGAACATTATTATTAACTTTTACACTAACTGATGTACTCAAATTAAAAGACATTGCCTTGTGAGTATAGGCACCACCCTGATTGATCCCATCTGCCTTGGCAATAACAAGATTTTTCAGAATTCCATTCATAACATCAATGTCCTACTGAAAATATACATGATTAATACATGGTGGTTCTCTAGCCTCATCCTTTTTCTTACCTAGATCCAAAATATAGGTTCCTAGACTACCATAGTCAGGTCTAAAGTAAGGATTATTCCTCAAAATAATTTTCAATAAAAAATCATATATCAACTTCACATTCCCTTTACCTTTAGCAGTGTACAAATAATATGTCTACCATGATTAATAATACATGAAATCTTTTAAAATGATATCATTAACATACTAACCATCATCAACATCAGTTTTCTCATCCTATACATTCCTAGTATCCCCCACCATAATGACCAAATCTTGAAAATTCATTCATTTCTCCATTTAAATTAATATACCAATATCTGAAGCAATTCCTAAAAATGTTTTATCATGTCAAAAATTACAATTTAGAACAATAATCCAAATCCTAATCTATACCCTAGTATTTATAATATAAAAGGGGTTTAATCATTCATTTTATTCCTAAAATGAAAATATTTTTTTTCAGCACAATAGATCAAAACATCCAAGAACGGTGTTTCAATTCATGAAAGTGAAAAAATAAATAAAATTAACCTAGACCCAATGGAATAAATTTCCAAAAACTAAAATTCCAAACCTCTAATAAATGTTGAACAATATCAACCAATTTCTTTGGTTCACTTATAGTCAGAAAAACCAATCTAGCAATGATTAAATGATCACATATTTTGAATAAATCCAAAATATATTCATGATTCACCACACACATGGTAATTTTATTTTTTTATATGATATTATTTTGTTTTTTTAAAATAATTTAATTTTTGTTATTTTTTATAAAAAAATTAATTTCATTTAAATTTTCTTTGTCCATATTTTTTGAAGAAATTTATTTATACTTTATCTATTCATTATATTTTATATTCTTTCAATGTTACCAACATAAATTTTTTTTAAAATTTTAATGTTTTTTTAAACAACATTGTTTTTTTATTTTAAATTTTTCATGTTAATTTTTTTAATAAATTATTTTTATTTATAATTATTTTGTATGTGCATATTCAGTGTTTCAATTTTTATATTGATTGTATTAACATTTTATATTTTATAAGATTCCAAAGTTTCTTACTTGAAACTTTATTATGTTTCATGTTTAGGAATTTAAAATATTATAAATTAAAAAGTATAAATATATTTTAAATGAAATTCAAATCATTATTAACAAACATAAAAAATAAAAAAAAATTATAATTTTATAAAAATATTAAGCATTAAATAATTTAAATGACATAAAATATTATTGTTTAAAAAACCCAACATCTATAATTTAACAAAATTTATGTTCATAGCATGCTTTTTTCATGAGTAGTTATTAATCATTAACAACATTATTAATTATATTATTTTAAAATAGTATTAAATACATAAAAATTGATTATTTATTTAATTTTCAATTATTATTAAATTTTTTAAATTATGATATTAATTATATTACTTTTAATGATTTTTTATGAAACATGATTACATTATTAAATAATATTTGACCCTATCTTGTTTTGCATAATTATTGGTTACACTGTTATTAGTTATATTATTAATTATTAATTAATTATGTTATTAAAAATTATTAATTATATTTTAGGGGAGTATGAGTTCTTGTGATCTCTTCCATGAAGAAAAAAATGGTGATTATAGATTTTTCACAATTATAGCGCTTCTTCACTTATTGGGGTTTGATTTACTGTTTAAAGTGGTCTTTTAAGGTATGATTTGTCCTAAGGATGCTTTCACTGGGAACCCTAGACCCTCTAATAGCTCTAATAGAAATCATGAGGGGATGTTTTTAAATTCCAAATATTCTAATGAAATTGGGAACACATTTCTCCCAATTTAAGGATGTGGACACTACCTGGATTTGGAATAAAGGAAAAATTCATAGGTGGATTCTAATGAAGATTAAATCTCATAATAGATTGATTTTGGTAATAACTCCCTCATTACTTGATTAAATCTTTTGAGGGGTTTTAATCTTTTGATGATTAGGGATTTATTCAATTTTCTCTCTTCTATTTGGGGTCTCAAATCTTGGGGGTGTTTCTCAATATGTTATTGATACATTCATCTATAATTTCCATCAGAGGAATTGAAAATGAAGGTGTTGTGGTTTGGATCTATCTCCTTCAATAATAGGTTTTTTCATATGTAAGAATGAGACTATAAATTTAATCCTGTTGAGGACAAGAATTAATTTTTCTGGTTATGGGGCATATTTTATGGTCTTAATTGTATTCTATATAATCCATGAATTCTATATGATATTGATTTATCTATTAATGTTCAATATATATTTATAAGGTAATTAAGAATGTAGGATTTAGATACTACTGTTGTATATTGGTGTAAGTTGATCTTTACTCCATTTTTGATATAAAACTGTTCCTATCAAAAATTAAAGATAAATTTTCTTTATATTTTATATATGAAATGGTTCCAATTTTTTTTTTGAATTGCCAAAATATCAGACCCATAAAATCTAATTCTAGATGAAATCTTACATAGTCTTTATGTTCTCTGAGTGGACATGAGGGGCAGGACTATCAAAAGATTGGAATGATGGATAAGAGCCTATTAATGTAGGGGGGTCATCTGGACCAACCTAAAAGATATATTCGAGCACATATGGTTGTCATGAACCATGATACTACCATTTTTGTAATTTTATATAATTTTTTTCAATTTTTAGGTAGGCTCTTTCATTTAATGATCCTTGTACATCTGACCAGAATCATGTTCTAAAATAGAATGGTGTTCAAGGTACAACACCATATTTAAATTTTCAATTTTATTCATTCTATTTGCCTTAGATGTTTTATAGGTTTTAAATATCATAGTCTGACATCATAGATATATAGTAGGTTGAGGGGCAGTTGCCCCATGTGGGGACCTCATTTAGGGATACACTTCTAAGCATATAAAGGCTGATAAATAATTTTTTTACTCTATTGTTGTTAAATCAAAAAATGATCTTTGTAAATAATATGAAGTGGTTATGGAGATGATGAAGGAGAAAAAATTGTCTAATATAAAAGGAAAGAGAAAAAATATAATTTTTTTTCATTTCATCATGTAAATAAATGAAATTAAATATCATTATTTCTAATTATCTTGGAGGATACCTAGGAAATTTTATACCTCCTCCACATAAAGACTCACCACTTGTTAATAGTGTTGAAAAGTAGTCAGTGGTCAGAATTCCTATAGAAGATCTTTTCACTTGAATGTTAAGTATTTTGGAAAAAGAATAGATAATCATTAGCCTAATACAAGACACGACCAAGTATTGTTTGAGACTCAGGAAGTGAAAAACCTAATATAGCTTCCAAGGAATGTGTAGTTGTGGAGGTTAATTTTACAAGGTTGTTACTAATAAATCTTATGAGAACAATTCTATTAGGGATTATATTAATCCAAGTTCTTTAGTTCCCAAAAATGTTAATAGTGAGTTTAATGATGTTGGGTTTATATAGAATCCTATTGATTTAATTATGAATACCACCAATTCCCTTGTGGAAGGTATTATAGAATCACTCCAAGTTATAGAGAATTGGAATCTAGAGGTATCTGTGGCAGCTAGTGTCACTTCCAAGGAGGTTTTTATTGAGAAGAGGAGTCTAATGTTAAAGATGATGGGATCGTGTTATTAGGTTATGTTAGTGAGTCTTGATACTCCAACATATGCTATTTCCATGGGGAGTTCTCCTAATATAGTGCATAGGGTTTTTATAGTAGAAAAATATAAAAAAAGTAATTTACTCACCCTCATATGTGAGAATTAACATTCACACGCATAACCATTTGGTGTTTCTTTCCTACAAAATTGATGAGGAGGATTCAAAAATAAGTGATGGTGAGTCTAAATTAGAGTTGAAGGATTTGGAGGACTCTTTGGGCATTTTCCATTATAATGGTAGAGATTTCCTTACCCCTGCATTGATTCCTCTTATTACATTTTATATACGGTTATTAGGGAAAACTTTTTGAGGAAATCTTGGAATTTTGGAATATGGTTGTTGAATTCCAGATCACTATTATCTATCAAACCTAATTAGAAATACTCCAAAACTATTAAATATGATTCCAATTATGGTTCTTCATATGATGTAAGTGGTCCATGGTAGCGGGAAAACACATGGAGGAGGTGAAGTAATCCCCATAGTTCTGGTGAATAATCCTCTCATCATAGCATGAGTACTTGATCTTGAATTTTTTGTCTTGTTTTTTCATTGTGTTAATGTTTTTTCTTTTTTTAGGGGAATTTTCTAGCATGTGTGAATCATTCTCTATGTTGTGAATTTTTCAATTTACTAAATTTGTTAAGGCCTTTGGGCCACTTGGGACTCCAAGAAATTCATACAGGACCTTTGCACTATCGATAGTAGGAAAATAAGGCACATTATGAGACCACTATATAGTAGGAAACACAAGTATGATGACATTTAGGTTTTTCTAGGTGAGTGACATCAAAAGAGGGATGGGTGTGCTGAAACTTATCAACCAGTTATTCTCCCTCTAATGTAGGAAGAATGGGTACCAAACCAGGTGACTCTCAATATAGTGGGACTAGTCTAATGGTGTAGAGAAATATATTAGCGGTATAGTGAGGCACTACATATGAATCATTTGGTGGTTTTATTTAACGAAAGATATGCGTGCTAGCACATATAATCCTGGATTCATCCCATATTCCATTATAGGTAGGGGATCACTTTCATGGTGAATCGAGCCAGCATGATGCAGCGGCATTGGTAGAGGGTGTTGCAGTACTTATAACTAGTACCATAGGTGCAATGACTCTAGAAGGGGGTGGTGAAGATAGTGGCTGATGAAATGAAATGGTTTGGGCTTCTCATACATGATTAAACCATGTTTCATCATTTGGGGTACCATACATTTTGGTAACCCAAGGTTCAAAGCCACTAGGCCTCTAGGTCTTCAGGTTAGGTACTATAATAAAATTGGTCTAGTGAGTGCTTGTCATTACTTATTAGGAGAGATGAGACTGACTCAGTGGGAGGTTTATGTTTTTTTGTTTTTATTTAGTTGATTGTAATCCCATCTACCTATAAAACACATTATTAATCATTATTACTTACATTACTTTATTAAAAATTAAATATTTCATTAATTTAATTGATAATTATATAATTAATAATAATTTATTACACTTAATTATATATTTTTGTTTCAAAAATGTTAATTTTTAATTATTTTTATTTTAACTATTAATTTTATTATTAATATTTATTTCTATTATTATTTATTTTAATTTAATTATATTATTAATAATTAGTAATTATATTGCATTAATAATAATTGTTATTAATTATTAATTTGATCGTAAACTATATATTTATTTACTAACAAAATTATTAATATTATTAATTAAAAAATAGTTCTAAATTATATTATTAATAATTCTTAGTTATATTATTTTTTAAATTGAAAATTAATTTTATGTTTTTCAATATTATTTATATTGTAATTTAATTAATCATATTTTTTTTTACATTATTATTTGATAATTACATCATTATTTTAGTTCATTATAATTAAGTAAACATAATTATATATTATTTAATAATAATTCTAAATATTTTTAGGTAAGGTTGTGAAATCTCTTTGGGTGTGGTCGCACGATCAAGCCCCCAGAAAAATAGTTTATCTATATTTTCTATGTTGTGTCATGTGCCACTTTGGCGGTTATATCCAATTTTTTATTAATATTTTTAGCTATATTTTTAGAAATTATTAATAATATTTTTATATTTTTATTTTAATGTGCTATAAATGGAGAGTCTGAATCCCACGTGGAAATTTTGGAAGGGATGGTAGGGTGGACACCCCTATAAAAGTAAGTGTTTTGTGGGGGTTTAAGGGGTGTGATATTTTTTTAATACATTATTGAAATTAATTAAAAATAAAAAATAGTTCAAAACTATTTTAATTTTAATTGTATATATTCATATATATATATATATATATTTCAAAAAAACAAAAATAATTAAAAAAAAGAAGGTGATGTTTCATACAAAACCTTCTTTGAAAACATTCCCAATAAGAGGTTGTCAAGGATGGTGTCGTCTTTGTAACATTTTTAAAGAATCTTTATCAGATAGTACCTTCCATTAAAATTTCTCCAAGAGGAAAGTGTCCAAGAAAAATCCCAACCTTCTACTGTAAACCTATGGTAAATTGTGTAAAAGTTTCCTGAAACCATTTTATGGCGAATTATTTTTATTCTCTTTTTATGAAAATTTTCCTTTGAAAATAATTCATCTATTTGTTCAACCATGATGAAATTTTACTACCAACTAAATAGAGAGAATTATTTATAATGATTCACCAAAATAAGATGTATCAGATAGTACAATCAATTTGATTCAGTTCATTGTTGGTTTCACTACACAGTGTCGTCTGCATTCAACCAAGAGGATCTTATATAGTATTTTGGTTCAAAAAATTTAAAACCAAACAATAATATTTTTTTATAATTTATAAAATATATACTTATGAAAAATATTATGTTTAAATTTTAATTCCAAACATCAAGAATATAAAAAATGATTATAAACGATATTGAACGACAAAACTGTAATGTGAAATATATGTCAAAATAAACCTGAAATTTTTCTCATATAAAAAAACTAAAATTTATACATGATGATTCTTCATAGATAGAATAAAAATGAGAACTAAATATAATTTCTCATATGTGAATTTAAATAACCAAAAAAGGATCCAAATACATAAAAATTACAAATAAAACAAGAAAAAATTATATCAGAAAAAATACAGTGATGTAAACTGAGAAAAAAGGCTTAATACTGCTTATATTTAAACAAATGAATTATAAACTTGATTTGAATAAAACAAATTAAAGTGGATTTGTTTCAGTAATTATTGATCAAAATATGGAAAAAATTAATGTTGTAAAAGGACACATATGGTTTGAAAGATTCTGGTAATTGGCTTACCATAACAGGGTAGAATTATTAGGGGTGTTTTCATAATGCAGCAAGGGGAGTAAATGAAGTGATAAGAAGAATTAAAAAATCAATAAAAATTAACATGATGAAGAAACAAGAATTAATAAACATACATCCCAAATATATATATAAATAAAACCCTATGTAGTATTGAAACACCAAGGCTTAGTTAACCCTTCATCATGGAAGAATCTTATTACATGAGCGGAAATTTTGATTATAGCATCCTCTCTATTTGGAATCCCCATGATTGAGTAAGTAAATTCTCACAATATTTATTAGAGGTTTTTATCCATCCAATATCTCCTTCCACATTCTACCAATGGATTACAAAAACCTTGGGATCCAAGTGTAACCTCCACAAACCATCCATCATTCAGATTCCTCTCTAGTGATCCTAGAACTAGGGGCCACCAGAGCACTCCCTTCATGTTTCCCTTTCTCTCTCTCAATTTTATCGAGAATCTATTCACAAGACGATTATTTGAGACTCTTTTTTCATATTTTGTTTGGAATAAATAGTATTGAAATTCCCATTATTCTTGATGGTTTTTTGAAATGTCTCAAAAGAAAATACAAATGGATGGATGAAAAAATTTGAGCATTGGAAACTAGATAAAAAAGTAAGAGAACCATTTTAAGGAAACATAAAAAAGTTGTGTAAAGGTCCTAGTAAAACCACTCATGTATGGGGTTGAAACCAACTCATGTAAGGGTTAAGATATGTTGTGTAGGGGTTAAGACCCATATGTAAGGGTATCACATAAGGTTACCCAGCTATAATATAAGGGTCAAAACCATGGCATCTCGCATAAGGGTAAAGACCCACTCTTGTAGTGGTTATGAGAAATTCTATAAGGATCATGAGATACTGTGTATAGTTCATGATAAACTGTATAAGCCTCATGAGACATTATGTAAGGGTCATGATACACTATTTAAGTGTTATGACCTTTAGTGTAAGTGTAAAGATACCCTCATGTAAGGGTGGAAACCCACCACGTAAGGGTTAGACTACCCCTATGTAAGGATTGTCACATGTTCCATAAAGATAGAAACCCACTACCTAAGGGACATTTTTAATTTGTTAGGGTACAAAATACCTCAAGTAAGGGTACAAAACATATTGTGTATGTATAAGTTCTGGGTGTTATGGAAGCATCCTTTGAAGGCATGCCCAAATTGGATTTTAGTCTTAAATAAAATGTACTAAATTATTTACATGATAATGAGATCATGAACAATAAAAATTATATATTAATGGAAAATATTAATATTCCATAACTAGAGGGAGGGTATCTAATGGAATATATTCTGTTCAGCCATAATTGTACTACAATATTCAATTGTAGAATCCCTCTAGAGGTGACCCATATATGCTCCACAATCTTTGATCAACTCCATCGAATTGACAAGTGCTAACATGGGAAATCCTAATCACTTAAATTTTTTTGGGTTTACCACAACAAGTTTCTTCTAGAAAGGGGAGAACTATTGGTGCTCTATTGAATATGTGAGGGAGGAGAAAGAAAGTTCCATTTATAGATCTCTAAATATCATTATAGATATATCTCTCTAGATATATCTATATATATATATAGATATTACAAGATATATTTATTTATATATTTCTACATATATCTCTTTAGATATATCACTCTGATCTGTTATGCACAAAAAAAAGTCACTTTGGGAAATTTATATAATTACATATAATTGGATATAGTTAGATATTCATTAGGGTAGTTTTAGGTTTTTTAAATCGAACACAGGACCTTAACCATTTTTAATATTCTTAATTGACCCCATGTCTATTAAAAATAATAATGTTATTATTAATCACTTGAAATGTGAAACACATTAATAATATCAATAAATATCAATTTAATCTAATTGTTCTATTAAACCTGACCCACTTTCCCTCATCTTCATTTATCGATCCTCAAATAATGACTATTTAATTAAGTAAATCTAACAATGTTATTTATATTATAAATAAAATTAATATTATATTCCCCAATCTCGAAAACTAATATTTATTATTTATTATTTAACTCACTTTGTTATTTTGAATAATGTGTGGAAAAATTATGTTCATCAACCAAACATGAATAAATATAATTTATTCTAACTTATTAAATTCTTTACTTGAATTTAACTGAGATTACAGATATACTTAGAGTATGATCCTTTAGGCCTCATTCTCAGTATAATTAGGCATAACCATATAAATTCCAAGGATATAGTCTAGAAACAAACCACGGAACCCTTATAGAAATAAGTTAATGGAAAAATTATAGAAAAACTTTTATGAATTCTTACCATGTAATACAATTCATTTTTCAAGATATCTCAAATAAAGCATGTTGCATGCTAGTTTCATCAACCTTTATACTTGGTTTCTCTTTTATTTACTTTTTGTAAATAAACTATAACACTGAACACCATGGCCACATACTTATGAAGGAATTTATATTCCATAAAATGGAATGAGATGTCAACTTTAATTATTGGACATTTTGGATAATTCTTTTTTTTTCATTATCCATTAATAGAATATCACTCATGAAGCACCCAACATGCCCTACTAGTATGTGAAAATATTTCATTATGATTTTCATAAATAAATTAAATCTTATGAGACATGATATCTTTAATGATAATCTTAGTGTCTAGTGATCAATAAACATGCCGGCATATAAGAATATCCAATGACACATATAAATTTAGATTTCTTATTTGATGGGTCTGTTCACATAACCTTGTCACTTGGATGTTAACAAGGGTGAATACCATAAGAAGGTTTCTTAATGTATTATGAGCCACCTACCCCTAGTAGACAATATTTCTTGTGTCATATCCGACAATAGCATCCATCCATAGAATGAGATTCAAGAATAATATCATGGCATCCAACAGGGAACTATTATAACCTTTTAGTATGAAATATATTCTTATGTAATTATTCGATAAAAATATCACATAGAGAAAAAAATAATAATATGATAATAAAACATCATTAAAACATGTTATAAAGTTCTAAATAGGTTGGCTCTTTGAAACTAACCCCAAATACATCCGATTTTAGTAGATCCAACTAACAACACCTTTCAATACACTAGCCCTCACATGATACTCAAGCCTCTACTAGGATAAATCCTTGTTCAAGGGGTCTTCCACATTTTCCACCATGGATACTCTATTCATAATAACTTTACCTCATTTAGAAAATACCTCAATAGAGGAATCTTATAATGTATGTATGTTGTCCTTTTATCTGACCTTATATGCATGGAGAGAGCCACTGCTGTAGTGTTATCAATGTAAACTGTGATAGGGACTTAACTATTTAGAAACACATTAAGATATAGGATAATGTTTTGAATCCATACTGCTTCCTTTCTTGCATCAAAAGCTTCAATATCCTCAAATTTCACTTTATAATTATTGAAACTATACCATATAAAATCTTTTGGCTCATGGATTCATTGTTCAGAAAATTGATATATCCATACTATGAATTCAAAACATTATAATTGTGTGAAATCTATAATATTCATATCCCCTTATGACTAGATCTTTATCTCCTCTATACACAAGTAACATATCATTATTTCACCTCAAATACTTGAGGATAGTCATGATAGCATTCCGATGTTGTTCTCCAACATCTTTCTGATATATTCCTACCATGATTAAAATAGAGGAAATATCAAGCCATACACATAGCATATAATATATATTAAATCCTATCATAGAATAGTATGGGATCTTACTCAATCTCTCTCTTTCCACTTGTGTATAATGACACATTTTCTTTTAATGTTGTATACCATGTGACAATAGAATAAATCATCTCCTGAACTATTCCATAGATAATCTCTTTAGTATCTTGTCAATGTTTTTTACTCTAACAAAGTTATAGCAACATCTTGGAAATATCGTGTATGTTCTTGATCCCTAGAATGTAGGTTGATTCCCCTAATTCTTTAATAGAGAAGAACATTCTCAATCATGCATTAACCTCTTGTAATGGTGTTATATCATTTCTAATTAGTAATATCTCCTAAAATTACTATTAATACAATAATAATACCACTAAATCTTTTGTAAACACATGGATTACATTATATCATAATGAAACCAAATTCTTTTATAGATTCATCAAATAAAATGTTACATTGCATGGATACCTTTTTTAATCTATATATGGATCTCTCCAAATTTTATACATGGTTGTATTAATTAGAAGTCAAAAAATCATTAGGATGTTTCATATTCATATACTCTGGAAGGTTCTTATTAAGAAATGTAGTTTTGGAATACATTTGAAAAATCTCATAGTAATGGTAATATGCTATTAAAAAAACAATCTAATGGATTTAAACATGGAAACTAGGGAAAATTTATCATCATAGTCAATACCTTGATGTTTTATAAAACATTTATCCACTAGTCATTTTTATTGGTATTTAACTTATCTTCTATGTACAAATTTATCATTAATAACCATTTACATTCAATGGGTTTTACATCAACTATAGGATTGATCAAAACCCAAAAAATGGTTTTCATATAAGGAATTCATCTAAAACTTAATGGATTCTCTCTATATTAAAACTTCTAATATCTGTAGTTCCTCCTTTTAGGAAATTTTATGATCATTTTTAACTAATAATGATTCACCCACATAATTTACTAGGAAACCTTATCTATCTAGTTCCCTTACTTCTCTAACACTCTTATAGAGCACTTGTGTTTCAAGAACATCTTATTCCATGGGGAATTATGGAATATATTCATATACCAACTATTGTATATCTTGAGCACCAATTCATCTGAGTCAATCTTTATCCCACTATCTTCCTTGAGTATATACTCCTTCTCAAGTAAAATGGTATATCTTGTAGTATTTATTTTCTTGTTTAAAGGGTCGTATGGATAGTATCCCATTATTTTCCTTGGATACCCTATAAAGATAAACATTATGTATAGAGGTTATAGTTTGATGCATAAGCTATATTTAACAAATGTATCACATCCCCATGCATGAGAATGTGAAAAAATAGTTTTATTTCCCCTCCATAACATGAATGGAACACTATATTCTACTTAATTTGGTACTTAGTTAAGTATGTATAAAACCATCTATATTAAATATCCCCAAAATTATAATGGAAGACTTGTGTGAATCTCCATTGAACTTACCATTTCAAATAAATAATGGTTTATTCATTCATTAACACCATCCCAATGTAGTGTATAATGTGGGGTGAGTTGAGAAACAATCCCATAATCCCATAAAAATTTGATAAAGTCATGGTTAAAATATTTATCACTTAAATGAGATCAAAGTTTATTTATCTTCATATTAAGATGATTATCAGCCTCATTCTTGAACTCATTGAAATTCTCAATGGTTTAATACTTATACCACATTAAGTAAATATAACCATACTTACTATTTTAATTGATAAAATTAATAATCTTTGAGTATCCATATCAGACCTCCACATTAAAGGGTCTGAACACATTCATGTGTATGAAGTTTAGATGCTCATTGTCTATATTATCTTATCCACTAAATGGTTATTTTTTCATCTTTATTTTAACAAATAATGACATATTTCATGTTGATCATGATAAAAAAGAGTCTAAATAACCATATTGATAGAGATTTTTCAAACACTTCTCTTTTATGAGACCAATTCAGTGGTTTGACAATTGGTTATTATATGAGTCCTGAATATTTGTTTCATTATCAATTTTTAAAAAAATCATAATATAATATATAAAAACTATTATTCAACTTTTCCACACCATAACATAGGTTATTTTTATAAAATTATAAACCTCTATTTCTGAAGATGAAAATAAATCCCTTTATATCTAAACAAGAAATGGAAATAATTTTCATGGTAACAATAGAAACACAATGAAAATTCTTTAAAACAAAATACAATCATGTTTTCAATGTGAGATTTTAGTATCTAATGTATATAATAGATAGACATGATCCATTTCCATCCAATAAATCAGCCTCATCTCTAGTAATTTTTTTAAATATACATGGTTATTCTATTTTAATACAAATGTAAAAAACACAAGGCAGTTTTTAATAACCAACTTATAGATTTGGAAGGTTTAAAATCAATAAATAACCCACCTAAATCATCCCCTTTCATATTTGGCTAGGTGAAATTCCTCTTCTAGTGGTCCATCTTTCAACAAGAAAAAAATATAGCATATTATTACATTCCTTGCATCTAGATCTTCTTCTTCTTGGAAGGATGGTTCTCATGATACTTAGACCTGGAATAAGACTTTGTTAACTTTGACTTTCTCTTAACATTCTTATTCACCATAATGATAGTAGGTTTTTCATTCCCTATGTCTTTATAAACATAGATAATATGTGTAAGAATATCTAAACGTGTATTCCCACTATTTCTCATATTATAATTCACTATAAAACTTGGCAAGTGGGGATATAATGAAATATGTGTTCACCTCATTAGGGATCTTAACATTCAAGATTTCTATGCACTCAATGTGGTCAATCATCTTGACCACATGATCCCCAACTATTATCAAATATTCAATATTTCATGAGAACAATTCATTGGATATCTCATATCTCTTTGATCTCTCTTTCTCATGATAAAGATCCTTAAGGTGAGAAATGATGCTATGTGAATCCATATCCCCATATTAGTTTAAAATATCATTATAAATTGAGGATAGCATGAAACATTGTACTTATATAGTGTCTTCCACATGGTTCACATAGAGACACACTTCTTCTTCATTAATGTCTTTGGAAATAGACTCAAGAAGGGAGGTTTCAAGCATGTACACTTTCTGTTTGTGTTGTAGTAAAACACACAAGTTCTTATACCATTCTTGGAAATTAACACTGGTGAGAAGGCTATCCCCCTCATGTATATATCACGTTGATACATTTGATTTCATTTTATTCTAAATTTAAAAATTTAGTAGTAAATATTTATAACTTCTTTAGATTATATAAATAGATTTAAAATTTTAAAATGACTTAAATTCCAAGGATTTACCACTATTTTTTTTAAAACTAATTATCATATCCATCAGTTTATAAATATCTTTTCAACTTGATATTAAATTGGAAATGATCTATGTTCTCTTCTCATTACCTGTGCATGGTCCCATCATGAAATTTCAAGGGTTTTAGGTAGGTGTAACTTTCTAAATACATTAACTCATAGTTCCATGATCTTTTCAGTAGACTCACCAATCATGAAATCATATTTGATTTCCTTAATGCCTTCCTCGTAGCTACACCAAGTCCTTCTTAGGAAGTAAAACCCTGATGTAGACCAAGTTGATTCGACCGAAAACTCAAATATTAATGGTTCAATATTAATTGAAATCACTCCAAAATTGGTTGGTCATGAACTTTGAACTATGAGGTCATTTTAAATCAAGTATTGGAAGTATATATGGACTTAATATTTTAGTTGAGAGATGTTTATCCATTATTCATAAAAACTATCTTACCTTTTACATGATTTTTTTAAAATTAAGTGTATTTTACATATGTGATTGGCCATGCTTGGTAAAATGTATGTGTATAATCAAGTTATATTTTACTCTATATTTCATGATTGTTTATTCAGATATTAAGTGATTGTATAGCATTCACAAACAAAAATAATTAACCATTAAATAGATAGAAATAAAATATAAGTTGAACAATCATGAGATTATCTAATATTTAATTTATCTATATGATGATATGATAACACTCAAACTTTGGGGAAAATATACCTTGAACCATAACTTGGTTCATGTTGTTGCGTTATTATATTTATCCAATGTATCATATTGATCGGTTTCACCTCCACTCCTTGAATTGGGAAATCCCAACATTCCTTGGTGATCCCTCCTTACAAAATATTTTTCTCTCACACATGTGAGGGGATCCTCTGGATTGTGTAAAGGGGGTTTTCATAAAAGAAACTACAGGCACACATTCCCTTACATAATAAAGGAATGGGATGAATCACATTCCATCAGTTTAATTTAATCGAAATAAATTTAAATAAACCAATCAAATAAAAAGGGATGGTCTAATCTCATGACCATCCATACATCAACATGAAATGATCATAAATTTGTAGTCTTCATATCTATTAATTAGATTATTTCTTGAATAAATATAATGTTACATGATTTACTCCAATTAATTCAATTAATCTTAATTCCATACAATCATACTTAACATACCATTGTCTATAATTATAAACAAAAATAATCTAATTTAATATTAATTAAATACAAAACTTTACTTGGAAGAAACTTCTTGTGTTCATCAAAATTTTATCATAGAAGTTAATTTAATATATAATTGTTAATTATGTGACATGGAGTGTACTATCAAATGAATGACACATTGAGAACAAAATCAATAGGTTTTACTATACAATTAATTCTTATTTCTGAAAAAATTCAAGATCAATATCAGTAGCATACTAAAAGGTGTGTATTATTTTACACAATATGTAATTTTCCTCTACCTATGTCAAAAATATGTAATTACTTTTTTCATGTATCTAATAAACAATATTCTTGGGACACCCTACATACTATCTAAATGATTCCTCATTTTTAATCATTAACTAGTTACTGATTATGTTATTAAAAATGATTAAAATAAGAGATGATGGTGTTATACTATTAGAAAAAAACATTTTATATAAAATAAAATGAAAACACATACACTCAATCTATGAATAATGAATAATTATTAATTAAATAAGTGGTCACTCAAATACAGCTTAAATGTTAGGCACCAAAGAAGCATCCTTTGAAGGTATGACCAACTAGGATTTTAGTCTTAAATCTCATGTAATAATTACATTACATGATCATGAGACCATGTATAATGAAAATAGAATATTAATGGAATATATTAAAACCCTGGAACTAGAGGGAGATAACCTCCAACTATAATATATAATTAATTTAGAAGTAGATAAATAATTAACACAACTTATGATTATTCTTTCATCGATGATCTGATGGAATAAATTTCATCACATCATCATTGTGTTGTAAGAATAAACTAATGAACCCCTCTAGTGGTGATCCACATGTGTACCAAAATACCTAATAAATATTTGTGAATCATCATGTTTTAGATAATCTAATCCTAATTTCATTTTTTGTTTTTTACTAACCATAATAATTTTCTCCTTAAAGAGGGAAAAAAGTTTGTGCCCTCTTGAATATATGAGAGGAAGAATAGAGGTCTATTTGTAGAAATCTAGATATATATCTTGATATAACAATCTAGATATATCTATCTAGATATATATCTAGATATCATTCAAGAAATCTCTCTCTAGATTTATTTATAGATATGTTTCTATAAATATCTCTAGATATCTCTCTCTTATCTATTATTTAAACCCAAAAAGAGACCCATTAGGAATATGATTCATTTAGACATAATTAGATATAATTAGATATTTATTATGAAGGGTTTAGGTTTGAAAATTTTCATATATTCCCGTAACCATTTCTAATATTCATAATTGAACCCATATCCATTAATAAAAACACTATTATTATTAATCCCTTGACATGTAAAACACATTAAGGATGTAAATAAATATCAATTCAATATAATTGGACTAGTAAAATCAGTCCCCCTTCCCTCATCAACATTTATCAATCCTCAAAATAGTGAATATTCAATTAAATAAATTTAAATTCATTATTTATATGATAAATATAATAAATATCATATTTTCTAAACTTACTAATATTTATTATTTATTTTTTAATAACATTATTCTTTCAAATAAATTGTGATTAAATTATTTAAATTAAATAAAACTTAATAAATATTATTCATTCAAACTAGTTAAATTTATTAATTAAATTTAATTCAGTGTAGATACCCTTAGTGTGTGTCCCTCTAGAATACTGATGGAATTTCACATAAACTCTTAAAGTCCTTGGTTACAATATATAAACACACCAAGGAACCCATAGGGAATGAAGTTAATGTCTCAAGGATTTCCAACCTCTTATGAATTCTTAATTTTTAATATAATCCATTTATCATGATATCTAAAATCTAATGGGTTGTAGACCTAGGCCATCAACATATATACTTGATTTCTCCAACATAGAATTACTTTAAATAAACCCTCCCACTGAAAACCATGCCCATGGTTTTATGAATGAATTTATATTATATAAAATTTTATAAGATATCAACATTCATTATAAGAAAGAAGGGGTAAATACTCTCTTGTATTATCCTTTAATATAATATCACTCATGACACACCCAATATACCCTACCTGGCCACGAACATATGTCATCATAGTTTTTGTTAACACATAAAAATGTGTGATTCATGATACCCATTAATGATAATCATAATGTCCAAAAATCAATTCACATGTCCACATAAAAGAATATATAATGGTACATATAAATATGGATTTTATATTTGATGGGTCTGTTCTTATAACCACATATCTTAGAGATTACTAAGGGAGAACACCCTGAGAAGGTGTCTCTATGTATTATGATCCTCCAAACCCTAATAGATTATATCACCTATGTTCCTTCAGACAATAACATCCATCCATAGGGAAATATTCAGAAATAATTTCATGGAACCTCTAGGTTCACATTTTACTAGGAAAATGTTATAACCAATATGTGTTATATATATTATTTAGACATTATCACATAAAAATATCTTGAATATAAAAAATAATAATGAGATAATAAAACTTCATTAAAACATTTGATCATATACTAAATATTTTTGGCTCTAGGGAACCAACTCCAATAGTAAGGGTACCCAACCTGCTTCTTAAGGATACGTAACCCTTATATAATGGTCAAACAGAGCTATGAAAATGTCAAGGGACCTCTATTTAAAGAGAAACAATAGAAGAAATATTCACATATGGGTATCCAAGGTAATCATTTAAGGGTAAAGACTAAGATATATAAAGGTCATCAAACCTCACATAAGTGTAAATGAAACTAAGAAGGACTTACATATGGGTACAAGGAATCACAAGTAAGGGTAAATAAAGGGGAGTATGGAATCACATAACGATAAATCCAATACTCTATAAGGGTCATAAAAAGACAAGGTGATGAAGAAAAAAAACAAAACAAACATATGAAAACCCTATTTAATTGGAAAATTAAATGAATAATTAATCATTCTTATTATTAATATAAAATTAGACACTTAATTATAAAAAAAGGGGAATATAAAAACCAAAAAAAATAAAACTTGAAAATTAAATATTGGAATGGATTTACTATATAATTGCATCACATAGATGACCAATAATTCATCATACATAAAACATGACATAGAAGAACAATGTGAATGATATAGAAGAAATTTATGAAAAAAACACCAATCTATCATAACTGATGTGGTTGATATAAAATAACCAATGTGGGATCAAAGTGGAAAATACTCATTGGTAACTCAAGAAATCACAACCATTGAATATTATGTATAAGAGATCACTATGTAGAAGGAAAGTACATATGGAATAGAAGATATCACAATGCTAAAGACTGATGCAAATGACTCGATTCAAAAGATCGATGAATAAATCATGACCGATGCGGAAAACATAAAAGGTTGATGTAAATGACCAGATGTAGAAGACTCAATTTAGAATAACCTAATCCCATGTTGGTGACTATATTTAGAATATACCATCAAATAAAATAGTCTTGATTTATTATATACTACTAGATATAGATGACTAGATGTATAAACTAATTAGAAGCAAAAAAGATCCCCAAAATGTAGATAAAATATAATCATTGAAGTAAATCAACCCAATGAGTTTAATTTACTAAATTTAGAAGAGTCGAATCAATTAGATAAATCCAATCCACTAATTTGTGACACAAATAGTAAAATTAATTAAAATTAAATTAAACTCTAACAGAAATAGAAACACTAAACCATCAGATTCTGGAAAAATATAGGAAGACATATAGATAAAATAGTTGAATTTTGAAAAAATAATGACCACCCATATGGTAAGTTATTGCCATAAATGAACATACAGTGGGATATTGTGCCTCTATGGAAGAAAACAGTAGGGGTTTGAAGATGCTCAAAAAAATTAAAGTGACTATTTTTGTTTATTTTTATACTTTCACCCTAAAAATTTGGACTCTTTCATAGGAAAAATATTATAATAAATTCTACAAATTTAAAAATTATAATCATTATATTTACACATGTATTTAGGTCTCTATGATTAAACTATGTTATTTATTATGTTATTTTTCTTTTATTTTCTTCTCCTTGAGAGCATGATTTAGAGTGAGTGAAATAATATTCACAACATACTGGTATCACCTATGGAAATAATCACACCAATGTTGGTTTCTATGATTCACACGCACCACTACATGTGTCTCTCATGTGTCACTATTTTCCATTCCCATGTAAACCCTCAATATTGTACTATCTCAGTACTTACACCTCTTTATAGTATGTAACATTTTATTTTCTATATCTCTAGAAAAAAATATAATAGCAGTCATATGATCCCACCTTTATTATATCCCAAGATTTATATCTCTTTTCCCTCTCTATCAGTCCTTATTTTTTTAAAGATGGTTCTATGCATATGAAAAACTAGTTCAAGAGATAAAAGTGGGAATGTGTTGCTCCATCAATGATAGAAAGTATGAGGAATTTTTAAAAAAAAATAATGGGGAGGGGATGGGGAAAGGTGTGTCTTAGGAGATAAAAGAAAAATATCTGAGAATTGATGGCCTTTTAATTTTTCATTTTATGTGTGTGGAGATAAAAAGAAGGTATTTTTAAATTGATTTAAGTTGACCATGAGTTGGACACTTCTAATTTAAAAATGATATTTTTAAAAAAAATGTCATGTTGATATTTTTTGTGGAAAAATAATTCAAATTTTAAAAAATACACATTTATGGTCCAATTGACTTGATTAAACAGACGATTTAAGCAATTTTTTCTATTCAAGATTCATTTGTGATACATATTTTTATACATTATAAACTTTTATGATTAATAGTGAATTAAAAGACAAAAAATAGTATGGTACCACATGTTCCCCCAGATAATTTGATTCCATCATTGTATATTGGGATAAAGAGAACTTCTGAGCATAAAATTTTAGTGTCCAACACCAAATTTGAGGTGGAAAATTAGTGGGATGAATAATATAATTAAATTAAAATGAGTAGTTTTTTATGTGATTAATAATAAGAAGTTAGATATCACTTGGGAGAAAACGTTCATTGACATCACTGATAGTGACTGGAGAAGACTCAACTGCTAAACATGCAATACAATCTGTCTCTATTTGGAAAAAGATAAAAAAATATATTGTGATGAGATATTCCTCTAAGAAGTGATTATAGATGTTTTTTAACTAATTTAAATGGTTAAAATCATTTAAAACCATCACTAATTGAAAAATAAATTATATTTATTTTAGTATAAGAAATGTATATCTATGATAGAACACCTAGAAAATTTTAACAAATTTTTTGAATATTTGAAAATTTTAGATATAACGATTACATATGAAGATAAGATAATATTATTATTGAACTCTATAATAATGAGTTATGTTCATTTAATCACTATACTATTATATAGTAAGGATGTGGTAAAAAAATATATTGTATCAAATTCCTTGATTAATAATGAGTATATAAAAAAGAACCAGTATAATCATATAGATACTACATTATAGATATTAATGGAAACTAGATGAAATCAACTATTATAAATGATGAAGGTTTCTAAAGTGGTAAATTAATATTCAAATCAAGACCTTATTTCATCTAAAAGAGACTAGAAAAATATGAGCATACCTATTTTTATCAGAAAGTTAATTAGAATAAGGATTGTCCTAAAATTGGGAAACAAAATGTGAATGTTTTACCAAAATATAAGGATGTTAAATATTTTTCATTCTTGGTTTAATAAATATTCAACCATTCAAAAGTTTATATTCCTGATTATTATTTTTATTCCACATTTTCATGAACCAAAACCAGTTTTCATTCCTCAAGGAATCTGAAGGAGGTGTGGTGCTAATTGGAAATAATTATATTTTCTACATGAAAGGTATTGGAACAATACAGTTGATGATAAATGATGATATGAATTTAATCCTTATATATATGATATGTGTAGAATAAATTGAAATTAAACACATGGTTTTAGGGGTCTTGGATATTCTATGCAATAGAATGACTATTGAAGATGTAGTCATGAGAGTTATCTATGGTGAATTCCTTATAATTAAAATTAATAAAAAAGGTATATAGTATTATTTAAATTTTGTGACTATTATAGGTGGGGAAATGCTATCAAAGGGGAGTTATGATGACACATCTATACTATGGCATGTGAGACTCAATAATAATAGACATAAATATTTTTAGAGCTTAGCAAATTAAAGAGTTATGAAGGTTATCAAGATAGGAAAACTGATCTTTTGTGAGCATTGTGTGATGGGTAAGAAAAATGGATTTAGTTTCATCACTATAACCCATCACATAAAGGAAACACTTGAATTTATCAATATTGATTCTTGGGGACCATTGAAGAATGATTCATTGGGATACAAACATTATTTTTTCACATTTTAAAATGATTACTCATGATATGTTTGAGTGTATGTCATGAGGAATTATAATTAAATGTTATATGTCTTCTTTAAATGGAAGAGGGTGATTGAAGAAATAATATGAAGAAAATATCACGAGATTGGTATTGGATAAATATGGATAATACACATTGGATCCATTCAAGAATGTTTTTCATGATGAAGTTATTATGAGACAATTTTTAATTCCTAGAACGTCACTGTTGAATGGAGTAATGAAATGGATGAACCATATTCTTATCAAAAAGGTACGATGTATATTATCTCATCCATGTTTAAAAAATTATATTTGGAAAAAGCTTCAACATGTGAAGTACACATTGTGAATTTATTACCTAATTATGTGATTGATGGAAAGATTATGATAGAAATTTGTTCTGGGGGAATGTTTTTTATTATGACTAAATTAATATATTTGGCATATTATATTTATTTTATATAACATAATAAAAGTTATATACAAGAGAAAACAAATATTTTTTATTTATTTTAGTTATGGTGTGAAGTATTTATGACTATGGGATCTAGAATCAAAAAAATTGATGTCAGGGAAACACATTTGATATAACTTTAATGGTGAATTAATATTCCACTCAAAATCAAATGGATGAATCAAATAAAGTTTCGATTAAGGTTCATAAAATTCCACAGCTGACAGGTTAGGATTCATAGGAGATAGAACGAAGTGATTATATTAATATCTTGGTTGGAGAAAATTATTTTTTATAGCAGGATAACCAACAGCATGAGAGTATCAACACTGGTATATTATGACAAACCATAAAATACCCTCTAGTAATAATGATTTGGTTTGTTACACTCATTAATTAATACAATATGATATTACAGATTGATACAAAGATATTTCTAAAAGAAATGAGATAGGAAAATGGAATAAAACTATTGAGAAACAAAAGAGTTCGCATTATAAAAATCAGACGTGGTATCTTATTCCTCATTCAAGGAACAAGATGGAACATCAGTAAAAATTGGTGTTTTCAAAAGAAGGAAAATGATACTTGTAAGAATAATATCAGGTAAATACTATGTTTATTTATATGCTCTATATATATAAGGAATGGATATACTATAATGAGGTATTTTATAGTGATCTTAATCATGCATTTATCCAAATTTTAATGACATTGGTTGCATAGTTTGATTTGTAGTTATCTCAACATGACATCAAGACAACATTTCTTCATGGATTATTAGAGGAAGATGTATACATGAAACAATATTATGTTTTTAATATACCATAACATGATAATTGGGTATGAAGGTTGAATAAATCCTTGTATAGAATAATGTATTAACTGAGTTAATGGTATAAAAGGTTTAATAATTTTACATTAAAAATAAATAAGTATGTAGTTAGTTTGATCATTGTGTTCACTTTGAAAAACTCAATGATAGGATATTTATCTACCTTATTTTATATATTGGTGATATATTTGTTTCATTTAAAAGTGAATTGTATATTCATAGGTTGAAATCTAATCTCAACTAAGAATTTGAGATAAAAGATCTGGGAAAGGCCAAGAAGATTCTTAAAACAGAAATTGGATGAGACAAAGCTAAGGGTGTTGGTACCCTCAACCAGGTGGAATATTTTAATAAATTGATCCATAATTTTGGAATTTATTATCAAGGAAAACTAGTCAACACCCCATTAGAACCTCATATCAAACATAGTGCATCAATATCTATAAATATATATGAATAAAGGAATAATATGGATTTTGTTCCATATGAAAGAAGTGGGATCCTTGATTTATTTAATGGTGTGTACAAGACAGGATATTTCATATGTAGTAATCCTGGTATGTTGGTACTCGTATGACCTTGGTAAAGGTCATTAGTAGGCTGTGACATGGATTTTAGTGTATATCAAAAGTAATATAGATATTAGTTTAATGTTTATGAGAGCTAAATATAATGGTAGAATTCTTATCGAATGTGTTGATTCGAATTATGAAAGACACCTATACAAGTGGTGGTCCAATACTAGTTATTTATTGTCTATAGAAGAAGAACTAGTGATATGGAAATCTACTTTGTAGTCAACAGTGGATTTTTATACTACAAAGGAGTTGTATTTTGTAGGGATAAAAGTTTTCTATAAAGTTTTCTGGTTATAATGTTTGATCAAAGACCTAGGGAACATCTAGGAGAACATTGAATTTTTTCTGAAGGTCATAGTTCTATTTTCCTTTCAAAGAACTGAGTTCATCCTAGTTAAATCAACAAAATTAAATTTTAGTTTAATTTCATCATAGAGATTATAAATGATATGTTAATATCACTTTATAATATCAGGACTATAGATAACTTAATAGATATACTAATGAAAATCATTATCAAAATAAATTTTCAATATTTTTTAGAATCTGTCAATATCTTGATGGAGTCGGTTTTCTAGAAACCCCTTCTATGTAATTTATAATTACCTATATTCATTGTTTTGAATATTAGTAAAATATCATATCACATCATGGTTGTACTTATATATTAAATAGTGAGTGATAATGTCTTAAGTGTAATTTTCTAATGAAATGCCATAGTATTTCCCTACACTGAAAAAAACAAGTCGTGTCATGATAGTATATTAAATATAGGTTCTATAAAAGGATAATATAATTTCATGAGTGTTGAGAATATTTTTTTATCTCATGTGAGTTGTATTTTTTTCAATAAGAAAAAGTCATCATTGATTTTAATATGTTGAAAAAGAATTGGAATTGAATAAAAACTATGGATTATGAATAAAGATAGTGATGATAAAGTATTGATTATAACTTGATAAGGAATCAATTCTTGCTGTTAGAAATTAATTTAGATAATTCTTGATCTAGTTTCTAGTGATAACAACTCACGGAAGGAGAGATCATGATGCAATCATGAAGATGAAGGTTGCGACAACACAACAAGTTTTATACCATGTTATATAAATAAATGAGAAAGATGATCATGAAATAGTATCCTATCCACACTATGGAGATGTTTAAATTAGCAGTGGGATAAAAAATTGTCTATATGACCTCACATTATAGAGTGAGTAACTAAAAAATAAGGGAGTCTTGATCATAGGTCTCCAAACTATAGGGAAATCAGTTTTACCATTAATAGAATATAAAGGGGGTTTTTTATTCCATAAGAGTATGATATACCATAGTGGTGGATGATGTTGAATTTTTTTGGATATAAAAATTTATGGAAATTCATGTCATACGATAAGGGATATGAAATAGTGTATAAGAAAATGATATTCTATGATTTATAAGGGGTGTACTCTTCAATGCACAACTGGCTGGGGTTCAAGTGTTTTTGAAGAATTTGATACCTCCACACCATATCCTATAAACTACACTACAAATTCCCATGAATTTTGAGATAAAACCACTGAGATCTAGATGTCTACAGAATAGTTAGATTCATCATGACACAGTGTCAAACCTAACACTACAGAATATTTTTACAGATCAGAGAACTATTTTCCAAGGTATACTCTGAGTATTTTAAATAGCCATGAAAAATTGGAATAATTTAAGTGATTTTCTAAAAATTAAGTAAATTTTAACTAAAATTTCAAATTATATAGTCATGATCAGTTGAGATATTATCCAAGGGATGATAAATAAGTCATTCACATGTTTTGAGTGTTTAAATTTTAATTTTTTTATTCAATTTCAAAGAAGGATTGTTTTAATTCTACTATGCTTATTTCAAACACATGTGAGAGAGGTGAAAAACTTTAGGACACACAAGTGACAGGAAAAGAACTTTTTAGAAGTGATAGTTGGGTCTAAATTATGGATATAATTCATTAATATAGAATATATATTGCTCATGAATATAGACTATTGAGGGTCAATATCATTCAGAATCTGTTCTTGGTGTCAAGATAATTTGGTTGAGCATTATCATCAACCCTTGAATATCATGAAGGAGTATACAAGTAGGGTTTTTTTACCCATATACAGGATGAGGATTATTATATCCTAAAGTGGTGCAAGAAAAAATAAAGAGAAGAATAATATTTCTCTATGTCGGATCATCATTTATTAATGAGTTATACCTTCTAGTGGACTCAAGAATTAGAGAATGAATAGTGGATTATGTGTAGTAAGACACTGTGAAAATTGTGGAGAATGCATGTTGGTGGGACTAACAAACATGTTATGGAGTAGGTACGGGTAGCCAAATCTTGTAAATATCATGTGTCTTGATCTTTTTTTATCTACTAATACAAGAAAAGTTGAGATGTTATTTTGGGTAGATCAAGAACATTAATTGGTTAAAGAGGATTATTTTAAAAGGAAGTATATCATAAAAGAAAAATGGATCATTGATTAACCCCTAGTGGTAGCAAAAATGATCGTGTGGCTCATTATGATAAAAGGAGTATGAATGTGGATTGAAAGGTAAAAAAATGATATTTTGGATTCTTTATAAGAAAATATTTACATAAAATTAATGGGTATTATAACTTCAAAAAAGATATGGGATGAATTGAGAATAATATATAAAGAAAACAAGAAAGTGATGTAAGCCAATGTACAAATTTGATGGGGTTAATTTAAATATATCAAAATAGATAATGACGAGAACATAAATGATTATTCTACTAGGGTGATTCATATAATTAGTAATATTCATGGATTTAGAGAAAATATAGAGGGATCCACTATTTAAAAATATATTATGATTAATTTTATGAGAAGATAGTATCCCAATGTTTCAGTTTCTTAAGATAGGGAGGATTTTTTTTTGATGATATTTACATAATTCTCATAGCTTATGAAATTTTGAAAGATTTGGTTTTTAAAAAAAATTAAAAATATGATATCTCATTGTAAGATAATATAAAATGGAAATGTGTGGAAATTAAATATTTTTGTTATTCAGATGATGAGAATAATGTAGATTTCAACTATATTATTTCCCTCTTCTCAAATATATTCATGAAAAGAAAATGGAAAGGAAATTGAAATAAATTTATTAAATGTTTCAAATTAAATGAAACTAGTAATATTGAAAAAAATTTAACAATTAATTAGTTGTAATAATATATAGAATATGATAAAGAAGAAACTCTTTTAAGGAAGAATCTATATTAGAATAAGAAGAAATCCAACAGTAAAAGAAGAATATCTTCTAAAAAATATGATATTTCTAGTGAACTAGAAAATTAAATCATGATCATTTCTCAAGAAAATAAATATTTTAGTTCATTAAGAAAAGAATATAATGTGTAATATTTAATATACCATGATTAGGAAATGAATTTTATGTTGGAATCATGTATTGAAAAAATTACAAGACTCTAGAAAGAAAATTAGATAGTTCTGAATGGTAAAAAATTAAAAACTAATGAAAATAAAAAAATGATCAAGAAATAATCAACCTTTGTTGATGAGACTAACATACAAAAGATTAAGATAAATTAATAAGGAAGAATGACATGTGATCTTGATTGGATGGGACTCTATAGAAGTATAATTTTTCAAAATATAATCTATATGTGTTGTAGAAATAATTGTGTCTAAAAATGACACCGAATAATTCAATAAATCATTGGAAGTTTATGGAATACCATATGAATCATTTGAGAAGAAAGGATCAATGATATAATGTAAACTTCAACTAAAGTATTTTAATAATGATTAACCACACCTAATAGTATAAGAGTTTAAATAATACCAAGGGATATTCAAATTAAGGTGGATGGGTAAAAATATTCCACTTCAGATAAAGAAAAGGATGTTTCAAAGACAACACCATCCCTAATGAAAAATAATTTTCAAGGAGGAAAGAAACCATACTAATCTATACCAGTATAGAATCAATCAAGGATATCGCAATTCAAAGTTTATTATCAGTGTTTTTATATATATGGACACAAATCATGTTCATTTTCCTTAAACAAGTCTTTACCTAGAAATTGGAATGAAAAAAGGAGAAGTTTCATTGAGTGAATGAGGATGAAAAAATAAATAGTGAAGGTTTTACCAAAAAAGTGAAGACTAAATTTTTCATGAAAACTATAGTGAAGAAAACTGCTTCATGCAAGAATGGATTTCAAGAGTAAAAATAAGACCAATAAATGGTTAATATTAATGATAGGAGAAATGGTATTGATATTGGAAGAAAAGAGTGTCTTATGGTGAGTGAATAATCTCAATATGAGTGTTTCTTATGCTGAAAAAAGAAAGACCCTCCATATTTCTTTAATCGTTTATATTTTATTATGCTAACATATAGGGGAATGAAGTAGAAGTTTTATGGTTTCATTTCTTGATATAAATAATTATGACAAATAATAAATAGTGAATCCTATGAGGGGTGGGAATTTGAAAATAATCTAGCATGTAGATATTCTGGAAAATTTAGACAGTTCCATGAAATCTATAATTAAGGTGTGAGAATCACAATTACACTCCACTTTTTACAATATATTCAATACATTTTTCATGAGGGAGTGTTGGTTGAGAATATTATGAGAAAATAGGGGATATTATTACTTACACATGAATTGTTTTTATGTGTCTATTGAAGTGTTTGATGAATATTTATTTTATTGTTTTTTTAATAATACCCTATGTTATGATTTTAGTAATGTTATCATGTGATTGGGTTTTTAGAGAGCTTATATAACCTTGGTAAAATCAATCATATTTTCTATATTGCGTTATCCCATGTACATTTAGAGTGGATTAATGAAATTATTTTTGATAAGGAATCATGTGATTTCATCCCTCTATCTAAAATAAAAAATGTGGGAAAATATGTTTGTGACAAGTATCCTCACATTTTTACCTTTTATTTATTTTCAATAAGGGGGAGATTTTATATTTGAGACATACATATTCACATGTTATTGATAAGGATATTTCTTAAAAAATACTAAAGATATATTATTGAATAGATTATTGATATCACTTTTTGAGTTGTATTTTTTCATTATGAGAAATTATTCATTGATTTCAATATGTTGAAGATGAACTTGATGTGAAGAAATAACTTAGATATTGATTGAAGTAGGTGATGATGAATTATCAATTATTACTTTATTAATATTATAAGAATATTTTTATAAATGAATTCAAATGATGATTGAATAAGCTGGTAGTGATAACATATCTTTTAAGGAGAGTCCATGAGGAATGTAAAAAGATACAGATTGAGACCTCACTTTAATTTTTATACCATGTTGTGGGAATGGAGGAGAAAGTAGGATCACATTGTATTATTTTATCCATTTCATTGAGATATTTAAATTTAATGGGGTAATAAAAATGGTATAATGGACCTCACAATGCATAGTGAGTGATCACACCGTAGGGGGGGCTTTATTATAGGTCACCATGCCATAATGCCTTTGCGTACAACGCAGGTAGAATATAATGGGGGTGCTACAAACTATAGAAGCACAATACACAATAGTGGGGGACTGGGTTAAATTTTGGTGGCCCTAGAAATTTGAGGACCTCTAGACTACAAGAGATGGGATACATGTTATTTTATGGAGACATGATGTTTTATGCCAAAAAATGAGGTCTGCAGCTTATTTCATGGTAAGATTGATTTTGGTAGTTTCTGGAGAATTTGAGACCCCCATTAAACAACCTATACACCATGATGAAAACGACTATGATATTTTATAGAAAATGGTTGAAAATGAGAAGGATATACCGTAGCACCCCTACTCATGTCATTACATATTTGGTTGTGCTATATAATTAGTTTTCTTGGTATATTTTGGGTAGTCTAAAGAGTTGCAATGACTTGACATCATTTAAGTGATTTTTTGGTTATTCCTTCTTATTTTAACTACTATTTTGAATTAGATGGTGAAAATTAATTAAGATATGATCAAATAGATGATAAATAATATGTTGAATGAAGTTGATCATTTGAATTATAATTTTAAATTTAAATTCAAACTAGTATTATTTAAATTATGTTGTGCATATTTATGTTATATGTGAAAGATGTGAGAAACATGATGATATAAAAGTGTTAAAGAAAGAACTAGTGATATTATTTAATTGATTTTGAATCCAGGAGATCATTTCTCAATGAATAATATAAATTTCTTGAGTATTAAGTACATTTATGATCCAAATTATTTATATTTTTGTTTTAGTTTTAAGAACAAAACTTTGAGCATTATCATCAACTATTAATGATCTTGAAGGAGTAAATATCCTATGTTTCTTAATCTATATTATCTTGGAGGAATATTAAAATACTATGTGGTTCTAGAGAAACCAAAGAGGATATGAATATTATTATTTGTTTTATCTTAATTTTGGTAGGGTTCTATCTTCTAGTAGACTCTATAAGTGGAAAGAACGTAGTGGATTCTTTATTAAAAGACATTATTAAATTAGTAGAGAATCATTATTTGGGAGGACTAAACAAAATTGAAATGATAATTCATGGGTATCAAAACCTTGTAAATATCATATGTCATTACCTTTCATTTATTTCTTCATAGAAGGTAATTTTTAGAAATTATTTTTTATGGATCAATAACTTTCACCAGTTTAAGAGGTTGAGTTTAAATTAGAGTATCTCATAATAGAAAAATTCATCATTGATTCAACCCCTCTTTATGGTACCAAAATATATCCTTGGAAACATTAATGGGACAAAAATGATATAGCTTATCGGTGTTTGAGACTCATAGGACATTGATATACTTTTTCATGTTGTAATCCCTTGGTAATCTTTAGTGCATGATACTATGAGGATATTAACTTCCAGTAATAAATACATATTTATTTGTGTCATTGGATATTCTAGTCTACAGACATGTGTAGTGATCCTTAGAATTAATAATTGTTAATAAAACATTCCATGAGTCATGGACATTGATATATTTATGAAAACTATGATGAAATATTCCTCTTATGAAGTATGATACATTGGGTGAATAATGAGTGAGGTTGTGTTATGGTATAATTTAAAAAAACATTTATCCCTTTTTTCATTAATGAAAGTTGATATCTCATTCCCTTTTATGGTAATTGAACTACCCAATTGATTCTACGGCCATGGGGGTATTTTTGGAACATTCATTTCTAAAAAAATCAAATGAAGAGACATATAACATATAGGTTGATGAAACTAGTATGAAACCTTATTTATTAAAGAAATGAAGATAAATGGTATGTAGTATAAAGTGTATATTCATTAGAGGTTACATGTCATTGTGACATTAACTTTTTTTCTATGGCAGCCTTTGTGAATTTATAGATGCTAACATTTGAGTTTAGGTAGTGTATCTTAATCCCATTGAGAAACGGGCATAGAGGGTCACACACTAAGTGTATTTAGAATCTCAGTTAATTCTATATGAATATAACACCTTGGATAAATATTATTTTTGTATCCAGTTTTATAATTATTCATGTTCATTTTAATGAAAATAATCAATCTACAGTAATTCGAGTAAATATATATGGGATTTGAACATTTAATAAATATTTATTTAGTGGATAATCATTTATTTAATTATGTGTATATAAAAATTTTATTTATTCTATTTTTTTACAAGGTAACAAAACATTTATTTATTTATTTATGTGAATATTTTATAAAAAATTATTCCAAAATTTGTAGAATATAATATTTTTTATTTATTGGAAAATAATGAAGTGGTACTTATTCAATTAAATAAATAGTAATAATTATATTGCATAGAAAATATTGAAGAGAATTGGTGGACTGAGTTTGATATTTGATTGAGAAATTTTATAATAAATATTATTTGAATAAATATTAATGTATTTATTCAAGAAAAGTAATATTTATTTTAATCATGGTTTTAGTGCATGTTTTGTATATAATAATATTATTATTATTATTAAGACATGGGGTTCACCAGGGATTGATAAAATAATAATGTCCCTTTCACATTTAATTATTTTATAACCCTAGTATTATATAAACCAGGTTATGAAATTGTGAGAAAGTGAGAGCCACATTCTTTCATTGTGAACAATGAGTTTTATAGAAAATACTCTCAATCCCTAGAGAAATACCTTCCATGACCACCATGATGATTGTATGTCAATTCTCCTCCTCTACCAGAACAAATTCTTATCCCCTTTTAGGATTAGATTATGGTAAATTGTGATCATTAAAATTGTTATATTTTCCCACACTATCACCTGGTGAATTCTACGACCATGATTAGAGGTTCATGAATAATGTATGGAACTTGTATAGAGGGAATATAAAATTGATTATATTTAGGGAATGATGATACAACAAGAGTGTTCTACTAATTAATTGATGAAGAATGAATTCAATGAAAGGTAATTGTTTAATTAATGAAATTAATTATAAATTATATGTGAAAAATATATTTTCTTCATGGATTATGTGAATTCATTTATATGTAGTTATGAGGGTAAATCTAAAAAAGTTAATGGGAAATTTTTATTGGGTAACACTTAACACACATTCACTGTGCCTTGAAAACATCAAGTGGTATCAGAGTCATCACGTAATAATTTATAATAATTTATTATTTATTGATTCATTATACGGAACTATTTTTTGTTTTTCTCTTATTTATTATTCTTTATTTAATCCAATGTTTAATGAACATGTTTTAAACATATTAATTATCCTCATTTAAGTTCAATATCATATTACATAAATTAATAACATATAAGTAATGATAGGAGATGTCATTGGGAGGTGCTGAGAATTTTTTCCAGTAGACAAGGATACATGGCATGTGACCCAAGTACACATCATGTACGCAAGTCCACTGCACATAGATTTTCTTCTGGAATTCCTGAAACACTAAGCAGTAATAACATGAGGCACATTTAATTCACACCACATATTGACCAAGCCTTCTTGGAATGTGGGTCGTTGGACCACATGGCATGTATCCAACATACATGTAGTGACCTCTATGATGGTTATGAACATAGAGGTAGCACTTTTTGGAATAAACACATTATATATTTTTTCAGATTAAATCGATCGTTCAAAAATTATGCAAGATAGAAACATCATGAAAAATAAAATTCCTCAATTTAATATTTACATTGACATCCTTAAAATAAAGAGGGGATCATTTCCAATTAAATTTAAAATTAATATAAATATATTAGATGAAATAATACCTCATCTATGGATCTTTATTTAGTGGAACTACTGTAAAATAGACTTTTACCAATGATTAAAAACCATTTGTAAAATCCCCAAAACTGTTGGTAAATTCTATCCCAATGGTTCATCTTAAACTGTTGAGATAGGTTAGCTGGATTTTCAAAATACCAATGGTTTAGTTTTAACTGTTGGTAAATTTTTATCACAATGGTTAAAAACCATATATTTATACAACTACACCAACGGGTTTTAACAGTTGGTATACACCAATTCAATAGTTCACAGTGAACCATTACCATAAGTCAGGTTGTATGGGTATACACTAACAGTTGTTAAACCATTGGTATACCACCTATAGTACACTACTACCAATGGTTTCACTAAAACCGTTGGGATATAAGTATACCAATGGTTTGAGAACTGTTGGTATATACTTCAAATTTGTATACCAATAGTTCATAGAACTATTGGTATTTTATCATCTCCACAAAAAATGGTACATACCTATTCTAGCCAGCCCCTCTTCCAGCCAGAACCAACATACATCAGCCTCCCCTCTGTGGCAAGCAGTATACAGTGGCCTCCCCTCGACAATTCCAGTACTAAAATTTCAATAAGCATCATGTCACTTCCTCCACTCTGGAAATATAGTAAAAACCTATAGAATAATGATGAATATAAAAATAACACTCATGAAGACAATATAAAATGATGAATACAACACCTGATAATATAGAATTAAAAAAACACTCATGCAGACGGTACAATGAACAAAATTTTAAAAAAACTCATGAAATGGATTTTATGGTTATGTGGTGATTTATAGGAATTCCATTTCATAAAAAAAACACACCACCCCCCCCCCCCCTTAAACACCCCATACACCCCCATGCCCCCCTAGGTAGCCCCCTTTCACCCCCTTCACCCCCATGCCCCCAATGGAAAACCCCATTTCACCCCCTTGAACACCCCCCCCCCCCCCCACACACACACACACACCCTTAGTATATCCCCCTTTCAACTCAGTAGACTGGCCCCTTGCACCCCCTTTCCCCCCTGGACACCCCCTCTAAGACACCCCACCTACACCCTTCCCCCTAGCCTACAGACCCCCCCCCCCCCGGACAGTACTTAGACACCCCCCTGGATAGCCCCTCCTAGACACCCAACCTACACCTTCCCCCTACCCTAAAAACCCACCTTCACCCCCCCCCCCCCCGGATAGCCCCCTTGCACCCCCATTGGACACCCCTCCCCCTAGACACCCCCTCCCCATGCCCGGTAGACCCCCTAGACACCCCCGAGACCCCCCCCCCCCCCCCCCCCGCCCCACCATGGACACCCCCTCCTAGACACCCCACATTCACCCTCCCCCTACACCGCATACCCCTGGAACCCCCCCCCCCCTCAGACACCCCCCGGGAAAGCCCCTCCTAGACACGCCACCTGCACCATCCCCCTACCGTGCAGACCCCCCTGCACCCCCCCCCCCCCACGGGCAACCCCCTTGCACCCCCCCCCCCCCTGGACAGCCCCCTTGCACCCACACTGGACACCCACTCCCTCCCCCCCAGACAGCCCTCCCCCCTACCATGCGGACCCCCCCCCCCCCCTCTGGACCGCCCTTGGACACCCCATATGAACCCTCCCCCTTCCCTACAGACCCCCCTGCACCCCCCTAGACACCCAATGGATAGCCCCTGGCTTCCAGCCAGTATACAACAGCCTTCATGTTTTCCCAGTATAGACAGAATTTCATTCTAGACAATTAAGATATTAACCAATATAAAAAAATATGAATCACCTCAATTGATTCTGTATACCAAAGACTCCATCGGGTAGTCTAAAAAATTCCTCTGGTGATCCTAACAAAAAAGTTTTTTATGTTCCACTTTTTTTCACTAATATAAAACCAATTATTTTATCCTATAAGAAACCAGAGAGAAAAAAATATATATTTTTAACAACCACTTATAGGTTCTGAAATAGAACTCCATTTTTCCCTTATTAAAGATTCCTCCACCACACCCAGTAATAGAAGAAAAATGAATATATGAAACATGAAATACCTCTGGTGATCCTACTAATCTTGCGTCCACATTGATAGATTATCTCACAACCACTCTATATAAGTGGATTTCGTGGGAAGAAATAGCTAGTGAAAAATTATCAAATACTTTACTCAAATAACCAAGCCATTAAAGAATCATCCAAGTCTATATTATGAATGTATGGAAACAACTGGATAAATTAATTTGTATACTCAAACACTATTTCAACTCTTTACTAGAGCCTAGAAAACTCTATAGATATCAGTACCTTCACATCATTATAAAAGAATGCTAAATGAACCTTGACTTGAAACTTTTCCAAAAATAGTCCTTGTCTGGATTAGTCTGAATAATTGACTTCCACCACTTATAACTCGGACCCCTCTAGTAGTATGGTTACAAAAATAACCTTAAGAGAATCATAAATATAAATTTGGATTAAAATATCCTCAACCTTCAGTACCAAATCCAAATCATCATAAGAATCTTTTTACCTAGAGAAATGGGGAGGATTCAAGTTTGGAACTCTCATAAATAATTCTAACATTAGGAAAAGAGAGGAATAACCACAGGCTCTAAGACTGAATCAAAAAAACAGCCATCCCAATAAGATCTTGATTAACCAAAGAATCCATTAAATCCAAATGGGGATATAATCAAAAACAAGAAACACAAACACCATAAAAATGGAATTCAAAACTTCATCCCCTTGAGACATAAAATAGATCAATAAGTAATCTCAAGATACATTTAAATAAAACTAAAATCCAATTATTTATAAATTCATAAAAATCCAACAATATGGACTTTTATTTCGTTGAATAATTTATCCAAATTCACCTATTTAACCCAATATGGTTTTATCAAAACTTTATTTCAAAAAGAACTTTCATTCATTAAAACGCCATTTTTACTCATGAGGTTGTGAAAAAACTCATCTAATAAAGAGAAGCATTAATTGTTTATGAAACCATTTATACACAATTTTAGATTTTGGGAAAAAATGTATAACAATAAAATATTTCAAAATCATATATTTTAAAAGTACATTCAACTAAAATACTTTAAAATATTCTAATTATGCTTTATTAATATCACTTTAAAACCTTGAAAATAATTAACACTATCCCTTTTTTTAGGGAATTAACAAAATTTCTAAAAATAGGTTATCATTTTAAATAAGAAACTTTTTACACCTTTTCCAAATAAAAATATCATTATAAAAGTATTACCATGTCATCTTATTGTCCAACATGTACTATTATTTCCTCAATAAGTTAGATGGTCCTTGTAGAATACAAGTACCAAGCTTCACCCTCATCTCCAATGTTGTCTACAGGTGACTAAATATTTTTATGAGAGACTCAATTCAGAGATTTTCTACCTTAGCGCCTCCCTCCCCATTAACTATTGGTGGGTAATTTATCTAAAACTATATCGAGGTATCATACATCGAAGTTAAATTGTGATTATTCGGTCTCAACATTGATCCCAATACTCATGAAATACTATCACAGAGTTGATCATCCATCAGATTCCCCATTGTTGTAGGAATCTCAAACTATACTATATGAGGTGTGTGCTATTTATTGTTCTCATAATGAAAAAAATTTAATGTAGAATAATTTTCTCTACATGGTTCAAAACACTCATTAGATCATCGGGATCATAAAAATATCAAACTCTAAAGGACAAGTATAAAACAGAAAACCATAGATAAATGGATTCAACAACTCTTTCTTGAGAAAGTTAATTAATCATATTTTATTATAAAATCATTTATTATTATTTTTATCAATCATGTTATATAATTTCATAGGCAATTAATGAATCCCTATAATTGAGAAATCGGGATAGGACTCCACTCTTATAGCACTTGGAACCAAGTGGTCATGGCATGAAGTGGGGAGGACTAGTGATCAAATAGATTCTTAAAGTATTATTGAAATTCTATTATACGTACCAATTTCTATACTAGATGTCAAAATTTTGATTACTCTTTATACATGAATCCAAATAAATACTATGTAGTTGTATTTCACATTATAGAAACTGATCTTATGCTATAAAAAAGACTCTTGGTTGGGGATTTTGGTATGATAAAGATATATATTTTATATTCATTATTTTTAAATGTGGTACTAGGTAGTTGACACTATTTATTAAGAGTCAAATTATGCAATTGTATTACTTATCATAGGTTTTTACATTTCTTTAAACTCTAGAAATAAAACTTCAGTCACCTTGAGGACAATAGAATTTGAGTATGTTTTAACATCTCAATATGAAACACAAATTTTATGGGAGAATTCATATATGTAAAAAATTAGGGTGAATATTTTATACCCAAATATAATAATATGGTATAATAAAACTTTCATCATCTTGTCAAAAATATAGTGAAAAATTTTTATTCATGGAATATTGTCATTAAGTACCACTTTATGGATTAGAAGAGGTAACATGGAGACATGTGAGGAGGAGGTAGAATATTGATTGTATATATTTATCTTCATTTATATCATTATTTTAATTGGAGTTTGGGAACATATTTCTACTTCAACCCTTTTTAATTTATATAATAATATTGTAATATAGATAGAAGTATCATAAGAGTTGAATTTCAAGTATTCACAAAATGATAAAAATGGTTTATATACCAATTAAAAACTATTATTACATTTTAATTATAACACATGTAATCAATTTGGATTCATTCATCGCCCTTTTTAGGCATTTTACCAATATTTATCTTCAATAAATTCATTTTACCCTCAATCCTTATATTACTGAGAATGGGAAAAATTATGATTGATGGACATTCCTGATTGGTGGTTTCTTAGGAGGATAGGTATTCTGATTTGGATTCCCTTATTGGGCCTAGGGAAGTGAAACTTGATGAGGATTATACTAGAGTCTCTTAAAAGAAAGGAAATAATTCCATCATTGACTCAGAGGGGTTTATCAAGCACTCTCAGAGGCCGTATAAGAAAACAGACTACTCCTCCTTACCTATACCTCCTATCATTAGATTCTCAATCTTAGGGAAGATCCCTTAGAAGTTTCCCAATAATGTGGTGACAAATTATGAAAATTATCTTGATCTACTTGTAGAAAAATCATTGATTATGGTATTTCATATCATTTAGATTGACTATCTATCTGTGTACTCTATTGGTTTCTCACTTTTACTTAAAGGTGTTTTCTTAATTAAAAACATATAATTAGAGTATGTTTCTCATTCAATGAAGGGAAACTCAAACTGTAGGATTTAAAGGCATGTTTGGTTAGGTACATGTTATGACTCAAATCACAAGGAACAATTTTTATCATATTGGATTTGTTCACACACAAAATGCACTGATTTTCTATAAATAATCACATTAAAAATATCGGGAATGATAAAAAAAACTAGTCACATGAAAAATATAGAAATTATTCTCCCATCTAGTGATGGGAGTACACTCTTAATGGTGGAATGACATATTATGTGTGGAATAGGTATAATTATTTCTCAAGGACCTAAAAGGGTGAGTAAATTATGTTTTTCCTTAAATAAGTGGTATTGAGAGCTCTTCTGATACTAATAGAACATGATACTTGAGTTAGTGCAGTCATGAGGACTTGTAAGCATAGGTAGACTGGGATTCATGGAAATTTCCAGTAATATCATATAGTATTTGAGGTCACAATTAGGTAATTATTTCTTTTTGGGGTATGAGACTGATTTGAGTCTCAAGGACTCTAGTGGATTCCCTAGTGTAAGATATATGTGCACCAAGAGGACTAAAAATTTTCACTTGGATGGTGAGACATTTTTGAGATAGGGGTATAGGTCCCTAGTGACTAGAACATTTCACCTATCTGGTGAGAAATGATATGGACCAAATGCCCTTTTTGTTATTTCACACACATATTGGGTGAAAAATTCTTACAAGTATAGTGATATATCTTGCATAATGAAAAAACCTTGATCAATAAGGTGTTGGAAGGAAAATATCATTTGAGCTAACTGAATATGATAAACCAATTTATATTATTCCAAGAAAACAAAAAATAACTATCCACAAAAAACACCAGCAATAGACACAATAAAAACTCAAACAAAATCTAAACTAGATACAAATAACCATCAATACTCTCTGGGTTAGAAGACAACGCACCTCTTTTGGAGGGGTTTTATTATAAAATAATATCATTTCTTTGTCACACAATTCATTTAACTATATTTAACATTTATTCTAAAACACATTGTGCACAAATCAAATGTAATAAATTATGAAACTAGATCAACATAACTATCACTGTGAGTTTTCATAGATATAGCACCTCCGATGAAGGGTTTTTGTTATAAAAAATGAATTTATTTATAAAATGAAACAATTATATTAAATAACATTTATTCAAGATATGAAATTCAATATAATTAAGCAAAATTAAGAAAGAAGTTAAATTAAATTTAAAGTAATCATGATTTTAAGAGGCTAAGAGAGGGACCCTACCTCAAGGTGGAACCAAGCCATCCACTTCAGCTCTTGGAGGTTTCTAACTAAAATCTGTTGCTATCCCACTAGGTATACGCACCATCACACACATGAAAGGACACCTAGCCCCAATGAATGACATGATCATGTGAAAGTTGATCCATGAACATATGATTATATGCATATACTAGTATCCACTCACCTGCGTAAGCATTTATTCGAGTCATTGATTCTTCTGCGACGGCATCGGTCTGAGGTGGAAGGCCAGCATCAGTCGCCAAGATGTCAGTAAATGCCGATGGGTTTCATGGGCTTGGTCATATCCCTGGCATTGTGTTAAAGGTCATGCGGTCTCTTCCAGCCTTTTTCAGCCTATGTGTTGCAGCCGCATTCTCAGAGTGTGCTTTGGATAGTTTTTGTGGTATCCTTAAGTAGGATTGATGGTGGAGATGATATTTTTTCCAGTTTGCAGAGGGGGTTCTTCTGGCATTAGTTCTGTTGCTCAAGAGGCCACCTTGGTTGTGATGTATTTTGATATTTGTTTTTTTTCTAACTTCATGAATCTTCTACTGCTATGAATATGCTTCACCTATGAATCTGCTACTTGCCGAAAAGATTCTTCTTACGATGAAGCTACTTCTTGTTGGCATTTTTCTTCATGCTATGAACCAGTTTTGCGAGTGTGTGAATCTGTTTTGGTGGTGTTTTATATGTGTGTCTACGATCTACGGTTCGAGTGTCTATGATCCTAGGTCTTCTTCAGATGCAGCTCCAAATTAGGTTTATAGATGAGAGTTTTCTCCTATACATTACTATCTAGAATTGGATGTTTGAGAGGGTATGTCTTTTTTCCATCGGTACCAGGCACATGCAATTTTTCACGGGATAACTAACTAATCTGCGATGGAATAGGATGGTTGTGATATCTTCTGATCTTTGTTTTTTTCTAATTATATGATGATTTCTTCAGTCACCAATAACCTATATGTTGTTTTCTTATATTGATTTTTGGTGTAATTCTACTTAACCAAATCATTTATCTATTTTTTACACGATACCAATCATCATATAATTATGCCATTATATGTTCCTGGATGCGATCTAATATTTGAGGGGGTGGTCTAGTATACCAATTCTTAATAAGGATGGGTGATAGAAAGTGGGTTATCCACCCATGGAATTAGACTAATTGTAACTGTGTAAATTTATATGATCTATTGATGCCTTGATGTAATTAAACATCATGATCGAAATATGTGATATCACATTGGTTGGTGGGACTGGGCATTTCTTGGTTAATTCCACTAGAGGATGACAGACTAGTGTTTTTATGTAATACTAGTTGTGGTAATGTGGGAACTGTATTGACATAGTCAATAGAATGTTGGGGATACATTATCGATAGGTGATTCCTATGATGTGGACCACCATTTGTTAGAATTTATCTGTGTGATCCATGTATTTTAGTGGGGAGCACCATATGTTTGGGGATGAGTGGTTTATGATACAATGTTGTCTTGTGATATATGGGAATAGTTTCATGCTATCTTGATATTATCTATGTTGATGAGAAGAGATTTTTATGTTTGGTGAATATTGGGCATTGGTGTTTATAGTTACAGAGCCAAAAATCATTCGATATTACAAGATAAGATTCAAAGACTTATCTATAAATTAATGATCTAAGTAGGTCAAGATTAATGGCTAGATTATCACTATATAATATAATAAATCCTTGAACATATCTCTATGGTTTATTCAAGAAGTTTGTATGAATCTGATATGTTGTCTCACCAGGAAATGGATGTATACCTCCGCTGGTGCCACCTCCAACACATCAAATACAATCCCCTTCTGAAGGACTTCCCTCAAAGAATACATACAAGAGGAAATTTGTGAGGTAGTCATCTAAGAAACCTCACCCGAAGTCATCAAGTATTTTGTTTTATGACTTTAATCATCAAATTTCTTAAGTATCTCTTCCTATATAAAGAAAGTATCAAGAACCTCTATAGACCCTTAAACGCTAACATATTACTCGGTCATAGATTTCCAAGGGATTGATTGTAACTATGTTCCATGGGAGTCATCGAATCTAAGGATGGTAAATTAAAAGAAATAGGTTAACATATAAGACATATAGATATATTTTTCACAAGACACCAAGGTTTATATAAGGTTCTTTAGTGATTTTATGGAAATGAAATCACCCTGTCACTAGGTCTCCAAGTGGATAAGATATCGATTGGGATATGAGTGATCTAATATATGTCTTAAAATTGGGATGATATGTGTATGGACTAGATGAGGGTTTAAATAAAGTGATATATTCCTAAGAGGATTGGGCCTTATAGTGATAAGTGTGGAAATTGTACGTATAGCATTTGATGAGGAAATATGTATGAGGATGCATTGTAATCTTGGTGAGTTATTACAGTGGGATGGTCCCTCCGAGTATATAAAATGTATTATGAAAGGTTTTATTCCATTTAACGATTCAAGAGTTTGAATAAAGAGATGAAGGATGAGATGATGGTGTGGGTATTGGGTATTGTCAGAAAGATTGGCATTATAATGCCAAGAGGCTTGGTGTGATCTAGCTTAGGTTGGAACCTGGTTTGCGGGGTTGGGTTATAATACAAGATATTAAAGAGGTTCTTGACCGGATTATTGAGGGTATAATTAAGGAATGGTCGACATGCCGAGAGAATACTATAGTGTGTGGGATGGGGATTATGGTTAGTGAGTAGAAACTAGGACAGGTCTGAGGGACCCAAGAGGATTCCCATGTGGATGAGATAAGAATGTAGATGGATTCGACATGGTGTGATTTTGTGACTTGGACAATCATGTGGTGAATAATCCTCTTTGTCTATTTAGATAATGAGATCTACATCGAGGCATGGGATAATCCTCGAGAGATGAGTCTAGAATATGTGATTGAGATGATATACTATGATATGTTTGATAATATTGGGTGAGTGGACAACCCATTCAAGGATGATATGTTGTATGGAGACACTTTGGGTTATTTATGATAACTCATGGAGACACTTGGAGTTATATCATGGCTATAACATACTCCATATGTGTTCCCACAAAATGTTTTAGAAAAACAATTCCATCTCATGGAAGACCCTAATGCTACTCTAGCTTATAACATTTCCTCACACTCACACCTCATGGTATTACAGTATACAAGTGATCTACGTCAACTAATGAGGATAGAATCAATACCATCCATCCGTAGAAAGTAGTAAAAGACCTAAGTGGTCAATGAGATAAATAAAATAAAATAAAAACTAAATAAAAACATATATGTATCCAATGACTATTGATGTCACCGCCCAATATATAATAACCACGATGCCCTATGGGTCAAATCATGTTCCTGTAACCAAGGGGAAAATAGTTCCATTTAATAATCTCTTCATTTTTCATTATGTTATTTATATAGCATGTTGTTGGAATCACAAGACTAGTACTCTTATCCAATTAAGATGCTCCTATGCTACATTATTTGAGTTGATGATTGAGCACGTAACCCTCTTCACTATGGAAAGAACCTCACAGGGACCACAATCAATGTTTAGTAGTTGTTCCTAATCTTGAACCTAGTTGGGCACCAGTCTATAAACCAGATAGTCTACTTAGTCATGAGGGTGTAAACCATTTCATTATACTATAAAAATAATAAGTCTGTTGGTATATTTTCTACAATTAATGGGAATTTTTCAAGGCTTGAGTTCCAATCGACTTTAGTTCCTAATTTAATGTCTCACTAACTATCAGTAGATGTCAAGGGGTGTCTCCTATGGGTGTCTTGTGGTGTGTAGTGTCTATCTATTATTTTTTTGGTTCTTCTATATCATGGGAACTATGTGTTTCATGGTAAGTTAAACAAATACATTGTCCAATTGGAAAATAAACCCATAGTCAATAGAGACATGTCCAATTTTGATAGAAAATACCATCCAAATAACCTACCCAGAAATCTGAGACCAACATTTTTCTTTACCAATTCCAATTATATAATATATGCATAAACAACTTATCTTTTATGAACCAATCAATTAAAGGGAATTAAAATCCTCAAAATAACCCATTAAATCTCATATATCATCACTCACCTCCAATTAACCCACATCATTGCACATCTTAACGATGATACAACCTCATCACATATATATCATGATTAACAAAAAAATACAAAAAAATATCACGTCTAATAGGGGTCTATAGAGGAAAATATGAGGTTTTCAAAAAATCATGAACTTTTTATTGAACTCATTATTATAATGAATGGTTTACAGTCTTTGAATCTAACCCTACATTTCTGGAAGACTCTATTTTAAAAAAATTACAATTTACCCAATAATTAACCACACCATGAGTTAGTTACTACCAATAACTCTAGAATATTCATGATTAATATGAATGGATATCCTAACTATGAACCTGACTATGCATTCCATGTTTCCTCATTTTTAAAAAAATAAGACTAATTCTTACCTAGATTTATTTATCAAGAACCCTCAATAAATTTAGGAGAAATTGCAGGAGGAGGGGGAGCTAAGAGAAGGGGACATCGCATGGGTTGTTCGGCCATGGGGTATCTCACACATGAATGGAGAGGGGGGCGGGGATGTCATCATAGGAGAGGGAGTTGAGAGTGGAGGGGGGTATCTCTAAGAGAAGGATCTGAGAGGGGAGGGGGGAACATCGCCGGGAGCCAAGAGGGGAGGGGGACGTCATCATCGGTGGGGGATCTGAGAGGGGAAGGGGGAACATTGTCCGATGAGAGGGACCCTAGTGGAGATGGGGGCCAGGAGGTGGAGGCAAAGGATGGGATGTTGAGAAGGTTGAGGTCAGGTAGGGGATGAAAGGGTTGGGAGGCAAAGGTCGGGAAGGATCATGTGGGGGATGAAAAATTGGGAGGGAGCCCTAAAACCTGAAATTAGGTGACTTGTTTTCCAACGGTTAATAAAAACTGTAGATAATATTTTTCTTTTCCATTGGTTTAAAAAAACTATTCGTAAAAGCCAAAATATAATTACCAATTCCCATAGTTATATAGAACCATCAGTATAACTTCATTATCCCAACGGTTCTTTCAAACATTTGGGAAAAAGTGTTGGTATAGGCTAGCTTTCCAGTTGTGGGGAGATATTGATCATCTAAAACCCCATTCCAAATTATCATCATTTCATAGGGAGGACCCAAAATAGATTCCATAGAATGGTGATCCACATGTTCTCCCTTGGTCTCCAAGCTACACTGATAATATATTCATGCGCTATCATAGAAGATCAATCATATTCTATTGTTCATCTTGGTTTCTTAACGTTCATTCAGGCTTAAAGGAATATATCTTAGTCATCTTCCTCTTAAGAGGATGAGAGAAGTAGGAATATAAAGAGAGGTTCATTTTCCACAATGATCCTCAATTATCTATTAACCCTACACATAATACATTGACATCTATTTATAATGATAGGGTTAAGGTTAAAATAGTATTTAATTTAACAATGGCTCTTAAACAAAATCATAAACCTTATTTGACCCCATGTCATTAAATAAAAATATTGTTTTTATTTTTATAGTGAGTACTAACATGAAAAATGATAAATTTTGTTTATCTGCATTAAAATTAGTATTTATCACCAAATAAATCATTGTCAGCTAATACACCTTGGGAATTTATCTAAAATTAAAAAATATTTATTTAAATATTTATTCAAAAATAAATATTCAAATCATAGGCTAGTGAATAAATATTTATTAAATATTAAATAAATAAAATTAATATTATATTCACAGTTTGGTGAATAAATATTTAATAAATATTAAAAAAAAAAGTAAACAAATCATTTATTTATAAATAAGTTATTATTTGATACCATGAAAATAATAATAAATAAATAAATATTATATGTTTTGATAATTAAATAGTTTCCCTATGAATAAATATTTATTTAACATTTTCAATCAATAAATATTGAAAAAAAATTATTCCTTGTTATTAAGAATAATATTTATTTCAAAATTAAATTCAAATATAATTTAATTGAGATGAAAAGAAACCCTTAGTTTGTAACCCTCTAGGCATCATTCTCATTGGCATTAGGAATTATTGCATAAAGTCTAATATTAATATTCACCAATGGGTCAAGGCATCCAATAAAAATAAGTTAATGTTGTAACATCAACAACCACATGAAAACCCATACTTTATAATATAATCCCTTTGTCATAATATCGAAAAATGTAGATTGAACACATGTTTCACCAACCTATGTTCTTGATACACCTTTATTTGACTATAAAAAAAACTTATCATTACACCATTTTACAATTTAGTTTCAATAAAAGGTCCTAGATACCAAATTCTTTAAATATGGAAGGGATAAATTATTCCTTTGTTTATTAATTAACAAATCATCACTCATGATGCACCAAATGTATCCAAATTCACCATAAACTAAGTCATCGTGGTTTAACAAAATACATCAAAGTGTGTGAGTCATGACATGCATTAATAATGTTCTTAAATTATAAGCACCACTACACATGCTCAAAGATAGGAATATCGGATGTCACATAAACAAGAAGAAGTCCTATATGTAGGTTTTTTCTAATAATCATTCATATTATAAATAACCAAATGAAAACTTCATGAAACAAAGTATTATATTTTATGAGTACTCACATTAGATATCTAGGATTTGATGTGTCCCATAATTGAATGTTATATGTCTATATAACTATGTTTAAGAATATCATGATGAAATTTAACGGTTCTCATCCTAGTGGGAAACTTCTATGACCTTATCAACAAAACATATACTCTATGACATTATTACATTAAATTCATGTAGAACAATGAAAATTATATAAAAAATATTAATATTCAAATAATTGAATGTACATGAATTCCAAAGTACAAACATTTGGTTCTTGAAAACCAACTATAATAGACTACCGCTGGATGAGAACCAACTACATATGACTTTTATTCCACTAGATCTCATATGGTGATCATGTTTTTGGTGATTTAATGTTTTATTCTAGGGGTCCTCCTTGTTATCTTTAATAGATACCTTTTTCACTATGATGTTACCTCTTTGATAAAATACCCTCAAGATATAATACTTCATAAGTATTTTATTTTACCACTTATGTGACCTTGGATCCTATGCAAGAGCCACCACTAAAATATTATTACAACAATGTGTTATAGGGTCATTACTATTAGGCACCAATTCAAAATCTTGGATGAAGTTTCATATCCAAACTATTTATTTATATTCCTTTAATTTCACAATATACTCAGAATAAATTATGTAATACATGACCATGTATTTCATTATGCTCTTCCAACTCATATCACATCCATTTAGGGTAAAGATTCATCCAAACTGTGATTTGAGATCAACTTGATCTGTTTGGAAACAACCATCTTTATATCCTTCAATGACTAGTTTCTCATATTCTATATAGACCAGGAACACATCCTTAGTATAACATGAATACTTATATATGGTACTAACTTCAATCCCATGCTAGTCACCAAGGTAAATATGATATTCTCCTACAACACATAAGTTCTAGAGAACATATAGCCTGGTACATAGCATAACATACATGACTGGCCCAATTTCTTATGTGTATGGAGTCATTTCTATCATATATCATTCCTTATGTGTATGAAGACACTTTTTATTGTAAATATGAATTCCATGTGACGTAGGTAAGAATCCCCTCTATGATTTTTCTATACTAAATCTCTTTAGTAACTTGAAAATATATTAAATCTAACTTAGTCCATATAGCCTCTTGGCTCTATCATTATGGATCTTTATCCCATGAATATATGCCAGTTAACCTATTTCATTCATGAATAAGTATATGTTTAACTAGTCATTAATATACTATAGTACTGGTATTTCATGTCCAATAGTAGTATGTGATCAACATAAACACTTAGGAAAATTATAACACTCCCAATAAATCATTTATAGGAAAAAGGGTCACATTAATGATTTATAAATACAAATTCCATTATGTATTCATGAAACCAAATGTTCCATGACCTTGGGGGTTTCATTAATCCATCAATGGGTATTAGAAACTTTCATATGTTGTTTCCATACTTTGGAATCACAAAACTTTTAGGTTGTTACTTATAGAAATCATTTATAACGTTCTCATTAATGAAGTTATTTTAACATCCATTTTTTAAATCTCATGGTCATGGTGAGATACTATGGAAATTATAATTTTGATAGGTTTCATTATAGAAACTGGTGAAAATTTTTCATCCTAACTTATTACTTTAGGCTATTTAAACCCTTTTACAACTAGTCATTATTATAAGTATTGACTTGTCTATATATGTCTAGTTTCATGTTAAATACTCATTTAAAACCAATGTAATTTACATTCACTATTGGATCTATAAAAATAAAAACATGGTTTTGATACATGGAATTCATTTAAGAATTCATATCATCTTACAAGTTTGAAACATCTATGCTATTTACTACTTCTTTATAGGTTAGAAGATCATTATTATCAACTAATATTGAGTTTGGAATATTTGATGACTAGAAAACCATATATTTTTTATTCCCAAACAAATATTGTACTCATACAAGGTTCTTTCATCTCTGTAACTTCTTCATATATAGGTATTTATGGAATATATTTCAATGAAAACTCTTAAATATCTTGACCCTTGGAATTATTGAAGCCTATTTCACTCTCACTATCTATATTATAGATGTGATCCCCTTCAATAAAGGTGGTAAATATATTTAACAAAACGTCCTTTTATGTATTTTTATATAGGTAACATCCATTAGTTTCTATAGGACGCCCTATAAAGATGCACATAATGACTTATAGTTAATTTATGTTCCTAGAAACGGCCTTAACAAACACTTTGCAACACCACGCTAATATATGTGACATAAAGGGTTTATTTCCATACCAAATCTGATATAGAATTTTGGTTTATACTCTAGTTGACACGGAAATTAGTATATATGATTTTTGTTTAACATGTATATCCAAAATGCTAATGGAAGAATCACATGACTCATTATTGATCTCACTAGATCTAATAAGGTGTGTTACCTCCTTTTACATATACCATTCCACTAAGGTGTATAAGGAGGAGGGAGATGGGATATAATCCCAAACAATCATAAAAAATAAATTAAGTCATGAATATGATATTATCTACTGTTTCTCAAATAAAGTTTATTATTATTATCACCTAGTTAGTTATCAAAAAAATTCTAATGTTAATTGAATATTTTAAAGTAACATAAAATATACCTCATTAAGTAGACATGTCCATATCTACATAAATCATCAGTAAAAGTTATTAAGTATGAGTATACACCCATTAATTCAATGGGAAAGGTTCCAAACACAATGATATTAACTAATTCAATAATCTCCTTAACCCTTTCACAATTTACACTAAATGAGGATAGGGAATTTTTTCCTATAAACATGTGTGAAATCCACCAAGTGGTTTTAGTTCAAAAGAATCAAAATATCCATTATGGTGTAGCTTTGTCAAATAATTTTTGTTTACGTAAACTAGTAAGTTATTCAACATTTATTTTTAGTATGATACATATGAAATATTTTTATTATAAATTTACATTACTTGGTTCATGTAATAAAACACATAACGATCGTTATTTAAAGGTGCCTTGAATTAAGATATTATATCTTTATGAAAAAACAATATTTATTCAAAAATTTGAAAATAAATCCATATGTATGAAGTCTGAATATATATATTTTTTGTAACAGATGGAGGATAATTAAAATATTTTAAAACCAATATCATTAAGGGTAGAAACGTGATCTTATAGTCTCTAATAGCCACATCATCAAGTATGGCTTTGTTTTCATATCATAAGTCTACCTCACCCTAATAAGTCATCCAAAACCTACTTGGTTACTATATTTAAATACATATTAGAGTATTAAATGTCAGTTATAATACCCAATTTACATAAAAATATAATATTCACTTGATAAAAAACACACCCAAAAATTCTCTATGATTCTTTTCTTGGGCGCAGTTTTCATTTATTTCGCCCTTGTTTCCACATGAAATACTAGAATCAACATGTTCCCTTGTTTATCCATTCATCCTTCTTTTCTTAGATGTATTTTGTAAGTAATATTTAGATTTCGATCTCCTAAATTTAGACTTTCCTTTTTAACCACAAGGATATAATTATTTTTATGATTTTTCTCATTATCAACTTGGGAACCAGTGTGTGAAGATTAGGAAGAGACTTATTTATGTTATTCATTTAAAAATTAACAATACAGCTTGAGAAAATATTAGGATGTGATGAAATAATGAGATCAATTCATAGTTCCTAAGGAAATTTAAACCTTAGAACCTTTAGGCGCTCAATATAAAAATTTCTGACTACATAAGGATTGTTTGGTGTACTTTTACAATGTTTTATCTGAAAGAGTTCCTCGAATATATCCAATAATTCCAATCTTTCTCTCTACTAGTAAAGATCACAGATATTCTAGATAATTATATATGCATCCATGTCTTCATGCGACTTCATGATTTCATTAGAAATGGATAAAATTATTAAACACTAAAAATTAACTACATCAATTATGTTTTTATCTTAGAAAATGAACTATTCATCACTCACCACATTTTCAGGAGGATCAGGCAATGAGGATTATAGCACATAAATTTTTTTCCCATGGAACAACACAACTTGTATGCATTTAAAGAACTCTAAGAAGTTACTTCCAATTATATGATAGAATTTCTCTAGAATTCATCATATGGGTAAGGTTGTTGATTAACTCTCTTTTATTAAACAATATTAAAAGTGAAAATTATTATTACTTTTCTTAATTAAAAACTAATTGAGTCATGATAATAATTTTTAATTTAATTAATAATCCAAAAATTTTATCAAATATCGATATTTTTCACCAAAAATCTAAAAATGTCACATCACCCAAGACATTTAATGGAAAGGATACATATTTCCCTTCTTTATGACCTATAATATGGCCATGAAAAACATTAAAAGGTATTTATGTAGGAGTTCTTTCTAACTAAAAAATAGTATCTCCTTAAACCATTGACTAGAATCCTTAGTTTTTAAACCCTATCTGTGGTTCCCTCAACACTTTCCTCTAAATTGTTTTTAGATAGAGTATAGATTTCAAATTTAAAATATTTTCAATTAAGGCATCCCATTTTTTAGTTAAGCCTCTATAATTTTTTAAAATAGTGACCCCAAATATGGCATAAACGGAAACTTTAACTGTTTTACCATCTTAATTTATATGATGGAAGAAGTAATGACATAATATAAACTTGGGGGATATTTTTTTATAATGTATTTTGTTTTTCTTATTTTATCCTTTTTATTTATTTTTAATATTAGGTGAACTTTAAATAAGTTATTATCCATGTTTCAATAAAACATTTAAGAATAATTAATTTATTTAAATTTGTCTTTTCATATTAGTCCATTTATTTATATGATTGTGGTCTTGAATCTATAAAATAAATCTTTCATGAGACATAAATAAATTACATGATCATGATCTTATCTAATGGTTATTTTTTAAGTGGAAAATAAATCAACCTATGACCCTAGGGGGAAACTCCTTGTTTCAATCTTAGTAGGAATTGTATCATTCCACTTATCTATATGTGTATCACCACAGTTGGTTTCATGTCACTTAAACATTGTACCACCTCCATGAACCTTTGGATACTCCCTGTATTACATATATTTATAACTCAGAAACAGGTTAGGGGAACCAAAGGATATGTTAAGGTTAATTACATAAAAAATCTTGATCACACATTTCCTAAATAAAAAACTATTGAGGGATGATACAAAAATCCGCATCTTTAATTTATTAATAAATAATTGAAAAAACATGTAATCAAATTAAATTAAATTAATACCACGTATTTAAAGGTCTGGTCAAATATCATGATTATTCATATGTACAAAACAAATATAAAAAATTAAATTGGCCAGAATTCACCTCAATTATTTCATTATTATTATGATGAATGTTTTGTAATAACAAATTAATTAATCAATGAATTTATTTTCTTTATATTAATGACCGTCTAAATTATCATGGAATTACCCATCATAACAGTATTTTTGGAAAATAAAAACCATGACTAATAATTAAGTATAACTACCTAGAATTAATTGACCATTTAATAATTATTCAAACCTTTATTACATAGTGTCAAAATATGGTGCCAAAAATATAATTATGTTATTAATGTGGTAATTAATTTTTATTAATGTAATTTAGATCTTTTCCTTATTGGGAAACCACATGGAGTGTAATAATAAGCTACACATAATGTTCCTTAATTTTGATGTATAAGGGATAAATGCTTAGGGGATTGGAATGTATCTAGAACAGATTAAACGGTGTGTATAAAAATGAGCTACACACTATGTGGTTTGTTTCCCATGTGACCACATCACCCTCCAATTGACTCGTCATGTCCCTTGTTCAGAACAGGACATGTACTAATTTTCTACAGGTCATGTGGTCTACTTTACCAATGTCCACATAACCCACTAATCAACATGTAATGTTCTTTGTATATAGATATATGTGATTTAAATGATATATAAACTATCCAAACATCATGTGATTCATTAATGATCTAGTTTTTTATTCTCATGCAAATAAATAAGGTATTTTACCCCATTAAGACAAATTTTACCACTAAACCATCTATACTACATAATATGTATTCAATCTACATTTTATATAGTCTAACAAACCATGTTCTAGTGTGGTCTAGACAACATGCAATATATAATAAATTAATTTCATTTAATATGTTCTTGGTGCATCATGTATACTTTTACACCTTCAGGTATAGTGAACTCATGTACATGTTGTGTACTCCTACTACAAACCTTGTAATTCAATCTAAAAGTTATGATCTTTATCATCATTATGATGGTATCTCCAATCATTCTCTATCTATACTTAGTCCTCCTGAATATATGAATCTTGAATGAAAAATATTAATTTGTTTAAATCATGTTAATTAGACATTAAATTAAAGAATTAATTATCTAGAAATGAAAAACAGCCACAATTGTCTGTATATAATCAATAATCAAATAAATAATTATAAATTTAAATGTAACCTGCATTTGATTCCATTTTTAGGTAATAGATGTAGTGGAAGTTCCTTTTTGGGTGTAAAACCATCGTAGATTTTGTTCGATTGAATGTATCATTTTTAAAGTTTGTAAGATTCAAATTTCAAGAGTAACTAAAATTTTCTAACTAATATTGAAATCAAATCCCAAAATCAAGATAGGATATTTTCACATTAAAATTTTAATTTATTTAAATATATCATAATAACGAATACCTCATCTTAAAATATTTCTTTGATAAATATATTTTTGTTCTAAATTCCCTTTTAGGATTACCATTATTTCATAGGTATGACCTAAAATAGATTCCCTCTATAGGTGATTCACGCATTCTCTATTGATCTTTGAAGAACACGGTTTGATTTATAAGTGCTAGCGCGGCTAATCAATCATCTTGAAGTATTTTTCCTGACCACTTAAAGTTCCTTGAAGCTTGAAGGAATCACTCATGTTGTTCTTGTTCAAGAGAGTATGAGAGAAGTACGAATATAGATAGAAATCAATTTTTCAAAATGATGATCAATTGTTAATTAACCCTACATAATAGATGGATCCATATATTTATAAAGTTAGGGATAATTTTAAATTATTATTTAATTAAACAATGGCCCTTAAATTATATAATAATCCCTATCTAACCTCATTTTAAATAATATTACTTTTATGGTGTGCACGAACTGGCATAATCATAAATAGTATTTTACTATCATGTTATGTAATATTTATCACCAGATTAAATCTTAGTCCCAAATCCTTCTCAAAATTTATTTAATACTGAAATAAATATTTCCCTAAATATTTATTCATTAATAAATATTCAATTCATATTCTGGTGAATAAATATTTATTAATAATTTAATAAAGGAAATAAGTATTTTATTAATAGTTCAGTGAATAAATCGTTATTATATACTCACGTAATTAAACAATTACCATATAAATTAATGTTTATTCAATATTTGGGATCAATAATATTGGGAAAAAAATTTCCTCAGTCTTGGGAATATATTTTAATCCAATAATTAAATTCAAAGAGAATTTAATTGAAATCAATGGAAACACTCTCTGTGTAACCCTCTATACTTATTTCTCATTTTCATTAGGTGGAATTTCCTAATGTCTAACATTACTATATAAAAATAGGTCAAGGCATATAAGAGAAAAAAGTTAATGTCGTAGTATTGACTAGCATACAAGAATGTGTATTGTGTAATATAATTTGTTTCTCATAATATCCTATTAAGAAGGTTTCACACATTTTTCCCCAACCCATGTCTTTGACACATATTTATTTGACTGTCGAAAATAAACTCATTATTACACCATTTCATTGGAATTTAATGTGAAATTTTAATTTCAATTAAATTTTTGAGATGTCAACTTCCAAATAGATTTAGTGGAAGAATCCTTCCTCAACTTATTATTTAATAACAAATCACTCGTGATGTTATGAATTTATCCAAATTCTTGATGAACTAAATTTTCATGGTTTATGAAATACATAATTTTGTATGAGTCATGAGATGTATTAATAATGATATTAATGTCTAATAATTACTATAATTGATAGAAGATTGGAATATACGATAACACATAAACATGAGTAATTCTTATAAGAATGTATGTTCTCGTAATCTCGGATCTTGGAAATTACCAAATGAAAATGTCATGAGAATAATTCTCATACTTTAACATGTACTCACACATGATAGTCAACATTTTATGTGTCTCGTTGTATAATGTTATCTGACCATTGAACTATATTTAATAATATTGTCACATAATCTCTAGGTTCTCATCATAATGGGGAACTTATAAGACATTAACAATGATACATATACTCTAGGAAGTTATTATATTAAATTCGTGTAGAATATTGAAGTATATATAATAATATGTTTTATTAATACTAAAATCTTTGAATATAATTGTAATCCAAATTACAAATAGTTAATTATAGTCCACCATCTCTAACTGTGTATAGGTTTTAGTGTCGAATTTATCATTTACCATGTGGTCAAATATGCTACAAAACATTATGTAAAGTTTGAAATTTGTATCATTAATGATACAGACAATGTGTAGCTAGCATACATGTTATGTGACTCATTATTTCTTATACCCTATGACCATTCGAGTCCACTAGTGGGTTATGTGGACCCACTGAAAAAGGAACACAGTATGTGTTTCTCATTAGTAAATGCTGAGTATAAATTCATGCCCAAAAAAACATATTACTTAATAGTTGTTAACAGGCATTTCCAAAAAAATAAAATCAGATGATCAAGGGGTCTAGATTCTTTGAAATATTGGACATGAAAATACATCTTCTTAAACCTAAAAACATAATATTTATTTAAAACTCAGCATAGTGATCCTAAATCTTTTAGATATTTCAAAAACTATACAATATATCATTGTGGAAATATATAAGGAACATTGTGTGTTAGAAAGCCTGGTAAGGGGATAAACATGGAAATGAATCTTAATGTGTGAGTGAGGAAGAATAACATGATATCATAAATATGATGTCCATAATAATAGATACATGACATAATAAAATAATTTCATAAAATCATAAATATTTAGAAAATACATAATGAATGATATCATCAGTTAAGTCATGTGTCACTCTCAATATCATCATCATAAGTAAAAAAGTCCCATAGTGGATAGGTTCACTCCATAATCCATTTCCTAAAATAACATGTTATGTAAATATTTACCCAATGAATTTAATGTTTATATAATTTTCAAACCACCACCCATCACATAAATAAAATATATATATATATGAGTTCCATATGAGGAAAATAAATTATACATAAATCATAAGCATGATCAAACCCATGAGAAGAAAGTAGGTTTCATAATTCTGATTCAAGGAATAATCAAAAGATAAATCAAACATAATCCTAATAGGATATAGAATTAAATCATTTGGATTTCAATAGATAAAAATAAAACATAGTTTGGGATTATTTTTTTCTAACATAAATATTTCATGAGAAGGACCTAGGAGAACTAAGAATAAAAATACACCACTTAGGTGAAGTCTTATTAAATAAGTAAAGTATTTTTTAAACAAGTAAAAAACCTTATTATTTACCATAAAACTAAAATTGGACTGAGATTGTTCACCATAAATAAATTAGTGTTTTTATATTCTATTCATAGTTTAAAAATATTTTATGGGGGTGATTCTCAATGTGATATAATAAAAAGGAAAGTTCCCTTAAACCAGGTTTACATAAAAGTATGAATTTAAAAGGGAACTAAAAAATTTTATAACCCTAGTAATGAAAATTATATTTAATTATGTATATATGTGATGGAAATATATAAAAGAAATATTAGTTATCTGAGAACAATATTTCAAAAAAATTTGAAAAAAAAATAAAACATGTAACATGCAAGTCACAAAGGAGGAACAAAAAATCCATTTTAGGTTTGAAAATGGCTTTTTTGAAATCCCACATCATAAAAAATAATAAAAATTTATTTTAAAATTTTTAAAAGTTAAATATCATGTTCACATGAAATAAAACATAATTAGGTTTTCAATTAAAAAGTTGAATATTTTCCGGTAGGGAAATTATGGAAAAGGAGGGTAAACCATCGTTTAAGAGGATCAAAATTATTCTTAATTTAGATTCATTTTCAAGATGGATTAGAAATCATAAATAATGAAAATTTAAATCAAAAGTGACCTCCTAAGATATAAATATAGAATAACATATTAAATTAATTATTAAACTCAAGGATAAACATTATTAATCATGAATAAAAATTGCGTTTTGAAAGTCCCTTATATTTCAGGGAAGTCCTAGATTATATCCCATAGTAAAGAAGAGAATGGATTTAAGTTAATTTTTCTAGTTCCATAATAAATTTTTATATTCAAAACCATGGGGTTTGAGTATTACCATATATATAAAGAAAAATTCATAAAATCAAAGTATAACTCAATAAAAGGTGATTGAGATGGAAATCCTTACCTTCTATCAGAAATCACTCTAAACTTCTACTTAACTAAATAAATAATCAAATTAAATTTATTTAAAAATTTTTTAAGAATATTCAATATCAATATTTATTTTTATAATGTTTATTTATCATCATGTTTAACCAATTAATTCCATCATTTATGCTTTTGTCAATTACTTGATATTCATCATCCAATTTCTCAAAAAAAATATGGTCTAATAACCGAGGAAATTTTTTTGTAAAATAGATTTATAATATCTATATTTTTATATTATTACTTATTTTATTATTAAATTGTCACATAATTTAAAAAGGTAAATATTTTTTCCCTGAATGGACTCAAATCTGAAATGGTACTTTATATGTATTTTTTTACTATAATAATGTATTGTTAAAATTAAATATGTATTTTCTAATATTATCATTACATAATGTTACTATTTTAGTAAATAACCTTTTTATTCATTACATTAAGGTTTTATTATAGCCATGTTAGTTGGTATGTAAGACAAAATATAATCATCATCATGTGAAGGTGGTAGTCCACACTTACACCCAAATGGAATTTTAATTTTTATATTATAATAGGTTCTTGTTTGGGGTTACAAAGGAAATAAATTTCATATGTGGAGGTTCAAAACTAGAATCTCCCCAATGCACCACCACAAGTACAGCAGGAGAGGAACAACTGAACTATATCCTTCATGGGGCTAACACTCTCATTTTTGTAGAATATAATAAAGTTATAAAATAATATAGATAATTATTTTAGAATAATTATTATTTTATAAATATCATATTAACATAGTAAAATCACTTTTTATTCATCCATTAAAGGAGGTGGTGTAAAAGTGATCACATCATTCATGGAGTCGGTGGTATGCACACACGCATGACAATGTTTTCATTTTTCTCAATGATTTTAGAGGATGTTTTAAAATATGAGTTACATTAGTATAACAATATAGTATAATATTAATAATAATTTTGTTATCATACACTCATATATAGAAGAGGTTTGAGGTTATATAGGTGTACAAGAATTAAGAATGTGTTGTTGAAAATATGACCTCTCACTTTGGATGTTCTCTGTTTGTCACCACCTTAAGATTTCGTAGCTTGGTCTTTGGGAAAGATAAATGATTAAATGAAATGGGGAGAGGGTTTAAGGGATTATATGTTATATTTTTGTTCAATTATAAGGGGATTTATAAGTGGGTAGAGTTTTAGGTGTTGTGTTTCCTTTTATAATTGAGGAAAATGGCATTTTTGGCACATATAATTATTTAATTAAAAGGGATCAGTTGTTTCACGTGGTATGTGAATCCAAAGAAAAAAAACTTAATTTTTTAATGATTAAGGTTGATAAATCCTCAAATACACTTTTCCACAAATTTTTTAACCATGTATTCATGTCTTTTACACTTAGATGTTTACTCTTTCTATTTTAACTTTTTACTGAGGTAACTAATTTTTACCAATGTAATTTATTATTAAAAAATAAAAATAAAATAAACCACATTGGATAACTTAATAATTATGGACTAAAATATTAAATCAAATTTATCAAATTAAATTTCTATGTTCAAAAATAAATAATTGTAATATTAGCGTCTGTAACACGCAAAAACTTGTTTTTATAAAAAGTGTATTTTTAAGCATTAGTTTAATGTTTAGGATAAAAATATGAGTGTAATTAATTATATTGAAATTAATATATTTACTAATTTTTCAAATATTTTTAAAATAACATTAAAATAATTCAAAAAGTTATCCCACAATTTGAAAACCTTGTTAAGAGAAACATATGAAAAAGAGTTTTTGTTAAAACAGAACCAAAAAAATTTAAAATGTTAAGTGTAGGTTTTTAAATTATACATAGTATTTGAAAATACTGAATTTAAATTTATAAAATAGTTTTTATAGTAAAAATTGTTTCAAAACATTATTGTAATTCTTGTATAAATTTTTTATTACAGTGAAAATATTATTAAAATTGTTATTTTTCACTATTTACGTAAAAACAGTAATTTTTTTAAAATATAAAAAACATGTTAATATAATTTATAAATCAAAAATCTAAAAAAATATTAATATTTATCTAATTCAGATTATAAAATTTATAAGTTATTGTTTTTTAATTAAAATAATAAATATAATGAAAACCTATTTTTATTGAACAATAATTTTTTTTAAACATAAGGTTTTTTAATATTATTTCATGTAAATTAATTATTTAAAATATGTTAATATACTAGTTCATATATATTATTTCAATTTTTTTAATTTAATACTTTAGTATAAAATATAAATCAATTAAAAAAATAGTTCTTCGAGAAGAAAAATATTCTCTTATAATAAATATACTTTAACAAATACTAATAAAAATAATTATTTATTTTTTATAATTTATTTTTACTGCTCATTGATAATAATAACATTTTTTGAATTTCATATGCACATAAAATCCTAGATTTTTAATAATATTAATATTTATTCATAAATCACACTTATATATAATATATTAATACCACTATTTATTTCATTATGAGTTATGTAATTTTAAATTTACTACTTAAGAATATATGACATTAGTATACCTATTAAATATATTTTCAATGACTATATTTTCAGTGACCATGTTTTCATTGACCATATATATAATATATAGATTCTATTCCTATATATAGAATTATTGAATCATTTGCTCATTCCCTTCTCACTTTGCAAGGCACAATTTTTATTTTATATTATATATTTTTCATGATTCTTTCTACTCTCATTGTGATATTTGTAATTGTTGATTTGTTTGGCTATTGTTGATCCTCAAGGTTGAATATGATCTAAGATATTTCATATTAATTGATATTTTATTCTTTTATATCTGTCTTCCACTATTTATTTACGCACTTAAAATGGATGTTCTTTATCCATGGTGAGTAACGATCCATGGTGTGTGGTACTTAGATTTATGTGAATTAGTTATAATGTCTCACTTATGAATGAATAAACTGTATTTACTTTGGTTCATATATTGTAGGGAATATTTTATAATCATGTTCAAATCTAATTGAATGAATATATAAACATTCTTTAAAATTATAGAAGTAGTAATAATAATAATAATAATAATAATAATAATAATAATAATAATAATTGTAATAGTAATAACCTCTTTTAAAACATATGGTATTCCATCACCCTCCTCCCCCAATAAATTTCATCCTCAAAAATTAAATTTTTTATTTAATAACAAATTTAGAAAAGGATATCTATAAGGTGACTTGATATTTAATTTTCTAAAGAGGTAATAATCCCATATATTCACTTATAATAAGAATAAATTCTTATATTATGTTTCTTATTAACCATTTTAGTTTAATACCTCTCAGGTTTTGGTGTTAAGAAAATTTTTATTTGAGTTTATATTTAGAATTACAATGAAAAATTATCATAAATTGTTTTGAGGAACAAATTATGATTCCCTATTTTTTTTAAACCACACCTACCTATCTCTCATACCTCATGGTTATTCAACATGGTGATGTTAATGGAAATTTGTGGTTGAATTATGGAGTCAATGAAGAATTATCCACCTCCTCATAAGGCTCATTAAGATTGATTTTCATTCCCCTCCCTAATGCATCTAGAGTAGCTACCACTTCCACACCGTTCTTCATCATTTCCAACTTGTCCCTCGCTTACATCGCTAGCCTCAACAGATAACCACCCACTTCCTCTCCCACTTGTTTCACCATTCCAAATATTATAAACTTCATGAATCCATATCATTGAAAGGTTGGTGAGGGATGGATTCCCACCCACATAAACTCTCAGTGGCTCTTCATGTTCCCAAATAGGGCCTTCACTAACCCAATTTGTTTATGACACATGCTACATGGGATCACATGCTTTGGAACATCAGACCTATTTATCAAATTTCTCCTAACCCTATGGACACTAGGAAGACTCCACATTTTTCACCTAACCACCATGTCTTGTTGTATTAGTGGTGGTGGTGAATAAGAGTATTCTATATCCGCCATTGGTATTGTGATTTCAACATTTCCAGAGACATTAAGGCCCTATAAATGGTGTTGATTCGTTGATGTATGATGAAAAATATTATAAGCCAATGTTTTTTTCTATTGAGGTGAAGTTAAGACCACTCTATGATAGTTTCTAGTTTTTGTATTTAACCCCATCCATTTTTTTCTAATATAGAATTAGTTGTGGGTAATCTAACTTTAATTTTTGAATATTTATTATATTTTGAAATAGTTAATCCATTACTAGAATCACATAAAATCAATCAAAAATAAAAATAATAATATTTACATTACCATAAACATAAATTTTGAAATGCAACCATCATAGAACTATATTTTTTATTTGATAAAAATTACATTAGGTTGATATGCATAGAAAATACTCTAGGAAACATGGAATGTATAGAATAAAGATCCCATATTATCAATTCTAAAATGCATGATTTAGTTACCACAATCCACCTCATCAGTATTCATTGAGAAAGCTCCACCTTGTTCCCATGGTTGTTGGGTTTTTTCACACCTATCATTATTATCATAATGGGATTTAAAAAACTTACTTGGATAATGTATAATATTTCTAGACTTATTGCATTGAACCATTAGTGGTTCTTTTGGATGTAATACTTCCACTACCTTCATTCTAATCATACTCTTCATATTCTAATGATAGTTTGATACTTGATTACCCCCTCTTCTATAGGTAAATCATTTTCTAGTTCCCTTGATGAAATTTCCATGGTGCCTCTTCCCACAATTTTAGTATGTATATATGGTTAAATATCCCTTCATAAATTATCTTTATTGCCTACATTTTTATTTGGATCCCTCCTTCTCTTATTTGGTGCACTTAATATTTCAACTATGGTACCATTGTTAATCATGTTTTGAAATAATTTCTTTAACATAATTAATAGATTAATTAGTCCATATCGCATTCTAATTGGTTTATCATTGAGTTAATCATTACATTTCCCCTTTCACCCAATGTTAACTACATTCCTTGGGTTTATATCCATCACTAATACCAAAAGGGTTAACATGAGTGATGAATATTTAACATCATATAGGGATTATCATAACCATTAAAAAAAGGAATTCAACCTTAAAACCTTTAACCCTTTTCATCATCATGTAAGACCATAATTACATTAGTTCAACCTATATAAATATTATTTTATACAAGGATAATTTAATTTGGATTATATTATACTTCTCAATGTAGTCCTTAAAAGTATCAAGAAAATCAATCATTTATAATAGTTCATAAAGAGAAAATGATTAACCAACTAATATCCTTTGGGAGTGTCTAGCCAGGGGAGTAGTTAGGCCTCCTTGTCATGCACCGGGAAATGGTTTAGTAAATACATAGCATGCCCTCTTTGGGGTTATTAATCATATAAAAAATTGTTCAAGATCCTTTATCCACTTTCCAGTACCTAGATTGGGATATAACTATATGTAAAAAACCCAAAATCTATTTTACCAAACCTTTATGATGTTATTATATATTTAATATTATCCCTTAGACTTCTCTATATGGTTTTCACTATTTTTATATCATTCTAACCTCTAAAAATAACTAATACATATTTTAATACTAACTATATCTTCCCAAGCCTTAAATACATATTATTTCATAATTCTAGACAAACCTTTCAAGGAAATACATATTGATAATATAGTGGCCTAGTTTATTTAGAACATAATCCATAAAAATACATCATATTAAACCTAAAAACACTATCTTTATTTAAAAATACACATATTTCTCCTAAATCCCATAGAAAATCTAAAACTGTATAGGATATCCTGGGGGAAATACATAAGGAAAAGGGTTATCTATAATGCTTTGAAAGTGGATATACATGGAAATAAATCATAAAGTTGATTATTATAAACATTGAGAAATTACATAAGGAAATGATTCCATATTATCATACACATGTGGAAACAACATAAACATGATATCATAATATATGTTAACTATTACTCCCAAGACCATCATCATAATTACACAAAGTCCCATAGTGGATAAGCCTAACTCTCTAGTCCAATAAATATTATATTATAAGATATAAATCTTCATTAAATGTATTAGAGGTCAATATAATTTATTTCACACCTATAAAATAAATTAAAATCATTCTATTATGTTCCAATTGAGTAAAATAAACCATAAGTAAATCATAATCATGACCAAACCCATGATTAGGAAGTGGGTTTTATAATTCTAATTCAAGGCATAACTGAAGGCTAGATCATAATGATCCCTAATACAAGAAGTAATGAAATAAATTTTATTTTCATATTTTAAAATGTAAAATAGTTTATGATCATTGATATCCAATATATATATTTCATGAGAAGGACCTAGTAGAATAACAATTATAAATATACCACTTCAGTAAAGAATTATGAAATAAGTAATGTATCCTTTTAAAAAAGAAATACCTTATATTTTTCCATAAATATAGATATATACCAAGAAGGTTATATATAAAATAATGAGGGTTTTTATAATCTATTAAATATTTAAAACATTCGATGGAGGTTATTCTCTATGTGTGACAAGTAATAGAAAAGTTCCCTTAAACCGAGTTTTCTTAAAAGTGGGAATCTTAAAGGGAAATAAACAATTTTATAACGCAAAAAAATGAAAAGGATATTTCAGTAGGTATATATGTAAGGGACTTATATATTAAAATAAAATAGTCACATAAGAGTAATATTTCAAATAATGGAAAAATAATGTCAATGTGTAACAGAAAAGTCATAAAAGGAGGTATGAAAGATAACCTTTTATGTTTTAAAACACCATTGTTGAAATCAAACATCATAAAATCATAATAAAAATTTATTGTGGTATGATTATAATATATATATGAATTTAAAATGAAATAAAACATTATAATTTTTCAATTAAAAAGAATAGAATTAGCAGGAACGGAAATTATGGATGAGGATGGGAACCATCATTTAAGTGGATAGAAATTATTCTTAACATATTTTTATTTTTAAGAAGGATTAAAAATAATAAAAAAGAATATTTTAATCCAAATTTATTTCCCAATATATATAGGGTATAACATATATAATTAAATATTTAACTCAATGTGAAATGTTATGACTCAAGAAAGCCAATTGAGTTATGAAAGTCTCATATATTCTAGGGACGACATCAATAGTAGCCCATAGAAAATAAGATAATTAGTTGAATTTAATTTTTTTAAATGAATAAAATTTTAAAATTTGAATAATAAATGGATGGTATTTTCACCAAAAAAATTAATATTTGTGCATAAATTCCATGCATGCCTCAATAAAAAGTTATTGAGACAGAAACCCTTATATAGTGTATTAAATCGCTTATCCCTAGAACGTAAATTATTAAATAATAAAATTATGGTGATTTAAAAAATTAATCATAACCTTATCAATATATATTTATTTTTATAAGTTAAATTTATAATCATCTGTCACCATTTCATTCCATCGTTTCTGTTTAGGTATATTCCTTGAATTTATTTAGTCAATATCTTGAAAACTTTCATATTATGTTGACCAAAGGTAAAGTGGTTTAAAATAGTTTCATAATATATATAATTTTATATGATTATATCTTTTTTTATTAAATTATCACATAATTTACACATGTAAATATTGTTTTCAAGAATGTACTCGTACTAGAAAAGGTACTTTAATGTGTCATTTTTAGTGGTTAAATTTATTATAACTATTTATTGTTAACATTACATATAGAATTTATAATATTATAATGGAATATTGTTAATAGTTTGGTAAATAAATATTTTATACATTATATAAAAGTTTTATTCTGACCATGTTATTCGGTATGGAAAATGAAATAGAAACATTGTCATGTGGTAACGGTAGTCTATACGTACACACGGATGACACTCTAATTTTAGTAGAATAGAATGAAGTTAAAAAATAAAATATATTATCATTTAAGAGTAATTAAAATGTTATAAATATCATATTATAATAGTAAATAAACATTCTAAACCAATCATTCAATGTGGTGATGAAAAATTGAACACATTATTCGTGGATGTGGTAGTCTTCACATACTCATGATGACATTTTCATTTTTCTCGATGATTCTAGAATAAGGTATAAAATGAATTTAACCTTATTATAAAAACATATCATAATATTAATAATATTTTTTTTCAAATTTTCATGTATAAAATATATTTGGTGTGGTATAAGTTGACAATAATCAAGAAGGTGTGGTGGGAAATACTATATCTCTCTTTGGATGTTCTCCTTTAGTCACCAAATTAAAATTTCTTAACTTTGAATTTTGAAAGATAAAATATTATAGGACATGTATAGATGGTTTTTGGGAGACTATAAAAGATTATGGTTCAAACATATGGTGATTTTTACGTGTAGTGAGGTGGAGGAATAATGGTTCATTTTATAATTAAAGAGAATTGGAATTTTGGCACGTATGACTATTTAATTAAAAGGAAGCACATGTTTCACATAGAATATGAATTAAAAGAGTAAAATAATTGATTTTTGGAATCATTGAGGTATATAAATCAAAAAAATACGATTCAATGATTTTTTTTTTAAAACTTTATGTCATTTACTCTTAGATTTTTACTTTTACTATTTATGGGTTTTTTCAAGGTAAGTTATTTTTACCTATGTTATTTAATTTTAATTCCTAAAGAAATTAATATTATTTAAATAAATTGAAACTAAATATTATAAATAATAAATAAAATTTATCAAATTAAATTTCTATATTTGAAAAAAAAGTAATTTTAAAATTTATTCTTATAACAGGAAAAAACTAATTTTTCTAAAAATTATATTTTTAAGAATAAATGTTTTGTTTAGGATAAAATTAATGTCACTATTATATTGACATTAAAATGTTTATTATTTTTTAAATAGTATTTAATTAACATTAAAAAAATTTGAAACCCTAAATCCACCATGTGGAAATTTTATTAAGAGAGATAAATACAAAATTGTTCTTGTTAAAGCATTACTTAAGTTTTCTAAAATGTTAAGCTTGGGTTTAAAATATCAACAGAGTATTTTAAAATAATTAATTTAAAATTTTAAAAATAATTTTTTATATGAAAATGAGTTTCAGAAACATACATGGCATTCTTGTATAATAATTTTATAGAACTGACAATATTAGTAAAATCAATTTTTTTACTATTTACCTAAAAAATTATTATTTTAGAAAAAACTATAAAATTCATGCTAAGAACATTTTCAAATAATTAATAAAAAATGAAATTATATTTTATAATTTGTATTCTAATGGTTATAAATTTATATTCTGATTAAAATACAAAATATAAATAAAAACTATTTTTTTAATAAGATTTTTTAAACATTAGTTATTCTTAATATTATTTCATATCACTTTATAATTTCAAAGATGTTAATATTTTATTTCATATAAACTATTATAAAGGAGTTATATTCAATATACTATGATAAAATATAAAATAATTATCAAAATGGTTTTCAGAAAATATAAATATAACACTTATTGTAAATATGTTTTAATAAATACCATTAAAATATTTGTTTATTTTCAAAATTGTATTTTTCAGTACTCTATTAATATTAAATTTTTTAAAATATATATATATATATAAATCATATCAAATATTTTTATTAATACTAATATTTATACTTAATTAATATATATATATATATATAATTTTTTATTTCATTTTGAGTTATATTATTTTAAATTTACAACTTTAAAATACATATATTTAGTATACCAATTAAAAATATAACAAATTAAAATATTTTCAATGACCATATTTTCAATGACCATATTTGTAATGGCCATATTTATAACTGCAATATTTCATTTCTATATATATACTTACTCAAACATTCGTTCATTCCACTCTCATATTGTAAGGAAGAGTTATTATTTCCTATTATGGATTTTAAATAATGATTTACCCTATCATTGTGTTCTTTTTAATTAGTGTTTTTGTACAGATATTTGTGATCCTCATCGTTTATAATGATCTAGGATATTTCCTAGTAACGAATATTTTATTATTTTTTATATAATGTCTTATATTGATTTATTCACTTTTAATGGATATAATTCATCATCGCTGAGTAATAATCCATGGTGTGAATTACATAGTTTTATATGATTTTGTTGTAATCCCCCACTTATGTATGAATAAAATGTATCTAGTTTGGGTCATTTCTTGTAGGGCAGATTTTCTTATCATTTTTTATTCTTTTTGAAAGGGAATAGATGTATTTTTTTAAATTATAGAAAAAGTTAATAATAATGATGATGAAAATAATAATAATGTTAATGATAATAACAATAATGAAACTAATGATAATATCAATAATAATGGTTCATAAAACCTTGGTTGTTACATGCTTTGTAACTTGGATGAGATACGCACTGATTCCAAGACTGTTTTTCTCAGATATATGTCAAGAAACAAATATAGAATGTATCTAGTTAGTACATGTCATATACTCACCTAGTAAAGAAAATAATTAAATTTTAAAAATAATTATTAATTTAATAATTATAAAATCTAATTGCACTGCTGATGTGTGATGTGTTGATAATGGAAATTTTTTTGTTGAATTAATAAATGCTCAATTATTTCTATGTAATTATATATAATTACTGGTCAATCCATTTTCTTCAGGTATAAATGGTCTGAAGGCCTTAAAATTTTATTTATATTCAATAATACTCTTTTTAAAAGGGGTTCATAGGGAACCCTTGCATGACCCATAGTCCCAGAGGTGCAAGGCTAAGTACATGACCCATAATCCCAGAGGCATAAGGCCAATAACATGAACCAAAGTCCTAGAGACCCGACTACACTTTAAATTATACATCTCTTGCATATTCGTCATTAATGGTTCCTAGATCACCCCCTCACATGGATGATTAGATAGTATTTCCCCTAGTTGAGTAGTATGGTGCCTGGTATCGATGGTTATTTCCATACACTCTCTTCATTTCCATTTTTTTATCTCTTCTTTGAAGCATGCTACTTTCTATGATTCCTCTTTTGGGGCTTTCCCCTGTATGGTCTGACCTGAATACTACATAGCCTAGAGGCCCTATGTCCTAACAACCCAAGGCCTTGAGGCCTGAGGTGGCTCAGGGGAACAATGTCCCAATGTTCAGTGGTATCGAGAAGGTCCTATGTCCCTTATGCCCAATCTGGTTTCTAGAAGGCCCAAATTTGATGAATAGTTCTGGAAGCAAAATTACCGCTATAATACTACTATAATACCCATGAAATATCCCTCCAATAAGACTTTATCCTAGGTTTCATAAAATATTAAGGGTCATTTTATCCACTCATCCACCACCACAACTACAATACATTTATTTTACATTTTTATTTTTGATGGGGAAATACAATAGAATTCATATGGAAACTAATGTAAAGGAAATTATTTAATTAATTTAATTCTAGTGTTTTTATCTTAATAATAATGAATTAATTGAAGTTAATGTTGTCTATTTTATTTTTATTTATTTGTTGCATACAATATGGATGACCATGAGCCTAGTCCATCCTATGTATGTGATTGGTTAATTTGATTTACTATTATTTTATTTTATTTTTTTTGTAATAATTTATTAAACTAAATAATTAAATGTGAATCATTCCTATCATATCGCTATGTAAGGGAATGAATTTCCACTATTTATGTTTTGTAAACCCCTCTTAACAAATCATTTGGCTCCCCTATCTTACTTGTGAGTAAGCTTATTTAATGTATGGATCTCCTAGGAAAGTGGAGGTGGTTTACATTTAGAACCAAGGTGAAACCAATCCCGGAGGTACATTTGAGTATAGGAGGAATGTCGTAACTCAAACATGAAATGGTTATTAGAGTTAATTCCCTAAAATCAAGGGTTGGTTTATCATCCCCTAGATAAACCATCCATTGGATAATATTATGGTCATTCCACTATATTTATTTTATTTCTTTTAATTTTTAGTCAATTATTTATAGATATTTAAATCATCAAACTAATCAATCTACAATCAAGCTTGGAAGAATTAAAATAAATATTATAATATGTGTAAACTTTATCTAGACATATTCAGTCACTTAATTAAAATCTACTTAATACTAACAATCATGTAACTAGATAAAATAGGTAGTTTATACATAATGATAAAAATCTATCAAATTAAATATTAAGATAGTATAGAATTCTATAAACTGAATTAAAATTGAATCACAGTTCAAATTACATGACCCACCCATGTTAGGGTTCATTCAATTATTTGGGAATTTCAACTTGTGATCTTAGGTTGACTTAACTTATTTCACATTATTTTTTGACTACAAAAGTAGTAATTAGTGTAACATAGAGGAAAAAAATTAAGTAAATTATTATCTATGATTTCATGATTGGGGAATCTAGTCCATAGATCCAGGAACTGTAGGTTAATTTGGTTGAAAATTTACACCTATCTTAAACCATTCAAATAACTTTTCAAACCCCAATATAGGTTATGATAAGGGAAATAGGGATCATTTACATGAGAATATTCATGTTATGGGATATTCCAAAATTAATGATAAGGGATACTATGTTTTAATAAAATACTGGGAGATTAATAAATCTAAATTTTTTATTTAAATTAGTAATTTATACAAAGTAATAAAATTATTCTCATATTTATTATTGAAATTAAAACCCACACTGCATAAAATATATCACTTTCATTCATATTAGATAAGAATTTACTTCTCACTAAATAAATTTTCTAAAAATGGAATAGGAATTTATAGGTTATATTAAGCCATGAAAGTAAATTATAAGTACTAGAAACCCATATTCCCAACGTGCATGAAAAAGAGTCTAATGAGGAAAAACTATCTCTATATATGAAACATTTGGATGATTACATAGATGTCCAATGTTTCATTATTTCAACTGTATCAGGTGAGATTTTAAATAAATGTGAGGATATTTATGCATATAGAATCACATCTCACCTTTGGGATACTTATCAAGAGAATATGAGACATGAGATATATGAGAGCTCTAATGCATTGTTCACATGAAAACTTGGAGATTTAGTGACAACTATGAATTATGTATTCAAGATGACTGGTTACATTAAGGACTTGGGTATCTTGGGATTTAAGATCCATGATGAGTTATTAAAAAATCTCATTTCATTCTCATTGATTAACAGTTTCAGCAGTTTCATTATTAATTATAATATCAACAATAGTGAGATGACACTTTCAAAACCCTTATATTGATTTTAAAAGTTGATAAGGCCATGAGGTGTGATATAACAATAGTCCTTATAGTGAATAAGAGTAAGAACAAGGAAATTGGACCCAATTATTATTCCATGTCTAATGCTCTCTATAACTTTCCTTCTAAGAAAAATAATACTCAAAGACAAAAGAAGAAAAAGATCCATTATGTTTTTCATGTGTTATGTTAGGACACTAGAAGAATAATTGCACCCAATTAAATATGAAAGGGGAAGGCTGAAGTTCCTTTTTTATTGAGAATAACCATTCTATATCTACACATTACGCATTATATGTATATTTTTGTGCTCACAACTATATTGAAACTCTATAACTAAGTTGACATATAAATAATTCTAGAGGATAGGTGGATTTTTGGCATGTCAATGGTGTGAGGTGGATTAATCTAGCCATATGAGACAACCACGTTCTACTTCCAATCGAGAAGGTCTTGGTTTTAAAAGATTTTTATTATGTCCAAAATATTACCCAAAACCTAATATTTTTATCATATTTACATACAAATGGTTTTATTTTCATGTTTGGAAATATAATTTTTTTCTTTTTTAAAATATAACATAAGTTACGGTATGAAAATTTTAAATAATAGTCATTAATTATTAAATTATGAAAACTAAGTATTAGAAATCGATAAAAAATCAAGTTCACATGACTCAATTCACACAATGTTTTGGAATCATTATCATATTCATTTAAACAAAAATCATTTAACAATGACCTATCATGATGGTCACTTAGACTCTTTTGAGCTAAACCCACATAATAGATTCCATTCATCTTTACAAGTAAAAATTACTGATCACCCTTTTGGTGGAAAAGGTTAATTATCTAAAAATAATCTATAATAAGTACACACTCATGTGTGTGGACCATTTCCAGTAGAAGCTAGAAGTATGTACTCTTACTTAATAACTTCTATTGATGATTTAAATAGATATGGATATTTTTACCTAATAAGTTATAAGTTTTAATCCTTTGAGAAATTAAAATAGTTCAAGAATGAGGTATATAATCAACTTAGTAATAAGATAATGAACATTTTATCAGATCGAGGAGGTAAATATCTTAACCAATAATTCATCAACTTTCAATAGGATTGTGGGATATTATCTCAATCACTCCTCCTTATACACTGCGGTGTAATTTCTTCAATGAAATTAGGAAATATACCTTTAATGACTTGGTATTGTTAATGATGAGCCTTGAAAGAAAGCTATTATACATTTGAGGATATGAATTGGACATTATTTAAGGTACACAAAATGGTTCACCAACTAAATTATCAAATGATATTCTTTTCATGTTATGGAGTAGAAAGAAACCTATTTTTTACATATTCGTGCATAGGGTTGAAAGGGATTTTTTGAGGCTAAATATGGAAACATAATAGCACCCTGTGGAATGAAGTGTATCTATATAGGGTATCACAAGGAAACAAGCAGTTTATATCTATAAAACCCCTAAAACAATATTGTTATTGTCGCAATATAAGAAATTTTTTAAAAGGGATCAAATCCTCAAAAAAGATAGTGGGAGAATGATTGAATTTGATGAATTTTATCCTCAAGTTCACAAAGAGTTAGTACAGGAACAAGTTCCCTAGGTCCTCATAGAAAATTTTGTTCCTAAAACATAAGTAATTTATAAGATCACTAGATAGATTAGAGAACCAAAAAATATGGTTTTCTTATAACTAAATATGGTGACTCATTATTGGTTGAAAATTATGATCATATTTCCTATAAATGGGTAGTAGAGAGAGAAAAGGCTATAATATGGAATGAATCCATTAATTCTCAGATATATTCCATCCATCAAAACCATGTTTCGATTTTGGTTTATCTTCCAGTTGAAGTAAATTAAATTTGGTGTAAATGGCTATTCAAAACCAAATGAGATGCGTAAGGTAAATTTGGTCCCTATAAAGAAAGGATAGTAGTTTAAGGGTTTAAAATAGAAAGGAATTGACTATGATGAATACTTTTATTTATTATCTATGTTTAATCCATTATAATTATACTTTTCATAACAACTTTCCATGACTATGAGATTTTACATATGAATATAAAAATATATTTCCAGAAACAAAATTCAAGAAAATTTATCTATCACACAACCCACAAGGTTTGTGACACCATGAAATGATAATAATCTATTCAAGTTTTATAGATCCACTAAAGTTTTAATACATGAATCTATATCATAGAATATTTAGTTCTACAAATCCCTAAGAGAATTTGGTATCATAAAGACTGAATGTGATCCTTATTATTACAATTTGTTTAGTGGGAGTGTGTTCATATTCATAGTAGTATATTATTAAGATATATTACATATTGTAAATGAAATACCAATATTACATTTTGTTAAGGATTGGTTGAAAAATTCATATCAGTGAAGGAGTTAGGTGAAGAAGTATATATTAATGGAATCAAGATCATTCATGGTATATTAAAATTTATACTAGGAATAAGTAAAAGTATTTACATTTATCATATACTAAAGATATTTAGTATGAAAAAAACCAATGGATGATTGGTTTCAGTGTCACATGGTATAAATATTTTTAAGAAATCATGTCCTCAAACACAAGAGGAGAAAGAAATATAATGACTAGGATACCATACACATCTGTGATAGGATCTATCATATATTCCATGTTAGGGAATAAGATTGATGTTTCTTATTCTTCAATAAGGGTAGGTGAATATCAATATGATCCTAGAAAACAAATTTGGTTGGAAATTAAGTCTATCCATAAGTATTGAGAAAAACTAAGTGTATATTTTTTGTATATGGATGAGATTATGAACAAGTCATTAGAGGATATACTGATTCTAGTTTCTAAATAGATCATAATTATTCCAATCCACATTTAAGATATTTAATTATTCTTAATAAAGTATCTATGAGATAGAATAGTTCAAAGAAGAAAGTAATCGCTAATTCTATAGAAAGGTCTGAGTATATAGTGGCTTAACATTTATCCAAATAATCCATTGTTATTCATGAATTCATCCAAGATATTGATTTAGTTTCTAAAAGTATATATCTTTTCACATTATGTTGATATAATACTATAGTGTTATCTCTTATAAAGTATTAATGGTCGCATCAATCGATAAAGAACATGCTCTATAAATTTCACTTATTGATGGATTTTTCTCAAAGGGGTTAAGTCATTGTGAGCATAGTTTCCCTGGAAGAAAATATGGAAAACCCCATGAATAAATATTTATCACAGTATAAGAATTTACATCATATGAGAGTTAACAGACTAAAGATTACTAATATTTGTCCCTAGTTCTAGTGGGAGTCTATTAGAGTGGGTTCCCTATAACAAAATTCTAAGTACTTTATGATTACCTATATTTAATTTTTTTGAATATTAATAAAATATATTATCACATGATGATTATTATTCTATGTGACATTGTCTATGATAATTTCCTAAATGTGATTGTCACACTGAATGGTCATATAAGTTTTCCACTATGATGATAAACTAGAATTTTCATCAAAATATTCATGAATATATATTCTATGGACTGATGATATCATTTTATTTATTAAAAATAATACATATTATTATGGGTGGAGACTTGTAAGAATTTGAGACACTTTTCATGTTGCACGCCCTTTGTAATCTTCAGATTAGGATATTATGAGAACATGATCTTCTAATAGTAAATCCTCTTTATATGGGTCATTTCATATTTTTATGATTGTACATGTGTAATGATCCATATACTTTAATATTATTATTAATATTTGTCATGAGTTTTGTTTTTTGAGTTATTTAATAAAACTATGATGGCATATTCTCATGGAAATGTAAGATATGATGGGTGTGGATTGAAAGATATTGTACTAATGAATAATGAAATAATGGATTTATCCTTCATTTTCTTTAATAGAATTTGATATCTCAGGCCCATTTATGGGTATCTATATTTTTAGCAAGAAGGTTTTCAAAAATTCAATGAAAGGGACCTCAAGCATATAGGTTGATGGTACTAGTATGAAACCATCTTGATAAGAGATTTTGGGATAATGGTATTATGTTTCACAGTGTACATTTATAGAAGGTTACAAGTCATTTAGATATTAACTTCCTTCACTATGGGAACCATGGAATGTAGATAGAGGCTAACAATGGACTTTAGAAAGTGTATCTTAATTCCACTAAGAAAGGATCATAGAGGGACACACACTGAGTGTGTTCATAAACCTAGTTAAATTCAATATGAATTTAACATGTTGGATAAATATTATTCTCCAATGTTGTCTAAAAATTATTCATGTTTGTTTCATCTCAAATAGTCAATCCTTAGTTATTTGAAAGAATATATATGTGATTTTTAATGTTTAATAAATAGTCCTTATTCAAGGCTTGGTAAATACTGAGGAGAATTAGTTCAAATAGTTTAATGGTTTGGTGAAACATATTGTATCAAATATTATTTTAATAAATATTAATTTATTTTTTCTAGAAAAGTAATATTTATTTTACTCATGGGTTTATCACATAGAAATTAAATAATATTATTATAATTATTTTTTTGGAATGGTGTTTTTTGGAAATTAATAAAATAATATGATCCATTTCATATTTATTTATTTTCTATTACTAGCATTATATAAATTTAGTTATTGGATTTTGTGTAAGTGAGATCCAATTTATTTTATTGTGCACTATGACTTTTAGAGATAATACTCTCAATCCCTAGAGAGATCCCTCTCAAGAACACTCTAAATAATGGGGATTAATTCTTCTCCTACACCATAATGAATTCTTCTCCCATTGAGGGATTCAATTAAAATCAATAATGATCATCACAAACATTATATTTGTCTATACTAACACCCATATAATTCTAAAACAATGATTGGAGGGTCTTTAATCACTATGAATCATCACAAGTACAAATCTAAAATTGATTCCTGTAATGAAATGACTATATGAAAAGGGGGTTTAATGATTATTTGATGAAGAAATAACTTATTGAAAGGTAATTATTTAATGAAATAAGTTAATTATATATGATATTTGAAAAATATATTGTCTCATTGATTTCATGAATGTGTTTCAATCTATTTAGAAGTATAAATCCAACGAATTTAAAGGAAAAAAATTTGTTGGGTACTTCCTTAAATGATTCAGCTGAAACTAAAAACATTTATTTCTCTCCAATTAGATATGTCTATGGGCATCGAGAAGGTTTTATTATAAACTATTTAAGTAACATCATTGGGTGATATTTTCCATCAAAGTGTAGAATTTTGAATATTGATAAAATAATTACCTCTCATGAGGTAGGTGATCCCCAAAATGACCAAGAAATAGGATTTTGTGGCACTAAAGAAGATTTTTGTAGGGATTTTGTTCCTCCTAGAGAAACATTGGTAGTGGGTATTTTTATTTATATGAATTTTCATGCATGGTAAAATTATATTTTCTATCAGATTGAATTAATGTGTTATTTTTTTGGTTCCTTCCCATTTGAATGCTATCAATTTAATTCTTTATGTGTTTTTTCATGCAAAATACTATGTATTTGTTTTAAATTTTTCAATATGAATATCTAGTTTTTTCCTTACCCATAACTAGATCCTAATTTGATTAACTTTTTAATTTTTGGTCATCGATGATCCTTAGTCCTATGGATACCTATTTTTCCTTATTTTTTATTTCCCACTCTCATATTTATAGCTTTATTTGTGTTTTACTATAGCAATGAATCACATGAATTCACATTACCCACTCCAACTGTGTTTTTCTTGCAATCGAATGACCTTTTTCCTTTTATTCATCCACATTTTTGATATCCCACATCATCTACCAAACATGTTTATTCCAACTCTACCACCATTGATTGTGTTGGTTCCCTCCTTCGATGGAAATTTGATTTCATGAGGTTTTCACCTTTCATTCTAAAGTCATTGTTGGTTTCGAAAGTAGAGAAAACCGAGGAATTTATTATTTTTGGTGTTGAGTATGTTTGAGAGTGTTTCCTAAAAGATATCTAGTCTAATTTTCTTTATGTCCAATATTACTGAACATAGTCTAGGTTATTTTGTAGAGAGCGGTGTCGATCTTCGACCCCCACCATGGAACATTCTCACATGAAGGAGAACATTGGTAGCCCGAGATCCATTTGAGATTCATCTAGGTTACGGTTTTAGAACCTGGCATTGTAAGAAGTTTATATCAGCTTTTTTATTTAATTCTTGTTTCCTAAGGATTTTGTATCCTTCTATGTGTGTGAATACCATGACATCATCCAAGAAGTAATATTTCTATCTTTCTGTGAAAAATATCAACACTGTCACTTAGTCTAGATAGATTTAATCCTAGGATAGTTTATATGGTCCCTTTTATTTACTATTTTCATGTCTTATAATCTAGTTATTTTATTTTATTTAGTAATAAATCTTTGAGAAGTTTTTGTCTACATGAACTTAGGTCCACAGGGGATAGAATCATATTACATATTTCTATTCATTACTTTTATTGCACCACATTCATCTTAGATCTATCATTTCCCCATTAATTAACCAATAAAATAATTTCATATTTTTTTAATTGTGAACCCAATACCAAGATTAGGGGATCTTGTCTATTTAATATGGAAAACAACATCACCGTAGCCCAAAAAATTGGTAACAAATCCACCTAATCTATAATAATGGGATCAATAATGTTTGAAAAGAAGAAATTCAAGGAGGATAATGATTTTAACCTATAGAGGATAATGATGAATTTACTACTAGACCATAACAAACACATTAAAACCATATATAATCCAAAAAAGAAGGTTGTTACCATGTCCACTGATGGAAATTCTACTGCTATTGAAGTTTATTCCCCTATTTATGTGCATAGAATGCTTCCAAGTTTAATTCACCTATATATAGGTGATATAGTCTTTTGAGGTATCTTATGAATCTACAGATTCCCAAATTGGGTTTATAATTGAAAATTTATATATGAAGAATATTATGGTAGGCTGGATACATAAATATATGTGAAATTATAATTTTTGTATGCTTCCGGGAACTATAGTCAAGACTCATATTGATGATTTTAATAAAATCATTCCAGATTTCATTAATATATAAGTTGAGATAGATGATGGAGATTTTGATATCAAATTGTTCAATTATTTACACTACTCTTACAATGTAATTAAAGACTCAAAAATGTATTTTCATGGTTTTTTGAAATTAGAAGGGTCTTCTGTCTTGTTTCCTTGAGATATTCAAAAGAAGAATCATACTTATGTTAAACCGGAATTTAAGGGCCTTCATGTAAGTGGTAGGAATGAGTAGAGAGGTAAAAGAAATTATAGAAGTTTAACATGGTCAAGGGTTAATAATATCAAATGGTTTCATTATAAATAACCTGGTCGCATTAGAATAATTTCTATGCAAGGATACAATTTATAGTACAAAGCCAATAATAATGATCATTTTTTGTTAGTTGAATAACATTTTGATACTTTATATGTTATGAATGTTTTTTATAATTACATGACTAGTGAATGGGCTTTGGATTCAGGATTATAATTTCATATGTTTCCTAAAAATGATCACATCAGTGATCTATGGGATACTGATAGTGGTGAGTTATACCTAGGGGAAAAAAGTTTTTGAATCATGTGTATAGGTATTTCCTCTCTAAAATTACATGATGGGTCAGTAAAATCTTAAGGCGATGTCAAGTGGGTTCCAAACTAAAGGGGATCCTTATTTATCTAGAAGTTTATCACTAAAAGGGTTATACTTTTAAGACTAATTCTAGGATTCATAGGTTCCCAAAGGTATCTGTCATTATTTTGAAAGGAACACTCATCAGTGGTATTTATTTCATGGATGGTAGAACACACATGGATGAAATTAATGACACTTTATCAAATACTGAATAGAAAAAATGTAATGTAATATATGGTTAGGACTTTTTAGTGTAAAAGGGGTGAATGAACTTGGAATTAATGGAAACATGAATGATGTAACCTAAAAAAGTCTTCCCTTTTTTGAAGACGATGTCTGTGGTAAATCCATATTTGTTTGTTTTAAGAGGTATACATATAGAAATTTTTCCCCTATAGAATATGTGAATTATAAATTTTTGGGTACCTCTATGACTTCTTCTTATAGTGGGGGTTAATTTCTAACCTTTATAGTAGAGAAATCGTGCAAATTATGGATTTACCGAAGGAAACACAAATCTAAAACCTCCAAAATTAGGAAGTCTAATATTAAAAGTAAATTTGGAAATAAACTGAATATCATTAGGATAAATAATGGCCTTGATTATTTTTCTAATGACATCATAAACTACTAAAATTATGAAGGTATACCTAGATAAGAATAATTGTGGATTTTTCACAACAAAATGTCCCATAAAAGAAGATGAATATGATCATTTAAGAAAGATTTAAAATCTTGGACTCATATTCTAGTCATGCTATGTCCTAGGTAGAATTTTCTACCACTTTCATCAATTTGTTCAATAGATTCCCCTCTAATTCCATTGACCATAAAACACTTTAAGATATTTGTATTGATTCACTGCCTAGTCTAATACATCTTAGATTATTTGTTATACTTATAATGTTCACAGAAGAACAGATAAACATGAACCTAAGGATGTTAAGTGTGTCCTTGTGGGATATGCACATGGTGTAAAAGGTTATATGATTTTGTTAGATTATCATGCTTTAATTATTACATTATCAGTAGTGATGTTGTATTTCATGAAGATTCTTCTCATTAATAGAAGTCATATTATTTTGACCAAGTTGGTTTGCCAAAACCTATAGGAGTTGAGGTTAGAATAAAACCTGAATTATAGCCTAGACTTGAGGCTACCTCTACTAATCCACCCAAACCCTCTCTTATTGAACCAAAAATAGTCAGTGATTCTTAATATGAGTTTTTGGTTAAATAAAATGGTGACTTAAGAGACTACTAGTTGACACATGATAGGACTAGAAGAACCATTAGCCCTCTAGTCCATCTTATCAGGATGATGATTCTGTATTTTCCTTTGACATAGATTTTAAAATACACAATGATGAACCCCATATTTTTAAACAAACTATCAAAAATGATGAGTCTAGGTAGTTTCTTATTTCCATGAGAGATGAAATGCACTCTATTTTTAAGAACCAGACCTAAATAATGAATAATAAACCAAATAGGGAAAAATAATATGTTGTAAGTGGATTTTAAGAAGAAATAAGATAATACTGGTGAATGTAATATTAAATTCAAAATGTGACTTGTTTCAAAAGTAATCCTTTATAGATACATAATATATTATAGTGAAATCATTTCACCTATTTTTATGCACTCTTCCATCTAATTATTATTAGTTTTTTTTCTATAAATGAATTTCACATTGAGAAAATTGATATTATGACTACCTTATTTAATGGTAAATTAAATAAACATATTTATATGAAACTACCTGATAAATTTTCATTGGATTTTAAAACCAAAATTTTCTTCCTTTTTAGAAAATAAATATATATAATTAAGTAATTATCTATGAAATGGTTTATGGAATTTTATTCTTTAATACTTAAAAATGAATCTTTTAGAAGTAAATATAATTAATGTGTTTATTTTAAATCATTAAAACATGGTTTTTTTGTATTTTCTTATATATATTGATTATATTCTTGTTATATGAAAAGGAATTAGGTTAATAAATAAAATTAAAGTATAATTGAATAATGATTTAAATATGAAATATTAAGGGAATGCTAAGAAAATACCTGGTATAGAAATTATAATTGACCTAAATTATTGAGTATTGAATCTTTAAAAAAAAATTGTTTAAAAAGTGTTAAGAAGATACATGTTGGATAATTGAAAACCTATTAGTGTGGCTCTAGTTCAACACTTGAAATTTTCCTTGTCCCAATCCCCTAACAATGATTCTGATATTGATTTTAAGAATTAAATCACATATTCAAAAATATTTGGTAGCTTGATATTGATATGATATATTCTTATCCACATATAAACATCTTTTTTCACCATGAGCATGTTTATGGAAATTATGGAAAAGATCCATTATGAGGCACTAAAATGGTTACTTGGTTATGTCTTCATGCCATCAAAATTTTGTATTTGTTTTGTTAAAAATTATTCTTATAATCAATATAGCTTTCGATTTCATTATTTCGACTATGATAAAAACATAGATACTAGAAAATGAATTGTAGTTTATCTGTTGCTTACCTGTGGCGGTCATGTTTCATAGAAATCTAATATAGAGTCTATAGTTTATTTTTCCACTATCGATGTAGAATATATATATTTTATTGGGGAAATTAAAGAAGTAATGTAGTTAAAATTCATGGTTAATTAATTTTCATTGTCTTATAATAATATAATATTTTCCTTTATAATCTATATTACAACTTTATAAGAATCATGTTTTCAATGGAATTTCAAAACAAATATACATTAGGTTGTATTTTGTTAGTGTTTTCATTGGATATGGGATGGTATGTGTCATAAAGATACATACTTCGGATAATTAAATTGGTAGTTTGACTAAGGATGTTCAATTTTACAAGTTTAGGAATTTCATAGGTATTATAAATATAGTCCCAATTAAATGACCAAGATCATGAGAGCACCATATTATTTAATTTTTTTTATTATAAAGGTGAGGATTTGTGAATTTGAATTCATGTAGAAATTATGTTTTCAATCAAATTGAATTATTTTGTTGTTTGTTTTGGTTTCCACTACTAGAAAAATACCCTACATCGATGATTTTAATCCATTTCTATAATATATACAAATCGTTATATAAACCCTGGGGTTATTTATTTAATCTTTATTGGTCTATACCAATAGTTTTAATTGAATCTATTGGTATATAACATGAGGTATATTGAATACCAATGATTTAGTGGGAACGGTTGGTATAGATATATACAACAGTTTTAAGAACAACTAGTAAAGGTTTCTCTCCCCATCCATAACCACATACCCACCCACTAGCTCTGTACAATCCACACCACAACCTATAAGAAAATACCAATCACATGAAACATTCCATGCATCAAATATATCGTATATTTATAATTTAACCAAATAATAACTATATCAATAGTTTTAAACCCATTCACAATAACATAACATACATATAAAATCCACACAATCAATTTTAGTAATTTAACACCATCTACACAATTGTCTCATTGATATCAACACAAAAATAGAGGGGAACAATATCTCCCTCATCACCACCATTTCCATCGATATCATCACTTGCATCATGAACATCGTCATCGGCATGATCTTCTACATTTTCATTATCGCCAGGAGTGTTTTTTCCTTGGTTATCACTAGGACTGGATTTTCTATCACTTGATGTATCATATAAATAACACATTATTGACATACATGAATCAAAAACTACATCATCCTCTTTTGGATGTGATGGACATAAATATATCATAACTTTGATGATCTTCTTGTTGACAATTTTATCACATTATTTCTCTTGAATATCATCATTAGATTCTTATCTACACATAACACTAATCTAAAATGATCATTTAGCCTAAAGTTTCTATCTTATTTCTCATCAAGGTATACTAGGGAGCACTATTGAAAATGTGAATGTTAGCCCATAGGAGACTATTATTCATCCTCTCTAGTATTAGTTGTTTTAATAATCACAAATCTTGTGAATTCATATTGATCATGTCAATTCATATTAATCATGTCAATTCATATTAATCATGTCTATTTATATTAATAATGTAAATTCATATTAATCATGTAAATTCATATTAATCGTGTCAATTCTTATTAATCATTTCAATTCATATTAATCTTTTCAGTTCATATTAATCATGTCAATTCATATTAATCATGTCGAATCATATTATTTACATTTAAATCATCATTATTTACATTTCTATATGTGAAATTATGTATATCTATGCTCTCGCATAAATTTTGGTATATTATTTTTACATTTATATTGTAAGACAGTCCAAACAAAAATATATTCCATATATAACTGACTGACACTGACAGAAGATATGACTTATTGACAGTTCAGATGACCTACCAATGTATTTGATTTACAGAAAATTCAGACAATAAACTGATGAATATGACTTACCAATACTTTCGAAAATCTACCATTGCATATGACTAACTGACATAGATTACCAACTAATAAATATGACTCACCAATGAGGATGACATACCATCGGTAAAAATGATCTATCGATGCATGGTGCTACTAACATAAGGACTCACCGACAGTTAAAACGAGTCACTAATAAAATGAGTCACTCGCGTATGTCAAGACTGATAGAATAACATATAGATGGGTTGAGTCACCAATAGAAAGAGATACCAACCGAGGTATCACTGATAGACTGTTTAAAATTTATTCTATTTTAAAATTATTTATAACGTTCATATTTTGAGACTTTTAATGTGACTGATTAATTTAATTTCTTTTTATAGACATCATAAGTGAGGATGTCAGAAATGCTAGTTATTGTTTTTACCTCAAATATGCATTTTTTTGGGCTCTAATAATATATATTAAAAGGAGAGAACATTAAAGAAGACACACAATAGACTTTAAAAAACACTTGAAGACTTATTATGAGCTTCATACCATAGAAGGAGAACACACAAGGAATTATTTATTCCTGGATTTTATGAACTAGAAATATTCCAATCATCAAATTTCTATCATATTAGAAGTATCCAACAAAACCAAAGGAAAAGAACCTATCATCTTCTTTAAAGACAAAACACAATTCTCCATGAAACTCTGTTTTTAGTCTTTGTTTCCTGAAAAGGACTCAAGATTCAACTCTGATACATCAGAGAGTCTATAGATGAACTAAATCACACTCAAAGAATCTCTAATACCTTCTTAATATATTTTGCTTTATTGTGTACCATTTAACTAAACCTTTGAGTTGTGTGTGTGTCTGTAATAAAACACACACTTTCTCTTACACTAAACTGAAGGATACTATATTTCCTCAAACACCTATATTCTTATACTTGTTTTCCCCGCATATAACTATAGAAGAGGTCATTTGTGACCTAGATATTTGTTTTCCCATGTAGAACAGTGGAAGGGGTCTTGGACATGGACAGTCTTGTGTACTATTGTTAACCCCAATCCAGGGCATCGATCAAAGCTATATATATATATATAAATATATTTATTTGTGGTAGGTGGTCCCCAATTGGAGTGTATTAGGTATCAACTTGAGACCGAACCACTTGTTTTATCCGTTGTGTTTTCAATTTAGTTTTTCTCTATTTTAACTTATATTTCTGGAAACTAAATTTTACTATGTTAGTTAGCATTAGATAGTAGTTATAACATTTTTTCCCTTCATAGAGTAGTTTTGAAAGTTGAATCAATGTATAATATTTTTATTACTGAGTATTAATCAATCTTCTGATAAACTAATTGAATAGTCTAACTATTATAATTTTTCAACCTAGGTTAATTGGAATAATTTTATTTTAAATTGACGAACTTTATAAATTACTCTTTTAACAAAAAAAAATTTATGGGAACTCAATTCACCCCCCCACCCCCTCTTCAGTGTCCTTATCTGACCAAAATTTGGTATTAGAGGAGTTTCTAAATCCCTATTTCCAAAAATTTTAACTTGTTTTTAAACAGTGATTTTAGTTGTGTTTTAAATATCTTAAAATTTATGTTAGTTATAAATTTTTAGTTCCTTAAATATCAACACATTATTACTTATTATGGATAATATATTGGAAGGTGCTTCTACCAATAGTCCTCCATTATTTAATGGAAAAAATTAGGCACAATGAAAATTTAAAATGAAAATTCACTTAGAAAGTATGGGTTTTGAGATTTGGTCTTCAATTATAAATGAATATAAGATTCAGGCACACTTGGGATGACCAAAATAAGGCTTCTTATAATAATAATTGCAAATCAATAAATGTTTTATACTGGTCTTTATGAGATAAAGAGTTTAAAAAATTTCTACATGTCAAACAGCCCATAGAATTTTGGATACTTTATCTATTTCACATGATGGAACCCTTAGTGTTAAGGAAATGAGACTTAACACATATACCATTAAATATGATATCTTTAATATGAAGCCTGATGAGCCTATTTTTGACATGTATCTATGGTATAATGAAATAGTGTACACAATGATCTCCTAGAGAAGAGATGTTACTGCTAAGGAGTAAATCATGAGAATACTTAGATGTTTACCAGATAGATGGAGTGGTACCTCTATCTCAATTATAGAATCTTGTGATATCTGCAAGATACTTGTCAAAGAGATGATAGGTAAGTTGATGATTTATGAGGAAGAATTAAAATTCAATAAGTAAGAGGATAATGAACCCAGAAGAAAATATGTTTCTTTCAAATCTACAACCTCCAAGTAGAAGGACAAAGTTCAAGATGAAACTGAAAGTTCATGTGAGGAACAATCATCACCAAACAGTGATGTGGAACTGGCTCAATTAGCTAGATGATTTAATAAGTTTTATAAATGAAAGAATTTTTTATAATTCCCATATTTAAAGGTAGATATGATCACAAGGGAAATTGGAAAATGGATTCGAAGAGAAGTGACAAATCTGATGAAATAATCTTCTATTATTATAAGAGAAAATGTCATGTGAAATCAGAATGTCCTAAGATAAAATATTAGATGAAATATGAGGACAAGGATAGAAAGTATAAAATGTCCATGAAGGAAATATGGAGTGTTTCTAAGGACAATTCAAGTGACTCAGAGTCTTTACATGATGAAAATACTAACAAAGCCAATATGCGTTTTTTTTAAAACACATCTAAGGTAATCCATGAATCTCTTATACAAAATTCCTATTATTCTAGAGATTACAGTGATTCTGAAAATATTACTAGTGAATAATTATTTTAATATTGTAATATAATTTAAGAAACTTGTAATGAACTAAACGATAAATAAAAATATTTGAAGAAATAGAATGCCTTTACTACTACTGTCAAATCTAAACTTGCTGTAGAGATAGAGAAAAATGTTCAATTACTCAAAGAAAAAAATGAACATAAGTTATCTAATGAGAAATTGAAAAAGGAACATGAAACTTTTACCAATGGAAAAATACTCTTACATATATTCTTGGTAAAAAAATCCCCTAGATACAATACTAGTTTAGTATACCAACATGGGAAATGAAATCTCACCAAAAACAAGTTTTTAACTAAATCGAGAAAATATTTTTTTATCAAAAAGTGAAAATTACGATGCTAGTTCCAGTTTAGGAAAGTATTTTACTACATCTAGTTTTATTGGATGAAAAAGATTTTATTTTTTAAATATGTTAAATACTATTTATAGGAAACCCATGAAGCAGATGTGGGTTTCTAAATATCTAATTATTAATGTTATTGGACCCAAAATAAATCAGGGTACCAAAATCTGTTTTTGATTAATTATTTTGTAAGAAAGTTATTGGAAATTCTCATGTAAAAGTTTATGGTACTTGGATAGTGTATGTTAAAGATTAATTATAGGAGGTTACTCATTCTTCAAAAGTTTTATAAATATTGATGGTGGGCATGTCACTTTTGGTGACAATTCTAAAGGAAAAATAATTGGCTTAGTCCAGATTGGTAACTCTAACTTAGTTTTAATTTATAAATTACATTTTATTGATGGATTGAAATATAATATTATTATTATATATTATTTATGTGATGATGGATTTAATGTTAAATTTGAAAATGATACTTGTAATGTTTTTTATTCTAAATATAAATTAGTATTTTCTACTCAGAGAAATGAAAATTTCTATATTGTTAACATAGATTCCTTAGTTGTCAAAATGTTTCATGCCTAAGTGTATTTCACAAGAAGTCTTGGATTTTTCATAAAATACTAGGACACTACAATATACACTCTCTTAGAAATATTACTAGAAAATGACTTGTCAAGGATCTACCGAAACTTGAGTTTTCAAATGACAAAGTCTATAAGCCTTGTCAAAAGGGTAAACAACACAAGATATCATTCAAGTCAATGAAAGAAGATTCATCTTATACAACTCTTGAGTTGGTTCAAATGTATGTTTTTTGGACCATCTAGAGTCTCAAGTCTAAATGCAAAGTGTTATGTTTATGTTCTTATAGATTACTATTCTAGGTATACTTGGACTTATTTCTTAGTTCAAAAAAGTGAAGTTTTCTCTGATTTCACCAAGTATTCTAGGACTATAGAAAATCTTAGTAAAATTAGGATAAAATCTCTAAGAAGTTACCATGGTTGTGATTTTGAAAACCTATAGTTTTAATCCTTTTTCCCAAAAAAATAGCGATAGTCATAACATCTCTTCCCCTAGGACACCTCAAAAAAAGGTTTTGTAGAAAGAAGAAATAGAACCATAGAAGAAATTACTAGAACCATGCTTAGTGAGTATGACGTATCTATTTAAATTTGGGTAGAATTTGTCAATATAGCATGCTATATTATTAATATCTTTATAATCATACCTATTCCTAAGATAACTCCCTATGAGTTGTGGAAAAATAGAAAACCCAAGGTTAATTACATAAATGTTTTTTGTGGCAAAGTATATATTCTTACCACGAAGTATATTATGGATAAGTTTTCATACAAGATTTATGAAGGAATATTTCTATGATATTCAAACTCTAGTAAAGCCTATAGAGTTTTTAAAAAAAGATCCAAATGTGTGGAAGAATTTTTACATGTCAAATTTCATGAAACAGATCCACATGAACCAAAGACCTCCCTAGAGAATCTTGAGGATGATATGTCAAATCTAGACACAAATTATAAATCCTCTGGCCATCCTATGAAGGTAGCTGTTAAAACTACCAATTCTATAAATTCTACAGATTCAAGATATAATGAAACCAAGCCTGTTGAAGAATCTAAAATCACAATCCCTTCTTTCTCTAGAGCTGTCAACACCCTTAAGAACCATCATCTAGATGTTATTGTTCGATATTTAGATAAAGGAACATCGAATAGAGCTTCTCTAAGAAATTAGTTTTAACATCAATCTTTCTCATCATATTTTGAACTTAAAAACATCAATTATTCTATTAAAGATGAATTTTGGGTGATGGCCATGCAAGAGGAGCTAAATCAGTTTGAAAGGAATAAAATTTGGAAACTTGTGGATAGACCCAAAGACACATTGACCATAGGCACAGTAGTTTAGAAATAAAGTATATATATCTGGTTACATAGTTATAAACAAATCTAGTTTGGTTTCACAAGTTTGTAATCAAGAATAAATAATTGACTATGAAGAAACTTTTTCACAAGTAGCTAGACTTGTATCCATTAAGATCTTTCTTACAAATGCAGCACATCTAAATTTCAAACTATATCAAATGGATTTTAAGAGTTCATTATTAAATGGATATATAGTTTAGGAATTTTTTTAAACAACCACTAGTTTTAAAAACCCTCATTTTCCAAATAATGTTTTTAAATTGATAAAATATTTATATGGTTTAAAGAATTCATCAAAAGCTTGGTATGATAGGCTCAACACTATTCTTATTTACAAAGGTTTTACAAAAGGAATATTTGATCCTAATTTCTTTATTAAAATAATTTCTACAAGTGTTTTAGTAGAAAAATTTTATGTAGATGATATTTATTTTGGATATTCACAAAATTCATTGTGTGTTGATTTTTTAAAGTTGATGAAAATTGAATTTGAAATGAGTTTAATGGGTGAACTAAAATTCATTCTTGGATTTATAACATTTCAAAATAAACAAGGTATTTTTTTTAAATCAAAGTAAATATACTAGTGATATTTTAAAAATTTGTTTCTTTGAAATAACTATGAGTAGTGAAACTCAAATGAGTACAACTTGTAAGATGTACCTTGATAAAGATGGTAAATTTGTTGATCAAACCATTTATAGAGGAATGATTGGAATCTTTCTATACATAACTACTAGTTTGCCAGATATTATGTTTAGTGTCTTCTTGTGTGCTAATTCTCAAGAAAAACCCAATGAATATCATCTTCTTTCTATTAAAATAATTTTCAAAATCCTCAAACATACAACCAAATTTAGACTATTTTATCATAGAGGACAATAATTTGACATAGTTATCTATTCATATGTTGATTTTGGTCATTGTATGTTAGATAGAAAAATCAACTCTAGAACATGTCACTTTTTAGGAAAGGATCTAGATTCATGGTGTAGTAAGAAACAAAATTATGTTTCATTATCTACTATTAAGGCTGAATACATAGCTGCTAGTATTTGGTGTGCACAAATTGTTTGGATAAAACAAACATATATAGATTGTGGATATAAATTTAGACATACCTATATAAATTGTGATAAAAAAAGTGCAATTAATATTTTTAAGAATCATGTTTGTCATTATAGAACAAAGAACATTGATGTAAGACTTCAATTTTTGAGATACCATTATCAAAAAGGTGATATATCTTTAGAGTTCATTGGAACTGAACATCATCTTGCTGACATTTTAACTAAACCATTGTACACTGAAATAATAATCTACATCATACATGAGTTAGGAATAATAAACCTATAAGACCTTGTGTTGTTATTCCTTTTTTCACTTTAAGTGAAGTTTTCATGCCAACACCAACGCTATGCTATGCCGACACAGTTTTCATGTTGACACTGATGCTATGTCATGCTAACACAGTTGTCATGTCGACACTAACATTATGTCATTCCAACACCATTAGTGTTATGCCAAAATCATTCAGGCCAATACTGATGACTCACTATTTTTATACACTTTATGATTTTATCAAAACGACATTGTTTCATTGATTTTGTTGAACCCAATTTATGATTTCAAGATTGTTTGATTTCAAAATCCCTAAATGATATAAATTTTAATTGCTCCACTCTACTTATTTACCCCTACACTCCCATGGAAATTTCCCTCTCTTGACCTCAGACCTTTCAACTTATAACCTCCATACTAAACTGATTGGAATGGCGCATGTGAATTGAGATCTTGATGATGGTGAGTCCCGTGTTTCTAAGAAATAAAAAGGTGAATTGAGAAAATATTCTTCACCTATAAATCCTTCTCTAGAAAACCATTTTGTAACTCTAGAAAAAGAATTTCTTGTAGAATGGATATTATAAAGAAGGTCTCTACAGCTCAATGTATTACAAGACCATGGATGGCTTGACTAGTTCTCAGATAATTAATGACCCTTTTACCCAAATCTAGTTCCTAAATTTTAAATGAATATGGAATTTTTGTAGGATGGAAGTCATATCACCTGGTTCAAGTCCATAGTAAAAGGAAATAGAATCTCTTTCTCTTAAAGACATTGTGATGAACATCTTAAAGTTAATCATGAAGGTTTATTTGATGATTATCAAGGTACCTCTCCACCTAAGAGTTATATGTTTTTCTATGAGACAACATTAAAGGAACTTAATAATAATGATGAGCACAGAAGACCCATTGCAATAGAGTTAAGTAGAGAATGAAGAATCTTGTTTAAGTTTATACAGCATCAATTCTATCCTAGGAAAGGGGACTTTGCTTCCTTAAAATATCAAGATGTCTACTTGGTTTATCTACAAAGAAAATGTGTAAAGGTAAATTTTTGTAGATATCTTGTTGTGCACATGAATGAGATGATCAAACCTTACTAAAAAACTAATTCCCTACTCTATCCAAGAATGATCGTAGCTATGCTAAAAGAGAAAGGTTGTGTAGATGAAGGAGGAGAAGTTGTTTCTTAGTGCAGTGGCATTTTCCTCAGTAAAGATATTTCTAAGAGGATGAAAATCAAGTGGAACCCATGGAAGAGAAAATGGGTTGGAGATGAAGATAAGATTTATGATAAGTTCAATCCAAGGGACTATCCAACTAGGACTAATAATATGGCTGATCCTGGTCTGGGACCAAATGAGGAAGTTGTTTACTCTTCTGAAGAAGAAGAAGAGTGTGTCACTCTAGTTAGAGATCAGGGATCACCTATTGATGATAGGAGTGATCCTGACACCACTGAACCTCTCAATGTTTTTTTCTTTGGACCTCCTAGTCCTTCACATTCCTTACCTTCTAATGGGACCACTCTAGAAGATAATGAGGATGAGGAGACAGAAGTCTCATGTAAGGTGGAATATGTAAGTAGATCTAGTGTCTCAGAATAAGAAGAAGAATAAGAAGAAATTGAAGATGATGAAATTTGTAGTGGTAGTAAAGAGGAACAAGGTGAAGAAGATATTGATAAAAATAAATATGAAGTATATGTATTTGGACATGATGATAATGAAAGAAGTGTAATTGATAATAACCATCCTTAGGATGAGCAAGTTGAATATTTGGAAAAGAATGAAGTTGTATATCAGGTTCAGTTGGAAGAACCTCCTGAAGTTATTGTTTAATTAAGAGAAAATGTTGAAGTTGTTGTTGAAGTGGAATCTCAATAAATTTATGTACTTCATTTAGTTTATAAAAGAAGAAATCCTCGTGATAAAGATTAGAAATTATTAAGGGAATCTCATATTGAGGTGGATCCTCAAAAAAGAGAAGATCAAGATGATGAAGAGAAACAACTTGGAAGAGTAAGGCTTGATACTCTCTCTCCTCTAGATGATGATATAATGGTTGAATGGGCATAAAATCATGGGTATGTAGCACTGGGATTAGATTATGAAGATTCAGAAGATAATTTTTTTGTACCTTTTGCAAGGGAATCAGTGGTTCAGACCCTTCCTAGTGACTCTGTCACTAAAGAAGATTTTGAATGGTTTAAAGAAGAAGTTTGTCCAATTGTAATTATATCTATTTAGTCTCAATTAGTACATGAAATTCAGATAGCTAGAAGAGAAAACACTGAGCTGAGTGATGAATTATAGTCTCTCAGATCTTTAATAGAAGAAATGAGGTAGTCTGGACATGTAGTGTATGTTCCAAGTCAGATAGTATGTATAAGTGTGGTCGATGCATCTAATGTTGCAAAGAAACTGATTGAGGATATTAAACCCAACCTTATTACAACTTCTAGACAATTGTTTCAAGCAATTCAAAGCATAGGAATGAAATGACTAGACTTTCTTCTATCATAAATACTTTGACCTTAGGGTATAAAGGTTGTGTGGAAAAAATTCTTAAGGATTTGAAAACTGAAACCTCAACTCCTACTGATATACCATCCACATATGGTGAGACCTCTCATACTCTGGAAATTGAGGAAATCCGAACTATTGTAAAAGAGGAGCATAAATCTCTATTTAATACCTCTGTTATGGGAATCCTAGAAAATATTGAGAAGAATAGTGATCATGTGCATGATATGGTAAGATTCTATACCAATGAAGAATTTTCCACTCAAAAAGAGCTTACAAAGATGATTAATTCACATTTCTCAAAGATATACACCATGAACAAGTTGAAAAGTCACTTAAGTATTTGGCAGAGAATTTGACTTTATACCCAGTTACCAATGTATTCAAAGAAAAATTCAAGGAATTAAGGGAATGCACTCCTCTGTTGAAAAAATTCCTGGAGAATAAGGATGACTTTTAAAAATAAATGAATTATAGAGGTGAGAATATTAAGGATTTATTCAAACTATTAAATTCATACCTCCATTTACAATGTGAAGAAATTTTAGTACCTGCTGATGCACCTCTAACCTCCTTGATCAGTGCCTACACCTCAAATGTCAATTTCTCACACTTTGACTCAGATTCACCCAGTGATCCAATAATAGGTTCAACCTCCTGTGTTTCCCCCACAAAAACTTGTTCTTGTACCTAATGTTTTAGAAGGAGTGATCCTACCTCCTCTGAGAATTTCTTCAAACCCTACAGCTTCTCAACCATCACCTCTGGGAACCTCTATTGATCCTTCTAATAAAGGAAAGGCACCACTTAACCCTCAACCATAGTTTGGATAATTCTATGATGGGGTTACTTTCTTGGTTTCTGTTCTTTTTTTAGTCCCATGTAATATATTTTACTTTATTGATTATTGGAATTTTTTGTGTTCTTTGCTTTTCTCAATTTCTATTTTATCTATTACTTTATGATACTTTTTCTTTCTGTGATTCCTGTTATCTTTTTGATAATTTCAAAAGGGGGAGAACTAGTTGGAATTATCCTTATATAATTTACCATTGTTATCACGTATATATATGTTAATTTTCATATTGATACCACTACTCTGTACATTGATCATTCATAATGGAAAATGATAAGTAAGTTGGTTTCATTTCTCCTCTAATTATTACACTAACTAATACCATGATTTGTGATCATCAAAAAGGGGGTGATTGTTGGCCCATAAGAGATTGTTGGTCATCCTCTCTAGTATTAGTAGTTTTAATAATCACAAATCATTTCAATTCATATTAAACATGCCAATTCATATTAATCATGTCAATTCATATTTATCATGTAAATTCATATATATCATGTCAATTCATATTTATCATTTCAATTCGTATTAATCATTTCAATTCATATTAATCATGTCAATTCATATTAACCATGTCAATTAATATTATTTAAATTTCAATCATCATTATTTACATTTCAATATGTGCAATTATTTCTATCTATGATCTCACATAAATTTCATATATTCTATATAAATTTATATTATAAGATAGTCCAGACAAAAATATATTCCGAGTATAACAGACTGACACCGACAGAAGATATGACTTACCGAAAGTTCAGACAGCCTACCGATACAAATGACTTACCAACAGTTCAGATGATCTAACCATGCAGATGACTTATCGATAGTTCATACGATCTACCAATTCATATGAATCACTAATGAAGATGACCTACCAATGAATATGACTCACTGAAGAGGATGACCTATCGATGCAAATGACCTACTATCAGTACAAATGATCTACTGATTCATGGTGATACCGATGCAAGGACTCACTGATAGTTAAAATGAGTCACTGATGTAATGAGTCACCAATGTATGAAAAGTCTGATAGAATGACATACTAATGGGTTCGGTCACTAATAGAAGGATATACTAAATGAGGACTCACCAATAGACTGTTTAAAATTTATTTTATTTTAAAATTATTTCTAATGGCCATATTTTGAGTGTTTTAATCATATGAATTAATTTAATACCTTTTTCTAAACATCGTAAATGAGGATGTCAGAAATACAAGGTACTATGTCTACCTCAAATATGTAATTTTTGGGCTAAAATAATTTATATTAAAAGGAAAGAACAAGAAAGAAGACACATGATAGACTCGCGAAAACATAAGAAGACTTACTATGAGCATCATACTAAAGAAGGAGAACACACAATTAATTCATCGTTATTTGTCATTATGAACTAGAGAGCTGTCAATCATCAAATTTCCATCATCTCAGCAGTATCCATCAAAACCAAAGGAGAATAACCTCTCACCTTCCTAAAATACAGAACATAGTGCTCTGTGACATTCTATTTTTAGTGTCTATTTCCAGAAGAGGACTCAAGATTCAACTCTGATACATCAGATAGTCCAGAGCTGAGCCGAATCACACTCAAAGCATCTATAATCCCTTCTTAATATTTTATACTCTATTTTGTATAATTTAACTAAACCTTAAAGTAGTGTGTGTGTTTTTACTAAAACAGACATTGTATCCTATGTTAAACTAGAGGATACTAGATATCCTCACACACCTATCTTCTTACACTTGTTTAACCCTCATAAAACTGTGGAAGAGGTCATGTGTGACCTATTAATTTTTTTCCCACGTAGAACAGTGGAAGAGGTCTTGGGACCTGGATAGTCTTGTGTACTGTTGTTAACCCCAATCCAAGGTGTGGATCAAAGATTTATATATATATATCTTGGTGGTAGGTGATCACCAAGTAGGGTGGATTAGGATTTAGCTTGAGACTAAACCCCATGTTTTATCCAATGTGCTTTCAATTTTGTCTTTTTATGTTTTAACTTATATTTTAGGGAACTAAATTTTAATTTGATAGTTAGTCTTGGACATTAGTTATAACTATTTTGCCTTATTAGAGTATTTTTAAAAGGTGTATTAATATCTAATAATGTTATAACTGAGAATTAATCAATATTATAAGAAACTATTTGAATAGTATAACTATTATAATTTTACTATCATGGTTAACTGGCATGTTTTTATTTTTTTACTAGGGGAAGCTTACAAATTAATATTTTTAATAGAAATTTTTATAGTAACTCAATTAACCCCACCCCCCCCCCCCCCCTCTTGGGTTCCCTACTCCGAACAATAATTAATAAGATATTTAATTATGACATTAGTTTCAAAATTTTAATTAACAATAATATGTATTATAATAGTTTTTTGTATTTTTTCTTTATAGAACTTCCATATTTTTTGCTACTACTCTAGAAAAAGAATTTTCTCGAGGCATGTGACCTTTAATGCTTAGTGTTTCTTCCTGAATATAAAAATTATTAATATAAAACAAAATTATAATATAAAATTGATGAAAAAAATTTAATCATTAAATAAAATATTATAATGATAAAAACCACAAAAAAAAAATAAATTAAATTTCAATTAAAAATTATTAACTTTGTTAAGATATATTTATATTATTTTTCTTACATTTTATAATGATACAGGTTGGATTGGATCTTCAATTTATTTTTCATCAATTTAATTTATTTTTTATGTAATTTACTAGGATTAAGTTAGTTCAATTTAAGGAAATAAATTAGGATTATTTCACACATTTATATGTTGATTTTTTAAGTATGGTTAAAATATAATCAATTTAGATCAAAATAATTCATTTCAAGTAGTTTTGATTCATATCAATTCAATTTGATTTGATTTGGTTTTGTATGTGTTAGTTGGTTTCACTTTAATTAAAATCAATTTGATTTTATTTTAAACAATTTCATTTAGTTCGATCATAATTGATTTGGATTTGTATAGTCTTTTATGGTTTGAGTCATATCTTTTTCAATTATTTTTGTATGTTTTAAAATTGATTAGATCTATTCAATGTGTTTTTCATGAAATATTCTCAGTATTATTTGGTTCTTTTACCTTTCATTCATTTCATGATGATTCAATTCAACTAATTTTTTATTATTTTCATTCTAATGGATAGAGTTTTCATCATTTCACTTTCATTTAAATCATATAAATATAGTTTTTGTTTGTTTTGTTTTGTTTCTAGTAGGCCAGTTTGTGTTGGATTAGTTTGATATAGTTTATTTATTTTTGGGAAATTTCAATTTGTTACATTGGGTTTTAGTGGGTATTGTTCTATTAGTAAATGAATCATAATTTTATTTGGATCCATTTTGTTTTTATTCCATTTAAATAGAATAAGATCCATTTTGTAAGACCATGATTTTTGTAAAGGTATGTTTTTGTTGTGTTTTGAGTTGAACTATTTGTTTTGGGGGCTTTAAAATGTTTCCTGAAAGTGTGAGAGGCCTTAGGGGTGTTCCGGGGGATCGGGGCATAGAAGAAAGGAAATCTGGGCAAGACAGGCCAGGGCGCACGGCCTATGCACAGGCAAGCAAACTGTGCGGCCTGCCCAAGTTAAACCATGTGACCCTTCCTCCTCCAGACAGAAGCATGTGCATGGTTTGACAAACCATGTGGCTAAATTGTGCAACCCATCCTCCTCCAAATAGTGTAATGCGCATGGTTTTCACATGGTTTTCCAAACCATGCGGACAAATCTTGCGGCCACTTAAAGGTGTCAAAAATTACAAGTTTTCCACTTTGGGCTTTAAAACCCCACTTGGGATTTCCTCTCATTTCCTCCCTCTCCACCCAAGGCATGAACCAAATCTCCCAAAGGCTCAAATAGATCGATCTCCTTCGATTCTAAGGTGTTTTTGGTGTCGTTGGTTGTAGATCGAAGTTGCAGGTAAGGCTAATCCCATCCTTGCATCTCTTATTGGTTCAGGGTTTGTATCTTCTCTCCCTCTCATTCTGAAGCTCTAAATCCCTATCTTTTGGGTGAGTTTTAGGTTGAAGATCCAAATGTTGGTTGGATCGAGTTCTAAGGACTCAATTTAGAGTACGTTCAACCGCGGTTTTGAGGTAGGTGGTCTACAAGTGATATCCCCTAGTTATTTGGGTATTTGTGCATGTTTAGTTGTGTTCTTGCTTTCCTTTGGTTATGTTTTGGATAACCTTGGAATTTTTGGTAATAATGGTGTTTAAAATGGAAAATGTTAACCCTCATGATCCCCGTGGGATGTGTTGGGATAGACTTGACCTAATTGGGGCCATCCATGGGATGTGTCAGCTTTTCTCAGATTTAGGGATTGATATTAAACAAGTGACCTTATTGTAATGAATTGTTGATACATTGATAAATATGTTGGTAAGATTGGTTGAACTTAGAATAGAATTTAGGTGATGCATCTAGACTTGGCAATAACCTAAGGGTTAAAGTGGAATGGGTTAAATAGGTGATTCATGGGAATGATGAACAGGTTAAATGGGTAAATGTATAAACTGATTAAAAACCATAATGGGATAGATTATGGGTTTAATGTTTAATGCTTAGTGAGATATTCATAACACATGGGAATTGGTTTAATTGTTAAATGATGTGAAATGGTAATGTGTTAATGGGTTAAGGCATGATGTGGTTTCCCATGTGGGTTGTTGTGAATAGTGTTTGTCGAAGGGAAGTGGTTTGGATTGTTGATGGTTACTTATATATAAGCATGTGCACATGGCTTCGTATAGTGGGGTATGACATGAGGATCTATTCCCATGGGTCAAGTGAAGACTGAGGTTCTAAACTCCACCCTAAATTCACGGGTTAGGAAAGGGGACTGAGGGTCTATTCTCCTAACGGTTGCATCAACCCGGACTGAGGCTTCGAGGTGAGGTTATGGTTTCTATAGGGGTTAGTCCTAGTGAGGTAGTATAACGATATGTTTACCCTCTTTCATGTTATTTTCGGCCCCATGTAACATAATGTATATGATTAACCCATGTAAATGTGATGAAATGGTAAATGGTGATAATGGGTGTGTAATGAATGGTAATAGAAGTGGCAATGGATTGGCTCTAAACTGGTTAATGGTACCTTAAATAATTGTTGACGATTATCATTCATATTTCTTTTTCATACACTATCTGTTCATACTGGATGTTTTGTAGACACCGTTGGTGGTGGCCTACTGAGTTGTACTCACACCCTGCTTAGGCCGCCTTTGGGTACCCGAGTAGACTTCATGTTTGCAGGTCAGTAGAAGGGAAAAGGTCCTTGCTAGATAGTGAGTGGACATGGGTAGAACATGGTAGAGGATCCGGACTTGAAGTAGGGACCATTTTGGGGATTTTTTCTGTTGTATTTATTTAGGTATTTTGTTCACTCTTGAACTTGTAGTATGACATGGCATATTTATTATTGGAAATAGATTTTATACATGTTCTGTGCTTATTGGTTATTATTTCTATTATTTGGTTTATTTATGTTGTTGCTTACTCTGATAAAAAGGGGGTATAGTCTCCCCACTTGACTCCATAGACCCCCACTGCTAGAATCTTTTGGTGTATAGGGAGGTACGCTTAAGTTCATGTAACCACCCAACTCAGAGCACCGGTTTGTGGCTTCCGGGTCGGGGAAATTATGAAGTGGTATCAGAGGAGGTATTTCTTTTCCTTCTCCGAGGTCTTGTTATTTGGGATTCGTAGCCAAGGGTTAAGACGTGTTGGGACTTGGTAATGAGAACATTCTTGGGAGTATCTAACCCATGTATGAGGGAAAACCCAAGTCACCCTAGGTGGGAAATTTTGTTCTAGGTTGTCTGTTGTTACAGTTGATGATATTTCACCATTGGGTGTTGCACGTGTGGTTTGATGTGACTATTTTATGATATTTGGATTGTGTCCTTAATGGCACGAGGATTGGCATTCATAAATCATTATAGGAACCTAGGGAGATAGGTTACATGCATTGTATTAGACACATGCACGGGGTGGGTGTGTGAGGTAGGAAATTAGGGTGCATCATGCATTTCATGAAACCAAGAATTAATGAGAAGAATGAAATAAAATCAGTGGGTGAATGATGTTTAATGGAGTAATAGGGTTTGAAACAAGTTGGAAAATGTTGTTGGGTTAGAGTATGAAAAATTGTGTTGTTGTAGATAGTAAAGATCTTTTGATAAAGTCATGAAAGTTATGTGGTATGTGTGCTAAATATCATGCCTGGCATTGTAGAGAAATTCCACCACGACGTCGGTTACCAGTTGGGCAACGGGAGGGTATTGCTGAGAACACTCCTCCAGTAGAGGAGAGAGCTACAGAGTTTATGAGCCTGACTCAGGGTTTTCTATCGGTGAGGGACTATGCTAGTCGCTTCACTAATTTGAGACGCTTTGTCCCAGTATTAGTAGGGGATGAGGCAGCAGTAGCAAGTCATTTACAGGATGGGCTGAGACATGAGATCAGATCTCAAGTAAACATCTTCCACTTGAAGAGGTTCGTAGAGGTAGTATATCAGGAACTGATCTCAGAAAGAAAACCTGAAGGGAGCTTCGGGTAGTGGGATTGTGGTGTCTGTGGGACAGACGAGTGGTGCAGTTTCCGAAGCTCAGAAGAGACACCATGAGAGATCCCAGTATGGTGGAAGTGTGCAAAGTGGATGGAAGAGAGGTTCATTCTCTCAGAGTGGGAATCAGGTGTTCTGTTATCAGTGCGGTAGGCCGGGGAATATGCATGGTCAGTGTCTTCGACCTCCAGTTGAGTGTCATTCGTGCAGCTGGATGGGACATGTGCATAAGTTCTTCAGGAAACCTCAGCAGGTGGGCGAGTATGATGGTGGAAGGTAGGTACCGGATACAAGAAGGGGATCAGTTGCCCCATATCAGGCAGGCTGTTGGAGCTCCACGGGCCGTACTGGTAGGGGCGGTGGACATGGAACTCCGGGGCAAGATCGCTCATGCCATCAGAGTAGTGCAGCACAGGGTGTTCAGGATGGAGCCTAGGGTAGAGGGGAAAGTCAGGATCAAGTAGTTTAGTTTGCACCTGGTGATGGCCAGGCTAGACCATCGACTGTTTGAGGTATGATCCTTGTAGCTTCTACTTTTTCTAGTGCATTTTTTGACACAGGTGCCACACACTCTTTTACCTTAGCTCAACTTGTGGTAGCTCTAGGTTTACCTGTGGAGGGTGTGTGTGGGGTGATGTCAATTGAAACTCTGTTGGGGGTGCAGGTTGAGGATATCAAGCAGTGAAAGGGATGTGCCTTGGAAGTTGGTGGGTATCATTTTCTGTGGGACTTATTCATTCTTGAGATGTCAGGGTTTGACCTAATCCTAGGAATGGATTGGTTGGTGTTGTATCGGGTGCACATAGATTGTTATCGTCACATAGTATCGTTCAAGTCACTTGAGGGTGACGCTTATGTCCACCGTGGTGAATGGGATGTTCGAGCAGGGCGTGCAGGTCTGTTTTTTCAATAGATGAGTGGCCGCACGGCTTGAGTGGCATACTCATGCTTGATGAAAATTCAAGATGGGAGTAGTCTGTTTTCCCTCATGTGTTGGATCGGTTTTAGGATGTGTTTCCTGAGGATTTCTCGATGTTACCCCCTAAGAGGGATGTTGAGTTCACAATCGAGTTGCTTCCAATAGCGGAGCTAGTTTCTATTCCACCATACCAAATGGCACTGATAAAACTTTAGGAACTGAAGGTTCAGCTTGAGGAGTTGGAGCGTAATCGGTTTATCTATCCTAGTACGTCTCCTTGGGGATCTCCCATTCTTTTTGCAAAGAAGGTCGATGGGTTGTTAAGGCTATGTGTTGTATATCGAAAGTTGAATCAGATGACGGTGAAAAATCTGTACCCTATTCCTAGAATTGATGACCTATTTGATCAGTTTAGGGGTGCATCGGTGTTTTCTATGTTTGATCTGAGGTTGGGTTATCACCAGTTCAGGGTGAGGTCTTCCGAAATATCGTGGACAGCTTTTTGGAGTTGGTATGGGTTTTTTGGGTTTGTGGTAATGCCTCTCGGCTTTAACAATGCACCGGTAGTGTTTATGGCTTTGATGAACTGAATCTTTCATCCCTATCTAGATCGGTTTGTGTTTTTCTTTTTTGATGATATCTTATTGTACTCGAAAACTCACGACAATCATGCCCAACATCTTGACATCGTCTTGGGTATGCTAAGAGAGAACTGGCTATACGCCAAGCTATCAATGTTTCAATTTTGGATAAGTGAGGTTCATTTTCTGGGTCACATCATCTTAGAGGTAGGTGTGTCAGTGGATCTAGATAAAGTGCAGACAGTTGTATCTTGGGAGCAGCCTAAGAGTTTCTCAGATGTTCAGAGTTTTCTGGGTTTGGTTGGGTATTACCGAAGGTTCATTCAGGATTTCTCTCACTTGGAAGCACCACTTTCGGGCTTTACCAATAAGGTAATCAGGTTCAAGTGGTCTGAGGCCTATTATAATGCCTTTCAAAAGTTAAAGAAGCGGTTGATGACCGCACCAATCTTGATCTTACCTAATCCAGGTAAGAATTACAGCGTGTTTTGTGATGTGTCCAGAATCGGACTTGGGGATGTATTGATGCAGGATGAGTGGGATGTGGCTTATGGGTCAAGGCATTTGAGACCCCATTAGTGTAACTATCCTACTCGGATCTTGAGTTGGCTGCAGTAGTGTACGCCTTGAAGTGTTGGAGGCACTATCTATTGGGAGAACGGTTTACTATGTTTACCGGCCATAAGAGCCTAAAATACATCTTCTCACAATGGGATATGAACCTTTGTCAACAGAGATGGGTTGAATATCCTCCATCCTTTGACTTTGAGTTGGTGTACATGCCGGGAAAGGGAAATAGTGTTGCTGATGCTTTGAGCAGGAAGGTTCGGAATCAGGTGGTTCAGGAATCCAGCACCGAGGGGAAGGTGATGGATTTGTTTGCAAAAATGCACCTGGAGGTGCAAGAGGAGAATGGTTAGGTCACTCTTTCTTCCTTAACGATGGATTCGATACTTTTTAGTCGAGTTAAGGAAGGTCGTCTTGGTGATATTGAGTGTTTGAACATGAAGGAAAAGATTAAAGGTGGGGAGCTACCTTCTGGATGGGTCGTCATTGTGGACGGTGTTGTTCATGTTCATGATCATGTGGTTGTGCCAAAGTGTGTGCAAGAAGAGTTGATGTGAGAGTTCCATGCATTAGAGTGGGCAGTGCATCCTAGTTTGACCAAGATGTACCGTGATCTCCGAAGGCAGTTTTGGTGTCCTGGAATAAAGAAGGAAGTTGCAGGCTTTGTGGCATGGTGTCTTACCTGTCAGCAGGTGAAGGCCGAGCATCAACACCCAGGTGGTTTGTTACATCCATTGCCCATCCTAGAATGGAAGTGTGATGATGTGACAATGGATTTTGTCGTGGGCCTTCTGAGGATGCCATAGAAGAATGATGCAATATGGGTGGTTGTGGATCGGTTAATGAAAGTGGCTCATTTCTTACTGATTTAGGAGACCCATATAGTAAACCAATTGGGTGAGTTGTATGTTCAGGAGATAGTGCGGTTGCATGGGGTGTTGTGGACCATAGTTTCAGACCAAGACCTACATTTCACATTGAGTTTTTGGAAAGGATTGCAGAAATCACTTGATACGCAGGTGTTTTTTAGTACGGTTTTCCACCCGCAAATGGACGGGAAGTCAGAACGTATGATCCAAGTGTTGGAAGACATGTTAAGAGCTTGTGTCTTGGAATTTGGTGGTTCTTGGGAGTGGAAACTATTGTTAGTTGAGTTTTCCTACAATAATAGTTTTTAGGTTATGATTCAGATGGCATCGTTTGAGGAACTTTATGGGAGGCCATGTAGATCTCTATTGTGTTGGCTAGAGGCCGGTGAATCTGAGTTGTTGGGACCAAGTCTCGTGCAGGAGACTTTAGAGAAATTTAAGTTGATCAGGAAGTGAATGGCTACAGCTCAGAGAAGGAAGAAGTCATATGCAGATCAAAGGCGTAGACCTCTTGAATTTGGGGTCGGTGATAAAGTGTTCCTTTAGGTATCTCCAAGGTTGGGTCACCGTCAGATTCGAAATCAGTGTAAGTTGGCACCCAGGTATGTGGGACCTTTTAAGATTGTAGAGAGGATCAGACCAATGGATTATCGATTGGCTCTTCCACAACGGTATGGTGGGATGTGTCATGACCCGCCCTCGGGGCCCGTTCCGTGACTACCCCAAGCCCGCCTTCCATAGGCCAGGGGCTGGCGACTAGCACCAAGGCGTAAATCCCAAAAAAAAGGGAAGGCATTCCCTTTGAAAAGTAAACAAGCACCATAGAGTAAGAAAGCAGAAAGTAAACACTAAGTAAAAACTGTACAAGCTGTGCTGAAAGTAAAATGGGTCGGAAATACAAGCCCAACTGTAAAGTACAACTGAAAGAAAAACAGCAACTAAAAAGGGAAAACTGCAGCGTCGAGCCGTCCTCTGGAAATCCCACCTGAAGGGTGGGTACAGATAGCCTCCACTGCTCCTCGGGTCCACCTGACCGCTCCGAGTACGTCTCACCCAGTGGTCCACCTCCAGGTACCGTCCTGCTCCGCACGCCTCCACCACGATCAGCGATGTCCGTCGTCTGCAACCAACACAACGTAGTGCGGGCAAAGCCCGTGCAGGGGTGAGTATGAGCTACTCAGTAGGGACCCCGAGACCCCTGAAGGTCTCCCGAAATCCACAAAGGATAATCCACAAAGGAAAGATACAATCACGAAGTAACATCGGACACGAGTTAGGTATATGCCCATACATATACCTAAGTCATCAATTCCCGTTCGGCTCCAACGTCTGAGCCCAAGTACAACCCAGTCCACACAGGAAAGCAAACGTATACCCACACAGGATAGAACAACACAATCCACAAAGGAGAGTAAACAGTAAATCCACATAGGATAGCTCAACACAATCCACAAAGGAGAGTAAACAGTAAATCCACACAGGATAGCTCAACACAATCCACAAAGGAGAGAAACACAAGATTCATCTCACACAGGTATACTTCTTCGGATGACGATAAAGACGATCACTGATCCATCTAAGTCATCAGACCCACGAAGGATCGATAGGTAACTAACCCCCGCAATGACCCACACAGGATCGGGCCCACACAGGACCTGTAAGCGCTAGATCACACAGAACAGATGAGCGCGGACCCACACAGGATCGGACCCACACAGGATTGGGCCCACACAGGACCGGGCCCACAGAGGACCTGTAGAACTGATCCACGTAGGATCGCTGAGTGCAGTAGTCGTCGCAGTCCACTGAGGATCTCTGCACAGTCGTCGCTGCAGTCCACTGAGGATCTATGCACGGTCGTCGCTGTCGAAGAAGCAGTCGCAGCCAGCTCTAGGGTTCCCGCACACAACAGGCTCGTTCGGGAGGGTCCGCTCCATGAGCCGAGAGGCCGATACATCAACTGACACAAAGTCCGAAGTTGATGTATCCAAAAGTTCTGTATCGTCAACAGGAACTCAACGTCACAGACGGCGCGTCAATCGGACGCCCGGTCTGAGAGTTATTGGTTTTTTCGTCCCAGGGGCCTGGTTGGTTTTTAAGGCAAAACCAACCCGACCGTACTCCACCTGCATCCAAACCTCGGGTGGAGTATGCCAAAAGATCCGTCTCACAAAGAGGAACTCAACAAAGCTGACGGCACGTCAATCGGACGTCCGTGGCTCAAGATATGAGTGTTTCCGCTCCAAAGGCCCGGTTGGTCTCGTGTACGAACCAACCTGGCCGAACTCAAAGTATTCAGAAACCTTGAGTGCGATATACCGAAACGACTGTCTCGATCCAAGGATCGCGTTGCCACTGACGGCGAGTCGTTTGGAGGCACGTAGCTCAAGTTACGGGTGTTTGAATGAAAACGTCCGAAGACGGGGGTACGGGTCCGGGCCGACCCGACCCGACCCCCCCCCCCCCGGGAGTTGGCCGGACCGGGTCGACCCGACCCGGTCCGACCCGGTCCGGTTTGGCCGAGTGACCGAACGGCCGAGGCGCGCGGGGCGCCGCCCCCGCGGCCTGGTGGTGCCGCGGCCCCCCGCGTGGGGCCGCGCTGTGTCATGGACGCGGCTTCAGCCGCGTCCGAGGGCACCGGACCCGCGCGGCCGCGGGTCCGCGAGTGCCGCCGCCGCCGCGGCTTCAGCCACCGCGGCGTGTCCGGCGGCGCGCCGGGGCGCCGCCGGCAAGTTCCGCGGGCCACCGGGATCGCTCCGGTGGTCCGATTCTCTTCCCATCTGCGCCATTTCTCCTCTCGGGACTCGTTCTTCACTGCGTGATCGTCAAACATCTGTTGCGGCACGTTCTGTCGTCGCCCGCCAAATCCGCACAAAACGAAGAATGGCGGAGGGTCGTCGGGCCGTGTTCGTTTGGCCCGCACCCTCCGCGTTAGAGATAAACAACCGGGAGAATTTTGTTCAACACATGAAACGACAATTTTAATAAAATAAAATTTCTCATTTGAACCGGTTCTTTAATTTTTAAAGAACGTTCACAGGAATATAAAGAGGGGTATTCCAAATCATAAAATCCCTACCTCGTTGGTCGTCGCGCGCGGGCGTTCTTCGCAGAAAAGCTCGTCGCGGAAGAGGGGGATCGTCGCGTCGTCGTGGGAAGGCGTCGCCTCGTCGCGGGATCCGGCGTTGAGTCGGCGAGATCAACGGACCAAGAAAAACAGATTTAAAATTATAAATAATTAAATATGTGTTTCGTTTAAAACCAAAAAGAACCTTTAGAGGAAACCCGAAATCACCCACCTCAAATGGTTGGTGATCGGAGATCGGAGCGGGGAAGAACGTCTCAGACGGAAGCGTCGTCGATTTCCGGGTTCGGCGTTCTTCGCATTTTCGCATTCTTCGTGTTCTTCGCGTTCTTCGCAAGGGAGAAGAAGATACAAGGTTCCTCTCAAATCTTCTCAACGCGCAAATAACCAGAGGTCGAGCGTTGGCCTTATTTTATTATTACGCCAACGAATTTGAAAACTGGTTAAGAAACGACTAATCAATTCGTTGAATTAATTCAACGAAAGAAACATCCCATTTAATTCATGAAATAACCCGCCCAATTAAATGGTCTGTTAATATTTTAAGAAACTCATCAGTTGACTTTCATAAAGACGGGTTTTCGCGGGTGCGTTTCTTAGCGGAAAGAAACGGCGGGGCTCGTGCGGGCCCCACCTCACAAATATCCTACCAAGGGGGTAGGATATTTCTGGATAGCATCCTATCCGGTTCAACTCAGTTCAAGCCGTCAATAAGTGGCTTCAAGTGGCTTCCAAGTGGCTTAAGTGAAATAAAAATAAAGTTGTCGCAAAATTATTTTATTTCTTAACTTTAAGCCCAAAAATTAAAAACCACACCCGAGAAAACGCAACTCTGGAAGAGGCGTTTCTAAGAGAATACCGGTGCTTCGATTTCATCAGTGCCCTCAGAATTCGATTCCAGGCACCGGTTCAAAAGTTAGAAAAACCCGCTCATCCGTTCACTGAACGTACCCGAGCCCAAACTTCAGAAAATGATTCCGGGCACACCGGGCCTCAAAATCAGGTGCCGTTAGAAACTGCGCTCCTGTAAAATTCTAAAGAAAATTAAGAAAAAAAATTTCCTTGAAATTTACAGGTCTTTACATTACTCTCACCTCAGGACTTTACATCCCCGTAAAGATACATCAAAAACTAGGGAAACAAATGTGGGTACTGAGCACGCATCTGAGCCTCCCGCTCTCAAGTGCTCTCTTGGAGGTTCCCGTGCTGCCATATAAAGCGCACAAGAGGAATCGATCGCCCACGTAGGACTCGCTCCTGTCGATCCTCTATCTCCACTGGGACCTCCGCAAAAGTCGCCCCATCATCCACGTCTAGCTCCCCATAGTCAATGATGTGCATCGGGTCGTGCACGTATCTCCTCAGCTGGGATACGTGGAAGACTTCGTGCACCCGGTGCAACTGAGGTGGTAGAGTCAGGCGATAAGCCACCTCGCCAATCCTGCTGAGGACCTGGAAAGGCCCGATGAAGCGTGGAGACAACTTGCCACCTCGGCCAAATCTCCGCAAACCACGTCGAGGTGAGACACGCAAGAAGACGTGGTCACCATCCTCGAACTCTAGTGGCCTCCGCCTCCTGTCAGCATATGACTTCTGCCGGCTCTGTGTTGTCCTCATCCGGTCCTGGATGACCTGGACCTTCTCTGTCGTGGCCCGGACCATCTCTGGTCCCACAAGTGCTGACTCCCCAGGGTTTTTCCAGCACAAAGGAGATCTGCAAAGCCTGCCGTACAACGCCTCATAGGGTGCCATCCTGATGGTGGACTGGTAGCTGTTGTTGTACGTGAACTCCACCAAGGTTAGGTGGTCCTCCCAGCTGCGACCAAAGTCAAGGACACATGCACTGAGCATGTCCACGAGAGTCTGAATGGTCTTCTCTGTCTGACCATCCGTCTGAGGGTGAAAGGCGGTGCTCAGACGTAGCCGCGTCCCGAACGCCTCCTGCAATCCCTTCCAAAGCTGGGAGGTAAAGCGAGCGTCCCAATCGGAGACGACAGTCGATGGCACACCGTGATGCCGTACAATATCCTGAATGTAGATATGTCCCAAGCTCTCCACTGAGCCCTGCTCTCGGATGGGTAAGAAGTGTGCCGACTTGGTGAGTCGGTCAACAATCACCCAAATGGAGTCGTGACCTCTGGAAGTGCGTGGAAGTCCAGTCACGAAGTCCATAGATATGCCATCCCACTTCCACACCGGGACCTCCAAGGGCTGTACCAAGCCTGCTGGTACCTGGTGCTCTGCCTTCACCTGCTGGCAGGTGAGGCACCGTGAAACGAACTCTGCCACAGCCTTCTTCATGCCGGCCACCAGTGCTGGCATCTGAGATCCCGGTACATCTTCGCCACTCCAGGATGTACCGCCAAAGGAGAAGTGTGGAACTCTCTCATCACATCCTCTCGTAAAGCGACTGGTACCAAGGTACGTCCTCTGAAAAGGATATCGTGCTCTGCTCCAAGGGAGAAACCATCAGGTGCCTGTCCCGAGGATATCTGTGCACGCCGTGTCTCACAGTCAGCATCCCCACGATGTGCCTCTCTGACCCACTGTAGAAGTGGAGGAGAGACTGTGAGAGACTGAAGGAAGGGTGCTTCGTCTCTATCCACGAAGGATATCTGCATGGCATCTAGCTGCTCTGTCGCCTCCTCAAGTAGCTGGATGCCCTTTCTCCTGCTGAGGGCATCGGCTACCACGTTCCCCTTCCCAGGAGTATAGACTATCTCAAATTCATAGTCCTGGAGGAACTCGAGCCATCACCGCTGTCTCAGGTTCAGGTCCTTCTGAGAGAAGATGTACCTAAGACTCTGGTGGTCAGAAAAGACTGTGAAGCGCTCGCCCATCAGATAGTGCCGCCATGTCTTCAGGGCGAAGACCACTGCTTCCAACTCCAAGTCATGGGTAGCGTAGTTCTGCTCATGCGGCCCCAACTGACGTGATCCGTAGGCAATCACGGCCCGCTCCTGCATCAGGACACACCTGAGTCCGGTCCCTGATGCATCGCAGTAGACTACGTATCCAACTCCCTCCTCAGGCAACCTCAAGATAGGTGCGCTGGTCAACCTCTACCTCAGCTCCTGGAAGCTCTTCTGACATCTTTCTGACCACACGAAGGGTTTCCCCTTCTTCGACAACGCTGAGAGTGGGGCCGCAACTCTGGAGAAGTCCGGCACAAATATCCGATAGTATCCGGCTAGGCCCAAGAAACTTCGCACCTCTGTCACGCTCTTGGGTGGCTCCCAAGCTAGCACTACCTCGATCTTCACGGGATCCACTGCAACTCCCGCCTCATAAATGACGTGCCCCAAGAAGTGGACCTCACGTAACCAGAACTGACACTTCGAGAGCTTTCCATAAAGCTGGTGCTCTCGGAGTGTGTCTAGTACAACACGAAAGTGGTAGGCGTGCTCCTCCTCCGTGGTCGAGTACACCAAGATGTCGTCGATGAAGACTAAGACAAATCGATCAAGGTATGGCTGGAAGATCCTGTTCATGAGGCTCATGAACACTAATGGAGCGTTGGTCACGCCGAAAGGCATAACCAAGAACTCATAGTGGCCATACCGACACCTGAAGGTCGTCTTCTGCACATCCTCGTCTCGAACTCTGAGCTGATGATAGCCTGACCTGAGGTCTATCTTCGAGAACCACCATGCTCCCTTGAGCTGATCGAAGAGGTCATCAATCCTGGGTAGCGGATACTTGTTCCTCACTGTCACCTGGTTCAGGCGACGATAATCGACACACAGTCGCAAGCTCCCGTCCGCCTTCTTGGCGAACAATATCGGGGAGGCCCAGGGTGAAACACTGGGTCGGATGAACCCCTTGCCCTGCAAGTCCTCCAACTGTACCCGTAGCTCTCGAAGATCAGTGGGGGCCATCCAATATGCTGGAGTGGATATCGGGGCTGTCCCGGGGTACAGGTCAATATAAAATTCTACCTCTCTGCGAGGAGGTAGTCCTGGAACGTCGTCGGGAAAGACGTCCGCGTACTGATCCACCACTACAGGAAAACTGGGACTCCGCACGTCAACTGCTCCCAGGATGAGGCTAGCCAATTGATGAGTGATGGGCTAACCTCTCCTCTGCGTGAGTCCATCCTGTTCTGCTAAGGCTCCCTTCTCACCGGTGAAGGTGAACCTGCTCCCGTCGGTGCGCACACATCGCACCTTGCGCCTAATGCAGTCAATCTGAGCATGGACCGTAGATAACCAATCCATGCCCAAGATGGCGTCGTAAGGTCTTGACGCCGCTACAAGAAGATCCCAGTCGAAGCTCTCGCCTCCTAGAGTAAGCTCCCACTACCGGCACCAGTGCGTAATCGTCGAGTCTGCTCCCGTAGGAGTCTCTAGCCGTAAGGATCGAGCCAACGGCTCTGTCGGAATCTCCGAGCTCTGAACAAGGGAAGTGGATATGAAAGAGTGACTTGCTCCTATGTCTATCAGAACTGCAGCAAGGGTGGAATAGACACAGATCGTACCTCGAATAATCTATGGCGCGCCGTGGTCATAGGCCTCTACTGCCTGGAGCTGCGCCTGTCTCTGCCCGCCAGCTCCTTATGGTCGGGGCGGGCCTCCTGGTGGTGGTGGTGGCGGAGCCTCAAAGCGTCGCCCACCACCTGCTGCTCGGCCAGCTCCTCTGCCTCGTCCGCCTCCTCCCTGCGGACTGCCACGGTCGACCCTCTGCCTCTGCCTGGGTGGCCCCTCCACCATCTGCTGCCCCTCGGTACGGCGGGTCGGGCAGTCACGAGCCATGTGGCCTTGCCCGCCGCACTCGTAGCACTGCCTGCCTCTTGGAAGACTGGCTCCGCGCTGAGTGCCCTGCACTGCTGAGCCAGTGTCCCGAGGTCGTCTGCCGGAGGGCCTGGTCTGCTTGGAACCCTGATTCATCCGTCGGCTACCTGTTACCGAAGACTCCGCTATCTTCCGCCCTGCGGCAGGTCTCGCTGTGGACTCAGGCAGGAAGCTCTCGATCAGAAGGGCTCGCTCTAGCACTCCTTCCTAGGTCGGGATGCTGAGGGAGATCAGCGATGCCCTGATCTCGTGTCACAATCCCTGCTCTAAGGTCCGGGCCTGGAAGAAGGGGTCCCGTACCATGTCGGTCGAGTAGCGAGATAGGTCGGTGAACCTCGCCGCGTACTGGGCGACCGTCAAGCTGCCCTGCCGTAGCTGAAGAAGCTCCTGGATGCGCACCGCACGGAGGGTGGCCGGGACGAACTCTGAGCGGAAGAGGCTCTCGAAGTCCGTCCAGATGAGGGAGGCCTCATCGTGTACCTGGAGCATCAGGCTCCACCATCGCCCTGCTGCTGCGTGCAGTAGGCTCGCCGCGAGGATCACCATGAGGTCTGCGGGTGTCCTCACTAGCCTGAAAACTCGGACGACCGCCTCCAGCCAGTCCTCGGCTGCCTGGGGGTCTGACTCCCCACGGAACCTGGGTGGTCGCTGACGCTGGAACTCGTGCAGAGCTCCGAGGCATCGTGCGTCGTCAGCTGCCAGTGCTGGAAGCATCGGGGGCTCGACGGGTAAAGGTACCGCCGGTGCCTCTGCTGTCAACGGGCACTGTACCGAGGCCTCATCGCTCGGTGGGTTGTCGTCGCGCTCTACTCTAGGAACCCTAGATGGCTTCTGTCGTCGTGCCATCCTAAAAAGGAAACAAGAATGCCATGGTCAGAACAGTATACCTGGTGAGCTGACACAAGTAATCACAGAGAAAACTTGAAACACACATGCAATCAATGTTTTCGTGCATTAAGTCGGAAATCAGATGTCAGGGTCCTGGTGTATGGATACGTCGGTCGCCGCACCAACATTGGACTCCCTGGACTGATAACTACACTCAATACGCTAAACACTATTGCTCCACATAGAAGAAAGATTAGAGTCTGCGGTAGAACCGACCACCTCTGATACCAATTTGTCACGACCCGCCGTCGGGGCCCGTGTCGTGACTACCCCAAGCCCGCCTTCCATAGGCCAGGGGCTGGCGACTAGCACCAAGGCGTAAATCCCAACAAAAAGGGAAGGCATTGCCTTTGAAAAGTAAACAAGCACCACAGAGTAAGCAAGACGAAAGTAAACACTAAGTAAAAACTGTACAAGCTGTGCTGAAAGTAAAAGGGGCCGTAAATACAAGCCCAACTGTAAAGTACAATTGAAAGAAAAACAGCAACTAAAAAGGGAAAACTGCAGCGTCGAGCCGTCCTCTGGAAATCCCACATGAAGGGTGGGTACAGATAGCCTCCACTTCTCCTCGGGTCCACCTGACTGCTCCGAGTACGTCCCGCCCCGTGGTCCACCTCCAGGTACAGTCCTGCTCCGCACGCCTCTACCGTGATCAGCGCTGTCCATCGTCTGCAACCAACACATTGTAGTGCGGGCAAAGCCCGTGCAGGGGTGAGTATGAGCTACTCAGTAGGGACCCCGAGACCCTCGAAGGTCTCCCGAAATCCACAAAGGATAATCCACAAAGGAAAGATACAATCACGAAGTAACATCTGACACGGCTTAGGTATATGCCCATACATATACCTAAGTCATCAATTCCCGTTCGGCTCCAACGTCTGAGCCCAAGCACAACCCAGTCCACACAGGAAAGCAAACGTATACCCACACAGGATAGAACAACACAATCCACAAAAGAGAGTAAACAGTAAATCCACACAGGATAGCTCAACACAATCCACAAAGGAGAGTAAACAGTAAATCCACACAGGATAGCTCAACACAATCCACAAAGGAGAGAAACACAAGATTCAGCTCACACAGGTATACTTCTTCGGATGACGATAAAGACGATCATTGATCCATCTAAGTCATCGGACCCACGAAGGATCGATAGGTAACTAACCCCCGCAAAGACCCACACAGGATCGGGCCCACACAGGACCTGTAGGTGCAGGCTCACACAGAACCGCTGAGCGCGGACCCACACAGGATCGGACCCACACAGGATCGGGCCAACACAGGACCGGGCCCACACAGGACCTGTAGCACTGATCCAAGTAGGATCGCTGAGTGCAGTAGTCTTCGCAGTCCACTGATGATCTCTGCACAGTCGTCGCCGCAGTCCACTGAGGATCTCTGCACGGTCGTCGTCGGAGTCCACTGAGGATCTCTGCACAGTCGTCGCCGCAGTCCACTGAGGATCTCTTCACGGTCATCGCTGTCGAAGAAGCAGTCGCAGCCAGCTCTAGGGTTCCCGCACACAGCAAGCTCGTTCGGGAGGGTCCGCTCCACGAGCCGAGAGGCCGATACATCAATTGAAACAAAGTCCGAAGTTGATGTATCCAAAAGTTCCGTATCGTCAACAGGAACTCAACGTCGCAGACGGCGCGTCAATCGGACGCCCGGTCTGAGAGTTATTGGCTTTTTCGTCCCAGGGGGCCGGTTGGTTTTTAAGGAAAAACCAACCCGACCGTACTCCACCTGCATCCAAACCTCGGGAGGAGTATGCCAAAAGATCCGTCTCACAAAGAGGAACTGAACAAAGCTGACGGCACGTCAATCGGACATTCGTGGCTCAAGATATGAGTGTTTCCGCTCCGAAGGCCCGGTTGGTCTCGTGTACGAACCAACCTGGCCGAACACAAAGTATTCTAAAACCTTGAGTGCGATATACTGAAACGACCGTCTCGATCCAAGGATCGCGTTGCCGCTGACGGCGAGTCGTTTGGAGGCCCGTAGCTCATGTTACGGGCGTTTGAACGAAAACGTCCGAAGAAGGGGGGTACGGGCCCGGGCCGACCCGGCCCGACCCCCCCCCCCCCGGGAGTCGGCCGAACCGGGTCGACCCGACCCGGTCTGACCCGGTCCGGTCCGGCCAGGGCTCGGCCCAGCCGGTCGGACCGGCCTGGCCCAGTTCGGCCGAGCGGCCGAACGGCCGAGGCGCGCGGGGCGCCGCCCCCGCGGCCTGGTGGTGCCGCGGCCCCCCGCGTGGGGCCGCGCTGTGTCATGGACGCGGCTTCAGCCGCGTCCGAGGGCACCGAACCTGTGCGGCCGCGGGTCCGCGGGTGCCGCCCCGGCCGCGGATTCAGCCGCGACGGCCTGTCCGGCGGCACGCCGGGGCGCCGCCGCTCCCGGCTGGCGGCGCCGCCGCGCCGGCGACCCGCGCCGCCGGCGAGTTCCGCGGGCCACCGGGATCGCTCCGGTGGTCTGATTCTCTTCTCTTCTGCGCCATTGCTCCTCCCGGGACTCGTTCTTCACTAAGGGATCGTCAAACATCCGTTGCGGCACGTTCCGTCGTCGCCCTCCAAATCCGCACAAAACGAAGAATGGCGGAGGGTCGTCGGGCCGTGTTCGTTTGGCCCGCACCCTCCGCATTAGAGATAAATAACCGGGAGAATTTTGTTCAACACATGAACCGACAATTTTAATAAAATAAAATTGTTCATTTGAACCGGTTATTTAATTTTTAAAGAACGTTCACGGGAATATAAAGAGGGGTATTCCAAATCATAAAATCCCTACCTCGTTGGTCGTCGCACGCGGGAGTTCTTCGCGGAAAAGCTCGTCGCAGAAGAGGGGGATCGTCACGTCGTCGCGGGAAGGCGTCGCGTCGTCACGGGATCCGGCGTTGAGTCGGCGAGCTCAACGGACCAAGAACAAAAGATTTAAAATTATAAATAATTAAATCTGTGTTTCGTTTAAAACCAAAAATAACCTTTAGAGGAAACCCGAAATCACTCACCTCAAATGGTTGGTGATCGGAGATCGGAGCGGGGAAGAACGTCTCGGACGGAAGCATCGTCGATTTCTGGGTTCGGCGTTCTTTGCGTTCTTCACGTTCTTCGCGTTCTTCGCGTTCTTCGCGTTCTTCGCAAGGGAGAAGAAGATACAAGGGTCCTCTCAAATCTTCTCAACGCGCAAATAACCAGAGGTCGAGCGTTGGCCTTATTTTATTATTACGCCAACGAATTTGAAAACTGGTTAAGGAACGACTAATCAATTCGTTGAATTAATTCAACGAAAGAAACAGCCCATTTAATTCACAAAATAAACTGCCCAATTAAATGGTCTGTTAAGATTTTAAGAAACGCGTCAGTTGACTTTCATAAAGACGGGTTTTTGCGGGTGCGTTTCTTAGCGGAAAGAAACGGCGGGGCTCGTGCGGGCCCCACCTCACAAATATCCTACCAAGGGGGTAGGATATTTCTAGATAGCATCTTATCCGATTCAACTCAGTTCAAGCCGTCAATAAGTGGCTTCAAGTGGCTTCCAAGTGGCTTAAGTGAAATAAAAATAAAGTTGTCTCAAAATTATTTTATTTCTTAACTTTAAGCCCGAAAATTACAAACCACACCAAAGCAAACGCAACTCTGGAAGAGGCGTTTCTAAGCGAATACCGGCGCTGTGATTTCATCGGTTCCCTCAGAATTCGATTCTGGGCACCGGTTCAAAAGTTAGAAAAACCCACTCGTCCGTTCACTGAACGTACCCGAGCCCAAACTTCGGAAAATGATTCCGGGAACACCGGGCCTCGGAATCAGGTGCCGTCAGAAACTGCGCTCTTGTAAAATTCCAAAGAAAATTAAGAAAAAAAAATTCCTTGAAATTTACGGGTCTTTACAGGATGCATGATGTGTTTCATGTGTCGTAGCTTTGACAGTATCACCCTGACCCATCTCACATGGTTTATGTTGAGGATATGGAGCTTGAGTCTAATTCGTCCTTTGAGGAGCATCTGGTTCGTGTGGTGGATCGTAGTGAAAAGGTCTTGCGAGGAAATTTTGTGCCATTAGTGCGAGTAATATGGTATCATGGGAAAGTTCAGGAAGAAACTTGGGAGTGGGAATTGGATATACGGGCTCAGTGGCCCGAACTCTTCTCTGCCGTGGATCAATGAGGCTTGGAAACTCAGCTCGAGGACGAGCCGTTATAAGGTGGGGAGGCTGTAAGACCCCAGTTTTGGGAAAGGTATGATTTTATTGTGTTTTGGGTTCAACCCTTTGTTTATGGGGCTTTAAAATGTTTCCTTAAAGTGTGAGATGCCTTGGGGTTGTTTCGGGGGATCGGGGCATGGAAGAAAGGAAATCTAGGCAGGACAGTCCAGGGCGCATAGCCTGTGCATGGACAGGAAAACCGTGCGGCATGCCCAGGCTAAACCGTGCGACCCTTCCTCCTTCAGACAGAATTCTGTGTGCAGTTTGTGCATGGTTTTCCAAACCATGCGGCTAAATCGTGCGACCCCTCTTCTTCCGGACCGTGGCATGGGCACGGTTTGCACACAGTTTGCCAAACTGTGAGGCCACTTAAAGTTGGGAAAAATTACAATTTTGCCACTTCGGGCTTTAAAACCCTACTCATGACTTCCTCTCATTTCCTCCCTCTCCACCCTAGGCATGAACCAAATCTCTCAAAGTATCCAAGAGACCAGTCTCTTTCAATTATAAGGAGTTTTGGGTGTCATTGGTTGTAGATCAAAGCTCTAGATAAGGCCAATCCCATCGTTGATTCTCTTTTTTTTAGGGTTTGTATCTTCTCTCTCTCTCATTCTGAAGCTCTAAAACCCTAACTTGTGGGTGAGTTTTAGGTTGATGCTCCAAAGGTTGGTTGGATAGAGGTTTAAGGACTCAATTGAGAGTGTGTTCAACCGCGGTTTCGAGGTAGGTGGTCTATAAGTGATATCCCATAGTTATTTGGGTATTTGTGCATGTTTAGTTGTGTTCTTGCTTTCCTTTGGTTATGTTTTGGATAACCTAGGCATGTTTGGTAATAATGGTGTTTAAAATGGAAAATGGGAACCCTCACGATCCCCATGGGATGTTTTGGGATATACTTGACCTAATTGGGGCCATCCATGGGATGTGTCGGCTTTTCCCAGATTTAGGGATTGATAGTAAACAAGTGACCTTGTTGTAATGAATTGTAGAGCCCTTGATAAATATGTTAGCATGACTGGTTGAACTTGGAATAGAAGTTAGGTGATGCACCTAAACTTGGAAATAACCTAAGGGTTAAAGTGGAATAGGTTAAATGGTTTGTTCATGGGAATGATGAATGGGTTAAATGGGTTAATGTGTAAACTGATTAAAGACCATAATGGGATAGATTATGGGTTTAATGTGGAATGCTTAGTGAGATAGGCATAACACATGGGAATTGGGTGAATGGTTAAATGATGTGAAATGGTAATGTGTTAATGGGTTAAGGCATGATGTGGTTTCCCATGTGGGTTGTTGTGAATAGTGTTTACCAAAGGGAAATGGTTTGGATGGTTGATGGTTACTTATATATAAGCATTGCACATGGCTTCGTAGAGTGGGGTATGACATGAGGATATACGCCCATAGGTAGAGTGAAGACTGAGGTTCTAAACTCCACCCTAAATGCATGGGTTAGGAAAGGGGACTGAGGGTCTATTCTCCTAACAGTTGCATCTACCCGGACTGATGCTTCGAGGTGAGGTTATGGTTGATATGAGGGGTTAGTCCTAGTTAGTTAGGATAACGATGTGTTTACCCTCTTGCATGTGATTTTTGGCCTTAGACCCATGTAACATAATGTATATGATTAACCGATGGAAATGTGATGAAATGGTAAATAGTGATAATGGGTGTGTAATGAATGGTAATGGAAGTGGCAATGTATTGGCTCTAAACTGGTTAATGGTACCTTAAATAAATGTTGACAATTATCATTCATATTTCTTTTTCATATACTACCTGTTCATACGGGGTGTTTTGTAGACATCGTTGGTGGTGGCCTACTGAGTTGTACTCACACCCTGCTCAGGCCGCCGTTGGGTACCCGAGCAGACTTCATGTTTGTAGGTCAGGAGAAGGGAAAAGGTCCTTTCTAGATAGTGAGTGGACATGGGTAGCACTTGGTAGAGGATCTGGACTTGGAGTCAAGACTATTTTGGGGATTTTGGTTATTGTCTTTATTTGGGGCTTTTGTTCACTCTTGCACTTGTAGTATGACCTGGCATATTTATTATTGGAAATGGATGTTATACATGTTCTGTGCTTATTGGTTATTGTTTACGCTATTTGTTTTATTTATATTGTGGCTTACTCTGATAAAAAGGGGGTATAGTCTCCCCACTTTACCCCATAGACTCCCGCTGCTAGTTGGCAGCCTTTGGCGTACGGGGAGGTACCCTTAAGGTCATGTAACCACCCGGCTCGGAGCATTGGTTAGTGGCTTCCGGGTCATGGACGTGACACATTTAGTTTAGTTCAATATTTTTTTGGTCAATTCAGTTTGGTTTGGTATAATTCAATTTAGGGTACGTTTCATTGGACAATATTAATTCAATTTTGATTATAAAGGTTAGTTCGGTTTGATTATGATAGATTCTATTTGGTTTAAGTGGGTATTATTCTATTGGACATGGTATGGTTTAGTTGGTCATGTATGTTTTGATTCTATTTAATTTATTTCAATTAACCTTTATTTATTTTAGTTTAATAAATAGTTGGTTTAATTTAATTTTTTAGTTCACAATAATAATCAATTTTTCAAAAAAGTACATGTTTTCACTCATGCTCCTAAATTATAGTGTTCCACAATGTGTGCATGCACTTCACAGTACCCTTATTATTATTTTATCTTTCTAATGAATCGTAAAAATAGAAAATCAATATAAAAAATAAGAACTAAATTTTAAATACAAACCATTAAATTTGAGGAATACCTTAAAATCATTACTCTTCCAATAAAAATCATTTCTTTGTATTGTGTATTTGGATAATAGTTGAAGATTATAACCCCTTCTAACTGAGTGCAAACTCTTCTCTTCCAACCAACATATAAATAATTTTTACATGATCTCTATAATTTCTCAAGTTCTATAAACCATATCACATTCACAACTTGAAAATATGGAATGTTAAATTTAAACTGTGATGAAAATGTTAATTCATATAAATAAATAATAATATATATTTCAATTTAATAAATTTTCTTACTCATATCGCATCACATGCATTCTCCTTGATTTGATTACTAATATGCCTCCATGGGACTGGTTGAACTATAATGATGTCATTGTACCTAGATAACGTCACCATGAGACTTTTAAATTATCTATAATTTTTACCAATCATTTTTTTATCATCATTATAATCTACCATGATTTTTGTTTGATAGTTCCAGGATTCATGCATGTGAGTCCACCCACGTTTCCTATTAGAATATCCAGATAAATAAGATAAAAAAATATAATTAAAACTCATTAAAACTGAAAAATTGAGGTGATATAATTTAGCACACTATAAACATAAACATGATCCAAGAAGATCGTTATACTCTAATATACCCATGGGATACTCTAGAATGGTAGCTTGTGAAAAAATTTCTTGTTCTAATGCATGTTATGGGTCATCAACATTATGTGGAGTAGAAGTTAAAGGAGAATGGTCATCAAATCGTATATGTATAAGAGAAGGAAATTGAGGTGATGTAGACATGGTGTGATAAGGATATAAGTTTTGAGGATGCATAAAAGGATATGGAAATGGTATATGAGAATTAGAACTTAACTAACCCAATGATGGAGGCATGGGTGGGAAAATATTTGGAGGCTCAAGTAGAGGAGGAAAAAGTGTGGTGGATGGGATGTCTGTCAGTGGGTATGGGTGCGATCAGGTATGACAGGTGCTCCATATAGCTCTAGTAGCACCCCCTCTCGATTGTACATATTTCTTACCCATAGTAGTAGGCTGATTGGAGGTCAACTATGGTTTTGATGAATGTCTCTAAAAGAAATTTGATAAAAAATAAGAACATGAAATTAAATATAATACTGGAGAAAAATATTATAATTATTATACACACTTAAATAAACATAGGATTCAGACCAAGGCCATGTATTTGTTGATGATTATAAAACAATATCTTTTTTGAACATATTTAAAATCTTTTAGGATCTATATATTAATTAATTGTTCATTTTTTATAAACAATTTTTAAATATTATGCCTAGAAATTAGAATTAAAACAATACATCAACAATATCACAATATCCTACTATATAAACCTGGTTTAACATAGTTGTAAGAACTTATTTTAAAACATTGGTGTGGAATTTATTTAATTATTTTCTCCACATCATTGATTTTTAATTAATCTTTTTTATTATTAAAATATGGTTTATAGTTGATTAATTTGTAATTTTAGTTAATTCTGAATTAAATTACTAAAATTATGATTTTATATTAAAATGTTTATCTTATTAGTTAATTTATTTTTTGGTTAGATTTTACATTTATCATTATTTATTTGGTAATCCATCATTTTTTTATTTTTTTATTTATTTATTTTTGAATTATGCAAATACATTATTTTAATTCTTCATTCATTTTGTGTTATTTAAAATAATAATCTCAATCATTGAATGTTATTATTATTTTTGTTTAAATTATATTTAAAATTTATAATTTTTATACTTTTAATTGATTCTATTTGTTTAACAATTTTCTTCATTCATTTAACTATATTTTTAATTAATTAACCTTTTTTCTATTTTAATTTTTTTTACTCCAAATAAATTAAATTATTCATTATTTATTTTATTTGAAATTGATTAATTTAACTTTATTTAATTTTGTTTCTTTTTAATTTAATTTATTGAATTTAATTTATTGGTGTTATTTATTTCTCAAGAGAACTATACGCATGCATTGAGTAGTAGGGTCCCTTAAGTGATTGTGTAAAGTTTCAATGAAAACTGGCCATAGTTGAAGCAGCATGGTCACTATAAAAACAATGCCAACCTACCATGAATGAGGATGGGAAACCTATCATATAGAGAAAATAAAGTAACTATGAGTAGATACAACCCTGACCATGTCTCATGCAACCTACCATGCCTTCCCTATAAACAACCTACCATGTAGAGAAGTTAGAGCGGGTGATGAGTGCCAGTCGTGGTGCCCCATTTCTAGGTAACTGTGCATGCATCCAAAAACATAATACCAGACACTCTCATAGTAACTATAGTGACTTGACCATGTATGATTAATTCATCCTATCATGGGTCTCACTATTTCCACTTCCAAAACCCAGATATACTTTATCCAACCATCAAACTATGTGCCTTTGCGATTCATAGAGAGAAACTGCATCATCTCTATTGAATTTTGATATTCCTAGTGATACAAAATGATAAACAAGGCTCTACCATATAAAATGGGACCAAATCCAATTTTCCACCATATTGACTAATAATCTAAACCCATTCCTACCAACATATGAATTTGAGAATAAAAAGTTTCTATGAATGAGAATTTTTTTAACACTGATGAACTTCTGATGAATAAGGTCACCGAAAAATATTCACATTATCGCTGAAAAAAATATTTGGAGGAGTAGATTCATTGAAACTAATCCCTAGTCATTGAAATATTATAAAGCGACCACCTGGGCTATTAAGTCATGAAGAACCCCTCTGTTTGTGATGATGAATGTTGATGATCTAACGCCTAATTAAACTGCCTAATAAATCTCATGTCATTTATGTTTTTGGTCAATAGAAAGACTAAATCCAAGATGATCTCATAGAATACTGGTTATAGGGTTTCTATTGATATTGTTACATCCGAATTTTCAGAACTAAGGTAGGATGAAGATGGTGACATGACTGTTTTCCAAAATAGTTGTTTTGAATATTTTGTTACTGAAACTCAAGGAATTCATTTTGATTCGGTAGTAAGTTTTTGAAATATTGGGTTTTTTGGATTAGATGTTTTAGGGGATTAGTTGAAACTATTGATGAATTGTGGTGAAGTATATTGGTCCTTGAATCTAATGGTTGACTATGATACATGCTAAATTTCTGATTCTTATCATGTCTGAGGAGGTTAAGTCCTCTTTTATCGATGTCGATAGTGATGTAGTTTTCCCGAGTCTGATTTAATTTGAATATACAGGAATTTCCAAAGTATTTTTTCACCATGTATTTTCTAAATAGAAGTTTTTTTTGTGTTAGGAAGAAGATTCGCTGATTGAATATGGGGTGAAAATGAATTTTTTAACTATGAATAAAATATATCATTGGCTAAGTGAGATTATACATTAAAGAAGATTAAACCAGTAACTTGATGAAGCTATGATGATGATGAGAAGAAATGATGAATTTATATTTGAATGTGATCAAATTTCTAGAATCAATGAATTGTTGATATTTTTTAGCTGGGTTTTTCTATTGTAAATTCAAGATGGTGGGGGATCATATTTTAAAAATTCCTTAGCCATGAATTTTTTTATCATCACACCAGGAACTTGTTATAATGTAAATTGATGGACCAATCCTACATTTCACATATTTTTGGTGAAAAAAGAATAACATATTTAAATACACATGTTAAAAAGTAGTGTTAATATAAAATAATAACCAATCAAGTCATAAATAAATCCAAAGAACTATTTTTCTAATTGTTAAATCAAATTGGGGGAATTCAAGATCAATGTTAGGGGAAAACACTAAAAGATTCTTAAAATAACTTAAATTATTCAAAGAGATCAAGATGAGACGGTTCAGGTAGAGATGAAGTTTTTTATTACTAGAATATTCTAGAATATATTGAAGTATTAGAGATATTTCCTTATGAGATGAGGGAAATTAGTTAGATGAGTGACGTTCAACTCATTAGAAGATGATGATTAATAGTTAAGGCATTCCATGTGGAATTCAGGGAATCGTTAATAAGTTGTGATGGTGAGCACAAAATTTAGGGAGTGTGAATTTTATGTTAAAGAGGGGAAGATTCATAATAAAGTGGGGGAGATGATCATATTATCCTGATCCATTGATCTAATCATTTTATCATTCAAAGGAGAACAAATGTGAGAGGATATTAGTCTTGTTAGAGACATATAAGGAGTGGAGAATTAAAGGGAGAGGAATTGTATCCTCATTATTTATTTTGTTTATATTTTATAATTTTGATTTAATTAGTTTAAAAATAATTTTTGGTTAATTATATTATCATGGTTAAGTTAGTTTGATTTGGTTTACATTTTCTATCATTTCTTTTACGATAATTTTTTCATTGTAATCAAATTATTCTTCATTGTAATCAAATGAGTTTTATAGTGAAGAATTTAGGAATCATTAAATTAGAATTAATCCTTATCAACGAATATTTTTATTTCATCTTCTTAAATTTTTATTCAAATAAAAAACTCCAAAAATAGGAAACACATTAACCGGACATTCAACCCCCCCACCCCATAGCACTTCATTCTTATTTATACTCTAATTAGTTTCATTACCATTTTTTGTTAAGTTTTAATTTTTTAAATTATTTTTTTGAACCATTACCCACATTCTATTTCCCAATGGATATGATATCCTCTTCACTACTATATAGTGGTTTTAGAAATTTAATATCATCAAAATAAATCATGTTTGTCCTCAAATTTATGGAACTTTTTCTGGGAAAAGATTCTCACATTGATAAAATTCAAAAACTCATAAAACAATTAAAAAAACAAACATATAAAACAAAAAATATATAAAACATTGAAATCTAAAAAAATAAAAATAAAAATAACAAAATCCAATGAAAATATATTTGAATATCTAGAGCACTAGTGATAACATCTTCAATACATGAACTATAGATCTGTGTCTCAAAACATAGATCCTACTAAATCAAAAATTTAAAAACATTTAATAGATATATGAAAAGAAAAATAAAAAAAGTAAAAGTTGAGAGAGGTAGAGACAAAGGGAGTTATTAAATATAGTCTACAAAAATTAATCGAAAAAAATGTTGAGCAGCCTAGGATGATGGAATATCAACTCCCCCAGGTTTCATGTAATCCTTATTCTATAATAACTACACACAATCCAAAACTATGAATCTAATATTTCATACATGTCACTACTTCATTTATTCAATGTAATGCTTAATAAGGGCTCTGTAGCATTCATTACAGTCTTTTTACAATATATTGCAGTAACTACCATTGCAAGGGCTGAGTGAGAATGTGTTGAAAATGGGATTTCCCATTTCTTATTAAAGGAAAGTGCAAGGAAATTATTTTTTCCCCTTGATGAATCTAATTTTGAAATTTGGTAACAAATAATTAACACCATCATAATGAAATTTTATCTAGGGTGACATAAGGGAGAACTGAGAAACAAAATTACTAGCTTCTATCAAGTAGATTTACTAGATTTTTTATGAATCTTGGGATTTGTTAAGGGGACTTATTAGGTAGTTTCCTCATTACCAACTATATATACACCTACTCATGGATTCCTTTATGAATTTATGTCACCTACCAGTTATAACTTGGTTGAATAATCTGTAAGATGAAATAACACTAGTAAAAACAAATGAAGATCTTAGGCTACTTTTCAACACTTTGGCTCTTAATCCCCACTATTAAGATTAAAGGAGAATAATAGTGAATAAATGAGGGGATAAAATTGTTTTAGGAGTAGAAATTAATGATCAATTGTCTAAAATAAGAGGCTAATTCCAATCCCTAGTGAATCAAAATGTTATGCAATGTGATAATAAAGTTAGATGCAAAAATCAAGATTAAAGTTTTAGGGAAAAAGTCCAACATTGTGGAATGTTTGAACACTCATGTGGTTGTTGTCTATACATTTTCCATGTCAATATGAACACAATAAGATACCAATGTTTTTTTGATATGGTCAAAGACCACTAGCTTGATATGTCATGTTTTCAAAAAATTATAAATCTAGCTATATGAACCAACCCAATTTGTTCTCAAAAGAACATGAAATTATTACAAAGAAACTTGTTTCTTCTGTCTTTCAAAATCAGCAAAGAACACAATTTTATAATCAGAATGAGGATAAAATTTCACATTATCGAGATTATTTTAAGGGGATATCTCAAAATTTTATTGGAAAACATGATTAAAAAAAGACTAGCATGATTCTGATAAGTCCTAAAATGATCCTAGAATGCATAATCTTAAACTATAAATGGGTCAACTAGATCGAGAAACTAGTTTAAGAGATAAATTTAAGTTTCCATATACCACTAAGATCAATACTGGGGATATTTTCATGGTTTTGGTTAATATTACTAGATTTAATACTAAAAAGGATGTTAGATTTGAATTAAAGAATTCTAAAAATTGAAAATCTTGAAAAATCTGGACACCCAAATTTGAGAAACGCTCAATCTAGACTTATTTAAAGCACTACTATAATGAAATATGATCAAGATGTTACACAAAAAAATAAAGGAGAAAAATATACTAAAATGGAATAAAAATAAATGTATAGGGAATATTGTGATCTAAATTGGGGAAATGCCTTCTATTTTTAAGAATTTTTTCCCATCCATAACTTTCCCTTAGAGGATGAAATCCTAAAATAACAAACCTAAATTTCTTCAATTACATAGACTATTTAATAATCTCCTAGTGAAAATTAATTCCATCCAATATTTAATTTATATTCCACAATACATGAAATCACTCAATAAAATTGTTTCAAAAAAACATTAGAGGAGTTCGAAACTTACAACCTCAATGAGGAGTTCATTTTTATCCTTTAAAATAAGATTCCACCAAAACTCAAAGATCTAGGGGGTTTTGTTATTCCATTTAACTTATAGAATATATTACAATTGAATTGTCATTATGATCATTGGGTGATCATAAACCATCACTCTTTCTCACAATTATAAAATATTGGATTAGGAGAGTTGAAACCCACCACTTTTATTCTACATTTAACTAACTGATCTTTCACTAATCCCATAGAGAGACTCGATGACCTACTGGTTAGAGTTATTATGTTGTTTTTACATTTATAATTTCTTAATTTAGATTTGTATTGTGACTAAGAGGTTCACATATTTCTAAGAAAGTCTTTATTATCTACATGTGGGGCTATTATCAATGTGGAAGATGGTAGTTTTATTTTTAATTTTGGGGAAAAATAATAAGAGTTTAATGTTTTTAAAAATGTTAAATAACCAATATTTGGTGAGAACTATTCTTGATTTGATATTATAGAAGTTGATAAATCATTAAAACTAGAATAATAGTTTTTCAAACAATTTGTTGATAAATAACCTCTTGTTGATACTAATAGTATTTTTTCTCAAATTTATGGAAGTTATAAAGGTGAAAATTTGGGCAATTTTCAAGATCTGGACTATAAATCTATTCCAAAATTATAAATCTATCATGAAGATGAATGTTTTTTAGGATCTTATGAAATTTCTTTGGGAAAATAAGATTGGTCTCCCTTCAAAAAACTATGTTATACAATTTGATAATGTTGAGGGGAATTTTTTTAATCAAATTAATAATTTTTCATTGATAAATATTTTAAATTATAATCTATAAATTCATTATAGTGGGTTTTCTGCTATGGAAAATAGTGAATAAAAATAAAAAATTGTCTCTAAAGTTCAAAATATACCGAGTTTCCAAACCAAATTTAACAAATATGTTAATGATATTCGACCAAAATGGCCTAATAGTCTCCCTTTAAGTGAGAAAGAACACACTTTAGATATCAAACCACTCCCATCACACCTAAAATACTCATTTTTAGTTGAAAACTCAACACTTTCTATTAAAATATCTATTAAATTGAATCAAAGTCAATAGGAAAAATTGGTTGGAGTTTTAAATAAATTCAAAAATGCAGTAGGATATTCCATATATTATATCAAAGGGATTATCACTTCATTTTGTATGAAAGATTCCTATGGAACCTAACCACAAACTGAGAGTTGAATGTCAAAGGATATTGAACCCAAACATGAAAAATGTTTTGAAGAATTGGTAATTAAGCTATTGGATGGTGTAATTATATACCAAAATTATAATAGTTCTTGGGTAAGTCATGTTAAAGTAGTTAAAAATAATGGAGGATTCATTATTGTAAGCAATGAGAAAAAAAACAAGTGAGAAAAGAAGCCAAATGGAGATAATGTATATATTACAGAAGTAAAAAAAATCTATAGAAAATATTATTTTCTCATTCCATTTTAAAATCAAATGATTGAGCATATAGTTAGGAATGAATTTTTTTTATTTTCTAGATTGAAATTTTTGTTAAAACCAGATTCTTTTAACCCTATAATATCAGGAGTAAACCACTTTTACATGCCCATTTAGAACATTTTCCTACATATGAATTCACCTTGATTTGTGTGGTTCCTTGACTACCTACAAAAGGTTAATGATGGAAATATTCTTAGACAATATGAAGAGAATAATTGATGATTTCATGGAATAATTCCCTATAATCGAATGAACTTTTAGAGACTTCTACAAAATATAGAACTTGTTTTAGAGAGGTTCTAAGAAACCAAATTTGTTCTAAACTACAGAAATGCTAGTTTATGCTCACAGAAGGAATGGTGTTATGCCATAAAGTTTCCAAGATTGGTATAGAGGTTAATAATGCTAAGATTAAGGTCATTCAAAATATTTAACCTATTATTAATTTCAAAGGTGTTATAACATTTCTTGGGAATTACAATTTTTACCAAGGTGTTATCAAATACTTTTCAAAAATTACATAGACCTTATGCTCTCCCCTGGCCAAAGATGAACCATTTTTATTCAAGGAAAATTTTCATGAATATTTTATCCTTCTTAAATAATAGGTCATTTCTATGTTCATAATCACTAATCATTATTAGTTAATTCTATTTGAAATTATGTGTGATGATATTGATGTGGTTGTAGGAGAAGTTTTAGGCCAAATGAGTGAAAGGAAATATCATGCAGTGTATTATTCTAGCACGCTTCTAGATGATTCTCGAAGGAACTACACTATTACTAAGATGAATCTGTTTGATTTTGTTTTTTCTCTAGATAATTCTAGGAACTAATTTTTGTATTCCAAAGTCTTATTTTTTATAGACCAAAATAACTTTAAATACCTTTTGTAAATGAAAGAGTCCATGCCTAGACTCAATAAGTGGATACCTTTCTTTATTATTTTTCTTTTAAAATTAGAGACAAGCATGGTGTTAATAAATTCATTGCATATTATCTATCCAGGTTGTCTAGTATTCAGTTTTAATATCCCTGGGAAATTAACTCCTCCTTTCTAGATGATAAATTACTCATTTTTTATTTAATAAGTCTTCTTGGTATGCAGAATTTTCTAATTTTGTGGCATCAAGTGTCATCCCTAATGATTTTTCAAATAATCAAAGGAATACTTTTAAACCTAAACATAAGTACAATATGTGGGATCATCGTTTCTTTTTATCAGATGTTCAAATGGAATCATGAGGAGGTGTTTACTGGAAGAAGTAATTTTTTATATTCTGGGTATTTTCCACTCTACACCTTAGGTAGGTCATCATGGAAGAGAGAGAACATTCAAAAAATTACATCAAACTAGATTTTATTGGCCTATATTGTAAAAGTATTCTAGGAGTTTAGTTATTGTTTGTGATAGGTATCATGGGTTAGGAAATATTGGGAGTAGGAATTACCTCATAAAGACATTTTATAGGTTGCGGTTTTTTATGTTTTATAATTATACTTTATTGTACGGTTCCCAAATTCCTAGTGCAATGGGTATAACATATTTTCTATATATTATTTGTATAACTAGGTTTAGGTAGTGGAACTTTCCAATAATCAATCTAACAGTGTTCTTTAATTCATTAAAAGAAAGAACTTTTCATATTTTTTGAGTGATAAAGGCTTTTAAAACTGATAATGGAACACATTTTAAAATTTTAAAATTAAAAAAAATTGATGGAAAAGTATGGGTATTCTCATATAATAGAAACTGATTACTATATACAATCATGTGGATAGGTATAAATTTAAATTAGGTAATTAAAAAAATCTTGTAAAAAACTGTAGAAGGGTTGGTCATTAGAAGTTGATGAGGCGATATGGGCATATATAGCTTCTTTTAAAACATACATATGGATTTATCTATATAGAATTATTTTAAGTAAAACGTATCATTTATATATAGAGAATCAACATAAGTCTTCGTGAGATATGAAATCCCTAAAATTCAATTTTAATATTTCTAGAGAAAGATGCTTACTTGAGATATGTGAGCTTTATGAGATTAAGAGAGAGTCCTATAAAAATTTAATGAATTACAAGGAACGAAAAAAATATTTTTATGATTATTTCAATCAAAATAAATATGTTAATATTTTTCAAAAGGTTCTGATTTTTCATTCTAGATATAGATTTATTCCTAGGAAGCTCAATTCTAAGTGGTTTGGACCTTTCATCATTATTAAAGTTCATATAAATTGAGTTGTTTATAGTGACCCCAATGTTTCCTATAGGGCTATTACATCATTTTAAACTTAAATAATATAGTAGTGCTATAAATCCAGGATCCAAAGGTTTAGTATCTTCTAAAAACTACAACCATGCATCACTTATTCATAACAAAAACATAAAAATTAATTTAATTCCTTCTCCTATAGCTTCCTAGTGGTCCTCATGTTCCGCTTAGTATAAGTAATTACTTAAGGATATACATCAAAGAAATGGGAGAGGTAAAATACAAATAAGAGGATAGATATGAAAATGAATCAACACAACATGCGTGAGCATAGTCACCATCATCATTACATAATCATAGCCTTATAATCATAATCATGAGGGGAATCATTAGATAAATAAATGAAATATGGAAATTCATAAAATGAAAACTCATGTCTAAGTGGTCAAATAATACACATTATTGTTAATAAAACTAGTATCCTGTTCTGTCATATCATATGTGAATAATAATAACATCGTCATTATTGTGAAAAAAATCTACAATCATGTTCACACATATTTCACATTATCTCATGAGATACATTGCATTACCCAATGCATCGGAGTGTTATATAATTTCATGTGCACCCATCACATCATAACATTTACATAATAATGCACGTCACATAGAACATATATCAATCATAGAAATAGAGTAATCCATAGAAAGTAATGAGTTTCATTTCATAAAACATCAATTAATAAATAAAATTTGGGGTTCTAAAATAAGAAAGGAAAAAATAGATTTTGTATAATAATAACCAAACATAAGTGAATAATAAACAATCTCAAGTGGAGTCAAGATGTGAATTAGAAAGAAGAGTTATTTTTGAAAAAAAACTATTTTCCCCTAAATAAAAATTGGAAACATTTGTATCCCAGAAAAAAAGTATGATAAATTAAGATACATTTGATGAAAATTATAAGAACATCTACACTAAAATTTGGTATAAAAGAGTAATAACCCAAAGAAAATGAGTTGGGTTCGAGAATCCGCTTATCTTATGTAAGAATGATTTCTTCAATTTAATATCATGGATAACAAAATTAGATTCATTAACAAATAAATACAGATCTAATTCTAAATTTATTTTATTTATTATAATTTTATTGAGTTTTCTTACATCCATTATGATGAGTTATAGAGTTCAATTTCATTGTTTGATAGTGTTCATTATCTTTGTTTTCATGATTATTTCACTTATATACATGTACAAAAGATCATGTAAAATGAGAATAATTATCCAAAATGAAAATTATATATCATTAATGAAATTATATAACTTTAAAAGGTATTATTTATTATTTTGTTTCTATATATGAGGTTGTATGATTTATTATTCCATTAACATAATAAAATTATAGTATATATAATACACTAGAGTTATCATTCCAATTGGATAAGGGGAGGTGAAGACATAATAAGAAATAAAAAAGAGAATACAAAAAAAAAGTAGAGAGGATTTGACATCTTGAATTCTTCTCTATTAGAACCTCTTCAGGTAAATTGGGTTTGGTATTTTCATAAAAATAAAGGATCATGGATGTGGGGAAGAAACATGGTAAGATTATTGGGTAAAAGTTTTACAAGTTTCAAATCTTGGAATCTGTGAGAAGAAGAGGTGGTGAGGGGTGGTGTTTATTGGGGAGGATAGGGGTGTTTATATTATTATATATATTATTTTATTATTTTGGTTCAAGACTATTAATAAAATTGAACCTTATCAATAGATATATTAAATAATTATGGATATTTTGAGATTTTTGTGATTAAAGCGTCAATGACTCAATAAATAGTTAATTAAACTTAAAATTTTATATACTATAAATTACTATATTTCACTATTCACCAAAAATTCTAGTAGTTTAGAAAAATCCCCAAAATCCACCCTAAACATTTTTCAATATATATAATTTAAGAAATTAAATCCATTTCAAGGAAAAAATCTATATATGAGAATTTTACTTTTTAACTAAATTCATCATTTATTCAAAAAATATTGATTATAAAATTATAACTGATTTTATGACACTTTGAAAAATTAAATAAGGAATTATAAGATAATATTATAATAATAAGACAAAAAAATATATTAATTTATGATTATATTTTGTGAAAGTAAATTTTCTTTTAAATAATTAAATTAATTATAAAATTTTAAATATGCATTTATATTTTACAAAAATACCAATATTTAATTAATTATTTTTTAAGATTTTATATGCTTATACCATGATATAATTATATAATATTAAAAATTATAATATTCCTAAATATTATTTATACATTCATAGGTTATTTTACTATTATATTGGCTAGATTACTATTCCTAATGGTCAAGTTGCTATTCCAAGGGTCATGTTATTATTATTTCAATATAGGTTCCTTAATTTCATTAAATATCACTTACATCATTCTTAATTTGTGAGAATGATGTTTTTATTGAAATCTTCGTGATATATATGTTTTTTATAACTTAAAGCATAATTATAAAAAGGTAAATTTTCCTTTGATAAAATTTTGGGTCGTTACATTCTTCCCCCCCCCCTTAAAATTTCACCAATGAAATTTTATTTTACATAAACAGGTGAGGGTATTTATCCTTCATTGATTTCTCTAGTTCTCAATTTACTTCATAATAATTTGGTTTCCTCTAAAAAACTTTGAGAAGGTGGGTTATCATAATGCATAGAACCTTATCTCCCCATTCCATAATCTTTGTTTACTACTCCTCATAAGAGATATCATCTTCCAATTTTACCACCGGTAAGTTTAGTACATGTGAGGGATCTTTTATGTACTTCCTCATGAGAGATAAATGTAACACATCATGAATTTGGGAAATAATTTTGTGGAAGTGAAATTCAGTAGGCCACTTCTTCTATGAGATCAAGAATCAAAAAGGTGAAAATGTACCTTGGGATGAGCTTCCCTTTCTTTCCAAGCCACATGACTCTCTCCCATGGTGATATTCAAAGAAATAAATTATCACCAACATCAAAATCCAAGTCCTAGCAATTATTATCATCATATTACTTTTTATGAGTCTGAGTACCTTTTATATGATATTGGATGGATTGAAACATATATGTCATCTCTTACACAAGATTAGGTCCAAGAAGATTTATTTCATCAACTTCATCTCAAACAATTGGAGTTCTACATCACATTCCATACAGAGCTTCATAGGGAGTCATCTAAATACTTGAGTGGAATCTCTGGTTGTTTGGGAACTCAACCTATGAGAGACACATGTCCCATACTCCTTTGAATTCCATTGATAAGGCACAAAGAATGTACTCAAGTGTCTGAATAGTCCTTTTAGAATGGACATCAACTTGGGGGGGTGATAGGTCATGCAGAAAATCAATTCAGTACTCAAATCATGTTGGAGAATTCTCTAAAATTTAGATGTGAACCTTGGATCATGATCAGAGATGATCAAAAGTGTTACTCCATGCTGTCTCACCACTTATTTCACATATCTTGGAAATTGTTTCAAGTGATAAATCTTACTGAATGGAGATAAAGTGGGAAATCATGGTGAGTTGATCCGACACAACCCATATCACATTTTTTACTTTGGATGTTTTTGGGAGACCAGTGAAAAATTACATGGTTACATTCTTCCATTTCCATGTGGTTATAAGAAATGGTTTCATCATCCCTTTGGACATTTGTCACTATGCTTTAACTTTATGACATATTACACACCTTGAGATATAATCCAAAATATTATTCTTTATGTTATCCAACCAGAAGTGTTCTTGAATATCATGGTACATCTTTGTACTTCCATGATTGATAGAGAAATATGATCTATGTGCATTATCCAAAAGATACTTCTTTATCTAAGTTGATGAAGGCACACAAATCCTTATTCCAAACTAAATCAGACCATATTCATCGATATGTAACTCTTTTTGCTTCCATTAATTTACTTCTTTTACCATATATTGAAGCTACAGATCATCTCATTGTGCTTCCTTAAACTTCTCTTGGGTGGATGGTTGGGGAATCATTTTGGAAACGTCCGATGTATTTTTTTTCATTGTGATTTCCAAATAATTACTTTTCATATTCAAGAAGATATTGTCTTTCTTTATCCGCATCATGGATAAGGTAGGAGTTTCCTTTCTACTAAGAGCATTTTCTACTGTGTTCACCTTACAAGGATGATAGTGAAAAGAGAAATCTTAGTCTTTGATTATCTCTAACTATCTCATTTGATGCATGTTGATATCCTTTGGTGTGAATATATACTTTAGGATCTTTGGATCGATATACATGTCACATTTCTCACCATATAGATAGTACTTTCATATTTTCAAGGAAAAAATCATAGTTACTAACTCCAGATCATGAATCGGGTAGTTATGCTCAGTGATCTTAAACTACCATGAGTTGTATACAATCACTTTATCATTTTTCATGAGTAAACAACCAAATAATTTTTTTGAAGCATTATTTTATACCAAAAAACATTTTCCACTTGTTGGTAGTGTGAGTACAGGTGTAGTGATTAGCCTCTTATTTAGCTCCTTGAAGATCTCCTAATATTCTTCAATCTATAAATACTTTATCATTTTCTCCATTAACATAGTTATTGGGCTCAATAATCATGGTAAATGTCTCAAAAAAATCATTAGTACCCTACTAATCCAAGAAAAATATAGATTTCTATTACATAGTGGGTCTGGTCTATTCATAAATTGCCTTCATTTTTTAAGGGTCTATAGAAATTCCCTCACTTGTGACAATGTGCCCCCAGAATGTGACTTGCTGCATCCAAAAGTTACCCTCAAGGAACTTGGTATAAAATTTATCATTCCTTAATGTCATCAGAATGAATATCCACCTTTTATAAGTATTTTCTCCTCAAAGTTGATTTAACAAGTCATCAATACATGGAAGAAGATACATTCTCTTTATATTAATATCTTTGAGTTATCAATAATCAATACACAGCTATATTGATCCATCCTTCTTCTGAGAAAATATCAACAGAGTAGACCAAGGTGATGCACTAGGTACTATGAACCATTTTTCTAAGTGATCTTAAAACTACTTCTTTAACTCCTAGAGTTCAATATGTATCCTCCTATAGGAAATTTGAAATAGGAGTGACTCCTAGGATGAGTTCTATTGATAACTCTACCTCATGATCTGGGAAAAGTTTTGGAAATTATTTGGTAAATATATCACTGTATTCCTCCACAAAGTTCATTTCCTCCTAGTTGATACCTTCATTTGACACAACCATTTTAGCAAGGTATGCTTCTTCATAGGGAATTAACACCCAAACCGTTGAAGTATTTTCCAAAAGAGATTCATTATCTTCCATGAATTTATAGTGTAAAATGGGATGGTTATGTATTTTAAAAGATATTTCGTTCTCTGAATATTTGATATGTGCCATATATAATGAGAGACAATCTATCCCTGATATAGCCTAAAATTCCACCAAGGGAAGTATCACAAGATTCCCTAGGATAATATTCTCACATACACCAATAGGAGAAAATCCAAACACTTGGGTTTCAATGATTTCACAACTAGCTGTTTTAATGGATATATATACATCAAGTTATCATGGATTTGATTCAATAGTTGTAGAAAACATGAAATGTGAAGTGGAATGTATAGAACCTGAATAAAATAAATCTTTTTCTCTTCTAAAGTGAATAGGAATTTAACCTTATATGATATCATTTTCTTACTTCACTTCATTACTGGTGATGGAAAAAATATTCCATTTCCCCTTTGGATTTGGTGGTTGATTACATTGATTACCCTTGAGGACTCAAGTTTTAGTCCACTGGTTTTTATAGTTCTCTTCCTCCCTATGGTTACAGAATTTAACCATAGATGGTTCTCTCCTTTCCTTCATCATATTTGTCTGATCCCTTATGTCACTCTGAAATTCATGAGCTTGGTGGCCTTCTCTCCCACACTTGAGTGGTTTTGATGTCATTCTACATTAGTAATGAGATCCTCTTTCTTGAAACTCCATATTTTGTTTCTTATCTCCATATCCATGGGACCATTCTCCAAACTCTATCTCCACTTTGAGATCACATCAAAAACTTCTTCATAACTCCAAAATTCTATAATTTCTTAATCCTTTAATAGTATTTTTTTTAAAACACTAAATAATATATCAATTTTGCTATCATTATTGATAACAAAACTCAAGGCTCACCTTGAAATCCTGGTGAAATTTTATTTTTAATACATGAAAGATTCGAATTCTTTTTTCTTCATCTATATAAAATCTCTCTCCATATTTTTTTGAAGATTTTTAGGTAAATACTTATTAATAAATAGTTTCATGAATTCCTTCCACTCCATCTCTTTAATTTCATCCTTCAGCTTGGTGTTATTAATCAATGTCCACTATTGTTCAACCTCTCTATATAAACCATAAATGACCATAGTCACCTTCCCTGTCTCAAAACTGTGAAGCATAGAAAATATCTTCTCAATTTAGTTGACCCATTGTTCCTTGACTCGTGGATCAAAAGATCCACTAAACATCATCCGTCATTACAGTATAAATTATTCAATAGGCAGTTTCTCCATCTTAAGGTAAGGCATAAATTCCACATTATCCAGGTTATCTTTCATAGACTAATATAGTTGGGTAGGCATCACCATGAAATTTCGGACTCCACCTCCCAAGGCCTTGGGGATGTCATTAAAGAAATCTATACATTGTCCCTCACATGGGTTATTAACCTGATATCTCATTCTTCCCAAAAATTTCAAAAAATTGAAATTTTTTGAACAAAACATAACTCAAAAAGTCATGAATAAATAATTTATTTTTTTATTCAATTAAATGTAAAGGCACATATTGTGGAATCCTTGTGTTTATCATTTTTATAATAAAAGCTTCTTATGTTCTTATATATACTTAGTATCATACTAAGGGTTTTTTCTTTTGTTCTCTAATCCTAATTCTCAAATTAACTAAATTGTTCTCTGATACCAACTATAGTGACCCATATTTCTCTAACAAGACTATTACATTATTTCAAAGATAAATAATATAATAGTGATTAAAATACAGGATCCAAAGGATTAGTATCTTGGGAAAATTAGAACCATATGTAACTTTTTCATAATAAAACATAAACATTAATTTAATTCCTTATTATTTATCTTCTTAGTGGCACTCATGGTCTCCTTAGTACAAATAATCAGATAAGGATATAAATCAAAGAAATGGGTGGGCTAAAAGACCAGTAAGAGGATCGATAATAACATGAATCAATATATCATGGTTGAGCATAGTAATTTTCATTGTAACATAATCATTGGGTAATAATAATAGTCATGAAAGGAGTCATTATATAATGTATTGAAATGTGTGAATTCATAAAACTGAAATATCATGTCTTAGTGGCCAAATACCACACATATTTGTGAACAAAGATATAATCATGTTTCAGAATAACATATATTCCTAATAATAACATAATTATTATTGTTAAAAAATATAGCATCATGTTCACAAATATTTCACATTATCTCAATAGATACATCACACTACCCAATACATTGGATCACTATATAATTCTGGACTCACACGTCACATCATAACATTTACATAATCATGCTTGTCATATAGAACGTATATCAATCTTAGACATAAAATAACACATGGAATAGAATGGTTTTAATTTCAAAAAACATTTATTCATGAATAAACTTTGGTCTTACCAAATAATAAAGTGAAAATTAGATTTGGTATAAGAATCATCACACTTGATTGAAGAAGAAACAATCTCAAGTGGAGTCAAGATGTGATTTGAAAGAAGAATTATTTTGGAAAAATAATTTTTTATCATAAATTCAAATTGGAAACATTTATATCACTAAAAAAATGAAGAATAATGAATTTATATTGGAATAATTATACAATAACATCCACACTGAAATTTGGAATGAAAGAAGAATAACCCGAAGAAAATGAGTTAGGTTTGAGAATACCCTTACCTTATGTCCAAATGATTTCATCACCTTAATATAATAGATAATAAAATTATATTCTTTAATTAAAAAATCCAAAACCAATTCAAAATTTATTGGATTTATTATAATATTATTAATTAATTTACATCCATTGTGATGAGTTATAGAGTTCAATTTCATCATTTGGGAGTGTTTTTTTCTTGGTTTTCCTTATCGGTTCACTTGTATACTCATATGGAAGAACATGTAAAAAGAGAATAACATTAAATAATTGAAATTATATTTTATTAAGGAAATTACATAATTAGGTCTTATATATTATTACTCTTCTATATATGAGGATGATTAATTAGATAAAACATTATTGATAATTTTTTAGATTAATTTGGTGGTTTTTTTATCATCACAAACTAGTTTTGTTTTATTATTTAATATTATATATATTTTTTAGTTTCATAACATAAATAAGATTATAAAATAAATTTACCAATCTATTTCATCCATTACAATGGTTTTATGACCATACTTGAAGGTGGTAATGGATAATAAAAACTTGTCGTCCTTAGAGGTGATAAATCAACACCTCATAGATGATGTTGTCATTTTTAGAGTAAAAGGGATATTTGAAGAGGTATGATGATGGATTATTCCATTAAAAAAATAATAAGTGTGTGGGCATCACCTCGGTTTCTAGGTGCTCCTATTATAGTATTCACAAGGCAGAGACTTAAAAAACCCTCTTCTTTGAATGTGAATGGGTGTTTTCAATCTAAATCTCTTTCAGTGACTTCACAGGCTTTCATTTATATGAGACTCATTCCTAATTTTTTTGATTCTTGGTTTCACAGAGCCCCTTCCAAGGGACCGAACAGAATGGTGAGATCATTGGTCCTTCTTTCTAGATGATGGTGCATATGGAATTCTCATAATTCAACTCACTTTGATGGGGTGGCCACCCAGTGTCACTCACTAATCATTCACACCAAAATACTACTCAAGGATTTCACCGGCTTTCACAATTATGGGGAGGAATCCCCCCACTCTTATACTTATCAATGTGGGGATATATCCCCTTACTTTCAGAACTAGACAAGGGATACAGGTGCACTGGTCTCCTTATTCCTCAGGATTGAAACTCAACACTGATGGTTCTTGTATCTCTGGTACTATTCATGGAGGGGTGTTGTTTGGGATTTAAGTGGTTTTTTCATTCTCACTTTCAGTGCAATTTTTGGTCAAGGCCATGGTCTCCAAGCTAAGGTGATGGATCTCTTCACTGTTCTTTGGCTCTGTTAGAAAAATAAGATCCCTATTACAACAGTGGAGATGGATTCCATGGTTCTTTATGACTCACTGAAGGGAATTGGCTAGGTGCCGTGGTCTATCATTTATACTATTAGATGTTATAGGACTTATCTGAGCTGAGACATGGAGGTCCTTCACATTTAGAGGGAGGGAAATCATGTTGCATACTTTCTGACCTCTACTGCTTCCAATGGTACTGATATCATTCTATTTTCCATCCTAAATTTATTGCCTCCATAGGTGGTGATTCTTTTAGAGGGGATACCCTTGGCTTGCCCTACTTTAGACCTCCTTGAGTAACTCTCTTTGTTTGTGGTTTTCTTGTTAATAAAATTCATGATGATTTTGATGATGAGAACCACCATTATGACATTGGTTCTGGTATTTTGTTGAGTAGAAAGTCTCATGAACATGGGGAAGAGACTTGGATGGTGTGAGAAGAATAGGTGGTGATAGGTGGAATTTATAGGGGAGGAGAGGGATGTTTCTTTATTATTATATTCATTATCTTATTATTTTTCAATCAAGACAGTTAATAATGATGAAACTTATCACTAAATATATTAAATACTAAAGGATAGTATGAGATAAATTTTCTTAAATAATAAATAACTCAAAAAATATGGAATTCATCTCATAATTTAAATTACCGTTGATTATCATATTTCACTATTCCCTAAAAATACAACAATTTTAGAAAATTATAAAAAAATCACCCTAACCATTTTTTGACATGCAGAATTAAAAAAATGAATTCCATTTTATGAAAATAATTTTTTAAATATTATAAAATTAATTTTTAATTAAAATTATCATTTATTCAAAAAATATCTATTTTAAATTATTACAGATTTCGCGACACATTGAAAAATTAAATAATGGCTCATAAAATAAAATTATAATCATAAGAAAAAAAATATTAATTTATAAATCTATTTTTTGAAAATAAATTTTCTTTTAAGTCATTATACTGATTATAAAATTTTAAATAAACTTTTATGTTTTACAAAAATACCAAAACTTGATTTTTTATTTTTAAAACATTTATTTACTTATACTATGATATAATTATTTCATACTATCATTTATAAGATGTATAAATATTATTTATACATACATAGGTGAGGTTACTATTCTATTGAACATATTACTATTCCTAATTGTCATGTTACTATTCCAAGGCCCGTGTTACTATTCAATTGATATAGGTTCCTTAATTTCATTAAATATCACTTATTTTATTCTTTATTTTTGAGAATAATATTTTTATTGGGATCTCTATGCTATGCATCTACTTTATACCATATAACATAATTATTAGAATGGAAAAATTACATTGACAAAAGTATAGGTTGTTACACTTTTTAGTTGGTAGAATAAGAGAATGGGTATTTCTTGGTGAATGGAAAGAGGATAAAAAATTACATTGAGGGGAATAAAAAGGGCTTGGCTTCCATATCCTTATTTTAAAATTAATTATGCTTTGATTCCAACTGGGGATTATAAACCAAACACTAAATGGGAGGCAACCCATAATATTTTATTTTTTCCCGTTTACCTTTTATTTAAATAAATGATTATTGCTCAATTATATGAATCAATTAATTTTTAAACTATAATTCCTATAGTGTTTTCTTGATCCTATCACTCATGCTCTATTTCTTTTATTTGGAAGTTCTAGGTTCTCCAGATTGTGAGGTGAATTTTTTTTGTAGTAGGCCATGTGACTATGACAAGTGGCACATTATCGGTGTAGTTGATATGCAAAGTGAGCTTATGGTGGGTGAAGCAAACATAAGAAAAGGTAATGGTCAGTTGTGATATTCATTTTTCAGTAAATTAGTGTTATTGAATTATAATGCTCAAAGGATCTTCCATTTAGAGACCATAGGATAAAATATTCCTATATTTTACTCTGGTTAATTTAATTTTCTAGAAACTCTTTAATTTTTCTATCCTTCTAGGAACTTGAATGCACAACCAAGGAAATATTTCATCATAGGGGGGTTACAAATTCACTGTAAAATAATGGATTTTCTTCTTTGTGTTAGGGAAGAAACTATTTCCATTATTTTTTATTTTTTTAGTAGTGTAGCTGGATTAAAAGGAGTCACTACTTAAATTTTTTACTAAATTTATTTTTGGCATTCTTTATTCTTTAATTTCTTATGATTCCCTATTACTTCTTTTACTTTACACTATTATTTGTACAATTTATTATTATTAGTTAGTAGAGATATTTTTTCTTGTTATGTTTCCTTATTTATTATGTTGGAAATCGATTTTTGAACATTCATGTTACTCATAAAAGTAAAATCATTTATATGTTGAATCTCTAAATAGGTTTGATTCAAACAAATCTCCATATTTTATTTCAAAAATAGGGATATTGTTGAATTATTTGTTTAGGGGGGGATTAATTGAGCTAAATTACACTTCAAGGTAGTTCACATCAAAAACCATCAAATTTTGAGTTATTTTCATCCCAATATAGAATCAATTTAGTTGTCTGTAAATAATATTTTATTTTTCTGGATTAATAAAATTTATGTGTCTTTTTTGGAAGATAATAATTTTGTGTTTCCTTCTTAGGAATAATTTCATTCTTATTTTTGGAGTTTTTACTATTATGAATTTATTATAATTGAGTGATTTTTGTGTGTTTTCATCCATTGATTTTATAGGAATACATTTAAAAAACTCGAAATTGAAATGTGATAGATTATATTTTTATGGAATTGGGATTAGTATATGAGGTAAATTCTAATTGAACATAAACCAAGTAACTCAAACTTGATAAAATGGAACACTATAAGAATTAAACACAATATAGAGTAATATATTTCCTTTAAATCTATAGTAAAATGGAAAATTAGGATCTCATAGTGAGTCCCTAATACTATGGAACTAGGTTCATTTTTTTGTAATTAAATAAAATTCAATATCAAATTCAATATGTTCTTTTTATAGTGTTATATACAATATATGAATGGGAAAATTCAAATAAATGTATTTGTCACAAATGAGTTCATTTAGATGAGTAGAATATTGAACCGAATTAAAGAATGGGACAATTAATTTATAAGAAAATATTTTGAGTTGTGTCAATGAAGTGGAAATTGAAACCTTGGTTTAAGGGGCCAGGGAGAGAGTGAAATTTGGTAGTTCCTCTTATAATATATTTAATTACACTTAAATGTCACTTGTAAACAAACTTAAAAGTGAAATTTGAAATTGTGTTGAAGTAGGTTAGTGAGTGTTAATCAAATATAAGGCAAGGAAATTTCATGAAACTGAGGTATTTGTGATTTTCTTTAATTCATACATGTGTAGTTGAACATGGAAAGTATGATCATCTTTGTTTTTAGGAGTATTTGTAATTAAATAAAATACATTGAATTGTACAAGAGTATAATTGATTAAGTGTGGGTGAATTTTATGTTCCTTTTATTTCATTCTTTTTTCCAAATCATTTTTGTAATTAATTGTATTTTTATTATTAAAATAATGTTAATAGTTGAAAAATTTGTATTTTTTTTATTTAGTATTAACTTTTTAAAACTATTTTTTTATGTTAAATTAACTATTCTATAAATTAACTTAGTTTTCTGGTTATTTTTTATATTTATTAGTATTTATTTATTAAGCCACCATTTTTATTCTTATTTTTTTATTGAGTTGCGAATAGAAATTATTTTAAATATTTATTCATTTTTTGTTATTTAAAATAATAATCTTAACCATTAAATGTTATTATTTTTTTATTTTTTTATAATTTCAATTATATATCAAATTATTTTTTATCATTTTAATTTATTCCATTTCTTTAACAAATTCATTAATTTGTTGAACTGTTGTAATTAATTAATCCTTTTAAGTTGCTATTAAAATTTATTTATTTTACTCAAATAAATTTAATTATTAATTCTTTGTTTTATGAGAAAATAATTAATTTATAATTGTTTTAATTTAATTTATTTTTTATTTTATTGTTATTAAATTTAATTTAGTGGTGTTTTTTATTTTTCAGGTGAATTAGCCATGCTCAAGGATTAGTACAGTCAGTCAAGTGATCCTATGAAGTTATCGTGCTAACTTGACACATTTGAAGTGGAATGGTCACAATATTGACCATTCCAACCGATTGTGAATGAGGTTACGAAACCTACCATACAGAGAAAATCATGTGACAGTGAGTTGAGGCTATACTGAATGTTCCTCTTTCAACCTATCATTCCTTCCATATGAATAACCTACCATTAAGAGAAGTTACAAGGGGTAAGAAATACCTACCTTAGTTCCCCATTTCTAGGATATCATGTGTGCATCTCATAACTTATAGTGACACACTCTCATAATAAAAATAGTGACCTGATTGTGACCACTTAATTCAGTATAACCATGGGCCATCACGAGTTGTTGATAGTAACTACACATCTGTTGTTGAACAATGAACCTCCGAGTGAGTCGCACTAACAAACCAAGCCCCACCCTATATAATGGGGACAAATCTAATGCACCATAGAATCGATTGAAGATCAAAACCCATTCCTATCGTCATATGAATTTGAGAATGAATTTGGGCCACTAATTGGGATTTTTTTATGCCGATGAACTTTTGAGAAATAAAGTTTGAATCAGATTTTCACATCATTATTGCACTAAATAGTTTGAGAATAAAAATCATTAAAACTAATCCATATACATTAAACGATGATTGACCAACCACTCGAGATCACAAAGCCATGAAGAACCCCTCTGCTTGAAAATTAGAACACCTATGATATGGTTCTTGATTCTTCTTCATAATAAATATCATTCCATGTACATCACTAGTTAAAAGAAAGACCGATTCCATGATGATGTTTTCAAATTATAATTAGGTTTTTTATGTTGATATTGATATTTCAGTGTTTTCAGAACATAAGTTGTGTGAATATGGTGGATGTACTTTTTCCCAACTGATTTGTTTTGAAGAATTTTTCATTAGAACTCAAGGAAGGAATTTATGATTCTATAGTAGGATTTTGAACTATTGAGTTTTCTAGTTTAAATTATTTTCTAGTGATTGGACAAAACTATTGATGAATTATGTTGTAGTGAAGTGGTCCTTGAAATAGATGATTGAACATGAGATGCACTGAATTTTCTGATGATCATTGAGTTTTAGGTGGTTGAGGTATGTTTTCCCAATATCAGCTAGGATAATGTTTTCCCAAGTAATATTTAATTTTAATCTATCAGAGTTTTTTACCTCTTTTTCATAATATATTTTCTAAATTGAAGTTATTTAATATTAAGAAGAATTTTTTACAACCAAAGATGGGGTGAAAATCATGTTTTCAAATCTAAAGATAATATGTCACTAGTTGAGTGAGTTGGAATACTGAACATAATCAAACCAGTAACTTGATGAAGGTAAGATGATGATGACCGACACCAATGAATTTCTGTCCAAATGTGATCAAATTTTTGGGAATGATGACTATGTTGATATGTTTTTAGCTGGGTTTTGTAATTTTTTTCATAATTAAACTCAAGATGGTGGGGATGATTATGTTCTCTAAATTCATAATTAGTGAGTTCATATAGCATCACATAAGGATATTGTTAAAACGGTGGAATAAGGGACTGAGTAAGCATTGAAAATACAGTTACTTAATTAAATTCATGTGTTTAGTAGAGGTGGTAAGACCAAGTAATGATGAATCAAGTTGTAAATACGACCAAATTTCTAATTTTAAAATTAGTAAATTGAATTGAAAGAAGCTGATCTCAAAGTTGGGAGGAAAATCTGATTGATTCTTGAAAGCGCTTGAATTGTAAGAATACATCATGCCAAGGTGGGTCAAATATATTTTATATTTGTTAGTATATGAATCTTATGGAATTTGATGAATTATTGGATACATTTACACAAGAAAGGAGTGTAATGTTTTGAAGGAGTGATGCTCATGTCACTGAAGGGTGATGAAGAATAGTGTAGGTCTACCATATAGAAGACGGGGAATTGCTACTAAGTTGTGACGGTGAGCATGCAATTCAGGGGGTGTGATTTTTATATTAAAGAGTATAAGGTACACAATGAAGTGGGGAAGATGATCATCTGATATTTATCCATCAATCAATTCATTATATCCTTCACATGAGAGAATATAGTAGATAATATGAGTGATGTTAGAGCTATCTATGGACTATATAATTAAAGGAAGACAACTCATCTCCTTCTTCTTCTTTTTTGGTCATGTTTTTAAATTTTTCATTGATGATTTTAAAAATGATTTTTGGATGAAACTCTTATCATGGTAAAGTTGGGTTTTTTTAGTTTATCTTTTATATCTTTTCTTGTGTAATCAATTCTATATTGCAATCATCTTCTTCTTCTTTGAAATCGTATGAGTTTTGTAGTGAAAACCTACACAATCATCTGATTTCAATTCAATCTTATCAACATAGATTTTGAAATCATGTTTTTAAATGTTAATTCATTTAAAAACTACACAAATAAGAAATATATTAACCAAAAAATAAAATATTTCCTCATGCTTCATTCTTATTCATACTCTTCTAAGATTTTGTTGCTGCTTTTTATTTAGTTTTAATTGTCTTTAGTTATTTTCTTGGACGTACACCCACCTTTGTATCCTATATGGATATGATACACAATTCACTAATATAAAGTTGCTTTAGGAATTTAATTTGAGTATACTAAATGATGTTTTTTTCAACCTTTTTTGAAAAAAATAAACTAATTTAAAATATTATATTAAATATGTTTATTTAACAACATGTTTTAGAGATTTTAATTTAAAAATATGTTATACATTTATTTAAAAATAGTTTTAAACATGGTTTTTTGAATTAAAATAAATCTAGTTAATGGAATGAATGAAAAACAAATCTAAAACAAATGTACCATACCAAACCAAAACCAAATTAATGTAATTACAATAATACCAACCTGAGAAACCCACATTAACATTAACTTAATAAACTTTGAACATATATGGTTATCCTATATATTACCCACCATTACATTGGTTACATCATCAATTTTGACAATTGGAAAATTTGGGACATCAAATACAATATTTTGGTCAACACCAATGGGAGAATTAATGGTTTTAATTTCATCCCCACCATCATCAAAAAAATTATTGGTATTAATTTAATAATGAAACCAGAATTTGGACTTTGATGATATTTCACATAAAACGGTTCTTCCTCTTGATGAAAAAATATATGGTTCATCGATAACTAGGATGTCAGTAATTTTAATAACAATAAATCCACTGTCATTGTCACGACCCGCCCTCGGGGTCCGTGCCGTGACTACCCCAAGCCCGCCTTCCATAGGCCAGGGGCTGGCGACTAGCACCAAGGCGTAAATCCCGGTAAAAAGGGAAGGCATTGCCTTTGTAAAGTAAACAATCACCACAGGGTAAGCAAGAGGAAAGTAAACTCTAAGAAAAAGTAGAGTACAACTGAAAGTGCGGAAAAGTAAATGGGCCAGTATACAAACCCAAACTGAAAGTAAAGTACAACTCGAAAGGGGAAAACAACAACTGAAAAGTAAAAGCCGCTACACCGATCTGTCCACTAGAAATCCCACCTGAAGGGTGGGTACAGATAGCTCCACTGCTCCACGGGTCCCGCTGTCCGCTCCGAGCACGTCCCGCCCAGTGGTCCACCTCCAGGTACTGTCCTGCTCTGCAAGCCTCAGCTAAGATCAATGCTATCCGCCGTCTGCAACCAACACAACGTAGTGCAGGCAAAGCCCGTGCAGGGGTGAGTATAAGCTACTCAGTAGGGACCCCGAGACCCCTGAAGGTCTCTCAAATCCACAAAGGATAAACCACGAAGAAAGGTACAATCACGAAGTAACAACCGACACTGCTTAGGTATATGCCCATAAATATACCTAAGTCATCAATTTCAAATACGCTCCAACCTCCGAGCCCAAGTACAACTCAGTCCAAACAGGAAAGTAAACATATTTCACACAGGAAAGCAAAATGTAATCCACATAGGATAGCACAACACAATCCACACAGGAAAGCAACAGGATTCAGCTCACACAGGTATACTTCTTCGAAAGACGATAAAGATGATCTCTGATCCATCTAAGTCGTCGGACCCACGAAGGATCGATAGGTAACTAACCCCCGCAAAGGACCCACACAGGATCGGGCCCACATAGGACCTGTAGGCGCTGGTTCACACAGGACCGCTGAGCGCAAAGACCCACACAGGATCGGGCCCACACAGGATCGGGCCCACACAGGACCTGTAGCACTGATCCACGTAGGATCGCTGAGTGTTGTAGTCGTCGTCGTCGAATCCACACAGGATCTCTGTACTGTCGTCGTCGCAGTCACAGTAGCAGTAGTAGCAGTAGTAGTAGCAGTCACAGTCGCAGCCAGCACTAGGGTTCCCGCACATAGCAAGCTCGTACAGGAGGGTCCGCTCCACGAGCCGAGAGGCTGATACATCAACTGTCACAAAGTCCAGAGTTGATGTATCCAAAAGTTCCGTATCGTCAACAGAAACTCAACGCAATAGACAGCGCGTCGATCGGACGCCCGGTCTGAGAGTTATTGGCATTTTTGTCCCCGGGGCCTGGTTGGTTTTTAAGGCAAAACCAACCCGGCCGTACTCCACCTGCGTCCAAACCTCGGTCGGAGTATGCCAAAAGATCCGTCTCACTAAGAGGAACACAACAAAGCTGACGGCACATCAATCGGACGTCTGTAGCTCAAGATATAAGTGTTTCTGCTCCGAAGGCCCGGTTGGTTTCGTGAACGAACCAACCCGGCCGAACTCAAAGTATTCTGAAACTTTGAGTGTGATATACCAAAACGACCGTCTCGATCAAAGGATCGCGTTGCCGCATACGGTTCGTCAATCGGAGGTCCGTGGCTCAAGTTATAGCCAAAACACCGAATCCGTCTTGAAAACGGGGGGTCCGGGTCTGGGTCGTCCCGGCCCGACCCCCCCCCCCCCCTGGGTCGGCCCGAACCGGGTCGACCCGACCCAGGTCCGACCCGGCCCGGCCGGCCGGCCGGCGGCCCGGTGGCGCGGCGGCCTGGTGGCGCGGCGGCCTGGCACCGCACGGAAGCAGCGCATGGGGGGCAGGGCCCCCGCTTGTTTCAAAAAAAACGGCGCGGCTTATAGCCGCGCCTTGGAGAACCCCCCCCCCCCCCATGTTGGGGCCTGCTTTGTGAAAAACGGGGGGCCGCCTGCCCTCCTAAACGAACCCTCCTCCCCCCTCATAAAATGGGGGGGTTTTAGTGCTGGTCGGGGGAATTAAATTCCCCCGGCCTTTGACCTTCCGTCCGGCCACCTGGCGGGCCGGTTTTTCTCCAAGGGGACCGGCAAGCCGGTCCCCTTCCGGTTTCCGACGCTGGCGGCCCGTCGTGCCGCCGGTCTTCCCGTCTCGCCGCGGCCCGGAACCGGACGCGGTGTTCGTCGTCCGGCGCGGTGCGACGGCACCGCACCCCTCCGCCGCGCCTTCGATTCCCTTCGACGCGGCGCGACGGCGTCGCGTTCTTGATGATCCTTCCACGGCGCGGTGCGACGGCGCCGCGCAATAAAAGTGCAAATATCCGCGTGGTGCGACGGCACCACGCCATCTTGTTTCAACCGCAGGATAAATTATCACGAACAAAGGAGGGGGTCCGGCCGTGTTCATGCGGTCCGGCCCCCCTCAGGTTAAACAATAACACATATTTAAATATTCAACACGTTAGTCATGCTAGAATCACGAACAAGAATAAATAAATAAACAAATAACAACAACCCCTACCTTGGGTTCAAGTTCGAAGATTGCCAACGACCCGCGGAAGACAACGTCGCGGAGGTCGGGCGTCGCGGTAATCGTTCGTCAAATCCGATGACGAGGAGGTACGTCCGAAGAGGTACGTCGTTGGCGAATCTTCGTATGCCGACGAAGGAAGTCTGAGGAGTAAGCGGCGTTCCCTTTCGTTGACACGGAAGACGAAGAAGAGAGGAGCGGCGTTCTTCGTCGGAGCTTGAGCGTTCTTCGTCAAATCTTGAGCGTTCTTCGTCAAAGTTTGAAGAAGAAGGAGAAGAACCCAAAATGCTCTCAAGATGGTTAAACAATTCTAACCAAATAAAATAAGCTAAGAGCTTATTTTATTAACTCAACCAAACCTTTTTGAATTTCAAAGGTTTGAAAAAGTTTAAACAACTCAATCTCATTAATAAGCTAAGTTGTCAAAACAATTAAAGAGGGGTTAAAGGGAGTTTTGAGAGAAGTTGAAAAGTTGGGTTTCGTGTGGGCCCCACCACACTTAATCCTCCCAAGGGAGGTTAAGTGGATGTGGGTCCCACCTTTAACTCTCTTTGGGAGAAGTTAACTAACATAAAAATAAAATAAAAAGTGTTCCACATTTTTATTCAACTTTTTATAATTCTCCCAAAAATTAACTTTCGTCCCGCAATAAACGCAACTTCGGAAAAGGTCTCCTTAAGCGAATATCGGCGCTGCGAGTTCATCGGTGCCCTCGGATTTCAATTCCGAGCACCGGATCAAAAGTTAGGAATTCCCGCTCGTTCGTTCACTGAACGTACCCGAGCCAAACTTCGGAAATTGATTCCGGGCACACCGGGCCTCGGAATCAGGTGCCGTCAGAAACCGCGCTCTTGTAAAATTCCAAAGAAAATTAAGAAAAAATTTCCCTTGAATTTTATGGGTCTTTACATTACTCCCACCTCAGGGCTTTACGTCCCCGTAAAGATACATCAAAAACTAGGGAAACAAATGATGGTACTGAGCACGCATCTGAGCCTCCCGCTCCCATGTGATCTCCTGGAGATTCTCGTGCCGCCATCTGATGCGCACAAGAGGAATCGATCGCCCACGCAGGACCCGCTCCTGTCGATCCTCTATCTCCACCGGGACCTCCGTAAAAGTCACCCCATTGTCAACGTCAAGCTCCCCATGGTCAATGATGTGCGTCGGGTCGTGCACGTATCTTCTTATCTGAGATACGTGGAAGACGTCGTGCACCCGGTGCAACTGAGGTGGCAGAGCCATGCGATAAGCCACCTCGCCAACCCTGCTGAGAACCTGGAAGGGTCCGATGAAGCGCGGAGATAACTTGCTGCCTCGTCCAAATCTCCGAATACCACGTCGAGGTGAGACCCGCAAGAAGACGTGGTCGCCATCCTCGAACTCTAGTGGCCTCCGCCTCCTGTCAGCGTATGACTTCTGCCGGCTCTGAGCTATCCTCATCTGCTCCTGGATGACCTGGACTTTCTCTGTCATGGCCTGGACCATCTCCGGTCCCACAAGTGCTGACTCCCCAGGGTCTGTCCAGCACAAAGGAGATCTACAAGGTCGGCCGTAAAATGCCTCATACGGTGCCATCCCGATGGTGGAGTGGTAGCTGTTGTTGTACGCAAACTCCACCAACGGTAGGTGGTCCTCCCAGCTACGACCAAAGTCGAGGACACATGCGCGGAGCATGTCCTCGAGAGTCTGAATGGTCCTCTCCGTCTGACCATCCGTCTGAGAGTGAAAGACTGTGCTCAGACGTAGCTGCGTCCCGAACGCCTCCTGTAACCCCTTCCAAAGCCGGGAAGTAAAGCGAGCATCTCGATCGGAGACGATAGATGATGTCACACCGTGGAGCCGCACAATCTCCTGAACGTAGAGATGTCCCAAGCTCTCCACTGAGCCCTGCTCTCTAATGGGTAAGAAGTGTGCCGACTTGGTGAGTCGGTCAACAATCACCCAGATGGAGTTGTGACCTCTGGAAGTGCATGGAAGTCCAGTCACGAAGTCCATAGATATGTCATCCCACTTCCACTCCGGAACCTCCAAGGGCTGTACCAAGCCCGCTGGTACCTGATGCTCTACCTTCACCTGCTGGCAGGTGAGGCATCGAGAAACAAACTCTGCTACTACCTTCTTCATGCCCGGCCACCAGTTCTGTCGTCTGAGGTCCTGGTACATCTTTGCCACTCCAGGATGTACCGCCAAAGGAGAAGTGTGAAACTCTCTCAGCACTTCCTCTAGCAAAGAGACTGGTACCATGGTACGTCCTCTGAAAAGGATGTCGTGCTCTTCTCCAAGGGAGAAACCATCAGGTGCCTGTCCCGAGGATATCTGTGCACTCTGTGTCTCACAGTCAGTGTCCTCATGCTGTGCCTCTCTGACCCGCTGCAGTAGTGGAGGGGTGACTGTGAGAGACTGGAGGAAGGCTGCTCCATCTCTATCCACGAAGGATATCTGTAAAGAGGCTAGCTTCTCCGTCGCCTCCTCAAGTAGCTGAATGTCCGTCCTCCTGCTGAGGGCATCGGCTACTACGTTCCCCTTCCCAGGAGTATAGAATATCTCAAAGTCATAGTCCTGGAGGAACTCGATCCATCGTCACTGTCTCAGGTTCAGGTCCTTCTGCGAGAAGATATACCTGAGACTCTGATGATCGGAAAAGACTGTAAAGCGCTCTCCCATCAGATAGTGTCGCCATGTCTTCAGAGCGAAGACCACTGCTGCTAACTCCAGGTCATGGGTAGCGTAGTTCTGCTCATGCGGCCTCAACTGACGTGATCCATAGGCGATCACTACCCGCTCCTGCATCAAAACACATCCGAGTCTGGTCCCTGATGCATCGTAGTAGACTACGTACCCTACTCTCTCCTCAGGCAACCTCAAGATAGGTGCGCTAGTCAATCTCTGTCTCATCTCCTGGAAGCTCTGTTGACATCTGTCTGACCACACGAAGGGTTTCCCCTTCTTCGTCAAAGCTGTGAGTGGTGCCGCAACTCTAGAGAAGTCTGGCACGAATCTCCGATAGTATCCAGCTAGTCCCAAGAAACTTCGAACCTCAGTCACGCTCCTGGGTGGCTCCCATGCTAACACAGCCTCGATCTTCGCAGGATCCACTGCAACTCCCGCCTCAGAGATAACGTGTCCCAAGAAGTGGACCTCACGTATCCAGAACTGGCACTTCGAGAGCTTACCATAAAGCTGGTGCTCTCGGAGTGTGTCTAGTATAACTCGTAAGTGATAGGCGTGCTCCTCCTCAGTCGTAGAGTAAATCAGAATGTCGTCGATGAAGACCACGACAAACCGATCGAGGTATGGCTGAAAGATCCTGTTCATGAGATCCATGAACACTGCTGGAGCATTGGTTACACCGAAAGGCATAACCAAGAACTCATAGTGTCCATACCGACATCTGAAGGCCGTCTTCTGCACATCCTCGTCTCTGACTCTGAGCTGATGATAGCCTGACCTGAGGTCTATCTTCGAGAACCACCGTGCTCCCTTGAGCTGATCAAAGAGGTCATCAATCCTCGGTAGCGGATACTTGTTCCTCACTGTCACCTGGTTCAGGCGATGATAGTCAACACAAAGTCGCAAGATCCCGTCCGCCTTCTTGGCAAACAATATCGGGGAAGCCCAGGGTGAAACACTGGGTCGGATGAACCCCTTGCCCTGCAAGTCCTCCAACTGTACTCGTAGCTCTTGAAGCTCGGCGGGGGCCATCCGATATGCTGGAGTGGATATCGGGGCTGTCCCGGGGTACAAGTCAATATAAAATTCTACCTCTCTACGAGGAGGTAGACCTGGAACGTTGTCAGGAAAAAAGTCTGCAAACTGATCCACCACTGCAGGAAAACCAGGACTCCGCACGTCAACTTCTCCAAGGATGAGGCTAGCTAACTGATGATTAATGGGTTGTCCTCTCCTCCGCGGAAGTCCATCCTGTGCTGCTAAGGCTCCCTTCTCGCCGGTGAAGGTGAACCTGCTCCCGTCGGTGCGTACACATCGCACTTTGCGCCTAAAACAGTCAATCTGTGCATGGACCGTAGATAGCCAATCCATGCCCAAGATGACGTCGTAAGGCCTCGACGCTGCTACAAGAAGATCCCAGCCGAAGCTCTCGCCTCCTAGAGTATTCTCACACTGCCGGCACCAATGCGTAATTGTCGAGTCTGCTCCCGTAGGAGTCTCTAGCCGTAAGGATTGAGCCAACGGCTCTGTCGGAATCTCCGAGCTCCGAAAAAGGGCAGCGGCTATGAAAGAGTGACTCACTCCTATGTCTATAAGTACTGCAGAAAGGGTGTAATAGACACAGATAGTACCTAGAATCATCTCGGGTGCGTCGTGGTCGTAGGCCTCTGCTGCCTGGAGCTGTGCCTGGCTCTGCCCGCCAGCTCCCTGTGGCCGGGGTGGACCTCCTGGTGGTGGTGGTGGCAGAGCCTAAAAGCGTCGTCCACCACCGACTGCTCGTACAGCTCCTCTGCCTCGTCAGCCTCCTCCCTGCGGACCGCCATGGTCGACCCTCTGCCTCTGCCTCGGTGGTCCCTCAACCGACTGCTGCTCCTCGGCACGGCGAGTCGGGCAGTCACGAGCCATGTGGCCCTGCCCGCCGCACGAGTAGCACTGTCTGCCTCTCAAAAGACTAGCTCCTCGCTGTGTGCTCCGCACTGCTGAGCCAGTGCCCTGAGGTCATCTGCCCGAAGGTCTGGTCTGTCTGGACCCCTGAGTCATCCATCGACTGCCTGCTACAGATGACTCTGCCACGTGCCGCCCTGCGGTGGGTCGCTGCGCTGGTGTAGACTCAGCAAGGAAGCTCTCGATCAGGAGGGCCCGCTCCAGTACTCCTGTCTGAGTCGGTATGCTGAGGGAGATCAGTGATGCCCTGATCTCGTGTCTCAAACCCTGCTCGAAGGTCCGGGCCCGGAAGAATGGGTCTCGTACCATGTCGGTCGAGTAGCGCGAGAGATCAGTAAATCTCGCCGAGTACTGAGCGACCGTCATGCTGCCCTGCCGCAGCTGAAGAAGCTCCTGGATACGCACCGCACGAAGGGTGGTTGGGACGAACTCCGAGCAGAAGAGGCTCTCAAAGTCCGTCCATAGTAGAGATGCCTCATCGTGCACCTGGAGCATCAAGCTCCACCATCGTCCTGCTGTTGCGTGTAGTAGGCTCGCAGCGAGGATCACCATGAGGTCTGCTGGTGTCCTCACTAGACTAAACACACGTACCACTGCCTCCAGCCAGTCCTCGGCTGCCTGGGGATCCGTCTCCCCGCGAAACCTGGGTGGTCCCTGGCGCTGAAACTCATGCAGTACGCTGAGGCGACGTGCATCGTCAGCGGCTGGTGCTGGAAGCATTGGGGGCTCGACGGGTAGAGCTACCGCCGGTGCTACTACTGACAAAGGGCCCTGCACCGAGGCCCCGTCGCTCGGTGGGCTGTCGTCACACTCGACTCTCGGAACCCTAGCTGGCTGCCGTCGTGGGGCCATCCTGAAAAGGAAACAGGTGCGCCATGGTCAAACAGTATACCTGGTGAGCTAACACAAATAAATCACAAAGAAAACTTTGAAACACACACGCAATCAATGTTTTCGTGCATTAAGTCGGGAATCATAAGTCAGGGTCCTGGTGTACGGATACGTCGGCCGCCGCACCAACACTGGACTCCCTGTACTGATAACCACACTCAATACGCTAAACATTATTGCTTCACATAGAAAATATCAGAGTTCGCGGTAGAACCGAACTCCTCTGATACCAATTTGTCACGACCCACCCTTGGGGTCCGTGCCGTGACTACCCCAAGCCCGCCTTCCATAGGCCAGGGGCTGGCAACTAGCACCAAGGCGTAAATCCCGGTAAAAAGGGAAGGCATTGCCTTTGTAAAGTAAACAATCACCACAGAGTAAGCAAGCGGAAAGTAAACTCTAAGAAAAAGCAGAGTACAACTGAAAGTGCGGAAAAGTAAATAGGCCAGTATACAAACCCAAACTGAAAGTAAAGTACAACTCGAAAGGGGAAAATAGCAACTGAAAAGTAAAAGCCGCTACACCGAGCTGTCCACTGGAAATCCCACCTGAAGGGTGGGTACAGATAGCTCCACTGCTCCACGGGTCCCGCCGTCCGCTCCGAGCACGTCCCGCCCAGTGGTCCACCTCCAGGTACCGTCCTGCTCTGCAAGCCTCAGCTAAGATCAACGTTGTCCATCATCTGCAACCAACACAACGTAGTGAGGGCAAAGCCCGTGCAGGGGTGAGTATAAGCTACTCAGTAGGGACCCCGAGACCCCTAAAGGTCTCTCAAATCCACAAAGGATAAACCACGAAGAAAGGTACAATCACGAAGTAACAATTGACACTGCTTAGGTATATGCCCATACATATACCTAAGTCATCAATTTCAAATACGCTCCAACCTCTGAGCCCAAGTACAACTCAGTCCACACAGGAAAGTAAACGTATTCCACACAGGAAAGCAAAACGTAATCCACACAGGATAGCACAACACAATCCACACAGGAAAGCAACAGGATTTAGCTCACACAGGTATACTTCTTTGAAAGACGATAAAGATGATCTCTGATCCATCTAGGTCGTCGGACCCACGAAGGATCGATAGGTAACTAACCCCCGCAAAGGACCCACACAGGATCGGGCCCACATAGGACCTGTAGGTGCTGGTTCACACAGGACCGCTGAGCGCAAAGACCCACACAGGATCGGACCCACATAGGATCGGGCCCACACAGGACCTGTAGCATTGATCCACGTAGGATCGCTGAGTGTTGTAGTCGTCGTCGTCGAATCCACACAGGATCTCTGTACTGTCGTCGTCGCAGTCACAGTAGCAGTAGTAGCAGTAGTAGTAGCAGTCACAGTCGAAGCCAGCACTAGGGTTCCCGCACACAGCAAGCTCGTATAGGAGGGTCCGCTCCACGAGCCGAGAGGCTGATAGATCAACTGTCACAAAGTCCAGAGTTGATGTATCCAAAAGTTCCGTATCGTCAACAGGAACTCAACGCAACAGACGGCGCGTCGATCGGACGCCCGGTCTGAGAGTTATTGGCATTTTCGTCCCTGGGGCCCGGTTGGTTTTTAAGGCAAAACCAACCCGACCGTACTCCACCTGCGTCAAACCTCGGGTGGAGTATGCCAAAAGATCCGTCTCACTAAGAGGAACACAAAAAAGCTGACGGCACGTCAATCGGACGTCCGTAGCTCAAGATATGAGCGTTTCCGCTCCGAAGGCCCGGTTGGTTTCGTGAACGAACCAACCCGGCCGAACTCAAAGTATTCCGAAACTTTTAGTGCGATATACCGAAACGACCGGCTCGATCCAAGGATCGCGTTGCCGCAGACGGTTCGTCAATCGGAGGTCTGTGGCTCAAGTTATGGCCAAAAGACCGAATCCGTCTTGAAAACGGGGGGTCCGGGTCCGGGCCGTCCCGGCCCGACCCCCCCCCCCCCCCCCGGGTCGGCCCGAACCGGGGCGACCCGACCCGGGTCCGACCCGGCCCGGCCCGGCAGGCGGCCCGGCGGCGCGGCGGCCTGGCGCCGCACGGAAGCAGCGCGCGGGGGGCAGGGCCCCCGCTTGTTTCAAAAAAAACGGCGCGGCTTATAGCCGCGCCTTGGAGAACCCCCCCCCCCCCCATGTGGGGGCCTGCTTTGCGAAAAACGGGGGGCCGCCTGCCCCCCTAAACGAACCCCCCCCCCCCCCCCCCTCATAAAATGGGGGGGTTTTAGTGCTGGCCGGGGGAATTAAATTCCCCCGGCCTTTGATCTTTTGGCCGGCCACCTGGCCGGCCGGTTTTTCTCCAAGGGGACCGGCAAGCCGGTCCCCTTCCGGTTTCCGACGCCGACAGCCCGGCGTGCCGCCGGTCTTCCCGTCTCGCCGCGGCCTGGAACTGGCCGCGGTGTTCGTCGTCCGGCACGGTGCGACGACACCGCGCCCCTCCGTCGCGCCTTCGATTCCCTTCGACGTGGCGCGACGGCGTCGCGTTCTTGATGATCCTTCCACGGCGCGGCGCGACGGCGCCGCGCAATAAAAGTGCGAATATCCGCGTGGTGCGACGGCATCACGCCATCTTGTTTCAACCGCAGGATAAATTATCACGAACAAAGGAGGGGGTTCGGCCGTGTTAATGCGGTCTGTCCCCCCTCACGTTAAACAATAACACATATTTAAATATTCAACACGTTAGTCATGCTAGAACCACGAACAAGAATAAATAAATAAACAAATAACAACAACCCCTACCTTGGGTTCAAGTTCGAAGATTGTCAACGACCCGCGGAAGACAACGTCGCGGAGGTCGGGCGTCGCAGTAATCGTTCGTCAAATCCGATGACGAGGAGGTACGTCCGAAGAGGTACGTCGTTGGTGAATCTTCGTATGCCGACGAAGGAAGTCCGAGGAGGAAGCGGCGTTCGCTTTCGTTGACACGGAAGACGAAGAAGAGAGGAGCGGCGTTCTTCGTCGGAGCTTGAGCGTTCTTCGTCAAAGATTGAGCGTTCTTCGTCAAAGTTTGAAGAAGAAGGAGAAGAACCCAAAATGCTCTCAAGATGGTTAAACAATTCTAACCAAATAAAATAAGCTAAGAGCTTATTTTATTAACTCAACCAAACCTTTTTGAATTTCAAAGGTTTGAAAAAGTTTAAACAACTCAATCTCATTAATAAGCTAAGTTGTCAAAACAATTAAAGAGGGGTTAAAGGGAGTTTTGAGAGAAGTTGAAAAGTTGGGTTTCGTGTGGGCCCCAACACACATAATCCTCCCAAGGGAGGTTAAGTGGATGTGGGTCCCACCTTTAACTCCCTTTGGGAGAAGTTAACTAACATAAAAATAAAATAAAAAGTGTTCCACATTTTTATTCAACTTTTTATAATTCTCCCAAAAATTAACTTTCGTCCCGCAATAAACGCAACTTCGGAAAAGGTCTCCTTAAGCGAATATCGGCGCTGCGAGTTCATCGGTGCCCTCGGATTTCAATTCCGAGCACCGGATCAAAAGTTAGGAATTCCCGCTCGTTCGTTCACTGAACGTACCCGAGCCAAACTTCGAAAATTGATTCCGGGCACACCGGGCCTCGGAATCAGGTGCCGTCAGAAACCGCGCTCTTGTAAAATTCCAAATAAATTTAAGAAAAAATTTCCCTTGAATTTTACGGGTCTTTACAGTCATCGATAAATGAAAAATATCACATCATTGATCAAACCATTTTAATTTCATCATAATGACACAAACCACAAGTGTAGGAATCCAATAATATTATTTTCACTAAAACTCCATAATAATATATATTTTCATATTGAGTCCTACTGTGTGGTGCACTAGCATAACAATCTATCATTACAATTGACATAATTCCATCATGTTATATTCTCATGTTCACCAATCAATCAGTGGTAACAAATTTATTCCCATTGGTTATTAAAATACCATAAGGATCAATATATTAGATCACTGAGAGGTTGAGGGGGTCATCAGTGATCACTTTTTCTTTTATAATAATGTTTATCAACATTTTAAGGAAACATTATTGTCATCTAAAAACAAGTTGGATTCATGATACACTCAAATATAAATTTAAACCTCACCTTTCATATGGAAAAAATATAAAGAGATGTTAGAACATGATATTTATAATGTTTTGTATAAAGACCTAGTTATTTCCATGTTAGTCATCCTCGCCAATATAGATTATTTTATTAAATTATTTCTCGAATACAAAGGCACAAGAAATAACTAGTTCTGCACCCCATTACTCAACCTCTAGCCAACCCTAGTGCTACCCCCCAATAATCATATATTTTTAAGAAGTGGGTTATACCCCCTATTATCCTTTTAATATCCATTTAAGTCGAAACAAGTTCTACCCCCATCCAAAAAACATTTTCATCAACTGGTTATACACCCCATTAATAAGATCTTTCCTTCTTCTTTTTTCTCATCCACTTCATAAATTTCATCACTTCCACTACATGTAAGATGGACAAAATTAACCTATGTAAACACTTTAAGATATTAAATAACCATATTATGAGTAAGTTGGTTTCAAAAACACCTCATGATCTTTTCTAGACTTGGATATTCGAATTTTTTTCAACTTCACTAAAAATCATCCCCATAAAATGTCTTTCCATTCTACCTCTATCTGATGGTGTCTATCTGATGTATCTCATAACACTTTGATTAGGAATAATTTTTTCATTGTATCTCCATATTATATTTCCTTCCAAAACAACTTCATCTTATGGAACTCTATCTGGTTGAGAAAGTATGACTTTGTTCAATTCCTTCTTTAAATGAGTATAAACTCAACAGAAAACTGAAAAATACTTATCCATCTGATGGAACTCTGATCGAAGTTCCTTCTTTAAATTTATATATATTCATTATTCTATACTTTAACCTGATTATTAAAAATTTCTTCCTTTAGGAAAATAATCAGAGTTTTATCTTTTCATATGTTTTAATAGTGTTTAGTACTTGTATATTCAACCTTTTATATAGGTTCTCCTAGAGTATAATTGGTGGGAACTCAATTCCACTTTCCTACTCATTGAAATTCCATATATGAATTTATCATACATTTTAATTTCTTAGGATGCTTATTAACTCTTCTAGAATATTCTCTAATACTCTTGAATATTCAGGGAACTCTAGAATATATCATCTTATTTGAATTTACATAAAATAAATGGTAAGGAAATTCCAAAAACTTCTTTAACCTTAGAAAGATATCAATCATTGAATGATAAACTTCAGCATTGACATATTTATGGAAATTATAAATTTTATGTAAAGCTCCTCATAATTTCTTTGTCTAGTGTTTGTCAATCCAGATATATTTATATGGTTGAACATTATCAACTTCTTTTATATGATAAAATGTATATGTAAATTTCATCTGAAGGATCATTTTTTATCTGTATGATTAATTTTTCTCAACTTAGACTTTATACATTAGTTTCATTAGAAAATTTAGAACTATGTATTTCTTTATGAGAATTTTGTTCGATGGATCTTCTTGTATGATGGACTCGATCCACTAACTTTCCTTCAGCACTGATTTTCATAAATTATCAAATTCATGAATCTAACGTGGTCTTATTATCTATTCACCATCCAATCATGATTTCCTATAATTCTATATCTGATCAAATGGATCATTAGTTATCACTTTGTATCTTCACTCATATTACAACTTGTCCCATGGTAATTTTCTTAGAGACTTATTATATTTAAAAATTAAACAAACTTATGTTCATTATATAATTTTGATCCAAACTTCTATGTTTGGAACATTAGATGGTATTGTGTGAACATTCATACATAAATTTAGTCTGAACTTTTTTTCTAATTTATTCATCCCTAAGTGCAAATTTTTAAATGATGGATCAACTTCTAAAAAAATTCAAGACTTTACCCTTTGTATAAACTTCATTAAATATATTGTATTAGAAAATTTTCTTAACATTACATTATTTAGAATATTTTTCAAGTGAATTTATTCTGTAGTGTCTATTTCAGTTCTTCTCCTTTATACAGTTGTCACATTGTATATACATGTAAAAACTCATTAACCCAAACTATATATAGAATCTCAGTCTGGAAAACTTCATGTTATTCCTTTAGGTTGGATCATGATAAAATTTATGATGTTGTTATATTTGATACATCATAGAATCATCTAAATTTATTAAGTAAATTTTATATATTCCTCCATAAAGAAAGTTCATATAACTTCATTTTCTAGTAAGTTTTTTTATAAATCTATCATCTTTAATAAATTCTTTTATACCAATTTCTATAAGAAATTTATCTTCTCACAAATATTATCAAATTCCCCCAAATACATTCACAGCTAACATATATTGATATATTGAAACCAAATACAACCAAACTCACTTTGGGCCTAATAATATACCCCTTTGTTTATATTTTCAATACTCACACAAAACTTAAAACATAATTAATATATATACTCAAATAATTCCACCCATATGATGTTCACATATTTTTCTTCCTTTTCTTTTCTTCTCACCTTTATTGACAATCAAATTTAAAGGGGCCACTCATGAAAAAACCAGTTTTTTTTCAAAATCATGAAAAAACATTTAGATAAATGTAGTACCACATGATTTTCTTAACAAATATCCTTTAACAAAATATCTCTAGGCTAAGGTGGGTGAACCCAATGTATAAAATTATAGTGAATAATCAGGGTGGTCAATGTTATTTATAAAATTTATTTCATGAAACCAGTTATTTATGATTTTACAAAAATTTATATCTAGGGAAATCTAATAAAATTTGATAAGATAAATACTACACCCATCTCAAAAATATATAAAAATGTTTCAAGTTTATAAACAATACTACTTCAATATCTCATCTTTCTTAACACTTTTGAAGAAAAGTGAGATTCTCATACCTTTTCTTTTTCATATCCCCCCCCCCCCTCAGGGTTTGAAAATAACTTTTCATCATCATTGAAAATTTTCCATGATAGACATTTTTATTTGTTGTAAAACTTCTATAACACTCACTCAGCTTTATACATTCTCCTTCTAAACCCTACATTTTTGTGCAATTAAATAAGTATATTGGGAATAAAGAGGAACCACAATTTTTTTAGAGGTAAATTTTGTACTTAAAATATTATCTCATTATTTAATTCTTATCATAATCTTGTATTTTTTATTCGATGTGTTTTAATCCTTTTTTCATCCTTATTAGATTTTGTAACATTTTTCTTATCATCTGAAGAATCTTCAGATAAAGTGGTCAAATTTTATTTAGCTTTACTAAAATTTTTCGTATCTTGAGTTTATAACGACGTTTTCGTTCTTTCTTCTTAGTTTGGTAAAATAGTCATATATCTTTTTTTAACATTCCCATATTTTTTACATATCTTTCAATTTTTCTAAATTTTCATGACACTATTTGTTGATAATTTTGTATAAACTTTGTTCTCATATTCAGAAACATGTTTAATTTCTTTTTCTTTAGAATATTTTTTTTCTTCCTACAAATTTTTATCCATGTCCATTATATATGGCAGATTAACCAATCACTCTTTATTTTACTATTCAATTTTTTAACCTTCCCAACTTTCTTATCTAACACCACTCTTTTAAACTTCTCATTTTTCACTGCTGAGGTTTTAACATTATTTACTTTTTAAATTTTCTTTTCTTAATTAAATTTTCTTGTTGTAAAGTTTTTTATAACTATATATTACCTTGATTCATAACTATTTTTTAGTAGAGAATTTTTTTCCATCATGAATAATTTTTATGCCCAAAAAATCCACAACACTAGCAGTGACCTATGAATCATGATCTTTTATAAAAATTGTAATACTATTTTGAAGTGTTTTATTCATTTATTTCAAAAATATATGGGTAAATTTTATTAGGGAAATACTTTATTGAAGAACTAAACTCTTTAATATTTGAAGAATATGTACATTATGATTTTCTAGGAATAGAAACAACCTACCTCTTTGAACCCTTTTTCATAATCTTTAGAAGTTTCACCTTTAACTTCAACCACTTTGGTGATGCCTTCTCTTGTATTTCATAACTCACTTTGTGTTATAAAAAAATGATAGTGTTTCTAACAACACTTCTTCTTTTTCATCCAAGCTCACTTTAAGAACATTTCTAATCTTCTCAGGTTAATCTATCTTCATCCTATTCTATTTACTTTCTTTAGTAAGTGTAGTTTCTACCAAGTTGATATTCTCACCACCGAATGATTTCTATTTATAAAAATTTATCTTCATTTCTATCTTACTAACAATAATTTTTTAACCCTTAAATACATTATGGTTTATATCCCCCTTTTTCATTAACTCGCCACTCTCAAAATTTCATTCCTTAACTTCTTTATTCAACTTAATTATTTCCTTATTGAGATGAGTATTTTCCTCAAGTCTTGATTCTATATTAAAATTTTTAAAACCCTATTGAGTTATGTTCTCTGTTCACCGTTATCATCACTTCTTGATGAATTACATTTGTTTCAATCATTATAAAATATTGACATTATGATTAGATTCTTCACTAGATTAGGAATCCTCCTTCTTTCTGTAAGGATATTTCATTTTCATAATTTCTCATAAAAATAGTTTTTTTCATCATCTCATACATCGTGAGAATATTTTGAAGTTCATCAAAATATAAGTAATTAAGATCATCTATAGAAGAAACTTTTTCATTAAATATTTCTGGAATGTTTCCCATTAGTTTAAAAAAATGGTATAGTCTTCCATCTTATCACCAAAACCTCTAATGTTGCTGACGATCTCATTATCACTTATAAGTTATGTATCATTACTTTTCACATCATCAATCTTAACAGCTCAAAATCTACTTCAACATATGTGTATCTTACCTTCTTTAACATTCTCATTTCCTTTATATCTACTTCTCAATTTATCCCACATCTTCTTTTCTATTGGAAACCTCATAATCATTGTCTAAATTTATTTTGTAAGATCCATCAACATAGAATTTTAATATTTTCCATCAACTTAAAAGCTTCTCTTATCATCATATATCATAGAAACATCAGTAATGGGATTAAATACCACTATTATCACATCTCTAACATCAAGGAAAAGATATGTAAGATAGGTTAACATCTTATTCTTCTAAATTTGATAGTTTTGTCCATCAAAAACTGTAACACATCTATTTTTCACTAAATTGAAATTATTTTTTATCAGAGATGGATCTTTCATAGGGAACCTGGATCTAATACCAATTAAAGTACCCTTATGATCAATATATAAGATCACTAATAGGAGGATGGGTGAATCATTGATTACTTCTTCTTTTTTGATAAATTTTATCAAATTCATAAGTAAAATTTATTAACCTCTATTAACATGTTAGAGTTATAATCCAATCAAATATAAATATCAACCTCACTATTTGTATGAAACAAATATATAGAGAGTGTAGTTTATGATATTTACAGGGATTGGTACAATGACCTACTCCTTTACATTTTGGTTATCCCCACCAAGATGGATTCTTTTTCTAACTCATTTCTAGAATACAATAGAAAAGTGGAAACTGGTTTTACACCCTAGTAATTGACCTATAGACAACCCTGGTTCTACCCAAAAGCAATAATCTCTTCTATCATGGTTGTTTATACCCCCCAAATATCCTTTTCACATCTACTAAAGTCATTGCTGGTTATACCCCCTAGCCAAAAAACCTTTTCAGCTGCTGGTTATACCCTTAACTATAATCTCTTTCCTTATTCTTCTTTAACGATCAACTTCAAAAAGTTCTTCACTTCCTCTACAACTAAGCTTGATTAAATTCACCTGTATACAATCTTCAATATCTTCAAAAACCCATTTAATAGTCTGTTGGTCTTGAAATTTACTCTTTTACTTTGGTAGGCATGGATATTCTCAATCTTTGTTTTTATGAAATTTAATAAAAATATCTCTTAGCTAATGTACAACCATTCTACCTCCATTTGGGAAACTCTATCAAATTTTATCTATCTGATGGATCTCACACCACTTCATTTAGTTGTACTTTGTTCACAGAATATTTTTCTGATGTCTCTATATGATGTAACTGCATATGGTGGAACTATGTTTGGTGGAACAAGTCTGAACTTGTTCACATTCTTATTTGACTAAGTAGAAACTCAATCATTAAATCACAACTTCTTCTCTATCCCATGGAACCTCATCCAATGGAACTCTGATTGATTCTCCTCCTTCTAATGGATATTTATTTGGTCTTCTGAACATTAACATGATTATTTGGAAACTCATCATGATACAAAAACTTTAGAGTGTCATCTTTGTGCATGTGTAAGGAGTATTAAGTATTTATGTACTTTCGCCCATTTATATAGGTTCCCTAAGAGTAGAATTAGCAGGAACACAATTCCACTTTCCCACTCATAAAAATTCCACATCGAAGTTTATTACTCATTTAAATTTCATAGGATGATTCTCAACTTTTCTAGATTATTACTAAATACTCCTAAAGATTCATAAAACTCCATCATATATCATCTTCATTGATTTTTATTAAACATTATGTTAATGAACTTTCACAATATTTCTTAACATTAATAAGATTTCAAACATTGAACGAATACCTTAAGTATAAAAATATTTAAGGTATTTACAATGTTTATATAAAGATATTTAGAATTTATCACTATATTTTTTTTATATCTATATATCTTTGTCTGATGGTACATTATCAACAACCTTCATATGATGAAATTTATATGAAATGTTTTTCCAACAGATCATAATTTTTCTATGTAAGGTCAATTTTTATCATCCCAGACTTTGTATATCATATTATTTATAAAATTCCAACCAATGGATTTCCTTATAAAAAGTTTATTTGAAGGATATTTTTTAATGATGGACCCAGTCCACTAAATTTCCTTCAGCACTACTTTTCAAAACTTCTCAACATCATGTTTTAATCATGGCCCTCTTAGATTTTCTCCATCTATTCATATGTAACTATAATTATCTATCTAATTATCTAGGTATTTAGTTATAAATTTTTATCCCCGCATATATTGAAACTTTTCCCCCTTGGTAATTTTCTCATATAATTCCCATATTTCACTACTATGAAAAATCAGGTTTGTCTGATAGGGTTGGTATAGAGTTCTATGTTTGGTACTTCTAATGGAAATGTGAAAATTTTATGAAACAAAATTCCAAAATTATTTTCTAATTTAGTCATTCTAACTCACAAATGTTTAACTAAGGACTCAGCTTCAAAAAGAGTTTTTACTATTATCCCGTTTTTAAAAACTTCATCAAATCGTCATGATCAACAACATTTTATATAACTAATCTATATATAATTTTTTTACAGTGAGGTTTATCTGGATTATTAGTTTCACATATTCTCCTTTTTAATTTTCTCAATCTAAATGACATAAAGGTCGTAGATAATTATTTACTTTAGTTAATAACCTTTTTTACTAGGTTGAGAGGGAACCCTTACATAAACCAAAGTCCCATAAGCACAAGTCCCATTATATGACCCAAAGGCCCAAAGACCTGACGACACTAGAACAAACCCTCCCTAGTTTCAGCTTCATTGAAGGTACCTAGATCCCTACCTCTCATTGTGAATCATCTAGAATTTCACCATGCATAATTACGCAATGCCTAGTACTAGTAGAAAATTCCATACACTCTTTTCATTCCAAGTCTGATTAGTTCTTCTTTAATGGTTTCTACATGATCAAATTCTTATTGTGGGGGCCTGCACATGTGTGTTCTAACCAAAATAATTCATGTCCTAGAGTCCCTATGGCCCAAAATCCCATGACCTGAAGGCTTAGGTGGCCTGAAGTTCTTATGTCCAAAAGGAAAATGGTGGCCCAATTTCCATGTGGCCTAAAGCCCCAAACCATTAAATCAAAAGACCAAAACAAATTAATATATTTGCTAATATAGTATCTCTATATTACTATTACAATAAAACAGAAATCTCTAGTGGGGTTTGATCATGAGTTTCATACAGGATTATGGGGTGTGTTAACCATTATGCTACCACCCCAATGACCTTTGTACTTTTCTCTCATTATACATACATGTACAAACTGAAAAAATAAAAATAAACAAGAAAAAATATATCCATAAAACTTCACATTCATCATTTGGGTTGGATCATGATGAACTTCATAATGTTAATATCATTGAGTATAGAATATTGTCATCTGATTTTACTGAAGAACATTCGTACATTTTCCTCAAGGAATGTTCCTTCAACTTCCTTTTCATAAATTTTTCCATAAATATTTATTCAATAAAAATTTATCTTATACCACTTTATTAAGGAAATTTTTTATCTAAAAAAATTTACCAAATTTCTTCAGCAACTTTCATACCCAACTCATATTAATATATTGAAAATAAATGCAATAAAACTCACTTTGGGCCAAAAATTATTAAATATTTTCATTCATGAAACAGAGAATTAGTACCAATAGCCAATGCTCTTAATTATTGAGATACAAAGTCAACTGGTAATCTCAATACCTAAAATATATATGAATAATACAATTAAATGGATAATTATATTTTAATTTTATTAAATTCTTGGTCATGCCTTTGATTTCAACCAAGGAAGAAACTCTTTTCTATGAAAAGTATCTCTCCTTCTCAACAGAAAAGAGTAGTAAACTCTACTTATAATTTTTTTTATGATCCCCATATAAAATGATAATAAAATTTTAATGTATATGAGAAATTACATAGTATAATAGAACATATAATTATTCAAATTACTTACTTGATATAGCCATGTGATGTGCCATATCATACTCTTTAAGGCCTAATGTTTCCAATATATATGACCCATTAATTCCTCTTATTTGGGGAAGAGCTGAAAATAAGGAATTAATTTCCCCATTAGGATCATCTTCATTACTTATTTCTCTGTTATGTCATGTGGACATATAATATAAATAAATTTAAGAAAAATACTTATATAGTTATGTTAGATAACCTTCTATAATGGAACCTCTGGGATGATTCTAGTTCAAAACCTAAGACTTCATTGTGCACATATTTATTTTAGTATGTTATATCCCTCCCCTAAATATCAATGAGTCCCCCCAAAATCATTCTAGTTAGAAGATTTACTTTTACATGTATCATGCAAGTGAAAAATGATAGAGGAAAAATTTTCTATAACTCACACAAAAATAATGGTGCCTCTTTATGTGTTTTTATCAACAAAATAACTAGATAACATTTTATCACAAAGTTATCTATAAAAATGGAAAAATAAAATCACCATCACCCTTATTGGATAGTAAATGGTAGATTTATATTAGAATAAACTCATGAAAAATGAATTTATAATCATGATCTTTTAGTGATTTTAGTTTAAATTCTACTATATTAACTTGTTTAGATATATTTCTTGAATAGAAATCGAGAAATTTGATTTTAGTAACCCCGATTCGAGTTATGTGGCCTTTGTTTATGCATTTTTATGTGTTTAAAGAGAATGGGATGTGTTGGGAAGAGGTTGGGAGAGTTTGGAATGGTTTTGGATGAGTTTGGAGGCTTTTAAATGGGTGCACGGTTTGATCACGGTTAAGGGAAACCGTGCAAATTCTCTAGGAAACTATGTAGGGAGACATAGTAGGCTTCGCACAGCCTGCGCACGGTTTTCCAAACCATGTGAGGCAACCGTGTGGACCCTTTCTCTCTAGGAAGTAGTGTGTGCACGGTTAGCGCACGGTTTGCCAAACCGTGCGGGCTAACCGTGTGACCACTTAAAGTTTGTGTTTTTAAGTCCGTGCTCCCTCAGGCTTGACCTAAAACACTCCAATCTTCCTCTCACTCGAGCCTCAATTGGTATTTCGAGTTCTCAGGGGTTGGAGGGGCTCTCCCACTTGGTTTGGAAGGATTTTGAAGAGGATTCTTGGCGGTTTGAAGGTGTTTTCTTCTGGGTAAGTCTCTCCTCTTGGTTTCCTTGTGTTTTTCTCTAGATCTGCATCCCTCTCTTTCTTGGTTTTCTAGATCTACACTTTTTTTGTTGATATAGGGTTGTGGTTGCCTTGGATGTAAATTTTATGGCTTGTGGATGTTAGGGAAAGGGATCTAGAGATGTTTTGGTGGTGCGTTTTGTGGATTTGAGGCGCGGTTGTTCGTGGGTCGATTTCTTAGGAACCCTAAAGTTAGGTGGATTCTCTCTTGAATACACTTGGTTAGAACTAGTATTTCATTGTTTACAATTAATTTTTTGTTTTGAAAAAATTAATTTTGATTTGTTGTGCAAAATTGGTTGAAAACCCCTTGGGTGATGTTATGGGGATCTTTGGGAAAAGGGGGGTTTTATGGTAAAATGCTTTTGTTGTGGATTTTAAAATGGAGATTTTAAAATGGGATGCTATGTTTGATTTTTGAAAATGATCGATGGAAATGGTTTTCAATAAAAAGGTTGTTTTGTTGAAATATGGTTTGTCATGGAAAATGGTTTTCAATAAATGGGTGATTTATTGATGTGGATTGATATGCAATGGAATTTGGTTGATTGCATGATGTTGTGTACTTGATGGGTTATATGCTTGGTTGTGATTGATTGGAATGTTTTGTGGAAGTGGTGAGAAGTACCACTACAAAAAGGGGATGGATAGTGGACGGAAGGTCCACCGTCAAAGGATAAGTGGACGAGAAGTTCCACTAGGTGTGAATGGGTGAACGGGTTGGACGGAAGCTCCACCGTTTTGGTTGTTTGGTTGTGAATTGCATTGCAAGTTGGAAATTGTTGTGCTAATGTGTGAATGATGAAATAGATTGTGGCATGTTTTGTTGGATTTCCCTCAGTTTCTTGGTTTGGGTATGATAGCTTGGTAAGGGTGTGTTTGGATTATGGAGATGGTTTCCCTTGTAATTATTTTATATAAATTGTTTTATATAAATGTGCTAACGGTTTTATCCTAGTGGCGTGTGTAGGGAAGTCATATCGGGAAAACCTACTGAGTTTTAGTACTCACTCCCTGCTTTGGCACATTGGAGTCTTTGAAGATGTTGTGTATCGTGACGTGGGCAAAGGTAAGGCATCTCCCTCCTTTAGTGGTGCATTGTGATGTCTTGGTGGAGCTTGGAGCTTGGTGTGGAGCTGTGGTGGTGTCATGGTTCATAGTGTTTTTTTTGGGTTTCTGCTTGTACTCTGATGTTGTGTAGACAAGTATGGTTGAATTGGTTTTGGGTTGTATTGCGTTGCAACTTGGTTGTCTTTTGAGAATGCATGTTTGGTTTTTTTATTGACATGCATCATATAGTGGTGGTTAGTGGATTATTTGGTTGGTTTTCTCTTAAAGCTGAAATCATTCCCCAAATTTTTCTCAGAGCCCGTGGCATTTATTTCCAGCCTTTGGCACCTTGGGAATGTCACTTAAGTCCAAGTAACCCTCATCGCCTCCTCAAGAGAATGAGGTAGGGGCAGCGTGTTACAAGTGGTATCAGCTTGTTTGGTCCTTTGGAGTTGATTCTCGGATTTAGAGATGACATTTGTGGTGGTATATTTCTTGAGTCGGGATGGTATCAAGGCATAGGAATGTCAGAACTTGGAATTTATAACATAAAAGGACGTATCTAACCCTTTTATGTTGAAATTTAAGTTACCAGGGATTTGGGTACAAAAGTGTTTTGGAAACACTTATAGGCATTGGATATCTCATTGTCGTGGGTGTATCCAATGAGATGAGCATGGCATGCATGGTAGAAATGAATTCCCACTAGGATGCATATTTCATTGTGGTATAATGATTTATGATGTGATATGAATGTGTGAAATTGTAATGTGAATAAATTGGTATTTTGAAAATGTTTTGGTTTTAAAAATGGTGAAACATGGAAAGTGTGAACTTGTTGAAATCCTTGTGCGATAGTGTTGTGTAATGTTATTTGAAATGGGATTTTGTGGTGTCTACGGAAGTGAGACTCATGGTTGGTTGTTTTCTGTTATAGAAATGGCACCAGGTAGGTGTCTTAGAGACCAACCGGAGGAGGCTGGTGAGAATGTGGTAGCACCTGATCCTCAGGTGAACCAGTAGCTAGTGCAAAGCATAGTTCAAGCATTCCAAGCTATGGAAAGTGGAAATAAAAGGGATGAAACAAGGAATGTGTATCATACAGTTTAGTTTCAAAAGCAAAATCCATCCATCTTTAGTGGTGATTCAGAGGCGGAGAGGGAAGAAACTTTTTTGAATAGAATGAACAAGATCTTCTAGTTCTTGGGAACACCGGTAGAGTTAAAAGTGAAGTTGGACATGTATATATTGGAAGATCATACCCTTAAGTGGTGGGAGTTTGTATTCTAAGTGGGGAAGGACCAGGGTATGATGTGGGAAGGCTTTGAAGAATTTTTTAATAAACAATTCTACCCACATACGTTCAAAATTCAGTGTACGACTGATTTCTTCAGTTTGAAGCAAGATCTTATGTTTGTAACAGAGTATGCAGCTAAGTTTATGAACTTAGTGAGGTTTGCACCCGAGGTGGTGGGTAGAACATCGTTGAAGGAAAGGATATTTAAATCGTGGTTAAGGCAAGAAATCTATTCAAAGATAGAAGTATTGTGTATAGATGATTACACGGAGATGGTGAATCGAGCCTCGGTGGCTGAGTGGGATCTGTTGGGCGCTCTGGGTGGAGGAAGCATAATGGTACCCATGGGGAATAGTGGGAACTCTAACGCTGGGTTCAAGCGAAGGAGGAACACTTTTTCCCAAGGTAGGAATATGGCATATAATCTGACAGTAGGATTGGTGAATATTCCTCTGAAGTGCCAGAGCAAGCCGGGATGTTTTTAGTATGGTTCGACGAGCCACATCAAGTGGGATTGTATGGAAAAACCTCGAGCATGTCATAATTTTAAGCATATGGGGCATCTGCAATGCTATTTTCAGAATTCTTCGAGGTCAGGTGTACGTGACACTCCTCAGGGATCACAGACGTCATATGGTTTGATCGGACAGGGACAATAGCACACCCCTCATCAGCAGAGTAAAGTGGGTGATGGTGATTCTCAGAATACCACGACACCACAGCAAAGCAATAAAGATCAGAGTGTGTCAACAAAGGCATTGTTTGGAACTGAGCAGGTTGTGGTGGATGATCAGTTGGGACTATCCACAGTGCGAGGTACTATTATTTTAAATTCTACCTTGCTGAAAGTGCTGTTTTATATGGGTGTTTCACACTCTTTTATTGTTGCATGTGTGGTTGATTTGCTGGGGTTAAGGGTAGAAATGATGCATTCAGTTTTGAAACTTCAAACTTTTCTAGGTCTAAGAGAGTGTCAAGCCTTCTTGTGTAGAGCATGTTGTATCATTGTGAGGGAGGTTGAGATAATGTGTAATTTCTCAAGGCTTGAGATGGATGGGTATGATGTAATCCTAAAAATGGATTGACTGTTGCTTTTAAATACAACATTAATTGTGATGCGTGAACAATGGCTTTTACGACACATGATGTCATTAGACATCTCTTTATAGGAGATAGGCAAGAAAGGAAGGGTTCAACAGGTTTTTTGGCACCATCAGTGGGCACGTTATCGTATCAGTTGGTGGTGTTGTCGTTGGAATCGTTAGAGGGTGTTGAGTAGAGTATTCTTCCAGTAGTGTTGAATCAGTTCATGGATATTTTTCCTGAAGAATTCTCTGGGTTACCTCCCGTAAGAGAGGTGTATTTTATGATTGATCTCTTTCTGGGGACCAGTCCTATCTCACTTACATCTTATCGTATGGCACCAGCTAAATTTTTGGAATTGAAATTATAGTTGGAAGAATTATAAAACAAAGGTTTTATCCGGCCTAGCACGTCTTCATGTGAAGCACCGGTGTTGTTTGTGAAAAAGTGAGATGGAAATTTGAGACTCTGTGTTGATTATCGTAGACTTAACCAAGTTACGATAAAGAACAGATATCCACTTCCACGAATTAATGATTTGTTCGACCAGTTGAGGGGAGACTAGTGGTTCTCCAAGATCGACCTAAGGTCAAGATATCATCAATTGCAGGTGAGGAAGGACGATATTCCTAAACAGCTTTCAGAAGTAGATATGACCATTATGAATATGTGGTTATGCCCTTTGGTCTAACGAATGCACCAGTGGTGTTCATGGAATTGATGAATCGGATATTTCAGATATATCTGGATTCATTTGTGGTGGTGTTTGTAGATGATATTCTGGTGTATTCAAAGACAAGGGTGGAACATGAGCATCACTTGGAGATAGTACTAGGGATCTTGAGGGATCATCGGTTGTATGCCAAATTGTAAAAGTGTGACTTTTGGATACAAGAAGTTCGTTTTTTGTGCCATGTTATTTCTGAAAGGGATGTTTTAGTGGATCTAGAAAAGATAGAGGTTGTTATCTCGTGGAAACCGCCAAAGAATGTGTTTGAGATATGGAGTTTACTTGGTCTATCTGGGTATTATCGGCATTTCAATCATGATTTTTCACGTTTGGCTTCCCCGATGATAGCTTTGACAAGGAAGAATGTTCCATTCCAGTAGAATGAATAGTGTCAGTAGTGTTTCTAAGAGCTAAAGGGTCGCCTTACATTAGCACCAATATTGGTTTTTCCAAGACCAGGAAAAGGGTACGTGGTGTATTGTGATGCATCGTAATTAGGTTTGGGGTGCATTCTCATGAAAGGAAATCACATAGTTGTTTATGGCTCACGGTAGTTGAGGGTTCATGAGAATAACTACCCAACTCATGATTTGGAGTTGGCAGTAGTGGTCCATGTTTTTAAAGTATGGCGTCATTATCTCTTTAGTGAGAAATTCATAGTATATACAGATCATAAGAGCTTGAAACACATTTTCTCACAAAGGGATTTGAACCTGAGGCAAAGGAGATGGATGTAATATCTTCATATGTTTGATTTTGAATTAATGTATACACTAGGTTAGGTAAATTTGGTTGCGGATGCATTAACTAGAAAATCCTATGATCAGATGGTGAAACAGGAATCTGACCAGTGGCAGTTGATGTCGGTTATAGCCGATATGTGGTAGGAATATGAGGACCAGGGTGATAGAGTGGTCTTCTTTCCAGTTTTGTTGATTCATTACTTGGTTGGCATGGTTAGAGAGGCACAGATATCTTATTCTGAGTCTGTGACCATGGGGTTGAGACTCAATGGTGGGGACACTATTGAGGGTTGGAAACTGAATAGAGATTCAGTTTTGTGTTTTTGGAATCAGATGGTTGTACCAGTTTCTTCTCAGGAGGATCTTCTCTGGTCGTATCATCATTCCAGGTGGGTTGTTCATCTTGGAATTCAGAAAATGTATAAAGCGTTGAAATCACAGTTTTTGGTGGGCTAGTATGAAAAGGAGAGTGGTTGAGTTTGTTTTGAGATGCTTGACTTGTCATCAGGTCAAGGCAGAGCATCAGAGGCCAGTAAGAATGTTGCAGTCTTTACCAATCCTTGTTTGGAAGTGGGAGATGATAGAGATGGATTTTGTCACAGGTCTCCCAAGAACGGTCAGGAAGCACGATTCCATTTGGGTGATGGTGGATCGGCTAACGAAGTCGTCCCATTTCATCCTGATTTGTGAATCTCATACGGTGGAGGATCAGTCTAAAATCTATATCCGGGAGGTGGTAAAGAGGCATGGTGTTCCAATTTCAAGTGTATCTAATAAGAGATCTGATGTTTACATCTCATTTCTAGAAATCCTTACAGAAAGCCCTTGGAACTAAGTTGACCATGAGTACGACGTATCACCCTCAGACGGATGGTCAATCCGAGAGGACGATACAAACTCTGGAGGATATTTTTTGGGCTTGTGTTATGGATTTTGGTGGCTCGTGGGAGGAGCACTTGTCGTTGGTTAAGTTTTCATACAATAACTATAATGCCCCGACCCTAGTTACCCAGAGTCGGTGCATTATTACATAACATTGGCATGATCACAAGAAAGATCAAATCTCGAAAGACCGATTGGTTTAGTAGTCTTGGAAACACTAGATATATTCATAAGTCTTACATTACATCATAAAATGAAAAAACTACTACAAAAACATATTGTCTCCATAATCCACACTCATATCCCCACATAATATCCCTGTAGGTCATTCATAATTTACTTCTTCACTTCCTGGGAAAAATAAAACATAGAAAAGGGGTGAGCTCAAATGCCCAGTAAGGATAACAATATAGAAGAAACTTTCATAAATAAGAATAAACATTTATGGCAATGTATAACTAAAACAAAAGCCTTTTAAACTTGAACATTTAACATAGTATGGAATAAATAAAATGAAATAATTCCATTTACTTATTCACATGGTTATTCTACTAATCGAATAATCACATGAAAAATCAAGAACCACTTTCATAATGATGGAATGCATAATGCCAGACTATCATAACCACATAGCCAAGGCCTCATGCCAAGACTACAAATAAGATTTTGTCAAGGCCTTGTGCCAAGACACTAGTTTGTATCATGAGACCTACCGATGCATCGAGGAGCTATAGCAGGCTCCACCCGTCACTTACTAAGTCCAATGCATTCCCATATGAAAAGGTTTAAACATAACATAAACATTCGTATTAAAACTAGCATACGAAATGTCAATAATTTCACCATAAACTATGAATGGTATAAAAATAGCACATCCACAGTCAAACATATCACAAAACCTTCAATACAATATAGAAGTTTTGTATCATAATAAATCAACTTCAAATAATCTTAAAATCCATCAAAGGATGTTGACATAGATGAAATCAAAATTCTTTTAAAAGAAATATCTCCTTTTATTTTGAAATAATTTAAGATCCATATAAAATAAAACAATTTCTTTGAAAATATTCTTATAATCTTGTAAGGGAAGCTTTGAAGATTTTATAACGGCGGAAAATAGCCGCACCCGCCGTATAAGTTAAAAAAACATTCTTACCTTAATTCTGTCGAAAAGGTTAAAAAGGACCTTGTTTTGAAAACGACGGAAAGATTCCTTTATAAACCTCTTATAAAAAGTCAAACAAGGGTATAAATGACTTTAACCCATATTCTTGTAAATAATAAATATGTTTTTAAATACATTTCGAAGAAACATGTATGTGGATGATAAAGAAATCCCAGTAGATTATTACGTATAAACAACCTCGAATAATGAAGAGATTGTGAAATAACCCTTACCTTGTACTTTTCCTTGGTTGGGGTAGGTTAACCTCCTGTATAATGGTGAAATAATTGTTACTAAATTATACAATAATCATATACATTAATATGATATCATATATGATCTTTTAATATCGATTTATAATAATATCTTAGTATTATCGTTGTTTCGGGTGTTAACTTACTTGTTTTCTTTTATATGTTTTGTCACGTAAGACATTTTTGTAAAGGATAGGTTGTATATTATTCATATCCAGAATGATATCAAGTCCTTAACATCATTTTTAAATCATCAAATGATAATTATACTTGAATGGATACGATGGAGAATGAATCTCATCGCGTTCGTGGAGACGGTAGTCCGTACGTACGCACGAGCGACAATATCATTCTTTTGATATTAAAATAATATATAAATGGTTGTTATATCATATATACAGAATCATTATCATGTTTTATTTATTATTTACATGAGTTACATATCATTATTATACCCATCCAAATAATAATATATTGAATAACAATTACACCACGACGTGGAGACGGTAAGCCGTACGTACGCACGTATGGTGACATGTTATTCAAAGGGTGGATAGGATACTTAATATGGTTGTACCATATTTATAATAACATCACAGTATATATATGATACTGAAGTTATTATTTTAGAATGGTAACAACAAAGGAAGAAGAAGTGGAAGAAGAAATGAACTTGGAAAAGGGTGGTGAAATCATTACTTCTTCTTCGGGTTCTTCCTTTTGATTTGATCAAAAGGGCTCCTTAGGTTGGCTTTCTGATCAAAATAAGGCCTCTAGGTTGTAGTGAGGGATGTTGGGAGAGTATTTGGGCAGAGTTTGGCCGAACCAAAAGGCTTTGAAGGTGTGAAGAAATGAGAAGGAGGAGTGCCCTTTTATAAGAGGGGTGAGGGGCACCTTTGGAAAAGCTAGAAATATTAGTTTATAATAAATTCATATTCGGTTTCTAATGGCTCCAAAGTTGACTATTCAAAGTTTAAGGTGGGGATGGGTCGAAAACAACTCAACCAATAGAATTTAGACAGGTTTGGGTACTTATATTAACCTTATCTTTAAGTATTAACTCTAAGTTAATTAGTTTCACTTTTACAATGTCTCTTTGTATTTTTATATAATATGGTTAATAAACTTACTATATACATCCAAAAGACCCCCAAGTGGTCCATTAATGATGAACCTATCATGATATAAGTCTCTTGTCTGAACCTTATATTTTTAGGAATTTAATATCAATTAATAATATAATATTTGTTTTAAGAACTCTTTTATGTCAATTTTGACACTATTCAATAGTTGATTTTTTTGAAACTCATAACAGATTGATTACTTCGAAAAAAGTCAATTAAATAAATCATAATATATCATATTATCCTAGAAAATTAGTTTAATTCATTAAAAGTTTCATATAATATTTATTTGGGTATTTATAATATCAATTATTTTAATTTTTTACTATTATAGTAATTACTGCATCATCATTGTGTCATAAATAAAATAAATTATTTAATATCTAAAAATTATAAATAAAATATCATTATGTATTAAATCCTTTTATCTTTCTAATGAATATTTATAATCTAAAATCCAACATATATAACCCTATGTAACAATTGTTTTTCTAAAAGATATATGCTTGTGTCATTTTTGTATTCATTTTAACTTAATTAAAATAAAGTGTCATTATCACTTACAAGTGGATCCACGGGGTCCCAAAATTGACCCAAAGATGCCCATGGTCGACCATGTATCAACAAATAGGGTTAAGACACGTTTTAGGGTAATTTCGTATTATTATAATATTATTTTTTAACCCTTATTTACCGGATTTACCCTTAACCATGGTAAATAAAATATTTACCGCAGTAATTATTCAAAATGTATAAAAATAAAAGTTACCTATTTACACAATTTAAACATCCTGATTCCAAATATGGAATCCATTTACCTAAATTCAAAACACAGAAGTGGCAGAAATTAATTTAATATTAATTCCCGCTGTCAAAACAAAAAGCGTGTTTTTAAGAGATAATAACTATCAAAAGATTGACACTTGTTTATGTTCGGTTTAATTGTAAAATTATGTCCAATGACCAACATTATATTAAATGGTAAAAATATATTCTAAATATACTTTAAAACCACTAAAATTCATAATTTATCACTATTAATTATTTTGATTAAAAAAGTTGTTTTTAATTAAAATTTAGTAATTTTCACTATTCATCAAAATATAAAAGTTATCCGAAAAGTACCAAAATTTCACCCTAGGCTAATTTCGATATTCCGAATCCAAAAATGAAGTCCATTTTGAAATATAAAATATATATGATTTCAAAAATTAGGTATTACTATTCACAACGGCTATTTTAATTAGTTGTGGTGTGTGTTAGAACTCGAGGTTGCGTACAACACACGCTATCGCATTATTCGAAGGGAAACGTACCGTGGAAGCTTGGGGTGTTACATTCTCCCCTCCTTCAAATAATTTCGTCCTCGAAATTTCTAGAATACTTATCACATGAAAAGACTCGGGTGGTTCTTCATCATAAGTTCCTCGGGTTCCCACGTTGCCTCTTCCATCTTATGGTTTCTCCACAAAACTTTTACCAGACGCGTCGTCCGGTTTCTCAGTACTTGTTCTCTCGTATCAAGAATCCTGACGGGCTCTTCGCAATAAGACAGATTAGGTTACAGTTCTAATTCCTCATAGGTGAGTACATGCGTTGGATCAGGCATGTATTTCCTCAACAGAGATACGTGGAACACATCGTGAACTTTGGAGAGACTTGGCGGCATTGCCAATCGGTAAGCTACAACCCCAATTCGTTCTAGAATTTCGAAGGGTCCGATGTACCTGGGACTCAATTTACCTTTCTTACCAAAACGTATGACTCCCTTCCATGGAGATACCTTCAGGAAAAAATGATCACCGACTTGAAATTCCAAATCCTTCCTTCGATTATCGGCATAACTCTTCTGCCTACTTTGAGCTGCTCTGATGTGATTTTTGATTACCTTCACCTTTTCCATCGTTTCCTCCACCAGTTCTGGACCTTCAAGTTTTCTTTCACCAATGTCATCCCAACAGGTTGGTGTACAACATCTCTTTCCATATAACGCTTCATATGGTGCCATCTGAATACTCGAATGGAATCTATTGTTATAGGAAAATTCTACCAGAGGTAAATATTGATCCCACATACCCTGAAAGTCAAGTGAGCAAGATCTCAACATGTCTTCTAAGGTTTGAATAGTCCGTTCTGATTGTCCGTCTGTCTGAGGGTGGTATGCAGTGCTCAAATGAAGTTCTGTATCCAGGGATTTCTGAAGACTTTTCCAGAATATTGAAGTAAAATGGGGATCACGATCAGAAACAATTGATAAGGGTACTCCATGAAGTCTCACAACTTCATTAATATATAGTCTTGCTAGACGTTCCAGGGGTAGATCTTCTCTTATAGCAAGAAAATGTGCTGACTTGGTAAGACGATCAACAATCACCCATATTGCATCATTCCTTCTAGGAGTCTTTGGTATCCCCATGACAAAGTCCATCGTAATATTTTCCCATTTCCACTCCGGTATGGGAAGAGGTTGCATGACTCCTCCAGGTTGTTGCCTTCCAGCTTTCACTTGTTGACAAACCATACATCTTGACACAAAATCAGCAATCTCCCTCTTCATGTTGTCCCACCAAAAATGTTCCTTCAAATATCTATACATTTTGGTGCTCCCAGGGTGTATAGAGAAATTAGAACTATGAGCATCATCCAGCAATTCCCTTTTTAGATCAGGTAAATCGAGAACACAAAGTCTCTTCCCGAATTTCAAAATTCCACCTTCATACACAAAGTCTCTCAATTTCCCATCATTCACAGCTTTAATCTTCTTTTGGAATTCTTCATCATCGGTCTGAGAACTCTTAATCCTTTCTATTAAAGATGTTTTGGCAACCATTTGAAAAAAAAATGATGTTTCGCCTTCCCTGGTTATTCCCATGTCCATCTTCACTAGATCCATGAAAATTGGATCCCTTTCAATTCTCATATTGTTCAAAACTCCATGGTCTTTTCTACTCAAAGCATCTGCCACCTTGTTTGCCTTCCCCAGGTGGTAGTGTATCGTACAATCATAATCCTTGAGTAATTCAAGCCATCTCCTTTGCCTCATGTTGAGTTCTTTTTGTGATAAAATATACTTCAAACTCTTGTGATCAGTATAAATCTCACATTTTTCACCATAGAGGTAGTGCCTCCATATCTTCAAAGCAAAGATCATAGCTGCTAACTCGAGATCATGAGTAGGATAGTTTTGTTCATGAATTTTCAACTGTCGTGATGCATAGGCAATAACTCTATCATTCTGCATAAGGACACAGCCAAGTCCTTTCTTTGATGCATCACTATAAATAACGAACCCATCATTCCCCGATGGTAGAGTCAATATAGGAGCATTGACTAATCTTTTCTTCAGTTCTTCAAAACATTCTTCACACTCTTTTGTCCAAACAAATTTAACCCCTTTACGTGTGAGCTTCGTTAATGGGTTAGCCAATCGGGCAAAATTCTGGACGAAACGTCGATAATAACCTGCCAAACCAATAAAACTACGTACCTCAGTTATACTCGTAGGTGCTAGCCATTCTTGGATTTCCTTGGTCTTAGAAGGATCAACAGAGATTCCATCTTTAGAGACAATATGGCCAAGAAAAGAAATCTCTTGAAGCCAAAATTCACACTTGCTAAACTTCCCATATAATTCATGCCTCCTCAGAGTCTTCAAGATAATGCGCAAGTGATTTTCATGATCTTCATAGGTTTTGGAGTATACCAAGATATCATCAATAAATAACACCACAAATTCATCGAGATACTCCTTGAAAACTCTATTCATCAGATCCATGAATACAGAGGGTGCATTAGTCAATCCAAACGGCATTACGGTAAACTCGTAATGCCCGTACCTGGTTCGAAATGCTGTCTTCGGAATGTCTTCCTTCTTCACACACAACTGATGGTATCCAGATCGAAGGTCAATCTTTGAAAAGTATTGAGCTCCATGCAGTTGGTCAAATAAATCATCAATACAAGGTAGGGGATACTTGTTCTTTATCGTTATAGCATTGATCTCCCTGTAGTCAATACATAACCTCATAGATCCATCTTTCTTTTTAACAAAAGGAACAGGGGCTCCCCATGGAGAAACACTAGGGAGAATAAATCCCTTATTACTAAATTCCTCTAGTTGTTTCTTTAGTTCGACTAACTCTACAGTGGCCATTCTATAAGGGGTCTTCGATATAGGCCTTGATCCAGGAATAAAATCAATGGAAAACTCAACTTCTCGTTCTGGAGGATGTCCAGGTAAATCTTCCGGAAATACATCTACAAATTCTTTCACAACAGGTAAATCCTCTATTTGAACATTCCTTTCCTCACCGACGGTTATTCATTCTCTTCCTCCCCAATAATTGAATTAAGTTGAGCTACTGGGGGTGGATCTAAATAAGAATTAGGTGGTGACGATTCTGCTTTAAAGATAAGGAGTTCCTTATCATTATCATCAAGAATCGTAACCTCTTTCTTCTTACAATAAATCTTCTCATCATAGTCCGAAAGCCAGTCCATACCGAGGATTATATCAAACTCAATCATAGGTATGACGATGAGATCAGCAGATAAAGAAAATTTATGTGCTCTAATGGGGACTGATTCACAAACTTTGTTGCAACGATACTTCCCTTAGGAGTTTTAACTGACAACTCCCTTATTAAATCAAATTGGAAATATCTAATTTTCTTAGCAAAACTGGAAGATATGAAACAATGCGACGATCCAGAGTCAAATAATGCATTTTCTAAACTTGAGGAAACCATTAAATTACCTACCACCACGTCTTTTGGAGCTTCTACCTCTGCAGTAGTGATAGCATAAGCCTGGCCTTGATCCCTTGTCCTTTTCTGAGGTAAGTTCTCCTGACACTTAGGACATGCATTTGCATAATTCCCCATCTCCCTGCAATTGTAGCACTGAACGTTGGTAGCTTCCTTCTTCCCCTTGCAATCACGAGCTTGGTGGCCTTTTTCACCACACTTGTAACAGACTCCCATTCCCTTCAAGCAAGTACCAGGATGTTTCTTCCCACATTTACCACAATATGGATATTCAACCTTTCCCTTCTTCCCCTTATTTCCATTCCCAGATTGATCAGCAGGTCTCTTCTTCTCTTGCTTTGCTTTAAAGTCATAAGACTTAGAGAATTCCTTTTCGGTGTTGATAGCACATGAGACAATGTCTCCGTACGATGAAAAGGATTGTGAGACTAATGCTCGACGGAGAAATGGTTTTAACCCATCAAAGAAACGATCAATATTACTTCTTGGGTTGAGAATATAATCTCCAGCATACCTCGCTAACCTTGTAAAGTTAGCCTCATACTTTGTGACCTTCTCATCCTCCTTTTGTCTCAGACCCAGAAATTGCCTTTCTATATCCGCTCTATGGTCACGAGAAAAGTATTTTTCTAAAAACAGATCTTTGAACTCCCTCCATTCCATATTTGATACTTCATCATATTCCTTCGTATTTTGAATCAATGACCACCATTGATCAGCATCTCCAGTGAGGCGGTAAACTGCCATGATAACTTTTTCCCTTTCACTGCTCCCCAAAGCCTGAAATATTTTCTCTAGGGAAAATATCCATTGCTCAGCTACTAAGGGATTTGTATTCCCATTGAACATTGGTGGTTGTTTTCTCATGAATCGATCTAACATTGATCCTCCACGCTGCGGATCAGGGTGCTCCATACGGGTAAGGTTATTATTCATAACCTGAGTAAGTTGTCCCAGTATGGTGATTAGCTGATCGGCACCAGTTGCATCACCAGCCCCACTATAATTATCTTGAGCAGGAGGGCAATCCCTACATGGAGTGTGTGCATTGATACGGTTTCCATTTCTTCCACTAGGCGCCATTTCTAAACAATGGCATAAACTAGATCAGTTTATGAATCAAAATACATAATCCCATACTTATAAAACACTCAACATAAATTGAACTATTTATGGATATAATCCATAATCATAAAAATGTTTTCTTTGAGGAAGTATATACTCATAAACCCTTCATAATGATTTGTAAAGAAAATGAGAGTTATCCTAAGCATATCCCTCGGGAGTGTCGTAACCAAGAGTGCAGCAAGGCCCGTTGTCGTGCACCAGTTCTCGTTCGAGTCTAGCTCAAAGCGGTGTTTTCGGGTTTTACCCCTAGGTACATATGTGCTAGAGCCGCCTCTACCTGCTCGTATCCAGACAGGGATGTATTGCTCGGAAAACTCACAAAATCTCTACAATACCAAAATTCTAGGAAGTTCTTTTATACTAATCCTCAAAGTTCATCTTAGGTCTATGTGCTCTAATCAGAATTTATCTAAATATAGCTTCCAAGGTTTGTACTAAACTTCCTCTGATACCAACTGTAACGCCCCGACCCTAGTTACCCAGAGTCGGTGCATTATTACATAACATTGGCATGATCACAAGAAAGATCAAATCTCGAAAGACCGATTGGTTTAGTAGTCTTGGAAACACTAGATATATTCATAAGTCTTACATTACATCATAAAATGAAAAAACTACTACAAAAACATATTGTCTCCATAATCCACACTCATATCCCCACATAATATCCCTGTAGGTCATTCATAATTTACTTCTTCACTTCCTGGGAAAAATAAAACATAGAAAAGGGGTGAGCTCAAATGCCCAGTAAGGATAACAATATAGTAGAAACTTTCATAAATAAGAATAAACATTTATGGCAATGTATAACTAAAACAAAAGCCTTTTAAACTTGAACATTTAACATAGTATGTCATAAATAAAATGAAATAATGCCATTTACTTATTCACATGGTTATTCTACTAATCGAATAATCACATGCAAAATCAATAACCACTTTCATAATGATGGAATGCATAATGCCAGACTATCATAACCACATAGCCAAGGCCTCGTGCCAAGACTACAAATAAGATTTTGTCAAGGCCTTGTTCCAAGACACTAGTTTGTCTCATGAGACCTACCGATGCATCGAGGAGCTATAGCGGGCTCCACCCGTCACTTACTAAGTCCAATTCATTCCCATATGAAAAGGTTTAAACATAACATAAACATTCGTATTAAAACTAGCATAAGAAATGTCAATAATTTCACCATAAACTATGAATGGTATAAAAATAGCACATCCACAGTCAAACATATCACAAAACCTTGAATACAATATAGAAGTTTTTTATCATAATAAATCAACTTCAAATAATCTTAAAATCCATCAAAGGATGTTGACATAGATGAAATCAAAATTCTTTTAAAAGAAATATCTCCTTTTATTTTGAAATCATTTAAGATCCATATAAAATAAAACAATTTCTTTGAAAATATTCTTATAAGCTTGTAAGGGAAGCTTTGAAGATTTTATAATGGCGGAAAATAGCCGCACCCGCCGTATAAGTTAAAAAAAACATTCTTACCTTAATTCTGTCGAAAAGGTTAAAAAGGACCTTGTTTTGAAAACGACGGAAAGATTCCTTTATAAACCTCTTATAAAAAGTAAAACAAGGGTATAAATGACTTTAACCCATATTATTGTAAATAATAAATATTTTTTTAAATACATTTCGAAGAAACATGGATGTGGATGATAAAGAAATCCCAGTAGATTATTACGTATAAACAACCTCGGATAATGAAGAGATTGTGAAATAACCCTTACCTTATACTTTTCCTTGGTTGGGGTAGGTTAACCTCCTGTATAATGGTGAAATAATTGTTACTAAATTATACAAGAATCATATACATTAATATGATATCAAATATGATCTTTTAATATCGATTTATAATAATATCTTAGTATTATCGTTGTTTCGGGTGTTAACTTACTTGTTTTCTTTTATATGTTTTGTCACATAAGACATTTTTGTAAAGGATAGGTTGTATATTATTCATATCCAGAATGATATCAAGTCCTTAACATCATTTTTAAATCATCAAATGATAATTATACTTGAATGGATACGATGGAGAATGAATCTCATCGCGTTCGTGGAGACGGTAGTCCGTACGTACGCACGAGCGACAATATCATTCTTTTGATATTAAAATAATATATAAATGGTTGTTATATCATATATACAGAATCATTATCATGTTTTATTTATTATTTACATGAGTTACATATCATTATTATACCCATCCAAATAATAATATATTGAATAACAATTACACCACGACGTGGAGACGGTAAGCCGTACGTACGCACGTATGGTGACATGTTATTCAAAGGGTGGATAGGATACTTAATATAGTTGTACCATATTTATAATAACATCACAGTATATATATGATACTGAATTTATTATTTTAGAATGGTAACAACAAAGGAAGAAGAAGTGGAAGAAGAAATGAACTTGGAAAAGGGTGGTGAAATCATTACCTCTTCTTCAGGTTCTTCCTTTTGATTTGATCAAAAGGGATCCTTAGGTTGTCTTTATGATCAAACTAAGGCCTCTAGGTTGTAGTGAGGGATGTTGGGAGAGTATTTGGACAGAGTTTGGCCGAACCAAAAGGCTTTGAAGGTGTGAAGAAATGAGAAGGAGGAGTGCCCTTTTATAAGAGGGGTGAGGGGCACCTTTGGAAAAGCTAGAAATATTAGTTTATAATAAATTCATATTCGGTTTCTAATGGCTCCAAAGTTGACTATTTAAAGGTTAAGGTGGGGATGGGTCGAAAACAACTCAACCAATAGAATTTAGACAGGTTTGGGTACTTATATTAACCTTATCTTTAAGTATTAACTCTAAGTTAATTAGTTTCACTTTTACAATGTCTCTTTGTATTTTTATATAATATGGTTAATAAACTTACTATATACATCCAAGCGACCCCCAAGTGGTCCATTAATGATGAAACTATCATGATATAAGTCTCTTGTCCGAACCTTAGATTTTTAGGAATTTAATATCAATTAATAATATAATATTTGTTTTAAGAACTCTTTTATGTCAATTTTGACACTATTCAATAGTTGATTTTTTTGAAACTCATAACAGATTGATTACTTCGAACAAAGTCAATTAAATAAATCCTAATATATCATATTATCCTAGAAAATTAGTTTAATTCATTAAAAGTTTCATATTATATTTATTTGGGTATTTATAATATCAATTATTTTAATTTTTTACTATTATAGTAATTACTGCATCATCATTGTGTCATAAATAAAATAAATTATTTAATGTCTAAAAATTATAAATAAAATATCATTATGTAGGAAATATTTTTATCTTTCTAATTAATATTTATAATCTAAAATCCAACATATATAACCCTATGTAACAATTGTTTTTCTAAAAGATATATGCTTGTGTCATTTTTGTATTCATTTTAACTTAATTAAAATAAAGTGTCATTATCACTTACAAGTGGATCCATGGGGTCCCAAAATTGACCCAAAGATGCCCATGGTCGACCATGTATCAACCAATAGGGTTAAGACACGTTTTAGGGTAATTTAGTATTATTATAATATTATTTTTTAACCCTTATTTACCGGATTTACCCTTAACCATGGTAAATAAAATATTTACCGCAGTAATTATTCAAAATGTCTAAAAATAAAAGTTACCTATTTACACAATTTGAACATCCTGATTCCAAATATGGAATCCATTTTCCTAAATTCAAAACACAGAAGTGGCAGAAATTAATTTAATATTAATTCCCGCTGTCAAAACAAAAAGCGTGTTTTTAAGAGATAATAACTATCAAAAGATTGACACTTGTTTATGTTCGGTTTAATTGTAAAATTATTTCCAATGACCAACATTATATTAAATGGTAAAAATATATTCTAAATATACTTTAAAACCACTAAAATTCATAATTTATCACTATTAATTATTTTGATTAAAAAAGTTGTTTTTAATTAAAATTTAGTAATTTTCACTATTCATCAAAATATAAAAGTTATCCGAAAAGTACCAAAATTTCACCCTAGGCTAATTTCGATATTCCGAATCCAAAAATGAAGTCCATTTTGAAATATAAAATATATATGATTTCAAAAAGTAGGTATTACTATTCACAACGGCTATTTTAATTAGTTGTGGTGTGTGTTAGAACTCGAGGTTGCGTACAACACACGCTATCGCATTATTCGAAGGGAAACGTACCGTGGAATCTTGGGGTGTTACAATAACAGTTATCAGGAATCCATACATATGGCTCTATTTTAAGTGTTTTATAGGTGACCGTGTCGTTCTCCACTATGTTGGGTGGAAACAGGTGATTCCTCGATGGTTGGACTGAGCCTTTTCTAGGAGACTACAGAGAAGATCAAGTTGATCATAAAAAAAATGGAGATGGCTCAGAGTCGTCAGAAATCATTTTTGGATCATTGTCAATGATCATTGTCGTTCGAGGTGGGTGATCTTGTTTTCTTGAGGATCTCTCCTAGGTTGGGACATCATCAGTTTGGGAAGCAGGGAAAGTTATCTCTGAGGTATATTGGGCCTTTTGAGATTCTTGAGAAGGTTGGTGAGGTGGATTATCATTTGGATTTTCCACCTAGGTTCAGTTCGGTGCACAATGTGTTTCATGGGTTGTAGTTGAAAAAGTATCAGTTGAATTGTGACCATGTGATTTGATGGGATGATATTTAACTAGAACCGGATGCTTCGTTGGTGCACGTGCCAGTGCGGGTTGTGGATTGGTAAGAGAAATTCTTTCATGGTATAAGAATCGGTTTAGTTCGTGTTTTCTGGCAGCATAGTCAGATTCAAGAGGATACATGGGAATGGGAGAAAGATATGATCGAGCAGTGGCCTGATCTCTTTCGGAAAAGGGCGGGATCACTACTTTCTGAGGACAGAAATTCCAATGGTGGGGAGAATTTAGTACCCCTAGCTTGAGGTATGTGGCCTTTTTTATGCATTTTTATGTGTTTAAAATGCATGGGATGAGTTTGGAAGAGGTTGGGAGAGTTTGGAATGGTTTTGGATGAGTTTGGAGGCTTTTAAATGGGTGAACGGTTTGAGCACGGTTAAGGAAAACCGTACGGATGCTGCAGGAAACCCTGAAGGGAGAGATAGTAGGCTTTGCATGGCCTGTGTACGGTTTTCCAAACCATGCGAGGAAATCGTGAGGACCCTTTCTCTCTATGTAGTAGCGTGAGCATGGTTAGTGCACAGTTTGCCAAACCGTGCGGGCTAACCGTGTGGCCACTTAAAGTTGGTGTTTTTAAGTCCGAGCACCCTCGGGCTTAACCTAAAACACTCCAATCTTCCTCCCACTAGAGCCTCACTCGGGATTTCAGGTTCTTGGGGGTTGGAGGGGCTCTCCCACTCGGTTTGGAAGGATTTTGAAGTGGTTTCTTGGTGGTTTGAAGGTGGTTTCTCCCGGTTAAGTCTCTCCTCTTGGTTTTGTTGTGTTTTCCTCTAGATCTGCATCCCTCTCTTTCTTGGTTTTCTATATCTACACTTGTTTTTTGTAGATCTAGGGTTGTGGTTTCCTTGGATGTTAATTTTAAGGCTTTTGGATGTTAGGGAAAGGGATCTAGAGAGGTTTCGGTGGTGCGTTCATTGGATTTGAGGCTCGGTTGTCCGTGTGTCGATTTCTTAGGAACCCTAAAGGTAGGTGGATTCTCTCTCAAATCCACTAGGTTAGAACTAGTGGTTATTTGTTTAAAATTAATTTTTTGTGCTGAAAAAATTAATTGTGGTTTGTTGTGAGAAATTGGTTTAAAATCCCTTGGGTGATGTTTTGGGGATCTTTGGGGAAAAGGGGGTTTTATGGTGAAATGCTTTTATTGTGGATTTTTAAATGGATATTTTAAAATGGGATGCTATGGTTGATTTTTGAAAATGATTGATGGAAATGGTTTTCAATAAGAAGTTTGTTTTATTTAAATATGGTTTGGCATGGAAAATGGTTTTCAATAATTGGGTGATTTATTGAAGTGGATTGATATGAAATGGAATTTGGTTGATTGCATGATATTGTGACCTTGATTCGTTATATAGTTGGTTTTTATTGATTTTAATGTTGTATGGAAGTGGCGATAAGTACCACTGTAAAAAGGGGGATGGATAGTGGATAGAAGGGCCACCATAAAAGGATAAGTGGACAAGAAGTGCCACTAGGTGTGAATGGGTGAACGGGTTGGACGAAAGCTCCACCGTTTTGGTTGTTTGGTTGTTCATTGCTTTGCAAGTTGGAAATTGTTTTGCTAATGTTTGAATGATGAAATGGATTGTGTCATGTTTGGTTGGATTTCCCTTGGTTGCTTGGTTTGGGTATGATGGCTTGGTAAGGGTGTGTTTGGCTTATGGAGATGGTTTCACTTGTGATTATTTTATATAAATTGTTTTATATAAATGTGCTAATGGTTTTATCCTAGTGGCGTGTGTAGGGAAGTCATTTGGGGAAAACCTATTATGTTTTAGTACTCACCCCCTGCTTTGGCACATTGGTGTCTTTACAGATGTTGTGTATCGTGACGTGGGAAAAGGTAAGGCATCTCCCTCCTTTAGTGGTGCATTGTTATGTCTTCGTGGAGCTTGGAGGTTGGAGCTTGGTGTGGAGATTTGGTGGTATCATGGTTCGTAGTGTTTGTTGTTTGGTTTCCTCTTGTACTCTGATGTCATGTAGACAGGTCTGGTTGAATTGATTTTGGGTTGTATTGTGGTGTAACTAGGTTGTCTTTTGGGAATGCATGTTTGGTTGTTTTATTTACATGCATCATATAGTGGTGGTTAGTGGATTGTTTGGTCAGTTTTGTCTTAAAGGGGAAATCATTCCCCAAATTTTTCTCAAAAGCTGCAGCATTTATTGCCAGCCTTTGGTGCCTTGGGAATGTCGCTTAAGGCCAAGTAACCCTCATTGCCTCCTCAAGCCAATAATGTAGGGGCGGGGTGTTACATTGATATTTTCAAATACTTCTATAAATTGATTTTTCTTTAAAGGAAACATCATATAAGAAGCACATGGAACTTTACATTAATTTTTAGCAATACACAGATGATATAGTTTTGGTTCAATACCTTAGTCCAAAAAGTCATGTTGATTTCAAAAGTCATCTTTAGTCATTCCCTTGATATTTAGAAGAATTGAAATAATTATTTGACATATATTTTTCTCAATGTTCATTACATCAAAACAATGATGTAATAAATTTGATAAACAATATTTCAAGTCAAAAAAGATACTTTTCTACTTCAAATTATAAATGGATTCAATGCCAATATTCTACCAGATTATAGATTTTATTTGAGATTTCCCTAATAAAAATCTAAAATCTTGTAATTCATTAAGCACAGCAGTTCCTGGTATACATTGTGGTGTCTTTTCATTGTTAATAATATTGTCAAACTTCCATCGATTCTCCCTATATGGATAATCCAATTTCATGAATCATTGATGCCCCATTAAACTGAAACTATGATGGTATTTATGTCTTTTAGATCATGTATTAATTATACAAATTGAACATGCTATTTCTCTATTGATTCTATAACCAAATATCATTTCATAAGAATGGTAATTATTTATATTTTATAGAATTTCATCATGAATCTAAATTATATTTTTTGAAGATGCATCAAATTTTCACACACTGACTTCCCAAAGTTCCTTTAACTATTTAATTAAATCATGCAAGTAGACATCTATATCATCACCCTGATCATATGTTCCAGATATTAGTATACTCAAGAAATATAATGTTTTTTTAATTATAATCCATGAAGGATGATTATAAATGTGAGTAAAAACTAGCCATGTGATGTGAGAATTAAGAATCTGACCAAACATATTAAAACCAACACATGATATACCTAACCTAACAGTAAATTAATTAACTCAAAAGTTAGGATGTCATGCAACAAATTTATTCTATGTTGATCTATCTACAGGATGAACCAACTCATAATTATATTTTATTATCTCATCATCATCCCATCACATATTTCTTGAGATTTTAACAAACATGAATAGATTTTTGACCCTATAAATCAATGAAAAGTGTCACATGACTTTCTATGCCTCATGAGATTGTGTTATATCTATATTTGGATTCCATCGAGATATACCACATTCTTTACTACCATTTTTGTATTATTTTCCCTACAATAATAAGCTATAACCGTTTGGTAAATCATCAAGTCTAATAGTTTAAAATCCAAGCTAGTTAATTAACGTGCATGCAAAATAATGATTTGAGGGAATATCTCCCTTATTTGGAAGTGGGTTCTTTAAAAAGGTAAGAATATAATCAATCATGGTTATAGAAATTACATACATGTTCTTCCATGTTATATTAAAATTAAAAAATCAATTTTTTAATTTTATAACATTCCTGATACACAGGAGCCCTAGAAACATCCATTAATTTTTTCACTCTCTCAACATCATCTTTTACATTTTTCCATCATCTATATTGATATAGTTGGATTCTTACATTTTCATAGTATTTTTATCATAATGATTCACAATTGGAAACTGATTAAATATAAAATTCTCTATACCACTCCTTTTATTTCATTAATGAATAATAGAAGATTTCCTTGTCTCTCCATTGTGATACCAAACAAAATAGTTTATATGAAATCTAACTTTTTATATTTGGTAGATAAATTATTCCCAAAATAACCAAGGTCTTAAAATATAATTACAACATGGAAAACATATTAGACCACCATCTGAATTATTTTTAAATGAAAAAACTAAAAAAATCCAAATTCATCTAAAACATGGATGATATCTGATCAGTGTGATACATCAAGATTATATTAATTCTAATTGTGGAATAAAAGATTATATTGATACAAACATTGTGAACAATAATTAAAATTTTCATTAAAAATAATATTCATTTGAATACATGGATTAAGAAACAAGTAGTACATACTATTAAATAAGGTATAGGTAGTGAGAGACAATTTAATGAAATTTTATTCAATAGAAAAATCAATATTCAAACATTTCACACAATATTAAATTTAAATTAATTATACTGAAATTTTGATCATTCAAATAATAAAATATAAAATTTAAATGAATAATTTCATAAATCTATAATATAATCACAATTCAAACAAATTAATCGAGTAATTAATTAAAAACCTAATATATATGATACATAATAATAAATTTATATTTATTCCAAGTATGTTTAAAACCCAAATCATTTCTCCCTGCATATCCAGTATAACCATTTTCTCTTCAATTATGAAATCACATAACAATTTCCCCCCCAACATGAAATCTCTTGTATTTTATATATATATATTTATAAAATTAACATTCATAATACCATCAAGACATAATTTACAATCATATGTCTATATAAAATTTCCAATAAGATAATCCAAATACCATTTTTAAAATGAAAGTCATCAAAACATACTAGTAGATATCCAAAAAAGAAAAAGATAAATGAAATTATTTTTCAAACAAAATCCTTATTTTGAATATGAAATAAATCCAATTAAACACATATGTATTTATCGTGGAAAACATTTACTCAATAATAAAAATAGTGTCTCACTCGACATCAAAACTCTTATCTTTGATAGATATGTTTTTATCAGTGAAATATTCTTAATAGCATCAAGACATGATTTATTATCACATGTATGCATATCATTTCTAATAAGATAATATAAATACTAATTTTAATATGGAATTCATCAAACCACACTAGTATGTATCTAACCAAATAAAAAATATAAAATATGGTATAATTGATGAAAACTAGTAATGACCCAAATAAAGTATACGATATGGAGTAGAAAAATACTATTAAATTGAAATTAATTATTCAAAAAAATTGATCATTCGATTATAAAAATAGAATATTTAAATGAATAATTTCATAAACCCTCGATACAATAATAAAAAAAATACTATAATAATTAATTACATAATTATTTATTATATATTACACAAAAAAACTTTATATTGGATTTATGTAAAATTATTGAATAACTAAAATAAAAATACAAACATATATATATCTACTAAAATCATAATTATTATGAAATATTATAAAAAAATAATCAAAATTAACCCTTATTAATGAATAGATAAGAATCGATCCCTAATAGGATCTCAGTTAGGTTTTTATATGTTGATAAAAATAAAAATGATGCTCAGAATAAGAGATGATTGATTTGGAACTCACTAATTTTATGTCGAATAAGAACGAAATCAAAAAATAAATTAATGATGAAAGTTCTATAGGGGATAATAGAGGGGAGTTTTACACTAATAGAAAGGGTTATTAGGGATCATGGGAGTACTGGGGAGGAGGGGTGGTTATACCTAATAATTCTCAACCTTATACCAATGGTTTTTTAAAATCTATTGGTATTGAATACTCGATAGTAATGGTTTTTAAAAACCATTTGCATAGGTTTTCGACTATAACCCTATACCAATGGTTCTAGAAAATCATTTTTATAGAGTAATTGGTACAACCTCATATTCTAACGGTGTTATTTTTATTTAAATTCTTTTAATTTCATGTCTTATATGTTTTATCCAATTAAAAATTATGTTTATTTTTTTTATTTGGAATATGAATATCTATTTTTTCCTTACCCGTAGATAGATCATGATTTGATTACCTCATTTATATATCGTAGTTGATAGGCCTTGATATAATGGTAACCCAAGTATCCTTATTTTTGTTTTCTCTCTCATGAATTTTTAGCTCAATCCGTGTTTTACTCTGGTGGTGAGTCATATGATTTTGTGTTTCCCACTCCAACTATGTTTAGCTTGCAATCAAAGTTCCTTACATATTTTTTCAATACATGTGTTCGACATCCCACATAACCTTTCTAACTCACAAACACCTTCTCTACCATTGAATGAACTGATTGCCTCCTTCTAAGGGCATTCAATTTCATGAGGTTTTCAGTTTCAATTCTCATTTCTTTTGTTAGTTTAAGAGGAGTGAATTATATGGAATTTATGATTTAAATGTTGTGTAAGATCAAGAGACATTATCAAAAGAGGCCACATATGAGTTTCCTAGGGTCCCCCAAAGTTGTCTATCTTCATCATTACCAAACATGGTCTAGGGTTTTGGTGGACAGAAGTGGAGATCATTGACCTTCATCATATAATATTATTATGTGAAGGGGAGAATCGGTATCCTAATCTCCATTTGAGATTCATATAGGTTCAAGTTTTAAAACCTGGAATTTTAAGAATATTATTTCACCTTTCTTGTTTTATTCTTGCTGATTAAATATTTTTTATCCCAATATGTGTGTTCATAGCATGAGTCTATCCAGGATGTCATATTTCTAGCTATATGTTATAGATTTTACCATAACAACCTGGTCTAGATAGAATTGATCCTCATATGGTTACTTAATTCCCCTTTTTATTAATTTTGTGTCTTGTAGTGAAGATGATTTCTTTTATTTAGTAATAAAGCTTTTTGGTGGTGTTTTCATTATGAACATAGGTCTACAGTGGACTGAAGCATGATACATATTTGTGTTCATGAGTTTTTTAAAACCATATTAATATTGAATCCATATTTTCACCACTATTTTATCATTAATCGAATTAACTATTTTTAAATAAAGATTCCAATAACTAGAGGAGTGGATCTTCGATATCGAATAGGGACTACAACACCACTACTTTCCCTGACAGTTTATTCCTCCACTTTAACCCTATAAATTTGGGTGATATCATGGGTTAAAAATTTTAATAATATATCCCCAATTGGTAATAAAAATCATTACCTTTACCTATGGATATAGATCTCCTAGACCAAACCATTTAATTTTGTGTTTTCTTTTCCCTTATTTTTCTTATAATTGAGTGTGTGGTTTCTAGTAAGAGTGGTAATCCTAAAAACAACCAAAATATCATCTCCTTGCATAATTATTTATTATCATTTTAACACAATGAATTTAACTTTTTTATATGATCTCATTTTTTCACAAAACGTTTATAAATACTACTATAAAAGTTGGTATTCATATAGAACATAAATGAGTGATAGTATAAGGGATTTCATTATCATTAAGGATTTCTACAAAACATATTTTTTCAAAAATAGTACCCACCTCCCTCCCATGCCACTTGCAACTTCTTCCTTCACATCCAATTTTTTATTCACACTCATGAATTTTATTCTATCGATAACACATGACCATTAATATTAGGTACCTCCCCACTTTTTTCATCAATTATACCTCATATTCCTCTATTAAATTATATATATTTCATCCCCACTTATCAGAATCAATTTCCTTTAAACACACATTTTCACTATCATGCATCATTCGCCCTTTTCATTACTGCAACGTCACCTGAAAGCTTCATAACTGTCATATAACCCACCTACATTTTTGATGTTGTATCACCTTATCTCATCATTGTTATAGTTTCTCAGGGAAAATTATCGCTTACCTTTTATAGAGGGTCCAATAAAAATTTTATAATAAAATTTCAACTAGAACATTGGGTCTAATATTGGAACTTATATACCAAGATCCATACGAACAATCAATGTTCCAGCAAAACATGGATTATAAATTTATATGGTTCATCCATATAATGAAGAAGATTATATTCCATATCATTGATGCTTATTCTGTATTTGTTTGTGATACTTCCATCTCTCCCACTTCACACTATTATGACCACCTCCCTATTAGCGTCTCATCCAAAAACCGTCATTATTTCCATCTTTATTATCATCTTGGAAAGGAACCGTCATCTGCGTGGGTACAATATTTTTAAAAGAATGGTCAAAAATACCCTATTTTCTAATAGTGAACATAGAATTTAAAGTTAATATAATACTATTATATTTCAAAAAAGAAACATATTTCGAATTTTAAGGGGTTTTCAGGTCTAATTTTTCTAAATTAATATTTATTCCAATTTTTTCTACATGCATGAAAATTTGTGATTTATTATTATTAAAAAAAATTATACTTAACCTTATATATTTTTATGGGTCTTTTACTTAGGACTGGTTGTTTTTACATGGGATATAATGTCTCATTAGCCTACTTCCCATTCTATTTCTTCACCCATGCCTATTTTCCTTGCCACCTCATCAATCAATTTAGCATGTGCGACTAGCCATTGATTTTTTCACCTCTCTCTTGATTGTGGTCTTCCATTTTTTGACATACCCCATTTCTACCATTTCATTTTTTTTTGTATGACTCTGTGGCATGAGATAGTTGGCTGGACTATTAGGATGTCCTCTATTACTTTTAAGGGGATTGATGGCCACCTACAGCCCCATCATTTTAAATATAATCATTCATTCTCTACCTATTGGATACAATCTTTTTATCCTCTAGTTAAAACCTATTCTTTGAGAGAGCTTTCTATTCAATGAATTCCAGTTCAGAGCCTATCATATCTTCATTTTTTCTTCTAGATCATTGTTTATAGTGGATTTTGTGATAATAATCCTTCCTTGTGAGTAATTTTTTCTTTTAAATAAACTTAGAAGAACTCATAAGGATATAATTCAAGATAAATAATAATAGGACCTTTTTAATTCCCATGATCCCAGACATCAAAATTTAGAGACCTTAAGGAGATATGGACCCACAAAAAGAACTATATTTTTTTGGGATTATAATTTCTCAACCTTATTTAAATTTTTATTAAAGAAGTTGTTTAAAGAACCTATTCATATTTTCCTTTAATCTGTATCTAAACTTTTCTTGTATCATTTTGTTTTTTTTAGATTAAGAAAATACTCGTGTGTTGGTGGTGTTCTTATTGTTCTAATAGGCCACAAAGGAACCAAAGCATATTAAATTTGGTTTTCTCCTTTATTTTATTCTTTTTTATTTGTTTAATTAAATATGTATTCTTTATTATATTTGGAATCATTTTATGTTGTATTTTTTAAACCATTTGAATTTTATTCATGTTTTGGTTTCTGTCTTAATTATATCTATTCATACTCTTGAAAAATAGTAGTAATTTTCTGATATAGACTCGCATCAATCCAACATGATGAAATGGTTCAAGGAAGGTGGTGATGTAACTTTCAGACTAGAGATCTTTGTGTGATGTTTACTAGAAAGGGCCATGTAATGATGCATAGTTTATATGTGATATTTACATCTGAAATAAATATGTGTTATATTATATTATATATTATATATTATATTATATTATATTATATTATATTATATTATATTATATTATATTATATTATATTATATTATATGATATTATATTATATTATATTATATTATATTATATTATATTATATTATATTATATTATATTATATTATATTATATTATATTATATTATATTATATTATATTATATTATATTATATTATATTATATTATATTATATAAATAAAACACATAGAGAAACAAATAATACATTATTTCATAAATAAATATTGTTACATTAGTTATAAGAAAAACCAATTAAAATTTCAAACATTAATATTGGAAAAAAATAATAAAAAATAGAATGGAATAATTTAGATCCTTCGGATCTTCTAGAATCATCACTACCATGAACAATACTATAGAAAATAAAAATAATATTAATAAGCCAATCCAAATCTTTGAAAATGAATATATAGAACCTTGGGATGAATTTTAGTGAATAATGAATGAAATAATGAAGTGTTATTTATAAGAGGTAATATTACCATTGTAATTATAACCTAACCATTTGGAATAGTAAACTTACCATTATGAATAGTAACATGACTGTTTGGAATAGTAAACTCACCTCAAAATAATAAAATGTAAAATAAATAATATTTATCATGATGGATTTAAGAAAATATGAATATTATAATTCCATAAAATAAATATTGTGATTAAAACCACAAAGAAATTATACAAATATTTTTTAATAAACTTTATTTTAATTTATTGCATAAAAATAATAATTTTTATATTAAAAATTAAAAATACCTCTGTAAGAAAATTATTTTGATGAAATTTATATCGTTTTTATAATATGTACATTGAAATATTTTTAGGGTTCTTTTTTTTAATTTTCAGAAATACATCAATTTTTAAGTGAATAGTAAAATTATTATTTTTCAAATACCACATGTTTTATAAAAAAAATAATGATGCAATAATGTTTTAATAAATCCTAAATAGATTATTTCATCCCAAAATATATTTTATAAAAAAATGGGTCATTTAAAAAAAACATAATTTCCAAACCTAAAAAGTATTTTGTAAAGTCTAATGTCTTATGTATTCTATTAAAAACTATTTTATTATTTTTTTTCCACCATTCTTTTTTATTAAAATATTTAATTCATATTATCAAGTATTTAAAAATCTTAAAATAATGTTATTTAATTAAAATATGATTCAAAATATCAATGATATCACTATTACAATGTTTACCTTCGATGTAGTATTTTATTTAATATTTTAACTCATAAAAACCTCTCTCCTCGAGTATAAATAACCTATCTCCCTCCCCATGGAAAACTGCTCATAACTCACTTACCAAAACCAAATATCTACCCAAATTCTCTCTCATATTAACCTTGTCACCCTTAGGGATGTTATCTATTAAACCAACTCCAATCATTAGGGGTTTTAGTGTCATACAAGAGAAGAAACATCGAGAAAATAGTAAGTTTTTTTCAACTCTTCTCTCATTTTCCTTTTCTCTCCATATTTTTCACAATTCCATTCAAAAAAATATTTTAATATTAGTGAATAAGTTTTTTTAAATTATAATAATTAATTTAACATACTGAAAAAATTTTATTGAGGAAGTATTTATATTTCAGACTTCTCTTTCTTCTTCTTTGAAAAATGTCCCATTAACGGTGGGTTAACCACCAACAATGATGTTTCTAATTCCTTTATTATCACCAAAATTATGGATGATTAGAAGAAATTATTTATGATAAATTAATATATATGTATATATATTATGATTCTAGAACTAATTTTCCTTATTTTTAAATGACCTTGATCAAAAATAGAGAAATTAAAACAATACATGATATTTTTAAGGAAAATTTGACATGAAAACATTTCATCTTTAACCACGGTAATTAAGAAATAAAATCCAATTATTATAATTTTTAAATATGGAAAATGGATATAATTCAATTCTAGTTAAATTTTTTAAATAACCTATTTTTATTATTCAGAAGGTGGAAAATCGATGAAATAAAGAGGGATTTATTATAAAGGGAATCTCAAACCCAAACTCTTTCTTTTTGGGTTATATCCTCTTTCAAATTATTATATTTATGGATGTTCTTAGGATTTCTCTCAAATTTCATTACACTATTATATTCCTTTTTATTTTTGAGATATACAAGTTTTTTTCTTGAAAAAAGTATTTCTAATCAAAACCTAACGATTTATCAAAATGGATTAATTTTTGTAATACTCATATTTGAATCCTCTTGAGTTGTTTCTCCTTCAATGAAAAATAATCTTTTATGAAAAATTATGATATAACATATTCATTTGGGAACCCCAATGTTTATTCCATAAGGTATGGTTTGTGAAATCATTTATGAATCCCATTCATCATCATGGGTTTATTTCATGGCTATGATTGTTATAAATTCTATTTTGTATACTCGATTATGATAATTTTGTTATGAAACTGGTGGGCCTAGAATTATATATCTCTTTGATGCATTGGTTAATGTAATATATCTCATGATATTTTATGAATTATTCCAAAAAATGATTCTATATTTGTTCCTAATTATGATTTTATGATTTATGCATATATTTTATGTGTGAATCTGATGTTCTATTTGTTCAGAGGTATGTGTAAAATTTGACCACTATGACATAATGTTTCACTATTATTATTATTATTCCAAATTCCATAAAATTATCAAATGTTTCCCTCACGATTATGATTATGATCTTATTATTAGGATATAATTATGTTCATTATTATCACCCATGTACTATTGACTCATGTCCCTTATTCCTCTACTAAATATGTATTTAGCTAACCCCTTTCATTAATGTATGTCCATAGGTGATTACATGCATTAAGGAGAATTTAATAAATTTTAGGATGATAAAGAATAATGATTAAAATAATGTCAATGTTTTATGATGTATAGGTGATATATAATCCTAATTTTTCCATGATACGAAACCTTTTGATCCTTTAATGTATTATTATTATGTTGTTTATATTAAAAATGATGTATTAGTTATGTAAGAAAATCTTGGGTCACTATTTTTGGTATCATAGGTACTGTTTAGTTAATTTGAGATTTAGGATTAGAAAATGATAGCGAAAACCATAAGGATAATTCTAAGTATAGTTAAACATACTATTCTTTGGTAAAGTATAAGAGTGTGTGGTTTTTGAGTAATGAAATCCCTATCTGGACACTACAAGTACATGTGGATTTTGCATAGTTTCTCCTAAGGGTAATAACCCTAAAAAGGGAACATTGGGAATTGACTCGACCATCACCCAGTGCATGAAAAAAATTACTTTCTATACGCCATGTTTTACACTCATATATAATATACTTTGGTTAATCAAAAACTACATACAAAAAATTATGAATGATAAATAATTAAATTACTTATTCCTATTAAAGTTAGATAAGGATGGAGTTATATGATTCTAGAAGCATCATTTAAAGAAAATATTAAACATAAAGATCCCTTAAGATATTTATTTATAATTAATTTTTTCACAGGAATAAATTATTTATTCATAGTTTATTAACATATATTTTTTCAAACCTTTTCTATTTTAGAAAATGGTGGAAACCCAAAGAAATATGACCAAAACACATGTGAATGAAAATGAAATGATTGGATAAATGACATTCCAAATGATATGGGAGGTGTTGTTTATAACTTTATGTTGATGCTTTACTAGCTATCTCAGGCTCCAAAAAATAACATGAATCAGGTGTATGCTCTACCGTTGAGAAAGATGGAGCAACTAGAAATTGACACTTTTATGCGGCAATAAACACCGTTATTCAGTGGTCCTTCTAATCCACTTTTTCTTTAATAGTGTATTAACTCAATATAGGATACATTTTAGTTCTCTAATTTTATGAAATGGATTAGGTTACTCATGTTTTATTTCATTTGGATGGAGAGGCTGGTCAGTGGTTGGAGTTCATAAATAATTCCAAGCCATGATATAAAATGGAAGAAATGGAGTGAGATGACTTTAATAAGTTATATATTAACAAGTATTTCCCTAGAAATATTTTAAAAACGATTGAGAGATAATTCCAAGAGATTAATAAAAATACAAGTGAATCTTTTATGAGTAATGAGGAAAACTTCACAAGGATTATAAGATACACCTCGGGTATTTATCAACAATGATAGAAAAATAGATAGATTCTTTAGTGTTTTCAAACCAAATAATAGAAAGGCTCAAGCTGTCAAATAATTTGGTATTTACATATAATTATTTTTATGTGCTATAAAATTATCGATGGAGTTCATAGAATGGTCCCATGGTTATGGTGATATGAAATAAAAGTTGGGTTTTCATGCTAGATGATCAAATGATAGACGAAGGAAGATCCAACCACCCATAAGTCAAGAATGTGGAAAGAAGCATTAGGGTAATTTCCTCAAAGGGATATTGAAATGATTTAAGTGTGAGATAGAAGTCCCCCATTCTCCTAATTATATAAGAGGCATGAGGAACCTGGACAATGTGATGGAGGAACTGAAGGTGCCACCCATGGTTAATTACTTCAACTATAGAGATAAATATAACTATGCAAGCTTATGCTCCAAACCATAAGTAATCAAGGGTAATTAGAATTAACAACCACTAAATACAATGGATAAAGGTAAATATTATTCCATCACTACCAATGAGGTGGAACAAAAAAATGAGAATGTATAAGGGACGCTTCCAATTCACTCGAGAATGGAAAAGGTTTTATTTGATTTTGGTTCTTTTTATTCATTTATATATAAAAAGTTTGATATAACTATTGAATAAAAACTCTGATACCTTGAAGTATATATATCTATGAAAAAACTAAATTGTGCAATAAATACAACCCAAGTGTTGGATAATTCTCCTGTTAGTGTATTTGGGAATATTTTTCCAGAAAATCTCATTATCCTTCCCTTGGTAGAATTTGAATCTATAATAGGCATGGATTGGATGTCCTTATATATATCTCACATCAACTATTAGTAAAATAAAATCTCTTCCAATATTTTGAACCAACCCATGATTCTATATAAATTAAATAAATATCATAAATATACCTTGGAAAATGCCTCAGTGGTGTAGGAGTTGATACCCTGTGAAGAAGTATACCTTTCCCAAATGGTTGAGTTAAAGGAAAATATAAACCTTGAGGAAATTCCCATTGTGAGGGAATATAGTGTTGTATTTCCTAAATAGTTGTTCTAAATTCCCATATATCATGAGGTATATTTCTCAATAGAAATCATACCCTGTTCCAATCCTTATAGTATGGCCCTAGTCAAACTAGAGGATTTAAACAAGCAGTTATAAGAGCATGTGGATAATAGGTTCATATTACCTAATACAACACCTAGGGGTGCAACAGTGATCTTTGTAAAGAAAAAAATTTGGATCAATGTGGTTTTGTATAGATTACTAAGATCTCAACAAGATCACCATAGAGAACAAGTATGACATCCCAAGGAATGGTGAATTGTTTGATCAACTATGAAGAGCTAAATACTTTTTAAAGGTGGGTATTTACCCTGATTTCATAAAATGTATAGACCCTATGAGTTAATTTTGATTCCCTTAATACTTACTAATAACCACTCAATATTCATGTATTTGATAAATATAGTTTTTAGAAACTACATTGAAAATTCTTTGGTAGTATTTATTTATGATATTATCATTTACTCCAAGAGAAAATAAGAACATGAAGGGAATATAAGGACCGTACTAGTGATATTAATAAAGGATAAATATTTATTATAGGTTTAGTAGGTTTGACTTTTAGATATATAAAGTCACATTCTTGGGTCATGTTATCACAATTTATGGAATTCATCTAGATCCTTAAAATTCAAATTAAATTGATGAATGACCCAGGCTCACTAGTTTCATTGAAATTCATAGTTTTCTTATCTTAGTTGTGTACTCCTGATATTTTGTGAGAAACTTATCATCATTGTCTATCACACTAAATAAGTTAACATGGAAATGGATAAAGTATGTTTAGATGGAGGAATGTGAGGAAATATTTAAAGAGATTAAGAAGAGGCTAATTATTTAACATGTACTCACACTACCATCAAGTGGAGATGGTTTAGAATATATTTTGATTCTTCAAATAAATTATTGGGTACTGTACTCATGAAAAATGAAAAAGTGATAGCCCATGTCTCATGAAAGAAGAAGAACCATGAGTATAACTACTGAAATCATGATCTAGAGTGTGAAACTATGATATTTTCCTTCATGATTTGGTGACACTACCTCTATGGTGGAAGTGTTCCATAAATATAGATACCAAGATTATGAAGTATGTATTCACATATAAATAGCTAAACATGAATCAATAAATACGGATAGATCTAATCAAGGACTACGATTACTCTATTCACTGTCATCCTGGAAAGTAGGATAAGGAAACCGATGATATTAGTATAAAATAATCTACTACTCTATCTACGATGCTGATAGTGAAAGACAATATCTTCATGAAAATTAAAAGGATGGATCTAGAGATCATAAATACAAGGATACATCCTACCTTACCTAAATTATTTCCAAGACATCTATCCATGTGAAGATATATAAGGCATAAAGTCATGATCTAGAGTTTCAAAATAAGGTGGAAGTGGTAAAGGATATGATGCTTCAATAATTATTCATATATAAAGATGGCTACATTTAGTTTGTAAGTAGAATTTGTGTTCCTTTGTCCTTGGAGATAAAGAAAGCATTGTTGGATAATTCTCATAGATCATATTTCTCCATCCAACCCAGAAGTACGAAGATATACCATGATTTTCAAGACAACTTCTTGTGGGAAAACATGCAGATGGATATTGTTGAGTACACCTCAATGTTCTTGGAGTATAAGAAATTTAAAGAAGAATGACATAATCCCAAGGTGATGATGAAACAATTTCCCATACCCACATAGAAATGGGGGGATATCACCGTGAAATTTTTCACTAGTATCCCAAATACATACAAATAAGCAAAGTTATATGGGTTTTAGTGTATCAACTCACCATGATTTCCCACATCATCACTATTTCACATGATTTCTCACTTTAACAACAAGATGAGATATTCATGAAAAAAGTGGTGAGGTTTTATGGGAATACTCTTTTGATCATCATTGACCATGATATAAGTTTAACATACAAATTATAAATAATTATTCAACATTATTTAAATACTTAATTGAATTTTAGTACACCCCATCACCCCCAAACTGATGGTCAATCTGAAAGGATGATTTAGACACTTTAAGTCATGTTGAGATCCTTCTGAATGAAATTTTGAGGAGGATGGTATTAACATCTCCCATTAGTTATGTTCTCACACAAAAATAGATTTTACTCGAGTATTCAAATGTCTCCATATGATTATCTTTTTGGGAATAAATGTAAAAATCCTACTTTTTGGGATGAAGTTGGTGAATAAATGATAGCTAGACCCAATCTTGTAAAATAAATAATGGATAAGGTTCAAGCCATCCAAAAACATATAAAATTTTCTCAAATTCAGTAGAAGATCTATATTAATAACCACTGAAGGGGCTTCAAATTTGATGTTAGTGAACAATTTTTTTTTAAAATATCCCCATAGAAGAGATTCATGTGGTTTAAAAATAAGGGAAATCTTATACTTTGGTATATTGACCCCTTTGAGATCCTTGATCACATAGGAGTAGTGGATTGTTAGCTAACACATCCAATAAACATTTCTCAAGTACATGATGTGTTCCATGTATCTCTCTTAAGGAAGTACACATCTGATCCCAAAAATATACTGAATATAGAGGTGGTAAGGTAGATAATAACCTCTCTTATATGGATCATTAATTAATTATCTTGGAAAATATCAGAAAAGTTTTACACAATAAGACAATTTCCTCTTGTCCTAGTATTGTGTAAGAACCATAAATATTATAAGGTAATGTGGGAACCAGAGGAAACAATGATACAAAATTACCCTCATATATTCTCAACTAAGAATATGTGTTGAAATTTGAGGGATGAAATTTATAAAGATGGGAATAATTAATGACCCAGAGTTTATATGAGATATTTATTCTTGAATAAATATGTGTTAAATTATATTATATATAGTATTATAAAAATAAAACACATAGATAAACCAAAAGCACTTTATTTTATAAATGGATATCGTAACATTAGTCAGAAACTAAACCTTTAAAATGATAAACATTACAATGAAAAATAAATATAAAATAAGAAACGTAGATTTGAAAAATCAAGATCTTTCCAATCTACTAGAATCATCACCCCCATGAATAAAATTATAGAAAAGAAACATAATATTAATAAACTAATAAAAAAAATATAAAATAAAAATATAAAACTTTAGTAATAATTTTAGTGAATAATATATGAAGGAATGATGTAGTGACCAAATATTTTCATACATTTATTTCATATTTTTAGATAAATATTAAAAAAATTACACAAACACATTCTTGAGTACTATAATTGTTTAGTGTATTTAGAGACTACGTACACAATATTCTAATTTGGTTAATGATCTTTATCATATCCCATACATATCATCCCCTTTAGTACTATTCACAAATATACCATACTCAAACCCTTTATTCATAACTTGGGGAAAGTAAACATAATAAATGGTGATCTCAGATGCTCAGTAAGGGTAAACAAGGGAGTAATGTAAGCATAAATGAACATAAGTGTATGAGAATAATAACATGAGACTGTAAAACCATTCCCTTTATATTAAAGATCATAATCTTGAGTCATGACATGAAAATTAAGATTTTATAAGACACAAATCATAAGTAAATAAAATAACAAGATCAAAGAGAGGATAACATTGGTATAAGACATGGAATCATAGAATATACACAACCATAGTGAATCATTTAATTTATATTATAGGACCATTACCAAGGATATTTTTGTGTAATTTTTTTGCCCCCCAAACCATTATAGTAGTCATGGTTTACTACCAAGACCATCAAATGAGACAAAGTCCCATAATAAACTAGGTTCTCCCATTTCTTGTCTTATTTATCTCATGAGATATAAATCATCAACCATTGTATTAGAGGGATATATAGGTCCCACCCATCATATAATTAAAATCATATGTTTGTGTTCCATAAGATTATAAAACATTAAACATATCAAAACTAATGAAATGAAATGGTTTTCTTAATAATTTCATCATATCATACCCTATGGAAAAGATACAGGTTTCATATTAATTTCATCATTTCATCATAGCATAACCATTGAAAATAACTATGTTTCGTAATCATTTTATCTTGCTATAACCTTTGGAAGAGAAGTGGGTTTATAAACACTATTCCATAATAAACATAAGACATTAAGAGAAAGAATAAGAATGGTATACTTGGATCATATCCCTGGTAAGGAATAGGAAAAATCAATAGATGTAATATTATATGGAAACTTATTTTGAAATATCATTTAAAACATTTCATGAGTAAAATATATTTTCATCATTTAAAATCACTTTTTGAAACATTTTAAAAATCCTTTTTTTACTTTTAAATCATTTATTTAAAATCTAAAAAATTCCCAAATAATAAGGAAAATTTTTACCTTAAAAATGAAATTTTAAATATTTTATGGGAATATTGAAATATATGAGTAGTCATGATAGTTGGAAATACTATTTACATTGTGCTTGTTAAAAAAAATTCTTAGTATATTTTCTATTAAAGACTTACAAGCATTATTTGGAAATAATAATGAAGATTCATTTTTAAAAAAATTGAAAAAAATTAAAACATAAATCACCAATAAAAATCATCTGCGAACAGTAAAAAAAAATTGAAATTATTTTTAGAAAACATGGTTTTGGAAGAAAATGTATTTCCGACCAAATACAAAAATAAAGTCGGATTTTCTTAAAAACATTTTTTTGAACTTTTGATTACATACAGAGAGGTAAATAATTAGAAAAATGTATTCTCATGACATAACTAGAGGAGAATAAAAATCATGTGTTTCTGGGGAAATGGATCATAATATTTCATCATTACAAACATAATCATAAACAAACCTGATAAATGATGGGAATGTAACATAAAATCTTTACCAAAATGGTAACATTGAATTGTTTTCCCCGTGAAGTAATTACATTAAATTAAACTTAAAATATCATTATAATAAATAAATTCATGATATTATATGTCCATGAGGTAGTATATACACCTCATCAAATAATATGGGTTTATAACATAACATTTGTCTCAAAGAAAGCTAATTGAGACAAAAACAATATTTTACCACTTTAGTAACTTTTGAACCATAAAACCCATAAAATATAGTTCCTAAAATGGATAAGTAAATCCCAATAATATTCAGGATAATCATCAAAAAATAAATTCAGGGTAAGTATACAAACCACATAAAATAAATAGGTGGTGAATATTGAATGTGTCTCATAGAAGTAAAATTGCAAGATAGAAATCCCTTACAGATTTAGTGATATTTTGAATTGTAACACCTAATAAATAATAACATGAAACCTTAAGTATTATTAAAATAATTATATTCATGATATAATATGTGAAAGGGGTATTATATACACTACAAAAAAATGAGTGGTGAATTTTCAAATGTCTCCCATAAATAAAAGAGATACTGTAAATCACATAGTATAAGTCTTGACTTCCTTCGTACATGTTAAAACCTCCAATATAATAAATATATGTTTATTATAAATATATTATAGAATAATAATTATATATTTCATAACATATATTATTTACTTATGACCATTTTTTACCCTTTTATTTATAATTCCATTTTAAAATCTTGTTTAGGGTAATAACCAATTTGCATTTCATATATGTTATGATTTTTTATTTTCGACACTCTTGCATTGATAATTATTCAATAATATATATAATAAAACTCATGAATTAATTATAATATTCATACATAAATTATAATTTTAATAACAATCATGAAATATTGTTTTTAGAAATGAAGTATGTTATGATCATGGAGACGGTAGGCCATACAAACACACGAGTAATGTTTCCATTTTTAAAATTTCATTACTGAACGATGGTATATAATATTTTAAATTTTAATAATGATAATAATAATTTAGATAAAATATTATTTATTTAAATATACTATTCATATCATACATGTAGTGTGGTGATGAAAAGATAGAGTCGCATCGCTTCATGAAGACGATAGACTAAACATATAAGAATGACATTATCATCTTTTAGTGACTGATAAGGTAAGAAATAAAATTAAATTATATCAATTAATAATAATAAATATGTAATTAATATCATAATTATTTCATTTATATAACATATATTCATTCATTTTTTCCTTATTATCTTCTATGTAGATCATTAGTGAAAATGACTCACATCGCTTCACTAGGCGATAGTTCATCGTATGCACGAACAACGTGATCGTATCCCCTGAGAAATGGAAATTAAATAGGTATATATGATATAATTAATCAATAGGTATAATTATTTTATATATATAAAATATACACTTTAGATCTATCATCAAACTCAACCCTGAGAGGTGGTAATGGAAAATCGAATAACATCGGTTCGTGGGGCGATAGTCCTCCATACACACAAATGATGATTTTGTAACCCATTTGATGGAAATGGAGATGTCTATAGGTAATTAAATTAAAATAAAGAAATATATTAGTATATTTAATATAATTATTCTATTTTATTATAATTTTTAATAATAATTTAAGGATGTGGATGAAGAAATAAAATAAAAAACCTCAATGAATAACATTACCTCTTCTCTGGGTAATTTCCTTTGGTTTAATCCAAAATCCTTCCAAGGTTGGATTTATGAAAAAAAATAAGTATTATAGGATTATGGTAGTTAATTTAGGAAGTAATTTTTGGTGTTCTTGTCCAATAAAATGATTTTAAGGTGTGAGTAGGAGAGGATAGTGGGAGGCCATTTATGAGTGAGGTGAGTGGCACACTTGTAATTTTTGAAAAGAAAAAGGTTTACCCATGTTATTAACATTAAAAAATGATAAAAATAAAGTATTATAAAACCTTATAAAATATATGGTCTAAATATTTCTATAAAAAATATTTTGGAAAAAAAATTATGTCACTTAAACTCTTATCTTTTTAGTTTAACTCGCTGGTAAACCCATTTTTACCTAAAATATGATAATTAGTTTTTACTTTTTTCGAATTTAATTTTGGTAAAAAAACTAATTTAACCATATTAGATGATATAATTTATGATTATTAAAAATTAATAATCTAATTTTCCAATTAAAATTCAAAGAAGTTTAATTTTTTAATGTTAAAATAATCATGCTGACGCGATGAGAAAATGGGTTTTCCAAAAGAAAAGGTTCAAACTTTTACAAGGTTTTTACATCAAAATTAAATATAAAAATTTTTCAAATGACCTAAATGGGATTAATATATGTATTATTGAACTAATTTTAATTTAAAACAATGTAAAATATAATTTAAATTTACAAGAATCTTTATAGAAAATATAATTTTCAATTAAAATTCAGTATTTTCAACTATTCATCAAAAAACATACTTATTTCAGAAAATTCACAAAATTTCAATCTAAGATAAATTTGAGGTTCTGATTAAAATAAATAAATTTATTTTTCCAAATATAATTTAAAATATTTTTAGAAATTAGTTTTAAAATAAGTGTGAAAACGGGCGACAAAATAACTTTCGAACAATATAGTTTTTAAGCATAAAATTGGATTTATTCTTATCTCAAGTACATAAAACACATAAGATAATTGTTAAATAGTTTATTTAATATACACTATATATATTTAATTAAAACCATTCAATAAAAAATTAAAATTTATTGAGGTAAAACATGTTTTTTCAATAAAAATATTTTTTCAGAGAAAGATTTCCTTTATTTTAATACTTTGTTTCCATTTTTTATTAATAATTCCCCAATAATTAATTAATATATATATGTTTAAATGATATATTTTTATAAATTAGTTAATCCTACTCATACCCATCATTCCAATTGATAGGAAATAATTCTCATTTTAAATAATAATATTTTAATGGTTTCACACATTTTATTTAAACTTAGTGTTGTGTGTAACAAAAAATATCCAAAAGATTAAATTAATTTCAATATATATATATATATATATATATATCAAAATATTTTGTTGTTACATTCTATCCCCCTAAAAACAAATTTATCCCTCAAAATTCTCTTCGAACATCAAAGATTTAACATTTAAAATTTTCTTCGTAGAGATCCACATTATAAAAATGGTTAATAAAACATCCTCTTGAAAAAGAGAAAGGGATGTGTGAAATTAATTTGGAATGGCACATACTAGGTTTCCAAATATGAGAAAATTGGTGGTAATTGAACATATAAACATGTAATAAAAGCATAAATAACTATAGAGAGTGAAATAGATCATTGATCATGAAAAAGTGAATGATCCAGAGATGGTTGATAAACACAAAACCATAAATCAAAAAGGCATGAAAAAGGTTATTGATATAATCAAAAATATTGATATCTAGAAAAAAAATTATTTTAAAATAATTTCCCAAATATTGGGGAATTCTATTTCTATTTAGACTGAGAACATATGAAAATGTACTTACTTGATATATTTTTATTTCATAAGCACAATTTCATCCTTTTGTTGTGTATTTTTCAATTTTAACTTCATATATTACGCTAAGGTATGAATTTAAAATGTTTAAAAAACTAAATAAGATCCATAAAATAATGATAATTCATTCCTTTTACATCTAGTTACAAAAAGGTTAACACTAGTTATCCACTATAGATAAATATTTATATGGTAAAGTAATATGTTAATCTATAAAACCACCTCGAAAATTCAAGTTAAACCATTACATAAATTTATAATATTATAAACCTTTGAAAATTAAAAATTAATAAATAAGGTTACTAAATTTCCCAAAATCAACTTAACATTAATCCACCATATATTATAAATTTTTTCTTGATTATCATCTACTAAATATGGGAATACCTTCATAATTTATTCTCTTGAAACCTGGTAATAAGATTAATTTTCATAAAACTATTTTGAAAATATAAATGATTCCTCATTCCTCACATAAAACATGGAATATTGGATATATTACTTAAATCATAAAATATTGTAAACTCCAGCAATGGTAGTATAAATAAATTTTTCAATGAATCATTAATCAGTTCCAAATACTTCAATACTATCCAATTTACTTTATCCATATAAATCATCTCTTTATCCCAACATCATTATCTCAACAACTGGAACATATTAAGAGTTATCTTTCCCTTAATCATGTGTTTTCCCTGAATATCACATTAACATTAAATCAATTTTTTAGGTCATTAGTACCATTCAATATATTCTTCAAAATATATTATGAAAAACATTTAAAAACAGTCCTTATATATTTTATGATTCATATAACATATTTCTCAAATTCCAATTCATAAACACTTTAAACATTCCACTTTATTCTCAAACCATTAACCATGAACCATTATTACATTCCTTAAACCTTATTTCCTTTCATATGTAATTTTTAGTCTATTCATCATCAACAATGTAACTATTAATCAAAAAACCTTGTTGATTATTTTCATTATCACTCCCCTTAAGACATATATTTGCATAATTCCAATACTTTTCACACTTGAAATATTCAAATATTGATGGTATCTTAGGTATTATATTATTCCCATCACTTTTTTAACCAAAATTTTTGTTTTTCATCTACATTTACTTTATTTGTGTCCTTTTCCACACTTAAATTATCTTCCAATTAATCTAATACATTCCCTTGAGTTCTTCTTCCCACATTCTTGACATATAAGAGATGGAATATTCTTTCCTCCATGGTCTCCACTACCAAAAATATCAGAAAACTCTATCATTATCTTTTTTTTATTGATTCTAAGAGTTTGTTAAGGTACATGTTGTAAATAATGTTCTATGATAACTAATTAGGAATAATTATAATATCCTTAACTTCAATAATCATCCCATTTGGTTTCTCATTAACACGTTTTCTATCACATTAAATTTAACCCAGTTCTTTAAGGTTCCCGCCATATTCTAAAACCAAAAAGCATAGTGTGAGAAACCCAAATCATAATGGGAAACTTAATAATAAAAAAAATAAATTATATTATTTATCAATATTGAGAAACCCTTTATTATTCAATGAAATCTTAGATTTAACCAAGGTCATTCATAGTCATCATCTATTTAAATCCATCATGATGGTTGATAAAGAGTTCGTGAGTTTCCAAATCTTATCCCCTAAGAGTTCCAAATCATGAGTGTGGAAAGGCCTGTTTTCATGCACCAGGTGATGATTGAGTCCAGATCAATGCATCATTTTTTGAGTTACTACCCCTAGGTACCTTAATTCCAAATCCACATGCACTTGTAGTATCTAGATAGGGATGAAACTTCAGGGAAAAAACTTGCTCTATACTTTACCAAAACTCAAGGACATTTTTTTATATTTTGACTCATATATAGACTTATCCTTAGAGACATCACTACAAATATCCTTCGAAATATCCATTGGGATCTCACTCCAGTTTTCTCATCCAAGTTTCAAATGGGTAACCAAACCTTTCCTCAAATCCTAACTATAGTGACAAAGGATTTTAATACATAGATATTAAATATTCTTAGATGAATATTTAGTATATTAAATATAAACACACCTGAGGATCATAATAGTTTAGTGTCTTTGTATACTAGGTACAAAAACTTCTAATTTGGTGAAATATCTATAACATCTGAAATAAAGATCATCCCCTTTAGTACTCCTCATAGGAATACCTCACATAAATCCATTCTTCATAACAAGGGTAAAGGAAATATATGAGAGGGAGAGATCATATAATTAATAAGGGTAAAAAATGGAGGTATATAATTATAAAATGAACATAATTGTATGAGAACATGAGCATAATATTTAAAAACAATACCATAAATATAAAAGATCTTAATCTTAAGTCAAAACATAGAGATAGGTCGTTCATAAGACATGAATCATAATGAAATAAAATAGCATGGGCTAAGAGATAATAAAATTGGTATAATACATATAATATTTCCATTTAAATATTCATAGCATATCATTTCAATTATAGTCAAGTATCATTTACAAAAACATCAGAGTGGAATGTGTTCACTCCCCAAACCATCATAGTAGTCGAGGTTCACTCCCAAGGCCAACATATCAGAAAACATTCATTACTAAACTAGGTTAACTCACCATTCCATTCTTATCTATCTCATGATATATAAATCTTTACACAATTATTTGGAAGGATATATAGGTCACACCCATCACCTAATGAAAATAATACATGTGTGTGCAAAAATATCATAAAACATTCATCATATCATAACCCATGAAATGAAATGGGTTTTATAAAAAATTCATCATATCTGACCTGTGTAAAATAGAAATGTTTTATAAATATTTCATCCTGCCATTATATCATAACCTGGGAAAATAAGTGGGTTGCATAATCATTTTATCATGGTATAACTTGTCGAATAGAAATAGGTTTTTGAAACATCATGTGGTCACAAACATATACCATTTAGAGAAATAATAAGAATGGTATCCTTAGATAATATCCATGGTAAAGAATAGGTAACAACAATGGATGTCATATTAGATGGAAACTAATTTTTGGAAATCATTAAAAACATTTTTTGTGGAAAATATCCTTTCTTCTTTTAGAAAAAAGTTTTGAAAATTTTTCAAAATACATTTTTAACATTGAAATAATTTATTTAAAATATTAAAAATTTCCAAAATATTAAGGAAAAAACATTCATCAAAAAGAAATTTGAAAAATTATAAGGGGATATTGAAATATTAGAGAGGTTATGATAGTGGTAAATACTATTCACACCATGCATGTTAAAAAAAATATTAAATTATCATTCTCGGTAATAGCCAAACTAAACTTGTTTGGAAAGAAACATGAATATTACTTTTTTAAAAACATTAAAAAAATAAAACATGGTTAAATAATGACTTATAAAAATAATATGTGAATAGTAAATCATTTTTTGAAAATATATTTAGAAATCATGGTTTTGGAACAAAATGGATTTCTGGATGAATAAAATAATAAAGTATGATTTTCTTTAAAAAAAGTCTTGTAAACTCTTCATTAAATAAAGAGATAAAACTGAAAAGGAAACATGTATTCTAATTAAATAAAAAAAGGAGAAGAAAATATATTAATTACTTGAGAAATGGATCATAGAATTTCATCATTTTAAATATAATTATATACAATCCTGATAAATGATGAGATCGTAACAAAACATAATTACCACATTGGTTACTTTGTATTCTAATCCTCATGATGGAATAACATTAAATGGAACATAAAATGTCATTATAAAAAAATTCATGATATTACATTTACAAGGGTCTTAATGTGTAACTCATAAAATAAAATATTTCCATAACATAACATATTTCTCAAGGAAAGAAACTTTAGATAAAAAATCCTTACTAATTTGGTAATTTTTGAACCGTAAACCCCATGAAATATAGATACTAAAATGGATATGTAAATCCAAATAACTTTTATGAGATTCACCATAAAATTTTTTCATTTTTATTATACACACTACATATAATATGTATGTAATGAATATGGAATGTGTCTCAAAGAAGTAAAAAGTGAGATAAAAATCTATTACAAATTTAGTAATATTTTTAATCATAAACCCTGATAAATAATAACATTAAATTAAACATTAAATATTTTTAAAATAATAATATTCATGATATAAAATTTTAAATGGGTATTATGTACACAACAAAAAATAAACAAGTATTTAACTTTCATATGTCTCCCTGAAATAAAAGAGAGACTAGAAATTCATTACCTTAAGTATTGACTTCCTCCATATACATTCGAACCTCCTATGTAATAAACATAAGTTTATTATAAATATATTTTATAAATATAATTATATATATCATACCATATATGATTTACTTAATAAATTTCATTATATGTTTATAAACAATTCATTGTTTAAATCGTGTTTCATGTAATAACCACTTTGTTTTTATTACATGTTTTGACTTTTTAAATTTTTTTTCCTCTTACATTGTTCATGGATACATAATATTCAGAATAATAATCGTGAAATAATTTTAATATTTATACATCAATTATAATTTTAATACCAATCATGAAATATGGTTCTGATAAATGAATTATGTTACGATCATGGAGATAATAGTTCATAGATAGGCATGTGTAACGTTTCCATTTTTCGACAATCATTATAAAAAGGTGGTAAGTAATATTTTATTAGTAAATAATGATAATAACTTCTTAAATGAAATATTATTTATTTAAATATACTTATTCATATCATCCAAGTGGGGTGATGATGAAAAGTGAGAGTGGCATCGCTTTTTGAAGGTAGTAGTCCACACCTAACAAACGATGTTATCATCTTTCAGTAAGTGAAAAGGTAAGAAATAAAATGATATATTTTCATTTAATAATGATAAATATTTCCAAAAAATAACAATTATACCATTTATATCACATATATTCATTAATTTAATCCTTATTATATTTCTTGAAAAGCATTAGTGAAAACGAATCATATCTCTTTGTGAGGCGGTAATCCATTGTACACACAAATGACATTATCATACCCCCTATGGAATTTCAAGTAAAAAAAGTATATATGATATAATTACTAAATAGGTAAAATTGTTTTATAAATAAAATATATATACAGTATATCCATCATCATACCCAACCATGATATTTGGTAATGAAAAAAATGATATTAGTTCACGAGGCGGTAGTCCTTTGTACACACATATGATGATTTTATAACCCATTTTTTGGAAGTGGAGATGATTATAGGTAATATAATTAACCTAAAACAATTTCATTATATTTAAGATACAATGGTTTTTATATCATCATGTTTTAATAATAATTGATTGTGTAGAGGAAGAAATAAAATAAAAACCCATTGAAGAACGTTACCTCTTCTTCAAGAAACCAACTTTGGGTTGCACCAAAAGCCTTCTAAGGATGGATTTCTACTAAAAAAAGGATTATAGTATGATATTATAAAATTTGGGAAATTATTGGTTAAGTAATAGGAAAAACCAAAAGGTTTTGAAGGTGTAAAGAGGTGAGGTGATAGGGTGGCCTTTTATAATTGAGGTGAGTAGAATACTGATATATTTTGAAAGGATAAAGATGTACGAAGGTATTTCACATGAAACATAGCTCTAGAATGGATTATTATAGATATATAGACATTAAATATGGCTAGAAAATATATTTTTAAAAAAAAAAATATATCATTTTAACCCTTATCTTTTTAGTTTAACCATCCAGTAATCACATTTTTACCTTAACTACTATAATTAATTTTTACTGTTTCCACTATTAAGTTTGGTCAAAAATGAAGTATAAATTATTATATGATATAAATTATTATGATCCATAATTTTCAATCCATTTTTCCAAATTCAATTCACATAATTGTAAAAAAAATAATTTATAATTAATCTCATAGACAGGATGAGAAAGCGGGTTTTCAAAGAGAAAACGTTCAAAATTTTACAGGGTTTTTATATCAATATTAAATATGAAAATGATTCAAATGAAATAAATTGGATTTATATATTTATTATTTAACTAATTTTTATTTAAAACAAATTTAAAATATAATTTATCTTTATAAATAATTTAAATTAAAATACATCGTTCAATTAAAATTCAATATTTTTCAAAATTCATAAAAAAATAATATTTTAAGAAAATTATCAAAAATTAACCCAAATATAATTTTTAAATTATTATTAAAAAAATTATCATAATCATTGTAAATAAATTTTCAAATTTTTTCAAATTTTTTTTTAAAATAAGTGGGTAAAGGGGTGATAAAACTATTTTTTAGAAAAATACAATTTTTAAGAGTAAAATTTGATTTATTCTTATCTCTTGTCTCAAAAACAAATAACTTAAATTTTAAACATTTTATTGAATATATACTATATAAATTTCATTAAAATAATCTACCAAAATTGGTTTGTTTAATTTATTGAGTTAAAGCATGTTTGTTTCTATGAAAATAGTTTTCAGAAAAAGATTTCCTTTATTTTAAAATATGTTTTTCACATTTTATATTACTTGGTATCCAAATAATTAATTTTCTATACATTTCAAATCCTTATATTTTCATAATTTGGCTAATCATATTCATACTCACCATTCCAACAGCTAGGAGATAACTATCATTTTAAATAATAATGTTTTAATAGTATGACATGTTTCGTTTAAACATAGTGTTGTGTGTAATGCTAAATATCAAAAAGATTAAATTATTTTTAAATTTTATATATATATACATTTAAAAAAAATTATAGTTTTAAAAATTAGTTGATAATTATAATATGTAATGTGACCATTGTAATAGTAACTTGACCATTGGGAATATTAACCTGGTCGTTTGAAATAGTAACCTGACAGTTGGAGATAGTAACTTAACCGAAAAATAATAAAATATAATATAAATAATTCTTATATTGAGTATGTTATGAAAATATAAATACTATAATTCTATGATATAAATATCATTATTAAAAAAAGGAATTGGTAAGCACTTTTTTAATAAATTGAATTTTAATATATTTCATAAAAATCATAATTTTTATACTAAAAATTAAAATTGCATATGATTGAAAATTATTTTTATAGAATGAATTTCATTTTTATAATAAAAACACCAAAAATTTTCATGGGTTATTTTTTAGTATTTTTTGAAAATACATCAATTTTTTATAAATAGTAAAAATACATTTTCTCAAATACAACATATTTTATTTCATAATGATGATGATATAATTAGTTAATAAATCTTAAATTGGTTATATTGGACAAAAATATTATTAATAAGATGAATGGGTTGTTTAAAAAAATAATACTAATTTTCACACATAAAATGTATTTTACAAAGTCTAAAATCTAAAGTATTACATTAAAATAATATTTTTTTCATTTTTCCAAAATTTATTTTGATTAAACAAATAAATTCATATTATAAAGTATTTTAAATTCTTTAAATAATTTTATTTAATTTACATGTTCTTCACAATGTCAAAGAATATTATTTTAACATCTTATTTAATTTCCAATCATTGTATGTTATTTTTTATCCAAAATTTCCCATTCTTTCTTCTTTATAATATCCATTTTGATGCAGGTCAATGAAAGGTCAAGATATTTTTGTAGTAGATAATTCTCTATTTATATCTCATAAAAACTAAAACCCTTCCCCTTGAACTTTTCCTCCTATACCTTACCCCCAACCAATTCCATTTCTTCTAGAAACAATGAACTCCCATAAAATTTTGAAACATATAAAAGGGATCTGGGACTGCTTATTGAAATAATTCTATAATTTTAAGGGAAGGATGATGTTATTGAACCAATATCTGAAATTCCTTGGCTAGAGTTTGGTCATCCAAAAATCTCTAAAATAAAATCTTGAATACCACTTGTTGGGTCTTATGAAACTTCTATATATACCAAATAATTTATTCTATATAAATTACCTAGTAAAAATAAAAATCTAAAATAACATTTCACTAATGATATCTTAGTACATATAAGAAAAATAACATTGATTTCATCATACCATAATGAACACTTTAAAAACTATTTATAAAAAAAATTTACAAGATAATGAAAGAATGAAACAAAGAAAAATAAAAACACAATTTTATGTGTTTTAGAATGAATCCTACTCAATGGAGAGAATTTCTTATGTTTCATGTTATCTGAACCATTACAAGGGTATGTGGATGTAGATTATATATTTTATTCAAATACTCACAAGAATAAGATGTTTTTTACATCTACATTTGGAAGAATGAAAATCAACAATAATTATAAGTAGTGGTTAGTAGTTTCACTCTCTATTGAGGGGGTAGAATATGTTTTTATATTAGAAAAACTGAAAGATATGGTTTGGTTAAAATGTTAACCCAGGTCATAGAATAAGTGATTTCACCCTACCCCTTAAAATGTAAACCCAGTTCATAGTATAAGTGATTCCACCCTACCCCTTAAAGTAGAATATAGCTAGTGTGGTCAGTTCCAAAGGCTTATAATATTCATAGAGATTAAGTCCACATGGATTCAATATACATGGAAATACCTCTACTAGCTCAAATAAACTCACCACATTAACTTATAATTTCAGTGAAAAGTTGAATTTTACACTTACATATCATTTAATGACTCTTATATTATTACTTTTCCACAAATCCACTATGAAAAATCTAGTGTAACCATCAGATAGAGAAAAACTTTTAAATATCTACAAAGTTAATTTCCCACAATTCCTTTTCACTCCCTCACTTCCTTCATTCATGCTAACTGAGGATAACTTATGATTATTTTATTCTGACTTTCATCTTTCTATTCCTATTCTTCTGGACTTATTTGTATTATAGCTACCACTCAACCATCTTTATCCAAAATTTGAAAATTATTTCTTCAAAGTGTATTCTTTTATTGGAATAAGTTCTATAGTCATAAAATGGTTTTCACACATGTCTAAAAACTAATAAGTGTTAGATCATGGTTATATCCCACCTATATCCACAAAAATTTTAGCTTCTGGCTATAGGGGGGATTTCTAATAGTATTAGAAAGGATTTTTTAAGAAAATATATTAAATATAATTATGCTGACTAATATGTTGGAATTCATAAATACAATATGGGTTCATGTTTTTTAGATCAAATTAATTATTTCTTTTATTAAAATACCTTGGATCAGCACCAACTTACCAAAAATCATTTATAATCGTGATTATATCAATCACTGATATATTCAAAAAAAATTGAAAGAATAAAGTATGAAACTAATGTTATCTTAGTGATTTAGTAGGGTGATCCTTCTTAAGGGGTAAAAGAACCTCCTTATCATCAATATTATGGGTCATAAGATCATTTATTATATAATTAATAATAGGAATAAAAATATCATATAAAATAATTAATATATAATAGTGAGCTATAGAAAATGATTAATGACAAATAATAACAATTGTTTTGATACCCATAAGTTCATTAACCAAAAAAAATTCAGTATTTTTCTATTTGGAAATTATAAGTTTACTCCTACTTAAAGATACTTTAAGTTTGAAAAAAATGTCGTACTCTAATCACATTCCTTAATATGTGATTCCATTGACGTATTTGTAATACTATTCTTCATTAAAAATATATCTCATTAGGATCATTCTCTAAATAAGGTATTTTTTACTGTATGTATTCATTCATTTCCAAACTACAGTATGAATGAAATTTCTCATCAACCAAATAAATTTTGTTATCTAGTTTTCTGAATTTTTTTATACATCATTTATTTAAATTATCTACTATATTTTATATTTTATTTTACATATTCATGTTACACTACTCTCAAATAGAAATAAAATAACATGAAAACCTTTATTTTTTCCAAATACTCTCGAATCTAAGTGGCCTTTGTCTTCCCCCAATTATGTTTTTTATATAAAGATAGTAGTATATGACAGTAATCAAAAGTGACTAGTGAAAGATGTGAAATATTGAAAATAGTTAATTATTTTTTTATTAATTATAACCTAGAAATAGATTTTATATCTCACTAATTCGATTTTCTAATTTTCTGTCTCTAGGCCATTTGAAAGTATAGCCTTTAAATCTATGATCTGAAAGAATTGTATTTGGTAATGGCTCTTTGAAATCTCACAATAGCTTACATGTCCCCCATAATTTTCAAAACAATATAAAATTTTATTCATTTCACCTCCCATAATAGGAGGGCTAATAAATATCCCATTAAAAATTTAAAAATTTTAAACAAGCACCACTTATCCCCTAAACTAGGCCCACCACGAATTTTAAAAAAACCCAGGTTAACTAACCAATTTTATGAACATTCATCACAATATAATTTTTGTGATTATTATTCCAAAAATACATTAATATCATCTATTTATAAAAAACAAATACTTTTGGCGCATCCACTCATATAAACTGAAAAGGCATCAGGGAATCTAATTCTTAACTTTAGTTTATCAATGTCCTTACCTTCAAAAAAATTAGATAAAAAACACTACATCTAGGTAATGTTTTCTACCTCATTTATGTGTTATGGTTCATCCCATTTTAGTCATCAAATATATGTGTGTGAGTCATGAAATTCATTAATGAAAATATTAATGTATAAGGACCATTACACACACTCATTAATAAGAATATTGATGCACCCAATTTGTGTATGCATTTTCATAGACTTTATTAACAATAAAAAAAATGTTTTCACCAAATACCTACTTCTTAGAGGAAAAATACTTTGATTTTGGTGGCCTTGTCTATTTTTAGGAGTTTTATATCCAAATACACAAATCAAGGGAAGTCTGTGAAAATTTTGCAACTATACGGCGTGTACTTTTCTACACACCATGTACATTTAGATAGGGACACGGATCAAAGGGGGGATTACACTCCCAATTCATCATCCAGACACTACACGCCGTGTGGGGAGGTGTTACACGCCGTGTATGACATTCTAGAAGGAGTTGGTGGACGAGAAGAGTCTATACGCCCATGAGCCCGTTGAACGAGACATGTCGTGTGCCATTTCTACACGTTGTGTCTGCTATTCTAGAAGGGGTTGGTCACCAAATTTTGATACTACACGGCATGTATAGCGGTGCTAAGTGCCGTGTACACCCACCTACTAGGCGGTTCCATGTTCATAGTCAAAGATGGTGTGTTAGGCCGCCTACCAGTGGAGAAAAGGAAACCAAAAGCGCATTGACAAAAGTACACGGTGTGTACTTTCTATACACGTCGTGTACTGATTTTTTCCTATAAAAAGAGACCTTGGAATCTGAACCAAGGGGTGTAGAAATGGATATTGAGGTGTGTTGTGGAGAACAAGGGATGAAGTTCCAAAGGAGAGACGCTCTACCATCGTAATACCGTCGTTCTTCTACCAAAGAATCATTTCTACCTCAAAATTCCAAGAATGATTTCATCAGGTATTAATAATTTTGTTTTTTTCATTTTCAATATGTGTAACTAAACACCCAGTGTGTTGGGGTTGTGGGGACTAATGAGTTGTAATTTTAATTAAGTTTATGTGAATGTGATTGTTTTAATAATCTCTTCGTATTCTTCTTAAATCACTTCATATTATCACTAAAAATTTTGTACCGGACCAAGGGCAGAATCTTCAGGGATTCAAAAGAAGAATAATGATGAATAATTTCAGGACCATTGAAAGGATTAATCGGCTCAAAAGGGACAAAGCCAAATAAAGATCTATTAAAAACTAACTATCGGACCAAGGAGTTGGTTACTTCATCTCATAATATTAAATGATCTGGACCAAGGAACCTTAATTAAAAATTGTAATCCAAAGTGTTGGATTATCATGAACAACACAACCTCATAAGAAATTTAATTTAATAATCAACTTATCACAAATCCATAACCCCAACGCATTCTTATTCTTATTTGCATCAAAACCAATTTTCCTATCTTTTCTTTCATTCTAGTAATTACTTTGTTAAAAGAAACTGAAAAACCAATTGTTCTTTTTGTATCTAAAAACAACCAAACAAAAATTGACTCTAAATTCAGCGGCCTTCACTAAAAGAAATATACAAACAAAGTCGAAACAATATAAGAGTAACCTCTTAAAATTCCCTATGGATCGACCCATATTGGTGCTATACTTGTTAGGGTAATTATAATTTGAGACACCGATAACATAACTTCGGTGGAATTACTCATCAAATTTTGGAATCGTTGACGGGGAACTCTAAAGTTATTTTATTCTTGTTTTAATTCAATTTGTATTACATTTTAGTGAAAATAAAAATCAGAAATTCACAAAAAATATCTTTTCTAATCATATTTCTGTTTATCCTTCTTTTTCTTCATTTATGCCTTGTAGTTTGTTTTGTTTTGTGCAGGTCTGTAAGTGTATGAGAGGCCACCTCACGCATTCCAAAAACACTGAGTCATCAGGGTTATTCCCAATTGACTCTGAGATCAAACGAACATTCTTGAGGCACCAACGAACACTCATGGCTAAAAAAATCAAAACAACCTCACGACACAGAATGAGAAAGGAAATCTAGCTGATGTCCAAGGAGCTGGATAGAAGTTAGGTTCGGATGACAACCGGAACCAGCAAGCTCCTCTTGCACCACTATATGGCCCGCCGTAGCTCCAAAAATTCCAAATAGAGCAGATGCCATATTTCAACCAAGGTCAGGGGTCATATTACACCCCTCAGGACCAACAGTACCTGCCAATTCTCCCTCCTCAACAGCAACCTCCACATCATACTCTCATGGAGTACGGCCCGCCATCGATCCACAGAGCTGATATGGGCATCGTTCATCCTCCGGTACAGGCCCAGCACTTCGAGATCAAGCCTGCTATCATGCAGCTAATCCAGAACACAATATAATTCAGTGTCCTACCCAGTGAAGACCCAAATTCCCATCTCTCCAAATTTTTTTGAGATCTGCGATACATTCAGGTACCATGGCATTTCCAAGGACGCCATCCATCTTCACATGTTCCCTTTCTCTCTACAAGACAAGGTGAAATACCGGATCAAAGGGTTGCCACAAAGATCCTTCCTCACCTGGGAGGAGCTAGCCTAGTCATTTCTATCCAAATATTTTTCACCTTCAAAGACGGTCACCCTACAGAAAGAGATCCACAACTTCCAGCAGCATGACTCGGAATCCTTGTAGGAATCATGGGAGCACTTCAAATAAATGCTACGTAAATTCCCACACCATGGACTTCCACTCTGGATGCAAGTCCGGACCTTCTAAGGAGGACTAACAACGAATAAAAAGTCCATGGTGGATGCAGCTGTTGGAGGTACTGTGATGAGAAAATCCCCCAAAGAACTTTTCAAACTGCTGGAAGATATGTCTACCAACAGATTCCAATGGCATTCCAAGAGGGAAACCCAAAAATGAGGTATGCATAGTATTGATGCTACTACCATGCTTTCTGCCCAGTTGGATGCATTATCCAAAAATATTGATGCACTAAATCTCAAGGGTGCATCTCAAGTTCATGCGGCGAACCATCCAGCACGTGGTGACTGTGGTAACAACCATATCTTTGGAGAATTCCTGGGACCTTTAGTTGACCCTTCGATGAGTGAATTGAGCTATGTTTCTCAAAACAGAGGGTCAAACCAATATCAACAATACCAGAACCCGGCATGGTGAGATAACCAGAACACAGACTGGGGCCAACAGCAGCAGAATCCTCCGCCTCAACCACCGCCCGGCTATAGTCAGCCACCATATCAGAACCAGTACCAGCGGCGGCAACAGCCCCAACAGGGCCCTTACCAGCAGCAAGGGTATCAAAACCCTCACCCGCAGCAGCAACCACCTCCACCAGCTGCACAGCCACCTCAGAAAGAGAATACCTCTAGGTTAGAGGATCTTCTAATGAAATTCATCTCTACTACTGAGACCAGATTTTAGAACCATGAGGCTTCTATTAGAGGCCTCACAAACCAAATTGTCCAATTAGAAAACCAGTGCTCAGGGAGGCATCCCGGTACACTACCAGGCAACATCGAGAAGAACCCAAGGGAGGAGGCCCATTCCATCACTCTACGAAGTGGAAAGAATGTTCATCAGCAGGAACCAGCACATTCAACTACACCTATACTTCCATCTGACAACAAAGGTATAGCTTCAAACCCCTCTTCATCTGGAAATCCATCAATGAAGGATTCACCAAGAAAAGGAAAGGAGTTCATCAAACCATTCAAGACTGCATTACCTTTTCCAGATAGAATGAAGAAAAAGAAGCTGGATCACTAGTTTGGAAAATTCATGGAAGTATTCAGAAGCTACACATCAATATCCCATTTATAGAGGTTCTGACTCAAATGCCCACATATTCAAAATTCATGAAGGAAATCCTCTCGAATAAGAGTAAGATAGAGTATTTGGGTACCATAGCACTAAAAAAGGAGTGCTCTGCAGTCGTACAACATTCCATTCCTATGAAACTCTAGGATACAGGTTTCTTTACTATCCCTTGTACAATTAGAACCTATGAATTTAGAAAATCTCTATGCGACATAGGATCTAGTTTCAACCTCATGCCATTTGGAGTTTTCCAAAATCTCAGACTCCACGATCTGAATCCTACCTGATTCGCCCTTTAAATTGCTAACAGATCCATTAAATGTCCAAAAGGGCTACTGGATGATGTGCTCTTGAAGGTGGGATGATTGATCCTACCAGCATATTTTATTATCCTATACATGGAGGAGAATCATGAGGCACCTATTATATTGGGGAGACTTTTCCTGGCCACAGGGAAAGTCTTGATTGACGTGCACCAGGGGGAGTTTATTTTTTGATTAGGGGATGAAAGAGTCTCCTACAATGTTCTAAAGTCCTTCAAACAAGCATATTTATCCAAACATGAGGATTGCTACAAAGTGACTACTATGGATGAACAACTGGGTAGACAAGAAGATGATCTGTTATGTTCTTCTATTTTAGATGATATGATTTTTCCAGACATACCCACTATTGAGGCACCAGAGGACCTGAAATTCATCGAAGGCTAGGGTGGCCACTACTGGCAACGAGCTTTCATTCCTGACATCCTAGAGAGGGCAGAAGTACAACCACATGTACCTTCAGTTCTCAAGGCACTTGAACTATAGTTGAAGCCTCTACCACCTTCCTTAAAGTATGGGTATTTTGGGGATCATCATACTTTGCCTATTATACTTAGTGCAGCACTATCACACGACCAGGATGATGCACTTCTTCAAGTTTTGAAGCGGAGAATTTAGGAAATTGGATGGACTGTTGTAGATTTGAAGGGTATCATCCCTACCATTTACACCCACAAGGTGCTACTCAAAGAAGGAGTAAAGCCATCGAGACAACCCCAGCGGCGTCTGAACCCTCCCATGAAGGAAGTCGTAAAGAAGGTGGTAATCAAGCTTTTAGATGTAGGAATCATTTACCCTGTATCAGATAGCTCGTGGGTGAGTCCCTTGCAAGTGTTCCCTAAGAAGGGAGGAATCATTGTGGTATCAAACGAAAAGAATGAGCTCATCCTATCTCACACAGTCACGGGGTGGAGAGTCTGTGTACATTACAGGAAGCTGAATGATTCCACAAGGAAAGATCATTTTCCCCTGCCTTTCATGGATCAGATACTAGAAAGGCTATCAGGGCATGAATATTACTGCTTCCTTGATGGCTACTCTAGCTATAATCAGATCTCCATTTCCCCAGAAGATAAAGAGAATAGCACTTTCACTTTCCCATACGGAAAATTTTCCTACAACAGGATGTATTTTGGTATGTGCAACGCCCCCGCCACATTCCAGCGATGCATAATGGATATTTTTCACGACATGGCGGAACAAATCCAAGAGGTCTTCATGGATGATTTTTTCATTTACGGGAAGTCATTTACCACCTATTTGCGACTCCTGAAGCTATTACTGGAGCGATGTGAAAACACTATCCTTGTTTTGAACTGGGAAAAGTGTCATTTTATAGTGAAAAGTGGCATAGTCATTGGCCACAGAATTTCAAAAAAGGGGATAGAGGTGGATCCGAAGAAAATAGAAGTCATTTCATGACTTCCAATTCCAACTTCTGTTAGAGCCATCCGCAGCTTCCTGGGCAATGCGGGTTTTTACAGGCGGTTTGTCTGCGATTTCTTGAAGATAGCACAGCCCCTCACCAATCTCCTAACTAAGGATTCCATTTTCAAATTCACTGAGGCATGCACCTCAGCGTTTGAGCATCTAAATCAACACCTGGTGTAAGCTCCAGTCATGATTGCCCCCAACTGGGAGGCACAATTTGAAGTGATGTGTGATGCTAGTGACTATGTGGTGGGAGCTGTCATGGGTCAGTGGTTGTACCGAATCTTCCGACCCATCTACTATACCAGCAGGACACTCAATGGGGCCCAACTGAACTGCACTACTACAGAGAAGGAGATGCTGGCAGTAGTATTCACCTTCGAAAGGTTTCATTCTTACCTTGTGTTGTCTAAAGTTATTGTTTATGCTGACCATGCAGCACTTAAGTACCTATTAAACAAGAAGGATGCCAAGCCCCGATTGATCTAATGTGTTCTCCTCTTATAAGAATTTGATTTAGAGATCCATGATAAGAAGATGAGTGAGAACATGGTCGTCGATCATCTATCTCATCTAGATCTTCCTCACTTGGAGAAAGAGGAGGATCGAGAGATAAGGGAGGATTTTCCTGATGAGCATCTCTTTTCTATTATTGAATCCCCTAGGCCCTGGTTTGCTGATATTACTAACTATTTAGTTACAGGTGTCATCCATCCGTACCTCTCCTTCCAGCAGAAGAAAATGTTTCTCTCGGGTGTTAAGTGATACTTCTGGGAAGACCAACTCCTATTCCGATCCTGTGGAGATGGGGTAATCCGACGGTGCATCCCAGAGACAGAGGTTGAAGAGGCCCTGGAATTTTGTCATGCCTCACTCGTTGGAGGACATCATGGACCAGATCGTATCATAGAAAAGATTCTGTAATCTGGGTTTTTCTGGCCCACCATGCATAAAGATTCCCAAGCCTTCATTGCCCATTGTGATCTATGCCAATGTACAGATAATATGGGACGAAGAGTCGAGATGCCTCAGCACCTCATCCTGGAGGTCGAGATTTTCAACATCTGGGGCATCGACTTCATGGGACCATTCCCCCCTTCTTTCGGGCATACTTACATCCTCGTCTGCATTGATTACATCTCCAAATGGGTGGAAGCCACTGCGACGGCCCACTACACAGCTAAGGTAGTCGTGACCTTTCTAAAGAAACACACTTTCAGCAGGTTTGGCATTCCTCGTGTGCTGATCAGTGACAGAGGTACTCACTTTGAAAACGCGTTAATGAAAAGAGTGTTGTCGAGATATAGGGTGAAACATCACATGGGTACACCATACCATCCCCAATCATGTGGACAGGTGAAGCTCTCCAACCATGAGCTCACCCAAATTTTGGAGAAAATAGTGAATACCTCATGGAAGGACTGGTCCAAAAATCTTGAAGACACTTTGTGGGCCTATTGCACCACTTTTAAGACACCACTGGTAATGTCACCATTTTGTCTCGTCTATGGAAAACCATGCCATCTGCGTGTGGAGCTGGAACACAAATCATATTGGTCCATCAAAGCCCTACATATTGATCTGAAGGCAGCCACAGAGAGACGTAAGTTTCAGCTATCAGAACTCGGTGAAATCAGAAGGGATGCGTATGAGAATGCTAAATTGTAAAAAGATAGGACAAAATCCATTCACGACCAGATGATTTCTCGAAAAACATTTCAACCCAGTGATCAGGTACTCTTCTTCAACTCTTGTCTTCGTCTATTCCCAGGAAAGCTCAAATCAAGGTCGTCGAGACCATTCCATATCATACGGGTATTCCCTCATGGATCAGTGGAAATTGATAAAGAGGATGGTCAACCGTTCAAGGTGAATGGCCAACGCCTAAATATTTACCATCCCATGGAAGATACAGTGGGAGAGATCTCCACCACACCTCTCAGGCAAGTCAAGGTAAAAAGGTTGAGCCAACGACCTAAAACAAACGTTCTTCCTCGGAGGCAACCCAGAGGTTACACGCCATGTCCCACTTATATACAAGATGTGTACTTATATTTTTAATTTAATATTAATAAGTATAAATCTATAGAATGCCTAATAAATAACCAGGGATGATGCCGGTGCTGATGGTAAAGTCACTGGAGTTTATCCGAGTTGTCCCCGGTTTGAGTCCTCCCGACCTACCTTCGGCATGGGGTTCCTCCCTTTCTTACACGGTGTGTGTAGTAATTTATATAGATATATATTTTTACATATAAGAAAACCCATGGTGGGGATGGATCAGTTGGCCACGATCGTATCCTGCTTCCAAAAGACCCGGGTTCGAATCCTGGAAACTGCCCCATTTCCATCATTTACTCTTTTAATAAAACCACACGGCGTGTCTTTCGATATACATCATGTGTGCCATAATTTTCATTACTAATTTAAAAAAACGTTTTCTTATAAAATATATTCATGTGGATGAATTTGGAAGATTGGTTAAGTCTTGGCCCTGGATCCAAAAGACCCGAGTTCAAACTCGTCTAATCTCTCTTCTTCATCCCCTTATTTTATAATTGAAAACCACACATTGTGCATATTCTTTCTTCCCGTGTGTATAGGCCATATAGAATAAATATATATAAATAATAAATATGGGAAACAGTACAACCTTCGCTCCAGTGGTTGAGGGCTTCCGTTCGAAATGGCCGATCACCGGTTCGAACCTCGCCCCGAGCACCAGACCAAAGTTTTTACTTCTCTTTTTATAATTTTTAAACACACGGTGTGTATTTTCCCACTACATTATGTGTATAGTTTTATTTTCTTTTAATTTTTTATATACATATATATACCTATTTCACTTTTATTTTAATTAAGTAATATTAATTATTATAAAGTATATTTGTTTTTAAAAAAAATTGGTGATACACGGCGTGTAGTCCAGACGTACACGCCGAGTACCGTGGCTATATAAGCCGCGGGCCACCCGGCTTGAGCCCATGTCGTGCGGCTCCCCATTTCTTCCCCTTCTTCCCGTTTCTTCTCCTTGATTAAACCTGAACCCCCATTTTCTAGATCCGTCATTTTGGTTCGTTTCAAGCTCTGATTTCTCATGCATTGCGATCCTCGGTCAAGGTACGCCCTTCTACACTCTCTATTTCAATTTTTTAGACTCGTTTAGGGTGATTTTCAGATTTGTCGACCATTCGTCTTCCATGATACATGGTCACGACATGAAGAACACACGTCGTGTAGTTCTGTACATGGACACACACAAAATACTTCGAAATTCGAATATACATGGTGTGTATGTTCGGTACACACCATGTAATGTTCCCCATAGTGCTCGAGTACCCCTTTTCACACGGCCTCACACACCATTTTCACATACACGGCGTGTGTGTTTGGTCCACGCCATGTATATCATTTCCTTTGGCCCCTCTGTGTGTATCATATAACATAGCATCTCACCCCATATTCCCCTACACGGCGTGTCTGTTCGGTACACGCCGTGAATCTTATTTCTTTTGGTCAGCCCCTGTCTCGCCCCCACACGGCCATGTTCCTCGATTAAATAACACACTGTGTTTGTCCATTACACGGCATGTCCTTTATTCTTCTAATTGATAAAAACATGGTTTTGTCGTTTGTAATACACGACCACCTACACTTTGTGTGAACACAGTGTGTATGTTCGGTACACGCCGTGTACCTTTACATGGTCCATCTTCTTCTCCCTCAGTGTGTATATCCAGAGAACAGGGGATGCTCTAAATTTTTCACTACACGCCATGTACTCTATATGTACACGTCGTGTAATTTTATTTTCCTGTTTTATTACATTTTATTTCTTTTCTTTTTCTTTCTATTCCAGGATATGGCAGATCGCGATCCTTCCTGGGGGAAGCGGACGACCTCTGCCACTGAGGGAGAGGGGCCCATTTTTCAATAGATTTGACTCCGACCTCTGACACAGCCAGACCCAGATGCACCAGTCTACGAGCTCCCTCTATTGGCTATTATTCCACCACCGACTTCCCCAGTAGAGGTCAGGCCTAGAAAGGTTGTACCTCCACCTACCAGCACAGCGCTTCTGAGGACCTCCATTTCTGCTCCACCAATTGCCACTCTACCTGCTCCATCTTTATCAGCAACCGGTCCCACATCTACCACTTCATCTACCGAGCCTTCACCTCCTGCAGTTGATCCACCCACTAAGCCAGCTCCAGCGGCTGCACCTACACTTGGACCAGGACCTGTAGGTATTCCTTACCCATGCATGGTCTTCCTGATCACTGATCTGCACATGACAGGGTCCGACGCTTCTATCACAAGCAGATACCGTTGAGGTGTCGATACCTCGACAACAGCATTCCATAGTAGCTCGGTATTTGGGAGGACTTGGAGGATCTCCTTGGACACACTCCACTGCTCGCTATTTTCCAGGTTATCACTCCTGTCTTCCGCGATTTATTTTTAGAGTTCGCGGCCTCTTTCGAGTTTGAAGAAGCTGAGTACCGGGAGACACCTGGTGATGTGGTGCCTGTGGTTGGATTCCAGCTGAGCGGCCGACAATTCTCCCTCACCATGACCGAGTTTGGCAGAAGGTGCGGCTTTTACCCCCATCCTATCACCCCAACCCCTGTTTCTACCTTTACCCTTCCCGAGCACTCTGAGATCGTTTCCATGTGGAGAGAGATCACTGGGCCTAACCACCGGTATTCCCCCACTTCCCAGAAGAGCACCCTTATCACCGACCCCATCCTTTACTTCACCCACCATTGCTTCAGTGCCATCCTTTTTCCCTGCCATGAGGATATGGGGGTAGTGACCGGCCGTGACATGGAGCTCCTTACCTGTGTCATCTGGCATGACTACCCGGACCTCCCCTATCTAGCCGCCTCCTATTTCTACTCTATGTTTACCAGCCATCAGGGAAACCTGAACGGAGGGTTTTACGCCACTCACCTCACCCACCACCTTGGGGTTTTTGTGCCTTCTTTACCCCATGAATTTTTAGGTTCTTCCCAGTAGATGGACTATCTCATGCTTATTCACATGGGATTGGTCCGGAAGCAGGGGTGCCTACATCTTTTCCCAGGCTCGTACCTAGCCACCTGCTGACCCTCCTACCCTGGCTGATGCCCCTGCTCCTCCTTCCCCACCTACCCCTGCACCCTCGGCTGATCTCTCCTTTTCCAACCACCTATCCGTGATGGAGCAGCAGTTGATTCGTCTCACCGGCCACCAGCACAGTATTGGGGACCATTTGGTTCATATAGACAGCTTCCAGGACCGCATGGAGCAGTTTTTGGGCCTTATTGTTCAGCATTTGGGTATTCATTTTCCACCGCTGCCTGCCTCGGTCCCTGGCCCTTTTGCTGCTGCTCCACAGCCATTCAAAACACTGGACACGGATTCCATTCTGCAATATACTATGGGACCTACTACTACTTCTCCTACCGCCACCACTGCTACCAATCTAGGGGGGATCCTGAGCTTCCCTTACCGAATCTGGTGCCTGCCACTCCTACGTCTCCAGCTTCCAATCCTGCTGCCGAGTCTGTGCCTTCAGCTTCCACGGCTCCTGATCCATCTCTTCCGGCCTATTCTATATTGGATTATTCCTCTTCTAAGTTGAACCCATGACTAGTTTTGGGAAATTTTTCTTTTCATTATATATATCTTTTTGTGCTCTCTCATCCTTGTGTATACTTTGTATACTTGCCTTGTTTTCTTTCTCCCACCATCACAGGTACCCTGACATGTTTTGGGCTACTATTTTCCACCACCTACTGTTTCACTTCACCTAGACACGAGGGGAGTATTATTTTTCCATTTTTTTTCTTTTCCTTCTTGATATTAATACTTTAATTACTTCCCCTAGGTCTGGTCCACTATTTTGTCCCCACCTTACCTTGTTCCTCTTTTTGGGCACTTGGTGGACCATATGCACTCTTAAGTATGGGGGGCCTATCTCTAGACCGCTTAAGTATTCACCCTTATCATAAATCTAGGTGATATCATTGTTAGAAGATATATTTTAAAAATGTTAAGATTTTTTGGTTAATTATATTTTTAAATAATAAAACTGAAAGTGAAAAATTTTCAAAAATTTACATGCTTATTTTGATTCTTAAGTGTTTTAAAATGATTGCTGGTATAATTTAAATTACAACTTGTAATCTGTGGATAATTACATCGATTATACTAATCAATTATTTGCAAGTCATGACCTGATTGTCTCTTATTTATTCCCACTCCTGAGAGGTATTCTAAACCCTTTTATCATATTCTTTCTAATACCCTATTTCTTGAGAGATTCCTAGAATATACATAACTACCAGAATTTGAAAGTTTTATTTTCAAAACATAAAGAATTTTTGAATTACATTAAAATGATTGAGGCATAAGATTGTTAACTGCTTTATCTTGAACCTACCCTACATCTAATCTTTGTAAATCCCATAGAGTCCATGAATAGCCTTAATATGAAGCCATATTACAAGCTTATTTCCCTTCCTACCCTAATGATTTTATGATTTTTCATGATTATTTATTTGATCTCAAATGAAGGGATTGGAAACACATGGTATAAATACGTGAATTGTCAAGAAATGAAGTATGGGGGAGTGCCCCTTGATCATTTGGGGCAAAAAAGAGTTCCAAACCTCTATTTGGTAAATTCAAAAAGGTTCCCTTTGTGAAAAAAAAAATGTACAAACAAAAGGGACCTTATACACACTTGCTGGTTTGTGACTCCTACTCAGCTAAAAGATATGGTGGTGATGAGATCATTTGATTAAGCTTGTTGAGGACATTTTTACGTTGAGTTTAATTTTGAATATCATGCATTGTTATTTAAGAATTTAGCCTCCTTTTTCAAGCCTCGGAATTATATTTTCACATCTTTATCTACCAGCCTTTAGCCATAGAAACATATGATCCTATTTGAAAAGTCATCATGATTTTTTTAAAACAAATTTTCTAAAGTGGAGAACTATAATTCTTGGAAACCTATGGATAGAGTGTATATTTATTTGATTGATAAAAACTTTTTATTTAAAAATTATCAATTGTTGATTTCTTTATTGGTGAGGTAGATCATCAAGTTGCTTGCTTGTTTTTGAAAGGTTGAAACATGTGTTAGAAGAAGATGACGATAGTTAATTGAATTATATATTAGGCATGATTAGAATATATTTAGAATTAAAACTGTTGTGTATTCTTTTGGGAATTTTCTCCTGTAACTTCTTATTTAAAATTATGATTAACTGAAGTCCTTCCTTTTATAGTATAGACTCTAATAATTAGATGTTGAGATTTTCTTGAGGGAAACAAAAGGACTAAGTATGGGGGAGTTTTATGCACCCAATTTGTGTATGCATTTTCATACACTTTATTAACAATAAAAACAAATTTTTCACCAAATACCTACTTCTTAGAGGAAAATACTTTGATTTTGGGGCCCTTTTCTATTTTAAAGAGTTTTATATCCAAATACACAAATCAAGGGGAGTCTGTGAAAATTTTTCAACTACACGCCCTGTACTTTTCTACACGCCGTGTACATTTAGACAGGTACACTGATCAAAGGGGGGAGTACACCTCCAAGTCACCAGCCAAACATTACAAACCATGTATGGAATTTTAGAAGGGTTTGGTGGCTGAGAAGAGTCTACATGCCGATGTGGCCGCTGAAGGAGACACGTCATGTGCCATTTCTACACGTCGTGTCTGCTATTCTAGAAGGGCTTGGTGGTCAAATTTTGATACTACACAGCATGTATAGTGGCGCTACACACCGTGTACACTCACCTACCAGGAGGCATTGTGTTCAATGTCAAAGACGGCGTGTTAGGACGCCTACCAGTGGATAAAAGGAATCCAAAAGCGCGTTGATGAAAGTACACAGTGTGTATTTTATATACACACTGTGTACTTATTTTTTCCTATAAAAAGAGGCCTTGGCCTCCAGACCAAGGGGTGGAGAAGTGTAGATTTAGGCGTGGTGTGGAGGACAAGGGATGAAGTTAAAAAGAAGAAATGATCTACCATCATAATATCACTATTCTTCTATCGAAGAATCATTTCTACCTCAAAATTCCAAGCCTTGATTTCATCAGGTATTAATAATTTTGTGTTTTTCATTTTCAATATGTGTAACTAAACACCTAGTGTGTTGGGGTTGTGGAGACTGATGAGTTCTAATTTGAATTAAGTTGTTGTGAATGTGTTTGTTTTAATAATCTCTTTTTATTCTTCTTAAATCACTTCATATTATCACTGAAAATTCTGTATCGGACCAAGGGAAGAATCTTCAGGGATTCAAAATAATAATAACGACGAATAATTTCATGACCATTGAAAGGATTAGTCGGCTCAAAATGGACTAATCCAGATAAAGATCTGTTAAAAACTAACTACCGGTCCAAGGAGTTGGTTACTTCATCTCATAATATTATGTGATCCGGACCAAGGAAACTTAATTACAAATTGTAATCCAGAGTGTTGGATTATCATGAAAAACACAACCTCATAATAAATTTAATTTAATAATCAACTTATCATAAATCCATAACCCCAATGCATTCTTATTCTTATTTGCATCAAAACTAATTTTCCCATATTTTCTTTCATTATAGCAATTACTTTGTTAAATGAAACTTAAAAACCAATTTTTCTTTTTGTGTCTAAAAACAACCAAACAAAAATCGACTCTAAATTCAGCAGCCTTCACTAAAAGAAATATACAAACAAAGTTGAAACAAGATAAGAGTAACCTCTTAAAGTTCCCTGTGGATCGACCCCTACTGGTGCTATACTTGTTAGGGTAATTATAATTTGAGACACCGATAACCTAAATTCAGTGGAATGACTCGTCAAATATCTTATTACACCCAAACATATGGAATTCCTAATGGAAGGTTTGTTCTCATAATCACCAATCTTATATATTACCATGTCAGAACTTCATGAGAATAATTATCACACTCTTATGAGTACTCTCAAAAAATACTATATATACTATGTTCCCTATAATTGTACATTATTTGACTGTATAAAAATATTTAAGGCATATCATCATAGCACCACAAGGTCCCATCATAGCGGGGAACTTCTAGGACCTTATCAATGTGATAGATACTCTAGGAAATTATTACATCAATTTTGTGCATAAGAAAAATCAATATTTCATAAGATATTTATATTAATTTTCACTTCTTTTAACATGCATGTAATCCAATGTACTATGTAGTTGGTTATAGGGCACAAACTCTAACAAAAGGTCCATCACATTAGTGAGGTGCAACAATTGTACCAAAATAAAGTATCACATATAATAAAATTAAAACCCTAAAGTTCAACATAGAATAAATATTTAATATCCATGAGTCATACAAATCCAATACAAACTAATTAAACTAGAAAAGACGTACCAAAAAAACAAGCCTCTATATGACCAACAATCACCTCCAAACCAATCCACTAAGAATGTAATGCAAAAAAAGTGAAGTCTACACGCTTTGAGATTCACTTCCCTTTATATAGACCATACAAAAAAATTAAAAACACCTAAAGGAGAAAATTACTATGTGAGGAAAAAATCGGCTAAGATTCCACCATGGAATCTATATAAATTCCAATGTCAAGAATATTGTAGTTCTATTTATTAAAACAATTCTAGTTTTATCAATGTATTTTCATAAAACAAATCATTAAATTGTCCTTTTTCATAAAATATATTAATATTAACAAATAAAATAATATGACATTGACATGGTATAAATCATGAAACCATAATCAATACAATCCATGGGTATACCATAAGGTAGGCATGTAATAAAATAATAACAACACAATCCAACATGGGAAAGAATGAGACCAAATAACCATGAATAAATCCATCATTAGATAATCCGAACATCAATGAAAAAGAACATTGTTTGGGATCTATCCTCTAGGTATATATACTAAACATAATAAGAAATCCCCAATCTAGGCCAAAGTTGGATCCAACCAGTATAACCTCTAGTTTCTTTAGATACACTAAATTAAAGGAAAACCTCAAGTGTCAATACACAAGATTTAAATGAAAAGTTTATTCCTGATACACCCATAGCTACCAAATGTCCTTAGTTTTTCAAAAAATGAATTTAAAATCCATGTTATTAATTTATATAATATTTTCAAAGAAAATATAATCTAATTTGGTTCTTGAAACCCCATTTTTAAATGAAAACCACCAATGAAGAATTTTATCAAACACTTGGTGTACAGAAACTATTTTTAAGGTAAAACCTCTTTAAAACATGAATATTTTATAACAAAACCATTGAAAAAACAATTCAATTTAATTGTATGAATAAAATAAAGGAATATACTAGAAAATTAGAAATTCATAGAATTAACCAATTTTATAGACTCACATACCTCAAAAATAGAGAAAACCTAGTGGCCTTTGACAAAATAGATTGGGAATTTGCCTTCGAAAGACAAGGAATGGGCGAAAAATGAAAAGGATAAATAGAAAATAGAAATTAAAAACAATCGAATTCCTAAACGCCGCCAAAACAACTACAAAAACCAATGGGAATAAGGAATCCTAAATACTTCTTAATAGAGTGGAGAAACACAACTTCTATGGGGATCAAACACTGAATGGAGAGACCAATAAGAATATAGATCGCCTAAAATGATCAAAATATCTTAGGTATTGAGAGGGATGAATGCACGTCTGATGAAGAAGGGGTCAAGTGTTCAAGGAAAATAAAACCACTGGTCATATGGAATTTCTATTTAAAATCATGGGTTTATAATATAAATGAACCATTTTTCACATATTTTGAAAAATGCATCGCCTTGGGTTAAAAACACACCATCCAATGAACTTACAGTGTAAGTTCATATTTTATGGCATAAATAATTCTATTTCATAATAAATTCTCACGGATTATGGATAGTGAATAATTTACATCCTAAACCAATTATTTACACTGAAAATTTCCTTTTGTATCTAGTTCCTAGATGAAAACCCCTACAAAACCACCCATAAATATTTTGATTCAACTCGGGCCCAAAGTGACCCCCCCTGAAATCCTTTAAAACATTTATATCTACACTCCACTATTCTAATTAAACAAATATACATGAACAATAGATCATTTTTCTCATAAATTCCCTTCATCCTCAGAAGTCCCAAAACATACCGCATAAAGTGGTTTATCTTGAAAATGAAAAAAAGGATTTGGAGGAGGAAGGTAAGTATATGTTAAATCCCATGAACAAATTCATATATCAAAGACCCTTCTAACACAAGGTTCACATCTCCCACGACTTATATGATGCTCCTCACCCTAATAGTACATCAATTTTTACTCCATTCAAACTATTACCAATCACCCTAGACCACGCTCTGTTAGTTACCAAGAATATGGCCAGATGTAGTCATCTCTATCATACATAATCATCACTCAAAACATTGAAAAATACTTCTTCCCAGATCATGATATATCAATTAAAAATCTTCATAATTCTCATCCAACCAAGGTTCATTCTCTTATATGACCAATGATGTAATCTTTACTATATGGAGCACCTTATACCACTCCTTGACCTATACATCCTGACTCATGACTTCAGGTGCCCTACATCACCAAAACTAAGATTATCATTATCTATGTTATTTTAATTCTTTCTAAACAGAGTGACATAAGAAGTTCACATAAAAATTTCTCATGACTCCTATGAAAAGATTAACCACATGCTTAGTTACCATCCAACACTATACCATAATAAAAAAGTTTCTGCCCAAATTCCCTCCATGACATCAAAAGTGTTTCTGGTGTAAATAGGATCAGACACCTGAATGGTCTTTCACTTTAAAACTATCCTTGATATTAAAAATAAATAACACAAAGGGTTCTTAATCTCAAGAATCCAAGGGACCACTAGTCCAAAACTGTCCACCAACTAGGGATTAAATTCTCATCAGGCATCCTTATACAATTCTACCCCCCCCCCCCACAAGAATCATAACATCATTCATAGTAATACACATATACAACTGGCATCACCCAATGTTGACCCATATCCAATGAACCACTGGTATACAGTTCAGAAAATTAGAATTTCATTCTAATCTATATGAAAAAATACCATATATGTTGTTACCAACACTATATGTAACCAAACATAAATAATAGTTATCCCCCTAATGGTTTTATCACTAAATACCCACATTCTCGTAGTGACCTACTAGGGTCACAACATGTCCCGCCATTAGATAGACCATATCATATTCATGGAAATCTGTCATCTCTACATTGAATCTACATGTCCTTCCATTAGAAAGAAATGCACGCATATCAGTCCTACTGATTAGAATTCCACTAAGAAATTATATGGGAAAACATTGTAAGAGATATTGTTGACACTTTAAATAGTTGAACCTATGTAATCAATGATAACAATAACACTAGAAGGAATACATGTAATGTGAATATTACATGACTAAATGATGTATGCAGACATATTTTGCTAAAATAGTACAAGATATTAAATCCATAAGAAATCATGGAAATCGAAATAAAAATACAACACCCAAGGTAAGAACTATAATATAAATAAAATAAAAACCCAATAACTGTAATCCCATACCATTAGAAACATAGAATTCCATCAAATAAGGTGTTTTCAATGCTCCAATCCTTGTTCCATTACAATCTTTGATACATCCCTATCTCTCTGGTCTACCATGTCCCCAAATAGTAAAATAGAATAAAATAAGGATATGATACCAATTTGTAATGTCTTGAACCAGATAACTATGAAAAATAACTAGTCTGATGGCTCCACATAACCTCAGGTGTGCCTCCCCATATGCTAGAGGCTACTGACTAGTAGTAGGGATTTAAGGTGGTACTACAGAGATATTATACACCTATATCAGAGTGAAAAATCATAAAATAAATATCCAAGTATCATACATAATAGGAAATTTATAGAGTATGTAGTGTAAACAAAACATCCAATAATATTAATATCAAATGTGACAGCATACATATAGTCATATAGGATCAACCACACACTAGGTAGATCACATATATAGAATAAAAAAAATAAAAATGGGTCTACTACAACCCTGAGCCATACTACATCCTAAGATTCAAATATAATTTGATATTCTCTATAATGATCATGAAGTTCCATGACTCATCCCAATATAGACCTCCAACAATTGAGAGGTTGTTCGGGTGCCCAAGTGAAATGGTGGTCTGAGCATGGTGTGAGTTCATAAATCGGTAGGGAACCACCAATGTGGTCTCAGGTATAGATATTAAATGTAGTGATATGTTTATGTGACATGATCTGAATAATAAATAATTGTAATAAAATAATTAAAACAAGTCTTCTTTAATCCTCTCGTCTCTGACCCTGGTCGACCAAACCTACTTCAACCTATACAGAAGTGTCTCAAATCATGTTGGGATGATCGGTCCAACCATCATAATGACTTGGGGTTATTTTCACCTTGTTATAAGGATAATGAAATAGGGGCTAAAATCACCCCAGTATAAATGAAAATGACCTAGGTTTCACTCTATCATGGTAACACAACTAGGGGATTGCTATATCAAAATATGAAATGATTCCTAGAAGTTTGGTCCTGATAGTGAGGAAGCCTCAACCATTCCCTCCAAGGACCCCACAATCCCTGATAGCTTGCACATGGTATGACCTATCATCTTCCTATAACCAGTGTAATATCATCATCAAACCCATGAAAACCCAACCAGTAGTATCACAAACCTCCCTACTCATTGATTTTCCTTTAGTATCACAAACCTCCCTACTACGGGAGTTTTCATGACTGGTCGTATTGTTTTTTTTCATTTCAAACAATATAAACACTACCCAAGGGAGTATTTCATCTCAAATAATATAAGCACCGCCCTATGGGTGTATAATATATCATGTATCCACACTATGACAAAAACAACATGGGTATCCATTTTCATAAACTAACATGAAACCCATGGTCGGGATTCAATGAGCATGACCCAAATTTCTACAATTGTAACCAGATCAAACATTTATCTATGATTTAAGAGACACCTATAGTTATCTCTATTAGTCAGGACATGAAAACTCTTAGGGTTGGTCAGTCATCAGGGAACCTCTCATAAGTCCCCTAGGTCATTCTATAAGAATATCACCCCACTTGGAGTCCATTATAGAAAAATAGGGAAAGGGAACCTTGATTGGGGTTCCCTTTATAAAAAAATCACACTAGGGACTAAAACCATCAACCCAATTGTATATTATCACTAATCACCATTATGGTCTTTTTGAGACATCACTAGCTGACTAGGAAATCTTATATTAGGAATGTCCTTCATCCCACTCCATTTCCATGCTACTCTAGGTTGGCCTGAATATCTGTCCAAATTATCCATCTTTTTAATATCTACATTCCCAATTAATCACATCCCAATGGGGGAGGAACTCTTTACCCATAGTCATATTGCATATCCCACAACCCTAATGAAACTCAAGGTACTAGTATGTCCAACCCCTAGGTCTTCAATCCCAAGGCACCATTCACCATAACCTAGAGGTCTCTAGGGATCCAACCCTAGGGACACTACATCATGTTTATTTATTTAATTAAACACCCATCATGGTCAAAACGTATTAATAATACCATTACTATTAGGACCTCAGACTTTGGTGTCTGACATGAGTCAAGACATTATCTAATGTCCCTCGTGGCCTTGGCACATTGTATGTTTCATTTCAGGCATCATGTTTTTATTTAAACAAATACTTAATTTAAAAGTGGACATCATCCTATGGTTTTATGACCCCAAATACCACATGGATCATAAACAAGTATAAACCAAATGGTATTTATGAAAAACCACATACCTCTTTAGAATACATTCCATTAAACCACATATCAAGGTAGATTTTCCCAAAGTCAACCGAGTCCATTCTAGCCTCATCCAAGATAGTTCATCCACTCTAGGCTCTAAATCATGAAAATGTACCATAGAAATTATTAGAATAATTATAATTTAACTAAAATAATTTACTCAAAATATGAATAATTTCCAAATTCTCACCCTAGGATCCCACTGCATTGTGATCGCACCTAACGACACCTAAATGTATCATTACATACCCCCATTCCTAACCCAGGAAAAATCCTCAAAAAGTGACATCTAAACACTTTCCAAAATAATTCAATTTTAATAAAAAACATATAAAATTCATCTTAGTGACATACACCACTAAAACAGCATGTGATGATGAGTGGATGTTGTCTAGGGATGTCCTCGAGTTGGGTTTCATGAAATTCCCATCACATTGGGATGATTCTACCATGATATGGGGGAATCATCAAAGAAACCTAACCTAGAGACAACCAAAATTAGGTAAGAAATAATGATGAAATTAAAGGAGTCCAATGGAAGGGTATACTCCCATTATATCACAATAAATTTCCACAAGAACACTCCAATTTGAAGGGGGTTTAAAGGAGGATCAAGGAGAATCCACCCTCGATTCATGTGGGTAAGAGGAAGGGATGAAGAGGGTACAACCCCTCTAAAAACCTAATGGGTGAAAGAGAATAGTTCTCCTTTAGTTGACACAGACTAGATGGTGGGCACAATAGTCCAATAAGACCACTAGCTTAGCCACTAGTGAACCGGTTCTTATAGGCTATATCCTTGACCTATCGGACTTCATTCAGAGATCTTACACTACTTCTAGTCACCACCTAAACCCCAATCCCCTTAAAAATACTTCATTTGGGTGCTTAAACCCCCAAAATATTGTTATGAGTCCTGGTTCGCAATACTAATCATCCACCAATTAAAAATTCATATTTATATTAAATTTCAGGATTGGTTCATACATACAGGGTTTTTCCTTATCATCACTAAATAAACACCTAATAAATAATGATCTTTGTGAGTGATTTTTTTCTAATAAAGGGTTCCCTTTATTAGATATTTGGTTGAGAACTAATAAAGTATATCCTTTATTAACTCTTTTTACACTGATAATCATTATTAAGGAATTATTTTGTAAATAAAACATCTAGTGTATAAAAATATATCAATCAATTAAAATTTCTTACATTTAGAGGATGAATAGTTAATATGATTTTATTTTTATTTCTCAAATAATTTTTTAAGTGTTAATAAATTAAATAAAACTCTTATGAATGATTATTATGATGATATATGATATTAAAATATATGAACTAATATATTTACATTATTTAAATTTTAAATTTATATGAATTAATATTATGAACACTTAATGTTTCAAGACGATAATTTTTTAAAAGAAATTTGTCTTTTTATTTTGAATTTCCATTTAAAAATTAAATTCATAAATTTTTTAAATCAAAATTTACAAAATTAACTTCATGTTTGAATTACACATATCAATATTTTCCTAAGGTGATTTTTTGAAAATTTTATGACATAATATATGTGTATTTCTATATTGAAAAATATATTTTTTACTATAAATTTTGTGTTTATATCTATATCAGGAATTGTAACATTAAAACATATTAAAAAATAATTATAAAAATATATTAAGGAGTAAATGTATATATTTGAAAGTAATATTCTGAATTTAGAAAACCTAATTTTAACAACTTGAGAAATATTTTCCAAAAAATGATAATATTTTTAATCTCATCTGATTAAATAAAAGAAGTTTATAGAAATTAGACTCTTATTTTTATAGAATATAATTTACATTGTATATATAATTATATACATGTTTATATGATATATGTATATATGTATATTAATTGATTAATATATACTTTTAAATATTTATATTTGTAAATACTTTTACATATGCATGAACACATGCATGTATGTGCATATAGTTGTATATACTTATATATATATATATATAATTAATTACATTAATATGTATTTATGTAATTATATTAATATAATTAATTACATTAATATGTATTTATGTATTTATGTGCATGTATGTACTTATGTATGTATGTATGTATTCAGAATTTTTTATTTATATATATATATGTTCTTTCCTAGTGTATGTTATGTGTGTAAAAAATACCTTTCAGTTTAATATATACATTTATATGATATCACGATGGAGTATGAATGTATTATAGTTATTTTAGAAAAATTATTAAATTTATTAATAATTTTCATCTAACATGTAAATATTTTTATTCTCCATATGATATATATGATTTTATATATGAATATATATATATAATAGTTTTATTTAAAGTAGATGGTAAGAACCATTTTTTGGTAAGTGCAATGTCAGTTTTTTGATATTTTTTTATAATCAATAAAATGATTATATTAATGATTTATTTTTATTTAATAAGAATTAAGGAGATCTCATCCATAGATCCAATTGAAAAACATACACCCTCATACTTAATCACATTGAAGGTAGTAGATATTGGAAGACCAAATGATGGTTGAAAATTTTGAAAAATTGATAACAGAGTATTTAGGTTCAAAATAGATTTCACCTCCTTCCCCCAAGCTAAACATGAAAATTGGAAAAAGTAATGGATGGAAAATAAGGGAACATATATTACAAAATACGTGAAGGTTATAATTGATAAAATTTTAAGAATTTATTTTATTTATTTAAGTTATTTTACAACTCTTTATATTTTTTAATTCACTAATATGTTATTAAAATATTATATAAGAAACACTTGATTGGAAGAGCACACAGGAGAACTTCATACCAGAGGTTAGGAAGGATATTTTTTCTATTAAATTAGGAAATCATGACCAATCAGATCATGTATGAGGATATGAGGTAGGTGAATCAATTAAAAAATCATTTTATTTTTTTTAGCTTCTTCAAGGGGGGATGTATATAAAGTAAAAATATATGTTTTAGAAGATAATTTTAAATATATGGGTGAGATGATGGATGAGAGGATTAGATCATTAGTATGATCCATGTTCTTAGAAATTAAGAGTTAGTTTTAGGCTTTATATCCCACTCCTCCACCACTGCCTTCATATCTCACTCATTCTCCTCCTCTTCCATGGTTTATCATCTACTTTGAGTTATGTGTTGAGGATCCCTAGTATCATGTTGTAACATATGGGATCATATATTTTATTGGGGATACCCCACATCATCAATAGATAAAGATGGATCAACTTAGGGTAATGGTAGATGATATTATAGATGAATTGGATCGATTACTACTACAGAGTGATGATGTTTCTATAGTTGGAAAAATTATCTATCATTTTTTTATTTGGACATCTATACATGTCAGAAAACTTACCACTGAGGTGTGAATAGACTATATTATTTATTTCATATTGTTGTCAAATATGGTTTAATATTTTGTCATATATATATATATTATAGTAAAACATTGAAGGTAGATACATGTTGTATACAAATAAAAAACATGTTGTGTCCCCTTTGACATCACATACTAGTTTTTCTAAAATAATTTTTAAGTTATCAAAAAATTAATTTATTTTTAAGTTATTTATTAGATTAAAATGATAGTTGAAATTTTTTAATATTATATTGTTTTGATGATTTGTAAGAGATATATCTTGGATATTATAACTGTAGAGATATTGGGCATTATAGTGATACAATTATTTATTTAGTATGTAAAATATCATATTTATTTCAATTATATAATTTTGATCGAAATTAGTAACTATTTTTTTATTAGGTATATTTATACACGAGTGTATTTAGTATGATACGAAATCAATGTAAGGACTCTTAGACCCAAATTTTATTTCTCTAATAGAGAATAAAATAGAGGGTATATAATGAAAATTATATTTTTCTAAAATATTCCCAAATGATGTAACTTAGTGTTGGATGATTCATTATCTTAAGATATAATTCATAGAGTTTCATTACTATCAATTAAATAACTACTAAAATTAAATTTTTTCTATAATAGTTTACATTGAAAGTTTTGTGTTTTTATCCATAGGAAAGGTAATTTTATTGGTTATATTTAATTGTGGATACATGCATGAAAACATTAAATAAATATTGAAGACATGAGATTGAATATTTTAATTCTTAAATATTATAATATTTTTTTGTTTTTTTTTACGTATCATTTTTAGACAGTCCATGGATACACTATAACCAATAAGAAAGAGGACAAAATTATCAAATATTTTTGCACAAAGGTGAATTCATTTATAAGTATTATAATTTAGGAGATACTCAAAATATTAATTTCAAATGATAACCTCTTTTAAAATAAAAATTTCATCATCGATGAGGATTCATTTAATATGGAATTTTTGATCTGTGATTTTTTTTGAAATAATTACAAATTTTATTCATTATAAAAAATGAAAAGGTTATATGTTATTATAATATTTTATTTATTTATCTTATAATTATATTGAGAATACATTTTTAATACTTAATCATTAATTTGTTTGTATTTTATAACCTTCTCCCTTATAATGAAAAGGAGCTAAAAAATTTATGAGAAACATGGGTGTATTATTTTTAAATTTTTGTTTGATTTTACTTTATCTCTATCTGTAATATATATTTTTTTGTTTAAATTTAAAATTCTAAAGTTACTGCTATTTGAAAAAAGTTATGACGTAAATATTTTTTATAGAATTGTAATATGATTCTATTTTTTTCTAGGTTTTCTGTTGTTTTTTCTAGTTTTTAATCTATTATATATTGGGTAAGATATATTTTAAAATTATTTTTTACATAAAAAATTAATTTTTTATTTTTTCATTTTGTAACCGATATAAAATATAATTTTTTACATCATTCATAAAATAATATACATAAAATTTTGGATTGTTTTACCATTTAAGGGTTTTCTACAATAGCCATTATAAAAACCGATGTAAAATATTATTTTTTACTTTATTTAAATTTATTAATGAAAAAAAATTATGTACCACACCACTTCCAACAACATCGTTAATTAATCAATGTCAAAAAATTGACGTGGGAGACCCCTTTCTGCACTAATGATTGTTTAAGTCATTGAAACGATCCAACATTGGATTTCCTTCTAAAATTTCATGTTGAGTAACCTATACAATAAGAACAATTTTTTAATCATCATCATCTTCTCTTATATATTGGTAATAACTTTTATAATTTCTAATTTTGTTTTCACATCTATTATTTTATAAGCCACATTCTAGGTTAGTGACCTATAGATCACTGTAAGTATTTTTTGTATCCAACCTTTTCCATTCCTCCTTCTTCATCACATACATATTGATATAGGTTAAATAAAGATCAAGATACTTATAAAATATATAATTCTCAATATAAATCTTTGAAAATGTAAAATACTTCCATTTTAACGTTTCTGCAAGGATTTTACCCTCATCCAATGCCATTTCTTTAAGAAACAATTAAATACCATTTAATTATAAAACATGTAAAAGTGGTCATAAACTACTTATCAAAATAATTCTATAAGTTGGAGGGATGGATGATTCTATTAAACACATATTTGAAATACCTTGTGTACTTTATGGTCATTAAAAAAATTCTGTAATCAATTCCTAAATACCACTTATTGAATCTTATGAAAATTCTATAAATCTATTTGAATTTATTCTCTAGAGCTTACATGGTGAAATTAAAATATTAAAATATAATTGTGATAATGATGTATCAAAACATATAATACATGTCACACTGATGTCACCGCACAAAAAATCACAGTTTTTTAATGGATCATAAATGAATTTTTTCATTATAATGAAAGAAAAAAACAAAGAAAAATAAAAACACATGTTTATGTGGTTCAGAAATTGTCATGTTCAATGGGGATAATTCCTTATGTTTTGGGTTATCTAAACCATTGTAAGGGTATATTGATGTGGGTCTTATAATTGATTCAAATACTCACAAGTGTACTATGGGGTTTGTGTTTACTTTTTGTGGAATCAAAATCAACTAGACATCTATGTTTTGGTTAGTAGTTTTGATCTCTGCTATAGAGTAAAAAAATGTTTTTGTAATGGAAAAACTAAAATATATGGTTTTTTTGAAACATTTATTAGTGGAAGTTAGGAGAAATCAAGAAGGTATATTTCTTTACAATGATATCTAAAGTTTTATTCATTTATAAAACAATATGGATTTTCTTTCCTAGAAAAAATATATTGAACATAAATACCATTATATTCAGAATTTTTGTGAGGGTAGAGAGTTAGTTATATAGAATTTTTATGTGAAACAAAATCTGATTGACATGTGCACTAATGTTCTTATATAATAAATACTATGGAAACATTGTTCCTTAGTTGGATTTGGGTGGATGAAATTTGGTGGAGAGAATTGTATGTTTAAGTAAGGAAGATTGATATGTTTATGTTTGAATTAAGTGGTGAAGGTTTACTAGATATCCTTGAAGTAGTCTTAAAGTGGTATATTTTTTTGATTTTTAAGTGTCTTCAAGGCTCTAATTTTATTTAAGTGGACATTTTGGATTTAGTTCACCAAAAGGTGGCAGTGTTAGTGAGAATTAATCTACATCATGTCTAATAGAAGCATGTTATGATGTGTTCAACAGAAAAAGGATAATTCAATAAGGTTGGTTATTTGTGAGATGGTGATGTGTAGTGACTGCGATATATATCCATTAAAATTAAATAATACTACAAGATATTAGCGGAAACTATTTCCAAAACATGGAAGCCTGTAAGTGTAGGAGGTCGGTGTGACTAGATGACTAGTTGCATTCCTCAATATAATAGGGAGGGGGAACACCTTCTTGATTTTTAACACAATTACATACCTAATTGATTCACATGGCTAACAAGTCACTTGGTTTAATCTTTATAGTTCTTGGGAAATATAACTATCACAATGTTCTCCTGTTGACATGGGATACAATTATGATCCAAGAAAAACCAAAGCATACTTTTTTTGTTTTTATTTAAGTTCATGTTTGTATTATTGTGTGTTTGTTTGTCATAAGACTTTGTGTATGCTGATTTAGGGTTATCTCTAGATTTATATGTTTCGAAGAACATAGTCAATGTGGTTTGTTCTGGCATTGTGAGTGAATCTTGGTGGAGCTGAACTTTAGGTGGATTCAACATCCAACATCATGTGGTTTTAATCTAGTGAACACATGACTTTTTCCTTTCTTCTCCCAATATTTTGGACATATTATTACATCATGGGGATAATACTAAAATAATTTTATTAATGATTCGTATGATTATTACAATGTAAACACAAGTTTCAGTGAAAGTTATTCCACTCTATCACTTAAAGTAGAATCTAACTTATGTAACCAATTACAAAGACTTTCAATATTCAAGGAGAGTAATACCACATGAATCTGATCTTTGTGTAAATCCCTCAGTTAGGTCAAGTATACTCACCTCTTTAACATTTACTTTTTGTGAACAGTTCAAGTTTACTCTTACATATGATTTAAATACTTATATATCATACCTTTTCTACAAAACCACCTTGAAAACTCTTGTGTAACTATCAGATAGAAAAAAAATTGCATATAAATAGAGTTACATTCATGCAATTTCTTTTCTCTCTCACACTACCTTCATTCAAACTCGCCAGGGATAACTTCTTATTATCATATTTTTACTTCCATATGGTGATTTCCATGCTTCTGAACTTAAATACATTATAACATCCACTCCACCATCGTTATTCAATATTTGGAAATTAGTCCTTAAAAGTGTCTTTTTTTAGACTAAATTCGATAGTCATAAAAAAAATTTCACAAATTACTGAAAAATAACAAGTAGTAGATCATGGCTATATCCCACCTATATCCAAAATCATTTTAGATTGTGGCTATAGGGATAATTTATAATAGTGATAGTAAGGATTTTTAAAAAAAATATAATAAATATAATCTCATAAACTAATATGTTGGAATTCATAAATAGAGGATATGTTTTGAGTTTTTGGGTTAAAATTAATTTTTGTTTCATTAAACAACCTCATATCTGCACCTCCTTACCAAAAATAATTAATATTCTTGAATACATAATTCCCTAAGATATTCTATAATTTTTGAAAGAATAAATCTTGAAACCAATATTATCTAAATTTTTTAGTAGGGTGAACCTATTTAAGGGATAAAAAACCTTCTTATCATCAATATCATTGGACATAAGATCATTCATTATATAAGTAATGATAAGAAAAACACTATTAGAGACAAAATTTAAAATATAATTGTGACCTATGGAAGAAAAACTAATAAAAATAATAATAATTTATTTAATACCATCAAGGTCATTAACCAAAACTATTTCATAATTTTTTAGTGTATAAATTAAAATTTTCTTCCTACATTCAAAATACTTGTAAAAAATGTCGTATTCTGATCACCTTCCTTGATATGTGATTCCTATGATTTATATTCCAACAAAATTATTTATTAAACAATATCCCATCTAGATATTTCTCTGGGTTGGGTATTTTTTTCCAGTATGTATTCTTCCATTCCCAAACTATAGTATTATTGTATTTTACCCACAACATTAACAATTTTTTATCCAATTTTCGGATTTTTTTTATACTCTGTTTCTTCAACTTCTCTCTAACAATTTGTATTTTATATTACAGATTCATATCACACTACTATCAAATATAATTTAAAATATTGAGACAATATGGATTCTTTTATAATACATTCAAATCTAAATGACCTTTTTCTTCCCCTATTAATGTTTTTTTTATTTTAAGATAGAATTAAAGGACACTAATCAAATGTAACTGGTGGAAGATGTGGAATCTTGAAAAAAGGTAAATATTTTTCTATTCATTAAAACCTATAAATTGATTTTATCTTTCACTATTCCTATTTTATATCTTCTTTCCTCTATACCATGTGAAATTATATCCCTCAAATATAAGATCTAAAAGCATTGGGTTTGGTAAAGCCTCTTAGAAATCTTATTTCATCTTATAGGTCCCCCTTTCCTTTTCAAAAAAATGGAAAATTTTATTCATATCACCTCCATAAGAGGTTGAGCACTAAAATATCTCATTAGGAATTTCATAAATTCAAACTTACACCACTTATCCCCTAAACTATGACAAATATGAATATTTATAAAAATACCATGTTAACTAACTATCTCTATTCACATGCATCACATTATGATTCTATGAGTATTTTTTAAAAAATAAATTAATATCATATCTTTATAAAAAACAAATAACTCTAGAGGTTCCACTCTTACCAAATGAAAAGTCATTATGGAATCCAATTTGTAACTTCAGAAGATCGATTACCTTACTTTCATACATAGTTTCAGAAGAAAAAAGACAATATGAAGAAAATATTTTGTACCTCATAAATGTGTCATGGTCCATCCCATTTTTTTCATCAAATATAAGCGTGTGAGTCATAATATTAATTAATGGTAATCTTAAAGTCTAAGGACCATTACACATCCTCGTAAATAGGAATATCTGATTAGACCAAAACTTACAAAATTCTAATGGGTGGGTCTGTTCTTATAATCTCTCATCTTGGAGACTACAAGGTGTAAACTTATGGAAAAGAAGTCTCATACTCTTATGAGTAATATTACCTTATATTATATATACTATAAACCCTTTTATAGTACGTTATCGAACTATGAAACTATATATAAGGGAATTTTTTACTACATCTCAAGGTCTCATCATATCAGGGAACTTTTATGACCTTATCAATGTGATAGATAATCTATAACATCATTGATCATACCGCGATTCACTGTTTCATTTTCACCCTTACACCATTGTGTTAAACATGTTTTGTATTGAAAATTATAAAAATAATAACAAATTGAACTTCATGTTTGATTCCATTATTTTTTTATCACCATTAAAATGGTGAATGTTACTTTTTTTGATGATTTCTATATAGGAGGAAATGATTTAGAGGGCCCATGATGAAGTTCAAGAAAAATGGGCCAAAATTGCATGGATCTAGGAAGACCTATCAACTATTGTGCATGTTTATAAAATTAAGTGCATCCAAATGGTCTCATATTTTTTTATGGTCCAAAATTTAATGGTCTATAACTCTTATTAAGGAACCCAAGCCCAATTCTATAATCAAGGGGACCAACCAACCAGATCTATCCAGAACAATGAATTTGTGTGAAGTCAAAAGTGGCATTCTAAAATAGGTCCATATCTCCGAATCCACTTGTCCAATTGATTCCAAACATTCGGTGGAGATATTCAGGAAGTGGGGATACAACTTTCCAGTATTTTCAAAAGGAATATTCGATTGTCTATTTGCCAAAATGTGTGGTACAAGTTTCTTGAATAAATATTTGTGTCTTAAACCACCTTAACATTTTCATATAAAATGGCACCTTGGGCTCCCAATTTGAGAGTTCCACTAGGAGTAAAGGTTCTGCCATTATGGATTTCCAAAGGTGTCTCCCCATCATTTCTAAAAGTTCTAGAGGCTATGGTAAGTGCTACTTCAACATCTTCTTCTTCCTCCCCTCCCATGGGTCTCTAAACCCCGTGTGATCCACCTGGGGAGGAACGTGATGTAAATCCCAAGATTCATGTTTGTAATATTTGAATGATCTTTTTAATTATAGATTTTTATGTTGTTTTTAATAATCCGTTATTCTTTTTTTATTGAGTTATGTACTATTATTTCATACTCAACTCATATGATCATGTTTGGGGATACCCATTCATGTGATGTTTCACACACTGTTCCCCACTTTTTCTTCCCTCATTCAATTGTGATGTTTGTGTGGTTCATATTGGTCAATTGAACTCACATATTCACTGCCAAGGCCATGTACATTTATTTCATAGTATCAAAAATAAATAACATACAAACCTAGATAGCACATAAAGTTCTTCATGTGTTGCCTTGGTGAGTTTCAATTATGAAGTCGAACACAAATCACTCAATCATTGGCGGTGTCTGGTGAATCATTATGTATTTTAAACTAAACCCTTGGATTTATACTTGTATAAACACAGTAAAATTATGGTAATAGGTGTTGAAAACTAGAGATTAAAATATATATACCCTTTCTTTTGAATCGATGAAGGATGATCATCATGATACTCCCCTAGGTTGATTACGTTTAATTAATCTTGTCCATTTCTACCTTGTTTAATCGCTTTAGTTTTTCTATTGTAGTATTTAGTCATCAAACCCCAAGTATTATTAAATCCAATTACCCTTATATCTTCATAATAAAAACTCTATTTTTCAACTAATGATCTAATGTTCCATCGTGAGATGACCTAGGGTTGCTGCTATACTGCATAAATTCTAGTAAAAACTAAACGACTAATTTGATACGCTTGACAGTGCGATCAAATTTTGGTGTTGTTTCCAGGGATCCAAGATACTTTATTTATTTATTACTTTTTATTTATTTATTTTAATTATTAATTAGTACTCCTTTCAATACCCCACCCCCATTTGATTATTTTTGTTTTGGGTTTTTGTTGTTAGTTTTGTTTGCATTTGTGTGTTTTCTCTCTCTATATCTCTCTTCATCTCTCTCTCTATTCTTATCCATTTCTCTATCTATAATTATATAGTGTAACATTATATTCTACCTTCACCCTTATATAGTTATTTTAACCATATTCAATCATTAAAAAAACAAAAAAAAGAAACTTCACAACTTTTTTGTATGACACGATCAAAAAAAGATAATCTGCTTGAATTTGACCCTGAAATTGAAAAGACACTTCACACACAAATCAAGGAATCTATAGAAGGTCAATTAAGTAGTACTAAGGAACACCTTTTGGAACCTCAATTGTTCATAAATAAATCAAAAATTGAACCCAGTAAAATATAAGAAAACATGGCTGCAAATAATTAAACATTAAAAGAACTTACCACCCCAGATGTGGAGTACCAACCTGCGTACATCCAATATCCTGAGGAAGAATACAACTTTAAGATGAGATCAGGCCTCATCCACCTTCTTCCTAAATTCCATGTTCTTCCTGTTGAGGACCCTCATAAACACCTTAAGTATTTTCACATAGTGTGCTCCACCATGAAACCCCAAAATGTGTCTGAGGACTTAATTAAGTTTAGGGCCTTCCCTTTATCCCTTTATGGTGTAGCCAAATATTGGATATACTATTTCCCTACCACGATTGGGGGATTGAATGAACTTAAAATTTTCTTTTTAGATAAGTTCTTCCCTACCTCCCAAACTGCATCAATTAGGAAATAAATCTATGGAATTAGGCAATCACAAGGAGAGACCCTTTATGAATACTAGGAGAGATTCAAAAGACTTTTCTCAAGATGCCCCCACCACCAGATTAGTGAAAAAACTATTAATATAATACTTCTAAGACAGACTTATCCCCATGGATCATGGAATGATTGATTTGCAGCCATTGGTTCCCTAGTTGATAAAACTCCTTCCGTGGCTCGTGACTTAAAATGGCTCAAAATGCACAGCAATTTGGTACACGAGCTATTCCACCAAACCCGAGGAGTTAATGAGGTAAGTCATTCATATTTAGAACAAAAGGTAGATAAAAATATTGATGAGATGAATACCCTTCTAAGGCAATTAGCTCAACCACATGGTAACTCACAATCTCCTCCTATTCCATTACATTGTGGTATTTGTTCAGAAAATACTCATTTTTTTACCAGTTCCCATAGCTTCAAAATTCACTTGAGTCTTGTGCAGCCGTGTTCCCGGGGTGGCCATTCCAATAAGCAAATACCTTCAAACAAGAACCATTCAGGCCAAATCCAAACCTCAGGTGGCAAGAACAAACCCAGTATTGATAAGGAGGAAACTCAAGCTACCACAAGAAGAATTGGTATCCACAAGTCCAAGGTATGCAACCTTCTTATCCTTCAACTTCTCAAAACAATCATCCTCCTCCTCCAAAATCTAAACTAAGCCTCAAGGATATGGTGAAACAAATGGAAACCCAGAACATCTAGTTTCAATAGACCACACAATCAGCAATTCAAGACCTACAAACTCAAGTGGGACAGTTGGAGAACACCATCGGTGAGCTAAAGATTCAAGATTCTAGAAAACTAACATCCCAACCCATTTCCAATCTGAAGGACAAAGGTAATGTATTTTCCGTTACACTTTGTAGTGGTAAAGAAGTTTCTCATTCTACTGATTCTATCCCACAGGTATATCCTCCTCTTGAAAACTCTCTTCTCCAACCCTCAAATGTTTTAAGAAAAGAAAAGCATGAAAAAATAGTAATAAAATTATCATTAAGGATTCCCATGAACAATCCATTCCTCTTCCTTTCCCTCAAAGACTCAATAAATCTAATAAAAACATTGATAATGATATTGAAAATTAAATAATATATACATTTAAAAAAGTTCAATTTAATATTCCATTGTTGGATGTAGTTAAGAAAATTATTTACTATGCCAAATTTCTCAAAGAAATCTACACCCATGGACAAAGGTTGAACGGTAATGGAAGAGCCAACCTAGGAATAAATTTTTTAGCCTTGATTCAACCATAAATTCCAACTAAGTTCAAGGATCTGGGCACATTTGTGATACCTTGTACCATATGAGAGACCTTCTTTTCTGATGCTATGCTGGATTTAGGTGCTTCCATTAATGTAATGCCTCGCTCCATGAATACTTCTATGCAGGTTGGAGAACTTCAACCAATAGGAATTATTGTGCAACTTTCCAACCAGAGTACTATGCATCCAACAGGAGTGATTGAGGATGTCATTATAAGAGTGAAGAATCTCATCTTCCCACCTAATTTCTACATTCTTTTGATGGAAGATACCCAAACCCAAGGACATTCCCCTCTCATACTTGGGAGGCCATTCATTAAGACATTAAAGACGGTCATCACTGTTCACAATGGTACACTGTTCATGGAGTTTGGTGGAGAATAGGTAAGTATTAATATCCTTGAGGCTATGAAACACCCCGTTGAAGAGCACTCCACTCTTCCTGTCTATTTGATGGAAGTGATCTCAAACGATACACACACACACACATTTCCCTCGTCAACCCATACTCTGATTTATTTTCAGATTCTTCACCCTTGGGTGATTTGAGTTTTGATTAATGTTTTTAGTGTTGTGTGGGTTCTAAAAAGTGTAAATTTTGTGCTTTAATTGATGAGTGTGTTCATTATGAGGTACCCATGACCGTTGATGATTCTTCAAATCTCATTTCAATATATTCTCTATCCTTAGAGAATAAACTTGATCATATAGACAGTTCCATGGACCTCACTACCCCTAAATCCCCTCCCTTATTTCAAAAACCCCTGGCATTGGAATTAAAACCACTTCCATATAATTTAAAATATGTATATCTTGAGGGTATTGACCAATTTCACGTCATTATTGCCAATAACCTCTCTCAATAACAGGAATCAAAACTGCTCAACATTTTTAGAGAGTTTAAAAAGGAAATAGGATAGACATTGTCTGATATTCCTAGGATTATCCCATATATTTTTATGCACCATATACTTTTGGATGATGAGGCTAAGCCCATGAGACAATCTCAACGTCGGTTGAATCCCACTCTCCTTAAAGTGGTAAAATTAGAAGTCAGTAACTTACTTGTTGTGTGTATTATTTATCCTATATCTAATATTAAATGGGTTATCCCAGTGAAAATTGTTCCTAGAAAAATAGGAATAACAGTTGTGTCAAATGAAATGAATGAATTGGTTCCAACATGTGTGCAAAATAGTTGGTGAGTTTGTATTGACTACCGTCGACTGAATCAAGCCACACGGAAGGACCAATTTTCTCTACCTTTAATTGAACAAATGCTAGAATGATTTGCTGGTAAGTACCATTATTGTTTACTTGATGGATATTTGGGTTATTTTCAAATTAATATAGCCCCTAAAGATCAATAAAAGACAACATTTACCTGTCCATTTGGCACATTTTCATACATAAGGATGCCTTTTGGTCTATTTAGTGCTCCAGGTACTTTTCAGTGATGTATGTTAAGTATTTTTTCTAAGTACATAGAGAATTTCATGGAAGTTTTTATGGATGATTTCATGGTTTATGGAACTTCCTTTGATGACTGTTTGGCTAACCTAGGTTTTATCCTCCACTGTTGCATAGAAAAAGATCTTATATTAAATTACGAGAAATATCATTTCATGGTTGGTTGGGGGATAGTTCTTGGAAATTTTATTTCAAAAGAGGGAATTCAAGTAGAAAAATAAAAAATTTATTTAATTTCAACCCTTCCATATCCAAAATGTGTTTTTGAGGTGCGATCATTAATGGTTCATGCTAGTTTTTATTGTCGATTCATTAAATACTTCAGTAAGATCACACTTCCCTTGTCCCAGTTATTACAAAAGGATTCTGAGTTTGTGTTTGATAAAAATTATGAGGATACTTTCAATTTTCTAAAAAGAAGTCTCACGTCAACTCCTGTCATCCAACCACCAATGTGGGATCTCCCCTTTGAGCTTATGTGTGATGCCACTAACTTTGAAATTGGGTCAGTCTTATCAGAAAGGGTTGAGAAAGCTCCTAATGTTATTATGTATGCCTCTCATACCCTTGACCTTTCCCAGGAAATATACACAACCATTGAAAAATAACTTCCTTCTATTGTGTTTCCCTTGTAAAAAATTTGTACATATCTTATTGAGTTAAAAATCATTGTCTTTTCTGATCATGATGCCCTTCGTTTCCTCCTAATGAAACCTTAATCTAAACCCCACCTCATTCGGTGGATGCTCTTCCTTCAAGAGTTTTACCTTGATATTAGAGATAAGAGAGGAGTGGAAAATGTGGAAGTTGGCCATATTAGTAGGATTTCCCCACCATTGGACCATAATGTTGACTCACCCCTCCCCATTGAAGAATTATTCCCTCATGAGAACCTTTGTGATGTTATGGACCTTACCCCCTGATATGCGGACATTGTAAATTTTCTAGCAACATCTAGGGTCCCCACTGATTTCAGAATTTCATAATCCAATAGACTTAAGAATGATTCTTGTTGCTACATTTGTGATGAACCATATTTTTGGAGAATTTGTGGTAACCAAGTAGCTCGTCGGTGTGTCCCTGACCATGAGTTCACCTATGTTTTGACCTTCTGCCACACCTTAGCCTATGGGGGCCATTTTGGATCTCAACGTAAAGTTCAAAAGATCCTTGACTCAGAACTTTATTGGCCAACATTGTATAGGTATACCCATATATTTTTCAATTCATGCAGTCCTTTTCAATTCACCAGGAATATCTCCAAGAGGAATGAAATGCCCCAACAGCCTATGTTATTCTGTGAAATTTTTAATGCATGGGGAATTGACATCATGGGGTGTTTTCCAAATTTATTTGGATTTTTTTACATATTATTGATTGTTGACTATGTATCTAAATTGTTGGAAGAAAAGGCCACTATGACAGATGACTCTTGAGTGGTTACTGATTTTTTGAGATCTCAGATTTTTAGTAGGTTTGGTTTACCGAGATTCATCATTAGTGATCAGGGTTCACATTTTTTCAATCGCAACATGAAAAAATTTCTTCGTAAGTATGGGGTTGTTCATAAAGTCTCTATAGAATATCACCCCCAAAATAATGGATAAGAAGAAATCTCAAATCGGGAAGTTAAGAGAATCTTGAATAAAACGGTACAACCCAATAGGAAAGTTTGGAGTTTTCACTTGGATGATGCACTTTGGGCATACTGTGCATCTTTTAAAACACCAATCAGAATTTCATCATATAGAATTTTGTTTGGAAAGTCTTGTCACCTCCCAGTGGAGGTAGAACAGTGTGCATATTTGGATGTTAAACAATGTAATATGAATCTTTGAGATGCAGGTGAGCATAGAAAGCTGCAGATTCATGAGTTAGAAGAAATTCGACGTGATGCATATGAGAACTCTTGGATCTATAAAGAGAATAAAAAGGCTATCCATGATAGCATGATTCATCAGAAAAAGTTCAATATTGGTGATAAGGTCCTCATGTAAAATTCTAGGCTAAATCTCCTCCCAAGTAAGATTCTTTCCCAATGGATTGTTCCTTATACTATTACTGATGTTTAAACTTTTGGTGCTATATATATTTTTCATGAGAAGAGTGGACAGCAGATTACTATCAATGGGTAGATACTCAAACACTTTTATAAGGATTTTCTAAAGCATCTCGTTGTGGAGATAAAATAGATAGATTACACATATGACACCACTTAGTAGTCTATCCCTTCTCCCTACCTTTATTTATTGTTTATTTATTGAAAAATAATAATTTAGTACAATGTAACTTTTAGTTGTGGGGGAGGGATGTCATAGTTAGGATTAAACAAAACAAAAAAATAAAAAAAATAATGTGTTTTCATTTTTTATTTATTTATTTTGGGTTTTTTGATAAAAATTGTTATTAAAAAGAATATCTAAATAATTTTTCATGCTTGAGTCAATTGGGCAAAATAAATAAATTATTTTTTGAAAAAATGTTTTTCAAATTAATGTTGATATGGAATCGTTTTCTAGAATTTTTATTTTCAAATATTTCTTAGGTGTTTAATGGATTTTTGAAACCCATGCCTCATTAGCACTGAACAATATTTTAATCCCTTACCTGAGATATATTCTAAGTCCTTTATTGCATATTCTTCCTTTTAATCACTTTCATGAGAGTCTCATGTCATGTAGAGAAACTAGAACTTTCCTTCATTCTGTTTGAAGCCATAAGATTCAAGTATGATACATTCATGATAGAGGCAATTGTTCATTGAAAATCCATTTGTACAATTAACCTATATTTTTAGCCACCTTGACATTTTATCCTTTTTAATCCTTAGAGACCATGAAATGCCTATAATATTTCCACATTACAAGATAATATATCCCTACCTACCCATCTGATGTGTATATTCTTGTTTTATTTTCATCAAGTGAGGGAGAGAGGGTGTTTCCATGGGAATTATGGGGAGATAATCATCGTTATGGGTTGATATAAAGGGTGCCTACATTTTCCTTGGGAAATGGGTTCACAAGCCATATTACATTATTGTTTTACACATGTTTCCCTCTTTATCTCCAAAACAATATACATTAAAAATAGTTTTCTACATTGAAAAAAGCATAACAAAAGAAAAAATGGAGAAAAGAGGATGTTTACTCATTATTATTTGATTCTTGGTTATAACCCAAAAAAATGGACAATAGGGAGAGTGAGTTGGAGGTGATACACTTTGTGAGGGATTGAGTGTGTACATTAATTGTGAACACTTTCTGAATTTTGAAATGTTTTGTACATAAGAGATTAAATGATCCTCTTCTACCTCATATTTTTAAACATTAAATCCTACCAACCCTTGAACCTCAGAAAAACCTATTGGAAGTCCTCTTGAGTAGCACACTAGTTTCTACCGGTAGAGAAATGAGAATCGTGGCATGCATATGGTAAGATCGCATGAAATCTGGGAAAACAACAAAAATCCACTTTCATATGTTCCTTGAGTGAAGATGGAAAATTTTTAGGTGAGGTAGATTGCAACCTGTTTCATGGGTGAACAAATGAATTTAAACAAATTTGAATGTGAGAAAAGAAAAATTATAGGAAAATTGATTCCATAAATGAGACATGATGAATTTAATTTCAAAAGAATCTTGGATGTTTTCACACCTTTCATTTAAAAATGAGATATGATTAGGATATTACACTTTTCCCAAGAGTGAAATTTTTTAGGTGTGGGGGTGTGATCGTACCACGATTCATTATTTCATTTTCACCCTTATATGACTACGCTAAACTTGTTTTGTATTGAAAATTATAAAAATAATAACAAATTTATATTCATTTTTCATTACATTATTTTGTTTTTATCACTATTAAAATGTGAAATTTTACTTGTTTTTATAATTTCAATGTAGGAGGAGATGATTTGGAGGGCTCATGATGAAGTGGAAGAAAAATGGGCCAAAGTTACATGGATCCATGAAGACATGTCCACTATTGTGCTTGTTTAGAATCATACGGTCATACAAATGGGATAATATTTTTATAGATGTTCCAAAATTTAATGGGATACAACTCTAATGAAGGAACCCAAACCCAATTTTACCATCAAGGGGCCCAACCAACCTAATCTTTCCAGAACACCAAATTTGTGCGAAGTCAAAATTGGCATTCGGTAATATGTCCATATCTTTAGATCCACTTGTACAATTAATTCCAAACATTAATTAGAGATATTTAGGAAGTAGAGATACAACTTTCAAGTTTTTTAAAAAGGGAGATTCAATTTTCTATTGGCCTAAACGCATGGTACAATTGGATTGAAGAAATCTATGTGCCATAAACCACCTTCTAAATTTCCTATAAAATGGCACCTTGGGCTCCCCATTTGAGGGTTAGACTAGGATACAAGGTGCTGCCATTTTAGATTTCCAAAGTGTATCCCCATCATTTATAGAAGTTCTGAAGGCTATGGTAAGTGCTACTTAAACATCTTCTTCTTCCTCACCTCCCATGGGTTTCTAAATTCCTTGTGATCACCCGGGGAGGAACGTGATGTAAATCCCAAGCTTCATGTTTTTAATATTTGAATTATCTTTTTAATTATAGGTTTTTAGGTTTTTTTCATCATCCTATATTATTTTTTATTGAGTTATGTACTGGTATGTCATTATCAACTCAAATGATCATGTTTGGGGGTACCCATTCATGTTATGTTTCACACACCATTCACCACTTTTTCTTTCCTCATTCAATTGTGGGGTTTGTGTGGTTCATATTGGTAAATTGAACACACATATGCTCTTTAAAATCCATGTAAATTTATGTAATGGTATCATGAAGAAATAAAATACAAACCCAGATAGTACATTGAGTTCTTCATGTGTTTCCTTGGAGAGTTTCGATTATGAAGTCGAACACAAATCACTAAATCATCGGCAGTGTCTGGTGAATCATTGTGTGTTTTAGAATGAACCCTATGTGGTATACTAGTATAAACATAGTAAAATTATGGTAATAGGTGTTGAAAATAGGGATTAAAATATATATACCCTTTCTCTTGAAGCGATGAAGGATGACCATTATGATACTCCCCCGGGTTGATCACGTTTAATTAATCTTGTTCATTTATACCATGTTTTATCAATATAGTTTTTCTATTGTAAACTTTAGTCATCAAACCCAAAGTTTTATTAAATCCCATTCCCCTTCTATCTTCATAATCAAAAGCCTCTTTTTCAACTAATTATCTAAGGCTCTATCGAGAGAGGACCTAGGGTTGTGTGTATACTGAATAAATTCTAGTAAAAACTAAACAACTATGTTGATGAGCTCAACAACACGATCAATCATCACATCAATGTTAGGTAGAATAATGATAAATATATGATAAGATATTTTTATTAAAATTAAATTATTTTAATATACATATAATCCAAAGTATAATGTATTTGTTTCTAGGGTACCAACCCCAATACAAGGTCTGTCACATTAGTGAGGTGCAACAAGGGAACCAAAGGTAAGTATCATGTATAAAAAAAGGTAAAAAACCAAAGTACAACATTAAAGAAAAGTTCAATATCCATGATATATACAAATCCAATCCAAACTAGATAAACCATAAAAGAAATACCAGAAAATACCAATAAGTCTCTAAATGACCAACTATTACATCCAAACAATTCATCTAAGATGTAACAAAAACACAAGTAGTAGGCATGATACAAGATGCCCTTCCCTTTTTCTGGATCCTGAAAAATAACATCTATAACCCCCAACAAAAAATGTAGGGTGTGAGAACAAATCCTAGCAGGATTACACTATATAATCTATATAAACATAAATTCAATAATCTTTTTTGATCTATATTTTAAAAAAATTCTAGTTTTAGCAATGAAATTTCATAAAACAAAATATTTTTTAAATCATCCATTGGTTTTCATAAATTTATTTGATATTCAAAAATCAAATAATTTAAAAAGTACATGTGATAAATCATGAAAGGATAATTAGTAAAATACAAGGGTATAATATATGGTAAGTGTGTAATAAAATAACCATGACATAATCCATCATGTTAAATCGTGTGAGAAAATAACCATGACACAATCCATCATGTGATAATTCAAAAATAAATGAAAATCACACCATTTGGGCTCTAGACTATGGGTATATATATCAGACAGAATGATAAATCCCTAATATAGGCCTAAGTTGGATCTAGACAGTATAACCTCAAGTGGAATTACATACACTAATGTGAAAGAAAACCTCAAGTGGCATTACACACATTTTGAGTGACAAGTCTATTCTTGGTGCACCAAAGGATACCCAATGTGATTAGTTTGTTAAAAAACCATTTTAAATCCAAGTTAAAAATTTATAAAAAAATTTCAAAGAAAATCCAATCCACTTTGACACTTGAAAATACATTTTTAGACCAAAACCACCATTGAATCATTTTATCAAACACTTTGTGTCTGTAAACTATTTTTCAATTGAAACCTCCTTAAAACTTGAGTCTTTTCCAACAAAACCATTAATAGAAAAATTCAATTAAAATCGATGAATAAACCCAAAGAATTTATAATAAAGATTAGAATTTTATAGAATTAACCATTTTTTTAGAAAACCTACCTAAAGAATGGGGTAAAACTAGTCACCTTCAATAATGGAGATTGGGAATTGACATTCAAAAGATAATAAATGAGATAAAACAATATTTATCAATAGAAAACAAAAATCAATCGCAATTTGATGCAAAAAAATAGCCACTATTGCTGTTGTGGCCAATGAAAATGAAGAATAAGAAAGAACACTTGCTAGGGATAAGCGATGGAATCACCATAGGTATCGAACATCAAATTGAGTGACCAAGAAGGAGATATTTCCCCCAAAATCACTTAAAATCACATTAGGGTTTGAGAGGGAGCCATCCACGTTGGATAAAGAAGGGTTCAGGCATGCAGAGTAAATAAAATCGATGGGTTTGTGGAATTTATATTGTAAATCATGGGTTTATATCATAATGTATCACAAAACACCTGCTCTGAAAAAGGCATCGCCTTGGATTAAAAACACACCAATTAGTGAATTTATAGAATAATTCCATCTTTTTCAGTATAAATGATTATGTTCCATAATCAATCTGCATATATTATGACCATAAAATATATACATCTTAAACCAAGTATTTATTGTGTAAATTTCCTTCCATAATAAGTGCCTAGAAGTAGACCCCTACAGAACTACCCAAAAAGATTCCAATTCAACTTGGACCCAAAGTACATCCCCTAAATTAATTAAAACATTTATACCTATGCTCCACTAATCAAAACAAAAATACATTCCCTAAATTTAGATAATTTTCCCAAAAAATTCTTTTCATCCTCCAAAGGCTTGAAACAACCCCCAAAAAATGGAATCAAAAAAGAGTGAAGAGTTACGTAAAAGAAGGTAACAATATTTTGTATCCCATGACCAACTTCAACAATCCATGACACTTATAATCTGAGGATCATATCTCCCATGAATTATATTATTCTCCCCCATCCCCAATGAAAGTATATCAAACATCACTCTGCTGAAACTATTCTCAATCACCCTAGACCACACTCTGTTAGTTACCGAGAATAATGACCATATGTGGTCATCTCTCTCATACAAAAGAATCACCAAAAACCTCAAACACTACATATTACCAAATCATGGTATATTACATACAATATCTTTATAATTATCATTAAAGTGAGGTTCATTCCCTCATATGAACAATGATGTACTCCCCACTATATATTTCACCTTATAACACTCCTTGGCTAATAAATCCTAACTCACAACTACATGAGCCACACATCACCAAAAGCGGGCTTATCATTCTCTTAGGTATATCAATTTATCCTAACCAGAGTTCCCCACACACTCCACTTAAAATTGGTAATGACTCATATTCCAAGAATAACCACACACTTAGTCACCATCTACCACTATACCAGAACAGAAAAGTGTATACCCACACTCCTTCCACGTTATCAAAAGAATATCCAAAAAATAGGTCCAGACACCCAAATGGTCCTTCACTTTAAAACCGGACTTGATACTAAAAAATGATAGAACTCAAGGTGTATAATCTTAAAAATCTATGGAATCACCATGCCAAAACCATCCACCAACTTTGGCATAAATTCTCATCGGTCATCCTCATACAGAACTATCCCATCAAGAATCCCAATCTCATTTATAGGCATACACATATATAACTATAATCACCCTATGTGGAACCGTATCCAATGAACCATGGGAATATTGTTCATTTAATTAGAATCTTATTCCAAGCTATGTGGTAAAACACTATATATGTTGTTACCAACAATTTAATTAACCGAAACTAAATATTATCCATCCCCCAAGGGTTTTATCACTAAGTACTCGCATTCTTTTACCAACCTACTAGGGTTAATACACATCCCCACATTAAGGCGTCCATCTCATTATCATGGCTATCAATCATCTCTTTGTAGAATCCACATTCCCTTCTGTCAGAAAGAAAGGTAGAGATGTTAGTCCAGCTGAGTAGAATGACCCAAAGAACTTATATGGGAAAAAAATATTATCCATTTTTGAAACTTTAAATAGTTGAACTTATGTCTTCAGTGATAATAATAACACTATTAAGACTACAAGTCATGTGAATCCCATGTTCCTAATAGGATATCTTCTAAAACCTCTTTCCACTATAGGAAAAGATAAAAAATCCATAAGAAATAATGAACCTCAAAATAAAAGTTCCTCAAAGAAGTTGAAATCTACAAACATCATAAAATCATAAAGTAATAACTAAAATACCATAAAATTGGAAACCTAGACCTCAATTAGAGAAGGTTTTTTTGATGCACCAATCCCAGTTCCATCACAAGCTCTTCCACATCCCTATCACTCAAGTCTACCATCTACCCAAATAGTAAAACAAAATAAAAAGAAGATCTGATACCACTTTGTAACATCCTGACCCGGATCACAATGAACAGTAAATGGACCAATGGGTCAGCATAACCTCAGGTGCACCTTCCTATATATCAAAGGCTATCAACTAGTATCTGGGGTTTAAGGAGTTGTTATGGGGATACTGTACCCCTATATCAGAGTGGGAAAACATAAAATAAATAAACATGTATCATACACAATTTAATGTTTCTAGATTATGCAAGGTAAATAAAACATCCAACAATAATAATATGAAATGCGACAACATATATACACTCTTATAGGCTCAACTCCCCACTGGGCTATTCACATATATAGAATAAAAATATAAATAAAATAAAAATGGTTCCACTAAAAACTCGATCCATACTTCATCCTAAAAAACAAATCTAATTTTGGATTCTCTATCTTGATCAAGTAATATCAGGCCTCATCCCAATATAAACCATTGATAAGTGAGAATTTTCTCAGGTACCCAAGGTAAATGGTGGTTCGATTAGGGTGTGAGTTCATAAGTTAGTAGGGAACCACCAATATAGTATCATATATAGAAAAAAAATACAGTGATATGTGTATGTGATATGATCTAAATATTAAATAAAAAACTATAAGAAAATAATTAAAACAAATTAATATTGATCATCAGGTTTGCAACCCTGATTGAGAAAACCTACTTTATATTGTGATGGATTTTCACTAAGATTTATACAATGATCGCATCATCCATCATAAAATCCCAGGGATATTTCACCTTATTATACAGACAAAGATCTAGGGGATCAACTAGCCCTAGTATATTTAACAATAAACCAGGGTGTACACTATCCTGGTATCATAACTATGGATCTGTTACATCCTAGTATGTAATGATTCCTGGTAGTTGATCCCTAGTAGTGTAGAAGACTCGACCAAACCCACCAAATACTCCACGATCTCTGATAACTTTTATATGGAATGACATATCATCATCCTTGAACCAATGAAATCTCAAAACCAAATCCAGGATAACCCCACCAGTAGTATTAAAAACCTCCTTACTCAAGGAGTTTTCTTTAAATCACAGACCTCCCTACCATGGGAGTTTTTTAGTATCACAAAAATATCTACTAGGAGAGTTTTCATGAAATCCCATAAGGGTGTTTTCATTTCAAATAATATAAGCATTATATGAGTGTGTTTTCCTTCTCAAATAAAATAAACACCACCCTTTGGACATATACCATATCAAGTATCCATATAAAAATGAAAATAACATGGGTGGCTATATGCATAACCCATATTTCAACTCATATTCATAATTCCATGAGCATAGCCCAACCCTCTATTGGAATAACAGGCTCAAATACCAAGCCAAGATTTAAGGGATTCTTGTAGTCATCTCTATTAGTAAATAAATACATATTTTAATGGTCAGTTAGTCATTGGGGAACCTATCATGGGTCCCCTAGCTCATTCCATAATAAATTCACCCAACTTGGATTCTTTTAGGTAATCATAGGGAAAGGGTTCCCTACTTGAGCTCCCCTTTAGAAAAAACTCCCACTATGGGATAAATCCATCACCCCAAGTTCATAGTGTCACTTGACAGTGTCACAGTTTTATTGATCCCTTAACTAGCCTCCTAGGAAATCTCATAAGGCAAATGGCCTTATGTAACATCATGTTACCCTTTTTCAGGTAATTCTCTTCTATTTACTTTATTTCCACTATAATTGGGTGTGTCCTGAGACTCCATTTGATAGAGATAATTTTTTGGGTAAAAGGACTTAATGTTTAGGGATATATGTTTTTTTGAATTAATTTAGTTCAGGTATAAATGTGTTAATGTATTTTTAGGGTTCTTCCTTATTATTGAGAACACATGAGGTGTTTTCAGTTTTTTGTGTAAGAATCTACATTTTCTGTAGTTTGTAGGAGAAATACACATCGTGTAATGGGAGTATATGATGTTTAAGTTATCCAATGGGGATAATGTAAACCTAGTACACAGCATTAGGTGAGTATATGTCACATACCAATTCCACACTATGTAATGTTAAAAGATTAGTATTTAATTAAAAGGTGATTGGTTTTTTTGTGTATGTGATCCCCATGGATTAAACAGAATGTAATGAAATTATATTTCATGTAATTTTCATGATTAGGGACTTTTGGTTTTCGCTCAGTAGAAATTATATTTCATTCATCCACAGCTCCTTTGTCTCTCAACCTATAAGGCTTCTCTAGTGATTTTGTGAGTCTATTTCTTTCCCGGATTGATTCATTCAGCATTTGATCATTATGGTGGTTAGTTTTCATCTATCTATGTGAGAGTTTTTTTTTATTCTTCATTTATTTGATTGCAGTAGAAACTTTTCATTGCACTATTGAATTTTTTGACCCATTGTGGTGTTTCTTCTTACTTTATTCTTGATCCATTGTATGATCTTATTGTGGGTGTCATTCATTTATTGGTTGTGGTATGGTAGGTGTTTATTCTTGATGTATGTGTTGTTTCCTATTCTCCAACAACCCTTTTATTAAATTAAATCAATTATAAGATGTCTAGATTGGTTTTGGGGCCTCTTCTGTTTCTTTTTAATCCTTTCTTAGTGGGTTCTTTTTTGGGTGTGTGCAACCCTGAGTTTTGAGGTATGTGATTCTATATCTATCATGTGTTGGATGAACTACATTGGTATTTTTTTTATAAATTGTTTTATTAAATTAAATGGCATGATATGACTAATTTCTTTATGTGTGTGGAACTGGGTTTTTATAAAAGATAGTGTTCCCATGTTAAACAGTTTTATGAAAAAAAATCAAAGAAAAAAATTATTAAATGGTTTAATGAATTGATTTGGAAAATAGAGCACATGGGAATCCTTGGGTACTTAGGTGTAAGGAATAGTAATAGGTCTCTTCCACTATCAAGGGGTTTATTCATGGGTATTTCCTCTTATAACGAACCAAAATTTTATCAATGGAATTTATCCCTTCTTATAGTAATGTCATAAAATCACTTATAGACAATAATAAAAACTTTAAAATGAATAATTAATGAAATAAGAAGTATTTTTAGAAGTTAAGGAACCAATAACGATTAAGTAGTAACTTGACATTAGGAAGAGTAATATGACCCTTATAAATAGTAAATTGGACAAATGAAAAGTAACATCACCCATGAAAGTATAAATAAAATTTAGGCATCTTATAAATGAAAGTATGGTATAATTATATCATAGTCTAAGTAAATAAATGTTTTAATAATTATTAACTAAGTTTTGGAATTTTTGTAATTCATAAATATTTAATTACAATTTTCTAATAATTTAATAATTTAAAACAAAATTTATTTTCATAAAATGTATCCATAAATTTATATTTTGATATCTTATGGTTTTAAGTTAATTTAATGAGACCTCATCTAATTTTCAAAGTGTTATAAAATTAGTTATAATTTTAAAATATATATTTTTTAAGTAAATGAATATTTTAATTAAAAATTAAATTACTCATATTTATAAAATTATTTTCATAAAATGGAGTTTATTTTTTTATTTTTCATGTCTTAAAATTTTTTGGGTGATTTTTTGGGATTTTTCTGAAATACCTGATTTTTTGTGAATAGTGAAATATGGTAATTTACATTATATATAAATTATAAGTTAAATACACTATTCTATGATTCATCACTAATATAATCACCATAATATAGAACTCTCCTTAATTAATTTAGTAAATTTAGTGATAATTCTCAAACTATTCATAGTCTTGAGCCAAAATAATAAACTAATTAATATAATAATTATAAGACACCACTCTCCTCCACTATAAATACCACCTCTTTTCCTCACAATACTCAAGAATTGATCCTTATACAAATTCTAAACAAACCTATCCCCAAGTTTCACTCCCACATCCAGGAGCTTTTGGTCACATAAAAATACCAAAACCTTTTCCCTAAGGAGGATCTCAATGAGGATAAAGCAAAGAGGTAAAATCCTCTTCCTTTTTCTTGTAATTTCTTCTCAATTTCAATTATTTTATTATATTCTCCTCACCTTATATTATCAAAATGGAATGATAAATACAGTATGTTTTATATAATATAATTATATCATGTTAATGTAATATCCATCATCAAAATGCTTTCTCTCTCTCTCTTTTATTCTAAAAATGAAATTGTCGCCTGTGATGTGTCGATTTACCGACATCGTGGACGATGCACTTTATTTTTTATTTAATGCCTTCAATGATGTTAATAAAACCATTATAATGGTTGAAAAATATTGTAAAATTTATTTTACAATCCTATTTATTTTCTATAACTAACAAATATACAAAATACTAAATGATAAAAGAAAACGAGTTCGTGGTACTGCCAAAATTAACCTAAAATGATTATCATTAACTTTTATCCGATGATTCGTCCTCATAATATATAACCAAATTATTTGTAAGATAATTTATTATTTTGTAAGATCGTTAAAAATATATATATAATAATTATATATATTTACCCTCATTTTACATGAACTTCAATTCATTTATACAAGTATACTAAACATGAAAACTAAGAGAATGAACACTTCTGAACAATGAAATAAAACTCTATAACTCATTAAAATTCCCAAAAATAAACTTAATAAAACAAAAATGAATTAAATTCATGTATAAAAGGTTTTAAATTTGTTAATTAATTAATCTAATCACCTTATATAGTATATTAAAGGGATGAAAGCATTCAGACATAAGGTAAGGGGAATTCTCAAACCCAACTCTCTTTCTTTGGGATTTCCCTCTTTCACCCAGTTTTTAGTATGGATATTCATTTATTGCTAATTATATATAATTTCTTCATAATTATATAATATTTTATGGTGTATGCATTTTACCAATTTGTTTTTATGAAAAATGTAGAGATTTTTTCAAAAGAACTCTTCTTTCAAAAAAATACACCTTTTACTTCTCACATGAATGTTTCTTCTTCAATCAAGGTTGATGCCAAGTGTATTATTCCTGTTTTATCTGGGAAACTCTTATGTTTATGAATCTATTATATATGAAATAAAACCCATTCATTTTCATGGGTTATTTATGTCCAAGTTTGATATATGTTCTATGTGGCATGCATGATAATGTAAATGTTATGATGTGATGGGTCCACCCAAAATTATATTGCACAATGTAAATGTTAGGATGTGATGAGTGTGTCCAGAATTATATATTTATCTAGTGCATTGGGTAATGTGATGTATCTCAAAAAAAATGTGAAATATTTGTGAACATAATTCTATCTTTTTTCACAGTTATGGGTGGTAGTTAACCACTAAGACATGATGTTTCATTTTTATTAATTTCCACATTCAAATCCTTTTCTTAATGCTTCATATCATGACTATTATCCTATGACTATGTTATTATGATAATTATTATTCTCACCCTATTTTATATTGATTCATGTTCTTATCTATCCTCTTAATGTGATTTTATCTCACCCCTTTCCTTGATATATATCCCCAGGTGATTACTTGTACTAAAGAGAATAGGAGGGCCAAAAATAAGAGAGAGAAGAAGGAATAAAATAAATTTTTATGTTTAATTTTTTAAATTTTAGGTATGGTCTTAGTTTTCCAAAGACACTAAACCTTTTTATCCAGGTAGTGTGATAATTTTATGTTTTTTGTCTATAAATTGATGTAATAATTTATGTAAGAAAACTGAGGGTCATTATATTTGGTATCATATCACATTTAAGTTAATTTGGGAATTATGATTATAAAACCATAATGAAAACCTTTAGTATGAGACTAAGTATAAGTTAGCAACTAGGAATATTTATTTTTGAAAATTATAAACATTGGGAACCCACGTGATATTATTTTAGACTTAATTAAAAAAATAAAAATATTATTTATTCTTGACTCGTTTATTTATGGTTAGTTATAACCTTTTATATTTTATAAAATGGTAGGAACTATGATAAACCAAACCAACAACCAATTTGAGGGACAATTTAGTGATTGTTTAAATGACATCCCCAATGCCTTGAGGGGTGGAGTTCAAAATTTCATGGTGATTCTTACCCATTTGTCTCAGGTTATGAACAATAACCTGAATAGTGTGCAACATAAATCTTCACCTAAGAGAGATAAACTAGATATCGATTCCTTTATGTTGCAATTACCAAAAACATTTAGTGTATCTTCAAATCCACTAGTTGCAGAATAGTGGGTCTACTCAATAGAGAAGATATTTTATGTACATCACTATTATAAGATGGATATTTATCATTGATATAACGCAATTTTGTTGAATATTTTATTGATAATAAATGAAAAAAATTCCTCACATTGTGTTAAATATGTTTATTTATAAAATATTTGTGATTAAATCATTCATTTGAATATTTAATTAAAATTCCAGTTTTACCCTTTAAAAATTCAATGTAGTATTTCAAACATAAATAATTTATTTTAATTATTTGAACTTAATATTTTGTAATAGTGTTATTGGAATAATTTTAAACAACTTTTATTCAGGAAATATGAGCTAAATCATGCATTTGGTTGGAGTAAGTGGGTCGTGAAGTCAATGTTGGGATGGACTCATCAGATTGGAAATCACTTCAATATTTGGGCCATAAAGTTTTCCTCCATGATTATAATTGGCCCAAATTTGGATAGGATATTGATAACATAATTTTTCTCAACTTAATCTTCTGGAAGTTCAGATTATTCGCACGTTTTGGTGGCAAGGAAGGTAGTTAAATATGGCTTAAAATATTTGGCCGAATTTCCCCATTAACACTTGAAATCACTTGTAACCTAGTCTCCCTTAGACTCTAAACATATGTATTTTTCTCATTTTTATGGGTTAAGACATGAATTGGGAGATTGGAGGAAAGGATAATTGGTTTCAATCTATTTATCTAGGAATTTCAAGAGGGACATCCCTTCAATCTAGGATCCCTTCATTGAAGCATTCTTCTTCTTCTTCACTTTGTAATATTGTGTGCTTTCAATAACCTGTTAGTTTATCTTTAATTTATTATATTATTTTAAATTTTCATATTTTATTAATCTTCCTATTTAGTATTTAATTCAAGAGTAGAAATGGTATTGGGTTATACTCTTTCTAAACCATTTCGAATGCAAAACGTTTCTACAATGACTACACCACCCAAGGAAGAGCAGTTCTTTTTAGTAATCGGTATACCCCTTACCTTATTCCTTAATTTATTTTGAATGAATGAAATAATGTAATTCACTTAAAATTATCTATAAGTTGTGTTTTTAATTTAATAGAAACAAATCCATAAATTGAATGATTCATGAAAAACCCACGAGGTTGAGTAATGTGTGAATTGTGAGAGCATGACCTTAACTGGTGAAACAAAAGCCCACGGGATAAATTTGTAGAGTTAAAATATAATACCAAAATACAATTCATCCTAATTTTATATAATGGACATGTTCCCTAATTTTCCACAGACCATAAGTTACACTTAGAATGTTAATCAAAGTAGGGTGATATGATTGTATGTTCTGAAGCTAGCCTAGTGTTTAATTCACTTCATCTTTGTAGTAATGTTATTTATCGTAGGGTTCGATAATTAACAAATTATGGGGTCATATTTAAGTTAATATTAATTTAAATGATAATTATTATTAATTAAGTGAATAGGTATAGTTATATTGATTGCTCCTTTAATAATATTTTCTAAAAAACATCTTCTCATTATGTTTTATTAATTAAATTTCATTTCAAAAACAAAAACAAAAAAATGAAATCTTCTTATAGAATAATTATTCCAGTTTTATAAATGATAACCAAACCCACCCCCCCCCCCATCATTTCAAGTTGTAATTTTTAGTTATTTTATTTTATTTTCAAATACCTTTAATATTTTTTTAAAATTACTTCCTCCTTTTAGACACAACCTTGGTCAGCCACTCTACTACACCTAAATTACCCAAAAATGAACATCATTTGAGAGTTCATATAACAGAACCTTTCAAATTGGCACTATTTCCGGGGAGGCAAGTAATTATTTCAACCAATTAAAGGTATTTCTTCTATTTTTAATTTTATTTTATTCTTCTATTATTTCTTCATTCTTTACCTAATCGAACTTTTTCTTCTACTTATTCTTTTTGGACCATCAAATCAATCTTATAATTTTTATTTTATTATGTTCCACTTTTCTTATTTTCATTTTTATTTGATTTTTGGAATGAACTAATCCAGAGAATATTTTATATCTTGAACCTGATATTGAACTTATCTTTTGAGCTTGAATCAGACAATCTTAGTTTATGGGAAGTTTCAAAATTCAACAAGTTATAGAATTCATCCATTCTAGTAACATTTAAATTGATATCAATTCAAATTCATACATAAAACAAGAACCAATGGCTGAAAATAATTTCAATGAACTTAATAGAACCATTCATGAATTTGTTTCACCTAATATTAACTATTAACCAAATTGTATTGTATAACCCAATCTCTAATCAGACTTTGAACTAAAATATGGGTTAATTAAAATACTTCTCAAATTTCATGGATTATTTGGTTAGGATACAAAAAACATTTGAAATAATTTAAAATGTTTTTATCAACCCTTAAACAAAGAAATGTCTCTAAATATTAAATAAAACTAAGAGCATTCCCATTCTCACTTGATGGAACTGCAAAAGAATAGATGTATTATTTACGACTTGAAGATGTAACTTTTTGGAATTATTTGAAACAAATTTTCTTGTATATAATTTTTCTAGCATCAAGGACCACTTAATTTGAAAAAAAAAGATCTCGTAAATCAAGCAATCCCAAGGGCAGTCAATGTATGAGTACTGGGAGCAATTAAAGAAGTTGTGCGCAAGCCTTCCACGTCACCAAATCAATGAGAAACTTCTCATACATTACTTCTACAAAGGCCTCACACCTATAGAGAGAATAATGGTGGATGTAATGGATGGAGGAGAATTGGTGGGAAAAAACACTAGTAGTCACATGTGAATTTATTGACAAGAAGGAATAGAACTCTCAAAAATTTGGTGATCGAGGTACACCCTTCTCTTGAAAGTAATTTAATTGATACCAAGTTGGAAGAATTTTCCAATATGTTCAGGTAGATTAATTTGTCTCAAAAGACATCCCTACCCTCTCTTACAAGTCCTTGTGGAATTTACATTGAAACAGACAAACCAACTAACTATTTCCCCCAACTACAAGAGACAAAGTATTGTGCGGTAGTATTCCCAAGGAGGATATATCAGTAGCAACAACATCCACATCCCGGAAATAAGTAGGATTCCTTTGCTACAATATACAAATATGGGTGGAACGATCAATCAGACATGAGTTATGGATCTGGACAACAAAAAAGTCTTTAAGAAGGGAATTATAAACCAATGGTAGATTCTAAAAATGATAATATTTTGAAACAAATTGTTCTTAATCAACAGAATGATTTGAAGAGTCAAGGTTCGGAGTTGAGGGAGTTGAAGACACAAATGATCCATATTGCCACTTCCCTCCATGAACTAGTAAGTAAGAACTCTAGAAATCATCCTTCCCAGCCTACCCCAAATCCCAAGGGGAGTGTTAGTTCCATCACATTGAGAAGTGGGATGAAAACAACTGATACATTTGCACCTATCATTCCACCAGGATTCACCTCAACTCTAGAGAAGACCCATTCTAGATCCACTGATGATCATCCCAATAAGAATGAAAATTTTAATAAAAAGATTTATGATTTTCCTTTTAAACACATTCCCTTTAAAAATAGAATTTTGAAAACCAAAATAATGGCTGAAAATGCGATGCAAAAAGAGGTTTTGGACACATTCAAGCATGTGGAGATCAATATCCCTCTACTTGAAGCCATTAAACAAATACCAAGGTATGCCAAATTCTTAAAATAAATTTTTACTAATAGAATAGGGATAAATTTAAATGATAGGATCAATCTTGAAAGTAATGTGTTAATTCTCATTACCCCAGATATAGAAATGGAAATAAAGTGAAAGGATCTCAGGATATTCACCATACTATGAACCATAGGGTAGTTACACTTTTCTGATGCTCTATGTGATTTAGTTGCTTCCATAAATGTGATTCCTTACTATATATTCTCTTATTTGTAGGTTGGTGAGTAGAATTAGATGATATTATTGGTGAAGTTAGAGAATATATCTATGTCATATCCAATGGGAGTCCTTGAGGATGTACTTGTTTGAGTAAGATACATGATATTTCCAGTAGATTTTTATGTTCTTAACATGGAGGTTGATCAGGAAAGATCTCATGCACCTGTTATATTAGGTAGTTCCTTCCTCAAAATTGAAAAAATGATCATAAATGTCCATGAGGGTACACTTTCCATGGATTTTGGAGATGAATCTATGATATTTAATGTTATAGACTCCATGAAGTACCCCTCAGAGGACCATTCTTCTTTTTTATCTCCCATTTTGATCCACCAAGTAAAAACCTCATGGATTTTGATAAACATATTCTTAGAGAGATCATGATTATTGGTTCTAGTTTGATGTATAAGATCATTTCCACAAAGTTTTATAATGCATAAACCACTCTTAGATTTGATTTTAAAATGGATTCATATTAAAATTTTGATCATGTGAACTCTAATTATGACATGGTTGTTGAGTATGTTGATGGATTTGATGCTTTATTCTCTTATTTTGATGATGTATATTCTGATACTGATGTTCATTGTGCATATATTTCATTTCCTTAAATTTATCCATCCATACATCACCCCCTACACTGGAACTCAAGCCATTTCCATTGAATCTCAAATACTCATACTTATTGAGTGGTGAGAAATTACCATTTATAATTTCTAACAATATCCATTTTGAACATGAAGAAAAACTTTTGAATATTTTAAGGTAGAACATCAGGGAAATCGGGTCTACCTTGGCTGACATATCAGGTATTATCCCCTCTAGTTTCATGCATAGGATTCTTTTAGAGGATGAGGCTAAACCGATTAAGCATCCACAAAGGACACTAAATCCAACCCTTCTGTAAGTTGTTAAAAAAGAAGTTGAAAAATTGCTCAAGTAAAGTATAATTTATCCCATTATAGATTCTTAGTGGGTGAGTCCTGTTCAGGTTGTGCCTAAGAAAAGTGGTGTTTCTGTTGTTAAAAATGATAAAGAGTAGTTATTTCCAATGAGGGTGAAAAACAGTTGGTGTGTGTGTATTGATTATAGGAAACTAAATCATCCCACTGGAAAGGGCCATTTACCCCTCCAATTTATTTATCTAATTCTTGGAAGACTAGCTGGGAAAACACACTATTGTTTCTTGTATGGATTTTTGTGAATATTTTTAGGTTTCTATAGCTCTAGAGGATCAGAATAATACAATATTCACTTGTATATTCAACACATTTACCTACAGGAGGATGCCATTTTGACATTTCAATGCCCCAGGTACCTTCCATAGATGAATGGTGAGTATTTTTTATGATTTTATTGAGACCTACATGGATGTATTTATGAATTATTTTATAGTGTACGGGTCTTCATTTGATGACGGTATCTCTAGTTTGGGAAAGGTGTTGAATCATTGTATTGATAAGAGTCTGGTCTTGAACTTTGAAAAGTGTCATTTCATGGTAGATCATGGGATTTCCTTAGAGAATATAGTGAAAAACATGGGATAGAGGTTGATAGATCTAAGGTAGATATTATTTCATCCTTACCCTATCCTTCATGTATGTGTGATGTTATATCTTTCTTAGGGAATGTTGGATTTTATCGGAGCTTAATCAATGATTTTAGTAAGATTTCTCTTCCAATGTTGTGATTACTTCAAAAGGATTATAATTTTATGTTTTATGGTTTTTACAAGACTTCCTTTGATGAGATAAAATAGTGTATGACCACTCCACAAATCATACAGACCCCATAGTGGGATATTCTATTTGAGCTGATGTGTGATGCTTCAAACTTTGTAGTTGGAGCATTCTTATCATAGAGGGTGGAGGGATGTTCACATGTGATGTCATATTCATTGAGGACATTGGATTCAGCCCAATAAAACTACACTACCATGGAAAAGGAGTTTATTTCTGTCCTATTTGATTTAGATAGATTTCATTTATATTTATTGGGATCTAAAGTAGTTGTGTTTTATGACCATGTGGCTCTAAGGTACCTGTTGAAGAATCCAAATGCGAAGCCTAGGCTTATCCGATGGATGTTGCTTATTTAAGGATTAGATATCAAGATAAAGGATAGGAAAGGTTCAATGAACTTGTTGGATGACCACATGAGTAGGATTTCTCACACATTAGAGGTTGACACCTTGGACCAAGTATCACTTTGGAACACTTTCCATGATAGGCATCTTTATTCCACCTCGGGTACACATATTTGGTATGTTGATTTAGTTAACTACCTTGATTCCTCTAAAATTCTTGAAAATTTAAATAAATGTCAATTCCAAAAGTTAAAAAGTGAGCCAAGATTTTATTTTTGGTATAATCCATACCTATGGCGCATGTGTAATGATCAAGTTATTAGGAGGTGATTTCCTTATCAGGAGTTTGAGTCAATTATACATTTATGCCATACAATTTCATGTGGAGGACACTTTGGACCCCAATGAACAGTTAATAAATTATTAGACTCTAGATTATATTGGCCTAGATTATTCCATGATTATCATGTGTTTTGTAATTCATGCTCATGTTTCCAACACATTGGGAACATTTCTTAGAGATACAAGACTCCATAACAACCCATATTATTCTATGATATTTTTTATGGATGGGGCATCAATTTTATGGGTCATTTTCCTAGTTCATTTGGTTTTATGTATATTTTGGTTTCTATTTATTATGTGAGTAAATGGGAGGTGGCTAAGGCTACAAAGACTGATGATTCTCATGTTGTAGTGGAATTTTTCAAGAAACAGATTTTTTGTAGGTTTGGAGTACTGAAGGCCATCATCAGTGACCAAGGCACACACTTTTGCAATCGTTATTTGGATTCCCTCATTCTTAAGTATAGGGTAACACACAAAACATCAACACCATACCACCCCCAAACAAATTCCTAGTCTGAGATTTCAAATCGTTAGTTGAAACAAATTTTGGAGAAAAGAGTGCAGGTGAATAGAAAGGATTGGAGAAAGTGCTTGGATAAGGCACTTTGGGCTTATAGGATAGCATACAATACCCCCATAGGTATGTCCCCATTTCGGATTGTTTTTGGGAAAGCTTTTCATCTCCCTATGGAATTCGAGCATCAGTATTATTGCACTCTAAAGAAATGAAACACGGATTTGGCCCAAGATGAAATCTAAAGGAATATCCAAATTCAAGATCTTGAGGAGATTCGATTGTCATCATATGAGAACTCAAGGCTCTACAAGGAAAGATCAATTATAGATTGTGATTGAATTATCCAAAAAAGGGGGTTTATGTTGGAGAGAATGTCCTGCTCTATAGTTCACAACTGAAGTTGGTTCCTAGTAAGTTGAATTCCATGTGGTTAGGTCCTTATATTTTATATAATTTTTTTACTTTTGTTGTGGTGTATATCAGACAAGGCAACACTGGAAGGATCTTTACAGTCAATGGGCAATGCTTGAAGTAATACATTGAAGGATTTCAAACTTATGAAGTTGATTTCATCACAATTCATGCCCCAATATCAATTAATAATATCAAGTCGTTCCTAAACCTTTCACTTTTATATTATTTTCCCTATTTAAAATTATGAATTTCATGTGAATATATCATTTCATAAGTTTACATTAAAGAAAATTCAATATTTTATGTATGGGGGAGGGGACAACATTTTGGGGTAGATATTTAAGATTTTCATTTTTGTGTTTTGAGTGTATTTTCTATTAAGTTTTCTGTTAAAATTTTCAAAAAAATCAATAAAAAAACAAAGTTATCATGTAACATTCTCATTTGTAACATATGGAAAATGCATGTTTTCAAAATTCATTGGTAGAATGATAATAATGAGTAATATTTCATCATCAAGGGTTGAGTTTTATAAAAATTTAAGTTGTTGATGATATGATTCGTTGTGTCGTTATAAAACCATTTATATTTTGACATTATTATTTATGATATTGTTTCATGTAAAATTGTGTCATTTATTTCTCCACACAAATTTTCACTCAACCATGACTTGTTAAATTTTTTCTACTCAATTGAAGGTCTAGTCAGGTTAGGTAAAAAATCATTGGTTGATCCACATGTTCATTTCTCTTCCAATCAGTTTCATTACTATTCTAAATTTACCTATTCATGCGTACCTATTATATAACTATTGTATTCCTTAAAAAACAAAAAATAATAATAAATTATGGGAGTGATTAAATGTACCACATATGGGGATATCTAGGTTATGAGATTAAGGTTTGGCTTTTGGGAATGATTAAGTGAGTGGGTCTTGAAATTATATTGCAAAGGAATTTATAATAGGTTTGATGAATTAAACCAGGTATGTAGAATTATTTTACATGACCTGAATATACTGAATAAAGGGTGGATTTATGAGATTGGAATAGTTGTCACACACAGGTGGGGAATTAGTGGCATGGTAGACCCATGACTTGTTTCTCTATGATTAGTGTTGTGAATCTCATTGTATTTTGTTTTGACGCAATTTATGAGATAATGAATTTAAAATTTATTTATATTTACTCTTTATGTAATTATAACTTTACCTATATTTCCATAGTGGATTGATAAATATAAACATGAATATCTTGTCATAATTTTTTTTGAATACATGATATGAGGTTTTTCTCAAGAGTGCAAAATGGAAAGTGTGGGGGAGTTGATAAAACATAATTTTTTTAAATATTTTATTCATAATAAATGAAAATTTTACTCAAATTATGTTAAATATGTTTATTTATAAAATATTTGGGATTAGATAATTCATTTGAAAATTTAATGAAAATTCCAGTTTTACATTTTAAAATTCACTATAGTATTTATAACATCAATAATTTTATTTAAATTATTTGATCTTAATATTTTTTAATTTTGTTTCTAATTTAATTGGGTACAACTTTTTTCAGGACATTTGATTTAGATCATGCATTTGTTTGGAGAAAATGGGTTATGAAGTCAAAGTTAGGTTGGACTCGTCAGATTGGACATCACTTCAGTATTTGTGCTATTACATTTTCATCCTTGATTATAATGGGTCCAAATTTGGAGAGGATATTTATAAATAACAACTTATCCTTCTAGAAGGAAAAATGACTCATGTGTTTTGGTGGTCATGAAGGTGGTTGAAGTTGGATTAAAATATTTGGACGAATTTCCCCATTCACACTTGAAACAACTTGAATCCTAGTCTCCCCTTACACTCTATAAATATGTATTTTTCTCATTTTGGAGGGGTTGGGATGTGAATTGGGGGATTTATGGAAGAATAGAATTGGTTTCACTCCATTTATCTTGGCATTTAAAGAGGGAGATCTCTTGAATCTAGGATCCCTTCATTGAAGCCTTCTTCTTCTTTACTTTGTAATATTGTGTGCTTTCAATAAACTCTTATTTTTTCTTCAATTTATTTGTTATTTTAAATTTTTTTTCTTATTTTAATCTTCCTATTTGGACTATAATTCAATAGTAGAAATGGGATTTGGTTATACCCTTTCTAAACCTTTGTGAATTCAAAACATTTCTACGATGACTAAATTTCCCATGGAAGAGTAATTCTATTTAGTAATCGTTCTACCTATTAGCTTATTCATTAATTAATTTTGAATAATTAAGATAGTTTAATTCACTTATAATTATCTATGAATTTAGTTTTTAACATTATAGAAACAAAGTAAGTAATTGAACGATTAATGCAAAAACCTGTGAGGTTGAGTAATGTGTGAATTGTGAGAGAGCAACCTTAACTCGTGAAACAAAAGAACACATGATAAATTTTTAGAGTTCAAATATAATACGTAAACAAAATTCATCATAAAATTCTATAATGGATATATTCCCTAATTTTCCACTAACCATAAGCTAAAATTATAACATCAATCAAAGTAGGGTGCTACGATTTCATGTTCTGAAGAAAGCCTAGGGTTTAATTCACATCATTTTTTGGTAAAGTAATTTCTCATAGGATTCAGGAATTAACAAATTATGGTATCATAATTAATTTAATATTAATTTAAATTATATTTATTAGTAAGTATGTTAAGAGGTAGAGTTAGATTGATTATTCCTTTTAAAATATTTTTAAAAAAATATCTTCTCGTTGTGTTTTATTAATCTAATTTTATTTCAAAAAAAAAGAAATCTTCTTCAAACATACTTATTCTAGATTTATAAATGATAATAAACCCCCCATCCATTCATGTAGTGTTTTTAAGTTATTTTATTTAATTTTAAAATACCTTTAATATTTTGTTAAAATTACTTCCTCCTTTGAGAGACGTCCTTGGTCAGATACTCTATTGAACCTAAATAACCCAATAAAAAAAATTATTTAAGACCACCCATGAAAGAGCCTTTCTATCATCTAGATGGAGAAGTTGAAAATGGTGGGAATTGATTAAGAACAGCAACCTGAATGATGAAAATTAAGAGATGGAGTGGGAAGACTTTAAGATAATGTTTATTGACAAGTATTTCCATCCAACTCTTCATACAATTATGGATAGATAATTCATGGAGTTGAAGAAAAATAAAAAAAAAATATCACGCACTACGATGAATTTTTTACAAGGCTTTCAAGGTATACTTTGGGTTTTGTTATTAATAATGACAGAAAAATTTATAAATTCATTATTGGTTCAAAACCACGCTTTTGAAAGGATTTAAAAATTCTATACTTTGGGAGTTGTGAAGAAGTTGTTTGATGTTATCTCAAAGTAGATATAGAGTTTAGAGAATGGTCCCATGGATATGGTGATATGTGAGAAGAAGAATCATGAGAAATACCTCAAAGGGACAGGGAAATGATTCAAGTGTGGGAGATAAGTCCACCAAGATCATGAATGTCAAAAATACATTAGTAAGTATGATAATGTGGTGGAGGAAAGGAGAGTAACACATGTGGTCCAATGCAATAATTGTAAGGATCAAGGGCACTATAAAAGCTAGTTCACAAAACCTAGAGTCCTAGAGGGTAATCAGCATTAGCAGCCACCAAATCCAAAGAAGCAAGGCAATTTTATTCCATCACTACTACTGAAGTGGATCAAGAAAATTAAGTTATACAAGTTACACTACATGTTCATTCAAGAATTTAAAAAGTACTATTTTATTCTGGTTCTACTCATTCCATTGTATCATGAAAGTCTTCTTGGACTATTTAATTGAATCCCTAAAACCTTTAAGTATAGATATCTATAAAAACTCCAATTGGTGAAATCATTGCAACCCAAGTGTTGGACTCTTCTTCTGTTGACATATGTGGGAAGATTCTTCCAGTGAATATCTTAATACTTACTTTAGGGGAATTTAACATAACAATGGGAATGAATTTCCTCTCATTATATAAATCACATATAAAATTTTGGAAAAAGGAAATATCTTTTCATATTACAAATCATCCAGTGCTCCTCTAAAAATGCAAGGAAGATCATGAATCTCATTTGGAAAATCCTGTAATGGTGTGTGTGTTGATTCCCTATGAATAATCATAACTTTCTCTGATGGTTGAGTCTAAGGAATTTATCACCCTAGGGGAAATTCCCATTGTGAGGGAATACAGTGATGTATTTCTTCAAGAGTTTCCTAGAATTCCCCTAAATTTTGTAGTATAGTTCTCAATAAAATTCATACCCAGAGCTAGTACTTCCTCAAACTATCCCTAGAGGATGGATCCTATCGAACAAGAGGAGTTAATGAAGTATTTTCAAGAGAATTTGGACAAAGATTTCATATTCCCTAGTGCATCATCTTGGGGTATGATAGTTCTCTTTGTCAAGAAGAAGGATGGATCAATGTAGCTGTGTATCGATTATTAAGAACTAAACAAGATAACTATAGAGAAAAGTATCCTCCTTTAATGATTGATGAATTGTTAGATCAGTTTCGAGGATATCAGTACTTCTCATAGATGGATATTCATTCTGGATATCATCATCTGAATGTGAAGAAGAAAGATATTCAAAAGACTACCTTCTATAAAAGGTATATGCATTACTAGTTTCTATTGATGCCCATCGTACTAACTAATTCCACTAAAATCTTCATGGATTTGATTAATAGAGTCTTTATAAATACCTAGAAAAAATTTTGGTAGTGTTTATCGATGATATTTTCATCTACTTCATAGTCAAGTAATAACATGAAGAACATATAAGGATTGTTTCTTTATGTTATGGAAAGAGAAGTTGTATGCAAACTTCAAAAAGTGTTACTTTTGAATATAGCAAGTCATATTATGGGGACATGTGATCACAAGTGATGAAATCTATGTGGACCCATAAAAAAATAAAATTTAGTAATTTCCTAGACCCTCTAGTCTCATTGAAATCCATAGTTTTATTAGATTAGCTGGGTACCAGCAATGTTTTATGATAAATTTCTCACAATTGTATAGAATGAAAACATTGTTAACAAGTAAAGGGGTAAATTGTTTCTAGATGGAAGAATGTGAGTAAAGATTCACTGATCTAATGGTAAGGATGACCACTTCACTTGTACTCGCATTTCCAAAAAGTGGAGAAAGGTTTGGGATAGATAATGATTCTTCCAAGAAAGGCCTGGGTTCTATACTCATGAAAAATGATAAAGTGATAGACCACGCCTCATGATAGTTGAAGATCCATGATTATAACTACTGAACACATGATCTAGAGCTATAATATGTGATTTTAACATTGAAAATATGGTGCCACTACCTCTATGATGATAAGTGTTACAAATATACCGATCACAAGATCCTAAAGTATATATTCACACAAAATTATCTAAACATGCATCAAAGGAGATAGTTATAGCTAATAAAGGACTAAAATTTCTATATTCACATTAATATTGGAATGGAAACAAGGTAGATAATGATTTTAGTAAAAAATACCTTGCTACTCTCTCCATGTTTTAGATTGAGAAAGACATTATCTTCTGGGATATGCAAATAAAGGATTCAGAAAGTATAACAGAAGGTAATACATCCTAAATTTCCTAAATTATTTTCCAACCATCTATCCAATAGAATATTAAAGAATAAAAAAGGGATGATTTGGAGTTAGAAAATAATGTTAATAGAGTAAAGTATGGGAAGCTACAATAGTTCCATATTGATGATTATTGTGTGATTCGTTTTGGAATGAGGCTTTGTGTGCCTTCATCACCTGAGATAAAGAATGATCTATTGGATAATGAAAATAGATCAAATTTCTATATCCATAATGGGAGTACCAAGATGTATCATGATCTTCAAAAACACTTCTAGTGGGATAACATGAAGAAGGAGATTGTATAGTATATCTCAATGTGTTTGATATGTCAGTTAGTTAAAACAGAGTGATAGAATTCCAAAGGGATGATGCAACCATTTCCTATACTCAGTGGAAATGGGAGAATGTGACTATGGATATTTCCACGGGTATCCCAAAAAAATACAAAGGAAATAATGTGATATGGGTTGTGGTGGACCGACTCACCAAGACTGCCCACTTAGTCTCTATTAAATAATATCTCTCTCTTGAAAAACTTTCAATGATATATGTGAAGAAAGTGGTGAGACTGTATGGGGTTCCACTCCCGATTGTCTCTTATCATGATATCAGGTTTAAATTGAAATTCTATAGGATCCATTAACATGATTTGAGTGCTTAATTAAATTTTATCATGGCTTATCACCCCAAAACAGATAGTAAATCTGAAAGTACTATTCAGATGCTCGAAGATATTATAAGAGACACTTCATTATAATTCAAAGGTGGTTGGGATTAGAATCTCCAATTGGTTTAGTTTTCATACAGTAATAGCTTCCACTCAAGTATTCAGATGGCTCTATACGAAGCTTTATATTGAAAGTGATGTAGAACTCCAACCTATTATGATAAAGTTGGTGAAAGAATGCTTCTAGGAATTGATTTGTGTAAGAGATGATACAGAAGGTTCAAGCCATCCAGCAATATATCAAAGCTACTCAGAGTTAGTGAAAGAGTTTTTCTAACAACCGTCTAAGGTACTCGGAGTTCTACATTAGAGATAAATTCTTCCTTAGAATATCACCATGGAAGAGATTCATGTGGTTTAGAAAGTAAGGGAAGCTATGCCCTATGTACATTGGCCCCTTTGAGATCCTTGATCACATAGGATATATGGCCTATCGGCTTTCACTTACATGTAATATGTATCAAGTTCATGATGTGTTCCATGTATCACTCTTGAGGAACTACATACTAAACCCATAACATTTATTGAACTCAGATATGGAACAGCTGAAAGATGATCTCTCTGGTGAAGAGTAGCCAGTAAATATTCTGGACTGGAGAGATAAAGTTCCATGCAACAAGAAAAATCACCTTGTCAAAGTGTTGTGGAGTAACCATAAGTACGAAGAAGCAACTTGGGAACTAGAGGAGGTGATAAAGGAGAATTACCCTCACCTATTTATGTAAAATGAAGTTTTCAAGGGTAAAATTTCAAAAGGGTAAAGAATGTAATGACTAAAACTTCTATCAATGGAATTTATACCTTCTTATATTAATGTCATAAAATCACTTATAGACCATAATAAAACTTTATAAATGAATAATTAATTAAATAAGAAGTATTTCTAGAAGTTAAAAAACAAATATAAATGAAATAATAACATGACCTTAGGAATAGTAATATGACCCGTAGGAATAATAAACCAACCAAATGAATAGTAACCTCACTCATGAAAGTATAAATAAAATTTTGTTATATTATAAATGAAATTATGGTATAATTATATCATAGCCTTTGTAAATATATTTATTAAAAATTATTAACTATGTTTTGGAATTTATGTAAGTCATAAATAATTAATTAAAATTTTATGATTTATGTAATAATTTAAAAGAAAATTTATTTCCAAAAAATGTTTCCATAAATTAATTTTTTTTCTTATGGTTTTAGGGTACTTTTATGAGACCTCGATTAATTTTTTAAAGTGTTATAAAATCAGTTATAATTTTAAAATCTATATTTTAAAAGTAAATGATGATTTTAATTAAAACATACATTACTCATAATTAGAAAATTATTTTCATAAAATGGAGTTCATTTTTCAATTCTACACATTGAAAATTTGTTAGGGTGAACTTTTTATATTTTTCTAAAATACTTGAATTTTGTTATTAGTGAAATACGGAAATTTTTGGTATATATACATTATAAGTTAAATACATTATTCTTGAGTCATCACTTATGTAATCACCATAATATATAACTCCCCTTCATTATTTTAATATATTTAGTGATAATTATCAAATTATTCATAGTCTTGATCCAAAATAATAAACTAATTAATATAATAATGAGAAAACACCACTCTCCTACACTATAAATACCACCCCTCACCACCTATTTTCCTCACACCTCTCAAGATTTGAGCCATGTCAAAATTCTACCAAAACCTCTCCCCAAACCCCTCTCCCACGTATATTAGATCTTGGTCTCATCAAAAAACCAAAACCTTTTCCCTAAGGAGGTTCTCAAGGAGGATAAATCCAAGCGGTAAAACCCTCTTCCTTTTTATTTTAATTTCTTTTCAATTTCATTTATTTTCTTCTATTCTCCTCACCTTATATTATCAAAATGGAACCAACGAGCATGTACCCTAGTGGTACAGGCTCCTTCTTAGCATCCAAAAGACCCATGATCAAATCTGGGTAGGGGAAAATTTCTGGGGGTACTATAGCGGGGCACTGTAGAAGTGGTGGAACTGTAGCAGCGGCGACACTATAGCGGTGGTGGTACTGTAGCAGGTACTGTAGCAGCATGAGTATTGTAGTAGTACTATTCACCAAGGGGTCCTTTGCGCCAAAATATGGGCTTTCAAGTATTGCATTTAGGACACTTTTCCTTGGGCCTTCGGGCTATGTAATGGGTCACCCTCTACCCAGTCTAAAGAGGTCTTTGCTTTAAATAATAAATTGAGGCTTCAGCCCCAACCTTTAAAAAAAATGTGATGGTAAATTGTTATTTTCAAAATGGAATGATGAATATATTATGTTTGATATAATGTAATTATATAATGTTAATGAAAGATCCATCTACAAAATTCTTTTCTCTCTCTCTTTTATTCTAAAAATGAAATCACTTCTCGTGATATGTCAATTTACCGACATCATGGGTGATGCACTTTCATTTTCCTTTAAAGCCTTAAATGATGTTAATGAACCCATTATAATGGTTGGAAATATCATTAAATTTATGTTTCAACCCTATTTATGTTCTGTAACTAACATATATATGTAACACTAAATGATAAAGGAGAACAAGTTTGTTGTACTGCCAAAATTAACCTAAAACGATCATCATTAACTTTTATCTAGTGATTCATCCGCATACTATATAACCAAATTTTTTGTAAGATCATTTAAAATTATGGAATATTATTAATAAAATATAATAAAAATTCTGTAAATTTACCCCCATTTTACACAAACTTCCATTCTTGTATAAAATTAAACCGATCAAGAAAACTAAGAGAATAAACAATCTTGAACGATGAAATTAAACAATAGAACTCATCAAAAAGACCGTAAATAAGATTAATAAATCCATAATGAATAAAATTAATATATAAAAAATTCTTAATTTTTTAATTAATGAATCTAATGTGATTATATAGGATATTAAATTGAAGAAATCATTCATACATAAGGTAAAGGGAATTATTGAACCCAACTCTCTTTCTTTAGGTTTTTTATATTTCACACCATTTTCAGTATGGATATTCCTTTTTGGTTCCTTATATATAATTTATTCATAATTATCTTATATTTTCTAGGATATAAATGTTACCAATCCCTTTTTTTAAAATGTTACGATTTTTTCAAAAGAACTCTTCTTTCAAAAAAAATATCTTTTACTTCTCATGTGAATGTTTCTTCTTCAATAAAGATTGATACCAAGCATCTTATTCCATTTTAATCTTTGGGAATCCAATTTTTATGAATGTATTCTTTATGAAATGAAACCCATTCCTTTCTGGGAGTTTTTTATGTCCAATTTTGATATATGTTCTATGTGGCTTGCATGATAATGTAAATATTATAATGTGACAGGTGTGCTCAGAATTATATAGCACAATGTAAATGTTATGATGGGATTGGTGTGCTTGAAATTATATAAATATTTAATGAATTGGATAATGTGATGTATCTCATGATAAAAATTGAAATATGTGTGAACATGATTCTATCTTTGTTCACAACTATGTGGGGTAGTTTACCACTAATACGTGATGTTTCATTTTTATGCATTTCCATATTCCAAGACTTTTCTTAATGATTCATATCATGATTATGATCATATTACTATGTTATGATGATAATGATTATTCTCCAACTATATCATATTGATTCACGTTCTTATCTATCCTCTTACTGGTCTTTTATCTCACCCATTTCCTTGATGTATATCCTAAGGTGATTACTTGTATTAAAGAGAATATGAGGGACAATAAGAAGCTAGAGAAGAAGGAATTAAATAAATGTTTATGTTTTATTTTTTAAATGTTATGTATGGTCCTAGTTTGTCAAAGAAACTAAACCATTGCATCCTAGTTGTGTAATTATTTTATTTTGTTTTTCTATAAATTCATGTAATAAGTTATATAAGAAAAATAAAGGTCATTATACCTAGGCTCCCTTGGCATGTTTTTCAAGGGACTTGTTAAACCTATTGGGGGTTTATTTTCTAGGTTGTTCCTATTCTATCTATAATTTATGCATATGTATAGTGGATTGATGAATATGTGATTTTTTATGTTAGGTATGAGTACCCTAGATATCCTAGCCTAATGTAATATATGGCATTAGGTTACCTGTTCTTCTTCTTGGTTGATTTAGGTTATTTTGGTTTGTACTATTTTTATTATATTGCCACAGATTCAATATGATACATGATACATGATTTTATTTGTTTGACTTGATATATCTACTGTGATATATTGAAATTAAATTCTTTGAAACATATTTACCTACATTATTTTAAAATGTTGAAAAAGTGAAATTAAGCACTTTTTCCTGATTTTGATATAAGAAATGTTAAACTGTTATCATGGCTTGTTTTATTTAAATTTGATCATGCTTGGATTATTTTTTAGAGACTTGATATGGAACACCTGGGTGAGACCTTACTGATCTTGTTATCTCACACCATTCATACCTCTTTGGTGGTGTGTAGACCTAGTTATGCCTTTATATGTAGGGAAAGGAATGGCGCCATAGTGATGTGGTGAGATTTTATATCAGCAGAGATGGGTATCTAGTGTGAGATAGTGGGATTTTTCCAACACTATCACATAGAGTAGTTTTTTTCCCCATTTTGGTATCCCTTTCTGGTTGGAAATGTATATAGAGACTGTTTCTACACTCGAGTTGTTTTTTTCCACTGTTTGGATTATTTTATAGAATATATTTATCTTTCATTTTTTATCTCTATTTTAAATATGTGTCAGTTTGTTACTTCAAGTTGGGAGGAATTGGTATCTCTAGTAGTTTCTTGATTGTTGGGTTCAAGTCACCAGCCTTTGAGGATCAAGAACGCACTTTTATTGTGTGGAATGTCGGGTTGAGTACCAGTTTTAGAGGGTATTAGGGTCGGTTCCTCACAGTTTGGTATCAAAGGTTGGTTTTCCTCAATAGTCCTTGTCTTGGGAAATTTGATAGACTAAACACAATATTGTTGGGACTTTAGAGGTATATTGCAGTGAGTTCCTAGACATCTCTTTTCATGAAGAGACTCAAATTACCATGGGATGTTGGGATGTGTGTCTTATATTTTAAGTTTTTTCATGTTGATCTTAGTTTTTTCTTATGGGTTTTCTAATTTTATCTGAGATTGTTCCATTTTTGAACATTTATTTTGTTTCAGTGTGTAGTAGTGTGCCTCTAAGACATGTTCTTTGAGTTCCTTAGGAGGGTGTAATTGATTCTCCTCAAGGTAATCCTCCATTGGATCAAAACATTATTGAGTTGATTATGTGAGAAGTCCATGTTACTGAACAGAATGTTCTACAAGTTCATAATGTAGTTATTGAGGTATATCCAAGAGTTTTAGGGTAAATGTATTGATCATAGAAGTTCTTTCATGAGAATTCACCATCCCTTAATTGTATGAATGAATTTTTGGATTTCAAAAGTAACTATACTTACAATAGGGGAGAATTTTAGTTTTAAAAATTTAAACTAAACAAAATGCAATACCTCTTAAATTAAAAAAGATCGGACTCATACTTTATCTGATGATCAGAGTGTATGGATCAGAATCACATATTTTCTGATTATATCATAGTATTTTTTAATCATTATTACAGATACACTGATAAAATAAAATATAATAAAGATTTTAAAAAATTATATTGTAATATACATAGCAGAAAATACTGGTAAAAATCAATAAAATTGTTATTAAAATTAATAAGGAACTACAAGATATATTAAAATAATACAATATATTAACATTAAGATTAATGGTAGTCATCAACTCTAACTAAATTTATCCATAGTTTTATACTTACTATAATGTCTATATTTCCTTAACAAGAAATCCCTCTATATAATGATTAGTTTTCATTGTCTTTCTATCCTTAGAATCCATCTATATGATGATTGATGTCTATCTCTCTATCCCCAGAATCCCTTGATATAATGATCAATAACTATCTTCTTATCCATGGAATCCCTCAAGCTGATGGATTAGATTAACAATATTGTTATCCCTGGAATCCCTCGATCATAATAATGATCAGATGTAAAATACAAAAGAAAATGTTCTTAAGGAAACAACCCTAATAAGGATTCCTTATAACTAAAACTCATTAAAGTATTAAAAATATATAGGATGATATTTTTACACATAGAAAACATTAAAATACTTGAATTTTAAAAATTATCAGCTTATAACTCTTCAAATGACTAATTATTTAGAGGTGAATCTCCAACTGTCTTATTTATATGTTAGTTGGAACTGCCTCAGATAGCTGACTCTTGACATATCATCTGTAACTGAATGTCTGATGTCATTTTTATTATGCTCCATTGCAATACTAAATATTATTCCTTATGATATAAACAAATATGTATATTTAGATTATAAACTTATGATAATCTGATGGACTTATTTTTCATTTGTCAATATGGTAAACCTTATAAGGATTTATATGATCTATCACTAACATTATTAGTATGATGGTTATGAATTTTTTCTCTATGATAGATTGAACTAAAGTTTAACCACTGGTCAGAATAAACACATATCTAATGAATCATACACATTCTTTATTTTATGGATCATATTGAAGAGTGATAGTTTTATATTCCTAATATATTAGATCATTTTCTATATATGGTAAAAAGTAATGTTTTTTAAAAAAACATAATAAAACACTTGGAACACAAAATATTTTGTAAATATAGTTTTAAGAGAGCGTTTGTTATTTCCCAAACTAAAGTAACGAAAAATTATGAAGTAACACTTATGAATCAACAATCTACTCCTTTTTGGAAAGTATAAAACACAAACACTTAAAAGAAACAATATAACTTTAAAAACCTACAGACCTTTGTTCTTCTAACAACATTGAAGATATTATTTATAACTACCCCTAAGATTATAATTCTTTTGTAATATAATGGAATGTATTTTAACATATCCACCTTAATAAACACTTATCTCCCTAAAATAATACTTATCTTTTTTATAAAAACCTCTCCCCATTTATAGATAACATTCTCCCCCTTTGTGATTTTCAAAAAGTAATGGGAAGAATATAACCTACAAATATAGTGGGAGATAACCTAAGAAACAATTATTATGTGAAATATTTAACCATTCAAGAAGTGATAGAGAGAACATGAAACCAAATGTATTGGAATACATTCAAACATAAATTATTTCATGAAAAGATAATCACATTCATAAACCATTTAAAAGTTTTAAAAAAATACATTTAGAGTTCAAAAATAAAATTATTCATTCTTTTTTCATCTACTTATTAATAAAATAATTCATTTTTTTAAATTTTTCTCGATCCTTCTCAATCTTTACAACTCTTTCTTCCACCACTTCTTGCAACTAAACTTGAGTATTTAGCCTTTTAAATTCCTCAAAAAACTCTTTATTCTCATCCTATATTATGATCAATTCATTTTCAAATGATCACATCCTACTCATCTCTAAATACATATTGAAAATATTTTCTTTCAAAACTTTTACTTCCTCTATTTGATCATCTGTTGTATCTCTAAGTTTTTCTATAAACCTAACTTTGTAAACAATATCTAATGATATATTTTTGAAGTAATATTGCATTTCCAGAGTCATATTTTTCATTTCCATTTACTGGTCATCATGATCTATTAATTCACTATTGACTTTATTTGACCACTTTTCCATGTGATTGTATGAATATTTTTGTATCATAACCATTTCTTGATAAACTCTCCAATCTGCATTGATCCTGATCACATATTTAGTCAAAACTTTTAGTGATTCGAATTTCTCATTCAAGGATTCCTAAATCAACTTACATAAAGCCTCTATGTTAGGTAGATAAGGAATATGATCGCTCAACATTTTAAGGCAATACAAATATAATCAAAATCCTTATCAGAACTGTAGCTTCTAAGTCTGATTTATTAGGATCAACCTAAATAGGTTTTGGTATGCTATTTCCAACATCAAATTATTTCCATTTATTTTCAAATATCTTTGAAACAATATCTATAACATTCTCTAGAACTTTTTTCCCTATTAAATGTTCACAATATCAATAATTTTCTTTGATTTTGGTTTATGATCATTTTTTATGTTTGATTATTAGTAAGATTATTCTTCCTTAGAGGATGATAGTTCCTCCTTTTTGTTGAATATTTTTCTTCCTGGGTGCTTTTTGAGTTTGTATGCTTATCATATTGTAAAGGTAAATATTTTGAAGAATATAAATACTCTGATGGTTTCTGTTCCTTTGATTATTTATTAGTTTTAGTCTTTTTCTTATGAACTTCATATTGTTGTTCTTCTTATTATTCTTCTTCAACTTATTCTTCTTCCTCTTATTGTACTTATTTTTATTATTTTTCTTTAACTTGTACTTAAAATTTTTCTTCAAGAACTTCTTATAATTTTTTTCATATTCTTAAAACTCTATTTCTAATCAATTTAGACATAGATTCTTTCTTTGGTATTATAGGAACTAATTTTTCAACTTCTAGTTTTTATTTTCCCTTATCAGCTGCTCAAGGGATTAATGAAGGTATTTCATAAGTTTCTTGAAAATAATGATCATCATTTGGAAATAATTGATTGGTATGAGAAATTGGAAGTAATAGATTCTCATAATCCTTCTCAAAAAATTCCAACCAACTTTTATAAACTCTTACTTTCACAACCCTCTTTTTTGTTTCCCTCTTTTTGTTATTCTTAAAATTATTTTACTGCTCAAATTTTCAAGGCCTTTGCCTCAGCAAGATCAATACCAAACTCAGGATCCCCTGGTTTATATTGTGACTTAAGAAACATCAGCTTCTTGAATTTATTATGAAATTTTTCTCTTTTCTTTATTTTTTTCACTGGTGTTGAAGATTCAACCTTTATCTTTTTCTTAAAATCTTTAAATTTCTTTGATGGTTGTTCCTCTGATGCAGCTCCATGAACCATTTCAAAAAAAAAATTTTATTTAAAATCAAATACCAATTTCATTCTTAAAACTGTGTCTTCACCAATGAATGAAATATTTTCACTTACTAGGTAATACTTAATCTCAACATTAAAAAGTTCCATACATTTCACTATTAACTTACTGATGAAGGAAGGAAACATGATAATCTTTGAATTTATCCAAGTACATTTAATATTCTCCATCATAATGAAATTAAATGTCACCAATTCTATTATTCTCATATTTACCAATTAATCTATAAAAAACATCAGAATATTTTAACATATCTTGGTCACCCTTCCTGGGGATCAGATAACCTTATATCCACAATGTTATTACTCTATTATTTAGTGTTATATGTGAAACTATTCTAACTTTCTCATATCATAGAAATAAATAAGCGCAATACCTATTATTCTCAAAAGTTTAAAGTGTGTCCATTAACTTATGAGAAGTTAAATATGCCTCAATGCTAGAAGGAATTCCCAACAAATCTGATACTCTCTTGAACAAAATCTTATATCTCTTCACAAACATAGAGACTTTAACCTTACCTTTTGTTTAACAAACTAAACTAAGGAATAATATTCTATATCCATTTTAGTATAATAAATATCAAAATCTTTATATAGTTTCCCTACAAAATTATTTTACCAACCTTATAAATAAATTATCCTATTGAGTGTAGTATTGAATATATCAATCCAATATATTTCAAAGATCCTTTCTATGAAAACATACCATTTTTTGTAATCTTCTTTGGTTTCCATTGTAATAAGAACCCAGTTAAAGATCAAAAGAATAGAAAAATAATCGAAAGACGGTTTGTAAGGGTGGTGAGAGGCACTAACAAAGTCTTTGGAAACTGATGTGGGATATGGGATGTCCAAGCCTTACATAGGTGATGGGGGAGATGGTTCATCTTCTATATTCAAAATAATGGTTGATATTGAAAACCCTTTCTAATAAAACATATAATATTTAAGGGAATAATTTTCTAAATTTTTATTTTAACACTCAATGTTTTAAATAAATTATTAGAGTGAGAATCATTTTGATTAAGAAAACATTTAAAATTTTGAATACAAATCAAAATAATTATAAAATCATAAAATAACAAGTAAAAAAAATTATAAAATAAATTAAGTAATTAGTGAAAAATTTAGAAGAATAAAAGAGTACCTTTTAGATTAGAAAGTTTCATCAATATTAATAAACTATTTTTATTGGTTTTTTTGAAGTCTGGTTTCGATAGTTTATAAAACAAAAACTAATTATGATAATTTTATTTTAAAAAATTGTTAAGATGTTTTTAGTAAAAAAACTGATTGTGATAAAAAAATAACTTAAAATAAAATCTTTGGGTATAGAATTTTTATATATGAATTTTTACTCCCAAAAATTTTTGTAAAATTTTTTGAGTCTAAAAAATAAATTATGATAACAACATTTAGAAAAAAAATTAAAAAAATAGAAAACAGATTTTTTTTTAACATAAACATATATACTCCCCCTATAAAAAGGATTTAATTAATGTGAGGAGATTGGTAAACATGAAGTAGATATGAATAATCACTTAACAATGATCATTATGAGCTTATATTTGATATATTCAAATATATCGGAACTAAAGGGTTTAGTAAAAATATCAGTAAGTCATTCTTGTGTTTCGATGAATTGTAAAATGATATCTCCTTTTAGTGTGTGATCCTGAAGGAAGTGGTGTATTATATCTATGTGTTTAGAACATGAGTAATGTGTTCATATTTTAATTAAAGTAATAGAACTTATGTTGTTAAAAATTATTCAACTTTCAGTATAACTCATCCCAAAGTCTGTGAGTGTTTGTTGCATCAACAATAATTGAGTACAAAAACTTTTAGCTACCACATATTCATCTCTAGAAGTGGAAAGATCTATCGTGTGTTGTTTCTTACATGTCAAATAAAATAAATAATCTCCTAATAAATGAAATGTTATGGATGTACTTTGTTTATCCATTCTACATCCACCAAAATCAACATTTAAAAAACTTTTTAGTTCAAAAACATTTCCATATGAATGGAATATATCTATATCCATAATTCCTTTAAGATAAAAAAAATATTATTTTATCAGATTTAATATGGGATTATTTTGTATTATCTTTATATCTAGAACATAAGAATACTAAAAACCTTAAATCTAGATGACTTGTTGTTAAGTAAAGTAAGCTTCCAATCATACCTTTAAAAGGTTTTTGATCAACTAGTTTCTCAACCTCATCAAGATATAAAGTATTGAAGGTACCAATAGGAGTACTAATACTTTTAGTGTTTTCATATCCAAATTTCTTAATAATATCTTTTATATACTTATATTGAGATATAAGATTTCTTTCTGGTTTTTGTAAAATTTGAAAACCAAGAAAATATGTTTACTCTCCATTTATACTCATTTCAAACGCATACTTCATAATATTCATAAATAATTAGTTAAATATTTTTGAGTTCAACAAAATATAATTTCATCATCAAAAATATATACAATCATATTGTTTTTATTTACTTATTTTGTAAAATGTGTTGGATCTGTATCTCACTAAAAAAAATTGTTGCTAACAAAAATCCAATTAACCTTTCATACCAAGATTTAGGGGATTATTTAAGTCCATTAAGTTATTTGGTATGGTTATAAACTTGTTATGGATGTTTCTTATTTTCAAAACCATGTGTTTGTTCTACATAAACACACTCTTGAACATATCCATTAATAAAATCACACATCACATCCATTTGATATTGTTTGAAATTAAAGAATGTAGTCTAGAAGTATTTGAATACCTTAAATTATTTTTATTGGAGTGTATATTTCTTCATAGTATATTCCCTATTGTTGGTAATATATATTAGTAATGAATTTGTCTTTATTAATAACTACTATTCCATTTTCATCACATTTTTTATGAAATACCTATTTTACTCTAATTACATAATTTTCTATAGGTCATTCAACTAATGTGTGGAATTTGTTCCTTTAAAACTCATTGAGCTCATCTTACATATCCTTAATTCAATCTTTGTCACCTAAAGCTTCATTTATATTCTTAGGTTCAAATTGGGATAATAAATCTAGATCCTCAATTCCATTTCATAAGGAACTTATAGTCCAAATCAGTTGATCGACATCTCCAATGATACTTTTAATAGGATAATTCTTAAGAAACAACTGATTTCTTGGATTTCAAAAAGTATTTTATTCAAAAAAATATTGAAAATATTCCCAAGGAAAAACATCAGAGACATAATCTTGAGTTATTTCCTTATGAGATATATTTTTTACTATATATTGAGGATAATTTTTAGAAATAACATATGGGCATGTAAGTTGGGGTTGTTTGAAAACAAAAGGATTAGTTTCATCAAATTTAATAGGTATTATTTCCTCAATGGTACATTTATTTTTATTAAAAACTTTATAAGCCTTAGAAGTAGTGGAATAACCTAAAAATATTCGTTCATTAGATTTTTTTGCATACTTTTCTAAATTATCTTTAGTATTCAGCATGAATACTTTGAAACCAAATATATTAAAGAAAGAAATGTTTTTTTTCTTCCTATCCATATTTTATAAGGAATTTTATTAATAAAAGGTCTAATAAAATATTTATTTATAGTATAGTATCAAGTACTAAGTATTTCAGCCCAAAAATGTTCATCAACTGAGTATTCACTCATCAATGTTCTATTAATCACTTGAATAACTCCCTTTCTTCTTTCAACTACACTATTTTTATGGGGAGTTTTAGATGCCAAAAAGTTATGTATAATACCTTTATTACTATAAAAAGATTCAAAATACAAGTTTTCAAATTCTCCACTAGGATCACTACATATAGTTTTCAAGGAGATGTTTTTCTCATTTTTAATTCATTCTACAATAGTTTTAAAATAACTAAAGGCTTTGGATTTACTTGTAAGAAAATAGGCCCAAATATATATAGTGTAATAATCAAATATAACATATACATGTTATTTTCCACCAACACTTATAGTTTATAAAGAACCAAATAAGTCCATGTTTTATAACTGTGAAGCATAATGATTTGATACTTCACTAACAGATTTAAAACATGACTTATGTTTCTTACCAAATTGACAAGGGTAACAAACTTTTGAAGTACAAAACCTAAGTTCTGGAAGATCCTTAACAATTCCTTTCCTAGTCAACTTATCTATATTTCTTATGTTATAATTTCCAAACCTTTTATGGCATAACCAAGATTGATCTTCCATTTCACTATGACAAGATAAGTCTTATCTTCTAAGGTATTCTATGTTTAGTGTGTATACATTATCATGTTGGTTAGCATAAAGAAGGAGTTCATCGTTAGAACTATGTACATTTCATTTTTCATTTATAAATCTCACAATATAACCTTCATTTCATAATTTACATATTCTTATAATGTTTTACTTAATTCCTAAAAAAATAAAACATTTTATATAAGTTCTTTTCTAAGAAGAACAATGTAACGACCCAAATATTCAATAATGAAAATTCCTTTTGAACTAATTAAATGTATTATTATGTGAAATGGTTATATAACATATGAAATTCCTTGGTTTTATGTTTTTGGATTTTTAAATACCATTAAGAATTGTGATCATTGTTAATATAGTCGTTGAACAGTGATCACATGATTAGTATAAATATTGGGATTTGACAAATCCAATCTACTCAGACAAAGGAAGCGATGGCCTCATCTAGTAGAATTGCCTCATATGAAGCCCATTTGTCAGATCTCGGAAAGGAGGTGGCATCATTGGTCTTCTCTCTTGACCAAGACCAAGTCGAGCTTCAACACGTTAAGCTCGAATGAAACTGCCTACGGGAGAACTGGAAGTTCATAGAGATTACCTCCCGAGAGATGTTGTATGAGCCTCCCTAAGAGTCAGTCACCATCGCACATCTTACCCTTCAGTCTTATGCGGGTGTTATAAGTGTTTATTTAATAAGACCCTATCCCTCTGATTATGTACATTATTTTTTTATATAATAAATAATATACATTATTTTTATTATTGTTACTTTGTGAATTATTTTTAATTCACAAATAGTATTTTTAGTGAATATTCAATTAAGAAATCTATTTTGATGAATTAATGGATTTTTTAAATTAAATATTATTTTAATAAAATATTATTACCAAATTATTTTTATATTAAATATAAATGGTCATATAATTTTTATGAATACAATTGTGATTTTTATTAAGGTTTGAAAGTAATTTTTATTAATACCCTTGAATTTTAAATAAATGCCGTTTTTTATTTTAAAAGTAAAAATACACATATTTATCAAATTATTTAGATAAATTTAATATTATTTTTGGAATTAGGACATCAAAATTATCTAATTGTGAATTTTTCATAATTTTCTAAGAAAGTCTAATTTTTTGGTGAAAATTGATTACTGTTTAATTATATAATGTGTTTTATAACATCATAATGACCCAATAGTGATGTAATAAAATAAAATAAATTTTATTTTTGGCCAATATATGTTTTCAAATTAAAATAATGTGATTTTAGGTATGTTTTATTTAGTTTACAAAGCTTTAGTGTACCCTCCAAGACTTATAAAACATTTTAGCTTTTTAAATTGATTTCCTTAAGAGTCTGACTCACCTCCACATAAGAAAGCCTAATATTTTAATATTTTCGGAAATTTTCCTTATAAAATAATGTTTTCCACTCCCCTTTGGCAAAAACCATGGGTAAAAACCATGTTTTGGGTTGTGGTTTTGATTAGTTTAATATGGGGTGTCCAAAACCTAAATAATAAATAATCCAATCAATTTTCCTTTAAAACCCCACCCAAGATCCCACTTTTCTTCACTCAAACCCCTTTTAGCACGTCCCTACTCTGTCCCCCTCTTTCTAGTATCCTCCCAAGGTGCCCCATTCTCCTAATAAGACTCTCTCATGCATATCCCAATCGTTTGGGATCACACTTCCAAGTAAGGGATTTCTTTCATTCTTATTTTTGTCAAAATTTCATTATGTTGTAATACCATTTTTTAAAATAAAAATGTTGGGGTATGATTTATAACCTCCCCCATACTTCCCTCCTTATGTTTTAAATGATTAGAGACCTCTTTCTCTCTCATTAATTCCTCTCGTGTACACTCGTTAACATGCCTAAATTCCGTAAGGAATTTCTCTCTTCTCATTTACATGCAAGAAATTCTTTTGTATTATGAATTTAAATTCCATTAAATTTTTTGGGAAATTTATATATATAACCCTATTACTTTAAATTTCATGTACATATTATCATACACCCCTTTCTCTCTCATAAACCATTTTTATGAATTCTTATTTCATGACATTATGCGGCTAAAATTGCACCGTGATTTTTCAAGCCAAAGTCATTGTGTAGTGAATACCATACCCATTTCTCTATCAAGGTTATTCACCTTTATGAACATTTACTTATTGATTATATAGTTTTATTTATTAATTACACATTCATTTATTGTAAATTAAATGATTATTTTTAATGAATCTATCTTATATGATCCATGTGGCACATTTATGCATGAAATGAAATGATTAAGAAGGGTGTACCATGATAGCACTCCAATGCATTGGGTAAAGATTAATATCATGATAAATTAATTACAATTGGGTTTTACTCATTCTAATTCAAGTGAATTGAGGTTTTAATCATGATCCTTGTGCAATGATCCTTGGCTCATTCAAATACTATGTTAAGTGTTGTTGCCACATTTCTATGTTATGATAATCATGCTATATCATGACTTTCTGTTCATGTTTCATTTATGATCCTTTGATATGCCTATTTCCTAAAATTTACTATATTATTCATGGTATTCCTTGTTTACTCCCTTACTGGGCTTTATAGCTCACCCTTTTCTTATGCATTTCCTCAGTTTATCCCATGCAATGTTAAGTGTGAATAAATGTGTGTGGTCGTGTAAAATAAGTTTTCAATAAAGATGTGTATTTCATGTTTTAATTTGTTATGTAATGCTACTAAGATCCAAAGACACTATACCTCTCGATATTTTATGTTTTATAAAGTGATTTTTTTATGTAATAAAATATGTTTAAGTGTGAAATAAAGAGCAGGGTTTTTATAGTTGGTATCAGATGATAAGTTTAGTTTTTTTTGGAAATAGTATTAGAAAAACCTAGTGAAAACCTTAGAGATAAAACTATATATAATAAAAACATCCCTAAATTTTTGTGAGTATTGAGTAAGTGGTTTATCAAGAAAATGAATCTCTTTCTGGATATGAGCAGGTAGAGGCGGCTCTAGCACATATGTATCTAGAGGTAAAACCCAAAAACACCGCTTTGAGCTAGACTCGAACAGAAACTGGTGCATGACAACGGACCTTGCTGCACTATTGGTTATAAAACTCCTAGGGGATATGCTTTGGTAAATTCAAAAGCTTAGTATGCACTATTATTAGGGGAAAAAATCACCTAAGAATATTTTTTGGGAAGTAGATCATGGATAACATAGATTGAAGCCTATAGATTCATAAGTTAAGGAAATAAAAGTTATTTATAAGCCGTCTATTTTTTGTCTTTGGATTAACCTTTTTTTGTTACCCCTAACTTTCCTTTTATTGAATCCAATAACCGATAATAGGAGGACTCGAGCTAAAAAATTATACAAAGATCAAAGTGACGACTTTTCTAATGAGATACCCAATCTGATAGGAGCGGGGATCACAAAATTTTTCACGATACTATCTTTGTTAACTCATTTTTTGAATAAAAACATGGGTCAAGAGTAATGTTCAACCCCCCTAAGAAAGAACAAGTTTCTATTGAGAGATTCATGAGACAAAGGCCTCTTAATTTTAATGGATCATTGAATCCCTCAATTACCGAATAATGGATCAACTTCATTGAAAAGATCTTCTCCATCCTTCAATGTTCTGAACAAGAGAAGGTTCTTCTGAATACTTATCATATGGAGGGTGAATCCTATCAATGTTGGAAATTGATCAAAAATATGAAGCCTAAGGAGGAGATCGAGGTGTTGGAATGGAAGGATTTCTCGAAAATGTTTTCGGATAAATATTTTTTGCAAACCCTCCGACTTAAGATGGAAAGGGACTTCCTTGTCCTCAAGAAAAAAGACGACAAATCCATCGGAGCGTACGGGGAAAACTTTACAAGGCTTTCATGATACACCTCTAACATTGTCGTTACCCCCCGAATTCATGGTTGACCACTTCTTTGGGGGGCTAAAACATAGTCTACAGAAGGTCCTAGAGATCTATGACTTCAAAATCTATGAGGAAATTGTCCGATGTGCCCTCAAAGTCAAAATGGAGATCAGAGAATCTCAGGGGTATCATGGGAATAGGAAGCATAAGGTGAACTTTAATTCTATTGGTCTGATGGATAAATCTAATGGTGCTATGAAAATCCAGCATCACACTTTCCAAAGGTTCAGAAAGAAGCACCCCATAAATTTCCTAAAGGGGACGAGGAAATGGTTTAGGTGTGGAAGAGAATGGAAAATAGTCATTAACTACCAACAAGAAAACCCTACAGCTGTAATTTATGTGAGTAACACTTCATTCGACCCTCAATTCATTGTTCATTGCTTCAGCTGCAAAGAACCAGGGTACCTTGCAAATCGTGACCTAAGACAAGAGTTTTTGAGGCAACCAACAACCTCCAAGGCAGCACGGGTGAGCTTTTTCTATCACTACTGCTGAAATGAACCCCGACAATGAAGTGGAGATAGTTATGCTAGTTATCCACTCAATAATAGTGAATGTAATTTTTTATTCTAGTTTTATGCATTATTTTGTATCCTGAAATTTTATTAGAAATATCCCAACACCACCACAAATCATGGAAGTAAGATGTCAGTGAATACGGAAAATGGGGAAATCATTGAAACACATGAATATAACTCCTCCCCTGTCATAATATGTGGATTGAACTTTCTGGTTAACCTCATCATACTCCCTCTGGTGTAATTTTATGTAATTCTCAGCATGGATTGGCTTTCCCTATATAGATCCAACATAAATTATCGTGAGAGGGAATTCACTCTCTATATGGCGAATCGGTCCCCGATTTTGTACAAGTGCAAAGAGGAGGATGAATCTTATTTAGCTCTATCATCTCAATCATGGATATTACTGCCCTATGAGCACGCATATCTTGATAATATGATTGATTCCAATGAAGCAACCATCCATGAAGACATGCCTATTGTGAGGGAATTTGCTGATGTGTTTCTTGAGGAATTGTCTGGTCTTCCTCCTAGAAGAGATGTTGAATTCTCAATTGATCTTATACCTGGGGAGTTTCCAATATCCAAGACTCTATACAAAATGGTTGTTGTGGATCTTGAGGATCTGAAGAAACAACTACAGGTGAATCTAGATAAAGGGTTTATACGCCCAAGTGCTTCACCATGGGGTGCACCAGCCCTCTTTGTCCATAAGAAGGATGGTTCAATGCGCCTTTGCATTAATTATCTTGATCTCAACAAAGTTACGATAAAGAACAAGTATCATATGCCCCAAATTGATGACTTTTTAGATCAGTTACCTGGATCAAAATACTTCTACAAGGTGGATTTGTGGTCGGGATATTACCAAGTAAGTGTGATGAAGGAGGATATCCCAAAGAATGATTTTAGTAAAAGGTACGGGCACTATGAATTCCTAGTAATTCCTTTCAGACTCACTAATTATCTAGAAATTTTCATGGAATTGATGAATGGAGTGTTTAGATATAACCTAAACAAATTTTTGGTAGTCATTATAGATGATATTCTAATATACTCCAAAACCAAGGAGGAGAATGAGGAGTATCTAAGTATTGTACCAGAGAGCTTGCCAAAGGAGAAGCTCTATGAAAAGTACATAAAGTGTGAGTTTTAGTTGAAGGAGGTATCATTCTTAGGTCATATCATCATAATAAATTGGATATCTATGGATCCCTCCAAGATAGCTACAATTGAGGGATGGTTGAGGCCAACGTTGGTAACAGATATCCGTAGCTTCCTAGGTTTAGCTGGATATTATCGTTGATTTGTGAGAAATTTCTTATGATTTTCCAACCTTCTTACCAAGCTAACTCGAAAGGGAGTAAAGTTTTCTTTGGTTTACAAATGCAAACAGAGCTTCAAGGAGTTGAAAAATAGGATTATCACTACACCCATGCTTATATTACCCACAAGTGGATAACTTTTTGTGGTATTTAGTGATGCTTAGAAGAAGGTTCTGGGTTGTGTGCTGATGAAAAATGAAAAATCCATTGCATATGCTTTAAGAAAATTGAATTTTCATGAGAAAAACTATCCAACACTTGATCTGGAGTTGGATGCGGTAATATTCTCTTTGAAAGTTTGGCAGAATTACCTCGTTGGGGAGAAATGTGAAATATATAAGGACCAAAAAAGCCTCAAGTATATATATTCACATATAAATAGTTGAATATGCGCCAACGAAGATGGTTAGAGCTGATGAAATACAATGAATACTCAATCCATTACCACCCTAGGAAAGCAAAAAAGGTGGAAGATGCTCTAAGTAGAAAGGACCCAGTGATTCTATCATTGATGAGAATTCAAAAGGATCCAATAATCTTATATTTGATGAAGATGGACATGAGAATCATAAAGAAGGGAACATCATCAATCCTTTCACAAATGATTTCTCAATCATCTCTTTTAGAAAGGTTAAAGGATGCTTAAAATGATGATGTGGGAATTAAAAAGAATGTGGATACTTTAAAAAAAGGGAAATCCTCAGAGTTCAATGTCAATGAAGAAGGAATTGTGAGATTTTTTAAAATAATATGTGTTCTGTCAAGTTTGGAGCTGAAAAAATAACTTTTTGATGATGCACATAGTTCAAATTTCTCTATTCACCCAGGAAAAACAAAGATGTATCGAGCTCTTCGAGAGAATTATTGGTGGGATAACATTAAGAAGAGGATTTCTGAGTATACATCAATGTTCTGGGTGTGTCAACAAGTGAAGGATGATAGGAAGAAGTCTAAGGTGATGATGAAACCATTACCCATACCATCATGGAAGTGGGAAAACATCACCATGGACTTTGTCACCAGACTTCAGAAGACATCTAATGGAACCAATGTTATCTGGGTTGTTGTAAATCATCATACAAATACTACACACTTCATTGTAATTTGAGAGGATCTCTCACTAGATCAACTGGCCTGAATATACATCAGAGATGTGGTAAGGCTGCATGGAGTACCACTATTGATTGTATCTGATAGAGATCTAAGATTCACCTCTAGGTTTAGGAAGAGTCTTCAACATGCTCTGAATATTGAGCTGAAATTCAGTATGGCATATCATCCTCAAATTGATGTCCAATTTGAGTGGACTATCCAAACACTTAAGGACCTACTGAGAGCATGCTCAATGGACTTGAAAGGAGGATGGGATCAACATCTTCCTCTAGTTGAGTTATCTTGCAAAAATAGTTTCCACTCAAACATCAAAATGGATTCTTATGAATCCCTATATGGGAAGATGTGCAGAACACCAGCATGTTAGGATGAATTTGGGGAGAGAAAACTTCTAGTCCCAGAAATGGTCAAATAAATTATAGATAAGGTTAAGACCATCCAGCAACACATTAAAGCTACTCAGAGTCGATAAAGGAGTTATGTTGGTAATCATCGATGGGACCTAGAGTTTGATGTCGGAGACATGGTATTCCTCTGCATATCACTATGGAAGAGATTTATGAGATTTTAGAAGAAGGGAAAGATTATTCTAAGGTACATCGCCCCTTTTGAGATCCTTGATCACATTGGAGTGGTGGCCTACCAACTATTACTCCCACTGAACCAATCTCAAGTACATTATATATTCCATGAATCACTCTTGAGGAAGTACATACCTGACCCATAGCGTGTTCTCAATATAGAGCTGGAACCATTGTAGAATGGCCTCTCCTTTGAAGAGAAGCCATTTAAGATCTTAGATCATAGGGAAAAAGTTATACGAAATAAGACAATGCCCATCATCAAGGTGTTGTGGCAAAACCAAAAGTTTGAAGAAGCAAGGTGGCAATCAAAAGAAGTGATGAAGCAGAGTTTCCCATATCTATTTTAGTGTGGAAAAAGGAAATTTTAAGGGTGAAATTTCTTAAGGGGGGACATTTTAATGACCCAAACTTTCATTAATAAAAATTCCTCTTGATCTAATTAAATGTCTTATTATGTTAAATGGTTATATAACATATGCACTTCCTTGGTTTTATGTTTTTGGATTTTAAAATACTATTAAGAATTGTGAATGTTTCTAATATAGTATTTGAACAGTGATCACGTGATTATTATAAATATAGGGATTTAACAAATCCAATTTACTCAGAAAAAGGAAGTGATGGCCTCGTCCAGAAGAATTGCCCCAAACAAAGTCCATTTGTCGGATCTCGGAAAGGAGGTGAAGTCATTAGGATTTTCTCTTGAATAAGACCAATCTGAGATTCAACATGTTAAGCTCAAATGGAACTGCCTATGGGAGAAGTGGAAGTTGATATAAATTACCACCCGAGTAATGTTATTTGACCCTCCCCAAGAGTCTGTCACCATTGCACATCTTACCCTTTAGTCTTATGCGGGTGTTATAAGGGGTTATGTAACAAGACCCTAACACTATTATTGTGTACATTATTTTTTTATATAATAAAAAAATATACATTCTTTTTATTATTGTTACTTTGTGAATAGTTTTTAATGCATAAATAGTATTTTTAGTTAATATTAAATTAAGATATTTATTTTGATGAATTAATGGAATTTTTAAATTAAATAATATTTTAATAAAATATTATAATCAAATTATTTTTTTCATTAAATATAAATGATCGTATAATTTTTATAAACACAATTGGAATTTTTATTAAGGTTTGAAATCTGTTTTTATTAAAACCTGTGAATTTTCGATAAATGTTGGTTTTTATTTCAAAAGTAAAAATTCACATATTTAGAAAATTATTTAGATAAAAATTAATATATTTTTTTGGAATTAGGATATCAAAATTATCCAATGGTGAAATTTTCATAATTTTCTAAGACAATCTAATTTTTGGGTAAAAATTAAATACCGTTTAATTATATAATGTGTTTTATGACATCATAATGACCCAATAGTGATGTAATAAAATACTATAAATTTAATTTTCGACCAATATATGTTTTACCATTAAAATAATGTGATTTTAGGTTTGTTTTATTTAGTTTACAAAGCTTTAGTGGACCCTCCAAGACTTATAAAACATTTTATCTTTTTAAATTGATTTCCTTGAGAGTGTGACTCTCCTCCACATAATCAATCCTAATATTTTAAGAAGTTAGGAAATTTTCATTACAAAATAATTTTTTCCACTCCCCTTTGGAAAATATAATGGGAAAAACCAAGGTTTTTTTGTGGTTTTGATTATTTTAATGTGTGGTGTCCAATACCTAAATAATAAAGAATCCCCTCACTTTTACTATATAAACTCACCCAACTTCCCACTTATCTTCACCCAAAACCCTTGGATAACGTCCCTAATCTACCCTCCTCTCTCTAGTATCCTCCCAAGGCTCCCCAACCTCCCAGGAAGACTCTCTCAAGCCTCTCCCAAACCTTTGGGATCACACTTCCAAGTAAGGTATTTCTTCCTTTCTTATTTTTTCCAAATCTCGTTATGTTGTTATACCATTTTTTTCAATAAAAAATATAGGGGTATGATTTCAAACCACCCCATATTTCCCTAATTTTGTTTGAAATGATGATATACCTATTTCTCTCTCATTAATGCCTCTCATGTACACCTGTTACCATACCGAAATTCTATAAGGAATTTCTCTCTTCTCATTTACATTCAAGCAATTATTTTTTATTATGAATCTAAATTCCATTACATTTGTTGGGGAATGTATCTATATGACCCCATTACTATATATTTCATGTACATGTGATGAGACACCCATTTATCTCTCATCAACCATTTTTATGAATTCTTATGTCCCGTCGTTATGTTGCCGAAATTGCACCGCGATTTTCCAAGACAAAGTCATTGTGTAGTGAATACCATAACCATTTATCTATCAAGGGTATTCACCTTTATATACATTTAGTTATTTATTATAGATTTTAATGTATTAATTCCACATTCCTTTGTCATGGAATAAATTATTATGATTAATTAATCCATGTTATATGATCCATGTGGCACACTTATGCATGAAATGAAATGATTAAGAAGGGTGCGCCCTGATAGTGCACCAATGCATTGGGTAAAGATTAGTATCATGATACGTAAAGTTCAATGAGGGTTTACTCATTATAATTCAAGTGTAATGAGGTTTTACTCATGATAAAGGTGAAATTATCCTTGGCTCATGCTAATACCATGTGAAGTGTTGTTACCACATTTCCATGTTACGATAATCATGCTATATCATGCCATTATTTTCATGTTTCTCTTATTCTCCTTTGATATTATTATTGCCTAAAATGTAATATATTCTTCATGTTATGTATTTTTTACTCCTTTACTGATCTTTATAGATCACCCTTTTTTTATTCATGTTCTCAGGTTATCCCATGCAATGCTAAGTGCGAAGGAATGTGTGTGGTCATGTAAAAGAAGTTTTCAATAAAGATGTGTATTTCATGTTTTAAGTTGTTATGTAATGTTCCTAAGCCCCAAAGACACTACACCTCTCGATATTATATGTTTTATCAAGTGAAGGTTTTATATAATAAAATATGTTTAAGTGTGAAATAAAGAGCAGGGTTGTTATAAACAATTTTACCTATATTGATAATCTCTCTTAGACAATTATCTCTAAAAATTATATTTCCAACTTCATACTGATTATCTTCTTCAAGAAATAATTATTTCCAGTCATGTTCCTAGAATAACAATTTTCTATGTACCAAATTTTTTTTTTACATTATTTATTTTCTTCCAAAAAATATTAGTTTTTCAGAACCCAAACCTTCTTGGGTCTAGAATTGAATGAAAATTATATTTTAGGTAACCACATTTCTCTAACTTTATTACTTTGGGAAAACATCATTAAATTTTAAAGGTAATATTTATTAAATCTAAATTATTTTACTCTATTTAAAGAAAAAATATTTTTCTAGTGGCCACCACTTTGGGATGTAGTGAAAAAATGTTCACTTTTAGGAACAAAGTAATTGTAAATAAAAATAGGCTTATTATTAGTAAAACCTATTCGAGTATTATGTCTCTAAGGTTGAATTTTCTAATACATTTTATAAATTTTTTACGTACTAGTGGTAAACTGGGATAAAAGTTTCTTTAAGATAGAAATTTTATAATTTGCTTTTACAAATAAATTCTTATACTCATTGGTAGTAGTATTGAAACTATGTTTCTTTAAATCATTTTTTAAAGTAGTTTTATTGGAATTAACTTTTTCAAAATATTTTAAAATTTATTATTTTTAAAATTTATTTTTATCAAGATCTTTATAAAGATCTTATATTTCATTATTCAAAAGAGTTATTCTTGAATCTTTAATATAAAGTTTTTTTTGGCATTATCAAGTTTTTTAAAAATATTAGAATTTTCAATTTATAAAAGATTTCAAAACCTAGAAACCACTTAGTAACTAGGTAGAGTATTATTTTATCTATCTGAAAAATATTCTCTATCATAAGATTTACAATTTTTCTAATTATCACTTTCAGGGTAATTATAAAATAAATAAATTTTTTCAAGGGATTCGTATTAGTGTACCTTATCTATTAGACATTGATTTACAATGGGTGATTTAGAAAAAAGTTGAGTATTCCTATGTCTGGTAGATTCATTGTCTAAAGAGTTATCTAAGAAACTATCTCCACCACTAGCAATCCATGTGTTAAATTCATTCAAAATATTCTTTCCTTTTGACTAATAATATTTTTTGGTATTTCTATATGAATTTCCATCATTTCTATCAATCCTTTTCATCATTGTAAAATTAGGTCAAATATTTCCTACTTTTTTACATTTATAAAAATTAACACCTGAATTCTTCTTGTTATATTTATCCTTATGAATATTTTTATATATTTATTGAAATTATTTACTGAAAATGAACGTTTTTATCATTCTATCCAGATTTTCCAGCTCATTTTCTAAATTTAGTGATGAACTTGAATCAAATTTAGCAACAACTTTTTTCTTTCTTGAAGACTTCACTACTTTCGCTACTCATTGAAATTTAGAAGGTACAATGGATGTTGTAGAAAAATCTACTCCACTATTTTTCTTTTTTTCTTTTTAAACATCCCTTTTATGTATTCCCTCATACTTTATGATAGTACCCATCTGATCATATAATTTAATATTAGTTATCCTTCTTGTATCATCCATAATTTTTCTTTTGGATTCCCACTCATTGAGAATTATGTATATAATATTTTCAACTAAAATGTTATCATCAAGTCCTTTCCCTCCAAATGATTGTAAACATTTGACGATAGTCATAATCCTTTGGTGAATTTTTTCAACTGCCTCACCAAGTAGAAAAAAAATTTGATAATCATTATGTAACATAGCTGTTATTGTTTCAATGACTTTGGAAGTACCAGAATGTGTGATTTCTAACTTTCTCCAGATATTGTTATTAGCTTCATAAGATTGAATCTTATTGTGTATACTTATTTTTATGGAGCATAATAAAGTATTCCTTACTCTATAATTAAGTTTATATTCCAAATTCTCTTGACTTTTCAAGGTAGTAACATCCTTAATAGCAATCTTTTAATTTCCACTAAACATGAAAAAATTGTCAAATCCAGTGTTAATAACAAAATCCTTCAATATATCTCTCCAATATTCATAATCAACACCATAAAAGATGGGTGGTTTTTTTGGATTCAAGTTTTAAATGGTTCGAACATTCCATCTTACAAAAATAATAGAAACTCTTTCTATAATATCATGTTAGTGTAAAAATTATATAAACAAGTTATTTATATCAAAACATAAACAACTTGAAGTAAGTAAAGAAAGAAAAAAAATCAAACAGTATATAATTAGTAGAAACTTTATCGAATACCAATTATTGTGTCATAATAGTAACTACACTTACAAAAGTGGGTGAAATGTAGTTTTAAAGATTTAAATTAAAAAAAACACAATACCTCTTAAAGTAAAAAATATCAGACTTAGGCTTTATTCAATGATCATAGAGTGAGAATAAGGATCATAGATTATTCAATTATATCAGAGTATGTTTTAATCATTATCACAAAAATATCATTAAAAATGATTAAAAATATCTTCAAAACAAACTTTTTATCATAATATGCATAGTGGAAAAGACTTGTAAAAAAAGAAATACAATAGGTAATAAAAAGTGAGAATGGATTACAAGCTATATTAAAATAATATACCCTTTTAATTTTAAGAGTAAAGGTAGTCAGCAACCCCGACTAAAGGTATACATAGTTTTATACATACTATAATGTTTGTCTTTCCATACCAAGAAGTCCCTCGATATGATGATCAGTAAGATCTATCTTCCTATCCCTAGAATCCCCTAATGCGATGATCGGTGTTGATCTTCCTATCCTCAGAATACCTTGATATGATGATCATCTTCTATGTTCCAATCCCAGAAATCCATCAAACGGATACATCGGATTCACTATATTTCTATTACCAGAATCCCTCAATCAAAACAATGATTGGATGTAGAATACAAAGGAAAATTTTCTAAGTAAACAATAATGACATGGATTCCTTTGAAAAAAATATCTAAATTATTACAAAGACCTAGAACGATATGTTCATGTAGAGAAAACTTTATAAGAATTTATTTTCAAAATATATAAGCTCTCAACTCCTTGAATGACTAGATATTTATTGTTGAAGCTTCAACGGTCATATTTCTGAGTTGGTTGCAACAACCTCAAACAACTGGATTTTGACAGCTCGTCTGTAACTGATTTTTAGATGTTATTTTTTTAAGCACCATTACAATGATAACAAGTGTTCCTTATGATAGAAAAAAATAAATATATTCATATTATTAACATAGGAATTCCTTATGGACTTCCTTATCATTTTTCAATATAGTAAACCTTATATGGATATGTCTGAAGTATTGGTACCACAATCAGTTTGATGGTCATGAATTTTTTCAATATGATATACAGGACAAAATTATAACCACTCGTCAGAATAAAGACTGGTCCAATGAATCATACTCAAACTTGATCGGATGGATAATATTGAATAATTATAGGTTTATAATTTTAATATATTTGAACTTTTTCTATGTACTATAAAAAGTAATATTTTCTAAAAAAACATACTAAAACACTTGGGACATAAAATATTTAGTAAACATAGTTTTAACAAAATGTTTATGATTTCCAAAAAAAATAATGTAAAAGTAATAAATAATAATTCTAACTGAACATCAACCTTAGGAGGCGGAGGACTAGATAGAAGATATAAATTAAATCTTCGACTTCTGGGATACACCTGAGAGTCTCAAATTGAAGTTTATAGAATTCAGAATTTAGGGTCCTAGAAAATGTTGTTTGGATTATATGGTATATCTAGATAGCCATGTGGGCTCGGATTGGAAGGGTTCTAATACTCACTTCTTCTGGCATTTTTTTCTAGAGCCATTGATGATGGAAAATTGTCTTTAGTTCTTCTCTTTGTAGAAGTGATAGTGTTTGGTGTTGGCATACACCAATTGGTTTGCTGAGATGGTTCATTTTTCACCATAGGTTGTAAAGAATGAACAGCTGAACGCTCATAAGTACCAACTGGTTTTGTGACCGGATATTAGATTTCAGGTTTTTATTATAAATTATTATACCTATGAAAATATAGTGTATAGGTCCATGATGGTAGAGATTAACATATAAACCATGGTTGGATATTCCACCCCTTCTCTTCCACCTAGTGGAAGCTTCAGTGGTGGGATAGGGAAAAATATTATGTGAAATTTTCATCGTAGGAGTGGTGGAGGTGGTTCTTGGTCGTAGGCCTCTTTGTCACCTCTAGTTGCATCTAGTAGTGTGACTTTGACTTGTTATCAATGTGGAAATATTAGACACACCTTTCATTCTTTTACTTCATCTAAAAAATATTTTAATAGTTTTGGATGTTATGGACATCTATAGAACTTTTTTTCTATGTATAATCCTTAATATGGTGAGTTTTTGTCAGCTCCAAAGTCTACTATAGCGTTTTCAAATGCCTCAATGATTCTAGGGATCCAACCATAGTCCTCAGGATTGAATCACATTCATGTAGTAGATTATTTTCTAGTACAGGTTGAGGTCAGTCCAGTAAAAGTGAGAGGTACCATATTTATTGCATCCTCAGTAGAAATTTATTTATTTGATATTGGTTCCTCCCACCTGTTTATATCTAGAAGTTTTGTTAATATACTTAACCTTCCAATGGAGATCATTCCCTTTGTTATGGATTTTGTAACACCAATTGGGAAGATAAAATAAAAAGGTTTTTTGTATCCTTCTTTTATTCCATCGATAGCTAATGTGGAGTTAGTCTTTGATTTTATTTTTCTCAACTTGGAGCTAGTCGACATCATCCTCGGGATGGATGGTATTTTTTTCTCATAATTATAAGGTTAGTTTTTATCCTTCGTGTGTCTCATGTATTGTAGTTCATGGGAGCTCATGGGTGTTTCAAGTAGGGTGGTATCTGAGGTCTATCCATGTAGGGACTTCTCATCCAGAGCTTAGGGGTTTTTTTTCTAGTGTTGTAATTGATCCTGATGACATTTCCTCTATTGTTGATTTTATCGCCATTTTTTGGAGTTTTATATATTTTTTCCCAGATGATTTCTCTAGTAATCTCCTAGAGAGGGAGTTAGAATTTTTAATTAACCTAGTTCCAAGGACGATGTTGATATCGATACTTTTTTATCATATGGAACTAGTAGAGATGAAGGAGCTCAATTATCAGTTACACAACCTGGTAAAAAAAATTGTTCTCCCTAGTGTTTTTCCTTTGGCAGTCCTAGTTCTCTTTTCTAAGAAGGAATGCAGTTCACTCTAATTGTGTGTAGACTATCTAAAGTTGGGTTGGGTAATAGTTAATAATAAGTATCCTTTTCCTTGTGTGTATAGTTTTTTTTATCAGATAAAGGGCGAAAACTAGTTTTCAAATATAGACATTCGATCAAGTTATCACCATATTAGAGTTCAAGAGTGTGATGTACTGAAGACAGCTTTCAGGGGTAGATATGGCCATTATGAATATCTTTTTATGTCATTTGGTTGGACTAATTCTCATTTAGTTTTTATTTATCTAATGAATTAGATATTTCGTAAATATATTGACACTTTTTTGGTAGTGTTCGTAGATGAAATTTTTATTTATTCAAGGTCTGTGAGCTAGTATGAGCACTATTTAAGTTTGGTTATGGAAATCATGAGAAGTCACCATTTTTATGGAAATATTTAGAAATGAAATTTTTATATCCAATATGTGATGTTCTAAGGGAATTTTATTTCTGAACATGGATTATTAGTTCATCTTGAGAAGGTAAATGTCATTTTTTCATGGGAATAACCACATGATGTTTTTGAGATTAAAATCTTCCTTGGTCTTACTGGATAATATCAAGTATTTATCAAAGTTTGAATCATCTTTGACTACTCTTATCGATAAAGAGGTAAAATTCACATGGGATTCAAAGTGTAAATCTTCTTTCAACAAGCTGAAATAACTTCTAACATCATCTCTTATTCTGATCTTACCTGATCTCGATAAGAGATATGTGGTTTTTATGATTCTTTTGGAACTAATTAGGGTTGTGTTCTCATGAAAGATGATCATGTGGTGGCTTATAGTTCTCTTAAACTTTTACCACATGGGAATAATAACACCACACATTATTTTTATATTACCACAGTTATTCTTGTTATTATGTATTGGTGGTATTATATTTTTAGGAAAGGTTCATAGTCTTTTCTGACCGTAATAGTTTGAGCTATATCTTTTCTTAGAAAGACTTAAATATTAGATAGAGATGATGGGTAGAATAATTTCAGATGTTTCAATATAACCTACACCATAGGTCATGGGAATTTCATTGCATATTCTATTAACATGAAAGTGTCAACGAAAGTTGTTCTAAAATCAAAGGAAGAATGGAACCTTGTGGGGATTTTTTCTCAGTTTCATCTAGATGCTCAAGAGGATGTATCTAGTATGCTTTTTAATAGTTTTTAGTTATATTCATCAATCCTTAAGTCTATTCTGGTGAGTAAATATTATTATGATGAGTTCAGGGTAATTTAGGAAACCCTATATGGTGGGGAGACTATTTCTGGTTAGTCTATATTTTTAGATTGTATTCTTAGTTTTGGGGATCTTTTTTTCATCCTAGCATATTTGAGGACCTCTGTTTTGTTATAATATCATAGTTCTTCATGGGTTATTCATTTGGGAACTAAGAATATTTATTATGACGTGATACAGTGGTTTTGGTGGCTAGGTATGAATCATGACATTGTTGATTATGTGTCCCATTGTTACACTTTCCAACAGATCATGGAAGAGCATATGAAACCTTCTATTTTTCTGCATACTCTTCCAATTATGGTTTATAAATGGGATTAGTTATCCATGTAATTTGTTGTTGTATTGTCATGGACTATCTAAGGGAGAAATTTTATCTATTTGGTGATTGATCGGTTGACAAAATCATCTCATTTTATTTTGATTAAAGACACACAAAAAGTTAAAGATATGGGTAAGCTGTATGTGCAAGAAGTTGTGAGGTAACATGGATTTCCTTATTCCATTGTTTCAGATAGGGATGCTAGGTTTACTTAATGATTCTAGTAAAGTTTCCAAGAGGTGATGGGGACTCAGGTCAGATTGAGTATATCTTATCATCAATAGACATATGGTTAGACAGAGCATGTTATTTTGGTTTTGTAGGACATTATTCATGCTTGTGTCTTAGATTTTAGTGGATCATCGGATATCCATTTGGTACTAGTTAAGTTTACTTATAATAATAGTTATTTTTCATCAATCATAATGTCTTATTTTGAGGCTTTTATGGTCACCCATGCATGTCACTTCTTTGTTGGGAAGAGGTGGATGAGGCTTCTTTGGTGGGACTGAGTTTGTTTTAGGAGATGTTTGTGAGGATTTAGGATATATGTCGGCATATGGTTATAGCATGGAGTTGGAAGAAATTATATATGGATCAATGGTGTTGTATTTTAGAGTTTTCATTAGGTGGTTAGATTTTCTTGAAATTTTTACCTCAATTGGGTCACCACCGACTTGGAAAAAAAGGATTGTTGGCTCTGAGATATGTGGGATTGTTTGAAGTTATTGAGCGGCTTGGCTAGGATACTTATCGATTGGCATTATCAGTTCAGTTGATAGGAATTTATGATTTTTTACACATATCATAGCTCAGGAAATACCATCTTGATTCCTATCATGATCTGATTTGGGATGATATTTAGTTAAATACAGATGTTTCCATTATAGAACATCCATTTGAGTTCATTAACCATCAAGTGAACATCTTGCATGGTAATTCAATCTCATTGGTTAGATTTTTATAGCGATATGGGTCATATTATCAGGAGAATTAAGAATATGATTTTTTTAGGAGGTATTAGTGGGCTCACCAATTTACCAGACTACATTCTTCCACATGACTTATTGGAGATGGAAATTCTTATGGTATGATGTTTGTAACATCATGTTACCCACTTTTGGGTAATTCCATTCTCTTTACTTATTTTCCTCTTTAATTTGGTACATCATGGGATTCCCAGGGATGGATAGAATTTTTTGGGGAAAATAATCTAAGTCTTAGGTATGTATGTTTTTTTGAATTAATAGAGTCTGTGTATAAATGTGTTAATGGATTTATGGGGTTCTTTCCGAGTTTGGAGAACTCCCATGGTGTTTTGGATTTTTCATGTAAAAATATAAATTTTCAATATTATATAAGGGATATACATGTCGTTTAATGGGAGTAAATGATATATAAGTTTGGAAGGGAATATTCCATTAATCTGATACATAGTGTGGGGTGAGTATATATAATGTGCTGATTTACTATCCTGTAATTTTAAAAGGTTGGTTTTTAATAAATAATTGGTGGATTTTTCAGTATATTTGATCCTCATGAATTACTTGATTTTAAAGGGATTACACAATGTGTAATTATTTTTATCATGGATTTTAGGGTGTCACTAGAATGAAATTTTATTTCATATATTTTTAAATCCATTAGATCTCTACATAGAAGGATTCTATGGTGATTTTGGGAGTATCTATTTGATCCGGATTGATTCATTTGGTGTTGGATCACCATGGAAGTTGGTTTGGGTCACCCTGAGTGAGCGATAATTTTTGCTTCTTCATTTATTTTATTAAGGTAGTGTCATTACATTTCATTATCAGATCCTTTGACCATTGGTGATGTTTCTTCTTTCTTTATTCTATATCTGTTGTATGATCTTGTTCTGGGAGTCATTCCTATATTGGTTGTGGTGTGGTGGGTATTCATTTTTTAGTTATGTGTCATTTCCTCTTATCCTCCAACCATTTTGTTTAATTAAATCAATTCTAATATGTGTATATTGGTTATAGGTCCTCTATTTTCATTATTTAATCCTTTCTTGGTGAGTTCCTTTGTGGGCGTGTGTGACCCCGAGTTTTGAGGTAGGTGGTTTCGTCTCTATCCAATGTTGTTTGAAATAAATTCCTATTATTTTAATAAATTTTTTATTAAATGAAATTGTATGATTTTACCGGTTACTTTTTGTGTGTGCGGATGTAAGTTTTTAGAAAATATGGTTTTCCCCTAGTTTTGCTTAATGGAAAATGGTTTTCAAAGCATTGTGAAATGATTTTATAAAAAAAAATCAAAACATAAAATTAATAAATGGTTTGATGAATTTTTTTGGAAAATAGAGCATGTATGAAGCCTTGGGTACTTAGGTGGAAGTTATAGTAATAGGTATTGTTCATTTTCAGGGGGTTTTATAATAGGGATTTCTTCTGCTCCCTGGGCCTACTGTTCTAGGGACTTGTTATACATTTTGGTGGTTCACTTTCTGGGGTGTTCATCTACTCTGTAGAAATGATGAATATGTCTAGTTTTTTTATGTGTATGCTATTTTATATGTTATGTATGAGTTTACTATATATCCTAACCTAGTTTGATCCCTGGCATGATATTATGTGTCTTTTTTTGGCCAATTTAGTCTATTTTGGTTTGTACAGTTTTGATTGTGCCTCCATGGATTTGATATGAGATATGATACATGATTTCCTTTTTTGAATCAATATATCATATATGATATATGAATATGAAATTATTCGATTCTAATTTACCTAATTCATTTTCAAATGTGGAAACATAAGAAATTAAACTTTTTTTAAGGATTTTTATATAAAAACTGTTAAACTGTTATCATGCCTTGTTTTATTTAAAGTTGAGCATGCTTGGTTTATTGTTTAGAGACGTGATATGGAACGCTTGGGTGAGATTCTACTTAGAATATTGGATCACACCAGGTGTAACTATTCGATGGTGCATAGACCTGATTATGTCTTTCAATGCAAGGAACGGAAAGCCATCATAGTGAGGTGTTGAGGTCTTCTTTCAGCTAAGATGGGTAGCAATTGGTGATATGGTGGTATTTTTCCCAACCTATCACATGGAGTATTTATTTTTAAGGTTTTGGTAGTCCTTTTTGGTTGGACTTGTACTTAGAGATTTGTTTCTACTCTTAATTTGTTTAATTATTTTTTTTATCTTCTTTTGTGGCATATATTTTTATTTTATGCTATTGTATCTATTATATATATGTGATAGGTTGTTGATTCTGGTAGATAAAATCATTTAATTTAGATATTTCTCAATTCTCATGTGGTATTTTTCAAACCATGGGGATTGGTAATGCCCTTCGATTATGTGACATATCAGTTTGTATACAAGTTTGAGAGGGTATTCGGATTGGTTCATCACACCTTAAGGTCACTCCCTTTCCATGCTACTCTAGGTTAGCCTAAACAGTCAGCTTATTCTTCCATATTTTTATTGTATTCCTTCCCAAGTCATCACATCCTGATGGTGAAGGAACTCTCACTCATTGGTCATATTTCCTAGGCCACATCCCTAAGGCAACTCAAGGTACTCATATGTCCAACCCCTAGGCCATCCATCCCAAGACACCATTCACCTAAACCTAGATCTATTTTGGGGATCCTAAACTAGGTTAAATACATCAAATTTATTGAATTAATGAAACATCCCTCAGGTTCTAGAGGTCTCAAGAATACCATTTCTATCAGGGCCACGACCATCGATTGTGATGGAGAGTCAGGCCAATGTCTAAGGTCCCTCGTGGCCTTGGCACATTGTGCAATTCATTCCAGGAATCATATTTTTATTTAAATAAATACTAAATTTAAAAATGTCTATTTTCTTTGATTGGTGTGACAAAATATCCTACATGCCTCATAAAATTAGTATAAACTATGTTGGTATGTATTTAGAACCACCTACCTCCTTTGAATACATTCCATTCAACCTCTTAGCTAGATAGATTCATCTAAAGTCTGAAAATTCTATTCAAGCCTTTACTAATCTTGTCCATCCATTCAAGGCTCTAAATCATGTCAATGTGAAAAATAAATTATTATAATAACTATAATTTACTTAAATAATTTACCCAAAATAGGCATAATGCCTAAATTATCACCCTGAGCTCTCATTGCACCGAGATCGCACCCAACAACACCTGAAAGGAACATCACATACCTATAACCCTAACCTAGGATAAATCCCCAAAATTTGACCTCAAACCACTCTCCAAATTAATTCAATTTTAAGGAAAAAATTTAGAAAATTTTACACGGTGACATACCTCATTGAAACAATGTATGACGATAAGAGGATGTTGTCTAGAGACATCCTCAATCTAGGCTACATGAAAGTCCCATGACATTGAGAATATTACACCATGCTATAGTGTAATAATAAAATAATCCTAACATATAGATTAAAAAATTAGGGAGGAAATAATGATGAAAATAAATGGGGATAATGGAGGAGGATATGTACCTTAGATCACCAGAAATTGAAAAAAGAACACCCCAATTTGAAGGGGGTTTGAAGGAGGAACAAGGGTGAGCCATCCTTGGTCCAAATAAGTAAGAGGAAGGGAGGAAGAGGGTATACCCCCTCTAGAAACTTGATGGGGGAAGGTAATTTTTTCCATTAAAATGAAACCATCTATCTGGTGGACACAGCAGACCTGTAAGACCACAAGCCTAGCCACATATGAGTTTGTGGTTGTAGGCTATAGCCCCGGACACCCTGTCTTCCTTTGGAGCTCCCTCTATTTTCCTAGACACCACCTAGACCTCATTCTCCATCCAAAATACATCCTTTTAAGTGCTCAAACTCCCAAAATAATTTTTGGACTCTTGGTTATCAAAATTGTTCATCCACCAATTCAAAATTAAACTTTGTCAGAAATTTTATGACAGGTCTATACACATATGGTATTACATTATTAGCACTAAAAACCATGATAAAGGAAGATATTTGTCTTTTATTTTTTTGTGCTGATAAAGGGTTCCCTTTATCAGTGCATTGGTTGAGCACTGATAAAGACTAGACTTAATAAACACTTTGTTTACGTTGATAAACATTATTAAGAATATATAAGATGAATAAAACCACTAGTAAATAAAAATATAGAAATCAATTAAAATGTATTATGTTTAGAGGATGAATAATTAATATGATTTAATTATTCATTCTCATGTAATTGATTAAAGTGTTAATAAATTAAATAGACCACTTATAAATGATTATTATGATGATATGTGATATTATAATATATAAAATAATATATTAACATTCTAAAAATTATAAATTTATATGAAATAATATTAATAACATGTAATTTTTAAAAACCTCAATTTTTTTAAAAGCACTTTTTCTTTATATTTTGAATTTTCATTTAAAATAAATCTATAAATTTTAGAAATCAAATTAAAAAAATTAAATTCATTTTTGAATTCTAAATATCAATATTAACCTAAGGTAAATGTTTTAATTTTTTATGAAATAATTGATTTTTAGGTAAATATTGAATAATTCAGTTTTCACTAAAAAACGTAGTGTTTGTGTCTATCTGATGAAGTAAGTGTAACATAGAAACTTATTAAAAAAATTCAGGATTAAATATGTATTAACGATTAAATATATATATTTATAAATACTATTATGAATTTATAAAAAAAATTCAACAACTTAAGAAATATTTTCCAATAAAAGAAACTATTTTTAATATTTTTTTATTAAAGAAAAGAAGTTTATTGAAAGTAGACGGTAAATCTTATAGTATAGAATTTACATTGTAAGTATAATTATTTACATGTTTATATGGTGTATGTATTTATTCATACAGTTCAATTAATATATACTTGTAAATATTTATATTTTTAAATACTTTTATATATGCATGGATGCATGTATGTATGTACATATACTTGCATGTACTTATATATATATATATATATATATATATGTATATATATATATGTATATTTGTAAATAATTACATTAAAATGTATATATGTAATTATATTAATATATATGTTCATATTAATGCATGTGTATACATACATACATATATATATGTATATGTATATATGTGCATATTCAACCATTTTTAATTTTTTTTATAAATTTGTAATTGTTTAGTGTATTTTTTGTGTATAAAAATTCCTTTAGGTTTAATTAGTACAAGTATATTAAAAAATAAAATTAATAATAAAAAATCATATATAGGTCTATAATTAATGAGGATGGAGCATGAACTTATTGTAGTTATTCATTTATAATGAAAATTTGTTCATATTAATGATTTGTTTGTCCTTAATTAATAGGAACATAGGAGATATCTTTTGAATATCCAATTGAAAAACATATACCCTTTAACTTTTTCTCAATGAGGGTATTTGAAATTGTAAGAACAAATGATGGATGAAAATTTTAAAAATTTGAGAGTTGGGTCTTCATACTCAAAATAGATTTCCCCTCCTTTCCATGAGTTGTACATGAAAAATGGAATAAGGCATGGATGACCAAAAAGGAAACATATATTACAGAAGACTTGAAGGTTGTAACTAATAAGAGTGTATGAATTTATTTATGTTATTTTAAAAATATTTATAATTTATAATTTACTAATAGGTTTTTTAAATGTTATATAGGAAAAACTTGAGGGGTTGAGCACACAACATATGTTCATACCAAAGTATAAAAAGGATATTTTGGCTATTGTAATAGGAAATCCCAAAAACCTAGGTCACATACAAGGATATGAGATTGGTAAATCAATTAAATATTATTTTATCATTCTGGAACTTATTCGAAGGTGGATGTATATAAAATAAAAATAAACTCTTTAGAAGCTAATGTTAATGAGATGGTTGAGACGATGGAGGAGAGGATTATATCATTAGTAAGATTGATGTTTGCATTCAATTAGATTTAGTTTCAAGATTCATGTCCTAATCCTCCACCACCACCTACATATCCTACTCTTAGACCTCTTTCTCCATGGTTTCTCATCTACTGTGAGTTATTTATTGAGGATCCCCAGTAGCATGTTGTAACATATGGGATCATATATTATATTGGGGATACCCCACATCATCACTAGATAAATATGTATTAAATTCATGTAATGGTATGTGATGTTATAGATGCATCAGCTAGTGTAATATTACATAGAGATGATGTTTCTTTAGTTGGAAAAATCATCAAACATTTTTTTATTTGGTCATATATACATGTTCGAAAAATTACGATTGAGCTATGCATAAATTGTATCCTTTATTTCATATTTCTGTTAAATATGAATTAATATTTTATCATTTATATATATATATATATATATTATATGAATAAATTAAAGGTAAATAAATGTTGCATAGAAATAAGAAACATGTTGAGGACTACTACTGCAAATCAGGCCTTTAACAGAGCTAGTAAAAGGTCTTTATCAGCGCAATAAAATTGTTGATAATGTGATAAAATTTAAAGGTTTGACTTTAATGTTGCTCATAAAAAACATTGATAAAGTCCCCCTTTAACGATGCTAAAAAAATCATTTGTAAAGGGGGAATTTATCAACATTTTTTAGCACTGCTAAAGGCCACCTTTAACAGCACTTTTTAGCATTGTTAAAGTCTCCATTTTAACAGTGCTAAAAAAGCATTATTAAAGGACATGTTAATAAATGGGATAAATTTTTCCCCCACCACCTTTTTATCAGTGCTTATCATCCTCCCCCACCACCATCATTTCTTTAGATAACTCCACCCTCTCGTGTGCACCCCTACCTCCAACGAGATTCAAACATGCGACCTCCAGCTCATACGTCAATGCCTTTTTCACTCACCTATATTGTTTTGTTTTCCATTTTATGATATGTTTATATATTTATATATATATTTCATTACATATTTTAGAAATATATTTATATATATATATATATGTTTATATATATATAAATACATATAAAAAATGTGTTTTTTGTGTACGTGTGTGTTTATAAATACATACATACATATATATTTATATGTGTGTGTGTGTGTGATAAAAATATAATTATACATATTTATATTTATTTACATATATTATATATTAATATTTATATACATAAATTAGAATATATAGATAAATATATATCTATTTATCAATACACATGCACAAATATATATATATACATATTATATATACATTGATTGTATAGGTATATAAATATTCATACATTTTTTTAAATAAAATGGATTTTAGTTTTTATTTAGATAAGTTTTATATATTGAAGAATATATTTTATATGTAAATATGTTTAAATTTTTATTTATCAAATTAAATTTTTAAGTATGAATATATATAAAAAAATATGTATATGTTATTATATATTTGATTATAAATAATAGTGCATTATGAAAAATGATAAAAAAAATTATAATTTATCATATCAATATGAATTTAATCCCTGGGAATAAATTTATTCCCCACTGAAAAAGGGAAAAATGGCCCCCTTAAATGAGGCTGAAAATCCGTCGAATGTTAAAAAAATTGGGTTACCCGAGCTAAAAACTCAGTTTTTGAGGCCTTATGGGACCTTTTTGGACTTGAAAAATGAAACTCGAGTCTCCTTAATTTCTATAGTGTAGGTATCATCATAATATTCAATTCAATATATAGTAGAACCCAAACGAACACTCGGATCCAAAGTTATTATCATTTTAAGTTCGAGTTACGTTTTCAACTTATTTTAGATATTTTATTGATTTTTTTTATTTTTTTGTCTTCAAATTGTTACTAAATGATTATTACTCGATAATAATTATAAATTATTAATTAAAAATATTCTTTAAATTATTTTATAAGTCATTTATACTAAATATCTTATATATTATCTATAAGTTCCTATTTATCCTTATCTAAAACATATTCAAAATATATCTATTATATTAATATCAATATAAATATATTTAAATATTAATATATTATTTTTAATGAAATATAATATTATTTTAAATATACCCATTATCAGTGATAGAAAAAAACATTGATAAATGGGTGTCTTTATCAGCACTTTGAAAAAAGCGTTTATAAACCCCCACCCCCCATCAGTGATTTTTTGCAAATGCTAATAAAGCTCCCCCCCCCCATCAGTGCTTTTTTATAAGCACTGATAAAGGACCCCCTTTATCAGTGCTTTTTTATAAGTGATGATAAAGTCCCCCCTTTAACAGCGCTTTTTTCAGTGCTACTAAAGACCCCCTTTAATAGCACTAAAACAAGAATTGTTAAAGATCCCCTTTACATGCACTTTTTATAGCGCTAATAAAGGGGGTTTTTAACAACACTTTTAGATAGTGATGTTAGATCCCTGTATCTAGATAAACCCATTTTTTAGTAGTGGACTCGTCAACTTCACATACTAGTTTTTATGAAGTAATTTTTAAATTATCAACAAATGAATTTATTTTTTCCGATATTTATGTGCATATAATGAGTGTTGAAATTTTTGGGTATGATATTATTTTAATGATTTGTAAGAGGGATAACTTGGAGCTTATAACTGAAGAAGTTTTGGGCTCATAGTGATTCAATACTTTTCTTTATAATTCGAATATCATGTTTATTTCAATTATATCGGTTTCATCTCACTTGATTCCTAAGTATTTTTTATTAGGTATCATTATAAATTTCTGTATTTAGTATGATACGACAACAGTGTAAGGAATCTTGGGCCAATAATTTATTTCTCTAATAGTGAATAAGATAAAGGATGGAGAGAGAAAAGTATATTTTTCTAAAAAAATTATAATTATGTAATTCAGTGTTAGATTTTTCCTTATCTTAATGAGTATAAAACATATATTCTATAAAGTGTTATTTCTCTTAATTAAATAAAATTTGAAATTATATTTTTTATATTAGTGGCCATTGGACGTTTTTTTTTTTTGTTTTTATCCATAACAAAAAAGAGTTTACTTGGTATGCTTTATCCATAGAGATGTTCCTAAAAACATTAAAGAAATATTAGAGACATGAGTTTTAATATTTTTAAACTTATATGTTATAATATATTTTTATTTTATTTCATAATTATCATTTTTACATAGGGTATGGATACACTATAACTGCTCAATGGTAAAGATGAAAAAAATATCAAATAAGTATATGCAAAGGTGACTTAATTTATAAGTAATATATTTTAGAAGATACTTAAAATGTTATTTTCAATTCACTACTGCAAAAATGGGCTTTATCAGCACTCAAAACGGGGTTTATCAGTGCTAAAAAAGCGCTTTAAAGCTTTGTGCTGATAAAGGGTTACTTTATCAGTGCTAAAAAAGCACTGATAAATGTGTTTTTATGAGAGCTCTTTTAGAACTGATAAACTGATCCTTTATCAGTTCTTTTTAGCACTGATAAAGGTGTATTTTATCAGCGCTTTTTTAGCACTGATAAATACCCTGTCTGCTGCAACAAAAAATTATGCAGCAGTACACCCAAACAACACCTGCAAAAAATTCAGCATCTCAACAAGTATACCCATACAAAATTAACACATAAATCATAAGGTAATTACACCAAGTATACCCATAAAACAAGTATACTCATACACCATTAACACATAATTCATAAGTTAACTAAATACATAAAGAATTCAATTTAGAATTCAGGGGGTTGGGGGGCTGTTCAGGGGTTTGGGGTGGCTGTCTTGGGGGGGTAGGGGGTGTCTAGGGGGATGTGGGTGTCTGGGGGGATAGGGGTGTCCAGGGGGTGGGGGCATCCAGGAGGTTGGGGGGCTATCCAAGGAGGGTGCGGGTGTCCAGGGGGGTGTCTAGGTGGTGGGGTGGTGTCTAGGAGGGGGGTGTCCAGGTGAGGGGGGCTGGATATGGGGGTGTCCGGGGTGGGATGGTGTCCAGGGTGTCGAGGGGCTTTCCAGGGGGTGGGGATTTCTAAGGGTGGGGCGGTCCAAGGGTTTGGTGGGGCTGTCTAAGGGGGGTGGGGTGGTGTCTAGGAGGGTGGGATGGGGGTGTCCGGGGGGATAGGGGTGTCCAGGGGGTGGGGGCATTCCAGGAGGTTGGGGGCTGTCCAAGGAGGGTGGGGGTGGTGTCCAAGGAGGGGGGTTGTCTAGGTGGGGGGGGCTATCCATGGGGGTGTCCAGGGGGTGGGCTGGTGTCTAGGGTTTCGGGGGGCCTTCTAGGGGGTGGGGGAGGTCCATGGGGTTGGTGGGGCTGTCCAAGGGGCGGGGGTGGTGTCCAGGAGGGTGGGATAGGGGTGTCTGGGGGGATAGGTGTGTCCAGGGGGTGGGGGTGTCTAAGGGTGGGGGCATTCCAGGAGGTTGGGGGATATCCAAGGGGGTGGGGTGGTGTCCAAGGAGGGGGGGTCCAGGTAGGGGGAATGTCTATGGGGTGTCCAGGGGGGCTTTCTAGAGGGTGGGGTGTCTGGGGGGTGGGGGTGGTCCAGGGGGTTGGTTGGGTTGTCCAAGGGGGTGGGGTGGTGTCTGGGAGGGTGGGGGTGGCTGTCCATTGTTGGGGGTGTCCAGGGGGTGGGGGTGTCCAGGTGGTGGGGTGGTGTCTAGGAGGGGTGGGGGTGCCATCTAGGGGGTTGGTGGTTGTCCATGGGGGTTGGGGGTGTCTATGTAGGGGTGGGGTGGGGGGGCTATCCGAGGTGGGGGGTTGTCCTTGGGCATGTCCAGGGGTGGGGGTGTCTAGGGGGTTGGGGGGTTTCTAGGGGTGGGGGTGTCCAAAGGGGTGGGGGTGTCCAGGGGTGGTTTGGTGTCCAGGGGGTGGGGGGGAAGTCCAAGGGGTTGGTGGGGCTGTCCCAGGGGGTGGGGTGGTGTCCAAGAGGGTGGGGGTGGCTGTCCATGGGGGTGGGGGTGTCTAGGGGGTGGCGGAGGTGTCCAGGTGGTGGGGTGGTGTCTAGGGAGGTTGGGGGCATCTAGGGGTTGGGGGACCATCCATGGGGTTGGGGGGGCATCCATGGATTGTTCTCCTAAAGTATTAACACAATCTGAATGCATTTGGTTGGATTTGCGTACGTTAGTTGTTGTTTTCACTTAAAATTATGTTCATTTTAAACAAAAGAGAGACCCTTTGAGTGATACCAGCCACACCGTGCCTTGGATTGAGGCAGGGTTGACTCTTACACATCTCAAAGAACTCATGGATCATTCACATAAAGTATCAATACAATCCTAATGTGTTTGGTCAGATTTTCATAGGTCAGTTGTTGTTTTCAATTAAAATTGTGTCCATTTTAAACAAAGGACAGACACTTTGAGTGATACCGGCCACACCATGCCTCGTATTGAGGCATGGTTGACTCATGCACGTCACAAAAGACCCATGGATCATTCTCCTAAATGATCAACCCAATCTGGATGCGTTTGGTCATATTTTCGTACGTTAGTTGTTGTTTTCACTTAAAATTCTGTCCATTTTAAACAAAAGAGAGACCCTTTGAGAGATACCGGTCACACCGTGCCTTGGATTGAAGAAGGGTTGACTCTTACACTTCAAAAAGGACCCAAGTATCGTTATCCTAAAGGATCAACACAATATTAATGCGTTTGGTCAGATTTTCGTAGGTCAGTTGTTGTTTTCACTTAAAATTGTGTCCATTTTAAACAAAAGACAGACACTTTGAGTGATACCGGTCACACCATGCCTCGAATTGAGTCAAGGTTGACTCATACATGTCACCAACTCACCCATGGATCATTATAATAAAGTATAAACACAATCTGAATGATTTTGGTCAGATTTTCATAGGTCAGTTGTTGTTTTCACTTAAAATTGTGTCCATTTTAAACAAAAGAGAGACACTTTGAGTGATACCGGCCACATCGTGCCTTGGATTGAGGATAGGTTGACTCATAAACATCAAAAAGACCCATGTATATTTCTCCTAAGGTATAACACAATTATAATGTGTTTGGTTGGATTTGCGTACGTCAGTTGTTGTTTGCACTTAAAATTAGGTCCATTTTAAATAAAAGAGAGACACTTTGAGTGATACGGGCCACACTGTGTCTCATATTGAGGAGGGGTTGACTCTTACATGTCACAAAGTACCCATGGATCTTTATCCTAAGGGATCAACACAACCCAAATGCATTTTTTCAGATTTTCATACGTCTGTTTTTGTTTTCACTTAAAATGTTGTCCATTTTAAACAAAAGAGAGACACTTTGACTGATACCGGCCACACCATGCCATGGATTGAGGTGGGGTTGACTCGTACATGTCCAAAAGGACCCATGGATATTTCTCCAAAAGTATCAACACAATATGAATTCATTTGGTCAGATTTTCGTAGGTCATTTGTTGTTTTCACTTAAAATTGTGTCAATTTTAAACAAAAGAGAGACACTTTGAGTGATACTGGCCACACCATGCCTCGGATTGAGGTGGGGTTGACTCGTACACATCAAAAAATACCCATGGATCATTATACTAATGGATCAACATAATCGGAATGTGTTTGGTTGGATTTACGTATGTTAGTTTTGTTTTTACTTAAAATTATGTCCATTTTAAACAAAAGACAGACACTTTGAGTGATACCAACCACACTGTGCCTCATATTGAGGTGGGGTTAACTTGTACACATATCCAACTCACCCATGGATTGTTTTCCTAAAGGATAAACATAATACAAATGATTTTGGTTAGATTTTCATAAGCCAATTATTGTTTTCACTTAAACTTGTGTCCATTTTAAACAAATACAGACACTTTGAGTGATACCGGCCACACCATGCCTTGGATTGAAGAAAGGTTAACTCTTACATGTCAAAAAGGACCAATGGATCGTTCTCCTAAAGTATCAACACAATCTGAATCCGTTTGGTTGGATTTTCGTATGTCAGTTGTTGTTTTCACTTAAAATTTTCTCCATTTTAAACAAAAGAGAGATCCTTTGAGTGATACCGGCCACACCGTGCCTCGTATTGAGGACATGTTGACTCATACACATCAAAAAGGACCCATGGATAATTATACTAAATGATCAGCACAATCCAAATGCGTTTGGTTGGATTTATGTAGGTCAATTGTTGTTTTCACTTAAAATTGTGTCCATTTTAAACAAAAGAAAGACACTTTGAGTGATACCGGCTACACCGTGCCTCGTATTGAGTTAGGGTTGACTCTTACACATCACCAACACACCCATGAATCTTTATCCTAAAGGATCAACACATTCCGAATGTGTTTGGTCAGATTTGTGTACGTCCGTTGTTGTTTTCACTTAAAATTGTGTCCATTTTAAACAAAAGATAGACACTTTGAGTGATATCGGACACACCGTGCCTCAGATTGAGGTGGGTTTGACTCATACACATAAAAAAGGACCCATGGATTATTATAATAAAGGATAAACACAATCTTAATGCATTTGTTCATATTTTTGTACGTCATTTGTTGTTTTCACTTAAAATTCTGTCCATTTTAAACAAAAGAGAGACACTATGAGTGATACCGTCCACACTGTGCCTCGGATTGAGGTCGGGTTGACTCATACATGTCACAAAGTACCCATGTATCTTTATCCTAAAGTATCAACACAATACGAATGTTTTTGGTTAGATTTTCATAGGTCAGTTGTTGTTTTCACTTAAAATTGTGTCCATTTTAAACAAAAGAGAGACCCTTTGAGTGATACCGGCCTCACCGTGCCTCAGATTGAGGCGGGGTTTACTCGTAAACATAAAAAAGGACCCATGTATCGTTATAATAAAGGATCAACACAATCTGAGTGTGTTTCGTCAGATTTTCATAGGTCAGTTCTTGTTTTCACTTAAAATTGTGTCCATTTTAAACAAAAGAGAGACACTTTGAGTGATACTGGCCTCACCATGCCTCAGATTGAGGAGGGGTTGCCTCATACATGTCACAAGAGACCCATGGATCATTCTCCTAAAGGATAAACACAATACTAATTCATTTTCTCAGATTTTCATACGTCAGTTTTGTTTTCACTTAAAATTTTGTCTATTTTAAACAAAAGACAGATACTTTGAGTGATACCGGCCACACCATGCCTCTGATTGAGGCAGGTTTGACTCATACACATCACCAACGCACCCATGGATTGTTATCTTAAAGTATCAATACAATCCAAATGTGTTTGGTCAGATTTTCATACGTCAGTTGTTGTTTTCACTTAAAATTGTGTCCATTTTAAACAAAAGACATACACATTGAGTGATACCAGCCACACTGTGCCTTGGATTGAGGTTTGTTGACTCTTACACGTCAAAAATGACCAATGGATCATTCTCCTAAAGTATCAACACAATCCGAATGCGTTTGGTCAGATTTTTGTGTGTTAGTTGTTGTTTTCACTTGAAATTCTGTCCATTTCAAACAAAATAGAGACCCATTGAGTAATCCGGCCACACTGTACCTCGAATTGAGTCTAAGTAGACTCTTACACCTCAAAAATAACCCATTCATTATTCTCCTAAAGGATCAACACAATCTGAATGCATTTGGTCAGATTTCTGTAGGTCAATTGTTGTTTTCACTTAAAATTGTGTCAATTTTAAACAAAAGACAGACACTTTGAGTGATACTGGCCACACCGTGCCTTGTATTGAGTTGGGGTAGACTCTTACATGTCACCAATGAACCCATGGATAATTCTACTAAAGGATCAACAAAATCTGAATGCATTTGGTCGGATTTTTGTACGTCAGTTGTTGTTTTCACTTAAAATTGTGTCCATTTTAAACAAAAGACAGATACATTGAGTGATACCGGCCATACCATGCCTCGGATTGAGGCGGGGTTGACTCATACACATCAAAAAATACCCATGGATCATTCTTCTAAAGGATCAACACAATCCAAATGCGTTTGTTCAGACTTCCATAGGTCAGTTGTTGTTTTCACTTAAAATTGTTTCCATTTTAAACAAAAGACAGACACTTTGTTTGATACCAGCCACATCGTGCCTTGTATTGAGGTGGTGTTGAATTGTACATGTCACCAATGCACCCATGGATTTTTCTCCTAAAGTATTAACACAATACGAATGATTTTGGTTGGATTTGTGTACGTCAGTTGTTGTTTTCACTTAAAATTGTGTCCATTTTAATCAAAATAGAAACACTTTGAGTGGTTCATCATTCTTGCATGTTGTTGGTGCATATCATCTATTAAAATGGGAAAATGACTCATTATAGAAAGAATGTTTTATTTAATAACAATTTCAATTTTTATATGAACATTTACATACAACAATGTTTCATCTTTTGATCCCCTTGACCCCTCTCAAAAATGACTGCCAAGTGTACACATCCCCAAGTCAGATCTTCATACTATTTGTGTACAATCTGCCATCAGGTATGCAGCCCACTCATTTCTGAACAAATCTATATCATCTTGTGAGTATAAGGATTTTTAGAATTTAGAGTAGTACTGCAAAATATAAAAATAAATAATTAATAAATAAGTTAAATGAAATAGTAATTGTTTTTAAAAATATCTCTTTTAGGGATGCTAGTTTGTTGATGAAAAATGATCTCTTTCATAAATTTACAAACATAATAACCGCAATAATTATCATTTGTTTGTTTTGAAAACTGAAAAAAAAATTGATCATTAGGAGAATAAGTAACTTGTGTTGAGATGTGTTTGGATAGTGAAATTTTATTATATATACCCTGATATTTGTCCAGACATAGTACTTGCTTGCCTCCTTATGCTTATCCTCTGTCCTCATTCGTTTTTTTAGATGATAATGATACACTGCCCTATCATAATAGAATCCTCAGTAAAAGATAATATAAATTATATTAATTGATTTTTAGACCTGAAACATATGATGTAGTGTCTTATAGATTCACAAACTTCATCATGTGTGGTCGGTTTGATGGATATCCTTACTTTTAATCCAAAAAATAAATCTTTGGAGTATCCAAGTTCACCGCAATTAGCATCCAATGTTTCCTAAAAACACAAAAAGTAATAAGTAATAAAATAATGAAAATATTATTGATATGCTTTAATAGTAGAGTTTTACCCATGCATGGTTGGTATTAGGAAGAGTTTGTCATCTGTAATCTTTCTTTCAAATATTTTTAGCAAGTCGTTCACTATTTCATTATTTTTTTATGGATCTAATTTTGTTAGATGTGTTAATGTTTTATTAGGACTAACGAGTCCAAATTTTGGCTCATGGGAAAATTCCTTCAACAGTTTTTCATATATACATCTGTCAACAATATAAAATGAATTTAGTCATAATTTTCACATTAGATCATTTTTTAGAAAATCAATTCATGAAAACATACCTCATATATATATTTACAATTGTGACGCCTAGCCAACCGTTTTTAAGGATCTCATTTACATTTTCATAAGCAACGAAATCTTGTCTTTTCTCTCCGTATATATTCTTTTCAAAAACCATTGTATGACTACTACCACCTCCTAGCTTCATATCCACATGAGTCTTCAATGATAGTAAATGTGGATAGAGAACAGTTGGTGTTATTGTGCTTTCAATAGCTCCTTGGGATCAGTTGGTCAATCCTTTAGATGGTTTTGATCTGATGTTTGTCACTCCCTTCCCTTTCTCCATCTATAATAACATTTATTGGTTCATACCCTTTTTTCATTAATTGTTAAAGTTTTAGCTTGAAAAAAAAGTAAATAAATACCTCTTTGTCTGCATATACTCTTAAAAGTTGTGATGGCCATCCAATGAATGTCCCAATAGCCTTTTCAATAGTATGAATATCATTGTCATAAAGTGGAATAGGTAGCTCTTCATTTGGCTCATGAGATCCAGTAATCATCACTTTTAGATGATCTTTCAGAAGTGGTCTATTATGCAGCTTGTAATCTGGGATATTGAACACTGTAGCCCTCACTACAAGGTTATAGGTGGGTGTTGATAAATATAAATCACAATCATTATCATCCTGTAGAATATCAGTACAAGAAAAGTATCAATGTTTTTCTGATTCACATTTCATGGGAACAATTATTAGAATATTGATTATCACGGCTAAGACAGCTCTTTGAGGGGAATGGCTCACCTCAAAGCCGGTGGGGGTGGGTCGGGATCTTCACGTGCTGGTTGTTCCTGAGTTTTGTCTTATCCTTGCTTCCCACCCATAAAAGTTGCTTGCAACTCTCTGCCATTGCAATCGTTCTTCAAGAGTTACTATTCCTTCACTCATTTGTTTCAATTTTTCATCTCTATCATCCATTTTTTTCTTCTCAAAATATACTCTGAGTGTCACCTCAAACCCCACACCTCTGACACGACCGTATTGTTCTGGCTGCTACAAATTCGTCGATAATAGGTTTGCATATATTACAGGAGTAGCTGATTCCTGTGACTGTCAGATATAGAAAAATAACTAATTATTTTTATGTAATAGCAATTTAAAACAAATATTTTTATCACCGTTCCATACTTACACATATTTCCCACACTTTTTGTGTGTTCTCATCTACTAGCTTCCCTTCCTTATTCACACATTCCTCCTTCCATAGCACATGACGTTGGATATAAGTGTCTTTGGTTTTAGACTCATCAATCTACATATAAATATAGAAAGATAATTCTGATATTGTTTATTAGAACCTAACAATATTTATATAAATTTAAAATACGTACCATTTTCTTTTCTAGTGAAGCGTACCCCATCCTTGCTTTGCGATTGGGGTATGTTGGTTTTGATGCAAGTTCCTTATTTTCAGTACAGAGTTGTTGTTTAATAAATGAAATATTGACAATCAAAGTGAAGAATACATGTATCCTCAAACAACGTATGATCACCCACAATGTACCTAAAACTTCTCATCCCCACGGCAGCTAATAAATGCATCCCATGCTTCTTAGGATATTAGGAGAACGTAGACAATGGGTGGGTGCATGTTTAATTTACCTTTGAAATATTTCAGGTGACATTTTGTTAAAATAGTGCGAAAACCTTGATGAATTATTCCTGCAATCCTTAGTATATAATCCGTGTGTGAATCGTCTACTAAAATGTACTCTGCAAGAAATTGAGAAGAGTAATACATTGTTTCATTATTTTATTTGCTAGTAAATTAAAGAAATAATATCATAATGTTACCGTAATTTCTTCCCAGATCATAGCCTTCAGCCCAGACACAACATGGTTCCATGAATCTATGTCAATCGGCACGCGTTGCTGAGTGAAAACTCCAATGTAACTACTAAACATAGACTTTTTGGGATTCACATGTTGGCCTCGTGCATTCTATATGACATCAAATTTGATTCCTTTTCTTTTTGCCTTAAGAAATTTGGCTAACACCGTCAAACTACGACACACCCATGTTTTTTGCGACGTCGGTCCTTCATTCCTGACCATTTCATCGATATCAACATCATCTATATGTTCATCTAAAATAGTAGCAACAACATGTGCTCATGGTTGTTGGACCTCAACACTAGGAGCAGCAACAAGTTCAGAAATCTATTGTTGCTCTACACTGTGAGCAGCCGCAGCAGGAGCAGCAGTAGCTTGAGAGACTTGTTCAGCCTCAAGGTTAGGAGCACCAGAACATGCATAATTCATTATCTACAAAAGTGGTTGAACAGTTAATTTAGATTACATAAATTTAGTAATGATAAGATAATAACCTGAGATAACAAGATCTATATTATAAACAAAATATAACCTGTTTATTGAACTCTATTTATTTTTTTAAAAGGCTGAAGGTATTTGACACCTCTATCGATTATCAAAATATTTTCATTGTAGTCTCCTCTAACATACAAAACATCATCTACATTGGGACCATTATGAAATTATTGCGACATACCACTGAAAGGATCATCCTCAACTGAATTTTCATCAAACCCTTCAGTAGTTTTGGACGATAACAGAACAATCAACCACTTTCAGTTTGCGGGATCTAGAACATAAAAAACTTGTACCGCTTGTGATTCCATGATAAACTGTTCGTCTTTGTACCCTTATTTACTAAAATCAACTTTCACAAATCTCTATTCATCTATTTTAATACCATTGTTGTTATCAACCCATTTGCATTGAAAAATCGGCAATTGGAATTTCATATAATCCAACTCCCATATTTGTTTGATAATGCCAAAGTATGACATATTTGCATAAATTGGATTTCTGTCTTACTATCAGAAACATGCATCGCTTCAGCCACTAGTATAACTCCACTATTTTTCAAGGTACTATATTCATCATGTTCATCTGTATAAAATGTATAACCATTAATTACATAACCATTGTAAGATAATACATACACACTTGGTCCAGCGGCTAGCTATCAAAGTCGTTCTGAAATTTAATTCAGATTTTCAACCAACTCCTTAAAAATATGGTCCTGAAAAAATCCTATAAACTGGTGATTATGTGTATTTGATAACCATTTTTTAGCCCTTAATGGATTCAACTACCTAAGAATATCTTTGTGAGTTTCAATATATAGAGAAACCTCCCAACTATTATTCAAAACATAAAGGTGGTCCTGCTACCGATTTATAATACTGATTGTCACAACATATCTTCTAGAAATTCCCTCACCCTAAATGCGTCCAGTGTGACGAGATTTAGGGAGACCAATTCTTTCCACATCATATAGGTATTTGGTAAAAAATTCAATGGCTTCCTCAACAATATATCGCTCCGCTATACAACCCTCTGGCCGACTTTGATTTTTGACATACCCTTTCAAAATATTAATATACCGTTCAATGGGTTACATCGATCTATAGTGCACAAGACCACAAAGTTGAATCTCTCTCACCAATTAAATCATAAAATGAACCATCATATCAAATAATTTTTATAGGAAGAACATTTCTAATTCACATAATATGATGACAATTTCTTTTTCCATAGTTGGCAATTTTGCTGAGTCTAAAACTTTTCTACATATAGCTCTGAAGAAGAAACAAAGTTTGGTTAACATATGATGAACATTCTTGGGAAAAATGCAACGTAAATCTATAGGAATTAGATCTTTCATCAAAACATGGAAGTCATGTGATTTCAAACCTTTTAAATTTAAATAATTCATTGACACAATGTTCTTGATATTTGATGAATACACCTCTAGAACCTTTACACCATTGAATAAGTTGAAAAACTGATATCTCTCCTCCCTAGAAAGAGTATAAGCAGCTGGAGGAAGAAACATTCAATTTTCACCCTTCACAGGAACTAACTCTTCTTATATTCCCATGTCAACCATGTCCAATATTTCCTTAATTACATACTTTTTTTGCCATGGGAATTTAGCAATGTTACGATAACAATGTCACATAGATTTTTTTCCACATGCATCACATCAAGAAAATGTCTAACGTACAAACAATTTCAGTATGGTAATTCAAAAAAAAACTGATCTCTTTTTCCAACCGATTTTTGTAAGGTTTTTTGAAAATGGTTTACCAAAAACAGTGTTCACATCTTTTACTTTCTCAAACAGCTGATCACCTGTTAGTGGTGATGGTGTTGCGTATTGTTCTAAACTTTCATTGAATGATTTCGTCCAAGATCGGTACTTATGCCGACGAGGTAGAAATCTATGATGTCTTAGAAACACATATTTCGATGAATTTTTTAACCTAATTAATTATGTATCTTCTTCACACATGGGACACCCTTGATTTCCTTTAATGATATACCCTGACAAATTTCCATAACTAGGGAAATCATTTATTGTCTCATACAACATCGCTCTCAACGTGAAGTATTTACTTTTATAAGCATCATACAACATAACACCTGAATCCCACAATAACTTCAAATCCTCGATCAAAGGAGCCAAATAAACATCAATATCGTTACCTGGTTGTTTTGGTCCTGATATAAGCATAGATAACATGATGAATTTATGCTTCATGCATAACTAGGGTGGAAAGTTATAATTTACCAACATAATAGGCCATGTACTATGAGTGCTGGTTTGAAAACAAAAAGGATTCACTCCATCTGTAGATAACACAAGAAGAAGGTTCATGGCTCTTTTCCAAATTCAGGATACTCATGATCAATTTTCTTCCATTGAGGAGAGTCGGCTGGATGATGTAATTTCCCATCTTTATTTCTATTATCTGCAAGCCATGACAATTGTCTTGCAGTTTCTTCACTTCCATATAGACGCCTAAACCTTGGAATGATTGGAAAGTTCCATACAACTTTCATAGGATTGGATTAATCTTTCTTGTATCAATAAGCACCACACTTTTGTCATTATTTAAGTGATTTGTTCCCCTTTAAAAACAACATACAGTCTTTCGGGTAGGCATGTATTCTTTCAGAAATCTTTCCCATCTAGCATAGCATTCGTTTAGCTTCATATGTCCGGCTTAGGAGCTCATTATCTTCCGAGAGCATGTCATTAAAGAGAGCAAGTAGTTTTGTAAAATTGACATCACTCCATCCGTTGCCTATTTTTAATTTATACAACTTCAGTTTAGCTGACAATGCTGTATATTTAGTGCAACCAGCATACAATGGAATATTTTCACAACTCTTTAACTTCTCAAACAATTTTGGGAAATCACAGAGTTCATCTTAAATTGTCTTTTTCATTTCCTCAATATGATATTCATCATCATTGACATCTGTAATCACATCCTCCATATGGTATTCTTCATTATCCACATTTGTATTCATATCTGATGATCCATAAAATGCAGTTTTATCCCAGCCAGTAGCTACATTCACTTTTTCTCTGTGTTTATTCCAACATTTATAACTCTAATCTATTTCATGACATATAAAATGTTTTTTCAACACCTCTAGAGTAAGTAGTATTGAATAAAAACAACGTAAACATGGACAAATTATTTGAGAAGGATCCTTTGCGTGATCCTTTTCAAACTTGATAAACTTTTTCACTTCGTTCTAATACTCTATTGTCAAATGATTAGTATCCATCCAATCTTTATTCATCTACATCCTATTTGAATCTCAAATATTAGTATTTATGGTTCAAATACACAAAACAAGACTTCCAAATATAGTATAAGAGAACCACTTCCTTATAAAAATAGATATTAATAGAGCCTAACCATTTCCAATAAAGATTTAGAGATAAACAGAACCAGGATAGACCCCCCCTCAAAATCAACACAGTTTTCAAACACAAAGGGGTTCACGGGGATAATCACTTGTGTCATAGATGGTAAACCTCACACGGAATCATCCTCTATGGATCATCCTCCACTATCAAGTCAACCCTTATATGGTCAACTAGTCCATCCTTTTATACCTCACCAACCTAAAATAAATATGGATGAAAACCAGTAGCCATCTCTATAAGTAAAGAAAATATTCTCATAATCTCTACAATATGGAATTAATTAAATATAATTACTTTAGATTCATTATAGTTTCCTCAAATCACCCTAGTCCAAACACAAGAATAATCAAGAATGATACATCCACCACTCCTAGGTCTCTCCCCTACATTCAATATCATCATGCCTAATATTTTTGGTAAGCTCAAGTAACATACTTTAAATCACAGGGGGGGTAATCACTTGTGTCATAGATGGTATCCCATGTTATTCCATATGAAAATTTTAACAAATATTATTGACCTATCATCCCATTCAATCCTCTGGAGTGTCTAATTCCAAACTCCATCTTAAGTGTAATATCAAAAGAATATATATTAATAAATTACCCCACATCCACTTCCCCACTTATCTGGTCATTCTCACACTCTAATGGAATATTTCTTATGCTTCAACCCCTTATATATAATCTCATAACCATATATCCACATATACACATGTCACAAACACATAAAAAATCATATCCACATCACAACCACACATAAGATCCTCATCATAGTATGATATCATGAACATGAAGGACATAAACATCATACTCTCCTCCTACAATGCACAACCCCCACTATGTATCCACACCAAATACACATAATCATGTCAAAAAGGATATATATACACCAAAACCTAAAATAGTTATAGGTTGTATATATACACCCACTGTGATCCATTACAAATCATACTAAGTGTGAAGGGGGAGAAGGGAAGAGGGAGTGGTTCTATATGTGTTCCCTCTATAACCTAGATATTGAGAAAAACACTCAGAACCAAAGTACCCATATGGATTTTAATCAGGTTACTCGACTCAAGTGGTGGTGTGTAAGAAATAGTAATAAAATATAATAAGTATATAGTCACAGATAAATCTCTCCTAAGGGTTTACACCAAACTAACACTGCAAACACCCTCGTCAACCATTGGCTTGTTACTACCACCCTCTTATAACCACTTACATTATAATGCCACAAATAATCCCCAAAAAATAACATAAGCATCCATATCAACATTACCAACTTCTCATTTAATTTAACATTATAATTTTCCGGATTTTTATTACCATATGCATTTTAATTGTTAACCATTTTAATGTAAAACTAATCATTAGATCACTACCCACTATAATCCATTCATTAATCATTAATAACATTTATTCTATCTTTAACCATTTATTAAACATAATTATTCCAATCATTATCATTAATCATTTAACAAACCATCATTTATCATTTCCAACCCATCATCCATTACTATTTTCATTTATTCCAACCATATTCCATGCCAAAAGGAAACTATAACACCACCAAATGCCAACTAATTTTTCATGAAATAATATACAACTAAACACATTATAAAATCCATAAAACCACTTATTTTCTACCTAAATATCCATATCATTACTATCATAACCACACAATAATCCATCCATAAATACTGTATTAATTACCACACCACATGCTCCCAACCACATCAATCAACCATCACCATTATAATCATAGGGATAAATACCCCATACATAGTAGCATGAAAGGGAAAACATATAATAAATTCACACTAAAATTCCTATGTATGACCATTAACCATTAAAACCATAACAAAAAAACACAAAAATCGAATCATCATTGTTGTCACATCCTTCCTAAGAAGAAATTTTAAGAAGATAATCAAGACCAAGAGAAAATAAATTCACCTTAGAGGAGGAAAAGTAGGGAACCTTATGCGCTACATCAGGAGGGGAAGGCGTGATGGCCAGAGGTGGAGGTGCATGGGAGGATCTACCAACCATTGAGAAAAGTATGGTTAGGTTTCACGGGGAGTAGGTTCGAGTGGAGAGGAGGAGAAATAGGTTTTGTGGGGAGGAGGATCCACTGAAGGGGTTAGAGGGGGAGGATTAGGAGAAGGGATAGCGGCGAAGGTCTGGAAACGTGAAGATCGGGGGATGGAGGAGGTCCAGCAACATAAAGATCAGGGGGCGGTGAATGGGATTTAGAGGGTTACAGTACCACAAGAGCTTTAGGGCATGATAAACCAAGGACACTGTGTGATAGATTTTATAAAATATGGGACTACAATTTTATCAGCGCTTTTTTAGAGCTGATAAAGAGACCCTTTATCAGCACTAAAAAAGGGATGATAAATCCTTTTTGTATCAGTGCTAACATTTTAGCACTGATACAGGCCTTATTTATTATCACTTTTTTAGCGGTGATAAAGGGTCTCTTTATCAGCGCTTTTTTAGTGCTAATAAAGGTTACCCTGTATCAGTGCTAAAATTTTAGCGCTGATATAGGGAATCTTTATTAGCGGTTTTTTCTTAGCACTAATATAAGGTGGCGCTTCCATTGCCCGTTTTTGTAGTAGTGATTGATAACTTATTTGGAAATAGAAATTTTATCATCAAGAAGGATTAATTGAATGTGGAAGTTATGTTCCGTGATTTGTGTTTGAAATAATTATAACTAGAACTGGTTTAAAATTTTACGAGGTAAAAATTTTGTATAATATTTCCTTTTATTTATCTTATAATTATATTGATAGTACATTTTGAGTACATTCCTTTAGATTTTTAGATTTTTTATAAACCTTCCCTTTATAATGAAAATTAGATAATCATTTATGAGGAGCATGGGTGGATTATTTTTATAGTTTTATTTACTTTTAGTTTATCTCTATATGTAATATATATTTTTAAGTAGAAATTTAAAATTTTAAAGCTGTTCTAATTTGAACAAAGTTATGATGTAAATATTTTTTATAAAATTTTACTATGATTATATTTTTTGCTGGTTTTTTTGTTCTTTATTATAGTTTTTTATCTATTGTAGATTGAGTAAGCTATATTTTAAAAATATTTATAAAAAAACAATTTTTATGTTTTTCATTTTGTAACCAATGTAAAATATATTTTTTTCTATTAATTATAAAACAAGTTATGTAAAGATTTGATTTATTTTAATTTTTTAGGGTTTTCTACAATAGTTATTATAATAGCCAACGTAAAATATTATTTTTTACATTAGTTAATTTAATTTATGAAAAAGAATTATTTACAATGCCACTTTTAATGATGTCTCTAATTAATCAATGTTTAAAAAACTTATGTGGAAGACCCTTTTCTACACCAGTGATTGTTAAAATCATTGAAATGATCTACCATTAGATTTCCTTTAAAAATTTCATGTTGAATAACCTCTATAGTATGAACACTTTATTCATAATCATTAGGTTATCTTACTATTGGTAAGAACTTTAATAATTTATGAAGCTATTTTCATTAATCTGATGTTATAAGCCCCATTTTAGTCTAGTGACATATGGATCACTATAAGTTATTTTTATCCATCCTTTCCCATTCTTCCTTCTTCATTACATCTAATTTGATGTGGGTCAATGAAAGATAAATATCCTTCTACAATAGATAATTCTCTATCTACATATTTTAAAATCTAAAATACTTTCCATTGAACTTTTCCTCTTGGACCTTACCCTCATCCAACTCCACTGCTTCAAGAAACAATAAAATCGTGCTGAATTTTTTTAAACATAAAAGGGATCATGAACTTCTTATAAAAGTACTCTTATAAGGCTGAGGGAAGGATGATGCTACTAAACTGATATCTGAAACACCTTGTATAGTTAATGTTTATCTAAAAAACTCTATAATATAATCTTGAATACCACTTATTGGTTATTAAGAAATTTTCAAAAATCACATGAAAGTTACTCTCTAGAACCTTGTGAAAATAAAAAAAATGAAATTTTTCTAATGATATATCATATATTAGAAGAAAATTTTCGCTAATTTCACCACACCACATTGAAAACTTTTCAAATTAATCATAAACAAACATTTTCAATATAATTAAAGAAATAATTAAATACAAATAAAAACAAAAGTTAATGTGGTATAGAATTATTCCTAATACACATGTATAATTCCTTATGTTTTAGGTTATCCCAACCATTTCAAAGGTATTTTGATGTATATTTTAGAGGTAATTAAGATACTTATAAGAGTACTATGTGGTTTATGTCTACATTTTTCAGAATAAAAATCAATTAGAAGTATAAATTTTGGTCCATAGTTTCACTATCCACTATAGAGGAAGAATATGTTTTTATAGTGGAAAAAATGAAATATAGGGTTTGATTGAAACATTTATTGGTGGAACTTTGGTGAAATAAGGAAAGTATTTTTTGTTACTATGACATCCAAAGTGTGATTCACTTGGAAAAAAATATTGTGATCCATTCTAGTAAAAAACATATCGAACATCAATACCATTATATTTGGAAGTTTCTTGATTTTAGAGAATTATAACTACTAAAGACCATTGGGAAACAAAATATGGATAACATGTGCACTATGGTTATTATTTAAGAAATCATAAGGCAACACTATGCCTTAGTGGGATTTGGGTGGCCAAAATGTGGTGGTGAGAATTGTATGTTTAAGGAAGGAAAATTTAGAATCTTGAATTTATATTAAGTGTTTAAGGTTTCCTAAGGATCTTTGAAGTAGTATTCAAGTAGGATATTGTATGGATTATGAAGTTTCTTCAAGGCACCAATTTCAGTTCACTAAATGTTTAGGATTTGGTTCACTAAAAGTATATAGGGGAAGAAGGACTTTAATCAAAAATAGGTCTATTTAGAGAAAGTTATAATGAGTTTGGTAGAATAAGGATCATTCAATAAAGTCAGGTATTCATGATATGGTGATGTGTTGTGACTACCAGATGTATCCAATCAAATTGAAGAGTAATACAAGAGATCAGTAGTTATTGTTTCCAACATATGGAGGCTTAGGAGTGTAAGAGGTTGGTGTAACCGGATGACCAGTTATATTCCTCTATATAATGGGGAGGGGGACCACCTATTGAGTTGTAACAAGATTACTTTCTAAAGTGGTTCACATAGCTAAAAATTCACTCAATGTAATCTTTATAGTTTAGTAAAAATATTACTATAACTGTATTCTGCCATTGACATAGGATGAAAATTTGAACCATGTAAAACCAAAGTGTTATTTTCTTTGTTGTTATTTCATTTCTTGTTTGAATGCTTCTTTTTTATTTTTTATAAGAATGTATACATGGTAATTTAGGGTTCTCTCCAGCTTCCTATGTTCTGAATCTCTTAGTCAAGGATGTGTTGTGTGGCATTATGTGTGAAATTTGGTGGAGTTAAGCTTTTTGTGGATTAGACGTCCTACATCCAGTGGTTTAAATCTGGTGAACACACAATTTTTACCTTTCTTCTCTCAATATTTTGGACTTAGTATTAGATCATTAGGATAATTCCACAATATGTTTATTATGGATTTTTAATATGATTATAATGTAAACACAATTCTCAAGGAAAGTGATTCCACCGTAACACTTAAAGTAAAATCTAGCCAGTGAAATCATTTCCATAACCTTCCAATATTCATGGACAGTAAATCAACATGGATATGGTCTTCATGGACATCCCTCTTCTAGGTCAAATATACTCACCTCTTTATCTTATCCTTTTAGAGAACAGTGTTATTTTATTCTTACATATCATTTGAAGAATCATATATGATCCATTTTCCATAAAACCACTATAGAAACTCTTTTGTAACCATCAATGAAAAAAATTATGTATCAATAGATTTACTTTCATGCAAGTCCCTTCCACTCCCTCACTTACTTCATTCAGACTCACCAGGGATAACATCTAATTTTCTTCTTCTGACTACCTTCTTTCAATTTCCATGCTTCCAGAATTTTGTGCATTGTATCTTCCACTCCACCATCTTCATCCAATATTTTAAAATTAGTCTTTAAAAGTGTCTCTTTTTGTTAGATTAAATTTTTTTAGTCATAAAATGGTTTTCACGCATTCATAAAATCTAACAGGTAGTAGATCATGGCTATATCCCACCTATATCCATAAGCATTTTATATTTTGGATATAGGGTGAATTTCTAATAGTGTTATAAAATATTTTTGATAAAATATTATTAATATAATTGAACTTAATAATATGATGTAATTATTAAATAGAGGATGGGTTCTGAGTTTTTTGGATCATATTAATTAGTGTTTCATTAAACTACCTCATGTCAATACCTCCTTACCAAAAACCTTTTATAATCTTGATTGCATCATTCCCTAAGATATTCTAGATTTTTTTAAAGAATAAAGAGTAAAACCAATATAATTTATATTCTTTTGTAGGGTGAACCTACTTAAGGGAGAAAATAACCTCTTTATCATCAATATCATGGGTCATAAGATCATTCATTATACACGTAATGATCGGAAAAACACTGTCGGAGCAAAAATTTTATATATAATAGTGAAATGTGGAAAAAAATTAATTAAAAATAAAAAATAATAATACCCGTAAGGTTATTAATCAAAACATTTTAATTATTTTTTAGTATAGAAATTAGAATTTTTCCCCTACTTGTAGATAATTTAAATTGGAAAAAATGTCTTATTCTTATCACCTTCCCTGATATGTGAATAATGTGATGTATATGAAAATACTATTATTTATTAAAAAATATCTCATTAGGATCATTATCCAGGTAGGGGACCTTATCTAGTATGTATTCATCCATTCCTAAACTATAGTATAACTACAAGTTTCCCTAAACCTAAAAATTCTATTATCTAGTTTTCTAAAAAAATTATACTCCATTTCATAAAATCAACTCCAATATTTTTTATTTTATTTTACATATTCATATCAAACAAATCTCAAATATACTTAAGAATATCAAGACAACCAAGATTTTTTTTATAACAATCTCAAATATAAATGGTTTTTTTCTTCCAAAATTAAAGTTATATTTATTTACAGATAATAGTATAAGAAATTAATCAAAAGTAACTCATGGAAGATGAAAAATATTGAAAATAATTAAATATTTTTCTATTCATAAGAACCTAGAAATCAATTATATCCCTCAACAATCTAACTTTCTTCCTCTAGTCCATGTGAAAGTATATCCCTTAATTGTAAGATCTGAAAGCATTGTGTTTGGAAAAGCCTCTTGGAAATCATGTGGTGGCTTATAGGCCCCCTTATTTTTCAAAACAATACAAAATTTTATTCACTTCATCCCCAAAAGTGGAAGACCACTAAAATATCTCATCAAGAATTTCATAAATTCAAACATACAACACTTATCCCCTAAACAATCTCAATCATAAATTGTAATAAAATCCCATGTTAACTAACCAAATTAATTTGCATGAATCATAATATAATTCAATGAGTATTGTTCCAAGACTATATTAATATTATATCTTCATAAAAAAACAAATACCTTTATATTCTCCACTCATACCAACAAATGAATCATCAAGGAATATAATTCTTAACTTCATTTAATCAATGTCCTTAATTTCAGAAATAGTTTCAGAAAAAAACAATATATACGTGAAATATTTTCTACCACTTATTTGCGTTATGGTTTATCCCATCCGTATATTTTTATTTTTTAATCTCAGTTTTTTTTTTTCATCAATATTGGAGACAAAAAAAATTAATTAATAGATGGTTTTTATTAACATTAATGAAGAGAATAATGGAATCCCAACCACATTAATTATACATATGGACTTTGTGTCTTTATAAAATAATACAATTTTAGAATTTATAATGATGAGAAAATTGGTAATTTTAAAGGAATAGTTTTATAAAAGGATGATTAAGGTTTTGTATCATTTTTAGTATCATATGTGATGCATCTAAAATGGAAAATAAAGTGTTGATGATGACTAGTGATGCGATGATGACACATGTTTATACTTTATCTCCATGGTGGTGGTGTTTTCTAATTGGTGGTGGCATTTGGTCACATGTGGTGGTGTTTTCGTAGAAATGTGACATTTTTTATATAGGATAATTTTTAGATAGGAAACAGAAGGAATTTGGGGTGTGGTTTTCACATATAGTTCTTCTATGTGGTCATTATAATTCATGTTTTGGAATAACATTGAATTTTTTACTCTCTAATTTTAGAGGGTTTTTTAAGGCTTTCTTGTGGTTTTTTTAATCCTCCTCATTGGGTGGGTTTTCCATGATAAGTTTATGCATGCATATTTTTATTCTTCTTAAGTTGTAGTTTTCATTATTTAAACAAACTTCTTATGAATATTTCATATGATATTTTCTTCCTAGGATTGGGAATCTCTCTAATAGTGGTATCATAGATGATGGTTCAAGCTTTTAATATGTCATCAGAATTAATGAATCCTTCAAGAGTATTGACGGTGTATTCATGGGGAAATATGGATACAATGATTTGTAATAATAAGGTAATGTTGTGTAGTAAAGTGATGAATTTAGTTTCAAGGAGGGATTCTTCATATTTGCGGAACCAACAATCACCTTTCATGATTCAAAGACCATCAATTAGGTTAAAGAAGGTTTTCAAGTTGAATCATGTTAGGTCAAGTGTTTTCGATCTTAAAATTAATTTTTTTTCTTTAGATAGTTCCACTAGTAAATAAAATATTAAATTTTAAGATTGAGTTGATGGGATAATAGTTTAAAATGGTGATGGTGATGTTTTCTTCTTAGGTTATATTGAGTAGAGGGAGAAATTAATTTATGCATGTTCTCTAGACAATGTGGCCATAACTATTATAGGGGTGCCAGAAGTTATTGGTTATAGTCTTATTCGGTATGAAAATGTAGATAGAGGTATAATGGAGACTTTATTGTTAGGATTTATTTTACGGAGGGAATTTAGTCTTTTGTTAGAATTTTCAAGGGGAAATTTCATATTTTCTATAGAGGTTGATAGTTGGTGTGATGTCAACCTATTTTCATTCTAACTGGGTTTTTAGGATGACATATTTTTATTTGATTTTCTAATAGGGGAGAATGTTATGGTTCAACCCATCTAGAGATTTTAATTTTTTTAATCTCCAAAAAAAATATTTATTTTAAGACTGGAGAGGGAGAAATTAGTTAATAGATAGTTTTTCTCAACATTAATAGAGAGAGGAAATGTGTACCATGTTAATTAAATATATAGACTTGGTTTGTTTATAAAATGATGCAGCTATAGGATTTATGGTGGTGAGCGACACTGAGAGTTTGTCAAGTTATATTCCATCAATAGGAGTATAAGTTTCCTTGTTTATAGTAGTATGTGTTAAGCATCATCAATGGTGAATGAAGCATCGATGATGACAAATTATTTAAGGATGACACATGTAACATGTAAATTAAAATGATATGGGTAAGGATAAAACTATATCTAGGAATCATTAATAATTATTCATCATCATAACCATTCAATTTTATGACCAGAATCATTAGTCAGATTCGATCCCTATGGATTGAAACTATGCAGGCCTCCTCCAGGGATTCACACACAAACTCCCACACACCAAAAAATCCCCACTAAAAATCCCCCTCCCACACCCATATATATACCATAATCCTCATACCACCTTTTTTTATTATAACAATCATCATTCTCCTTCCCGTCCAAAGGAATTTCAGTGTTGTTGCAATTGGTAAGAGGACCACCACATACCCCGGGGTTCCCCAAAACTGCAGACACATTGTGACCTTGCACTTGTGTGGCCACTGGGATTGGCCCCCAAAGATTTTTGAATGAAACACTGAACAATGACAAGAAATTAAGGCTCCCATGAGACTATAGGATCTCAGTTGAAAAATGATTCTGATATAGCCCAAGGATCTTCAGGTTGTATAGATGTGATATTTGATTCCATATTTTTTCTCAAGAATCCATTATTACTAATATCCAACTTCATGAGATGTTCCAGTTGATTGACCTTGTCATGGATCAAGCAAAAAAGTTTTTTTTGTTTATATTGACCATTTTCTCTATGTTATAAATCTGATTGTAGGTTCTCCATGCATCCCATAGAATCATCAACAATGGATTTAGATGTAATATTAGAAATTTTGGAAAACTATGGTTAGTTAGGGAAAAATTCTGCAGCAATGCTGGTAGGGTGGTATGTTTTTGAAGAAATTATAAGAAATTTATTATGTAATTCGATGGAGAAGAAATCAGGGAAAGTCCCTAGACATCTAGGTATAAAACCTTTGAGTTGATTGTTAGTCAAGTCCAACACCCTTAATTTTTGGAGCTTTTTTAACCATATGGGAACATGACCTGTGAGATGGAAGCCATCAATTCTTCACAGTTAAACATTTCAGAAGCCAACTAGATCAACATTATTGGGTAATTTCTCATTTATAACATTCAATTAAATCACAATGACTGAGATATTCTTGAAATTCATTAGAATCCTGAGTGTTTCTAAAATGTTGGTTGATCCAATGGAATAAATTTCAATTAATGTGAGGGATTGTTAAGCCATCATCTCCTATTTAATCTTCCCTTAAAAAAAATTTGGGATACCTGATCACTTTTAATGACTAGTAGGAATAAAGACTCTTGGGAATCTGACCCACAAAGTAGTTGTAGCCAAGATCGGGCATGGTAAGCTCCTATTTTTTTGAGAAATCCATATCCCTCATTTTTCCTTGAAATGATTTTTCTAAAAGATTCATCTACCTGATATTTGTGAATTTGAATAAAGAATTAGGAAGCATACTACTAAAGTTGTTCAGTTTAATAACCAAACATTATAAATTGGAAAAAATTTCAAAATCACAAGGGAGTTCTCAACTGAGGTTACTAGTGTGGAGTTCAAGGATAGTGAGGTTATAAAGGATAACTATGTTATTTTCTATAGATCCCATGATATTATTTGAAGGTAATATAATTTCTCTCAATACAAAGGCGCGATATATTTCTTTTGGAAACTATATGGAAAACTTGTTAAATCCTACAGTGAAGTCATCTAACTGGAAAAAAAAATGCTCTAAGCCCCTAGTTCTATATGGTATTTGAAATCATTAAAGGAGAAATCCAACACTCATTCAACATTATGACCATCACCAATAGAAATAGGGAGGGACCCCGAGAAGGGATTGAGACTAATTTTGAGGTGAACCAAATTCCACAATTGTCTAAAATTGGCTCAAAACTCCCTTTAAAGTTAATTAAAGATCAAATCAAGTATCTCAAAAAAATGTAAGGATGAAAATAAGTCATTTGGGAGTTGTCCACAAAGTCTGTTATTAGATAGATTGATGTGAGAGAGTTGTGTGAGATTTGGAAAAAAAATGAGATTAACCCCTCCATGCCCTATGAAGGAAGTGAATTATGGGTAACATGTCTATTTTAATCACAAACTATAAGGAGAGAGGTATTATTAAATACAAGGAAACCAAAAAACCCTAATAAGGTTTGAACTAGTCAATTTCAATCAGAGGTCGAATTCATAGAACCAAAAAAGTAGAATACAAAAAAATGGAAGAATAAGATGAAAAGATTTAACATACATTGGTCTCACGGGGACCATTGTGCATGGAAAGAACACCAACCAATACACATGTGTTTTATTAAGTCTTAAAATTAGAAACAATATTATATATTATAGGTTTAGGGAATGAACAACAGAATCTACAAACAACTAAAGGACCAAAACAAGAAGTAGGAATGTAAGACAAATTATAGTGCCAAACACTTGGGTATAATAGTTTGGATTTATTCTTGTTGTCATCCTAAAAACCACAACAAATCATTATTCTCATGGAAGTACTCACCTGGTCTGAAAGAAATCATTCTTCACTCAAGAACTCTGCCATGCATCTTCTTGTTCGGAGGATGTTATCATCGAAGATCAACTAGTAGTACACCAGTAGTGTTTGCAGTATGGAAGGCATAGAGAATCGCCACTAAGAAATTTAACACTGAAGGTAGGGTTTTAGAACCAGTGGGAGTGTCAAAACTTGAAGGTTAAAAGGTGTGAGTGAGGAGAAAGGAAGGGGTGCATGGGTGATCAATTCCAATGACACCCCATGCTCCTCAAAACCGCACAACCAACCAACATGCACCACAAGTCTATACCAAAATACAAAACAAATGGAGCACTTTGAGCACCAAGACAGATGGATGGCATGGAACAAATAGGTGTCCATTCAGATCAAAATCCAAGAATTAAGACACTAAGGATCGATGATTCAACATGGGGAAACCAGAAAACTAGCTGAAGACGAAGGCACACTCAAGGAATCCCACACAGAAATGGATAATCCAAGGTGTAGATTCTAGCAGTAAATTTGAGAACAAAATGAAATTACAAATGAGCATAATATTTCATACATGATGAATTAACAATAAAAATAGGAATATTTTAATGAAGGGAAGTTTAATATGAAAAAATTATTGAATTTTACAATTCAAAAATCTCCACCATTTTCAGTTGAATTTGGTGATGTTCTTAAACCTATGGTTATAGAATAGTAACCATCTTTAACCTATATAAATAGAATTTAAACTTAGACAATACTATGACTTTAGTTAGACTATCATCTAGGTTTATGTCAGTGTGTATCTCATTGACACACACAGTTTCTGATTCTATAATATATCTCATTGAGAGATTCAAACACATATCTCTTGAGAATATTTAAAATATAAGCATGCTGAGATATGTAGAGAAATTTTTTTGGTTTATATCTAAATATTTAAACACCTATAATTTTCTTAGATACACCTAAGTCTTTCATTTCGAACATGCATCTTGATTGGGATTTTATAAAAATAATTAGACTCATATTTATACGAAATATAAGAATTTCATAAACATAAAGTATGAGGTAAATCATACAATTTGTAATTGATTTCAAATAAACACATGCATCATATTAACTCCAATAAAAGTTATCTAACATGAAAAAATCAAATTTAATATACCAATACCTAGAGGATTGTTTCGGGCCAAATAAATATTTATTCAACATACAGACTTGATTCATTTTAAATTTCATAGAATAACCATTAGGAGGTTTCATATAGAGTTTCTATTTTAAATAACTATATAAGAAGGAAGTTTTAACACCCATTTTTTCAATATGTAGATCATTATAGGTAGCAATGTAAATTGAAGGCCTAATAGAAGAATGATTAACAATAGGGTAAAATATTTTAGAGTATTCAATACCTTCTATTTGAAAGGAAACCTTAGAAACTAACATTAAATTGTTCTTGATTTTATTTCCCTCATTTTTGTCTTATTTTCTTTTATAAATCCATTTGGACCAAATTATTTTAGCATTGGTTGATTTTTTTACAATAGTCCAAGTACAGTTCTTATTTAAATAATGCATTTCATCCTTCATGGAAGAGACTCGCTATGTTGATTCTTTTTCATTTAAAATTTTCCTATAGGTTTTAGGGTCATCATCTATTATATCCTAGACCACATGAAAAGAATAGAAAGCCATGTCATATTGAATGAACTAAGAAGTAGGTATTGGGACCCTTATTTCTCTATCTTGGGTTAATTGGTAATACCTATTAGTGGTAGGAGGTTTAGATTCAGAATCTGAAGCATAAGAAGACTCTGAATCATCCCTAATAGTGAGTTGTTGTATAGGTGGAGTAGGTTGGATAATAGCCTCAAAATGTTTTAAGGGATCATCTTCATCATCTTGTTCTGAGGCTAGTTTAGTGATTCCAGATGTGGAGTATTTGGTTTTAGAAGAGGAAGACTTAGTAAAGACAACATCCCTACTTATTATAAACTTTTGGTAACCAGATTTATCCACCTAGAGTCTATACGGCTTAACACCCTCGGGACACCCAATAAAAAAGCATTTGATATCTCTTGGTTACATTTTTTTAACATGAGAATAAGTTGTACCAACGAAGTCTCTTAAGTAGGTATAATAAGGGGTCTTTCCATTCCATGATTATTTAGGATTTTTTAATTGATTGGTAGAGGAAGGATACCAATTTATTAGGTAAACAATAGTACTGAAATCCTTTTCCCAAAAGGATTTGAGGAGGCATGACCATGAAAGCTTGCTTCGAACTCCTTATAGGATTTTCTTGTTCATCATTTTTTTAGGACTTATTTTTGGAGTTTCCTTAACAGTTTTATTCATTTTAATTCCATTAGATTCACAAAAATGAATAAATTCAATGGACAAGTATTCAATCTAGTTATTTGTTCTCATGGTTTTAATTTTCTTCCTAGTTTGGTTTTCAACCAAATTTTTCCTTATTTTAAAATATTGGAAAACATCATATTTATTTTTGAGAATATAAATCCTGAATTTTTTGATTAAATAATCTATAAAGGTGAAAAAGTAGGAGCCTCCATCATGGGAGGTAGTCCTAGATGGTCTCTAAAGATCAAAATGGATATATTATAAGGGGTGGTTTATTTAAAGCTAGACCTACGAAAGGTAACTTTATTGTTCTTTCTCATTATACAATCTTCACAAAATAGAAGATTAGGAGTGATGTCACTCAATATCCCCTTCTTGTTGAGTTCTTCTCGGCCCCTAGAGCTAACATGACCCAATTTTATATTCTAAATAATAGTATTTCCAGTGTTTTTATTTTACACACTACCAAACTACCATGAATGGGTCATTCCATTCAAGACTTACATCCCATTGATTAAAGACCCTTTAAGAATGGTTCTAGATACTGTAGATATTTTTAAACAAACTGATCTAACCTAAAAGATAACCTTTTTGGTCTAATATCCTTAAGGAAATCATATGTCAATATAGGTTGGGAACCCACCTTACATCAAGTAATGTGGTGATGGAATAGTCATCTAGTTATATCAAAACATAACCACTTCTCTCAAACTTACACCTCTTATTATCCCTTAATAGGAAATCTCCTTCTACCCTTTCAACCAAATCATGGAATGAATCTCTAAAATGACCCATATGAAAGGAACGTCTTGATTTTAAGACCTAATCTTCAATAAGTGCATGGTTAAAAACATTAATAACTTCAATAGTGTCATATCCAGAGTTAACTAAGAGGGACTGATTAGTTGGTTATTCAGACTCTAACTCATGTTTGAGTTTCCTACATTTGGGCTTCAAATTACTTGGTTTCCCACAATTAAAAAAAAGCGACTTTTCATTACTTAGAATCTAATCTAGGTTTAGGGTGCTAATTTTTATTAATTTTATCTTTAGTGAGTTGTTTCATTTTTTCTTTTGATTAAGATCTACCCATAGTAAATAATATTTCTGCTTCACCTTTAATTTGGGGTTTAATTTATAATTCTTTAGAAATAAGGGATGACTTGACCTATTAAATAGTCAAGGATTCTCATCTATAAATCATGGTCTCAAATAAAGTGTTGAAATTATTATCTTAAGAAATTAAGAGGATCATTTCCTGGTCTTCATCATTTACAATAAAATCAATTTTGGATAAATAAAACATAACCTTATCAAATTCCCCAAGATGGGATTTAATGGAACTACTAGGTTTCATTTTAAATGTAAACATGTGATGTTTTCTATGAATCCTTACAATAAGTGAAGTATTTGTATATAATTTATCTAGATTAATCCAAATACCAACAGATGTGGAATTATAAGAAACTTCTCTTAGAACGTTATCACTAAATGAAAGTAGTAAAGAGTTATTTGTCTTAACTAACACGTCAGGGAAAAAATTTATGTATTCAGTAGTGGGATGTCTTGTTTCATTTGCAGTAATAATAGGTTTATTTTTCCCATAGAGGGAATAAATTAGGCCATGTTTTACAAGAAAAGATCTCATATTAATTATCCATATATTAAAGTCATTATCACCATCCAATTTATCAAATTCATTCCTTATTGTTGGCATGTTTATCCAAAGAGTATATGTAGAGTTATTATGGACAACGTTAATCATATACCCCCAACACCCAACTTCTATCTTGGATAAAATATTCTTATCCAAAGAGAAATTAAATACAAAGAAATATAAGATAGGAAAATTGATTTAAACGGTTATATTAGTAAAATAATGTCGATTAAAGAAGATAAGAAAGTGAGGAAGAATAAATAGAAACCAGAAATGTAAAGAAAAAATTTGAAATGAAAATCAATTGAAAAATAAAGCTGGTATAGGATCTGATACCCTTTTGTGAGGGGAGAGGTAGTCCTAAATATAAGGAAAACTTAAAACCCCAATAAGTATTGAACTGGTCAATTACAAGTAGAGGTTGAAATAGAAGAACCAAAATTAGTAGAAAATAGGAAAAAAATAGAAGAATAAGAACCCAATATTTAACATGATTCAGTCCCATGGGGACCTAAGCACATGGAAATATCACCACCAAGTACACATGTGTTTTATTAATTATTAAAATTAGATACAATATTAAAACTTATATGTTTAAGGAATGAAAGATATAAACTATAAATAATTAAATCCACAAATCAAGAAGTATGAATGTAAAACAACTTAAATCAACAAACACATGGATATAACAATCCATATCTCTTCTTTTTGTCGTCCCAAAAAGATGTAGTGAGTCTTTGTACTCCTATAAGTACTCACCTGGCCTTAAAGAAATCGTTCTTCACTCTAAAACTTGTTAAAATGTCTTCTTTTTCAAATAAATCCATCATTAGAGCTCCACCAGAAGCATTACACTAGCAATGTATGTCGAAGGGAAGAAATAAAAAATCACTTCCAAGTAATCAAACACTAGAGGATGGGTTTCAAAATCAGTGGGATTTCCAAAACTAGAAGGTGAAAATGTGAGAGTTAGGTGAAATTATGGGGTCTAGGGATGATCAATTTCTCTGACACTCACTACTCCTTGAAACTGCACAACCAATAAACATGCACCATGGTTCCATACAGAAATAGAAAACAAATGGCACACATCGAGAACTAGGATAGATTGATGGCATGGATCCAATAATAATCCATACAAATCAATATCTATGAATTAATCCACTGAGGATCGATGAGTTAACATGGGGAAACCAGCAGACCAAACAAAAACCAAGGCCCACTCAAGGAAGCCCAGGAAAAAATAGATAAGGGTTTGTAGAGAGTCCAGTAGAAATATTTGAGCACAAAATGAAATTTCAAAATTATTTTAATTTTTCATGAATGAGTAATTAATAATATAAATAGGTAGATTTTAATGAATTAAAATTTAATATAAAAACATAATTGAATTCAACAATTAACACAAATAATTCCTTCCCAATAACTATAATCCAGGGTGGATGTCTGATTAAGATGAGAATGATTAAAGGAATGAAAGAATTAAAAATGTGTAGCATAGATTGATGTTGACTGATGTCACACAGTTTGGGGGTATAGAGAACAGTGGAAAAAATATCAAAACCATTTTTCCTTGAAAAGATTTTTCTAAAAGAATCAGGTGCTTGAGATTTGTATAGTTGAATAAAAAATTGGGCAGAGTACGGCTAAATTTGATCATTCTAAGGACTATAATTTCTAAATTTCAAAAATTTCAAAAACCCTGAGAGAGTTTTCCACTGAGGTTATTGGAGTGGAGGTTAAGGATAGTGAGTTTAGAAAGGAGAACTGTGGGGTTGCCTATGAATCCCATGAGATTATTTTAAGGTGGTGTAAGTTATCTCAATCCCAAGGAACCATAGATTTCTTTCATAAAATGTTGATATAACTTGTTAAAGCCTTCATTGAAGACCCCAAAATGCTACTATATATATTCCCTTTAACAGCACATAAAAAGGCCATTACTAGTGCTAAAAAATCAATGTTTTTCTCAGTGTTATTAAAAGGGTACCCTTGATCGGCTCTAAAAAATGATAGTAAAGGCCACACTTTATCAGTTCATTCAATAGAACTGGTAAAGGGGGGTTTATTGGTTCTTGAAATAGCATTGATAAAGCCCCAACCAATTATAGTGTGTTATTTCTATAATAGCACACATCAGAAAATACATGTAACCTATATGAAAAATATATAATTTAATTCAATTAAATATTACATTAATAATACAAAAAACACTTCTATATAAATTTAAAATAATGTTTTAAATAATTATATTTATAATTACTATCCATGAACATTTAAGAAAATTAATGTTTCATTTTCTTTATCACCAGTGATCCCCTCTCAAAAAATTCCTCCCATGTTATCTCTTGCTAAAAAAATCACCTCAACCTGATAAAAAGAATAAACCTATATAATAAAAAAAATCTTATTTTAGTAATACTATAATTAAATAAATAAAACATTAATTTGAAATAATACATTAATAAAATGTCCATTTAAAATAAAAAGACACACTTGGTGTTATACCGATCACACCATGAATCGTATTGAGGAGTGGTTAATTCGTATATGTAGAAAATGAGTTAAGGATCATTTTCATAAAGTATCAAAAAAATATAAATGTGTTTAATTAGTTTTGATTTTTTCACTTGTTCTTTTTACTAAAATTAATTTCAATTTCAAATAATGACACACTTAGAGTTATACTGGTCATACCGTGCATTGGATTGAGGTGCGGTTGATTCCTATCCAAAAAAAATTACTTATGGATCATTTTACTAAAAGTATCAAAACAATATAAGTTCATTTCCTTGGTATTTAGTATGTCACTTGTGTTTGCTACTAAAATTTCTTTTCAAACTAGAAATATTTACTTTGAGTTATACCAGTCGCATCATGTGTTGGTTTGATGTGATACTAGTTCCTACATATCACAAATATCTTATGAATCACTTTCCTTAATTATAAAGAAAATTGGAGCATGTTTTCTTGGTTTTCAGTGAGTGACACACATTTTGATCTAAAATATCAATTTTAAACTGATAAAGGATGCATTGAGTCAAACTAGTCAAATTGTGCATCATATTGAGTTTTAGTTAAATCATATACGTCACAAATGACTCATGCATCATTTTCTTAAAGTATCAAAACAATATGAATTTTTTTGCTCAGTTTAAGTATGTTACTTTTTCCTTTTAATAAAATTAATGTAAATTTTAAATTAAATGATGTAATTGGAATCATATCGGTCACAACGTGTGTCGGATTGAGTTTCGATTGAAAGCCACACATCACAAATGACTTGTGTCTTTTTTCCTAAATTATAAAAATAATCCAAATATGTTTTCTCAATTTTTAGTATGTCACTTTTTCATTTTTCTAAAATTGATGTCAACTTTAAATAAAAAGTTACACTTGGAGTTATATAGGTCACACCATGCACCATATTGAGATACAGTTGATTCCTACATGTCAATAATTACTTATGGATCGTTTTCCTAAAGTATCAAAACTATATGAGTGCATTCACTTAGTTTCCAGTATGTAGATTTTTGATTTTATAAAAATTAATTTTAATTTAAAATAGATAGTCACACTTGGAATTATACTGGTCAAACTGTGTGTCGGATTAAGAAGATTTTGATTCTGACACATTAAGAATGACTTATGGATCCTTTTCCTGAAGTATCAAAAAAATCCAAATATATTTTCTTGGTTTTAAGTACATCACATTTTTTCTTTATTAAAATATCATTTTAAACTAGAAACACACACTTTGAATCATATCAGCTGCATCGTGTGTCGATTGGACATAAGACTACTTTCTAAACATTGCAACTAACTAATGAATCATTTTTTTAAATTATGAATATAATTGAATTTCATTTTATTGTTTTTTAGTGACTAACACATTTTGAGCTAAAATGCCAATTTTAACATTATAACCGACATTTGGAGTCATACCACTCACACCATGCATCGGATTGAGTTTCGGTTGATTCATAAATGTCAAAAATGACTTATGTATCATTTTCCTAAATTATCAAATTAATCCGAATATGTTTTCTCGGTTTTTAGTATGTCACTTTTTTTACTAAAATTAATGTCAACTTTAAATAAAATGACACAGTTTGAGTTATATAGGTAACACCATGTGTCTTATTGAGATATGGTTGATTTCTAAACTTCAAAAATGAGTTATAGATCATTATCCTAAATTATCATAAAAATATGAATGTGTTTTCTCTATTTTGAGTATTTCACTTTTAATTTTTACTAAAATTAATTTCAACTTTAAATAAATAAACACTTGGAGTTATACTAGTCAAACCATGCATCGGATTGAGGTTCGGATGATTCATACACATCACAAATGACTCATGAATCGTTTTTATAAAGTATCAAAACAATCCAAATGTGTTTGATTGGTTTTCAATTTGTCACATTATTTCTTACTAAAATATCATTTCAAACTGAAAACACACACTTTGAGTCATACCGGTCACATCATGTGTTGGTTTTACATGAGACTATTTCCTACACTTCAAAAATTACTTATAAATTACTTTCCTAAAGTATAAAGATAATCGTAGTGAGTTTTTATGGTTTTTAGTTAGAGACACATGTTTTGAACTAAAATATCGATTTTAAACTTATAATGGACACTTTGATTCATACTGATCCAAAAGTGTGTCAGATTGAGGTGTGGTTGATTCCAACACATCAAAAATGACTCATGGATAGTTTTTTTATAGTATCAGAACAATACAAATTCATTTTATCAGTTTTTAGTATGTCACTTGTTCTTTTGACTAAAATTAATGTCAATTTTAAATAAAAATACATGCATGGAGTCATATCAGTCACACTGTGCATCATATTTAGGTGATGTTGATTTTTAAACATAAAAAATTACTTATGGATCATTTTCCTATATTACCAAAATCATATTAATATGGTTTTTTGGTTTTTAGTATGTCACTTGTTTTTTTACTAAATTTGATATCAAATTTAAATAAAAAGACACGCTTGGAGTTATACTAGTCACATTATGTATCATATTGGGGTGTGGTTGATTCTAACACATTGAAAATGACTTACAAATTTTTTTTCATAAAGTATCAAAACAGTCTGAATGCATTTTCTCAGTTTTCAGCAAGCCACTTTATATTTTTACTAAAATTAATGTCAATTTTAAATAAATAGACACACTTGGAATTATATTGGTCACACCATGCATCATATTGAGGTAAATCAGATTCCTACATGTCAAAAATGACTTCTGTATCATTTTCCTAAAGTATCAAAACAATCTAAATGCGTTTTCTTGATTTTTGAGTATGTCTCGTGTTCTTTTATTAAAATTTAATTTGAAACTAGAAACACACACATTGAAACTGTAAACATGCACTTTAAGTAGGAGTAATCCACATTTCCATGATGTTTTTATATATTCTTAACCCATTTCCTTGTTTTCATTGTCTCAGTTATATCCTTGAAGTCTAAACTCTCACGAGAATGAGAAGGTTTGAACAAACCACCATAAATAAAGCAAAGGAATCCACCTATTTAAGAAAACAATTCATATGTGATTAATACTAAAAAGAAATAAATTAAACATAAACATGAAAAAATCCTTTTCTTTTATGGAAGTCACATCTTCGTTATATATGTGTGCATTCTCCAGTCAGGTATTTTACCCAATCGTTTCTAAAAAATCTATATCGTCTTTTCAATACATTAATTTTTTACATTATTTTTAGTACTGGAAAAATATAAATACACAAAGGATAAATAAATATTTTAAATGAAATAGTAATTATCTTAGAAAATACCTTTTTAGGGATGTGAGTTTGATGATGGAATACAATCTATCTCATAAATTTACAAACATAATAACCAAAATATTTTCTATCTATTTGTTTTTAATGGCACAGAAACATTGAGAAAAATAATTAATTTGTTTTTATATGTGTTTGGATAATGAAATATTATTATATATACCCTGATACTTTTTCACTTGTAGAAATTTTTATGCTCCTTATATGCATGTACTGTCCTCATGCCATGATTTTCATGATATTTATACACCACTCTATCATAACATAATTCTCATTAAAACATAATATAAAATATATAACTTGATTTTTAGTTATAAAATGTTGTATGTGGTGTATTTCAAATTGAAAAATGTCATCAGGTGTGGTCGGTTTTTTAGGTATCGATGTAGTGAATCTAGGAAATAAATCTTTAGAGTATCCAAATTGAAAGCAATGAGAATCCAATGTTTCCTAAAAATAAAAAAAAGAATAAGTTATGAAATAAATAAAAATATATCTAATATGATTAAAATTTATAGTTTTAACCCGACATCATTGGTATTAATAAGATTATATTATTCATAAGTTTTCTTTCAAATGATTTGGCTAGTTATTCAACTATTTAATTCATTTTTTTTATTCTATTTTTGTTTGATCTGTAGAAGTGACATGAGGAATAACGAGTCCAAATTTTTGTTCATGAGGTAATCCATTCAATTGGTATTCATATATACACCTACAAAAATATGAAATATATTTACTTATAATTAACATAGTATATCAACTATTGGAAAAATAAATCATGAAAACACACCTCATGTATACATTTACAACGGATAATCTTATACATTCATAGTTGAGAATTTCATTTACATTATCAAGAGTAATGTAGTTTCTAACGTCCTCTTAATAAATTTTTTCTTCAAAATAAACTATGTGATTACTCCCAATTTGTAACTTTGTATCTGCATGAACCTTCAATGTTAGTAAATACATATATTAGATGGGTGGGGTATAGGTGATTTCTGAATATCTTCTCGATTGGTTTGTTGATCCTTTAGATTTTTTTTATTCAACCTTTCACTTCACCCCTTCCCTTTATCAGTCTGTAATAACAATCACCATTTAAGATCTTTTTAATTAATTTTTAATTTTTTATCATGAAAATTTAATTTTAAATTAATACCTCCTTATTGATATGTTTTTTTACAAGATCTAATGTCCTTGCTACGAATATTCCAATAGCTTGGTCAACCATATGAATATTTGTGTCATAAAGTGGAATAAGTAACTTAGTGCTCAGCTAAAGATGTGCTAATTTCCACTCTCACATCTATTGTTGGATGTGGTATTTTTTGTAGAGTTTCTTTTTGGATATTGAACATAGTAGTCCTCGCTACATGGTGATGGTTAGGTGTTGATAGATATAAATCAAATTCATTTTCACCATGTATAATATCAGTATATAGAAGGTATCAATTTTTTTTAAATTCAAATTTGATAGAAACAATTATAGAATATTTATTACCTCATCTAAGTCATCTCTTTTAGGGGAATATATTGCCTCAAAGGTGGTGGGGTGGGGGTGGATCCTCATATAATGATTGTTCTTGAGTTTTTCCTTCTCCTTTCTCCCCACCCCATAAAATTTTCTAGAAACTCAGTCTTCTAATGAGATTTTTCTTCAAGAGTAGTTAATCCTACTTTAATCTCTTCTATTTCTTTATATTTATCCTCCTATTGTTTTTTTTCTCAAAATATGTTCAGGATGTCACCCCAAAACTCATACCTTTGAAGTGACTATACTGTTCTGGTCGTTTCAAGGCCACCAATAGTAGGTGTTCATCTGGTGCAGGTGTTGATGATTCATGTGTATAAGTCAGATATAAAATATATAAAAATAAGTAATAATTATTATGTAATAGATATTTAAAGAAAAACAAATTTTTATTATGTCATACTTACTCATGTTTCCCACACTTTTTTGTTTTTCCATCAACTAGTTTCCCATAATTATTTACCTGTGCCTCCTTCCATAGCACATGATGTGGGATTTAAGTGGATTTGTATTTTTATTCATCAATATTCATATAAATAGAGGAACATAATTATGTTTTTGTTTTATATCACATAAAATTTTTAAGGTAGGTTTAAAATATGTGCCAATTTTTTTTAATTGAAGCGTACCCCATCCTTGATTTGCAGTAGGGGTATGTTGATTTTTTTCCCATTCCTTATTTTCACCACTCAGTTGATATTTCATAAATAAAAAAATCTCAATCAAAGTGATGAATACTTATATTTTCAAATAACATATGAACAGACACAATGTACCTAAAAATATTTTACCACATGAAGGCCAGTAAATGCATCCCACACTGCTTGGCTTATTAGGTGCTCATATATAAGCTTTGGGTACAGTTTTATTTTCCCTTTAGCATCTTTAAGATGAAATCTCATTAGAATTGTGTGAAATACTCTGTGACTCCTCAAAATAAGCATTAATACATATTTCTTTAGGGATTAATCTATAATAAATTCACTCGGTAAGGAATAATGAAGAGTAATTCAATGACTCGTTATTTAATTTTTTAGTAAAATAAAGAAAGGATTTCATAATGTTACCATAATCACTTCCCAAAGCAATGCCTTAAGCATGGTAAAAATGTGGTGCCACAAATCTAAATCAATCGGCATGTTTTTTCAAGTTATAAAACCAATTTAAATACTGAACATGTCCTTGTTGGGGTAAATTGGCTAGTTGTGTGCATTCTATCTAGACATGAATTTGATACCTTTACTTTTCACCATACTATTTTTTACTAAAATCATCATGATACAGTGCTCTTATTTTTTTTACAGCATCACTTCTTCACTATCTACCATTTCCTCATATTCAACATTGTCTATATGTTGTTCCTCTGGATTGGTATCATTGAAATGTTTATAAGGTCATCGTTCCTCTACACTGGGTGCAGCAGCAGGTTGAGAAACCTATTGTCCCTCTGGATTGGGAGAATTAGCACATATAGAAGTAATTATCTGCAGAAGGGGTTTAGCATTTAATTTAGATTATATAAATCTAGGAATGAACAAATAATAAAATGAGGTAATGCAAAGTATATTACAAAAAAATATATAACATGATTATTGAACTCTACTTTTTTAAAGGTTGAATGGATTTTACCCCTCTATCTAGTATCAAAATCCCTTTATTGTGGTATCCTCTGATGTAAAAAATCCATACTAACTTAGGACCACTATGAAATAATTGTGACATATCATTGAAATGGTCATCCTCAGTTGAATTTTCATTTGATCCTTTAGTGGTTTTGGACAATAATAGAACAATTTAACACTTTTAATTTGTGTGATATGGAATATAAAGTAATTTCACTACATGTGACACCATTATGAATGCTTCATCTTTGTACCCTTAATGAAATCCACTTTCAAAAATCCCAATTCATCAATTTTAACAGCACTCTTGTTATCAACCCACTTGCGTTGAAAAATCATCACTTGGAATGTTGTATAATACAACTCCCATATTTGTTTGATGATGTCAAATTATAACATATTAACATAAATTGGATTTCTTTCCTTAGTACCTGAAATATACATCGCTTCAACCACAAGTGTAACTCCACTATTTTACATAGTAATTCCTTTATCATGTTCATTTGTATAGAACATATAACCACTGTAAGTTAATACATACACACTTCATCCTTATTCTAGCCATCAAAGATGTTTTGAAATTGAATCGGTATTTTTATCTAACTCCCTAAAAATTTGTTTTCAAACCCATCTTATAAACTTTTTATTATTTGAATTTGATATCCATCTTTTAGCCCTTTATGGATTCAAATGCATAAGAATTTCTTTATAGGTTTCAACATAAGGGGAGACCTCTAAACTATTATGAAAAACATAAAGGTGGGCTTGATCTCAATATATAATATTGATTGTGACAACATCCCTTCCAAAAATTCTTTTACCCATAAGCCACCCAATATGATGATATTTAGGTAGATAAATTATTTCCACACCAGATAGGTAGTTTAGTAAAGAATTCAACGGCTTCCTCAATAATATATCACTCTACAATCCAACCCTCTGGATGACTTCAATTTTTGACATACCCTTTCAAAATAATAATATATCATTCAATGGGATACATCCATATATAATGTATAGGACCACATTGTCAAATATCTCTCACCAAGTGAACCATCAAGTGAACCATCATATCAAAGAATGTTGACAGGAAGAATATTTATAATTCACATAATATGATGACAATTTTCTTTTACATAGTTATAAATTTAAATGAGTCTATAACATTTCTTTATATGTATTTGAAAAATAAAAAAATCTTGGTTCATTTATGACAGACATTCTTGGGGAAAATGCAATGTAAATCTATGAGAATTATATCTTGAATCAAAACATGACAGTCATGTGATTTTAGACCCTTTAACTATAAATTGGTTATTTACATGATATTATTGATATTTGATTAATACCCATATGGAACCTTTATATCATTCAAGAAGTTTTAAAAAATATATATCTTTTTCTTAGAAAGAGTCTAAGTAGTTGGAGGAAGAAAAGTTTTTTTTTTACCCTTCACTAGCGCAAAATCTTCTCATATTCCCATTTCAATCATGTCCAACCTAGTCTTAATTCCATCCTTTGTTTTACCAGTTTCATGTAGTAATGTGAAAATGAAAATATCACATACTTTTTTCTAAACATGCATAACATCAAGAAAATTTTTGACGTATAGAAAATTCAAGTGCATAAATTCAAAAAAACTAATCACTTTTTCTAATCAGTTTTTGTAAAGTTTTTCAAAAAAGGCTTATCAAAAGTATTGTTCATATATTTTACTTTCTCAAACATATTATCACTTGTTAGTGGATACAGTGTTTTACATTATTTTGAACATCCATATAATGATTTCATCTAAGATCAGAACCTATTTTTCTAGGGTAGAAATATATAATGTCCTAGAAACATAGTCATCGATAAATGCTTCAAACTAATTGATTGTGTACCTTTTTCACAAATGGGACACCCTTGAGTTCCTTTAATGCTATATCGTGAAAAATTTCCATGAGTAGAAAATTAATTTATCATCCCATACAATATGGATCTCAAAGTGAAATCTCCATTTTTGTAAGAATTATACAACATAACACCTTAATCCCATAATAATTTAAAATATTCAATCGATGGAGCCAAACAAACAACAATATCATTACCCAATTGTTTTGGTCCTGATATAAGCATAAACAAAATAATGTATTTTCATTTAATTAATATCCATGATGGAATGTTATAATTTACCAACATAACTATCCATGTACTGTGAGTGATATGATGAAAACCAAATGGATTCACTCCATATATTGATAACAAAAAGATGAGGGTTTCTCGGCTCTTTTCCAAATTCAGGATAATCAGGATCAATTCTCTTACACTGAGGAGAGTTTGTTGAGTGATGAAGTTTCCCATTTTTATTTATTTTATATTCATGTCGCATAAATTTCCTTAAAGTCTTCTTACATTCATATAGGTTCTTAAACATTGGAATGATCGAAAAGTACCATACAACTTTCATAGGACCTGATTCATCCTTCTTGTATCGAGAAGAAACACACATTGGTGATTATTTATGTGATTTGTGGACCTTGAGAAATAGTATATAGTAATTTGGATAGACATGTATTTTTTCAGATATCATGCCCATTTAACATGCCATTTTTTAGTGTCAGATTCTTGTCAAGGGAACTCAATAACTTTTAGGAGAATATCATTCAAGAGAGAAAATAGTTCATTAAAGTTGAAATCACTCTATCCATTTCTAGCTTTTATATTATACATCTTTATTATGGCTGATAGTGTTGTATATTTAGTGTAACCAACATACAATGGTGTCTTTTCATAACTCTTTAACTTCTCAAACATTTTTGGATAATCATGAAGTTTATCTTCAGCTTCCATTGTCATTTATTTAATATGATCTTCATCATCATTCACATAGGTAATCACATCATCGATATTTTCTTATTCATTTTCCATACTTTTAATCATATTAGATGATCTATAAAACATAGTGTTATCCCATTCATTAGATACATTTTATTTTTTCCTATATTTATTCCAAAAATTATAACATTGATCAATTCCATGACAGATCGAGTGTTCTTCCAACTTTTATGGACTAATTTTTATTGAATAAAAACATAATAAACATATAAAAAGGATTTGAGAAAGGTTATTTGCATGATAATTTGCATACTTGATGAACTCTTTCACCCCATCTTAATACTCTCTTATCATATGATTGGAATCCATCCATTCTCTATTCATATATATCCTACTTTATTTGGTAATATTAATATTTAAAAAAATAAATACACAAGAAGGGGACTTTAAAATAAGGGTAACTCACCATTTGAATGTTTAAAATAATTTAATCATTCTTTAAAGTAAATGGATAATTGAATTTAAGAAAATAATTACTCCACTGGTGGTAGGTTTTCTCCCCTGAATTCATCCATAATGTTCACTAATACCTAGTATGGGATGACTACTACTTTTAGTAGTTCAATCAACATAAGTGAATGTATTGAAGAGATATGGGATGAATCACAGGAAACAAAATTCAATAATAACAATTCAGGAAATAAATATAATGAGGATGATAGATATTTTATAGACACAAATTTGATTCATATTTTTAAACAAATTCAGATTATTTCTTAATTTTTTTCAATTTCAATACCCATGATTATCAATGTTTTATTAAACTATGAGAAATTTAGAATGTGGAAGTGAATTATTTTAAATAGAATAAAAGAATTTTGTTTTTGAATTTTAAATTATATTAATGATTCTTTTTTGATTACTTGTAATTATTCTTAATTTTTTCTAACTTTTCTTCCATGACTTTACCAAAAAATTATCCAAATACAAGATAGCCCACTACCTCAAACCTAGATACGATAAAGGAGGCTCAATCGACTAATCCATCCTGATGGAATTCCTACTCAAGAGGTGAGTTCACATGTGATTAAATACCATATAGGATGGGGGCATGGGTGGTGAACCCCATAGTGAGTAGGGGTAGCCTGAAGTCCCACATGGTCCATGAGTGGGTGCATCCCAGAGTGTGTGTGTATGTGTGTGTGTGGAATTAATGAGACCATCCCCACAGTAGGTGTTTTTGATAGTTCTCCCACATCATTTTTTATAAACACTTTCCTTCCCCCCATTCATTTTGATGTGGGATCTAGGATCTTCCATTCTCTATCATTACTGCCTTAATTTTCATCCTCTGTCACCATTCATGTCACCTGATAACTCTATTTTCATTACCCTCAAAGCTCTGGTTCGAGGTGAACTCTACTACTAATCCCTCTAATCCCATGTACCACCATCACCCTCATTCTCCAACTCACTCGAGTCTCTTCTGGCCATTCTGAAGGTCGAAGGTGTTGAGGGAGGACAGCCCATGTTGTTACCACCTTATAGAGCTCCTTTTCAAATCTTCTATGCATGACCACTACCCTACGAGACATGCACTCCATGAATATAGGTGGAGAGGCCGAATCCACATTATTCCCTGCATGGATTTATTTCACATAGATTCTTCAATCACCCAAGATCCATTGGTATATTTTTTAAAGATATCTTGGGTCTTGAGAAGACTTTAAGGCTGAGGAGGTGAGGGATACCTCCACCTTTTTTCCTATAAGAAGAGGTCTCTACACCACCGAAAGAGGGGGGATCAACACCAGGAGGAAAAGGCCATCTGAGGCCAAAGTTGTGGCACTATTTATATTTCTTTTATTTTTTTCATTGAATTTGTTTTTTTATGTTAGTTAAATTTAGTTTTATTAAAATAATTCATGAATTAATTTTTTCCAATGTTTTTTTCCACCAATTGTGATCCAACCCTTCTCTTCTTTGTCTTCTCTTCTTATTCTCTTATTCTTCTTTTAATTATTTTTATTTTATTATTATCATTATTGGTATTATTATTAGTATTATTATTATTTTAACATTCTTATTTTTATTTTATATTCTTTATTTCTTTTTGTATTTTATTCTTCCCTATATTATTCTTCTTTTATTTTATTCGTAATATCTCTATCTCATCCCAATTCTTATTATGTGATTCTCCTCACTTTTTTTATTTCTTCTTATCTTCTCTCCCATTCCACCAAGTGATCTCTTACTTTCAATATTGATAGGATGACCTAAGTCTTGGCCCGAGGGTTTTCAAGGTGTTCTTAAATTTTTCTTAAAATCTATTTTATTTTTGTGGTATATTTGAGTAGCATGCATGGGTGAGGAAAATTTCCCCAGTGTGGTGATTTTCCCCCATGACATGTAACTCAGTATAATTCTATTCTTTTGTTTAAAATCTTTTCCATCTATTTATTGGATAACTCTTCACATGATGGGGTTGAGAGAGTCAATAGATGAAACAACATCAATACAGCTCGGTCTTGGAATATGGACCACTCTCAACCAAAATGTTTCATCAGCCTTGATTAAAGGAGGAGGTGAAATTGAGATTTCTTATGCATTCAAATATTATAAAATTTATAAATAAAAATAATAGTAATTTAACTTGATATTTCATGTTTGTATTATAAAACTAAAATAAAAAATGATAATAATTATTGAACCCAAAACCAAAACCCAAAACCAAGTACTTTCATCCTTAACTCATTCTATTTAGAATTTCATGTTAGTTTAAATTAGAATTTCCATTTTTAATTTTATTTAATTATGTTAGAAAATTAAAAATAACACAAAAATATTTATCTGTGTTTTCCTAAAATAATTAAAACAACAAAAAAGTTAATTTAGGTGATTTATATAATGTTGGTGAACAAACTAATAAGCTCTTCAAGTGAGATGAAATTGGTCAACCATTGTGCTACACTAGGAAAATAATTGGTTTTTTCCACACCCTATGACTGGCGTTCATCAAAACTATCATTTTTTTGTGGATCTAATCAGTTATTTTATTATATTTTTCTCTTTCACATATTAGATAGATTTTATTTCTTTTATAAAAATAAAAAACTAAAAAAATCCATGATTTTTTCATATGTAAATTTTTTCAATTCATTGAAAAATTTATCTCAGGTGCAAGAACAAGTATTTAAAAATGATAAAGTGATATCTCTCCTCCAAAATATCGATGAACCCACTAACTTGTACAAGATTATGATAAATTAGAATAACACCAAAATTTTATTTCATGAATTAGGGGATATGGTTGATGAAGTCAAAATGGATTATCAAAGACAGAAGAACTAGAATTAAGTGACAGCAGAATTGGAAAATTTTATTGAATACAGCAAAGTAGTTGATATCCAACATGAGGAGTATCCACAGCCCAACCATCTGAAGATCCAAATCCAAAAAGAACATGATAATCTAGAATGGTCTCATGATGAGGAAAACTTGATTACTGAGCTAATTGTGGGAGATCAACAAGAACTGGATAAATTCTAAAATGAGTATGATGTACAATATGATCTCCTTGATCCTTAGAAATTGGAATATACAGTACCATTACATGTCACTCTAGACATGAAAGTGGAGTAAGACACCCAAATGATGGAATTTGAATAAAATATTGAGGAGCCAGACTACCTACCTCCACTTGCCATCATCCAACTCTAAGAGTCACTCACCACCTAAGAAGCGATTGTAACTAAACCAAATCAGGGAGTTGAACCCTTATTTGAATATATCTCTTCTGATTTAATTGAAACTGAATTGTGAATTAATCCTTATTGTTTTGAGTATACATATTCAGACAATCTTTTCTTTGTCTTATAGGATGATGGAAAAAATTAAAAATGAACCTGTTGAGGAACACATGGAGATCCCAAATTTAGATGAGCATAATTTGAGGATCCCCATTAATAAATCCATGTAGTTTAGCCTAATGAAATCAAGACATATGTTTCTCACATTTAAAGGGAGAAATTAATTATTAAAAATTAAAATTTAATTTTTTTTAAGTAAAATTACCTACTTATTCTCCATTTGATCATTTGATTCATGAAGCCTATGTAAATCCAACACAATAAAAGAAACAGGGGTTGGATAGGTAGTAATTTTGAATGAGGGTGATATATACTTCATACTACCCCTTACATTCAAGATATACCTATTTGTGAAGTGGGGGGTCTGGTATACACTATCCATGGATAATTTCTCACCAAGAAGGAAGAATCACAAACTGGGAAATTCCACATGTGGTGGTTCAAATAAAATAAGCTTCATCTACCAAAAAATTATGGATAATATCTTGTAATTCCATCTAGAGGTAGAAAAAAATCTAGGTTCCACTTGGGGGACCATACCAACACTTATCACTTTTAGGAACTAAGATTTCAATTTTAGTCTTAGGAAGTAGTCTGGCATGTAGCTCACTCCCACTTATCTTTTTGAGCATTAATGACATGGTCCTTGAGTTTTAATGATTAATTTTCTTTTTTAGAACCATGATGTCACAAGGAATCCCTCAAAAAATGGAGTAAAGAGAACTAATCTTCATAGGAAATGGATTTCACATTTATGTTTTAGCTTTTAATCTCCCTAATTTTTTTTTCCAAAACATATTTGAATATTTAATGTTGAAATTAAATGTGCATGCTTGAATTATTCTTTATTTAACTAATCTTTGATACATGAGTTTCTTAGGAATCTTGTGATTCCAAGTTTTATATTTCAATGTTAATGAGTTTGAATGATTAAAATAGAGAAATTTTTGATTTAAGTGAATCATGGATATTAAACTAAGCACTCATGATTTTAGAAAATTAATTAGTTCTTTTAAATGATATTTCCCTAACATTTTTCATGATTTTAATTTATTAAATTCTTTTGAATTTATTTAGTATTCGTAATCATGCCTTGAGTGATTGTCTAATGTTATAGGTCCTATTCCCGAGAGGATTTCTAGACCAAGTACTTCCTATTTATTTTTTAGCATATTTCATGAGGGATATTGGGACATGTCATAGACAAGAACTTGAATTTGAAATCGTTAAATCTATGACTATGAAAAAATACATTTAAAATTATTGAGGCATCTTTTGAAAGTCTTTTATCCTTGAAAACCACCATTACATTAATCATTTTTTATCTCGTAGAAACCATTAATGGCCTTGTTAGGGATGACCCATGGTTCAATCCATTTTTATTCATTCCCATCCTCCTTTTAGTATTTTCATTATATTTTAATATTGATGTGTGGGGGTGAAGGGAGACATGGTAAATGGGATGGAATCCATTGAAAGGAATAACTGTGGGGGTTCTCTTTTGTGTAATGAAAAAGGTTTTTGATTCATATGTTTTACTCTATAATTTTTCCCCTCTTGAATAACAAAAAGTAAAATGACAAAAAGAACTAAAAAAATGAAAAAAATGGGTTGTGATTTTGGAAAACCAAAAATCACCATTACTAGACCTATGATTATTATCATATTTGGTTAGGTAGTTGATGTTATTTTTTATTCTAAGCATAAATTTTTAAAAATGAAAAAAATGAAAAAAAAATTGAAAAAAAAAATATTATAAAAGTATTGAAAAATTCAATAGGGTTAAAAAATCAATCATTATTTTTTACTTTGATAGTGAATATACTTTGAGTTTTGGGGGAAATGGGAGTTACTACTTTTAAGGGTAGAATTCCATTGAACATTAATTTTTTATATCATGCATTATATTTAAAATAGAAACCTCCTCCTTAATCCTTAATTTTTAAACATCAATTCCTACCAACCATAACACTCATAGTCATTAGAACCTTAATATAAATCCCCCAAAATTTTATGTACTTTTAGTAATTATAAAGTATATAAAGTAGTTATTTTACAATATTATAGATAAGGATCAAGTTATCAGGATATAATCATAACTCTACTTGAATTTGTATCATGAGTGGTGAGAGAAAAGATTCAAAATTGAGGTACATAGTTATTTGGCATGTTTAATAAATAATGAATTGAGGAGATTGAATGATTGAAAGGATAATTTATATCATTAAGGGAGAAAATTAAAATGATTGAATTGATTATTTCTTTGAAAATTGAGAAGTTAAATTGATATTTTATTTTAAATTTTAAATTTTTTATTTGACACTGAATGTTATTTTATTTTATTACTTTGAAATTTGAATATTTGTAACATTAGTGCTCTCTAAACTCCTTTTTGAGATTTTATTCTTGAGGGAAATCATGGTTTATGTGTTGGGGAAATTGACATACCCAAATTTGATGCATATTTTTAAAAAAAAATCTGATAGTTTTTTGAGGTCTTATAATGTCAATACCCATGATTTTCAATGTTTTAGTAAACAATTTTCATTTTAGAATGTGGAAGTTAAATGGTTTAAAAAGAATAAAATAATGTTTTTTTGGAATTTTAAATTTTATTTATGAATCTTTATTGATTTTATGAAAGTGTTCTTAATTTTTTATAACTTGTTTTGTAGGAATTTACCAAAAATTTAGCTAGCCACAAGAAGGTCCTCAACCTAAAAACTATTCAGCCACCTAGTTGGCCAAAGGAGGCCCATCCGGCCAAGCCAGTCCGAGGGAGGCCTACTCAGGTGATGGTTGTATGGGTAATCAATACCATGTAGAAGTGGGATGCGGGTGGTAAACCCTGAGGAAAGTAGGGGTAAGTTGAAGGCTTTTTTGGGAAATGAGTGGTGTATCTTTGAGTGTGTGTGTGTGTGTGTGGAATATGGGATCTTATCCCCCCAATAGGAATTTTGGATAGTAATCATGTATCATTATTTAAAAAAAATTTCCCTCCCCCATTGTGTTTCGATGTGGGATCGAGGATCTACCACGCTCTACCATGGTCTGCCATGATCTTCCACTACCACCTTTGTTTTGTGCCCCGAACACCACTCCAATCACCCAAGAACTCCATTATTTCTCCCCTCAATGATTGGGGTTGACATGAACTCCACTACTAAGCCCACCTGATACCATGATCCTCCCTCTCCTCTACTCTCTGCCTTGCTTGAGTATCCTCCAGCCACTGTGATGGTCAGAGGTGTTGAGGGAGGTTGTCTCACGCTGTTGTTTCCTTGCTGATCTCTTTTCCACATCCTCTGTGCATGACCACTTCCCTATATTCCATACACACCATGAATAGAGGAGCAGAGTTTAAAGCCACATTGTGTCCCACGTGGATTTATTCCAAGAAAATTATTTAATCACCCGAGATCCTTAGGTATATCTTTTAAAGATATCTCATGTCTTAGGGAGCTTTGAAGGTTAATGATTCAGGGACTCCATCCTCCTTTGTTTCCTATACAAAGAGTTTGTTTCACCAATGAAGGAGTAGGGTCGACGCCAAGAGGAAAGGGACATCTGCATCCAAGGCTACTTCGCTATTTCTATTTCTTTTGTTTTTTTCATTTTATTTGTTTTTTCTTTTTTTATTTTAATTTAAATTTAGTTTTATTAAAATAATTATTGCATCAATTTTTACCAAAGTGTTTTTATACTAATTGTGATCCACCCCTTCTCTTCATCTTCTTCTCTTCTTCTTATTCTCTTCTTATTTTTTTAATTCTTCTTCTTATTTTATTATTATTATTATTATTATTATTATTATTTTAACTTTCTTATTTTTATTTTGTTTTCATTATTTATTTTCTTATTTTATTCGTCCCTCTCTTCTTATTCTCTTATTTTATTCTTACTCTCTCTCATCCCAATTCTTTTTATTTCATTTAGATATCTTCTTTTTTCTTTTTTATATTCTCTCTCATTCCACCAAGTGATCTCTTACTCCCAAGAATGGGAGGCTAACTCAATTCGTAGCCCAGGTGAGGTCAAGGTGTTCTTCAATTTTTCTTAAAATATATTTTAGGCTTGTGGTAGATTTTAGTAGCATGCATGGGTGTGTTTAATGCCCCTGATGTAATGATTGTCCACCATGACATGCAACTCAATCATATGTCCATTATTTTTTCAAACTCTTTTCCCTCTCTTTATTGGATAACTCATCACATAATAGAGTTGAGCAAGTTAATGTATGAAAAAACATCATCGAGTTGTGTCCTATAATATTGAACACCCTCAACCAAGGTGTTCCACCAAACTTGATTACAGGAAGAGGAGGAATTGATATTTCTTTGGCACTCAAGATTCCACAATTTCAAAATAAAAAGATTAGTAATTCATCAAGAGAAATCATTTTTGGATTATCAAACTAAAATCAAACAAATAAAGGAGAATAATGATTGAACCCAAAAACAAGTCCTTTCTTTATTAACTCAATATTTTTAGAATTTCACGTTAGTTTAAATTATAATTTTCATTTTTCATGTCATTTAATTATTTTAGAAAATAAACCAAAAACCAAAAATCTTTGTAAGTGTTTTCATAAAATAATTAAAACAAAACAAACAATTATTTTAGGATATTTAGATGAAGTATGTGAAAAAACTAAGAAGATCCTCAAGTGAGATGACCCTAGTCAGCCACTATGTTGTACTAGGAAAATAATATGCTTTTCTATGCCCTATGACAGGAGTGTGTCATTTTTATTTCATTTTTTTCTGATACTCATCCCCTTAGAAGCTAACACCAAATCAGAGAGTGTTAATTAATAAATAGGGTAGTGATAAAGAAACTCCAAAATATGTTCAATTAAAGATGCAACTCATGAATTACATGAAAGAAAATGTAAATATTGAAAAATTTATTATCATCCTACATGATCAAAAACAAAAAGTTATTGAAGGAAATTTATAAATATAATGGAGTATATTTCACTTTTAAAAACTATTTTTCACTTCAATTGAATGGTGTAGGAAGAACTAAAATTATAGTGAAGATTTTTTTATCAAATGATGTTCTCATTGTTGAAGGATTGAGGCACAATCCCTTGAGCATTCTCAACATTTTGACAATGGGAATGAAAATATTTTGAGGTAGAATAAATAAGGTATTAGGAGATTAAATGATAGAACTATCATCATGAAGGATTAGTGATCAATCGATAATTCATTTCATATTTTTAATGATCAAAACCCTTTTGTATGAGTATAAATGAATTATAAAATCACAATTACATTATAAAGAACTGATGAAATATAGCTATTGAATGTAATAATGGAAATATAAAAAAAATAAAATCTATATTATTTTAGAACCATTTTCATAATAGAAAATACGCCTATTGAATATAATAATGGTTGCACAAATAAAAAAATATATTTTTAAAATATTTTCAACACTGATATTGAATTTATAAAAGTATAAAAGTATTAAACTATTGATAAATTGAATAAAGTATACAGGTATAAAATTATAAATTAAAAATTCATATATATTTATATTATTATATAAAATTATTGACCTATATAGAAGCATAGAATTATATATAATTTATGAAAGAATATATATTTTAAAGAAATATAAATAATTTATAAATGTACATAAATTTATAAAACTTTATAAAAGTACATATATGCTATAAAAGTATAGATAATTTTTAGAAGTATATAGTTTTATAAATTTATAAAATTATAAAATTATAATATATAAAACTAAAATTTATGAAAGTGTAAATGTATAATAATATATAAGGAATAAAACTATAACTGTATATTAATTCATAAATCTATAAAACTATAAAAGTATAGATAATTAATAAAATTTTATATTTAAACTATATATGTATAGTATGATATACTAAAAAATTTATAAAAGTATATAAAATTATAAATGAATGAAACTATAAAACTATAAATATTTAATAAAAAATATTATTAAATTTTATTAGTATAATGTAATATACTATAAAATTTATAAAAGTATATAAATTTAAAAATGTATAAACCTTTAAAATTATAAATGTTTAACAAATGTTCATATACAAATTATATAAGTATAACAAGATATACTATATAATTGATAGATGTATATATAAGTATAAAATTTATATCTATAAGTATAAATATAAAAAATTATACTTATAAAAATTTATAAATTATTATTGATTATTATTTATAAATTTAAAAAAATAATAAATGATGTTAATAAAAATTATAAATTTCTGTTGGTTTTAGGTATTAGTTGTGTGTGGGTGAGTGTTAGGTTATTGTGAAGGAGGTGAAGAATGAATTCATGTGGGATTTAAACTCAAAGTTCTAACTGTTATCTCTAGAAAAATGCAGATATCAACACACACCAACCTCTTTTGTAAACTTCCAACAATAGCACATGCAGAAGAACTGTCATGCAAGGAATTTCATCAACACTCATTGTCTTGTGGTAGGGTTTTCATGAGGAAAATAGACAAGCAGGGGTGGTGCAATGTTGTGTAGGGGTGAGATATGGTGTAGGGGTGGTGTGATGTGGTGCAGGGGTGTGATGTGGTGTAGTGATTTGTCACATAAATTAGATTTGGAATGATAGCAATGATGCGAGTAGTGTTTGATGAGAACTGCATTGCAGAAGCAGTGGGGTTCAGTGAGAGTGGCAGCGGTGGGAGTCGGGTTCGGTGAGAAAAGTGGCGCAGCGGTAGTGGGATTCGGCAAGAGAGGTGGTGTGATGGAATTGAGGTTTAGTGAGAGTAGCGATAGCGGCAGGAATATGGTTCAATGAGAGTGGCGGTGTGGTGGTAGTGCGGTTTGGCAAGAGCGGTGGCACGGTGGGAGTGGGGTTTGGTGAGAGCAGCAGCACGACTGTAGTTGTGTTCTACGAGAGCTTGAAGGTGTTCGAGAGAAGACATGTGGTTATGGTTATTTTAAAATAACAGATAAGTCTTATCGACTCTTTTCAGAAAGTGTTGATAAATAGAAGTTTTATCAGTGCTAAAATAGAAAGTGCCGATAGAACTGTTTTTTATCAGTGCATTTTAGCACTGAAAAAGATACTCCTTTATCGACGCTAAAAAAGTGCGGATAAAATGTCCCTTTATTAGTGATAAAATTCTAATGCTGATAGAGTAGTATTTTCAATGCTTTTTTAGCGCTAATAAATGGTTATCCTTATCAGCACTAAAAAAGAGATGATAAATATATAATCTTAATAATTTATTTATATTATTATATATATTTATAAAATTATATATATATTTATGATATTTATTTATTTATTTATATTTATAATTATAAATAAATATTTATTTGTTTATAAATATATATATATATGATAAATATATTTATAAATATTTGTATGCCAACGAGCCTGTACCCTAGTGGTATAGGCTCCTGCTTGGCATCCAAAAGACCCAGGATCAAATCAGGGCAGGGACTAATTTTCGAGGTATTGTAGCAGCACTATTACAGGGCAATGTAGTAGTATTGTTGCAGCGGCGAATGTAGTGGCGGTGACACTGTTGCAGCGAGGCACTGTAGCAGGAACTGTAGCGGTAGTGGTACAGTAGCAGGTATAGTAGTAGCCCAGGTACTGTAGCAGTACTATTCACCAAGGGGCCCTTTGGGCCAAAAAAAATGGGCTTTCAAGCCTTATATTCAGGTCACTTTGTCTTGGGCCTTTGGGCTATGTAATGGGTCTCCCTCTACCCAGTCTAAAGAGGTCTTTGCTTTAAATTATAAAATGAGGATTTGGCCCCAACCTTTTAAAAAAATTATAAATATTTGTATATATTTATAAAACTATAAATATAATTAATATATTTATTATATATAAAATTATAAATAAATATTTATTTATTTATAGTTATAATTAAAAATAAAAATATATTTAGTTAAATAATTATAAATTTATAATAAATATATTTATTATATTTATATTTTTATAATTATATATAATAAATTTATTGATTATATATATTTATAAACATATAAATATAATAAATATATTTATTATAATTATATAATTATTGAAACATATATATATATATAATTATAATTATAAATAATTGTATATATTTATAAATATTTGTATGTATTTTTAAATATATTTATATAATTATATTTATTTATAAAATTATAAATATAGTAAGTATATTTATTATAATTCTATAATTATTTAAATATATTTATTTATTTATAATTATAATTATAAATAAATATTTTTATAAATATTTTTATATAATTATAAATATATTTATTTACTTACTTATTAATATATAAATATATATATTTATAAAATTATAAAAATTTTATTTATTATAATTTTATAATTATTTAAATATATATATGTATTTATAATTATAATTATAAATGAATATATTTTAAAAGTATTTATATATAATTAAAAATTTATAATTATATATTATGTCAAGTCAGCATCAAGAATGTACCATGTTCCTTTCTTTTCCATTTTCTTTATTTTTTGAAATCATGTCTTGGTCAGGTCTCACATTCATCACCTAACCACATATAATCCATCATATGATTCATCAATCTAGTAATAGTGATTTTTGACCTTCCTAATACACAGCCCAATATATATATATATATATATATATATATATATATATATATATATATTATTTTTATATTTCTATTTTCAAAGGAATGGGGTATACATAGAAAATACCAAAATTATTCATGAACTACATCATATCAATCTGGTGAAAGTGTCATGGTACATCTCCTCAGTATCTACATCGTGTATCCATCGGTAGTGAAAATTTCGCCACACTTTTTTAAAAGACAATAATGTATTGTACTAAAATTCTGGTGGGAAGGGATAATAGTCTCAAAATGGATCCATCATTATAAGGTTATACATAGATACTACGAGATAAAGAAGGGAATATGTATAGGTGGGTCTTAGGAAAAAGTGGCTCAAAATATTTCCTCAAACATTTTAGAAGTGAATTTGTTCAATCATAGCCTCAATAGGATCTCAATTCATGTTTTGATAGGTTTACATGTCTCAAGTATTACGCAAGAAATATGCTCAGAAAAGAATATAACACTGTAATTCTAGAATACTCTTGGGAATGGGATTATACAAAAAAAGTCGGCAGTCACATAGGGTATAAAATCCAGTTATAAGTCAATCAAAAGAAATTGTAGAAATCTTGAATTAAAATTAGATTACTCAAAACAACAATCATTCTAAAAATATAAACAAGAATAAAAAATATATTTCAACAATCTCTAGCCTAAATTTGTTTTCATTTAAATGGGTATGATGATATTTCAAGTTTAAAGCATGCTTTAAATAAAATTTATCTCCTAAACCCGTGAAAACGGGAAATAATCCAAGTGTATCAACAATAAATCTCAATAAAGACTCCCCCACACATAAAATAAGATATTGTCTGCATTGTTCTGGAAAGCATCGTGGAAGAGATATCAAATATTGAATATAAAAAGAAATAAATGAAAATTGAGATTTAAAAATTAGGGAATTGGGAGATCCCTATAGTAAATGGCATGCCATGGGGAAACTTGTTGGATGGTGATTATAAATTGGGCTACCTGCAAAAAAATTAGAAACAAAACACCTACATTACAGAAACCATTAGTCTATAGGGGTTAACCAAGTTGTAAGCAGAGAAATAGGCAGGGGAACATAGTTGACAATAGGGGAAAACATCTTAGATAAATTCTAGAAGGTGAGTAGAGTGATGTTTGGGATGACCTACAAACAATAAGGCTATTAAAGGGAAACCATAGGTCCTAAAAAATCAATTAAAATAAATAAAATAGAAAAAATTGATGAGGATGGAGCATGAAAATATTGTATTTAGTCTAGTAAAATTATTAAATTTAATAATATTTTTCATCTAATATGTAAATAGTGTTATTTTTCATGTGATGTATATTTTTTTCTAGATGAAGATGCATGAAATATGTTTATTGGAAGTAGATGGTACGAACTATTTTTTTCTATGTGCAATGCCACATTTGAAGCTTTTTATAATCAATAAAAATGATCATATTAATGATTTTTTTGTCCTTAATTAATAGGAACTGAGGAGATCTCATTCAGAGATTTAATTTAAAAATATATACCCTCATACTATATCTCAATGATGGTATTCGATGTTGTAATAAAAAATGATGGTTAAAAATTTTAAAAAATTGGGAGATGTTTCTTTAGGCTAAAAATAGATTTCCCCTCCTTCCCCCTATCTGGACATGAAAAATGGAAAAAAGCTTGGATGTCCAAAAAGGGAAAATATATTATAGAAGACTCGAAGACTATAACTAATATGATTTTAAGAATTTATTTAAGTTATTTTTAAACTCTTTATATTTTTTAATTCACCAATAAGTTTTTCAAATATTCTATAGGAAACACTTGAGGGGAAGATCACACAAGAGATCTTCATAACTAAGGGTAGGAAGGATATTTTGGCTATTTTATTATAAAATCATGAACACTGAGGTCATGTATGAGGATTCGAGTTAGGTGAATCAATTAAAAAAATATCATTCTAAGACTTCTTTAAGGGTGGATGTATATGATGGAAAAATAGACGCTTTAGAATCTAATTTTCAAGTTATGTGTGAGATGATGGAGTAAAGGATTATGTCATCATCATGGTCGATATTTATAGACAAGAAAATTTAGTTTTGGGCTTCATATCCCACTCCTCCACCACCGCCCTCATATCCCACTCTTACACCTCCTCCTCTACAATTTCTTATCTAATGTGAGTTATATATTGAGGATCCCCAGTATCATGTTGTATCATATGGGATCATATATTATATTAGGGATACCCCACATCACTAATATGGATATGGATCAACTTCGGGTAATGGTACATGATATTATAGATTTTGTAATGTCCTGATATTTTCGTGTAGTTTTTTTAAAATTATATGGAATTATTTTGAGGCCAGACGCTTTGATGACACCTGATTCCGAGGCTCGGTGAGCCTGTAATAGAATTTTGAACTTTTTTTAGTTCATTTAAGTAAATGTGTGAGTAGGTTTTTCTAACTTTTAAACCAGTTCTTGGATCAAAAATTGGAAGGAACTGTTGAACTCAAAATGTCAGGATTCGGCTATAAATAAATTAACTTCAACCGACAAGGATCGACCGAAAAAGAGAGTTTTCGGAATTTTTGAAAAAAAATAAAATAACTTAAAAATTTATTTTCTTTTATTTTCTCTCCGTTGAGAGGTGGCACGCCCACACTAAAGTGCGGCAATGAGGCGGCGATGATCCCCTTTAATGAGACTGCTTAATGGAAGCAAAACAGGCACGTTGTTTCATTAATGAAACAGTTTAAATGAAACACTACGATGTGTTTCTCTTTCAATGAGATAACATGTTGGGAAAATAAAATGTGTAATTATACTGACAAACCTATGGTGAAAACCCTCTCCAATGACAAATTATGAACACCATTGAATCGCTAGTGACATCAACACACCTCGAAGAATGGGACCAGAGGATGATGACCACTGATGGCTTCGAATGGAACTTGAATCCTCATGAATGGATCGCTTCAATGACAAACTCCAATGTGGTAATGGTTTTTTTTGTTTTAAATTTCCTTGTTATTTATTCTAAATGTTGAACACGGGTCAATCCACGAACAGGTTGATCCACAGATCGCTCGTTCTTGTGGGAGGGTATTTTTCTTGGGTTTTCTATAACAGGATTAATTATTTATTGATAGAAAGTAAATCCCAAACCTCCCTAATTTTAAACCTCTAACACGGAGGGCGTGGGTCAACATGAACAAGGCTTGATCCCCTCCGTCGTGTTATTTTTGTGCATTCTTTTTTACCACACCTCTGAAGTGGTGGAAAAGAGGATTTGAGGCCATCTCGGTGAAGATGGGATCACCTGGAGGTTGTAGGCATAAGAGGCGCGAAGAACGGACCACCGGAGTGGAACCGATAGTCCACGGAAGATCCCTCTAGTGTTTCAGCATGCGGAGGCGTCTGCAGGTGGGTGGCAGCATGCCACGACGGTGCACCGCAAGGAGCATCGTGGCCAGCTCAGGCTGCGGTGATGTTGCAGGAGTCGCCGACCTTCTTTCCAGTGGCTGGTGAAGGGTGGACGCGGCCACCCATCCACATCGGTGCATTGAGAATGTGGAATCGTGTCATGTCGCATGCATAAAAGTCACGGTCAACTGACCATAGTGGAGGAGCTGGCCTTGCAAACAACCCGTAGGGCAAGGGGATAAGACACGGCTTCCAACCGTGTCCTGGCCAAGCAAAACTGGTCCACCTGTGGTGGACTGGACAAGGTGCGAGCTGCCCCAGTGGGCCGGACAGGGCCGGACCAGATTCGGTTCAGGTCAATAGACCCAGTTCAGGTCAGTGGACCCCAGGCCGGGTCGGGTCAAGTCATTCTGACCATGTCGAACAGGACTCAGACCCAACTGGCCCCTTTTCAGAAAAACATTAATATATTTCAAATCAAGCGTATTATTGATGAGAAATTTGTAGTGTTGGAACCCTCGTGATTATGTGGATCTTTTGGCATCATCTATGAAGGATTTTATGAAAGTTTAATTACGATGAATGGGTTGAGGAGTGGTCCTCTCTGAATAAAACGTGCTACATGCGGAAACCCTACGGTTGGTTGAGACCTGAAGACTACTGAATAGTGGCCTTGTGTGGATCAGCTACGATGACCCAGTGGGAAGCGGTTCTATATGACTCGATAGGCTCAAGGTGGGGAGTGGATTTTTGTGACCCAGCAGACCCATGGTACTCGATAGAAGGAGTACCTCATCATGGCCAAGGTGGAAAGAGGCTTCTGTGTGATCTGGCATTCCCACAGTGGGGAGCGGCTTCTATGTGAACTATAATACCCATGGTACTTATCATGTATGAGTACCACAGTAGTCCAAGGATAGTGAGAAGAAGATTCTGTGAGACCTAGCAGACCCACTTTACTCATTGAGGAGGAGTTCTCCAGCAACCCAAGGTGTTTGATGATATGACTAATAGTCTTACTTTCCTACTCTAGATTATACCTGGTGTGAACAGTCTTGCTTCATGGTTTTCTTTGTGGATTTCTTTGTGGTCTTTCCTTGTTGGTTTTGTTTCCCTACTAATTATATTATTACACACCCCTACACGGGCTTCACCCATACATGTTGTGTCTGATGCATATGATTGTCTCCTTGATAGAGGACTTGGTGGCCTAGGACCCGGTGGTTCTCAGTGAGACCAGGCAGGAAAGGGGTACTTTTATGGCTTCTAGAAGCTTCTCTACACTTACCCATCAGGTGGGGTTTCTAGCGGATGGCTTTCAGAGTTTCCATATACTTTCCTGTTTTCAATTAATCTTTTGTTGGGTTTGTATTTTGGCTCATTTGACCTACAATTTGTATTTTTACTTAGTGGTTGTTTAGTGACATGCATGTTTATATTTTTATCTTTGAGATTCGATTACGTTTGCGTGCTTATAGGTACTCATGAAAATGCCTCCCACTTGCAGGTTCGTGCTTTCGATGCTCGTTGCCAACCCTTGGCCTTCAGGAGGCGAGCTTGGGGGATGTCACGACACAGGCCCCAGTGGATGTGTCATGACAAATTTGTATCATAGGTGGTCAATTCTACCTCAAATACTGAGAGTCTGTTGTTTTTTATTTGGGAAATAATTTTAAATGTTTCAATTTCAACTTTCAAATTTGGGGAGTCCAATGTTGGTGCGGCGGCCAACGTATCCATATACCCGGACCTTGAATTCTTCATTTAGAATCTGTATATAATCACTAGTTTCATGCATCATATAGGAATTGAGTTTTTTCTCATGTTCTTTTTGAATAAGATTCATCTCACCAGGTATAATCTATTGACTATGGTACATCATGATCTGTTTCAGGATGCCTCCATGCAGATAGCCAGCTAGGATTCCAATGGGTGACCGTGAGGACATTCCGCCTAGCAATGAGGTGTCGGCTCAGGGACCAGTGCTAGATATGGCCCCGTCAGGTGGTTCACCAGCGTTACCACCACCCATTTATTAGTATTTACTACTGACATTATCGGTAGAAGATGCATGTAGGCTCAGCACCTTGCATGAGTTCTAGATATGGAGACCTCCTAGGTTCAAGGGATAGATTGATCCTCAGGCTGTTGAGGACTGGCTGGAGGTATTGATATGGGTCTTCCTCTTAGTGAGTATGCTTCTTGATCAGATGGCAACCATAGCTGTGATCCTTCTTCAAGGCTCAGTAGGGAGATGGTGGAGCTTAACGATTCAGACTCTTGATGAGGCGACCCTCTCTTGGTATAACTTCGAGAAGCTTTTCTTGGAGAAGTTCTTCCCCACAACCTTTCCCTCAGTGTACATACAAGAGTTTCTTCACCTAAATCATGGTAGCATGTCCGTGGATGAGTACTCTACAAGTTTTACATACCTCTCTCGCTACTCCACAGACATGATGTGAGACCCTTTCTTTAGGGCCCAAACCTTTGAGCAGAGACTCATACGGGAGATCAGGGAATCCATGGTGTCTCTCAGCATCCTCACTCAGGCTGGAGTGCTGGAGTGATCTCTTCTTTTGGATAGATTCCTAGTAGACTAGGCACCGACAGCCGGAGCCACCATTAGACATCAAGCAGAAGAGTCTTCAGTAGTGAGTAGCAGGTAGCAGACACAAGGACCCAAGCATTTCAGATCCTTTACAGAACAACCCTAGGACTCGGGGTTAGTAGTACGGGACTCTTAGTGTAGAGGGAGTTAGTAGGGAACTAGGATGTGCTTCATGTCTGGCGGGAAGGGACACATGGCTTGTGACTGCCAGACCTGTTGTATAGATGATCAGCAGATGATCAAGGGACCACCAAGGAAGAGGTAGAGGTTTGAGCGAGGAGGTCCGCAGGGCGACAGATGTGGCAGGGGAGTAGGTCGAGTGGAAGGTGGTGGATGATGGTTCGATGGGCTACCCCCACCACCCCCAGGTAGTCCACCACAGGCTCAGGGATACAAAGGATAGGGGTGATTCTAGCTTCAGGAAATGGAGGCATATAACCACAGCGTGGCAGAGATGATTAGAGGTGTGATATGTGCCTTCTCTACCTTAGATGATGTCCTTATAGACATAGGTTCTAGTCACTCTTTCCTTACCATAGACCTCATTTGTGTCCTGAAAAATCCATTGGATCCATTGGCTCGATCCTTACAATTAGAGACTCCTACAAGAGGGGATTCGACAATTAAACAGTGGTTCCAGCAGTGTGAGATTACTCTAGGAGGCGAGAGCTTCGACTGGGATCTCCTAGTAGTGGAATCGAGGCCCTATGACGTCATCTTGGGTATGGACTAGTTATCTACAGTTCATTCTCTGATCGATTGTGTTATGTGTAATGTGCGGTGTGTCCGCGAGGATGGGACCAGGTTTTCCTTCACCGGTTAGAAGGGAATGTTTGCAGCACAGGGCGGACTTTCTCATAGGAGGGTGCTGTTGATCACTCACTAGTTTGTGAGCCTCACCCTTGGTGAAGTGGACAAGAGGATTCAGAGATTTCCTATAGTGGTGGATGAGTATGAGGATGTCTTTGCTAAGGATGTTCTAGGACTAACTCATCGCATGGAGTTAGACTTCGGAATCAACCTATACCCAAGGAAGGCACCAAAATCCACACTGGAATATCAGATGTCCCCCGTAGAGTTTCGTGAGTTGAGGGTATAGTTAGAGGACTTACAGGAGAAGGGCTTCGTAAGGCCCATCATTTCACCATGGGCATCCCCAGTGTTGTTTTTCAAGAAGGAAGATGAGAGATTGATGCTATGTGTGGACTTTCGGTGCCTGAACTAGGTGTCCATGAAGAACAAGTATCCACTACCCAGTATTGATGACATTTTTGATCACCTAAAGGGAGAAAGTTGGTTCTCGAAGATAGACCCCAGATCAAGCTATCACCAGCTTCAGGTACAGGATGAATATGTACTGAAAATAGCCTTCAGATGTTGCTATGGCTACTATGAGTTCTTGTTGATTCCCTTCAGCATGACCAATGCCCCAGTAGTGTTCACGAGACTCATGAACAGTATCTTCTAACCTTAACTCAATCGTTTCATGGTGGTCTTCATTGATGACATCTTAGTGTACTCAACGTCAGAAGAGGAGCATGCTAGACACATGTGGATAGTCCTGGATACACTCTGAGAGCACCAAATTTATAGTAATCTCTTGGAGTGCCAGTTCTGGATTCGGGAGGTCCACTTTCTGGGACACGACATCTTGGAGGTTGGAGTTGTAGTGGATCCGGTGAAGATAGAGGTAGTTCTTTATTAGGGGCCACCCTGGAGCATGATTGAGGTGTGGAGTTTCTTGGGGTTGGTTGGATACTACTAGAGGTAATTCCCGAATTTTCCCAAGTAGCAGCACCTTTATCATCCTTGAAACGAAATGGATATCCCTTTGTGTGGATGGAGAAGTTCCAGCAGAGTTTCCAAAAGTTGTGGCAGATACTGACGAGTGCCCCTATCTTGAGACTACCAAAAGATGGAATTGGGTATGTAGTCTTCTACGACACATCAGGGAACAGGCTGGGTTGTGTCTTGATGTAGGAGTGAGTCATGATTTCCTATGGCTCATGGAAATTGAGGCAGTATGAATAGAACAATGAAACCCCTGACCTAGAGTTAGCATTAGTGGTCTTTGCTTTGAAGATGTGGTGGCACTACTTGATGGGTGAATGGTTTACCATCTACTCTGACCACAAGAGTCTTAGGTATATCTTCTCACAAAAGTAAAGGTACTTGAGACAGCAGTTATGGATGGAGTTACTCCAGGACTATGAATTTGAGATAGTCTAGACTCTTGAGAAGGGGGATGTGGTGTCAGACGTGCTCAGCAGGAGTTCTGGTTTACAGCTGCTGAGTGAGGAAACAGAACAACTAGTCATGATGCATATATCCTTCATAGATAGTTATGGATCATCTTACCTTCAGTCAATGACTGCCACTACTTCACTCTTATAGTGTGTTATGAAGGCACATCTTATGGATGTTGACTGCAAGGCCTGACGTGCTCAGTTATCCTCAAGACAGGAACCTGATAGATTTTTGATAGGTGGAGAGAACGTCATCCTTTTTAGAGGACGCACCGTAGTACCAGTGATGTTAAAGGAGGATGTGTTGATGGATTTCCATACATCCCCTTTGGCGGTACATCGTGGTGTGGTGAAGATGTACTAGGACCTCCAATGTTAGTACTGGTGTCCGGGAATGAAGAAAGTGGTGGTAGAGTTCATTTCTTAATTCCTCACTTGTTAGCAAGTGAAGGTCAAGCATCAGGTCCCTGTAGGCTTAGAAAAACCACTTGAGGTACCAGAGTAGAAATGTGATGGTATCCTGATGGAATTCATGATGGGGTTACCACGCACGTCCAGGGGCCACGATTCTATTTGGGTGATCATAGACCGACTCACCAAGTCAGCTCACTTCCTAACCATCTAGGAGCAGGTATAGGTAGAGGGCTTAGAATGCCTCTACATCTAGGAGATAGTATGGCTTCATAGGGTGCCTTCGATGATTGTCTCATACTATGATTCATGATTTACATCTCGATTGTGGAAGGGATTGCAGGAGGTGTTCAGGACTCAGCTGTGCTTGAGCACAGCTTTTCACCCTCAGATAGATGGTTAGACATAGTGGACCATATAGACCTTATAGAAAATGATTCGTGCTTGTGTCCTTGATTTTGGTCATAGTTTGGAGGACCACCTTCCAATGGTGGAGTTTTCATACAACAACAGCTATCACTCCACCATTGGTATGGCACCATTTGAGGCCTTGTATGGGCGGCCATGTAGATCACCTATATGCTAGTCAGACCCAGGGGAATAATCACTAATGGGTCCATAGTTGGTACGGGATACCACTGATAAGGTGAAGATCATCCAAGAGTGTATTGGGACTGCACAGATCAGGAAGAAATTGTACACTGATAGAAGATAGAGGCCCTTGGAGTTTGAGGAGGTAGATCATGTGTTCCATCGAATCTCACCCTGATGAGGATTGTAGATATTTGATCGGGGTGGAAAGTTATCTTCAAGGTTCATAATACCTTTACAGATTCCTAGCATAGTTGGTGAGGTTGCATAATGCCTAGATCTTCCCCCATAGATGCACCAGGCACAAGAAAATTTTCACCTGTCGCATCTCAAGAGATACGTGCATGATCCATCACATGTCATTGACTGGGGAGAGCTGGACATTGATAATGGGTCGGCGTTTGTGGAGTTCCCAGTTGAGATAAAGGATTGACAGGAGTGATTCCTTCATGGAAGGTCAATTCCTCTTGTGCATGTTTAGTGGAAGTATGGGAATCTCCAGAAGATCACATGGGAGCGGGAGGCTCAGATTCAAGCTCAGTACCCCCATTTGTTTATTTAGCCTTGTTTTGGATTATGAGGACATAAAGCCCAATAAGGGGGGACTAATGTATTGTCCTGGAATTTCAGTGTAAAGTTTTTTAAAATTAAATTGAATTATTTCAAGACCAATTGCTTTGACGACAACTGATTCTGAGGCCTAGTGAGCTAGAAATAGAATTTTGAACTTTTTTTAGTTTATTTAAGTAAACTTGTGAGTGGGTTTTTCTAAATTTTAAAATGGTGCTTGGATCAAGAATCTGATGGCACCATTAAACTTAGAATGTCAAGATTCTCCTAGAAAGGACTTAACATTAACTAGTAAGGGTTGACCAGAATAGATAGTTTTCGGACATTTCAAAAAAATAACTTTAAAAGTTATTTTCTTTTCTTTTTTCACTGTTGAGTTGTGGAACACCATCACTACGATGGGTGACGAGGCGGAGACGAGCCCCATTAATGAGACTCCTTAATATAAGTGAAACAGAAACACTGTTTCATTAATGAAAAAACATAACAGAAATGTTGTAATGTGTTTCTCTATTAATTAGATAACATGTTGGGGAAATCAAACATGTAATCCCTTTAACGAACCTATGGTGAAAACCATCTCCAATGACGAACAACGAACGTCGGTGAATCACTAGTGATGTCAACGCACATCTAATAATGGGACAGGACGACGACAAATGCCAATGGCATTGAATGGAACTTGAATCCTCACGAACGTATCGCTTCAATGAAGAACTCCAATGAGGTAGGGGTTTCTTTGTTTTAAGTTTACCCATTCCTAATTCTAAATGACAAACGCAGGTCAACCCATGAACAGGTTGATCCGCGGATTGCTTGTTCTTGCAGGAGGGTGTTTTTGTTAGGTTTTCTATATCAGGATTAATTATTCATTAATATAATACCAATCCTAAACCTTCCCATGTTTAAACCTATAACACGGAGGGTGTGAGATGAAATGAACAAGGCCCGAGCCCCTCTGCCTTGTGCTTTTGGTGCGTTCTTTGTGACCACATCTCCGAAGTGGTGGCAAGGAGGATTTGAGGCCGTCATAGGGAAGATGGAATCCCTTGAAGGTTGTAGGCACAAGTGGAATAAATAACAGACCACCAGAGCGGACCCGGTGGTCCGTGGAAGAACCCACCGGCGGTCGCCAGCGGCAGCCACAGGTGGGTGACGGCATGCCGGAAGGAGTGTTGTAGCCGACTCGGGCCACAGTGGTGCGGCAGGAGTCGCTGACCTCTATGTCTGAGTCTAGCATCAGGTGGATGCGGCATCGTGTAGCATTACACGCGGAAAAGTCGTGGTCAACCGACCATGCTGAAGGAGCTCGCCCCGAGGATGACCCACAGGGTAGGGGGAGCGGACGCGGCTTCCTGCCACTTCCCGGCCAACCAGAACCGATCTTCCTGTGGCAGACCAAGAAGGGCATGAGCCGCCCCAACGGGCTGGATCTAGGTCGATTTGGTGGGATTGGGTTCTGTTAGTGGACCTCGGGCCGGTCTGGGTCGGGTCGGTCTGACTGGGTCGGACCGGACCCAAACCCAACCTGCCCCTTTTCAAAAAAACGTCAATATCTGTCAAACCGAGCATCTAATTGATGAGCTGTTTGTGGCGTTGGAACCCTTGTAATGAGGTGGAAATTTTGGAGTACTCTGTGAAGGATTTCATAGAAGTTGAATTATGAAGAATGTCTTGAGGATCGGTTCTCATGGAATCAAGCGTTCCATGTGCGGAAACCCTACAGTTGGATGAGACCTGAAGACTATTGAAAATGACCCTATGTAGATCAGCTATGATGGCCCAGTGGGAAGTAGCTCTGTGTGACCCAGTAGGTCCACTGTGGGGAGTGGCTCTGTGTGACCCGACAGACCCACGGTACTCGACGGGAGGGGTATCTCAGTATGGCCAAAGTGGGAAGCAGATTATGTGTGACCCGACATGCCCATGATGGGGAGTGGATTATGTGGGACCCAACATACCCATGGTACTTATCAGGGATGAGTACCACAGTAGTCCAAGGTTAGTGGGAAGCGACTTCTGTGTGACTCGGCAGGCCCATTGTACTCATTGAGGAGGAGTTCTCCAGTAGCCCAAGGTATTCGATGATATGACTAATAGTCTTACTTTCCTTCTCTAGATTATACCTGGTGTGAGATGTCTTGCTTTATGGTTTTCTTTGTGGATTGTTTTGTGGTCTTTCCTTGTTGGTTTGGGGTCCCTACTAAGTATATTGTTAGTCACCCCTACAAGGGGGCTTCGCCCGCACGTGTTGTGTCTGGTAGAGACGATTTCCCCCTTGATGAAGGATTTGGTGGCCTAGGACCCGGTGGTTCTTAGTGATACCAGGCAGGGAGGGCATACTTCTACGGCTTCCAGAAGCTACTCTACACTTACCCATCAGGTCGGGTTTCCAGCGGACAACTTTCATAGTTTCCTTGTACTTTCATGTTTTCATTTCATCTTTTTTTGGGTTTGTATTCTGGCCAATTTAACCTACAGTTTGTACTTTTACTCAATGGTTGTTTAGTGGAATGCATGTTTATCTTTCTATATTTGGGGTGTGGTGGTGTGTGGGTGTGTACAGGTACTCAGGCAAATGCCTCCCACTTATAGGTTGATTCCTTCAGCACTAGTCGCCGACCCCTGGCCTTTTGGAGGCGGGCTTGGGGGATGTCACGGCATGGGCCCCCGGAGATGGGTCATGATAGATTCATCAGCTAGAGTACTATTACATAAAGATGATGTTTTTATAGTTGGATAAAGTATTGAGTATGTTTTGCTTTGGTCATCTATGCATGTTTGAAAACTTACCACTGAGGTATGCGTAGTATATATCCTTTATTTCGTATTGGTGTTAAATCTGGTTTAATATTTTATCATGTATATATATATATATATATATATTATAAGAATGCACTAAATGTAAATACATTTTTTATAGAAAGAATAAAACATGATGAGGCCCCATTGACTTCGTATACTATTTTTTCTAAAGGAATTTTAAAAAATCAAAAAATTAATTTATTTCTTCATATATTTATGATATTACAATGAGTTCTGGTTTTTTTGTGATAATATTTTAATGATTTTTAAGAGAGGTATATTAGATCTTGTAACTACAGAGATATTGGGAATCATAATGATTCAAGTCTTTTCTTTTTTGGTCGAATATCATATTTATTTCAATTATATAAGTTTGATCTAACTTAATACTAATGTTGGTTTTTTATAAGGAATTTTTATAAAAAAAATTATTTAGTATGATACGACATCATTGTAACGATTCTTGGACTCACAATTTATTTTTCTAATAGTGAATAAAATAAAGGATGGGGAAATAAAATTATATTTTTCTACAATATTTTAGAATGATGTAATTTAGTGTTGGATATTTCCTTATCTTAATAGGTATAAAACATATATTTCATAAATTGTTATTTCTCTTAATTAAATAACCATTAAAATTATATTTTTTCATAATAGTGGTCATTGGATGTTTTGTGTTTCTATCCCTACGAAAATAAAGTTTACTGGTTATGCTTTATCCGTAGAGACGTGAAAGAAAATATTAATGAAATATTAGAAAGATGAGTTTGAATATTTTAATACTTATAGATTATAATATATTTTTATTTTATTTCATACTTATGATTTTTAGATATGGCATGAATACACTATGAACAGTCATTAGGAAAGGGAAAAAATATCAAATATGTGTGCGCAAAGGTGACTTCATTTAAGTACTATAATTTAGCATATACTTAAAATGTAATTTTCAATTGATAACTTATTTTAAAATATAAATTTCATCATCGATAAGTATTAATTGAATGTGGAAGTTATGTTCTGAGATTTATGTTTGAAATTATTAAAACTGGAACCGGTTATAAAATTCGATAAGATTAGATTTTAGTATAATATTTTCTTTTATTTATCTTATAATTATATTGAGAATACATATTGAATACCTTCCTTTTAATGTTTATATTTTTTATAAACTTCTACCTTATAATGAAAATGAGCTAAGTCATTTTTGATGAGCATGGGTGGATTGTTTTTCTAGTTTGATTCAATATCTGTTTATCTCAATTTGTAATATAGATTTTGAAGTTTAAATTTAAAATTGTTAAATTGCAGTAATTTGAAAGAAAGTTGTGAAGTAAATATTTTTTATATAATTGTACTATGATTCTATTTGCTACTAGTTTTTTGGTTTTTTCTTATGGTTTTTAATCTATTGTAGGTTAGGCAAGCTATATTTTAAAAATATATTTAAAAAAATTATTTTTTATGCCTTTTATTTTTTAACCAATGTAAAATATATTTCTTTACATCAGTTATAAAATAGATTATGTGAAAATGTCATCTTATTTTACTTTTTTTAGGGTTTTATACAATAGTTATTATAATAAATGACAAAAAAGATTATTGTGTTCATCAGTTAAATTAATTGATGAAAACTTATTTACAACATCACTTGAAATGATTTCACTAATTAATCGATGTAAAAAAACTAACGTGGAAGACCCTTTTCTACACTAGTGGTTGTTGAAGTCATTGAAATGATCCACCATTAGCTTTCCTTCCGACATTTCATGTCGAATAACCTCTGTATTACTAACACTTTTTTCATCATCATCAGCTTCTCTTACATATTGGTAAGAATTTTAATATGTTCTAAAGCTGTTTTCACCACGGTGACAGACTCCACAGTCGCAACCAACTCAGTCATGCCCCAACGGGCAAAAGTACATCGGGTTTTTAGGCCCAAGGGGGTTACATGGTATAGGTGAGTCATCACCCACCACTGAGTGCCTTTATGTACTTCCCCATCCATATGCCCAAGTGTAACTGCACATGGGATTTCGGGCCAGTTCCACACGGGGTAGAGGGTTCACCAGTGATTTATTCAAGCATCTCAGGCATTGCCATAGCAAGGACTCGAACTCATAACCTCGGTGATAGACTTCACAGCCGCAACCAACTCAACTAAGCCCCTACGAGAAAAAGTACATCGAGTTTTTAAGCCTAGGGGGTTACACAGTATTGGTGGGTCGTCACCCACCACTGAGCACCATTATTTTATTTATAGTTTTATTAATATATATAATTATTATATTCATTATAATTTTATAATTATTTAAATATATCTATATTTATTTATAATTATAATTATAAATATTTGAATTTATTTATCAATAGTTGTATATATTTAAAAATATATTTATTTAATTATATATAACATTATAAAAAGAATAAATATATTTTTTATAATTTTATAATTATTTAAATAAATATATATTTATTCATAATTATAAATTTTTATTTATTTATTTATTTATTTATTTAAAATTTATAATAAATATATATTTAATTATATTTATAATTATAAATATATATATATATATATATTTATTTAAATAATTATAAAATTATAAAAAATATATTTACAATTTTATAAATATATATAATAAATATATTTACTATAATATTATAATTATTTAAATATATCTATATTTATTTAGAATTATGATTATAATTACTTGTATTTATTTATAAATATTTGTATATAAATATATATTATTAATATATTTATTATAATTTTATAATTATTTAAATATATCTATATTTATTTAGAATTATAATTATAACTATTTATATTTATTGATAAATATTTGTATATAATTATAAATATATTTATTTAATTATATATATTTACAACTTTATAATTATAATAAATATATTTATTATAATTTTATAATTATTTACATATATATATTTATATATAATTGTAACGATAAATAAATATTTTTATAAATATTTTTATATAATTATAATTATTTATTTATTTATTTATAAAATTATAGCAGATGTATTTATTGTAATTTTATAATTATTTAAATATATATACATTTATTTATAATTATAATTACGAATAAATAAATTTAAAAAATATTTATATATAATTAATGTTTTATAATTATAAATATAATAAATATATTTATTATTTTAAAGAAATAGTCATTGCATCTATTTAGCCCCCCTCCAAAGCTCCGGAAGTTCACAGAGCCTTTGCTGATGACTCTTTCCAACATGGGAAAGGAATATTAGATATGGATGTTAAGATGGTTGGAAACTCATTGGGTGATCAATCTCCTCATGCAGTTGTTATTGAGGACTCCGCTGATCAGCAGATTACAGAAGAGAAAATTATCATTGCTAAAGACCGTAAACATAAAATAAAACTGCACATGGAATATCCGAGGAAGGTTGGTGCTCGCTCTTGCTCAGATGATACTACTCATGATCAAATTCAAGTGCACGGATGTTCAGTGGATGTGGGTATCCATGGGTCCTCGTCCAAAGGCATCAATAAGGGATTGGCTTTAGCTTCCCCTCATCCTGCGCAAAGGGATGATGGAGTGCCTTTTAAATGGTTTTCCCAATCTGATGTGCAAGCAACTCCAATTAAGGAGCAGACCCTTGTAATGACTCAGATTTTTCCATGTAATTTTTTTAAAAATTATATGGAATTTTACGAGTCCGCGAAATTTGACGGCGCGTGATTCCAAGGCTCGGTGTGCCCGAAATGAATTTCTGAACATTTTTGTGGGCACATTCAGTAAACACGTGAGCGGCATTTTCTAACTTTTGAACCATTGCTTGGATTAAAAATCTGAGGGCACCATTGAATCCGCAGTGCTGGGATTCGCTTAAGAGAGGTTTCACTTCGACCACAGTAGGTCCGGAGAAGAAGTTAGTTTTTTTAGAACTTTTAATAGAATAAATAAAATAACTTTATTATTTTATTTTATTCTATTCCTCTAACGGAATAGCGGTAAGGTGGGACCGATGATGTGTCAAGCCAATAAATAGCTTGACCCTCCAATCAAAGTAACAACAACGTTGGGGGAAATTAGGAAGCTTCCTATTAATGAGCCCCAATAACTCCTCACGTTGTTACTTACTCTCCCCCTCTCCTATAAATATAGAGCTTGGGGGAGGGGTATCAGACAAGCTTTTCCAAGCAGCGAAGTTCTGTTGGAGTGCAGTAACGTCGAGCCCTTACAGGACGGAGCCAACCCCGGCAGGAGGTGACGTGCGACACCGAAACCCCGAGACGGAGTTTGACATTCAAGCAACGGTGAGGGAGCTTGTTGCGGGAACGACGAACAACGAGACTCCCACAACCACGCGTGCCCTCCAACGTTTCAAGGTAGGGGGTTGCGTTGATTTTGGTTTTCCCCTCTTTCTAAAAAGATAAGAACGGATCAACTCACAAATAAGTTGAACGAGTGTTTTATTTTATTTTTTTATATGTGGGAGGGTGTGCTTATCGTTGGGGTTGGGAATTGAAACCGAGGCATGAAATTTAGTTAAACTTTTCCCTAAAACTCCCACGGGTTTATCTCTAACGCGGAGGGTGTGGGGTGACACGAACAAGGCCTGAGCCCCACCGTTCTTGTGTTTTATTTTGTAATTGCCTTTTCTTGAAGATTGCGACAACCCGAAGCAGGGCCTACACCAGCGAAGAACGCGATTCCAGGAAATTGAAAACGCCGACAGCGCAGGAAAGCGGGCCACTGGTGCGCGACTGGCGGCCCGACGAACACCCTGTCGATGGCACCGGTGCTGGCACCGGCACACAGCGACGCGACAGCGGCACGCGGCGGCACCGACCGCGTGTCCGGCGGAAGACCGGCCACCGCCCTGGGCGGCGGAAGAGAAGAGGAGGGGCGCGCCCCCGGCGGCGTGCCCACGCGACAGCAGGGATGCGGCCTACGATGGTCGTGGTAGGAGCAGGGGGTCGCTGGTACAACCGGCAGCCGGTGGATGGGGCGTGTGCCGGCAGCGCACCCGTCAGAGGAATCGCGGCCCGTCGGCCGCGGTGCGGAGGAACTCGCGGCCCGTCGGCCGCAGTGCGGAGGAACCCGCGGCCCGTCGGCTGCGGTGCGAAGGAACCCGCATCCCGTCGGCCGCGGCGTGGAGAAAACCGCAGCCCGTCGGCCGCAGCGGCAAGGAACTACGGCCCGTTGGTCGCAGCGTGGAGGACCTGCGGCGCCACATGGTGCCGCGTTGGGTCAACCCCTGAGGGTTTGACCCGCTGACGTGGCCCCGTTCCACGTCAGCCCTACCCGAATGCATCGTGTGCGGGTGCCCCTGGCGTCCGGGTGTCCCTGGCGCGCCCGGCGGAGGAACCGCGACCCGTCGGCCCCGGCGTGGAGGAACCCGCGGCCCATCGGTCGCGGCGCGGAGGAACCCGCGGCCCGTCGAACGCAGCGCAGAGGAACCCGTCGGCCTCGACGAGGAGAAACCGCGGCCTGTCGGCCACGGCGCGGAGAAATCGCGGCTCGTCGGCCGCATCGTGGAGGAACCGTGGCCCTTCGGCTGCGGCGTGGAGGACCCACGGTGCCACATGGCGCCGTGTTGGGTCAACCCCTAAGGGTTTGACCTGATGACATGGCCCTGCGCCACATCATCCCTACCCGGACGCGATGCCTCCGGGTGTCCTTGGCGGCTCGTGCCACCTAGCGGGCCGACACGAGGACCCACGACCCAGCGGCCTGACCTACGACCCAGCCGGGTCAGGCCGGGCCCAGCGGGCTGGCTTAACCTAAGTCGGGTCGGACCCGAGTTAGGCCGGGTCAACCCAGGTCAAACTGGATCGGCCCATGCCGAAACGTGTCGGGCCGGTTCGACTGAGGCGAACCGGACCCGAACCCAGTACCGACTTTTTACACAAAACATGCCCTAACTTCCGAATCGGACGTCCGTTTGATGAACCGTCTACAACATCAGGATCCTTAGGATAAGGCGGTCCTTTTTGGGATGCTCCACCTGAGTTTTGGGGAAATTTGGGGCAAGGCCGGCTCAGATCGAATACGAATCAAACCAGGCCCTCGGCACCAAAACGCCCGTATCTCGCAAACTATGCATCTGATTGACGAGTCGTTTGCAGCTTTGGGACTCCCTTGAGGAGACGAATCTTTTGGCATACTTTGTGGTTATTTCCATGGATATCAAGATGCAGTGAGTGGCTTGACGAGCTGTTCTCCCAAGCAGACTACGTATGAAACCCTGCGGTTGGCTGAGACGTGAAGACTGCTTGACCATTGACCCAGTGGGAAGCGACTCTGTGTGACCCAGCAGGCCCACGGTGGGGTGCAGCTCTATGTGACCCAGCAGACACACGGTACTCGACAGGAGGAAGACCTCAGTTCGGCCAAGGTGGGAAGCGGCTCTGTGTGACCCGACATGCCCACGGTGGGAAGCGACTCTGTGTGACCCAACATGCACATGGTACCCATCAGGGATGGGTACCACACCAGTTCAAGGTTAGTGGGAAGCGGCTCTGTGTGACCCGACAGACCCACTGTACTCAATCGAGGAGAAGTTCTCCAGTAGTCGAGGAGTTTGATGATGTGATGACCCTTCTATCCTTGACCTAAAGTGATACCTGGTATGAGCTGACTTGTGTTGTGTACTTTTGATTCATGTTGTGTGGTTCATCCTTTGTAGAACACTAGGAGACCTACGGGGGTCTCGGGGTCACTACTGAGTATCGTCATACTCACCCCTACACGGGCTTCGCCCGCACCTTGTTGTGTCTGGTGCAGACGACGTACAACGTTGATCGAGGTTGAGGGAGCTAGGACTGGGCGGTGCTTAGAGCTGGATCTTTTTGACGTGACGTGACGCTGGGACTACAGATCGTGAGTTGTGCCTACCCTTCAGATAGGATCTGTAGTGGATGATCCAGGAGCTGCCTTTCACTTTTCAGTTGTTTTTTACTTTTTGAGTTGTACTTGTACTTTTTCCAGTTGGGCTTGTATTCCGGCCCCCTTTATTTTCAGCACTCTTTACTACACCAGTTTACTTCATAGTTGCTTTTGTTGTGTTCTAGTTAGTGTGGTTGTCTCTTGTTGTGTTCTGCTCTGTGAGTTGTATAGGTTTAAAGGCAATGCCTTCCCATTTTAGGGTTACACCTTTCGGTGCTAGTCGCCAGCCCCTGACCTATGGAAGGTGGGTTTGGGGTAGTCACGACACGGGCCCCGGGGGACGGGTCGTGACAACCCTCTTGTCAAAAAGGGAAGAGTCGGAAGGGGCTTGGCAACCAACCAAGACTGGGCAGTGGGGTTGGCATCCAAAAAATTATGGTCGAGGGCGTGGTTGTGATGATTGGGCTGGTGCACGAGGGTGTAGCTAGTCTCCCAAATGGCTCACCATGGAGCAACAAAAGCATTTAGAAAAGTACGATCAGCTCATCACTCAAAGGAACTCACAGTCAGACTGGGAACTGCTGATGATGATGATCACTCTGATCATGATGATGGGAATGACCATGTTATTGATTTGTAGCTTTTCTTTTTGGATGAGGGCATTCTTTGTCTTCCGTCGTTCATCCTCTTTCATCTGTCATCTTTATCTTTTTAATAATTTTTTTAGGAGGGTGTTTGCCTATCTCCTGAACCTTTTGAGTATATTTATTATTTAAATATATTTATTGTAATTTTATAAGTATTTTTGAGAGCATAATAGATTCATAGGTATAACATGAATGAATTATGTACCTAGTAAAGTATAGATAATAAAAAACAAGTCGACACATATGAACAACATGAATAATAAGAAATGTGTAATGTGGAAATGAGCATTCACGATGAATACATAACATATGTGCATGTCAATTATACTCACATCAATATATTTATTGACCAAATTCATTGGAAACATATATTTATCTAAATATATAATTAATTATTTATTATTATATTTATAAATTTATATATTTAAAAAGTATTTTTATATAATTATAAATATAATTAATATAATAAAAATAATAAATCTAATAAATAAATTTATTATTTAATGAAATTTATTATAATCTTATAATTATTTAAATATATATTTATTTAATTATAATCTTAGAAATACTTTTTTTAAACATTATATATATATTTGAATTATTAAAAAATATATATTAATTATAAACATGTGTTTTTTATTTAATGTATACAAATAAACATTATTTTTTAATATAAATTTAATAATTTTATATAAATTAATAATATTTTTTATTAAAAACTTATATCAGCCCTGATATATAAACTCTTTATCAGCGCACTTTTTAGCACTGATAAATGGTAGATTTGTCAGCGCTTTTAACTAACGTTGATAAAGGTCCTTCTTTTATCATCGCTTTTTGTTTAGCGCTGATAAAAGTCGACGCATTTCTTTACTGGATCTGTGAGGGAAATTTTTTTATTTCATTTAAGATTAGAGGGGATAAAATAATTAATAGAAAGTTGTTCTCACCTTTAATAGGAAATGGAAGGTTGATAGCATTAATTATATATATGGACTTGGTGTCTTTATAAAATGATGTCGTGATTGGATTTCTGGTGGCAATCAACATTGGAAGTTCGTCAAGATTTGTCCGTAGTTGTCATGTTTGTAGTGGTGTGTGCGAAGGCAATGGTGAATGAAGTGTTGATGATGACAAATGATATGACTACGACGCATGTAATACGTACATTAAAAATATGGGGTATGACTAGGATTCAATTTTATGACCAGCGTCATCAGTCGGATCGGATTCCCATAGAGTGAAACCATGCAGGCCTCCACCAGGGATTCACCCACAAACTCCCACCCACCAAACAAAATCCCACCACAAATCCCACTCCCACGCTCACGTAAATCCCATCATCCTCGTACCATGTTTTTCCATTATCACCATCGCCATTCTCCTTCTCCCCAAAACCAATTTCAGCACCGTTGCAGTTGGGCAGAGGAGCACCACACAACCCTGCGTTCCCCGAAAACGCAGACGCATCAAGACCTTGCACTTGCGTCGCCCCCGGGATTGGCCCCCCAAGATTGTTGAACGAAACGTTGAACTCTGACAAGAAATTGAGGCTCCCAAGCGACTCCGGGATATCGCCTGACAAATGATTCCGAGACAGGTCCAACATCTCCAGGTTGGAAAGACCTGAGATTTGATTCGGGATTTTTCCAGAGAATCCATTGTTGCCGAGATCCAACTTCACGAGGCGTTTCAGTCGACCGATCTCGGCGGGGATTGAGCAGCAAAGGTTGTTGTTGTGCAGATCGATCATTGGCTGCATGTTCGAAATCTGATTGTATGTTCTTCTGGCATCCCGTATAAACTTTGGCAATGGAATTGGGCGAATTATTGGCAGGTCCGGATAACTATGGTCAGTGAAGGGGAAATTGCGCTGCAGCGCTGATAGGGCGGTAAGTGTTCGAGGGAATTCTCCTGAAATCAAGTTATCACGTAAGTTGATTGAGAAGAGGCTTGGGAGAGTCCCTAGCCAGCTGGGTATGGAACCTTTGAGTTGATTGTCACTCAACTCCAACACCCTCAGCTTGTGGAGCTTTCTTAGCCATACAGGCACCTGACCTGTGAGCTGGCAACGGTTAAAGCTTAGAAGTTGGACATTGTGGAGGCCAACCAGATCAATATTGGGTAATTCCTCGTTTATAAAGTTCAATGTCATCACTACAACTGTGAGATTTTTTAAGTACATCAGAATCCTTAGCGTTTCTGAAATGTTGGTCAATCCACTGGAACCCATTGCAAGGAATGTGAGGGATTGTAGAGCCAGCATGTCCGATGCAATCCACCCTTTCAAATTGTTGTGGGATAACCTGATCGCCTTTAATGACTTGCATGAATAAAGACTCTTGGGGAATTGGCCTGTAAAGTAGTTGTAGCCAAGACCAAGCTTTGTAAGCTCCTGTAGTTTTGAGAAATCCATATCCTTCCTTGAAATGAGTTGTCTAAAAGATTCAGCTGCTTGACATTTGTGCAGTTGAATAATGAATTAGGAAGAGTACTGCTAAAGTTGTTCCTTGTAAGAATCAGACTTTCTAAATTGGACAACTTTCCAAAATCCTGAGGGAGTTTGCCACTGAGGTTATTGGAGTGGAGGTCAAGGATAGTGAGTTTAGAAAGGAGAACTATGCGGCTGTCTATGGATCCCATGAGATTATTTGATGGTAATGTAAGTTCTCTCAATCCCAAGGCACCATAGATTTCTTTTGGAAACTGTCCAGACAACTTGTTAAAGCCTGCATTGAAGACCTCTAATTGTGAACATGCTCCAAGCCCCGCTGGTATCTGGTCATTGAATGCATTGAAGGAGAAATCCAACACTCAGACAACATTTTGTTCGTCACAAATAGAACCAGGGAGAGAACCCGAGAAGCGATTGTAACTAATGTTGAGGTGAACCAAATTCCTTGATGGTCTAAAACTGGCTGGAAACCCCCCTACAAGATAATTAAAGCTGAGATCAAGTATCTCCAAAAAATACAAGGATGCAAAGAGGTCACTCGGGAGTTGGCCACGAAGTCTGTTGGTGGATAAATTGACGTGAGAGAGTTGTGTGAGATTTGGCAGAAAAGGGCAGATGCCCCCCTGGAGGCCCTTTGAAGGAAGTGAAAGATGGGTAACATGGCCATTTTGATCACACAGAATGCCTTCCCAGTAACAACAATTGAGGGTGGATGTGTGGTTAAGAAGAGGAAAGGTGGAAGGAATGAAAGAATGGAAAACGCGGAACAGAGATTGGTGTTGTGTGACGTTGCAAACTTGATGTGAACACAGAGCAGGGGAGAAAAGGAGTAGGAAAAGCAGGGCGGATGATGGTAGAGAAGGGTGATGGCAGAGAAGGTGAAGAGGCATGGCTAACATGGGGATGTCCAGATCGGTGAATTTGGGGAAAATAAATAGAGGCGGCAACGAGGCTCAGATATTGATCTCAGGCATCCCCATCGAGAAATTTCCTTCATCGTGACGGTCGATATTGACAGGGACACACTAGGTGCACAGACAGCACTTCCAGTGAACAGTGGTGCTTTTACGCTGCACTCGCAGCCAACCCGAACTTGCCGCAAACGATGGTGCGTTCAAGGACAATGATGTTGGGAATTTGTCTCCATTTCCCACCTAAAACACATGGAGAATACCACCACGCGGCATCACCTACTCTAGCGTTTTTATTTTTTCTTTTTAAATGGTCATAATTCTAATGACCCCAATACCCTCACGCGAAGGTGTTCAACCATTTGATATCATCTCCTCATGTATATTTTTTTCTTTTCATAATCTTTGATATAATATAATATTTTCAAATGTCCTCACAATTCCAATCCATAACCACCAATTTTATCATTACATTCATATAAATAAATCTAGATCCATATATGATATATTATGTAGTATTTTTTTTCATATTACATGGAACATTGATAATGCAAATTTCTCAATGAGGATTTATGCTTAAAATCTCTCATTGGAGATTTTCATATCGATAAAAGGTTCGCATTGGTGATAACGTATTGAAATTCAGAGTCCATTTGAAAATAATATATTAGATCAAAGATTTTGTGTGGAAAAAATAATAATAGTAATATGTATGTATATAATTATAATAATATATATATTTATGTATATGTATGTTTGTAGGTAGTTCTTTTGTTTTGAAAGGGAAATAAATTAAATAATGTTTATATATATTTATTTGTATGTATTTACATTGTGTACATAATCATGTAAGAATACATTATATATATATATATATACACAAATTAGTTTATTTATAATTTTTAGATATATTTATTGATATGTTAGCACATAAAATTTAATTACTACATAAAGTGTATAAAAAAATACATTCTAAATCACATGCAAAATTTATTTATTGTATGTATAATATAACGTCCCGACTTTAATCAGGTACAAACCATTTTAAATTTTGTTCTCTAATTCCTTAAAAGAGACCAAGGGCACGCGTCGGCGAACCCCGCTGCGGGTCCGGGCAACTATTTAGATAATTTAAATAACTACAAAGGTTTTATGAAAAATGTTATATCATGCTTTAGCGCGGTGTTCGGGATTAAATTAAATAATTAAGGATAGAAAATAAATACAAATAGATTTAAAGAAAATTTAAAAGAATGCAAGAAGGGATAAAAGAAAATTTAGAAATAAAATAAAAAGGGGGTTACGGAAAAAGTAAAAATAATTAAAATAGGAGATTACCATTTTTTATTATTTTTATCTTCTGATGCTGTAAAATTTTAATTAAATTCAGGGCAGGGAGAGAATGTGAGTCTCGTATTAAGGGCCACACATGGACTCTCCGTTCCCGATTGGTTACCACTACGCGTCGGGGGCAGTGTCTTAGCCTTTTGTAATGTCTCGGATTTTCCGTGTATTATTTTTAAATATTATATGGAATTATTTCGAGACCGGGCGTGAATACGACACATCATTCCGATGCCCAGTGAGCCCGGAAAGGTGGTTTGAACTTTTTTAAGTTAACTGAGTCGATATGTGTGTGTGGTTGTGGCAGTTTCCAAACGGATGCCCGGATTAAAAATCTGAGGGCACCGTTGCGTCCGGGACGACGACTTTACCTAAGAACGAGTCTAACCTTGACCGGCGCGGGTCGATGGAAAAAATTAATTTTCAAATGTTTTTAGTAAAATAAAATAAAATAAATTCACAATGTTTATTTTATTTTTTTGGAAACATCCGCTGCAGCGCGGCGACGAGGCAACTGTTTCTTTAATAAATGCCAAGTCATAATGACTCAGAAACGACAAGCTAGAATCATTAATACTGCAACGTATTTTGAATGTCAAACATGTTTCCCTTTTTATTGGGATAATCGAATGTTGCTCGTTGGCAAGGATTAAAAAGAAACTCTGGAAAATCCGTGGAGCTTTGGAGCAAACTCTCAGCGATGAACAACGACGAATCGAAGTTGAGAATCACTGCGCCAACGGGGTTGGAGGATCTCGACGACGACGGTAGCACGACCCCATCCTCAGCGATCGATCCCAGTTGAGGTAGGGGTTTGTTATTTAAATTCTTTTCCCCACTTTTGATTTAAACGACGAACGCAGATCAACAACGAACAAGTTTATCCGCGGATTCGTACATTCTTGCGGGAGGGTTTTACTAGGATGATTCGGGGAATTGATCCATGTTGAATTGTTGTTGTTTGATTATGCTCCGTTTAATCCTACTAATGGGAGCAGATCAACGCCGTGACGAATGACGTCAGAGGTTCTTTTCTCGATTTGTTCATTGGATTTCTTCCCCTTTCTTTTCTCCGTGCATTCTTCTCGTTCTTCATGGGGTGAGGAACAACGGATCTTTGCACATCCGTTTTGCGATGCAACGATCCCAAATTGAAGATTCGACACCACAAAGACCTTGCGGAGGTGCGACGACGATAGCAGACGATGAATCGGACCAGATCGGGAAGGGCTGTTCTTCGAGCGTTCTTTGCGCGGGTGGATCGTTGCACGTTTTCAGAGCCGATCGGAGGTCCGAAAACAACGGAATCGTCTTCATGGTGTCGGGGCGACCAAAACCTGGGAGTTTCATGGTGATTGGACGGTCAGATCGAGGAACGGGACATCACGGAATGCGCGATGGCGGAGGTTTGTGTTTCTGGAAATTTCCAGAATACACAGCATGTATCTCCGAAGAACACGCCATGTGGACCAGCTCAGCAGCGGCTAGGGTTTCGGGCGTCAGATAGGAATCACATGGCGTGTGACCCAGGACACACGGTGTGTTGGACCTTCCCCAAAGCTCGACGTGTATCTTGGAAGGTACACAGACATGGGTTGGACTACAGGGCTTCGGAACACGGCGTGTACTCTATACACAGTATGGCAGAGGCGGTTACGCGGGACTCGACGTGTATCCAGGGGATACACGGACACGGGATGGAGTACACGACCGTGTACTCCACCACACGGCCAGGTGTGGCCGGTAACGCAGGTCACCCCGTGTACCCAATACATGGGTTAGCACATGGGTTGAGGTCGTGTACGGGCACACGGTCGCGTACATGGAGCCGACCCTGGATGACTCGGACACGGTGTGTACTCCGTACCACACGTCGTGTACTGACTTTTCTACACGACTAACCTTACAACACGGGCCGTTGTACACGGGCAGTACCTGGGGTCTGAAGACACGACGTGTGAAATTTCTACACGCCGTGTACTTTTTGGAAAATGGATTGGTCTTCTTGTCCACCGTATCCTGGACATGTTTCGTTTGGTTTAGTGCCCCTTTTTCTTGTTCCCTTGAAGGTCAGACATCATTTCCTTCTACAGGATTATGATCCCTTCAGCAGGACTTTCTGTGATAGTGTCAGACATCCATTTGTGAGGCCCGGATCGAGATCCTCTATCCATTCTTAACCCTAGGTAGAGTCAGGCATCGACGTGACCAACTCTACCGGGCGCCGATCCTCTACCTAGTAGGTGAATTCTGGATGAGTCGCGGTATCCACCATGGCCCTGACTGTGATCCTCATCCGTGTATCGTGATCTTTCCCCACTCAGGAGTGTGTCTCCTATAATGAGTGTATCTATCTATCTATCGTGACCTTTCCCACTCAGGAGTGTGTCTCCCGTAATGAGTGTGGCTACCTCTTCTGGCTTTCCTCGACAAATGACGCTTCTCAGACGGACGTCATCAGAGCTATCAGACTCATGGAGTGAGTTCTCCCAGAACGAGTGCTTCGTGGATTCTTCGAACTGAATCCCTAATGGGGGTATGCGGTTGTGCGACTTGTCTCTAGACCGTGGGTCATGGTTTTGAGTATATCTGGCTTGTGTTTCTCTTGCTATATGTTCTGTAGACATATACTGTGTAGAGATGACTATACCTTTACTCCGTGTATTGCTTTTTGGTTTTTGGTGTCCTCTACTGAGTATTGTTATACTCACCATTGCATAGGCTTTGTCCGCACGTGTCGTGTCTTGTGCAGACGAGCAGCCTTTTGATAGAGTCCAGGGTGGACCAGGACAGGACCGAGCTTTCTGAGTTCCCTATAGGACGAGGCGTTCCTATGGCTACGAGAAGCAGTCCCAGTACCTCTTTGTGTTTACAGGTTGTACTTTGCAGTTTTCAGACTCTTGATATGCTGGGCTTGTATTCTGGCCTAGTTTACTTTCAGTACTTTACCTTCCGTCGTACTCTATTGGTTGGGTTTAGTTGTATACATGCATTTTGTTCCTTAGGGTTTTTACATTTTAGAATTTGTGGGCTTGGAGATGTGTGTCTGTGTATATGTTCTTAGGAAATGCCTCCCATGTTAGTAATATGCCTACTCGGTGCTAGTCACCAGCCCTTGGCCTATTGGAGGCGGGCTTAGGGAGTCACAGAGCGGGCCCCACTGGGATGAGTCTTGACTGAGTGGTATCAGAGGAGGTCAGTTCTACCTTAGGACCAAGAGTCTATGAGATGGGTTTGGGGCAACAGTGTTAAGTGTTTCGAGCTTGGCTTTCAGGTCAAAGACTTCAGTGTTGGTGCGGCAACCGACGTATCCATACACTAGGACTCTGATAACCTACTTTTCGACTCGGTACATGAAAACACTAGTTGCGGGAAAGTAAAAGAATGGTACATGCATCATATAGGAATGGGTTGTGTTTTCCATATCCTTTGTTTCATCTATCCAGATATACTCATTGACCATGGTACATCTTGTTTCATTACAGGATGCCTCCACGATGCATACCCGCTAGGATTCAACAGCGCGATCATGAGGATGACCCCCTCAGTAATGAGGCTTCGATACAGGGACCCGTTCCCCAGGCATTTCCCCTAGGTGGTGCACCTACTATGCCACCACCAGTGGAGCAGCCCGTGGTACCTGCAGTACCGACTGACGAGGGGCGCAGACTTAGCACGCTCCATGAGTTCCAGAGACAGAGACCCCTCAGGTTCTGAGGCGAGCCCGACCCTCAGGTGGCTGAGGACTGACTTGAGGCGGTAACCAGAGTTTTCTGTTTAGTGGGGACACCAGTGGACCAAATGGTGATCCTAAGAGCGCGCCTTCTTCAGGGTTCGGCGGGATGATGGTGGAGTCTGACCACACAGACTCACGACGAGGAGACTCTTTCGTGGAAGAAGTTTGAGTGACTCTTCAGGGAGGAGTTCTCTCCAGTTACGCTGAGAGAAGTGCGCATCCAGGATCTTCTTCAACTCCAGTAGGGCAATTTGACAGTATTTGACTATTCATCATAGTTCACCAACCTCACACGGTGCTTGATGAATATCGTCAGGGATCAGTACTTCAGAGCTCGGAACTTCGTGCGAGGTCTACGATGGGACATCCGAGCTAGTTTCATGACTCTATGCATTTCGACTTATGCTGGAGTGCTCAAGAAAGCCTTGGTGATCAAGAGCTTCTTGACGGAGCAGAGATAGCCGACGACAGTCAGCAGCAGGCAGACAGGTGTGGAGACCGCGACAACAGGGAGCCGACATCAGGCACAAGGATCTGGACATGGGAAGCATCATAGGAGGACCCAGGACAGAGTATCGATAGTCCATGGCTCTCAGGCTGGATCCAGTCAGCGTAGGGAGAAGCGATGCTACGCATGCGATGGTAGGGGACATCTCGCTAGAGATTGTTCGACCCATCGAGCTGCTGACAGGGAAGCGGTAGATGAACCACTAAGGTAGAGGCAGAGAGTGGAGCAGACAAACCCTCTAGGCGGAGGACATGGCATAGGAACAGGGAGAGCTACAGGTGGTGGCAGACGCTTCGACTTACTTCCACCACCACCCCCAGGAGGTCCGTACCAGGCTTAGGGATCTGGGGGACAGGGATGGGGACAACTGCATGCGGTCAAAACGTACGACCCAGGGACTCTAGGGATGATTCAAGGTACGATATGTGTCTTTTTATACCTTATTTTCCGTACTTATAGACACAGGTGTCAGTCATTCCTTCATAGCCACATGTCTTGTGCGAAACCTTTAGATTCCAGTAGAATCGTTGACTCGATCCATACACTTGTAGACACCTACAGAAGGAGACTTGACGATCACACACCTTTGCAGATAGTGTGATATTACCCTTGGAGGTGAGAGTTTCGGTTGGAACCTCTTGGTGGTAGCGTTGAGGACTTACGACGTCATTCTCGGTATGGATTGGTTATCTTCGGTCCATGCTCATATTGACTGTTTTAGGTGAAGAGTGTGGTGTGTCCACCGTGATGGGACAAGGTTTTCCTTTTTCAGTGAAAAGGAGACCCATGCAGCACATAATGGGCTCATGCATAGGAGGGTGTAGCCAATCACTCATGAGTTGTCTAGCCTTACCCTTAGAGTAGTAGATGTTGTGAGCTCTCAGTTCCCAGTAGTAGTGGTGGAGTACGAGGACGTCTTTCCCGAAGATGTTCCAGGATTATCTCCCCGCTGGGAAATTGAATTTTACATCGACTTACACCCAAGAACGACATCGATTTCATCACCAACATATCAGATGGATCCCGCAGAGCTTCACAATCTGAGGGTGCAGTTGGGGCATTTACAGATAAAGGGTTTCATGAGACCCAACGTTTCACCCTGGGCGGCCCCAGTCTTGTTTACCAAGAAGGCATACGGAGGTTTGAGGTTGTGTGTGGATTATCGATGCCTGAATCAGGTAACAATGAAGAAAAAGTATCCACTACCAATGATTAACGACCTCTTCAATTAGCTGAGATGGGAACAGTGGTTCTCGAAGGTTGACCTTCGATCAGGTTATCACCAGTTACGAGTATGGGACAAGGATATACTTAAGACGACCTTAAGATGCCGCTACGGTCACTATGAGTACTTGGTGATGCCTTTCAGCGTGAAAGATGGCCCCACAATGTTCATGGTACTGATGAACAAGATTTTCAAGCCATACATGGACCAGTTTGTAGTGGTCTTCATCGACGACATCCTTGTGTACACGGCGTTAGAGGAGGAGCACGCGAGACACCTGCGGATAGTTCTAGACATACTATGGGAGAACCAGCTTTATGGGAATCTCTTGAAGTGACGGTTATGGATTCAGGAGGTCCACTTTTTGGGACATGTCATCTCAGAAGATGGAGTAGTGGTGGACCCAGCCAAGGTGGAGGCAGTGTTAGCATGGGAGCCACCTCGGAGCATGACGGAGGTGCAAAGCTTCCTTGGGTTGGCAGGATATTACCAAAGATTCATTCTTGATTTCTACTGAATATCAGCACTGATGATAGCCTTGACCAAGAAGGGGAAACCCTTCATGTGGATGGAGAAGTTCCAGCAGGATTTCGAGTAGCTGAGATAGAGTTTGACGAGCACCCCAATCTTGAGATTGCTAGAGGAGGGTGTCGAGTACATTGTTTTCTACGATGCATCAGGGATTGGGCTTGGCTATGTACTGATGCAGAGGCAGGTAGTGATTGCTTATGTTTTGTTCCATATTAGGCCACAAGAGTAGAACTATACGACCCATGATCTCGAGTTGGCTGTGGTAGTCTTCGCATTGAAGATGTGGCGACACTACCTTATGGGTGAATGGTTCATTGTCTATTCTGACCACAAGAGCCTCAAGTACATCTTCTCACAGAAGGATCTAAATCTAAGGCAGAGGAATTGGCTAGAGTTCCTCCAGGATTATGATTTTGAGATCATCTATACTCCTGGGAAGGGGAACAAGGTGGTGGATGCTCTTAGCAGAAGGTCGAGCTCACAGCTGTTGAGTGAGGCGACAAAGTAGTTAGCCACATTGTAGTTATCCTTAATGGATGGAGAGGATATAGCTTACCTACAGTCAATGGATGTCACCCCTACACTCTTACAATGAGTTAGGGAAGTGCATCTTGGGGATGTTGACTGTGAGACTTTACGTGCTCAGTTATCCACAGGACATGCTCCTGATGGATATTCGCAAGGAGGGGAGCATGTACTTATTTTTAGAGGACGCACTGTTATACCAGTAGCGTTGCAGGAGGAGTTCATGAGGGTGTGTCATACATCCCCCTTGGAGGTACATCCTAGAGTGTTAAATATGTACCAGGATCTCTAACGATAGTTCTGGTGGTCATCCATGTAGAAGGCAGTAGTAGAGTTTGTTTCCCGATGCCTCACATGCCAGCAGGTGAAGGCTGAGAACCATATTCCAGCGGGATTATCTCACCCCTAGAAGTTCCAGAGTGGAAGTGGGATGGAATATTGATGGAATTTGTAACAGGATTACCACGGATGTTCAAGGGGCATGATTTCATCTGGGTGATCATTGATCGACTCACCAAGTCATCCCACTTCCTAGCTATCAGGGAGCAGAGTTATGTAGAGAGCTTGGGACGCCTTTACGTGTGGGAGATAGTTCGGATTCATGGAATCACTTCAACAATAGTCTCAGACCGAGATGCCCATTTCACATCCCAGTTGTGGAAGGGATTGCAGGAGGCTTTTGGGACTCAGCTACGCTTGAGCATAGTGTTTCATCCTCAGACTGATGGTCAGACGGAGAGAACCATTCAGGTTCTGGAGGATATGTTGTGAGCCTATATCTTGGACTTTGGTCATAGTTGGGAGGACCACCTACCACTGGTGGAGTTTTCATACAATAACAACTACCACTCCACCATTGGTATAGAACCATTCCAGGTCTTGTACGGGAGACCCTTCCGGTCACCACTTTGCTGGACTGACCTCGGAGAGTCAGCACTCATGGGTCTAGAGTTGGTACAAGCTACCACCGAGAAGGTGAAAACCATCCAGGAGCATATGAAGACTATACAGAGCTAGTAGAAGTCTTATGCTGATAGACGACAGAGTCCTCTGGAGTTCGAAGAGGGAGACCACGTCTTTCTTCGGGTCTCACCTTGACGAGGGTTACAGAGGTTTGGCCGAGGTGGAAAGATATCTCCGAGGTTCATCGGACCTTTCTAGATACCATATAGAGTTGGTGAGGTGGCATACCGCCTAGCTCTACCACCAAAGTTGCATTGGGTACATGATGTATTCCACGTGTTGCAACTAACGATGTACGTGCATGACCCATCGCACGTCGTCGACTGGGGTGAGCTGGACATCAAAGATGGAACGAACTTTCCTGAGTACCTGGTGGAGATCGAGGATCAGCAGTAGAGGATCCTTCATGGGCATTCTATTCCCCTAGTGTGCATTCGGTGGAAGAACGGAAATCTTCAGGAGAGCACATGGGAGAGGGAGGCTCAGATCTGTTCCCAATACCAACATCTTTTTGAGTAGCCTTTATTTTGGATTTTTGGGGACGTAAAGCCCCAAGGTGGGGAGAATGTAATGTCTCAGATTTTCCCTATATTATTTTTAAATATTATATGAAATTATTTCGAGACTGGGCACGAAGATGGTACATCATTCTAAGGACCAGTGAGCCTGAAATAGTGGTTTGAACTTTTTTTTTTATGTTAAATGAGTCGGCATGTGTGCACGGTTGTTCAAGTTTCCAAACGGATGCCTGAATTAAAAATATGAGGGCACTGTTGCATTTGGTATGATGACTTTACCTAAGAACGAGTCTAACCTCGACCAGAGCGGGTCGAGGGAAAAAGTTAATTTTTGGACATTTTTAGTAAAATAAAATAAAATAAATTCGCAATGTTTATTTTATTTTATATGGAAACATCCTCTGCAGTGCGGCGACAGAGAAACTGTTTCTTTAATAAATGTGACGTCATAATGAAATAGAAACAACAAGATGGACTCATTAATATCGCAGTATATATTAAATGCCAAACACATTTCCCTTTTTATTGGGATAATCGAATGTTTCTCGTTGGCAAGGATTGAGAGGAAACTCTGGAGAATCCATGGAGCTTTGGAGAAAACTCTCAGTGAAGAACGACAACGAATCGAAGTTGAGAATCATTACGCCAATGAGGTTGGAGGATCTCGATGACGATGGTAGCATGACCCATTCATCAGCAATCAATCCCAGTTGAGGTAGGGGTTTGTTATTTAAATTCTTTCCCTGCTTTTTATTTAAATGACGAATGCGGATCAACCACAAACAAGTTGATCTGTGGATTCATTCGTTCTTATGGGAGAGTTTTACTGGGATGATTTGGGGAATTGATCCATTTTGAATTGTTGTTGTTTGATTCTTATCCATTTAATCCTACTAACGGGAGTGGATCAATGCTGTGATGAATGATGGTGGGGGTTTGTTCCTTTATTTGTTCATTGGATTTCTTCCCATTTCTTTTCTCCATGCGTTCTTCGCATTCTTCGCAGGGCGAGGAACAACGGATCATTGAACATCAGTTTTGCAACACAACAATACCAAATTAAAGATTCAACACCACAACAACCTTGCAGAGGTGTGACGACTATAGCGGATGACGAATCAGACTGGATCGAGAAGGGCCATTCTTCGAGCGTTATTCGCACGGGTGGATCATTACATGTTTTTGGAGCCGATCGGAGGTCCAAAAACAATGGAATCGGCTTCGTGGTGTTAGGGAGACCAAAACCTAGGAGTTTCATGGCAATCGGACTACCATATCGATGAATGAGACATCACAGAAGGCACGACGGCGGAGGTTCGCATTTTTGGAAATTTCCAGAATACACGGTGTGTATCTCCGAAGAACACGCCGTGTGGACCAGATCAGTGGAAGTTAGGGTTTCAGGTGTCATATAGGAATCAAACAGCGTGTGACCCAGGTCACAAAACATGTTGGACCTTCCCTGAAGCTCAGCGTGTATCTTGGAAGGTATACGACCACAGGTTGGACTACACGACTTCGGAACACGGCATGTATTCTCTATGCAGCATGGCAGAGGCGGCTACGCGGGACTCGGCGTGTATCCAGGGGATACAAAGACACAAGATGAAGTACAAGACCATGTACTACACCACATGGCCAGGTGAGTCTGGTAACACAGGTCACCTCGTGTACCCAATATACAAGTTGGCACATGGGTTGAGGCCGTGTATTGGCACATGGCCGCGTACACAGAGCCGACCCTAGATGACTCAGACATGGTGTGTACTCCGTACCACACATTGTGTACTGACTTTTCTACATGACCATACTTACAACACATGCCGTTGTACATGGGCAGTACCTGGGGTCTGAAGACACGGCGTGTGAAATTTCTACACACCATTTACTTTTTGGAAAATGGATTGGTCTTCTTGTCCACCGTATCCTGGACATGTTTCATTTGGGTTAGTGCCCCTTCTTCTCATTCCCCTGAAGTCCAGACATCATTTACTTCTACATAAGTATGATCCCTTCAGTAGGACTTTCTGTGATAGAGTCAAGAATCCATCAGTGAGGCCCATATCGAGATCCTCTATCCATTCTTGACCCTAGGTAGATGTAACATCCCGGTTCCGGGTGCCACTCAATGGTGCCCAGATCCTGATTCACCACATGAACTCAAGTGAATTTCCCCAAACGCCAGAGGCTGTCGACTAGCAGTGAGATACCATGTTTGATAGTGGGGAAACTAAGCACTCATTTTTCAAAGTGTAGTGCAATGGAATAAAATAAATAGCATACAACAACAGCGGAAGCAATAAACCATAAAAATTTAATATAACAACTGCGGTAAAGGATAACCAGCCAGATATATATATGATGCAACATGTCTCAAGTTCTAAGAAAATAGCCAGAACATGTTACACAGCAGTGTAGTACAACTGAAGTACAAGTACAAAAAGGCAAAACAAAATAGCTAGCATCATAGCAAGCCTAAGCCCGGTCCCATGCTCCCCTACTCCTCAGCAGCAATCAAGTACCTGTATAAGGAACCTTGCCCTTATCTACACCTGTATAAACATAATCTATTTGGGCCGAAAAGCATGAACCAAATAGGGTGTGAGAAATAAATCCCAATAGGCACCCACCAAAGGCCCGTGCCCAACTGCGTGAAAACATGCAACAACAGCGTGAAAAAGTAAAATGCAATAAAGTAAGCAGTACTGAAAGTAACCAACTTAACCAGTTATATTGCCATTTTAATATCCATTCAATCATTTAATTTAAAATATCACCACAATGAATATTCTAAGTAATAACAAATTTCCTCAGACACGTAAACTCCTACCCTTGGGTAAAGAGAAACCAACACAAGAATCTTCCCACAGACATACAGATATTGCCCATAGGCGTACGAGGTATCACCCACAGGCACAGAAGAAGTTTCCCACAGACTAAATAGTACAGTGCCCACAGGCTAATCACAACACTACCCTCAGGCTAAACAGGTAATCGGGCCATGCCCAACATGTAACCAGCAATATACAAGTAATTCATCTCAAGGAAATTCTATAATCATTATTTTAAAGGCATAATATAAACAAGGCATACCCTCAGGTATCCTGGACAAACAACTAAACAGAGGAACGCACCCCCGGGGTGGTCCTGGATCCAAGCGGCAATCCCAAACAACATTTTTATATCACATTCAACTACCTATAAAATTATAGGTACTTAAAATAGCCACAACCTCAATGACATGACACCTCAAATATGGGTTCGTAGCTCAAAAACACACAAAAACGCACGACAGTTGGAAAATAAACACCAAGCCACCTACATTTAACACCAACGAACGATATACATGAATGTCGATTCCATAAAAGCCCAAGAATGATGTAGATATGACGTAGAAGAAACTCCGTTTAAACTTAAATAACTTATATTAGAGGAAGACTTGGTAATAACTACTCTAGGAGAAGGGAGAACTCACCCGTGAGGTTCCAACGAGATCGTCCAAGGCAGAAACGGATTCCTGATGTGCACTCGGAAGATCTCCAAAGCTCCAGCCTTCCTCTCCCGAGCCCTCTTCCTGTTCTAAGCCTTCCCTATGAACAGGGGAGGCTACTGCCCATTTTAAGCGAAAAACAAGGTACACGGTGTGTATTTCCAAGTACACGACGTGTACTTACCATTTTTTAACTGTTCCTTTGGCGGTTTCCCACCAGCGTGGCACTGTTCATCTGCTGACATGACTACACGGCATGTCTCCTTGAGTACACGGCATGTTCAGTCACACAGCTGGCCAACACCTTACTATTCACCTGCCGACATACTACACGGCGTGTAATGGACCACTACACGGAGTGTAGTCGGTCTTTACACCCTTTTTTGCCAACATGGCTACACACCCTGTGTACTCATCCCACATGGAAAAAAGTACACGATGTGTACTTCCAAATTTTGGGATTTTTTCCCATCTTCCATATTTTCTCAAAAACACTTAAGGAAAAGAGAAAAGAAGGACCCGTACCTCAAAAGTAAGAACCAGGTTCTTAAAAACTCCCCCCTTAAAGCGATTCGTCCCTAAATTTCCCTTCCAATGGTGGAGAAGATAAATCCATGAACAACTCTAGCCACTGAGAACGTACATCGGTCTCTCACTCACAGGTTTCGTTCTGCACTTGGCCATACTGCCATAGCACCCGTACGAGAGGAACTGACCGGCCTCAGAGAACCATCATGCTCCTATCAACGATACGAATTAGATGCTCCTCAAATGTCACATCAAGCTGAAGCTCAAACTCCTTGGGCTGAAAGATGTGAGGCGGGTCTGAATGATAGCGGCGCAACTGCGATACATGGAAGACATTGTGCATGGCTCGGTACCTCTGTGGTAACTGAAACCGATAGCCAACCGGCCCGACTCTCTCCATAATCTCAAATGGCCCCACATACCTCGGTGAAAGCTTACCCTGTACCCTGATCCGCCTATGTCCCAACCTCGGTGAAACACACAAGAAAACCTGATCCCTGACCATGAACTATAAAGGTCTTCTACGATGATCAACATAAGATTTCTAACGAGACTGTGCGGTAGCCATCCAATTCTAAATTAACTGGGCCTGCTTAGAAGTCTCCTGCATGAGACGTGGTCCCAGTAAAGCTACCTCACCTGCCTCTAACCAGCACAAGGGTGATCGGCATGACCTACCATATAAAGCCTCATATGGAATCATCTCAATAGTTGCTCGAAAGATGTTATTATAGGCAAACTCGACTAGGGGTGTATGCTTCTCCCAAGATCCCCCAAAGTCTAGGACGCATGCACGGAACATGTCCTCAAGCACCTGTATCGTATACTCTGACTGGCCATCGGTCTGAGGGTGGTAAGCTATACTCATAAGCACCTGTGTACCCAGTGCCCTCTGAAAACTCTACCATAAATGAGACATGAAACGGGTGTCCCTATCTGAAACGATAGAACGAGGGACCCCATGAAGACGTATGATCTCTCGGATATACAAACTTCCGAGCTTGTCAACACCTAAGTTCTCCTTGATCGTCAAGAAGTGTTCTACCTTCGTGAGTCTGTCCACAACAACCTACATGATATCATTACCTCGAGATGACCTCAGAAAACCAGTCACGAAGTCCATCGCGACATCATCCCACTTCCACTCTGGAATGGGTAATTGCTGTAACAGTCTGGCTGGCCTCTGATGCCCCACCTTCACCTACTGACAGGTGGAACACCTCGTAACAAAACCAGCTACATCACTCTTCATACCTGGCCACCAGTACTGACGTCTCAAGTCTCGGTACATCTTGGTAACCCTAGGATGAACTTCCCAAGCTGAAGCATGAAACTCCCACATAATCTCCTTGCGTATATCCCCTGGAACCCACAATCGTCAATGGAAACACAGTATTTCATCATCGCCTATCGTCTAACCAGGAGGAGGGTCCTCACTTGCCACCGAATCCCATAGAACTAGGCCTTCCGAAACAGATAGATATCTCATCCTCACTCTATCTAGGAGGGTAGAAGTCACAAATACAGATGAAAGATAGATCTGCCCCTGACTGTCGTGCACCTCCAGATGCATCTCAGAGAACAAAGTCATGAGCTGCCACTCATCACTGGCCTCCTACAAATCCTGTATCTAAGTATTTCTGCTCAGTGCATCAGCTACTGCATTACCTTTACTAGGTGTATAGGTAAGCTCGAAGTTGAAGGACTAAAGGTATTCAACCCACCTTCGCTGTCTCAGATTCAAGTCATGCTGAGTAAAGATATACTTGAGACTTTTGTGATCGGTGAAGACCACAAAATTTTCTCCCAAGAGATAATGTCTCCAAAAGTGCAACGCATGCACAACTGTAGCTAACTCGAGATCATGCGTCGGGTAATTCCTCTCATGTGGCCTCAACTTCTGAGACCCGTACACAACAACTTGACCACCCTGCATCAACACTGCTCCCAACCCAATCCCTGATGCATCATAGTAAACTGTATAGCTCTTCCCCTGCTCTGGGAGTATCAGGATTGGTGTTGATGTCAACCTTCCCTTCAGGTACTGAAAGGATACCTCACAAGCTTCCGACCATATGAACTTCACACCCTTCTTAGTCAAACCCATCAACGGTGCTGCTAAGCGGGAGAAGTCCTGGATGAAACATCTGTAGTAACCAGCCAGCCCCAAAAAACTCCATATCTCAAACACGTTCTTAGGATGCTCCCAGGAAACTACTGCTCTCACCTTCTCTGGGTCTACTGAAACCCCTTCCTCTGTGATGATATGACCTAGGAAGTGAATCTGGTCCATCCAAAAGTGGCACTTTGAGAGCTTAGCATATATCTGACGCTCTCTTAGTGTATTCAATATGATCTCAATATGGGTGGCATGGTAGTGTCGAGTATGAGAGTACACCAAGATGTCATCCATGAATACTACCACGAAGGAGTCCAGATAAGGATGGAACACACGATTCATCAGAGCCATGAAAACCGCTGGCGCGTTTTTGAGTCCGAATGGCATAACTGTATACTCGTATAAACCATACCTGCTTCTGAAAGATGTGAGAGTTATATCATATGGTCTAACACACAACTAATGATATCCTGATCTCAAATCAATCTTCGAGAACATTCATGCTCCATGAATTTGGTCAAAAAGATCATCAATCATCCGTAAGGGATATCGGTTCTTAACTGTCAACTGGTTTAGATTCCGATAATCCACACAGAGTCTGAGGGTATCATCCGCCTTCTTCGCAAAGAGGACCGGCGAAACCCAAGGAGAAGTACTGGGTTGGATAAAACCCTTTGCCTGTAACTCCTATAACTGCCTCTTGAACTCCTACAACTCAGGTGTGGCCATCCTATAAGGAGGAATGGACACTAGTGCTTCCCCTGGCACAAGCTCAATAGAGAAATCCACCTCACGCTCCAGAGGAAGACCTGAAAAGTTGTCTGAGAAGACATCCTAGAAACGATCAACCACTGGAGGGAAATCCTTCTGACAAGTCCCCTGGTTGTCCAGATATAAACTCGCAATCTGGGCTGTGACTCCTCCTCTCCCACGATGCTCTGGTCCAGCTCGACTCACCTGAACATCCCATTCTCCCTTGTATAGAAATTTTCCGTGCTCTGGTGACGTGAAACTCACCCTACGACGATAGCAATCTACAAAGGCTCAAAAGGGAACCAACTAGTCCATCCTGAGAATGATGTCATAAGATGTCATCTCTAAGACATAGAGGTCCCAAAGAAAGTGACACCCACCAACCTCAAGGGGGTACTCTTTGCAATGACGAACACCAGCTGTTCTAGTCCCCAACGGAGTGTCTAGAGTCATGATATCAGAAGAAGTAGAAACACAGAGCCCAAGGATATCCACAACGGGCACAAATATAAAAATATGTGTAGCACCCATATCGAAAAGTACTGAAGATAAAACAGAAGCTACTGGAATAGTACCTCTGACAGTAGAAGATCTGGGATCCTGCTCATGCTGGGTCTGTTGCACCGCATATGTCTGCCCAGTGCCACGGCCCTGCGACACAACCTGAATACCCTGAGCTGTCCCGCCCTGCTGCCTCTGAGACCCTGGTGTCTGGCTACCATGGCCACGACCACCATCTCTGCCTGCACGCCCTGACATATTCCAGTTCCCTGACTGGTAAGAAGCCACTGGTCCTGCTCCCGCATGCGGAGTCTTCAAAGAACCCCTATCACTAGACATCGGTGGAAACTCCCTACAAAAGCACTGTAGATGACCCATCCTTCCGCAAGCTCGGCACTCCACTGGGTCTCGTGGACACTTTGGCCTCTTATGACCCTCTCTACCACACTGGTAGCACAAGACCTGGCCACTTGAAGCATTCTTCTGACTGGTACTGCCACCCTGAGAGAATTCCATATGTCTCTTCCTCTTACCAGCATAAATAGTACCAGTAACTGGTGCTGAACCACCCTGGCCCACACCACTAGATTCCCATAGGTTTCTCTCTGTAATCAGCGCCTGATTTACAATAGTGTGTACTGAAGGAAACCTGAAAACGTTCACCAGTGCTTAGAGGTCATATCAAAGACCATCCTCAAAGCTTCTGGCTCTCAACATCTCATCACCCACTAGAACGGGTGCAAAACACTGAAGCTCGGTAAAGCGAGCAGAATAATCCATCACCGACATAGCGCCCTGCTGCAGATTCATAAACTCCCAAGCTCTATCTACCCTCAGCGTCTCGAGAAAGAAGAAGTCATAGAAGACTTCCTGAAAATCTTCCCACGCCATGTCTTTGTGATGCTCTGACTGGGTGGTAACATCCCACCACCTCTTAGTGTAATCACACAACATATATGTCGCGAGCTTGACCCTCCGCCCTAGAGGCGTCTCAAGATGCTCGAAAATAGTCTGTATCAATCCTATCCAAGACTCTGCAGCCTATAGTCCTCCATCCCCTGAAAACATAGGTGGATGCTGCTGCTAGAAGATACGTGTCAGCTCGACCATAGATGTGGCAGCCGGTGGTGCTCCCTGAATGGCCTGCATGAACCGCATAAAGCCTTCATGGAACTGCGCATCTGCGTTTGTGTTCGGTATAACGACTGGAACCACATATGGCTCTTCTAGAGGATCAACTGGTAGCCCATGGCCCACCATCTCCGGAGTATACTCATTTCCTCTCTCCTGGAGAACAACGCGCGGTCATCTCGATGGCATGACACTACAAGGTCAAACACACACCTTAAAAACAAGATTAACAACGACCAAAAATGAAGAAACCCAAAAGGGAACAGGAGAAATAAGGCACTTAAAATTTGCAAAAACAAGACTACATGGCGTGTATACTGACTACACAACATGTACTTGACTTCTCTTCCCCTGCCCGGGTTCTTCTACACGACTGAGCCACACAGATCCCATTGAACAAAACTACACGGCATGTATATAACCTACACGGCATGTATTGTATAATTTTACAACTGCCTGTGTCATTTGTGACATGGGCAACTACTCATCTTGACACTACACGGTGTGTTACACCCACACACTGTGTATACACCACCCCGTTTCCCAGTCACACGGCTAAGTCCACACGGTCTGTCCTCGGACAAGACTACATGGCATGTCCCACAGGTACACAGCGTGTACTATACGAGCTCCGCTGACCCGTGTTGTTAGTTACACGACCGGATACACGGATCACCCTACACGGCGTGTTCCATATACACACGGTGTGTACACGAAGGGATTTCCCCGACCTGTGTTGTTCGTTACACGGCTGGGTCCCCAGGTCACACTACACGGCGTGTTCTTCATAGACACGGTGTGTTCAAGAAACGATTACACTGGCCCGTGTTTGTTAGTCACACGACCAGGTCTCCAGGTCAACACTACATGGCATGTACATCTGGTACATGGCGTGTTTGCCCCAAACATTTCCATTCCCCGTGTCTCCGCCCACACAGTTTGTGACACGGGAAGATACTACACGGCGTGTACTCTGGGTACACGACGTGTACTCAAAAAGTTTATTTTTAGTCCCGAAAATAAGAACATACACGGCATGTCTAAAGTACTACACAACGTGTATACTGTGTTTCCAGAAAGTATGCCTCAGAAACTCCTTCGGAACCCAAAAAATATCGCAAAACAACACCTAAGTGTCAAATTCCAATCCGTGAGAACCCATACTCCCCACGAATCAATGTTTGAAATCTTATCTGTGTTATAACAAAATAAACAGTCAATGATTCACCAAAGTCCAGAAAATGGGGGCCCATACTCCCTAAAAACCAAAGTTTGGAATCCATTCTATAAACATGCTCACACAATAATACCGTATCACATAGTAGGTATTTATTAAAGCAGCTATCACAACATCATGCTTTTCTAGCACAATAACTATCACAACAACATGAAATTTGTAATGCACCTACATGGAATGGAACTATGCATGGCATGTGATTTCTAGAATGTGCCTAAATGATGCATGAGATGGCATACCCTCATATCATTGGGTTGCAACTAAATATAACCCAAGGATAAAATATAACCAACACAATCACAAGTGCGTCACCCTTCGGTGAAAATAAATCAACTGTAAAATTGAAAAATCAGTAAAATTGCAATATGAGGTAACTTGGATTTTCCCTGTACATGGGTTAGATACTCCTGAGCACAACTTATTACCAACTACCGTTCCCGTCCTATCCCTGACTAAGGATCCAAATAGTAAGTCAAAGAAAAGAGCTCCTCTGATACCACTTTGTAACGTCCCGGTTCTGGGTGCCACTCAACGGTGCCCCGATCCCGGTTCACCACATGACCTCAAGAACATTTCCCCAAACGCCAGAGGTTGCCGACTAGCAGCGAGGGCCCAGGTCTGATAGTGGGGAAACTATGCCCTCATTTGTCAAAGTGTAGCGCAATGGAATAAAATAAATAGCATACAACAATAGTGGAATAAATAAACCATACACATTTAATATAACAACTGTAGTAAAGGATAACCAGCCAGATATATATATATATATATGATGAAACATGTCTCAAGTTCTAATAAAATAGCCAGAACATGTTACACAGCAGCGTAGTACAACTGAAGTACAAGTACAGAAAGGCAAAACAAAATAGCCAGCAGCATCACGAGCCTAAGCCTGGTCCCATGCTCCCCTACTCCTCAGTAGCAATCAAGTACCTGTATAAGGACCCTTGACCTTATCTACACCTGCAGAAACGTAATCTGTTTGGGCCGAAAAGCATGACCCAAACAGGGTGTGAGAAATAAATCTTAGTAGGCACCCACCAAAGGCCCGTGCCCAACTATGTGAAAACATACAACAACAACGTGAAAAAGTTAAATGAAATAAAGTAAACAGTACTGAATGTAACTAACTTAAACAGTTATATTGACATTTTAATATCCATTCAATCATTTAATTTAAAGTATCACCATAATGAATATTCTAAGTAACAACCAATGTCCTCAGACACGTAAACTCCTACCCTCGGTTAAAGAGAAACCAACACAAGAATCTGCCCACAGGAATACGGATATTGCCCGCAGGCGTACGAGGTGTCGCCCATAGGCACAGAATCAACTACCCACAGGCACGGAAGAAGTTTCCCACATGCTAAATAGTACAATGCCCATAGGCTAATCACAACACTGCCCTCAGGCTAAACAGGTAACTGGGCCATGCCCAACATGCAACCAGCAATATACAAGAAATTCCTCTCAAGTAAATTCTACAATCATTATTTTAAAGGCATAATATAAACAAGGCATACCCTTTGGTATCATGGACAAATGACTAAACATAGGAATGCACCCCCGGGGTGGTCCTGGATCCAAGAGGTAACCCCAAACAACATTTTTATATCACATTAAATTACCTATACAATTCTAGGTATTTAGAATAGCCACGACCTCAGCCACACGACACCCCAAATATGGGTTCGTAGCTTAAAAACACACAAAAACACATGACAGTTGGAAAATAAACACCAAGCCACCTACCTTTAACACCAACGAACGATATACGTGAACGTCGATTCCAGAAACTCCTAAGAACGACATAGATCTGACATAGAATAAACTCAATTTAAACTTAAATAACTTCTATTAGAGGAAGAATTGGTAAGAACTACTCTAGGAGAAGGGAGAACTCACCCGTGCGGTTCCAATGAGATCATCCGAGGTGGAAACAAATTCCTGACATGCGCTCGGCGGATCCCCAAAGCTCCAGCCTTCCTCTCCCAATCCCTCTTCCCGTTCTAAGACTTCCCTATGAACAGAGGAGGCTACTTCCCATTTTATGTGAAAAAAGGTACACAGTGTGTATTTCCAAGTACACGGTGTGTACTTCCCATTTTTTAACTGATCCTATGGCGGTTTCCCACCAGCATGGCATTGTTCATTTTCCGACATGACTATACGGCGTGTCTCCTTGAGTACACGGTGTGTTCAGTCGCACAATTGGCCAGCGCCTTACTATTCACCTACCGACTGACTACACGACGTGTAAGGGACGACTACACAACGTGTAGTCGGTCTTTACACCCTTCATTTCCAACATGGATACACGCCCTGTGTACTCATCCCACACGGCCAAAAGTACATGACGTGTGGAAAAGTACACGGTGTGTACTTCCAAATTTTGGGATTTTTCCCCATTTTCCATATTTTCTAAAAAACACTTAAGGAAAAGAGAAAAGAAGAACCCGTACCTCAAAATTAAGAACCGGGTTCTTATAATAGAGTCAGGCATAGACATGAACAACTCTACCAGGCATCGATCCTCTACTTAGAAGGTGAATTCCGGATGATTCGCGGTATCTGCCATGGCCCTGGCAGTGATCCTCATCCGTGTATTGTGATATTTCCCCACTCTGGAGTGTGTCTCCCATAATGAGTGTATCTATCTATCTATTGTGACCTTTCCCACTCAAGAGTGTGTCTCCCATAATGAGTGTGGCTACCTCTCGTGGCTTTTCCCGATGAACAATACTTCTCAGACAGATGTCATCAGAGCTATCAAACTCGTTGAGTGAGTTCTCCCAGAATGAGTGCTTTGTGGAATCTTCAAACTGAATCCCTAACAGGGGTATGTGGTTGTGGGACTTGTCTCTAGACTGCGGGTTGAGGTTTTGAGTATATCTGGTTTGTGTTTCTCTTACTATATGTTTTGTAGACATATACTTGTTTCGCGCGGAATCCGGGGATGACCTCCTGGACGGGAGATTCAAACGTTCCGATCGGTTTCTAACGGGTTTGTTCGTAGAACCGGAAACATCCAATGATTCCACATCCGTTTGGACCTACTTTCCAAAGGCAGGCGCTCATTAGCTTGTGGGCTAATGAGGCTTAGGAATTTGCATTGGTCGAGAGGATGGGAGGTCGGACTCATCACACCTTTTTGAGGGGAATTATTGTCTACTCCGGGACTCTCTTTATAGATTTAAGTTAAGTTCGTGAATCCTTATTACATTACCAAGTATAAAATGAGCTTTCCTTTAGTTTTAACAATCAATGATTAAATATGCAAGAAATTTAGAGAATCTTTTATATGTATTCGAGGTTCTTCATCAATATAGAATCATCTATATTTGTTTAGAGATTCTTGGTCAATGATATCCTTCAAAACATTTATATAAAAGTCTCTTGGTCATTTTGATGACCAGACTGGTTTTAAAGCCACTCAGTGGGGCACTTGAAGTTTATCGTCATTCAGAAGGACATAGATTATTTCAATGTTGGGATCGAACCCATAAATGGGCTACCTACGTATCCTTTGTTTTGAAAAAGGAATCAGAACCCACGTAGTTCGAGGAATGGGATATGATGTTTTATGATTGATGGCTCAAAGATGAATGTCATAATTACTTTTACACTCTAAGCTCACGTGAGTCATGCTCGGTGTGAGAAACAAGAGGTATTGGTAAAATTCAGACAATTGTGCCATAAAAGATGCAATCATAAGAATTGGTTTTGGGGCTTATGTATAGATGACTGCCCAGATAGGCGAAGGTTTAGGATTTACTTTTAGGGAGAAAATCCAAGAACAGGGTCCACAAAGTTATATGTGCTTCATGGAGATTTGAATACTCTAATCTTGGGGCTTACTCCTAAGGAGGATGCCCAAGTTAGGAGGGGACTTATGATTGGGTTTTATTCCTGAAAAGGAAACCCAAATCAAAGGTAGTTTATGACTGGTTAAGAGAAATTTTAAAAGACTTGGGGCTTACTCCTAAGAAGGATGCCCAAGATTTATGACTAGGATTTATTCCTGAGAAGGAAGCCTAGGTTAGGGGACTTGGGGCTTACTCCTGAAAAGGAAGCCCAAGGTTATGACTGAGTCTTATTCCTGAAAAGGAGACCCAGGTTAGGGATTAAGGTTTGGGGCTTACTCCTGAGGAGGATACCCAGGATTAAAGGACTTGATTGGGGCTTATTCTTAAGAAAGATGCCCAGATCAAAGGTTTTTATAACTGGGGATTATTCCTGAAAAGGAGACCCAGGTTAGGATTCTCTCATCTTAAAGGATGAGGTTGAAATGAATGAACTCTCAATCTTTGGTGATATAAAGATGTTTAAATCACTAGGTTTTGAGAGATATTTCACAGAATTCCTTTCAGATAAGAATGTCAAATCAAGAAATCATGCCATAAATGGCTTTGAAGAGTATCTTGAAGACTGAATCTTGAATAGGAAGGGTGAAATGGCTTAAGAGGGGTAAAATGGGCAAGATGGGCACCCAAAAAGATAGGGGCGCGCAAGTATTAAAAGTCGCGCAAGTCCTGTGGTGGCGCGCAAGTATTGGTCGCGCAAGTATACTTGCGCGACATGAGGGATACTTGCGCGATTTACAACCAGAGTTGAAATACTTGAGCGATTATTTATTAAACCCTTTATAATCCTCTTGAGGTTCTTCCAGAGAGGGGACGCGCAAGTTATATTGAAGGAATTAAGTCGGCGCGCAAGTGTTTGATAAGTTTCAACACTTAGGCCTTCCTTTTTCTCTTTAGATATTCCGTTCTAGGTAAGAAATTACCTTAGAAGTGTTCCGGAAGCTTTGAGAAGAGACTTGGGCGTCGGGAGCTTCAATCCGTGTTTCTGGAAAAAGATCCTCTCGAATGGGGGGCCCACAGGGTCTATTTATAGGCAAAAGAAGACCCTGGGCGGTTACTGGGCGGTTACCAGATCTGTCGCGCAAGTACCTTGCACGACCATGAGGGGTCGCGCAAGTGCTGAGGGGTCGCGCAAGTGTACTTGCGCGACCAAGAGGGAACTTGCGCGATACATGGGCAATGTTCTCCTTTTTTATCCCTTTGTCGATTTTTGATGTTTCTTCAAAGGATTAATCACTTTGAGCTCAGATATTCCCTTTTCCGAACTTTAGATTCCGTGACGAAAGGAGCGTCAACAAAAGTCCCCCCTCAGAGTTGGATCCGGAGAGAAAACGAGGATTTGACTCTGAGGAAATCGAATCCCTCGAAAGGAAAAGGGCGGCGCGCAGGTCTTCAATGCACAGAAGTTGGCGCGCAAGTCTTCGTCGCGCAAGCATTGAGCACTCTGGATGCGGCGCGCAGATAGGCCCCCTGGCCTATAAATACACGGCTTCCGGCCGTACAAGTATCCGGATTTCCGGACATCATCCCTTCTCGAGCTCTCGCCGCGCAGGTCACCCTGACCGCGCAAGTTGCTCTGTTTTCTAGGGTTTCCTCGATGTCGCGCCACTGTAAAGGTATTTGTACTTGCGCGGTTTATACTTGCGCGTCAAAAACTAGCGCGGTACACAAGACACTTGCGCGACATCTCCATACTTGCGCGCTTTAATGCCTTAGCCATTTTTTCCGAATTATTTCACAAATTTTATGAAAAATAAACCCATTTAAGAGTTTAATTTGTTCAACTTTTGTGCAGATTCAATGGTTCCCAAGGGAATTGGAACGGCTGATGAACTGGCTAGCAAGCGGATTGATGACATGATGAACATTATTGGCCATGATTATTATGATATCTGCGACATCACTCTCCCAGATTTGGCTAAGTACTTGAAGAAATATCATCCTATTTTTCCACAGAGCATCCATCTGCTTCTGTGTGGTCATGGTCATCTGCAAGGAGTCAATGTTCCAAATGCAAACAATTATACACCTGAGATGCAGCTGCACTGCTACTTCTCTATTTCGGTTATACTGTGCATTAAGAGTAACAACAATGGTGTGAACTTTCAAATTCTTCCTCCATGTCATTCCCTTGCAGATATGAAAATGGCAAACCCATGGGCTGAAATGTTTTCCACTGCCGGTTGGTGGAGAGAAGACAAACATGGTATTAGAGCAATATCTGAAAAGAGTACTCTCTCCAAATGGCTCTTTACTTCCAATGCTCCATTCTCAAATCCACGTATCCATCTTCCAAGTCTCTTGGACAGAAACAGAGTCACTGTTTGATCAGCAGAAAATTTTCTCAAACCGCACTCAAGAACATCCTTTTACAATTGTTCCAAGAAGAGCTGGTATCACTGCATCTCTTATTGTATCCAGTTGAATGAATGAATTCTAGGTGGTTGCTAATGAAGATCGGGATGCCGTAAATCAAATGAAGTGTTATGTTGAAAGCCTCTTGTAATTCTTGAAAGAAAAGAAGAGACTCCAGTCTGTGGATGTCCTTCTAACTCTTGTGTATCAATGAAAAACACTTTTGTCTTCAATCATTTGTACCTGCATTCTTCCATTACCTGTTTCAAATTTACTTAAGCCAATGGGCTTAGTAATCATAGTTTGATTTTTTACTAGGATTATTACAAATAATCCTACAAACTTTGAACCTTTTAACTGCTCAATATTACCTAAATCATACAAAAAAATGTATATTTAGTGAGCTGGAACTTGACTTTTATTCAGAGTTCCTTTGTCTTTTGTGTGGGTAGTTTAAAGTCATGCAAGCCGGACATAAAGGGGCTAATGTTTAAGGTCGAAATAGCTTTGACCGGAAATTAAAAAAAATGGATTCAATTCCTTGACAATTTATCTGAAAACATATTTACCATACTCAAGTATGAGGGAAAAAATGTAAACTATGGCTTTAAGAATATTTGAATCTGAGGAATGATATGAAAAAGAGCTAAATAGCATTAGAAGAAGTAGTTTCCAAGAATGAAGTTACTATTATTTAACAAAACCCGTTAGGGGGTTGAAATATGCAGGGCCACCTATGGGCATTGGCTGCATAGTCAAATAAAATAGCATCTTTTGGCTGACAAGTCTGTTATGTGGACTGTTTATGCAAGGCCACCTATGGGCACGTGCTGCATAGTTAGGCAAAAGAACTCTCAGAAATTTACTTTCCTAGTGCTAAAAGCCAGTGAAAGTTTATGGAGATTCAAATTTTCTAAAGCATAGAGTTTGTTGTATGGAAAGAGGTACTTGAATATGGAGAAGATATTTCCAAACAAGAATATCGAAGAACTGGATGAATATCACTCCTACGAAGGTTTGACCCAAACGTAGGGAAGAAGAATAAACCATAGACTTGAATACTTTCAGATCATGAAAAAGGATATGGGACAAATATGTTAAGGATGGCTATTTTTGCGGATCCCTACATATTGTCGTTTAAGACAAATAAGGACAAAAGAGGCATTCTTCCCAAGAATGAAGTTACTATTATTTAACAAACCCGTTAGGGGGTTGAAAACATGCAGGGCCACCTATGGGCATTGGCTGCATGGTCAAATAAATAGCATCTCTTGGCTGACAAGTCTGTTATGTGGACTGTTTATGCAAGGCCACCTATGGGCACGTGCTGCATAGTCAGGCAAAAGAATTCTCAGAAGTTTGACATTTTTGTGACTATAAGTCATGAAAAGGGTTATGAAGATCTGAAAATATTTAAGGTTAGGATTATAATACATAAAGATGGGTATTTTCCAATGTATATAGAGATACATAGGTCAATGAAAACCATAATCATGTTGTGGCTGGGTCCTGAATTGAAACTTGGACTTCACTACGTATCTCATAAGAATGAGAATCAAGCCATACGTAGTTCTTGAAATGCAGTTTAACGTCGTGTAGGACGAAAGTATGAGTGATCTTAGTTTAGGGTCATAGAATTCGGACCATAATAATGAATACACAGTGTGTGTTTTCATGAAGACTTTTCAGCCAAGGGACTGAAAGTGAAATTTGGGGTTAGGCCCAAAAGATTCGGGACTGGATTCGAGGGACACTCGAATGTTCCTACGTATCCCATAAGGATGGGAATCAAGTCCACGTAGTTCTAGAGCTACCCTTTGTACAAATTTGGTTCGTACATGTGAAGGGTGAAAGGGGACTTTAGTGCAATGATGGTTTTAACCTAAGATAAAAAGTTTAGGCATTATCATTTATGTACGTAGTCTTTTGAAAAATGAAAACCATGATTGAAAAAGAATCAATGTTAATAATGGTTCCTTCTCAAATGAGGAAATCAAAGAATATTGTAGTTTATTGTCGTACTGGACAAAAGTGTTGTATAGTTTAACGTCATATAACAAGGACGAAAGTGAATCAATGTAAAGATATTGATTCCAGGGGTGGTTTCACAAATCATCATCTATGAGATGGTGGTGAACCAATGTGAAGAGATTGTTTTTGGGCTTGAACCTTTGGGAGGTTGCCTACATACCCAGCCTGGAGGGCAAGGATCAAAGTCCGTGTAGTTCAATTAAAGAATGAATCAATGATCAAGTTGTTCTTGTGGACAATGATCTAATAAAAAAAAATGTTGTTTGGGACTTGCACATGGTTAGTGGCCCAAAGGGAGTGTTATGGTTGATGTTCGCTCTAAGCTCACGTGAGTCATACTCGGTGTGAGAAACAAGAGTTAATAACAACCTTAACGATGTACAGTTTAATGTCATGTAGGACATAAAAAAGGGGACTATGCAGTTTAAAGTCTTGCAGTTAGGACTATTGGTGCTGCACAGTTTAGTGTCATGTAGCAGGGACAAAATACAGTTTAATGTCATGTAGGACCTATCAAGGATTTTCTGTACAGTTTAGCGTCATGTAGTTAGGACGATGGGGACAATACAGTTTAACGTCATATTGGACGAAAGGGGGATTGTGCAGTTTTAATGTCATGCTGGACTTTTGATGATTATATAGTTTAACGTCTTTCCGGACGTGAGGGACTTTTTTACAGTTTAACGTCATGTTGGACGATAAGGGAACTGACACAGTTTAACGTCATGTTGGACGATGAAAGTGCCACATAGTTTATTGTCATGTTGCTAGGACACAATATAGTTTAATGTCATCTCGGACAAAAATATAGGAACTTCTATACAGTTTGTTGTCATGTAGGACAAAATCAGGGACTATGCAGTTTAAAGTCTTGCAGTTAGGACTATTGGTGCTGCACAGTTTAGTGTCATGTTGCAGGGACATAAGTGCGAATAGTTTTAAGGTCATATGCATGGACCGTACAGTTTATCGTCATGCTGGACGTATTATAGTTTAATGTCATCTCGGACAAAAGTGTGACACAGTTTAATGTCATGTTGGACGAAGTTGTAGTTTAAGGTCATACTGGACCTTGGTGTAGTTTAAGGTCATACCGGACCTTGGTGTATGAACCAATTGTAAGTCTTGGTTCTGGGAACAATATTTTGTGTTTATACAAAATACTTCTTCAGAAATCTGGCATTAGTGGGAGTCGTGATGTGTTCTCCATCCATTGAAATCAGAGAATACGCTCCATTGGAGTAGACCTTATGTACTGAATAAGGTCCTTCCCATTTTGGTTCAAGCTTGGGAGGTTTCTTTCCTGGTATCATTGGTGTTCTGAGAACCAATACCAATTCTCCCTTAATGAATGAACGAAGACGAACTTTTTTGTTAAAAGCTCGTGCTATTCGATTCTGATAGATTTCCAAGTGGTGCAAAGTGCACAATCTTTTCTCATATAACTGTTCCAATTCATTCAACCGCTTTTGGGATTGCTCATCTGTTGATAACTGATCACAAATGGCTATTCTGAGTGAGGGTAATTGAACTTCAATTGGCAAGACTGCTTCTGTTCCATATACCAATGAATATGGAGTAGACCGCGTTGCATTGCGAGTGGTAGTCCGATAAGCCCATAAAGCATGAAAGAGTTTATCAGGCCATGACCTCTTATCTTTATCCACCATCTGTTGCAGTATATTTGAAAGAGTCTTGTTGAAGGCCTCTATCTGGCTATTAGCCGCTGCATGATATCGAGATGAATGGTTGGACTTAATGTTGTATTCTTGATACAATCTCTTTACCTCAGAAAAACAGAAGTTGGTGCCGTTGTCTGTCAATATGGTATGAGGGACACCAAATCTAGTAATGATGTTAGACTTAATGAAGCTAACAATGCATTTAGAACTGACTTCTTTGAGAGGTACTGCCTCTGCCCATTTGGAAAAGAAATCAGTAGCAGTAAGAATGTACTTAAACTGCTTGGCCGTGGCTGAAGGGTAAGGTCCCACCACATCCATTCCCCATGTGGCAAATGGCCATGAGTATTTAGCTGTATGAAGCAACTCTGGAGGTTGATGAATGAAATTGGCATATACTTGGCATGAATGACACTTCTTTGTGAAATTAACACAATCTTGTATCATTGAAGGCCAGAAGTATCCAAGTCTTCGAATTTGATCAGACAATCTATGTCCAGACTGGTGGGCACCACAGACTCCTGCATGCACTTCTTTTATGACAGCCATTGTCTCTTCACCATCAATACATCTGAAGAGAACTCCATCAAAACCACGTTTGTAGAGAATTTTCTCGAGGTGGTTTGGACCATCATAAAGAGTAAAATTGATCACACGTCGCCGAATTTGTTCTCTCTCGGCTCTATCAGGTGGAAGTGTTCCATTTTGAAGGTATTCCCTGATAGGTGACATCCATCCTGTAGTATGACCATATGGTTCAGGAATGGGACTAATTTCATTAATTTCCTCTGTTCTGACTTGAACATAAGGTGAAATTGCACGACGGTGGGCAATACCGATGGTTGTCTCGTCCCGATTTGGATCTGCTAAAGCTGTGGCTATATTAGCCAGTGCATCAGCTTGAGCATTTTGTGATCTTGGGACATAAGAAAATGTCGGTTCTGAAGGGAATTCCGACATTAACTCTCTGACGTAATCATACAAAGGGATTAATTCTTCTTTTCTGATGGCATAATCCCCATTGACTTGTTTGATTACCAGGTCTGAATCACCTTTTACCTTTAAGTGATTCACTTGTGCTTGAAGCGCTAACTCCAAGCCTGCAATGAGAGCTTGGTATTCAGCTTCATTATTGGTACCACCTTCCCACAACAAAAAGGAATAAGGTAACACTGCCTTATCTGGAGAAATGAGCACAATTCCTAAACCAACTTTGTTGAATTTAGGATTTTCCATTTTCTTCCCTGTTGGACTTCTAGAAGCACCATCAAAATACATTTCCCCTGTTTGAGGATTCTCTTGAATAGAAAAAACTTCCTCATCAGGGAGTTCGATATCTGAATACGTGTCTTCCACTGAAGGGTGTTCAGCCAGGAAATCAGCCAGAGCTTGGCCCTTAATTGCCTTTTGAGACACATACTGAATGTCGAACTGCTGTAAAATAACCTCCCACCTTGCCAGACGTCCTGTAAGCATTGGACGACTAAGGATGAATTTGAGTGGATTATTACGAGATACCAATTGGACCTCGTGATGTTGCAGGTAGTGTCTCAGTTTCTGAACTGCAAAGATTAATGCTAGGCAGCATTTTTCAATACTCGAATACCGGGTTTCTGCTTCAAGCATAGTTCTACTGAGATAGTAGAGACTATTTTCATTCCCAACATCATTCTTTTGAGCGAGAAAGGCACCCAATGATCGCTCTAAAGCTGTCACATAGAGGATAAGAGGTCTACCCTCAACAGGTGGCATGAGTACTGGTGGACTTAAGAGGTATTTCTTGAGAACATCAAATGCTTCTTGACATTCTTTAGTCCACTGGTAAGTGACTCCTTTCTTCAATAATTTGGTAAAAGGTAAACTTTTGCCTGCCAAATTGGCGATGAAACGCCGAATATAGGCTAAGTGTCCTTGAAGTCCTCTTAATTCTTTCAAATTCTGAGGAGGTGACATACCAAGGATTGATTTGGTCTTCTCAGGATCGACTTCAATACCACGATGGCGTACAACAAAGCCGAGGAATTTTCCTGAGGTTACCCCAAAAGCACATTTTAAGGGGTTCATCTTCAAATTATGTTGTCGAAGCTTGTGGAATATGATTTCCAAATCAGCCAAGTGATCAAAACATTGTTTGGATTTAACCACCAAATCATCTACATAGCATTCAACAAATTTCCCTAGAAAAGGTTTGAAGATACGATGCATGGCGCGTTGATATGTTGCACCTGCATTCTTTAAACCAAAGGGCATCACCCGGTAACAAAACACACCTTGAGGAGCTCTGAAGGCTGTATATTCCTCATCTTCTGGGGCCATTCGGATCTGATTATATCCAGAATATCCATCCATGAAAGAAAGTACTTCATAGCCAGCCGTCGCATCAATTAAGAGTTCTGTAATCGGAACTGGAAAATCATCTTTGGGACAATACCGATTAAGATCTCTGAAATCGATGCAAACCCTAATTTGTCCGTTCTTTTTCTTTACTGGGACAATATTAGCCAACCACTTGGGATATTGAACTTCTCTGACGAAGTTAGCTTTGATAAGCTTATCCACTTCAGCCTCGATTTTGGAAGCATAGGTTGGGTGTGTTCTTCTCGCGGCTTGCTTGAATCCTCGATGTTCTTTTGGCAAACCCAAATGATGGGTGGCAACATCAGGATCAAGGCCAGGCATCTCTGTATAATTCCAAGCAAAGATATCTTTATTTTGCTTTAGAAAAGAAATATACATCTCTTGTTCTTCAAGGGTCATGGCCGCACTAATTAAAGTGGGGCGTGGATCTTTCTCTGTACCCAGATTTACTTCTCTGAGTTCATCCACAGTGGTAGAGATACCCTCTTCAAATGCTGGAGGAGCATCTCTAAGATCTTCCTCTTCCTCTTCATCATGTGTTATATCTTCCGTTTCTACTTGCAAAGTAGATGAAAAAACGAAATTCTCATGATCATAAGAGATGTCAAAATTTTCACATTTTGAAGAAGAAGCTTCCATTTCCGACCCTATTGATGAAAAAGGGTCTTCTTTGGGAAATAAAGAGGAGATGATGGATTGAGAATCGACATCAACATTCACCTCTGGTGTTGCTATAACTTCTTCTGGCCTGATTAGAGAAGTATAGACTTGTTGGATTTCAGCAGATGAAATGAAAACGTCACCACTTATGCTTTCATCACTGCTTGGTAAGTTACCAATTTCTCCCATGTTGTCTGGCTCGATTGCCGTAATTGACATTATGGATCTTTCCATAAGAGTATTTTGATTTGGGCCTATTTTGTCAATTTGACTGATAGGTAACACATAATCTGTACTCACATGTGAAAATGGATTTATTGGAATTTTTTCCAAACCATATGGAGCATTAACTTTGGTAATTTCCTTCATTGTAGATTTTTCTCTTCCCTTCATGTGATAAAATTCCGCCTCAATGTATTGAGACTCACATGTTTTGAACGGGGCCTTATCACCATACAATGTTCCAACTTGACCATCAAAACAGTATTTGAGACATTGATGATATGATGACGGAATAGCTGCATGCTGATGTAACCAGGGTCTTCCAAGCAAGATATTGAAAGCTGAGTCTTGATCAACAATCATGAAATCTGAATTGGAAACAAGATCTCCAAACTGAGTTCTGAGCGTAACTTCTCCCAGTGGTTCTTGTTCATTTTTATCATATCCTTGCAACATCACGGTAGAAGGAGATAAATCAGATTCCGTGAGGCCCAATCGACGAAGTGTGCGAATGGGCATGAGGTTGACTCCTGAACCATTGTCAATAAAAGCTCTTCGAACATCTATACCATTGACTTTGCCAGATAGGTACAAAGGTTTTATGTGCCCATGCACAAAATCATCTTCATCTTTATCAGTAAAAGATATCACTGCATGGCATTCTGCAGGATTATTCTCTATGTGATAAATTTCAGCTGCAGCAATTTCAGCTTCAAACTCCTGAGGACTTGACAAAGCTTCGATGAGTGCTTCCCGAAGATCTTTTGATAGATTCAAAGCATCCAAAATTGATAATTTGGCTGGTACTTGGGCCAAGTGTTTCAATATATCATACTTTTGATCTAGAGGCCTGCGTTTCCCAATAGGAATATGCGGTTTAGCAGGTATCTTGGAAGCAGATGCTTTGGAAGCTGATGCCTCTTGTATTGAAGTTGGCAACATCTTTGGTTTTGGAAAATTATACTGATTAGATCCATTTACTTGCTGAGATAAAGAAGATGGAACATTTAATCGGTCTTCCAAAATAACTGTGCCGAAGCTGAGTTGGCCATTGGCAGAAGAACTTGCTTGTTCATTTTGAGCTCGCTGAAGGGCTCTACCACGAGTTTCTGCTGCATATACAGTGCTAGCAGGGGTAGAATTAGAGTAGTGGCTTCGGAAAGATCCACGTCTTCCCCTATATCCTGAACCTCTAGAACTTCCTCGGGTTCCTTTATTTGATACAGGGAATTCAGGCCCATCAAGACTGGAATATGAATCTGTTAATTGAATCATATTAACAGAACCAAAGATCAATTCTTCGTCTGATAAAGACTCTGCCAAGTTAGCCTGTTTAGGCTGTGCCGTTTGGTGGGACGGTGCCCGTTGCTTTGAAGTAGATGGCATGAAATCTGCCAGAGTCAAAGACAATTTAGGCTTTGATACATACTCATCTTCTCCTGATTCCTCTTTCTTCTTTGAATTGCGCTGCCCTTTTGAGGATTTGTCCTTTGATGGAGGCTTTACTGCAGCTTTTGTAGGAGACACAATTGGCTTCTTCAATTGTGTTCGCAAAATGGAATGGGTCCGATTGATTGTCTTTCTGACCATCCAATCATCATATTTTTTCGCAGTTTTGCTTTTGACTTCCTGCCACTCGCCTCCTTCCTCTGGATCTGTAGCGGTAATACACGCTACATGAGCTGAAGAACCCTTCAATTTGACTTGTCCCAAGTCAACCATCTTTTGTAGGAGGTCTTTAAAGACAAAACACTCCTGGATGGGATGTCCCAACATTTGATGAAAGGGACAATAATTGGGACGGTCTTCATCTCCTTCCTTGTTTGGTCTCTTCGGCACTGGTAATTGAACCAAATTATTTTCCAGAGCTGAAATGAAGTAACCAGGGACTTGCTCACTTCGGAAAGAGTATGTTTTACTCTTCATATCCTCAAATTGTTTTCGTCGTTGATCTTTTTGATCATTTGGACGAAACATCCTTTGTTGTTGGCGTTCAGGAGGTGGAGCCCTTCGAGAAGATGAAGGTTTTGAAGTAGAAATAGGTACATGTGCCTGTTTAAGCATAACTGTAGCAGTTTCTGCTTTACCCATTCTTCTTCCTGGAGCTGATGGAATTACACGATATTTAACCTTAGTCTGCATAAGGGAATCTTCAATCTGTTGAGCGATTGAAGTAAGGTCTCGAAACCCTCCTGTGTATTTCACAGGGATCAATGGCGTGCGTAATTCGTCACGCAAATTTGCCACACAGATTGGCAACAATTCCTCCTGAGGGAGTGATAAACTCAAGGAATACGTTAATCCCTTCCAACGAGCAATGAAATCAGAGACTCTTTCATTATCCCTTTGCTTGCAGTTTGTAAGATCGAAAACTGTCGTTTTTGGCAAAGTTGAGCTGAACTGAAGAAGGAATTTTTGACGAAGATCCTCCCATCCGATGACTGACCGGGATTTCAAGCTTGTATACCAGACAAAAGCTGGTCCTTGCAAGGTTCGCACGAAGCATCTGAGTTTCACTGCTTCTTGTTGTTCTGGAGTTCCCATCATAGGATCACAACAAGACACGTAATGTGTCAAATGTTGTTCAGGGTCGCCTGATCCATTGAAAGTAGGGAAAATAGGGTTTCCAAAACTGGATGGAGGAGAAATTGAATCTACCCATTCAGGGTAAACTTTCTTCTCAGGTTGAACTTGCGCCCGTTTCCCTTCCATAGTTTCTAACCGAGCTGTTAATGACTCAATAGTAGTTATTAAATTTTGAGAAACGTCAGGTTGAACTTGGTTTTGGGTAGGTGCAATGAATGGAGCTTGGACAGCCGTGGAGGTTGGTGCTGCAACTAATGGTAGTGCTGCCAACTGTTGTTGCGTTTGACCCGTAGGATTAGACCTCTGTGGGTGTACTGATAAAGGAGGATATTCCTGATCCATCTCAGTAGTTACAACAAATTCCTTCGGCTGTCTGACTTCAGCATTCTTAAGAAGAAGACTACTCTGAAGTAGTTCTGCATTCAACCTTCTTAATTCTTTCATTTCTTCCTCCTGTTGTGCAAGCCTTTTCTCTAATGAGAGCGATTGACCTCCTTCAGAGGAAGGGTGAGAAGTAACCTGATTCTTTCCTTTCCCCTTATTGGATCCTTTTCGGAGAGGGGGAAGTGGGTTACTTGAAGGAATACCCAGATTTTGGGTAAGCCTTTGATTACGTGTGCGCACACCTTCTTCATTTAGGTCTGTGTGCGCAACTTCTTGAGCAGGAACCTCTTCATCTGATCCCTCTGATTGAGCCTCATCTGGTGAATCAGCAGCAACGGCAGTGATGAAATTAATGGATGCATATTTCATGGAATCCTTTCTATCAGCATTTCTGTGATATTGTCTCCTTTTATGTCCATGATAAGACATGGCATTCCGTTGACTTGATCCCTCAGGAATTTCTTGGAGAACCGTCACTTGGAGAGAATCTCCTGACATCTTGGCTCTTCGTTCCTCTTGAGGCTTATTCCCTAATCGAGAGAATACTGACTTTCTCTGAGGGAGGGATTGAAGATTTGAAAAAGTCCCCAGTCCGGTGGACTGGGGGTGTTCCTGTTGCTTCCGCTCAACTCCTCGAATCCCATTCGTTGATTCTGAGGGTTGGGTTAGAGAAGTCCCCAGTCTGGCAAGCTGGGGTGTCTCTTGACATGCTATGTCTGAGATCTTTTTAAAATCTCTCTTGATCTTGCGAATCTTAGTTCGGAAATTAGCTGGATGAATTAACCTGTATCCACTTTTATCACCTGGTTCAACAGACCGTTGGATGATTTCCGAAACTTCTGTCATTTGATGACGTGTTTTCTCCAGACGAGAGGCTTGTGCAATATTCTCGCCTGCTTGGTGTAGGAGCAATTCAACAACCTGTTCTCTATATACTTGATTTTGAGAGGAACTAGTTGAATCTTGATCTCGAGCAAGATTTTGATTATGAACAAAGCCCATTGACTGTGGCCGGCCATGGGCAATAACATTGCATGAGACCATTTTCGGCGGGCTTTGCTGACCGGAAAGCACTGTGAAATGTAGTGCTCCGTGAATACCCCATCCTCTGATATGAACATTAGATGGAGCATTGGAAATTAACTGACGCAATCTTCTTAGTGCGCCAAGGCATGAACGTTGAAGGGTTCTCTGTTGCTTTTCAGCCTTCGGATACCGAGAGACTGATAGAGATGCCAAATCAATCTGGCGTTGTAACCCTTCTATTATCTTAAGATGATTTTCATATTCACCGTAAGATAATACCTTCTTCTTTAATTGACAAAGAGTTTTACATATGTTGAGACGAATATCATGGATTCCATCATCCGTCAACATCTTTGGAATGTCATACTGTGAGTCAGCCAAAGGCCAAAACATGACTGGTACTTCACCTTTTGCCAGTTTTTTCCTCATGTTCAGCATTTCCTCTTTATCATTAAATGAAGATTCTTCTACCTGTTTGGAACAGAGTTGGTGTTTCCTTGTTGCTTCATTGGATTCAACAAGGTTGGTAGAGGAATCACTATTCATGCTGGAAGATGAATGACCCAGGGAAGGTTCGGAGAATAACCTGAACCCCAGGCTATCTTCTGATGGAGAAAGAGTTTCACCTGCCGATAGTAAAGCATCAGACATGACTGGTTTTACGTTTGCAAGTGCCTCGAGATAGGAGGGCTTTCTCATCACTACATTGCCTTCTGAAGAATTTTCGAGACAACGTGAATCACTACTGCGGAGAGGACTTTCGCAGCGAAGTTCATCACCATGAGGAGGACCATCATGATGGGTTACAACAAAAGATGAAATCTCTTGCTCCTTGGCCTTCTGACCACATAGAGGGTTCCTGTGGCTCTCATCTGAAGAAGAAACTTCAAGATTGACCGAATTTTCATGAAGCAAGTCTTCATGAGGAAGTGTCTGTTGAAGACCTTCGGGATTAATGTTCCTGTTATTGGGAACTGAGGGAGTAGAATCTTGAATTCCGACAGATAAATGTCTGAGGGCTTCAAGAACTCCAGCATCGAGCAAGGCCTTGTTGCAGATTGGCCTTTGATCTCCTGACTGTGCTGGGCGGATCTTTTTCTTAGATGCCTTCTTACTCGCTTTAGAAATCACTTGACGACGAAAGTGATTGCTCTGAGCAGGTGTATGTGCCTGATCAGGAAAGATGGTCAGGTTAGGCTGACGATCATCGCTCAAATCAGGTGTATGTGCCTGACTTGGTTGTCCATATGATATGGGGGAGTAGGCCCCACAACCCTCTTGGACTGGAACAGATGTGTGTGTCTGTTCCGGAGTGAATTGTTGATGTGTCACTCCAATGCTAGGGATAGATTTATGTGTCTGTCCCTGAGATGATGCTGAAGCTGTTATGATATCCTGGCAAGCATCCAGAATATGAGCAGGAATTTGCTTCTGCTCTTTCACCATTGACAAAATATGTTTGGTGACTTCAGCCGCCGGAACAGGGATATACGTCCATTCCGGGCTTGGAGTAGGTGTATGTGCCTGCTCCTGTCCTCCTTTTCCTGTCAGTGAATCCTGACAGTACTCAAGTGTGGAGGCAGAGAGTTTAGTCTGTCTCCTGTTTGTCGTCGGGGCTTTCCGACTGACTTCTCCGTGCGCTACCAAACGAGACTGTTGGTAGGCTTGATTAGTATTAGCAGGTGTATGTGCCTGCTGATTACACTTCGCCAAACGCTGTTGACGAGATCCATCATATGTAGTCAGACGAGCCTGCTGACTAACTGCTGATGTATAAGCAGGTGTATGTTCCTGCCTATGGTACTCCGCCGGAATTGCCTGGCGGGATCGGCTTGATGCTGCCAGACGAGTCTGCTGGACAGCGGGATTAAAACGGGCAGGTGTGTATACCTGCTCGTTGTTTGCCACCAAGTTAGGTTGGTGGACTTCTCCGGAGATGGCAGGGATGACAACCTGCCTATTGTTAACCGGATTCCGTCTCTGGCGATTCATCTTGCCTGCTCGGGTTCGAGGAATCTGAGATGAACGCCTGGAGTCGGTACCCTCATCATGTTGAGGGCGCACTACCGCACGAGTCTAGCGGCGATTGTTGATGGGAGCCCTTGAGAAGGACTCCTGTCTTTTTGAATTAAGGTCCTGCGGGACCTGCTCATTCACTTCCTCGGAGTAAGGGAGTGAATGGAAATTGCGTTCCGGGGATAACGACCCGAAACGGTTGGAGACGGTAGTCAGCACCGTCTGCTTCTTGATTGCTGGTCGCCGTTGTCCGGACGACCAGGTAGAATTGTTAACTTGGAGGGCTTGACGAGCGGCCTCCAGAGTTGGGATAGTACCGTTGCGACGGTACTCCTTAACCAGTGCATTAGAAACACAGCGTTGAAGACGCTGAGTTGGTGATGTCATCCTCAGAGCGGATGACGTTCCAGCAGGAGTAGCAGCATTGGTTTTCACAGCAGTAGACCTCACAGTAGAGGTGTTCCCAGCAGCAGTATTCACAGGGGTGAATTTAAGGAAAGCCATTTTTGTAGAAGATCTTGAAAAAAAAAAGAGTGCCTGTTCCATGTAACAGACATAATCAAGATGAATCCGTCCACTGCATCTTTTGGATAAGCACATGTCAATGATTGCCTTGTTGGCCCAAAGGGCCTAACAGATAAGAAGAACATCACTTTAACTTGGTTAAGGATTCACGTCGGGTTCACCATTTTTGTTTCGCGCGGAATCCGGGGATGACCTCCTGGACGGGAGATTCAAACGTTCCGATCGGTTTCTAACGGGTTTGTTCGTAGAACCGGAAACATCCAATGATTCCACATCCGTTTGGACCTACTTTCCAAAGGCAGGCGCTCATTAGCTTGTGGGCTAATGAGGCTTAGGAATTTGCATTGGTCGAGAGGATGGGAGGTCGGACTCATCACACCTTTTTGAGGGGAATTATTGTCTACTCCGGGACTCTCTTTATAGATTTAAGTTAAGTTCGTGAATACTTATTACATTACCAAGTATAAAATGAGCTTTCCTTCAGTTTTAACAATCAATGATTAAATATGCAAGAAATTTAGAGAATCTTTTATATGTATTCGAGGTTCTTCATCAATATAGAATCATCTATATTTTTTTAGAGATTCTTGGTCAATGATATCCTTAAAAACATTTATATAAAAGTCTCTTGGTCATTTTGATGACCAGACTGGTTTTAAAGCCACTCAGTGGGGCACTTGAAGTTTATCGTCATTCAGAAGGACAGAGATTATTTCAATGTTGGGATCGAACCCATAAATGGGCTACCTACGTATCCTTTGTTTTGAAAAAGGAATCAGAACCCACGTAGTTCGAGGAATGGGATATGATGTTTTATGATTGATGGCTCAAAGATGAATGTCATAATTACTTTTACACTCTAAGCTCACGTGAGTCATGCTCGGTGTGAGAAACAAGAGGTATTGGTAAAATTCAGACAATTGTGCCATAAAAGATGCAATCATAAGAATTGGTTTTGGGGCTTATGTATAGATGACTGCCCAGATAGGCGAAGGTTTAGGATTTACTTTTAGGGAGAAAATCCAAGAACAGGGTCCACAAAGTTATATGTGCTTCATGGAGATTTGAATACTCTAATCTTGGGGCTTACTCCTAAGGAGGATGCCCAAGTTAGGAGGGGACTTATGATTGGGTTTTATTCCTGAAAAGGAAACCCAAATCAAAGGTAATTTATGACTGGTTAAGAGAAATTTTAAGAGACTTGGGGCTTACTCCTAAGAAGGATGCCCAAGATTTATGACTAGGATTTATTCCTGAGAAGGAAGCCTAGGTTAGGGGACTTGGGGCTTACTCCTGAAAAGGAAGCCCAAGGTTATGACTGAGTCTTATTCCTGAAAAGGAGACCCAGGTTAGGGATTAAGGTTTGGGGCTTACTCCTGAGGAGGATACCCAAGATTAAAGGACTTGATTGGGGCTTATTCTTAAGAAAGATGCCCAGATCAAAGGTTTTTATAACTGGGGATTATTCCTGAAAAGGATACCCAGGTTAGGATTCTCTCATCTTAAAGGATGAGGTTGAAATGAATGAACTCTCAATCTTTGGTGATATAAAGATGTTTAAATCACTAGGTTTTGAGAGATATTTCACAGAATTCCTTTCAGATAAGGATGTCAAATCAAGAAATCATGCCATAAATGGCTTTGAAGAGTATCTTGAAGACTGAATCTTTAATAGGAAGGGTGAAATGGCTTAAGAGGGGTAAAATGGGAAAGATGGGCACCCAAAAAGATAGGGGCGCGCAAGTATTAAAAGTCGCGCAAGTCCTGCGGCGGCGCGCAAGTATTGGTCGCGCAAGTATACTTGCGCGACATGAGGGATACTTGCGCGATTTACAACCAGAGTTGAAATACTTGAGCGATTCTTTATTAAACCCTTTATAATCCTCTTGAGGTTCTTCCAGAGAGGGGACGCGCAAGTTATATTGAAGGAATTAAGTCGGCGTGCAAGTGTTTGATAAGTTTCAACACTTAGGCCTTCCTTTTTCTCTTTAGATCTTCCGTTCTAGGTAAGAAATTACCTTAGAAGTGTTCCGGAAGCTTTGAGAAGAGACTTGGGCGTCGGGAGCTTCAATCCGTGTTTCTGGAAAAAGATCCTCTCGAATGGGGGGCCCACAGGGTCTATTTATAGGCAAAAGAAGACCCTGGGCGGTTACTGGGCGGTTACCAGATCTGTCGCGCAAGTACCTTGCACGACCATGAGGGGTCGCGCAAGTGTACTTGCGCGACCAAGAGGGAACTTGCGCGATACATGGGAAATGTTCTCCTTTTTTATCCCTTTGTCGATTTTTAATGTTTCTTCAAAGGATTAATCACTTTGAGCTCAGATATTCCCTTTTCCGAACTTTAGATTCCGTGACGAAAGGAGCGTCAACAATACTATGTAGAGCTGTCTGTACCTTTACTTTGTGTATTATTTTTTGGTTTTTGGGGTCCTATACTGAGTATTGTTATACTCACCCTTGCACGGGCTTTTCCCTCACGTGTCGTGTCTTGTGCAGATGAGTAGCCTTTTGATAGAGTCTAGGGTGGACTAGGACAAGAACAAGCTTTCTGAGTTCCCTACAGGCTGAGGCGTTCCTACGACTACAAGAAAACATCTCAGTACCTCTTTGTATTTAGAGATTGGAATTTTCAATTTTTAGACTCTTAATATGGTGGGCTTGTATTCTGGCCCAGTTTACTTTCAGTAATTTACCTTCTGTCGTACTCTGTTGGTTGAGTTTAGTTGTATGGATGCATTTTGTTCCTTAGGGTTTTTACATTTCAGCATTTGTGGTCTTAGAGATGTGTGTGTGTGTACAAGTTCTTAAGCAATGCCTCCCATGTTAGTAATATGCCTACTCAGTGCTAGTCACCAGCCCCTGTCCTATTAGAGGCAGGCTTGGGGAGTCATGGTGTGGGCCCCACTGGGACGGGTCATGACAACTTTGCTAGACTGTGACTTCTCCAGACCTTCAAAATACTTATGAGTGATACTGGTTCTAAAAGGGCCCATCGAGAATGAATTAGTTGGTAATGTGGCTACGCCAGCCTCAGATGATGCTCGACCCTTTTTTTGCGAGATCGAGATAGACTCATGGTAAAGCCATTCCTAGAGCGATACTTGGTCTTTCAAAAGATTGACTTGGACGAGCTCAGTGGTATTGGATAATTTGAAAGATGTACCATATTGATACCTTCGGGACAAGATCAGACTCCAACTCTCAACTTGAACATTAATAATGATGCACTGAAGGTTTGTGTTAATGCCGCTTTGAGTATCTTGAGAATTGTGATATTTTTCTCATATGTTGAAGCACACCTGGTTGACACATGATTTCAACCCAAAGTTAAAGCACAAGCTTGGGGGTATACCTATTCTTTGTTTTACCTTGCTTTTATAGGCTTATATATATGAATGTGTGCATTCTTCTTATTATAAGTACTTCCTTCAAACTCCCAGCTTAGGCTAAAGTAGGTGATTAGGGAAGGGTGCTATTGGGAACTTGGGTTGAGTTATTTATTTTATTACGCTTAATTAATTATCTGCATTTATTATATAATGACACACTTCATTTTATTACTACATGAAATTGAAAGGTTTATATACCTTGGGTGCCAGATTACTGAGATCTTATCTGACACCCTCCCCGGGCATCATTAACACTTGAGTAGATTATATGCTTGCAGGTATTGACAATGGAAAGCATGCTTCTTCCTATGCTTGATTGTTCTTGCTACTTAGGATGAAGACTAAGGAAAAGGACCGAGCCTTTTCTCGTGATGTAGTTGTTTCAATTTGAATCTTTTCTTTTTAGTTGATAGCATTCTTGGGTTTCTATTTTCCGTCCTTTCAGTTTAGACAGACATCATAGCATGACATTGTTTTGTGAGTTTCCGCACTTGATTCTTATTCAGTTAGATTATTCATATTGCTTCTGCTGTAGTTTATTCATTTAAATGCTTCTGCTATTTATTATTAATTGTCTTTTACTTCTGTTATGATAATACTTATTACCTATGAAGGAATAGTCTCCCCCACAGACATGAAAATGGCCCTCACTGCTTGTTGGAAGCCTCTAGTGTTTGGGGATATGCACTTGTGGTTATGTGGCCAACCCGGATCAGGGAACCCTTTAGGTGGATCCTAGGATGGGGATGCTACAAAGTGGTATTAGAGGGGGTCTTTCCTTTTGTCTTACTATTTGGGTTAGATAAGGACTAGGATATAAGGATTTGGAATGTACCTTGTTCTTGGACGTAGCTAACCCATGGATAGGGGAGACCCAAATTTCTGGGTTGGGATTGCAGTTATTGATTATGCCAGTTATTATTGATATGATTTCACCATTGGGTGAATCAGTTGTTTTTCATTGTTATTAGTATTTTTATTGTTGAGATAATGAGTTTTTACCATTGTGTCATGATGATACAAGGGAAATACATTAAATGCATCATATTAGGCACCATAGGATTAAAACGACATGCATTTTTCCATGCCATATCTACTTTCAGCGTGCATTTGTAAGTTTTCATGTGAGTGCTGCTGTGCCTAGTGGTAAATTTGTTTAAATACTGGTTTTTTAAAGATAATGTTGTGATAGTTCGTTAGATATTAACCCGAATTAAATTGGAAATGGACAATATACCTTGTTTAGTAATCCTTCTTAGTTTTCTCTTCCATATCAAGACCCAGCTCTTGAAACTGGTTATCTATTATGTAGTGCTCAGAGGCAGTCTATGTACCTAACCACTTTTTGCGCCTTACCTATTTCCCCCCATCTTATTTACCCTTTTATCTAAAGGTGCGTGTTTGGCTATTGTAGACCAATGCCACCGCAACATCTTCATGTCGTGCCTCAGGAGAGTGGAAATGAGCACATTCCAGAGATGGTGGGTCCCAAACCACCAGTGGTACCTCTTGTAGTGCCTCCTATGGTACTACCTCCTACTAAACTTCCGAGGGACCCTGGAACTCAATTCAAGGATCGTCTCCTTAGGTTTATGCAGTCAGTTCAGAATGTCCCTAGACCTACCCTGTCTATGGTAAACCTCACATGGGACTTTCTGCAGTAGCACCCTCCCACCTTCTCGGGGAGTGGCATCCCTCATGCTGTAGAGTCATGGATAGAATCCATAAGGTATATCTTTGACCACCTCACGATATGCTTCCAGAGAGAAGGGTCAAACTTGCAGTTTACATGATTCGTGGCTCCGCCAATCATTGGTGGGAAGTTGTTTCTCAGGCTGAACAGACCAGCGGCATGGTTTGGGATGACTTCCAAGAAGCTTTCTACGATCACTTTTTTTCGCAGACTCTAAGAGATGATCATGCACAGGAATTCCTACATCTTTAGCAGGGATCTATGACTGTGTTAGAGTATTCTACTCATTTCACAGAGCTTCAGTGTTTTTACCCATATTTGATAGGCGATGCGCAGACTACTGCGAGATATTTTTAGGATGGACTTGAGTATACTATCCGGTCGAAGGTGAACATCTTCAGTTTGACAACTGTCACAGAGATCGAAAATCAGGATCTAATTTAAGAGCGAAGTGTTAGTGAAGCTAAACTTGTGAGCTAGGGTGGTTTAGTTTCAAGACAGGGTGATGAATCTTATGGTAGAAAGAAACACCATTTTTAAAGTGCACATGGGGGAAATCCTAGCCAAACAGTACATTTTGACAGCTCTATCACATGTCATCATTGCTGCAAAGATGGTCACAAGAAGACACAATGCATGAGAGACCTGAAGGAGTGATGAGCTTACGGCAGGATGGGTCACCTTCAGTGTTTCTGCCATTCATTCTCTTCATCATCTAGTGGAAGGGGATCCGCACATGCACCTCCATCAGGTATGGGATCAATGACTCCACAACAAGATGAAAGTTATTTTTTCACCGAACAATCAGGCCGAGGTAATGGTGGAGGTCGTGGTTGAAGAAATCAAGTTCCAAATTATCAGCGTCAGCAGAGTGGACCTGCTCAGGCCAACCATGAAGCGTCTCAGGATTGTGGTTCTAGTCTCATGTATGCAGTGAAATTAGCACCATAGGAGTATAGTGTAGGACCATCTATGGTTAGAGGTAATATTCTAGTAGCCTTTACTTTAGTTTCTGCTCTTTTTGATACCAGTGCATCACACTCCTTTTTATCTGTTGCTGTTGTTGAAAGTCTTGGTTTTCCAATTGAGAACCTTTGCAGTGTCATGTCTCTCAACACTCTTCTTGGGGCCAGTACAGAGGGAATACGCCAGTGCCAAGAGTTCCCCCTTAAGATAGGGGGTACCGTTTCTTTTAGAACTTCTATATCCTTGATATGTCTGGCATCGAAGTCATTCTTGGTATGAACTGAATTTCTTTTTATCATGATCAAGTGGATTGCTATCACCATTGGGTGTCCTTTACATCCCCTAAGGGAAACAAATATCTACAAAAAGGAGATTTCTATATGCAGGAAGATTGAGCTAGACCTAAATATACAAGGCTGGGCAGAGTGACAACTCAGTTAGAAATTCTCTTCATGAGCAATCAGAGGACGCAACTAGTTGAATTCCCTCTAGTGGTGGATCTTTTTAAGGACGTATTCCCTAATGATTTATCTAGCTTACCTCCTATGAGGGACGTGGATTTCACTATTTATCTTGTGATAAGTGCAGCACCAATGTCCATTCCTCCTTATAGGATGACACCAACATAGCTACATGAACTCAAAAAGTAGCTTGAAGACCTCGAGGCTAAGGGTTTCATCAGGCCTATCACATCACTATGGGGTTCAACTATTATTTTCTCCAAGAAGGCAGATGGTACCCTCATGTTATGCATGGATTATCATCGACTCAACCAAAATATAGCAAAGAATCAATATCTATTCCCTCATATAAATGATCTCTTCGACCAACTTCGAGGAGAAACTATTTTCTCCAAGATTGATATGAGGTTGGGATATCACTAGGTGCATGTGTGAACATCTGACATACCACATACAAAATTACGAAGCAGGTACGTATTATACAAGTATCTGGTTATGCCATTAGGCCTCATGAATGCGCCGACAATCTTCATGGATACAATGAACTGGGTTTTTCACCTGAATCTTGATTCCTTTTTGGTAGTCTTCATGGAAGACATCTTGGTGTATTCACGTTCTAGACACGACCACACAACCCATCTTGAGATCATTTTGAGTACACTAAGAGAGCACCATCTATACACTAAGCTCAACAAATTCCACTTCAGGATTGATAAAGTTCACTTCTTGAGTCATATTAAATCTGAAGTAGGAGTATCATTTGACCTAGAAAAGGTGAGCACCGTAGTTTCATGGGAGCATCCCAAGAATGTCTTCGACATCTTCAATTTCTTGGGGATTTCTGGCTATTACAAGCATTTCATCCAGAAAGGTATACCATTCATCTGGTCAAAAGCTTGTGAAAAGTCTTTTCAGAAGTTGAAAGGAAGACTAACCTTAGATCTGATCCTGATTCTGCCAGAGAGAGGTAAAATATATATTATTTATTGTGATGCTTTAGGAATTGGACTGGGTACAGTTTTGATGTAGGGTGATTGAGTCGTGGCTTATGGATACCGCCAGCTAAGACCTCATGAGAGGAGATATCCTACACACGACCATGAGTTGGAAGCTGTGGTTCATGATCTATGCAGTTGGAGACACTACTTGTTTGGTGACAGATTCGTTGTTTACACGAATCATAAAAGTTTAAAATATATATCCACCCAACGAGACTTGAACTTAAGGAATCATAGATGGGTTGGATACTTGTATTTGTTCGACATTGATCTTGCCTATAACCCTGGTAAGGATAATGACGTGGTATATGATTTAAGACGCAAGACATAGAAACATGCTGTTCAGGTAGCTAGTAGTGAGTGGAAGATGGTGGATTTGTTTTCTGAGATGCATCTAGAGGTTCAAAAATAGCACGACCAATCAGTTCTAGCAGCTCTTATAGTGAATTATTCTCTTCTAGAATAGGTCCACATGCAACAGTTGACTGATCCTGAGGGTCTTGTTTAGAGGGAAAGCATTACAGGAGATAAATCACCTCCTAGTTGGGTTGTTGATGGTAGTGAAACTCTCCTTTACCATGGTCATGTATGGGTACCTTTGGGTATATAGGAAGAGATGATAAAATAATCTCACACCTCCATTTGTGAAGTTTATCCTGGGCTGACCAATATGTACATACACATGTGTCGACAGTACTGATGGCCTGGTATAAAAAATTAGATCGTGGGTTTCATCCCTTGGTGCTCCACTTGTCAACAGGTGAAGGCAGAGCACTAGAGTCCTGATGGACTCCTACAACCTCTATCCATTCCTAAATGGAAATGGAATGACATCACCATGGATTTCATTATAGGCTTTCCAAGATCTCCTCGATGTAGTGATGTAGTATGGGTGATTTTCGATAGGTTGACCAAGGTTGAAAACTTCTTACCTATCTGGGAGACCTTTACAATTGACGAGTTGGGAAGGCTATATATCTGGGAGATTTTATGACTTCATGGCATACCTCATTCTATTGTCTTGGAAATAGATGCCTGCTTTACTTCACAGTTCTAGAAAGGGTTTCAAAAGGAGTTGGGTTCATAGATAATTATGAGTACTATATATCACCCTTAGACCGATGGGCAGTCCGAGAGAACTATATGAGTGTTAGAGGATATGTTACAGGCCTATATCCTTGATTTTGGAGGTTCTTGGGAGAAACATATACCTCTTGTTGAGTTTACCTATAATAACAGCTTCCAGGTGACAATTCAAATGGATTTGTATGAGGCCCTCTATGGTAGACCTTGTATTTCACATTTATGCTGGCTCAAAGTAGGTGAGGAAAGTCTGTTGGGTCCCCATCTTGTTCAGGAGACTTTTGAGCAAGTTCAACTAATTCAGAAGCATATGAAAACAGCTCAGTCCAGACATAAGTCTTATACAAATCATCACCGCAGACCTTTGGAGTTTGAGGTGGGACATTGAGTCTTTCTACATGTTTCTCTAAGGTTGGGTCACAAGAAGATCAGGAGACAGAGAAGAATATCACTGAGATACGTCGGGCCATTTAATATAGTGGAGATAGTTGGGCCAGTAGCCTATCGGTTACTGTTACCTCAGAGGTACCATTCCATGCACAATGTTTTCTATGTATCTCAGATCCAACAATATTATCCATAACCGTTTCATTATTTTGACCCTGACGACATCGAACTTGGGGAAGATGCATCCTTTGAGGAGCATCTGATTAATATCGTTGACCGAAGCACAAAATTACTCCTAGTAAGGTTAGTCCCTCTGGTCCGGATGTTATGGAAATACAGACATGTTCAGGATGAGACCTGGGAGTGAGAGACAGATGTACGTGTATAGTGGATGGAGCTTTTCTCTATGTAACACACCAAGTATCCACGGTACGCTTCTCTTTGAATAATAGAGTAGCGTGTGTTGTACGCCACTTCGAGTTCTAACACACACCACAACCAATCAAACTAGCTATTTTGAATAGTAATACCCACTTTTTAAAAATTTATACATTTTATCATTTAAAATGGACTTCATTTTTGGATTCGGAATATCAAAATTAGCTTAGGGTGAATTTTTGGTATTTTTTTAAAAACTTTCAATTTTTGATGAATAGTGAAAATCACTAAATTTTAATTAAAAACAAATTTTTTAATCGAAATATTTAATAGTGATAAATTATGAATTTGAGTGGTTTTAAAGTATATTTAGAATATATTTTTACCATTTAATACAATTTTGGTCATTGGATGTAATTTTACATTTACACCGGACATAAACAAGTGTCAATCTTTTGATAGTTATTATTTCTTAAAAACACGCTTTTTGTTTTGACAATGAGAATTAATTTTAAATTAATTTCTGACACTTATGTGTTTTGAATTTGGAAAAATGGATTCCATATTTGTAATCATAATTTCCAAATTATGTAAATAGGTAACTTTTATTTTTAGACATTTTGAATAATCACATCGGTAAATATTTTATTTACCATGGTTAAAGGGTAAATCTGGTAAATAAGGGTAAACCAATAATATTATAATAATAATAAATTACCCTAAAACGTGTCCTAACTCTATTGGTTGATACATTTCTGACCATGGGGATCTTTGGGTCGATTTTGGGACCCTATGGATCCACTTGTAATTGATAATGACACTTTATATTAATTAAGTTAAAGTAAATACAAAAATGACATAAGCATATATCTTTTAGCAAAATAATTTTTACATAGGGTTATATATGTTATATTTTTGACTATAAATATTAATTATAAATATAAAAATATTTCTACATAATGGTATTTTATTTATAATTTTTAGACATTGAATAATTAAATTTATTTATGACACAATATTGATGCAGTATTTTACTTATTAATGAAAGAATCAAACAATTAGTATTATAAATGTTAAAATAAATATAATTTGAAAGTTTTTATGCCATAAAAGAATTTTATTGGTTAATATGACAAGTTATTATGGCTTAAATGAATTTTTTTTCTAATTAATAAATTTGTTAAGACTTTAACAAAAATCAATTATTAAATATTTTCAAAATTGACATAAATGAGTTTTTAAAAACAAATATTATATTATTAATTGATATTCTATTCCTAAAAATCTAAGGTTCGGCCGAAGGACTTATATAATGATAGGTGTATCATTAATTTACCACTTGGGGGTCTCTTAGAAGTATATAGAATGTTTATTAACCATATAATATAAAAATAAAAAGTGACATGGTAAATGTCAAACTATTTAACTAAGAGTTAAATATAAATGATAAGGTTAATATAGTGACCCAAACCTGTATAAAATCAATTGGATGAAATTATTACGAACCATACCTACCTTAAACTTTGAATAATCCACTTTGGAGCCATTAGAAACTGAATATGAATTTATTATAAATTAATACTTTAAGTTTTTCCTAAAGAGCCCCTCCTCCCCCTTTAAAAGGACACCACTTCTAAAAAATTCTTCATACCTTCAAAGCCTTTTGGTTCGGCCAAACTCTACCCAAATACCCTCTCAACTATCCTACCTTAATTCTAGAGGCCTTCCTTTAGCCATAAATCCAAGCTACGGATCCCTTTTGATCAAATCAAATGGAAGAACCTGAAGAAGAGGTAATGTTTTCACCACCCTTTTTCAATTTCCTTTCTTCTTCAACTTCTTCTTTCTTTGTTATTTCCTTTATAAAATAATAACTCCAGTATCTTATATATACTATGATTTTATTATAAATATGGTACAACCATATTCAGTATTCTATCCATCCTTTGAACGACATGTCACCATACGTGCGTATGTACGGCTTACCGTCTCCACGTCGTGGTGTAATTGTTATTCAATACATTATTATTTGGATGAGTAGAATAATGATGTGTACTTGATGTAAATAATAAATATAACATGATAAGTATTCTGTATATATGATATACCATCCAATTATATATTATTTTAATATCAAAAGAATGATATTTTCACTCGTGCGTACGTAAGGATTACCGTCTCCACGACGCGATGAGATTCATTTCCAAGTTCACCATTCATCGATGATTATAAAAATATATATTATTGATAAGTATGTAATATATGACATAATAATGCTACTAGAGATATATATATTTATATATATAAGTATTTATGTACTTACATATATCTTATTCACTTACTTCCGTTCAATACTATATGAAAATGGAAACAGCGTTTATGCGTACGTACAAACTACCATCTCCATAAACGGTGTTTTCCATTTCATATATATGTATATTATACATATTTATATTCTAAATATATATTATATATAAATCATTTTTTATATTCTGGAAGTATTTAAATCATGATCTAAGTGATACAATCAAGATTAACAAGTTAAAAAACGTACGATAAAGAAAGCGATTATTACCCAAAATATTAATATAACATAAAAATTATTATTAAATGGTTAGTATAAAGTCATAAATGAATAATGTATGATATCATAAATATTAATATGGTTCTGGTATAATTTAATAACATACTATAGTCTTCATTCAAGAGGTTAAACGTACCCTCGACTAAAGGAAAGTGCAAGGTATGGGGTTTTCATCTCACTCCTTATTCCCATGAGATTCATGCCATATTGCCACTATTACCTTTTGTGTGGTGTATGTACTTACCATAATTGTATTATTTGTGTAATAAACTTTAATTTATATGTATTTACATATTCATTGTATGATACTTCTTTGATGGGGTGTATGTTTCGTATGTTACCAAATTGGTAAGGGTTAATTCCTCAATCTCATTATTATACGAGGTTATTTTGCGTAAGTATCTACTGGGAAATATTTACTATACATGTCCATGTTTCATAAAAGAGTTTTAAAAGGGATTATTTTTAAGGGACTTTTTACTTTAAACATCATTTTAAATGTTTTAAATATTTATTTTTCTAAATCATTCTCATTAATGTCCATGTTTTCAAAATGGTTTTTAAGGATTTATTTATATGGACATGAATGTTTTAAAAATGTTATTTCCTTTCAAAAGTTTCAGAGTGGTATGGGACACTTTGATTCAAAAATTTCTTTAAATTTCTTCCTTTCTAAATTGTGTAACTTTTAAGTATTTTCATGAAAAAGGGATATTTCTCTCAAAGAGTTTTACAAATCATTTTCATCTATGTCAACATCCTTTGATGGATTTTAAACTTGTTTGAAGTTGATTTACTCTGATACAAATCTTCTATATTGTATTGAAGGTTTTGAGATATGTTTGACTATGGAAGTGTTATTTTTATACCATTCATGGTTTATGGTTAAAGTATTGACATTTCATATGCTAGTTTTAATACGAATGTTTATGTTATGTTTCAACCTTTTCGTATGAGGAATGTATTGGACATAGTAAGTGACGAGTGGAGCCCGCTATAGCTCCTCGATGCATCGGTAGGTCTCATGATACAACTAGACATGTAATTGGCCGAGGCCCTTTTCCAATTTGATTTACGGTTTTGGCCAAAACCTTAATCATTTTTAGACATCTTGGACGAGGCCTTGACAAAATGTTTTAGAATGTCTGGCATTATACATTCCCTCATTATAGAATTAATATTGATGGTTCATGTGGTCGTTCGACTAGTTGAATACCCATGATTATGTTTAAATAATGGATTTATTTAATCATCTCATATTATTTCCATAAAATTATTCATGTTTATTATTGGTAAAGGCATGTGGTTTCAATTATTCACCATGCTTAATATTTATGTTATCTTCCTCTGTATTGCCTACCCTTATTGAGCGTTTGAGCTCACCCCTTTCTATGTTTTATTTTTTCCCAGGATTCCAAGAAGTGTATTGTGATTGATATGCAGGGTTAATCTAAAGGGAATAATTTTGTTATCAAAGAACTATTTACACTATGTTTTATGTTTGAAATTGTAATGTAATGTTAATGTATGTAATCTATTTTCCAAGACTGATAAATTGATCGGTCCTACAGGACTTGATTCCTTGTAATCATGACAATGTATTAAAATAATGGACCGACTCTGGGTAACTGGGGTCGGGGTGTTACAGTTGGTATCCGAGTAAGTTTAGCAATAACCTTGGAAACTATATTTAGATAAACTCTGATTAGAGCACATAGCCCTAAGATAGACTTTGAGGATTATTATAGAATAACGTCCTTGAATTTTGGTATTGTAGAGATTTTGTGAGTTTTCCAAGCAATACATCTCTATCTGGATATGAACAGGTAGAGGCGGCTTTGACACAAATGTACCTAGGGTTAAAAACCAAAAACACCGCTTTGAGCTAGACTCGAACGGGAACTGGTGCACAACAACGGGCCTTGCTGCACTCTTTGTTACGACACTACTGGGGGACATTCTTAGGATAATTCTAATTTTCTTTACAAATCACTATGAAGGGTTTATGAGTATATACCTCCTCAAATAATTTTTTGTTGTGATTATGGATTATATCCATAAATTTTTCAATTTACGTTAGATATTTTACATGTTTGGAATTATGAATTACGATTCATAAACTGACCTAGTGTATGACATTGTATATAAATGGAACCCAATAGAAGGAATGTGAACTCCAACAATACGTATGATCCAAAGAGTAAGAAGGATCATTTCTTTAATGGTATTAAGCCAACATTTATAAGGGAAATAGTCTCCCATGTATTCTCAATATATGAAGAAATAACATCACGTGATAATAAAATAAGTAAAGAATTCTCTAAGTCCTATGGCTTTGAAGGTAAGCAAGATAAGAAAATGATGGAAGAGAGAAAGATGGATAAAGGGAAGAGTGAAAAGAAGGATTTTCCCATATGTGATAACTGTGTAAAGAATAAACATGGTAAATTCTTGAAGGGAATGAGAGTTTGTTATAAGTATAGTGAAAAAAAGGACACCAAGTACGTGAATGCAAGGGTAAGAAAAAGGTTTCAAATGAACAATGCTTCATCTGCAAGGAGTTGGGACACTATACGAACCAATGTCCAAATCATCAGAGTATACCCCAAATGATGCTATTGGATAATAATAAAGTTATGATACTACCTCAGATGAAGAAGAATGACTAGTGTTCTTATGTTGTTATTATAGGACTATTTCATTTGAGTGTTGTATCAACAATATATTGGTTATATGAATTGTGGAGATAAATAAGGATTGTACTACAGTACTATTTTATTGAGGATTTGAGATTATATGGTTATAAGAAAAGTGAATTAATTATGAGCTACACTTTTGGTAAAATATATAGTTGAAGGAAAGGTAATCCTTAATATGGTCCAGATGATGTGGTAGTGATTTTGGAATAAGAGATGGTTGATTTGAATAAATTATATTGGATATTTTTAACTACCTTGAAATGGATTAATGATTTTTCATTGTTTTAATTTACAAAATTTTTGGATAGAAGGAGTATATACATTATTCTATAAAGAATAAGTGAGCATGAATTTAATCAATGGTAATTCAGGATGTTACCATGTTTTAAAATAATACATGATGAAGGTGATCACATGTTATTACATGGAAAAAAGGATCTTCATTGTGTTTAACTTCCTTATAAATTTTGGACTGTGAGTTTAGATATAATTGTTTTGGATAAGTCTAAAGTTTTGGATGGATTAAGTTTGAAAGGTTATTTTTGGATTTTTATAAAAGGACAACACGCAGACCGTGTGACAACCCGTCGCGTCGGACAAAGCTGCGGGAATTGAATCCACAACCATAGTGCGATTGAGATTTATCCCATACCACTGGACTATGTGAATTTCCTCGATGGTAAAATGTAGTTTCTTTTTTTAAAGGGTCTGATATGTGAATTATAAATTCATTATATTTGGAACCCTATACAATTAGGATAAATAGATTATTTTTGAGTTGTATTATGTTTTGGGGTGAAAGATGAGTTTGTGGCAGAAATTTATTAATGGATAAAACTCTAATTATAAAGTAAGTATATATCCTTATGATCTTATCCAATCTCATAAATAAATTCCTCAACATTAAGAAAAGGAACTTAGAACAAAAATGTTTTCCTAGATGGTACCTTAGACCATCACAAATTTATGGATTTGTGATTGTTGGCCTTTTCATAGCCATGTTCTCTACCACTCTCCATCAGATATTGATGGTTATATTTCTCTTCCATATCCATGTTTTCCTACATGGAACCCTATTATGTGTTATTTTCAGTAACCTTCATACTTACCACTCTTTATTTTAAATAGAGGCATCATTAATCCATTTTTCGATGTGGGATTTCAACTAAGATTCTTTGAAATGTCAACCCCAAGTTTCCAATAACGAGCATAAATTTCGAGGACGCAATTTATTAAAGGAGGGGATAATGTAACACTCCAAGCTTCCATGATACACTTCTCTTTGAATAATAGAGTAGCGTGTGTTGTACACCACTTTGAGTTCTAACACACACCACAACCAATCAAACTAGCCGTTTTGAATAGTAATACCCACTTTTTAAAATTTTATACATTTTATCATTCAAAATGGACTTCATTTTTGGATTCTTAATATCTAAATTTTCATAGGGTGAATTTTTGGTATTTTTCTAAAAACTTTCAATTTTTGATGAATAGTGAAAATCACTAAATTTTAATTAAAAACAACATTTTTAATTGAAATAATTAATAGTGATAAATTATGAATTTTAGTGGTTTTAAAGTATATTTAGAATATATTTTTTCCATTTAATACAATTTTGGTCATTGGACATAATTTCACATTTAAACCGGACATCAACAAGTGTCAATCTTTTGATAGTTATTATTTCTTAAAAACACGCTTTTTGTTTTGACAGCAGGAATTGATTTTAAAATAATTTCTACCACTTATGTGTTTTGAATTTTGAAAAATGGATTCCATATTTGGAATCATGATTTCCAATTTTTTTAAATAGGTAACTTTTATTTTTAGAGATTTTGAATAATTACTTTGGTAAATATTTTATTTACCATGGTTAAAGGGTAAATCCGGTAAATAAGGGTAAAAAAATAATATTATAATAATAATAAATTACCCTAAAATGTGTCCTAACCCTATTTGTTGATACATGTCCGACCATGAGAATATTTGGGTCGATTTTGGGACCCCATGGATCCACTTGTAAGTGATAATGACACTTTATATTAATTAAGTTAAAGTAAATACAAAAATGTCATAAGCATATATCTTTTAGAAAAACAATTTTTACATAGGGTTATATATGTTATATTTTTGACTATAAATATTCATTAGAAAGATAAAAATATTTCCTACATAATTTTATTTTATTTATAATTTTTAGACACTAAATAATTAAATTTATTTACGAGACAATAATGATGCATTATTTTCCTTATTAATGAAAGAGTCAAAAGATTATTATTATAAATGTTAAAATAAATATAATTTGAATGTTTTGATGACATCCACGAATTTTATTGGTTAATATGACATGTTATTATGGCTTAAATTAATTTTATTTGAATTAATAAAGTTGGTAAGACTTTAACAAAAATAAATTATTAAATATTTTCAAAATTGACATATATGAGTTTTTAAAAAAAATATTATAATATTAATTGATATTCTATTCCTAAAAATATAATGTTCATCCAAAGGAATTATATAATGATATTTGTATAATTAATGGACAACTTGGGGGTCTCTTGGAAGTATATAGTAAGTTTATTAACCATATAATATAAAAATATAAAGTGACATGGTAAATGTCAAACTATTTAACTAAGAGTTAAATATAAATGATAAGGTTAATATAGTGACCCAAACCTGTCTAAAATCTATTGGATGAAATTATTCCGACCCATCCCCACCTTAGATTTTTAATAATCCACTTTTGAGCCATTATAAACTGAATATAAATTTATTATAAATTAATACTTTAAGTTTTTCCTAAAGAGGCCCTCCTCCCCCTTATAAAAGGACACCACTTCTAACCAATTATTTATACCATAAAAGTTTTTGGTTTGGACAAAATCTGCCAAAATACCCTATCAACTATCCTAAATTAATCCTATATGCCTTCCTTTAGCTAGAAATCTAACCTAAAAATCCCTTTTGATCAAATCAATAGGAAGAACCCAAAGAAGAGGTAATGTTTTCACCACCCTTTTTCAAGTTCCTTTCTTCTTCAACTTCTTATTTCTGTGTTATTTACTTTATAAAATAATAACTCCAATATCTTCTATATACTGTGATGTTATTATAAATATGGTACAACCATATTAAGTATTCTATCCATCCTTTGAATGACATGTCACCATACGTGCGTACGTACGGATTACCGTCTCCATGTCGTGGTGTAATTGTTATTCAATACATTATTATTTGGATGGGTATAATAATGACGTGTATTTGATGTAAATAATAAATATAAAATGATAAGGATTCTTTATATATGATATACCATCCAATTATATATTATTTTAATATGAAAATAATGATATTTTCACTCGTGCGTACGTACAGATTAGCGTCTCCACGACGTGATGAGATTCATTTCCAAGTTCACCATTCATCGACGATTATAAAAATATACATTACTAATAAGTATGTAATATATGAAATAATAATTCTACTGGAGATATATATATTTATATATATAATTATTTATGTAATTACATATATCTTATTCACTTACTTCCGTTCAATACTATATGAAAATGGAAACAACGTTTATGCGTACGTACGAACTACCGTCTCCATAAATGGTGTTTTCCATTTCATATATATGTATATTATACATATTTATATTCTAAATATATATGATATATAAATCATGTTTTATATTCTTTAAGTATTTAAATCATGATCTAAGTGATGCAATCAAAAGTAACAAGTTAAAACACATACGATAAAGAAAGCGATTATTACCCAAAATATTAATATAACATGGAAATTATTATTAAATGGGTAATATAAAGTTATAAACGAATAATTTGTGATATCATAAATATTAATATGGTTCTGGTAAAATTTAATAACATACTATAGTCTTCATACAGGAGGTTAAACGTACCCTCGACTAAAGGAAAGTGCAAGGTAAGGGGTTTTCATCTCACTCATTATTCCCATGAGATTCATGCCATAATGCCACTATTACCTTTTGTGTGGTGTATTTACTGCCCATAATTGTATTCTTTGTGTAATACACTTTAATTTATGTGTATTTACATATTCATTGTATGATACTTCTTTGATGGGGTGTATGTTTCGTATGTTACCAAATCGGTAAGGGTTAATTCCTCAATCTCATTATTATACGAGGTTGTTTTGCGTAAGTATCTACTGGGAAATATTTACTATACATGTCCATGTTTCATAAAAGAGTTTTCAAAGGGATTATTTTTAAGGGAATTTTTACTAAAACATCATTTTAAATGTTTTCAATATTTATTCTTCTAAATCATTCTCATTAATGTCCATGTTTTCAAAATGGTTTTAAGGATTTATTTATATGGACATGAATGTTTTAAAAATGTTATTTCCTTTCAAAAGGCTCAAAGTGGTATGGGACACTTTGATTCAAAATTGTCTTTAAATGTGTTCCTTTCTAAATTGTGTAACTTTTAAATGTTTAATGAAAAAGGGATATTTATCTCAAAGAGTTTTACAAATCATTTTCATCTATGTCAACATCCTTTGATGGATTTTAAACTTGTTTGAAGTTGATTTATTCTGATACAAATCTTATATAATGTATTGAATGTTTTGTGATATGTTTGACTATGGAAGTGTTATTATTATACCATTCATGGTTTATGGTTAAAGTATTTACATTTCTTATGCTAGTTTTAATACAAATGTTTATGTTATGTTTCAACCTTTTTGTATGAGGAATGTATTGGACATAGTGAGTGATGGGTGGAGCCCGCTATAGCTCCTCAATGCATCGGTAGGTCTCATGAGACAACTAGACGTGGAATTGGATGAGGCCCTTTCCCAATTTGATTTATGGTTTTGGCTGAGGCCTTAATCATTTTTAGACATCTTGTTCGAGGCCTTGACAAAATTTTTTAGAATGTCTGGCATTATACATTCCCTTATTATGGAAATAATATTGATGGTTCATGTGGTCATTCAACTAGTATAATACCCATGATTATGTTTTATTATGGATTTATTTAATCAGCTCATATTCTTTCCATAAAAGTATTCATGTTTATTATTGGTAAAGGAATGTGGTTTCAATTATTCACCATGTTTAATATTTATGTTATCTTCCGCTGTATTGCTTACCCTTACTAAGAGTTTGAGCTCACCACTTTCTCTATTTTATTTTTTCCCAGGATTCCAAGAAGTGTATTATGATTGATATGTAGGGTTAAGCTAAAGGGAATAATGGCATTCTCAAAGAACTATTTACGCTGTGTTTTATGTTTGAAATTGTAATGTAATGTTAATGTATGTAATCTATTTTCCAAGACTACTAAACTGATCTATCCTTCGGGACTTGATTCCTTGTAATCATGCCAATGTATTAAAATAATGCACTGACTCTGGGTAACTAGGGTTGGGGCATTACACTCTAACAACATTCCACTACCCTTGGAAGGGAAACTCGGGGATGAGTTGTCTTAAGGAGGGGAGGTTGTAACATCCCTAATTTAATGAGGTATGAAACATTTTAAATTTTGTTTTCTAATTCCTTAAAAGTGACCTAAGGTTTGTATCGGCGCACCCTGATGTGGGTCCCATACAGTTATTTAAATAATTTAAATAATTATAGAGGTTTTATGAAAAATGTTATATCGTTCTTTAGTGTCATGTTCAGGAGTAAATTAATTAATTAAGGATTGAAAATAAATAAGAATATATTTAAAGAAAATTTAAAATAAATCAATAAGGGATAAAAGAAAATTTAGAAATAAAATAGAAAGGGGGTTACAAAAAAAGTAAAATAATTAAAATGGGAGGCTACCATTTTTTATTATTTTTATCTTCTTTACTTTTTAATCCTTTTTGTTCTATTTTATTTTCCTTTTTTCTTTTATTTTACTTCTCTCTTTTTTATTTTTTATTTTTTTTCTCCTCTCTTCATCTCCTCCCTCTCTCACATCGCACCTCCCCCTCTCCCTAGGCGGCGCACCACCTTTATCCCCCTTCAGAAGATCACCACACCTTAGTTATTCATCCATTTTATTCACCTTCAAGTGATATATAAACCCTAAGGTAAGGTTAGCCTCACACATTTAGAATCATAGAGTTTTTTTGAGTATCCTTCACGCAGTCCACCGTAGAAGGATTTTACCCTATTTTGGGGTTTTTCTAAAATCATCTGTTTTCTTCCATTTTAGGTCAAATCAAAGCCTAATTCAGATCATAGAATCATCTATGACCATAATTTAGGGTGTCCACTCTATTTCCCTCCATTTCATTGTGATTTATAAAAATTCACGGTGGTGCCGTTCGTCGGTGCCTACCGACCTTGTGCAAATTCACCCAATCAGTTCAATTTAATTGTTCTGATTAATTTTTGAAGCCCTATTTATCATAAATTAAATTTTTTAAATTTTTTTAATGTTGTTGGACACCCCTTTGGGTGTGCCTATATGGTCGGTATAAATTCTATCTGCCCGAGCTTTTAATTTGTTTGACTGTATGTGTTGTGCAACCCATTTTAGTTGTGTTTAAACTAAATAATTATTTTAGAATAATTATGAACCATGAATTATTGAATTTTTGGTAGTTTATTGTGATAAATTATTTATTCATTAAAAATTTCATTTATCTTCTTATGCTGATACATTATCTTTCCCTGTTAAGTCTTGCACTGCAATGTTAAATTAATACCTTGTGTTGCACGAGTGTATCTACTTATATTTCAAGCTTAAATTATATATGCATGCTATTTCATATCTAATTCTTTGAAATTTTAATTAAATTTAGGGTGAGGAGAGGATTTGGGTCCCATATTAAAGGTCACACATGGGCTCTCTGTTCTTGACTGGTTACCACTACGCATCGGGGGGGGGGGGGGGGTGGGTGGGTGGGTGGGTATCTTAGGCTTTTCTAGACCGGGACTTCCCTAGGCCTTCAAAATACTTATGAGTGATACTAGTTCCAAAAGTTCCCATTGAGGATGAATCAGTTGGAAATGTGGCTACGCCATCCTCAAATGACGCTCAACACCTTTTCACGAGATCAAGACAAACTCATGCTAAAATCATGCCTCGAGCGATACATGGCCTTTAGAAAGATTACCTTGGATGAGCTCGGTGGTATTGGATAACTTGAAGGATGTACCATAGTGATACCTTCGGGATAGTCTCAGACTCTAACTCTCAAATTAAACATTAATAATGATGCAATGAAGGTTTATATTAATTCCGCTTTGAGTCTCTTGAGAATTGTGATATTTATCTCGCATGTTGAAGCACACCTGGTTGACACATGATTTCAACCCCAAGTTAAAGCACAAGCTTGAGGGTGTACCTTTTCCTTGTTTTACCTTGATTTTCTAGGCTTATATATCTACACATGTGCACTATGCTTATTATAGGTACTTCCTTGAGACTCCCAGCTTAGGCCGAAGCAGGTGATCATGGATGGGTGCCATTGGGAACCCAGATTGAATTATTTATTTTATTGCGCTTAATTAATTATCTGAATTTATTATATAATGACACAGTACATTTTATTACTACATAAAATGAAAAGGTTTAGACATCATGGGTGCCAGCCTACTAGGATTTTATCTCACACCCTGCTCAGGTGTCGTTAACGCCCGAGTAGATTATATGCTTGCAGGCATTGATAAAGGGAAGCGTGCTGCTTCCGATGCTTCATTGTTCTTGATACTTAGAAAGGAGACTGGGGTAGATGACCAAGACTTCCTAATAATTCAGTTTTTGCAATTTGTGTCTTTTATTTTTATTTGATAGTATGATTGTATTTCTATTTTTCGTGCTTTCAGTTTAGATAGACATCATAGCATGAAATTGTTTTGTGAGCTTCTGTAGTTGATTCTTATTTAGTTGGATTATTCATATTTATTCTCCTATAGTTTACTCATTTATATGCCTTTTCTTTTTATTATTAATTTTCATTTACTTCTGTTGTGATAATACCTATTACCTATGAGGGCATAGTCTCCCCCTCGGACATGAAAAAGGCCCTCACTGCTAGTCTGTAGCCTCTGACATTTGGGGAGATGTACTTGAGGTTATGTGGCCAACTCGGCTCGAGGCACCCTTTAGGTGGCTCCTGGGATGGGGATGCTACATATAATTGTAAATATGTTTATTCATATATTCATATTGTTGAGTCAAAAGTATTTTTGACTTCTCTATTCCTTTTGTTTAGAAAATCACAAACTCTTTATTAAATACCCATTCATGTATTCTTTTATGTCCCAAGTATTTTCAGAATGGAATCATATATCATTTTATCATACTTTCATTAATATATTTTGATTCATATTTTATCATTATGATTTATTTTATATGTGTATAATAATTGTTATACTCATGAGTTTTTGCAGAAACAATTTATTCAATGATTATCATGATGAGGATGAATACGATTTTTATCGTACCCATTAGATATGATTTTTACATACTCACCAAATAAAATATATATTGTACACAATGGATAAAACTTAATTTGCACACAATATTAAGTATCATACCAATATTATAATTCATACTCACTCTCATAATGATAATCATCAAAACATTTTAAATGCGTTTTTATCATAACCAGAAAAATGTGTCGTAATGAAAGAATTTTTTTTAATAAAAATGATTTTATGTATTCTGTTTCAATATTCATTCTAAAATGATGTTTTTGTTTCAGTTAAAATATGCCCTTTGGAGTTCCAAGTGTCCAAGTCCATCTGAATTTTCAGAAGAAAATCTGATCGTTGGAGTCAAAGATGACTATTGGGACCCTGGCCTATAAATATCGAGCCATTTAAATGACCTCAGAACTTTTGATGAATTTGAGACACCATGCGAGACCTTTGTCAAATTGATGCTTTGTGAAAAATCTCTGAAGAGTACAAGTTATGAACTGATCATTCTACATACTTGTGATTTTCAAGAGTTTTGTTTTTCTTTGTGAGACACTGATCGTTAGTGATTACAATCGAGGGATTCCAAGGCTAGGAAGATAGGGGCACCGATCACCTACTTGATCGAGGGCTGCTGGGGATAGGAAGATAGTTGAAATCTAAAATTTTTATTGAGGGATTACCCTAGTGTGGGCAAGACAGACTTTCTTGAAAGTATAAATCAATGTACCTCTATCCAAGGTTATTGGATACCCTTCTCTTTGGATTAAAATAATTGTCTTCTCTTACTTGTTTATATTTCCACTTCATTGTAACAAAAAGTGAATTGTATTATATATTCATCTTTCTATTTTATTCTTTGTGATTAAAATATTTGTAATTATGATTATTGTGATTATGATATTTTAAATTACTTAATATGATTCTGTACGCTTTATGATTGAATCATTGTATAGATTTACTGTGATCATCCTAACCATCATGATTATGATTATTTACATGCTTACTCTGATTAAATCATTTTATTTTTATGAATATGATAAATTTTAACTATGACCAGTGGAATACAAATTGTAATTGATTTAATTATGATTTTCTATTTTAAACGGACCTGAGGATGAATCCGATTAATTGTTTTAATATATTAAGAGGTATTGTGAATTGAATTAGTTTAAATTATTTTAAACATATTTTTCTTAGGGGATAAAAAAAATTTAGACCTACAATTAACCACCTATTGTACTGTTCCATATACATATATATTACGATCCAACAATTGGTATCAGAGAAGATTTCACTAATACTAATAATCATAATTAGTATCACAACTAAGTGCCTGTAATACTCATACTTACAATATGTATCAGAGAAGAATTAAAATGATTTTACATGCTTATTATTTTATACTCTTCTACAAGATTAGTTTTATTTCACATATATTCTTTTTTTATAAATACTTTTTATACTAACATACTTTGTAGAAAAATAATTTTATATTATTTTAGAGATGGAAGGAATCAATGTCGGATCAATAGAAAATTTAAGTCCAACAAGACCACCTAATTTTGATGGAAATGATTTTGAATATTGGAGAGACATAATGAAGACCTTTGTAATAAAAAATGGGGTTGATAACTTTTTCATGCTAACAAGAGACTATAAAATTCTAGACAAGGAAGTGAGAACATTTACAAATCAAGAGAAACAGGGATATCAACTGAATTATAAGGTGCATTATACTTTAATTTTTTTCAATGACATGAAATATATATAGCCATATTTCATATTGTGAAGCATAAAAATAGTATCTAGAAGAAACTAGAGATTACATATTTTTGTACTTCTAAAGTGGTTGAAACAAGGATAGCTATTCTAAGAGAAGATTATCAGGCATTCAAATTTCCTTTTGGAGAACCAATTATTAAGGTTCAATAAAGATTTATGAAAATTGTAAATAGTCTACAATATATGGGAGAAAATATAATATAGGATTATATTCTAGTTTAAAGGACCATAGATATTATGAAAAATGAATGAGAATAAAAAAGGACGGTCATTAATGAATCAAGAAAGGTCCCAAATCTAACTCTTGATGATTTTTTTGAAAATATTTTGAAATAAAAGAATAAATTGAAAAGAGATTGATAAAAATTAAAAAATAATAATGGTGGAGTATCTTTTACTTCAACTTCAAATTAGATGAAGGATAAGGCTCTTAAAAATATAGTCAAATTAACCAAGAATAAAGTTATAGTTTAATCACACTCAAGAGAATGAAAATATTTAGAGAATTAATTGGCCAATATTTCTCAAATAATGAAAAATATTATGAGAAATTAGGACATTCAGTATAGATATATGGAAAGTAACAAGGACAAGAAAGACAAGAAATATTCTGAAGTCACTTTTTATGAATGCAAGAAATTAGGACTCATCAGACCTGATTATCATAAGCTAAAAAGAAAATACATAAAATAAAGACATTATTTTAGGAATTATAAAAAGTAATACAAGTCAAAAGGAAATAATTTTTTAAAGGAAAATGACTCATGGAGTTCTATAAGTGGAGACTATTCATAAAACTCCATAGATGATGAAAACTCTGGATATAAGAATATTGCACTTCTTTCTAGAATTCCAATTGAAAATAAATGTCTCATGGAAAAGGTAAAAACTGCTAAATCCTTAACTAATATGTCCTTAAGTGAAAATTACCCTGATGAGAAAATTCTAAATCCTTAAATGATGAATATTTCCTAGAAAAGGATAATTCTTTACCTTCATATGATGAAGTTTCTAGATTTTGTAGTTTGTTTGAAAATTAGAATCGAAAAATTAAAAAGAAACTTGAAAAGGAAAAGGCTAGAATCAGTGTTTTAACAAAAGAAGTATCAGATCTTTCCAAATATCTTGATGAAAAATATTTTTAATTTTGTTCTATTTCAAAAAAACCTTAAGGAAGATAATTTTTAGAAATATAAGATTTATAAGGACTTTAAAAAAGTTATTTTTGAGAAAAATATTTTGGAAACAAAATTCAATTCCAAAACTAATATCAGTGTGGATAAATATTTATTTGTAAAACTAAAGTCTGATTTTTTTGTTTAAAAAAACGTTTATGAAACTTTACTTCTGTAAAGGAATAATTTGATAAAATTTATAATTCATATCATCCTATTAGGAATAGGTTATGAATTGGATACTCTTATACAAAACCTGTTTTTAGTAATAACTATTTTTTTTCCAAAAAATGCCTTCTTTTGTAAAAAATGTCAAAGTGGTGGCCATTGGAAAAATAGATGTTCTTTAAATAAAATTCAATCCTTAGGATTCCAAAAATCCCATTTTTCAAAACAAATTTAGATACCTAAGATTTTAATTTTTAACATTTCCATATCCATGAATGTTTGGATTCAAAAAACCAAACTGTTTTGATTTTAGGAAAATAAAGAGAATACCAACAATAAAAACATTTGGTATATGGATCGTGGATGTTATATACACATGACTGGTAATAGATAATTCTTTGAAAAGATTGTTGAAATTAAAGGTGGAAGAGTTACCTTTGGATACAATGTTCAAAGAGATATTATTGGTATAGGTAACATTATTCTTCTTGGAAAAGCTTTGATTTCAAATGATTTATTTGTTAAAGGTATTAAACATAACCTTATAAGTATAAGTAAATTATGTGATGAAGGTTACCTTGTGACTTTTAGAAATGATAAATGTGTAGTACACAATTCCAAGTATGAATTCATTCTTTCTGTCCATCAGTATGAGAATATTTACACACTTAACATAGAATACCTTAGGAGCCAAGACTTACCTTTCCTTAGTGAAATAAAAGATCAATATTGGTTATGGAATAGAATATTAGGACATTGTAACCTTAGAAATATACGTAAAATAGGAGAGGACTTGTTAAGGATCTACTGGATCTTAGATTTGATTCTTGAAAAGTATGAAACCCTTTTTAATATGTAAAACAACATAAATCAGGCTTTAAATCAATTAGTGAAGCCTCAACTACTGATTCTTTCAAGTTAGTGCACATGTAATTACTTGGTCCTACAAAAACTGGATGTATTGGATTAAAATACTATGTATTTGTTTTGTTTGATGATTACACTAGATACACATTGGTCTATTTTATAAAAAAGAAAAATTAAGGCTATTATTATTTTAAAAATTTTGTATCCAAAGATAAAAACAATAAAAACCTTCCATTTATAAATATTCATAGTGATCATGGTGGAGAATATAAAATTATGATTTTGAAACTTTTTGTAGTAAGAAAGGAATTAAAAATAACTTATCATCCCCTATAACTTCTCATCAAAATGGTGTTTTCGAAAGAAGAAATTTTATTCTTCAAAAGATAATAAGAACCGTGTTGATTGAATACTCTATTGCAAATTTTTTTTTGCTGAAGCAATAATTATTGCTTGTTATACTATAAATAATTTTTTAATTAGACCATTTCTTAATAAAACACATTATAAGTTATGGACATGAAAAAAACTAAAAGTCACATATTTCAAAGTATTTGGATGAAAAGTATTAATTCTAAATACAAAATATATTTTTCATAAATTCACACAAAAATCTGATGAAGGTATATTCTTAGGCTATTCCACTACCTCTAAGGATTATAGAGTTTTCAATAAAAACTCTTATATTATTGAAGAAATAGAACATTTCAAATTTGATGAAACTAATCCTTTTATTTTAAAACAATCCCAACCTATATCTTCTGATGTGTTTTCCAAAATTGATTATCAACATTTGATAGAAGACTCTTCTAATAAGTAAAATACTCAAGAAATTGTTTCTGAAGTATTTACTCATGAAGAATTTCTACCTTATATTGATGAACATGTTTTAAAAAATACATGTCAGTCATTTATTAGGAATCATCCTAGTGATAACATCATTGGTGATGTAAATGAACCAGTAAGGACTAGAAGTTCATTGAGAAATGAAATATAAAATTTTTATTTACTTTCTCAATTAAAACCTAAAAATACTAATGTGACTTTAGGTGATGAAGATTAGATTAAGGTAATTCAAGATGAACTAAATGAAATTGAAAGGAATAAATTACATAACATGCTTGAAAGACCGAATGAAACCTCTGTAATTAGAGTAAAATGGGTCTTTAGAAACAAATGTGATGAAAATGGAATCATTATTAGAAATAAAGAAAGATTAGTTTATAAAGTATATAATCAAAAAGAAGTAATATACTATGAAGAAACATATTCTATGGTATCTAGACTTGAATATATTATAATTCTATTATCCTTTGTAGAATTATTTAATTTCAAACTTTTTCAAATTGATGTGAAGTGTGCTTTCCATAATGAATATGTACAATATGATGTTTTTGTTGAACAACCTTCTGGTTTTGAAGATTCAAAATATCCTAAATATGTTTACAAACTTAACAAATCTTTATATGGACTTAAACAATCCCCTAGATCCTAGTATGATAGATTAACATGATTTTTATTTCAAAACAATTATATTAAGGGAACTAATGATCCAACTCTTTTTATAAATAACAAAAACGAAAATGTTTTAATTATTCAAATTTATATTGAAGAAATTATATTTGGATCAACTCAATAATCATTAATATAATCTTTTTCAAAACTTATGAAATATAAGTTTGAAATGAGTATGATGGGTGAGTTAACATTCTTTCTTGGAGTTAAAATTTCTCAAAAACCATAAGGAACCTATATATCTAAATATATGTATATTAAATATCTTCTTAAAAAGTATAGATATGACCATACTAAAAGTATTAGTACTCAAATTAAAACATCAAATACTCTTGATCTTAATGATGCTAGGAAACCAGTTGATTAAACATATTTTAGAGTTTTGATAGGGATTCTACTATACTTAATAGCTATTTGAATAGACTTAATATTTTCAGTAGGCTTATGTGAAAGGTATAAACCAAATCCAAAATAATTCCATTTAAAATATGTAAAAAGATTTTTTCGTTATTTAAATGGTATAATGGATTTGGGAATTTTTTATTCCTCTAGAAATGATTTTGAATTAAAATGTTTTTTAGATTATAAATTTGGTGGTTGTAGAATGAATAGAAAAACTACATCATGAACATGTCATTTCTTAGCCAATTCTTTAGTTTACTGGTCTTGTAAGAAACAAAAATTATTAGCACTTTACACTATTGAAGTTCAGTATGTGGAAGCTGTATGTTGTTGTGCTCAAGTGTTGTGGATAAAACACACACTCACTGATTATAGAATGAGTTTTACTAAAACTAAAATACTATGTGATAACTCTAGTGCCATAACTTTAAGAAAAAACCCTGCACATCACCCTCATGAAAAACACATAGATATTAGGAATCAATTTCTTAGGTATCACACACTTAAAAGAGATATCATTTTAAAATTTATTGGAATGAAAGATAAAATTTTAGATATATTTACCAAACCATTATCTTTTGATAGATATGAATACATTAAACAGAAGCTAGGAATGATCACTATAAAGAAATCATTCACATTTAATTCTTGTTTAAAGAATATTCTTACATTAAGTTACTCCTTTTCAAATGGGGGGAGTATATATGTTTGATAGTTTAGTAAATTATTTTTACCTCGTAAATTTTTCACACCCAGTAAATTTTTCATACCTAGAAAAATTTTCGTAACTAGAAAAGTTTTCATAAGAAGAAAAGTTTTCATAACCAAAAAAGTTTTTGTACCCAAAAATTTCTATACTCATATTTACTGTTCACATTATATTAATTTTGTACACATTATATTGTTTTCATACTCAAAATTTTTCATACTTATAAATTTTGTATACTTATTTATTTTCAATTCGTTTTCCTTAAAAGTTTTATTTTCTTTTGAAAAAAAATTTATTTAAACCAAAAAATCTATCTTGAGATTTCAAATGGTACAATTTCTCTTACTTTTCACTTTGATTTTGATTGAATTCTATTTTTTTGGTATTTCATTATATTTCAAATCATTATCGGATTCATCTTGAATATGATAATTTATTTTTAAAAGTCTCAAGAGTTCAAATTTTTACAACCATTGGATCTCCTTGATCAAATATGAGCTGTAGAAGCTCAATGGTCATATTTTTTATGAATATATCAAGGAAAACCCTAACCTATCCCATATCGATTTTCTCTACTTTGCGATGACATTATACTACCCCTAAAATATTAAAGCCTGGAAATTTTTTTACTCAATGGATTCCATCATATTTATGAATGAATCATCTACAACTTCTCCAAAGACAATGCCTACAAAAGATTTCAATAATATTAAGTTCTTTAGGGAAATATTATCCACTAGAGAGTTTTATGATAAGTACGATTCTTCACTAAAAAGATTATTCAATTTTAGGATGGGAATCAGTTTATATAGAGAAACCCAACACCTATCAAGATCTGATTACTATTGATGAAGTGAGGTAGTTTTATGATTCATTAAATATTGATGAATATTTAGAAGTATCTTTTTCCATGTATGATAGATATATAAGTGTTTTAGTAAAACATGATGTAAAATATCTTGGTGTACCATCAGAGGGTGATTCATATTGTCCTTCCAAAAAGATACCAAAAGAAATAAGACCCTTAAAAAAGGATAAATTTGAGAAATATATTTTTTAGATTCATGAGGATAAGAGAAATATTACCCATTTATCATTAGAAAATTGCCTTACAACACTTTGCATTCAAGGTTTCCTAATACCTTGAATTGGTGATAGGGAAACCTTAAAAGTTTTAGATGTTTTTATTTTGGATTACCTTGTTAATTTCAGAAAGCTAAATCTAATGGGTTACATATTCATAACCATAAAAAATTTAAAGTATGGCACAATGAAGTCTCACTAATTATGTTTCCAGAAATTTTAAGTAAGTTGATTTTTGAAAGTACAAATTATTGTAATGTCACAGTCAAGTCAGTGCAGAGAAATTTGAGAGTTCCTTGTATTGGTGATGATATGATAAAGATATTGAAATTTCATTTTGATCTAGAATGTAAGAAGTTAATTAAAAATGTTGAAGTTGAAGTTTCAAAATAAATAGTTAGAGGTAGCTAGGGAATTCCAAAACAATCAATACCGATTGTTTCAGAGAAGAAAAATAAAGACAAGTATGATTCCATTTTAAAACTGAAGAAGAAAAGTTTTTTACATTGTAGAAACCATGACCAAGTGGAGAAAGGAACAAGATCCATCAAAAAAGGGTGATCCACAATTTGGTCTAAACCTAGTAGAAGATCTTGCTGAAAAGATCTAGACTCAAGAAGAAGGAAATGAAAAGACTAAGATGAATAGAAATAGAAAGAAGAAAAGGTGGATGGTGGATAATTAAATGATGAAAAAAATTAAGTGTAAAACAAAGATAAATAGGAAGAGAAATAAGAAAAGTAGGAAGTTGAAAAATAAAATGGTTAGGTTCAAAAGTCTTAGTATGATAAAATTACTATAAGATCTTCAGAAGCCATATCTTAAAAAATACCATCATTATAAGTAGAATCCTCAAAGAATGATACTCATAGAACTCAAGATGGTAAAGTAATTCATATCTCAGACAAATATTAAGAGACTAGATCTGATAAAAATTGGAATCAGTGTTCAGATGATGATTCCAGGAGTCATTCTGCAGAAATTCCCACTTATGAGGATGGCACTGATTCTGAGAATACTATCTCTTTGAAAATAAATCATTACATTATTAATGGTCTTAAAATGATTGAAAATACTATCCCATTTTTCCCAAGGCAAGAGGGGAAGATTGATTCAGTCTCAAAAAATCGAGGAAAAAGATCATACTCAGTCATGTATTTAAGAAAAAGGCTAGGAAAGATTGAATTGGATTTCAAAATTTATGAAGAAATGACTGAGGAGCACAAAAAGGCCTATAAAAAAGTTGGTAAGCGGTTTCATAAGTCTAAGGAATGCATAAAACTTCATTAAATCTCAATTAAAGATATAATAAGGCTTTAAAACAATGTAAATATTTCTTTCAACAAGTTGTAAAGTGATTCTTCTAGAAGGATGAAAGATATTAAAAGTAAAAATGTTTCCTATTATGATGAAATCAATCAAATTGGAAAGAATTTTAAATTAATTCAGCCATGAATCTCAAAGCTAATGTTTTAAAAATATGAGATCATAAATCTTTAAAACCAAAATAATTTTCTATCACATATGGTTGAATTTCATGAACAAGTCAATAAATCCCAGGAATAAAAAATACTTACTCTGGAAGAGAAGTTGAAATCCTAGGAAGAAGTGATTCATACTCAAGAATATTTGTTTTTAGATCAAGAGGAGAAGATTCAGTATCAGCAGGAATCCCTTGATAAGCTAATGGATTATAGTAATGAATTTAAAAAATGAAGACAACTTTGTTAGACCTCATAAAGAAGGGAAAGGAAAGGAAAAGGATAAGAAATGAATTTATTGAACTCTTTTTGTACTGATTTTAAAAGGCTAATGAAATACTTTGATATCTACATATATTTTCACTGAATGTTTTCAATTTTTTGGATGAATGTTCTTTAACTTTTTATAGATGATCAAATTATTTATTTATTTGTATGTTTTTTATAACCCTTTTCATGTATTAGAAGATTATCTCTATTTTTTTTGTAAATCACAAAGGGGGATAATGATTTACATAGGGAGAGAAATTTTATAAAGGGGGAGAATGTATTAGTAAGGGGTAGATACACTCAAAAAAGAACAGAATATGATCCTAAGGGGATTCTTAACCTAAGGTGGAATTCATCATATTAAATACCTTATTCAAAATAGTTTTTAAAAACTTTGGAAGATAATTATAATTGTTTTATTCTGAATATGAAGGTTTAATAAAATTTTCTTTTAGTCCCATGTTTTACAAAGTAATTCTTTACTTATGGCTTGTGGTTTGCGATTTCCAAAAGGAGGAGATTTTTGAGTCAAAAATCTTTTTGAATTCTCTATTTCTTTTGTTTTGGAAATCACAAACTCTTTTTTAAAAACCTATTCACTTATTCTTTTATGTCCTAAGTATTTTCAGAATGAAATAATATATCATTTTATCATACTTTATTTAATATCTTTTGATTCATATTTTTCATTAGGATTTCTTTGATATGAGTACGATAATTATCATACTCATGGGTTTTTTGTGGAAAAAATTTATTCCATGATTATCATAACAAGGTTGGATACAATTTTTATCAAACCCATCAGATATGATTTTTATCGTACTCACCAAATATGATCTATATCATACACACATGATACAGATTACATCACACACACTATTTAATATTGTACCGATATTATAAATCATACTCACTCTCATAATGATAATCATCATACCCTTTTAAATGGGTTTTTATCATATCCAAAAAAATGTGTTATAATGAAATGAAATTTTTTTAATCAAAATAATGTTGTGTATTCTGTTTCAATATGCATTCTAAAACGATGTCATTGTTTCAGTTAAAGATGATCGTTGGAGTGCTAGGTGTCAAATCCCTCTAAATTTTTAGGATAAAATATAACCATTGGAGTTAAAGATGACCATTGGGACATTGGCCTATAAATACTAGGTCATTTGAATGAGCTCCGAACTTTTGAGGAATTTGAGACACTGCATGAGAGCTCTTTCAAATTTCTACTTTGTGAGAAAGCTCTAAAGAGTAAAAGTTATGAATTGATCATTCTAAATACTTGTGACTTTCGAGAGTTTTTTTTAGTGCGACACCAATCTTTGGGGATTACAATCGAGGAATTTCAAGGCTAGGAAGATAGAAGTGATGATTACCTACTTGATCGAGGGATGTTGGGGATAGACAGACAAACTGAATCCGATATTCTTCTCGAGGGCTTACCCTGGTATGGGTAAGACAAACTTTTGTGAAAGAATAAATTAAGGTAAATCTATCCAATTTTATTGGATACCCTTTTATTTGGATTAAATGATTTGTATTATTTTACTTGTTTATATTATCACTGCATTGTGATTAAAAGTAAATTGTATTATATATTCATATTTCTATTCTATTCTTTGTGATAATGATCTTTGTAATTATGATTATTGTGATTATGATATTTTCAATTACTCAATATGATTCTATACACTTTATGATTGAATCGGTTTATTGTTTTACTCTGATCATCATAACCATCGTGATTATGATTCATTACATGCTTACTCTAATTAAATCGTTTTCTTTATGTGAATACGATTGATTTTAATTATTACTCATGGAATATAAGTCATGACTGATCTGATTATGATTTTATCTTTTAAATGTACCCATGGACCAATACGATTAATTGTTTTAATACATTAATAGGTATTATGAATTGAATTAGTTTAAACTCTTTTAAACTGAAGTTCCTTAAGGGATAAAAATGAAAAGTTTTTAAACCTACAATTCACCCCTCTTGTATTGTGGCATCTACATATACATTACGATCCAACACATATGTTTATGTGATATATTTACGTAATTGTGTATTTATTTATATTTATATATATTTATAAATAATTATATTTGTAAATACTTTTATATTTTATGGGTGCATGCATGTACATACATATATTTTCATGTACTCATAGATAATTATATTTTTTATTAATTATATTAATATGCATGTATATAATTATAAAAAAATATATGAATGTATATAATTGAATTCATTTATATATATGAATGTATAATCATTAATTTTATAAAAGAATCATCTACCTTTAATTTTTTAATAAAATTTGTTTGTATAAACAAATAACCAGTAATAGTTCTTAAAAAATTATAATTAAATTTACAATGAAAATTCATACCTGTATAAGAGAAAAACAAAATTCAAAAAAAGCATAATATATGGTTCTAGAATTATGCGTATTAATGTAATGATCACGTTGGTGATGACAGATTGAAATTCCGATACAATTTTAGAATAATATATTAGATCAATGTTTTTCAATGGGAAAAAGTATGAATGACCGAGAAATGATTTTTTGGTTAACCGCTGCACATATGGTGTTGGGGGAATTGAATTAATTAACTTTATTTCCTTTTTTTAAATGAAAATGGTATAATTAAGGGGATCTGTCCACATCCTTCTTGTCCACACAACTTCATCTAAAGGAGAAAATTAACCCACCTATTTAGGTGGGAAATGGAGAGGATCATGATCCAATGATGTTTCCCTAAATGATAGTGATATGAAATATTATATATATATATATTATAATAAATACATAAATATATAAAATATAGTGATATTAAATATAAAAATAAATATATAAATACATTAATATAAACTATATAAAAACATTAAATATAGTTAACATATAAATTTATATATTAATATTCATATTATATATTTACAAAGGGTCGGGGAAGGGGAACTACAAAGCTCAAAGAAACACACAAACACACACATGAAGGAATCCAGGGAGACTCAAACTCAAGACCTCCCTGACAACCCACATGGCCCTTTGCCACTAGGCTAGTCCCTAGGGGCATTCATATAATATAATTTACAATATACATATATATTTACAATTTACATATATAATTATATGTGTGTTTGTGTTTGTTTTTATATATATTTATATATATGATTGTATATTATATATATATATATATATATATTAGGTGTTTGGGGGTAAAATTATATTCAAACACACACACACCACACACAAAACAGAAAGACATTCCATAACACCCCCAAGGGGATATCTCACCCATCAAGCCCTTATTTATTTAGAGTATAGCCCATAGGACCATTACATGACTTGTAGGTCCAATGGGTGTTAAACCCACACACATTTTTCACCAAAAAGATCACAGAACCACACCATTACTCATTACTATCCGCAACCTACACTCAGGTCATCGTCATTGTTTCCCTTGAACCCGGCTCAACACACTACCAAAAAATGGCTTTACACAGCGACACCTTTTAATAGCACTAAAAAAACACTAATAAAGGGGGTACTATTATCAGGAATAACAAAATGTGTTTAAAAAATATTCTTTTAATAGTGCTAAAAAAATCACTATTAAAAGTACTCCTTTATTAGTGATTTTTTAGAAAAACTAATAAAGCCTCCCTTTATCAATGCTTTTTTACTAGCATTGATGAAGGGTGTATTTTAATATATATATATATTTAATTAAAAACAATATATTAATATATAAATTTATATATATATATATATATATTTAAATATGTTTTAGATAAGGATAAATAGACATTTAAACTTAATATATATTCTAATTAGTGAAAATGGATTCTAAAATAGTTAAAAATATATTTTTGAATTAATAATTTGTTAATTATTATCGAGTAATAGTCATTTAATAAAAATTTGAATATAAAAAAAAAAATTAAAATTAATAAAAGATAATAAATAAGTTCAAAATGTATTCGATCCTAAAACGGGCATAGATTTTGTTCTGGGTGTTTTTTTGGGCTCTACCATATATCAAATCAATGTCTGGGATGAGCTCTACACCCTAGGGATATGGGGGAACCCCTTGTTATATTTTTTGAGTCCAAAAAGTCCTAGAAGGCCTCTAAAACTGAGTTTTTAGTTGGGGTACCATAATTTTTTAACCTTCAATGGAATTCTAGCCTCATTTAAGGGGGTATTTTTTCCCATTTTCAGCGGGGACTGAATTTATTCCCAGATCTTACATTCATATTGATATTATAATTTTTAATTTTTATCATTTTTCATACTATGACGATATTTATATTCAAATATATAAAAATATAAATGTATTTTGTATATATTAACACATAAAAATTTAATTTTATAAATATATATTTAAACATAATTAAATATAAAATATCTTTCAAAATATATAAATATTATCTAAATAAAAAATAATATTCACTTTATTAAAAATAAAAATGTATGAATATTTATATACATATAAAATTAATGTATATAATGTTTATATATATATATAAATATATTTGTGTGTGTGTATCGACAAACATATATATATATTTTTATATATTCTATTGTATGTGTATAAATATTGATATATAATATATGTAAATAAATATAAATATTTATAATTATATTTATTGATTCACACACATATATAAATATATGTATGTATGTATGTATGTATATATGTATGTATGTATGTATAAACACACACATACACACACAAAACATATTTTATACATGTATTTAAATAAATAAATATATAAATATATGGGTAAAAAATGTAATGAAATATATATAAATATATAGATATATCATAAAATACAGAAAAAATAATAAAGTGGAGTAGAAAATGCACTGGAGTATGAGGGGGATGTCTCAAGTTCGTAACCAAGAAAGAGAAGCACACATGCGAGCGGGTGAAGCTGGTGCTTAGTGCTGTTAAAAGGGGGAGGGGATTCCCAACATTGTTAAAGGGATGGGTAAGTTAGAAGATCGTTGATAAAAGGTGGGATTGAGAATTGATAAAAGGGGGTGGTCCACCCCCTGATTTGAATATTATTTTTAGAAAAAATTATTCTTTGGACTTTTATCAGTGCTAAAAAAGGTGCTGATAAAGGTATCTTTTGTCATCAATTTTTTTAGCACTGATAAAATCTTTTTTTAGAACTGATAAAAGGGGAATTCATTAGAACTTTTTTTATCACTAATAAAAAAGACCCTCTTTTGACAACGCTGAGGAAAATATCATTTTTAGCGCTGTTAAAGCCTTTTTTGCATGCTGTTAAAGGGCTGATCTGTAGTAGTGACTGATCCACCTCAACCCTGTCACCTATCTCGTCCGTATCACGCTGGAAGAATCCTCATCACCCTATTCTCGACATAGATCTGAAGCACCCCCCATAGGGCCCCACCACCATCTAGTTGTCTGTATCTGGTCGTCAATAGCCTCGCCACCCCCTTCTCAACACATATCCAAAGCTGTCCCCCCCACAGAGACCCACCTCCATCCTACGATTGTATTTTCCATCTCTCATCAATAGCATCCCCGTCACCCTTCGCTTCACATATGAAATGCCTCCTTCCAAACCCACACCACCCTGGTAATCCTACCCTACACCAATCATTACTGCCCACCCCCAAACATGGGAAAATGATTACAGTGGGCGAGAGTTGAACCCTAGAATCCACACCTGTTTGGAAGATACAGAAGGGTGAAATCACCAACTGAGCTATACCCCGTTGGATTATAAAATACATAAAATACATAAACAAGTATATAAATATATTAAAATATTTTTCTATATAAAATGAATGTTTAAAAATATAAATAATATTAATATAAAAATTATTATCAATCTTATTTTCATAATTTATGTAAAAAGGAATTGGAAGATTTATATTAATATAAATATAATTAAATAAATTATATAATGATATATTTATACATGTGTGTATGTATATATATTTTAATATATATATTTGTTGCAAAATGTGTTTGTGTGTGTGTGTATTTTGTATACTGTGTGTGTGCAAGTGTATTTATATATGTGTGTGTGTCTATATAGGTATGTATGTATATACATTACAACAAATATATATTAGTATGCATTTACATTCATATATATAGACACACACCTATAAAAATATAAATTTTTTTATATATATATAGACACACACACACACAAATATATACACACACATTTTGGAACAAATAAATATTAAAATATATATAGATACATATATAAATAAACACACACACACACACAAGATTATGTAATTATATATATATATATATGCATGCATTGACCCACAAGTCTTATATTGATTTATTTACTTATGAATAATCCCTTTTTTAATAGGGTTGAGAGAGAACCTTTACATGGATCAGAATCTTAGTGGAACAAGATAAATATATTTAAAAATATTATAAAAATATACTATATAAATGTATTTACAATAAATATTAATTTAATAAATGCATTATTAAAAATTTACATGTAAATATAAATCTATATTTAAATATATAAATATATATGTAAATATATATAAATATTTCATAAATTTATTTAAAAAAATTATATAATTATACATAATTATTTGAAAAAATATATAGATAAAAAATATGTGTATATATATATATAAACAGATAGATATATCATAAAATATATAAAACATCAAGATGGAGCAATGAGAAGAGTGTTTTCTTTCTACAAGAAGGTTAGAGGTTCGAATACATAATAGTGTGAGCATGGCCGAGTAGAGTTTTTGGGTAGTTTATTTATGGAATTAACATTGATATTTCTTGGAATTAGTGCTGATGGGGGGGGGGGGGGGGGCTCAGAAGCGCTTCGTGGTGGCTTGAATTAGCCATGATGGACAATGAATATTTTTTTCAATTTTTTTTTTCAGTTTTATCAGTGTTAGAAATTAGTAATGATAAATACATATTTTATTAGAAATGATAAAGGTTATCTTTATCAGCACATTTATTAGCATAGATAAAGGGTGACTTTATCAGTTATGAGAAAACCGACTAGCTTTTAAAGGCACTCAAAACATCCGTACTTTTATAGCATAGATAAAAGCGACTTTTAAAGCTAATAAAAGCCTCATCTATAGTAGTGAGTGTTCTATCAAAAAATTATTGGGGTTATTAATTCAAATACTAATTTTATTTTATTACTAATTCAAAAGGATAAAAACATGTTTACCAATCAAGGATCCCCCAGTTATAAACTCTGAAATCCCAATGTCCTTATATTTTTATTTATTTTTTGGAAGGGTACTTCATTGTAATAAAATTCAGGTTTTGATACTCAAATTTTATTCTTTTTATTTTTTCCATATCATTTCCCCCTTCATTACTTGGAATGATAAAATATTGGGGTTCATATTTTTCTAGTTGAATTTTATTACAGACATAAATCTCATGATAAAATTTATATGCATGTTAGGTTTTTGCATAAGAATAAGTATGATACAAATATACATTTATCACTATATTTAAAAATGATATGCATATTAAACACATTCCTATTCTTGTAATTTTATAGTAATAATTTTTTTATGTTGTGTTTTGAATATAAATATAAATATAAATATATATTTTCTATTTTTGATTCTATATTTTCTCAAACCTGAGTTATATATTTCACATCATTGCACATTATTATATATACACTTATCATATAATATATTTAAATTTAAAGTTAGTGTTTTTAGCTACTGTTATATTTAAATATTGTATTATTATTTGTTGTCAAATTATTGATCAATTTAATAATTTATCATAATTATTATTATATTTTATAAATTATTTTAATTTCAAACCTTGCTACCAAAAAATGTGAAAATCAGTCATGGGTAATTTTCAACATTTTTTTAACATTGAGAAAGACACCCCTTTCTCAGATAAATGTAAACATTTCTCTGCATAATTTTTTAGTGGTGAGAAAATTTGTGTGTAAGTATATATATATATATATAAACACAATTAAACACACACACACAAGTATAAATGCGAGTGACTACACACACATGATATTTAAATGATTACACACTTGAAACATATATTTCAACCAGTTAAGGGCACAGAAGAAATACAAAGATAACCACACACACACCTAGGGTGGATCGGACTCGGGACCTCCCCCATAGGGGTTCAACCACTAAGATGTGCTCCATGGGGCCCACATTTACACACATATATTATTTATATTAATAAAAAAATATTAAAATAAATAAAAATGAAAAAATATATAAATATAAAAACACACAAACAAAATTCATATGATATATAAATATAAATAATTATATATATATATATATATATAGTATTCTTAATTATTATGGATGTCATCATTCCAAACATATAGGGGGATTTTGTTGGCATCAATTCCTACTCCAATATATTCCAACCATTAATACTCATACTTTTATATGACTTGGAAGATAGGGATTAATCTAGACCATTGATTATGTTATCATGTAGCCTATATATATGTGGTGATATGATAATGAATAATACTTTTGACTATGTTATTTTTTCTACTATTTGTGTTCATTTTTATCATATTTTTTTCTTTGCAATTATAAAATCACATGATTTCATCATCACTTTCTCTTTCAATCGAAATTGTGATTTATTCATGATTGTTAACGAGTTTTCGATGATGAAATACTTTCCACTTTAGATCAATGTTTCGACATCAATTTCACAACGTGTTATCAATATGTGTTCTACTAGGATAAAAAGGTTCATTTAATCAGGAAATTGATACTTTTCCTAGTGAACGTTGTTAAAATTGGTTTCCACCTCTAAAATAATTGAATTATATATATTATTTTCATTGTTATAACATAATAAAATATTTATCCATTTTCAACTCCTAACTAATAATAATAAACATGATCAAACAAATCAACCTCATTACCTGTAGAGAATGTGCCTATATTTGAGATCATGATAAAAATTGACATCATCAAAGTTGATATAAATATTATAATAAATGTTCTCATACATCGAATGTAAATAGGAAAAGACACTACCAAAAGTGTCCGTATGATGTAGGGGAACTGGTCACATACATGTTGTTTTTCGATGTATTTTTCTGATCTTTATCAATAATTAATTAAAATCAAAGAGAAAGGATTTAAAGAAAACTTTTATAACCAGGGAATGGACTACCATAATTTCATAAAGATTTTTAACATCTCCAATTATTTTTAACCCCTTAAGGTATTGAGTATAATGATAATATGAATCTACTTGAAGGAAATTGTATCTATTTTTTAAATGTTTTAATAAACAATGTATATTTTATTTCCATTTCCATTATTTTATTTTTTTAAATGTATATTTTATTATAAATAACTAAAAAAATTGAATTATACATTCATGTTATTAGACACTATAAATTATAATTAAATAATTTTATTTCATTTTATTAATTGCATGTGAATATTTATTAAAAAAAATTATTTCATTATCTGAAGTGAATGTAAATATTTTTATAATTAAGGTTAGAATGAATATGTAATATTGTATCCCTAAAGGATGTTATAAAAATAATGTCTTTTGATATTATGTTGAAGTATGTTTATATTGATCAAATTGTCCTCCTAGTGGACCAATATTGAAAAATGAAAATTTATTATTATGATATTATTGATTAACAATATTATCTCTTGTAATTGAATTAATATCTTTCACTAAAGTGAATGTTATTTTCTTATAGTTCCTAGAAGAATCATAATTTTTATGATGAAATGTATTTTATATAAAAAAATTACTACCTAAAGTTGTTAAACCATGATCATCATTATAAATAAAATAAGTTTTCTTTTGTATAAGATGATCATTATTGATAAATGGTAAATCAAAATTCAAGAATTATTATATCCAATAAATAATTTCTCATATTAATTCCCCAATAATAATATAATTTTATTAATTTTATTTCAATCCTAAAAGTGAATGAAATGATTCATGATTTTTTATAACATTTTTATTATCGATCATTAATATTTAAGAGATATTGAAGGTTTTGGGCATAGGGGAAGCACCTAATGGGAATTGAAACTTGGATTTTTTTCATAATCAATAATAATTACATTATTTACATGATGAATAACTTCATGAACTATGAAATTAAATTGAATATTAATTTACGGAATTGATCACACCAAGAAGAGAGTAACTTTTCATATATAATTTATAATTAATTTATTTGGATGAATAATTACCTTATTGAAATCTTTTTTCATTATTGATGATCGAATAAAGACATCTAATCATACCATCATCGCATCAGAGGAATCAATGGTAGATTCCCTCTAGTGGAGATCCACACATTTTCTGAAAGCCTTTGATCATTGCCATAGAATAATCTTGATGCTATCACAAATAGTTATAATGATTTTGGTGATCATTATTGATCATAGAAATATCCTTGAAGGCTTCATGTAATCATTCTTGTGGAGGACAATAAATTTTCTCCCCTCTTAAGAGCATTTTAGGTGAGGATCTCTATAGGGCTTGAGAGAACCCCCTATATAAGTCATTGTGAAGCATGATTAGATTATGTCTTGGGTTTCAGAAAATGCCATAAATGGGTTTAAATAGAGATAGAGTTAGAAAATAATAATTTCATTAGGTTCCTTAATATTTTATTAATCCCTGAAGAACACCATGTCAAAATAATAATAGAATTATTATTATTTGTTTGACATGAGCTAAATTTGTGGATACAATAAATATTATTTCCTTGAATAAAAAAATAATATTTATTCAAATAATATTTAATGTGACAATTATCACTAAAACATTAAACCTAGTCCTCCAATTCTCCTCAATATTTATCGAACATTGAATAATATCTATTTATTTAATCAAATAATCATCACTATATTATTCACTAATAAATAAATAAATATTATAATTACAAAACTTGATAATAAATATTGATTAAATATTCATGTAACAAAATAAATAAATAATTGTTACCTTGTGAATAAACTAGAATAAATAAATATTATATATTCATGTAATTAAACAAATAATTACCTGAAAAATAAATATTTATTAAATAATCAACTGACATATATATTCTCTCAAATAATTGATGACTAAATATTTATGATTAAACTAACATGAATAATTATTAAACAATATATGACAATAATATTTATGAGATATTCCAAATTCTTATAGAATATAATTGTGGTTCTGAATACACTTAGTGTGGGACCCCCTACGTACCTTTCTTAGTGAAATTAGGCCACACCACATAAAAGAATATGTTAGAATATAAAAATGTTCCAAATGTCCCATATATAAAGAATTTAATTTCAAAAAAATAAAACATTCTATGCATGTACACTATATAATACAATCCCTTTATCTTGATATCTCTATTCAAGCAGGTTATATACTGGGGTTATTGGCCTATGTGCTCAATGTTACCTTCTTTTATTTTCAAGAAATGATATTGCTAAATAGAATGCCATGTACTTGGACTTAATTATGTAATTCCACTCCTATCAAAGGTCTTGAGATATCGAATTCCAGTAAACTAGGATAGGATAAATCCTTTCTTTAATTATTCATCAATATAGTATCACTCATGATACACTCAACGTATGATATATCCCAAAAACATATAACATCACAGTTTTGGTTAGTACATGAAATAACTCAACTCAGATATGAATTAATAATAATAATAACATTTAAGGATCAATTTACACATCCACAGATAGGAACATCCAATGAAACATATAAATGTGATTTTCTTAATGGAAGGTATTGTTCTCATAATTTCTTACTTTAAAGATTACCATGGGCATACACCATGGGAATGTGCCTCAAATCATATATGTCTCCACTCATAATAACCTATACCATTTATGTCCCATAGATTATATCGTCTGACTATAGAACAATTATTCAAGAATACTATCATCGTACTTCTAGGTTCTCATCATAGTAGAAAACTATTATGACTATTCAATATTATAGTTACCCGTAGGAAATTATCCCATATTATATCATTTAGAATATTAAATTATTATTTGATAATAAATTTATTAATATTAAAAATAGTTAATATAAGTAACCATAAAGAGCATATAATTTGGTTCTAGGGAACCAACTCTAACAAACTCCCACTTAAACTAGATCCAAGCACTAATAATCATCAGTTTACTACCTATCACATGATATTCATGCTTATGCTAAGATAAGTCTTTAGAAAATGGTTCTACCATAGTTTCTTATGGGAAATATCTACTCACCATAACCTTACCCATCTTAGAAAAATCACTCTAGAGTTGATACTTTCAAAGTATGTGCTTTATCTATTAATGTGACCTTGGATCCTTTATGAGTGCCATCACTGCAGTATTATCAAAATACAACATGATAGAGTATTTAATACCAATCACCAAATCATGATATATAATGAATTTTTAAATCCAACCCACTTATTTGGATATATAAGAATCCACAATATACACAAATTCTTCTGTAGAATCGACGAAAACTGGCTTATCTAAACTCTTAAAGCTGAAAAATACTATATTGATACTGAAGACATATCCTAACTAATGATTTCAGATCATTATAATATAACTGGAAACTATAATTATTGTATCTTCTAATTATTATGTTCTCATTTCCTCCACATATAAGGAACATATCCTTATTATGCCTTAGATACATATGGATAGCCTTAATAACATACCATTTTGTTCTCCCAGATAAACTTGATATCTACCAACCATGATCAAGGATTAAAAAACATCAATACTAGAATATAACATAGAATAAATTATAGATACTATCAATGAATCATATGAGATATTACTAATTTTCTCTCTCTATCCCCCCTGTTGTATCAGAGGACACATATTCTTGGAGAGATGTATACCATGTGAAACTTTAACTGATATTCTCTTGGATTTACCCACATGAAATATATTTATTATATGGTCAATATATATACATTAAATTAGTCCAATCATACTTTTTGATCTACCCTGAATGATCTTGATTCCAAGGATATAAAGTGCTTCACTTAAGTCTTTCATAGAGAAACACTTTTTTAACTAGTCCTTAACTGATTGGAAGACTGGTATATCATTTCTAATAAGTAATATTTCATCAAAATATACTAATAGAAATAAAACCAAACTCTTACTAAAACAATTGTAAAAACATGTCTCATATGAATTATTTATGAAACCAAAATCTCTTATGGCTTCATCGAACTGAATGTTCTATGACCTAGATGCTTACTTTAATCCATAAATGGATCCATATAACATTAAAATATTATTGGAATTTTATAGAGTAAAAAACCATTTATGTTGTGTCATATATACATATAAAAATCTTCCAAAAGGTTCCCATTAAGGAAATTCGTTTTGAAATCCATATTCCAAATATCATAGTCATGTAAAGCTGTTATTCCAAGTGGAATTCTAATAGATTTAAACATGAAACTAGAGAAAATGGTTCACTATAGTCAATTCCTTAATAATGATTAAATACTTTATCCATTAATTTTTCTTTATAGGTATTTAATTTAACTTATATGCATGTTTTCTATTGAATAACCTTTTCTTCCAATGAGATTTACATCAACTAGCAGATCGAACAAAACCCAAACACTGTTTTGATACATGGAATCCATCTTATAATTAATTTATTGTTTCAATTTTATATATTTTGAGATATCTGCTTCCCCCTTTTAGGAAATAGGATAACTATTCTTATCTAATAATGATTCACCATCCTCATTTAATATAAAGACTTATCTTTCTAGTTTTATAACCTTTATGGTGATCCTATTTAGTACTTGTATTTTATGAAAAACATCTTCCATAGAGACCTATGGAATGTTTTCCTATATGAACTATTATATATCTTAAGAATCAACTTTATCAAAGTCAATATATATCTCACTACCCTTCTTGGTAATGTACTTCCTCTCAAGAAATATGGCATGTGTTGAACCAATTACCTTCTTGTCAGAGGGGTTATATAGATAACATCCCCTTATTTCTTTAGGATACCCTATAAATACACACTATGCCCCAGAGTTCTAGTTTGTTTCCAGTGTAATACTTAGAAAATGCCTCACATGCCCATACACATATTATTGACCACAAAAATTTAATTTTATACATTAACTTATATGGTGTTCTGTTTTCCACTTTAGTTGGAACCTGATTTAGTTTGTATGTTGTTGTGTGTAATGAATACACTCAAAGGGATAATGGGAGATCTACATCACTCATCATCTACCTTACCATGTCAAGAAAAGTATGGTTCCTCCTTTCACTTACACCATTCTATATGGTGTATAAGGTGGAGTTAATAAAGATATAATCCCATACACCCGTAGAAATTTGATAAACTCATGGTTAAGATATTCACCACCTTGATCAGATCAAATTTTATTCATCTTCATACCAATTTGATTATATACTTCATTATTCAACTCTTTTAATTTCTCAAAATATTCCGATCTATACCTCATTATGTAGAAATATACACATCTTCTTAAATCATCATTAAAATTAATGAAGTAAGACTACCCAAATCTAGCTTATACTATAAAAGGTCCTTACATGTTAGTGTGTATTAATTATAAAAGATTTATATTTGTTTCAAATTATCCATAAAATAGTGTATTATCTATTTTTCCATGTAAAAAATCATGACATATTTCAATTAGTTTTATTTTAAGAGTCTAAATAACCATCTTGATAGAGATTTGTTAAATTATTCTCATTTAAATAACAAAAATTGTGATTCCACTACTGGGTGTGAAAAGATTCAGTGAAAACTGATTCATTTTCAATTACCAATAATTATTTTTCATAATATAATACATAAATACCATTATTTAAATGAATCATACCATAACATATGCTATCATTATAAAAGAAAAATATTTTATTTCTAAATATGAAAATAAAACCTTATATATCTAGACATGGTACATAAATTATGTTCTTAGCAATATTTAGTACATAATAATTTTTTTAAAACTAATCCCATTCTAATTATAAATGGATTGTGGTAATCTCTTATATCCGAGGTAGAAAAATTTCCTCTATTGGATGCTCAATGTTCCACTTCTCCTATAGAAATATTTCATAATCTACTTGGTTTCTATATCTGGATAGATATGTGAGCAACAAGATTTGTATGTAATACCCAATGTGTAGACATATAAATATTGAACTTGATAATGAATTCACATAAAGTATCCCATTCTTATTTAACTGGGTGCAATTATTTTTCCAGTGGACCGAATTTCCACATGAAAAACATATTTCATCTTTTTTCCTCCACCAATATTTGGATCTTCTTTTCCTTGGAAGGGTTATTATTAAGGTCCTTATACTTGGAATGATTCTTGGGAAACTTTTCCTTATTATTCCCATTCTTATTCACTATAAGGACCACACATTTTTCTCACCTAATGTCCTTGTCAACTTGGAGAATTAATATAAGGAGTTACAAGAGTGGATTTTATCTATTGATCATATTATAATTCATAATGAAACTAGAAAATCCATTAGAAAGTAAGGATAAAATGATATATATTCATAGATCATCAAGTATCTTAAACTCCAAGATGTCTAAGCACTTAATGTATCCAATCACATTGAATACATGAGTCCCAGACAACACAGAATCTCCATGATTTCACATGAATTATGTATTAGATATCTCATATCTCTCTTGTTTTTCCTTCTCATGATAAAGATCCCAAAGGTGAGATATGATGATAGACACATCCATATCCTCATATTGCTTTAATAGACCACTAAATATAGATGATAACACAAAAAATTAGATATATGTGGTATCATCTAATTTTTTTCTATAAAGAGATAGTTCTTCCTTACTAACCACTTTTAAAAGTTCTTTAGCAATGGGGTTCTTCAGAACATATAATTTCCATTCATGGAATAGTATAAAATGAAATCACACATGAAATTCCTAGAAATTAGAGTTAAAGAGAAGGTTATCATTATCTAGAATGGATCACTGTAAAGACCCTGACCCCATTATCCTTGATTCAATGCTTTATATTAATTCATTGGAATAGATACAAGACTCAAATACCAAAGGAATAATCAGTTTAGTAGTTTTGGAAACCAGATTACATATATAAATTTAACATTACTATTTGAAAGGAAAATCAATATAGAAACTCCATTGGTAACACCCAAAAACTCGTAGATTAAGTCTTCAAGTAATTCATAATATTCATCTTCATATCCCAAGGAAAAATAAAACATAAGAAAGAGGCGGGCATAAATGATCATTAAGGGTAAGTAATATATAAAAATTTAATATAAAAAATAAGGCATGGTGAATAACTAAAAACACATTCCATTAGAACAAAATCATGAACATGACATGACAATGATAAAAGATGAATAAATAATTCCATATAAATAATCACATGAGAAAGAATCTTTACCATATATATTATACTAGTCAAATATTCACATGGGTAACCAATTACTAATATCATTATGAATAAATTAATATTCAAGACATATGAAACATACAATCAAGGCCTCAGACAAGACATCTAAAAATTATTAAGGCCTTGGTCAAAACCATATCTAAAAATGGGAAAGGCCTCAACCATGTCCACATCTATTTTGTCTCATGAGATCTATCGATGAATCGAGGGGCTATAGTGGGACCCAACCATCACTTTATAATTAAAATTCAATACTCATATGAATGGGGTTAAACATAAACAACATGTGCATATGAAATGTAATTAAATTTCCCCAATCTGAAAACATAATCATAATCATTATTAGTAACATAGTGAATAGTATCAAGATAGGACACCCACAATCAAAATGGTCATAAAACAATTAATAAAATATGGTAGATGATAATAATAGGATATAAATATCAATAAATCAAAAAATTAAATAGTGTTTTTGAAATATATTAAAACACTCTAATAAAACATTGATGAATTCTTGAGAGAAATACCCCTTTTAATTTTAAAGAAGAGTTCCTTTGGAAAAATCATTTATAATTGTCATAATTGTTTTTATAAAACAAAAAATGAAAAAATATATTTTTTTCATGAAAATATTAGTGATTTTAGAAAAATAATGGTGGCTTAAAACATATTATGGATGGTATACTTGAAAAATGGGTAAGAAATTGAAAGGTTCTGTTTAATCAAGCATATGTATTTGAAATAATTGAGTAAAACATGTATTTAACCATAAAGGAAAGATGAAATGATATAGATAAATGATTTTGGAATGTATAAATATAATTTATAATAATTATTTAAAACAGATAAACAATTATATTGGTGTATAGAGGGAGAAATCAAAACCTATATGAAAATGGAGATTTGAAAATAAACCCTTACCTTATGTCTAAAAGTGCTCTGCACTTGACCTTAAAATCCTGGATAATAAAATTAAATCCATTATTAAATTAATTAAGTACTTTTTAAACATGTATTTGATTTATTATAATTTTATTAAGTTTATTTATGGTCTTTTTTATGAGTTATAAGATACAATTTTATCATTTGGGATTGTTCGTTTCCTTGATTATCATGATCAATTCACTTGTTTATAAGTGATGAAGTTCATGTAAAATTGGTATAATTCTAAAAAATTGGAATTTTATATTTTTAATGAACATATATAATATTTAATGGTTAATTTTTTTTCTATATATTTGGATGATTCATTATATAGAACTTTAATGATAATCATTTAGATCATTTTGGTGGTTTTTTGATCATCATGAAATAGTTTTGTCTTATTAATTAATATCATGTTTATATACAAGTTCCAGAATACTAAATAGATTATAATATTTATAATAAAATATTTTTTAACCATAATTATTGTTTTATGACTAGACTTGAAGGTAATAATGTAAAATGAAAATGCATCGTCCATGATGTTGGTAAATTAACACATCACGAGCGATGTTTTCATTTATAGAATAAGAGAGTGAGAGAAAGGAGTTTCATGATATATTTTACATTTAAATAATTTAATTACAGTATATAAATTATACTTAAGTTATAATGTCTCTTTGGACATGGGAGGTGTGGTAAGGATAATAAAATAAAAGAAATTGAAAATAAAATAAAATAAAAGAAAGATGATTTTTACCTCTTGAATTCCCCCCTTGAGAACCTCCTTAGGAGTATTAGTTTTGGTCCTTCTATGAGATCAAGAGATACTAGACATGGAGGAGTTTCTAGGGAAGAGTATAGGGAAGAATTTATACAGGTCACAAATATTGGATGGTGTGAGGAGAAGAGGTGGTGAGGGGTGGTATTTATAGTGGAGGAGAGGGATGTTTTTTGAATATTTTATTCATTTGACTATTATTTTGGATCAAGACTATGAATAGTTTGAGAATTATCAAAAAATATATTAAAATAATGAAGGATAGTTTAAGATTATGGCATTAAATTAGCCATACATCACCAATACCTCAATAATTCATGTATTTAACAATTATAAAAAATTATCTTATATTACTATTCACCAAAAATTCAAGTATTTTAGAAAAATAAAAAAAAATCACCCTAATTTTTTTTTAAATTTAAAATTAAAAAATGAACTCCATTTTATGAGAATAATTTTATAAATATGAGAAATTTAATTTTTAATTAAAATCATCATTTACTCAAAAAATATACATTAAAAATTTATAACTGATTTTATAACACTCAGAAAAATTTACTAAGGTCTCATAAAATTATCCTAAAATAATAAGAAAAAAAAAATTAATTTATGAATACATTATATGAAAATAAATTTTCTTTTAAATAATTTTATTAATTATAAAATTGTAATTAAATATTTATGACTTACAAAAATACCAATAGTTAATTAATAATTTTAATAATATTCATTAACTTATACTGTGGTATAATTATATCATAATTTCATTTATAAGTTTCATCAAGATTATTTATACTTTTATAGGCATTATTACTATTAATTTGTCTATTTTTATATATATAGGTGTCATATTACTTTTCCTAAGGTAAATTTTCTATCTCATTGGTATAGGTTCCTTAACTTCTAGAAATACCTCTTATTTAATTTTAAAGTTTTCACTGTGTTCTCTAAGTGATTTTATGTGATTTATATTATATGAAATAATTATAATAAGGTAAATTTCATTGGTATAATTCTATGTTGTTACATTCTCCCCTCTTACAAAAAATTTTATCCTCGAAATTTCCATAATGTCACCTCACAAAAAGATTTGGGTTGTTCTTCATCATAACTTCTTATAGTTCCCACGCCACTTCTTCAATTTTATGGTTTTTCCAAAGTACCTTTACCATCTGAGTCATACAATTCCTCAACACCTGTTCTTTAGTTTCCATAATCCGGATAGGCTCTTCACAATAAGATAAATTAGGTTCCAAATCTATTCCTTTATAAGTGAGGACATGCATTGGGTCTGGCATGTACTTCCTTAACAAATAGATGTAGAATACATTGTGTACTTTAAAAAGGCAAGGAATCATCGCCAAATGATAATCCACAAATACAACTCTCTATAGGATTTTCAAAATGTCTAATGTACATGGGGATTAGTTTCTCTTTATTACCAAATCTCATAACACCCTTCCATGAAGATACTTTCAAGAAAACATGACCTCCCACTTAAAATTCCAAATCCTTCCTTCAATTATTGGTATAGATATTTTTACTACTTTTTTTTATTTGATATGTGTTTGAATAGACATTACCTTTTCTAATGTTTCTTCTACAAGCTATGTGCCTACAAGATACCTTTAACCAACTTAATCCCATCAAGTTGGGGTATGACATCTCCTTCCATAAAATGTTTCATATGGCGCCATCTGAATACTATAATGAAAACTACTGTTGTAGGAAAAATATACCAAAGAAAAATATTGATTCAACATGCCTTGAAAGTAAAGTGAGCATGATATCAACATGTATTCTAATTTTTGGATCATCCTTTCTGATTTCCCATCAGTTTGAAGGTGATAAACAATACTCAAATAAAGCTCACTATCCAAATATTTTTGGAGAATTTACTAGAATTTGGATGTAAATCATGGATCATGATTAGAAATAATTTAAATAGGTTCTCCATGAAGTCCTACAAATTCATTAATATAGAGTCTTGTGAGGCACTTGAGTAGAAAATCCTTCCTTAAAGCAAAGAAATGTGCAGATTTTGTAAGTCTATCAACAATTACCCGTATTGTATCATTATTTCTTGGAGTCTTTGGTAAACAAGTGACAAAATCCATAGTAATGTCATCCCATTTTCATGTAGGAATAAGTAGAGTTTGCATAACTATTCTAGGATGTTGTCTTTTATCCTTCGCCTATTGACAGACTAAACATCTTGATACATAATTAGAAATTTCATGCTTCATATTATCCCAACAGAAATATTCCTTCAAATCACTATACATCTTAGTGAAACTAGGGTGTATAGAGAAATTTAAGTTATGGGTATCATACAATAACTCTATTTTTAGATCAGGTATAGAGGTAACACATAACCTCCTCCCAAATTCTAAAATTCCATCTTCATACATGAAGTCTGCCAACTTCCCATCATTCAAAGCTTTAATTTACTTTTAAAGATTATCATCATCAGACTAATGAATTTGAATCATTTACAATAAAGATGATTGGGAAACTAATTGAAAAGGGAATTATGTTTCACCTTCCTTGATAATTTCCATATCCATCTTTACTAGATCCATGTACTCAAGATCCTTATCAATCTTCAGTTTGTTCAGAACTCCATGATCCTTCCAACTCAATGAATATTCTACTTTATTCCCCTTCCCTAGGTGGTAGTGTATCGAATAATCATAATCCTTGAGTAGCTCGAGCCACCACATTTGAATCATGTTGATTTATTTCTAAGAGAAGATATATTTCAAACTCTTTTGATCTATATATATCTCACATATTTCACTATTTAGATAGTCTCACAATATATTCAGAGAAAATAATATAGTTACTAACTCATGATCATGAGTTGGATAGTTCTGTTCATGAGTTTTTAACTTTATTTATGCATAGGAAATAACTCTATCACTTTGCATAAGGACACAACCAATTCCTTTCTTTGATACATCACTATAAATAAACAACCCACCATTTCCATATGGTTGATTCAAGATCATAGAATTCAATAATCTCCTCATCAATTATTAAAAAAATTCTTCACATTATTTTTTCCACATGAACTTAACCCCTTTACAAGTAATATTGGTTAACGAGTCAGCTAATCAGACAAAGTTCAGAATGAAACACTGATAATAACACACTAAACAAATAAAACTATGTACCTCAGTTATGTTTGTTGGTGTAGCACATTCCTAAACCGAATTTTTCTTCACAGGATCAACTGAGATTCCATACTTAAAGAAAATATGTCCAAGAAAAGAAACTATTTTAATCTAGATTTCACACTTGATAAACTTCCCATATAAATATTTTCTTTTAAGAGTATCCAGAATACCCCAAAAGTAGTTCTCATGGTCCTCATAGATTTTAGAATATATCAATATATCATCAATAATTACCACAACTTAATCATCTAGATATTCCTTGAACACTTTATTTATTAGATCCCTGAAAATAGAGGGTTCACTAGTAAGTACAAATGCAATTACTGTAAACTCATATGGTCCATACCTAGATTGAAATGTTGTATTTAGAATATCTTCCTTCATCACACACAATTGATGATATCCAGATAGAAGTTCAATCTTTAAAAAATATTGGGCTACTTGAAGTTGATCAAATAAATCATCAACGTGAAAAATGGATACTTGTTAATTATTTTAATACCATGGATTTATCTATAGTTAATGCATAGACTCATGGATCCATTTTTCTTCTTGATAAAGAGAATAAGGGATCCCCATAGAGAAAAAATAGGGAGAATAAATGCCTTATCACTCAATTCCTCTAGTTTTTATCTCCACTAATTCCACAGTGTCCACTCTATAAGGAGTCTTTGATATAGATATTGAACCATAAATTAAATCAATATAGAACTCAACTTTATGCTCTAGAGGATGTCTAGGTAAATCCTTTGGAAATACATCAATACATTCTTTCAAAATAGGTACATCTTTAATATGAAAATTTATTTTCTCATCCATAGGTGATGTTTTCTCTTCCTCCCCAATAATTTCATTTAGAAGAGATACTGGAGGTGGATCCATATATGACTTAGACGATGAAGTTTCTACTCTATAAATAATGGATTCTATATCATCCTCACCAATCATAATTTCCATATTCTTGAAAAATATTTTTGCTTCATATTTTCTAAGGATTATATAAAAGTCAATCATATGTATTATGAAAAGGTAAATAACTAAAGAACATTTATATATCATAAAGGGGACTAAATGACACATCTTTGTTATAATGATACATCCATTTGGAATTTTAACTAACAACTCCTTTATTAAAACAAAAGGGAAATGTATAATTTTCTTGAAAAAATGAGAAGATATAAAAGGTGTTGAGATGGTATGTGAGTATGATATACTCTATAATACCAAATGTAGGATTGAAATAAAAGAGATACTAAATCAAGTATCTAATGATGCTTAAAATTCAATAGGGGGGGGTGAATTGTACAATTTAAAAATTCTTTAGGAACTTTTAAAATTGGTTAGAAACCTTTCTATTGTTTAACAAAGTTAAACAAGGTAATTCACAAAAACTCTAGTTCTACACACTTGCTTGATTCCAGAAATATGATTATGAGAAAGTGAATCCAGAAAAGATGGTTTCAGAAAATAAACTTAATGAGAGTTTACAAGGATGAAGATTCTACCTTAAAGCGTATAGAATATAACTAAATCAGAGTACAAGTATGAGGAAGTATAAGATAGTTATACTTTCCTCAACCATACAAATGCAGCAGAAAACTTGTAACAAAACAAGTAACAAGTAGTAAATATTTTAACCCAAAGAGAAGGGTATCCAACAACCTTGGATAAAGGTCCCTTGATTTATACTTTCAAGAAAGTCTGTTTTACCCACACCAGGGTAATCCCTTAATATGTAACGACCCGAATCCGGAGACCCTCCACTGGTGCCCCGTACCCGGTTCGCCACATGACCTCAAGCACGTTTCCCCAAACACCAGAGGCTTCCGAATAGTAGCGAGGGCCTTGGTGAGTCGGTGGGGAAACTATTCCCTCATTTGGTAAGGTATACAGTGGAAAAACAACGGTCAACAGTGGAAGCAGTAACAACATGCATAACAACAGAAACTAAACAATGGAAGCAATGAATATATATAGTAATGATGACAAAGATGTAGCAGGTACCAGTATCTATGGAAAGCAGCAAACAAAAAAACGTACTAGAATACAACCGAAAATAAGTGCAAAGGAAAAAAAATAAACTCCTCAGCATCGTAGACCCTGGCTCGGTCCCATGCTCTCCAGCTCCAGTGCAATCAAGAACCTGAAGTAGAAGGGTGGTTTCCCTTATCTATACCTAAAAAAACATAGTCTGCTTGGTCCCAAAAGCATTTCCCAAACAGGGTGTGAGATACAATCCCAGTAGAAAATCACCCAAAGATCTGTGCCTAACAGTCAATGAATATATGGCAGTAAATAAGACAAGAAGTAGTAAATAGGAAAACACAAGCAGCTACAAACCACAGTTCTAACAATAAAGTACACAATTAAACAGCAATCAAAAAGAAGAAAATAGGTAACCCTCTGGGTATCTCTCACAACCCAACCCCTATGGTTCAACCTATAAGTAATAACAACCCTCTAGGAGACACACACAGTCTCAACCCTCTGGTTCAGCTATGAAAAAATTAATAGAATCTATGGAGAAGCACTCACCGTAAATTCCCCCTATAGTCTCGTATCGTGCTAAAGGCTTTCTGGGGAAGCACCCAATGTCTATTCCCACCGTGGCCCACGTCTAGGAACTAAAAACTCTCTGAGGAAGCACTCAACATCAATTCCCCATGTGGTCTCACATCATAATTAAAAGACACTATGGAGAAGCCCTTCCGTCAATTCTCCCTTTGGTCAACTACTATAGATTCTCACAGTCTTGAGTGAAACTAAACATGCTCACCGCGCATGTATTGTCCAAGTAACCCTCTAGAACTACTTGGATATCAACTAAGGCTCAACAGCAATACAAGGCAACAGTCCACAATCCTACAACTAGGCATGGCAACTGGAGAAACGTCTAATAATAAAAACAAGCATGGAAAAGAAACCAGAGCACAAAATAAATTACTCTACTCACAAGTATCAACCTCTACCAAAGTAATCAAGCAAAGCAGGCAAAAAGCAGGGCAATAACAGGAAACCCCCAATTCCCCATCCAAAGGAATTGGTGGAATTTGCACAAAAATATCCATCAACTCTCTACTGAAAGGCACAAACCACCTACCTCGATCCTATGAGATTGATATACATGAACGAAAATGATTAATTCCCCTTAGAATGACGTAGATTTGATAAAATGCACAAAATTCTCAACCTACGATAACTTGAAAACCTGGAGAAAACAAGAGACAAGATTCAAGTAGAAGGGAGATCTCACCACTGCGATTCCAACGCAATTGACCATGCTTGAATCGTATTACGGACGAAGAGGCGGGAGCTCGTCGAAGATCTAGCCATACGGTCGCTCTCGAGCAGATGAAAACTGGAGAAGAAGATGAAATCGGGGGTTAGGAGTGACCCCGGTCTGTTTAGTGAAAAAAAAGAAAATACACGGCGTGTACTTCTTGAGTACACGACGTGTACTTTAGTTTTCTATATTCCGCTTTAACCAGCCTCTACCTCACCCTTACACACCGTGTGTGTGGCCCAGACATGGACAAATCACGGCTTCGAGCCGGAGAAGAGTACACAGCGTGTACTCAGAAAGTACACGACGTGTACTTCAAAAATTTCCAGAAAGTTTATTTTTCTTAAAAACTATAGAAAAAGGAAAAAAAACATACCTAAATGAAGATCCGGGTTCTTACAAACTTCCCCCCTTAAAGAAATTCGTCCCCGAATTTCCCTAAAGGGGCGTAGAAGAAGAATCCCCGAACAGTTCTAGCCACTGTGATCGTACATCGACCTCCCTCTCTTAGATCTCATCCTCTACTCGCCCGTACTGCCATAACACTCATACCAGAGGAACAGACTGCCCACGGAGAACCTTCGTACTACGATCGAAAATCCGGATAGGATGCTCCTCGAATGAAGCATCCGCTTCAAGTTCAAACTCCTCAGGCTGAAGGACATGAGACGGGTCTAAAAAGTAACGTCAGAGCTGAGAGACGTGGAAGACGTCATGCATGGCCCGATACCTCTGTGGTAGCTACAACCGATAGGCGACTGGCCCCACTCTCTCCAAGACCTCAAACGGCCCGACGTACCGTGGTGAAAGCTTTCCCTGTCTCCGAATCCTCTTGTGTCCCAACCTCGGTGCGACACGCAGGAAAACCTGATCTCCGACCTCAAACTCCAGAGGTCATCTCTGCTGATAAGCATAAGACTTCTGTTGAGACTATGCTGTATCCATTCGCTTCCGAATCAGCTCTATCTACTTTGAGGTATCCTGAACAAGACGAGGTCCCAGCAAAGCTGCCTCTCCTACCTCCAGCCAGTATAAGGGTGATCGGCATGGCCTACCGTACAAGGCCTCGTATGGCGCCATCTGAATGGTCTCTTAGAAACTGTTGTTGTAGGCGAACTCCACTAGAGGGATATGCTTCTCCCAAGAACTTCCAAATTCTAGGATTCATGCTCGAAGCATATCCTCAAGCACCTGGATCGTGCACTCGGACTGGCCATCAGTCTAGGGACCGTATGCTATACTCAAAAGTACTTGTGTACCCAAGGCCTTCTGAAGTCCCTGCCAAAACCAAGAGGTAAAGCACACATCCCTGTTTGAAAAAATGGAGTGTGGAAATCCATGCAGAAAAACGATCTCTCAGATGTAAAGTTGTCCCAGATCATCAACACTTAAGGTCTCCTTAATCGGCAAGAAGTGCTCAACCTTTGTAAGCCTGTCGACGACAACCCAAACATCATCGTTCCCTTGAGGAGACCTAGACAACCCAGTCACAAAGTCCATCACGACATCGTTCCACTTCCACTCCGGAATGGGTAGCTATTGTAAACGACCTGCTAGTCACTGATGCTCTGCTTTCACCTGCTAACAAGTAGAACAACTCATGACAAAACTAGCAACATCATTCTTCACACCTAGCCACCAGTACTGGCGATGAAGACCCCGATATATCTTGGTGATGCCAGGGTGAACTTCCCAAATAGAGGAATGAAAATCCTGCATTATCTCATCACATATGTCTGCTGGCACCCATATGCGTCCCTGGAAATGCAAGATCTCATCCTCGCTCACTGTCCATCCAGGAAGAGGGTTCTCTCCTGATACACTCTCCCACAAGACTAAGACTTCTGAGTCTGATAGCTGCCTCATCCGTAACCGATTCAGAAGTGTAGAGGTAACAGCTACAGAAGAAAGGTAAATCATTCCCTGTCTATCGTTCACCTCCAGATGCATCTCAAAGAACAGAGCCATCAACTACCATTCACTACTGGCCTCCTGAACTTCCTGAATCTGAGTTCTCCTGCTCAAATCATCAGCCACGGTGTTTCCCTTACCCGACGTATAGGCGAACTCGAAGTCAAAAGACTGTAGATACTCAACCCACATGCACTGCCTCAGATTCAGATCACGCTGAGTGAAAATATACTTGAGACTCTTGTGGTCAGTGAAGACCACAAAGTGCTCCCCCAACAGATAGTGTCTCCAACAACGTAAGGCCTGAACAACAGCTGCCAACTCCAGATCATGCGTTGGGTAGTTCCTCTCATGTGGCCTCAACTACAGAGACCCATACGCAACGAATCCATCCTCCTGCATAAGCACAACTCCCAACCCGATACCTGAAGCATCACAGTAAACAGTGTAGTTCTTTCCTGGCTCCAACAAGACTAGTATCGGTGCTGACGTCAACCTCCCTTTCAGCTCCTAAAAGGCTGACTCAAAATAATCTGACCATAAGAACTTCGCCCCCTTCTTGGTCAGACCTGTTAAAGGTGATGCTAGAGGAGAAAAGTACTGAATGAAGTGCCTAACGTATCTAGCCAGCCCTAGGAATCTCCGTAACTCAAAGAAATTCTTCGGCTGCTCCCAGGAAACTACAGCTCTCACTTTCTCGGGGTCCACTGATACTCCTGCCTCTGAGATGACGTGACCCAAGAAGTGAATCTGATCCATCCAGAAGTGGAACTTCTAGAGTTTAGCATAAATCCGATGCTCTGTCAGTGTACTCAGAACAATATCAAGATGTGTGGAATGGTCGTGTAGAGTGTGAGAGTACACCAAGATATCGTCCACGAAGACCACGACAAAGGATTCCAATTAAGGATGGAACACTCGGTTCATCAGTGCCATGAAAACTGCAAGATCATTTGTGAGACCGAACGACATGACTGTATACTCGTATAGACCATAACTGCTCCTGAAGGTGGTCAGAGAGATATATGATGGTCTAACACACAACTGATGATAACCGGACCTCAAATCGATCTTTGAGAACACCTGGGCACCTCGAAGCTGATCAAAGAGGTCATAGATCCTCGACAAGGGATATCAGTTCTTGACTATCAACTGGTTTAGCTTATGATAATCCATACAAAGCCGAAGGGTACCGTCTGCCTTCTTCGCAAAAAGGGCAGGCGAACCCCAAGGAGAAGTACTGGGTTGGATGAAACCCTTATCCTGTAGCTCCTCCAACTGCTTCTTGAGCTCCTGAAACTTAGGTGTAGCCATACTATAGGGAGGAATGGACACCAGTGCCGCTCCTGACACAAGCTCAATAGAGAAGTCTACCTCACGCTCTGGAGGAAAACCTGAAAAGTCCTCTGGAAGGATGTCCCTGAAGCGATCCACCATTAGAGGAAAGTCCAAATGTGGAGTCCCCTAATCATCCAGATAAAGACCAGCAATCTGGGACATCACCCCTCCTATCCCAAGATGCTCAAGTCCCGCCCGACTCACCTGAACGTCCCATTCGCCTCTATGTAGAAAAGATTCACCCTATGGTGAGACAAAACTCACTCTGCGGTGATAGCAGTTGACGACTGCCTGGAAGGGAATCAACCAGTCCATGCCAAGGATGACATCATATCCTGTCATCTCTAGGACATAGAGATCCCATAAGAAGCGATACCCTGCAACCTCGAGAGGGAACTCTCTACACTGGCGTACACTAGATGTCCTCATCCCCAAAAGTGTGTCTAGTGTCAACGAGTCGTCAGAAGAAAAGATGCAGAGTCTGAGGCTCTCCACAACAGTAATATAGATAAAGCTATGTGTAGCACTTGTATCTAAAAGGGTTGAAGATAAAACTGAGGCTACTAAAATCACAACTTGATAGTAAAAGGGCCGGGATCCTGCTCCTGATAAGTCTGCTCCACAGAATAAGACTGTCCTGCACCGCGGCCCTGCACTCCTGGAGGACCACTCTGAGATGAACCTCCCTACTGGTGCTGAGGAACTGGTGGCTGACCGCCACGGCCTCGACCTCCACCTTGGCCCAAACAGCCAAAATAACTCCAGTTCCCCGACTGGTGAGAAACTGGCGGTGATGCTCCTAAATGAGGATTCATGGAAGAACCCCGGTCACCAGCTACTGGTGAGAAAACCTAATAGAAACGCTAAAGGTGACCCATCTTGCCACACGATTGGAACTCCATGGGGTCCCTCTGGCACTGCGGCCTCATGTCTCCTGACCGGCCACACTGGTAGCATATCACCTGGCTGCCTGACGATGCATCCCGCTTCCTTGGATCACCACGTGTAGGCTCTCTACGGTGCTTCTTGATATCATCTGGAGGCAAACTAGCTATTGAAGCAGAACCGCCCTGGATTGCAGCTCTAGAGTCTCTCAGATTGCGCTCCGCAATTAGTGCCTAGTTGACGATGGAAGTGATGGAAGTCAGCTGGAAGATGTTCACCTGCAAACAGATCTACCACCTGAGACCATCCTCAAAATTCCTTGATAAGAACACCCCACTCCCATCCCAGAGGGGCATGAAGCACTGAAGCTCGGTGAAATGAGCGGAATACTCCATGACAGAAAGAGTACCCTGCTCTAAGCTCATGAACTCCTGGGCTCGGTCGGCCCTCAGGGTCTCCGGGTAGAATTAGTCACAGAACACGCGCTGGAACTCCTCCCAAACCATAGCCTGCTGCTGAACTGCCTGTGAGATCACGTCCCACCACCTCTTGGAAGAGTATCGGAGCATGTAGGTGGTGAGCTTGACCCGCCTCTCTGGAGGCATCTCCATATGCTCGAATATAGTCAGCATGGCTTCCAGCCATGACTCTACAGCCTGAGGTCCTCCTTCTCCCAAGAACTTGGGAGGATGCTGCTACTGAAAAACTCACGTCAGGTCTGCCATAGTCGTGGAAGGAGGAATCGCTCCCTGGAAGGCCTGTATCATCCTCATGAAACCTTCCTTGAACTGCACATCAACACCTACAACTGGTATAATAGCCGGTGCCAAGGCTGGCCCGACTGGAGGATTGGAAGGAAGTCCTTGATCAGCCCTATCTGGCGTCTGATCACTGCCTGACGATAGACGTATGACCGGAGGATGTCTCAGAGGCATAGCTCTGAATGATCAAAAGTACACCTTAGATCAGGAAAACAAGGACAGAGAACACAAGAGTACAAAACAAAAATAGGGTAAGAAAACACACAAGTTTACAAAACTCGACTACACGACGTGTCTTCTTAAACCACTGACATGGATGTGTACTCCTGCCCTACAAGTCATGTACACCTCAAACTACACGGTGTGTTTCACCCACACACGGCGTGTAATTGGAAACTGTTCCCCTGCCCGAGTCTCTTTAAATGGATAACCCACATGGTTTTCTTAAACTGAGACTACACGGCGTGTTCCCGGAGGACACGACGTGTAGTGGACAACGCTTCAGAGGATTGTGTCATTAATCACACGGTTGTCTACACGGCTGAACCTTACACGGCGTGTTCTGAACAAACACAGCGTGTATAGGAAAGGTGACACCATCCCGTGTTGTTCGTGACATGGCCAGGTACCTGGAAAGACTACACGGCGTGCTCCAAGAGAAACACGGTGTGTTTGAAAGAAGGTCATGCCGACCCGTGTTGTTCGTGACACGACCGAGTGCCTGGAAGGGACTACACGGCATGTTCTATTACAACATGGAATGTGCTACTCGAGCTTCCCCGACCCGTGTTGTTAGTGACACGGATGGGTACACGGCTCATTACTACATGGCTTGTACCTACAATACATGGAATGTTCATAAAGTTACTTCCACGACACCGTGTTCTGCTCACACGGTCAGTGACACGGCCTAAAAACTACACGACATGTATCCAAAAAGTACACGCTGTGTATTCTGGGTTTTTCTGGGCAGTAGCTCAGAAAATGTGAAGAACCCCAGAAACACTAAAAACAAGGAAAAGAGGTGCCAAATTCCGATCTTTGAGGGCCCATACTCCCCACGAATCAAAGCCTGGAATCTCCCACAATTATATACCAGAGAAACAGGATCATGATCCACCATGTTTCGATTAATGTGGGCCCATAACACCTCAAGAACCAAAATTTGGCGTTCATTTTAAGCAAGGAACAAAACAAATAGTTTTCTAACATGACAGCAGAGAATCTATCAAGCATATATCACAACAGCATGCATAATCTACACGAAGTCTATCACAACTGCATGCAATCACTAATTCACCCTAGATGGCATGGAAAGAATGCAAGGCATGTGATTATACAAGTGCCTATATGATGCATGAGATGGAATACCCTCATCTCATCGGTTTACGACTGAAATAGAACCTAAATATCAAAAAAATAATAGCACAAGTCATGTGAATCACTCTTGGTGAAATTAGATCAACCATAAAATCTCAAAATCAGCAAACTACAATTAACGAGGTAGTATGGCTTTTCCCTGTACACGGGTTAGCTACTCTTGAGCACAGCTTAATACCAAGTACCGAATCCTTCCTATCCCTAGCTAAAGTCTCCAAACAGTAAAGCAAGAGAAAAGAACCCCTATGATACCACTTTGTAACAACCCGAATCTGGAGCCCCACCACTGGTGCCCCGTACCCGGTTCGCCACATGACCTCAAGTGCGTTTCCCCGAATTCCAGAGGCTACCGACTAGCAGCAAGGGCCTTGGTGAGTCAATGGATAAACTATGCCCTCATTTGGTAAGTTATACAGTGGAAAAACAACATTCAACAGCGGAAGCAGTAACAACATGCATAACAACAGAAACCAAACAACGAAAGCAATGAATATATATAGCAATGATGAAAAAGATGTAGTAGGTACCAGTATCTATGGAAAGCAGCAAACAAAACAACGTGCTGGAATACAAATGAAAACAAGTGAAAAGGAAAAAAATAAACTCCTCAGCATCGCAGGCCCTGGCTCGGTCCCATGCTCTCCAGCTCTAGTGCAATCAAAACCTGAAGTAGAAGGGTGCTTTCCCTTATCTATACCTACAAAACATAGTCTGCTTGGTCCCAAAAGCATGGACCAAACAGGGTGTGAGATACAATCCCAGTAGAAAATCACCCAAAGATCTGTGCCTAATAGTCAATGAATATATGGAAGTAAATAAGACAATAAGCAGTAAACAGGAAAACACAAGCAGCTACAAACCACAGTTCTAACAATAAAGTACACAAGTAAACAGCCAGCAACAAGAAGAAAATAGGTAACCCTCTGGGTAGATCTCACAACCTAACTCCTATGGTTCAACCTATAAGTACTAGCAACCCTCTATTAGGCACACATAGTCTCACCCCTCTGGTTCATCTATGAAAAAAATTGATAGACTCTCTGGGGAAGCACTCACCGTCAACCCCCCCTATAGTCTTGTATTGTGCTAAAGGATCTCTAGGGAAGTACTCAATGTCTATTCCCCCTATGGACCGCGTCGAGGAACTACATACTCTTTGAGGAAGCACTCAACGTCAATTCCTCCTGTGGTCTCACATCGCAATTAAAAGACACTCTGGAGAAGCCCTTCCATCAATTATCCCTTTGGTCTACTACTCTAGGTTCTCACATGCCTGAGTTAAACTAAAAATGCTCATCACGCGTGTATCGTCCAAGTAACCCTCTATAACTACTTGGCTATCAACTAAGGCTCAGTAGCAATACAAGGCAACAGTCCACAATCCTACAACTAGGCATGGCAACTGGAGAAATGCCTAATAAGAAAAACAAGCATGAAAAAGCAACCTGAGAACAAAATAAATTACTCTACTCACAATCATCAAAATCTACCAAAGAAATCAAGAAAAGCATGCAAAAAGCAGGGCAAGAATAGGAAACCCACAATTCCCCATCCAAAGGAATTAGTGTAATTTGCACAAAAATATCCATCAAATCTCTACAGAAAGGCACAAACCACCTACCTCAATCCTAGGAGATCGATATATGTGAACGACGATGATGGATTCCCCTTAGAACGACTTAGATCTGAGAAAACGCAAAAAATAATCAACCTACGATAACTTGAAAACCAAGAGAAAACAAGAGACAAGACTCAAGAAGAAGGGAGATCTCACCGCTGCAATTCCAACGCAATCGACCGCGCTCGAATCGGAGAACAGACGAAGAGGTGGGAGCTCGTCGAAGATTCGGCCATAAGGTCGCTCTTAGGTGGACAAAAACTAGAGAAGAGGATGAAATTAGAGGTTAGGCGCGACCCCAGTCCGTTTAGTGAAAAAAATAAAATACACGGGGTATACTTCTTGAGTACACGACATGTACTTCAGTTTTCCATAATCCGCTTTAACCGGCCTCCACCTCACCCTTACACACCGTGTGTGTGGCCTGGACATGACCAACACATGAATTCGAGCCGGAGAAGAGTACACTGCGTGTACTTCAAGAATTTCCATAAAGTTTGTTTTTCTTAAAAACTCTAGAAAAAGGAAAAAAACATACCTGAACGAAGATCCAGGTTCTTACACAATTCGAAGATCAGATTCTGTCTTGCTAACCCCACAAGCCCTCAACTTCAAGGTAGTCGACACCTCTATCTTCCTTAGCAAGGAAGCCCTCAACTTCAAGGTAGTTAGTACCTCTATCTTCCTTTCCCCTGAATCACTTGATTGTACGCAACAACAATCAGACTCGCACAAAGAAAATCTGAAGAGAAGTTCAGTACGCATAAAGCAATGAAAGTCTCTCTCTAGAAATAAATTCAACAACATGTAATCTCTAGAGTCATCAAACAGTAGTGAGCTCTTTCAAATGAGATCCTATTTATAGGAACGACTTCAACGGTCGGCTCCCTCCTACAACGGTCATATTTTTCCTTGAATTTCAGAGGGACCTGTACACGTGTCACTCAAACAATGGTTAGTTAGTAACTGAATGCACGACATCATTTTATAACAGAAACAAGTGTAAGCAAAGATATGGTTACATAAATAAAATCCAATATTTGGAATGTAAGAAAATGAAAGTTCAGAGTCTAACAAAAAATGAATTTAGAGTCTATGATACAAGGATATTCAGATTCTGTTTTATAGGAATTCGGAACCTGAACTCTATAAAATTATGGAGTCTGAATTTCAAGGAAATTAGGAATCTGGATTTACTAGAATTTGGAACTAGAACTTACAAATTTCAGAGTCAGAGTTCATGAGAATTTAGAGTAAGAACTCATGAGAGTATGGAGTCTGAATTCAGAGAACTAGGATTCAGAACTCGAAAGAGTTCGTAACCAGAATTCGTATTCATAATTCAGGGTCAAAACTCAGAAGAGTTCATAACTAGAATTCATATTCAGAATTCAAATTCAGAACTAACAAGAGTTTGTAACCAGAATTCGTATTCATAATTCAGAGTCAGAACTCAGAAGAGTTCATAACCAGAATTCTAATAATTCAGATCCTAAAACAGAATTCTTCATATCTAGGTATTTATAGGATTCTGAGGTTTTGGTTACAAACCAAATTTTACACTTAGAAAAATTATGATATGAACAATAAAAACATGGTAAGGATAAATTTCCTTGGGGAAGAACTTTTTCCTTATAGAAGTAAAACACAGGGTAAAACGATATTTGCCTTGAGATAATGTGTTTTTGATTTTCAAAACAAGAAGGAATGGTAAAGTCATAAGGAAACCTTATCAACTTAACAATCTCCCCCAAGTATGAAGGAATGGAAAAGTCATAAGGGAAACCTTATTGACTCAACAATCTACCCCTTTTTGGAAAGTAAAAACATCCTTACGAAAAAGAATATAATGACTTAGAAATATTTTTCTAGACATTGAAATAAAATTTATCTCCCTTTTCACATTGGAAAAAGTGAATATGACTAACTCCCCCTTAGGCTTTAGAAAACTAAGGATCGTATTCTAGATTTACAGAGTGAGATTTTTTATTATCTTGAGTATTGAAATCTATGTAATGAAAGCTCCCCCTTAGATAAACTCCCCCTTACTTAGGGATATTTCTTCTTTACTTGAATTATTTTTTCCTTCTCCCCCTTTTTTATTTTCAAAAAGAGTTTTAGGGAATAGAAAAAAATATGGTACCTAAAATATTAATACAAAGCATGAAAATAAAAATGAGCAACCAAAAATTTTACTAAGATTGGAAGAATTTGTAAAATGAAAAAAATAAAAAAAAAGATCAAATTGGATCTATTTTACTTACTTTTCCTTGGGTATTAATTTCTTCACAATGGTTTTTAGCTTCTTTAGCTCCTTGTGATCTTCATATTCTTGATTCTCTAAAGCTTTGATCCTATCATCCTAAGCTATTAGAGCCTCTACCTGATCCTTCAACAAGTCATCTTGCTTTACTAGCTTCTCTTCAATCTCGATCCGGAGATCCTTTCCATTTTCCAACTTTGGACAACATAATTCAACTTCCCATTCAGATCCTTGACCTCCTGAATCTGAGTATTCTGCTCAAGAGTTAGATTTTTCTTAAAGCTATTTGTAAGATACTTGATTTTACTATCTTCAGAATCAAAATCTTTCTTAACATCATCTTGAAACTTATCAATCTTTCTCAAATCTTCAAATATATTCTTTGACCAGCTGACCACTTTCTTATAAGATTTTCTATGGGCATTGTAGTTGATAAAGAAGTTCTTGTAATCAGCCTCAATCTTTACACAGCTATCCATCACCATGGATACATAATCCGATTTTTGATTTAAGCTATGTTGGAACATATGACATCTGGAGTCAATGGTTGGAAAGATCAGAATGGTGTCAACAAGCTTCTTTAGTGATTTAATGACAAAATCATGTCCCAGAGTTGATGATTCTGAATCTGATACTTTTCTTAGTGATGATTCTTCCCCTAGATCAACAATCTCCCTCTTAGAAGATCCACCATCTTCCTTCTTCCATAAAACAAATTTGGTAGGTGTATTAACAACCACATGTTTCCCCTTATTGGTTCTCAGAATAGCTTCTTCATCTGGAGACTCATGTTCATTGTCAGACAGCTGAACATTTCTATCTTCATCAACCTTATCCTTCTCGGCTCTAGCCTCAGCATCCTCTGGGTGAATAAAGTGATGATTATAGATTTCTTCCTTAGAGATCTTATTAACCGCTTCTTTACCTTTCTCATATTCACCTTCCTCATCCTTCCTAGGAGTTGGGAGATTTGAAGACTTTGCTTCAGAAGTTAAGATTGATAGCTTCTCAGAAGGGGTTTCCTTTTCATGATAATCTTCAACTTGCTTAATAAGATCTTCAGTTCCAGCACTACTTTCTTCTTTTTCCACTTCTTTGATAGATTCCATTTTTTCAACAACCTTCTCTTGGGCTTTTTCCAGAGTCATAAAATTCTTCCCTAGAGTCTTAGGTAAAGTCTCAACCAAGAACAATTTCGGTACTGGGATATTCTTGGATTCTATTTCAGTATCCCTCAGAAGGGGTTGAAAAATTTCAGCCTCATACATATTCTTTTGCTTCTTTTCCTTATCTTTCTTCTCAAGCTCCTCAGCTACCTTCTCTTTCAAAGCTTTGGCCTCTACAGGATCTAAGACAAACTGTGGATCTCCTTCCTTTTGATTCTTTTTGTCTTTCCTCCACTTGATGATAACCTCATCTAGATAAGATTTCTGATTCTTGGGATTTGGAGGTGTGGATTGGGTTTCTTTAGCTTCTAAGATTTTTCCTTATTCTTCTACTTCCTTCCACTTCCTCTTCTTTCCTCCCTTTTTCAATGGTTCAAGAACCTCTTGTTCCTTCAGAGCAGCTTCAGCCTCTTCCTCTGGAAAGTCATAGAATTATTCTGTATCCTTAGAGAAACCAACTTTCATTCTTTTGAGAGTATCATCACTTATTAGAATAACTTTGCAATTCCTTTGCTTGGAACTGAAAGGGATATTTAAAGACTCAAGGTACCGAACAATGAGCTTGGAGAGAAGAGCCGGATACATGATTATCTGTGCTTTCAAGTTCCCATTCTTGATATTCTCTAACATAATCAGAATATGCTTCATCAAATTTATCTTCCTTAGATTTACCAAAAAATCCAGGATATACATACCACTCTTCTTCAGCATGTCTTTGTCACACTTCCTCGGAATGATAAACCCTTGAACCCACAACTCAAGGATCCGATTATTTGGAGACAAATGAGAAATCTTTGAAGTATTGAAATATGAAAATCCAAGACATTCTATAGCCTTCACCTTTACAAAACTTCCTTGAACATCTGGAAGCTTGTGGGAATAGAACTTATCTTCCACTTCAAAAGATAGCCCCACCAAGCTAGTGGCCTTTCTGTATGAAAGAGCACAGAGTTTTCCATAAATCTTGAATGAAAACTTATCTCTCCATTCTTCCTTAAAGAAACCGATCGACTCATAGAACTCAATATTTAGATCCGGATACACCAAGTCTTGATCCCCTGGCTTCAAAATGGAGACACTTTCCCATCCATTAAGCTTGATGTTCTTGGAGATAATGGAGTCATACTTGTTGAAGAAATTTGGATTCACCAACCTTTCTCTATATACTTTCCACTCCGTAATCGTCTTGACAGAAGACATATCTTAAGAAGGAACTTCACTAGACATTCAGAATTAAGAAACCTTTGAAAATACGGAATGAGCTTTTAAAATAAGGGTAGAGCTTCAACATGTAATAGCTTGAAATCGATGTGGGACAACCCTTCGGGGGTCCTTTATATAGGCGTTGATGCAATGATTGAACTTCCCATATCAATCCAATAGTTGAAAAATCTTCTGATTAGATCTGACAGTTAATATGATAGACGTACGGAAAATTTGGTAGGATCCGATCTTTTGAGGTTTTTAAAAGAAAAAATTCAAATTTAAGGAAACTAGAATTCAAGAAAAAAATTTAAAAAACAAAAGAAACTACCAGCAAGTAAAAGGTGATTACAAAAACCCAAGAGAGAATCATACCTTTCAGATTTCTAGGTAGATTATTTGTATTGAGGAAAATTCTTCTTGAAGAACTTTAGATTCTGAAAAAACTTGACTACGGAAAAAAAAATTCTATAATGGGGAAAAAATTTTGAGTACAGAAATTTTCATTATGAAAATATTCATTAGGAAAATCTTCATTACGAAAATCTTCATTATAAAAATCTTCATTATGAAAATTTTGAAAACTCCATTATAAAAAACATGAAAAAACTTCATTACGAAATACTTGAAAAACTTCATTACGAAAAACATGAAAAACTTCAGTATGAGAAATATGAAAAACATCATTATGAAAAATATGAAAAACTTCATTATGATTTTTTTTGAAAACTTAATTACAAGAAATATGAAAAACTTATGAACAAATATACTCCCCCTATGAAAAGGAGTTTATTAATATAGGGATATTGATTCAACAGATAGTTAACAAGGAATATTACTTTATGGTTATCATTCCTAAATTCTTTTTAATGTATTCAAATCTATCGGAGGGTAAAGATTTTGTGAAAATATCAGCAAGTTGATATTGCATTCTGATAAATTGAAGAATGATATCTACTTTTTGTTTGTGATCCCTAAGAAAGTGATGCCTAATATCTATGTGTTTTGCACGATAGTGATGTTTAGGGTTTTTACTAAGGGTAATGGAACTTGTATTATCACACAAAATTTGTGTTTTGGTAAAACTCATACCATAGTTTGTGAGTGTGTGTTGCATCCACAACACTTGAGCACAACAACTTACAACTGCTACATACTCAACTTCAGCAGTGGAAAGTGCCACTGAGTGTTGATTCATGCATGACCAAGAAACTAATGAATCTTCTAAGAAATGAAAAGTTTCAGATGTACTCTTTCTATCCATTCTACATCCACCAAAGTCAGCATCCGAAAAACTTTTTATAACAAAATCATTTCCAAAAGTATAAAAGAGTCCTAAATCCATGGTTCCCTTTAAGTAGCAAAAAATTATTTTCACAACCTTTAAATGAGATTCCTTAGGATTGGATTGATATCTTGCACATAAGTATACTGAAAATATTAAGTCTGGATGACTAGCTTTCAAGTAAAGTAAACTTCCTATCATACCTCTAAAGGATGTTTGATCTATTAGTTTCCCAGCTTCATCAAGATCAAGTGTGTTTGAGGTACCAATGGGAGTAATTATACTCTTAGTTTTATCATATCCATACTTTTTAAGAAGATATTTAATATACTTATGTTGGGATATATAGATTCCTTATGGTTTTTGAGATATTTAAAAACTAAGGAAAAATGTTAACTCACCCATCATACTCATTTCAAATTCAGATTTAATTAGATATGAAAAGGAATTAGTTAAGGATTCCTGAGTTGAACCAAATATAATGTCATCAACATAAATTTGAACAATCAAAACATTTTTATTATCTTTCTTTATAAAAGGTTGGATCTGAATTTCCTTTAAAATAATTATTTTGAAGCAAAAATTCTTTAAGTCTATCATACCAAGCTCGAGGGGATTTCTTAAGTCCATACATAGCTTTGGTAAGTATAAAAACATGATTAAGATGTTTTGTATCTTCAAAACTAGGAGGTTTTTTTAACAAAAACTTCCTCTTGAACATAAACATTAAGGAAAGAACATTTCACATCCATTTAAAAATTTTTGAAATTGAAGAATGCTGAAAAGGAAAGTAAGATATGAATAGATTCAAGTCTAGCTACTGAAGCATAGGTTTCTTCATAGTCTATTCCCTCTTGTTGATTATAGCCTTTAGAAACTAATCTAGATTTCTTTCTAACAATGATTCCATTTTCATCACACTTATTTTTGAATACCGATTTTACTCCAATAACAGAAGTTTCCTTAGGTCTTTCAACCAAGGTCCAGACTTTATTCCTTTCAAATTCATTTAGTTCATCTTGCATGGATTTAATCCAATCACCATCACCTAAAGCTTCATCAGTGATTTTTTGGTTCTAATTGGGAAATTAATGATAAATGTTCAACTTCATTTCTTAAGGAACTTCTATTCCTTATAGGTTGATTCACATCTCCAATGATACCATCACTGGGATTATTCTTTAGAAACAACAGTTTTGGATTTTGTAAAACCTGTTAATCAACATAGGGTAGGAAATCTTCTAGGGTAAATGTTTCAGAAGTATCTTCTTAGAAATTTTCATTATCAGAAGGATCTTCTATCTAAGGTTGATAATAAATTTTTGAAAAAACATTCGAAGATGTAGGTTGGGGTTGTTTAAAAACAAAGGGATCAGTTTCAAAAAATTTGACATGTACTGTCTCTTCAACAGTACAAGTGTTTTTATTGAAAACTCTATAAGCCTTATAAGTTGTAGAGTAGCCTAAGAAAATTCCTTTAACAAATTTTGGTGCGAATTTGTGTAGATTATCTTTAGTAGTCAGAATGAATACCTTGCAAACAAAAACCTTAAAGTATGAATGTATAGGTTTTCTACCATTCCATAACTCATAAGGAGTTTTTTTAAGAAAAGGTCTAATTAAAACTTGATTTATATTATAACAAGAAGTACTTACAATTTCAGCCCAAAAATGTTTGGCTACAGAATACTCACTCAACATAGTTCTAGTTATCTATTGAAGAATTATATTTATTCTTTCAACAACACCATTTTGTTTAGGTGTTCTAGGTGCTAAGAAGTTATGAGTAATTCCTTTTCTACTACAAAAAGTTTCAAAATCAGAATTATGAAATTCTCCACCATTATCACTATGAATAGTTTTCAATGGAAGGTTTTTCTCATTTTTAACTTGGGCTCTAAAAATTTTAAAATAAGAAAAAGCTTCATACTTCTTTGATAGAAAATAGACCCATGTAAACTAGTGTAATCATCAAATAAACCAAATACATAATACTTGCCTCCAATGCTTCTAGTTTGTGTATGACCAAAGAGATCCATATGCACTAACTATAATGAATCATTAGTTGAGACTTTACTTACTGATTTAAAACTTGATTTATGTTTCTTTCCATATTGACAAGGGTCACAAACTTTTGAAGAGTCAAATCTATGCTTCGGTAGATCCTTAACTAATATTTTCTTAGAAAGTTTTCATAAGTTCCTATGGTTACAGTGTCCTAACCTTCTATGCCACAACCAAGAATGATCCTCCATTGTAATAAGGAAAGGTAGATCTTGTCTCCTAAGGTCTTCTAAGTTTAGTGTGTATACATTATATTACCTATGAGAAGAAAGAATAAACTCTTCCTTGGAATTGTGTACTAAGCACTTGTCATTCCTAAAATTCACAGGGTAACCTTCATCACATAATTGGCTTATGCTAATGAGGTTTTGCTTAATATTTTTAACAAATAAAACATTTTAAATCAAAGTTTTTACAAGAAGAGTGATGTTACCTATACCAATAATTTCTCCCTGAGAATTATCTCCGAAAGTTACTTTCCCTCCTTTTGTCTTGATGATCTTTTAAGAATAGTTTTTGTTACCAGTCATATGCCAGGAACATCCACTATACATGTACCATGTATTGTTGTTGGTACCTTCTCTATTTTCCTAAAAATAAGAAAAATTTAGGTTTTCAGAAGCCAAAATTTCTTGGATATGGAAATCTCAGAAAGAAAAATTATAGGCACCCACATATTTTTAGAAAAAAAGGCTTTATGAAATCCTAAAGATTGAGTTTTGTTTAGGGAACAATTTTTTCCCAATGCCCACCACACTGATACTTCGTGTAGAATGGAGCACTTTGAGGAGCAAAATAATTGTTACTAAAAATCAGTTTAGAACCAGCATAACCAAAACCAGAACTATTCCTTAGAGGTAGGATTTGAGAATACATTTTATCAAAGTTTTCCTTACCTAAGGTAAATTTTGAAAAAAACTTCCTCAAGGAAAATATTTCAGATTTCAGATTGATAACCAAGTTCTTGTCTTAGAAAACATTTTATTTTGAACTAGAGTTAGGCTCGAAAACATTTTTCTTAGAAATTAAATTTTCTATATCCTTAGAACGTTTATTCTTCTCAGAATTTACTTCCTCAAGAATTTTTGAAATACTTTTGAAATCAACATTTTTCTTATCAAGATCTTTAGAAAGATCTGATATTTCCTTATTAAGAATACTATTCCTAGAATTTTCCTTATCTAGATTTTTCACGAGTTTTGAATTCTCAATCTCAAGAAGTTTGGAAAACCTAGAAACTACTTCATAGGAAGGTAAAGTATTATCTTTATCAGAAGAAGATTCTTCATCAGAAGATTTATAATATTTATCATAACAATAATTTGTATTTAAAGAAACATTGGTCATTGATTCAACATTGTGTACCTTATCCATTAAGCAATGATTGTCAATAGGTAGTCTGGCTATTAGACCAAGATTCTTCTGTCTAGATGATTCGTAATCTAAAGATTCATCTGAAGAGTCACCACCACTGGAACTCCAGGTGTCATTAGCTTTCTATAATTTCTTAGATTTAGCCTTGTAATAATTCTTTTTGTTTCTCTCAGAATTCTTTTACTTTTTTTATTTTCTCTTAAGCATAGGACAATCAGGTCTTATATGTCCAGCTCTCTTGCATTCATAACATGTAACTTCTGAATCTTTCTTATATTTCCTTTATTTATTCTTGTATCGGGATTGAAAGTTCCTCTGTCCAACTATCTTTTTCATCCTTTGAGCAAGATTTTCTAACTCATTCTTTGAGGATTCACTTCCACTAGATTCTGATTGGATAAAAACCTTCTTAGACTTAGATCTGGTAACTCTCTCAGGATTCTTATCTTTTATATGATTTGAAGTTGTAGTAAAAGCAACACTTCCATTCCCATTATTCTTCTTTACATTATCAGCATATCTCTTCATTCTAGTCTCATGTTTAAGAAGAGTTACAAAAAGTTCATCAAGAGAAATTTGAGTAACCTTTCTGTTTTCATCAATATCAGTCCTCTTGGATTCTCATTCATTCGGCATGATGTCTACGATCTTATCAACAAGATCTTCATAATCTAATCATTTTCTCCCATAGATTGTAAAATATTCACAATAGTCATGAATATTTGTTGCACCTTACATATGGGTTCTCCATAAGGAATACATAAACCATGATATTCAGCTCTGATCATGGCTCTTCTAGTTTCAATAACTTTGGAAGTTCCAAAGTCTGTAACTTCAAGTTTCTTCCAAATACAATTTGCTGCTTCACAAGATAAAATTTGGCTATATATATTTCTGGTCATGGAACAAATCAAAGTATTGCGTACCTTATAATTCAGTTGATATTCATTCTTTTCTTGATTGGTGAAGGTACTTACTTCCTTGTCAGAGATTTTATATCCTCCACTAAGCATAACAAAATTATCAACACCAGTATTGATAATGAATGTCTTCATACAGTCTCTCCAATATTCATAATCATTTACATCAAAGATAGGTGGTCTAGTTGGATTGAGATTGTCTATGGAACCAACATTGATTCCTTCCATCTTTAAGAAAAAATTTATTTCCACAAAAACTTGTTAGTAATAAATTTTTTGTAAAAAAGGAATATATTCCTAATCAAGGAAAATATAGAACAGGAGTATCTCTAAGAAAAAATGAATCCAAACTATATGAGTCTGAAAAACTGATTTCAGAAAAGAATGATATGAATTATCTTCTAATTCTAATCGTGAGATTAATTCATATTGAACCAACCCTCTGATACCAAATGTTGAGATGGTATGTGAGTATGATATACTCTATAATACCAAATGTAGGATCAAAATAAAAGAGATACTAAATCAAGTATCTAATGATGCATAAAATACAAGAGGGGGGTGAATTGTACACTTTAAAAATTATTTAGTAACTTTTAAAATTGGTTAGAAAACTTTCTATTGTTTAACACAATTAAACAAGATAATTCACAAAACCTCTAGTTCTACACACTTGCTTGATTCTAGGAATATGATTTCAAGAAAGTGAATTCAGAAAAGATGGTTCCGGAAGAGAAACTTAATGAGATTTTACAAGGATGAAGATTCTACCTTAAAGCATATAGAATCTAACTAAATCAGAGTACAAGTATGAGCAAGTATAAGATAGTTATACTTTACTAAACAATACAAATGCAGCGGAAAAATTATAACAAAACAAGTAACAAGTAGTAAATATTTTAACCCAAAGAGAAGGGTATCCAGCAACCTTGGATAAAGGTCCCTTGATTTATACTTTCAAGAAAGTCTGTCTTACCCACACCAGGGTAAGCCCTCGATAGGAAGATCAGATTCTGTCTTGCTAACCCCGCAATCCCTCAACTTCAAGGTAGTCGGCACCTCTATCTTTATCAGCAAGGAAGCCCTCAACTTCAAGGTAGTCAACACCTCTGTCTTCCTATCCATGGAAGCCCTTGATTTTACACAACAATAATTAGAGTTTCACAAAGCAAATCTAAACAAGAAGTTCAGTACACACAAAGTAATGAAAGTCTCTCTCTAGAAATCACTTCAACATCATGTAATATATAGCGTCATCAAATAGTAGTGATCTCTTTCAAATGAGATCCTATTTATAGGAACACCTTTAATGGTCGGCTCCCTCCTCTAATGGTCATATTTTTCCTTGAATTTCAGAGGGACCTATACATGTGTCACTCAAACAACAATTAGTTAGTAACTGAATGAACCACATAATTTTATAACAGAAACACGTGTAAGAAAAGATATGGTTAAATAACTAAAATCCAATATTTGGAATGTAGAAAATGAAAGTTAGGAGTCTAAAAAAAAATTAATTTGGAGTCTATGATACAAGGATATTCAGATTTTGTTTTCTAGGAATTCAGAACCTGAACTCTATAGAATTCCGGAGTCTGAATTTCAAGGAAATTCAGAATATTGATCTACAAGAATTCCGAACCAGAACTTAAAAAGTTCGGATTCAGAGTTCATGAGAATTCGAAGTCAGAACTCATAAGAGTTTAGAGTCTGAATTCAGATAACTCTAAGCCAAAACTCAGAAGAGTTCATTACCAGAATTTGTATTCAGAATTCGGAGTCATAACTCAGAATAGTTCGTAACCAGAATTCGTATTCAGAATTCATAGTCACAACTCAGAAGAGTTCGTAACTAGAATTTGTATTCAGAATTCGGAGTCAGAACTCAGAAGATTTTGTAACCAGAATTCTGAGAATTTGGATCCTAAAACAGAATGCTTCATATCTAGGTATTTATAGGATTCCGAAGTTTTGGTTACAAACCAAATTTTACACTTAAAAAAATTATGATATGAACAATAAAAACATGGTAAGGATAAATTTCCTTGGGGAAGGAAAATTTTCCTTATAGAAGTAAAACACAGGGTAAAAAGAGATTTTCCTTCAGATAACGTGTTTGTGATTTTCAAAACAAGAAGGAATGGTAAAGTCATAAGGAAACCTTATCGACTTAACAATATCCCCCAAGTATGAAGAAATGGAAATTTAATAAGGGAAACCTTATTGACTCAATAAAAGAATAAAATGATCTAGAATCAAATAAATAATTTTACAAGTTTGATGAAACAATTTAAGTACCTTCCACCACATCATTAGAAACTTCAACATTAGCAGTTGTGATTGCATAAACTTGGACTTACTCCCTTCTGATTTTCGAGGGTATGTTTCCTTGATGCTTGCTAAAATAATTTGTATAGTTTCCAATCTACCTAAAATTGTATCATTGAGCATTAATATTTTATTTATTTCCTTTTTAGTCTTGAGAATTATTTACTTTCCCACCGCACTTATAGAAAACTCATTTTCCTTTAAACAGGCACCAAGGTGTTTCCTTCCACAAGTATCACATGTTGGAAAATCACATTTTTTATTCTTCCCTTTATCCATTATTTCCTCTACTACCCTCTTCTTCTCTTGTTTTCCCATAAATTCATAAGACATAGATAATTCCTTCTTTGTCTTGATAGCACATGAGACTATATCTTCATATAATGATAAATTTTGGGAGACTAGTTCCTTTTAGATGAATAGTTTTAAAACATCAAATAATCGATCAATATTAATCCTTGGATTATGTATGTAGTCTATGACATGCCTTCTTAAACATGTAAAGTTGGATTCATACTTTGCAATGTTTTCATCCACTATTTGTTTTAGATTCAAGAATTTCTTCTCTATACCCACTCTCTATTTGTGAGGAAAATATTTTTCATAAATATTTTTCTTAAAATCCCTGCATTCCATAATTGTAATTTCTTCCTCCTCCTTTGTGTTTGGAATTAATGACCACCATTGATCCATATATCCTGATAGATGATAAACTTGTATGATAAACTTATCACTTTCATTACTTTTTAAATTAAGAAATATATTCTCTAGGGAACTTATCCACTGATCCACAATAAATGGGCTTGTAGTCTCATTGAATGATAGAGGTTTTTGTTGAATAAAGTGGTATAATATTACTATTCCACATTGTAGATCAGGATGCTCTATATAGGTATGGTTATTATTCATAACCCAAGTCAACTATCCCAGTATAGTTATAAGATTCCTAGCACCTATCACAACTTCAGTAGAAACATCATTATCTTGCAAAGGTGGGAAATCCCTATATGGAATACAAGCATTGATACAGTTTTTATTCCTTCCACTAGGTTCTATTTCTAAATAATGGAATACACTAAATTAGGTTATAAACCATAATGTATAACCTTAAACTAGAAAAACACATAACATAAATTGAAATTTTATGCATATCTAATCTCATAATCATAAACATGTTTTCTTTGGGGATATATTTTATTTTAAATCCTTTATAATGGGTTGTAAAGAAAATATGAATTATCCTAAGCATATCACTTGGGGGTGTCAAACTAGGTGCACAGTATGGCCCTTTTTCATGTAACAGGTTACTTTGAGTTTGCCTCGGGACACCCTGTTAATGTTGTTACACCTAGGTATATCTATGCGAGAACCACATCCACTTGTAGTATCTAGACAATGATATATTGCTAGGAATACCCACATAATCTGTACCTTACAAAAATTCTATAATGTTATTCTATAATTATACTAAAAGTATATATTAGGGTTATGTTACCTAATCTATGTTTTCAAAATCTAGTTTCCAAAGTTTCTACTAAACATCCTTTAATACTAATTGTAAAGACCCTAACCTTAGTATCCTAAATTTAGTGCATTATATTAATTCATTAGAATAGATACAAGAAACAAATCACAAAGGACCAATCAGTTTAGTAGTTTTGGAACTCAGATTATATACATGAAGTTTAAATTACAAATTGAAAGGAAAAACAAGATAAAAAATCTATTGGTAACACCCAAAAAACTCATAGATTAACTCTGAAAGTCATTCATAATATTCCTCTTCATAACCTGGGGAAAATTAAAACATAAGAAATGGGTTAGATTAGATGATCAATAAGAGTAAGTAATATAGGGGAAGATAATATAAGCAATAAAGCATGGTTAATGAATAAAAAATACATTCCATTAGAAAAAAAATACTGAACATGATATAGAAAGGATGGAAGTATAATAAATAATTCCATATAAATAATCACATGAGAAAGAAGCTTAACAATGGATATTCTACTAGTTGAATATTAACATGGGTAATTAATTAATAATATCATTATGAGGTAATGAATATGTTGTACATATAAAAAATATCATCAAGGCCTTGACCAAGGCATCTATAAATGATTGAGGCCTCAGAAAAAACTATATCTAAAAATAGGAAAGGCCTCGGCCAAGTCCATATATTTTTTGTCTCATGAAGCCTACCAATGCATTGAGGGGATATAGAGCACCCCAAAAATCACTAGATAAGTCCAATTAATTACTAATATTAATTGGTTTAAACATGAAAAACGTATAAATATTAAATATAAATAACTTTTCCCAATATGTAAATATAATAACTAACCATTATGAGTGACATAGTGAATGGTATCAAGATAGCACATGCACAATAAAACTGATCATAAACCATTTCATAAAATATGGTAGATGATAATAATTGGAGATAAAACTCAATAAATCATAAAAATAAATATAGGTTATTAAATAGATGAAAATACTCTAATAAATCATTGAATAACTCTTGAGAGAAATACCCCTTTTACTTTTCAAAGAAGAGTGCTTTTGAAAAAATCATTTATAATTGTCATAATTGTTTTTATAAAACTAAAAATGAAAAAATATAGTTTTTTATAAAAAAATTAGTGATTTATTAAAAATAATGGTGTATTAAAATAGATTATGGATGGTACTTGAAAAATGGGTAAAGAATAAAGACATTCCCTTTAATCGAGCTTTATTATCTGGAATAATTAAGAAGGAAACCTTATAAAACATGTATTTCACCATAAATAAGATAAAGTGATATGGATATATGATTTTTAAATGTATACACATAATTTATAATAATTATATAAAACAATAAATAATTAAATTGGTATATTGATGGATAAATCATAACCAGAATGAAAATGGAGATTCGGGAAGAAACCCTTACCTTATGTTGGAAAGTGTTATGCACTTGACCTTAGTGTCCTGGATAATCAAATTAAATACATTAATAAATTAATTAAGAAAATTTTCTACATGTATTTGATTTATTATAATTTTATTATGTTCATTTATGGTCTTTTTGAAGTGTTATAAGATACAATTTTATCGTTCGAGGGTGTTCATTTCCTTGGTTTTCATGATCAGTTCACTTGTTTATAAGTAATGAAGTTCATGTAAAATAGTTATAATTCTATATAATTGGAATTATATGTTATTAATTAACATAAATAATATTTAATGGTGTTATATATCATTTTTTTTCAAATATGAGTATGATTTATTATATATAACTTTAATGATAATCATTTAGATCATTTTGGTGGTTTTTCGATCGTCACAAAATAGTTTTGTCTTATTAATTAATATAATGAAAATATATAGGTTCCAAAATAATAAATAACTTCTAATATGTATAATAAAATATTTTTTAACCATAATTATGTTTTTATGACCAGAATTTAAGGCTTTAATGGAAAATTAAAATGCATCATCCATGATGTCGGTAAATTGACACATCACGAACGATGTTTTCATTTATAGAATAAAAGAGAGAGAGAAAGGAGTTTGATGATGGATATTATATTAACATGATATAATTTTAGTATATAAATGATACTAGAGATATAGTTTCTCTTTGGATAGGGGAGGTTAGGAAAGGATAATAAAATAAAAGAAATTGAAAAGAAAATAAAAGAAAAGAAAGAGGATTTTTACCTCTTGAATTATCTTCCTCGAGAACCTCCTTAAGGGGATTGATTTTGGAATTTTTATGATATAAAGAGCTCCAATACATGGGGTATGTGATTTTGAATAGTATTTGGCCGAATTTAGTCATGTATCAAGGCTTGTATGGTGTTCGAATAAGAGGTGGTATTAATAGTGGAGGGGAGGGGTGTTTTTTGAATATGTTATTCATTTGTTTATTATTTCATCTCAAAACTATGAATAATTAGAGAATTATCACCAAATATATTAAAATAATTAATGATAGTTCAATATTATGGGCATACATCATTCATACATCACCTATGACTCAATAATTCATGTATCTATCATTTATCGTAACTTATCATATTTTACTATTCACAAACATTCACGTATTTTAGAAAAATACCAAAAACTCACTCTAACCATTTTTTGACATGTATAATTAAAAAATGAAATAAATTTTATGAAAATAATTTTATCAATAATAGAAATTTATTTTTTAATTAAAATCATCATTTACTCAAAAAATAAAAAATTTTAAATTTGTAACTGATTTTATCACACATCAGATAAATTAACTAAGGTATAATAAAATTATAATAAAATAATAAGACAATAAAATATTAATTTAGGAATAAATTTTATGAAAATAAATTTTCTTTTAAATTATTTTATTAATTATAAAATTTTAATTAAATATTTATGAATTATAAAAATACCAACTGTCAATTAATAATTTTTAAAATATTCATTAACATATAATATGATGTAATAATATCATAATTTCATTTATAAGATGAATAAATTTATTTATACTTTCGTAGGTGTGGTTACTATTCATTTTTACATTTTAATATTCATAAGGGTCATATTACTATTCTTAAGGTCAAGTTACTAGTTCCTTGGTATAGGTTCCTTAACTTCTAAAAATACCTCTAATTTCATTTTAATGTTTTTGTCATTTTATCTAAGTTATTTTATGTGATTTATACTATATGAAATAATTATAAGTAGGGAAATTTCATTGATTAAATTCCAGGTCATTACCATCATAGTGATATAGTCTTTTTTTGGTTTTCTATTTCTATAAAAAATAGGAGCGTAATTTTAGTTTTTATCTAGATTACTAAATTAGATAATAAATATTAAATTTATTAATCTCATAATATTTTATCATAACCCAATATCCATCACTATTAGTTTCATAATATCCTATCACATGGATATTATAGCGAAAATGATCCATATGTCCCTTATCATAACCTAAGAAAGGTCTTAGTTATTTACTTGAATGTATTTAGGTAGGAGTAACTTTCCAAATACATTAAATAGCACCTACTTAATCTATAGAGTGGAATCCAAAATCCTAAAATCCTATGTTCGGATTTCCATAACACTTTCCCTCTATATTTACACCAAGTTTAGCGAAGGCTTCTCCTCTTGATGTAAAATTGGTTAAGTCAACCCAAAAAATTATTTAGAAGTCTATTAAATGGTAGTGTCCTGGTGGGGGATGAATGAAACACCATGATCTATTTGTTCTATTCTAAATTTATTAATGGAAAGTTATGTTGAATTAATATTTTATTTGAGGTATTTTTATCTTCATGTGTGAACTACCCATTTTATCTTATTACACGATTATTAATATTAAGTGTATTTTACTTAAGTGATTAACCTTGTCATAATAAAGTTTACACATATTATAACATTATTTTAGTTTTATCTTTCATGATTGTTAATTAATTTATTTAATGATTAAGAATCCATAAATAATTAACCATGAAACTGATGCAACAACCCAAATATAGTAACCCGTAGTTGGTGTTTATTTTATTACATTGACATAACATACAAGGGATTATATCTTGAAGGATTTAATTGTTCAGTAGTCTTGGGAGACTAGATACATACATGATTCTCACATTACATTTAAAAACATGAAATGAAACATACAATTCTTATGAGAAATTTATTATTTTTGCTAGTATATCCCTAAAATCATTTATATATCCCTTATTGGTATCTCTGAGGAAGTAAAACATAATAAAGTGTGAGATCAAATGCCCAGTAAGGAAAAGCATTCAACAAAATCTATCTTAGGATAAATAAAGCATGAATAATATGACATAGTTAAAAAATAGTCAAATATACCATATAAATAATATTATAAAATGGGGATATGACATAATATTGTAAAAAATCACATGGATAGTAAAAAATAGTTTCATAATGATAAAATTTATAATGATAAACATCATAATCTTACTTTCAAGGCTTGTATGATGACGTCATACATAAATAGGTAAGGAATACTTGAAATACCCAAAATACTTTGTCTAATGATACCTACTAATTCATAAATGGGATATAATGAGATACACAAATCACATACTATGCCTAATGCATTCATTATATAAAAGAAATTAATATCAATTAAATAAATAATAAACACAAAAATTCACATTGAAAAACTAGTATATGAAATTTTAATATTCCTCACCAAATAATAAATAGAAAAACATGATACTAATCTATCCATAGTAATATTTTGGATGATATCATTATATTATATCCCCATTAAAGCATAATATTCATTAATGTATGTTGAAATAGAATAAAATTCTTTTAAAATATTACTAGAACATTTATCGGGAAAATACCCTTTTCATTTTGAAAACACTTATTTAAAATATAAAAATTTATAGAATATTAGAAAAAATCCTTTAAAAGAAAAATTGAAAAATATAAAGTAACCTTCAAGTAAAATAATAGTAGCGATGATGAGGATAACCATTCATGCAGTAATAATTAATACAAATATTTTGTTCAAACCTTTGGTAAAAAGTGGTTCATTCGAAAAAAATTATTAATTTTAATCATTTTTATAGAAATTAAAACATGGTTAAAAATGAATTTAATAAATAATTGGATTATAATAAAAAAAATTCTTGAATAAATTTTAAATAAAATATGGATATGGAGTAAAATATTCTTGGTTGAATAGAAAAATAAATTCAGTTTCCTTAAAAACATATTTCATACTTTTAAGTACTTAGAGAGAGGAAAATGGAAGGAAAACATATAATTTATAAAAATAAAAATATGAGAATAAAATATATGGGGTTTAATATAAAAATATCATATAATTATCCCAATTGAAAATTGAATATGAACAATCTCGAATAATGATGCGATTGAGAAATAAACCCATACCTCAGGTCTGACATTCATTGTAAGTGACTTTAACCTCCTGTATAATAAATCTAAACTTATTATTTTTATATAAAAAAATCATATTCATAATTATAACACCATACATGGTTTTATTAAAATATCTTATAAACCATTCATTAACAATCATTTATTATCATTATCATTACCATTTTGGGTGTTAACACCTTCATTTTTCATGGATGTTTTGATTCGGAAGTTATGGTCCCAAAATATTTATCATGGTTCCGTAATATAAAAAATTTAATCATGATATAAATATAATATATATTAATTATATAAATTTTTATAATCGTCCATGAAATAATTACATTAAAAATGAATGACATCACTTCATGGAGGTGGTAGTCCACACATATGCATAAGAGATGTTCTCATTTTTAACGCGTGTAAGGGTAAGTAGTTAATTGATGTATTATATTCAAAAAATCATAATTATATCATAACTATAATATATATATATATATATATATATATGTTAATTAGTTATATATTTATAACCATTCAATTAAAGTGGCAATGAAAAAATAATTACATCTCTATGTGGAGATGGTATGTCATACGTATGCACGAGCGATGTTTTAAATTTCCATAGGATGGAAAAGAGGTAGAAAATTATTGTACCATAATAATAATAAAATATAAGTATATTTATGATAATTGATTCATTATTTTTATATGATTACAATAGATTTATAGGAAGTATATGAAAAAATAAACTTGGAAAGAGTTGGTAAAGATGATTACCTCTTATTTGAGAGACCTCTACCGTCTTACACCTTAAGCCTTCTTAGGATGGTCTTAGAAGAATACCAGAAGATAAAGAATAAAGTGAAGGAATATTGTAATATGTTTGGGTGGGTATTTTTCGAGATATAGTACTAAATATTTATAAATAATAGAGGATAAGTGATTCCCTTTTATAAGTGAGTGGAGGGACACACATGGAATTAATTAAAATATTTAAATAATACAAATCCATTTTCATATGAAATTGGAAAAAAATGATAAGTAATTAAAAGTTTATATAACATAGGGTATAAATATTTTCAAACAATAATATTTAGACAATTTTATTTATCATTTTAACCATTATGTATTAGTTTAACCCTCGATAAACTCGTTTTAACCCTAACCGTGGTGACAAATGTTTATTATTTTTACTATTAATTATAACAGAACATTAAGTTGAGATTACTAAATAATATTAATTATAATAATTAAAAATATTAAAACCATTTTAAAATAATCAATTTTGATAAGTGTATGAAATTAATTTTAATATAAGTGCACAAAATTCAAGGAAAACCGTTTTTAGGATTATGTTTATTTTAAGAATAAAAATGATTTTACGACCAAATAAAGTATAATGTTGATTACAATGGAATTAATTAGATTATGTTAAATCAAAGTAGTCTTATTTTAATTTTAAATCAAACCAAAAAATTATATGAACCTTTTATATACTATTTTAATAGAGAAGAACTAAAAATAGTTTTTATTTGAACAAAAACAATACTTTGATTTTCAAAATTTCAAGCATGTATTTCTAAGTTCAATATTATATTTTTATATGAATTATATAAATTATTAAATATATATTTTTTCTATAAAAAAGTTTTATAATCTATCAAGTTATTATTATATCATTATAATTTCATAATTTTTTTTGTAAAATATGCATTTTTACTCTTCACTTAAAAAATACACTATTTCTGAAATTTATTAAAAATTCACCCTAAGATAATTTTGTCATTATAAATTAAAAAAAATAAATTTATTTAATCAAAATAAAAATTATAAATTTAGTAATTTATGTTGAAATTCAATTCTTGAAAAATGTTATGTGCATTATGCTATTGTTTATCTAGAGGAAAAAATCTTACTTACTATAATTGAATCTCAAGTGTTACATTCTTATCCAATTCAAAAATTTCATCCTCAAAATTTAAAAAATACCACCTCATAAAAATATATAGGCATGTATTCATCATAACTTCTTTAGGCTACCACATTTCCTCTTCCATCTAATGATTTTTCCAAAGTACCTTTACCAACCAATTCATCCAATTATGTAACACTTGTTCTCTAGTGTCAAGAATCTAGATAGATTCTTCAAAATAAGATAAATAATAGTTTAATTATATTTACTTAGAGGTGATCACATGTGTTAGATCTAGAATGTACTTTCTTAAAAAAGAGATATTAAACACATCATGAAATTTAGAGAGGCTATGTGGTATTTCCATATAGTAAGCCACAACTCTAATTCTTTCCCGAATTTTAAAAGGTTTGACATACCTAGGACTTAGTTTTTCTTTCTAGTCAAACCTTATAACACCATTATATGGAGATAACTTTAATAACACATATTCCCCCACTTGAAATTCTAAATCCTACCTTTATTTATCAATATAACCTTTTTGTCTACTTTGAGATGCCTTAATATGATTTTGAATAGTCTTCAATTTCACTATTACCTCTTCCATTGGATATAGGCCCACAAGATTCCTTTCACCAAAATTTTCCCAATAAGTTGGAGTATGAAACCTCTTTCTATAAAATGCCTCATATGGTGTCATTTTAATGATTGAATGAAATTTATTATTATATTCAAATTATACAAAAGGTAAATATTAATCCCACATACCTTAAAAGTCTATCAATCGCAAACTCAATGAATCTTATAATATCTAATTAGTACGTTTAAGCGGCCCATCAGTTTGAGTATGGTAGGTAGTGCTCAAACGTAGTTCACTGTTGAGAAACTTTTGAATACTCTTCCATAATTTATATGTAAACCAAGGTTCATGATCAGATAAAATCAGAATAGGTGAACCATAATGTCTCACAAATTCATTAATATTGAGCTGCATGAGTCTCCCTTGAGGTATATATTACATTATTGGGAGGAAATGTGTTGACTTAGTAAGATTATCAACAACAACCCATCTGGAATCATTCTTTTTAGAGTTTATATAACTTTAGTGACAAAGTCCATAATAATATCATCCCATTTCTACATAGGAATAGGTACATGTTTAATGACTCATTAATAATGTTTTTTCTTAGTATTTACCTATTTATAAACCAAGAATCTTGATACATAATATACAATTTACTATTTCATATTATCCCACCAAAATTTTTCTTCAAGTAATGATACATTTTGGTGTTACCAAGGTGTATAGATAAATTTGAGCTATGATATTTATATAATAATTTTTTTATCCTAGTCATTGATGGAACACATATCCTCTTTCCAAACTTCAAAAATACCATCTTAATAGTTGAAGTTTACCAACTTTACTTCATTCCTGACTTCAATTTTCTTTTGAATATAATTATAATCACAATGAGAGTTTTTTTATTCTATAATAAGGATGGTTTGGTAATCATTTGGAATAGATGTGATGTTCCCCCTCTTTAATGATTCCCATATCAAAATTTATTAAATATAGGTATATAGGATCTTTTATAATCTTAATTTTAGTCAAAACTCACTGATCTTTCCTACTCAATGCATAAACCACCTTATTTTTCTTCCCATGGTGGTATTGTATCAAGTAATCATAATCCTTGAGTATTTATAACCATTAACTTTGCCTCATGTTGATATAATTATGTGAGAATATGTATTTCAAAATTTTTGGGAACCACATATATATTTCGCATATTTCACCATAAAGGTAATTCCTCTATATTTTCAATGAAAATATTTTGACTACCAACTCAAGATCATGGGTTTGATAATTATTATAACAAACCAAACCATGTCAACTGGACAATTCACCCAATGTGGTATTCCACGTGGTGAGGAAAAAATATATGTAAACAAGTATTTAATAAAAAAACAATACAAACAACCAAAATAAAATGTAGAATAAATAGATACAATAAGATCCATACCAACCATGCCAACCGGATAAACCATAAAAGCATGAATCTTAAAATACCAACAAGTCTCCATGCGACCAACCATCACCTATAAACCATACTTATATAAAGGAAACTAACAACAAGATAACTTGGCATACTACATGATTCCCTTAACTTTCCCCAATTCCAACAAATTAAAGTTTAAAACCTCCCAAATATAAAAGTAGGGTGTGATAAAAAATCCCAATACAACACCACCAAAGAATCTATACAAGTTATAATATCAAGAATGAACAAGTTCATGCTTTAAAATAATAATCCAATTTATAAATAATTTTAATAAATAAATCCATTCATAAAAATTTCCTTTTATTTTAACAAATTCATACCATATTCACCAAACAATAATATATCAGGTATAAAAGAAAAATAGGTAAATTAAACATGTGTGTAAATATCCATGAAATAAACCATATGTGATAAGCAGGTACATAGCAAACCATTTGGTCTCTAGCATAAAATAATACATAATAGACATAAAATAATCCTAAAAGAGTTTAATATTTAGTCCTTCTATAGTCATTTGATATAAAAAATGCAAACCATAGTGGTTCTACACACACTGGGGTTACCTATGTCTATTTTCTAATTCACCCAAGGTTTCCAATCTAATATGTCAACACAAAACTATTTCCAAAAACATGGTCACATTTTATTTAAACCCTTTTTAATAAAATATTATCTATTTCATCAAGAAAATATAGAAAATAATTAATTGGAAAAACCTGAATTGATCCACCTACCTTAATAATGATGGAACCCTATTCGCCTTTGACAACAGATTTAAAAAAAATCATTGATTGGACTTTGAAAGATAAAAAAGAACAATAAACTGCAAAGTATTTATATAAAACATCAATATATGATGAATCTAAAAAACAAACATATCCAATGGCACCACCACAACCAAATGAAATGACGAAACAGAGACCAATTACCCAAATGATACATAACACAACCAAATATGATGATCAATCACTAAATGAGAAATCCGAAAGGTACAGAGATACTTAAAATCACATGTGAGAGCTTCTAGGTCTCATTAGGTAATTTTGAAACTAAATTAAAGAAGTTTAATCCATACAAAATTTTTAAAACTACAAGATCTGATTAATTCACATCATGAATCTCTTTTATAACATGAAATCCCAAAAATTAAAAAGGCACCGAAAAACTCATCGCCTTAGATTAAAAATCCCGATTTTTACCATTTCACATAGTGAACCTGATTCATAGAATGTAAAACTTTAATGAATTGAACCAATTTACAATATCTTCCCAAAAACCAATAAATGATGTGAATTTGATTCATAGTGTGAAAACCTTTCATGTCATGAACCAACTCACGACATTATCTGGTAACCAATACATGATGTGAACCTGATTCATGATTTGTAAAGCTTTCATGGCTTGAACTGACTCATAAAATCTTCTTGGAATCCCACACATTATTTTTAACCATTTCACATCATGAATTATTATTGTAGGCAACAAGAATTCTATATTATGCAAAAAATCCCAAACCAAAACTTGTGTTCTCTGAGATCATGGAGAACCTCGAAAATCCTTCGACACGTTTACACCTAGAACCTATTAATTCAAAGAAACGTACATCACCATAATTTAGGTCATTTCCTCAAAAAATGGATCCCCGTTATAAATAATTCCACAATTTACCCAAACAAAAAGGGATACCAAAACCAAAAGACAAGGAATACCTGAAGGAAGATAAATGGGTGTTACAATCTTCCCACTATAAATGATTTTTATCTTAGAAAGCACTTAAGATCATGGACTCACAAAAATTTAAGGACAATGCTTCCTCATCAAGAATTCCTACTCCCATGTATTTTGATTATCCCATCCACACTGTCACAGTACATGGATCAAAGGAATTGATTTACCACATAGTACCTTCTCTCAGTGATCCATAATCTGAACTGGTTTCTCAACCATAGAGATGTCGAGATCAAGATCGACATACCCCCATTAAATATCATGGTATGGATCTAGTTGATACCACCTCATCTAGAAAACATGAAACACATCATGTATGTAATTCAAATGAGTTGGTAAGTCCAACCAATGGGAAACCTTTCCTAGTTGTAAAATTATCTCAAAGGGCCCCACAAACCTCGATTCCAACTTACCCTTCTTACCCAACTGATGATGTCCCAAGTGAGGTGAAAATATAAGAAAGACCCTATCAAAAACATCAAACTCCAGTGGCTGGAATCAATGGACCACATAAAATTTCCAATGACTCTGTTCCATGATCAATATCTTATGGATCAATTATACCTTCTCCTTCATCTCCTAAACAAGACTCATCCCATCAAAGGAACACTCTCCAAAATCTTTCCAATATAAGGAGGATATACATGGACACCCATATAAAGCCTCAAATTGTTCCATTTTGATTGAGGTATGATAACTATTGTTATAGGAAAAATCGACCAAAGGGAAATTTTTTTCCCAAAAACCACTAAAATTAAGCACATAATCTTAGATAATATTTTTAAAAACCTAGATAGATATCTTTATCTGTCTATGCATATACAGATGATATGTTGTGGTTAATTTCAACTGGGAACCCATCACCTCATGAAAACCTTTCCAAAACATTTATGTTAACCTTGGGTCCCTATTAGAAACAACCATATATGGGACCCCATGATTTCTCACAATCTCTCGAACATATAAATTGCTTAGCTATTTCACCTTTTTTGTCTCCTTGATATGTAAGAGATGCACCAATATCATGAGTTGATCAATGATCACCCAAATAGAATCCTTCCAACTAGGAGTCCATGGTAAAACAATGTAAAAAATACATGGAAATATCATCCAATTATCAAAAGGGTATGGGTAAGGGCTGTAAAAAATTAGCAGGCCTCTCGTGTTCCACGTTAATTCTTTAACGAGTAAGACAACCCAATAAAAAATCTACAATGGGGTGTCTATTACCCATCCACCAATACCAACATCTTAAATCATGATCCATATTGGTAGTAACTAGGTGTACATATAAATAAGAAATGATTACATTGTCTATTAACTCCCACCTTAGGGAAATCAGAACAACCAACATGCTATGGAAGCAAAAAAGATCCACTGGGAGACTGAGACCACTCACCCAATGTCTCCCCACCATAAATGATTTTACTAAATCTCTAGAACTCAGTGTAAGATATATGATTAATCCAAACCCACACATCAAATGACGATTCAAACTTCATCAAATCCACACATACCTTCCCACACACTTCTTTCATTACCAAGATCATTTTAGTGAAAATACTCATCAAAGACCACTCTTCCGCTAATTTATTCAATGCTTGGGTTGGTAATTTCCTTCTTAGCACATCAGCAACCACATTCCATTTTTTAGGAGTATAAGTAATATAAAAATCAAAAGTCTTTATATACTCCACCCAATATCTATTTTTCAAGTTTAGATCCCTCTGAGTGAAGATATACCTTATGATTTTATGATAATAATATACTATAAACCATTTTCCAAAGAGATAGTGATGTTGTGTTTTCAATGAATGCATAAACACTTCTAAATAATGATCCTATGTAGGGTATTTATTTTTTATTTGGGAGTAACTATATAGATCCATAGGCTACCACTTATCTCCCATGCATCAAGAAACACCCCAAACTTGTGCTTGAAGTTTCAAAAAAAAAATCATAACCCAAACATAGTTTTGGAATAATTAAAATTAGAGCTGAATTAAATCTCACATTTAGTTCCTCAAAAGATATCTGAAACTTTCCATTACACTAAAACTTTACACCCTTACAAGTTAAAGATTTCATTGGAGATGCAAGATTGGAGAAGTACTGAACAAACTGCCTGTAATAACCAGCCAACCCCAAAAAACTTCAGATCTCAAACATATTTCTGGGAAACTCCCAATACATAAATATCTAGGCCTTTTTAGGATCTATCGAGAATCATCTATTAAATATTACATTCCCCAAAGACAGTACTTATTGAATCAAAAAATCTCACTAAAAAAGATCACCATACATACCATGTTCCCTTAAAGTTATCATAATAATAACCAAATGGTCCATGCGCTCATCCTATGACTTGGATTAATCCAAAATATGATCCAAAAAAAACAAAAAAAGGAGTCCATTAACCAATGAAATATCTGGTTCATCAATTCCATAAACACAACATGAGCATTAGTTAGTCTAAATGGCATAACCAGAAACTCAAAATGCCTATATTGGATCCAAAAAGATGTCTTAGGTATATCTTATTCTCGAACTATCAACTGGTGGTACCATGAACATAGGTCGATCATTGAGAACCAATGATCCATCTAAGTTAATAAAATAGATCATCAATCTGATGAGAGGGTTATTTGTTCTTAATGGTCACCTGATTTAACTTTGGATTATCAATACAAATTTTGGGGTTCCCATCCACCTTATTATCAAGGAGGATAGAAGAAAACCACAATGACATGCTAGGATGAAAAAATACCTTAGCCTCAAGATCTGAAAGATGAATCTTCAATTATACCATCTTAATATGCTCTATACTATAATATGTAATAGAAATTGGAATCATTCTAGGGAGAAGGTAAATAGTAAAATTAACCTCTCTCTATGGTAGTAAACCAGAAAAATAATATGAAAATACCTCAGGGTCTGTAGACAGTACCAAAGGTATCTAACCACCCAAACAAGGGAAAAAACATCAACAAACATCTATGAAAACTGGAATGAGATTACCCCTATATAAGGAATAAATGGTCCCTCCCTTACCGATATAGAGTCCCACTCACCCTGAAAAACATGAGTGATCCCATCGAAATATAACAACTAAAATCTCTAGTGATAATAGTCTATCTGGGAATGAACACTAATCATCCAATCCATGATGATAATCAAGTTGAAGACGTCAATATTTATAACTAAAAAGTCCCACTCCACCTCAAAGTCATATATCATCACCCGACACATGGGACACTTGAAACCATGTTCATACCTCTTTCCTAAAGGCATGGAGAGATCCAACAAGTATGACATAAGTTACAAAAACAAGGAAAAAACGAAAAATGACTTTAACAATATAAGAGAATGAGTAAAACCAATATCAAAAAATGTTATCACCATATAAGATGAAATAAATACCGTCTTTTTAACAATAGATGGTCCTGCTTCCGATTCCTTTAGTCAATTCTCCGTTGTATAAAATTTTCTAGTATCAGATCCTACCTATGATTTATTAGCCACATGAACACCCCCCTTAGCCTGAGGATAAGACCCACCACACATGGAATCATCTGTATAAACTAGGGGGCCCTTGGTGAATGTGGATCTAAGCTTACTTCCTTGGGACATCCTATCAAAAAAACATTTCATATGTCAAGATTGTCCACAATAATGACAAGTATTGGTATCCTCCACACATTTAATCTTA